>FR997765.1:10050000-15020473 GCA_905475315.1 Autographa pulchrina | reverse complement strand
AAATATGTAATAAACTAAGGTAGGTGTAATATAAAAATTAAAGTTATGGTCCAAAAACTAGTTTTTCATTTCAACATTTTTTCGAGCTATCCGCACGTGAGTGGTGTCGTTAGAAGCGCCTCGGCGAGGGCTACGTAAATATGTAATAAACTAAGGTAGGTGTAATATAAAAATTAAAGTTATGGTCCAAAAACTAGTTTTTCATTTCAACATTTTTTCGAGCTATCCGCACGTGAGTGGTGTCGTTGGAAGCGCCTCGGCGAGGGCTACGTAAATATGTAATAAACTAAGGTAGGTGTAATATAAAAATTAAAGTTATGGTCCAAAAACTAGTTTTTCATTTCAACATTTTTTCGAGCTATCCGCACGTGAGTGGTGTCGTTAGAAGCGCCTCGGCGAGGGCTACGTAAATATGTAATAAACTAAGGTAGGTGTAATATAAAAATTAAAGTTATGGTCCAAAAACTAGTTTTTCATTTCAACATTTTTTCGAGCTATCCGCACGTGAGTGGTGTCGTTAGAAGCGCCTCGGCGAGGGCTACGTAAATATGTAATAAACTAAGGTAGGTGTAATATAAAAATTAAAGTTATGGTCCAAAAACTAGTTTTTCATTTCAACATTTTTCGAGCTATCCGCACGTGAGTGGTGTCGTTAGAAGCGCCTCGGCGAGGGCTACGTAAATATGTAATAAACTAAGGTAGGTGTAATATAAAAATTAAAGTTATGGTCCAAAAACTAGTTTTTCATTTCAACATTTTTTCGAGCTATCCGCACGTGAGTGGTGTCGTTAGAAGCGCCTCGGCGAGGGCTACGTAAATATGTAATAAACTAAGGTAGGTGTAATATAAAAATTAAAGTTATGGTCCAAAAACTAGTTTTTCATTTCAACATTTTTTCGAGCTATCCGCACGTGAGTGGTGTCGTTAGAAGCGCCTCGGCGAGGGCTACGTAAATATGTAATAAACTAAGGTAGGTGTAATATAAAAATTAAAGTTATGGTCCAAAAACTAGTTTTTCATTTCAACATTTTTTCGAGCTATCCGCACGTGAGTGGTGTCGTTAGAAGCGCCTCGGCGAGGGCTACGTAAATATGTAATAAACTAAGGTAGGTGTAATATAAAAATTAAAGTTATGGTCCAAAAACTAGTTTTTCATTTCAACATTTTTTCGAGCTATCCGCACGTGAGTGGTGTCGTTAGAAGCGCCTCGGCGAGGGCTACGTAAATATGTAATAAACTAAGGTAGGTGTAATATAAAAATTAAAGTTATGGTCCAAAAACTAGTTTTTCATTTCAACATTTTTTCGAGCTATCCGCACGTGAGTGGTGTCGTTAGAAGCGCCTCGGCGAGGGCTACGTAAATATGTAATAAACTAAGGTAGGTGTAATATAAAAATTAAAGTTATGGTCCAAAAACTAGTTTTTCATTTCAACATTTTTTCGAGCTATCCGCACGTGAGTGGTGTCGTTAGAAGCGCCTCGGCGAGGGCTACGTAAATATGTAATAAACTAAGGTAGGTGTAATATAAAAATTAAAGTTATGGTCCAAAAACTAGTTTTTCATTTCAACATTTTTTCGAGCTATCCGCACGTGAGTGGTGTCGTTAGAAGCGCCTCGGCGAGGGCTACGTAAATATGTAATAAACTAAGGTAGGTGTAATATAAAAATTAAAGTTATGGTCCAAAAACTAGTTTTTCATTTCAACATTTTTTCGAGCTATCCGCACGTGAGTGGTGTCGTTAGAAGCGCCTCGGCGAGGGCTACGTAAATATGTAATAAACTAAGGTAGGTGTAATATAAAAATTAAAGTTATGGTCCAAAAACTAGTTTTTCATTTCAACATTTTTTCGAGCTATCCGCACGTGAGTGGTGTCGTTAGAAGCGCCTCGGCGAGGGCTACGTAAATATGTAATAAACTAAGGTAGGTGTAATATAAAAATTAAAGTTATGGTCCAAAAACTAGTTTTTCATTTCAACATTTTTTCGAGCTATCCGCACGTGAGTGGTGTCGTTGGAAGCGCCTCGGCGAGGGCTACGTAAATATGTAATAAACTAAGGTAGGTGTAATATAAAAATTAAAGTTATGGTCCAAAAACTAGTTTTTCATTTCAACATTTTTTCGAGCTATCCGCACGTGAGTGGTGTCGTTAGAAGCGCCTCGGCGAGGGCTACGTAAATATGTAATAAACTAAGGTAGGTGTAATATAAAAATTAAAGTTATGGTCCAAAAACTAGTTTTTCATTTCAACATTTTTTCGAGCTATCCGCACGTGAGTGGTGTCGTTAGAAGCGCCTCGGCGAGGGCTACGTAAATATGTAATAAACTAAGGTAGGTGTAATATAAAAATTAAAGTTATGGTCCAAAAACTAGTTTTTCATTTCAACATTTTTTCGAGCTATCCGCACGTGAGTGGTGTCGTTAGAAGCGCCTCGGCGAGGGCTACGTAAATATGTAATAAACTAAGGTAGGTGTAATATAAAAATTAAAGTTATGGTCCAAAAACTAGTTTTTCATTTCAACATTTTTTCGAGCTATCCGCACGTGAGTGGTGTCGTTAGAAGCGCCTCGGCGAGGGCTACGTAAATATGTAATAAACTAAGGTAGGTGTAATATAAAAATTAAAGTTATGGTCCAAAAACTAGTTTTTCATTTCAACATTTTTTCGAGCTATCCGCACGTGAGTGGTGTCGTTAGAAGCGCCTCGGCGAGGGCTACGTAAATATGTAATAAACTAAGGTAGGTGTAATATAAAAATTAAAGTTATGGTCCAAAAACTAGTTTTTCATTTCAACATTTTTTCGAGCTATCCGCACGTGAGTGGTGTCGTTAGAAGCGCCTCGGCGAGGGCTACGTAAATATGTAATAAACTAAGGTAGGTGTAATATAAAAATTAAAGTTATGGTCCAAAAACTAGTTTTTCATTTCAACATTTTTTCGAGCTATCCGCACGTGAGTGGTGTCGTTAGAAGCGCCTCGGCGAGGGCTACGTAAATATGTAATAAACTAAGGTAGGTGTAATATAAAAATTAAAGTTATGGTCCAAAAACTAGTTTTTCATTTCAACATTTTTTCGAGCTATCCGCACGTGAGTGGTGTCGTTAGAAGCGCCTCGGCGAGGGCTACGTAAATATGTAATAAACTAAGGTAGGTGTAATATAAAAATTAAAGTTATGGTCCAAAAACTAGTTTTTCATTTCAACATTTTTTCGAGCTATCCGCACGTGAGTGGTGTCGTTGGAAGCGCCTCGGCGAGGGCTACGTAAATATGTAATAAACTAAGGTAGGTGTAATATAAAAATTAAAGTTATGGTCCAAAAACTAGTTTTTCATTTCAACATTTTTTCGAGCTATCCGCACGTGAGTGGTGTCGTTAGAAGCGCCTCGGCGAGGGCTACGTAAATATGTAATAAACTAAGGTAGGTGTAATATAAAAATTAAAGTTATGGTCCAAAAACTAGTTTTTCATTTCAACATTTTTTCGAGCTATCCGCACGTGAGTGGTGTCGTTAGAAGCGCCTCGGCGAGGGCTACGTAAATATGTAATAAACTAAGGTAGGTGTAATATAAAAATTAAAGTTATGGTCCAAAAACTAGTTTTTCATTTCAACATTTTTTCGAGCTATCCGCACGTGAGTGGTGTCGTTAGAAGCGCCTCGGCGAGGGCTACGTAAATATGTAATAAACTAAGGTAGGTGTAATATAAAAATTAAAGTTATGGTCCAAAAACTAGTTTTTCATTTCAACATTTTTTCGAGCTATCCGCACGTGAGTGGTGTCGTTAGAAGCGCCTCGGCGAGGGCTAGCTAAATATGTAATAAACTAAGGTAGGTGTAATATAAAAATTAAAGTTATGGTCCAAAAACTAGTTTTTCATTTCAACATTTTTTCGAGCTATCCGCACGTGAGTGGTGTCGTTAGAAGCGCCTCGGCGAGGGCTAGCTAAATATGCAATAAACTAAGGTAGGTGTAATATAAAAATTAAAGTTATGGTCCAAAAACTAGTTTTTCATTTCAACATTTTTTCGAGCTATCCGCACGTGAGTGGTGTCGTTAGAAGCGCCTCCGCGAGGGCTAGCTAAATATGTAATAAACTAAGGTAGGTGTAATATAAAAATTAAAGTTATGGTCCAAAAACTAGTTTTTCATTAAAACATTTTTTCGAGCTATCCGCACGTGAGTGGTGTCGTTAGAAGCGCATCGGCGAGGGCTAGCTAAATATGTAATAAACTAAGGTAGGTGTAATATAAAAATTAAAGTTATGGTCCAAAAACTAGTTTTTCATTACAACATTTTTTCGAGCTATCCGCACGTGAGTGGTGTCGTTAGAAGCGCCTCGGCGAGGGCTAGCTAAATATGTAATAAACTAAGGTAGGTGTAATATAAAAATTAAAGTTATGGTCCAAAAACTAGTTTTTCATTACAACATTTTTTCGAGCTATCCGCACGTGAGTGGTGTCGTTAGAAGCGCCTCGGCGAGGGCTACGTAAATATGTAATAAACTAAGGTAGGTGTAATATAAAAATTAAAGTTATGGTCCAAAAACTAGTTTTTCATTTCAACATTTTTTCGAGCTATCCGCACGTGAGTGGTGTCGTTAGAAGCGCCTCGGCGAGGGCTACGTAAATATGTAATAAACTAAGGTAGGTGTAATATAAAAATTAAAGTTATGGTCCAAAAACTAGTTTTTATTTCAACATTTTTTCGAGCTATCCGCACGTGAGTGGTGTCGTTAGAAGCGCCTCGGCGAGGGCTACGTAAATATGTAATAAACTAAGGTAGGTGTAATATAAAAATTAAAGTTATGGTCCAAAAACTAGTTTTTCATTTCAACATTTTTTCGAGCTATCCGCACGTGAGTGGTGTCGTTAGAAGCGCCTCGGCGAGGGCTACGTAAATATGTAATAAACTAAGGTAGGTGTAATATAAAAATTAAAGTTATGGTCCAAAAACTAGTTTTTCATTTCAACATTTTTTCGAGCTATCCGCACGTGAGTGGTGTCGTTAGAAGCGCCTCGGCGAGGGCTACGTAAATATGTAATAAACTAAGGTAGGTGTAATATAAAAATTAAAGTTATGGTCCAAAAACTAGTTTTTCATTTCAACATTTTTTCGAGCTATCCGCACGTGAGTGGTGTCGTTAGAAGCGCCTCGGCGAGGGCTACGTAAATATGTAATAAACTAAGGTAGGTGTAATATAAAAATTAAAGTTATGGTCCAAAAACTAGTTTTTCATTTCAACATTTTTTCGAGCTATCCGCACGTGAGTGGTGTCGTTAGAAGCGCCTCGGCGAGGGCTACGTAAATATGTAATAAACTAAGGTAGGTGTAATATAAAAATTAAAGTTATGGTCCAAAAACTAGTTTTTCATTTCAACATTTTTTCGAGCTATCCGCACGTGAGTGGTGTCGTTAGAAGCGCCTCGGCGAGGGCTACGTAAATATGTAATAAACTAAGGTAGGTGTAATATAAAAATTAAAGTTATGGTCCAAAAACTAGTTTTTCATTTCAACATTTTTTCGAGCTATCCGCACGTGAGTGGTGTCGTTAGAAGCGCCTCGGCGAGGGCTACGTAAATATGTAATAAACTAAGGTAGGTGTAATATAAAAATTAAAGTTATGGTCCAAAAACTAGTTTTTCATTTCAACATTTTTTCGAGCTATCCGCACGTGAGTGGTGTCGTTAGAAGCACCTCGGCGAGGGCTTCGTAAATATGTAATAAACTAAGGTAGGTGTAATATAAAAATTAAAGTTATGGTCCAAAAACTAGTTTTTCATTTCAACATTTTTTCGAGCTATCCGCACGTGAGTGGTGTCGTTAGAAGCGCCTCGGCGAGGGCTACGTAAATATGTAATAAACTAAGGTAGGTGTACTATAAAAATTAAAGTTATGGTCCAAAAACTAGTTTTTCATTTCAACATTTTTTCGAGCTATCCGCACGTGAGTGGTGTCGTTAGAAGCGCCTCGGCGAGGGCTACGTAAATATGTAATAAACTAAGGTAGGTGTAATATAAAAATTAAAGTTATGGTCCAAAAACTAGTTTTTCATTTCAACATTTTTTCGAGCTATCCGCACGTGAGTGGTGTCGTTAGAAGCGCCTCGGCGAGGGCTACGTAAATATGTAATAAACTAAGGTAGGTGTAATATAAAAATTAAAGTTATGGTCCAAAAACTAGTTTTTCATTTCAACATTTTTTCGAGCTATCCGCACGTGAGTGGTGTCGTTAGAAGCACCTCGGCGAGGGCTACGTAAATATGTAATAAACTAAGGTAGGTGTAATATAAAAATTAAAGTTATGGTCCAAAAACTAGTTTTTCATTTCAACATTTTTTCGAGCTATCCGCACGTGAGTGGTGTCGTTAGAAGCGCCTCGGCGAGGGCTACGTAAATATGTAATAAACTAAGGTAGGTGTAATATAAAAATTAAAGTTATGGTCCAAAAACTAGTTTTTCATTTCAACATTTTTTCGAGCTATCCGCACGTGAGTGGTGTCGTTAGAAGCGCCTCGGCGAGGGCTACGTAAATATGTAATAAACTAAGGTAGGTGTAATATAAAAATTAAAGTTATGGTCCAAAAACTAGTTTTTCATTTCAACATTTTTTCGAGCTATCCGCACGTGAGTGGTGTCGTTAGAAGCGCCTCGGCGAGGGCTACGTAAATATGTAATAAACTAAGGTAGGTGTAATATAAAAATTAAAGTTATGGTCCAAAAACTAGTTTTTCATTTCAACATTTTTTCGAGCTATCCGCACGTGAGTGGTGTCGTTAGAAGCGCCTCGGCGAGGGCTACGTAAATATGTAATAAACTAAGGTAGGTGTAATATAAAAATTAAAGTTATGGTCCAAAAACTAGTTTTTCATTTCAACATTTTTTCGAGCTATCCGCACGTGAGTGGTGTCGTTAGAAGCGCCTCGGCGAGGGCTACGTAAATATGTAATAAACTAAGGTAGGTGTAATATAAAAATTAAAGTTATGGTCCAAAAACTAGTTTTTCATTTCAACATTTTTTCGAGCTATCCGCACGTGAGTGGTGTCGTTAGAAGCGCCTCGGCGAGGGCTACGTAAATATGTAATAAACTAAGGTAGGTGTAATATAAAAATTAAAGTTATGGTCCAAAAACTAGTTTTTCATTTCAACATTTTTTCGAGCTATCCGCACGTGAGTGGTGTCGTTAGAAGCGCCTCGGCGAGGGCTACGTAAATATGTAATAAACTAAGGTAGGTGTAATATAAAAATTAAAGTTATGGTCCAAAAACTAGTTTTTCATTTCAACATTTTTTCGAGCTATCCGCACGTGAGTGGTGTCGTTAGAAGCGCCTCGGCGAGGGCTACGTAAATATGTAATAAACTAAGGTAGGTGTACTATAAAAATTAAAGTTATGGTCCAAAAACTAGTTTTTCATTTCAACATTTTTTCGAGCTATCCGCACGTGAGTGGTGTCGTTAGAAGCGCCTCGGCGAGGGCTAGCTAAATATGTAATAAACTAAGGTAGGTGTAATATAAAAATTAAAGTTATGGTCCAAAAACTAGTTTTTCATTTCAACATTTTTTCGAGCTATCCGCACGTGAGTGGTGTCGTTAGAAGCGCCTCGGCGAGGGCTAGCTAAATATGTAATAAACTAAGGTAGGTGTAATATAAAAATAAAAGTTATGGTCCAAAAACTAGTTTTTCATTTCAACATTTTTTCGATCTATCCGTACGTGAGTGGTGTCGTTAGAAGCGCCTCGGCGAGGGCTAGCTAAATATGTAATAAACTAAGGTAGGTGTAATATAAAAATTAAAGTTATGGTCCAAAAACTAGTTTTTCATTACAACATTTTTTTGAGCTATCCGCACGTGAGTGGTGTCGTTAGAAGCGCCTCGGCGAGGGCTAGCTAAATATGTAATAAACTAAGGTAGGTGTAATATAAAAATTAAAGTTATGGTTCAAAAACTAGTTTTTCATTACAACATTTTTTCGAGCTATCCGCACGTGAGTGGTGTCGTTAGAAGCGCCTCGGCGAGGGCTAGCTAAATATGTAATAAACTAAGGTAGGTGTAATATAAAAATTAAAGTTATGGTCCAAAAACTAGTTTTTCATTTCAACATTTTTTCGAGCTATCCGCACGTGAGTGGTGTCGTTAGAAGCGCCTCGGCGAGGGCTACGTAAATATGTAATAAACTAAGGTAGGTGTAATATAAAAATTAAAGTTATGGTCCAAAAACTAGTTTTTCATTTCAACATTTTTTCGAGCTATCCGCACGTGAGTGGTGTCGTTAGAAGCGCCTCGGCGAGGGCTAGCTAAATATGTAATAAACTAAGGTAGGTGTAATATAAAAATTAAAGTTATGGTCCAAAAACTAGTTTTTCATTTCAACATTTTTTCGAGCTATCCGCACGTGAGTGGTGTCGTTAGAAGCGCCTCGGCGAGGGCTAGCTAAATATGCAATAAACTAAGGTAGGTGTAATATAAAAATTAAAGTTATGGTCCAAAAACTAGTTTTTCATTTCAACATTTTTTCGAGCTATCCGCACGTGAGTGGTGTCGTTAGAAGCGCCTCCGCGAGGGCTAGCTAAATATGTAATAAACTAAGGTAGGTGTAATATAAAAATTAAAGTTATGGTCCAAAAACTAGTTTTTCATTAAAACATTTTTTCGAGCTATCCGCACGTGAGTGGTGTCGTTAGAAGCGCATCGGCGAGGGCTAGCTAAATATGTAATAAACTAAGGTAGGTGTAATATAAAAATTAAAGTTATGGTCCAAAAACTAGTTTTTCATTACAACATTTTTTCGAGCTATCCGCACGTGAGTGGTGTCGTTAGAAGCGCCTCGGCGAGGGCTAGCTAAATATGTAATAAACTAAGGTAGGTGTAATATAAAAATTAAAGTTATGGTCCAAAAACTAGTTTTTCATTACAACATTTTTTCGAGCTATCCGCACGTGAGTGGTGTCGTTAGAAGCGCCTCGGCGAGGGCTACGTAAATATGTAATAAACTAAGGTAGGTGTAATATAAAAATTAAAGTTATGGTCCAAAAACTAGTTTTTCATTTCAACATTTTTTCGAGCTATCCGCACGTGAGTGGTGTCGTTAGAAGCGCCTCGGCGAGGGCTACGTAAATATGTAATAAACTAAGGTAGGTGTAATATAAAAATTAAAGTTATGGTCCAAAAACTAGTTTTTATTTCAACATTTTTTCGAGCTATCCGCACGTGAGTGGTGTCGTTAGAAGCGCCTCGGCGAGGGCTACGTAAATATGTAATAAACTAAGGTAGGTGTAATATAAAAATTAAAGTTATGGTCCAAAAACTAGTTTTTCATTTCAACATTTTTTCGAGCTATCCGCACGTGAGTGGTGTCGTTAGAAGCGCCTCGGCGAGGGCTACGTAAATATGTAATAAACTAAGGTAGGTGTAATATAAAAATTAAAGTTATGGTCCAAAAACTAGTTTTTCATTTCAACATTTTTTCGAGCTATCCGCACGTGAGTGGTGTCGTTAGAAGCGCCTCGGCGAGGGCTACGTAAATATGTAATAAACTAAGGTAGGTGTAATATAAAAATTAAAGTTATGGTCCAAAAACTAGTTTTTCATTTCAACATTTTTTCGAGCTATCCGCACGTGAGTGGTGTCGTTAGAAGCGCCTCGGCGAGGGCTACGTAAATATGTAATAAACTAAGGTAGGTGTAATATAAAAATTAAAGTTATGGTCCAAAAACTAGTTTTTCATTTCAACATTTTTTCGAGCTATCCGCACGTGAGTGGTGTCGTTAGAAGCGCCTCGGCGAGGGCTACGTAAATATGTAATAAACTAAGGTAGGTGTAATATAAAAATTAAAGTTATGGTCCAAAAACTAGTTTTTCATTTCAACATTTTTTCGAGCTATCCGCACGTGAGTGGTGTCGTTAGAAGCGCCTCGGCGAGGGCTACGTAAATATGTAATAAACTAAGGTAGGTGTAATATAAAAATTAAAGTTATGGTCCAAAAACTAGTTTTTCATTTCAACATTTTTTCGAGCTATCCGCACGTGAGTGGTGTCGTTAGAAGCGCCTCGGCGAGGGCTACGTAAATATGTAATAAACTAAGGTAGGTGTAATATAAAAATTAAAGTTATGGTCCAAAAACTAGTTTTTCATTTCAACATTTTTTCGAGCTATCCGCACGTGAGTGGTGTCGTTAGAAGCGCCTCGGCGAGGGCTAGCTAAATATGTAATAAACTAAGGTAGGTGTAATATAAAAATAAAAGTTATGGTCCAAAAACTAGTTTTTCATTTCAACATTTTTTCGATCTATCCGTACGTGAGTGGTGTCGTTAGAAGCGCCTCGGCGAGGGCTAGCTAAATATGTAATAAACTAAGGTAGGTGTAATATAAAAATTAAAGTTATGGTCCAAAAACTAGTTTTTCATTACAACATTTTTTTGAGCTATCCGCACGTGAGTGGTGTCGTTAGAAGCGCCTCGGCGAGGGCTAGCTAAATATGTAATAAACTAAGGTAGGTGTAATATAAAAATTAAAGTTATGGTTCAAAAACTAGTTTTTCATTACAACATTTTTTCGAGCTATCCGCACGTGAGTGGTGTCGTTAGAAGCGCCTCGGCGAGGGCTAGCTAAATATGTAATAAACTAAGGTAGGTGTAATATAAAAATTAAAGTTATGGTCCAAAAACTAGTTTTTCATTTCAACATTTTTTCGAGCTATCCGCACGTGAGTGGTGTCGTTAGAAGCGCCTCGGCGAGGGCTACGTAAATATGTAATAAACTAAGGTAGGTGTAATATAAAAATTAAAGTTATGGTCCAAAAACTAGTTTTTCATTTCAACATTTTTTCGAGCTATCCGCACGTGAGTGGTGTCGTTAGAAGCGCCTCGGCGAGGGCTAGCTAAATATGTAATAAACTAAGGTAGGTGTAATATAAAAATTAAAGTTATGGTCCAAAAACTAGTTTTTCATTTCAACATTTTTTCGAGCTATCCGCACGTGAGTGGTGTCGTTAGAAGCGCCTCGGCGAGGGCTAGCTAAATATGCAATAAACTAAGGTAGGTGTAATATAAAAATTAAAGTTATGGTCCAAAAACTAGTTTTTCATTTCAACATTTTTTCGAGCTATCCGCACGTGAGTGGTGTCGTTAGAAGCGCCTCCGCGAGGGCTAGCTAAATATGTAATAAACTAAGGTAGGTGTAATATAAAAATTAAAGTTATGGTCCAAAAACTAGTTTTTCATTAAAACATTTTTTCGAGCTATCCGCACGTGAGTGGTGTCGTTAGAAGCGCATCGGCGAGGGCTAGCTAAATATGTAATAAACTAAGGTAGGTGTAATATAAAAATTAAAGTTATGGTCCAAAAACTAGTTTTTCATTACAACATTTTTTCGAGCTATCCGCACGTGAGTGGTGTCGTTAGAAGCGCCTCGGCGAGGGCTAGCTAAATATGTAATAAACTAAGGTAGGTGTAATATAAAAATTAAAGTTATGGTCCAAAAACTAGTTTTTCATTACAACATTTTTTCGAGCTATCCGCACGTGAGTGGTGTCGTTAGAAGCGCCTCGGCGAGGGCTACGTAAATATGTAATAAACTAAGGTAGGTGTAATATAAAAATTAAAGTTATGGTCCAAAAACTAGTTTTTCATTTCAACATTTTTTCGAGCTATCCGCACGTGAGTGGTGTCGTTAGAAGCGCCTCGGCGAGGGCTACGTAAATATGTAATAAACTAAGGTAGGTGTAATATAAAAATTAAAGTTATGGTCCAAAAACTAGTTTTTATTTCAACATTTTTTCGAGCTATCCGCACGTGAGTGGTGTCGTTAGAAGCGCCTCGGCGAGGGCTACGTAAATATGTAATAAACTAAGGTAGGTGTAATATAAAAATTAAAGTTATGGTCCAAAAACTAGTTTTTCATTTCAACATTTTTTCGAGCTATCCGCACGTGAGTGGTGTCGTTAGAAGCGCCTCGGCGAGGGCTACGTAAATATGTAATAAACTAAGGTAGGTGTAATATAAAAATTAAAGTTATGGTCCAAAAACTAGTTTTTCATTTCAACATTTTTTCGAGCTATCCGCACGTGAGTGGTGTCGTTAGAAGCGCCTCGGCGAGGGCTACGTAAATATGTAATAAACTAAGGTAGGTGTAATATAAAAATTAAAGTTATGGTCCAAAAACTAGTTTTTCATTTCAACATTTTTTCGAGCTATCCGCACGTGAGTGGTGTCGTTAGAAGCGCCTCGGCGAGGGCTACGTAAATATGTAATAAACTAAGGTAGGTGTAATATAAAAATTAAAGTTATGGTCCAAAAACTAGTTTTTCATTTCAACATTTTTTCGAGCTATCCGCACGTGAGTGGTGTCGTTAGAAGCGCCTCGGCGAGGGCTACGTAAATATGTAATAAACTAAGGTAGGTGTAATATAAAAATTAAAGTTATGGTCCAAAAACTAGTTTTTCATTTCAACATTTTTTCGAGCTATCCGCACGTGAGTGGTGTCGTTAGAAGCGCCTCGGCGAGGGCTACGTAAATATGTAATAAACTAAGGTAGGTGTAATATAAAAATTAAAGTTATGGTCCAAAAACTAGTTTTTCATTTCAACATTTTTT
Organism: Autographa pulchrina; assembly: GCA_905475315.1. Lineage (NCBI taxonomy): Eukaryota > Metazoa > Arthropoda > Insecta > Lepidoptera > Noctuidae > Autographa > Autographa pulchrina. The sequence goes on along the minus strand of FR997765.1, from coordinate 15,007,883 downwards.
CGAGCTATCCGCACGTGAGTGGTGTCGTTAGAAGCGCCTCGGCGAGTGCTACGTAAATATGTAATAAACTAAGGTAGGTGTAATATAAAAATTAAAGTTATGGTCCAAAAACTAGTTTTTCATTTCAACATTTTTTCGAGCTATCCGCACGTGAGTGGTGTCGTTAGAAGCGCCTCGGCGAGGGCTACGTAAATATGTAATAAACTAAGGTAGGTGTAATATAAAAATTAAAGTTATGGTCCAAAAACTAGTTTTTCATTTCAACATTTTTTCGAGCTATCCGCACGTGAGTGGTGTCGTTAGAAGCGCCTTGGCGAGGGCTACGTAAATATGTAATAAACTAAGGTAGGTGTAATATAAAAATTAAAGTTATGGTCCAAAAACTAGTTTTTCATTTCAACATTTTTTCGAGCTATCCGCACGTGAGTGGTGTCGTTAGAAGCGCCTCGGCGAGGGCTACGTAAATATGTAATAAACTAAGGTAGGTGTAATATAAAAATTAAAGTTATGGTCCAAAAACTAGTTTTTCATTTCAACATTTTTTCGAGCTATCCGCACGTGAGTGGTGTCGTTAGAAGCGCCTCGGCGAGGGCTACGTAAATATGTAATAAACTAAGGTAGGTGTAATATAAAAATTAAAGTTATGGTCCAAAAACTAGTTTTTCATTTCAACATTTTTTCGAGCTATCCGCACGTGAGTGGTGTCGTTAGAAGCGCCTTGGCGAGGGCTACGTAAATATGTAATAAACTAAGGTAGGTGTAATATAAAAATTAAAGTTATGGTCCAAAAACTAGTTTTTCATTTCAACATTTTTTCGAGCTATCCGCACGTGAGTGGTGTCGTTAGAAGCGCCTCGGCGAGGGCTACGTAAATATGTAATAAACTAAGGTAGGTGTAATATAAAAATTAAAGTTATGGTCCAAAAACTAGTTTTTCATTTCAACATTTTTTCGAGCTATCCGCACGTGAGTGGTGTCGTTAGAAGCGCCTCGGCGAGGGCTACGTAAATATGTAATAAACTAAGGTAGGTGTAATATAAAAATTAAAGTTATGGTCCAAAAACTAGTTTTTCATTACAACATTTTTTCGAGCTATCCGCACGTGAGTGGTGTCGTTAGAAGCGCCTCGGCGAGGGCTAGCTAACCGTGTAATAAACTAAGGTAGGTGTAATATAAAAAATTAAAGTTATGGTCTAAAAACTAGTTTTTCAGTACAACATTTTTTGCGAGCTAGCCGCACGTGAGTGGTGTCGTTAGAAGCAGCTCGGCGAGGGCTAGCTAACCGTGTAATAAACTAAGGTAGGTGTAATAAAAAAAATTAAAGTTATGGTCTAAAAACTAGTATTTCAGTACAACATTTTTTGCGAGCTAGCCGCACGTGAGTGGTGTCGTTAGAAGCGCCTCGGCGAGGGCTAGCTAACCGTGTAAAAAACTAAGGAAGTTATGGTCTAAAAACTAGTTTTTCATTACAACATTTTTTGCGAGCTAGCCGCACGTGAGTGGTGTCGTTAGAAGCGCCTCGGCGAGGGCTAGCTAACCGTGTAATAAACTAAGGTAGGTGTAATATAAAAAATTTAAGTTATGGTCTAAAAACTAGTTTTTCAGTACAACATTTTTTGCGAGCTAGCCGCACGTGAGTGGTGTCGTTAGAAGCGCCTCGGCGAGGGCTAGCTAACCGTGTAATAAACTAAGGTAGGTGTAATATAAAAAAATTAAGTTATGGTCTAAAAACTAGTTTTTCAGTACAACATTTTTTGCGAGCTAGCCGCACGTGAGTGGTGTCGTTAGAAGCGCCTCGGCGAGGGCTAGCTAACCGTGTAAAAAACTAAGGTAGGTGTAATATAAATAATTAAAGTTATGGTCTAAAAACTAGTTTTTCAGTACAACATTTTTTGCGAGCTAGCCGCACGTGAGTGGTGTCGTTAGAAGCGCCTCGGCGAGGGCTAGCTAACCGTGTAATAAACTAAGGTAGGTGTAATATAAAAAAATAAAGTTATGGTCTAAACCTAACCTAACATTAAAAATATGTCCGAAAAAAGTTACGAATGTCCGAAAAGAGTTACAAAAAAAAAGTTAGGTTTGATATAGTTAGGTTAGGTTCTAACCTAACCTAACATAAAAAAAAAATGTCCGAAAAAAGTTACAAAAAAATGTCCGAAAAAAGTTACAAAAATGTCCGAAAAAAGTTACAAAAAAATGTCCGAAAAAAGTTACAAAAATGTCCGAAAAAATTTACAAAAAAGTGTCCGAAAAAAGTTTGTTTGATATAGTTAGGTTAGGTTCAAACCTAACCTAACATTAAAAAAAATGTCCGGAAAAAGTTACAAAAATGTCCGAAAAAAGTTACAAAAAAAATATCCGAAAAAAGTTAGGTTTGATATAGTTAGGTTAGGTTCTAACCTAACCTAACATAAAAAAAAATGTCCGAAAAAAGTTACAAAAAGAATGTCCGAAAAAAGTTACAAAAATGTCCAAAAAAAGTTAGGTTTGATACGGTTAGGTTAGGTTCAAACCTAACCTAACATTAAAAACAATGTCCGACAAAAGTTACGAATGTGTTGGGCGTGCTCTACTTCGTGTACTGAGTCTACAAACGGTCTCATTTGCAGTGGATTAATCAACAATTCCACCACCATACACTTCGGCGTTCATTTCTGCGAGCAATTCCAAAACATCCTGTAGGCGGTGACGAAGTTTGACCAGCGGGAATTACGGCAAAAAGGTGTTATGTGTAGTGCAGAGTTATAAAAATACAAGTGGCGGTATAAATTAAATTCACATAAAATCCGGTGTCAGTCAGTGTTACGTAATAAAATAAAAAATACAGTTATATTGACTAAAATAAATTGCAGTGGACTATGAAAGACAGTAAATAACGTCTCAACTTACAGTGTGAACAGGTCCCTATATAGTAGTCAAAGATATGTCATCTAATGTCCAAATAAATAAGAATGGAAAACTAGATATTATTCACAAAAATCGCACAAAACTGTTTACACCATGTCTATAAATATTAAGGTATAACCTATGCTTGTATTTTGCATAACAAACTTATTACATATTAGCACTAATTTTATTATTTTATAACATGTGTATTTTCTATAAATTTCAAAAGTGTTTCAATGAATTGTTTAATTACTATAATATTGTTAGTTAAGCTTAAAAAAAATGTATTCTCTATATATGTATATTCTTTTCTTTTGGGGAGGAGGTGTATTGTGTAAGTTACCTACTCTATAGACATGCTTATTGTACTCTATTTAACCCATGTGTTTATTGAAATATAGTCAGTATTATTCCACCCTTCGTTGCTTCATTTATCTCTCCAATAACCCGCCTTACACATTGTGCCAGTTAGATAACACTGTTGAGACGATGTCACCACTCACACCTGGTCATTTTTTGATAGGTGATCCTTTACTCAGCGTTCCTGATGATAATTATGAAAAATCCAATATCAATCTGTTAACTAAATGGCAATTAGTGCAGCGCATAACACAAGATTTCTGGCGAAGATGGCATTCAGAATACCTGAACACGTTGCCGCGTTGCAACAAAGGACTAAGTAAGTGGCAATCAGCTACCGAATCACCTACCGTGGGAGATATTGTGGTCATCAAAGAGATTCACTCTCACGCAAGAACTTTTGTGTCTCAGAAAGATGTTTACTAGCCGCAATGAAATTTGTACCACAGTCAGAATATATAACTGAACAGAGACCTCTGCGCGCTACAAACCGGTCTAAACATGCGAGAAAACTATCAGCTGAGAGGGAAGACAACACCTCCAAATGCACTGCTTTTGTCGAAAAACAGATAAACAATGCTAAATAAGCTTTGAATGTCTTAGCATTTCGACGTAAGCTTTCTTTAACTAAAAATGGACCACCGAGGTCTACTCCGACGTGAGTAAATATTTTATTTGGTAACAATCGAGTTGGTGGCAACGGTGCCATCTCAGGTTGCAACAATGATGGTTTACATTTAAAACAAATTTTACATTTGGATAAAACGGATCTTATGACGCTACGAGCTGCCGGTATCCAAAAATTTTCATTAATAATACTTAGTAAAGTTCGCGGACCTGCATGCAAGTATTTTTTATGTAAGTATTCTATTAATAGCCTAGTCATTAGACTATCTTTAGGAAGAAGACGTGGATGTTTAGCATTATAAGGAAGTTCTGAGTGACCGATGCGAGCCCCTACCCTGAGAAAACCGGATAAATCGAGAAATGGAGATAATTTACGGAGTGCAGGTACGTACCTATTTCTTATCCTTAATCATTTTTATTTCAGTTTCATAATACCTAGGCACTCTGAATTAACTTCACTAGAGTATCTAATGCTGCGTTTAATTCAATAGTTGATAGTGTTAACGACGTACGAACAGCCATGTTTACATTATTACGTTTCAATCTTAAAATCCAAGCAATTGACCTTTGTAATCTAGAAAATGATGAAAATCTTTTAAATATTCTTTCACAAAACTCCCGTTTAGTTTCATTAGACAACTTCTTATTTTCTACTAATAATTTCACAGATTTTAACTCTGGTAATTTATCATTACTTTCATTAACAAAAATAGAAATAGGCCAATCGATATAATTTTGATACACCCAGTCAGCACCTATCAACCATTGTTTATTTGCGCCTACAAGTTGTGCAGGAGACGCTCCACGCGAACAAACGTCAGCTAAATTAAATTCACTACCGACATGCCGCCAATAGTGAGAAGGTAAGATTTCTAGAATTTGTGTCACACGGTGACAAACAAAAGTTTTAAGTTTATAAGCTTCAGTTTGAAGCCATGACAATACGATTGTCGAATCTGACAACGCTGTTATTTTAGTAACTTTAATACGAGTCAAGATGTCACAAACCGATTTTATTAATTTACTCAATAAAACAGCACCCATTAATACCAACCGAGGAATCGTGATAGGTTTTATAGGCGCAACCTTAGATTTTGCAGTCACTAAACGCACTTTCACATTATTGTGATCGCGACTGATAAAATAAACACATGCAGCGTAGCCACGCCACGTGACGACGCGTCACAAAAACCAATTAATTCACATTCCGTTTGTCCCGGCAATAACATGTGACGTTCGATTCGTAAATCAGCTAACAACGGTAGTTCAGAGATAAAATCTTGCCATGTCTTTTTTATGTTATCTGGTAACCTCTCATCCCATCCAATACCTAATTTCCAAAGATCCTGCATTATTTCCTTTGCCACGAAAGTACATGGCGCGATAAAACCCACGGGATCGTAAATCGACGCTAATAATTTTAGTACTGACCGCTTGGTGGAAACGTTATCAGTTTTATTAACTGAAAAAATAAAATTATCGGATGCCGGAATCCATTTAAGACCTAACACCTTAACTGTACTTTCATCATCACCTTTAATGAAAGATATGGAACCCTCCCTATTTTTGAACGGAACCCTTAAAAGTAACTCCTGGCGATTACTTATCCACTTCTTTAAAATAAAATTGGCGCTTTCAAAAATACCTATCAATTGATCTTGAACCAAACAGGCTTGGTCATAAGTGTTACATGAATATAATAAATATATCATCCATGTATACGCTCTCACGAAAAAATTGAGCGGCGAGTGGAAAACGTTTCCCTTCGTCCTCAGCCAATTGAAGAAGTGTTCGAATTGCTAAGAAAGGCGAACAACTAAGTCCGTAAGTTACGGTTTTTAACTCGTATAATTTTATCGGATCGTTAGACGAATACCGATATAAAATATGTTGATAACAGCGGTCCTCTTTTTTTAATAAAATAGCACGGTACATTTTACAAACGTCGCTAACTAGACAATATTCAAAAAGACGAAAATTTAAAATTATTGCCGCTATGTCCGGATATAACTTAGGGCCGACTAATAATATGTCATTTAACGAAACATTATTACTACTCTTTGCAGATCCATCAAACACTACACGCAGCGGAGTTGACGTACTACTAGGTCTCAAAATGCTATGATGCGGAATAATATACCTACTAGGTTTATTACCCTGATAAAGTTCCATATGTCTGAGGTCTTCATACTCCCTCATAAACTCGCTGTATTTCGTAAGTAACTCGGGCGTACGCGCCAGTTTACGCTCGGTATATAACAACCTACGCTCGGCCACCGCGCGTGTATCACCTAGCGTCGCGCAGTCGGGAGCGAATGGCAGCGGTACGATGTATTGCCCGTTCGAATCGCGAAAATGTTTATTAATGAATATCTCCTCGGCCATCTGTTCTATGGGATTTATTGCAGGTGTGCACGGCACTTCCTCCAGTTCCCAAAAAGGTCGTAATGTTTTGTCTATCGACTGTTCTTCATCATATGAAACTGATAAGTAAAGATTGTGTGATTTATTATTGTTAAATGGATATATTTTTCCGCTTACCACGTAACCAAAAACTGTGTTAATGACGCTTGGAATATTCGTTTTAATTAATAACGGTTTATCTATAAGGTGCTATAAAAATATCTGCCACGGCTTTAATGGGAGGTAGTATTGTGTTTATAGATTACAATAGTGAAGAACTTTCGTACCCCGGAACAGTTAATTAAATTTGAGAAAATAAAATAGTTAAATTAACATTGACTCTATTCTGCGTAACGTGGTTCACAAATTACGCGCAATGGGACGCTTCGTGAATGAAAACAACTGCTATCTCTTTCCATCTTTTCTGTGAATGAAAACTGTAATCAGCTGACTAGTTCGTCACTACATAATCTACTAGGTACGCAATAATACGCAGGTATACAAGTGTTTTAAAAGTGCAAGTACTTACCAGCTACCGCATTCTTAAAAAAACACTGACGTAGGTAGGTAAATAAGATGATAAACTTGTGTGACTGTCAAGTTAGAATAAGAATTGCATTTTTTTTTCTTATTATTTATAAACAGTAGTTATTGAAATAAAACTACCTTTTTTACGGATGTTGTCGCGGTTTTATTAAAAGTCCGTAAAAAAGTAGTTTTATTTCAATGTCTAACATTCGCGTAAATCTAAGAAACCAAACAGTAGGTACTTAGATTAATATCGAATAACGATAAATTACAGTAACTTGGCGTGTTTAAAAGTTAATCATTTTATTTACAACGATTGCATCGTATTTACAGTTATTTACTCACTCCCTACCACATGAGTAGATAAACGGAACAGAGGCAAAGCTTCGAACAACCGCTCGAATCGGTTGCACGCACACAAGCGCGCGGGGCATGTGTGCGTGACCACTGGCCGCTTGTCGCATACGCGGCGACACTGGAAAAAACCAGTTTACGCTGGCACAGCCAGTGTACAATCTAAGGGTCAGTCCGACGCACGCTGTTTGTTTTGTTAGTTGCAAGTTTAAGTTTTTATAAGTTTAGTTGTAAAAACGTGGTATTATATTAATAATAATGGTTGTTTATTGTACCGTGTGTATGAATAATAATAGAGAAAACAAAAATATATCATACTTTAACTATCCCAAGGAGTACAATTAGGTAAGTAAATATTTGGTTATTACTTTTTCAAGCAAGTACCTTTATTTTATTGTATGATCCTTTTTATAATAAGAAGAGAGTAATTTGTACAACACGGTAGGTATTTTTTATTTAAAAAAAAACAAAAATTATAAAAAGAAAATTCTTAGAGTAAGTAATTTGTAAACTATTCTATCATACTATTATAATATATTCTATTATACTGACTATTAAAACTATTTAAAAAACGTTTTGTTTGATTTGTCTTCACCTATTGTGACAACCCTAACAAAATAGGTAACAATTTTGCACGTTCTTACCGTCTGGCCACAGCCGAGCGCGGCGCGAATTGCGGCGCGGCGTGCGGCGCGGCAAGCGGTGAGCGGCGAAAATAAATGGTAGACAACCTATGAAGTATGCCACAGCTACCGGCGGCGCGAACTGCGGTGCGACCTGCGGCGCGGGAAGAGTCGCGCGGCACGCCGCGCGGCGAGCTGCGCGGTGTGCGAGTGAAACAAATGTACTAGCGAGTATCGAGGTGGCCACAGCTCAGAGCGGCGCGCGCGGCGGCATCGGCGGACGCATTCAGACATCGCGCGACCGAAACAAATAATTTTGTTTTTACCGCGCGTACAGTTTATAAAAGTAATGGAAACGGAACAATTCATTAGTGAAATACTGAGTACAGCAATATGGATGTCAAAAACTCCACATCATAAATATAGGCATATTATAAAAAAAATGTGGGAAGAAATAAAACAACAATTTCCTGGTAATAGTGGTACTTAAGTATTTATTACCTATTTTTTACAAGTAATTTAATTAGAGACGGCAATTTAATTTTCAAAAATCAATAAATTTATCGGGATAGTTCCTATATTCATAACAAAGAGTGTTAAATTCGCCAAGTTCTCTGATTAACTGGGTGTGCTCCTATTCTTGACTGAATGATATCTTGAGCTAAGAACGCACTTGATTCAAGGCAATACTGTGCCACTTTTAATAGGACCATTTTAATAGTTTAGCCGTTCTCTAAGCTGTGGCCAGGCCCTAAGGGCCTGGCCACAGCTTCTGGCGGTGCGGCGCGCGGTGCGGCGGGAGGTGCGGTGAGCGGCGTGATTTGCGGTGGTATGCCATAGCTCGACTAGTTGCGACTGCGGCGGCGTCAGCGGTGGACGTATTTAGAGAACGGCTAAACTATTAAAATGGTCCTATCAAAAGTGGCACAGTATTGCCTTGAATCAAGTGGCTCAAGACATCATTCAGTCAAGAATAGGAGCAAACCCAGTTAATCAGAGGAGAGAACTTGGCGAATTTCACACTCTTTATTATGAATATAGGAACTATCACGACAATTTTTTTGATTTTTGAAAATTAAATTGCCGTAAAAAATAGGTAATAAATACTTAAGTACCACTATTACCAGGAAATTGTTGTTTTATTTCTTCCCACATTTTTTTTATAATATGCCTATATTTATGATGTGGATTTTTTGACATCCATATTGCTGGTCTACTCAGTATTTCACTAATGAATTGTCCCGTTTCCATTACTTTTATAAACTGTACGCGCGGTAAAAACAAAATTATTTGTTTCGGTCGCGCGATGTCTGAATGCGTCCGCCGATACCGCCGCGCGCGCCGCTCTGAGCTGTGGCCACCTCGATACTCGCTAGTACATTTGTTTCATTCGCACACCGCGCAGACCGTCGCCGCCGCGCGCCACGCGCCGCTTCCCGCGCCGCAGGTCGCACCGCAGTTCGCGCCGCCGGTAGCTGTGGCATACTTCATAGGTTGTCTACCATTTATTTTCGCCGCTCACCGCTTGCCGCGCCGCACGCCGCGCCGCAATTCGCACCGCGCTCGGCTGTGGCCAGGGGGTTAAGAAGCTTTGCCTCTGTTCCGTTTATCTACTCATGTGCTCCCTACCTAGTACTAGTACCTACAGCACAAGTCCGCCTTCGCATTGCACACAGATGAAGGCACGCTTGCATACATGTCTCTTCACTTTATTTAATGTGTCCGTTTCACTTTTCACTTGCCTAAATGCACGTTTGATGCGCCTTTTTAGTTCTACGACACTTCTAATATCATGTCCGGTTTGGCCGTACTCAAGGTCATTCACACGACCCCACAAAGAAAAGTCTAGAGGGGTTAAATCCGGCGAGCGAGGAGGCCACGGCACTTGTGAAGTGGTAAGGATGAAGCCCTTCACGATTTAAAAGTCGCCACACGTAGTTGTCGCTCACGTCGAAGACTCGAGCAGCATCCCTGGTGCTCGCAAGAGCCTGCCTGCGTCAACCGGAGGCGGGTCAAAGCAGCCGTGTTACACCTAGTTACACTCGCGGTAGCACAATACCATTTCAAGATATTCTTGATTGGAATGGACATATTGCTAACCACTAAAACTAACTTCCAAACGCGCGGGCGGGGGGCGACTGGCGACCGGCGGCGGTCGGTTGGCGGGGGCGACTGGCGACCGGCGGCGGTCGGTTGGCGCGTGCGATGAACGGCGGCGGCGGCATCCTTTGATAGGAATGGCAACAGTGTATGAACGGCGGCGGCACGGGCGGCGGCGCGGCGGCGCGGCGGCGTTTTGCGAAATGTTTGAATTCGGTGCGGAGCGGCAACAGCTTATGACACGGGATGGTTTTATACTAATAAATCAATTCAAATTTATAAGTTATTTTTTTGTGTATGAACAGTGGCGTAACTATACCATCTGGGGCCCGTGGCAAATTCTTTTGATGGGGCCCTATTAGTACATTTTTTACGTTGTACTTAGTTAAATTTTAATAAACTACTAAAGTATTTTTCCAACACGAATAACAATTTTATTTTCAAGAGCATGGATTTATCCCTATATTACAGTTCTTTTTTTAATCATATCAGATCTTATTTTTGGTCTAGAACACGGGAAGTATAGGAAAACTGAAAAAAAAACTGATAGTAATAGAGAAAAATGTTTGGGCTATATCGAGGAAATCGTAAAACAGTCCAGATACTACTTCTTTGTCCTCATCTTTATTTTTTACTTTCCCAGGAATGAGTCGAGCAAATCGACTATACCCATAATAATATACTAATTGTAGTTGCGTATAATTTGAGGGAAATATATTTCTTTTGTTTTATTATAAAACCTCCTTACGTTGAGAATCTTTCTCTTTTGTTTCTCGCTCCCACTTAAACAATTTTCTGGAACTAGACATTTTAATATCTAACTTTCACAATCAACTAAAGTGCCTACTTTATTTCTTTAAATCAAATACGAAAAATTAAAGATTAAAATAATGAAGATCGTTTAGGATGTGTTGAAATGCATAACCAAATTTGAAATTGAGTTATGGTCTTTAGTTGACTCACTTTATTTGATTTTAAGCAGAACGTTTTCATGGAAAATAAATTCAGGGGCATAGCTACCGCCGTATCTGCCGTAACAATTATACGGGGCCATGGACCACGGGTGCTCCCGACGTACGTAAACCAAAATTTACAAAATGTAAATAAGAATAAAATAAAACTGATAAAAAATATATAATTTTGAACTTTAATGGGACATGAACACCTTGCAGACCTGTGACTATTGTCCATTGAGGCAGAAACTTAAGAAAAACTAAAGTCCTCATCAGCTATAAATGATATATTAAATAAGTTTGCCGAAAAAAGGCAAGGATGTGTTACATATTTAATTTAAATTGCTTGTATTTTTTTTTGAAAAGGGACAATTAGAAAATTATGATAAATAAGTATTTCTTTTAATTTTATGCAATTTTTTCTTTCTTTTGTGAGAATTCTTTACCCTTCATAAGGGCCCCAAAACAAATTTGTATGCGGGGCACCACCAAGTCACGCTACGCCACTGAATAAAATACTCAGGCATAAACTTAAAAAAAAAACTGAGCTCGCGGCCTCTTGGGCCGGGGCCCTCTTGGGTCGGGGGCCCGTGGCATTTTGCCAGTCCTGCCACCCTGTAGTTACGCCACTGTGTATGAAATAAAATATGGTAAATAATCAATAATTTATCTTTACTATTGTAATCTATAAACACAATACTACCTCCCATTAAAGCCGTGGCAGATATTTTTATAGCACCTATATAATAAGTTCCGGCACAATGTCGTTACCTAATAAAATATCAATACCGGATCTTTTGAAAAAGAATGGATCGGCTAGTTTAAATGACTTATATTCGTGACTTAATTTATCCGGAAAAGGTATATTCGGCATGTCAGCCGATACTTTAGCTACTACTACTAAGTTCACATTAAACGTAGGTTCGTCCGCATGTCTTGGCTTTATGGTGCAAAAAATCATACCTTGATTTTTAAAAATAGTTCCGCCTATACCGTTAATAGTAAAGGGACATTTTTACGCGGCAAACCTAACTTCTGAGCGCATTCTGTCGTAATAAATGATCTCTGAGCGCCCGAATCTATGACTGCACGGCAGTCTTGATATTGCCCGTCAATATCAACAATGTGCGTAAGCGCAGTACCTAACAGGGGCCCGAGTCTGCTATTTACACTCCGTAACTGTGTGCTCATAGTTGCATCGTCCGGCGGCGCTCGGGCCCTCTCGGGTGCACTCGGGCCGGTTCGGGCGCGTTCGGGCGGCCCGAACGCGCCCGAACCGGGCCCCTGTACACCGTACTCATAACTATCATCTACGCTGTGAAGCGCTTCCTGTACCGATATAATGCGCCTGCCACACACTCGACGAGTGGCATGGGAAGTAACGAGGAAAGGAGGTAGAGACGTAGTGTGGCAACATTACTCGTCAATCGTCATGCCACACGTCATGCTCCTCGTCCTGCCGGACCGGCAATACAAGTGCGAGTGGCTGGCCACATAATCGCGCGGTCGCAGTCCGCCAAAATCCATCCAAAATTGGAAATTATGTCGTCGCCAAGCGTGGATAGATGTGATCCACCATCTCCGTTGGCGAGGACGACGACGACGATGTTTATTTCTTATTACTACATTAATATAAATAGCTATACTAAAAATGCATAGCGCTCACGCTACCACCGTTTCAACGTCCATTGTCTCACCAAGGCAAATGACAAGTGAGGAGCGTCGCGATTAATTGCGCGAGTAGAGCAGTGTGTGGGCAGAGAGGGCAACATCGCGGCAGGCCTCCGTCACTCCATGTACTAGCGCGCTATAATTACCTACCGCTCGGCCGAGCGGTTTCGGGCCGTTTGCGGACCAAATTCAGTGAGGTTTTCGCAAGCGAAGCGCACGCACGTTGTTAATAAAATTGTAATATATTTATATTTGTTCATAATTATGTAAGAAAACTTGAGCCTATGTTTATTCATTATTTTGAAAAAAATATGAAACAAAGGCCGGGTAGTACTCTTTATGAAATTTTAAATGACATGTATACATTTTGATTCTCTCTGCCCTTGTTTTCCAAAACAATATCTCATATATCTCATAAAACTTTTTATAAGATTCAGGATTTATTCTACACTAAAATTTAATAACCGAGAATTTAGAAAGGGTAAGAAATTTATACAAAAATATATAAAAATAAAACACAATATGTACCTAACTTTTAAAGATTTTTTTATTTTACCTACACAGTGATGCACGGTCAGAACCAATTTATAAAAAAATATTTTAGAAACGATTCAATTTTATTCTGCCACATACCTACCTATAAGTCAGAACATATTCACATTCTCAAAAACATGACACAAAAAAAATATAACTAAAAAAATTAAAAAACACGCCTGCCATGTCAAAAAAAATGAAAACAAGTCAAATATTTGCAGTCGGGGGACCTGTAATGAATTGTTCCAAGTAACCGACCCCGACTGCAAATATTTGACTAGTTTTCATTTTTTTTTAATACCTTTTAGTGAACAACAAAAAAAACATGTCACAACACAAAAAAAAAATATCGTTCGGAACTCTTTGCAGGCGATTTCGACTCACATTTGACCATTTTTTATTGTCCACATAGCCTATGTCACTCGGGATAACTCAAAGCTTCTAATGATACCACAAACATTGAAATTGGTCAAGCCTTTTAGAAGTTATGGTGGAATAAAGAAACTCACAAACATACATACATACATACATACATACATGAACCCTGAAAACATAACACTCCTTTTTGGGCAGTCGTGTAAAAAGTTATGTAAATTTAATTTTATCGAAGCGGCAGCCCTGCGATTGCTGTGGGATCGCGCGGTGCAAAGCAATCAAACTGTACGCTTGGGCATTTAGGCACATTTTCGCATGCAGCGGTTGCTAACGCGACGGAGTAGGCTCTTATAGCAGTAGGTATTGGAAATTTTCTACTGAGTGAAGTATCTGTTACGTAGTAACTATTTAGTAATCTGTGATCGCGGCAAATCACGGCAGAGCGAGGAGCATAGCGATGAGCAGCGCAAGGAGCATAGTCTGGCAGGCGCATAACAGTCTCGCTCACGGAGTGAGACGTAACGAGCGCTTGCTGTGTGAGTGAAAGAGACGGTTGCGCGGACGAAGTGTTCGGCACGGCCGTCGTTCCTCCGTATCCCGTATCCTTATGTAGTAAATAATGATGCGGTAATGCACATACACCACAGGTCATCGTACTTTTGCATGAATTAATATCATGATCGGGTTTAAGACAATTACTGCAAAGTTTTAAAGAATGGACACGGTCCTTTCTATTATCGACAGTCAATTTACGAAATTGATCACATCGATAAATCATGTGATTTTGTTTACAATAAGCGCAGCTGTTTGTATAATTACGATTACTGACGGCCGGTGCTCGCGCAGTAGCGAGTACCTACCGCCTTTGACGACTTATTGTAATTATTATTGTTATGACTTTTCGTGTTCGTACTATTACTCGTAGATTTTGGCATGAACGCATTATTATTTAATGAATTTGAAAAAATGTGTTCTAGAACTTTTATTTGATTGTTTACAAAATCAATTAATTCAGAAAATGTAGGTATGGACTTCTGATCTCGACCTTCTTCAAATAATTTTCTCGTATGTGGGTCGAGTCTTTGTAAGGCTAAATGACAAAACAATAATTCATAAAGGTTTTCAATTTTTAACGCTTGAATAGCTTTAAGTGAATGATCAAAAGCCTCAATGAATAATGTCAGATTAGGCAACGTACCTATCTTTATTCAACGGAGTAAAGTGCAACATTTTATCAAAATACCTACAAGCGAGCGTTCGGTTGTCTTGATATTTATCAATTAAACTTTGCCAAACTAATGAGTAATTAGCGGAAGTAATGGGTAGTTTTTTAACTATATTTAGCGCTGAACCCTTTACGCAAGAAAGTAAATAATGGAATTTATCTATGTCGGAGAAATTCCTTTCGTGCACTAATGATACAAACGTATCATAAAATGTAGTCCAATTTTCTTTGACCGTCAAATTGAAATAATGTAAGTTTAGGTAAAGAGGGCACGGCTTTGTCGGACGTCGTATTCGACGAAGTCGACTTCGAATGTCGATTTGGACGATTTGAAATTAATAAATAGGTAGGCATTGTACATCTCGTCAAACGCTTCGAGTTCACTTAATGACATTTTTGTAGTCGGTTTTATTTGTGCATCAACTTCGTATAATTCAAATATGGCTGACTCGAATTTCGTTCGAACACTTTCCATTTCGGAGAACTGAACTAAAAACGTAGGTAACTTATCGAAGTCTTTACTTATTGTTTTGGAAACATCGTATAAGTTTTGTAACTTGGAAAATAAATATTGTTTTTTAATTGTAAGGGTTTTTTGTTTAATTGCTAATGCTTCCGCCATCTTGTTACTTATTAGAAAGAAATGAGAAAAAGGTTATAAAAATTACGTTAATTTTATCTACTACTAATACTAATCCGGCTCGAAAGGACCAGAATGTGGAGTAGCGAAGTGGACTGTATGAGAAAAATATCTATAGGCTGGTAAAGAACTTGGAGTGCTACACGTGGACCCGAGTTGGACAAACCCCGCAAAGAGAACTGAAGTACGACTCACCGTTCCTCTGCAACGGCCGGCTTCCCGATGGTGATTCAAGGTTGCTGAAGACCGCCTGGCTGTCCACACAATTACACAACACACGGTGTAGACAAAAGTTCCTGTTTTCAAAATTTAAAGCACACGCACGGCGCACGCGATGTTCTTCAGCCCGGGACGCGACGACGACTCTCTCGTTCGTGCGGGCACACGAGATGGCGCTAGCCCCATTCAGCCGATAGGTGCGCGGCGCGCTACTAGCGCTCATGTGTTGGTGCGGTGACACACGGTACCACCGAACCGAGCTTTGGTATGGCGGCCGCACTCAGCCACCTTGAAAGATAATATGTCCAACTACGGGTTAGATACTCAACAAGGAGGTTCTACAAAAGAATGGATTTCGGGTGAAAGTAAATATGAAGCCGCAGTCGAAGCGGGTCGAGCATCCTGACGTTAACAGACAACGAGCCTACATGCCCTACATCAGAGGAGTTACTGACAAAATCGGAGCTTTACTTAAAAAAGTCTCCATGCCGACTGTCTACACTCCTGGGACAAAGGTACAAAACTTGGTGGGCACACCGAAGGATGTCCTACCCCTACAACAACCAGGTGTTTATAAAATCGACTGCAGCTGCGGTAAGTCATACATAGGTCAAACCAAGCGAACGATCGCGGAAAGGCTCAAGGAACATATCGCAGCTGTAAAAAACCGTCAGACGTCTAAATCGGCAATTGCAGAACACTTACTACAGCCTGGCGTAAGTCACTGGATTCAATTCCATCGCGCGCAAGTCCTCTCCACCGATCGCCACTTTCACTCGAGAGCATTGCGAGAAGCGATTGAAATCAAGAAACATCCAAATTTCAATCGGGAAGACGGCTTTAAACTATCAGCATCGTGGTATCCAGTGATTCGCTTAACACAACCGCGCTTTTCTGCAAAGTCGGATAGTGATCAGAATACGGACACAGTCAGTGCAGTGTGTAGGGTACTTAAAAAACATGGGGTAGATGAAAAATCATCAACTTCGTGTACGGAAGGATGACACCGCATCTCCAGTCTGCTTGCGACCACGGCCGGTGTAACCCGGTCGAAACGTCAAGCCCCAAAAAGGTATTTATGCATGTACGCGCTTACGTCAGTTGCCTCAATACAGAGCTAGAAAATAGTCGTGTCATTTTATTTAAAACTAGCTGTGCCTGCAACTTCGTTCGCGTGGATGACGAAGCTTATCAATGAGTCTTTAACCATTAAGGCTGCACACGCGACGGAAGCTTAAAAAATTGAGTAACTTCTCCCGTTTTCCCAACATTTCCCTTCACTGCTCTGCTCCTATTGATTGTAGCGTGATGAAAAGTATACTATAACCTGCCCAGGAGTATGAAGAATAATTGTACCAAGTTTCGTTAAAATCCGTCGAGTAGTTTTTGTTTCTATAAGGAACATACAGACAGACAGACAGACAAAAATTTTACTGATTGCATTTTTGGCCTTAGTATCGATCACTAATCACCCCCTGATAGTTATTTTGAAAATATATTTAATGTACAGAATTGACCTTTCTACAGATTTATTATAAGTATAGATATCCCAAAAGAATCTACAATTCAAAATCCACCTAACGACCTCACCAGAAGGTCTGTCTGTCGTCGTGAGCTCTTAGGCTTTACTAAAAGTTCAACATCTAGAATTTTGCCAGAAAAGCGGTTAATGTTCTGATGATATAGCAGAATGCTTCCCTTTTGTCTGAGCTGTTAGTTTAAAGTGCTAAGAAACACGCAGTTCCGGCGGCAATGCCGCCGGGTTTATGCCGAGCGGCTATGCCGCCGGCAATACAAGTCTCCCGGCACAACCCACGCAAAGCTTATTTACTTTTCTCTATGACGCAAAGCCGCCAATCATCATTCCGGTTGTGACAGTCACATAGATCGCTAGTGAAGTGCACATTTTTGTTTCGCAAAAAGTTCAATGCCTTGTAAGCAAACCACTTTGGTTCCTGTACATCGTCTATGCCTGCACCAGATTTGTGCAACTGTTCAACCTTATTTTTTTCCCGAAAATAATGAGAGGTTAAATTTTTTAACTTTCTCTCTACTTTGCCTTTAGAAATGTCAAATACACTAATTATGTTCAATGCGTCCGTTCGTTTGTTCCTATTCTTATAGTCTGCATTTCTGGGATTCCATAATATATATCATTATCATGAAATTTTTCTATTAATTGCAACACAGTTTCGTCGTCCCAATGAAACGACATTTTAATTTCTTAAATAAGTACCTACTAACAAACCGCACACCACTATCGCTCGAATGCCAGGAACAAACTGACGCGGACTGACGCCGGCAAGCCGCGTAACCCGCCGGCACACCCCGGCAGCCATGCCGGCGCGGCGGCTCCTTTGTGTGGCAAAGCCGGCGGCTTTGAATGCCGCCGGGTGTACGGCGGCTTGGCCGGCGGCCCTGCCGCCGGCACTGTGTGTAGGAGCCTTAAACTACTTACAACTGTCATACTGAAATGAGTGTACAATAAATATTTTGTTTAAACAGTTTATTAGAAATTTAAATGACACACACACTTCTATGGCTGGTAATTAATAAAAGATAATTAAAAAGAGTTGACAATAATCGTATTGGCTAGGTAGGCAGACGTAGACGAGCACCGGCGGGGCCCGCGCGGCGCGACCGGCCCGCAGCGCGGCACTGCGGCCGGCCGCACGCCGCAGCGTGTCGTCCCCGCCCGGGCTCCGGAAGACTCCTCGTCCGAACGGCATCCAGATAATTTCTTCTGTATACTCTTTATTGACAGCCAAGGATTTTGATCTTCACATGTTTCGGAAAATTTGTCACACGAATTAGAAGGTCGCTCGGCCGGTAGAGAGGCGACGGCGCACGTGCCGGCGGGCGCGCCGTGGAGCGACACGTGTACCGCCACGCGCTCGGTGCCGGCCGGCACGCGCAGCTCTAGCTTGCCAGCCGGAGCCTTATGCCCGCGAGCCGGCCGGCCGCAATCGTCCTTAACGAACCGCCCGAGTCCTGCTTCTTTAAGTTTATTTTTATTTTGGAGCATCGATTCTAAACTGCTCGAGTTAGAAGTGACCGGCTTTGATGTTTTGCAGAGCACCGCGGATGTGTGCAATCGTCGCTCGTCTCTAGGCTCAGGTGGGCAGGGGGCTGAACGGCCGCGCAGCCGCTCTACTATAGTGGGGCGGCGGCAGCGCGGCGGAGCGGGTGCGGGCTGCGGTGGGTTGGCACACCAGTTCGGAAGCCTCCCGCTGGAGCCTTGCACTCGGCCGGGGCCGGGGCCGGGGCTAGCCTGGCGGGGACTAGACTTGCTGGGCAGCGTTGCCGAGTGCGTGCGGCAGGCCTCGGTGTTCGCGCTGCGGTCGATCTCGATCATGACGCGCGGTCGGTGAGCGCAGGGGTCGAGGTGCGCGTCTTCGCGGATGCGGCAGCCGTCGTCGGGCGCGAGCTCCACGCAGCGCGGCGGCGGCGGCGTGCGGCCGGGCGAGCAGCGCGTGCGGGGCGCGGGCGCGGCGCGCACAGCGTACGTGCAGCCGTCCGTGGCGCGCGCGCACTCCCGCTCGGCGCCGAGGCTGAAGCCGGCGCGCGGCGGGACTCGCGCGACGCTCGCGGCTCGCTCGCGGCTCGCCACCTCGCACTCGTACTCTACCTGCCGCGCCCTCCTGGCAAGCATGATTCGCTGTGCGACAGGGTCTAGTTCGCAATCGCATAGTTTGTTTGTGTAGGACGAAGACACCGTGACTTGTCCTTGAGTAATTAATGATATCTTGCGGGCCTGTAAGTTATAGCTGTGTTTATAATTAATCGGTTTTTCGGACAATCAGGGCGCGCGAAACAATTCCGCTGCGAGTGACCGTACAACTGGCAGCGGTGGTATTGACCGACAGTGCCGGTTTTGCGTGGCGTTTCGGATAGAAACCGTAGCCAAATACCTATATCTTCTTCTTCCTGCCCTTATCCCAAATAAATTGGGGTCGGCGCACCATGTTTTTTCCTTCCATTCCACTCTATTAGCTGTCATACTCTCATTCACTGCTTTTTCATTCATATTACCTCTCACGCAGTCAAGCCACCTTTTTTTCGGCCTTCCTCTTCCTCTCCAGCCATCCACATTCAAATGCATCACTCTCTTATTCACATGCCTTTCATCCCTCCTCATTACATGCTCATACCAGGCTAGGCGATTCCCTTTCACTTTTTCAGTTACTGGCGCAACTTTCAAACTTCCTCTTATATACTCATTCCTAACCTTATCCATTCTCGTCACTCCACACATCCATCTCAGCATTCTCATTTCTGCTACATGTAATCGTCTTTCATCCGTCTTCTTTAGGGCCCAACATTCCGATCCATACATTACGACAGGTCTAATAACTGTTTTGTAGATTTTACCCTTCAACTTGAGGGGCATCCGTGGGTCACAAGTTGTTCCAGTGACCTGTCGCCATTTCATCCATCCTGAATTGATCCGCTGTGTAACGTCTCGGTCTACATCACCGTCGCCTTGTATTAGCGACCCTAGGTACCTAAAATCGGAGCAAACCGGTAAAGGTACTCCGGCAAGAGTTATGGGTACAGGGCTGGAGAGACCACCGAAGTCGCAGAACATATATTGAGTTTTGGTTCTGCTTATCCTCAGGCCAACATTCTCCAGTCTCTGACACCACACATATCCAATCTGCTCTGGACCTCTGGGCCACTTTCGGCAACCAGCACAATGTCGTCGGCGAACAGCATACACCAGGGTGCCTCCTCCTGAATGTCCGACGTCAGAGCATCCATTATCACCAGGAAGAGATAAGGGCTGAGAGCCGAACCCTGGTGCAAGCCTACCGCCACATCAGAACTGGTTGTGTCACCCACAGTAGACCGGACTTGGCTACTACATCTACTATACATAGCTCGGATCAATTCTACATACTTCCCAGGCACTCCTTTCATCTTAAGGGCCCACCACAATACTTCACGTGGTATCCGGTCGTATGCCTTTTTGAGGTCAACGAATACCATGTGCAAGTTCTTGTGCGCACTTCTATATTTTTCGCATAATTGGCGGATAGCAAATATGGCATCCGTTGTTCCTCGACCAGGCATAAAACCAAATTGTTTTTGTGAAACCTCACTCTCTTCTCTCAGTCGTCGCTCTATAACTTTCTCCCAAACTTTCATACTATGTGACATTAGCTTTATTCCTCTATAGTTGTTGCACTCCAGCACATCACCTTTATTTTTAAATATGGGCAAAACTAAGCTTTTGCACCATTCATCTGGTATGGCTTCCTCCAGCAACAACTTATTGAAGAACAAAACTAACCACACCCATCCATCCGCACGCAATAACTTCCACACTTCAATTGGTATCCCGTCTGGTCCTACTGCTTTTCCATTCTTCATCCCATTGACTGCTGAACTAACTTCATCCACACTAACTATTCGCACTAGCCCCTCATTTGTTGGTCTAGCCAAATACCTATATCATTTAATTTAATTCATGAAATAATAAATTGGTAACGTTTTTCTTAACTTTTGGGTCTGTAAAGAAACAAATTAAAATACAGGGGCAAATCAGGTAGGTTATGACAAGTTTAGTGGCCTCGATACCGTGAAATATTGTTTGGTGAGGAGGGCGGGCATACCTTTTGTTGTGAGTGTTCGCAGGTGAGCGAGCAGGCGGGCTGTTGCGGCGCGCAGGGCGGGCGCTCGCCGTGCGGCGGCGCGCAGCACACGAGGCGCAGCGCGCGGCGCACGGCGGGCGGGCGCGCGCGGCACGCGGGCTGCGGCGCGCGCGCGCACGGCGGGCACGCGGGCACGTCGCGCGCCCGGCAGCCGCGCGCGCGCACGCCCCGCAGCGCGCAGCCCGCGCCGCGCCTCAGCACGCGGAGAGCCATGTCGGTGTGTGTGTCGTGCGGCGGCCGAGCCGACTGTGCGCCCGACACTATCCACTCCGTTCGTAGCCCTCTAGTTTCAAACCAGTGGGTCTTTTAATAAGAGTGCACTTACTATAAGACCTAAAGCACTTTTTGGTGTAGGAACTGTTGCTCCTACTCTTATCTATGATCGTACCCATTAAAACCGGAACCGAAAGTGGGGGGGTCATGAACTTTTGATCGTTAGTAGTAGCGGGTTTGGGAACTAGGTGGCAGCGCCAACCGAATATAGCGAGTTGGCCATCTATACAATACTCTTATCTATGTGTTGCTCAACGATAGAAACGGCGAAGTAATGCGTGTCGATCATATCTCCCGACTCTATTGTCTTTGACGTAAAACTACGATTGTTCACCGTAAAAAAAAGTGTTATGTTAGTATCGGAGTTTTCAACTAGATGGCGGTATGTTCACCGTTATACAGATCGTTATGTTAGTTTTAGAGTTTTAACTTTTAAACTAGATGACGGTGTGCATTGAGAGCCCATTCCTGAATGGCGGTGTTAAGATTTTCAAGCGATTAATAAGGTTCCTAAAGATGTTTTGTTGTTTTTGAGTTTGAGAGCTTGAATTGATTTGTTTATTTGTTTATCAAATACCATTTGTACAGTGTCCGGTGTTTCATTTATACGAAGTCCGCGAAGTTCAAGATTCAACGATAAAATTGTGACACGGTAAAACTGCATGCATTCACACTGAATTTCACAGCAAGTACATACCTAATATACCTATGCATAATACGAGTTTACGAAAAAGAATTTAATGCTCAATTCCTATGTTGTGTTAGAAAGGAAAACACTGATGCTTTAAACTTTACAATATATTATCATAAGAATGGATTCAATGTTACAATTACAATACTTTTAGAGGACGGCTACGCCATAATGCTTATTATTAATTTATACAATGCAAGAGACTACTAAAACGAGAATCGCACGCGCCGCCATTCCCCAATAGCCCTCTAGTGTTGTCAGTTCATCCGGTAATAGTGACGCAACGTATTAGTTGATTCTAATTTCGGTTAACAGTTCGGCGATCCTTACTTTCCGGCGTCCTCGCAGGAACTCAGCTCACCCCTCAGGCAAGTGCACTTCTTCGACCGAGGAAGCTGAAAGAATGGTGTTGTCTGGGGCGGTAAGTTGCGCAGAACATCTATACCGCCGCAGACAACGTTAATCGCCCCGAAGGCAAACGTAGATCAGTTAGCAACGCCCCGAAGGCAATCGTAGATCAGTAGGCTTATTTGCTATCGCTTGTTGACAACCCAAGCGATGCTCAGTAAATAAAAATAATGGTATAAACGCAATATTATCATCGACTATGAACCGCGAATTGGACCAACCGCGAATTGGACCAACCGCGAATTGGACCAATCGCGAATATGGTGAATTGGTCCAATCGCGAATTGAACCAATCGCGCCTAAACGGTATTTAAGAAAGCAATTATTGCTTTCGTTGACAAATGCCATAGCGAATACGCCCACTGTTAGAAACGCCCCGAAGGCAATCGTAGATCAGTATGCAACGCCCCGGCGGCAATCGTGGATCAGTATGCAACGCCCCGAAGGCAATCGTGGATCAGTATGCAACGCCCCGAAGGCAATCGTAGATCAGTATGCAACGCCCCGAAGGCAATCGTGGATCAGTATGCAACGCCCCGAAGGCAATCGTAGATCAGTATGCAACGCCCCGAAGGCAATCGTAGATCAGTATGCAACGCCCCGAAGGCAAACGTAGATCAGTATGCATCGCCCCGAAGGCAATCGTAGATCAGTATGCAAGCCCCGAAGGCAATCGTAGATCAGTATGCAAGCCCCGAAGGCAATCGTAGATCAGTATGCAAGCCCCGAAGGCAATCGTAGATCAGTTAGCAAGCCCCGAAGGCAATCGTAGATCAGTTAGCAAGCCCGAAGGCAATCGTAGATCAGTAGGCTTATTTGCTATCGCTTGTTGACAACCCAAGCAATGTTCAGTAAATAAAAATAATGGCATAAACGCAAAATTATCATCGACTATGATCGGTGACCAATTATTTCCATTTACCAAAACAATTATCCAAAACATTAGTTACTAATTCTACGCTTACTGATCATCAAGCTGTTTTGCTAACGTTACAAATTAATTCACCTAGACATAACTGCATGCGTTGCTACACTAAAGTCAATATGACAAATCTAAAAAATGACATGCATTCTATTAATTTTGACCCAGTTTATCATTCTGACGACGCAAATAGCTGTTTAAAGTATTTTATTGACTCGCTACAATATGCAATAAGGAAAAACACGTACATTAAGACAATGCCCAGAAAGTACAGTTGTATTAAACCCTGGATCACACCCGGTCTCGTTCGTTGTATCAGACAAAGAGACAAACTTCACCAAAAATTAAGAATTGCTCCGGATAATGAAGTACTCTCTGTAACTTATAAAAGATATCGGAATTTTTGTAATAATCTAATAAAAAAACAAAAAAATCTGTACGATAAAAATGAATTACAGAAGGCGGGGAATAATAGCAAACTTGTGTGGAAATTTATAAAGAATTATACACTCACTTCAAAAAATCACGAACCTCCGCTTGATTTACTATCAGACGATATAAACACATCCCAAGCAATCAATAAAGTAAACAACTATTTTGTTAACGTTGGTAAAAACTTAGCTGAAAAGTCATTAAACGCGAGTATTATTTCCCAACAAAACCTGACCACGACACCCTCTACACTATCTTCATTTGTTTTATTAGATACCGACGTTAACGAAGTAGTCAGTATGATAAACGGGTTAAAGGATGTATGTGCCACGGGGTGGGATGACATTCCTAATAATATACTTAAAAGATTTAAATACCTACTTGCCCCTCCTCTAACCCACATTTTCCAAATATGCTTATCTAAAGGAATTTTCCCAAAATTGCTTAAAAAGGCTGTGGTCACTCCTGTATTTAAATCTGGAGACAAACACTGTGTGAATAACTACAGACCCATTTCAGTATTAACAGGCCTATCAAAAATTCTAGAAAAAATCATTAACAGTAGATTGGTAAAATATCTAGAGGATAACAGACTATTATCAGATAGTCAGTTTGGTTTTAGGCCCAAAAGATCAACTAGCCAAGCAGTCCACAAATTGACTGATTATATTACAACCAACCTAGATAACGGTATGCACACAATTGGGATCTTTCTAGACCTTGCCAAAGCTTTTGACACTATTTCTTGCACTTTGCTTTTGCACAAGCTTGAAACACTCGGGATAAGAGGACAACAACTTTTACTTTTTTCTGATTATCTTAGCGACCGCCATCAATATGTAAAAATTGATCAGTACTCAAGCTCTGAACTTAAAAATAGTAGTTTTGGTATTCCTCAAGGTAGCATTTTGGGTCCTACTTTATTTTTAATCTATATTAATGAACTATGCAGCTTGTCACTCCAAAATGGTGTTATAATGTCATATGCGGATGACACCGCTCTATTGTTTTCAGCCAAATCAAGAGTTGAGGTCTATGAATATGCTCAAAATGGTTTTAACATTGTGTCTAACTGGCTCCGTAATAATCTCCTAACATTAAATGCAGATAAAACTAATTACATTTTATTCACAATGAGGAATACTAACATACCGCTTACTAATCAAAACATTTACGCACACAATAGTTGCACGTTTGCTGACACTGCATGTTCTTGCCCTACTTTAGCTACAGCTGACAATGTAAAATATCTAGGTGTCACCATTGACTCAAATTTAAACTTCCGTAAACATATTGATTTACTATGTACGAGAGTTCGCAAATTAATCTACGTTTTTAAGAATTTACGAAACATAGCTGACTATAAATTAATTAAACAGGTATATTTAGCTTTGTGTCAAGTCAATCCATTCTTACATACTGCATAACTTCTTGGGGTGGTGCGGCAAAAACCATTTTACTGCCGCTAGAGCGTGCTCAAAGAGCAGTTCTAAAGGTTGCTACCTTTCGCCCTTTTAGATTCCCTACCGACCAGCTATATACAGCATGCAGTGTGCTTACAGTACGGCAATTACATATTTTATACACAGTACTACACCAGCACACCGCACTACCTTTTGATCCTATACCCTCTGATAAGAGAAGAAAGGACCTAGTTTGCATAACTCCTCAAACGAAACATGCGTTTGCTAAACGTTTTTATGTATTTTTAGGACCTTTTCTATATAATAGGCTTAACAAGATACTTAGCTTCTATAGTGTTACGTACAAAAATTGTAGCAAAATTTTATCAGATTATTTAGCAAAACTCAATTACACAGACACTGAAAAACTTTTAGAAATTTTGGCATGACGACACCTGATCTGTAATTATTTACTTTTGTATAATTTTTAAGTTTTACTTTTAGATAATAATTTACCATTAAGCTTTTTCTCATATTTATTTTTAATTTTATTCTCTTCTATCCCAAAGTACTTATTTGGACTAGATAGTGATGGCCTGAAACACAGGTTTAAATTAACCTAGCTCGGGCGGGTCGCTGCCGAACATCGTACGTAATCCCTAACCAGCATATTTTCACCAATAAAATTTTCATCTTAGTATTAGTTTTATGTTAAGTTATAATTGTCTTCAAACTTATTATTGTAAGCTGAATTGTACAACTTTATGTAAACGTTTTTTTATTTCAATAAATTATTATTATTATTTAATAGTATATCTCGTTAATAATCGCCGTTAGACGATGCGAGATTGGTATTTTCACATAATATTTAAGAAAGAAATTATTGCTTTCGTTGACAACTGCCATAGTGAATACGCCCACTGGTAGAAACGCCCCGAAGGCAATGTGTAATGCAGTTGTGGTAATGTGATATGCCACTGAGGCAATGTATTATGCCGCTGTGGTAATGTGATTTGCCACTGAGGCAATGTGATATGCCACTGAGGCCATGTGATATGCCACTGAGGCCATGTGATATGCCGCTGAGGCAATGTCTTATGCCGCTGAGGCCATGTAATATTCCGCTGAGGCCATGTGATATGCCGCTGAGGCAACGTGTTATGCCGCTGAGGCCATGTGATATGCCGCCGAGGCAACGTGTTATGCCGCTGAGGCCATGTGATATGCCGCTGAGGCAACGTGTTATGCCGCTGAGGCCATGTGATATGCCACTGAGGCCATGTGATATGCCACTGAGGCCATGTGATATGCCGCTGAGGTAAATGTGATAAACCATTACGGCAATATTATATACATTTAAGCTATGTGTAAGGTTCCGAACTAATACAGCGCAAGGTGAGAAATAAAAATATAGGGCCCGTTAGGCAGTGATACCGCCCGAAAGTAGTGTGTGTACGACCCGAGTGCAATTTGTGTACGCCCGGATGCAACCTGTTTGCACCCCAAGACAACCCGAGCGAGCCCCGTTAAAGGATGGATAGGAAAGTTCAGTGTGCGTGTATGGTTCATACTCTGGTATGAACCATGAGCACTAATGATCAAAACAGAGCATCGTTAGCTATCTCAGAATCTAATATTACCCTACATAAATCAGAACCATCGACACTTTCGCTCAGTCTTTCCGTCGTTACACGGAAACAACGTAAATCAACAAAAGAATACACCACACACAGCCAATTATCTGTCCACACTCGGCACAATGGGTTATGCTCTAGGTACAGTGTTTGAAATCTCTTTTGTTTTCTTTTCCGTACCCGATGGCAATCGGCGCAAGCCAAAAACAAATGAAAATCATACCTTTATATCATCAATAACTCTAGTTGCAATTTGAAGGTAATATTGATTATTTACCCAGACACCAGCGCAGTATGTTACCTCTCTGCAGTATTGCGAACTTCCAACCAACCAGTCCTTTATCTTTTAGAGGTCGCTCAAAGTGATCCACTTCTAGTTTGAGGGCAAGCATTTATACGCCAGAAAAGCATAAACCCCGAAGGTGATAAACTGCGAAGCAAACAATCTAATATTATTTTATTCAATACCATAAGCTAGTCAAGGTTTTAGCCAAGACGAGTATCGAAGCTATTCATCACACAAAACCAAACTAGTGTTGGGATAGCATAACTGCTCATAATAAACATCACTGACTTCAAAAGCCATTCGAAGTCCCAATCCCAAATAAATGTCAAGGTCATTAATATATTCAACTCAAGTTGCATGTAAGCATTGGCATAGTCTGGAGTGACTGTCATCTGCCATAGCATCGCTCATCTGTAAAAGCTATTCCAAGTCCCAAGTCTCAAACCATGCATTATTAATGTCAAATGATGACAACAAAGTTAAGCTATTGTTAAAGCTCTGTTGTGGGACAATGATAACCACAGATAACTTCAAAATATAATACACATCAATTTGAATAATCCCATATCTTGGCACAAGCAATCAACTGAATGATTACGATGTCGACCAGTACAGTCCATAGTCCAATATTATGTCCGACTGTTGGGCAGGTATCTTTGAAGACGTCAAAACAGTTAAAAGCTCACCAGTTAATTAAGAGTAGCACAGTAGAAATTATAAGCCTCAACATAAGCCAGTATCATAATGCTAGCCACCAGTCCCTTTTCTAAAATACTAAGTCAACAGAAACTTACAGAACAGTTGGAAGGTGTTTTAACAGTCAGCCAATATCAGTCATGATGAAAAACATTAAATAAAAGTAAACATACCTCAATTCCTTTTAAATTATTCTATCATCATTTGGTCCTTAATACTTTTTACCTTATTTATTTATATTAATTTTTTTTCATGGTTAAATTCAGCTGGTTACCATAATGCCAAAACACAACCTTTGTTATGTTTATTACACTTATTGCATAAACCGACAGACAGCAGCATGTTGTTCCAAAGCCAAAGATATATTTCATAATGCCTGTGTCTGGTAACTTAATAACATAATATTAAATTTTCTGAAATCACAATACATAATCTTACTAAGAAAATATTAATTCCATGACATAAGTCAATGTTCACCAAGCAATCAATCATGTTAACATTGTTCATAAAAATAATTTTACATCCCGGTGACATAACACTTAGTCCACCTTTTCTCAAATTTATTAATGTTATATGCATTAAACATTCCTGAAACAAGTTGACTTTGACAACGCTTTTCCACCCGTCTCAATACCACTGATATTATGTACCATCTCAATGATTTACAAACAATATCTTTTGATACTAGGCCATTACTGTAAACTCAAACGTTTCTGAAACAAGTTTAACTTTGACTATGCCTAACTATTGCTTGATCACCAGTTTTAACATCACTTATATGTTTTGAAAACATTTGTTCACAACATTTTAAGATCCTGAAACATTCCTGTAAACTCAACTCGACAATATCAGAAACAAGTGTGACTTAGAGAACAATTTTTCGACCAGCATTAATATCACAAATATTTTTATACTACTCTTGAAATCATTTATTTCAATATCTTTCTGAAACAAGTTAACTTTCATCCACCAACTTTAATACAATTAATAATACATAAATGCACTAAATATTTGGTCTTTAATTCCCAACACACAACAAGTCAATCCACACTCCATAAAATACATGAGATACCACAAATTAAAACATAATCTCTACAGCCCCTTTTGAGCCCAACCCTAATTCCAAAGGTTACATGTGGAAACCGCTAAGAGTAAGATCCAATTTAACTCCAACTAACACTATACCTGTTTATATTATTCTGTACTGTTATGAACATCAAATATTCCTGCAAACATCCTTTTATATGGGGTAGCATAACATAACTCACTAAATGATTGTTATTAATCAATCATCTTGTATTAAACTTTAGTTATTCCACATACTAATTCCTTAAAATACATTGAATACTACTTGGAATGTTAACTGAAACAGAAATAGTTATAATACATTGTCTTAACAATTCCTTCGATGATCATCCTTTATTAGCATTTATTTCCTTTCATTTAAATTGCTTCATAGTATTCCTCGAGTGCCAGATATATTGGATCATAACTTCCACTTGTGATCTGGTCTATTAATTATTGTAGCATAATTACTTCATATAACCACAATATACTTCTGTTTGTCTCTCTACAGAATTTCATCAGGTAACACTCACATTAAGACCTGTAAAACTTCAGATTTATAAACATTTAACAGTTATTATTGAAAGACATTAACCATTTCCATTGTGTCATAATTTTATTTGTTTTATTGAAACAAATAATGCATTATATGCAGTATAATTTGTACAAAACATACAATAAATAATACTATAATTTTTCAATTTATCTAATCATTGTTATGACAGATTACTTTCTTAAATTATATTAATGTATGATTATTGATCAAGTATTAAGTCTAAAGTTGTTGTAAATTGTTAAGTCACAACACATACATGTTAACTGAATTCTGGATGACTTTGTTTCATTATGATTTATTGGACTTTAATATGTTTTATTAAGATGTATAAATTATGTATCATTAGCTCCATTATGTATAAATTTAAATGTTTGGTTATGTTTATCTACTTTGTTATCTGATGACAATGTTTGACAACATTGTTTACCTATATATTTTATTGTATAAAACAAATGAAGAACATCATGCAGGCAGGCAGATAGTTGATAGGGTAAAATTGAACCCGTACATTTGAACTGAGTTGTTCATTAAACTTTATTAAAGTTATCTTGTAAGACTTAACAACACAATAATAATAAGTTTAAGTCGATACATTACCGAATGTCCTTTGTTAGGATCATAAAAGTCTTACCACATGCATTCACCAAAGGCATTCACATGTTTATTCGATTCCAATAAGTATTTTTACCCACAAACAATACTTATAACTTCGTATCATCGACCATGTTGTTTTTCAACTTAATAAATTATTACTATAACGTACTTATTGATATGTTAAACATTATAGTTTGACCGTAATATCGTTAAATTAAATATTAAATAACTTTTTGCAAATTGAAATAACTTTTTAAACTTTTTAAATTACGAACAATCATTATGGCGGGCAAGTCGGTAGGTACGCGTCGGTCGCTAATCTCACTTCTGAGATGTTAGAAAGGAAAACACTGATGCTTTAAACTTCACAATATATTATCATAAGAATGGATTCAATGTTACAATTACAATACTTTTAGAGGACAGCTACGCCATAATGCTTATTATTAATTTATACAATGCAAGAGACTACTACAACGAGAATCGCACGCGCCGCCATTCCCCAATAGCCCTCTAGTGTTGTCAGTTCATCCGGTAATAGTGACGCGACGTATTAGTTGATTCTAATTTCGGTTAACAGTTGTTACAGGAATCGAAAATTACATAAAACGTACCAAGTACTAACGTACTAAGTAATATGAAAACTGTTTCGGGATGTTAAAATGAGCAAAAAAAAAACAACAATTTATAGAAACATTGACTAAGTGAATGTACACTTCTTCTTGAGCAGTTGGGTAATAACACTTCTTTTTGGGCAGTCGTGTAAAAATAAGTATTTTCCGTAGAGGTTTGGTTACAAGAGGTCGAATGGGCCGCTCTGGAGGGTAGCGCGGCTGCGCCACACCTGGAACCGAAACAAGCGACGTTATCACCTCGCGCACCACGCAGCACACAGCACGCGGCACACAGCACGCGGCACGTGGAGCACTCACGTAGAGCTCATCGCCCGCCAGCACCAGCAGGAAGCGTGGCCGCGACGCCGGCAGCAGGCAGCACACGGCCGGCGCGCCGTGCGCCAGCGCCGCGCCCCCCGCGCCCCCGGCACCCGCCGCGCCCCCGGCACCCGCCGCGCCCCCGGCACCCGCCGCGCCCCCGGCACCCGCCGCGCCCCCGGCACCCGCCGCGCCCCCGGCACCCGCCGCGCCCCCCTCGCACCCCGCGCCCGAGCGCGTCGAGCGCCACCACACGCGCGGCGAGTACTCGCCCGCTGGACTGCGCACATAAACATCACTCGCATCCGCACCGCGCACGAGTGGGCGACGTATCTAGGCTCATCGCTTACCTGGCTAGGTAAGCGTCCGACACGGCAGGTTGCAAATAGTGCGCGCCGGCGTCAGCGTTGGTGCCCAGTCCGCGCATGCGCCACAACACGTGCAGCGTCGGCACCGACAGGCACGTAGCGCTGCCGTCACTGCATACCACCCAAAAGCAACGCTCGCTGTCGAAAGATGGGTAACGTTGAGCTCTTCGCATCGCACAACGCAGGCGAAGCGAGACGCCACCTACCGTTCGTGCAGAACGAGGCCGACGAGCGGCGAACTGAGGCGACACGAGTGTGCGTGCGGCGTGCAGGCGGCGCGCACGCTGGCGGCGTCGGGCTCGGCGGCGGGCTCGGGCGGGCGCGCGCGGCGCTGGCGCAGCAGGCGCACGCGCTCGGCCAGCCCGCCCGCCGCGCGCGCCTGCAGCGGCGGCGGCCGCGGCGCCAGCACGGGCCAGCTGCGCAGCGTGCGCCCGCCGCCCGCCAGCAGCACGCGCGGCCCGGCCGGCACGGCCCGCCCCGGCCTCACGGCCCGCCAGTAGGCCAGGCCCGGCTCTTCGTCGTCGCCCGCCGGCTCCTCGTCGCCTACGGGCGCGCTGGCGACGATCGCGTGCCTGCAGCAGGAGAGACCGTGAGCGGCTGTGCGCGCACGACGACGCCGAAGAGAACCGCTGCTCACGTGATGTGTGCGCCGTCCTCGTTGTAGATTCTCAACAGCGGTGCCCGGACCCCGGTATACTCCGATTGCGTTTCCTGCGAGCAAGATAAGTAATTACTTGCATCTATTAGGCCGGCTAATGATTCCTACTATGTCCGGCGACGATCTCGTCACATCGTCAATTTTGAAAATACCTACTTGCGTGGCGGCATTTAGCCATACGGTGGTGCAGAACAGTCCCGGACCCAGACGTCGCAGCTCTAGTGAGAGAAAGCTGTCGCCGACGGCGTCCGCCCAGCAACCGGCCGCGCCAGCACTGCACCGCACGCGACTAGTTATAGTACCGAACTGGCCGTCCTCTAGAAACAGATTCGATGACATAAAACGCACAGATCACAACGAACTGGATCGATGATAGTCAAATAAAAAGAGAGAGACCTGTAACGTGTAGCACGACAAGCTCCCAGTCGTCGGAGAGCGCGAGCGGGCCGGCGATCAGCAGGCGCGTGGCGGCGGCGGGCGGCCAGCACACGCGCGCCACGGCGCTCCAGCCGCGGCGGCGCAGCTCGCAGCGCGCCAGCTCGCGCCACTGCGCGCGCGCCGGGCCCGCCTGCCACACGCACACGCTGGCGTCGGCGGCCGCCAGCGCCAGGCGCTCGCCGCCCGGCGCCAGGCTGGCGTGCAGCAGCGCGGCGCACGCGCGGTGGCGCGCCGCCAGCCGCCAGCCCGCGCACGCCGCCACGTACTCCTGGCGCCACGCCGCAGCTGCAACCGTACCCCACTCCACTCTATGCACACTTATACATATATAAAATGTGGGAGTAGAAATAATCCGGCTCCACCATCCTATGAAATTTGTATGTCAAATTGTCAACATGCATGCATGCATCCTATACAGGTATCAAATTCAAATTCAATTTATAATGGTAGGTACATATAATATTTGTGATTATTACTTCAATGAAACTGCATAAAGTCAGCATTAATGCAGTTTCTTGCATTTGCTACATAACAAGACATTTACTATTCTTTATTTCTTTATCGTCGCTTAATTTTCTTGTTGGCCTAGTGGGTCTAAGCGTTACTGCTACGCTAGAGTTCTTGGGTTCGATTCCCAAGTCGACCAAGGTGTTATTGGGTTTTCTATGAAATTCTCAGTAGCAGGTCAGAGTTAGGATTTGTGCCCGGTTAGTGGCAATAGGTTCGCCCCCTATTACATGGGACCTAAACATACCGGCGATTCTTTCAGCGTATCTCTCAAGTATTATCTCAGTAACGGTGAGGTCCAACACGCAGTGGCCCCATTGAAAACTGTAATATGGGATGGGGCATCATAGTTTTTGAGGTTATCGGGCACCTAAAATATGCTAAGGTATCAGTCTGGGTCGCGAAGGACTCTTGCAGAGTATTATTGGTCCAAAAAACATGTATTTATTTTACATCGAATATTAAATTGGTGTAATGTTATAGTATAGAACTGACATAGGCCCAGAAATCCATTAGGTTGCTTGGTTAGGTTCTTAGGTTCGACTGTGTGACAGAGATCAATAGGTTAGGTTAGATATTGTGACCTTGCAACAGAGCGAGCGAAGCGAGCGACGACGTATATGTTATTCAAAATTTGACTTTTTTGTTGGTTAGTTTGAAAAAAAAAACATGTATTTTATCGAATATTCAATTGGTGTAATGTAATAGTATAGAATTGACATAGGCCCAGAAATCCATTGCTTGGTTAGGTTCGACTTTGTGACAGAGATCAATAGGTTAGGTTAGGTTAGATATTGTGTCGAGGCGATCCGGCCAGTACTCAACGACTGGCTCGGGAGAAGGCACGGCTCCCTGTCGTTTAGGGTGACGCAGGTGCTGTCGGGGCATGGATGCTTCGGCAAGTACCTGTGTCGCATAGACAGGGAGCCGGACGCTCGGTGCCACCACTGCGTCCATTGCGGGGAGGACACGGCGCAACACACGCTCGCCGAGTGCGTAGCTTGGGAGGAGCAGCGCCGTGTCCTCGCAAATGAAGTAGGAGGCGACCTGTCGCTGCCGGCCGTAGTGCGGAGTATGGTCGGTAGCGCAGAGTCGTGGGACGCGGTGGTGTCCTTCTGCGAGGACGTGATGTCGCAGAAGGAGACTGCGGAACGGGAGAGGGAGATCTCGACTCCCTTCCCCGGCCGCAGAAGACGCACCGGGCGCAGGGGAAGGGCGGACAACGCCCTTCTCCGCCCCCCATGAATGGGTCCAGGGGCGAGGGACTTGGGGAAGTCCCCGCCCCCTATTCGATGGACCCGAGGCGGAGGCGCGCGCGGGTGTCGGCGCGCGCCTCTGAGGCGGTGCACGGGGTAGTTGTACACCTCACTACCCCGTGCAGGAGCTGAGGCCCGGACAGACCGGGCCGGCACCAGTGTGGGGCTGCGGAAGAATCCGGATTCACGCGCACGTGCGAGGAGGAGACACCGGGGGGTTTTAGCCGGTAAGAGTCCGGCACGCCCCTCCACCTCTCCCCAGGCGGAGGAAGTCCATGAGGATTTCCCCCCGAAAAAAAAAAAAAAAAAAAAAAAAAAAAAAAGGTTAGATATTGTGCGGAGGGAGCCCCATCACACGATCAGCCCACGACTGCCGGGTCTAAGGGTGAGACCTGGGCGAAAGTCGTGGGCCGTAAGAAGGCCCGCAAAGCCGCCAAGAAGGCCGCAGCTGCTGCACGCGCTCCCGCAAAGGCGGTTGCGCGGCCTGCGAGGCGGACTGACAAAGGCGGTCGCAAAGGACCGACGGTGCATGCCCCGCGTTCCGAGGCTGTGACGCTCACGTTGCAGCCCGGAGCTGCGGAGCGCGGTGTGACGTACCGGTCGGTCATTGCCGAGGCCAAGGCCAAGATCAAATTATCTGATCTTGGTCTTCAGTCCGTCACACTCAGGCAGGCTGCCACGGGTGCGCGGCTGTTCGAGGTGGCCGGTGCTGCGAGCGGCAGCGCCGAAAAGGCGGACGCTCTGGCCGCCAAGATGAGGGAGGTCCTCAACCCTGAGGACGTCCGGGTCTCCAGACCAGTGAAAACCGCAGAGGTGCGGATTGCTGGACTGGATGACTCGGTGACCTCGGAGGAGGTGGTGGCGGCCGTTGCCCGAAGTGGCGAGTGTCCGCCAGATAAGGTGCGGGCCGGCGACATACGCGCCGACGCCACTGAACTCGGCGCGGTCTGGGTTCGGTGCCCTGTGGCGTCGGCGAAGAAGATCGCCGACAAAGGCGAATTGCTGGTAACCCAGCCTGGGTTGCAGCGAGTGTGAAACTCCTGCAGCCCCGGGCTTTGCGGTGCTTCCGGTGCCTGGAAAAGGGGCACGTCCGGGCAAAGTGCACCGCCGAGGTCGACCGTAGCGATCTATGCTATCGCTGCGGTCAGCCCGGCCACAAGGCGGCCCAGTGTTCCGCGGCGCCCAACTGCAGCTTGTGTTCGGCTGCGGGGAAGCGAGCGGGACACATAGTGGGCGGAGGGGCCTGTGGCGCGCCTGCCAGCAAGGCGAAAAAAAAGAAAAAGAAGGGGAGCTCGCCACCCCCGCGGGCTAGTAGCTCCGCGGCCGACTCCCGGCCCAGGACTGGAGTGGAGGGAATGGAGTGTCAATAATGGCACAACTACATTTCCTCCAGGGCAACGTCAACCACTGTGCCAGAGCTCAGGATCTTTTACTCCAGAGCATGGCAGAGTGGTCGATCGACGTGGCTGTGGTCGCCGAACCGTACTTCGTCCCCGCCCGTGACAACTGGCTGGGGTGCGCTGACGGTTTGGTGGCCATTATTGGCGAGGCTCTGATCGACCCGTCTAGGGGCCGTGGCTGGGTTGCTGCGGTCTCGGGCGGCATCATCATTGTTGGGGCGTATTTCTCCCCTAACAAGATTCTCGCCGACTTCGAGGGTTTCCTTGTCGAGTTGGGCGCCGTCGTAGGCCGCTACCACCCTCGTCCCGTTTTTGTGCTCGGGGATCTCAACGCCAAGTCATCGGCGTGGGGATCTCCGGTCACTGACCCTCGGGGCGAGGTGTTGGAAGAGTGGGCGGTGACGACTGGTCTGGTCGTCCTGAATCGGGGTTCGGAATTCACGTGCGTGCGGCAGCGGGGCGGGTCGATAGTGGACGTTTCGTTCGCTAGCCCCTCTGTCGCCGGCCGGGTCCGCGACTGGCGTGTCGCTGTGGAGGTGGAGACGCTATCGGACCATCGGTATGTTCGGTTCGACGTCTCTGCCCAGACCGCGGGCGACCGCCATCCAACAACCCCGATCAACGACGGCCCGCGTTGGGCGCTTAAGCGCATCGACAGGGAACTACTCGAGGAAGCTGCCTTAGTCCAGTCCTGGACCTGGGAGTCGGCGACGGACGGCCCCGTCGACGTCGAAGCGGTGGCGCTGTGGTTTCGCGGGGCGATGACGCAGATCTGCGACGCGTCCATGCCCCGCGTCCGCCAACAGTCCGCAAGGCGCCAGGTGTACTGGTGGACCGCCGAGATCGCGCAATTGCGCGTAGCGTGCGTTGCGGCCCGCCGCCAGTACACCCGATACCGGAGACGACGTCGACGGGATTCCGCCGAGGAGGACGCGCTGTATGAGGTGTACCGCGCGTCCAAGGAGACTCTGTGGCTGGCCATCGGCGATTCAAAGTCGCATGCCAGGGAGGAGCTGCTGGGGTCGCTGGATCGGGATCCGTGGGGGCGCCCCTATCGTTGGGTAAGAGGCAAATTGCAACACTCATCAATCTTTATAACAGCAAGCCTAAAGAAGGTGAGTGCCTTGCAAATTACGCTGCTACTCAGCTGAATAATTTGATGTCACGCTGGAAGAACCTGAGTACAGAGCAGATCGCTATTTCTACTGTAATGGCACACATAGCACAAATTGAACCCCACGTCAACCGTGTTGCTTTCACCACAGAGATAGAAACTAGGACAAAAATGCAGCAGGAGTTAAAGGCACTGTCATACATGAAAAGAAAAGCGCCAACTGGCGACTACAACAATGACAACTCTGATCCAAAGCAACGCAAGCTGATGTCGACCCCGGTTAAATGTGCACATTGTGAAAGATTGGGCCACCATATTTCTGTGTGAGTCAAGATGCCCTCGAGCTGCCAGTATAGAAGCGAAAACGACCGCTGTCAGTACAACCAGCAAGCCGGCGGAGCGGCGTGTTGAAGTCTGCGCAGTCAGTGCACCAATGGGAGTTCTAGAGCACTTCGGTGAGTTCTTTTCATTTCGTTTCGATTCGGGAGCAGAGTGCTCACTTATCAAGGAAACAGTGTCAATGAAATTTCATGGTAAACGCTAAAATAATTTAGTAAAGATGACCGGTATTGGGCAAACTAGTGTTTACAGTACCACGCAGATTATAGCGTCAGTTAGTATCTACGACATTGTTTTCAACATTCTATTTCACACCTTACCTGATGAATTTTTGTTACATGACATTATGATTGGGCAGGAAGTGTTGACTCAAGAATTAGATATTCATGTTACTTTTGACCGAGTTATTTTTACCAAAATTAAATCCTCAATAATTGATGCGTGTACTGTCCATGATAATAATAGTAATGTTAGCTTTTAGAATATCGACAGTAGCATTCCCTTAGAGTTTAAGCCCAAGTTGCTGAATATTTTAACTGAGTTCAAGGACTACTTCGTTTGCGGCACTCCATCAGGCCCAGCCAATACGGACCCTGTAGAAATTCGCCTTATTGACCCTTGTAAAACCGTTTATCGACGACCTTATCGTCTTAGCCCCCAGGAACGTAGTGTTGTACGCAGTGGCGTGCATTGGTTTTCGGCAATGGTAGGCACTCGTACATGGAGCAACTTTACCGTAAATACGCAAATGAACTCCTAAAAAATGGAACAAGCATTATTTTTGTGGATCACAAGGTGCGTTCAGGTCTGACGAACGCGCACCGAATGCGCTGCTCGCGCCTGCAGTTAGGTAGGTACCTACTGCAATATGTTAGTGCGCCTCCTCCGCGAAACTCTCGCAAAGGTCGATGGTGCAAATAACGATCCGAACTGTTCGCGAGCAGTACGCGCGCTGCAAGATACAATTTAAAATGCACGCGCGCAGCTCGCGACCTATTTCTGATTGAATCACTATTTCAACTTGTTGGTATAAGTTTGTATAAAATAATCTTAGTAAAGCTAACTGCGAACAGCAGCCGACTCCGCGACTCGGGACTCGCGACGAGCAAACGGTCAGCTTATGATTGAGGACTTTTATTTGTGTATTATTCTTAATAAGGGTTCGAAACCGAACCTAAATAATAGTAAATATATTGAGCCATAGTCAATATGTCATATGACCATTCGAGATCAACATTTTTCTTACCTAAGTTAAGTAAGAAAAATGTTGATCTCAAATGGTATTACATAGACAAAAAAAGAATCAGACGTATTATTGAATGTGCCAACATATACTATTATCTTGTATGTTTAATTTCTCCCATTTTTACTAAGATTTTAACTAAAAACAATCACTTAATCTCATCATCCACAACAACAATATGTTTTCGTCGTAGTTGTTCTCGTAGGTATCAATTCACACAACAATTTCGTATTTAACAATCAAGAAACGACGAATAACACAAAAAGAATCGTTCGTCCAGCAGCACCGCTAGTCAGGCGATAGTTTCTAACATTTCGAGTTAATATTATTATGAGCCTTACCTTTAAAGTTTTGTCAACAAACCCCATCTGATGGGTTTGTATTGTAAGTTTGTAATTACGCACGTATGCTATCCAAACATATTTCATTTTCGCCACAATCTTAACATTCATACACATAGTTATTATATTCATATACGGTTTATTAATGCTCCTGTTTCTTAAACTACAGCCACTTCACAAAATCACAATAAATAGAAACTAGTTACGAAAGACAAGACGAAAACACGCGCGCGACCGCGAACTATCAAAAACTTAATAAACAATCTGCCACAGATAATAAATATCGAAAAACGACTAAGTTGCAACACAGAAGTAAAACAATAAAAATGTTAATTGAAACTAAATATAATAAACATCAATAAGTAACTATAGAAATAATATTGTGATAATTAATTTACAAGTTATTAGTATTTTAAAACGCAAGTTTCATTTAAAATACACTAATAACTGGAATAAGAATTGACAAGTTCGATGAACGACCCAAAAGACTTTTGCTCCAAAACGGATATGAGAGTAGAATGAATGGGAGAAAGAAATAATCTTGTTTATTGGCAGGTAAGCATGCTACTGTAGGTGTAAAAAATTACGAATGTCAAATGTCAGAGCATTACGCTTTGCAAAAAGAGGTTTTCGTTTTTGTCGTATAATAAAAACTCAAGATGGCGGTGTATTATTTTCTGTTTTTGAAGTGTGCGTGCGTATATGGATAAGGAGATTTTGTTTGAATGTGTGAGTGGAAACTAGGCAGTTTTTGAATAGCCTACTTCGTCGTTGAGTAGTAAAACGGGGTGAATAGGGACAAACCCCAACTTTATGAACAATTTTAAGATAGTTGTTGATGAATATATCGCTATATCAGGATCAAAATGATTGAGTCTTGGTGGTATCTTTGTTATCTAATTTAAAACTATGCAATTAGCATTCCAGTTTAAGCAAAAAAAGCAAAAATAGATGCTATCCCTATTCACCCGGAACTTGGGGTTAATAGGGACGAAAATAGGGTCAATAGAGATTTGCTAGGGCTGGCACTACTTTTGATAGTAATAATCAATTTCCACTTATCTATTTATTTTGTTCGAATTTCTTATCAGCTGATGAAATAAAATAGTACCTACACATGAATTCAATAGTTTATTTTTTAAAAAACTTATTATACCAAATTCTTGCCTACACATATAAAAAAGAATGTTATAACTACTTAGTGATAACCCTAAAAACCTGTACCTATTTATATTTAGTCGTTCCTATTCAACTTATTTTCATCCCAATTGACCCCTCTTTCGTTCTTATTCATACCTGGGACGTCCCCATTCACCCCAAAAACAACAGATTTGACATGTAATTCTAATTTATCAAAAAATAAAAAAACAATTAACAACTGAGACTTACCTTCAATATATAGGATGGCCCAAAAACTAAATAACGTTTTTAAATCACAGTCGTCTTCTATTATTATCAAATAAATTAAAGAGAGCAAAGTTTCAAACACTAAAATATTTACCGCCACAGGAAGTTATTTTCAAATGCGATTTTTTGTCAGTTTGACGCTAATATCATACATATTCAGGTTTGCCATGAGATCTTTCAATATCCTACTATTACGATACAAAAAATGGAAGAATTTGTAACGAATTTAGAATTAATATTGAGTGTCGAAATATTTTCCTGGTTTTATCCCTATTCACCTCTCAATCCCTATTCACCCCATTTTACCGGTACCTATTGAATGAATTTGAATGTGACATATGTGACGTCATTATTGATTTGTTTATTATTGAAATGTTTGGATACACATACAAGTTTTATTATCTGTAATTTAATGATTATGTATGATGAGTGTTGACTGATTTATCTTATATAAATTGTTATATTTAAAGATAGTTAGTTGGGATTTTGTAGGTAGGCACTGCCTTTTTGCCTATATGCTATGCACGCCACTGGTTGTACGTGATAAAGTGGGTGAGTTACTCGCATGTAGAGTCATACGTCCAAGTTCGTCTCCGTTTGCCAGTCCTATTCTTTTGGTTAAAAAGAAGGACGGCACTGATCGCATGTGCGTAGATTATCGAGAGTTAAACGATAATACCGTGCCGGACCGTTTCCCTTTACCACTTATTTCTGACCAAATTGATCGCCTCCATGGCTGTCACTATTTTACCACACTTGATATGGCCAGTGGCTACCACCAGTTGCCAATCCACGCGGATTCAATAGAGAAGACCGCGTTCATAACTCCAGAGGAATACTTGACCATGCCCTTTGGTCTTCGTAACGCACCTGCTATATTTCAACGAGCTGTTACCAAGGCCTTAGGCACTCTTGTCAATTCGTAAGCTATCGTCTACATGGATGATATTATCATAACGGGGAACTCAGATATTGAGGAATCCCTGGCGAGAATTCGTACAGTGTTACAAATCTTGACTAAAAATGGTTTTTCTTTTAATTTGAAGAAGTGTTCATTTATGAACGAAAGTGTGGAGTATCTCGGTTATGTAGTTAGTCGCGGCGAGGTTCGTCCGAACCCTAAAAAGATCGAAGCCTTAATTGCCCTGCCACCTCCTAAAACGGTCACGCAATTACGCCAGTTCATAGGTCTAGCGTCTTATTTTAGAAAATTTATCCCCAGTTTTGCACAAATAATGGCTCCTCTGCATGCTCTCACCAGCCCTGGTAAGGGTAACGTTGAATGGAAGTCCGAACACGAAGGCATAAGACAAATGATCATAGGGATATTGACCAACGAGCCAGATTCCAAATCTTGTTTTTGTTAAAGAAGGAATTAATTACATATATTATTTACAATTATTAACTTAAACCTACTTATTTACAACATCGAGGGGCACGGCAGTGCCCCCGCCAAGTCGAGCGCGAAGCAAACACTGCCGTACCATCCTTTACTGGAACCATTTCGCCGCATTTTCAGGCCTCTATTTGAGAACCTCTGGATAAGACCAGAACGCAGAAATTTTCGTCATCAAGTAAGCTGTAATCATATACTTAAAATCCAAAATTTCAAGTCTGTAGGTCATTTAGTTCCGAAGTTAAGCGAAAGCAAAGTTTCGCATTTACGACAGACACTCACTCATGATCATCAAAATAGAACTAGTACTTCCCATAAACTCAGAGAGCTGAAAGATACAGAGTTAGGGTTTAATGGCCACATAAAGGGAAAACTATAAAAACTATAATAATCGAAGATCTGGAGTACCTGGTGACCCTGACTAGAAAACAACATTTTTTAGAAGTTTTTGCTAATTTTTTTACATGACCTCATGGCTTTTGAGTAGAGCAACAATTTCTTTCAAAATCAAAAATTATTTATTTAACTTAGGCTACAAAGTAGCACTTATCAAACGTCAATTATTATTACAATAGGACAGCACCCTAGGGGTCGGTTCATATCCAGCGGAAAAGGCAGCGCGCAACATCGGCCGCGCCACGCCAGAACGAGCAAACACACAACAAAACATCCAACCACTCACACCTGACGCACCAACGCGTCATCAGGTCAGTGTGAAAGGCTGAATGCTCCACCATGCGCCCGCCCGCCCCAGCGCCACGCGACCGACAACACGCGACGCCACCACCGCCAGACATGAACCGACCCCAAATCGCCCACCCTTCACCGCTTCCTAAGTGCTTTGGCTGAGGAGAAGAAACGGCGCAACAAACTCCCCAGTAGCACGCTGTCATTACATTAAAAATAATAAATAATATAAAAAATAACAATAAGGGACCGCGCAAAGTGAACAAGTGGTTAAGGTAGATGGGTATCATACTATTTCTTTCCCGAAAACAATCTCATCCGAGCTACCATTTTGGAAATATAAATTGTTTTATATAAAATAAAAAACCGGTAGAAGGCTCATATTTCGGAAACGGTACGTCGTAGGGCCATGCTTCTCAGACCCTAAATGGTTGCTACAGACAAGGTCAACCCGATACTGCAAAAAAAATCGGAAAGATTCCGAAAAAAAACAAAACTTCGAAAATTTGACTAAGTCCTTGCTCCATAGCGCCCCTAAGGCTACACTCCAACCGAATCACAAATCAATCCTTACTAATATTATAAATGCGAAAGTTTGTTTGGATGTTTGTTACTCTTTCACGCAAAAACTACTGAATGGATTTTAATGAAACTTTACAATAATGTAGCTTATACATCAGAATAACACATAGGCTATAATTTATAAAGATAGTGTATGAATTTTCATTCGCGCGGGTAAAACCGCGGGGCACAGCTAGTATACCATAAATTATTCCTTGTCAAAGTAATACTATAGATGATGCCACAGATATAACATAATCAACATATTTTTTTTACGCCATAATTCACTCTTGGTCTGCAATGGGCATCAAACTTAACTACGGAAATATAGTAAACACAAACATAAAATAATGTGTGAAAAATGCACGATAAAAATATAAATAATCAAATTTATTCTTATGTCGTACCTACAAAGCAACAAAATTTAACTAAAAAAGATTAGTTAATAAAACTCAAAAAGGGTGTCTCGCCTAAGATTCGACCTTGCAGCAAGAATATTAATTCCCAATCATACTACCACTAAGCTGTTTACTACTACGGCTATTATTTCAAAAAGTTCTTCATATGGCTACCTTGTACTGTCATGGTTGTTACTCTTTGTTTA
Source organism: Autographa pulchrina (assembly GCA_905475315.1). Lineage (NCBI taxonomy): Eukaryota > Metazoa > Arthropoda > Insecta > Lepidoptera > Noctuidae > Autographa > Autographa pulchrina. Next base: position 14,964,520 of record FR997765.1, on the reverse strand, counting down.
TAGGTATACAAATTCAAATTCAAAATTCAAATTCAAATTCGAATTAGACAACTACATGAAACGAGCGCGCTTTGACACTCACACACTGTCAACTTACGCAAGCATTCACCACAAACCTTGCGATAGAGCGACAGCACTACTTTCTTCAAAAAACGAATTTTCAAAAGTCTCTCCGCCCGCCTTTCCTCTTAATACGCATATAAATAAAATTAAAGGAAAACTCTGGATAAGACTAGACTGACTTTTATACTTATACTTACAAGTTTACAAGAAGAAAATATAATCGAACGATTAACTTTATTCTACTCGAACATTACACAAATTAAATAAACAAATTACACTAAAATATTAAGTAATTTCGCTCAAAATTTGGTCAAGTCACACAACATTAACTATAATAATAAAGAAATCGCAGTAAGGAACCTTAGACTTGGTACGACTTTGTATAGATTTCATTACTTTTTAGAGATAAACAAGCAGCTCCATCGAGACTTGGCTAGTTTTTTACAGAATGTTTTTGGTGGGATTATATTTACAATAATAACCAAGATCGTAACTAAACTTAAAACTTAAATAATAAACAAAACGTACGGTTGTTATTATCTTAGTTTACTTAACTGCAAGTAAAATTATTTTAGTCCTTCGCGTCATTGTGATATGGTTTCGATTCGTTCACCTGGACTACTGTACCAATGCAAGTCACCTTCGTTCCACGTGACCTTTCCCCACCTATTGCTTCCGAACTAAACGGTGTTCGAGTGCTTTCGGTAGCAGCGACGTATGGTATGGCCATTAGCGAATAGTGACCATTTTAAACATATCTCACGGAAGACACACGTTCACGCGCTCCCTAAAAAGTACTCATGCAAGTGCCAAGTGCGTGACGTCAATCGTGTGGTCTTAACGTATTTCTGTTCGAAATATTTTACAAATTATTTAACAATATTAGAGATTAATTTTAACATATTAGATTCAGTGTCTTTCCCCGTATTGGGTAAGTGTTGAACATTATTATTTTTGCTACTACCTAAATGTTGGGTGATCATTAGCAAATGACTTGCAGTTTTCATTATCATGACTTCGCATTTACCTATTAGAACTCATTTCTAACGACTTTATCATTATTCGTAATTCTGCTTATTTTGCTTATATTAAATTTATACGTTTGCGAACTTTGTGTTTTGTACATTTATATAAAACATTTTTTTTATAACTATACTTTTGTGAATTCGATCTGTCTGATCTGTATCCGATTCTGACTGTGATATTTGCACACATTCGCCTTAAGCGCAACGTACTTCCGCTTCATGCTTCCGCCGCGATCACAGTCAGAGGAGGACGAACAAAGGACCGTTATTTATATGGACGGACGTGAATTCCAGGGTCCAAAGTCCGGGGCACAACCGTCGGACCGCTGACGTCCATCAGTACACTCCTAAGGGCACACTGCGCACTACCTTACTACCTTGACCACCTGGAAGCGCCTCCTCGGCTGAGCGTCATCACCGGCCATCTTTTCTGCCTACGTGAAGCCAGGATAGTACCTAGCGCGCCTACTTCCATAGACAGGAAAAATTAATTGACAGGCATTTTCGGAACACGACCCTGAATAAATTTATCTTTTATTTAATTAGACCAACTAAGCAACCGCCCGCAATGCCATGCCTAAAAAGTTTTTGGTATAGAGCAGTGAAACTTCTAAACGGTACATTGTTCCAATGCCATTTTGTTCACTCGCCTTGATGCGAAAAGAAGATCCTAAGAAATCCTAAGAAATTATGTTCCTAAGAAATCGTAAGGTTTCTCTGTCACATTAAATTTAAATATCTCATTTTAAAATTTGCCCTACTTCAAGAAAACAAATATTGTGTAACATTGGAACTCTGGTATACATCCCTTCAACATAATGGCTTAGGAACTATTTGATGAAACAGACTCCAGCCAGTACAGTCTTACATACAATACTTGCCACTATATATAAGATTAAGGCAAAAGCCTATTAATGATACACTGCTTAATGTTAGTTGTAATGTTCATTATGCCAGGATTTGTACAAGTCCCTCTTTGGAACTCTATTTGCATACTTTGCTTATTTAAGGTACATCTTTTATCTTTAGATTTAAATATATACCAAAGTATTTTGTTACATAATGACAGGTTATGTAGCCCAAAATGTAAAATCACACAAAACATGAGAGGATAAACAAACAGACAATCCTTGTTCACAACTAACCATTATTATAAATGTGTGTGTATCATGTGCATTGCAAAATCAAGTACTAATTTAAATCATTTGCACTTGATCAGGATATGCTGAAACAAGTATCTAATAGCATCTTATTGCTGATTAACCCTTTAACCGCCTGAGTCGTATACATGCGACAAACATTTCCGTGCCCCTACCGCCCGTGTCGTATTTATACGACCCAGAATATTCACGATTTTTGTTGTTTTCTTTGATTTTATTGCATCTTCCATTGACATTTTCCACCAGTAAAAGGCTGCCCAGGAATTTTTGGAAATTGACAGACCAACCTCATTTGACCCGAGGATCCTTAATGGATTGTTGACTTGTAATATGTAAAATTTAATTGCTTGTTATATTTTGTTAACAATAATGCCTGCAGTTTGCAATGTTTTGCAAAAATCACAACACAGTACAGGTGCTGATTTAGTCCTTCCCAGTAAATCATAAAAAAGTAGAACTCACCAGTCACAGGCATTAAATGTTAGACACAAACAAGGCAGCGGGCAGCGCAGTTAGTGTGTACCGTCTCCGAGGCCGGGCAGTGGCAGGCGGAGGCGCGCGCGGCGCTGCAGCAGCCGGCGCCACAGCGCGGGCTCGGCGGCGGCGCGGCGCCACGCACGGCACGCCTGCCCCGCGCGCGCCAGCGTGCGCGCCTCCAGCCACGGGAACACCTCGCGCAGCACCACGCCGCACAGCCGCTCCTCGCTCTGCCACGCCGACATCCTCCACCGAAACAACACGACACGACGACCTCAAACCACTCTTCACTACCTATGAATAACCTCGACCCAGCACAGTACTAAAACACTCAATCTTACTATTATTCTGTGAACTCGATTGTACAAGAAACAGAGACAATATTGAAGTAAGATCTCAGTTAGCTCATCATATCTAATATTGTGGGACATAAGTGCATAATATATTTTGTAATATTATGTTTTTTATGACCACAGGTTTTTTAAATCTTACATTTATTTTTTAGATGTCATACGTGACAGCCACTGACAGCCAGCTGACTGACAGTGACGTGACCATAGACTTTAGATATACTCTGATATACTATAGACCGCAGCTTAGAGAAATTACTAGACCGCAGACCGCTACTATCGCTAGTTTTCTATTGGTTGGTACATATTGGTACAAACGAAAGCACTTTATGAGCTGTCAGTTCCCGCTCGCTTAGGGATGTTCCGTGCGACGATAGACATTCGTGTAAATATCGATAGTTGTGAAAATTAACAGAGTCATTAAATGGATTTTAGGTTTAGTTGTAAGTGTTTGTTCTTGTATTAGATTTAAGTATTGAATTGTAAATAAATATACGATTTTAGGTTTTGAGATAATATTAAAAAAACAAATTAACTAAAAATATAACTTTATAAATTAATGTAGCCGATATCAGCATCAAATTAATTAATTAAAAATTACCGAAAAAGTCCATACAAGCATTACAGCAGCAGTTACCAATCAGAAACATAAAAATAAATGATTCCAAAAGGTTTTTGTAGAATTATTATTCTAATTTTACTCATATTTAAATTATTCTGTTATCACAATATTTTTTTGTTAATGCTGGCTAACCCGTAATTTGCAACAGTGTAAGTACAAGTAGTATTATCCTATATTTACCTATGATGTCATGAACATACAGGAGCTGCTGGTAAACTATTTTTACACGACTGTGCAAAAAGGAGTTATGTTATGTTTTCAGGGTTCATGTATGTATGTATGTATGTATGTATGTAAGTATGTATGTTTGTGAGTTTCTTTATTCCACCATAACTTCTAAAAGGCTTGACCGATTTCAATGTTTGTGGTATCATTAGAAGCTTTCGAGTTATCCCGAGTGACATAGGCTATGTGGACATTAAAAAATGGTCAAGTGTGAGTCGAAATCGCCTGCAAAGGGTTCCGAACGTTTTTTTTTTGTGTTGTGTCATGTTTTTGTGTTGTAACACTGTATACTCATAGACTTTTCTGTATTGTATTGGTATGGAACAAAGGTTTGCATTTTTTAGAATTTTAAGCACGCGCGCGCCGCTTTGTCGCGGCGTCTGCGCTGCACATACGTTCATCGAACGCCTACGCTGGACAAACGCTAGTGTGTAGGTAGCCTAAGCAACATAGATGAATTAAAAAAATTGTAGATAATAAATAATTTAGAGCGGTCCCCCAACGCGTCGTATTTTTTTTTTTAATTATTTATACATACTTAGGTGCTTTAAGATTTAGTTTTTTTTTTATTCTTTTCTTTTTAAAGGGAACTTAGATTTTTGTGTCGGGGGCTTTTTATATTTTAAATTTATTAATGTACCCTTGTTGCATTCGTAGACTGTAGACTGGTTGCATCCTATTTTACGATTTACTAGCTGTGCCTGCGACTTCGTTCGCGTGGATGACGAAACTTATCAATGAGTTTTTAACCGCAAAATTAAGTTTGTTTTTTATTGTTTATACTTTTCCGGGATAAAAACTACCCAGTGACCACACTGGGTAGTTTACCAGCACCAGCCCAGGATAATCTATACTTAATATTATAAAGCTGAAGAGTTTGTTTGTTTGTTTGTTTGTTTGTTTGGTTGAACGCGCTAATCTCGGGAACTACTGGTTAGAATTGAAAAAATCTTTTTGTGTTAGATAGTCCATTTATCGAGGAAGGCTTTAGGATATATAACATTACGCTGCGACCAATAGGAGCGAAGCAGCAGTGAAAAATGTCATCTATACTTATATACCTACTTATAATATTATAAAGCTGAAGAGTTTGTTTGTTTGTTTGTTTGTTTGGTTGAACGCGCTAATCTCGGGAACTACTGGTTAGAATTGAATAAATCTTTTTGTGTTAGATAGTCCATTTATCGAGGAAGGCTTTAGGATATATAACATTACGCTGCGACCAATAGGAGCGAAGCAGCAGTGAAAAATGTCACAAAAACGGGGAAAAATATTCATACTTGAAAGCTTCCGTTGCGTGCGCTGCGTAAACGGTTCGAGTTACCCAAAATATATGTATGAAAGAATTGTTCCCCTTTAAATGGTCTAAAAAAATGTCTGCGACAGTATATGTCTATCTTTTAAGATTGACTCACTATAACCTTTTTTAAGGTAATCATTTGGTCGAAATTAATGCATTATTGCCAATTATATGCTACAGAGATTTATCAACATAATATTAACTAAAATCATCATTTACGCAGAAATACTTTTTTTTTTTAAACTTCTTAATCGCTGTCATAATAACAGAAATTGACGCGGACGAAGTCGCGGGGATCAGCTAGTAAAGAATAATTATACCAAGTTTCATTGTAATCGAACCGGTAGTTTTTGCGTGATACCTGAACAAACAGACAGACAAATTTTTTTTTTCACACTTTTCGGTTCGGTGTCACACCCCCCGCCATTTATTTTTTCGATATCTTCAATGTACAGAATTTTCACTTCTACAGATTTATTATAAGTAGGTATATGTAGCGGCACGAAATATGATATGCACACTCGTAAGGACGCGGTTAGTTAGTCGCGAGCCGCGTGGCAGTCCGCGGCAGTCGTCTTCCTCCGGTCATAGGGTTCGGTCAGTTACACTGTCATCGTATGTATTATATCATTGGTGATTTAATTGATTTCGATGTGCTCTTTTCGAATTTTCAATTAGCCACCTCGTATCTTTGTTGCCGCTCGCGCCACCATATAGGAAAAATGGAGCTCAAAAATAGATATATTTTTGACATCTCCCTTCCTGCTCATTTTACGCTATAAATAGTTTTATAATAAATTTAAAAAGAGAGAAAATTTCGAAATTTCCGAAATGAGGAGACTCAAAAGTCCACTTTATTTCCTGGGTGATAACTGAATGTATGAATGTACCGTTTTATTGCCCTGCTGTGTCCATTAATGCCGGCCCCCTTATGTGTGTAGCAACCGTTACTTTATTGGTGTGTATAAACTTTTGTCCATAATAACAAGATTTTAATTATATAAGTAGTATAATGATAAGGAACTTGGTATAAGTAGATTCTTAAATAATACATCCTTAAATTATTAAGCAATTATAAATAAATTAAATACTAAAATGCTTTCCTGAAAACATTAGACTAATCTAAAGTAGGTAAATTATAATATGCTATAATTAAAAATAAGTTTACCTAAAATTAAATTAAATAATAGATTGACAAGAATATTACAGGGAATATTGATAGGAGTCAGTGCGTGCTCACTGAGGCATGATATCTTTGAATTCGAGGTAGTTATGTAGCTGTACGTCGCGTGACGTGTGTGTAGCGGGGCAGGCGACTACATGTACTGCAGCTCCTTCCGGGCGATCTGCATGAACTCGTGCGTGGCGTCAATGAGGTCGCGGTCGCCGATGGTGGCGTCCACGTCGGCGGCCGAGTGCGTGGGGCTGGCCTCGTCGGCCTGCCGCTGCTTCAGGCGGATTTCACGCAGCCGTGCTTCAAGAATTTTTTCACGCCTGCTCTCTCGCTCGAATATCTGCAATCTCAAATCCATATTAGTTATCTACATTCTAAATTAAAAGTTGCAGCACCTGCGTAGAACTACTAGAGTATAGCTCATTCTCCACAAGGTAGATAATCCGCCAGCAGGTACCTCGTGGCACGGAGTACTACTCCCTCCCCACCATTAGCTAATAAGATGTGTAGATGCTAAAGCGATAACCTCTAACGAGCTCGCTGTATGAGTAAGCTTTTAACTTTGAGACCATCCATCTGACCATCTGACCGTCATCTTTTCCGAGAGTTTCTTTTTTATGGTATATTCCGACAGACGCTTAACATTTGCGAAGAGATTATGTTGGGATTTTGACGACCTCCGTGGTCGAGTGGCGTACGCACCGGTTTCAAGGTGTCGCTAGCTCTGAGGTCCCGGGTTCGATCCCCGGACGGGTCAATGTAGAAAATCACATTTCTACATTGTCTCGGGTCTGGGTGTTTGTGGTACCTTCGTTGTATCTGAATTCCATAACACAAGTGCTTTAGCAACTTACTTTGGGCTCAGAACAATGTATGTGATCGGTGAATGTTGTCCGCATTTATTTATTTATTTAATTTGTTTGTGTATTTGATCCTACTTTGAGTAAGAAGCCAGAAAAGTTGAGGTCTCAACTCCTTGACCTTTACAAGTTTTCCGTGAGTATAAGGGTACATGATGATGATACATGTTAATATGATAGTTTGGACACCGGTCCATTAAATTTATACTATGTACGACTTGTCTTGCTGCGGTAACATGTCTTTTATAAACGGTAAGCCAACTGGGCTTACTGCTTTACGATTTTCATTATAACTTTATTATTAACTCAAGTAAGTAGGTACTATTAATATATTATGTAGTAGGATCTAATTGATAGCTCACCGCTGTTAGCAGCGTTTTGTCCTGCTTCTCACATATCGACAACGAGGGTGACAGCTCGATCAGAAAGATGTTTCCGTTGACACTCCCGCAAGTCAGCAGAGACCCCTAAGCGATTTAAGGCGATGTGTAGTGGTATTGTATGACCGCTTTGGCAACGCTAATATCCTTAAGATAATGCAATAGTAATACTACATAGTACAAAGTATGAAACAGACTTTAAGCAAGCTACCTATGAAAAAAAAAATTGACAACTGAGAGTTCGAGTTCAAATGGGTATCCTCGTTTCCTCACCTACTAACAACAATAAAAAATGTTTTGAATTATCGATTATGTTGTGTTGGTGCTTACTCCTTCGTGTGTGCGCACACACACGAGCGGCTCATCGCAGACCTGCATGGTGACGACGGGCTCGTGCTGGCGCCGCAGCAGGTCCCACACGCTCAGCAGCCCGTCCCACTGCGTGAGCAGCATCAGCGACAGCCTGCAGCAGCGGCACTCGTTAGCGCCGCGGCGTTGTGCGGGTGGGGGGAGGGGTGCCGTGCGTACCTGGTGGGGCTCCAAGCGCCGTCCGTTATCCGGTGCCGGCCGGGCGCCGTCCACATGATGGCGGACTCGCGGCACTCCTCACTCCACACGCGCGCCGTCCAGTCGCCCACCGTCATGAAGTTCTTGAGGAAGCCCGGGTTGCGCTCCACTTTCCATACTGGTCCCAAGTGTGTATGGAACTAATTATAAAAACTTCGTTCGTTTTAATGTCATGAATCGAGGTTGGTACATTTATTTTTTGATAAATGTTGTGTAATTTAAATAAAAATAGAAACATGGTGAAACACAGAAGTGTGTAATATTGTAACTATAGCCGAGTCGAGTAAGTTACCTTTGCCGGTAGTTTATCGATCGCAGTTTTCCCTTTCCTATTGCCATTAATAACGAGACCATTTTCTGTGCCAACCATGAACCGTGTCGGTATTGTGGGTTCATACTCCAATACACTTATGCCGTTGGCTTTAGCCATGCTTTGCTCCTCTGTTAACGACGACACGACGTCTATGATCATCTCTTCGGTAGGCTCTTGTATTTTACGGATATCCCACCACTTGCAGACACCGTCAGGTCCGCCAGAGAAGAACTCCATTCCGGTCTTGGAGTTAATGAACAGCACATTTCTGACGAGGTCTCTGTGTGCAACGTGCGGTGGACAGGTCAAGGCCGGCGTTAAGCTTTTCTGACGCACATCCCACGTGCAAACTTGGCCATTAATAAGCCCTCCAGCGAGCACGTGGATATCCTTCGGGTTGTACTGAAGATCCAGCATGGAACAAGGCGGCACTAAAGTTGTTTCTGGATAGTTAGCGTTCTCCACGTTCCACACAAATGCCGTCACTGGGGACGTAGTTTGTCTGTTAAAGTCAACGTCGACGTACGTGGCAGCGAACCGGTGCCCGCCATCCGGCTGCCAGCAGATGGAGCTAACGGGCCGGCGTTGGACGGTGCCGTCTTCTGCCTTGGCCCCAAAATCGTGGTAAAGGTTTACTGTACGGCAGCTATTGTGTTCTACAGCAGGCAATGCCGCCAGCTCTGAATAATACGTCTGGTACATATCAATGGCATTGTTTTGCAACACGAGACGTTCTAAACCCTGCGAAAACGTTAAATAATGATTAGTATGTGATGAACGTTACAGGAAGCTTGCAGCGTGCGGACTTACGGGACTGAGCGCCATTATGCAGTGAATGTAGCCATCGTCCTTTTCGATCTTGCGGCGGTACCTTTGGGTGGCCTCAGGGTCGTGCACGTTGACGTCCTTCGGCCAGCCGCCCTCGGCGTGGTTGACGCCGGTATTAGTGAACTCGGCACTGCAACAAAGGCATTCATGGAACCAAATGGATTTAAGCGGCTTATTATTTCGGGTTACCGCCACACGGTTCTAAGAAAATTATTGACAGACGGATAATGGACATCCGAGTGAGTTAGGGTTCCCTTTTTCGTTTTGTTGTATTGGCATAAATATTTTATTTTGCCTCCAGATAATAAAGATCTACGATTCCATGAAATCATTTTAATAATTTCCTCACGTTGTTCTCCGTATAATATAATATTTAATGGAAGTGCAAGTGATGATGACATAGCTGACCGTATGGTGTTGACCTCGCACTCGGAGTAGCTGGGCGTGTGCTGCGTGACGGTGTGTACGGGGTTGCGCAGCACGTAGTGCTTGAACTCGTTGGGGTCCGAGGCCACCGAGTCGCACATCTCGGGGCCCTGCTCGCAGAACAACGTCTGCCGCCCGAACTGGCTGCGGAGCTTGGTGTACACCGACGATAGATCCATCTTTTATGCTGATTTATAATAGCAAAATGATTAAGTAGGTAATTATGTAGATATTATAAACATGGCTGTACTCCGTGTAAACTGTATTAGTGACATTGATTTAAACAAAGAAAAACCATAGATGAAGATTGTTTAAGAGAACACCGTGATGTAGATGTTACCCTTAGAGAAATTATAATTTCTCTAAGATGTTACCATAATTTATGTCCAACGAGAATATCGAGAATATCCTATACAATATAACTTAGCCGGTTTCACCGTACGTATGAATGGCTATAATAATAGTGTCGCATTTTGCAAAGTACACATTATATCTATACTTATAATAAATCTGTAGAAGTGAAAATTCTGTACATTAAAATATCAAAAAAATAAATGGCGGGGGGTGTTACTAGACCGACACCGAACCCAAAAATGTGATTAGAAACATTTTTGTCTGTCTGTCTGTCTGTTTGTTCAGGCATCACGCAAAAACTACCGGTTCGATTACAACTTGGTATAATTATTCTTTAATATCCTGGGCACCACACTGGGTAGTTTTTATCCCGGAAAAACATCCGAATTGAGAACCTCCTCCTTTTTTTTAAAGTCGGTTAAAAAGTACAATAAAAAACAAACTTAATTTTGCGGTTCGATCCCAAGACCCGATTACTGTACCAACTGCAAATAATAAGTTTGTCGTAGGTTACGTCACCTATAAGGTAGAGTTATTTTTATAAGTCGTAGGTATAGATTTTATTTTTAAAGTATAGTTAGTATATTTGATAGTGTACGTAGTGACCGTAGGTTATTTTATAATACTGTTAGGTAGGTTTAGTCATTCGTATAGATATTAGTTTATAGGGATTTTGCTTATTTATTGAGTTTAGATTAGTTATCATCAGAAATAGGTTTATTTAGGTAGGTAGGTATTTTGTTTTCTGTTTCTGTTTTTTTTTAATTAGGTAGGTACTTAGGTTTACTTTAAAAGGCGTAGACCGTATAGATTTTAATGTCAAGTATAGGTAGTATATGTGAGTGTGTAACGTGGGTCAATTTTAGTACTCTTGTAGTAGGTAGGATTACTCATTTTTTCAGGATTTTGCATATTTATTGGTTTATAAATATGTGTAGGTAGGCGCTAGGTGTTGTGCTCTTCTATAAAAATAGTCTTAAACATTTCTTTATTTTTAATACGGATATACTTATAACACGATGCCTTCCAGAAAGAGACCATCTCTTTTTGCTACATCGAGACACGCTAGGCAAATGAGACTAGCCAGAGGTATGCTTGATAGATAACGTTCTACACAAATAGCACTTTACACAAAAAACTCATTGATAAGTTTCGTCATCCACGCGAACGAAGTCGCTGGCACAGCTAGTCTATACTATATCACTATCACTATCACTATCACTACATAGTATAAAGCAAAGTCGCTTCCCGCTGTCTGTCCCTATGTATGCTTAGATCTTTTAAACTACGCAACGGATTTTGATGCGTTTTTTTTTAATAGATAGAGTGATTCAAGAGGAAGGTTTATATGTATAATCTAGAGGTTTGTAATGTAAGGTCGTAAATAAACACATTTTTTTGCGCTTACATTGCAAACACTGGCTGAACCCTACGAGATAGATCAAAATAATGTACTACAGTATTGTATACCTTAAAAGGGTCTACATAAAGTCCGCGATGGTATATGTCTATCTCTTGGGAATAACCCACAATAACCATTTTTTATCCTTTACTTATTACTGCAATACAGCATTAATCCTTATCCAAATAAGTACCTTAAATACATTGTGCATATAATATAGATCAATATGGCCCTTTACTGCATTTGATTTAAATGAATATTTTCGAAGATATTACAGATTTAAAATGCAGGGACATAGCGGTTGCGGCGGTACCGGCCGGGGGGCCGGGGGGCGCGTGCCTTTTAATAGTGCGTCGCATAGATATAATAAATAGATAGATATATAATAATAAATATTAGATAGTATAGTAACAGCATTGCACCCGTGCAAAGCCGGGGCGGGTCGCTAGTAATATTATAAAGTTGAAGAGTTTGTTTGTTTGTTTGAACGCGCTAACCTGAAGAACTACTGGTTCGAATTGAAGAAATATTTTTGTGCTGGATAGTCCATTTATCGAGGAAGACTTTAAGATATATAACATTACGCTGCGATCAATAGGAGCGAAGTAGCAGTGAAAAATGTTACAAAAACGAAGAAAATTATCCATATTTGAAAGCTTCCGTTGCGTGCGCTGCGTAAACGGATCGAGTTACCTAAAAAATATATGTATTTAAGAATTGTTCCTCTTTACATGATCCAAAAAAATGTCCGCGACAGTGCTTCTATATATGTATCTAGTATATGTCTATCTTCTTCTTCTTTTTTTAAGATTGACTCACTATAACCTTATCAATTTTGGTCGAAATTAATGCATTATTGCCAATTATTTGCTAGAGTTTTATCAAGATAATATTAATTAAAATTTGCGTTTACGTAAAATACATTATTATTTTTTTAAATCTTCTTAATCGCGACCATAATAACAGAAATTGACGCTGACAAAGTCACGGGGAACAGCTAGTAGAGAATAAGAAGAAATGTAGGCCAGGAAAAGGGGTTTTTAGTAGGCTGAAGTTTAATAATAATTGCTTGATTGCAAAGCGTCAAGGTATGTATTCCCTTCCATAAAGCTATCAATGATAATAAGACATAAATATCGATACATATTATCATGAATGTGGGTCTGAAAACGATAGACTTAAAAAGTACGTTTGTGTGTATAATTAAATAATGTTTTGCGCGTATATCCACAATACCTTTTTGGGATTGACGTTTCGACCAGGTTACACCGCGGTCGCAAGCAGACATGCAGCACGATAGTTTAAAAGTTAATGGTTTTTGTATAGTTAAGTACTAAATGACGGATGACCATGCTAAATCGAAACGATTTGGAGGCACATATTTGTATATAGAGAAAGCATGAGAATTGATCACCACACTTGCTCATTTGCTTATTGGTTTTTTTTATGTATTTAAATAATAATTTTGACATAATATTGCCGCGCTTAGCACAATGATTGTTTCGTCTATATTGTGGAATTCAATACATTACGCGAGTATGCCCTCGGTGAGATTTCATTCTTTTATTTATCACGAGAACGCGGAGCACTGTAAGGTTACTATTTCAAGTGCGCTGCCTCATGCCTTGGTGTATCACCTCGGCCTCCATACAAGCCCACAGACTATTATTGCGCATCGTGCAAATGTCTCGTGCTCTGGTGTCGGTGTGAACGCAAAAATAATGGAGCCAAAATCGACAAATTGCCAAATTGCGTGCGACTCAGAGACTACAACAGTACCTACGGGCGAATCAAAACAATGGTACCTAAACTTGTTTTTAAACGATTTCATAGGGAGAAGAATTCGACAGTAGGTGTTTTTTAACCGACTTTAACCTTTTGAACGCCACGGTCGTGTATAGACGACAAACGAAAACTTGCCCAAAACACGCCACGGTCGGGTATAGACGACAAGAAAACGACCTTGTATATTTATTTTGTACTTAAAAAATTTCGTTTTATCATGATTATTTTCCCTATATCTTCGATACTTGTGGGTATAAATTAAATTCAAATAAAAAAAAACCCATTATATTGATTGTTTTAAATAATTGATTACGACACAGTCAATAGGCAGAGGCCTGTGCCCAGCAGTGCGACGTTTAAATAGGCAGGTATTGTTATTATTATTTTATGTTATTGGATATTGTTGTTATTATTTCAAAATTACAAGGTGTGCCTTGTAATGTTCGGTTCTCCTCCTTCACCGACGTAATTCTCGCATCTGTAAAGTTACATAAATGTGCGTACATATAACATGTACCTAATATAGTACATACAAATTGCGATATAACATGTTTCAGATAATGTATGGGTAATGTGGACACTGAATGTTATAAAACATTTTATTCTTGTATTCAATATTGTGTTGCAATGTTGACTAACAAGGTTACATAATGTGGAAGTGTTATAAAACACAAGTTATATTCCGACGACCTCCGTGGTCGAGTGGCGTACGCACCGGTTTCAAGGTGTCGCTAGCTCTGAGGTCCCGGGTTCAATCCCCGGACGGGTCAATGTAGAAACCAAAAATTTTCTACATTGCCTCGGGTCTGGGTGTTTTTGGTACCTTCGTTGCTTCTGAATTCCATAACACAAGTGCTTTAGCTACTTACTTTGGGTTCAGAGCAATGTATGTGATGTTGTCCGCATTTATTTATTTATTATTATTATAATTATTATATGTGACATAGTTTGTACGCACCTTAATAGGTGTACCCGTGAGGCAAATGCTCCCGGTGAGGAAACTACTTTATATAGTTACGTCCACAGATAAAAGAGAGAATCTGATTATAAAAAATAACATAAAACCAGCAGTAGACAAAATAGTTTAATAAAGAAGTCTATTCAACAAAATTATACAATACGCCAAATTCTTAAAGATATAAAATAATACCTCATATTAAATTAAATTGCAGCTCATAAACATATATTATGACTATATTATAAAAATACTAGGTATAAAAAATATAACAATGTCTAAAACACTAAAACATTGTTAGTTATCAAGTACAGTTTAAAAAATGGGGAAGCATAATAAATGGTAAAGCGCGTATTAGATGCGTGTTGTATTGTACTAGAGTAAGGCGTGCTCCTTCCTGACGGTGGCGAAGTACTCGGCGGTGGCGTCGTGCAGGTCGCGGTCGCCGAGCGCGGCGTCCACGTCCGTGAGCGACGCGTCGGGGCTGCCCTCCTCCGCCTGGCGCTGCTTGAGGCGCAGCTCGCGCAGGCGCGCCTCCAGGATGCGCTCGCGCTTGCTCTCGCGGTCCAAAACCGCCGTCAGGTGCGTCTTGTCGTGCTTGTCCGTCTGCACTAGGTTGCGCGATAGCTCTACCAGGTATATGTTGCCGTTAGCGCTGCCGCACGCTAGCAGCGCTCCCTGTGCGCCATTTATTTTTTTATATTATACGTCTTAAATAAGTACGATTGTTGAAGTATCTGTGTAAGAAAAAAGTGAAATGTAAGCTCCTTACGTTTTCATGTGCGCGCACGCGCAGTAGTGGCTCCTCGCAGACCTGCATCATGACCGTGGGCTCGTGCTGACGCCGCAGCAGGTCCCACACGGAGAGTAGGCCGTTATACTTGGTGAGAAGCATCAGCGAGTACCTGTAACAGTTACACTTGTGTATCACATTGTTGTGGTCGCTCGGCGCCTCACGCTACGTACCTGGTGGGGCTCCAGGTGCCGTCGGTGATCCTGTCGCGCTCGGGCGCCGTCCACATGATGGCGGACTCGCGGCACTCCTCACTCCAAACGCGCGCCGTCCAGTCGCCCACCGTCAGGAAGTTCTTCAGAAAGCCAGGGTTGCGCTCCACCGCCCATACCGGGCCCACGTGAGCATCGAACTGTGAATGATATATTATGATAATATGGAGTGGAGTCACAAGTATGGTATGTGATGAGTCAGTATCAATTCTATACATACTTTGCCGGGGAGCTTTTCCACAGCGGTTTTTCCTTTGCGGTTGCCGGTAATGACAAGTCCGTTCTCTGTGCCCACCATGAATCGCGTCGGTATCGTGTGTTCGAATTCAAGAGCACTAACACCGTTCGCATTAGCCATTGACTGCTGATCGTTGCCGGACTTGACTACATCAAGAATGAGCACCTCAGTGGGCTCCTCCATGTTTCGCATGTCCCACCACTTTAGGGTGCCGTCGCTGCCGGCCGAGAAGAACTCCATGCCGGACTTGGCGTTTATAAAAAGCACACTGCGCACCAGGTCCCGGTGCGCCACGTGTGGCTGGCATAAGAGCGCGGGAGCGCGCGGCGTGCGCAAGTCCCACGCGCCCACCTGCCCGTTCATGAGTCCGCCCACCAGCACATGCGGCTCCTTGGGGTTGTACTGCAGATCCAGCATGGGACTGGGCGGCACGATGGTCGTCTCGGGATTGTTCGCGTTTTCCAAATCCCAGATGTAAGCGTTGAGGGAGCACAGAGTGTCTCTGTTAAAGTCCACGTTCACGTAGGAGATAGCGAACTTGAGGCCGCCCTCGGGCTGCCAGCAGATGGAGCTAATGGGGCGCTTGGGCTCGCCTGGCTGTGGCGCCACATCGCGGAAAATGTTGACGGTGCGGCAGTCGCAGTGGTCTAAGTCGGGCAGTGGCAGCAGCTCCGAGTAGTAGGTCTGGTACATGTCGATGGCGTTGTTTTGAAGGACATAGTGCTCCAACCCCTGAAGAACGATATGAAAGAAAAAAACCCGGAATAGTAAACGTTAGTAATACGAATAAGCTGGTCATCTCGATGTATAATATTCCAACTCACCGGAGAAAGGTTCATCACGCATCGGATGTAGCCGTCATCCTTCTCACATTTGCGGCGATATCGCTGCGTGGCTTCCGGGTCGTGGATGTTGACATCTTTTGGCCAGCCGCCCTCGCTGTGATTGCAGCCGCTGTTCGTGAACTCTGCCCTGCGCACCACATACGTGCAGGTACCGTTAGTCGAGGGTGGTTGTGAGTGTGTTGGTGCATGTGCTACAAACTCACCGGACGGTGTTGATCTCCTGCTGCGAGAAGCCGGAGGTGTTCTGGATGCCGAAGTGCACGGGGTTGCGCAGGATGTATTGCTTGGCGATGAGCATATCGGTTTGCAGGCTGTCGCACATCTCGGGGCCCTGCTCGCAGAACATGGTCTGTCTTCCCATCTGGGTCCGCTTCAGCATGTACATGTACGTTTGGTCCATGATTATAACTTTCCAAAAAAAATAGCATAAAGTATGCAATAGAAACTTAAATAAATATTTTTTATAAACGATTAGTAAATCAATACGAATATCAAGATTTTAGTGTCAAGCTAATGCTTTTTTGGTGTGACCACAAAGGTCAGCTGTTGTTGTGAATGCAAAGAAATTTAAAAAATATTCAGACATACAAACTTATTATGTTGATCAGTCTGTTAAATTACATAATGCGGATGGTTCTTGTATATTTAAACAAAAGTTATGTAAACTTTTGGCTTTGCCACGCATTTTATGCGCAAGTTAAGTACCTACGAAGATATTTTTTATAACTATCACCTTTTTTTAATATAGGTTGCTGTGCCCGACAGGGTCCATATTTGTTTCTATAATTTTATTTTACCACCTAAATGTACATTATGGATTGCAATAAATAATTTGAATTTTTGAATTAATTTTTTTTTACACACCATATTTTTTTACATACGTTATACCTATATAACGTATTTAATTTATCTAACCTTCCTATTTAATATATATGTTACTGTAAAAGCTCGAACTACGGTAAATCTTAAGATTTTCCAGTAAAACCTATGATTTACCAATTGTTAATGGTAAATGTCCAAAAAAGTTTGCGATTCGTATTTTTACTACCATTCACTTGGTAAATCTTAGGATTTACATTAAGGCACGGTAAATGTTAAATAAGTCATGTCATGATTGCCGACAACTTGTTGTCGAGCAAAAATCAAACCCTCGACTTAGTATAGAACCGACATAGGCCCAGAAATCCATTGCTTGGTTAGGTTCGACTTTGTGACAGAGAGCAATAGGTTAAGTTATGTTAGAAATTGTAGGAGGGTCTCGTGGCTAAGTGTAAGCCGTACGGTTTGAAAGATAATACAGGTGAAGCCGCGTTCGCCGCGTTTGGTCCGTGGATGGGTGCCCTTTTCTAAAACATACCGAGACCCCTCCGTGCCTCGGATAAGCCGTAGGTAACGACGTAACGACTGTCATACGTTGATCTTTGGCAGTCGTTAAGTCAATTCTGACAACCAGTCTTACTATGGGATACTGTGTTTCCCAGTAAAATGGGTAGTGGAGGTCAGATAGGCAGTCGCTCCATGTAAAATACGATATTCAGCTGAATCCAGTAAGACTGGTAGCAGACCCCAACATAGTTGGGAAAAGGCTCGGGATATGATGATGAGGTTAGATTTTGTGACCTTGCAACAGAGCGAGGGAAGCGAGCGACAACATAATATGTAATTCAAAATTTATCTTTATTAACAATTGCGTGCTCTATATAGATAACATCTACCAGCTGGCAGACGTTGGTTTTTTTTTTCAACATTTACCGTGCCCTTAATGTAAATCCTAAGATTTACAGTAACATATTATACGGGCTTTTACAGTAACATATATACATAACCCATTTCTATATTATTTAAAGTTAATAAATGCCATCTATATATTTAAATTAAAACAAGTATTTCTTACAAAGCCTTGTTTTATTTACATTAAATTAATTGCTATCGTATTATGTTTTGTATTAAGTATATTAGTTTATGGCATATCAAAATCAAAATCAAAAATGCTCAAATGAACAAAAAGCAAAAATGCAAAATCTAAAATATAATGCGTTTCGTGTTCGTAAATTTCGTATTCGTGATAAAAAAATATTATCGTTGATAAACATACCTAACTAAACCTCTTTAAAGACCAATATCTTAAAAGAAGTTTTATTTCAAACATACCTACCTATCATTTTTCTGAAGAAGAAACCTACGCTCAACCTTTTTACAAATATATTTATAGATTCGCTTTTAATTAATTATAAACGTTTTTGTATTTTTTGAGCAACATCTACACTAATAATAATATAATAATTTAATAATTAACAATAATATTATAAACATTTGATTGTTTTTTTTTTGTTTGCATTGAATAGGCTACGAAACTACTTGACCGATTTGAAGAATTCTCTTACTGTTGGGAAGCTACACTATCTCCGGTGAACATAGGCTAGGTATAGTAAATTTAAAAAAAGTGAGGTATACATACTAAAACTCCATTAATGTAACCCAAGGTGTGAAAAAATGAGCAAAAAGCTTTCCTACAAAAAAAATAATTGCAAAAAGTTTTCTTATACTCCAGCATGCTGAACTTGGTTTTAGCCCTGTACCTTCTGGCAAGAGGAGAAAGGATTTAGTTTGCACTAACTTTGGACGAAACATGCTTTTTTTACTAACAGATTTGATTTCTTTCTAGGACCTTATTTGTATAACAACTTAACAGATTGCTAAAGGTTTATAGTGTAAGTTTAAATAAGTGTAATATAGTACTAACAGAATATTTATTGTATATATTTTATTTACAGTCCCTCAATTACTCAGATACGGAAAAATTGATAGAAGTGTTAAAATAAATCGCTTATTTTAGTAAATTAAAATGATACCGATAACTATTCTAAGCCTTGATATCCTGAAACACAGGTCTAGACACGCGGCAGCGAGTCAAGCCAAGTTCAAGCAAAGGAACTGGCTAGCCAGCGCCAAGTGTAATATTACACGAACCACTTGGTGCCACTTTTGACCCTTCTATAACTCAAAACATCTTTCACGTAAACACATGAAACTAAGTGTGTTAATTAATATCCATAAGGACATCTAGAAGCCCAAATTTCATGAAGCTAGCTCAAACGGTTATTAAGATATGAAGGTCAAAAAGTCGTAAATTTTAGCACTGACTGACTGACATATAGTACCTAAACCTAACCTACTTCCAGATGACCTAGAAGGATGAAATTTGGAATCCAGCTCGGTAATTGGGCGTAAACGTAGGAAAAAATAAAAATTTTAAAAAGAGTTTGAAAATAGGGGGGGTCCATAAATAAAAAAAAGTTTTTTTTAATTGTAGTGTTGGAACCGTTACCAGCAGATATTTGAAACTATTCCAATATATGTGTACGGGTAAGGTACATTTAGAAATGATAAACTGATAGGTAATGATAAAGTCTTATATTGTCTGCTCACTTACACTCAATTACACAAATAATTATAATGATACAATGATAAAAATGATCGCCCAGCGGTGAAAAGGGCCGGAAATAATGCCCAATCGAACCAACGAAATGCAACTACTGTCCGGTTACTGTATTACACGTTTTTAGGGTTCCGTATCCAAAGGGTAAAACGGGACCCTATTACTAAGACTCCGCTGTCTGTCTGCCCGTCTGTCTGTCTCCAGGCTACAGCCTGTTTATGAGATACATCTCATAAACCGTGATAGATAGAAAGCTGAAATTTTCACAAATGATGTATTTCCGTTGCCGCTATAACAACAAATACTAAAAACTAGCTAAAATGAATATTTAAGGGGGGGGGGGGGTCAATACAAAAAAAACACGACATTTTTGTATGAAATTTGTGTACCTACTGTTGTTTACGAAGTCAATCGTACGGAACCCTTCGTGCGCGAGTCCGACTCGCACTTGGCCGGTTTTTTTTATGTATTTCGTTGCGCGACGATGTCAGCATAAAACGAATACTACTGCAATGTACGGCTTTGCTCGTACAATATGTTTTATTATATTTGCTATATAACAGAAATAAAAAAATAAAGTTAAGTAAAAAAATAAGTGGTGTCCCCTTACAAAAAACTTGTAATACGCGCTAAACAACCGGCCAACGGTGTGTCGTCGGCGTAGCGCGGCACCACATAAGTATACACAGAACAGAAGTAAATCTACATAAATCTCAATACCTGCCTAGTTTTCTTTACAAAAAGTTATGATATCCCATCAAAAACATAAATGTAAAAAGGAAAGCCAAGTTCAATACAAAAATTATGCTTGGCTGTGGACTTCGCCGCAAAAAGAATGGAGATCTAAATGAGTGCCAAGTTCGATGCAAAATTCAAATATATATTTATAGGAAAAAAATAACATTATGAACAAGTATAACTCTATTTCTTTGCTTTATTGGATAGCTATAACAATTGCTGTCATTTAATAATTATATAGTTTAAAAAACACGCTTTTAAAGTACTTCTAACAAAAAAAGTGAAAAATAATTCCTAAGTAAGCTGAAATTGGTAATGAACAAAAAACACTAGTATTATTGTGAAAAAGCGTGGGTTGCTCGATAGACGAAAAATATGGCACAGAGCGCCCCACGCTTTTTAAACTATATTTATTTTTAACTTTTTAGTCCTAGCAGCAATACGTGTTGTCTGAATTCAAACGTATTGCTTTGTGGACTTAAAAAAAAAATATTGTTTTTTTTTTTTATTTAATCCTGGTGATCCTAATCAGGATAATGAGATAAACCTATGAAATTAATATATTGTCGCTGATTCTTGATAAGTGTACATAGTTTGAATTAAATCTGTCCGTTTAAAGTGGGTCAAAATCGAGTCCAAAGGAGTCGGTTACATACATACATACATACATACCTACATACATACATAGCTACATACATACATACCTACATACATACAAGTGAAGCTAATATAAAAGCGTGTTAAAAATGTAAGATCTTAAAGTAGGTTAGATTTGACAACCTTGCGCAGGAAAATCTGGCAAAGGTAAGGGCAAGAAACCTAAGAAATCAATCAACAATCCTCTCGTTGTCGCTGCTTCCTCCACCTTAGACCCTGTGGCGTCGACCAGTGCCGCCAATGATAGTTGGACAACGGTTAGCAGAAGAAAGGGTAACAAAGCTTCCAAGGCGCCAAAGACGGCCAAGGCGCAGAAGGAGTTTAAAATACCTAAAACCAAAAGTGGCCAAACACTATTGCGTATTCCTAGTTCGGCAGCCATGGTTCTGCAGCTGCAACCGTCTGCGGAGTTGCAAGGCGTAACGTATGCATCTGTGTTGGCCGATCTTAGAAGTAAGGTTGATGGTCTTGGAATTAAGTTTAGGAAGGCGGCAACCGGGGCGCGCATCCGGAAGTTACCGGGGGCTGCGAGTGGATCGAGGGCTGATGCCCTGGCAGATCAGATCCGCAATGCGATCAGTCCTGATATTTTAAAGGTCTCCAGACCCGTCAAAAGTGCTGATCTGTGCATTTCAGGCCTGGACGACTCTATGACTTCCACGGAGGTTGCTGCAACAGTGGCTTGCTTGGGTGGGTGCCCAGTCGATTATGTAAAGGCTGGCAACATTCGTGAACACGCTATGAGCGGTGGTTCCGTGATTGTGAAATGTCCTGTTTCCGCAGCCAAAAAATTTGCGAGAGCGGAGCTTCAGATCGGACTAGTGTCTGTACGGGCCCGACTCCTTGAGTCTTGACCAACCCGCTGTTTTCGTTGTTTGCGGAACGGACTCGTCGCGGCTCTTTGTGGAGATGAGGTTGACCGCTCTGGTTCCTGTTTCAGGTTCACAAATGGGCCACTTATCGAGAGATTGCAGTGCGTTACCACATTGCCCTATATGCGCCGCAGATGGGAAAGATGAGGCGCATGAAATAGGTGCTAAATAATGCAAGGAATCTGCCCTTAAAAATAAAAAGGTGGTCAAAGGGTCTCAACCAAAATTGCTTCCTCCTGTATCACTGGCTGCCACAGCAGCGGATGAGGTGTCTATGTCAACGTAATATGGCTCATCGTTTTTTGCAGGCCAATTTAAACCACTGCGCTAGAGCGCAGGACCTTCTAGTCCAGAGCATGGCGCAGTGGTCAATAGATGTTGCTGTGATTTCTGAGCCCTACTTCGTCCCGCCCAGTGACAGCTGGCTTGGGGATACAAAGGGTTTGCACCCCTGAGGGTCGTTGCACAGCGCCGTTGCTGCACTGCAGCCTTGGTGGAAGGAGTGTTGATTCTGGGGGTGTATTTTTCGCCGAACAGGGTTCTTGCTGAGTTTGAGGCTTGTCTTAACGATGTCGGTGCTCTAGTTGAGCAAAATTGCCCCTATCCAGTGCTCATCCTAGGGAACTTCAATGCCAAGTCTAAGGCTTGGGGTTCTCCCTCCACAGATGCACGCGGGGCCCTCGTAGAGGAATGGCTTATGGAAACCGGCCTATGCCTTCTCAACAGAGGCTCAGTGCAGACGTGTGTGCGGCAACAGGGCGGATCTATTGTAGACCTTTCTCTAGCCAGTCCGACTGTAGCACACATGGTGCATAATTGGAGAGTTCTCGATGGCGTGGAAATATTGTCGGACCACAGATATATACGGTTCGAGTTTTCCGACCCATCAACACTGGCTCCGACAACTAGAGGGCATTCATCAGTGTTTCCGCGGTGGGTGCTCAGCAAGTTAGATGTCGAAATCCTGAAAGAAGTAGCGATTGTCCAAGCTTGGATTGCTCCATCGACCGGGACCACTATGGTTAATGACGAAGCGGCTTGGTTTCGACAGGCAATGATGCAAATTTGTGATGCGGCTATCACAAATTTGCATCATTGAATATTTGTTATTGTTCAATATTTGAAAATTGCTGATAACTTTCAGAATACTAAACAGATGTTTACATAAACTTTTGAGGAAATGTATGAGAAAAACATGTATAAATGGCTGAATTTATTGAATAGGTTATAGTTGCAAGAGTTTGTAGAAATGAGTAGGTATCTGATATTTTTATCTATAAGATACCATCACGTGTTCCTGAGGAAAAAAATCTTGACAGACAGACAAAAGGACAGTGAAGTGATTCTGTAAAGCCTAAAGCATTTTTTTTAAATGTTATCATGTTAGTATCTTTCCCCTTGCCCTTGAACAATAATCGAATATATTTCTACAAATTGTAATTGTGTTTTGGGATTTACGCGACCTTGTTTTATTCTACAGTTCTTCACAGAACTCTGTGGTTTAATTGTTTATCCTGGTTTATCTGTGGTCGTGACAGGTGCGAAGCTTTTTTAAAACACAATTTTAAGTAAATTGATAAAAAAATTTGAATGAATTAATAAAGGCACTAAAAAAATAAACAGTTTCTTAAGAAATCTGCCTGTAGATCTGCGACTTAATATTTATGTTAAAACCTACCTACGTCTATCCAAACATGTGTAATCTTATGGGTCAAGAAAACATTTTATGTGATTTATATGTCTAAAGATTGATTGTGATTCGTATTTACTGTCCTACTTCTTGTTGCGCCCATAGGCAACTTTACTAAAGCCCAGTCATGGTCGATGATTTTGACGCAGAAACCGAAGCAGTGAGATGTCGCACTTCCCGATGTTCCGGCTGGTGACGCTGCTGGCGCGCCAGCTCAGCACGCCCATCGCTAACTACATCCGGGTGAGCCCGCGGCCCGCGCCGGCCTGCTCGCGGCCTGCCCGCGCCGCGCGGCAGTACAGTGAGAGTGTCTGCAGGTGTACACGCGGCGGCACCCGCGCTACAGCCGCAGCCTGTGCATGGGCGTGGGCCGCGCCTTCCAGTCCGCCGAGCTGCGCTTCCGCATGTGGACTCTTGGCCTGAAGCAGCCGCGCCAGCTGCCGCCCATCTCCGACCAGAACGCGCTGGACTCCGGCGCCTTTATACTGGGTGGGTGCACCACAGGTGGCCTACACATGCCTACAAATTATTTATTTATTTATTAGTACATGGAGGACTTACAGCTAACTAAATCACAACAAAAAAGGAGGCAATAGTCACCAGAAAGCCAATTACAAGTCCTCGCGTTTAGAATTATAATATAAATATAAAGCATGTTGCGAGCACAGCTAGCAGCACATGACTTCATTGAAGTTGCTAAAACTATAAAATACAGATAATTGCTTTCAAGTAAAAAAAAAAAAAAAAAGACAAATTTAAAAATAAAGATAAAACTGTTTAGCATAATAGCTGCTCTGTCATTTGAAAAATTACTCCAACACAATATTCATATCACCTATAAGTTACTATTTTCACGTTTCATATACATTTATACATTACATTTATAGTATTAGCACAGATTAAGTAATAGTACAAGAAGTATAAGGTAAAATATTGGAACATATTTAGATCATATCTGTCGTGTATTCACGTAACCGGCAGCCGCACGCCGCGCGCAGTGGGACGCGAAATGCGTGCGGCGTGCGGCGCGATGAGGCTCGCGTGTGTGCTCGCCAGGTGAGGTGGTGCTGTTCGGCATGGGAGGTCTCATCCTTGTGTTGGAGGTCAACAGGCAAGCGAACAAGCAGGAAGACAAGGTACCGACTACAACAAACTGCTGAGTGTCTCAAGCTTCTAATTAACTATTAAATATAGTTTCAACTTACGTTTGTCAGGTGCTGGACGAGGAGTCGCAGTGGCTGTCGCTGCTGGTGTCGCTAGAGGAGTTGCAGCGGGAGCTGGTGCTGCAGCAGCTGGACCTTGACCGGCTCCAAGCCGCACTCGGGGCGCTAGCGGCCCCGCCCGCACCCACGCCCTCGCCGGCACACGAGTCTCCACCGCCCAAAGCTCCGACAACGCCTGGCTCGGGCGAGTCCCCGTCGCCTGCAGGCCAGGCCCCGGTCCCGCCGCCTGCTGACCAGGCCCTGGCCCCGCCCCCTGCAGGCCAGGCCCCGCCGCCCGCTGATGAGTTCCTGGTGGAGGCGGAGAAGTCTTACATGGATCTGTCACTAGATGACGAGAGCGCGCTGTCCATGGACTACGGTCCGCTGAACCCTGTAGATGTAGAACCTTGGTTAATTTACGTGCTATTACTTTGAATGTTTCAGGTATAATTCACTACTTATTGTTATTATTCCTTATTTTTCATTATGTTTGATTTAATCATATTGTCAGCCCGATTCATATCACTTCTCGACCTCTGATTGGGATTAAATTATGCATACTTATATTAGTTTGATGCCGATAAAATTGTATGGTACTTTCGAGCTGGTCTGATGATGGAGCCCGAAGTTGGCCATAGGAACTCTGTAACGTAAAGACTGCAGGCTGTATAACATTACGCTACGGCCAATAGGATTCCTTTCCTTTAAAACTCACGCAAAGAAAACTTATTTGTGGGCGCTTCGTAAATCCTTAAAGTTATGCAACAATTCATAAGTAATAAATATTCAAATAGGAAAAATATTCCATCATATAGATGGAATATTATCCCTTTAAAATTATAAAAAAGAAACATCGACTATACTTACTACTACTATCATTTAGTAATTTTGTTTTAAAATAATGCATTAATTGCTATATGATTATGATCTTATGATCCTTATTCAAATAAATATGTTGTTCGTCACAAGTATTTAATTTTGAACCAAATTGCCCTTAACTTGACTTCATTTGATGTCAATAAATATTATATTTATTGTCTGGAGATCATCATAGTATTAAAAAACTCCGCAACAAAATAATGAACCAGTCGGTATCACGCGCGCATTGATGTGCAGGGCAGGCGGCAAGCGGTCATGGGGCGCTGGCCGGCTGTAATGTAATACATTTTATGAGATTTTTTCTCTAAACTAACGCGCCCAAAGCACGGAGCACAGCTAGTTATACCTATAAATAACCATAACTGTAGGTAGTAAGCTGAAGACAAGATAGCTTGAGAGTTGCTCACGGGTGGGAGGGAAGGCGCGTCGATACAGTTGTTAATTGATAAGGTCGCATTTAACTTGTTGCGAGGTTCGCTACGCACTCTCGTTACTGCAGTGATAATGTAATTACATAGTATTGGAAACAATTTTGCGAACAAGAGGTGTAATTATCTAGTGGGTGTAAATAGGGTCGAGCGAGAAGCGTGGTGTCCAGTCGCAGCCAGCATGTGGTGCGCGCGCTTGCTGCTGCTCGCCGCCGCGTGCCTCGCGCGTGTGCGTGCGCAGCTCGTCTGCACGCACGCCAAGGCCGGTGAGTCCGCGGCCTTCACGGAGCATTGAACAGATTCCTTTTTAGAGATCTGTTTATTTATGACATTTTAGCTTATTATTTCCTCACAAAAATTTCACATTGAGCCCGTTTGAGTTGTTTTACCTTTTAAGAAAGATCTTTATTAATTGAGTAATTACAATGAAGTTAAATTAAGCAGGGTTGCTGTCCGGGGCGCCTTTCCACTTGGCCGTAACGTATTTGACGCCCGGCCTACCGGACTGGAAGATAGCTGTCCCAGTGAGTACTTCTGTTAAACGTTGTTCCCGTGTGCACGATTCTTACGTTTAGCTAACGTGTGTGATGTGCAGCTGCCGCCGCCGGAGTGTGCGCACGGCTACGTGTCGGGCGAGGAGGCGCTCGTGTGCGACTTCGACGCGCCTCCCTACGTCAGGGTAGCAGAGAACGGCGGCATCCTGGTGCGTCGCAATGGCTATCAGCAGGGCTACGCAACCGTCAACGTTACTGTCTTTTGTGCATTTCCGAGGTACGGGCCGTTACCAAATCTCCAGGGAAAGTTGGAACCACCGATTCCATCGTTGATGCCGCTTCATGGGTTGATGGTGCCTCAAAAACCAGCTCCTGCCCATGACATAGCGATAGTGTCGAAGCATTCGTCAAGTGATGCCATTTCCACTTCTGCCCCCGCGACCTCGCCTGACCCAGTTGAGACATCGACCTCCAAACTACGTCGATCAACATCTGAATCAGCGTCTTTATCGACTACTGAAGGAATTTTTACATCCACCCTCCAATCAAGCATTGAATCGACAGTTGAATTAACATCAGCGGAAACAAGGCACCGCGTGGAAGAGTCAAGGAGATCTGTTGAAGTGCCGTCATCATCTGAAGAGTCCTTACCGTCGTCCAGTGAAGAAGACGGGCCGTCCGAGAACGCACGAGCTCTGCGAAGACCGGCGCAGCTGTGGTTGTTGCCGCAGCAGATGTTTGACCGCTTCATGAGATACATGCGCAGCGACACGCGCCGTGCGCCGCCGCCTGTGCCACGCCCTTCCCTTCACGTTTAGTTGTTATTCATTACAAATTTGTGCAAATGAAATAAATTTTGCTCAGATAGATACAAAGATTCACACAAATAAATAATTTTGAGGTGTAGTATTAGTTTCATTAGACTTACATTGCGCTCTAATATAATTTGAATGCCCCCGGCTTGTCACTATTATTTATATTATATCTTACTTACACTGAAAGAGTGTGGCGAGGCCCCAGTGCAGCAGTGCAAGCCGCTCTGCCGCTCTGCCACGCCACGGCCAGCCGGCTTAGTGCGCCACATAGCAAGTCAGGGCGCGCCGAGATTCGCAACGCGTTCGTTACACAGCTCACTTTTCATTATCTGCATATAAAACAATTTACTAAACATGTAAAATGAATTACAATGGGTCTGAATTGTGAAGTGTAATACTGTTATAAAGTATGGCGTGGCAGTGTGGCAGTTAGACACAAGTGGTGCACAAGCACTCTAACATAAAATGGTAAGCAGTATGATGAGTGCGGTGGTGCTGGTGACGCTGGCGGCATGCGCGCGCGCCGAGCTGGCGCCCCGCGTGCTGCGGGAGCGCCCGCAGCGCGTCTGCGGCTCCGCACATTTTGGTTAGTGCCCTCGAGTCTTCGTGGCTGGCATTTGATGGAATAATGTGTAACGTTAGTATTGATGTACAACGTGTGGGCGCAGGCTCCTCTTCGGGCGCGTCACCGCAGCGGCTGGTGGTGACGCACCTCACGCCCGGCGTCGCCGACTGGAACATCGCCGTGCCAGTGAGTACGCTAACATATCACATTCTCACTCTTATGTAGAATGCCAAAAGAATATATTTTCAGTCCGCTCAATGCAGGATAGTGGTGGACACCAAGAAAAGACACATAAATTAGTAACTAAGTAAATAGAATACTTTGGGATCAGAAAAAAAATCGTAAAGTAAACAATTTTGAATTGAATAATAATTTACATTGATTGGATCATTTCTTTATCAGTTAAAGATTTGATGCAGACATAAAATTATCGTCATGTTACAGATTTGTAAGAATTTAACTGCGGTGCCACTGATGCGTTTTCAAGTATCCATTAGTTTTAGGTGAAAAAAAATAAGTTATGGTCCGGCCGCCGCCGCCCGCCGCGCCGCCCCGCGCCGCGCCGAGGGAATGTGTTCCTGACGGGTGGTGGTCAACAGAATATATAACTAGGATACATCTGAGATATATATTTAATTTGGCAAAGAATTTCCTAAATATAAGTTACTATCATTTGTTAGTCCCATAAACGAATAATATCATTCAAAACTATTCAGTATGCCAGGTTACAATGAGTAATATAAAACGGTTTTAACTAATATGTATTGTATTGGTTATAACTAATCAATATTAGGAAAGCATTCTCTCAGCGTCCGGACCATACCTAGTTGTTATTGTTTTATACGATAGTGCTTTAAATTTATTTACCGCCCTGCTGACTGCGTATCATATAAATACAATTTCTTAATATGTAAAAAATAAAATGGATCATAAACTCTTTTGGTTTAAAACGATTATCTTGACCCATTTGAATTATAAGTTTAGACCTCATGGTTCTCCTTCCATTTGATTTGCCATATTTTTATGTGTGTGTGTATCTCTCTGTGGGATCGTAGTTCCTAAACAAATGGACCGAGATAGTTTATATTATATTTTAAAGTAGTTGGAAATTTTCCAAATTTTGTGGGGATTTCTTAAATTTTTTGAGTACTGATAGAGAGATTCGGATTTTATATTCTTTTTTCGGATTGAAGCCTATTTTGTCTACGGTAGCAAAATATTTAAAGAAAACCATCCAAGTGCAAGTCCGACTCGCGCACTAAGGGTTCCGTATCATTATCTATAAAAATGTATAAAAAACATGTGTGTTGCATGGCGGCCCTATGTAGCGGTATTTTTCTACGCGAAGATGTCTAAAATGTGCATAAACCACGTTTGTTGTAAAAGAGCCCACCTTAAATAAAAAATAAATAAATTTAAAAAATAAAAAAACCCGACTGCATAAAAAACACTTTAAATATAAACTCACTTTAAATAAAAAATAAAAACAGTCGAGACCCATTAAATAAGCTAGACTAAAATCATTCATTATAGGTCCCGACTGTTACAGTAACATTGCTATCTACACTTCTAGACTTATTGAACTTGTTTTTTACGTTTCAGTTTTTATTTAAAGTGTTTTTTATGAAGTCGGGTTTTTTTATTTTTTAAATTTATTTATTTTTTATTTAACACTTTTTAGTTAAAATCATAATCCACCTAGCGTACGGCATTCGTATGTATTTAGTTTGGATAAAGAACTATTTTTCACATAGTATTTTTTTTTATACGTAAATGATATACCATTTTGGAATCCTCGTTACAAGCCCTTTAATTTGATACCCATATTGTAGCAAACATATTTTTTTTATTTTTTTTTTACCTCAATCTATGGCAACTCGTGCCGCCATGTTGGTTTTTGTTTGACGTGACATATCTAAGAACACTTGGGTAATCGATACGAATCCAACGATACCCTAATTATCGAAATCCATTCGGCCGTTTCGAAGATATGAGGTAATAAAGAATATTACACACATACATACATACAAGATACGCGCGAAAAACATAACCCTTCTTTGCAGTCGGGTAATAGAAAAAATCTTTGAACATTCTTTACCATTAAATAGCATTATGAATATACAATATGTTACGAAAACCCTGTCCGACCTAAAGGGTGATATAGGGTTCACAATCACATGACTAAATAAAATATGAATCTTGAAATAGTTATGATAGAAACAATCAAAAACAATTTTTAAAAATCAATTTGCTGTCGCAAATATGACTAAAGTTGTGGTTTTGTTTTAAATGACAACTATTTTAAGTCGGTATTATTGGCGGCGCTTTGTTTGCTCCGTTGGCGACACCTATGATGACGCCGACTCTCTCTCTCTCTCCTTATGAGAAACATGATAATTTTTAGGAGGTATTTTTTTTCATTTTATTCTGCTTTTTTTTGCTTTAATAGTTATAATCATAAATAATAATTCTCTTACGGGTCACACAGGGTTTTCTTAACTTATTTTATGAATAAATATTCTTTGAATATTTCAAGCGTCTATCTGTTGCCATTATCCATATCGAGCAAAAAGTTGCAAAAATAATGTTTGTTTTATGGGAGCCCCTGAAATATTTATTTTATTGGTTTTAGTATTTGTTTTAATAGCCGCAACAAAAGTACATCATATGTGAAAAGGTCCATGAGCCTGTGACAGCCGGACAAGTGGACGGACAGCGAAATCTTAGTAATAGTGTCCCGTATTACCCCTCTGGGTACGGAACCCTAAAAAGCTATATATTTACTGTTGCTTCTTTTTAGAAGTAAATAAATGTTTTCTTTAAGTAGAATATGCTATCTCCATGATACGCACAGGGTATATTCCATCCAGATTCCATTAAAAAAATTCCACCCTTTAAGTATACAGGGTTACAGGTTAAGTCGACCTAGATCCGTTAAGGGCGTGTAGTACCCATCTTTTCTGACATATTTCACTATGGAACACCCTAACGGAATTGGTGTTGTGATATTGTTTTTTCTTATTTATTTACTTTATTCATAAGAAGGGTACTGATACTGCTTTACTTGTAGGTAAGAATCTCATGTTTCCACAGACTTCAAAAAAGGAGGTTCTCAATTCCTCTGAATATTTTGTTTTGTATGTATGTTGCGATACAGGAATTCAACTCCTTGTGCGAAAGCAACAAATTGTCACCTGCCGTGCCCCGCCATTTTAAATGCGCTAGAAACTAGTTTTCAAAATAAACTAAAATACAAATCTTGAATGTTATTCATTTGTATAGATTAGCAAGCTGTATTTAATATATTTTAATTAGAATGCATAATTGATGGTGTTCGGTTGGCGCTGTAGATGCCGCCGATGTGCAAGAACGCGCGCGTGACGGGCGTGGAGACGAGCGTGTGCGACGCGGACGAGCCGCCCGACGTGAGCATGCACGACCTGGTGTCGGCGCGAGTGCACCGGCGCGGCTCGCTGGCCAGCTACGCCACCGTCGACGTCACGGTATACTGCGTGCTGCCGCCCAGCACGCCCGCGCCCGCCACGCCCGCCGCGCCCCCCGCTACCGCCGCGCCCCCGCTCGTGGCTTACGGCGCCGCCAGCGCGCCCGGCCTGCAGTACGGTGACGCGCGCTCTTCCTACGAAGTACTCTCTAATGAACTCATTTCCAACGAGGTTGTATCTGGCGAAGTGGCCTCCAGTGAAGTGCCATCTGATGGGTTCACATCGAATGAACTCGTACTGAAAGTAGTGACGCCCATACCGAGCGTGGTGACACCACCGCCAGTCGAGATTTCAACACCGCATATTCAATTGACCTCACTTGTACAGTCAGTAGATCCGCCGGTGCAAAAGGAGTCGTTGCAATCCAATGATTTGCAGTCAAAGTCGTACGAAGTCACAATAAAGATAAGACCACCGTCATACGAGCCGACTGAAAAAGGAAAAACATTCACTTATGAAGCACGATTACCGATGTTGCCGGTCAAAGAAGAAGCACAAGTAGAAGAGGATGACCGGGTGCCTGAAATACTAACTCCGCCGCGGAATTCACCGATTTTACCACCTGCCGCGCTTGGATCAACTTTGGAAGCGTTCCGACCGCAACCAGGGGCGGTCCAAACAGGGACATACGTGCCTCCACCTGAGTCGCGAGCTCCTGTTCGAGGGTCACTCGCACCTCAGCCGTCGATGCACGGGCCACCGCTGGGGACGCACGGGCCACCACCGGGGATGCACGAGCCACAATCAGTGATGCAGGGGCCACCATCAGGGATGCAGGGGCCACCATCAGGGATGCAGGGGCCACCGCCGGGGATGCACAGGCCACCACCGGGGATGCACGAACCACCACCTGGGGTGCATGGGCCACCGCCGGGGATGCAGGGGCCTCCGCCGCAGGGCCACGTGCCGTACCCGGGGTCGTTCTCTCCACTTTACGACGCGCTGCCGCCCACACTGCTGGTCGCGCCGATGATGAGGCCTCTGCGCTGGTTGAGGCCGCGCTTAGGCCTCTGGCCTCGACAACGTTCGATCTTATTGTTTCCGCACCTGTAAAATAACCGAGTGATCATTATAAAATGTACAAGTAATTCGATAGTAAGTAATATGGTACTGTTAACAATACTGAGTATCAGCAATACTCAATATTGTTAAACAAATGCAGCCGCCATGGACTCAGTCCACAGATGGTATTTCAAGATTTCATTTTATGGACGTAGAGCAAATTAAGTATTAATAAGTACTAATAAGTAATACATGTTTTACGAAATAAATAGTGATATGTTTCTCTAAATGAATGTCTAGTAATGTCACTACGATGATATTTATTTATGAATGATGTTCATGAAAACGGTTTACTGAAATAACATAAGTACATTTAAGGTATTGCAATGCCAAAACTAGAAGTTGTTATACATATAAAACTAAAAAGTGTTACAAAATAAAAATGTTTCATTTTATATAGAAAGATACCTATAGCACACAGGCTTTCAAGTCATACACTACTAAAGTAGATAATATTACCGTGACTAAAGTAAGTTCACTAACGATTTTTTTTATTTCACGTTATATATTACAATTTACGTTTTTATTTCATGTAGCAATTTTAATTTGTTTTTAACCTGTTGTTCAGTTCAGCGGATTATTGTCATGATACACATAGGTTAACAACACTGCCCACGGTCTTGGAGTTTCAACGTTGGCCTATAACATGGGTTCGGACCTTAGAAGTTTAAGGATAGCTCTAAGAATGTTTAGAAAACCTTTGTTTTGATTACTACGTTCTGAACGTGTATCCTCATACAGAAAGCAAAAACTCCTCCCGCTGAAGCGAATGTTAGTGAGTCAGTTAACATAGGATCCTACGGCAGTGTGCGGCGCCGGCGGCTCTGAGTGCGGTTAATTGCTCCAAGCAATGTTTCAGAATTAGTTACGCGCAACGTTAACAGAGAGTTATCAATGATTTTGATTTGAAATAATTTTCTTAACATGATTGCAGGAATTAATGTGTGATGTCGGAGTGACGTGTAGCTGTTAATTAATTACGCGGCTAAATAAGCGCGTGTCGGGCGCGGCGGGGACACTCGGCTGGCAGCATGACGTTCGCACCTGGCGCGCTCTGCCTGCCGCTGCTGGCGCTGCTGCCACTGCTGGCGCTTCTGAGCGCCGCGCTCGCGCAGGAATACTGCAACACCGCCTCCATTGGTGAGTACCGCCAACACACACATATCATGCCATCGCTAAGCATGCGCCGAAAATATATAAATTAATACTATTACATTATGGCCAGACTCCACAGCACCTAAAGGACCTCACGGGCCCCGCTGCCGGTGAAACTGGTTAGTCGCTTTTGAGGGAGCTTACGCCTTTGAAAAAATGCTCGCAGGTGGGGTCTATGAGGGGATTATTGACACCCTTTATGGAGCCTACCTGTGTGCTCTTAGCAAAAAGGATTGGGTATTCGCCCCATTGCTGTTGGCACCACCTACAGCTGTACGGCAGCCAAAATTTGTTGTAAGTTTTACAGCAATGTTTTGTCTGATAAATTTCAGCCCCTTCAGTTAGGTTTTAGCTCAAAAGCTAAATCCTAACTGTTTGGCCCACAGGAAAAGTGAGGTTGTTCTAAAAGTTGACATAAGAAATGCGTTCAACTAAATAAATAAATGATAAATGCGGACAACATCACATACATTGCTCTGAACCCAAAGTAAGTTGCTAAAGCACTTGTGTTATGGAATTCAGAAACAACGAAGGTACCACAAACACCCAGACCCGGGACAATGTAGAAAAGTAGTTTTCTACATTGACCCGTCCGGGGATCGAACCCGGGACCTCAGAGCTGGCGCTACCTTGAAAACCGGTGCGTACGCCACTCGACCACGCGACGGGCCGCTTTGCAGTTTGATAAGGAAAGAATTAATTAATACGTCAATCAACACTGCAGAGCGCGCGCGTCTCCTGGCTGTGGGAGATTGGGAATCGGGCCTAGATGGGAATCTAGTTACAACCACTCTTGGTACGGTTTTGGATGACAATACTTTCCGGCTTGCTATCAGTTTGCGTATAGTTTTAGTTATACCTACCTTGTGTCGTATGTCATCGTCTTAAAACAAATTGTTTTTTTTTTTTTTTAATTTTATTCCGAACATTTTCATATTTATTCGCCTTTTAAACCTTCCCGGGGCTTCCAAAAATAATTCAATACCAAAATTAGCCACATCTGTCCAGCCGTTGTCGAGTTTTAGCGAGACTAACGAACAGCAATTAATTTTATATCTTATATATAAAATTCTCATGTCACAATGTTAGTTACCATACTCCTCCGAAACGGCTTGACCGATTTTATGAAATTTTATATGCATATTCAGTAGGTCTGAGAATCGGCTACTATCTATTTTTCATACCCCTAATTGGTAGTAGGTAGGTAGTAGGCAAGTGCTAGGCAGAAAAAATAGCATTGCAACGCATGCCGGGTACAGCTACTCGTAGTATGTATATAGATATAAGTTTTAATTTTAGTATAGTTGTAAGTGTTTGTTGTTATATTAGATTAAATTATTGAACTGTAAATAAAAAACAGTCAAATTAAAAAAAATACTGTGATTAATTTCTTTGAAATTATTAATCTCAAGACTGATTTTGACAATTAATACAATTTTGTCATTAGTATTCTATTTGTTTTTTTTGTGTAATCGTATACAATGCAAGAATTGAACAGCTCCTGGTTCTGATCTACAGGTGATACGATAGGCGAGACGGTGGCGCTGGAGGGGCAGCCCATCGACCCGGACGTGTTGACTTTCGAGATAAGTGAGCCTGACGTGAGTTTCAATTAATTCATTAAGAAACATTGTATAATGCCAGCAACAAATTAATGTAACATGATTATGTGTTAAACAGGTATGCCCAGAATCAAATCCAGTGGGGTTGTTAGTGTCTGCATGCGACGTGGACCAGGGCCCGCAGGTGCACCTGCTGGACACGACGCGGGGGCTGGTGGTCCGCGAGGGCAGCCTAGAGCAAACGGCCTATGTCTTTATAACATTCTATTGCCCAGATGTTTTGAATTCTGATGAATCTTCAATTGAGACCTCAGAGTCACCAACTCTGATATCTCGTTTGTCACCGTCATTGCAACAGTCACAACCATCACCAAAGTCACAACAAGCTTCATTGTCTCTTATACAAACGTGGGTCGATTCTGCTTCAGGGTCACCGATTCCAACTGAGAGCTCTCAAGTAATGTCTGATTCCCCGCTAGACTCACTACCGTCGATTCAACTGGAATCAAGATTTTCCGCTTTACCAAAAAGTGTACCTTTACCTATTACAAAGTTAAAATACCCTCCACCACTACCAGCTAGTTTGTCATCCAGGTGGAAGGAAAATGAATCATCGATTTCAGAACAAGCAAAATCACCATCACAATTTGAAGCAGAGCAATCCAAGTTACGTGATTCATATAATTCGTTACTAAGTAATTTAAAGTCAAAGTATTCTAAAGAATCCTGGCCTTCACTTCCATCGCCGTCTTGGATGAAACCCGGCAAACCAGCGTCAGCAAAGCGCTTATCGAGTTCATTGCCGGACGCACCAGCACTATTAGCAAACCGGACGCCGGCTTGGCTAAAACGCCCAGCAAAAGGTTCATCGTCCCCATGGTTAAAGCTCCGTTCCAACGTAGCTTTACCAAAGCGAAGATTTATGTTGAACTCACGACCCCGGACACCATCTCGCTCTTATGACAATGATGATGCATGGTCACAATATGAGGATGATACAATGTCGTTGCACTGGTCTGATGACCACGTAGAAGACCAATATCACAGATGGCCAGAAAATGCTCAAATGCATCGACCAAACAACGTACCGTTACATAGATGGAAACAAGATGCATTACAGGAATCACACGTCCCACTGCAGCAAGAACGACCATCTTCATTACCATTAAGACACCCACCAAATTACCCGTCGCCCGTCCACAAAGAGGATCCACCGCTATTATCCGAATGGAAAGATAAACCTTCGCCTTTGGTACCGAGTTCGAAACGTCCTATGCTTCCAAAGTTGTTACTTCTATTGCAGGAACCAGATCATACCCCTGTATCTAGGCAGAAATGCTCAGCACATTCTGTAGAGGACACTGAACCATGGTGGCCAAACTATTCGCAATCCGATGATGGAATTCCCTGGCAGCCTGAATATCCCTCTGACTATTCTGCTGATGATGGCGATACGTGGCCAATGGGGCGCCATACCAATGAAGATGATCAATGGGCGAGACACGTACAGTACCAAAATGATAAGGACGAACACTTCAATCATCCACAATATTACCACAACAATGGAGCAAAGACACCACCGCATAAGCAGACCTTGTCAGGTTCATCTCCGGATCAGCTGGGATCACCGCAATGGTGCCCTCATTGTCCACCTGATTATATGGATTACGGCAGTCAATTAAAGGCACGAATCTCTCCTACACCGCGTAAAAAAGACACATTGCCGTATCAGCAGTCGCCAGTACCGCAGACGCTCAACCTGAAGGAGCCGCATGGCGCGTACGCGCAGCCCGTGCTGACGGAGCGGCCGCTGATGTCGTCTACCGTGCGCAACTCCGTGTCATGGACGAAGTCCAAAGCGGGCGCGGCGGGCGAGCCGGATGCGCAGTCGCCCGCCGCGCCCTGGACCTTCCTGTCCCGGCTGCTGCTCTCGCACCCCACCTTCCGGGACTCCACGCACGTCATCCGGATATAGACGCAGCCCGCGGGATCTTTATTATACGAAAACCACTCATCCACCAACGACGATAACGAGTCCACAAAACGAGTACAATTTCATGTATTTGATTTTTTATTAACGATTACATTTTTCTTAGGGCATATTTTGTCACAATTTACCAAATAATCCAACACTACATTTTATATTTGGGACATTAAAAGATTTTTAATAACTATGTGTTTAACTTTATCGAATTTTAAGTAAATGGATTCAAATTTAATTCCTACAGATAAGTTTACTTTTAGAGGACAATAATCGTACAGAATAGTTTGGTCAGACTACGATATTTGTAGTTATGTCTTGACTGTCAGTACTACCAGTGTAGTCGAATGGTGTAGATCAATCAACAATCAAATGGTGACTCGCAACACCAATGAGCAGTGCCTGCGACATGCCGCGGGTTCGATACCCGCATGGAACAAGCATTCATGTGATACACATATTTTTGCTCTAAGTGTAGGTAGTTTCTGTGCATGAGATTTAAATATTTGTGAAACCCTCCGCGACAAAAAGATATCAGGACCCGTAACTTAGAGCAATAAAAGAAATAATAATGTGGACTGATGTGGAATAATGGACCTGTACTATACATTAAGTTTCACAAACTGATAGATTGATAACGTAGATATACTAATAAGTCGTGTAACATGTAAACATGTAAAACTAACTTTACATTTTAACAAAATAAAGTTGGTATAAAAAACTGCCTCTCTCGTATTTCACATTTCAAATGTACGTATTTCTATCCTTTTTAGGGGTTAGACTGTTTTTCTCAGAAACGCGTAGAGGTATCAAACTGAAATGTATATCTAATACTCAAGTCTACTGTCCCTTGGAGCTGTGAAAAAATCAAACTTCTAAGCCAAAGCAATCAAAAGATACAGCCGTTTATGCCGCAAAATTTTCGAAATTCGCACGGGACTCAAAACCTACAGGGTACTTCCCGTGAACTTAGAATCTTGAAATTTGGTACGAAGTAACGTCTTATAGTACAAATAAAGGAAAAATTGCGAAAACCGTCAATTTTTAGTTTTCACATAATAAAAAATATTTTTGAAAATTTTAAAGTTACTACTACTTTTCTCATGAACGCGTAAGGGTATCAAATTGAAATTCATATCTAATACTGAAGTCTACTGTTCCTTGGAGCTGTGAAAAAATCAAACTTCTAAGCCAAAGCAATCAAAAGATACAGCCGTTTATGCTGCAAATTTTCGCATTTGCAAATCAAAACCTACAGGGTATTTCCTGTGAACTTAGAATCTTGAAATTTGGTACAAAGTAACTTCTTGTAGTACAGGTAAAAGAAAAAATTGCGAAAACCTTAAATTTTTAAGTTTTCACAAAATAAAAAATATTTTTGAAAATTTTAAAGTTACTACTACTTTTCTCATGAACGCGTAGAGGTATTAAATTGAAATTCATATCAAATACTTAGGTTTACAATACCTTTAAGCTGTAACAAAATCAAACTTTTATATCAACGCAATCAAAAGAAATAGATACCTACAGGTTTGTACGGAACCCTCGGTGCGCGAGTCCGACTCGTACTTGGCCGGTTTTTATATATACATACATGTACATATATTTTTAAGTTTTTCATAAGCTGTGCCCTGCGTTAGTACCTAGTCATCATCTCCCTGTTCCTGGCCCTGTTCCCAATTAATTCTGGTCTGCGCAATGCGTATTCGGCTTCCATTCATCACTACTACTCTTGTCTCAGCATAAATTTCTTTTTTTCTCTATCATCTTTAAAAAAATATATCCATCACTTTTTAGGTCTCCCTCTGCATGCACCTATCTTATATCTCACAACTTGTTTGTCTAGTACCTATCTATACTTATAATAAATATAAAATAAATACTAGGTAATCTATACTTATAATAAATCTGTAGAAAATATCAACAAAGTAAATGGCGGGGGGTGTTACTAGACCGACACAGAACCAAAAAATGTGATTAATTTTTTTAATTGTCTGTCTGTTTGTTCAGGCATCACGCAAAAACTACCGGTTCGATTACGATGAAACTTGGTATAAACAATTATACCAAGTTTCATCGTAATCTTTAATATCCTGGGCACCACACTGGGTAGTTTTTATCCCGGAAAAGTAAATCCCACCAAAAACATTCAATGTAAAAAAAGCCAAGTCTCTCTATGCAATTCTTCCATCGTAAAAAGTTTTGAGATCGCATAGGAGCCAAGTCCTGTTCAACTTAATTTGTAATAATAAATCAATATTTTGTGACTATATCAATAGTTTTGTTTACATTACAATAACAGTGACTTAGCCATGAGCACAAGTTAAAGGTCGTTTGCTCCTTGTAATTACGTGCAAATACCGTTGAATTTATATATTATATATATTATGGACATGATTTTGTAACTGATTGGAATTTGAGGTCACTATGGACTAAACATGCGCCATAGTGCATGTGCAGTTCACTGATCTTGGATGATACCGACTGTCGGTTAAGGTGTCCTGATATTATTTATTATTTACTTTCAACTCCTCCAAATATGCCGTTTTATATTTGTATCTTATTGTGCTCATGGCCAAGTCACTATTATTGTAATGTAAACAAAACTATTGATATAGTCACAAAATATTGATTTATTATTACAAATTAAGTTGAACAGGACTTGGCTCCTATGCGATCTCAAAACTTTTTACGATGGAAGAATTGCATAGAGAGACTTGGCTTTTTTTACATTGAATGTTTTTGGTGGGATCTCATTTATTTTTTGTAGGTCTCTTTCTTTTCTTTAAATAAACAAAATTGCTATAAAAAATATTTGCTTTTTGTACATAAACAAAGAACAAAGTTAACAATGCAGTCAAAATTCATATACCATGTTCTTGTAAAACCGCAAATATAAATTTGTTTCCTATTATTTACTAAGGTATATAATTTATTACCGTTTTTATAATTTTCCCTTTACATGTAGCTAAAAACCTATCTTGGTGCCAAATTTGAAGGTTCTAAGTTTGCTAGAAGTACCTTAGATTTTTGATGATCGGTCAGTGAGTGAGTCAGTGAGTGACAAAATGGTGTAACTTTGATCGCTCATAACTCGTAAACTATAGGTTCAAATGTCATGTAATTTTAAGGCTGAGCTTGTTTTAATACTTACTCTAGGTCATCGAAAACCTAAACCCCTAGCTTTGTCCGTATCTAAGATACAGGGGGGGTGAAATAGCCGCGAAACGCTTCGAGAAAAGAATGGTACGGCCGTGCCCGTTTTGCTCGAGACTTGGCTGGGGCACTGCCGTGCCCCCAGATACAATAAAAAACAAACTTTATTTTGCAGTTCGATCCCTAGACCCGATTACTGTACCAACCGCAAATAATAAGTTTGTCGTAGGTTACGTCACCCGCAGTGGAGTTCACTAAGGGGCGCTAGTATATTTGATAGTGTACGGTAGTAATAATAATAATAAATAAAATTGTTTATTACTTCAATATGTACAAAAAATTTACAATAATTTGCTTACTTCTAAATAAAGTGCTAATATGTAATTTGTAAATAGTGACCGTAGGTTATTTTATAATACTGTTAGGTAGGATTAGTCATTCGTATAGATATTAGTTTATAGGGATTTTGCTTATTTATTAAGTTTAGATTAGTTATCATCAGAAATAGGTTTATTTAGGTAGGTAGGTATTTTATTTTCTGTTATTGAGTTTTTTTTTTATTAGGTAGGTACTTAGGTTTACTTTTATAAGGCGTAGACCGTATACATTTTAATTTCAAGTATAGGTAGTATATTTGATAGTGTGTAACGTAGGTTATTTTTAGTACCTACTCTTAGATAGGATTAGTCATTCGTATTGATTATAGTTTTTAGGTATTTTGCTTATTTATTGGTACAAACATACATATAAGTGTAGGTAGGCGCTAGGTGTTAGAACTCTTCTATAAAAATAGTCTTAAAGATTTCTTTATTTTTAATACGCATATACTTATAACACGTTGCCTTCCAGAAATAGACCATCTCTTTCTGCTACATCGAGACACGCTAGACGAATGAGACTAGATATGAAGATATCATATACCCTCTTAATCACCGCTGATGAGACACAATTGGATTTCTATAGTAAGTAATTTGCCAGAAAGGGCCCGCGCTGGGACAGAAGTGTTAATACCGGTATGCTCGATAGATAACGTTCTACACAAATAGCACTTTACACACAAAACTCATTGATAAGTTTCGTCATCCACGCGAAAGAAGCCGCGGGCACAGCTAGTTCTAAAATAAAAGAAAAACTTAAGTTACGTCTGCGAAAGACCCTGATTCCCTCAAAATCGGACCTGTCGTTTCAGAGCCGGAACAAACAAAAAGACAAAAATAAAAAAAATGTCATTTAAACATTTTAAATCATTTACAGTTAGTGAAAAGCTGTTAATTTGTTGTTACAATAAAACTCTTTAATTTTATTTATTTGTATAGATATCTCAATACCTACCTATATGTATTTAATTTGGACATTTTAGACATTAATTTTTTTTTTTTTAGTGTTTATAAAATAAACATTCAAATGCTGTGCAATCGAGTAAGTACCGAGCAAGCACGAGTTGGTTGGCTAATTTTATTATGATTATTTATTAAAATTTAATTGTATGTGCTTTATATTTTAACTAGCTGTGCCCCGCGGTTTTACCCGCGCGAAAGAAAATTCATACACTATCTTTATATATTATAGCCTATGTGTTATTCCGATGTATAAGCTACATTATTGTAAAGTTTCATTAAAATCCATTCAGTAGTTTTTGCGTGAAAGAGTAACAAACATCCAAACAAACTTTCGCATTTATAATATTAGTAAGGATTTCATTATTAAAATTGTCCAACAAACTCGTGCGTGCTCGGTACCTGTATTGGTTGCACAAGCCGAGTAGCGGCATTATATCTTCTCTTCTATGAAACTTTTTGCTCCTCTTAACAGAGGCGGCCGCGATGGGAAACGTTGCATTTTAACGATAAGATGACAAGAGGAATAAAACAACAATTCTGGAGTATATCGTATTGACGAGTAACTATTATTATGAATAATAAAATATTTCGATAATTAATTATGAGTAGTTGTTTCTAGAATGACAAACTAGCGATGAGAGCCACAATGATGTATGTTCCTACGAGTACAAGATGCACGCGTTCCGGAGCGGGCCGGAGCGGGCTGGGGGGCGGGTTGGACTGCGCGGGCCTGGTGATTGCGTCCGCCGCGTCACAATGCGCTATTGTTGTAAACAGAAATAAATAAAAGGTACAAAAGACGACGTTTTCTTGCTATAATGAGGATGGCACGGATGTAAAAAGTTTTTCTGAAGTTTGCTGCGATCTGTGTGCATGGTCATGATGTAAGCTGTTAGCTGTACTGATCTCGGCGGGCAAACAGTGCAGTAAGGTAGGTATACCTATAGCAGTAGTCACCAATCATACAAATATTGTAAATGTGACGCTCTTATGGCTAACCACAGAACTGATTTTGAAGTTTGGTGTGGAGTTGGCTTGAACTCCAAGTAAGGTCATGTATGCGGCGCGCGGCGGTGCCATTCGTTCAGCCGCAGATTGGGCGCATGTCGCCTTAAATAAGTGCAACGAATATGGACGCCAACATCGCTATATTATTATATTACATATTATTATTTTATTGTTTATAGCGTGTAATTGGTTGCATGCGTGGATAATCTTATTCTTATTGTTTAATGCAAACTGTTCAGATACCAGTGGTGTTTATGTTGAACTATTAATGGATTTTGAATGTTTATTGTCCTCTATGATTCGGTAACCAGCCTAGTGACGATTGACGTCTCGTTTCTTGTCAAGATATACCTAACAAAAAAAGGAAAAAGCAATGGATTGAACTCCTTGGGAATTTGTTATACCTGTTCATTATTACATACTAGCTGATCCCCGCGACTTCGTCCGCGTCAATTTCTGTTATTATGACAGCGATTAAGAAGTTAAAAAAAAAGTATTTCTGCGTAAATGATAATTTTAGTTATAGTATGTTGATAAAACTCTGTAGCATATAATTGGCAATAAAGCATTTATAGTGAGTCAATCTTAAAAGATAGACATATACTGTCACTGACATTTTTTTAGATCATTTAAAGAGGAACAATTCTTTCATACATATATTTTTTGTAACTCGAACCGTTTACGCAGCGCACGCAACGGAAGCTTTCAAGTATGAATATTTTTCCCCGTTTTTGTGACATTTTTCACTGCTGCTTCGCTCCTATTGGTCGCAGCGTAATGTTATATATCCTAAAGCCTTCCTCGATAAATGGACTATCTAACACAAAAAGATTTTTTCAATTCTAACCAGTAGTTCCTGAGATTAGCGCGTTCAACCAAACAAACAAACTCTTCAACTTTATAATATTATATATATATAGTATTAGTATAGATTTAAAACATCTTTGTGTTTTTTAAAGATGCACAACGTAAATAAATGTAGCATGAATAAATCATCATTTTCATTTTTTTTTAAGTTATGAAGTATAATTATTGCTAATTTATAATAACTGACTAGAGTTGTCTGAACTACTATACTGCATACTTTAGTATATCTGCAATTTACTTGCTCATATACAAAGGATTAAAAAAAAAACCTTAAAACAAAATAAAAATAATTTACCCCATTTTTTAATTTGTTACGTTACAAAAAATGCAAACATTTCGTCACGATTTTGATAATTTTGTGCAAATTAAGAAGACACATATAACTTTGAAAAAGTCACATTGGTACTTGCCTGGGTTCGAACCTGCAACCTTGTGCATACAAATACGTTCATTGAACCGCTAGGCCACCACGACATACCCAGGTATCTACTCTTAATTATGAAGCAAGTTTACTGTGGCATTGCAGTAGCACGGTAATATTACCGTGTCAGTAGTCTGCGGACAGAGCGGAGCGCTATCCGTGTGTCGGCCGCAGTAGGTGACACGCGGGGCAGGGCCGCTCAGCCGCCGCCGTGTCAGTAGTCTGCGGACAGAGCGGAGCGCTATCCGTGTGTCGGCCGCAGTAGGTGACACGCGGGGCAGGGCCGCTCAGCCGCCGCCGTGTCAGTAGTCTGCGGACAGAGCGGAGCGCTATCCGTGTGTCGACCGCAGTAGGTGACACGCGGGGCAGGGCCGCTCAGCCGCCGCCGTGTCAGTAGTCTGCGGAC
Organism: Autographa pulchrina; assembly: GCA_905475315.1. Classification (NCBI taxonomy): domain Eukaryota; kingdom Metazoa; phylum Arthropoda; class Insecta; order Lepidoptera; family Noctuidae; genus Autographa; species Autographa pulchrina. The sequence goes on along the minus strand of FR997765.1, from coordinate 14,919,926 downwards.
AGAGCGGAGCGCTATCCGTGTGTCGGCCGCAGTAGGTGACACGCGGGGCAGGGCCGCTCAGCCGCCGCCGTGTCAGTAGTCTGCGGACAGAGCGGAGCGCTATCCGTGTGTCGGCCGCAGTAGGTGACACGCGGGGCAGGGCCGCTCAGCCGCCGCGGCGCCGCCTTGTACTGCGTGACCACCTTTTGTTAGTAAGAATCATGCTTCGTGCTCCAGTTGCAGCTGGATGGCCAGAGTGACTCTATGTACTATCCAGCAGTGAGCGCCTGCGCCACACAATGTCTTGCTCATCTTGTAGATGTTCACCCCGATCTTGGTGAGCACTTGACGGCTTACTTCGTAAAAGTTCTGGATCTTATCCGGCAAGTACAACTTGCTTACATGTGTGTAATAACAAAATTGGAACCCTCGGATGGGATCGTACATATACAAGAGCTGGCAAAAGTCATTAATCTGATCCATACACGAAGCTCACAGGTTGCAGGCCGGGGGCGCGGCCTGAGGGGCGCGGGACGGCTCTTAGGTAAAACTTTCCGAGGACGTCTCGTTGTACATTAATATTTCCTCAAATCTGTTTGTCTTTCGCTAATTTGCATTTATATTGAATCCGCCCGGCGAAGCCTTTTTCGGCGGCGCGCAGGACTGCACGCGGCTAAAGGGCAAAACACGGCCTCCTTGTACACGCACATTTGGGTCAGTTAGCACACGAGTAACACTGATGGTCCCACACCGACAATGAAGTAATAAAAATCAGTTAATATGTTCGTTCGCCGTCACACCTCTTGCCCACTGATTGAAAACTCATTGTACTCATTGTAGTATAAATATGACTAATTTTGACACGATTATTAGTGTTGGCAAGTAACTAATTAGGAAGCAAGGCAGAGATACTTTGTTCGTATAGAACAGTTACCTACATCAGTTACATGGTAGTTGGTTTAGAAGTTAACACTTTTTGCGTTGAAATGAAGACATCCATTTCGATGCAGGATTTGGGATTGATAAGTAATAATAATAATAATATTCCGGGACAAATTTTAAATTATATCTATGAGAAATAATACGAGCTGCGAGAAACAAATAACACGTAAAAAAAGATAAAATATTACTTAGTAAGTAAAATGTGGTGCAGAGATATCCAGGCTGTGCGGGCGCGAGGCGGTAGCGTCGAGGGTGACGGCTGCGGCAGGCGGGTGCCGCGCGTGTTAGGAGCCTTACATGACATACATGTGTTTCATCATACATAGATTTCAGAGTAAGGCAACGCTCGTGATACAAGTTTGAAAGCAAACAGAGTTGAAACATAAATTAATACACGGTAACACAGAATCAGGTTGTTAAGCTATTAGTATCATAATACGAGTCATGCAATTATGAGCAGTGACTAAATAGGTAAATAATATGAATGTAAGTACTCGTGTCACTCGGTGCGTGGAGGATCACTTCGCCACGCGCGACGGCGCGACGTGCGCGACGTGCGCGACGTGCGCGACGTGCGCGACGTGCGGCGCGCTGCGGTAACACTGCTTGCTCTACTTCTGCCAATGCACAATGTCATTTTAATGATTTTCCGTTTCATTTCCAAATGACAACATGCGTATGTGTTTTAATTTTTTCCCACAAATGAATTCAAATAAACTATCAGGATAAATTAAATACTCAATGATCAATATTAATTGACGGGCCTGTTGGTCTAGTGGTTAGAGACCCTGACTGCTATACCAGAGGACGTGGGTTCGATTCCCACCAAGGACAAATGTTTGTGTGATGAGCACGATCATTTGTTCTGTGTCTGGGTGTAATTTATCTATAAATGTATGTATTTAGAAATATATAAGTATGTTTATCAGTTGTCTGGTTACCATAACACAAGCTCTGCTTAGCTTGGGATCAAATAACCGAGTGTGAGATGTCCCGGAATATTATTATATTATTATAATAGAATTAGCATGAGTGATGCGTATGAGGAGAGGCCGACACATAAACATCGATACAGTTTTATGACGCTCTCGGCTTTACTCAAGTTTGCGGCAATTCGTCCGTAATGGCTGTTTGCGGTTTATTTGCACTAAAAATATTAATGGCACTCATTTACATAAAAATGTGCTTTCATACCATTTCAGTTTGTACACCCGCGAAATGTAATCTCGCTGTAGCGCTGCCGTTGGTTGTCATGTTACGTCAGGGCCTGAACCCCTGCCTGGATGTTACTCTGTACTGCCGGCACCAACAGGTTCCCGCGCTTGAATGGCGCACTTTGGGCTCATCGAGAGCCTCGTCTTGCAGCCCCACTGCCCTGCCCGTTGGTGACGGCACACCATCGTACTGTGAACGTGATCAGATCAGTATGCTGGTCCTGGCCACCATTTCGTATCGGTATGAAATCTAAACCAAAAAGAATGCTCTTTTGTTGCAGCTGCAGTGCGGAAGAGGCTGTGCGCGGGGCAGGAGGAAAAATTTACGGTTTTCGCAATTTTTCCTTTATTTGTACTATAAGACGTTACTTCGTACCAAATTTCAAGATTCTAAGTTTACGGGAAGTACCCTGTAATGGAACCCTTATAATGTAATGTGTAATGGAACCCTTATAAGATCACTCGTGTCTTCGTTTTTCCGTCGGCTACCGTCAATTATCTCCGAATTTACTAGACCGATTGAGTTGAAATTTGGAAAACATAAGTATCCATTTCTGTGACCCAAACGTAGAGGTATGACATGAATAGCTGAAATTTGTATAAAGGAGGTAATTTTTGGGGGGAAGGTGGAAAATTGGAATACTGCATTGTGTGAAATATCAAATGGAAGGTCTTGTTGTGAAGATCTCAAATGTATTTTTTTGTTATTTTAAAATGAATGAATAGTTTCCGAGTTATTCAAGAAAATAGACGAAAATTGACCCCATTTTTCTCCGAAACTACTGAACCTAAAATTAAAAACAAAAAGACAGAAATTAGTTTTCTACTTATAGATTATAGGAAAACCTCTTAGAAGTCCATGATATTAAAATAACATGGTAAATCACTTAATATTGTGCGTACCAACTCAAGTTGGCAGGTGGAATGTGTGGGAGAACATATTTCTCAACGCCAATGTTAAGTTTTGTTGAATCCGTTTGTAGATGATTAAGTGATGAACAAAATAAGCCCATAATGAGCATTCTAGGGCCATATGACCGACGGGCCTGTTGGTCTAGTGGTTAGTGACCCTGACTGCTATACCGGAGGTCGTGGGTTCGATTCCCACCCAGGATAAATGTTTGTGTGATGAGCACGATCATTTGTTCTGGTTGTCTGGGTGTAATTTATCTATAATATGTATGTATTTAGAAATATATAAGTATGTCTATCAGTTGTCTGGTTACCATAACACAAGCTCTGCTTAGCTTGGGATCAGATAACCGTGTGTGAGTTGTCCCGGCATATTATATTATTATTATATTTTAGGAGATATTAATTTTTCAATCTATTTCCGCCATATCGTCCGGAACCCTCTTCACGCGAGTTCTACTCGCACTTGTCCCGTTTTGTACTACACCTTACATATCAGGTAAACTAAATTGAAGATCAAGATGAGGTAAATGTTTAGCAGTTCTGTGGATACATGATTGACGTAATGCATTATACGATAGTAACGTGACGTCAGCGTCATTGCAATAGTAAACACAATGTCCTCACCTGCGGGGTGCGGACATTGTGTTTGCAGGTGCGGGGCGCGGGGTGCGGGGTACGGGGAGGGTACAGGATCTCGCGATAATTCGGTCGCGGGATATCTCGCGTGATGTATGGCGCACCTGCGACTATTTATAACGACCACGTAATGGATTTTTTGAAACGATCCTGAGCCGACATGCAGGCGGAGGCAGTTCACTCAGGATGTCTTACCTGATGATATACGAGACATTACCGACGTGCCCATGTGTGCAGCTCTGCGTCACGGGCTTACTCTATGCTTTATAACTTGTATTAGCTCTATTTTAAATTTAATACAACAAGCTCGGCGCCTTGCCGCGGTGTTGTTCTCTTGTTGGAAGTTTGTACATAAATCTGTGCGCGGCCGATACCCGCCGGACCGCCGCGGCCGCGGCCGCGCCGCTATACCTAGTGCCACTAACTTTACACATTTATATCGCAACTTCAGACCTCTAACTGGCGTTATCTATTTACATTATATATGTATGTAACCAGCATTTACGCTTAAACTTTTTAAAATTCATTAACTAAACCTGAGCAAACGTAGTGTTGTAAATGTACGACAGCTCAGTAAATAAGTCAATAATACACGTAACGACATCATACATTCCATTCATTGCTGCCTCTTAAAACGACTAGAATTGATAAGACCGAATCAAACGCGCAGTGTACCGCGTGTACCGCGGCTCATTGGCGCGCGATCAATCGATTACACGCTCATTATGAGCGACTAATTGGTGGAGCCGCGCCGACCCAGCAATACGCAGTAATCACATAATCACTGCATGCGGAACGTGTTGTTCTTGTAATTGCATATCACTACTAGTCTCTAATTTATCGGCTTTATCGTTAACAACAATACATTAAATGCGGGCGCAGTACACGGGCCGCCACGCGCTGCCGAGATGCAGGCTCGGCCTGTGACAAGCATATTATTATGTATTTCTGACCTGCATGTGCAGGTATAGGTATAAATGGTAGCAATCATTGCAATAAAACCCCGACACCATCCCGACACGCAGGAACGCGGCGCACATCTGTCTTCACGCCGAGGATTGGTTTAAATCTCACGCCGCGCCGCCACATACATTACACACTGACAGGTTCGTTCCCTTGTTGTCAAAAAATAATGAATTTTTCAGTAAGAAGTATGTCCTGTATTAGCGGAGAGGAACAGACGCACAGAACAAATCGTCGACGTTACGCAGCGGCATGCGCCCCGCGGCAACCAACGCTGACTGACTGACACTCACTGCCGAGATACTGGCTGGCGGAAGCATTGCTCAATGCGTGATTACTCAGTGTTGCGGCAGAGCAGGCGAGCGAGCCGAGAAGTGGTGTGTTGCAATAGTGTGCGCGGCGGACGCTACACGCCACACACTTCATAATAACTTGTCACCGCGTTTAATGTAACTTTCAATATAGAACTGCTTCAAAAGTAACTTATTGTAAAAGATAGGAATCTCAAATATACAAAAGATATAAGGGTGTATAAGTTTGCCTAGTTTGTAGGTAACACAGTTGGTGGGCGGTATACACTTTTATCTGAGATTTTAGTTGTATAATTATTGACAACTTGATTAAAACGTACTACAACAGAGCTAATATAATTGAAATAGGTATATATTATTTACATAAATAAATATCCGTGCTGCAGTCAGTCGCATCGGCTCACGCCTGCTTTCGTCATTAACTATTGAATTATATTTGTGTGGTACAGGAGATGCACTTGGACGTTTGAATTTCATTTAAACTTGCGGAACAAGTTATATAAATCTAGTAAGACGTTTGTAAGAGCCTCGTAACGGAAAATAAAAAGTAATTCGTCGTCGTCCGGATGAAAATGGTAAATATGATATTGTGGGGCGAGAGGGCGGCGGGCGGCGGGCGGCGGCGGCGGGCGGTGGAACAAACGCGCCGCTATATAGCATTAAGAGCTCTAAACGGATTTAAGTGCGACGAGTCCGATTTTAATTTCGTCTCAGCGACGTCACATCGCCGTGACGTGATATTAAGCGTCCAGACCTCCCCTCCCTCTGACGCTCATCGCCACAACAGTATAATCGCCGTCTGCTCTGATTTTAGTATAAAGCTTGTTCATTGCTGTTTTGGATTATTTACATAATGCTGGGAATGCTTAAAAACCGTCTCAAGGATTTCACAAGTTTAATGAAATGTGGTGCAGTTGTAAGCATTGAGCCGGTGCTTGCCAAATGTTTGTTGCACCTGTGATGTGGTGAACAGGTCCTGGCACTTCGGGTTTTGATATTTGGGAACGTTAATGTCACAGACACAGGATCGATGTCTAACAAACATAAAAATTACAGTTGTTAAGTTCTTTCAGTCACTTGCATGTTCCGTAACCAACTTGTAGGTAACTGGAAATTCAAGGCTTATACGTATATGTGCTCAAGATATATGTGTCTGTTCGCAACCTGTCCATTACCAATAATAGCTGTAGCCGAAGGATACGCAGGTGGGGGGAAGGGGGAGGTTCATTGCCAACATTTGAGTAAAAGTGTACAGCGAAATGAGACAGTTTACATAATATACGATCATTACGTCGGATGCGTTCGTTTTGTGCGAAGGCTACGATATGATCTGGCAATGCTCGGCGGAGTAATGAAGCTCATTTGAATAACCCCGGGAACCGCGGCAAGGTCACGTGCGGCCTGCGGGTTCCGAGATCAAGACCTCACAACAACCAATTATATTGTGTCCTACCAAAGTGCTTATGATATACATGCTAGATACTTTAAATTGCCTTATATTATGGAACTATAAATACTACAGCACAGACAAGCAATATTGCTTGTCTGTGCTGTAAACAACTCACGTGATCTCACGTGGCGCGGCGTTTATTATAATGAAGCTTCGTATGATGCGAAAATTAAGCAAACTCATTGGTGCACTCGTTACAGCACATTACAGTGTATTTGAAAAATTAAGAGGTGATCACCTCTCTCGCTGTTGGTTGTTCCTGTTCAATGGTCCTCTGGATTGTGCCTTTAAAAAATAATTATCGGAAATTTGTGAATTAATACGATTGGTGGACAAAAAGCATTGAGGCTGTATTCGAATGGACTTAATTATTAAGTTGACAGTTGCTTTTGCTAACCCAACGATATTCGAGTCCTTTCATTCTGAAGAGCTTAACTCTACAACGCAGATACGTTTAAGTTGAAAACCGATTTAAATTTGTTACTGTTTAATTTCTCGAAAACCCTTCGTCGATGCTCTGGAAACTTCTGGAAAAACACTACAAACAAGCAGATTGCCCGCGTCGAAATGATTGATCAAGTACCGGGCGCTGGGACCTGTGATAGGTGCCGCCTTAAAGGATTTGGACGAGAATCTTCGCGGTTGGTCTCTATCATGAGAAGCGGAGTCTGGTGACCGCCGCTGACTGCGGGACTGCTTCGAAGCTTCTCCATTTTATGTTGCATATATTTCTGCAACTTAGTCCGTTATTGTGAGCAACAAACTTTAAAACACTTCATAATTCCAGTTGATGTGTAAAGTTTATTTAAGCCAAATGATGAATTTTGAATGTGCGTGAGCCAAATGACGAATGAACAGGTGATGAAATTTACTCTCAGGCCTAGTGTTAACAAAGTGGCGACCAGCCGCGTCCGCTCGCCGGCACGATCAGCATCACAAAGAGAACGGAACGCAAAAGTAACAAAACACAACGATTACACTCGATTAGGGTGCAGCCACGTGGAAGAGGTCGTGAGACGAACGCCTCCGAGCGAGCCGGGATGATCGATACACCGCGAAAATATTTAGTCGAATATATGTTTGAATACGTAGGAGATAACATGTTTGACGAGTAAGTGGATCAACTGGTTTAGATAATACATAGTGGTAACATGAGAACCGGCGGTGTTTCGAAATGTACCCTCACATTCGTGCCGTGGTTAATAGGTACTGACATGATGTATTTGAAATTCGATAGCAGGAAGTAAACCGCACCCATCGCGCTCACATTACGAACGTCGTGCTGTAAATATTCCGTTCGCGGTGACAGCGAGGCGGGCGCCGCGGACGCCGCGGTGGCCGTGCTTGCTGCCGACATGACACAACATTCACCAAAATATTGCCCGCGCAGTACAATCCTAGCACCGGAACGTATAAAAAAAATACTTGTCATTTACGAGCCACTATGTGTTGGTAAGCGTAAGCAATAGATACATGTAATCGGCGCGCGTGGTGGTAGTGGGAGCTTTATGTGTTGCGCGTGATCTCTGTGCCGATACACTCGCTAATTAATGTTATGATAGATGGCAGTCGTCGATTATCGCAAGCGGCGGCCACACGTGTGTGCTAAATGGGAATTATTTTATTTCTAAATGCGTATCGCGTCGATAAGTCAGTGACGATGGTTGCTTGCGCGCGTTCGGTCGACCAAAGCATGATTCTGGACAAATATGAATAAACATGCCAAACGGACTTTTCATTTACAGGATAATTATGTTTGTTTATAAAGTAAAATATTAATTGCCATACAATACAGCTTCTTGTTATGCTACTTTGTAAATTCACTAATATATTAGATAGGAATCGTAACTCGACAAACATCGTTTGATATTTACCTAGTACGCATACGAGATTTGCAGAGAGTTGTAGTAAACCAGATTGATATCAGTGTGTGAGTACTTATCCTACGTAAGAACTTAATATGTTTAAAAATATGTAAGTTGTTCAAATACCTAACCTGTCGAACCCGGTTGGTACCTACTGCTATGTGGCTACGTAATACAGGTACTTATATTATACAACATGTTTCTTGCAATTATGTAGGTAGAGGTAACTAATCGATTCTTTTCTAATTGATGGGAATTATTTCATGTTATGTTAACATTTTGCTACGAGAAATGTATAATTAAGTAAGTTTACAAACAAGTTAACATTTATTTTTATTGATTATATTAGTTGTGCTGTGAGCTGGTTGTAAATTCTCGTTGTAGCTAAGTGAGTGTGGGTGAGGATGTGGTAATTACCGCCGTGCATTAGTCACGTGTAGGAGACACACCCCGCGCCCCGCGCCCCGTGCCGCCGCGCCGGGGAGGTGTGACGCGCTGCAAGCAGTGCGTGCTGCGTGCGGCGCGCGACGGTAATGGTGATTACGGCGGCGGAGGCTGCCGTCTCATCCCTTGTGACGAGCGTGTGTTGATACTCGCGCGGGAACACACGCCGCCGATTACTGTTTATTATGAATGTGAACTCCATTGTTGTGTCTCGGCTTTGTTAAAAGGAGATTTGTCATTAGAAGATAAAACATCTTTTCAAATCTGAATTGCATAAAAAAATGCTGTTTTCCATCGGATACAGGATTTAAAGATGCATTTAACAGACTCATTTTCATTGATACAATACGTAGTTATCAATAACGTTGATTCCTGAAACCGTGGTGACAACTTAGTGACCTATACCGCTTGAGCTATCAGCGTGGGTACTGTGTAGTTACGGAAGGTAATGCCCATGATACCAATGTAAATGGGATTAGTCTAACTATATCAATTAAAAAAAAAGCTTTTCAAGCAAGGTGTAGCTTTTATACCCGATAATTTAAGATAATTTCAATTGACTTTCAGTTGGTGTTATTTCGTGAATATTAAGGTGCAAAGTAAGGCAGTAAGCGCCGCTATCAGTGCCCGCTGTTCCCGCGAGACGGAGCGGGGGGAGGGGGGGCGTGACGTCACGAGCTTATCGGCGCGACACAAGGACAGCTCGCGGTGCGTCACTCCGTCAGAATGATCAAGCAGTAGGAATTAAATCTGGTTAGTTTAGACCACTGCACAGCTGCTAAAAGGTCTTCTGGCTGATGTTAATAATCTAACGGTTCTTGCCAACGTACTGAGTTGGGATGTCTAGATAGTGTAGTGAAGGCAATAATGTCTGACACGCCAAAATGGAAAAAAAGGAATGTTAGTGAAGATGCCAAAGTAACATAGTTATACTATGTTAAATATTGTCGAGATCCCCTGCCAAGTGTGCAGTCTATCTTATTTCACATAAACTCGAACCCCACAGCATGACACTTGTTTTCGCGTTTCATAAGCTTTAACTCTGCGTCACAACGGATACCCTGTTTTAAATGGCGTATAAAAGGACCCTTCAATTTGGTTTGTGCTTTAAACTGCACGTGTGTGTGTGTGTAGTTTAAGATCGTAAGACTGTAAGGTATCACTGTAGGTACAAGGAAAAGGTAGATTCAAGTTTTAGTAACTTATGAAAATCAGGAGAAATCAAATATAATTTTCACCATTACATCGTTTTCGAGTGTAAGCTCAAATTGAATATGCTTTCTGTTTTTGACTAAAGAGAATAAACATTTTTGTATAAACAACAAACAGCTGAGCTCTCTGAGCACTTAGGAGTATGATCACAGTACGGCACTAGAAACAAGTTTCAAGTACCATTCAAATAACTTCAAATCACGAATGTAGTTTTCATATTACAGAAGCACGAAGCGTCGAGCATCTCCGACGAGCCGATAATCCCCGCGTGGCGCGCCCGGCGCAGCCCTCGCCGCGACACTCTGCTCAGCCGAACACGATCCTCGGAGTACTTAGAAGAATCTCTTCGCAGGTGAATGTTGGCAGCTCGCTCAGCGCCCCTACCGGGTCCGTACTAGTGTTACTACCACACGACCACTTTCAAAACTCACTCCCCTTTGAGAGTATCGCCGCTACGTCGTAGCGCTCGTAGCGCGTAACTTGTAGCCGCATTGCTTCTGTTTTCAGTTAAACAAAAAACGGTGCTACGATATATAAGTAAAGTTTTCTTTACAAAAACGACATAACTTATTCTCGATGCTACACTGTTTTTATACAGGTATGTTCGGTCGACGTCCAAATTAATAACAGCTAGCTACAACACGTTTCTATATCAGTTAGTAAACAAATATTTTTATAGAATAAAGTGTTTATTATAGTGAGGTTAATGATTTTGGTCATTAAAGAGAATTCGGCGTGGGATGGCCTGGAGGAGCAGATTAACGAGGAGCTTCCTGAGTGGCCGGCGAGGTGAGGCGAGGCGAGTCGAGGCGAGGCCGGCTGCCTCGAGGCGCGACTGCAATTAAGCGGACACAAAGAGGCCCAGCGCAGACCTCCGGATAATTATTTGGAGCCGATGCCGAGCCGCTCAAGTTAAAGTGATATCTATAATTCGTGAAATAGTGATGTTACAGAATATAGCTGTAGTCAGAACAGTCGGCCGCTCGGATGTACTCGTAACTGTCATGCACATTCAATGCGCGAGACGACCTCCGTGGTCGAGTGGCGTACGCACCGGTTTCAAGGTGTCGCTGGCTCTGAGGTCCCGGGTTCGATCCCCGGACGGGTCAATGTAGAAACCAACTTTTCTACATTGCCTCGGGTCTGGGTGTTTGTGGTACCTGTGTTGTTTCTGAATTCCATAACACAAGACTAAGTGCTTTAGCTACTTAGCAATGTATGTGATGTTGTCCGCATTTATAATTATTATTATTCGCTTACAAACTGTAGATGTAGTATGTGCATAGGATGAAGAACCTTCCCTACCGTGCCTTCACTTTGAAAGCGATCGGTGCTGACTGGCGGCGCGGCTCGCAGTGGTCACGAGGACAGTAGCAGAGACGCAGGAACTGTCCCGATGTACTAAGATAAGTGGTACACGTCGTTGGTATACAACTGTGTTGTTGTGTTGTGTTGTGTTGTGTTGTGTTGTGTTGTGTTGTGTTGGTATACAACTGTGTGTGATTGTACGATGTATGTGAATGCAAGCACTTTTCAATCGAAAAAGTATTACATTTGTAAAAGCTTTAAAAACTAATTTATACCGTGGAACTACCACACGGTAACCAGGTATAGATAAATTAACAATGTTTCATTGTGAGCTCCGCGAAAAGTACTAGAAAGACATTCGATACACGCAGCGCGTATGACAATATCGTATTTGTGTTCAATACATTGTGTCATGACGGCAGAGAGCGTTTTACCTTCCGCTGCGAGCCATTACGAGTGGCCTGTAATAGTGAAGCCGGCGCCGCACACTGCCGCGGTCACTCTCACAGAGGGCCGGTGTGCAGGGTGACTATGTTATACATATTGCAGTAGCGAGGAGGACGTGCATTTAAGTCCACGAATATTGAATAACAAACGACGAGCCACTGACACGTGTCCTTGGTGCTTGCCACTGTGTGCCACGCACCTATGCTCTGACACTAGAACCCTCGCTACTTGCAAAGCGCATCACTTAATAGCGTTTATTTTTAATTTATACGAGGTGACTCTCTATATAGACTAAGCGGAACATAACTTTCGGAGGCTGACTTACCTAAAAAGGTCTATGCCAATATTAGTAATCATTAGTTTTATTAATTCAACGTTTCAGACAAAGAAAAAAACTTTCATATAACTTATTTCAATTTGTAGCCGCACTAAAATGAATTATGCAAATCATGCACTTACCTGTCAATTTTCTACATTTCTTCTCTCTTGATAAATAAAAGTTAACAAATGTTTACAAGGTGCCATGCCACTGAAAAATGGTATTAAAACGATATAACCTGGTCTCAGGTGTTCTCTCTCTATCTCTGTTTGTTCTAATTATTTGAAGTTCGAATAAAATACACTGTGGTCGGTGATATTACGTGAAAACAAAGACAAGCTTACAGAGCAGAGGAAAACTAGTACATATTAATAACAAGTGTTATCCGCATTGTGTAAAACGTAGTGTAACAATAAAAAAAACAAGAACAGTTGTGAACGAAACATAAATCCAGCCTGTCAACGGTGAGCAGACACGATGCACCAGACTCATAATCTTTTCAAACTATACCGAAGGAAATTACAACACAACTGTACCAGAGCGAACATATTAGTACCTATCGTATGAATTACAAATGTTTAGAAAAATCTTCGTTACGAATTGCTGGTTCAATTAGCCTTTCAAAAATACATATGAATTTTGGATTTTTGACGATAAATAAAAAATAAACAAAGATATTAATGACTGACAAATTCCGATGGCCGACAGTAATCATAAATTCAAGCAGTGGTTAATTAGATACATACATTTACACAGTCATTAGTCACGCACACAAAGACAGAGTCGCTCTCAAACGGAAAGAAATCCCATTTGTATCGTTTGTGTCTGTTTGTTTGCTTGACTAACATTCGCGTAATTCCTTTATTTGTTAAGGACGACGCCGAGACGTTGGGGGCGAGCGCGGGGTGCGGGGCGCGGGACGCGGCGTGGACGGGGAGAATGGAGGGGGGGAGAGGGTGTTGTAATGAACCTTTTCGTTTGAAACAAATATTGAATAACGTTAATTAGCAGCGCTAATCGCACTCCCGCAGCCGACAGCCTCGCCGCGGTGCTGTAGCATGGACGTGGAAATTATTATATAGTACGTCTGCCATGATCAGTTTCACATTTAATAATTCGTTATTTCTTAACTAAGACTAGCTAAATAGTAAATATAATAAACCTGCGCTATAATGAACGCTCTAGCCCTGGCAGTTGGCACAATTGCAGCTGCACTAGCACTGGAAAGCTAAGGACGTCTCGCTTGTTTCTCTCTTTCTCTCAGCTTTCCAATAATGATGATTAAAAAAGAAAAGTCAATGCAACACACTTATCGTATTAAAAAAAAAGACATGACTTTACGTCCAAATATAGACCCTATAAGTGTTGAGAGAAGCCTGCCTGAGCTCACGCTGAATGTCATTCCCTTCACGTCACAACAACTCTACAAACCATTTAATTTGAATAACAAATTAACTATCCTGTAGTGAGCAGATCAAAGCATTCGTATTACACATTTTATTGGTAAGCATTTAATGTTTTCTTGGAAGCGAATTCTGTATCAACTACAAAGGTAATCTAAATTGGAGGCCGCAAATAAATATGTTTTGTTCAAAATAAATCCGCTTAACGTTATCTATACATATAATAAATCTGTAGAAAAGTCATTTTTGTACATTGAAGAAATTTAAAAAAAAAATAGCCAGCGTGTTAAAGGATAACTAACAGAACCCATTTCCACAATTTTTAAAATTTTTGTCTGTTTGTCTGTTTGTCTGTTTGTCTGTTTGTCTGTTTATATGTTTGTTTGTGCACACATCACGTAAAATCTACGAATTCAATGCAGACAATGTTTATATACAAAAATTATACGCAACTTGAGGTATTACTTAGTTTTTGTTTCATCGAAATCGGTTCACTCTATCAAAAGATATGATTAATTTAGTGAGTTCAAGAAGTAAAATATTCAACACGCAATTCAGTATAGTACTTGCAACGACATCTAAATTACAACTCTCTTTTGCCGGGGGTCAGATTTTATGTTACAGTATCAAACATAAACTACTTACTCGAATGGTGTAAAAAATTGAGAGGTTGTTTTCTAGAAATCGTAGATGGTTGTTAGCTATGTTGAAACATGCTATTGAATCTAGCTGATAAGGGGTGGACCTTTAAATTTCCAAAATCATTTTCTCAACTGCACACATAAATTGGCATTATTGACAGATAAACAAGAGGGTAACCATGGCAGACTGAGGTAGCCATAGCAATCTTGAATTTGATTAGTACCTATATTTTAGTAAACTAGCTATCGAAGTAAACAGCTTGGCGGTTGTACGATTGGAAATGAGTGATCTTGCTGCAAGTTCAAATCCGGTTGTTAATGTTTGTATTTTTTTTCATGCGTCCATTTTCTTATATAAGTTTGAATTTTTTGATACCCAAGTTCAAATTTCAGTGGAGCTAACTCTTTTTGTGTTTTACTAACGTATATTTATAAAGAAAAAAAAAATTGTAACATTTTGTTAAACGTCATTTTTAAGTCGTGAATTTTTTCTCAACCGATAAATAAACTTACAATTATTTAGTGTTTGTATTTACTAATCTCCGTAGGTAAGTTTGTTCCTCATTGCTGATCATGGAGGACCAAACGTGCATGGCATATACCGTAAAGTGATTCAGGCGTAAATGTCCTGGCCATTTGCTTGGAAATTTACGCATTCGCTTCTGACTTGAAAACGTAAGCTTCCCCATAGATCACTTTATAGTTGGTTAAAAACTTTAATCCACTTTTAAACTATTTTTCCAACATAATGAGTAATGTTTTCTATTGGTCATCTATATACATATAATAAATCTCTAGAAAATTCATTTTTGTACATTGAAGAAATTGACAAAAAAAATAGCCAGCGTGTTAAAGGATAACTAACAAAACCAATTTCCATAATTTTTGAAATTTTTGTCTGTTTATATGTTTGTTTGTGCGCACATCACGTAAAATCTACGAATTCAATGCAGACAATGTTTATATTTGTGGCCTATCGGACGCTGGACAGTTGTGGCAAAAATATAAAGACGCGTTTGCCGAAGATTTTTTGAGACAGCAAAATAGAAATAGTAAAACTTCTGACCAAGTACGTGAAAGCTGCCATAATAGGTCTTTGCTGGCTATACAAGATATAGTTACAAGTATAGGAGGGAACCCCCTTAGTCAATACGGCTTGCCAACACCGACAGTTGGTGGGGAACGAATTAATAGGGAGTATGTATCTAAAATAAATTACAACCCCGAGGAGTTAGCAGAAATGTTGCGAAATGGCTGTCCAAATTTGACGTCAGAACAACGTCAAATCTTTGATAGAGTATGCTGTAGTGTAGAACATTCATTAGGAGAAATACTGTTTTTAGATGCACCTGGTGGAACAGGTAAAACTTTCCTCACTAAAGTTATCTTGGCTCAAATAAGGAGCCAAAACAAAATGGCTCTTGCCATCGCCTCCTCAGGAATAGCTGCCACTAAACTGCACATGTGCATACAACATTTAAAATACCAATCGACTTGGAGCGCACAGAAAACCCTGTTTGCAACGTGTCTGGCAATAGTGATAAAGCAAGGGTTTTACCCGATTGCGTCCTGATCGTTTGGGACGAGTGTACGATAGCAAATCGTAAAGCTGTGGAAGCTGTAGATAGAACGTTGCGAGATATAAGACAAAATGACCGACCGATGGGAGGCTTAACGGTGCTATTCTGTGAAGACTTCAGGCAGACACTCCCTATAATACCCAGAGGAACGATGAAATAGGTGCCTGTTTAAAGAGCTCTATTTTATGGCGTGGTATCATATTAACTAATTTGAGCTTTAATATGCGAGCATATTTGGAAAGTGACGTTGGTAACGGCACATACCCGACTCAAGAAGGTGGTAAAGTAACTTTAGTCGAGAGCCTGTGTTCTTCTGTTGCCTCACTCATTTCCTCTGTATACGGAGATCCATCAGAGATCTCGAACCATGACGCTGCTTGACTATGCCAACGAGCTATTTTGGCACCTCGCAACGACCAAGCAGCAGCAATAAATTCTCAAATATTGGTACATGTTTCTGGAGAAAGTAGGGAATATTTATCTATTAACACGGTTTTGGAACAAGGAGATGCCACCCACTATCCAGTAGAGTTTTTAGACTCTCTAAATACACCAGGTCTTCCAGCACACAAAATTTATTTAAAAGTCGGAGTACCAATCATTCTACTCAGAAATTTAAGTCCGCCAAAACTATGCAATGGCACTCGGCTGAGAGTAACAAATCTCCAACGAAACGTCATCGAAGCCGAAATCTTAACAGGTTGCGGCTCCGGTGATGTTGTTTTCATTCCCAGGATACCTATTATCCCCAATAATTTTCCGTTTACTTTCAAACGTGTGCAATTTCCTGTAAGCCTCTGTTACGCTATGACTATTAATAAAGCCCAAGGCCAGACGTTATCCGTTGCGGGTGTAGACCTTACTTTTGATTGTTTTTCACACGGCCAACTCTATGTTTTTTTTACGGGGGGAAATCCTCATGGACTTCCTCCGCCTGGGGAGAGGCGGAGGGGCGTGCCGGACTCTTACCGGCTAAAACCACCCCGGTGTCTCCTCCTCGCACGTGCGCGTGGGGCCGCGGGAATCCGAATTCTTCCGCAGCCCCACACTGGTGCTGGCCCGGTCTGTCCGGGCCTCAGCTCCTGCACGGGGTAGTGAGGTGTACAACTACCCCGTGCACCGCCTCAGAGGCGCGCGCCGACACCCGCGCGCGCCTCCGCCTCGGGTCCATCGAATAGGGGGCAGGGACTTCCCCAAGTCCCTCGCCCTGGACCCATTCATGGGGGGCGGAGAAGGGCGTTGTCCGCCCTTCCCCTGCGCCCGGTGCGTCTTCTGCGGCCGGGGAGAGTCGAGATCTCCCTCTCCCGTTCCGCAGTCTCCTTCTGCGACATCACGTCCTCGCAGACTGCGAGACTCTGCGCTACCGACCATACTCCGCACTACGGCCGGCAGCGACAGATCGCCTCCTACTTCATTTGTGAGGACACGGCGCTGCTCCTCCCAAGCTACACATTCGGAGAGCGTGTGTTGCGCCGTGTCCTCCCTGCACTGGACGCAGTGGTGATGTGTTAGCACCCCAAACAACCTTTTTGTATATGCTCCGGGTAATTCCACCGCTAACATAGTATATAGAGAAGCATTAACGTAATCAACTATACCAAAGTCAGGATCATTATTCGCAAATTCTTTATTGTCCAAAAAAATAGTATACAACCTTCTTGAGTGAAGTATTTATATATATAGCCTACTCTTATCTACACGACGTTGTTTTGTTTTCGACAACCACGCGAACGAAGTCGCGGGCACAGCTAGTTGGGAATATGACGAAATCCCCCAGATGTTGTGTGGCGCACTAAATGTCACGTGAGGTGAGCACTCGATGTTATAGTTATGTGATGGTTCCGTAAATGACCACTACATTTATATGTATAGTATTATGTATTCTACATTGGTACCAATAGTCTTGTAATATACAGATAATAATAAATTTGCTTTGCTGTAAACTCATCATCGTTACAGGCAGGGAGTATGATAGTGTTGTGCTAGTTTCAGATAATTCCACAAACTGGCCTTTGACTGAGGACAGGTAACTCCACTAAACTGTATAATTTACCTGCATACCAGTCTCAAATAATTACGTTTATATCCATGGTTATTATTTTCAATTTCTGTTTTTTATAACTCCTGTTTTTTAAAACCTACGCATACAGAAAGGCCGAATTTATTTAGATGATCATTTATTAGTTGAGTGAAGTTGAGTTGGTATATATTTTTTATCGTTACGTTCGCATTATGCTGCGATCGTATGCTAACATAATTTTTTTCTTATACTTAAATTTATGTTATTTTGGGCAATAGAACAAACGCAAGAACACCAACTCTCGTCAGTTGTCGCATCCCAGTTACAAGTCACGCTCTATTACGTGATCGGCAGTTAATCAAATGCTGATACATTTCCTTATTCACATAAAGACTGAGTAAAGCCTCCTTATCAAAGGCAATGGTCCGCGATAACGCTGCGCAAACACTCGCCGAGTACCATCACAAACTTTGTGCAAATGTTGGCGCACCGCGTGACGCGCGAGATCATGACCGCGATGATTGGCACAATAGTTTGCCAAGTAATTGGAATGCTGGTTGCACTGGATACCGATGCGAACTGGTTAATACCGATTTGTTGTTATCATATTACATAAAATGCTGACATTGTTGGTACCTACTAGCATTCGAATATTCCGCATTGTTATGTGATAATGGTGTCAAATGTATTTTGTGTCAAACATTGGTAATTGGGGAGAGTTTGTACAAACATGACATAACATAGCCCGCTGTCTATTTGTTTTCCTCTCAACATAATCCTAATCCGGATAATTAATGAGTATGCATAGATGAACAGACGAGTGTGTTATTTCTGCGGAGTATTACCCGCGTGTTGCTAGACATCCTGGCGACGGAGCTCATTTCTTAAAACTAATATTGTATACTTAAGTTAGTGGAAATAAAAAACCTCTTAACAGGTGCAAGTTGCACGCTCGCAAGAAAACTTCCCTTTTTAATTAAATTGCGTCGCCAAGATACCCAGGTAATATTACAAGTAGTGTAATGTATCTTAAAGCTTCACATGAGCAACATTTTTATTTAACACAGAACAATAATTTAAACAGCTAGGATATGGATAAATTAGAAATATCCGAATAATAATATGTTTTCCACTAAACTATATTTACTTACCAAAGAGCATAGTACTATGCAATTTATTGACCTTACTACTATTAATGATACACAAAGTTGTATACTTTGTACACAATTACTGCAGTACTTTCGAATAGCATTATGTGACGTGGGCTGAAGTGGATCACTCAGGTACACAATGGAGGAACAGATTAAAGCGGCCATCGCGTCGGCAGCCCGCGGTTATTACAACATTATCGTAGCGACTACACAAGCACGAGCCGCGGCGGCGAGCGCGACGCGAGACAGATGTGACGTCCCATACCGTCACTTCGCCCGCGCGCCCGAGATCTACCGGGTACGCTATTAATACAGCTTGTTATTGCATTGTCGTTTGACGGCTGAACATTGCATTCATAATCATGTTGTATTACGATACATGAGGGGTTGCAAATCAATCTAAGTAATGTATGTTGGACTGGGTGCCGTCTACACTATCAAGTGTAACATCTAGCACGTGTCGCACGCCACTAGCTAGCAATAAAGCCAGCTTGCAGCGTCCGTCAGTTAGTTGTCACAGTTATATTACTGTCACCACTTCCAGACAAGTTGTTTTTGTCTCGCTCGCACCCGCTAGCCAGCTATTGGTATTTGTTCTAGCCTCCACCGTTCGGCAGGTGCAGTTTACTTCTCGACTATTCATATCAATTAATTGTGTCTGTATTTCATTTAAGTTTGTGCTCAAAATGAATTATTTAAAATGAAAGGTTTAATAACTATAGAGAATCATTCTATGAAACTATAAACACATACTACGATTTGCAGCTATATCGTAGTTTTAAAAGAAATAATTTCCTGGTTGCACCCGTTCAGTGCGCATCATATAAAACTTTAACTAGGTATATTTAGTTAGCCTCCACAGACGCGGGCCACAGCGATGTAATCCAACTCAGTGCTACTGCGATGCTAGATTCGCTAATTAAAAGCACTCAAGCTGCCGCAGAAAAACTCCGCGCAAAACGTAATATCAAACGTTACAGATATGTTAATAACATTACGACTGTTTGCTGCTGACGCTGACGTCGGCAGAAGCCATCACCAATTATAATTTATACATAGTATGGAGGGTGACTTGCAACTTGGGTTTAAGGTAATGCTCGGCCCTAGATAACTGATTTACTTTATTTTTACACGACTGCCCAAAAAGGAGTGTTATGTTTTCAGGGTTCATGTATGTATGTATGTATGTATGTATGTATGTATGTATGTATGTATGTTTGTGAGTTTCTTTATTCCACCATAACTTCTAAAAGGCTTGACCGATTTCAATGTTTGTGGTATCATTAGAAGCTTTGAGTTATCCCGAGTGACATAGGCTATGTGGACATTAAAAAATGGTCAAGTGTGAGTCGAAATCGCCTGCAAAGGGTTCTGAACGATATTTTTTTTTAGTGTTGTGTCATGTTTTTTTTGTTGTTCACTAAAAGGTGTTAAATAAAAAAATTATAATAAAAAAATTAAAAAACACGCCTGCCTTGGGGATTTTGGGGATTGGATTTGGATTTGGGGATCCTGGGGGACTTGTAATGAATTGTTCCAAGTAACCGACCCCGATTACAAATATATGACTTGTTTTTAAGTTTTTTTTGACATGGCAGGCGTGTTTTTTATATTTTTTTATTATAATTTTTTTATTAAAGATTTGTTTATATTATTGAGTTTATTTATCATCCCTTGATACGACCTTTCTATTTGCTTTTTAGATCTAATGTTATATTAAAATGTTTTATGCTCTCGACAGTTAAAACTAAAATAAATGTTAGCTACTTTAAAATGGTTCCTAACTCGCAGCAGGGCCGGACAGTTGAGCGAGCTCGCTCGTAGATCACATCATTTAAAACGAAGCGTGATCATGACATCTGGCGCTTGAAGTAATTTTTCTAAGGTTGGTAATTGTATATTAATATATTTAGCTATTATGTAACCTTTTCTCACGCGGTGAAGTGTTTGCAAAAATAAATGACGATGACTCATCGTTGGTGTGTTCACACACGTCACGGATGAGCGTAAGATATCGGGATCATCACGATCACTGAGTATTTGTTATCCTACTCAATCTTTTTGTAAACTAAGTGAAACAACTAATTAAGTAGATAGTTGCCTTGAAATAACTACGATATTATGTCTATATATCATTCAAAGGAAGCGTTTACCTGTAACCTGTCTTATTAATATGCCAACTATACCATGTATATATAGAGATGCATCCATTAATGCCTTTGGTGTGTGTTTAGTCCGTGTTCAGTAACATAACCGGCTGCACCTTTGACCGGCGTCATTGGCGCCGCACCGCAGCCGCGCGCCGCCGCTGATTGACTTGCTCCGCGTGTTCCGGAGCGCTTCTCATACACAAACCAACTTTATTAACTTTGATCGTTTGTGATCGGTTGCCTCACGCTTGTGTATTTACTAAATTGCCTTCAGTTTCACAGCGAATTGGGTTTCATTCTTAGGTTTTTTTTAGGACTCTAGAAATAATTCCAAAACAAGTTTTAGTCTTAGCGGTTGAAACAGGCAAAGAAATTGCGTATAAGCCTGATCATTGGGAATATTTTTCAAAAATTAAATCTACCTGTTATTATAAATGGAAGGATCAATTCGATAAAGTATCAAAGGAAAAAGGTATTTGGTATAAGGCAATTCAGAGTGAGGCTCCTCGTATACCCTGGTTTGATGATGTGAAACTACCTAGAAGTTACATTAAGATAGCGTTAAGACTCCGATCTGGACACTATCCATCAGCAAACTTTGCATTCCTTATGCGGAAAGTGGAGTCACCCAACTGTGATACGTGCAATAAAGTGGAGGATATACAACATTTGCTGATGGAGTGTGTCAAGAATCGAGTGGAACGGGAATCATTGACGGCGGAGTTTTGCTTAAATATATTAGATGTCGGGCTTATACAGTCAATTCTGTCAAACCCAAAGGCAGAACTAGCTAAACGGTTGAGTATGTTGGTGTTAGCTCGTCAATGATTCACGGCTTTACAAGAAAAACTCAAAGGTGATGTTCCTCTGTAGACTGTATTAGTTTAAGGTACGATGAGGCTGGCTTGTCCTTGTGGACAAAAGCCTCCTTTAAAAATAAAGATTAAAAAAAAAAAAAAAAAAGTTTTATTCTATGTCTTGATGATATAATAATGAAGAATTAAAACGACGAACGAAAGATTTTAAACATATTAAATTTATTTTAAGTGTTTGCCATGCCTATTTCTATGAGCTTTTCGCTATATGTCAGGGCGCGCGCGCCTCCGCGTAGTATAAGCCCACGATAATAACATGCAAAGCCGCTGTCCCGCAACTTGTTAAATCGCTTCCGAACTATCTGCCGGCTGCTGGCGGCGGGAGCCGGGTAGCCGGGCAGGCGGTCAGGCGGGTACCCGGGTGGCGGCACTCTTCATAATGCGCTACACGTAATTCGCTATATATTGTTTAGACAGTTGTTGCGACTCATTGTCAGTGTGCCCGCGTTTGGCAACAAACCAAGTGTCCGCGATGTACACGCATATGAGCATACGTCATGTTGTGTTACATAGCGTTAATGTTTATATCCATTATAACCATAAAATCTTTATAGCACACATTATTTAATCCAAGTTCTTAACACGTAATAGGTGTGTTGACAGCTAGTAGCTTCAACTTCCACTAAGCCTGTAATGTAAGTTGCAAACTTACCACGGAACTGTCCAACAGTGAGCCTACAGACGAGCTCGTCCGCGTCGTGAAGGTGTCGTGAGCGGTGTGACACACTTGCAGGTAATCATTGTGTCGGCGCGTGAGGCGTGACGTCACGGCGTCACAACACTCGCGGTTTCCATTATTCACTGCACACACACGCTGTGGAAACACCTCGCAGGCGGCGTCGCGCGGCGGCACTAGGGGCTCGCCGATTATCAACATGCCGCTCAAGTATAGGATAATAAAATAAATGCGACTCAATGCAAACATTAATCTAGTTAAAATACTTTCAAGTTTACAAAAAAATAACATTTACCAATTTGTTTTGCAAAGCCAATTGCCTTAATTTCAACCGCTCTTTATAAATGAGTAAGTTTGACTTTAGAGACGTAAATAGGTAATAACGATTACTTTTATAAAAAGATATGAGTGTATTCAATACCATTCCCAACCTAATTAACAAGTGTTTCTCTATCAAATCAACATTGATACGAGATTAGAGAGGGTTATTTATGTGGTGGTTTATATGAAGAAATAAACGTTTGCTACATCAATAAATGACACTCCAATTAATTTAGTTACAGCTGTTAAAAAGGAGTGCATTTTTTGCCTTATACCTTTTTTTGAGAGACATACTAATATTTCTTGTAATATTTAGGTATATTAAATCATCAAGTTGTTGTTGAAGTTAAACGAACCATCTTAGAATAAAGTGGCGATTTCCCAAGAGGCTGCTCGTCCCGTGGAGACGACGTAGAGCTGCGCTACGATGTAATGTTTAGAGACGCTACGTCGTAGCGCACGTAGCGTTGGGGATAAAACTGTAGCAACTAATTGCCACTGTGTTTTAATAATGTTAGTGACATGAATTAGCTTTTTCCACAGCGCTTTGCTATCTTATATTAAACTTACGGTATTTGTGTTTTAAATTTAAACAATATAATTATCTTATTTTCTGTTATTAAAAGGCAATGTAGTAAAATAACATTGTAAAACATTTTTTTTATTTAATTGCAACATTAACTAGTTACATGAAATTGTATGACCGATTCCCTCACAGTAAGTTCACGTTTTATTTTTTAAGTGTCTACTTCTGCTGCAAAGTTAAACGCAGTAATAAACTGACTAGTTTATAATACAACAAAGACAACGACTACACTATTATTGCGTACGTTCACAACACTCCAAAAGCTACGACGTAGACAACATCAAATTGCCTAAATCGATCGTTTGCAGATCGCAAGCGTGACTTATGCCGTAGCGCTCGTAGCACTTTGCTACGCCGTAGATCATAACAGTAATGTTCCCCGATTACTGCGGGAAACTTGCATGTGAGTACATTGTTACTGTAGCTGTAGTGCTATGCACCACTGTGAATAACGGCGTCATACTACAGCACATCAATCCTATGAACGTATTTTTTAATGTTTTGAATACATTAAACTTCACTATATTTTTAGAGTTGTAACATCGATATTAGTTCAGTCCGGAGGTAACAATAGCCTGCAGTGCTGCACGTTTCACCTGCGGGTGTTCACAAGAGCACCGGATATCAACAATCAGCCGCGCCGAGGAACAATGGCGTCTTAAACACACACACACACGCGCCGCACGTGTGCCATGTTATTGACGCGGCTCGAATGATTCATTTGTACGTGTTCTATAAACACTTGTTCGATATAAGTTGGATAGAAAATATCTTAAGGGTTAATTCACGGACGAATGCATTTAAAGCTAAGGACCTACATTTTATTGGTGATGATCAATAAAGTAGATAATATGAAGAGGTAACGTTGATACTTGACTCAATTTTAATCTACCTTATATGCACAGGTCGTGGTTGAACTATATGATACTGGTGTCCTCCTACTGTCGCATTACCACGTGTCGCAGGAAGTAGGTTATTGTTTGATGTCGCGACGCAGACCCGCCTTGCCGCTCACAGCGAGGCTAGTTGATACCAGTTGATACGCAGCTGCACTTGCTTGAGTGTTCACACACCTGAGGCTTTGATTATGTCAAGCAAATGCCTCTCACTAAGCTGCGGTCGACCCAAGGGAACATAACATTCATGACCGCATTAAGTTCGACAATTAACTTTCCATTTAAACATGAAAATGATGTTACAAATAGCTTCCCTGTATGTAGTACATGCGGACGATTTGCACTTGTTCGTATATTTTTATCGAAGATTTGATTAATTCGGCGGCGGGCTGTAACGAGCGCGGGTTCGATGCTCCGGTCGGAAGGTAATGGCGCGGCGCTGGTAGCTCGTTTATCAACCGCTGCCGAATTGTTCCGTAAGTGGCAATACGCCTGCACTCCATCACACCAGATGTATTATCGACATTTGTTACTTTAACCATGCTACCTTGTATACTGCAGACCCTCTATGATACGAAGCGTGAGGTTATAAAATAAATAGAAATATGTAAAGTGGTTTTAGTTTATATAGTTACGAGTGCTCGGTGTGAAATTTTCATGTGTGGCGATTGATGACGTAATCAGAGTGACGTGTTTTCACGGACGCGGTTCTGCACAGGGAATTGTAAAGTTTCTAATAAATTGTTGTTCTAGTAAGTAAAGTTTTTATGTGAATTGTAGATTCACAATAAATTACTTACTTTAGGAAACTATCAAAATTAAAATCATTCGTTATAAAGTTGTGGTGGTAGCATTAGCGTTAATTAAGTCAGGCCTTAAAGTGCATTCAATTAACAACGGAAAGCAAGTTTTGAGAATATATCAAGTCATTATTGTCACGTGCATCAGACCTCTTTAATTGAAAATTTCAATGTTAAACGTATGTGATGTGGCTGTACTTTTGTTAATAAATAAATAAGTCAACACCTCGTACATCCCGATAGGTTGAGGTATTGTTTGTAAGCAATGAAACTTTGGTATCGACTTTACATACATTTTGCATAACGATACTATAACATACATAAGCTAATATGATGATACCAATGTTAGAAACGCACTCGCGACTAGCGGGACGATTCCATTTGCATTTGAGTAAAAGTTTCGCAGCCAATAACGCTAAGTCGAAAATAGGGAGATATTGTGAGTGGTCCACCGAGCTGCGGCAGCTTGCTGCGAGCTGTCTGAGAGCGTCACGTGAGTATTGATCGCGAGCGCGGCATCGACGTGTGGCTGTGCTGTGTGCGGTGCCTGCAAGGTGACGTGAAAAGTTGTGGTGACTAGGTAAAAGCCACTGTGGACACACTCTTATTCCAATAATATTACATTTTGTAGCTGAATATATAGATACTATAAACAAAACAAAGTTATATAGGCATGGAGAAAATTTTAGAACTCTGTTGATGTAATGATAGTATGGTCCAAAATTTTTGATTTTCAATTTATTGTAATCAGAAACAAAATAACAAAAAGATAGAAACACATCAAATGAAAGATTACATAACGACGCCCCCAAGGAATAAACCTGTATTATACTGTTACTGACTTTTTACTGTTATATCATTTTCGGCATCTATAGGTCGGGATTCACCTATACAATTTTTTTCATTTTTTTTCTTCGGTAATTTCTAATGATTTTCCTTATAACACTTTTATTCTTTGGAAATTTTTCATTTTTTATTTACTAGAAAAATAACGTAATACATTATTACAAATTAAGTTCTGTGGCTACATTTCGGTAAAGTAATAATACTGTTAAATATATCAGAAAAAAAATCTGGTTAATGCGATTACCGGTTTATTATCGTTACTATTGTGGTAGCCATTTTCGGTAATGCACTGTTACAGTTATCATCCCGGTAAAAATTCATACCTTTTCTATACGTATTGGCGGGAACTTGCTCGTGCTCGGCGAGTCAAGGACGCGTTTCTACATTTAAATAAATAATAATAAATGCGGACAACATCACTTACATTGCTCTGAACCCAAAGTAAGTAGCTGAAGCACTTGTGTTATGGAATTCAGAAACAACGAAGGTACCACAAACACCCAGACCCGGGAAAATGTAGAAAAGTTGGTTTCTATATTGACCCGTCAGAGCTAGCGACACCTTGAAACCGGTGCGTACGCCACTCGACCACGGAGGTCGTCATTGTAATGCACATGTAACGCACATTACGTACACTAATAGATAATCAAACGAACTTACCTGATGTTCGATCTTTATTATACGAAGTGCCTCGTTCTCGATATATGTTATTTACCATGCAGCTTTCGCTTGGCAACTAAACTCTTTCAGATCCAAAACTAAACGAAGTATTAGTGTCACACTGTCTTTTTTCTCCTGTCAAACTTCATTCCTTTAGAGTCTCGTAGGTTATCTCAATTTTACCAAGGGTGGGATGGGTAGGGAACATATATCGAGAACGAGACACTTCGTATAATACCTAATGATCGAACATCAAGTAAGTTCGTTTGATCATCTATTATACACTCCATGCTTCGTTCTCGATATATGTTATTTACCATGCAGATGTTCAAGAGATGGTAATGTTGAGATAAAACTTAGAATAAATAAGTAGGCATGTCCTATACATAAATGCATACTATGCACTTGTGCAGTCAACTCTTTCTAGTTAGATGCAATCATTTAAATAAACTAAACTTGAGTTGTTCTGTTTTGAATTATCCTGATCAACAATCGTAGTCACACAATGTTACAAAATAACCAGTATTATTTTTTGAATAACAATCAATGTCTTAAGACACCTCATAGCAATCCTGAGAACAATAGTATTAATTTTAAATTATTCTGCATTAAGCGCAACAAAACCTGGCCAAACTCTAATAGAAAATTACAAATCTTGCTAATGTTATTTAATATATTTATCTAGCAGTCTGTGTAATTACATCTAGTAGTACAAAATCTTTTTGTCTTAACCATAGGTGCAGAAGCATGGCGTATACTATATGCCCTGAAAAAAACATAAGTATCAATACCGCCTACTGAAACAGTAGCTACTTTCCAATCCATCTTCTACTAGTGACTGAAGACAAAAAAAAAATTAACTATGTGTGAATTTAATCGTTCTTAATTAAAAAATGTGATATATGGTGTTTTTTTTCTTAACTTGTTTCAGTTGTTGCGCTGCATAGGTATATAAATTATTTAATTAAGTATTCTATCTCTAAAATCTTTAGTAAATATTAGGCTGAAAAAATCTCAATCTATCCAAAAATGCTAAGTAAAGATTTGGCTGCGTACAGCCTGGTACAGCCCATTGCCAGGTTTTTAAAGTTATCAGTAATGATAATATTAACGCAATCTTCACTCAACTTCACTTAACCCATATTCAGTCATCTATTTATTTTAATAAACATAAGTACACTATATTTTAATGAAAGAAGTTTGTGCCCGCTGTGCTGTGCTTAGTGCAAGCAAAAAACCATCCGATTCTTGGTGAGACTACCAAGACTTAACCATTTCCCTGTCCAAGTCTGTAAAGACTCACGTCTTTAAATATGATTTTGATGAGGCATATTCTGAATTAAATATTTCAAATTAATTCCAAACCAAACGACGTTGGCGAAAACCTAAGCCAGATGCTTTGATAGAAGATACTGTATTGGAACGTCCTTATCATCAACATCTTCCTATAAGAAAGGCATTTTTCATTTAAATTCTTGGTGCAATGGTGGTGCGATTCCACGGTATTACCACACATTTTATGAGTGTTTGATTTTTGTAGAAAATTGTAATGATCACGGCGATAATAGTGAGACCAATGATGATAATACTGATTAGTTATTAATGTTTTTACTTGGCTACTTTTTATATTCTGACTGATTGTAATTGTGATTTCTATGAGTACTTTGTTCCTAATAAATATTATAATTTTAATACATTTTATGAGTTTTCTTTAATTATTCTCTCGAAGATACCGATAGCAAAATTATTTTACATACTCAGCTTTTAATGATTACGAAAATATGACTACCAAAAATTTCCTACAAAATACGGGTTACATTACTTTACCTTCTTATGGTTATTTGTAATTTTACCATAATAAGTCGGTAACTGAAGATTACAATATCTCTCTGTAATGAAAAAACACGTTGAATAATCCAGTAAAGCACTATTATGCCAAAGATTTTTAAGAAAGTTACAATAATAATTCGGTAAGTAAACATTACTGGAATAATATTGATAAGTCAGGATCGTAAGATATCAGTACCCTAAAAATTGTTTGAAACCATTTTCGGTAATATGTATTTTGGTGAATAACTAATTCTGTGTATATCTAATAGTTACACTAAATACTTTAAACTGTTCGGGTAAAAATTAGCTTTCCCGTCATATAACAATGTTTTCATTATTCTCCTTTGTTAAAGAGATATACTCGAAAAACACTAAATCATTTTTCCTGTAAAATTTGATTTTTGCGATTACCGGTTTATTCCCCGGGGACGTCGAATTAACATCTTGTATTTTGCCATGGTAAGTAAATTGAATAAGAATTTGTTCTATTCAACACCAACGGTTTACTCTCCCGTATTTCTCGGTATTGTTTTCTGATAGTTAAGAACTTCGAGTATTACCCTATTGACATGATACTGGTTAACTAAAAGCGGGTGAGCTCGTGTGATTAGTCCCGGCTGCATATAGATGGCGCTCGCGTCGGCGGCGGCTTAGCGCGTGACGAAGAGTAATGCGCGCCGCGAGCCGCCGCCCGTAAGTGCCGCTCGCTCAGACACGACCGCGAGACACCCACTGCACGCTGCACCCACTGCTCAGCGTCGTGAATAGTTCAGTGGCCACGGAAGCGATTTGTTACAAGACAAAGGTTCCAGAGATAAACTGGAAATAGACAAACGGCTAACGAAGCATAAAGTAGTTATCGTCCAAAGTAACGATATTTTAGCAATATTATGAATAAATAAGTAATTCTAGAATCAGAACACGTGTCTGGTTACGGCTTAACATCGCACGAGCGACCACTAACCACTAACCAGCAGAGCTTGCGGCCACAACGACCCAATTTGTAAACCCAAATCGACCGTTAAGACGCGTCGGCGATTCTTTAGTATTCGTCCGACATGGCAGACAGATATGACTATGGTGTAGCTACGGCGGGGCCGCCGTCCGGCCCGTCGCCGGGGAGCACTCTGCTCTGCAATACATGTTGTTTAAGATGTCTCCAGAGAGCCACGACACGAGGCCACCGTTTCTTTTCACATAACTTGTTAAGGAACAAGAATACATGCAAAAAAAAAAAAATTACATTAAGGTGAAGTAACGTGAGGGATTCTTTTAGTTGTTCATAATACAGTACGAAATACCACACCATGTTTTCTTAGTTTTAGGCATAAAAAATGCATAACAATTTTCTAATCAATATTTATTCAGTAAAATCAACCAGTAGCTGTGAAGTGCGAAGCTGTCCCAATTAAGTTATGAACAACAATCTGTCAGAAGTTTTGACTTAAGTAAAGCAACACGTGCGCGTTGCCTAGCAACGGAGCAACAAACTTACAGACATGTGTTATATTGAGACTTTGAGACAGACTCGACACAACTTGATAATAATGTTGTAAACTCAGTGGCATGTCAATGACCGGTAGCTCACTGCATACTTGTAGAATGTATGGTTATGGAAATCAGTATTTCCAGGCAAACATGTTCCAAGAGATAAGTTATAGAATCAGGCGTTACTTAGCGGAAATCCATGACATTAAATGTTATGAAAGAAATTTAGTTTTAATTCCGCTACCAAAATCCAGGTTTGGAAGCAGGACGCAATCCCACCCTCCCGCCGGGGAGCAGTAAATAATCATTCGCTGGTGATGCAATAAAAACTCATTTAACCCTACGCTGAAAGGGGGAAGTAGAAACAGATGGAGGAAACCCCGGGACGCGGTGCCAGAACATGGGGCATATGAAAGATGCATTATATATAACAGTTCATGTTAAGGCAGTCAATAATTATACAAAAATACGGCTACGTGTTACGTAAACCACATTCACTTCACTCTGCCAGCCTAATCTAAACTGAGAAGTTGCAAAACGACGTGCAAAACACTTACCTACTGGCGTTAGTTAATAAAATAAGAGGAGAGCTGAGCTAACGCCAGGCTGGCGGGGCGAGAGTTGCACGGGGGAGGGGGGGAGCCAAGTGGAAAATCACTGGAAATGCATCTGTACTCGGTGCAATAGAGATTTTTCCCGCGAATACAGCGGATTATACGCGCCCGAGATATATAGAAGACTTGCGAAAGAAATTCCCTCGACGACAATAAATGGACTAAAACATAAGTGTTTGTGAACGAATTTGAACCTTGCTAGCTTCAGCATAAAGTTTAAATTAGAATGCTTATGTTTTGAGATGTGAAGAAAAGTATGAAAACAAAGCTTAGATCTCGGCTGGAGGGCACTTAAACGCTGCTAGTTCGCCGAGTGAATTATTCGCGTTGGTAAATGCTTTGTTCGCTTAATGCCGCACCTACTCGCACGTACTAAATAATACAGGGTGTGTGTGTGGCCGCCGGCGCAATGTTATGTTACGAGGCGGCGCGGCGCGGCGCGGGTGCTGCGCGACGAGCGAACATCGCTAATGCTCGCCCTGTAGGTACATGCTTTGTCAACTAGTTTACTTTGGTAACGATTTTTATATAGTAATCATGTTTATAGCGTCAATTACATTGTTTGATAGTGTAATATAAACTTAGTCTTTTATACTTTCAGCCACTTGTTATCTAACTTAATTACTACATACAATCTTTTGGATGAGATTTCGTTTTTTCCAGGATGCAAAATAATTGTGTAGGTGCTCTATTAATATTTATTTGGTTTTGCTACTTACAAACATACATAAATTACATACATAAATTGTGCACGAACTTCCAACGATACATATTCCTCTAAAGTTGATTAACACATAAATATTAAAATTGTTGCAAACTTCGAAAGCCTGATCGAATTAGAAGCGAATCAAATCGCTAATAGAATATACATATGTATCTGATATATATATATATCTACATGTATATTATACGTTACGAACAAATCAAGCTCACATTATAAAACAGTTGAGGAGCAATTCCGCCCCACAAAGATAACATCACAAACAAAACAATTACAATACGAAATAACTTTGTATCGACACGCAAAAGGCAAGCTTTACCCCCCCCCCCCTGCCATTACCCCTCCCCCCTCCGCCCCGCCCGCTCCAATCAAACGCAGATATCCAAACAGCTCTCCTCCGCTACAATTATAGAACAATTAATTTCTTAAAAAAACCATTATGAACGAACGTAATCCCCTGTTTAAAGAGCGTTCTGCCGACGAGGTACAAAGGTATCGTTCGCCGGCCGCGAATCAATTAATTCTTTGATTACCCGCGTTTTTTCAATCTTCCAGCCCTCCCCCGGTCCCCTCTGATCTCCTGTTTTACATCACAATGAACATTTTAATCTGGCCATTAAAGCGAATGATACTGTGTGATCTCTCATCTCTGACAAAAAGTGTCGCTCACGGGGCAGCACTCACCTGTCAAACATCGCTCTTGTGATCTAGTACTCAGGAGATGGAGAGTTAACGACTTTCTTGTAGTGCAAATTGTCTTAGTCTAGATTTATAGAGACCGGTTTGACCGTAATGATGTAAAGCAGCTAATAAGTTTGGTCTGAGTTAACGATTGGGTCTCGTTAGGTTTACGACGGCGGCGCGCGGCGGCGGCATATGTATCAGCTGTACGGGCAGTGCACACAGGCCGGGGCTCGAAGTGCCGCCGCGCCGGGTCAGCAGCCGCCGCGCGACGAGCCGCGATAACTCCACATTAGTGTGACGCTCGGATCACAACCATATTTATAACCCTTGTGCTCTTTGACATTGGCTTTGTTCATATTATATACGTGACCGTGTACATCTGCCACTTTATGTTTTGGCCTTTTTCTTCACCTTTTTATGGAATTATATACAGAAACATTCACGTGAATATAACTTAGACAAAAAGCAAAATAATTATTGTCCCAGATGTGTGTACCCATGGCTCTCAAAGGAATGAGAAATTAAGAAAAATGTGCGTTTATATTAAAACTCTACTGTCCTGCGTAAGCACTGAAACGAAAAGTAAATATAACTTGCACATTCCATAAACACGTATCTTTACCGTTCGCAACAACGCAACGTATCGGTAGTTGTAAGCTCTGTTGAAGATTTCATTTTTTTTTTCCTAGAAGACTACAAAGTCTGCATAGTATTTACCTGTAGAGCAGTGTTACTACGGTTCGTGCTACGGTTACACAGATGCAAAAGAAACGTAATACTTTCCAAGGTTTTAGATTAACTTTTGATATAAATTAGAATCAGAGAATTAGAATAAAAATTAATAATTAAAGAAAGATATAAACAAGATTACACACTACCGCATGTTCTAGTTAGCTCTTGAGTCTTGTGTTATGTATGATGCCTGCTGATTATTTATATGCCGCACATAAACGCGAGCTTCCCCACGATATGTTAACACACGGTTTTTATCCTCACCGAACTGGAATCGTAAAGTCAGTAGCTGTAGGTAGCACTCCCGTGTTTACGCCCTTCATAAGCCTACAACTTAATATACGTACCTCCAATATACATCAGCAAATACAAGCTATTATTGTTTACTGCTTCCACGGTTGGACTACAAAGTAGCGTGTATCTATCGTTATCAAACATGTTATTAAACTTTATAGGCTTTACTCTGCAAATAATATATTCGTTACCCTAATGTACGAATATGTTGTTGCTTATTCGTGTTACAAATAAATCAGCTAACTTGAATTTGTTTATTGTCTAATGCACCAGATAAAGCAGGTTTACACGAACTTATAGCTTACATAAACCCAGTGTGTATAGTGCCGGCATTGTCCGCGGCCCGTCGCGCGCTGTACGCTCAATTCAATGGGGACGGAAGTTCAATAAAACCCGCGGCCGCTCTGTGCGGACACTCGCACACATTCCGCATATACAACAGTTTATTCGATTTATTTTTGTCACCTTACAAAGATGTGTACAATATTAACACGCATCAAATTGCTCTGCCCAGGGTAATGTATATACTTATTACAAAACAAGGTACACAGTATATAATTGAATGTTTTAAAATTTCATGTAAAAATCACAAACAAAAAACTGTAAACAAATAATATATGTGCCTGTCTGTAGACCACACAAATATTTTGAGCACTATATTTTACTACGTAAACTCTCCAACATTTAACTCAAACATTGTGTTTTTTTATATATAAAAAAACACAATGTTTGTATACGTTACGAACCAACAACATTGCCGGTAAAGAGTTCACCTCGACAACGGCCGCAACTAATTTTCCATAAATTATGCATTATATAGTGCGCATGATGGGCCGGAAACCAATAAATTTACGTTTAATATTTCATCGTGGGCACCTCGATTAAATTTCCCCGAGAGAATTATTTTGGGGGTCGCTGTATAAGATAATATGTAGCGGCGTCACCTACCTACCTGCCTGCCTACCTATAGCCTACCTACTGCCTGCCTGTGGTGATGCTGTGGTATTCGTGCATAATCACGGTCGCTGGCTTTGTATGGCGTCCACACTAATTACTACTACGGGGACGTATTAAATTAGACAACCCCTAATTTTGTCAAACAAGTACATAAATAAACAATATTTTTAAATATAATTTGCCAATAATGGAAATTGTAAATAATAATGGATAAATATAACTAAAGGTAACTAAATAATGCAAAAACACAAACTATATTTTGGAATGAGAAAATAATACATGATCATAGAGTTTCACAAATTTAATTACTTCAAGTTAAATAAATTTGTAAAACATAAAATTGATTTAGCTCGAACTAATGAATTGTTTAATCTGAGTTGAGCACGCAAACTGTCGGCGGCGGGTATTACCGGGCCCGGGAGGACGGCGCGGCGCGACCGGTGCGGACCGGCGCGGACCGGTGCGGACCGGCGCGGACCCGACTTACAATTATCAGAACTGATAATACTTGTACAAAAGTTACACCCGCCGGGACTGAGGTATCGAACAAAAACATTGGATAACATTATCGAGCTAGATCATCTACTACCAAACCGTTTGCTATTTATCGTCGTAATCTTTACTATAGTTAAGCATTTAACACAACTAGGTAGAACGCCCTTCATTTATCTTAAGGAGTGATTCAGGATGTGTTATGGTTGGTGTCAAGGGAAACTTCAGAAAAGTGTGTCTGCCAAGCTTTCTACCATAACTCTTAGAGGCCTAACTTTATAATAAACTAGCCTCTTAGTTTAACTTTTCTTTTGAAAACTCCAACCGAAGTCATATATCCTAATAAGAATAAGTTATCTCTGCGAAGAGTTTATCAAATAAATTCTAAGCTTAGGTTGTACTAGGCTGAGGTTGAAATGCAACGGAAACATGAGAATAAACGAGTGCGTCGCGGAGATTAGTAAGTGCTGACGTCAGCATATCATGTTAGCGCTATCGCAACAAGTTACCGAGTCTGCAAGAACTTGCTCAGCGGGAATCGCGGCTATTTTACCAGTTAAATTGGGAAGTAAACAAGTTACAAGTTGTCCTCGCGGAGCTCCACTTGTTTGATCTTTTTATGCTGTAAAGCCGACTACATATGCCTTATTTTTACAAAAACATATCCCGGGAGAAACAGTTAGCGCTGCTCGAGTCGTTCCTGACAATGCGAAGTAACTTGTTATTTGTTCATTTTATTTTAGTAAGATTCTAGAACATTCTTTTCATCATAAATGCGTTGAATATTAACTTGATCGTTGGTATTTAGTTCTATAATAAGCGGCAAGTGTTCTTGCGACTTCTCAGAAGTTGTTTGACTTCACAATAATGTCTGATTAAAGAAGCCTCAATAAACAAGCCACATAAAGCAATCAGCTACGATAGTTGATTAAATTTATTGTCAGTGTGTAAATACTTCCACACCGGGCAGGCGGGCGCGGCGGGCGCGGCGGGCGCGGCGGGCTGCGCGCTCGCGATACCGACCTCACTGCCTCACTGCTTACTATGTCACTGCATTTATCACTTAAGGTAATGTTCCTGCTTTTGTCTGCTGCACTCTCTCACTGGTTACTATTTTTTTACATGAGGTCTTCTCATTGCGAAGGTATGGGTGATGCATGGTATGCTCCATGTATAGGTAGCATGTAGATATTATTATCTATATACATTGATTACGCATTTGGAATGTATTCTAAACGAATTTATGAATAGTCCAGCTATTACATGATAATTAGCTAGTAGGTAATTGAATCAGTGCAATCTAACTTCCACTTGTGACAAGACTGATTATTGGTTATAGTTGACTACATGATATTGGCTCTGATTGATTTAATTAACAATTTAAATGTCCCGCCAGAAGACTCAATAGTTAAACAATGAGAATGTTCTTATGTGACTCTTTGTCAGGGAAGTGGTTAAAATAGTATTGAAGGCAAACGGAATGCATACGCAATATGCAATGCCTTAAGAGCGATCAGTGATTTACTCGTGTAATATATGTGAGGTGGTCGGCCGGCCTGCCAATACGTCGCATATAAAAAGCTTAATACTGTCGTAAAATTTCCATATCGGCGATATTGGCAGCCCTTAGCCGCTCCGATACTCTGACACATTGTCCTGCCGCGACAGCTCCGCAAATATATATTATGAACCTACTTATGTGACGTCTCATTATTTTACAACAGAAAGAAAGAGACACACGTATAATATCGATCGATAATGGTTTGATTATGATGAATTTATTAAGGATTACAAGAGCGTGCTCGTTGGTAAAGCTTAAGATACCGAAATGTGGGTATTCCAACCTCTCATGTTCTATGGAAATGAATGTAAAACCTGAGTGTTTGTGGTTCGTCTCAGACTATAAAACATATTTGTGAATACCGGCCCTTATTTTACTAAAACAGCAAGATCGAAGATGACTTGTATTTTGTTTCGATAAATATTTCCAATAGAAAAATTAAGCTTTTACATTAAGAAGATGAACAACTTTAGGGAATACTCGATTATTTATGACCCTATTTTACTTAAATAACTAGTTTTTCAAGGATGTATCGAGAAATATTGAAGACAATTTTTTTGTTTTCAAAATTATTTCCAACTAAAATATGTCGAAACAAAATTAGCGATTTTGTTACGATGTATCCTTCTTATTAAGATGATTGTAAGAAGAAATAAACGCGGCTTATACCTAACATTCTAACATTGTTTGCCAGCTAAATGTATTGGTTATTTAAATGTCAGTATCGTTCATCCCTCCACGAAGCAAAGTGTTTATTGAGAGACTTGTTACAGCTAGCTTTACACTATAATCAGTTTAATTACCTCCCTTAAGCCGACGTCAAGTGAATGGCATCGAATGAGACTTGATGTGTTGAGTCGTAATGTTTAGTACACGCCCTCGCGGCCTCGGCATTGTTTGCGCTGTTATCAAACGAACACAACTAATTACCTGCGTTAAACAACAGCACGATTACACGCGTTACGTTGTAATTAATATTAAGTTGTCGCTGTGAGCCATTAACTATTGATCACCCCGGGCTCCGCTTGCGTTTGATCAGCGATATTACAATACTGGAATTAATTTGCACGGAAATGTATTAGCCTGTAACTGTTTCCCTGGACTACAAAGGCGAGAGAGATGATTACCTAGCGATCTCAAGGCGTATTGGCCATTTCCGACAACTGTAATATAACTTAGGACGGTTTTGAACTCTTTATCTTCAAATTATGTATACTTAGGTGTGCGTGTGCTACAGGTGCCCGGCAGAGGGCGCCGCCTGCCGTCATTGCTGAGTTATAGCTCAATTACTGCAGCTCACCCGCTCCTCTGGGCCGCGCCGCACGCAACCGACGCCCCTCTATAAATTCGTTACCAAAACCTTTTATGAAACGTAATCCATTGTGCACATCTCTTAGTCACCGTCAGGAATACCTGGAGAACTGTAACAGGAGTTTACTGAAAGATGGTAAGCTATATGCTTACAGCGGATGTGTGTAACAGGCCATCAGCTACCCCACTGTCTCTATTCGTAGAAACCTTTTGATATACCTTGACAATTTTGTTAGGGTTTCGTTAGCCTATTTTTATTTAGTTTTTTTTTTATTAACATTGACATTAACCTTTTTTGTAAAAGAGTAACCTATGGAGTTTTTTGCCGGTTCTTCTCCATTGGAATGACATTTTGGAACCTGCAACCAGAGTCAGAAATTTAATGTTTTAAAAGAGCTTAAAAAGGTTTACATGAAATAAAAATATTTTGATTTTGATTTTTGCTGTTAACGGTAGGTGAAGAACGCCTGTAGTCTGCGAGCGCGGGTCATAAGGACTTCGACTCAATCGTTAGTTTAAGTAAGCCCTCAGCCGCCGGACCGTACCGGACCGGGCCGTGCCGGGCCGTGCTAATTGGGTCGGCCCAGAGCCCGGCAACAACCAATTCAATAGAAACATCCTGCGTCCCTTACAAACCCCAAAGTTGTCACATTCCGAAACGTGGCGATCGCACCTGTAGACTGCGACGGGTAAAGACAAAATATGTTTATCATAGAAAGGAGATATTGGAAGACTACACATTAACAAATTGTAACGATTATACGATATTTTAAAAAGCTGACTAAAACCTACACTAGTAAGAGGACTATAACACGAGTTGAGCACTATATGTTATGTTATGTGTATCACAGGTCAGAAGATTCTGCATGTTGATATGTAAATGTTACCCCGCGTTGCCACTATGGCTAAAGCTTAAAGTTCGACAACATTAAATAATAATAATGTTTAGCGTGGTGCGGTGCTAGCGGCGAGTGCGACAACTCAAACAGCTAACACACACCACACTTACTGTTACCGCTTGCTATACAGCTAACCATGTGCGGGTATATATACATCTTGTTATTTCTCATCCAATGATATATAACTAATAGGATTATCACGTGTAGCTTATTATCTACCCATGTTATAACTCATAATACATTTAGCATTCTTATCTAGGATTTATATTCCATATTGTATCGTTGTAAACTAATATTTTGAATAGTTGGGGGTTTCATATTGTTGTTATTTGGAATGGCCAACCAAAATATCATAATCAGTTTACATGAAGCGAGAATGACGATGTCCTCATTGCGTCACAGCTGACTTTGATCGCAAACGGATTAAAGCGAAATAACGTCGGCAATGTAAGTGTGTCCGGGATGGACAGCGTTAGTTTAATATAAACCGGCTCAGGGTTCGCATGAATATTTAACAAACGTGACCCTTCGCCCTCGCTCTAATGAAAACATGCTCCCATAATAGATATTTTAGGATTATTTTATTTCCGTAGTTGGGGGCGTGGTGTCCGTTCCGGTGTAAATAAACAAATGGCAAAGCCCGCGGCCACCGCGCTACATGCGTGGAGGTAGACGCGGGCGAACACCGGAGCCACGGACCTCGCTCTGAGGACTGGCTCGACGGAATCTCTGCGGAGTTGAAAATGTTCAAACACAAATCTTAAAACAACACACATCGCGCAACTGTTCCCGGAACTGCAATACACTACAAACGTAATTCTTTGGAGCACAGGATGGTAAACAGAGCGAAGCTTTAAATAAAAATAAATGTTGAGCAGTTGTCGTCCCGCATTCCGCCGCCACGTGTCATACTTTAGCGTGGTTCTCGTTTCTTCTCGATTATGTGTATATAATAAGTATGTAAAGTATGGAAAAATTATTTTTTTTAACTTTTGTAAAAGAAAATGAGAAGGCCACAACTTTGAAAAAAAGATTTGTGAAATACTAGTTGCGTTGTAATACAATTATTTCATAAAGTAAAACCAAATTAAAGTAAGTAATGGCTTTGCGGGCACTACATTCTGTAAAAGGATAATGAATAAATAATGAAGTAACCTGATTAATTTGTACGGGGAGTGAGAGCGACCGCTCAGGTTAGCGACGAGAAACAAAAACAAACTTTGGACATAAAATATGATGTGAGCAGCCGCCTAGCCGCCCGGCCCGGCCGCCCGGCTGGCTCGACACGACATGCGCTAGGAAGCTAAGTGACACTATGCGGACTGTCATTATCTAATAGGAAGTTATTATGACTTGTTGTAATAAACTTGCTGTCGCCATGACGGTTTTAAGCCATTTACTGTTGCTATCTTTGATGTTTTTTGTCCATACTTATCCATTAGATAATTAGAACCAATTGCATATAATAATTTATGTGTGTAATGCATAGGTACCGGTAGCAGGCACTCAGTGAACCGCTATCGATTGCGCCGGGGGCCGTCTTCAAAGCGCATGCGACACACATAATTAGAAAGAGCTCGCAATTTATCCGGAGCTCTACGTCTCTAAGTGTCACGGCAAGAGTTCTATTAGCTTTCCGCAAAAAGTAGACGAGAAGCGGCGAGCGAGGCGCGCTGCAGGCGTCGCGGTGGGTGACGCCCGGGAGCGTGGTTTGCCTACAAATTTGCGCTTGCGGCCGATAAATCGCTCGCTCACCTAAAGGCATTCCACTTAGATTGCAGGCGCCGGAATGTCGGCTAATTGTTGTCCTCTCCCTGAGCCGGTGGCCTGCCCCCCTCCCTCTCCCGTGGCCGACACTGCCGCCTTCACCCCCCCTGACCCCCTGCATAGGTGTCAAGCGGGTCCGTCCTAGTGTTCCTATTACAATGAACTAAATAGCGCGCACACCAATAAGTCAACAGTTTACACCTTTATGACAAATTGTGTGGGAAAGATACGCTTTGTGACTAAAACTAGCAGGTCACACGTGCATTGAGAATATTGTAATGTTTTATTTGTTTTATAACATAAATATTCTGAAAGAGAAATATATATGTTGGTATCTCCGTAATTTATCAGGATAGTTAGATAAAGCACGACAGGTGGTGCTGGTAACACGTAATAAGATGAACTAAGTCCGCCGCGCTCTCGACGCGCTCTTAATAACAGTCATTTGTCGCGCAGTAATCTGGCGCGCCATTAATCTCTGCTCGCACTGTATCACTGACATCAGCGGCTGTTATCTAACACCTCACCTTCACGATATTGTTAATTGAAGGTTCAGTAAAGGGAAATACAACAATAGGTGCATATCCAACATTGGCACTTCAATAAAATTGGAAAGTAAGCAAAGCATTTATTTAACATCAAGCCTAACACCTGCAATTCTCAACGCATGTTCATACTTATAAGCCTGGTAGTTGTTTTTTTTTTTTATTAAGCTATTCATGTGATGCCTTGTATTGGCATCATTCGTCGCCTCGTATTTAAATTCAATTTCGGGATTTGAAAACTTACCCGACTGCAATACGGTCTCTGACCTTAAAAGCGTTGTGTAAAGGTATATGATCCGTGTATATATGCGCCCCGGGTGCGCCGCGCCGTGGACGTTGCGTGACTCGCGTATACAAGTGTTACATTTCAGAGACTAGCGGCACGGTGCAAAAAACATTCCAAGTATTTATCGAAATGTTAATTAATTTTCACTGCAGAGAGACTTCTTTATACTCTTATATTTTTTATTAAGTTGATATTAAACTATATCCAAACCGCTTTAGATTATGTTTCCATGCAACAATGTATGTGTATCGCGTACTTCTATTAGACCCTCTTCTATATTATATAACAAATAATATTGGTATAAAAGTGAAATGCACTTGATTCCAATTTAGTCGTAACGTTAATATTTCAAGTGTGTTCCGAATGTTCATCATCTGCACATCTGCAGTAGCTGTTCGCTGTGAATAAGGTGAATATTTCCGGTCGTCTCGTCGTGAGTCAACTGTCTTACGCGACAATTATCACTTGTTGCCGCGAGTCGCAGTTATGACTTGCCGACGTCGCGTCGGTTGAGGCAGTTACTGCGACGCTGTTGTAACATCATTGTTATATTAATGTTACCTTGTTGTAATTGTATGCACCACAGTGCATTGTTCAGTGCTCCTACCAAGATATACTGGTGTGGCTTGAGTTGCAGAGGTTGATAAGAAGATATTTAAAAAATAGATATCATCTTTATCATAGCTACATAAATAAAGAATCTTAAATTTTTTTTTTTGAGC
Organism: Autographa pulchrina; assembly: GCA_905475315.1. Taxonomy (NCBI): domain Eukaryota; kingdom Metazoa; phylum Arthropoda; class Insecta; order Lepidoptera; family Noctuidae; genus Autographa; species Autographa pulchrina. The sequence goes on along the minus strand of FR997765.1, from coordinate 14,878,413 downwards.
TTAGTTTTCATTATGACCGCCACCTCTCCACCTCACTCGGCGGTAACTTTACGAGCGCGCCGCCTATGTTATTGATGATATTAATTTTAATTGCAAATACTATTGGTTTCTTAGGTTTACGCGAATGTTAGACATTGAAATAAAACTACTTTTACGGATTTTATCGCGGTTTGTATTTAGATTTTAAGTCCCGACGTTTCGACACCTTTGCAGGTATCATGGTCACGGGCAGACTGAGATGGCGTTCGTCTTGACAGTAGATGTTGCTCGTTCTACCTTCATATTTTAACTAATTATTTGAGTTCCGACCTACGCAATATGAGCTCACTGTGTCTTGATGTCTTGCAGCGCTGCTCTTGGGTTTGGCCTTGAGTTTATGTATTATTGGGTCCCAAGTAGGTGATATCTTCCAGCCATCTTCTCTATTGAAATTAGGGTGTTTTTTAATTTCAATAGCCTCGCGAAACATCCTAGGTAGGAATTTGGGTTCTTTAGCGAGGATCTGTGGTTGGTCAAATCTAATATAATGGCTGGAGCCTTCAGCATGTTCGGCGACTGCAGACTTCGTTGAGCGGCGGTGTTTCACGTCAGCTATGTGTTCTTTAACGCGGGTCCCTATGCTTCGTTTTGTTTGACCGATGTAAGAGAGGCCACAGTCACAATCTAGTTTATAAACTCCTGCATCTTGTAGAGGTATGTGACACTTGACGGATGGTAAGGACTGACTAATCTTCTTGGGCGGCTTGAAGTATGTTTTAATTGAAGCTCGCTTCAGGATGTAGCCAATCTTGTCTGTGACACCTCTGACGTATGGTAGTACAGCAGGTAAACGATCAACTGTGGCTGGCTTCACTCGGTTTCTGTGACGGGGCCGTGGAATTTGGAGCTTGTTGTCTCGCAGTACTTGCTTGACATGTTGAAGCTCAGCGGCAAGGTGTCTGTCATCACAGAGTCCGTGTGCTCTCTGAAACAAGGATTTTCCCACGGTAGCTAACTGTTTAGGGTGGTGGTGAGATTCACCGTTTAGGTACCTATCTGTATGGGTCTTTTTGCGATACACAGTGTGACTTATTGTCTGATCAGGATTACGTTTGACTAAAATGTCTAAGAAGGCAAGAGATTTATTATCCTCCAACTCCATAGTGAATTGAATTTTGTTATTGATGGAGTTAAGATGTTTTAAGAATGCATTTACTTGATTAGATGGTAAAATTGTGAAAGTGTCATCTACGTACCGTTTATAAAACCTGGGAGTGAAAGGAGCTGTTTTTAAGGCTGTCTCCTCGAAATCTTCCATGAATATATCGGCAACTACAGGGGAAACAGGCGAGCCCATCGCTACACCATCTATTTGTACATAGAAATTGTTGTTCCACAGCAGGTAGCCAGATGTGAGGCAGAACTCCTTGAACACTGCCTCACATCTGGCTACCTGCTGTGGAACAACAATTTATAACTAATAATACTACTACCATAATATTACCATACGTCAGAGGTGTCACAGACAAGATTGGCTACATCCTGAAGCGAGCTTCAATTAAAACATACTTCAAGCCGCCCAAGAAGATTAGTCAGTCCTTACCATCCGTCAAGTGTCACATACCTCTACAAGATGCAGGAGTTTATAAACTAGATTGTGACTGTGGCCTCTCTTACATCGGTCAAACAAAACGAAGCATAGGGACCCGCGTTAAAGAACACATAGCTGACGTGAAACACCGCCGCTCAACGAAGTCTGCAGTCGCCGAACATGCTGAAGGCTCCAGCCATTATATTAGATTTGACCAACCACAGATCCTCGCTAAAGAACCCAAATTCCTACCTAGGATGTTTCGCGAGGCTATTGAAATTAAAAAACACCCTAATTTCAATAGAGAAGATGGCTGGAAGATATCACCTACTTGGGACCCAATAATACATAAACTCAAGGCCAAACCCAAGAGCAGCGCTGCAAGACATCAAGACACAGTGAGCTCATATTGCGTAGGTCGGAACTCAAATAATTAGTTAAAATATGAAGGTAGAACGAGCAACATCTACTGTCAAGACGAACGCCATCTCAGTCTGCCCGTGACCATGATACCTGCAAAGGTGTCGAAACGTCGGGACTTAAAATCTAAATACAAACCGCGATAAAATCCGTAAAAGTAGTTTTATTTCAATTGCAAATACTAATTACACTTAACCGATTACACTTCATGTAGATTGAGGTTAGTCAGGATTTTCATTAATTTATTTTATTGCATGAGATTTAACTGCACAAGTTGATGCTCTTCTTCTGTTTAATTATATATATTTTTTATGGTACGTTTATTGCACGTTCAAATTTTGCGTATGGTTTTTTGTAATTTGTACAACTGTGCACGGAGACCTATTATTCCTAAAGTATATAGACATAAATTCTGCTTGCAAGTTGATCCACTATTTTAGACTACCAGCATAATGTTTGACATGAGTGTTAGAGTTCCCGCAGCTCGTCCCAACTGTTGCGGCGAACACTCGCCGACTCGCGCCGACTCGCGACGATTAGCGTCGAGACGAGTGTCTACAGCGGCGCGATTAGCGACTCACTTCGTTACTCATCTTACTGCAACGGCGATGCACTCTAATATCGTACTAAGTACTGTTATATTTCCTATTCATTCATTACATTCATTCGTAGTGTGTATATTTCTGCTCATCAAGTTTTCGTTGAAAAATATTTTGGTATAACGTAAAGCAATGAACCTAAAAACTAGTGAGTAATCGAGAGTATTGACTATATGACACTATGTTTGGTAACAAGGCTAGTCGAAAAACGAAACAATAGTACTTTACCACTGCCAAACGATGATCTTAGGTAAAAAAAGAAAACGTGGAACATGAGGTAAGAATTTGGAACACAACTTCCTGAAAACCAGTTAATATATCGCACACATTGTCTTGTGAGCACGAGACACTAGTTATCAAGTATAGTGTAAGGCAAAGGCAATCGATGCGAGTGTCGTCTGCCGCCAGCAGACGCGAGTTCGACGTGTTACACTCCCGTTAGGCACCACTGACCGAGGCAGGAAGTCTACACACTTCACATACACCACAGAGATACAAACAAAAGCATACTTCGCTATTATAACGTATCAAATGTTGAAAATTCAAAATTGATTTCTATAATTAGACCTGAATTTAATTTAATTTTAGACGAACTGAATTAATTGGTTTACTGAACAAATATTGAGTTTTGCTCCAAGTTCGGTTGTTCATTCTCTGCACACAAAATAAAAGTTGCGGTAGGTCCTTGATTACTTTTTTTCATTTATGAAAACATAAACCAAGAGGAACAAATACAGAAAGTGATTCTCTTTTTTAGTTTGAATAATGCAACTGTATATTAATAGTCCTTTAACTAATACAGGTTAGGTTATGTCAAAGCTCATGTTGTGTGATGTAGGTAGAGTGCGGTCGCAGTCGGGCGGCGTGCGCTCGCGAGTCGCAGCGTTGTTGCCGCGCGAGACAACGACCCAATTAATTATTACTAAGTCTCGAACAGATTGGAATTGGTTAAACAGGTTATTTGAAAGCCTCCGCCGTAAAATATAGTCAGCGCAGATGTTTTAGAAATTATAAGACACCTAAAGAAAATTAATTAACAATTGTAGTAGAAGGAATTTCAATAATTACTGAAATTGGTTTAAGCGGGCATTTTCATCCTCTCTCTGTTTAAATAAAAAGAGTACACTCACATAATGGTATAAGGTACTAAATTAAATTATCTAGAAATAAGCTTTGAAGTGAACATTTTAATTCAACAGCGCTTAAAACTAATGAAAGCGCTTAAAACCACTTTGCTGGATCAAAAAAGCGGGCAATTCTCGTGCAACGAGTCTAACATCAGATAAAAGATAATCTGGCGAGAGTGAGTCTTAGCTGTCAGCCGCCGAGCACCGGCGGACAGAGGGTGGACAAAAAGTGTGCAGTACTGGCCGCGGGCCAAGCGGAACTTTAAGCTCCACTCTAGTTTGAGCGCTTCTCGATACTGTAATTACAGTGATCGCGGAGACGACTCATTAATCGATTCCTTAGGGCTGTGATATCGCCGTAAATTAATATAACGATTCTGGAAATTTTCGAACAATAATAATAATAATAATAATAAATATCTTTATTTCAGACATATAAGTCCATAAAGTGTTAGTGATGCGTTAGTAACAAATGATGCTTATATGCTATATTAGTATTATTAGTAATACATTTATTTACTTAAACCTATAGTTATATCCATCCAGTGTTTTTGGATGGGGCAGTCTGGTCTGCCTACAATCATTTTCAGGATACTATTCCGACTGTTACGCAAGCGCTGCATTAAGGAAGCCGCTTTTTTACGTATGATGGCGTGAAAGCCATCGGTGCGAGCTTCCGCAAACATGCCCGATGCACTACAACGCCACGGTAGCCGTAACAGTATCCTGAAGGCGTTGTTATATTGCACGCGCAGGACGTTGTAGATCCGGCTCGTATATGACACCCATAGGCCGCTCGAGTAAAAGGACTGACAGAACGCTTTAAATAAAGTTATTTTGACGTCAGTCGTGCAGCGAGCGAACCTACGGGCGAGCATATTACTCCGCACCGCCAACGCCCTGCGCTCGCGCTCTATGTCACTATCGTCCCTTAGGTCACTAGTTACAACGTGGCCCAAGTACTTAAAACTATCTACCACATTGAGTATAACGCCGTTGAGATATACCGGTGGCACACGTCGTGACTGTTGTTTAGGTACTTTAAAAACTATGATCTCACTCTTTTTTGAGTTGTACTTAAGGCCGTGTACCTCCGCATACGTCTCGCAGGTCGATAATAACTCTTTCAGACCACCTATCGATGGGCTGAGCAACACCATGTCGTCTGCGTAGCTTATATTATTGACGCACGTACCGTCAATGTGACAGCCGACATGTGTGCCGCTCAGCCGCTCGATAAGCTGGTTGATATATAAATTAAATAACAGAGGCGAGCTTAACCCCCCCTGCCTTACACCGCATTCCATTTTGTACTCGTCCGACAGAGTACCGACCCACCTCACCCGGTTTTTTTGGTGCGAATACCAGTATCTGAGAAGAGATGTATACTCCGCCGGCACACCCGCGCCTCTCAACTTGTCCCAAAGCATATCATAGACGACGAGATCGAAAGCTTTCGACAGGTCGAGAAAGCACGCGTACACCGGCGTCTTCCTCGCGGTGTAGTACTTGACAGTGTGTTTCAGGCTAAGGATAGCACTCTCCGTGGACACTCCTACTTTGAACCCGAACTGGGCATCATGAACTTCAACGTATTCTGAGAGGCAGCCATTCAACAGTCCGTCAAGCACCTTGGCCATGGTAGTAGCGAGTGAGATGGGTCGATAGTTACTCATATCAGATGAGTCGCCCGTCTTGTTCTTAACTATGGGGACCACTATCGTCCGCATAAGCGGTTCTGGTAAATAAGAGTGACCCAGGCACAGGGTGAAAAACAATGACAAAACTCTAGGCAAATGGACCCCTGCATGTTTAAAATGTTCGATACTAAGACCATCGTGACCTGGGGACTTACCACGCTGCATTCTCGAAATAATTTTAGCCACTTTCTTAGCTGGTATTTTCACGTTCCGCTCCGTCACAATGGTCTCAGCAGCGGTCGCGTCACGTGGCTCTACGCTCAAGGGCGGCTGCATAGAAAAATGGTTCCTAAAAGCATCGGCAATGTGCTTGTGGTCGGTAATACCATCGACACTCACCGGGAGGCTGGGCTTAGCATTCATTTTATTTATGTTTTTCCAAAAATGTTTAAAATTCTTGGTAGCCTGGTTGGAAGCGAGGAGATCCATTTTAAGCTGGTCCTGCCTGTTTTGACACCACTTGAGTTTCGCTTTAAAATCTCTTCTCGCCACCGCCATATCATCAAATATACGACAACTGGCTGGTCGTCCGGCCATTGCCCACACTTGGAATTAAAGCCGCGCCTCGCGGTGCGCGCCTGAGACATGTTTGTTCCAGCCAGTGACATAACCACCCTTCCTCCGACACTCTGACCCACAAGTCTTAACGGCGGCCAGTGCCAGCGTATCAATAATATTTGAATACATTTCATCTAGAACTGAGCGATGTTCCATGTGATCACAGAATTTATCACAGCAATCACTCAGCTCCCGAGGAATGTCTATCAATCTGAGTCCAGAGTGACAGAGGTCGTGGTACTTGCTAGTCTGCTCTGTTGACCTTTGGCCCCAAATAACACGGTTCACAGGATTTTAGGCTTAATTTTATACAAATCACATTCGATCACAATCGGATAATGGTCGGACCAATACAAGTCATATAATACTGTCACACCAACAACCGATTGCCGTGCCGACTCAGTAACAATGCAGTGATCCAACCATCGATTACAGCCATGTGATTCACTTGTAAAAGTGTAGGTATTACTGTCACACATATTTATATCGACACAGAACCAACTTTGATCTGAACAAAAATTTATCATTTCATTATAAAACAACTCATTCGGATGTGCATTATAGTCTCCTATGATATAAAAAGCCTCAACTCCCTTATTCTCTTCTACCTCTATTATCGCGCGAATAGTACTAAGACAGGCTGTAAACTCTGGAAGATTGTCTTTAGAGTTCGTAGGCATATAGACACTGAAGATTACTACAGTTCTACTACTTACAGTTATGCTGATCGCGCACACTCGCACATTATCACACTTTATCGGCGACACTGACTCGAATGCATTTTTGCGCCATAACAATGCCACGCCACCGTACGGTCTCCCGGTCAGCAGGCCCGCCGCGGTGTCCACAGCCGACGTCCCGATGCACCCAAAGCTGTCATCAACCATGCTAAGTAGCGGCAAATCATGTGGCAGCAACCACGTCTCTTGGAGGGCTACCACATCCGCCGTCTGACATAACGCTTGAACTCCTTCCATTGACCTCTTGAGTGATTTACAGTTGAAACTTACTATCTTACTAAGATTGATCATTTTTTCTGTCATATTCATTTATTTTATTGATTTGTTGCCTCACATGAAAATGCACAAAACGCCTAAACGATATTCCGGAAGGCCACAACTTATCGTCTAAAAAAGTATCAATTTTATGCTTTGTTATAAAGATTTTGTACGCATTATAATCTCTTTCCTGTTTCATTTTAATTTTCACTAGTGTAATACGCTCTTGAGTCTTTTCATACACGTAGTTAACAATATCCTGCTCAGACACCGCCTTATGTACATTGGAAATAAATAGTGGCACTTTCGTGTCCGCCGCTCTGAACTGTACACTTTTCTCCTCACCATCAACCAACGCACACCCTCTTTGACTAATAAATCGATTTCTAAGTTTCCGCCTCTGCACCAAAGTCCATTCCTCATTATTAGTCGATGCCTTCCATTCACGGTCATTCTGAATAACCTCAGAAAACGACGGGCGCTTATCAGTTATAACATTCATATGTTTACATTGATCAGCTGCTTTCTTAGCCGGCGCAAGTACCTGCGGCGCACCGTAGGTACGCGGCGACTTCTCACTATCAGCTGCTAGTTCATATTCACTTGTCGTCTCATTTACACAGGCGCTAATCTTCCTTGCCGGGGTCGACGGCGGCGCCGGCGCATGTGTCAACTGTTGCACGGGGGAAAGAGATGGATAGTTCGTGGAGACATTGCGCTCGACGACAAATGATTCATCACCGCATAATGTAGGTAGTGCCATGGGCCCGCTGTCAGACAATTTAAATCTACCACCTCTTTGCATGTTTACATTTTTCTCTTGATTTACAAAAGATGTAGTTTTGTAATATTCGTTAATTCGATCATTCAATTCACTCTTAGTAGCATACTGATGTTGAAAGTCTTGTATACATTTCTCAAGTAAAACTATCTTTTTGAGCAAGGCGGTAACATCGACATGATCAAAAGTTACGGGTGGTAATTTTTCTAATCTTTTGGCAACAAAAACTGGAATTTGTTCAGGATCCGTCTCCTTGAATAAACAAATGATATCCTCCAGGTCTCGTAAGGTTTTTCCTTGACGCTTTCGTGTTGTCTGGCGCTTACTCAACGATTCAAACAGTAACGACTTTGCTAATTTAATATCCGCCGTACTAAATGCACTCTCACATATTTGCACCAGGCTTTGCTCGTCCATAACATCCAGCTTATTTTGAATAAAAGCCAACACCTCACATATCACAATGTTACAATTAGCACATTTCAATATTTTAGATGCGTTATCCATTATCGTCGCAAAGGTGCGTGACCTTGCTTGCGCTCGCGTTCACGGTCGGGACCGGACTGATATTGATATATACATAATACTGATATATACATAATATTATTTCGCTGTTGCTTAAAATAGATAAATAGAAAAAAGTGGTAAAAAATAAATATACAAGTCAAGCTCTTTTGATTTTGTTTCGTTTCTTACTGGACGGTGCTTTTAATTGCTTACTGAGATTTAAAAAAGCAAAACAAGTGTTTGGGTTTATACAACAAACAATCATAAAATCTAGGCTGCGTCCCAGTATCTACAAAGACTCAATTTCACGTCGAAGTATATATTTCACCATATTTATGTCATTCATCTAATAAATAAGATTATATAAGTATAATTAGCAGTAAACTGATTCCTCTCAAGAAGTTTCTTGATGTGAGGTACATCGTCATAGAAACCTGTGATCCTCGCTCTAACGATGCTGCAAATAATTAAAGTTCCCCGGCTTGCAGCGCCGCCACCCGCCGCGTGACAAATGCTCACTATCGTCGCTAAGCAACCAGCGCGGGCGAGGCGGGAGCGGGAGCGGGAGCAGGCACGGGCGCGGGCGTGGGAGCGGGTGAGGCAGACGGATGGCCGCCATCACTCCGCCGCTCACATTTACATGAAATATTTACTCCTATCTGAAAAATCGGTTCGGTTTTACAGATTCTGTTCTTCCCTCACTTAAGACACTCAATGCAATCATTATCAGTACCTGTAGAGCGCAATGAAGTTTACTTCTTGGTAGCTGCAATAACTTCCAGCTCGTGTTGCCGCTACGATACCAAGAAGCATCCGCTACGCCATTACTTGGAGCTTGCTACGAACTTACTACGCGGCTGCTACGCCGTTCTACGAGAGACATTTTGCCGTCTTATATTGTTCTTTTAGAGGAACATTTTTAAAATTACATTTTTAGAACACTTATTGTTAATATTCTTTAGAGTATAATAATCGAAGTCTAAACTTTTACATGAGTACCCTGATACAATGCAAATGTACGCCCTAATCATCACAAAGACGACTTTGGATTAAAAGTTATATCTTCAGCTAAATACGCTTTCCATGTAGTCGAATTAACGAAATAGCCGAGTAGATAACAAAGTTCGCACATAATTATAACATTAAGAGTTTGCAAGTTGCATTACATTTAAATACACTTAGCTCGGCTCGCTCTCATTAAAATTCTGTTCCTAAGGTCTGAATAAACAAGAACCATCTTTTGTCCACTTCAAAAATAAGAGTCACTAAATTTAGTCGCTCATAAATAATAATGCGGTATTTATAAAGCTGGGTACAGAGGGCGCGTTTCGGCGGCGGCACGCGCGCGCTCGCATATTCATCGCGCATAATCTGGCGCTAAGTGATAGCGCATGAATATTTAAAGTTATGCACTCGCGCTCAACTGTTGCGGCCGCGCGCCTCACCGAGTGCCGCGAGAGCTGAGCGAGCCAAGCACCGAGAGCCGCCGGCGACCTGCGTGCGGCGGGGAGCGGCCACTGGCGCAGGACAAGAGACGTGCTGCTGACGTCACCACGTGTGTTACATGCAGTCGCGGGTGAGGTCGCAGAGAAGACCGCTCAGTGACGTAGCCAACGCATCAAGTTTCAGACTTGGCAAGCATAACATTTACATTGACGATATAAACGATATGTGTTACAATTTTGAAAATAAGTTTTTTGGAATTTGCAAATTACCACAGTAGTAGTTACGTACTAGAGCCAAATTGGTTTCAATAAAAAAGTTCTAAGTAACGATTTAAAAAAATAGCTCTTGGAGGTCATATTGTGTTACATGGAATACAGTAATATAAGGTAAATATTAATATTTTCAGGCAAACGCTAAAATCTGTTTTACAACCTTTTAAAGATAATAGTTTAACGCGGAATCGAATCTGCTCCGAAACGGTGCGCTAACGACGTCACGACGTGTACCTTAAGTTCTTAACTGGGTAAAGTAGCGCATGCGCCAACTTAGTCATAAAACTTTCATGAACACCGAACACACAGGCCCATTATTATATGAAAAATCTTCCCTCACTGGCTGAAGCTGCATTATTCACTAAATAACAAGCACTTGTTCAAGAGAATACAATCTCCATAGGAACACAGTTTAATTTTATTTTCTACTAGCTGTGCCCCGCGGTTTCACCCGCATGAATGACAATTGATACACTATCGTTATAAATTATAGCCCATGTGTTATTCCGACGTATAAGCTACATTACTGTAAAGTTTCATTAAAATCCATTCTGTAGTTTTTGCGTGAAAGAGTAACAAACATCCACACATCCATTCTCACAAACTTTCACATTTATAATATTAGTAGGATTTTGGTAAACAACTTATAAGATGAGTGTGTTGAGGTACCAATACTTTGACCTAAACACACTTAGTCCCAACTCTGCTTATTAAAGAGAGTGAGAATTTTAAAACCTCACAAGTACAGGATAAAATAACAAATTTGTTTGAACCGGACACACTACCGCAAAGCAAAACAGTTTGAAACGAGCTTGTTAAAAACTGGGCCCCGTTTAATTTGTGTGTTATCCAAATAAAGGCAAGTTGTTCATTTGACTCGAATGATAAAGTCGGCACGCAACTGACGCAACGGCCCGGGAGCTGCTAACACGGAGTCGGCGTCGGCCGAGCGACTAATATCAACAGTAATGGCGTCAACTATGTGGCCCTTTATCACGTGACGAGGGAAACAGAAGGTTCAATTCTTACAAGAGTTCTTGTGTCATGCCATAACCATTGTTCTTTTCGCATTACTAAAGTATTTCTTCTCGCAAATACCTTTATTTGAAATTATTTATGTTTAAGATGAAAATAATGGTGTTACTTCTCTCTATAATTCTTCGATTATTTTGGATGGGCTGCAAGATATGCACTGAATCTTCTGCATGTTTCGTTTTATGTGGTAACCCTCGGCAAACAAGGGACGCGTTCAATTTTATGGCTTCATATCAGAGATACATCCGCGATCGTCGGCATACATTAGCCGGCTTTACGCGCGGTTCGCGCCTCGTCGCGACTGTAGCGTCATGTGCGCTGCTACTGCCACAACATACGCCACGTAATACTACTTAACAACTAAATAATATAGTTTCAACAAACTGTTTACATTGAAGTTAATCCTTTCTACATTGGTGTAGTTCGGTTTAAATTTGACTAGAAAGACCGTTCTATTTATTTAACTCAGTCCCTGAGGGAGCCGTAGCAACATAGGTAAACTTAATTATAACAAAGCGTGTTACGAGCTTATGTAAAAACTTTTATGTTAGTTTTTTTACCATAACACCAGGGTTTTTATGGGCTTAACGCCCAGGAACCTCCCTAATTTCTGAGTCATTGAATTGGATACATTAACTTGAATAATAACTTACTATTGATCATACGTAAGCTTGCAAATAATAATGAACAGAACCAAAGCGTGCGTGTAGGGGTGACGGCAAACGTGTGCGTTTAGCGGCACGAGCGCGTGATGCCCACGGCTTTACCGCACCTCGCCGCGTCCGACTGTTGCGACCCGCGACCGACTCGCAATGTGTGCTATCATCACACAAATTACATTTTAAATTAAACCTTTTGTGTGTTTTTATTGCTGTCGATAATAATGCGTACGAAATAATGTTCATGTCATGAAACTGTTTGGCCCTGTTTTGTTAAATGGCATTGAGTAAAAGAAGTAATGTAAGTTCTAATATGAGCACAAACAAAACAAATAGCATAATCATTTTGTGGAAGTATTAACAAGTTTACAAAATACACGCTTTGAATAAAATTAGAAATACTAGCTACGAAACTAAGGTAAAGTTTTAATAACTGTATCGTTTTGTGTGACATAAAAAACTTACTTTAAACAAATGGAACACTTGACGAAAAAAGAGCACAAAAATATATTCAGGTGAATAAAGAGTAACTGGAAGTAAGAGCCGGTAAGCAAATGGTGCCCTGGGGAAGGCTTCAGACGAAAAATAAGCAAATACTCGGTTATTTTAGTACATTATTTATATACATTTTATACGTGTAGGTAAGTTTTAAGAGCATAGTATGAAAAACAAAGTTTTATTCAAGTTGACTGCTAAGACCAGATATTGGTCCTTCTCGCCGGTTCTGCTTGCCGCCATATTTCAAGGTTTTGATGCAGGATGTGGTTCTCCATAGATTAGCGGAGCACTCCTATGATTATATTTGCATAATTCAAATGGTGCAGGGAATAGTATTCAGGAGTATTCAGTGGTAATCAGTGGTAATGCATTGCGGAGCGTCGCGCCTCAGTGACGCTCGGCTCGGAACCTTACCCGACTATTTTATCACTAAACACTGCAAGATAAGGCTTAATGTGTTCAGATATTGGGTTCAGATTTGCGTAATTATGCCACCTTGTGCAAAGGTGCAGTTGGAAAGCAAATTGATTCTAATAATTTTCTGAACGTGTTTTCGTAAATGCAGATTATATTTCAGTATGTTTGTATCACCATAACCATAACCAATGGGCAACTAGAACGAGAAGATAATAAATACGTGACGTCACGTAGAGTGATGCAGAGCGTTCCCGCGGGATGACGCGCTGTTTGTTAACGTGTTAGAGCGTCAAATTACAAGAGGAGGATTGTAATGTAACGGGATCGCAGAAGGATGTAGCGGTAAATAAAACGATAACTAAAGATAGCTCCTTGCCTCCTTTCCTAGAGTACTTGATAATGTTATATACCAACATGACTTATATGTCATGTCAAAATACAAACTAGTACTAATATATATCAAATGTGTCATTAATCCCATCTAATCCTACAGACGTGAGACGGACAGATTCCAGTAAACCTTTGCCTACCGTTAGAATTAGTAAATAATGCCTATACTTCAAAAAATCCTTGAGGGAAAAACGTTCGGCCTTGGAGTCAACAACTAGGTTCTTAACCTCCATTATTAAGATACACTACCGATCCCCGCGCGCGACAGGTGGCGCTGCACATCGCGAGCCGCTCTCGCGCCAGTCAGCCGCGATGTTGAAACACTTATGTTTCATAATATCAGACAATCTTCTGCACTTGATACAGAAGTTACTTCTGTATCAAGTGCCGTCTTTTGTTTGGTCAACCGTGAATTGTGATTGGCTGAGATTAATACTTATATGATAGGTACGTTACCGGGGGCGACTCTCTTGAGTGTGTGTTTAGGACATGAAATATCGAACGTACAAAAGGTCTGGACTTTTTATAGGATAAGGTTTCGAAGATTGCTTTTTGTATCATAATAATATTTGTTTTCAAAGTGAGTATGGGTTAAGAGTTTTCGATGTTAAATCGAATAATTTAAGATGATCGTCCGTCAAAATTATAGTTTACGTACACTAAGTTTATGATGTTTTACAGCTCACGTTGAAGCCCTCATCCTTGGCAGTTTCTAAGTACTTGTGAAGCTATCACAAAGATAACTCCAGAGCTAAACTTTCCGTGAGGGTTAACAACAAACACGAGGACACTAAAAACTATACAACTAGTTTATAAAACTAGTTAGCGAGAGGGAGGCAGTGGTTTGCCGCTCCGGCACAGGTACCTGTGCTCTGACCGCAGTGATTGTTGACCTGGCAAGGACTTTACTAAGGTACAATTTAGTGTAGTAAAAAAAATAAAAAAAATATGTAACTTGCAGAATTGCATGTAGATTGGTGTCTAGTTATATGCCTTGGTATATAAGTTAAGTCTCACCAAAATTAAAGCACGAGACACATGCTATTTTTCTATAATATGAAATGATATTATCGTTGCATTTTCTCTACTGTATTCACTTTTATAATCTCTTACTTTAAAAACATACAACAACAGCATAACCAAAGCCGTTAAGGCAACTGCTGATCAAACACGTCACCCTTCACTACCTGTCACAACACATACATTACTTGCTTCACATGGCGCGTAACAACGTCAGCGATGTGAATGGCGCAATCAGCAGCAAACAGTGCGATACGACCGGCGACGTGTCGGCCGGTATTGGATAATCACTGAACAAATATTTGTGTGCGCGTCGAGAGTCGCCCTGTCATTATCTCGTATTGTGTTGCATTCACTGCGCAATAAAATAGGCCGGAGTTAGGGTTGACAGCAAGCACTGCAAATTGTCCCAATAATTTCCGCTTTGTTTTATTCCTGAACGTTCTCAATTAAACATAGCGAGTTAAAATTAAAAGCGATGTAGACCTGAAGGGTATGTACAAACGTAACGTACTAATAAAGGGGATTGCGACTATCTATTTATCGTCAAACGCAGTTTTAAATTTCTGTTTATACGTTGTATACAAAAAAACTGGGGGTTTAGAGATTTAAACATTAATGTTCCCGTTTGGGGATAAGATGCTTGTATAAGCGTCTGGTACATTTAAATTTGCAAGTACATTTAAATAAGCACCACATTTAACTAAATTTAAAAAAGTTCACTGGTCAGCCCTACCAGTAACCCAATTATGTTGCTTATTAATATTAATGTAAACACTGTCGCATGTCCAGCGTCGGATGCAAGAAATAAGCATTAAATTAAATGGGTGACGGATAACGTTGATGCGAGTGATTACCTTAACGGTATAGTTCCGCAGAGCGCCCGCCAGCAGTGCCAACAGTGCCGACAGTGCCGACAGTGGCGACTGATTGTAAGGCGCGCGCGGATCTCGCGTAATGACCGGTGTTAAGACAATGACGCGTTTGATCGCCGATCGTCCCCGCCAATGAGGTGCTAGGATGTGAAGTGTGACGTCATTTACACGTAATCGTAATCCCGTGCTTAAGAGTGATCACATCGTAACTGCTGAGCTTTGCGTTTTGTGCTTCATTTCCTGAATAGGCACACGCTTATTTGCAAATGAAACACACGTAATTTTGCTGTCAGATGATTCGTATAATCGCTTTATGAGACTTTACCGATGATCCATGGTATATAATCCGTCATGTCAGTATATTTAATGTTTAAACCTCATTTTCACACGTAAATCACTCTAAATACTGTTACTTATTTATTAGTTAACATTGAGTCGTCTCATTAAAATATAAAGACTACTCTGTAACAGTTGGCAACGTATCAATCATGGTATGTTTTAATTTCAAGTCCATTTACAGTAACTAGGAGCACACAAATCGTCAAGTTTTAATACCATGTTGGTATACACATTTTGAGACTGCTTCTAAAGCTATATTCATAAATAGAAGCACGAAACATGCTGACTTACAAAAAAACATTTGGACATAAAGTGTAATCATATAATTCGGCGTGAACATAATATTAGTACAGCGCTGTAAACAAAAACATTCCCTGTCGGCAAGCGTGAAGCGTCACGCGATACTAAGCAACAAAGCGAGCCGCGATAATGAAATCATCGCGCGATAATCGCGAGCAATCAGCCGCGAGCCCGTGACGTCACGACACAACCCCCCGCGCCCCCCACCTCCCGCACACCGCGCACCTCGCCTTGCCGGCTCCTGGTTACTGCTGTTTATTTTTAATTCTTAATTATAATTTGAGATAAGGAAAAAAACCGGTGATCAAATAATATTTTCTATGTATTTTCCCTAACTTGCTGCAAGACAAATAAGTGTCTCAGCATTTATAAGTGACAAATTTAGCTATGTAATTCTTAGGTCCTTATTCATTTCTTATATATATACTTATCTAAATAACTAACGCCATCTTCGTAAAACTCGTGAGCCCACGAGTTGACACTTGTCTGGTTTCAGCGTAAATTGATCTCCAGTCTGAGTAGTACAGAATTAATACAAAATTCCGTCGCTACTGATTATCTGAAAGTTGAAGAGTTGCAGTGTCACGTGTCAATCACGCCGCAAGCCCGCTCAGCTACGTTGCGGGGTATTAAAACTGCTAGACGAGTGGAGTTGGTGAGGCCACCGCCGGCCCCCGGTTGCACCCGCTGGCCCCTGGTGGCCCCCCAGACCCCCGCTCAAAGCCTACAGCTTGTTACAAAAGGTTTTATCGTAATAACATCAGCAGGCGGTATTCAGCTTTTCATAACTTTTATTTAATTTTTTGTTATTTTGATTGAGACGCTTTTTTATAGAGCGAAAGGACTTAGGGGTAATTATTGATTATTCGTGTTAACTCTTTAAGTTCTATTTATTATATCTGGATGTATGATTATATCTGTATTTATATCAGGATGTTTAATTCGTTCCCAACCAAAACATCACCTTAATTAAGATTGTGGGTTACTGTTGCTTATATGGCTTTCGTTTTAGGAAGTCAAAGATGAATTTATTTCAAATCTTTGCAATCTAAAACATTAATACAGTGCAGGTGTCATCGTTAATCTCATTTACTTATTATCTAACACTTAACACGCAGCTGTGACGGTGGCGATAAGAGGACCGCGGCGAGCTTTACGGGCCACGGCTAAGACCGCACTGATTTATAACCAACTTCCCCTTATTATAATATAAACAAACGTTTAATTGTGTATCTCCCGCCAAAAATGCCCAACACAAGGGAAATATTTATGTAACAAATTATGTATAAATTCCGGGTGATGTATCTCCCATAACACAGCATGGCATTACACTTGAGATCACCCACCGGTCGTGAGCGCGTCTTCATCGTAATGTGGAGCAATGCGCGCGTGATCCCGCCTCGCACGCCAGGCATCCATCACCCGCGAGTATAACACATTACATAACACAACAGATTCCCCATGGGAACATTATGTAACCCGTCCTTAAGACATGCTATTGATATGCTCGCGTTTATTCCCCCATGTTTTTATTACTTTGAACGGTTTGCTGATAAATATTTATTATTGTAGCGTTTTTTGTAATGTATAATCAATCTTAAAAAAAAGGAATCACTATGCAATACATTGGCCCTTCAGTAGTGCCTATTAGTTAACTCGGGATGGTAAACAATAAACATTAGTTAACCGAAACATTTCATTAGATTGTTATCTGATTACATTATACGAATACAAATGTTAAGAGAAATGGACTCTTAGCTTTTCTACACGAAGGAGTAAAGTAATGAACTAGGCATCTTAATTGCTAAGGAGATAACTAGATGAGAACTAGGTATCGATAGTTCCTTACAATATAATGTTCCATTGTTTCAAATGTTAATAATATTCATATTGATTTCATCTTATGTGTCGTAAATAAAAGTGTTAATCAAACGACATAATAAGTGCATTCATTATGAGATAGGTAGCGTGAAGAAAATAAGATATATTGTAATTACTCTGCAGTATAATATATTGTGCGATGTTATCAGCACAATGAAATGCAACGAGCTCAACAGCATTGCACCAGGCGGCCGCCAGCACTTGAACAGATAATCTAAATTAAAACGTTTACGTTAAAAAGTTTCTGCTTTAAATAAACTATCTTAATGATGAACAGACATGCAATTTAAAGTTATCATTAAATAAACTGTTTCGCCCGAGCGCGGCGCGGGCGAGGCTGAAATATCAAGACTATGGAATCATTTAAAAACTAATTCATTCAGAATAGTTTCAAAGTTGAAAGAATACCCTGCAATCGCGTGTTCTACACGTCATAATAAAAATAAACCGCAGAAGGTAAACATAAAGCGGATCTTTTTTTTAGTTAGGTTCTTTCATGCCATAAGATTTTACAGAAAATGGAAGAATATGATCATTACTACTTTTACTTTAGGAAATGTTTCAGTAATAATTCAGTAATAAAAAGAGAGAGAGAGAAGTATTGGTAAATTTGAATTAATCATTTTTTAAGGCGACCATGATTATCAATATGCAGCTGGATGCCGTTGAGCTTCTCTACTTGTCTGCGTGGTGTGTTGACACCCGCTGCGCGCTCCCGGCAGTGTCTCGTGTCCATTAATTATGTGTTCCGTCCGGCGACCGGCGCGGCTCCGGGACTAAGACACCGGCTCACCCGGTCCGGACCGAGCTGGTTGAGCTACCGGCCGCCGGGGACCGCACAAAGACAACTGCAAGTCAAGGGGGAGGCTCCGGTATTTACAATGCGACTTTTTGTTCTTATCTGCCGAACAGGCAAAGTTTTTACCTAATACTGTAAAGTAAAAGTTGCACTAGTTAGAACAGTTCTTAGTTGCGGCTGATTGCACATTTAATGATGAGTCTGAAGACAGGAAAGTTAAGTACAAAAAAGTCGCCCAGCGCGCGCGCGCTGTTTCTTTGCTGGAGTTATAGTTCGGCCGTGTTGTCCCGGCTTACTGCTCACTGCACTTTTATTAAACACTACCAGGCTAGCATTAAGTTTACCCTGTAGTTTTGGTATTGTTTCGTTTGTAATATTTTTTATAACTTGGCGAAGTTCTTATTTTCTTTTTCCTTACATGTTTTGCCAAAATAGCCTGAAACTGACAGCTATAATCGAGGCTGTCACACAATCATTCATTGTTTGAGCCTTATCAATACAAATTACAATATTAAATAATGACAGGCCAGCGGAAACCAGCGTCATAAGGTAATTGAAATCAATGGCGAGTCCATTGCGCTGGGATCTGCGAGCGGCGTTGTATTAGCGGGACATCCATCACGCGATATGATCGGCGGCGACGAGAGCCGACGGCGCGGCGGCGCGGGAGCGTGGTGGCAGCGTGGCGGGTGCGTGGCGGGAGCGGGGCGGCTGCGGCCACGCATTACGGAACAAATGGACGGCTAATACGCATAATTCTCTGAAGTCAACTCGCGTTGTTTATGAGGTGCCGTGGGCGCTAGTTAATAGATAACCGATGTATTGGCAAACCTATTTATTAAGTGCTTAGTAAGCGAAATATGGCATTAGAATGTAGGTACCTTACTTATTGTCGCAAGACAATTTATATTATAGTTAAATGTTAATTAAGTTTTTTTCTACAAACAAATGTTCTCAAGATATTGATGAACAGTGAAACTTCACATTATCTTGAATTTCATTAAAGGAAATGCACTCTAAGTCCTGTGCGACTCACTTCTAATTAAAATATCCACCATGTTTTTAACTTTGACAAAGACTGGTGGTGAAAATGCGAAAATGAATAACAGGAGACATGGATGAAAATTATAAAGTCTCACTTTACCAATAAGACTAGCTAATGCTAACCTCACAGTATAATAACTACCGCTTCGGTGTTTAACAGCGCAGTTAGTTTAATAACGTTCAAACAATCCCAGCGAGGCAATTAGCTGGATAGAATGTATCAAGTAATACATATAGAGAGACCTAGGCTGAGCTAGCCGCTAGACACAGCTTAGCGAGGGATTACCGGCGGCGCGGTGACGTCACAACTTTATGATTTACGACCTTTAATTTTCATCTAAAAGAAAGGCTATGACAAAGTTGTTATATAACAAAGAACATTTTTTACAAACGCTACGATAGTCCTACTGGCATCATTGTTCCAGTTATACCTGTGCCTTCTTCTGCTTATCATGTTTAGGTCCACTGCTAAACATTTTCCTCTTAATATTTACGGTAGGTAGATAAGGAAATATCATGAGGAAATGGATTACAAAAAATTGAACCTCATATCGTCAATCCGCAATGAGTAAGCGTGTATATTATTATGTTAGTAGTATCATGTATGGTACAGTAGTAACACACAGCTGTAACCATCGCCTGTTGATTCAAGTAAGTAACATTGTGACGCACAAAAGGATTGGATTCATACAATTTGTCCGAAAATGCTTGTAACTCAATACTTTGTTCATGAAACTTATTTAGTTTCGGTTACTATAGAGCGGTTTACCGCAACATAATTACTGAACCAATTAAGTTAGGTTGAAATACAAGAAGGTGTATATACAACCTGCAGATAGTTTTCGTTTTTAAATGAGGGTAGACCGAACATAATATTATTTTTCTACAATTAAATCTAATGTTTTTTTTTAGGATAAAGAGGGTAGATAAAAGATTTGAAATTATTTTGATACTAATCAAATGTTAAGTTCGTTACGTTGTTACGTTGGTTTATTTATGGATAATTGAATGAAACACAAAATAAAGTAACATCGATTGCTGTTGTGAAGTTTTTCAATAACATATAAATAAATAAACATGATGCACTGCAGTAGGTATCTAAACCCGATTATAATCAATATAACAAATGATATTGATGCCTTACTTTAGTTTTTATTTAGTATATAGTTACTTTTGTTTTTCTTTTTTCTAGTGCACATAGCAATTTTTGTATATCTAAATCTGAGAAGTCATTTATACTCGTGATTCTTACTATAAATAGGTTAACATGAATATTTAGTACCTCCATAACACTTATACCTCTCCAACCCCTGACTCGGGGCTGGTCGTGACGTCACCAGCGATCAGTATGCAACGCTCGTGGCCTGTTGTTGTTCTCTATAATTACCGACCAATCAAACGCCGCTCCTCACTTCCACTTAATACTGATAGCTGTTTAATCTGATAACAAGTGGTCTAAGAAGTCGATCGAAACACTTTGTATTTATATTTAAAAATGATGATGATGATGATGATGATAATGATTTAAAAATAATCTGAATAGGACATAAACGAAAAATTTTAATAGTGTGATTGTGTGACTCACTAAACATTGAGAATAACAGAATAAAAAAAAAACATCTTTTGCACTTGAAACTCAGTTCTGCAAGAAGGTTGTATTTTTTTTACATCACTCTTCAATGATCAAGATATGCGGAACACAGTGGGTTATACATACTTGGAAACACTTTGGTTATCGAAATCAGCAGACTTTCAGTTTCCCATTCCGATTCAGAAGGCCCATCCGACATCCCCCGGCGCGGCGTGATTTACCAGCTGCCAATAATTTACTCTTTTAGGTCATGACTGCTGCCACAGTAGCGACACCTAGTTACCAAATAGTGTGAATGGCTTGTTTGTTGCTTGTTGAACGTCAACAATAGCAAATTGAAACGGTTGACAGAAATGAAATTGTGAAGCCCTCATTAACCGATGTGGTAATTCAATTTGAGACTAATTATTTTGTGTTGATACAAAATAGGATAAATTGTGTTTTGAATTCAATTATATCAGTTTGTATAATTGGATGGTTACAAGTGTCCTGATTGATGCATTTGATAACAAACACAAATTGTTATTTTGACTACGGATAAAATTATCGCATTTCGGAAAAAATAATTATTAACATACTTGTGTTTTACATAGTTTTCTGCAAACTCATTTAGTTTTCACATCATAACAGAATACTTCTTAACTATGCTTACACTTCAATCATTTGTTCTAAATATTTAATCCCAAACAAAATTCTGACCAACCATCAACATTTAAAATTATTTTGCTAAAAATTCTCCAATAAAATTTACTGAATCATATTTCACGGACAACAATGAGCCCAGAATAATCTTTAGATTATATAAAAGATTGTGAAACTAAAATCTAAGGGGAATTTCAGCAATGTCCATTTTAGCGTAATAATTGGCGCTGTCACCTTTAAAATATAGTCTATTATACAAAGCTGAGCGAACAGCCGTGTTATTAAATAAGTAAACAAATAAATCCCGCAACAAATTTCCAAAAGAAACATTAATTTAGCGAGCCGACGTTTCCGGCGGGAATCTTTAAAGTTTAGCCTTTCACCGCTTGCGGGGAACCTGACGCGGTACATTTTAATCTTACTCGACTTGTTGCGAGACTACATACAATAATGTATTCGTTTCGAATAAATTAATCTTATATCCTCCACCGAATATAGTATAGGCTTTTGAAACTTGTTCTTTAAATATGGACATAACTAATTTTGCAAACTAAAGATAAAAAGCATACCAAAAAAAGGACCTCATTCGCCAATGAGGACCAAATTGTTTATCAAACAGATCTGAAGACGAAATGAGAGCTACTCATCTATAACGCACCCGTGTATGATGTTCCTCACGCCATCCTCTCGTTACCGCCACAATGCTGCGGGATATGGCCGCTCAACAAAAACCATTGATCACGTATACATTACTACTGCCCTATGTTCTCTATATGTAGCGAGTAATGGAAGATAAACAACTACTTAATGTGATCATAAAGCTTAGAATTATTTCCTTCTTCTTTTGTAATCAATAGACACTTCTATGATATCAAATTGTGGTGTGGTCCTCTAATTATATCTATTGTATTCACGGATAAGTCATTGAAAAATAATTGATGTTATCCAAAAAGTAAGTCGATTAGAACTTACTAAAATTGGCAGATCCTTTGTTTCAGCGTAAATTTTTATGAGTTTTCTAATTGTAAGGAAACAATTATAAACCGATAACTAGACTTAATTCGTGGATACCCAAACACTTTTTAGCATGCAGATTATGCAGATTTATCTTAACAATAATAAATGACAAGTCATTATTAAGATCAGTTAAAGCAATAAAGTATTTAAGAATGCAAGTAGTGTATTACTTATAGAAGCAAACTACATCTCTTTATCCGAGTGCTGAACAAAGATACGTTCCGAGTCGTTCCTGTAGTGCTATTCTGTAACATTATTTTCATGTCTCGACAGTGGAATCCGCGGTGAGATGTCAAATACGTATTCTCGAATTTGAATTCTAAATCAAGGCCAATTGGGTTCACTTTTGAAGTGAGCTTTATTGTCACTCAGGTGAAGCTCGATACGGAAATTATTTACAGAATAGACATACTGATCGCTTCAGGTCGGTGCGGCGCGCGGCGGCGGCGCGGCAGTGCGGCGAACAATGTACAAAGCACTCCAACTCGGACCATCTCATCACGCTAGTGCTTGCTCAACGCTTGCAGCGGCTGCCCTTAAAACCCGTCTACACACGTACAGGCAACACGCAGCACTGCAGCGCTGCAGGGGCCGGAACTGATGCGCTCTTTTACTATTCAAACTAGTTGAGGAAATTTCATTATTTTAAAATACTTTATCCAAACAACGAGTGGTTGAGGCAGTCTGGATCACTTGTAACTGCAAATGTTTTTGAGTTATATTAAACAACAAACTTCAGTAAGATCTTTTTTAATTTTAATTTGATTAAATCAAATGTTTACCAACGGAAAGTACCGTGAATTGCGAATCAGGTATACCTACATTATTTCCTGCGGAATCAGTAACCCTAATAAATAATCAAACAGTTGCACAAATATATTTTATTTAAAGAGTAATAAAAACACGACGCATGTGGGTCCTAGTGAGGCATATCATTAACAGCGCAGGTATAGCTATTGGCTTTACTTTGCGAGCGCTTTTGAGTCTCCGAAGATAGCGCGGCATTAAACTCACTCCGCGCCACACATCCCCGCGCGCGGCGCACGGCGCGTGGCTCACTCCAAGTATTTTCTTTGCATGTATTAGCTTACTTTTTCTTTCCGAAGCAATGGCTCTTAGCAATTCCAATAGTGCGGAGCCTGCAGCGATGCATTACTAACTCATTCTTCTGTCTACGCTCAAGTTTTGCAGAAAATAATTACAGCTCAACATTTTAATTTCTTTTGAAAATTGTTTGCATTTATAAGGACAAGTTATGAGCAAAAAAAGCTGCATGTATAGAGTAAATGCGACTTAAAGATCCTAATGAAGTTGTTGCACAACTACATCTTTCTTCAACAATTCTTTAACATTGAATAAAATAATTATTTTATTAAATAATAAAACCTCTATTGTATTCCGTGCATTCAGGCGCACCGGTCAGTTTTACGGCTCCGTTTGAATCGCCGTAAAGTTGTGCATTATTCCGGAGTTATTGTGCAGAGGGGCAAACAGCGGTGCATTAGTCATACGACCGCAGCCGCAAATATACGGCGCAAGTTGTTCTACCGCCTTTACCCCGCACGCCGCCGCCGCCGGCCAGCTTGTAAGACATTGTGTGAAGCGTTAAGTGCTGCCCGCTAACGCTGCCCACTACAAAACACTCACACAAGTTTGGTTTGAATACCTCATAAGGTAAAGGTATCTTTAATAGTCGTGGTAATGTTTTGAAGTAAGTTTCTTTCACCAAAAATATGACTCAAAATCAAACTCACATAATGCATTCATAATTTTATTATATTTGATTACCGGAAACGAGTAATCAAGTATGTAGGCACTTTTATTTCAGAAACAATCTCCCGATTTCCATAGGCCCAGCTAGAGCTCAAAGTACAGCTAAATAAAACTAAAAAAAAATCCGTAAAAAATTCACCTAACATTTCCCAGGTCTTTGAACATGCGTTGGTCCAACACAATGTCAGTCACTTGACTGGTCCTTACCCCGCACACAAACAGCTCGGCAGCTACAGAGCGCTCGGCGTAAGGGCGCGCACGCAAGAGCCGCTCGCCACGCAAGTGCGCCGCCATCGCGCCAGAGCTTTGCCGCAGCCAGTGCCCGCTGCCTCAAAGGGAGCACAATCGAAACGAAGCACGCAATTAGGTGAATAAATATGACTGCAAGAGGAAAACACGTTTTGAAATCTAGTTTTTATTTTATCAGTCAATTTAGGTCATAAGATTTGACTTACAGGTAGGTTACACATCAATTATGTGATTTTCTCTTATATTGCAATTGTTTTGTAAATTACACAGAGGATGTGTAAATTGTGTTTTCCTAAATCTCCTTTTATTATTGCGTTTTGTTTTTATTTCACACATTATGTCGGCTCCTCGCCCTGGGGGAGGTAAACGGATACGCCGTGCGAGTTATAATACGCATAATAAATTATACAAATGTTTTCGCTTGACAAATGTAACTTTATCGTCTCGCTGGCGTCACGTCATAATGTTACGCAATTTGTAAAGAAAACAAGCTGTTTATCTGTTACGCGTACAGGTCGATTCATTTGTGGAAAATTGAAGTTCACCACTAGCGATAAATAGCAATAGGTAGGTAGGTAGACTGGCTCGCGGTTCCGCTCCGAGTCGCTGGAACATTCATAAGGCCGCGATCTGCGGGCGAGACGTATCGGTGCAGATTAGCTGCCCTGCATCGAGTTTGTTTGCGCGATATAAAGGCAGAGTCCACTTTGATATAAGTATATGTTTGTTTTGTATTCAAGCTTCTACACTTTTAAAGGAAACTGCGAGTACCAGCGAGAGCTTCGAGTACTACTTGGCGTAACAGTATTGTAGTTAGTTTATTTAAAGAGTTCATTCTGTAGAGTGCATAATTGGAATATCTAGCCAGACGCTTTCCTTTTAGAATAACTCCAGAGCAAACTCTTGGGTAACTGTATATTTTCACTAACCCCGTTTAATTTATACAAAAATGTAAAACGGTAACTAAAATGCGGAGAATATTATAATGTAGCACATCCTGGATGCCCTGGATAAACCTGGGGAAGGTCGGGAGCGTTCTCACTGCATTATAATATAACATAACGAGGGAATAGGTTTATAATCTAACACCCTTTCACTCTGTTTGTTTTTTCTAATACGTTTATAATAATAATCTAATAATCTCTTTAATAATGTTGCTTTCTACTATATACATAATTACATGTAGTAATTAAGTGACATTTAGATTATATTTCATGGGTTGACGTTTTTTAATAATAAATATCCCAGCAGATAAATATTCGGCTGCAAAATAAATATCCCAGCGAGTTCCTTGCTCCAATTTAATAACCATATTATAACCATTACAGTTTCACATTTCAGTACAACGCACATCTACACGAAATTACGTACGTTGCGGACTCAGCTGCTTTTGTATTGATAAAGGCAATTAAACTCTTCCAATTATTGGTCTGCCAATCAACATATAATTATAATAACCGTGTGTGTTGCCGGTTTTCACACGATTTCGCGGTTGTCGGCTGTTATTTTCACTGTTAATGAAGCGAGAGCTCTGCGTGCGGGAGCATGCAATACACTATAATTAACATATTACGACTTCAAAAACTCGAACATGAGCATTTACTGCTACAATCTTATAGCAAATAAAATCAGTTTTTTTGGCAGATCTTTATAAAGGTGTTTCTTTTCTAGATCCTCAACTAGCAGCTAAAACGTGAAATCTAAAAGACATTTCAAATGTCTTATAATTTGATTAAACCGTAAGTAGAACCCAATACAGTGAAGCGGCCTTCGAGCAAATCCCATAGAAAGGGCGTAACGGCTCTGTATGTTATATGGATATAACCCTCCGCCTGCAGCTCCGCCTCGAAGGCCCCGTGAGATATGGTGGCCATCGACACCACTCAAGGGTTTCCTGTTTATATGCGCAACGGTGTCGAATGCTGAACAGCGATAGTGTTTTTATGTATGGACTGCAATAGTAACATGAGAGTTGTATATGAATATTTGAGATTAAACGTAAATTAAGGTATAACATATTATTTCTACACTCCTACGGTGAGTATCTACCAATGTTGAATAATATTTATTTATTTATTTATTATAAAGAAAAAATAAAGATAATATTATAGGAACTTAACCTTTCGGTTTATGGGTAGCAAAGCGATGCCATTAGTTGAATCTTATGAACAATAATAGTGTATGTATCAAATATTTGCGTACCGGGTCACACCAAACTAGTTTATTTAGTTATATGACTGTAACGAAGTGAACGATGAGCTGCATCATGCACACGGATACATCGCGTCCACACTCTAATATTTATTCACGCCAATAAATTTGTTCAAACACAAACGGTACAGTAGGAAAAAAATAATTGCCAAAGCTAAATCATGAATACGTGGAAATTTTTTGTATCTTTTTGCTTTCGAAAATTGTTATTTTATCCCGAAAAGCTCAAATAATACACATTCTTTTAAATGAAACCGTATTTTATTTAAACGAAATTTGTAGTGAAAGACCAATCCCGCAGCTAAGGACCAATTTAATTCGTCCGCAAGCAATGACAGGCGCATCCATTTTCCTCCGCAAGCGATCAGTTCTCCCATAAAGCCGGCGCTACATCTCTCACTTGCCACGGTGGACAATTTTATTTCCGCTCCAAAGCGCGGCCATCATAAATCTGCGCGAGTATTTCCCGCCGGCCGCGCCCGAGGCAGCGACAAGACGACGTGTTTGGTTACAATTGTACGTTGAGGTCGGCATATCAATAGAAAGTAATGTTGCGTACACAGTTATGTTGTGTATTGCATGTTGAGTATCTAAGTAATAAAATTCTTAACATAGAAAATTGTGGGACTATACTAGGACACAAAGGCAAATTACATTAGGCAAAAGTTTGACAGCTAATGTAACTTTTATGAGTAATTAATTTTATGTCTATAATATTATTCAAAGGTACCAAAGAAAAGTATTATATAAATACTATTATTGCATATAACAGAGAGTGAAGACAGAGCAACACCCACACCAGCAACAAAACCCTTAGAAATTATTTCCCCAGTACAGTATTATGAACGCCATTACTGCGTACCTTATGAGAAATACAGCCTATTACACCTGTAAGGAAACTGCGTACCTGCAATTTACCCAGTCATAATAGCAGCTAATGCTTAGTAATACTTAGTAAGCAGTGAGCACATATTTGGTCGACGCGGCGTGCGGACGACAAGTCGATGGCCGCGTCTATTACTTTATGCAAATCTCCGCAGCGACCGCGGCCAGCAATGCCGCCCACCGACGACTAACTGCCTTTTACTTTTTCTACCCATTATTAAACTCTTTCCTGTAGAAATGCAGAAAAGAAGAAACTTTTCAAGTAGAAATAGTTTTAATGAGATTTTGTGACTCGGTCGACTAGTTCAGTGATTGAATGTTTATAAATTAAATAGTTGCTGGAAAATTTAATATTTATAATTGGATTAAAAATGGTATTCTTAAATAACAATTAGGTATGTCAATTTATAATTAGCATTTATCAAAATTAAAAAAAAAAACAAAATTCTTGTTTGACTTAGGCTACAAAGTAGCGCTTGTCAACGTCCATACAAAATTGCAATACAAAAACGACAGCACCCTAAGGATATCACAGGCTAACATTTTAAAAGACTATTTTGTAATTTTGTTCTGTATCTATGCAATGGCACCAAAATTGTACAATCACTTGCCAAAGCATATTAAAGACTGCAAGAATGTTATCGACTTTAAACGTAGCCTCTCGAAGTTACTTATTGAAAAAGCATACTATTCTGTGACGGAATTTTTCAGTGATAAATTCTGAAATGTTATTTAATACTTAAATTCTATTTAATGTGTTTTTTCGGTTTTGTGAATTAATATTTTTATACCTTGACATCTAATTGTAAATCTTATGAAACTGGTTTGACATTAATAATTGGATAATGTTTGAATTTGGCTAATGTAAAATTATAATCTGTATGACTATTTTGTATGCCGTTTGGCGAAACATGGCGATCCTATGTATTATAACTATAACCATCTCTGTAACCTGTGTTTACAAAATAAATAAATGAAATGAAATGAAATGAAATGAATTTTTATTAAACTACTTCGCTTATCCATATGCCGTTCATGACGTACGAGATATTTCTATTGTGAAGAATTCTGATTCAACAGAATTATGAAAGTGGCGTCGCCGCAGTACAGCTGTCTAAGTGAGGGTATTGTGTAGTCTGTTTCACGCAGGTAAGCATCGCCATTGTCGGGATTATGCGAGAGACGTTCCCCGGTGAGCCAATAATACTGTGATTACCGATTGGCGTGAGATCGCGGCGCTTAGTCCAGCATCCCTTCAGGGACCTGTATTATGTCACATATATGGACGTTATCGAAACTATTGAGATTATAACGATGATGTGTAATTACCGCGGACATCATCCAATCAATGATAAGTGCCGTATATCTGAGCTAAAACATCCAGACTAATCTAGAGGTCTGATCAATACATGCAGCATGGCACCACGTGGGTCAACAAATGTTTTATTTTAATTCTAATCATTCAGTAATTTACACAGTGTCGCCTTCCTGTGAAGTAGCCACAGCTATGCTCACACCGGGAAGTCACGAGCGACACATTTTTAAAGAGAGCTCCACTCTCTGCTGCATCTGATTGTTTTATGAAGACAACTCGGCGAGCACATGCCAAATGCGATCCCAGAAATCATTTCTGACTATACTGGTTAAATTAAATACATGTTTACTACAAAACGTCGATCATAAATAAATGTATTTCTAGGTGGCGGCAACTATTTTTTAATAAACTCTTTTTTATACGTCTTCTTTATCTTAAATTCAGTGAAGTAACTTCCACCTCATCATATCCAATGCCTGTTATAAAACCTTCCTAAAATAACTCATCCTTTACAATATCACTTGGTTTGTTATTAAACAACCAGAATCAACATAAAATAATGCGAATAGTCAACAAAGTATTTACATTACAGATCGCGCATTGAAAGTTGTTCTTGAAATATATAAAGATTACATTAACGAATTCAATATCGTACAAATTCGTCTAAACTACGCTATTCATAATATTATTAGACGTCCAAAACGTATTTGTATTTTATAAACGTACACTGAAATACTTTTTAATATTTATACTTCAAAGCAAAATCTAATTTTTCATCGTACATTCGAAAATAATGTAAAAATATCAAATAAATAATTTATATCGTAGAACGAACAGTTTCCTTTGACTAAGATTGATGAGGTTTAGTACAAAATGTTTAAATAATCACCGTCGAGTTCGGATTTATACACGCTTTTCATTTTACGTCGACGTGATTGAATTATTCTTAACTAAGTACGTATCGAGGAACAAAACTGTGACGTCACTCATCTCATCGCTCCACTCGAGTGTGTAAGGGTAGAGCTAGTAAGGCGATATTATTATAATGACAATGTAATCTTTTTTATCATTTTTCCTGCCTATTTTCTGAGTCCGCTAAAGGCCCAATGAATCTAATCATGTGGATCAAAGGACCAGTCCTTTTATCCATTATGGTGGAGAGATAGTAGTCAAATCCATTCGTCTAGAAAACTAAGTTAGTAAACCATTTCTACCAGTGAAAAATTTACGAAAATGGATTGTTCAACGGGCCATTTCAAAGCGGGTATATGTGCTTAAACCTAATGATAAGTTTATAATATTATTTTGTACAATGTGATTGATTTTGATGTTTACATGAATTATTTACACTAGTTATATGATTGGTTCAATAACTTTTATTTTTCACCGAAATAATTAGTTGGGCATTAATTTATTTTGCAAGACTCGGGTACCAAGGTCACATGTATTGCGGAAGACATGAGCAGTGACCGTCCACTGGCCGCGGAGGCTCGCGGTGTTCCATAATGACAGAGGGCGCTGCGGTGCCGCATTGTTACCGTAGCGTTCTGATCTGCGGTGGTCACTAATACCGAATCTATTATTAAAGTGAGGTTCGGGTGGATTGAAAATTGATGTCTAGAACCCGCAAAATTTCACTATTTTTGTTACTTTAAACGTACATAAAATAATAATAATAATAATATTCCGGGACAACTCACACACGGTTATCTGATCCCAAGCTAAGCAGAGCTTGTGTTATGGTAACCAGACAACTGATAAACATACTTATATATTTCTAAATACATACATATTATAGATAAATTACACCCAGATAACCAGAACAAATGATCGTGCTCATCACACAAACATTTGTCCTGGGTGGGAATCGAACCCACGACCTCCGGTATAGCAGTCAGGGTCACTAACCACTAGACCAACAGGCCCGTCAGACACCCGTTAACACCCTTAACACCCTGTATATGGTATGTATTTATCATGTTTGTATATCTTGCTCAAACTGCTTTGTTTAGCGATCACATATATACGTTTTACCCTGTAATTAGTAATTCAAAGTTGGGCCCTTTTTTTCCTAATTTGCAATATTTTTTATTTATTAAGTTTAAACATAGAAATTAATGTACAATAGAATCATTCATATTCTACCAACACATCTTCACAATTATTATTATGCTATCCGCAGTGGCTACGTGTGGCGCCGTAGCAGTGCCGCTACGAGTGGCGTAGCCCTAGCCGTAGCAGTATCCGCTACGAATGGGGTAGCCATAGCCGTAGCAGTTGCCGCTACGTGTGGCGTAGCTCCAACCGTAGCGATTACCCCTACGTTTCTCTCAGCTGATATTAATTTACGAGCGATAACCGTCGCCTGACAACTAATATTAATCATATTCTGATAACTTAGTCGCTGCCACTCGATTACGAAACTCGGTTTTTGCTTCAAAGTGAACCCACTCAAGTATATTATTTCACTCCATCCAAGGAGTAGATTTAGAAATCCATTGTAGCTTTGATTCCAGTAATTTAGTAAATTCTTGAATTAATTGTTATAATTATATTTAATGCATAAATGTAAAATTATGGTTGCGAAATCGTATTACATTTAGTCGCGAGGCCAAAATATATATGTAGTTAAATATGAATACGTGTGTATACATAAATTTCCAATGACAAGGCAATATTAATCTAGGCAACATTAGATGCGTAGTAGTAACACGCTTTGATCGCTGTGCTTGCTTACTCTTGGCAATATTAGCTAATAGTTCTAGGTTTACGCACCTGTTACGTGTTAAAAGGGTTTTGATCATATACTACAGTTACATGACGTACTACAGTTTTATAATTCGGTTTGTTAAGAATATTGTCTTAGCTTCGCAAATATAGGTTTAGCTTTAAACTACATCAGTGAAGAGTAAAAGCCTCGAGCGTAAGCTGTCCTATTGTTCATATTAGCGTCGCAAGCTTGCAGTCGGTCCGGCCCGGTCCGGCCCGGCCCGGCGGTAAGTAAGCCATTTGTACGCGGCGACCCGCACCGCGCCACCGCCAGCACTTTATTGTCACTATCTCACCCGCGATATACCACACACTTGCACTTGTGGGCACAGGATTACGTAGTAGGTATCTACGAACAAAATAAATATTATATTATCTATGTCCTGCTTATTAGGGTCGCTCGTCGTTTCGACCTTTGACAAATATTTGTTTGTTCGCAGACTTTACAATAACTAAGTTAAGTGCTAAGTGACCTTTATCCCGACCCTTCGGACGTGGTCTTAAACCCGTAACATAACTCCCGCAGTTCGTACATCTTCGTGTGTCAACACTGAGTAAGCACTAATTATCGTAAATACACAGGTGAGGCTGGCAGTGGGCGTGGGCTACGGTCAGCGATGCCCACTATCTCGGCGGACACTGTTGACTTAGGCGTGTTTGAGCCGCACTGGCGCCGGCCGCCGCCGCCGGTACACATCCATTGTGTGCGCTACTTTACGAGCGCCGCGCTCGCTGGAAGTGGCCGCGACTCGCCGCCGCGCAACAAATACGATTAGGTCACGGTTTATCTCTTGTACACAACCCTTTATTTACAAGCCTACTAATGTAACTTATTTGTATGTTTTGACGATTTTCAACATAAATGCATGGCACGCAAATTAAATAGCTGTGCGTCTTTCCTAAGTGGCCCTGAGTAATCCAGATAAGGTTAAAGAACGAACTCAGAAAAATCGTGCCTCTCAAATTATAGCAAACACACAGTCGGACAAAAGACTCCACATGACATGTACGCAGAGGTTCACAATTAAACCGTCAGGCGGCGCGCGTGTGTGGGGACACCATTAGGGCTGGCCCGAGCGCCGCCGCCGCCGCGCCGACCCGGCGTGTTTTATAATTTATTGCGAACATCCAGCGGCGCGCGCCAGCCCTGCCAGATGTCAGCGATAAAGGCCTTCCCTTTGCGAAATGGAAAATTTGCATAATAGAATATTATTTTAGAACACCTAGCTCGGATGCGGGAGCTGCATAACTACTCCTCCGCTCGGACAAAGGCCGGTAACGCGATCGCCGCAAACATCTAAAGGCGAAACTCAAAAACTTATCTCATACGATTCAAAGAGGTTCTTTTTACAAAAAGAGTATTACCTACTTAATGGAATTGCTTCTAAAGAGCTATTCAAAGCGCGTAACTGAATACCGTGGTACCAACACGACCAACACGAGCGAGGTGTGGCCGCGCCGGCTGCGCTGCGGAGTCACATCACTTACTAAACAATAATAAAACACTTTAAAGGTGAAACTTTCTCCGGCTAACGAGTTTCCTGCTCCTATTACTGCGGTCCTAGCCGCCTTCGCCGGTATACTTTTTACAAAATAAATTGATAAAGTACTCATCAACTCTTAGTTTTGTTATTTTTATATGGTGTAAGTAAATATCTATCACGGTAATTAAATTATATGTAGTAATGAAAATGTCAGATAGCGTTACGTATATTTACTATGAAATGTAAATATATGAAGTACCTACGTACAAACCTAGATGACTTAGATACAGAAGAATATTTGCATTTCCGGTTTGGGTCAATCACGCGCACTGATTACACGTAGCTGTATATAAAAGAGTTGAGGGAAAGCTGGGAAATTTCATATGCAAATGTATTCCGTTGTACATCGCGAGTTAATCCTTGACGAATGCTAAATACGTTAACTGGCAGCCGTGTTCTGGAGCCGGCGGCGGCGGCGGCGGCGCGCGCTCCGGCTCGGGCAGTGCGGGCCGCGCGGGCGGCGGCTCGCGGCAGTCGCGCGGCGCCCGCCGCACTGTCCGCACGTCGCCGCGCCGTGCTCACGCCGCTCTCGCGCTTTCGACTCGCACGGCCCGTACTCTACACCTGTGACGTGAAAGTGTTATGGTGAAAAGTTTCGGTATGCTAGTGTCGTGTGAATAATAGAACGAGGCTACCTCGGAGAGCCGGCACCGCTCGAGGTGGGTCACATGTATTATTTAGGAGATCGCTCTGCTGTCGCCGCTCAGCGAGTTATTAAGACGGGAGCGACGAGCCGCGTTAATGTTTGATGTGATAAGTTATCAGCGGGCAGCGCCGGGCGGCGGGCTAGTGTCTGCCGCTCGGTGATGCGTGCTGGGTGCCGGCCGCGACAGATAAGCGCCCGGTACTCGTCCCTCACGTCCATTACAGACTCCAAATAGTCGGCTTCACTCGTAACCGTTGTATAGTTGGGACCTACTTTGTTATAAATTAAGAATTTAATCTATTCAAACAGTGGTTCACACACATTGGTTTGTGTAAAGTTATGTACTTTGTAAGCCTTACTAAATATTTTAAATCACTTAAAATTAACTTTTTAAAACTACGAGTAGACTAGTACGTGTACGTAGTGTCGGTTGTACAGTAAACGTAGGTTCTTATCTAGTTGCAAACTACCATAATGTATATTCACAAGGCTTTGCCCTCTTTACCTATTTAAAGTTGGGAATACGTAGAGCAAATGTAGAGATTTCACGTTAAATCACTTACTACTACTTAACGCTCCCTACATTTTGAAAATATCCTTAGGAAATTTTCTTTACAAATGTGTAATTTTTGTAAGTTTAGGAAATGACGCAGAACATTTGTGAGTTTTCAAAAACAAATATTTAAACCGTAGCTTTGTCTTGTTGTTTACTATTCACTTTGTTATTTGCTTGACACACAATCTTGTATATATTGGGCGAGTGCCCAGGATGATGGTAGTTGTATTTCTGCTAACTCAGCGTTAGATGAGAATTTTCTACGTCTTACGTAAACGGCAATAAAGGATACGTCTCATTTAATATAACGGACTCAGTTGAGGAAAGTAGTTGTAATCCACTCGCCAATTACACAATACACTGACAATGGTCTCTGCTCACCCTGTTTCTAATTAACGCCGGGATTAATGGCGGGGAATCAGTGCGCGTAATTAATGCCAAGACCATGTTAATTGTTATTAATTATTGTCGCACGGGATTGTTCATATCGGGTAATATCTTGTTGCGACGCATTACGGCGCGCGGATCACTCTCCGCGAGCTCTCGCATGAGATGAGTTGTGAAATGACTCACGGCACATCAGTCACAAGGACAAGCTTTTAATTAAGAAGAAATAAATAACATTCTTCTTATAGATGCAAACTAATTGCGAGGAAGCAACGACCCGTTTAAACACTCATTAAGGCTGAGTCTGGGTATTTCAGAAAATCCAGCTTCAATTAGTGAGCTTGGGAGATCTAGCCTTAATCTCTGAACTTTAGAGAAAAGCAGAATACAATGCATTCAAAGCAAAAGAAAACCAAAGCAAATGGATATTGAGATAAGACTTTCGCCGAATTAATCGGCCTTAGCTCCTTTATAATATTTTTTAGGTGATTTTCAATAAGCTTTACTTGACTTTGTTCGATCGTTTGACGGACCACGAACTTTGTTGATAGAGGCATTAAGATAAATGGCTAAATCAGAGACAGTTCCTTGGATGTGTCGAGAGTTCACTGCTCACAGCTATCGGTGAGCGCACAGGGCGGGTTGGATGGCAAGCGCGATAAGAGGCCATAAAGCTGCTCGATGTCGGCAATAAACTGCGGCCCGCACTCGCGGAGGCGGCGCCGAGACGTAACGCACTTCACTACAATATTGTACGCCTCCGTGTAATGAGCAAAATGAGCTCCTTCATTACTTGCCTAACAATCACACTATACATGTTGTTACGGAGTGAGTAGCTATCGATGTTGGTGCTATATGGGACGCGGGAAAAAGGTCTTCACATTAGCATAACGATTTCGGGAATTTTCACATGACACCCACCCCGAATAGTGTCCGGACTAAAGTGGGTTTACATTTAGCTACGACTTGGACAAATAACTATTCTGCAATATACTTTTCTATACATTTACGACAAATTACATTATATGACCATATTTTTGGTTATTATTCGACAAAAACGTGGCATACGTTAATAATGTCACATTCATTGCTTGGACTAAACGATGTTGAAGTGCAGTTTGACATCCGAGCCGAGCGATGGACATGCAATTTATCGCATCATTCCTCTTGCATGACGTGTGTGTACTCTATGCTCAAGCGGGAGTCACGTACAACAATCTCGCTTCGCGTGACGGCTTCGAAGATCGCAACTAGCCTAGTTTTAAAGTTTCGATTTAAAGAGCCATTGTGAATGTTGCTAAAGTTTAAAGTATTTGGTTTGTAAATGCTGAGTGTATACAATTGATGGCATTTTTAAGACATGCACTGCTAATAAAATACTTTATTTTAAAGAGACAGTACCTAATCTATTTACCTTTTAGGCTTATTATTTTGTAATACTTTGGCCATTTGTAGGTAATATGAGTTTTATGAATTATCCAATAATACGAAAAACATCTACTTATTTATATGCACTTTGCTCCTTACAAAGAAATTCGGTATTACGCCTCAACGTTAATTTCCAAATAATGAAGCTATAAAGGCTCGCCCAGCAGCGCGCGGTGAGCTGCCCGGCCGCGCGGCCGCCGGCTGTTTGCGCTCGGCAAACGTGGACGCAGCGTAATGCCGCGCGTGTGTGCCGGCATAACATTATCATATAATTACACCCCACATGCTTACGAACAGCCTTACTAGGTTCAAGGTAATTTATATTCCTAATTTTAAATTACTCTATAATGCTAATGGTAGATTTTACCACTTACTTCAGGAGACTCATTTATGTGTTGGCGGAGTACATACTATCCTTCAGATACTACTGCGAACATGTGTTATTGCCTTGATTTTTATGATATATTATTATTGTGTTTCCAGTTTTGGTTGTAGGTAATTAGTACGACTTTACTGGGGCATTTTATTGTGCAAACGTCGCGATATTTTGAAATAACAGAGTTGTTTTTGTAATTGAACATATATTTTCGTGTATAGAAAGGTAGCAATAAATTGAGTTACCTGCTCATGTTATTAAGCTGTA
The DNA here is from genome assembly GCA_905475315.1 of Autographa pulchrina. Classification (NCBI taxonomy): domain Eukaryota; kingdom Metazoa; phylum Arthropoda; class Insecta; order Lepidoptera; family Noctuidae; genus Autographa; species Autographa pulchrina. The sequence continues at coordinate 14,841,522 of FR997765.1, read as the reverse complement.
TTTACAGCGACGTAAAACGATTAATTGGACGCGGCTCGGCTCCACGATATTAAAATGTATTTCAAATGAAAAAGCCGTATTCATGACGCACTCGCTCCGCCGCGCGGCGCCACTCGCCCGCTTTTGTCACTAGCCTCACTTCATTAATTTATTTTTAATTCAATGGAAAAGCAATAAAAACGTGTTATGGAACAAGTTAATTTCATGAATTTGGTAGTTTATTGACATTCTCAATTTTATTCGAGTAATGAATGTGAAATTTATGAATACCAATGAAAGTAATAAAACTTTTAATATTCCCGTAAATTTTCTGGAAAGAAATATTTGTGACTAACGTATATTGACATAGCTGTTTCTAAGGTATACTTAAGCATTCTTTAGTTATTGATCCGTGATCCTAGTACTTAAGTAAAACGTCATATTTAACAGTTTCTATACTTTCTATGTTAATTTAAATATGAAGTCTTAATAGAATCCGTTTCAAATAGTTTTTATTTAATACGTAACTAGAAAATGTTTTCTATAATTAGTAGCATACTATAACACGTGTATCGTGTATCAGTACCGTGTGCGCGTGTATGTGCCAGTGTCGTCGGCTTACCGCGGCTTTCCCGCGCGCGCCTCGCCGGGAACTTTCCACCGCTGTTTTATTGGAAACCAGATTTATTTCCGCCAATAGAGAATTATCGAATAGATAAATTGAATCAAAGAAACGTTAAGTAGCTATTACATAAATGGGCTTTTGTGAGATTACGATAATATATTCATGGAAGTTGAGATATTAACTGTTTGTGGGTGTAGAAAAATATGGGAAGTGCTTTAAATGTGCCATTTAAGTAGTTCAAAATATAAAAATGAGAGGAAAAGCGTTTGACGATTTGATTGTGCAAATTACCAGTTCTTTTATGAAATAAAATCTTGTCGATCTTGGATAAAATTATTGAGTTAAGTACAAACTATTACATAATTAGGAACAATAAGTGTAGTAGAGTCTTGTATTCTGTAAAACTGAGACTCTTATTACTCTTTTTGTTCGCTATTCCTAGCTTTAGACTGTTGTCCAAAGCAAAGAGTTGAGAGTTGTCCAAAGAATCCCGATGGCAACGTAATTGTGTTACAAAGTGGTCGACAAGAAAAGGACTCTGTCGTAAATTAAATTCCTTCCTACAATTCTTATCTCTTACTCCAGGATAAACACAGGAACAGCCGGTATTGCTAATGTAAGCAAAACAAAGAATACCACAATCAATAGAGGTGGGAGTAAAATTCGCAGAGCTCTGCAAACTCAATTAGTGGCGGTCATAAAACGCAGTCCATCGAGCGCGGCGGCGGGACGCGGACGGCACGCGGGCGGTACGCGGGCGGCACGCGGACGGCACGCGGGCGGCACGCGGGCGGCGCGCGGCGGGCACGCGGCGGCAGCGCGGCATGTGCGGCATTCCTTATTCATCGCCGTGATTGATTCGCGCCCAACTGGCCTCGAATATTTACCTGCGAACTATGCGACTAGGTTAAAACGCGTAGTCCGTGCCAGAGTTATTTGAGGTTCCGTTGATCTTTCGTTACACACTAAACAGTTTTAACCAGATTCACTTTTGTAACCTATGATTAATTGAGGGAATAGATAATGTATTTTCAAAAATATGCTCAGATCGTATACTAAAATTATAATCGATGTTCAGACGATCGTGGCTGGAAGTTCTGCAATAACATCTCTTAGCCAAGACGAGCTAGTCTGCAACATATTTCAATTCGATTTATAAGCCGTTAGAAAGTACCTAAAATGAACGATTTAGAGATTTACGAGAGATTTTATGTGAAAACTTTGGATTAACCCTCGTGAGGGGGGGGGGGGAGGTAGTGGCCGTAAGGAAATTGCACTAAAGATTTATTCGACGCCAAGTGCTGAAATAAATAGACCACGATAAAGGCTGCGGAGATAACTGCTCAATTAAGGACGAAGACGCACGTAATGGATTGAGTATCAACGTAAAATATAATGGTGTTCTCGGTGGAACCAAATCATTCGGGGATACTCAATATCGTTTGAAAATCAAAACAATCCCTTATCTAAAACTGTTTGGACATAACACTTGAACAAAATCCTGTAACAAAAGCAAGGTTTTATAACAACGTTTTTACATAACTCCTTTGTATCATAGTATGACATGAATATAATTTAATAACATTAAATACGCAGCTAGTCACAATATAAGAAGACAACTGATGGTAATGAGCGCAGTTGTAGAGAAAGCTGAAGTAACTCGGGGGCGCCGGTTAACAATGTTACTGAAGTAAACTGGCTGTTCCTGAAACTCGCAAAGAGGTCGAATTAGAAAAAGTGAAGAATTCCTAATTACAGAGCCAGCTGTCGACAGGAGTTACAGTTTTCATTTGACAAACTATAAGAACAGAAACTGTCTAGGTCTTACATAAAAAAGGTTAAGCTTTCTTTCAAAACTGACTTTTTTGGTGCTATACATCAAAAAATAATAATATATAAAAAGGCAACTTTTGAAATTCGAAGCACACGTTTGAAGGTACAGTAACGTCAGTTAGTGAACTAAATTGAATTAAGTATAGCTGAGCTGTAAATAATAATAATAATAAATAATAAATGCGGACAACATCACATACATTGCTCTGAACCCAAAGTAAGTTGCTAAAGCACTTGTGTTATGGAATTCAGAAACAACGAAGGTACCACAAACACCCAGACCCGGGACAATGTAGAAAAGTGGTTTTCTACATTGACCCGTCCGGGGATCGAACCCGGGACCTCAGAGCTAGCGACACCTTGAAAACCGGTGCGTACGCCACTCGACCACGGAGGTCGTCAAAATAACTACTGACATGACAATTATATCTGAAAACATTACTTGCAAAACCTAGAATTGTACAGATCGCGTTCAGAGTCAACTAGTATCTCAACATTTTTCTCGGCCTTAATCAGTACTTAATTATCTCACAGGAAATAATATAAATTACTTGTTTTAATAAAATATCATTTTGAAGGCAGGAAACGGTCAAAACGTTTAAATTATAAGAAAGAAGCAATTAATTCCTGAGTACGTACAACTTTTACCTAATAGTCCTATTTAATTAGTGAAAATCTTCTTAGGGAAGTCTCTGGTGTTTAACTCGGCCGATTTCAGTAACGTCTTAATGTTCATTTTAAATTAAACCAACATTCCCGGGGTCTCTGATTCCCAGTGATTTTTGAAAGCACCCAAGTTCAAGTTTTCTTATGTGGTAACTTCACAAGAATATTTTCTCAAATGTCACTACCTTAATAAAACCTCTTCAATATTGCTTCTCCCTCGAAACCCTCCAATAAAGGGATACAATATTTGCAACACAACGAAAGGGAGACAAAAACAAAATTCAAATATCATTCGGCTACATTTTATCGCAATTGGCTGTCGGCTGCAGCGAAACGACACCTTAAGCTATAAATTATTCGCATCACGCGGCAAATATGACGGAGTCGTTGAGCCGTACGGAGACCGGCCGGAGAGGCTCGGTAGCCGCGGCCTGAGAGCGCGGCTTGGCGGCACTAAACTTGCTTTATGCGCACAATAACAGCCGCTCGGGCTCCGCCGCGGCCCCGCGCCCGCGCCCACCGCCGGGACTCTTCAATACCTCGTTCTACTTGTTTTACGCTGTTTTTGGATATTAGTTTTCTGAGTTCACCAACTTTAGTATTCAGTTGGGATGTGTCGGTGAACGAGGATTTTGTTCAACTTTGTTTGGAAATAAAACAAGTCTAAAACAAAGCAAGTTAACATATTGGAAATAAACGAAAACTGTTTACCTTCCTATTGGCAATAAAACATGGCGTAGGTAAACAAAGCACAATAAATGGTACACACATAGGGGACGGTAAATTTTCAGTAATATTGGTGAAACAGTTTACGAGTTTGTTTGTGCCAGATAATCTGAAGACAGCGGAGGCTTTCTGATTACATCTGTATAGTCGGTGACCACTCTCATCAGGATACAAGTGTAATAAAACCGTACAAGGTTATATACGATATCGAGGTAGAGTAATATCTTTTGATCACGGCCACTCGAAAGTGGACCGTAGGTTAAGTGAGAATTATTTATTTCTATCTGAGAATTTCTCTTAGTCTTCAACTGATTTATTAATTATAATTATCACACATGTATGTTTGATAAAATTTTCTTTCGATCAAAAACGTTGCATCAATAAATTAATTTATCGAAGCAATTGTCCGTCCTACAAATGTAATGACCTGCCGCGAGCACCTATTTAGCATGTTCAAAGCTATTACCTCGGCTTGCTAGTAGTGTAGTACATAATGATAATGATTAATTAATGATGTCTTAATGAGCATCTGATGTCTGGTGTCGCAGGTTAACTGCACCGCCTCGGCGCGGCGGCAGAGGCGAGTTTACGACGCCGTGACGTCACTGGTGAGGTACATACCTGCCAGGAGTGACGGTGACAGAGTTCGGTGCACGAGATGAGATAACTTGAGAGTCGATATTACAATTAGCAGGAATTCTGCAATTAGCAGGAATTCTGTGTATGCAACAGAAATATTTGTTAGTTTAAATAATGTGTGCACATACCTAATAATTTATAATGTCCATTAACAAAATGGATTACGGAGGCAACTATTATGTTTTTGTCTATTGTGGAAAAAGTCGCAGTCTTTTAAATGTTGTTAAAAGTATTTTATCAAATTTAATTTAATCGTCACTGATTTATTAATCAAAAAGCACTACTATCATATCATAATTATACACATAATACACATCTTCCATTTATTTATCTTACACAACATCCAGCTGTCTTACATAATCACTCATCAACTAACTACAGCTTACACCTGGCAGACTCGCTTCGGATATAAAACTAGGTAAACAATAGGTATCAGACACTAACGGACGATAAAAACGTCTTCCGATCACAACACATACAACATCACAAATAATAATTTCAATTTATAAATTAAAAAATTCCAAGATTTGCCATGTAGTTCTTAACATTCCACCGTTTTCATAGTGTGCTGTTGGTATTTAGGCCATTTATTTGTAACCTATGTTATGTCGACTGTCATACGTACATCTTTGGAAGTCGTTAAGTCAATTCTGACAACCAGTCGTACTATGGGGATACGGTGTTTCCCAGAAAAATGGGTTGTGGAGGTCAGATAGGCAGTCGCTCCATGTAAAATACGGTATTCAGCTGAATCCGGTAAGACTGGTACCCGACCCCAACATGGCTTGGGAAAAGACTAGGCAGATGATGATGTTATGTCGTTCAGAAACCTACACCTAGTATTCAAAATCCAGTTTCAAGCCGGTACACAAGAGCAACTTCCATATTTGTATTCACACAAACTTGCTATGAAATCGGAATTTGTCAAAGCTAAACAAAGTTCATGCGACGCAGATGCCTTTGATGTTTCTAATTCAGTTTTGTAGGTTTTCACTAGGAGGAGTTTAAGCGGGTGCCTATTGTTCACAACTCTTTTCATTTTTCAAAGAATGCTCCAACTTTTGCTGTGTGACTTAGGAGCTACTCAAATAAGACATTGGTCTTTGAAGACGCTCTATTTGGAAAATGTTAAGTTTAAAACGCGGTGCTGTCAAGCTTATCTGTTTGTAACATTAAACCACATTGGCAGTTCTGATTACTCTATGTTTTTTACAAAAATAATATTGGAACCCTTATGTGATATTATCTTAACCGGAGTGATAGTGGTGTTAACTTTTGAATTAATTAGGATTCACTTATGTTCGGGTGATCATAGTTCGTGAGTCAACACCCAAACATTGGTCGAACGCTTTAAAACACACGTAACCCAATTGGTGCGGTGTTTGATCCCGGCTAATAAGATGCGTGTCGATGTAGGCTCAGTAATCACGTTAGCGACAGCCGCCCCGAGCCCCGCAGATTACACTTTGATGTGTCGGCCGTGGATTACCCCCGCTCCCCCCCCCACCCCACCCCGCGCCTCGCTTCCCCGCAAGCCCGCGTCATGTCACACGCATCAAACACCTCATTACAGATTACTAATTCAGTGACGAACTAGTGAATTATTTAAGAAATGAGGATCATGATGTGATTCAAATGAGGAACTACATAACAGGTAGGTAACTACATAACCTACACATAACTTAAACTGTAATGAATGACTCAAAGCAAACATGCTATGAACATGTGCCCTGATTATTCAAAGTACATCGATTGGGATAGTTCATAATATTCACATTAAAGTAAATAATGTGAGAAGTTGTAAAGTTGAGTGTCATCAAGCAAACATTTCCATTCGATTATTTAAATTTTCCTTGTAAGTTATGAAAAAAAAGGTATCGTAAACCTGTAAATTATGTGAGCAGAATTTAATGTTATTTAATGACGGATAATCATAACGAGAAAATAAGAATCGTTAAGCATGTGCGTTCGTGGTAAATTCAAAAGATTCCCTGATAAAGTCGATTTAGGGGAAACCACATGAAAATGTACTTAGATGATTTTATATTCGTGAGTACAGGTTTAAACACAAGCCGCGTGTTAACCCGCCGCGCGCCGCCATAACTCATCGCACATCAAATCATCGCCGGAGTTACGACGAACAATAAAAGTTGAAGCCTCCGCCGCCATCGATCCCCAACTTACTTTGAAAGCTTTACTATGTTCGCGTAAAACGATTATGTTATCGCTAAGCAAATGTTGTTACACTTATATTTATAAAGTGTGCTCACATCTCAATAGCTGCCTCGAGAGATTTGCCTCACGATGTTGTCTTTAAGTATATAAGAAAATAAATAAAAAACGTGTTGATGTAGGTAGAAAACATTCGGTATAAGAACACTTTCTGTTACACAAAAGTTTTCTATATCATTTTGTATCTCCGAAAAAGTAATTCTCCATCCACTGGTGCCGCGGCAACTCGTGACGTCGGCGGGAGGCTAATGGACGGCGCGCGGTACATCATCTAAAGTGTGCATTTCCTTCCAAGTTAACATCAGCACTTTTGGAAATGTTCCCGTTTACTTATATTTTGTTTCTCGTCTGTCACTAGCAGCTGTCCGTCGCAAATAAACTTCCTCGTTAAATATTCCAGCGTTGACTTAAACAAGTAAATGTAACTCAAACAACTGTTTAAGGAAGTATCAAAAAATACAGAAACAGATTTAATCTCCGAGTAAGTTGCGTCCAGCCTCCAGCCTCGTTTGAGAAGGCGATTTTTTCAATTTTAATTGAAGACGCTTCAACTTTTAATGAAGGGAAATAAAGAAAAGTTGAAAATGAAGCGCGGCCCCGCCAAGTTGCCTCTTGTCTTAATTAAGGCTGAAAGTCTCAACTATTTTCTTGTTCTATTGTTTGTTTAAGATTTTTTGCGAAGGCAAGCGCAGTGGGCGCGATATCGGGCGCGATACGCCGCCGCGCCGCTGTTCACTCCGCGGCGACGCGGCGACGCGCGCCTCACAATGCCCTCCACCGGTTGTTGCTAATCCCATCTATTGTTGATCTTAGATTGTATCTAATAGGCCCCGATTTAGTTAATCCTACGTTGTAATTGTGTTCAATATTATTCTACTACTTAAGTTTCAAGTACTGTTTTATGGAGTTTCGGATGTGCTATAAATTTTAATGTTTCTAATGTGCTAAATGTTTTGATTGTTTAAGAAATAAATTAACTTTCTTACATAGTTATCATGTCTTTAGAAACAACGTTTCATTTTTTTTTTAATCGTATATATAGGTATTGTACAGTGAACGTACAAGTTATAGAATAATGATAAAATAATTTTATTCATGAACAAAAGTGTTCAAACCTTCCCCGTTCACCTTAACACGCTCTATCTTCAGTAAATGAATCAACTTTTCAAAAGTAAATATTAATTCCTCCCTGGGATCGGCAAAGGGCAAATACGAATCCAAAAAGATTACTAAGAATTGAGATTGAAGATATTTTTATTGAAGCAAGTTACAAGCTGGTGTTTGCAATGTAGATTCGCCGGAGAGGAGCACTCTTTTAAATTTAAACAAGGGAAGGACGTCTTTTGAGGCTCACAACGCTGCCTGGGTATTTTTGTGGATATCCAACTATTTGCATTTTAATATTAGACTTAAAATTAAGTGTATCAAAGCGAGTTTTGCTTCGTTTGAGTAATTTCTTTGAAATCTTCGTCGTAAGAAAACAAATTATGAGTGTCGTTCTCCATGTGAGTGGTTGTTATCCTGCGCTAATAATAATAATGAAATATTGATTTAAACTTGAGATACGTTTTCGTTATAAAATCGTCTATTTTAATATGATAGCAGAAATGTAATGATGTTAAATGGTTCAGATTGAAATCGACAAGATTTTCCACTTGACTTGATTGAACGTTCTTAAAATATTCATTTTCTTAAGAAAAAAAAGAATTTTCTTATACTTTTTAAATAATTTTGTAGTTATTATTAATTGGTATATGCGATATGACATAAAGCTGCCAAGTTACTTTGTTACTCTGTTACATCGAGGTTCCTTCCTTAGCTAATTTCCGATTAACTATATACATTGGCACAGTTTGGTATGTGCGGAGAGTCCCGGGTTCGGTGCCGGCGCGTGTCTGACGATGTGTGTGCACCTATTAGCCACTGTTTGCTCCGCATTAACACTGGCTCTGTGTCGATGACGCCGCGTCCAGGAACACGCGCCAATCTGCAGTTTAGGGGAATCAATCGTGTTTAATTAGGTTACTCTACTAAAACTACAAACTGCCATGAACATCAATTAAAATTATGTTAATAGATAAAATTAAACACTTTGCCGTGCAGTTGGTTAGTTACAGTAAGTGTCTGATTGTAACTATCGCTTTCGTTATTTTATTCTATCAATAGAAAGAAAGATTAGTGGACCTTCATTGGTGCGTGTAATTTATTTTTTGCTATCTGTTGTTGTACTGTTCGGAAAAATACCGAGATTTCTTGTCCTAGACAAGTATTGACCTCAAGAAATAAAGATTGTTAACAGAATTGTACAAAGATAACCAAAGATAAATCTTAGATTAAGCACGATCTTAACTATATAGTATATACACCCCTGTACTAGCCATTAATTCCATCGAACTAATTAAATGCCTGTTTTGAACAAAATTAAAATATCTATTCCTAATTACAGCAAGAAGTAATACCAATTTAATATAATCAATCAAAATGATTGTTCGTCGTCTGTAGTAATCCCGGCTTACAAGATGGCCGCGACCTCGGAGGACTAAACATTTATTGAATATTAACTTCATTATAATTTATACAACGTCTAAGTAAATCGGAACAATGTCTTTATCTGTGACATATTTGTTATGTTCTGTGAGCGCCAAGTTTTGTGGCTTCCTTTAATTTCCGGTCAGCCGGGAAGTGTTCCGTGTTTCCTTATTGATCTACAATGTTATGTCGCTGTTTCTTTACGTGAAACATTTTTCTTCACAAGACTGATTTCTATTATTGATATGATGTTCCAATTGATCTTAGACATGAAATGCTGAGAAATAAAGTCAGTCAAAGATTATGATTGTTTCTGATGTCTCCATTATTTTTATAAGGCTTACTATTTGTTTCAAAACCTACTTGCTGTAAGTACTATAAGGCACCCCGCTAATGTACGAATTATGTAATTTTTTCAAGTCTTGTATATACAGGACAGAGCCTCCAGCAGCGCTGGCCAGCAGCCAGAGCACGCGTTACGTAAGGCGATAAGAGCCTCCACAGTACACTGCACGCTGTGCTCGGTGCTCGGCAGAGCCTACAAATTAATATTAATGTAAATTGCAAAGCCTCTTACGGCACTCCCTCGACGATGGTGGGTGACCACCAAGAATCGTTAATCCCTTAAGAGCAACCGAATTGGTAGCAAATTGATCTGTCAACCAATTACGAGTGGCGAGCGCCGCGCGGGGCCTGTAGTGTTCATTATTCATCTGTTCATTATTCTAGAGTCTTCAGCCTTTATTGCTAAACCAGAGAATTAATTACCGATAAGCTCTGTTGTGGAAACAGTTCATTTATTTCGTGTAGGCTTTAAGTAATATTGTAGTGGTTAAAACTCTGCGCTGTGAATTATTAATTTAAAAAATATTTTGTAATTAACTTGCTATAAATTTTATATTTTTGTATACAGATTTTAATATATTAAAATACACATGTTTTAAACCTGATTAAATTATAGTAAAAGCTGCCTACAATTTAAATTTACAATGACTGCCGCTAATAAGACGTGCAAGTAGCCCCCAGTGTAATACATATCATGTTTAAGTTTGTTGAACGTGGAAGCGGCCATATTTCTTCCTTGTTATAACATATATATTGCCGAGCTACACTACAACAGTATCTTAACCCGCTGCTTTTAAAATAAAACTAAAAACTTTAAATTTTTCGAGATACGATGTAAATTTTCATTTACTCGATGTAGTTGTAATCTGGGCTACCGAGGGCCACCCGGGCTACTGGGAGCTATCGGCGGGGACCACAATATGGCGGGCTCTCCGGAGATGTTTTCAGATCTCAGAAGTTCACAATTTATGGCAGTTCTCCGCTTAGCCAGCAGCGGCTCCGGCGTTGCCTCGATGGACGATAATGGACGTGTTTTTGCCAAAAACTGATCGACGCTGCACGAGCTGATATTGCACTTTAAAATTTTGGATGCTTCCTTATTTTCATAATATTAAACTATGATAATATTATAGTTTTCAACTGTGCACACATGTAATATGGATTTTATCAGCAATAGACTCTCATAACGTTAAACGGAGACTATGTAAGAGTTTGACTCTCAAAACTATAAGGTAGCGCTCGTTATTTTGAGGAATATGGAAATACTTAGGAACGTTTCCCAAAAACTCGCAATTATAAATAACAAGTAATTAAAACAGAATCCTCTCAACAAGCTCGTCGGTCGGAAAATGAACAAAATCCCGATAAAATATTTACACCGTTAAGTGAACGTCAAAGGAGGGTTTAAGCTCATAGAATTAAATTTATATTATATTCAATTATGTTATGCTCTAGGGGAATTCAGAATATCCAGAATATAGGACCATCGGTATTAAATGACAAGCCGACTATTTTTGTCACTCGTTCAGCCTGTTCAGTTCGTAATTGTGCACTTTACTGCTTAATATAGTCAATAACGAACGTCCGACCTTTAATTCAATTAGTAGTTTGATATTCGTGAACCTTATTCGGTAAAAAATTAGCAAGTAGGTATTATGTTGTTTTATGTACGAATAGATGTAATCAGATTTCGTAATAACACAAACGATACTGCAAAATACAAATTTACATGCTAATTTATTGGAAGCCTAAATACAAACGCCATCGTAATCACATACGCAGTGCACCGTACAGACTCGGCATCACTGGGAATGTATCTGCGGAAGCCTCGCAATTATCCACTGAGCCATTCCGCTGACATACTGTTATTTAAAATAATGTTTAATGTTATTGTCATGTACTCCCTCGCTGTGGCGGGCAGGCGGCCAAGTGCAGGCGCGCGAGGGCCGCGTGATGCATCGCCGCCAGTAACACGCCGGCGCCGGCGCTGGCTCAGCACTCACATGACCTAAACTCTAAGATATCTACATTAATTAGCACTTGCAACTTAAAAATTGACACTGATTTACATGTAAATATGTACGTTAGTTACTTATCTTGTGTCAGTTAACCAAAACAAGGCTATCGTTGTTGTCAACATTACATTAAGTTTACTCAAAGTTGACACAAGAATGTGCAAACAGTGAGATTTCTCCAAGATCCCTAAGTATCTCAGCTCTCAAAGAACAAACATTCTAACAAATTTCGTACAACTGTATTTGTGTTCTAACGATATTAATTTGTAACATCAATACACTGAACAAGTCAATTACAAACTGGGAACTGTATTTAAGTATCAGCAAACATCCCAGAGATTAATGTTCGGGTAAACAGTTAGATGGGCTTTGTGCTCGAACAATCCGGAGCGAACCGGTTCTAGGAGACTGTCTCATTCGACACGACGCACTCAATGCTGGGGATTATTCATAAACTAAGACAGCGGCTACGGTTTGTAAAGGGACACATCAGAGTAGGATTGTCGACCAATGAAAACATCTAAATATGTTACAAAAGCAATAGTATTTCTAAGGACAATAATAGCTGATATGGTCTTTAGTAAATAAAGACGAAGAAATGTAAACACATAAGTTAGTAAATCCACAACACTAAACAGCTAGTTTCAAAGAAGTGAATATGTAACAAATATTCCGAGAATTCGAGTAAACCCTCTCCGAGATGACACACGCGTGGCTTGTCGTCACGGGACGCCGCACAGTCTCCGTCCTACAACTCAAATGTATCGTGTAAAGCCTGAGCCGAGGTCACGACACTCGTACTCTCGGACCCTCATATCTTCCGCAGACTTATCAAGAGTAAGTTATAGCTCATCCGCATTCGATTAGTATTCTTACCTCGCGGAGCTAATACATCAAGTATATGGCTTTGGGATGCTCTGCGAGGATAATGCCCCGGGGATCTGCACTCGCCTCAAAGAGATCTCATCCGCCTTTTAAATATATTTATATCGAAAGACCCTTTATTATCCCGGGTCTTGTAGTTTAATAACTGCTCAGAATCGTATAAAAGCCGGAAAACCAAAACTGAGTTTACTGCCACATAAAACGCATGTATATCTTTTATTATAAGCTCCACTTATTTGATTTATTATAAGTAATAAGGAGTTGACTATTATCAATTAAAAAAGTGATTGGACAAAAACACTACTACACAATACTTGTTTCGTAGCAATGTGCTACGCCGTAGCATAACATGAAATATATTTTTAGTTACCACCTATTTACTTCTATTTCAGAATTGTTTATAAACGTTAATCGTTCGGACTTCAAAGTGAAAATATCATGTTTCAAGGAAACCTTATGTTCTCAGTGGGAACCAGCGGTAACAGGATATTATTGGTTCAAACGCAAACCCTTTAATAGGGTTAGGAAGCTGAAAATATCTGATTCCCATAGAGAAGCCGATTAAAGTATCGGTTTACGTGGATATTTTCTGGCCAGGATTGTTTACTAGTACCACTAAATTACAGTATGGTAAGGAAGGTTTCTCAGCCTTACTGCTACACTATAACGTAAGTACGTCTGCACCCCCACAGCGACCAAATTAGTCACACATGCTGTGACAGTCTAGACACGATAAATAACTTAATATACCAACATTTTGCGGTGGCATTAAATGTATGTAAGAGGATGTAGGCTCGAGCCTCGAAATAACCCGAGCTTGTAAATTTTATTGTTCTTGGAAGACATTGATTGAATTGCGTCTAAAATTGACATGAAATGATTTTACTCAAAGTTCAACGGTATTGATGTTCTGAGAATTGCGTGATTTAATTTGTGAGGAAAGCCGTGATTGTATTTTCTTTATATGAAGAGATTCTCGGAAGTCGTAAATGGCTCTTATGCCGCTCGTATGTGTAACATTGTTTAAGTTCTCGCAGTTATCTTACTACAAAGGATCGTTACATTCTATCGATGTATAGTTAAGTGCTGTTTTATAGTTTTGTTTAAGAGTAAGCTATAGAGCTTTATGATAATAATTGATTGCATATGGGACTCACGCTAATGTATTATTTTAAATTTGAACTAGAATTTCTAAAAATATCGCGTAGCATACTAAAGAGAGAAATTTTTGATACTACTTGACCTAAAAAGTAATTTAATTTTGTTATAACCATTTCAAACAAAAATGTATTACAACGTTCTGCTTCGCACACGAAATTCGGCAAATTATATTTATTTTTGGTTCGTACATAAAGTTGCAGTGATTGTTCCCGCGGGAGGAAGGTTGTGATCAATCACTGAGGGCGCCGCGTACCTCCGAGCCTCGCGCGTGGTGAGCCAACCGCTAAACTTACTCATAAAACTGGTGCCTTAGCCTTCATCCTAGTAAGTACCTTATTACGTTATCCTTAATGTAAGTACATAAGGTCATTACGTCACAAATGGATCGATATCACACACTTCGCAAAGTGATTGTCTGCAGTGATTGTCTGGCTAGTTGAGAAGGTACATACGTAAAATACGAACTTAGGTAGGTATATAGTTTCTAAAATTTCTGGTTTAAGATCTTTATTTCTCATAAGAATACAATGATTCACTTATTGAGAAGCTAAATTTACAATATTAGGTATATTATTACACGTACAGAAACATCAAAATTAAAAGTAAATTTATAAAAATATTTATGTAGGTAGGCGATCGCAAAATTGCTTGCCACCAACCAAGTAAACACAGATCTAGAGTAAAGGTAAGATACTAGATGTGGCATGCAATGCTCCAGTACCAATGTTGGTTTTAGCTCTTATATAATTATTGTATTTATATAATTATTAATTTATTTTTGTTTTATTTCTTTTTATTTTTTTTTTACATGCGATTTTGGAAGAACATGTCGACAAAGGGACAAAGCTATGTCAAAATGAAAGGATTGTTCTAGTCAATAAAAGTTTATACGTACTAATGTACCATTCGTTATTTGATTGACAAAAACTCTCTCGCTTTGTTCGTTCAAGAAAAATAAACAAAAATTCAATATTTCTACTTCAGCAAAATATTAACGAAATGAATTTCTGCTGACGATATCATATACGTATAGTGTATAGGTAGGTTTACATTTTGTCTGGAATGAAACGCAAGTATGTTCTGCGAGGCGGCGCGGTGATCAATTATTTGAATGGCCGCTCCCGCGACGTTCAAAAGCCTTGCGGGTCAGAGCAGGATTTATAAGACATGTGTACACTGTACGTAATAGTATGTGTGTCGTTCACTTTGTCTATTGCGGGGCCTTGATACTATATACAGCAACTGAAGACTTGATGATAAATTCGTTTCATCTTAAGTTTTTGCTATTGGCACTGTGTTTACTTATAGTATCCGTTGGTGTTCTCGGAACTTAATTTTTGTGTTTATTGAAAAGAGTCTATTATCAGATACAGAGGTATGTCACAGGTACAAATATAATGTCATTGTTTTTGTAGATAAAAGATTACAAATAAATAGATTCACGCGCCTAACGAAAAAAAAGAATTGCTAGATTTCTAGCATTCAAACGAACACAAAATAAATGTGAACTAAAACGCCCCGTGGCGTGACCCGACAAAAGACCTTTTATTTTATGTTCCGTGCGCGGCGGGCGAGTACGTGTGCTTTGTGTGTATGTGCCGCCTCTAGTTTATTCTTACTCTATTGTTTGTTATTGATTCGAAACGATTCATGTCAATACAGGTTTATGTCCCGGAATATATGGAGCCTAGGAATTTACCTTTTGTTCGAATACGTAAAATAAAGATATTTACTATCCCGGTTGTTGGCAGATTTATATTCCTAGGTATATCATTCAAAGAAATTGCCGCCCTAGTCCCTGCCAGATATTTTACATTGCGAGGTACAATCAATCTCAGTAAAATGTGTCTCACTGGTAATTTGAAATAGAAACGAACCAATTTAAATTTTATTCTACAAGTATTTAAGAACATTTATTTTATTCATTTTGAAACTATATTTCGTACATAGTAATACCAAACTTATGTTCGGACTTTGTTGAACAACAGAGCGATAGTTAGTTTCCCATCAGTTTCCTCGCGCACAAGTTATCGCTTGTCGAACTAGCGAGGCGTGATTTATGGCGTCTGACCTGTAAACAAAAGCCGAGCTCCTCCACAACGCCAACAAAAACGTGACGAATGGCGCCCAGATACCAATCATAGTATTCATTACGATCTCTACAGATGGCTTTACTATTTCTGCTAAATATTTAATTAAAAGACACTTAAAAAAACCCGTCGCTTGCAATGCGAACGACAAATATTACAATTCAACATTATTAAAAAAACATGTGATATTCAGTTTAATACGAATTACATCAGCCATCTTAAGTTAATAAGCTTTTTCGAGAAATAACGCTTATCTTCATTTTTATTGGGAAAATTATTTGGTATATCCATATTGTCCCAGTTTCTGATATAATTTAACCTTATCCAACAATAAACGAGAAGGTACGCGACGTCGCTAGATTGCGTCTTAATGCAACTGTAAGCGCAGCCACCGCAGTGTAAATAAACCAACAAAGACTTTGAAAGTTATTGTCTTAGTAAGCCACCTGCTTGCAGCATAAAGTGCATTTCAAGCTGTCTTATTGTTGCGAATACTACCGGTTAGCCGGCGTATCGTGCCGGTCGGCTGTCCGGGTTGTCCGGGCCGTCCGGGTCGGACGACGTCTTGAGTGGGAGTTACCGGCTTCCCATTGTGTGGTAAGTTAAAGGCACTTATAGTAACTCAACAAATATTGGTATTTTGTGTGCGCACAAAATTTATTCGATATAATATGACCGCACCGTCCTGAAACCTCTTTATGCCTGTTAACAATGCAATTTTCTAGTAACATATAATTTATGAGCTCTCCATATTGCCATCAAATGTTATATTTTATGACATTTTCTCGGCGATTTCCCTCACAAAAGAAACCTTCGTGATCGTTGCGCTAACAATTTTATGTCGCACAATAACTCGACTTTATTATACGCGTCTGCAAGAGCTCCATTCTAAAGATATAGCGCCAGTTCATCATCATCACGTAACCCAGACGCGGACAAATCTCGCCGCCACCCGAGCCAGCCGCCGCCAGCCGCCAGCCGCGCCGGGGACGAGCCGGGGACGCGACGAATAGAAATTGCTTTCTCACTTGTCACCCAGTGATCAAGCCCCCGGGGAATATATAAATCCCGTCAAATAATATCGCGTTTCAATGTCGCCCCAAATGTGTAGGTATTGCGGTGGAAATGGAATAGAAACAGTCTGTGCCGCCGAATCGCTGGAGTCAGCTGGGGATACAACGCGCGATGGGTTTTCTGTGAGATAAGTTGACAAACAATTCTTGATGTCGGTAACGTGTCATTGTGGTTTTTTTGTGATTTCCCCATAGATTTTGTTTTCAAGGAAACTGTTTTCCTGAAAATGGAGTAAAAATCGAAACATTCTGACGATAAAATTACAAGAAAATAGCATTTAATGTTTATACAGGTGGAATTCAAAGAACACAGCAATAAATATTTACTGAATGCAGTCGCTGCCAGTAACACGAGTATTTACTGCTTCGAGCTGGATCATGTCAAAACACTTAATTTAAATTTATTCCAAGTATTATTAAGTTAAATCGAATTCTTCATTACTACGATGTTTATTTTTTTTCATAAAAAAATATATTAAAGTATGTCAAATTTCCTTCAGTTTTAAAATGTATGTAGGCACACACTGGTAACATATCTTACCCGTACAAATACCAGAAAATAATAGCTAGTGTTTATTTAGCATTTTTTGACGAATAGTTGTACGTTTCCACAATGTTATTGTCGTTTTATTTACCAAGTTGAAATGTAATACCAGCGGGAGTACAACAATTATGTAGGTGAAGTAGAACAAAATGAAGCAATTTAGCAGAATCTTGCCGAGTCACTGTGAGTGCAGCGTGCAGCGGGCAAAGTTCCCGGAGTTTAATGTGCAGCAATAAGAGAGTCGCGAGCAAGCGCATCCTGCACACCTACATGCAGCGAGTGAACCTGCGGGATTTAATGTTACTGAAATGTTAGCAAGTTGCAACAGGATTTAACACTGAGCTAGAGTCAGAACAATAACAATATCTTAAAGCGTTAGAGCTAAGGGTAGGGTCACATTAAATGGAAGAAGTTCTAGAGCCACCTTAAAAAATAAATTAATCATCCCAAAAAGTGAGCCGACCCCTAACGATGAACTTCCGAATGAAAAAGAGTTCAAATAAAGATGAAAATCCACGGAAAGTTAGTGAGAATGATTGATGACGCCAAAAGAAGAATGACACCCGACGAATGATATTAAAAGGGATTCCGCCAAGTAAGGGGCACGTAATGCGAATCAAATAAATTCACACAGCCATGAAATTTAATATAGATTCCCGAAACAAACGGAATGATTGAACATGAGTGACGTGAGCGAAGCTTTGTATTGAGCATGTAGGTAAATATGTTACCTCGGAATTGTGGCCGACGACGCGCGTGTGTGTGTGTGTGTGTCGGGCCATTTGTTTGCGATGTAAACGGAGCCCAGTATTAGATATGCATGGCTTTTGTTCAGCACCGTGTTGTTACATGACGTGTCAGATTGCAATACTGCACGACTAAGGTAGCCAATCTAAAGTCATAAACACGAACATACATTTCCGCGAACTCAGCTATAATAATAACTTTTAATACACCAGAAATCATACACCGCGAATTCCTTCCAGGTATTCATTTCCGAAACAGTATGGAAATCACCTGACTATTAATATTTTTTTAGGTTCATTAATAAATTTGAAAACCAAATTCTTCTCTTAGATTGCGAATACTTTCGTAAAATCGATTAAGAAATGAAACGCAATCATTCTTCATGCTCGAAAGGTAAATTAACATTTTATTGATTTAAGAAATTGTATGTCAATAGGTTTGAATCTGTTCAAAAAGCACCACTTACAATAAATGCTTGATTATGATCGCATTATTAAACTGTTTTGTGATTGTACTGAAATTCACTAAGTACGTATTGGAAACGACTTCAATTCACTAGTACAAGTAGATCTCTTGAAATATCGTACATAAAGAGCAAAAATAAACAATTATTAATATCTGCCAACATTCCCTAAGGTTTGATTTCCTAAACGGTATTTTTTTATCAGATCTCATTGAATCCGAGCGGGTATCAAGTGAATGGCGCGCCCTAGATTACGTTTGTTGCTTTGTATTAAAACTGATGGGAATTTATCTCAACATCCCATTTTAAAAAAGCAAAGTGACGTTATCAAAAACCAATATCGTAGCGAGGGGGTGCGGGGTGCGAGGGATGACGTGGGGGGGGGGGGGGACAGAGAAATATTTTTCGTCATCGTTTATCAAAAACACGGGTGTGTTCCCGAGTCCTTTGATGGCATCCTCTGATTTTCTGTCACAAATCCCATTCACAAAGAAAGGTAATTTCTGCGGAACTGTTTGGGGTGTATTAAAATCCTTTATGGAAATGAGGGCTCAGTTTTTATGAGTCGTCTTTACTTTGACATTTACGAATACGATATCTTGATACAATAACGAGTCGTTGTCTGTCAAACGTCCAACTTGTCAGAGTTCTCAGAAGTTGAGGATTCCATTATGTCCTACCAATTATCTTTGGAGGATTATTTAATTTTAACACTTGTTAAACTTTCCGAGAAAGGAATTTGAATATCTGTATTTTATAATACCCTTGACTGATTGACTGATCATGTCAATTTCAATGAAAGATTACAATATAGAAAATCGTGAATATTGAAATTATTATTTGAATTACAAAATAAGAACATTATTTTAAGAAATTACAATCAAAGCAAATGATTATAATAAATTACCTCGTGCTCGGTTTTTCCTGTTGTCTGTTTCCTCTCGCCCTTGACCTTTGATGCTCATTAGACAAGAGCGCGAACTCTAAGCGTATTTATGGCGATACATAAAACGAGCGTAAGCAGGGTAAATGTGACATCATCATTTTCCTAAATCATCATCAGTCCCTTCCGGCCCTTAATGTGGAAACGAAGAATTAAATTCGTTTTACGAGAGGGACTGTTTTACGGCTCGCCGAATCCGCTGACGCTTCTTCAATACTTCCATCGTGATAGGCTTTTATTTCGTCCCCCGCCTCAAACTTATTATGAAAATCGTCCTGTTTATAGACGTCCCGGTACCTATATAGCACCAACCGATTTTTACTTTTTTCAAATTCAAATAAATTGAATGTTATCTTAAGCTATTTATCATCGTCTGCGAATACATCCATTCAAACCCGTCATGGTGTACAACACGCAAATGATTACAGCTAAAAATAAATTCGTGTTCCCGCAATGGTGGATAAAAATCCAGCGCCGACCGCGGATGATGGATGACGCGCGCCGCCAGCGCTCGCCGCCGCTCTCCGCCGCTCTCCGCCGCGCTCCGCCGCAAGCAACGCGGACTTCACGCCAAATGAACCGAAACTTCTTCTACGAGGAACCGTCCAATAAACCTTGATTGCTTTTCGCACTGAATATCCAACAATATTGTTTTCATATCGGCTTTGTTCTCCCATTTTATTACCAGAAAGTATATTACAAGAAATTGCTAGCATCCAAACTCAGCCGAGGGAGCCCAACTACGAAAATATCATAATAGCGAACCTTATCATTAGATGACATTGTTTTTATGGAGAGGAAGTAACGTATGATATTGTTCGGAAGCGAGTAGACACAGTCGTTAAACTTGGCAAGATAAAACTACCCGATATTGGTCAAATCCGGAGCCAAAATAAACAGACATTCTGTGTGCAGACGAGTAAAAGGAAAGACGGTCTACAAGATTCGGATTAAAGTTTGCAATAATAAAGGCTCACGACTGTCCGAGATTTGAAAGGGCCGTTCCTATTTTTGCAAAGGTTTTCTTTGTGGACCCAATTTGGTCCAATGAATTACATGTAACGGCGGCGGACATTTGTGTTTATTCGCGAGGATCTGCCACACTCACTTTGACCATTACATTTTCCACCTAAATGGAGTATTTGCAACGACCTCTAATGGCCTCTCTTCGATCTCGCGCTAAATTTTTATCCTTATTACATTTGAGGGTATTCCGGGATAAAAGCGTGAACGGTGACGTCGTCGCGAACACGCCGTATCTTTTATTTTGCCGCGTCGCCAAGTTCCGCGAAGTGCAGCGCGGGAGGCGGGACTTTAAATTGTTTGTAACTCGCAGCTCCTGCAGGGTGGACCTGTGCCTCCGACGAACTTTACACGGCGAGGGCACGAAGTCTGCACCCGCAAGGTCACCTGTGAGATTAAACTGGTCGTAAATCATGATGCTAAAAGTTTTTAACCCCGCGGTATAACTACATCTCCACCGGTTTATTTATATGACAAAAGCTTTTGTCCGCCATTTTATTAAAAACTTGGAAACAAAGAAAATTTTAGTTTAAACTAATACTATTTAGCACGATATATATTATTTACACAACATGGTGGTCGTGAGCGGTTAAAAAAATAATTGTTCAAAACTTCCAAACTATAAGTTTAAAATTAATAAATAAATATCCTGGGACAACTCACACACGGTCATCTGATCCGAAACTAAGCAGAGCTAGTGTTATGGTAACCAGACAACTGATTAACATACTTATATATTTCTAAGTACATACATATTATACATAAATTACACCCAAACACAGAACAAATGATCGTGCTCATCACACAAACATTTGTCCTGGGTGGAAATCGAACCCACGATCTCCGTAACCATAACATTAACAGTTAGAAGCGGTGCGAGTACCGCAGCCGTCGTCGCTCTACTCGCGACAGACGCGCTCCGAGCAATATGTAATAAAACTGTCACACACAAGACGGAAAGTTCAAAGGCAGCAAAACGATTACAGCCAATAATAATTCGTATTTTACAGAGAAACGTTTCCCTTTTACATCAAAGGCTGTTCGCTTGTCGCGGAGTACTCAACAGCTTATTCACAGAACGCTTGATTTGGATGTTAAATTGTGCGTCTCGACGTCGTTTGCGACAGTCGGTGAAATCGATTGCCGCGACCTTATCTCACAGAGACATCCCTTTGACCATTTATCATCGTCACTCGTTTACCTGTCATCAAAGTTTTGAGTTACATCGTCATACAAACTGTCTCCGTCCACACGACTCCTTGCTGATGCTCAAAGGAGTTTCCAATTATCTCGGAACCTGTCGCACTCCTCTTGTTAATGCTGGAATTGGCTACAATGCCAAACGAGCTGTACAGCTTCACTTAAACCCGGGCGATCGTTAGGATATGCACTCAAGGGTGGAGTGGGGCCGCCCCGAGTGACCATCTATCAAAGTAAGCCTCGTTAACTTAGAGAGTGCTCAGTTTTAATCGTACTCACTTCTGTTTCTGAAAATCGGCATATCGGAATGACAAATGTGCTGGGAGAGGCTCGCCGAGGTTTTTTCCGGAGGCTCTGGGGCCGCGGCCACGGGGACGCCGCGCGCCACTGTGATTTATATTCAATGCGCGCCGCAGAACAGATTACGCTGTGTCGTGTCGAGCTCGTATCGGGATACAATGCCACAATTTCATACAATATCGTAAAATATATCGCGAATACGTTTACCCGTACACGATTCAATTGTTTTCCTTCGGATTTTTATTTAGTTTAGAATTCAAATAATAATTTTGTTAAGACTTGTAAAAAAAATTACTTTGACAATTCCATAATGCTTAGATTTTTGAGCGTCTCGTAAATTATTTTTTTTTGTCATTTTCGTTACAACGGTAATCTCATTGAAAGTTTCGCACATATGCGAGTGATTGAGGTTCTATGGCGAGGCATGTGTCGATTTTTTTCTAATGGAGCACGATAAAGGTGGCGGTTGTGAAGAACCAATCGAGGGTGAGAAAATATTCTGGTCCTGGTCTCTGCTGCCATCAGTTTGTGGTTCAGACTCACTTGCGATCTTTTGTATTTGATCAAAAGTATTGAATAATCGAACCAGGAAATTTGATGGCCCTATGGTCGTTTCCGTCAGCTGCTCATATTGAAAGGTGCTTTCTCACGTCTGTAACAACTACGCTCGTTATTCAGCCATCTTAATATCGACGTTACGTAGAGTATGCTGCAAGATGAGCGCATAAATGTTTCAGTTGGCAATCAGTGTTGACAGCTGTACCCGTCAGCCGCCGGCCGGGGAGCAGGGACGTGCCGCCGTATAGCCCCCTCTCGAGCAGTATTGGTTCTCTTGAGAGGCTGCGAACCTATCGACAGATATCGGGCACAGTTCCAACTGCGGGTTATCCTTAGATTTATCACACATAAAAAACCCAAATGCACTTTGCCGATATGTAGATCCAATCCGGTCGGGTCTCTATGTTTTGTACGTTTTACTGTCAAAACTAGAGAGAGAAGAGGGCAAGCAAAAAGAAAAAATAGCTCACTCTTGGCAGATGTGCCTTAATTGTATATACGTTACTTCTAAACTAATAAAATGTTCACTACTATGTGTTAATTTAGTTTTCTCCGGTATTTCTCTCTATATTTTTTCTACATTTTGCAGAGATTTCTACAGACACGAAAGTATTTACTAGCGGTTCGAAAAGCTAAACGAGCATTTTAGCCAACATTTTAAAATCCTTTATCCACACGAGCGACACGCAGCAAGTTTCTAATAAAATGTCAGAAAAGACGGCATCACAGAAATAAAAAGTAAAAAATAAAAAGTAAAGGTATCCGAGATTGGAGCTGAAAGTCTGAGAAACGTCGAGATTGCGAGGAGAGCAGTAATGTGGAGCCGCGGTCGCCGGGAGATACAATTGAACGATTCTCTCCGACGTCTCGTACGTCGCTTATTGACGGCGGATCGGTAATAGATAGGTACTATTTTATGGATGAAATGAAACATTTTCGTGATCAAAGAGATGTCTATTGGGCTTTGATTATTTACCTCCGAGCCTTTGACAGACAGTGTCAAAGGCTTGTGCCGTCAACATCCTATCAATTTGATTTGTTCCAGGATTTTTGGGTTAGTCACAAATGAATAGGTTCTATGTTTCCAGTCTGTTAATCTCTTTAGTGCCATTCCAAATAACTTTTGCAAAAATTTATAAAACATAAATAAATAAAATAAATGCGGACAACATCACATACATTGCTCTGAACCCAAAGTAAGTAGCTAAAGCACTTGTGTTATGGAATTCAGAAACAACGAAGGTACCACAAACACCCAGACCCGAGGCAATGTAGAAAAGTTGGTTTCTACATTGACCCGTCCGGGGATCGAACCCGGGACCTCAGAGCTAGCGACACCTTGAAACCGGTGCGTACGCCACTCGACCACGGAGGTCGATAAAAAATTACTTCATGATATGTATGTTATTTAGGTATGTATTCGTTCCAGATTAGTTTTGTTTTCATAAATATTTTTGTCGCTAATGCGTCAGGTCAATGTAATAAATATTCAATTAAAAAAGACATATCATGTTTATTGTGTTTATAGCAATCTAAAAAACCTACCTGCTCCACTAATGATAGCAAATCTATTGAGATAGTAAAAGTAGTTCATTAGTTAATTTAATATTGGTCCGTGTTCGATTTAATTAATAGCCGGCGGCAGTTTGTCCCGGTACCAGCGATACACGTATTGTACATGTATGTGTGTGTGTTTGGTTTCAATACACATGAGTAATTATAGACGGAATAGTGTATGAGTATATCGTGGTATAACGTGCTGTATTGTTTTGAAGCCTATAGTGTAACTTGATAGCAAAAAGAGAGTTATGGTCTCATGCTGCCCAATGCAGGTATATGGAGTTTCTTGCCGGTTATGAAGTTTCTTGCCGGTTCTTCTTCATTGGAATGACATTTTGGAACCTGCAACTAGAGTCAGTAATTTAACGTTTTAATAGAGCTTAAAAAGGCCTACTTGAAATAAAAATATTTTTGATTTTGAGGTATGTTACAGCAAGTGTAAAGGTATTTTGTTTCTTTACACATTCGTAGCCTACCAAAAACTTTTTCAAAAACCCTGCGTAACTCAATATAGCATCGACACTTTAACCCGTGACTGACCAACCCTGCAAATACATCCATGCAAATATACACATCAAATAGCAGCTGGTACAAACGACCCGCACCGCCTGACACACCTCGTACAACATTTTTAACTTTCTACAATATGGCCGCCCTTCACCAAACTGTTGGTCGAAAACCATAAATTAGTGAGCACGCGAATTGTAAACAAAAAGCAGTCTGGAGCTAAAATTACGAGAACACTTATTCATTGCTTGGCAGAGTTTGAGCATTGGAATGCCTACCGGGGCGAGGCAGGGGTGTGCGGTGCGGGAGACGAGGGGGGGGGGGCAGAGACTTGTGAACCGAGGTGTGCAGTGCAGGGATTGTGGAGGGAATTGAAATCGTATGAGTAGATGCACATGTATAGTTTATCGTTATGATGTAAGGTCAATCTTTATAAAACTGACATTATGTTGAAGGCTATTTCTAAATTTTTGCCTTTTCTATTAACTGGGCTTTCGGGCATTACTGTCTCGTAACAGTCTCATGAAAATGTACAAAATATAACGTAACAAAAACAATTTGAGTCCATCGACGCCTAGTCGTAATCTCCCTCGGGGCGATAAGCGGCTTACAAATCTTCCGTTTTCCTTCTGCCACAATAAGATGGCCGCGGGAGAAATTTCAATTAAACAAAACACTACAATTGAAAGTTAAGAAACGTTCGCGTTTAAACACAAGTGAACTTTTAAATAACACTTCATTATTCATAAAGTCGGTAATTATGATGGAGTCGTTAAAGTTGGAGCGGCCATTAGTTATAACATAAACAGACCCAGTGCAGCATTCATCAGCAGCCGGCTTCAATATTGGAGTAGGAGCGGTTCTCGTCAATGGATATCCGTTCTTAATGGAATTAATAAAATGTTGGCTAATGGTTGCGGGCGCCGGCGCCGGCCCGCGCGCGCTGTATTTGCATATTAATCTATTGCTCGCTCAAACTTTCACTCGCAGGGATTTGAAAGCGATCCGGAGCGCTCAAGTTTTGTTCCTATTCATTGTGTTTCGAAACATTTCCTTTTTTGTTAAAATTTACTTAATAGATTAACAAAGGAAACATTTTTCCGTTGCCTTTGTTTGCCGCTTGCGTGAGTTTAATTTGAATATCTGGATGTGCACGGGGAAGTCGCCGCGCTCGCTAAGTGACAATTATTGTGATAAAGTGCCCTAAAGGGACGCGGGAATGCGATTTAAAAACAACCGAAGTACAGAGTTTGTACGTAATTATAATATTTTATGGACACAGATATACCTTGTTTTCCTTGTGTTTTAACCTTGCAAGTTTTACTAGATCAAATAAATGCCTTAAGTTTACAGTATAATAGCTAACTTTCTTCTTTGTAAATACCTTACCAGGTATGTGAGTAGGTATACGACTATTTGGCTTCACTCGCCACTTTAAGAAACGTATCTTCTTGCACTCAGAAATGTTCACGCCTCTGTCCCAAGGGGGTTGGCAGACACCACTTGCTATCCTCACACAAGCATGTTCATATAATATTATAATAATTTTGTGACAAACACACTTCCGTTTATTCAAACTACATTTACGTTTACTCTACTATCGTAGCAAACATGAATATTATTGTAATGCGTATAAGTACGGTAATTACGTGTTCATATTACACATAACTCCTATAACACCTAACTTAGTTTGCCGTGAAAGCCTACAGATTCAATTTGAGGCTAACTATGAGTAATGTCTCTACACATTACCACATTAGTCGTATTATGTAACATATCGTTATTAGAGGCTCTACTGCTAAATAGTTATTAGGCAAGGAGGCCCTTGGAAACCTTAAGGGTGTTTGCAACAGACCCGAATGGAGGTTATGTAGGCGTCTAGAGAAATGGATCTACGTTAAGTACCGAACCTTTAATATAATATAGTGCGATACAGTAGTTAGATGTAAATGTTCATAATGTGCTAACAAATACACGGTTCGTATAATTTTTACATTACTTTATTCTTCACGGTAAAAATTACTAGTGATTCACTTTCCATTTAACTTTTTAAGCAACTATTTTTTTTTCATACGTACTTTGTTTCATTGTAATAGTATTTTTTCTTTTTTAATGGTAATTCACTCAGTTCAAATATCATTATCATTAAACTTGCAAAGTATGTTCCACAACACGTCGACTGGACATGTTGTCGCGGACATTAATTAAATTCCAACGTTCAAAGAGTAAAAGAATTCGTTTGCGACGCCAAATGAAGCCAACCGCAACTCCATTAATTACCAGCTTTATCTTACCGCCCGTTACACAGGAAAATGCTACTTTTGCATCTACAATGCATAGTAATTGGCCTTAATACTCGTATTGAGGCAACTCGTAGCGTGTCGTAGCAGTGCCTACGCTGCGTAGCGCATTTGTGTATGCTACGCTTGTTTTCTACGGCGTAGCGGTGTAGCACGTAGTCTAATAATGACAGAAATTCTACCGCGCTTTACTTTTATAGCATAACACTCTTCGTAGTCTATATAGTAATACACTCTAACCAAAACTAACAACAGTCTTTGAAGATGTTTTGTAGTTTATGAACTGTCGAAAATAATCTTCAAGTAACAAACTTTCATAATATAATGTAGCGAGACAAAAAAACCGTTAAAACAGCCCATCACAAAAATAAACAAACACCTAAAATAGATTACACCGCAAATAGACATTAAGAATGTTTGTTCTACATTTGTCGTAGCAGACATCAATACACGAAAATAAAAATACTTTATCGTAAGTAAAGGCAACATTTCCCGATGTGTCACGCCAGCTCGTCCTTCACATTTATTTGTCCGCTCAAGACTAGTAAAGTTCTGACCGAAGCCTTCAATTCAGTAGAAAGCCTCGGAATATTTTACTTCGCTCCACTTTGCTGTGATCAGGGAGAGCAAAGCGCCTCACAGTTGAGGGTAGCTAAAGTGGTGTTTTAGCAGAATCATATTACGACTTCGTAAAAAAATCTTTAGTTCATTGACAATTCCTCATATGATTGTCAATCTCATTTCGATTTCATTTAAGACCATTAATATGGTTTAAGTATTTTAAATGTCATACTTCTGTGAAAATCTAAAAGTAGCTCGATAGAGTAGTAAATCGGTTTTTTTTTTATTAATCATATGAAAATAGTAGATTATCCAAAAAATCCAACCAAAAAAACACTAATATATAATTATATTATCTCCCTTGATCTTCTGGGAATTGACGAAATGGAATCATAATATGATTCTGCTTGGCGACCACTTTAGCGACCCAGCCGACTTATCTCTGTATCGAGCGCCGACAGCTTCGCCTCTCGATACAACAACACTTTGTACTGTTTTCATGCAAGCGAGGCTTTTCGTTTACTTACAAACTTTTAAAGCTTTCAGTTGGTTTATGTAGGCGATACGAAATTATTATTATTTGGAAATAATTTTACGTCTTGTTAGAACGCTTAGTAGAGGGTCTTTTGAGCAGCCAACCTTGAAATGAAGTAATATTATGGTTATAAGACAGTAACCAAGTAAAAAGCTAAAAATTAAGTTAGGTAATTTGGCATTTACGTATCCAAATAAAATCAGTTTCTAAATATCGTAAAAATTATCCAACATAATTTTTTGACAAAAAAAATGTGCTTACATTGCAAATTCAATAACGTTTTTAAACGAAAACAATTTCGTATAGAAATTGTGTGTGAAGTAAACTACAAAACATAATGTCATTATAATAAAGATAACATAACGACACAATTAGCGGCACATCTCCGTACGTTAGATAAGCTAACAACCTTTCTCCTTCACTCGCGGTGGGATAGTCCCCGCCGCCAGCCCGACTCGCGTCCCTCGCGTCCCTCGCGACTCTGTTCACGAGTCGGACCCGCAGCCATTCAATAAGTAGTTTTATTCGTTCAAACTTGTTTGTAAATATATTTAACGTGTTGCCGGAGTTTGCGACGTTTCCTCTCCCTGATGTAACATTAGCGGTGGGTGGAGTGATTCGGGAGATTCCGTGAACGATAAAGGCATTTAAAGTGTTATATAATTTATTATGATATTAAGTAGAAATGTTGGTGTTTATTTTATTTTAATTGTTAAAATAACTTATTTGAAGGGTACTTAGCAATGTAACTAATACAATTGATAACTAACTATTAAATTAAGCAGGTATTTTACTAGGTACTAAGAGAATTTCGAATCGTGCCTCCAATTAAAAACACGTGTAATACCAATCACAAGTTACGCTCACATATCGAAGCCTCGCGGCCAGTCGAAGTCACTCGTACCAGAGGGCGCCACTGACGGCGACCTGACTTCACACACAGCTGGAGGGGGAGGGGGGACATGTGACCACTTGTCATGTACGCTTGTACAGTCCCCAACATCAAACCAAATGTGACCTAATGTGATCACATGTAAGCTGACAGTTACATTATCTCTAACACATGCCTTGCTACTGATATCCTCAAAGGAATGTCATTTAGTTATCCGTGTGTCTGAAGCTATTAGATAATTTTCTAATAATACATTTTATAATGTGTATCGTATATGAGTTAATCGAAATACTTCTAGTGAGAATTATTTAGTTGATTAAAATAATGAGATAAATCAGTAATGTAAAAGTTAAACATCAGTTTTAAATAACAATCACTCGCTCACAGCTCGAAAAGCAACCCCACCCAATTCTCAATACCCAGTTAGGCAAGGTGAGTAGGTCCGCGCGTGTAGTGCCCACCGCTGGGCTCGTACGCGGCCCCAACTTGCCCACAAAGTGGAACTATTCGGCGAATTAATTCGAAACATATCGCCATCCGGGTGTGGCGGTGAAGGAAGGCGTGTTAATTTAATGTGAGGCCCTTATGATTCGATTGCGAACACGAGTGGGCTACCTAGATATATGTTCGTGTGTTTTTGGTTGAAAAGTTTTGGGTAGTGGTTGTTATTTAAGTACAAATTGAATAAATTTGCGAGTTTATGTGCTGATGTGATAAGTTTAGGGGTAAACTATGTAGCCTTTTAGAGTGATGGTGCTTCTAAGTAGGTATGTTATTTTTAATGACGTTAATAAAAGGAAGAAATGTGTTGTGCAAACGCTTTGTTTTATAGTTTTTACATAACGTATATGTTTGCCAAGAATACCGTGTCTTACAAAACACTCATAAATCTAATACGATCGTATCTTTCTTCTCGTCTCTACGATAAACTGATGACAATTTCACGAGTCGCTGAGCGCAGCCGCGGGGATACACATGTCATGCCTACCGTTGTTTATGACGACACACTGTGTAGGGACAATCATAGTACACGTAATTCATATTGAGTGTAATTCCTAATACACTGATTAATTGGAAAGATCCAATTTATATTTTTCACAGTAATCCAATTAAAGTGTCCAATTAATTTTGCCTCTTAAGTTATTTTTAGTCGCTGTAATCTAAATAAGCTATGCCTCTTCCATACTTATTCGTAATTCAAGCAGCGAGCCACGAGCGCTCGGCCCATTGTATTAGCATAACATTATACTAATACGTTACTTCAACATTCAAACATGCGATTTTTGTCTGGAAGCGCCTCGTACTGTAGGTAAAATATATATACTTAACTGGCGAAGTAAAATGAGGTTATTATTAAAATGATTTACGAATAAATCAAGTACGCGCTCTGAATCATACATGCAATCGTTTTAGCGAAGATTTTCTGTTTGCATGAAACTCGTATGAGGTCATACTTGTATGGAGTTCAACTTTTGTGTTTTTTTGTTTAGTGGTATGGTTGATTTGTGAGAGGGCAGCGATTAATTCTCTCGATATTAATAACCGTATTGTTTCTGTATGCTTGTCGTCGTAAATAAGGCCGGGTTTATGAGCTCGTCCACTTTTATTAGTAATGGATAAGGAACTACTATGTTTGGGAAGTCGAGTGGGCTCTGTAGGGTAGGGACATACTGTTTTCCTGGCTTTGTTCAAGTACAAGCTGTCTAGCTCCGAATATCTTTTTGGAGGATTCGTTAACATTTCTGCCGTATGTTACATAAACACTGAAACAATGATATCTGAATAGAGTTCAATTATGATACGAAACATGAATTGTATACCGATTGGTACAAAATAAATTGCAATATAAACATCAACATCGAAAATTCACCATCACGCTTTAAATAATATGCAAACCAAGTGTAATTACATAATGTACCGCAAGCGAGCCCCGGAGCTCTGACGTCATGATTGCAGGCCACAATAATTGTGACAGACATTATCAATATCGAGTTAGCGCAATCAGCGGGCATTGAGCGGCCTGGCCTCGCCGGACCCGGCCTGGCCTGGCCTGGGCTTGCGGCCTGAATCCCTAATAGCCGGACTCGTTACGTGGCCGCTCCAAATTGGCGTTTTTGTCCTGTTTGTCTTTATTGGTGGCATTTGACAGCGGCGTCTCATTTGTTAGTTTAGTTAGAGCTCGCGTACGGAGATATGTTGAGGTGGTGGTCTGGTTTTAAACTTGATCGATGCCGGTATTTTTTTTTTTTTTTTTTTTAAATCATTTATTTGATGAGGCTTTTTGCGCTGGTGCGCCAAGACAGCCTCGTAAGGTACCACAATAAATTAAATAATAAATTAACAAAAGTAAAAATAATCTAATCCTAAGACTTAAATATAACCTAAAACTAGACACCCCGTTGGAATGTAGCGCCTTCTACAGGTCACAGGCTAGAAAAGTACAGACCCTACGACCAAATAAAAACTAAAAAAAATAAAAAAATTACGTATTCCTCCTTAAAAACACCCCCCTTACAAATTTATAAATTTCAATACTCTGTTCCGAAAAAGGCCTCCCAAGCAAAATATTAATCCCACCAGATGCCGGTATTTGAAATAGGTTTATTCTGGTTTATTTTTAGCTACCGCATTTTTAGTCTCATTTTAGGACTCAACTTTAGTCAGCCAATAAAAGGTCTTATTTTAAATACATATATATATCTATAACCAAGCAGCACAACACATTTTCTTCCAAAAGATGATAATACGTGGTGCGTTAGTGAAGTTAATTTAATAATTGTGACTTTTTTCAAATTTGTCTTAATTTGGGTATTCATTTATTTGTTTATGATTTATAAAAACAGTAGTACAATGATATGTTATACACTAAGGTAAAGGTATCAAAAGCTCATATTAAAGTGAGCGATCATAAAAATCTTACGTAATGGTATATTAATGTAAATAAATCACGAGATAACATCGTAACAGAACCTGCCGCCCTTATGAAAACATTACCGTATATTTTCCGATAAACCTGTCCCTCTACCTATTGTAAAATATTGAATAGCGATCCAACATTATTAGATATTCTGTCAAAAAGAAATTCCCAACTAAAGTGAATAGTACATTTTCATCTTTTCGGATTTTTGTATGAATATTGAATAGTTAATAAGGATACACGGAGCTGTATTGTTATCGATATCACAAGCAACTTTCTCTAGTCTACGTACTCTCGTTTAATATTACGTAATTCTGTCAAAGTATTTATAAAAGGCTTAAAATATTAATCATGTTAAAGTAATCTATTACATTTTTAACGTAATAAATTTTAAAGGTATAAATCGCACACAGAAGATTGTTCCAATAAACCCTAACGTTCGCAAAGAGTTCTATATATAACCATCACTCAATAAATAAGCTCACGACCCCAAAAGCTATTAATATACCGAAGAAAAATACGAGAAATATCTACCTAAGCAAGTCAACATCGAATCAACATTTTAATCCGACCCAAACTGACAAACATAATATAATAGTTGGGAAAACCCGCGTCTGAATAACGCAGCTCCGAAAATATTCCCAAATCTTAATCAAGCTCTAATCTCTTGGAAAAAGGTATCTGACGGTGGAGAAAAATCTCGGATCTCATATCGAATAGTAAAGTATTGGAGAGGCACAATCGGCCCGGGTACCTGCCGCCGGTGGCCGGGTACCCGGGTAGGAGCGGGTATAACCGGCGTGCTCGGACCTTTCCCTTTTCAATGATACGTCGGGGAATATTTTGACAAACTAATATTAGCGGAGATTACCTCGCCGGATAGTTATGCAAACATCGGGCGATGTGCGCGGCGAGCGGGGCGCGGGGTGCGGGGCGCGGGGCGCGGGGAGCGGGGCGCGGGCCGTGTTAGGATTGCTTTTATTTAACTTTGAGAAAGGTAAAGAAGCCATTTTTATGGTTGAGTTATTATTATTATCTTGTAGCTCCAGCCATCAGAAGCCAAACATTTACGCTGTAACTTGTTCATAGTATTTTCATATTATTCCTATGGTTAGTAATATAAATATCCGCGAGCCAAAATCTCTAGTATTACAAAATAAAAGTGTGAAAATGTCATGCACTCCATGACATTTTTTATGGCTATAATTAGAGGTGTAAAGTTTCAACCTCGCTACGTTAAAAAAGGTAGTCCTTTTTTCAAAAGGTATCTTTATTTCAAAATGGTTAATACCGTATTCACAAAAAATATTGTTTATTTTGACAAAAATAAACTATAAAAGTAAAAACATTAAAATATAAAAAGTTGCTACGTTTGGATGCACTTTACAGTCTATCCAATCTATCCGAAACATCATCGACATCTCAATTGAAATAAAAATATAATGGAAGTCAATAAAACATCAGTTTAACTCCGGGATTCAATAAATATCGCAGCGTTATCCAATTGAATATTTAAAACTTTTATGCAGGTCGTACTATTAGCGTAGTTTAATCTGCATCAGAGATTAAATGGGTGATAGTTAAACGCTGGCTTTCAATAAATAAGCATTTATAAATAAGAATAATTTGTTTTTGAAATGTTCATCTCCGTGGCTTGCTAGATACATACTTTTGCGTGTACTAAAATAATGATATCTACGGTACGCACGTGATAATGACAATAACTAATTATTGTAAGTTTTCCATTTACTTTCTTTATTTTAAAATGTTTAGCATTTTAACACATATGTATGTATAAGCATCAGGATCACAGTTACAATACTTACGTATGTTGTTGTTTATCCATATTATTTCGTAGCCAGGTTAACAATCACTTGTTTATCACTCTGCTCTATATAAATAAGTAATATTAACCCTCGTCTAGACCTCGCCGGATTAGTCTAGACATCTGTCTAATTCTAGCATATTGTCTGCCTGCAGAAGCTCAATCATGAACTTTTATTTTCTTACGTTTTTTCACAATAATACCATCGTTAAAGTAATTCAGTTCACAATGCTCCGAGATAAAATTTTGCAGAGAAATAAAGTTGATATATAATGTTATTATTTGTGTCAGTGTTAGCAAAAAATAGGAATTCTTACAGGAATATTGGAAAGTTGCTTCCTGACCTGTACTTTCTTTTATTATCTTGTAAAAAATGTAAACAGTAATTTATTATTATTGAGCGTTTCTAATCATGGGGAAAATATAAATAAGCAAAAATATAGCCCTTTGTTGCCTTCGAATATATTCGCTCTTATATAAAATTCTTTAATGAAAACATAATTGGATGTACCTACAGTACCGCAGACGCAGCCTCACCTTTACCTGTTAATTAACTTTATCTGCTAGAGGACCTATAAATAACCCAAAAAGTTGTGTTCAATGTTAAACACGTGAGGCGTGTCGGCTTGCTCGGCACTACACGCGTACAGTCCCGAGCAAACACAAGGTAACACAGCCTCGCAACTTGTGTGAACTAAAACATGAGATCACCGCGCTTCCTTTGTCAAAGGACATCAAATAAATAAAATAATGTGGGAGAAACTGTTACATTTATTTTGAAGTGGAGTGTGTTTTACTGAATTGCCAGGATTCTCAGAGTTTTTAAAAGGATGAAGTTAAAGTGGCCTGATGTCATTTATTATGTCTATAGATATCTCCGACTAGTCAACCAATCGTAATATTGAACCGGCGATCGAACACTATTCAATTGCGGTCAAGAACCCACTAAAGATCTAGTCACGATTCTCACAATAATATTGGACTAGATAGGTAGTAAATCCAATAGTTTTGTAAGGCCCTCCGCTTATTTGAGTAGATAAATATTTGACAATAAATTAAGTGTTTTTTGCTTCAACACGAGGGTTACCGACTTTAAACCACTAAAATCAACACCGAATAATTCAAAAAACACCAAAAAATGATGGCAACATAAATCGACTAACGTATAATTCAAAAAGCATTCGGAAATATTGGATTTCAGTGGTGGCAACACACGAGCGGCCATTAATCGCCGCAGTCCATCCATCAAACGTTTTTACAGTAGCCGCGGCCACTCTACCATTTTATTGGCACAAAACAAATCTACATACATAATGGTCGGAACTCCTACAAACGATACATGACTCGGTTTTTCACAGATATTGGTTATGGATCACCAAATACGTTTAGTTTACTTGTGTGAGACTAATCCGCTCGGGATTGCCAATTTAGGAGACTAGAGAGGACGCCTGCCTTCTCTACATGCGGTCACTTTTGAAAGTGTGCACAAATTTTAAAGACTTTTACCAGAAATCTGCAGTTTTATCAAAGCCTCGTAGTTCCAAGATTTCTTGAACTATTTTATTTTCATCCCTCTTTTTTGAACCAATGTATATTGCGGACTATTTTATTAATGCCACTTTACCGTTAACAATTAAACCTATGTACTTTAGTACAAGTTTCATATAAACATATTAATAAAAGCATAGAATTTGAAAACAATAGTAGCACAAAATTGATTATAGTTGAATGCTTGTAAGTTCGTTGTAATCTGCTCGATA
Organism: Autographa pulchrina; assembly: GCA_905475315.1. Taxonomy (NCBI): domain Eukaryota; kingdom Metazoa; phylum Arthropoda; class Insecta; order Lepidoptera; family Noctuidae; genus Autographa; species Autographa pulchrina. The sequence goes on along the minus strand of FR997765.1, from coordinate 14,806,089 downwards.
AAATAGGAATATTTATGTAGTTATTCGAGCACAATTCCCGGCGGCGAGCATTGTGTCCGCTTCCCACAGGATTGCTCATTGTTACTCGTTCCTAGTGTATGGACCAATATCATTACAAAAAGAGCAATAAAAATACATTTGCCATAGAATATAGGATATGTAACGTTATTCACGATTACTAAAGTCTGACACAAAGCGCGGCCGCCGCTCACTAATATATAGTATGTGTATTGTTACACAGGGAGGAAGCCATCAACTAGATTGTGCGTTATTTGATTGCTCCATATTGTAATGTGACTGTGGTTTACTGTAATGTCATCGCAAAATCTATTCCACTTCAATTCAAAGATTGATATTTAAAAGCAATAACGTTGCGGACACATACCAGTATCAAATGAGTAAATGATCTCCAGTTGTTCTCAAAATACATACAATGACATACACGACCACATTTTGTCAAGTACAAAGCAACAGGACTTTGCAGTATATTCAACGAATTTAATCTAAGATCATGTAGGTATTAGGTACTCAAACTGTTAACACTAACCATGTAAGGTCTAGACCACAGACTACATCAGTGATTCAGTTTCTTCCCGGGAAGCAATTAGCGCTCGTGTCGGGATCCCGGGACATCCCGGATAACCTCGAATTTAATTATAGCCGTGTTCAATGTTGATTCATTTTCATGTAGTCTGCGGTGGACGCGAACACTTATATCCTAAGTAAGAGATTTACGACTTGGATCATTTTTGTTCAAAAACCATCTTCATCTATTTCCCAAGGTTTTTGAGTTATACTACCAATATAAAAAATAATAGATATGTCAATTTATGCTACGCTAAATTTCTTAAAGTAAAAGTGCGTTTGATTCCTCGGCTTTTCACTTTATCGTCCATGTGGTAAATAATATGAAAATAATTATTATTTATTTATTTATTTAAAGCCTGAACTGTCCCACTGCAGGGCAAAGGCCTCCCTTCCTTCCTTCCACAGGTCTCTATTGTTTGCTATTTGTTGCCACTCCTTTTTGTATGCGTCTAGTTCATCCCTCCATCTCCGCCTGGGTCTTCCACGCGGCCTCCGTCTATTAGGAACCCAATTTGTAGAGGCTTTCGCCCACGGTCCTTCTGACATTCGGCACACGTGTCCAGCCCAGTCCCATTTCAATTTGGCAGCCTTCAGGGCCACGTCCGCTATTTGAGTCTTGGAGCGCAGTAGGGAGTGTAAATAATAAATTAACTTAAATTAATTAGGAGCTTTATTCCTTTTTCATATTATGGACATCACACACGACAACTTTATGGACACACAGCCTTTGCCCTGCAGTGGGACGATAATGGCTAAAAATAAATAATAATAATAAATTAATTAACTGTTAACGAACCAATATCCGATTTTCCGTCACACTTTTAGTAGTATAGGTGTGGTCCTCAACACCCGTGCCTACCCTTCGTCACTCCTTCCCCGCGACACATGCTGTGTGTTCGGTCGGTGACAAGGTGTAAGCAGCCGTTTTGCGAGTCGCGCCCGTCAGCTATTGACGAGGGTAGTCCACTACATCCGCCCTATTGATGACGTCAGACGTGTCGCACAGTACATCTTAAATTATCATTTTAAGCGCTTATGACACTTCTGAAGGGAACTAGAAAGCTGGGGAGATAGGCTTTGAAGCATCTCTCCATACATAGATTCCGATTTGTTGCGTCATGACCATTATTTATAACGACCAATCAAAGCTAACAAAATATGTTGATCTTATGCTGATTTCAAATAATAAAAGTCAGAAAGGGTCAGATTAGCACTAGATATGCTAGATATGTACTCATATAGTTTGTAGCATCCTAGCTTGTTTTGGCAATTTCAAAAAGATTCATGGTTGTGTTTATCGCCAAAATTTTACAAATTTAATAACAGCCAATAAAACTTTTATCTTTTACTTTACTTTTATTATAGAAAACTTTTAAATAACATTATAGCGCACACATCTTCAAATAACAATGTACCGTGGTATTAATAATAACGTTTATTATAGAAACATGTTGTAAGTGTGTTGCGGTTACCGTCGCAACTTCGCTTAGCATCCAACAAACACAAAAGACACACGTGTCGCGTGTACTTACTTTGTAATTATATAAGTTCATTAATTAGTGAAATTCCAATTATACTCGGTTCTTTAATAACACAAAGAAAGTATGTTAACATGGAGTCTTAAACTAATTTATTCATATCAAAGAGTACCAACAAACGTTTTCTTGTTACATATTATATCAATAATATAAATATTTCTGTTGAATGATAGAGCAATAAATATGGATTTAGTTTTGATAGGAAATTAATGTAACTTTCTCTGTTACAGATAAATGCAGACATGCACCGCATCACGCTTAAGCTCCCCGATGGGGTAAGCTGAATAATATTTAATACTAATAAAAGTATGGTACTCCGTTGTCGTAGAGCGGATTTTTTTTTCATACGTGCGTATTTACCCTTGTAGTATTATTTTATCGCAACAGCATTTAAAAATGTACGGAGATTTTGGTCCCATTGCACATTTTCTATTATTACTAGACTAGCCATCTACCACCACTTTAGAGTGAGGCGACTAATTACCTTGAGGTCTATAATTAGAAGTTGATCTTGCTATCTATACAAACATTATACATCACATACCTCACTCCTTATCTACAGTTTAGGTGCGATCAATAAAACCTCCTTATTTAATTTAATTACAGTGCAGAAGGAAGCGATCTTATGAATTTTCATTAGGACTGTTTTTTCCCATTAGTATGTGTTGCAAAGCCTCGTATTATCCGCTAATCGTTCCGTTAATCGCCTTAATGGTCTCTCTTTACTTTTCATTATTACTGGTCTTAAGGCGTCAGTGTAAGCTGATAATACGATAAACCTAGCAAAAAACATGGACAATTTAAGTAAATATTTATTAAGTCTTTCTACGGTATGCCATTTCGTACGTTTAATATTTCTTAAGTAATTACAAAAACGCTACATAATATGCAGAAATTCTTCAAAAGACTGCGTGGTCTATGGGAGCTTGTTCCAAAAAAGAATATTTATGTATTACGTTCCACGTTTGTATGTGAAGGCACAATACAGGAGGAAAAAATACCATGTAATATTAAACACAGGCATGCCAGCGACATCAAGCCGAACAAAGAAATGCCACTTATATGCAATCGTATGTTACAAGTAAGTGCTGTACCCTTTCCGAGAGCATTAGCGATAAAATAAAGCACTTTGTTCGCTTCTAGAAGGCTGCGGAGGCTTTTAATGTATTAAGTGGCCGCTTTATGATCTGATCCGATCTTCAAACGGAGCTATTTCGGTCGGACTCATCCACAAATTGGTGATTTACCTGTCGTTATGGTATTAGTCGTGATTAGATTTGGTATCTATTGAATGAAATTTTCGTTGCTTTTAAAAAATTGAGTTCACAGTTTTATATAGGTTTATGAAGTCTGAAAAGTCTTGATAATGTTAAAATAATACACTGTTTAGGTTCGATTTTGAAATTGCTGGTACTCTGAGTCTAGTTATTATAAGTATGTCGAGAGACTGGAGAAAGACACGTGTCGACATAAACGACAGGTAGGATATACTAATTATATGATACAAAAAGATATCGCGAGTTTTATAATTAAAATAACGATGTAATTAAGGAAGCACCTACAAGCGGTGGAAGTTCTAAGAAACAACTACCAACAGCGCAGCTTTGTTATTTCGGTACTTACCTATACTTTACTCTTACCACAAAGAAACCATATTTCTGTTTAACAGTTGTTACCATTGTGTAAGAAATACAATTTCTCTCCGCCAAAGTAACCCTCCGCAAATAAACAGGAACATGTATTTATACTTCAGACGAAATAAGAACAAATGTTCGTTTTTCTTTTTATCTGTAGTATTGTAGTTGTAATGAGGTTTCTAAGATCTCGATCACACTACAAACATGAGACGAAACAATGAAGTTTATTTTTACCATCAATATTCATGTGTATTTATTTATTTCGAAATGCATATCTTGAAGGTGGTGGTGTGGTGAACATAAGGCGATACATAATTTCTAACGCTACGCACGAGTATTATAGGAAAAAAATCCACTTGGTAAGTAAAGTAAAAGTTTTTGTAATAAACTAATATCTAGAGGTCAATCTGAGGGTAACAAAGCTGTAAATAAAGTAATATAAGATAGCTCAAGTCTCGTCAGTCAGACACAAAGGTCTCGACTTTCAGGATTAGGCTTGGGTTAGAGCTTATGTTGAGTAGGCTTCTCTCAAGGCTCTATAAAACCCTTTTTTTAAGTCACCGCATTCTTACAGACGTAATAAAGTAGTATTTTATCATCTCTGCGAAAGTTGATGGATGTTAGGTAGGCACGTGTGTGTGGGCGTGTGATCGCTTCTCGTCTATTATTGAGTTCGAGAGGCCATAACGAGGTCTGAATAATTCGCAGTTGCCCATTATTTACTACTACCCACGTTCCGCGGCGATGAGCACCTAACTAACCACCACAACACAATATTCAGAAGAACTACGCACTTAATATTAATAATGACGCCAGTCTCGTCATATAATATTATTACAAATCGCGATAATTATTTCTAGAAAATACTGTTTAAACTTTCTAAGAAAAGGGTCGCTTACAGATAGTTTTAATTAAATTTTTATGTAAGTTACTTTATTTGTTGTAGATTCACAACAATCCTTGAAACAGCTCCTAAGTTAATTATATCATTACAACATTTTCTGTTGACGTAGACTGGTGTAAACAATACTATACAATGATATACTATTGTAATAGTGTTCAAAGTGTAATGAAATTCAAGAAAATGTTCAAAGTGGAACTTCTATATTTGTCTATGATCTGTCTACACACTAAACATTTATTACAATTCACAGTATCCTTTGACCGAACTCATCTCTTTGTTTCCAATTAAGTAATTATTTAAGCTCGAGGCTCTCGTTGCCGAAGAAATTAATTATAAGTACTGACATATGCTCACTATGCCCGTATAACTTGACTCAGTCATATGCTGGCAACGTGACCTTCTATCTGAGGATCTGTGTTTTAATTAGTAGGACAAATGGAAAGTTATGATAAACTTATGTTGTTTGGACTACAATAGGTGAGGTTCCGTAGGCAAGCGACAATTATCTTTGTAGAGTCAAGGGTTGCTAAATTTGGAATATTCTTGGGTCTCAAACAGTATATAAAAGATTTTGGTGAAATTTAAAAGTTTCTTTCATAGACATTTACAGAAAACATAATTAGTAATACAATTAAACATCTAGTGCTGACATAAAGTTAAGAGGACATGGGTAAAATATAAATTATAATAATATACAAAACAATGTCGACAACGTGACCCTTATTCGAGATCGTATTAATTCCCGGCGCGGAGCACGAATGGAAAGTTATAACGACCTTTTTATTTGTACCGCAACCTCTTCTAATTGATGAGAGGAATCATATTTAGCAATCTGCGGCGGATTCCACGCAAATTGTTCTGTTAAATGTTTCCCTTAATTTGCGTAATGGCCGATCCATATTTCGGTGTTGGGGAATATCGCCTTGTAGCTATTAAGGGTGTCTTGTCCGCGCCCGATGTCGTCCCAATTAACTGCGGATCGTTACAATGCGAAACACTTTGATTGCTCGTGAGCTTGCTTCATAAATGCTCGCCTTCAAGTGGAGAAAGGACCAGAACCCTCCTTTCCCTATTCCCCCTCGTTCCTTTTTCCTTCCTCAATAAGGTATTTTCACAATTGTACCCGAATAACACTGAAGCAAAAAATGACAAACAGAATAAAGAGTTACTTATTCAGTGTCCGATTCGCTTTTCATCGGAATTTTATACAGTTAAAAGCTGTCAATGGAGCGTCAAAAGCAACAATTATACAGAAAGCCTGCCTCGTGAAATACGTATTCGAATAATAGTTGTAGTATCTTTTTTCATTTACTGAGAAATTAATGTTTTTAATCAGGAATTTACTGGAAACCTGCTTTTGTATTGGGTTCTTCTTTAATAGCCGTTGGATCTAAACTGAGCTTGTTGCGATGCTCGTTGCTAATGACATCTCGACATCCATTACGGCGGCCACTTGTCAACGTCGTCGGCTGTAAAACTCGCGCTGACAGGGTTTTGACTGTCGCGCCCTTATTTATCAACTGCTCTTCCCATGAAATCCGAAGCCATTGTAATTAATTTTGATGAGCTCGCGGGAGGGGCGAGGCAGGGGGTGGGGGGAGGGCGTTCTCGCTTGCCGACGAAGTTTGTTGCATTAGACGTAAGATGTAGTAGTTACGGCTATTCAGTTAAGTTTTATTACTGTCGCTAAAGAGGTTCAACTTACTCTTTGTGTTCCGAGCTCATGTTTGTCTTTCGCGTACAGGTTCACAGGGTACATTCTAGTTTTCTACTTAAAACAGTTTATAGTTAACTGTTTCTAAAAAGATGCATTGTATCTAATAATTGGTGCTTTTGCTACATTGTTTGAAACAAAATAAACCTGCTCAGTTTTTCTGTCAATAATTATTTCGTCATAATCTTAGCACTACTGACATTGACATACTCTGAGGTCTGAGATCAATAACATCCCAAAAATAAATAAATTACGTACATACTATCAGTTTTCCCTAAGCAACAAGCCTGTATTTACAGCGATTAAAGCGGCGGTCGTACAGTCGGCTAATACCGGGTGTATCACTGCAGCGGCTGATTGGGGAGATGTCGAGCCGTGCGAGATGAGCGCGGTTAATTCCCGCGAAATATGGACCAATCGCATTTGACGAGCACTTGTAATGGCCGCGTTACCACCGCACTGCTTTCTACTCCGGAATCTGAATGGCGTCATTTTAGATGTTTTATGAGATGAATTACAGTCATTCCGTAATGGCTCTTCTGTTTTTCGTGTCGGTATTTTAATGGTAGGCATTGAGTCATAGAAGAGGCTAATAAAAGGGAATGAGAAAGTTTTATTTAAATAGAAAAGACATTTTCAAACTGGCCATCGCTAATTCCTGCATGAAAATTGTGATGTTGTTGACTATTCTCAACTCGAGCCGCGATTCTTCATTCAAGATATTTTGCAACTTGAAAACGTTTCATTGTGAGTGCTCTCAAGGCGTCGTCCTAAGTCTGAGGGTTCTTTTTCCTAATGAGGGAAGCTAAACTTCAAAGGGCACACACGATTATATAACTACGTACCTCGTCCCCACTTAATGTAGTAACAAGTTTCCAGGCCCGTTTGCCAATTACCTTCAGTTGATTTTCAAAATTGGATAATGTAATGAGTTCGTACTTATTTTTCATATTTCCGTGATTTGAGGGCGACATGCGCAGGTTGCGCAGGTCGCGTTACGGAAGAACCTCGCTTTGGGAACCTGATGCCTCGTTTGTGGCGCCTGAGTACCGACAGCTTAAACATTACACGTTCACATACGCATTTTCACATTTTCTTAATTAGCTTTATGTAGAACTAAATAGCTTTGATATGGTTTAGCATGTTATGACTAAAAATTTCATCCTATATTTACAAAATGTGCCATAATTTGATTTAAAATAAGCATAAATTGTTTTTTTTTTTTTTCTTAGCCTGTACTGTCCCACTGCTGGGCAAAGGCCTCCCCCAATTCCTTCCATACTACCTTATCCCATAAATTATAAACACGAAAAATTGCGGTTGTGATGTAAAGTGGTAAAATATTCAGCGTTATCATGTCGGCGACATACTGCCACTTAAAGATATTGGCAAGAGATCTGGTTTTAGTGGTTACTAGAAAGTAAAAATATAAGTATCTGATTTGTATACAAACTGTATGTGTAAGTGTCGTAATGTTTAGCACTCTGGAATTGTGTAACAAACAAAGTGTATGAAGGAGTTTTAAAATGGAGAACCGTTATTGTTGCCTAATTCTAATTCTTTGAGCTTGACACACGGTGAGATCAATTTTATTTTCTGCTCCGAAACGTGACCGTAATTTAATTTAGTAACATGATAAACATTTTCAAAAGATTTTGTAAGCGTGGGAGCTCTGGCCTGCGGTGCGTGTCGCTCGTAACGCTCGCGACGTTCATGTCGCTCGTGTCGGTTGTGTCGCTCTACTCTACATATTATTCACAATTTGTGAAGTCGTGACGCCTGTCAAACTTTGATAAAGGGTGTTTTATAATCGTGGCGGTTTTTTCGCAAAACTGGCGAGCGTGACTATGGTACAACGCGAGCCCGGCGGGGGCTGCGGCCAATTTGTGTCAAACTCAGCCAAAGTTGGCGCTAATTTATTTCACGCCCGTGCTCACGCTGTATGGAAGATAGTTATTTAATTTCCAACACGTTAAAGTTAAGGGAGCGCCGAATACACCTGAATGGTAATGTGGGATTTTTCATTTTATCCACGACCTCACATTTACATAATAGGAGACTCATGAACGTCGCCTCGGAAATTATTAACGTCGAGTGTATTGTCGTGATATTAAATTATAACAATCTCGGAAGACTTAACCCAAGTCACTTGAACTCCGACACGCGTGTAAATTGACATTAAACTTCCACCGTATGTGCCCCCTCCCGCTGCCCGCAAACCCCGCACCCCGCTCCCCGCGCCCCCCGCAGCTCTACAAACGTTTGCCGATTCATAATGCATGAAGTGGTAAAGTTCGAGCGCTGCGCCGCGCACCCCATTCCCTTCAGTCACAACTCCGGCGGGCGTCGATATAATACATTCATATCATCACTTTAGGTGAGCGAAATCTTGTCAACAATGTTTTTTATAAAAACAGCGTGAAGAAGTTTTGTAAACACATTCGTTATCGATAGGGTTGGAATACATTTTCACTTTGTCGAAGTAACTCGGAAACTTGTGGAGCTGGATACAGTGTTGGATATGGCGAATTAACTTAGAGCTTTCTTTTGAATTTAGGCAACCACTACGAGTGGATTTAATACAAAGTTGTTAAAGATTGTTAATGTATTTATTGGTTTGAAGATAACTACTGTTGTCGTGTACAAAGACATCATGAAATATCATAATTTTATTTATATTGTACTAATAAAAACATTAAAGCCCATGCAATAATTGCATATCGCTCTTTGCTACGGCAACATATCTGTCGTAGCAATCGCCTACGGCGTAGCGTAATCGTAGCATAATCGGCACTATCACTTACCTTCTTTCCAACCGCAATAAAATTCATATCCTGTTATTTGTAAATTAACGTGTTCTAGATTTTGACTGCCACTGATATCAGTACCAAAATAAGGTAAGAATTTGTGAAATAAAAAAAAAATACCAAACATGATTGCGAAAGTGAAGCGAGGCAAGAAACACAATGTCTATTATTGTTTATAGAATATTATTAACTTTGGAAGTAGAATTTTAAATGTGATACTTTGTTTTACGCCGCCTCCATTTGGTAAAACGAGGCTTGCTTCCAAAAATACCGTCGTTCATAAAAATTTCAGCCGCTTTTATTCTCACAGACGTATTTTTATCATGAATAAATAACCTATTAAAATTTATACCGGTATTTTAAGAGCGCCTATTTATTATCTTCATGCAATATACGTTGTACAACATATACTATAAATACGTAATATATTTCGTGTGTTAGTATATACCTTTTATATAATTATGATTGTACTACATTCTACAACAAACAGAGGATGCAGTCTCATCCATCAGTCTGTATAGACACACATTTCTTGCACAGTGATGTTTATAGAAGACATACAGCTGTACATAACAAAAGGTATTAACTGCCATTACGCTACAGAGGGTTTTATTAAATAAAAAAAAAACAATTCGGTGAATTTCGTATTCCGTGACCAATTCTAACTCCACAAATTTCAAATCAACAAAAGTTTCAAATAAAATCAACGATACCGCAACCACTAACGTTGGACAGCGAGAAGCAGGCAATAACGCTCACTTTGACGACAGATAGGAAACAAAGCGAACACAGCCCACAGCCCGGGTTTACGACGTCACACGTCCGGGAATCAATCCCGCGACCTTCGGGCGAGGACGACAGACCTAGTTTACGAGGCACTTTCAGTGGCGGCACAAGAAGTACACATTACTCGTACCAGAACATCGATCAGTTTTATGGCACACAATTATAACGCCCATAACTCTTTTATGTTAGAATATAAAATTACCTTTTAGCTGTTCTTGTATACTTCGTGGAGCCGCGGATTTGCCTATAGCTAAAGCAACTTTTGTTTTATCACACAGTATTGCCCAACAATAGACAATGTTGCGAGGTTATAACTGGATATTATTTGCACAATACAGATACTTATTAACAAATGAATCTGCATACCATTCACTTATTATGTGACCCGTTATTATCAAAACTTTTTGCAAACAAGTTTAATCATTAACTATTATAGTTCAACTGTATGGTTTATGCCAAAACAGCTTCACGGTATATTCTGTAAAGCTGTTCTATAAGAAGAAATAATACCTTTTCACGTATATAGCCAACTAATTGTGTAGCATTATATATTTTTTCTCTATTTACTTCAGTACGTTTACTACTATTGTACGTGTCTTTGTTAAAAAGCTATTGAACAGTCAGTTTATAATTACTAGAGGAATAATGAGCATTCGTTGGAAGTACTTGATGGCTAATTGCTTGGCTGTCGGCTCTAATAGACTCGGGGAACTAATTATAATTAGCGCCACGAAATATATCAATTGTTGAGAAATTGTTCATGATGAAGTATTCAGACATTTATATTTTTTGAAAACTCTAAGTGAGAATATTATATCAACAATCGTTTATCAGGCCTTTGCTTTATATTTTTATAAAAAATAAGACTGTTACTAGAATTAAACATAATACCGTGACTGATCGGTGGCCGTACATAGAAGTGAAAAAACAACTTACAGATTGTATATTATATTTTCGCGTTATTTTGTTGAAGGTTTTAGGTTCCCTTATTTGATGTTTAATTTTGAGACTAGTTGAGACGCTACCTAGAAGTAGAAATATGCAACAAGAATGACACAACGTTTACTTAGCAGAAGCTAGTATTAAATTGAGCTACACAGAAACACCACAGTTTTGCTCAAACAATCTAAATCACACGTAGGTTGAATATCGTTTTAAAACCGAGCATAAAACTGCTCTAGATTGGACCAACCATTAAGCAGTAAGCCTAGCTTTATAACACTAACAGTTATGGCTCATAAAACTGTTATGTATGGACTCACTATTATATTAAGCATGTCCACTGACACTTAACATGTTATTTTGTATCATAAAAGTAATATCTGGCTGTAACTCTTTACGGCTGGACTATATCTTAGACAAAGAGGGGGTGTGCGAAAAATACTATTCAAGAGTATTCATATATTGTGTATCTGTTATTTTCATATTATGTGAAGATGCTTATAGTGAGATCACAGAGGTATAATGGCATGGTATGTTATACTCAATACACATTTGTGTCAAAATCGGTTCAATAATTTTCGAGAAAAAATACTAACAAAACAGACCCTCCTCGTAGATAAATAAACAAGTAAATATCTTTATCCCAAACACATTTTCTGTTCGTTTTATTATTGGTGCAAAACACAAGATAGCACAAGTTTAGCGAGCGAGCAACCGTCCCCGATACAAATCCTCGGACAACAATAACATTCTTTATAGTGGTCCGAACTGTTTACCTTTAGGGACACCCGCCGTTGTGACGTCACGCGGCGTGTGGGTCACATCCGCGATCCAAGACAAATGGCGCGAACTAGCCGACCACATGATTGTGGTGTAGCTATACATGTGTAGGCGATATGTGCCCGAATATTTGTGGTCAACCGATGTTTGTATAATGCACGCTACAATAATCATGGATGTTCTTTGAAAATGATTAATATTATATTGGAGATTATTTTTGTTGTTATGTTTGTGTAAATTAAGCTATTTGTAAGAAACACTCGAAATTACAATTTTGCGGTTGTAGAGAGTTCTGGAAACTATTATCTCATTAAAATTTCATTGTATTCAATATTTTGTAAATCAATCCGACGGATTACCACTGCTGACTGACTATTTTTTACCACAAAAGATTCTATTACCACAAAAGTTCAAGTACAATATCAGTATTCGACAGATAACTATACTGTTCTCAACCTTCAACCATCACATAACACTAACCTACCAGTATTACCGCATATCCCCTGCAAGATCCCGGACGTGACGTCACTCCTACATTTATCACTCACTCCAGAAGCGATCAAATTCGCGCGATATGAGTTATAATTTCCCCGGAGACGACTCCGCCGCCGCGCCGCCATTGATACAACCGCGGGAGATCTATCGCGGACGAGATGGATCTTATGAGGCTCGGAGAGGGTGATGATGATGGTAAATGATGCCAGAATAATTAACTTTGTATGTCGTTTGACATACTTTTCTTCAATAATCATCATCAGTAATTGAATAACTACAGAGACTATGATTATTGATTGAAGAAAAGTGGATATTAATATAAAATAATCCCATTTTCTCTTTCTATCTGTGCTTCGTGGTAGATTTTACAAATATGTAAAACCTATACGAAAGGAACTTTGAGTCTTGGGTCAAATATTTGTAGAGCACACAAATATCGATCTTGCAATGAGTCTGAAAGAGGCACAGTGACCTCTATACTTAAACTATTCGATTATGTATTAGTCTTAAATGTAAATGATATCACCTTTAACCTACACAGGCAAGTAAATACATACATACCCTACGTGTATAAGTGCCCTACCTATCTATCTTGGGCCATTAATTATTAGGAGATATTAATAGAGTAAATTGTTACGTAATCTTCCTAATTATACGTAATGAGCAGGTAACTCGTAATTACTTATGTTAAGTAGGGACCTACTCGTATAATTAATTGATCTTTTTTTCTTACTGAAAGTAATTTATGCTTCTGTGCATTTCAATGAAATTCCAAAATTTATAGAGTACCTTCTCTTTTTGCTTTTTTATTATCAGATTAACAGACATGCAATACAATGCCTTTAAAAAGAAACAATTCCTGCAACATTACTTTAAAAGAATACAAACATGATGTTATCAATTTTCAGTGCAAGCTATTCAACAACGTTTCTAACGTAACATTTACTTTGTAAACAATATTTCATATTCGGGTAGTGTGTGACTGTGCCCCCCCTCCCCCCCTCTCGGTGCGAGCCCCGCAGCGCTCGGGAGCTGAACATTTTTCCCTCGCATCGGGTCTCGTCCGCGCCATCATTTATTCCATTTGCCGGTCCGCCAGACATGACCGATGGCTGTCCCCTGCCATCCCATCGCTTTGTTTATAAATCCTATAAAGGTTGTTAAATGAGTGGTGTAACGGCCGCATTACGCTCTAAATATAATTACTTTAGAATAATTAAGTATTATTCATGAAGGCATATTTGCGGAGCGGATGGAACTGCCTCTTTGTTTTGTTGTTATGTAAAATGTACCGTACTCCATTTGCTTAATGATTTTTTGGTACTCACAAGCAACTGGATACTTACTTTTAATCTGTTTTAATTTTTGAAACACTTTATCTCTTGCCTCTGCGAATACTAGAACTCTAGATGCAAAACAAAGTTAACTTTTGTGGTAATAAAGAAACTATGACTATTTATTTTTTCACCGATCAAGGGTTAGTAACTAGTCTCAGAGTTTCTGATATTTTGAAAAAGTAACTTAACCTATATACTTTTAAACATATAAAACCAATTAATTCACAAATAGTCTAATAATTTAACTAGCACTAATTAGTCTTATAATCTTGAAGTACCCTACATTGTAACATAACAGACCGCATTACGTATCGATATCGGATACAGGTGGTTTGCGTCTAACGTAACAATCGACATGCAATCAGTGCGGGCTATGGCGGCCATTACTCATTGTCCGGCAGTCGACATCAAAGGCGAAATGCGCTCAAACGATTATAATTCAATTTAATGGCCTCGCTTCCCGCTTCGATACACTGCATGAGTAATTGTATTAATTGGTTTTGTTTAAAATAATATCGAGTTCGTCGTTTTGATGTTCGTTTTACCTACTCTTAAATACAAAAAGAATTTTCGGATCAAGCTTTACACGGAGTTTATAATTATTTAAATACATGTATTTGATTCAAAGTACATATATAATCTGCCATTTCCATTCAATTCACCAATATTTTCAGCATTATTAGGTACATCAAAACAATTTTCTCAGCAATATGAACTCAAAAAACAAGGACATTACAATAAAACAAAAGTAAACTTTGTCACTTAAAATACGCGCGCAGTTTAACACCAAACAGCATTTTATATTCCAGAAAACGTATTTAATAGTAAGCAGTCAACAAACATAAACCCACAATGAATTGAACAAACAATTGCTCCACTTAGCGGAGACTCAAGACCGGCTCGCAGCGACCGTTTACTGCTATCACAAACCCTTTCTCCGAACACAATCGATCTGTTGAAGGGTTAAACAAATAAACCAAAGCAGCAGTAATAGAGGGTTGTTAAAAAAAGTGATTAAAAAATAAACGGAGGTCTGGAAGTGGCTGGTTGGCGGAGCGCCGTGTTTGGACAAGCTAGCGTCTGAGTGGTGAGATAACGCGCGCCGCCAGACCACGGTATTGTGCGGGAATATTGCTGACAATAACATTGTTTACCTTTTTATTCTTAGCTAACTTTGTTGAGGTGTATTTTCTCTTGCTATTTTCAGTCTTCAGAATAAAATATGAAAGCGGTGTTGGGTAAAATAAGGTGGGATTTGAATTGAATGGCACTACTAAACCTGTTGTATTTAAATGTCGCTTGAAAACAGCAACGGCTTATAGAGTATGTATGTTTATGTTCTTAATTTATTATCACAAAGCCGCTGTTTTTGTTTATTGGTTATTTAATTGCAATTATTTAGTTTCAATATTACTCACATGATTAATATTGTTTTTCAACTCTCGTGTAATTAGTCACTGCTCTGATTACATCTGATTAAGCTAAATAGCGTATTGTTAATCCCAAAATAGCTATTGTCTTTTCGGTTTCTGAGCCGAACCATTTTCTTTTGCAACTTTCCTCCTCAATAAATAATCAGAATCTTTTTACGATTTTCGCCACCGATTGCGTGAAACTTTTCCTCTTTCCCCAAAGTAAAGGTAAAGAAAATCATAAAAAGGTATTCTCAGACCATACTTATAAAACTCATTATCTTCCCCATTAAGAAATTATACACAAACAGACCATTAAAAACTTAGCAAACAACAGAAAATGAATTAACTTCTTATCAAAAGAAGAGCAATCCGCGTGTTAACGTTAATCATAAAAAGAGGCTCCGGTAGAACAATGTTGGGAAAAATAAAACAAGAAATCGGCGAACATTTTTTCGCTTTGTTTCCATAAATATCTATGAATAAATAATTTTTAGTATCTGATATAGAGTTTGAGAACAAAGCCGGCACAGAGCGGGCAATTATTATAATCCTCGGTACAAAGGGAGGTAATGCTGTTGAATTAATAATGTCTGAGGGGACAGCAGGAAGGTCCCGCGTCACAGCCAACCCGGGACTCCGGGACTCGGGATGCCGGGACCCGGCTGCGTCTTATCCAATCAACTGTTGTTTTAGGGTTCCGTACTGAAGTAAAAATAGAACTCTTGTTGTCCATTGGATTCATCCACAACATTACCCTATATCTACACGCTGTCGGAAATGCTGCCAAGTAAATATATCTTAAGCTAGTCGAGTTTAATGTCTCGTTGGAAAACGAAACGAGTAAAATTTAAAGTAAGGATTTTAAAACAATTTAACTCAAGGTCTAAGTCTTCTAAGAACTTTTATAATATAAATAAGTGTTGTATTTCATTATAATTATGTAGTTGGCAAAGAACCTCGAGTGCGCAAGTCGGACTCACATCTCTTGGCATTTTGATTTAGGGACCCGAATATTTAATAAATTTGAGAAGCTCCTATTATTTCCGTATTTTAAGTGTAGGCTCGTTGATTCGGCTATGAATATCAAGTTGACATCAAAAGCGAATGTAAAAGTTATATGAATTGATTCCCTTTGTTATCCCCACACGAGAGTGAGGTTACATGGCGGATATTTGTGGCAGTATTGATACTAATTCAAAGCATGTTACTAAACAGTCTGAGTTTTTAGTGTATTTTAATAGTTTAGAGAAAAGCAACTGTATTGTTTCTTAACGACATGCAATTTTTATTTTCCACTAATATACAATAACCATTAATCCATCTCGTTGGTCGTAATCACATATTTTATCTAAGACTCAAGATAAAAGATATCTAGTATAATATAAAATATTATTGTTTGAGATAGCCATCTACACCTAAAAATATTATTTTACTCTGATACTTCGCTTCGCAAAGTTACTATCAAAAGAAGCTTATTTATTTATACCGATGCTTACCTGAGTAAAGTTATATAATGTACTTATATATTGTATAGAATAACTTAATCAATTTACTTATAGCTCTGAAAATAGATTATTTTAACATTAGAAGAGTTCTATGAATAAAAGTAAATAAACAACAGTTGCTTGAGTGTTTGAAATACACTCGAGAGCAATGAATCCGGGTCACTTAAAGAATGTTAAAAATCTCGGAAACTAAAAATGATAGGTTAATGCAATAAATTGTATTTAATAGACAATGTAATACTCCTTAAATGAAAGTAAAAAAAATATGAGTCACCATACATTTTATTAACACAAAATTACATAAAGAAAAAAACTGCTGATCTCTCCTTAAAACAAAAATAGGAAACATGAAATTTTTGAACTTTATTACGATTTTCTTGAATTTTAATACTTCGTATTGCCTCCTCGTGCTTCCATTACTGCGTTTACGCGGTTTGGCATGCTGTACACCAAGTTCCTGGGAATATTCTCCCATTCCTCTGTGAGAGCAATTTTGAGCTCACGAAGCGTGATTGGGGGAGGGTTTCGTTGTTTTACGCATCTGCCTAGCTCGTCCCAAGCATGCTCGATCGGGTTGATATCCGGGCTGCGCGCTGGCCACTCCATACGAGTAATGTTCATCTCTTGAAGGTAGTCATTCACAATCCTACCTGTACGAGGTCGGGCATTGTCATGCATAAATATAGCATCCTCACCTAAATTGACCATAAATGGACCAACGTGATCATTGAGGATTTCTTCCACATATCTTTGGCTAGTTAAAGAGCCGTTTTCTATGATCACCAGCTCTGTGCGACTTTCAGAAGAAATTCCGGCCCACACAAGTACAGACCCACCACCGTAGGCTACTTTTTCTTCGATGCATGCTTGCTTGAATCTTTCCCCTGGTCTTCGATACACTCTGTGTCTTCCATCGTGCTTGTAGAGCATAAATTTTGATTCGTCGGAGAACATAACTTTTGACCAATCTTCAATACTCCAATTTACGTGGCTCTGGGCATATCTTAGTCTTGAAATACGATGCCCACGCTCCAGTTTAGGGCCGTTTGCAGGTCTAAGGGGTTTTAAGTTAGATTCAGCAAGCCGACGTCTTACTGTCCATGCACTTGGGTTACTTCCTCCGAGGCGTCGAAACTGATTTGTGAGTTCAGTTCCTGTGAGAAAGCGATTTCGAAGCATGGTGTTCACCAAGTATCGGTCTTCTCGTGCTGTGGTACACCTGGTTCTGCCCGTTCCTGGTCTGCGTAGGTTAGAACCAGTTTCTTCGTAACGTCGGAGAACTCTTTGTACTGTTGACAGCGACACACCGACAGTCCTGGCTGTATCGCGCTGACTCCGGCCGGTTTCCAGCATTGTAAGTATTCTGGTGCATTCTTCAGGCGTAAGCGACATAATTTCAGCTTGAATAATGAATATAGAGCACTATCAACATGGTTTATATACCCACATAAATGACAGATTACAAACAAAAGCAAAACCAAATGCTGTAATTTCGTAGTTCCATCTTCGAAAGTGGCCCTTTTTCAAATTTGATTTTTTTATGATATAACTTTACAATAACTAAGAAGTTTTAATACCTTCATTTAAGGAGTATTATATTGTCTATTAAATACAATTTATTGCATTAACCTATCATTTTTAGTTTCCGAGATTTTTAACATTCTTTAAGTGACCCGGATTCATTGCTCTCGAGTGTATTATAAATGCAGATAAGCTGAACTCCGCAGTTTCCATTTTTATAATATTTAATATTCCATTAACTGTGTCGTTTGAACTAAGACTTCAGTAAAAAAGCAGTAAAAGCTGAATTTATAAATATACGGCTTCGCTCCTCAGACTTACTTAAATATAAAAGTGCTTTATGGAAACATTGAAGAAACAACTCGATAAAACACAGTCTGCTTTGAGATGCTATTCAAATATTAACATTTGTTGGAGTGATGCAAGTCTTAAATAAAGAATATTTATAAGACATAGGTTTAAAATATTTTTATATACTTATTATAAGATAAACAAATAACATGATGCTGAGATCTGCATCAGGTCTTGGTCTGGCGGACCGAAGTTACATTAATAAAAACCTTCTGTATTAGAAACCTTATATTCAATATTTTTCAACTTTTATTTGCACCTTCAAGTTCCGCAAGTTAAAGCACTTTCGACCATCTTCTTAAAAAGTAATATTTTCGACGATACAAGCCAACCCAGGCTACCTGTACGTAGGAAAGCTATAAAACGTATAAAATATATCTCCGACACGATCTCTAGACCTTTGAGTCTTGATACTTGAAGTCAAAATGGTTCGCATCTTAAAGAATTACTTCAGCTTGATGTCTCGTGGAAATGTCAATAGGTTATGATGGAAGTCTGTTGCTGCGCGTTTCATTTGAACGCAATTTGTTTGACGTCAGCAGTGAGCGCTGAGGGCTGCGCGCCCTTCGATCCACCAATATCTTATTGCCTTCCATCCAATCCCGCAACTAATGCCTTTGGGCTAGCTCCTGACCTAGTTCTCTCACCGGCTCACGTTTTATTTTTTGTATTTTTCAGGAGTCTATACCACTTGGCTGACGTAAAACGAATTCTTGAACGTTTTATGGGCGTCATGGCTTTTTTAACTAACTTACAAGTTATTATGTACATTTTATGTAGCGGTACTTTCTAAGTTTCCTTTGTGTCGTTTAACGTTAAATGACTCAACATCAAATATTTAGTACATTTTTTATGAGAGGCCCTAAAAATATGGCAGTGTCTACGTAGAAAAGGACCAATTTCTCCAAAACGGAATAATATAAAATTGTTATAATTTACAGTAATTACTTGTTCTGTAAGCATCGCACGCTAATTACATCGCTAAGAGCATGTGCTGCACGGGCTGCATCAGCAGCATCGTCTTAGGATAGTTTAAACTAACTAGTTGCCGCTAGAACCTTAATAGGTTGTAGTTTAATAACTACAGACAACGTGCACCAAACTAGATTGCATTTATAATGTAAGGCAGGTAATGTGGTTTTAACTATGAAGTGTGGCAGTTACCGACATTGTTTAGAAGTCGCGTTTCAAGCTGAGGACGTGGAAGTTCTGCTAGCTTTCCTTTTTGTTGGTGGATGTCATTACTTTGAGTCATGGGAGGTAAAGTACTAATAATCTAAACGTCATAGTAGTGGTCTGAGAATAGTAACTCAATTATCTTTATCAGGTAAAAAGAACATAGTATATAAAACATTAATTTGATATTTCACTGTCTTTCGTGATGAAGCATCACGAATGTACAAGGCGACTTGCTGAAGTTGCAAAAAAAGACATAAAATGCAGATAATATAATCAAAAACTACAAATTGTAAAGCTACTGATTTTACATTCCTGGTAAAAGACATGTTTAACGCACAATTTCAATTACTTGATCATTGGAAACCGCCACTGATTTATTTACAGATACTTGTTCACACGTTTAATGTAGATTATAAACAAAGCTAATTTATTTTAAATAAAATACCTAAAGTGTAAATCGAATCCCAAAACAAAACATTGGCAGGATGTATTCGTCGAAACTATATCAAATAAAACATTTACAAAGTGTGAACATTAGAGTCGTGACCTCTCACCTTAACGTGGATCCTATCGAAGGAAATGCTGGAGGTCTCATTCCGGCCGAGAGTCTCGGAGCGGCACATTCGTATGCAGATGTCGCCGGGACCCGGACCCCTAATGATACGGGTCCCGACGTACCTGGGGCCTGATACCAAGCCTATATCTCCTCGAGGGAATGCAAATGTCCCGGAATGCGGCCCACATTTCTCCTTATATGTGAACCCACGGAATAAAACTTAAGGATAGAAGACGTTTCGTAAACAAGGTTCCTTTTACATTTTGATCCGTTTTGCACTATGGACTATTTCTTGAGTATATCGGACGTATACGTTATACAATAAATGCTTTTCTTCGATGGTTTCAAAATGTAAATGATTAATGACAATGAACAAACATTGCCAACTATACGAAGGTAATAATTTCTCATTCTCTCAGATTTCAGTAGCAACAATAATATGGCTCTCTCACGCTACGTCTCGTACAACCTATTACCAAGAATTGAAGAGAATAGATATTTATTCTTTGACGGTAAACTAGCCATTTAATTTTGTATTCATTACTCAATTTCGATGCCAACATTTTTGGTACAAACTCCAAGAAATTCGCTAATATTGTTGTAAGGGTGAACCTTCAAAGAACGAAACCGAACGTAATTACATACCTAGATGTCTGAGTTAGTGGAAGCCGGCAGTCCTGCGGTCGCAGAACTTTTAAATAGTTTGATGGTGATACCTTCCATCAAGCGAATGCCGAACTCGTTGATTAAAACTGAGATAAAAGGATCCGACGGTCGCCCAAGTTTACCGAGATTCAACTGCTTGTTTAATTATACGGATTCTTAAGACCATTTCTGATTTTATTACTTCCTTCACTTAGAATAACTTATATTACTTCTTATTTTATAACGTTAAACTATACGTAGAGTAACTTAACATTAAACATTAACTAAATGATGACATTACGGCACCCAAAACTCAAAGGTCGACAAGTCAAAGGACGAGCTAACGTTTGTATTTAATTTACACTATAAAGGTAACTGAATGCAAATGTAAAAGTGTTTAGTTGTATCGAGCAATACGTTTAGTACACGTGTCGCCGAACTTCTTAACCTTTTCGCATTTCGTATGCAGGACACGCGCGCTTCGTGCCTAACAGCGACCAGACCCGCGCTTTCAATATCCTGTGTAGGATACATTATATCGGAAAAATGTGAGACCGCAAAAAATCATAAACGATTTCTTAAGGATTCTTCTAATCGAATTCTAACTCACGTGCGCGTGAATCGGAGTCAAAGGTCGTGAACAATGCTTCGTATAATGTTTCACTAAAAGCTTATACATAACATCGACACAGAACATATTGTATGTGAGGGGAGTATAAGCGACGGGCGGCGCGCGGAGGCTCGCTCGAGCCCACTCAGGCTGGTCTGGCGGCGACGTCACGAGACTATTTGTCTTCCGAGCGCCCGCACGCCGCCGGCAAAAACTGAACTACTTTTTCCCCAAACTTAACTTTTGTGAAGAAGTAACCATTTGCAGACGTGAACGTTCCTAAAGAGTTGGACAGACCCTGGCTCGACGAGATACGGAACCAAATTAATTGGGAAACTTGGCGGCGTGACGTGCGTGCGTCGCGTTATTGTTGTTTGTGTTCGATGATTGTTTCCTCACTTCCTTATTGTGTGATCGGCTTTTGATGTAAGCCCCTTTAGAATTTCCATTCGTGTTGCTACAAAGAAAAGTTAATCAACATGGGAGTGGATCGCGAGTTCTGATCATTCCGTTGCGTTTTCCTGTTTCTGAACGGTTCTTTGTCTCATATTTAAGATTAAACTAAGTTTGCGGATATTTACAGATTTGTTACGTCGGTAAATGTTTTTGGATTTTGTTAAACAAGAAATGTAATTTCGTATAAATGGGATCTTATTTTATTTTTACATTACGTTGATTTTTCCGCAAACATGGTTATGGTTTGCACCTTAACTATATATTTAATTAAATTTCAAAGACGTAACGATTAAAAAAGGACTTATATGAAATCACATTTAAAAATCTCAAGCCTTTGTTCTTGTTAGCGGCAATGATGAAAACCAAAAAAGTCGTTATCATGTCCCCAGTAAGTGGGCACTCGCCCACACGGCCCGGCTGGCTCGTACAACATTACTTCCGTTACGTTTGGCCCTCGTCCGCCGCCGCCCGCCAGTGAATGTCAACATCTATCCTTAATTAAGTAACAATACGACGCCCGACTGAACTACTAGGGTCCGGATGTTTATCGCTGTTTTAGCAACATATTTCACTTTCGTTTCAAAGTATTCTGTAACATGGAATATTTGAAGTTTTAGATACTGAGAGGTGACCATAAAATTTACGGGAATTTCTGTATTGTGATTTAGAGCTTATTCTGTAAGTCATAAACACTAGATTGACGTGTGTCGTTTGTCCGCAGCCAATCGTCGCGTGATGGCGCATGGAGTGCTTGCGGACGGCGTGGTGCTGGTGCGCGGCGCTGCTGCTCGCGACGCTGGCCGCCGCCGGCCCGCGGTACAGCTCGCGCATCGTGCACACACACGCAGGTCTGTACCCTCACACACTGGCCCGCGTTCGCCGCCGCCGGCCCGCGGTACAGCTCGCGCATCATTGTAGACAAGCGAGATCCTTGTGGACCTATACCAACTGGGTAGTTTTCTTCATGCTTAGCATCGCATTGAATGTCCCCGTCAAGACCACTTCGTGCGTTAATATTCAATGTACAATAACTTTGTGATCTCATTAAATCAAAAGTATTCAGAACCAACCACTAATCTAATCCGATGGTATAAATTAATTACATAATGTTAATGGATTAGGAAACGCCTACCAATGTTATAGAATAATTCATCCCAAACCTCAGACTATAATGTAATATACAATGATTAAGACTTTAAGTCGTTTGGATACCAGAACTGGCATCTTAATTCCGAGGAAAGCGAAGTGGAACCACGAGACAACACCGAAGGTTTAACTAAGAAACAATCAGAAAACTTGTTACAGTAATTTCCAACCTTCCCGCTTGAGTAATAAAGTTAGAAATCTAATCTCATTCGTGTAACACAAACAAACATTCTGTGGAAGCTCGATATAATACGAGTATTACGGAAATTACAATACTATGCGTAAACAGTACAAATGCCAGATTACTACGCAGAGTAATCCCAGGTCTGTCCCGGATTCCTCGCACTGTACCGCTGCTGGCAAGGACTGCTGGGTTTAATTCTGTGAGGTCCGGGGACGATCCAATCAGCGGTCCTTCCCGGGCCGCGCCGGGCACACGCCGCGCCGGGCATTCGCCGCGCCGGGCACGCGCCGGGGCCCGCTCAGCACAAGCGACGTGGGAATCAAATTAATTATTGTTTGAAGCGGATTGAGGGCTTGCCAGCAAATGGGATAAATGGCGGGTTTTCCGATACGCAGAGCGGCTGATCCAACCAATTTATTTATTATGTCGTTTCGTTTCGGCTGTATGTATATTAGCTGTATATTTGGCATTCACGAGCTGAGTGATTTCATGGTTAAGTACTCAAGTTTCTGTGGGGCATTTGATTAATTATTTATTTATATTATTTTCCAAAGGAAGGGTTATTGAAGATACTAGAACCATACATACATATAATCACGCCTCCTTCCCTTGTAGGGGGTAGGCAGAAACCACTTCTTTCCACTTGCTATGATCCTTACACACTTGTTTCGCTTTGTCCACTTTAATTATTCCCTTCATACATGCTGTTCGGTTTATGGTACTCTTAACCTGGCCTTTTTTCATTCACACTCGCCTTATACACTTTTTTCTTCAATTTTTCTTTATTCGTTCTCTCGACATCGTCAAACCATCTCAGCATACCTTTCTTAATTTTTGTCTCAACATCCATCATCTGACATACTTCATCCACCTTACCATCCATTCTTCCTCTTGCATTCAACGTAGCGAAACAGCTCTCCGAGAGCCATTTTTCGCCCCCGCGAGGAACGAGACGTGATGGGTGGCGAACCACATCGCTGCCATTTTGGATAATATTTTTTTTATGATTATCCATTGCGTTCTTGCGGGATAAGGAATTGGGAAAGGATAACAAGGTAGGACGGGTTATAGGATGCTACCATCACGGAGGTACAATGAATGTGACAGTAACAGCTAGGGCAGTCCGGGGTTGCGTACCCGTAGTGGATCTAGCCAGCTGTCGGACAGATAACTGGTAGATCCACCCCCTGAACCATACTAGAACCAGAATATTGTTATTCCTAAATCTTTCATTGATTTCTGCTTTTCACTTATAAGTATTAAGCTTTACCCTTTCACACACTTGACACAATAAACGAATTTTTCGATGATAAACTAAACTAAAACTAAAACTAAATAAATCAAACACATTAAGAACAAAAATAGTATATATAAATAATATTACATACCAATAGAATATATTAAATACATATACAAAACTCTCTTCCTCTCTCCTAAGTTTTTGCTGTGCCCGACAGGGTCCATAATGTTTCTGTATCATTATATTTTTAAGACAATTTATGTAAATTATGGAACGCAATAAATTATTGAGTATTGAGTATTTCATCCATGTTTATTTTCAGATGAATGTGGTATTCACAGGCTCCAGACAATTCATAATACATAAAATAATTAGCATATTCCTCCTCTCTCCTACTTTTGCTGTGCCCGTCAGGGTCCATAATGAGCTGGTAACTTACTGTATTGACCACCTATGTAACATTATGGTATGCAATTAAGAATTGAATTGAATTGAATAGAGTCATGTTTCTAGATCAAAGAAATTTATATACTTTTTCTTGTATATTTACTAATGATACGTGTGTAATGTTTTCACAGGAACACGTCATTAGGACATACAATAGATACGTTTATAAAAGTTACCTGTTGGTTGCGAACGAAATATTTAAGAAACTAGTGCAATATTAAAAGGCGCTAAGTTCTGAAAGCCAAAACTTTTCATTCAACTCAAGTTTAGCAAAATTGTAAAGTTTAAAGTCCAAAGTTTTTTAATTAATCACCTTTCATAAAGAAAATTAATACAATTTATGAAAGTGACGAGGTTGGGGTTAGAAACTGTTTTTTTTATGCTAATATTTTTTCTATTCTTCTAAATAAACTAGTACACTCTGAGTCACTTATGTCAAAGGCGTACCATTGACAAAGTAACAAACTTTGAATTCATAGCAAACAGTATTTCAAACTGAAAAAAGTAATCAAAAGTTTATTTTATTACTTTTCTAAGTTTGAATAACAAGATACTGGTCTCATGTTGTAAAGCTCTGTTACCAATAAAAACAATCAATAAGAACCCACTTTATTATAGTAGGCAATAAAAACAAACACCCAAATTATTGATAATAATAATAATAATAATAATAATAATATTTATTTATTTGACCAAATATATGTTACAGTGTAGAATTTTAAACTAGATCTTATAAATACCACAGTTCCAAAAATACTTAAACTACACTTATGTTAAATTAAAATTAATATAACATTTTTAGAGTACATATAGTATGATATGGTTCATAAAGTATTAATTGCTGCCAGCCTGAACTAGGGTAAACCTGTGTTTCAGGTGATCGCTTAAGGTAAATATTCAAGTAGGTCATTTAAAATTAAAGTAAAATAATAATTAAAGACTACATAGTATTCGTTTACAAAATAATACGAGTTACAAAAAAGTCTATCAGCAAAGGAAACTATCTATTAATAATGTTGTCAGTCTTACTTAACAATTTCTAGTATTTTTTCTGTGTCTGCGTAATTCAATTTCCCTAAATATTGGGTTAACATGAGCATACATTTTTTATTATTTAAACAATATATATTAAGTTTTTTATTGATTCTATTGTATAAAAAAGGTCCCAAAAATAAATAAAACCTGTTGACAAATGCATGATTAGCTTGAGGTCTACTACAGACTATGTCCTTCCTTCTCTTGTCTGTTGCTAATGGGATAAAAGGGAGATCAGTGTGCTGTTTTAAAATGGTGTGCAATAAAAATAATTGTCGGATTGTTAGTACGTTGCATTCCCTATATAGCAGGTCAGTAGGAAATAGAAAAGGTCGGAAAGTTGCTACTTTAAGAATTGCTCTCTGAGCGCGTTCTAAAGGCAGCAAAATTGACTTTGCTGCACCACCCCAGGAAGTTATGCAATAAGTAAGTAAAGATTGACACAACGACAAATACACTTGCTTTATTAATGCATAATCTGCTATATTGCGAAGATTCTT
Source organism: Autographa pulchrina (assembly GCA_905475315.1). Taxonomy (NCBI): domain Eukaryota; kingdom Metazoa; phylum Arthropoda; class Insecta; order Lepidoptera; family Noctuidae; genus Autographa; species Autographa pulchrina. The sequence continues at coordinate 14,779,771 of FR997765.1, read as the reverse complement.
AAATAAATATATTAATTTACGTACTCTGGAACATAATAAATCAATGTGTTTGCGGAAATTCAAATTCGTGTCAAGAGTTATACCTAAGTATTTGATGTCGTTAGTATTTGCTAAAGCAGGGCAGGTACAAGCGATGTCAGCGATTATTTTACAGCTGTGTGCATATATGTTTGGATTAAAAATGGGTATGTTTGTGTTTCTCATTGTAAAAAGAATGTATTTGGTTTTATCTGCGTTTAAGGTTAGTAAGTTTTTGTGTAGCCAGTTAGTTACCATATCAAAACCCGTCTGAGCGTGCTCGAAAACCTCCTGCCGGGTATTTGCCGTAAATAATAAAGCGGTGTCATCCGCATAAGATATTATAAGACCATTTGGAATTTTTAAGCTGCAGAGGTCATTAATATAAACCAGGAATAAAGTGCAGCCTAGAATACTACCTTGAGGGAATCCATAGCCAGTATTCTGAACTTCAGAACTTAAGTATTGACCAATTTTAACATATTGTAAGCGATCAGAAAGGTAGTCAGTAAAAAGGCGGAGTTGTGTTCCTCTTATCCCAAGTGCTTCAAGCTTGCGCAAAAGTATGGAACAAGATATGCTATCAAAAGCTTTGGCGAGGTCTAGAAATATCCCTATGGTGGGTTTACCCCGGTCCAGGTTGCTAGTTATATAGTTTGTTAATTGATGAAGTGCTTGATTAGTAGATCTTTTTTGCCTAAAGCCATATTGGTTCTGTGAAAGTATTTTGTTGTCTTCAAGATATTTGATTAACCTATTGTTTATGATTTTTTCCAAAATTTTTGAAAGTCCTGATAATACTGAGATGGGCCTATAGTCATTTACACATTTTCTATCTCCTGATTTAAATATAGGGGTCACCACTGCTTTTTTAAGGGATCTGGGGAATACACCTTCATCTAAACATAATTGAAATATATAGGTTAACGGGGGAGCAAGTAAATGTTTGAGGCTTTTCAAAATAGTATTGGAAATATTATCCCATCCTACAGCACAATTGTGCTTTAATCCAGAAATACCTAATGCTTAACACTTCATCTATATCCGTATTTAGCAAAACAAAGGAGTTCACCGTAGAGGCAGTCATTAACTTATTTAAGTCGATACTGCTTGTCCGCAAGGTTTTTTCTGCAAGGGTTTTACCCACGTTTGCAAAAAAGTTATTGACTTTGTTAATTGCTTCGGATGGGCATGTTTCGCTAAGTAACAAATCTACAGGAGGTTCTGAGGTTTTTGACTGGAATGCATTTTTTTTAATTAATTTCCAAACAAGCTTGCTATTATTACCGGCCTTTTGTAATTCATTCCTATCGTATTGAGACTTCAATTTTTTTAAAAGGTTATTGCAGTAGTTCCTATACCTTTTATAAGATATGGAAGTAACTGAATTGTCGGGTTCTAATTTCGATTTTTTATGAAGTTTGTCTCGATGTCTAATGCAACGTACGAGTCCCGGTGTTATCCAAGGTTTTAAATTTCTATGTTTTCTAGGTATCATAGTTGTCGTAGTATTTTTTATAATTGTTTTTTGCAATAGGTTAATAAAATAGTCTAAAGCAACATTTGCATCGCTCGCATTATAAACTGGTTCAAAGGTATTATGTTTACTTAAATCAATAAGGCATCACTGTATTATTAAAATATTCAAGTTGAGGAGAATTAAATTAAATTAATTATTAATGAATTGATTCGTACAATTGTTTTATGATTTCCCAGAACTAGATGTTAATTTAATTATTAATGTTTGTGCTATTGATTTACGTCGGCTGTCCAAAGAATAATGATAGCTATCAATTTGGTTCATTATAAATTAAATCGTTTGATTCACGTCAAAATTTGATATTGCCAATGTAAGTTATATGAATATTCGATTGATAGTTAATATTACTATGGTACGAATAGATTGTGGCAGATAACAATGGTGGTCGGAATAGATTGTGTGTAAGACGATATGAGGTGGCCAGAGGGGAATACAGTGTCGGAGGAAAACGAAGGATGAATAGAAAGAACAAAAGAATAGCGAGTTTGTCACAACAGATAATAAGAAAATACTCCGTTAAATCGGTAAATAATAAATAACAACCGAGATATTTTTTCCGCTACAATTTGACATGGTATTTTTATTTTTAATTTACTAGATGAGTTCTGGAAATTCATGAACTGGATTTTGCTAGCTTAGTTTAAATAAACAATTATATAAATAAACTGAACTTTTAAAACGTGTTTGTACTTGTAGGTATTTAGGTCTAAATAAACATTTATAGAAAAGCTGTCAATTTGATATTTTTCTTGATTGACCATTTATTGTTTGTTTGTGTAGGTGCAATCCGCGGCATCATAGTAGAGCCGGCGTCGCGGCGACTGGAGCCGGTGGAGGTGTTCCTGGGCGTGCCGTACGCGGGCGCGCCGAGCCGCCTCGCGCCGCCGCCGCCCGCGCGCGACTGGTCCGGCACGCGCCTCGCCGACGCCTTCGCGCCCGTCTGCCCGCAGCGGTACCCCGACATATCCAACAAGTATGTACCCCGAAACATTTTGTATCCACCAAAATTTTCCAGGGATATCCTTTGGTGAAGAAACGAGCCTACTACAGCAACAAAAAAAAATAAAAAATTCTCCTTTCATTTAACCGAGACCCTGGTAGCAACGCATTTGAAATCTGCCACTAATCTACACGTCCATACGCTATGCTTTATAATTTTAGGGGATTAGGTCACATACTTAATCAAGTTGCATTGCAAATAATCAAAAGAAATGGCAATTACCATTGTTTATCAATCTAATTTAACATGTGACATTTTTCGTACGATGTCTAAACCTGGGCTTTTTAACTGTTAGAAGCTATGAAATTTTCACTGCATGTCACTAACACTAGAATATTTTGTCACAAGGAGTGCAGCACTGACGAAGATGCCGCTGGGCATGTACAACGAGCTGAGGGCGACGGTCCCTCTGCTAGCCAACCAGAGCGAAGACTGTCTCTACCTCAACATCTATGTACCCGGTAGCGGTGAGTCCATAGCATAACCTTTACATTAAAATGTTACTAAGATACTCTATTTAGTAATTAAAATCTCAATGTTTTGCGTGTCTACATTACTATGTATGTTGTGCAGGTGCGCGCGGCGTGGAAGCGCCGTACGCGGTGGTGGTGTGGGCAGGCGGGCCGTCCCACGCGTGGGGCACGGCCAACGCGCTCGACGGCGCCGTGCTGGCGGCTCGGGCCCATCTGCTCGTAGTCACCATCAACTATAGACTAGGTTTATTAGGTAAACTCTTGCATACCTATTCATTACCTTATTCAATCAAATTGTTACTTTCAGAAGGTTGATGTTATTCTTTTGGTTTCTGAGAGGCTTTTCAGTTTATTCAGCGACACACGGAACGAACACCGGCAAATAGGAAAGTACCAAAATTTTCCATGTTGTCCAGGTTATTTAACTCCGGGCGTGCGGTCAGCGGCGGTGCAGGAGGCGGGCGGCGCGGCCGTGCTGGACGTGGCGGCGGCGCTGCGCTGGGTGCGGCGCAACGTGGCGGCCTTCGGCGGAGACCCGCGCCGCGTCACGCTGGCCGGGCACGCCGCCGGCGCCGCGCTCGTTAATGCGCTGCTCATGATGCCCGACAGTAAAGGTAACTGCCACTAAAGGAAAACAGTCAACCAATCTGTAAGAGTTTTTTTGAAGATTTTTCTTTTTCGACCAGAGACAATTTAAATGACGAACTTCAAAATTTCTAAAAAGAGCAATGGTTAGCTATGTTTGGTTTTCCTAAAAGTAAGTAATTATTGTTGTAAGAATATATTATTATAAAAGTGTCTGTCTAGTCCGGTAGAGCAGAAAACTTCTTCCGCGGAAACTGCAGCCAGCCATTAAAAGTATCTGTCCGTCCAGTTTCCACAGAACGCTTGTAATTTCTTATGACAGGTACTTGGATAGAAAGAACAACTACTATATTCTCAGAATGTAGCTGGAGTGTTTTAAACATTTTCAAAGTCAGGTTTGGTTTAAATTATTGTTTTAAAAGGTATTAAATCCTATATTATCAGCTACTTTATCACGTCTAGACATCTATAATAACAATATACTTTACTGTAAAGCCAGATTCCGCAGTATACAAAATTCTAGAATAAGATTTAGCATCCTTTTTGGACGCTTCAGACTAAAGACATAAAATGAACGAAAATATTTGAATATTCGCGTAATTCTAAGGAAAGCCATACATCTCAATAAACTAGCAGTTGAGGTGGCGTAACTTCAATATGTTCCGCTTTTATGTTACAGTTTTATTTAGTTTATTCTTTTATGGCGGATACAGCTTAAGTATCTGCCATTTTGTGTTTTATGAAAGTTTTGACGTATATGGTAACCACGAAACAGACGGATATAAATAAAATTATAACTACCAGGTATGTACTCTGGCTTATGTGTAGCAAAGGCTGATTTATCTGCATATTAATATTTTGCTATCCAATGGTATTATGGTGGTCGTATCTTCATCAGGTCTGGTCTCGCGCGTGCTTTTGTTAAGTGGGTCGGCACTCAGCCCGACCGCCCTCGTGCCCGACGCCGCGCTCGCCCGGGAACACACCGCGCAGGCCCTCCGGTGCACGCCAGAAACTACCAACGATGAAAACTGGTAAGCCTGCCTTAAAATCATTTTTATATTCAACAACAGCTTTCAAAATTTCCTTTCATAGGCAATCAAACAAAATGAGCCTTTAAATATTATTACGAACAATAAATAAAACAAGCTGAAGACAGCATTAATGTCTTTTTATTTATCGTTCTACTCAAAGGAATTGGATACATTTAATGTATAAAATTTTAACGAGGTTGTAAATTTTTATACCCTTATTATTCTAATTCTAGCGCATTTATTATTGAATTGATTGCTTTCAAGTACTTACTGATGATTGTATATTAAACATTTCTAAATAAAAATATTAGGCTTTTAGAAATAATTTGGTTAGGTGATCTATCTAGAGATAAGTAGATAAATGATGGTACATACATCATAACCAGGTTCGTGGAGTGCATCCGCGCCCGTCCATTGGCCGCGCTGCTGGCAGTGGAGGCGCCGCGCGCGCGCTTCCTGGCGGGCTGGGCGCCGTCGGTGCCGGTCTCCCGCGACTCCCCCAACCAAGGCCAGGCCCCCACCAGGGCGCTGCATGCCAGCGAAGCATTCCTGGACTGCGCACTCGCAGTGGTTGTGGCTACGACTGAAAGCTACCAGTTTTTTAGTGAAGAAGACATACGACATGGATTTGAAGAAGAACATAGGTAAGTTCCAACCTACCATGTTTTCAGCTTTTCTGTTTATTGCTACGATCCTCAATTATTGAACACATTGTGGCCTTCTTCTACCAGAAACCGCATCCTCCGCACCTACGTCCGCAACGTGTACCGCTACCACCGCAACGAAATCTTCGCAGCCATACGCAACGAGTACACGGACTGGGAGAAACCCATCCAGCACCCCATCAACATCCGCGACGCCACACTGGAGTCCCTGAGCGACGCCGCCGTGGCCGCGCCGGCGCTGCGGGTGGCGCAGCTACACGCACGGAGGGGGGCCAGGACGTACTTCGCGCACTTCGCACATCAGAGCAAGGACGCTGATTATCCTCAAGTAAGGACAAAAATTCTAAAGTTCTTTCAAAACTTTTCCATGTAACGTCAAATTGGTCCATATTGCCTTATCGGGCGTCAAATTAGATTTGAAAATGAAATTTTTGTTCGATAGGCGTTGATTCAATTTCTTTATCATTTCGATTTCTTATATTCAAAGTTGTATAATGTAATTTTATAAATAAGGTGAAACTCTTTATTTATAAGCTTTCTTTTCAAGACATAACAGACGTGAACTAGATTTGTATAAGAAAATCAATCAAGTGACATGGACTTATTCTCGGAATCACTTCAGAAATTATTGACCTGGAACTGTTACGAACGTTTTTGCTTGTATTTACGTACCTACATATTTCGTGTAGTTGAGGGATCCGAAAATGATTTATCGGTTTATACCTAGAAACTCAGGTTTAATTATATATATTTATAAGTAGACTGTAAATATACCGAAACAAAATATCACAGGCTTTCACAACTGAGTCAAGCTCAATGTGTGAATCAATTCATAATATAATATCGCCGTCGTCGAAGTCTGAAAACATCGATCAAAAGGTCGAGGTGGAAATCGTGTTATTATCAGAATTTTTTATACTAAGTCATAATAAACGTGTTGGTGACAAAAACATAATCAACTCGCGGCATTATATTAATTATAACGTGTATAAACCGTGGCATGAATGAGGGAGGCGTGAGGTCATTAATTTTATCGCAATCTACATGACTTAGAAATTTGTCAAAACTTCCCCCGATGAATTCGGCAAATTGTTTTATGATAATATTCAAAGACTAAAGTCTTTGTAAAATGAATAACTTAGTCGTTCATACTTTGTGTAAAGTCTACACAAAGGTCAATTAATTGTCGTGGGTGATGATAATTACTTACAAGCTTTTGTTCGTGACTTGGTTGGCATTAATTATGATTTAAAACCGTAATTAAAAATATAAATTAGAAGATCCTCGTGGGAACTTCAGCTTTTTTTAATCGAGTTTTTGTTTTCAGCGCCTAGGTAGCGTGTCGAGCGAGACGTTGCCGTACTTCCTGGGCCTGCCACTGGTGGGCGGCGTGCAGGGCGCTCCGCGGAACTACTCGCGCGGCGACGTGGCGGTGGCCGAGATGACGGTGTCGCTGCTGGCCGCCTTCGCCAAGACCGGCGACCCCACGCCGCGCGCAGACGAGCGCCAGCACGACAACGTCGCCAGTTGGCCCAGATACGAAATGAACACGCAGCAATATTTAAGTATAGGTAAGCAATATATGACGTCAGCTCTCTCCCCAGAATGCCGCAGCAGTCTGACTGACGAGCGAATACTTAATTAAATTTGAAACAGGCTCACATACTTCGTGGTTTATTTTAAGCAAACATTCCTTATTTATTTGTACAGACACGCCAATTGTATTCAAAATTAATGAGATTTTGCACCTCACACATTTTAATTACAAAATAACAAAAATATGAAAGTAAAACCCGTATATCATACGAAAACACAACTCTACCATAGAGGTAAATCAAATGGGAGTCCCGAACTCATGTGCGCGCATAACAAGCCAGGCCAGAATAACAGAGGAATTTTTCATCTAAATTGATCTGAAAGTAAAATCTCGCACGGGACAAAGTTAATCAGATAAAGCCCTATTCAAAGTTTCGCCGGCCGTATTGTGTCGAAACTCGTTATTTTTACGATCTGCTCTGCCAACGAATGTGCGTGTTTTCCTTCACCCTCGCTCCTTACCGAGGGTTTACAACTTTTTTTAATCCTTTCGCCCCGTGCGGTTGTTTTGGTTGTGACGTGAGGATTGTTTCGGCATTCTTGTATGTTATTAAATAAAATGTTTTTACGACCAACTCACTTTTTGTGAAGACTTCTTTTTGTATAACGCGCGGAAAATGTGGATGTGAAGCCTACATTGTTTAAAATATTGAATTGATATTCTCCACAATTCATAAGGTTTATTTGTTGAAAAAGACAAGAAAACTTATTCTATTTAGATGAATTCTACTTAATACTTTGATGTCCGCTTAAAACGATTAGGAGATATATACGAACTTGAATTCTTCAGTAACTGTCGACAATGCGTAGAACTTAGTGAGGCGTACACGAAATACTTTCACAAAACTCCGCCCGACTGAAGTTTTAGCATTCGCATTGTCTGTAGTAACTAGTTATTCGTAGTATTTATATTGTCTTACGTATGCAAAAGAATAAGAAATTTCATATCTCAAAAAGTAATATAAATATCTCTTGTTACTTGTTTGTAAGTGAATATGAATAGAACATAGAATAATGCATGAAGTGTTTGAAGGTTGCAAATGTCTTCTTTAGAAATTTTCTTCTTCGATGCTCAACTACTACTATAAGTATAGTAAATGGCTGATGTTTGGCACCACACTGACGTAACATAATTTCCACCAGGGTCTAAACTCCGAGTGAAGAGCCACTACCGCGGGCACAAGATGGCGCTGTGGCTGCACCTGATCCCGCAGCTGCACCGGCCGGGCGCCGCGCCCAGGCATCACCAGTTCCGCTCCATACACCCCGACATGTTCGCAGGTCAGTACACTTAGAAATTACAAGGTATTGTACCAATCGACTGCGCCTTAACTCAACTTTTTGGATGGAGGCTTCTCTCAAAATAAACCAGAATACCCTTTTGTTTCCGTTTCTCCTACTCACTGCTACATTTTCCTGTAACATTTTCAGGTCGTCGGTTGTTTGTATAAATTTGCATTCTAGTATTATGGTCAGAGAAGTCATGTGTCATATGTCAGGAGCAAGTAAATCGGACAATATGTTAGCGTAAAAATATGTAAAATGCAAATGTCCCAGGCGGGGCTTGAACTCACGGACCTTCCATTATCCTTATTACCTATTCAGTTCGCTCTGTGTTCACTGTATCTTGCGCTCGGACCGGTTTGGTGTGGCATGTAATGGTAACTATTTGTTGTTGATTTATGTAAAAAAGTAACGGTCACCTAAGCAAAAAAAACTTTTGATCAAACAAACGAAAATATGAGTACTTCAAACAAGCAAAACAACTCAATTGTATTTTCAATGTTAGTTGCTAGTAGCAAAATGTTAATTTTCTAATCATTAGCGAAATTTTAATGACAAGTTTTCAACAGACCATTTCAAATTTCAATGAATGAATTAATACGCTTTACAAATTGGTGCAAACGTTGGCTGACTAAAATCTCTCTCTAATTCTTAGTGAATAGAATTTGGCCAATCACCGTCCAACGTGGGCGCAGCTTTAATGGAAAGCAAATTGGTAACGTCTACCGCTGCTTAAATTGAGCATGCCTTATTATCCAGCGCCATTAGTGCCATTTCCTGCGCGGCGCGTAAACGGAACGCCCTCATTAACCGCTTCCCCTCCCCCCATTATAACGCAGGGAACACTATAGCGCGGGCGTGCGCTGAATCCAGACCGAGCCGAACTTAATAACACGCGTGAGATTATAATAATTGGCACGGATACGTCACTGAAAGGATTGAAGTTTGGAGGCGCCACACACTTTGAATACTAAATAACAGACGTGAACTCAAAGAGAAATTATGCACGAAGCTACCGGAGCGAGAAAACACGATTCGCTCGGTATTGAGACACACTCAACTATCTGCAAAGTGCGCCGCGGCTCCTTTATATAAAATTTGAAGGCATTACTCAGTATAATCGGTGCTTAGGCGGGTGAGCCATTAGCCGAATGAGGTCCCTCCACTAGACTTTATATAAAATAAAAATTGTCGCCAAAATATTTGGTGGCGAAGTGATTAATGGTAAAAGGTGTCACGAATGAAAATAAATCGATCAGGGACTGTTTCGGGGAGGCTGGAGCTGTTATTAATTGTCCCGCGAATCGCTGGAATACCTCCATAATGAGCGGTATGGGAAGAATGGCGCGGTCTGGCGGCGAACAATGCGTGCCCTTTGTCACGGGCAAGTTCACTCGCTGCTGGCTGCTCGCGGCGGTGCGCGAGGCGGTGCGAGGCGGGACGCTGACACGCATACAATCATGAAATTCGTATATTGTTGCGTGTGAGATATACTCTTGAATGTTAGCGTGCCCCAAATTGTTTTCTGAATGATATTTACGACCACTTTAGCTTGAGAGATTTTTGTGTAAGCCTATGTGTGGGCCCTATTTACGTTTACTTTGAGATATCTTAACACGCACATTTCGTGCATATAATGTCTTTCAAACGGTTTTTATGTACGGTCGCTTTGTAAGGTATAACTTTACGGTTATACCTATACAAGTTTATTTCACGTTTAATACCTACTACAGAAAGTTAAGAATTTCCGCCCGAATTTACGAGGTATTTTGTAAGTGAGGCGGTACCTTTTATAGTTTTCATCCATTTCATCATCCAAGAGTATCTTTTCGGGTATTTTTCGGCATATTCTTCATTTAGCTAGTTTCTTTGTATACCATTGTTTTCTAAACAAATTCAATCTCAGCCTCTCCTTGTTGATGCATGACGATTGTTGTAAGTAATGCCCATCATTACGGCACAATGGCTGACATTGTTGTCCTGCACAATTTCCGCGGTGCGTGGTGTCTGACATTGCTAATAGAGCCGGCATTGTGCCCGCACCGCACCGCTGCCGCGCCGCCGCTCGCGCCGGCCGCTGCTAATTGCGGCTCGCCACCGATCACCTTTTGTTTTCAAGCAATCGCTCGCAATTTACCGCCGCGTCCGAGATCGTCCGTATTGTGTGGAAATACGTGAAGGTGGACTACAATTTCACTTTACTGATTTTAGGATTTTTTAGTTTGATGATGGTAAAGTTTTTGATTGAACTTTAGTTTAAGTTTTAAACAAAAGTTTAACTAAAGCAGTTACACAAACGATTGTGATTATTGGCAGCACTAAGTGTAAAAATGAAAGAAAAATTATCGTATGGAATCAGATGTGGTTGAAAATAATAGATTTGTATTGATTAATATTTTTTTATAACTAACACGCTCCTTTCGTTTGTCTACTTCTAGACACACCACATAAAGGGCCGCTAAAAAGACGTGAAATCAAATTATAATAAAACCATTTTTTATAGAGAACATAGTGTCAAACACCCGTTTACTATCAACCAAGATTCCGCAGGTTTCCTTGTGGTTACTTTGTTCAATCTCCAGCCACTTCTCTCAGGGCTGCCCTGACAACATATTAATAACTTTTAAATGAACCATTAAAACACTTTTAGTATAAAGTTCTCTGTCACAAGAGTGCTGTTTGGTAAACCACACGTTATAGTACAAGCAGGCCAATTAAAAGTTATAATAAATAAACGTAGAAGTTAGTAACAAACAACATTTAATTGAGTCATAGAATTCGAAAAAACTACTTCAAATAGAGAGATTGATAATAAAATAACTAATTAGTTCAAAGATAATCAGAAGATAATTGTAAATAGTACACAAAAAAAATACTCAAAGAGATGAAATTAAATATGAAATACTGAAGTAGGAATATAGGTGTATTGAATGTAATGTGTTATGGAGCAAGAATAATAAACAGAACTTTTCAGAAATTATTCTAAAGCAGAAAATAATTAACTAAGATCAAACAGACAAACAACACCAATTAGTATTCTCGTACAATCATGACACCTGCTTTACTTGTTTATTGATAAAACATTAATTAAAACTCATTGAGGAGTGTGATAACAATTATTGTTTCCGCTGCTTTCGGCGATGTCTTTATCGAGGAAAACAACGCCGGGTAACAGGAAGTGTCTTTGTGAACAAGTTACAAAATAAATAAATAATGGGTAACAGTTTTGATTAAGTTTGTTAATAGTAATAATAGGAAATGTCTTAAATTCTTAATGGTAGGTAGTCAATTATTACAATAAATTCTGTACCAGGTAATTCAAGATTTGCTAACCTCGGTTTGCAGTAAGTAAATTAAATATTAGTAACAGAATTTAAACTGTATCCTAGTCGGTCGGCACCCCGCTGTACATCCCTGGCCGACACAATGGCGTGCGGCGTCGTCAATAATCGCTCTTTGTCGGGTAGGCGCGAGTTAGCCCGCCCGCCGCCCCGCCCGCTTTGTGTCCGCCGACCATTCATTACCAGCCTTTGATAACTTCAGATCGCTTTCTTGTTGAGATATCTGCCATGGGAAGTATTGCCGAGGTGTTTACTCTGCCATTGAGCGCGTGCACTGTACTGAGAACCCATTCAATGGACCGACCGATGTGGGACGTATCTATGTCACGTCTATTAGCTATTGTCTCATGTGCAGCTCTATTGTTATCTATTGATATTTATAGCCTTTACTTTAAGTATATAAGATTCTCAAGAGAAACTCAAATCTTTGTTTCGTATTTAATTAAAATCGTTTATTCTTGGAACGTAATAAACCTAGACACAATTTTGGAATCCAAAACAAAAATGTTAAGAGAAACATTCTTGAAACAGAAGTGAGTCTGGAAGGCTTATTGAGAATATGAGCTTATTAAAATTCCTCGCAAAGTTTGAGTGCTAACAGTACTTTACTTAATTAATGCTTTATTTATTGAATCTAAATTTCTGAGTAAGAGCTCGCAAACTGTCACCACAGAAGTTAATTATTTAGCCTTATTTCTATGAGTGTAATGAGACTAATTAGTGAAATATTTTTATTTGAAAGCTTAATTTAGAGAATGTTAAACATTTTAAAATAACTGCCGAAGTGGCAATATCCCAAATATTTCTTTCTATATTTTTTTCTTTAGTACTATAGTAGGTATGTGTTGGTATTGACCAGGTGAGATATTCCCGGAGCTGTACACGACAACTGCGTCGCTGGACGACGAGGAGGACAACACGGAGGCGGAGGAGGAGGCGGGGGAGGCAGAGGAATGCGAGCCCTCCCCCTCTCCGCGCCCCGCGCTCTCCGCGCTGCCCGCGCCGCAGCCCTCGCCCAAGGAGGACTCGCTCACCAACCTCGACTCCCAGTACTACAGGTCCGTATGGCTGTAACACTAACATGCTATTTACTGAAAGATGCTCTATGTATTATCTGTTTGATATAGAAAAACAAAGCCAGCTACGAGTTCAACTATTACCTACATTATGAAACGTGCTCGTATTGAAAAATGTCTGAGTATTTCTGTAGCTGGAAACAAGTTCAGCTCCGCACGCCGCAGGGTACTCGCCATTATGGTATAATGCCAACATAACGCAGAATTCGCGTCCAATTAGGGGACAACATTCTGTATTCCTGTGAAGCTTTTATGGAAAAAATGAAAGCAGCGACATTGAAGGAATTCTGAAAGCTGCACAAAAAACGTACGTAACGACGTTTGCCGTAATAAGATAAATAAGTGAGGAAAAAAGAAATTCGTGAGTGTCGATCTCAGAGGGACCGAGCTAAACACAAAAAACAAGTGTCGCTCCCCACGGCGACATCCACATAAATGTCCTCCCAATATGATAGTGTCGATATTTGAGTGCTCGCTGTCATTAAGACGTTGATCCATTGCTAAAGTCCTCTTCGCTAGTTCTGCTCTCAAGTTTTTCTTTAGGCTCCAAACTTCAAACAACACTCAAACTTTCAGAAGTTCCACAGAGACGTCCTGCTTGTCGTGTACATGTTTTTATCAACGCAGAAGTTAGTTGGGAAACAGCGGCCATTTCCATCGGATGTTTTTGAAAAGTTTGTCCCAGTGTCCGAAGTTATTAGTGCTTACATATGTATGCATTTTCTGTGTATATTTAACTGTACATATTTCACAAAATTTGTGAATTTAAAGCATTCATGATTCTCATTCTCATTCGTTTAAGAATAAAAGGATCATAAATAAAGGTGTTTTATCAGTGAAGATATTAACAAGCAATATCGCAAAACCACAAGATTTCCTTATGTACTCAAGTATCGTATATTACCTGTAACCTTGTCGATAAGCTCCCACTCAATTTGATAAACAGAGCAACACCGAACAGGATAACGATCAAGATACACCAAGTGTTTCTCACGAAGGTTGTTAAATTTTCATAACATGTAAATTGTCGAGACGCGGCTGGCAGCCGGATGGCTCCGTGACACCTGAACCTCCTTGGAACAGACTCTAAACAAGATTGATCGGAGCGTTTTGTAGCGAGCCTCGTAATCTTGCTAATGTGTTTACTTACCTGTTTACCTTCCTGAATTCTGTCCCTTTTGTCTCGCATATAATGTCTTAATGTCGACCCATTTCTCAAGGGGAGCGTTTTTTCCCCCAGACTACTGGATACTGCTGATAATGGTAATGGATGGCGCCGAACTTCGGACTGAATTAACTGGACTTCGTGTCGCTCCGGAAATAATGATAGTAATATTTCAAACAGATGCGGCGCGATATTCATATTTTTGTGGCAAAGTTGACGTTGAAGCTGATGTAACCAAATTTATGCTTCACCCTTGAGATCCTTAAGGATAATTTCAAATTCTTTTTGCTTCCTTTTTTGCGGGAAAAACAAATAGCGATTATATTTCCGAACTTAACATTAATGTAATGGTAATTTAAGTCATCGTTTAGACCGCAATTTGTTTTCTTGTAGTTACACGGTGGCACTGGGGGTGACGGTAGGCGCTGGGTGCTTCCTACTGGCACTCAATGTGCTAGTGTTCGCAGGAATCTACCTTCAGAGAGGTCGGAGAAGAACGGCTCACCGTCGTCCTAGAAGAGAAGGTAAGTAAAGTAATTAATTGACTTTAAACGTTTTTAGTACCTGTTAAAGTTTTGACGAAGCCTTAAAACATAGTTTTCCCTTAGAGCCTCCAAAAAGTACATTCTAATTTAATCCAATATAATATTTTCGTTTATGATTCAAAAACATAACCTAACTCGGAAGCCCACAATTTCCTTCGAACGTAAAAAGGATACGACGATGAGTCAACATCTTATCTTTCTAACCCAATGAAACATGTCAACTGCAGGAAGCGGGGTTATTCCAAGATCATTGTAAACGATTTTTCCAATAAATGTGTAATACTTTATACTCCTCGTATTTACCTACTTGTAATATTGAGACCCTGAATCATCTAAGGGAGCAAAGTCAACACATTTTCCATATCCAAACAGTGGAAAAAAGATGTCATATCTGGTAGGCATTATTACGGCCGGCCACTTTGGAGTTTGACCGTACTATAAAGCACGCGGCGGTTCTTAGTGGCCCATGTTATAAATATCACGAGTAATGTTCGTGTGAGGGGAACGACTTTGTTATTCATGGTAGGTTCCGTGATAACTCACTGGTATTTGAACTGATGCCAGGATGGTGGTGATAAGAAATGTCTGCGCTGAGCTAGCACTAGACGTACATTAGCAAATGCTATATCTTTAGTATTTACTGTAATCCTTATTTTTATTTAAATTCACTTTATTTGGCTCTCGTTACGCTTTGTTTTGTATGCGATCTTGTAGTATTTTGTTTACTTAACGTATTTCTTTATACATACAAATTGATTGATCACGAAAGTCATGATTTACTTTCAATACACACAAATTTAAGAAAACCATGTATTTGTTTCCCGTCACTCGTAAAAAAAAACAATAATACCTAATATACTTTGAATACTAAACAAACCTAAAATCTGCATAACCTTTAAATTTCAATCAATAGAAATTATATATTGGCCAGTAACCAGATGGGCTCTCAGAAGACACGGCGAAAGCTCTAAAATGTATTATAGAAGTCTAGCGATTTATTTGAAGCGCGCGATGTGAGGTCGCATTCATGTGTCGTTTGAATGTACTTCCCGATTCAAAAGCCACTGGAGATTCGAACATTCTCTGCAGCCCTGATATTAAAATTTTACTTTTTGAAAAGAAAAATATCTTTTCACAGTTTATTCATGTTGTCTTTTGTCTCGTATGTTGTTTCAGACTTTTATAGTTGGGTAATGTTTTATTTCGCATTGTTAGTTTTTATGTTTGATAAAGTTTACAAAGAACTATAATAGGTTCAACAAATGAGCATTATTTATTTGGCCATTATCAAAATCGAACAAAATATCCTTATTATCTACAATTTGAATTGTCAGAACAAGTAATTTTCCATGTCAGGTAGTAGCAGCAGTCGAGGCGGTGGCGGCTCGCTCAGCAACGAGCCGGCATCCATCACGTCGCCGCGCAAGAGCACCCTCAAGGTAACAGCATCGTTAAGATCACACAACACAATCCCCACCTCTCTATACGACGCAAAACTTTCCCATTTCTACAGCCAAACCAAATTGCAAACAATCTAATTTAATTACAGAACCTCACTTGTTTCTTCTCCAATTGGTTTTTATTCGATAAATCGGAATAGTTGCGGCATTTTAAGTTGTTACCGACCTTGCTACTTCGATCTTGGAATGTTAATGTTCATTCTTGGTCTAGTAACTTCTAAGGCTAAGATAATTGTGCTCATAATTATAAGGGCTAAAAACAACAATTTAGCAGTTTTGGGTAAATGTAGGTGCGTTACATGAAGCGGCTTGTTATGTTAAATTGTAATTGTAAATTAGACTACCTGGTAAATATGGTAATGCTCAGATAATTTGATGACTAAATTAAACGACTATGAAACGTACTATTCCTCAGTATATAGAGCATTGGTGATAGTATGTTAGCTTTGAATCAAATCATTTAAATGTGTTCGGAAGTAAAAGTTTTATTAAAAAATCAGCAGCTAGGCGTCAATTAACATATCGTTCGATTTCCACAGCGCAGCAGCGAGTCAGAGCTGAAAGAGAGGCCGAGCACCGCGGGCGCCGCGCCGCCAAAAAAACGCGTCCAGATCCAAGAGATATCTGTATAGACGACTTCTGAACTGGCAACCCTCGTGAAACTATTATCACTGATCAATTAAACTGTTGCTACGTCGAATTTAATGCCTGAACTAATGCTGATTAAGTCAAAGGAATTAACGGTAACGTTTTTGCTGTTAATTTCAAACACAAAGTTGTAAATTAATTAAAAGAACAAAAACTTCAAAGTTATACTTTGAGATAAACCAGTGGAGTGGACAAGATTACAGCAAAGTTTAATTATTTGTAACCAAATAGACGACGGAGATTGTTTCTATCAGTGTGGACTTAATGTGATAAAATGACAAATCTGTGTAGCGTGTGAAATGTTTCTATTTATAAAGTGACTAGCAAACTTTGCTGCGCACAAAATGTATAAAATAAATAAAGTGTGATCGACTTTTAGTGAACGAGTCATAAGTCTATGATAGCGAGTGTTTATTGTGAAACAAGATTGCTCTGAAGCGTGAGATAGACGGCTGAGTGGGTGTCGCGCTCCACTGGCCGCTGCGGCGCCCCCTACCCTGTTACACAGCTGCATCTGTAGGTACGCGGCTCAAAGGACTCCTATTTTAATGCCGGGATACACTGCCGGTATAAACAGTTTCGATGCAATCTGATTTAGAAGAGGGCGCGCAATCGATTTGCAATCTCACGATCTCTGTGTAGCGAGCGCTGTCGATAAAGTTATGTATTCCGGCATTCCTGTATCTACCTCCTGACCAATTTAATCGGTTAGTGAAACAACCATTTGTGTTATCTCTGTTATTGTTTATCTTGTATTTATATAGTCTACTTCAGTGTCTAGTCCTCTGTTATCAAGAATTGTTTCTATATTATGTGATAGTGAATATGTAATGGAAACGGTGTTGAGTTGTGAACTCTGACCTTTTAGATTTCTCTGTAAAGACTTGTTACTATGTATGACGTATGTATATAGAAGGATATATAATATATCTCGGAATCAATTTGTGGAAGCTAAGCCGTATGATTAACTCTGTATATAACTACTAATAGTTTCTAATTATATACCATTGTACATATTAGATTGTCGTGGATATCTGTGAACTCTGATGATGTTATCATCTATGAAAAGAGGTTTTAATAAAGACCATTTTTTCCTGAACATTGTTTTTCTTTTTATTCCTAGGTATAACTTCACACGCTTTCAATATATATTTTGTTTTGATTCTTTTTCAGTATTTAAGAAAAAATAATTAATTGGTAAACTTTCAATTACTCAATAGCTTAATGCTCTGCTAGCGTTTCTCCATTAACTGTTATTGTTCGGAGTTTCTTGTTTAGATTAGCATAATTCTCAGTAGCCTGTAGTCGCCTGCCGCTGACAAATGATAATAGTTCCCAGAAGAGGCAATAGTTCGGTTTGACTAGTACTTGGAAACTAAGCTATTGAATACGTTGAAAATCAAAATGTTGATGAAATTCAAAACAAAATTTTGATTATTACAATTGTTTTAGAAATTCAGAATGTAAATGACACGAATATCTACGACTTTTCGTATATTTGATACTTATCTCAATCATTACCTAGAACTGCCTATTTTATAAACTAGTGCGTATAAGGAGAATAATTTAATGTTTCCGGATCTACATTGATACTATCTCGAACTACAAGTTAATTATAACGAATAGATAGTAGATTCAAGATAACCCAACAACGTAATGAAAAGTAATTTAAAACAATAAAATCCTTTACACGCGAAAGATGTCCGCGATAATTCAAAAGTTAATTAATTTCAAAGGGAGTGTTATCAGGCGATCGCCGCAGAGGTGACTGCGCAAAAACCATAGGCGGCTGTGGGCAAAGTTTTAATGTCTCGCCGCGAGTTAAAAAATGACACGAACAGGTTCGAACCCCCGCCATCAACAAAATTATGTTGATCTTTATTGTACAGTGTTTTTGGAACACTCCACCTTTTTCCCTGCTTTATTATCGGGTCGCAAAGTTTTCGTGGATAAAACATCCTTTAGATTTTGATAAAACGTCTAACATTTTGCGATAAAATTCGGTCGAGAATTACGAGGCTTGTTGCCAAACTTGTGAAATTTTAATGTTAGGATTTAAAGCTCAGGAAATATGCTGGCGGGCTGTGACGGGAAATATCGTGACTCCACGATGGAATTAATTCCCTTTAAGGTCGACTGTTTTGACTTCATAAACTTGTTTATGTCAATAAGAATATATTACGTTTTAAAAGTCAATACCTAACCTAAAACAAGAAGACAAAGATGTTGAAAACAATAAAACAGTTATTTCGCAGTGGACGTGCGAAAAAATTAAAAAGCAAATTGAAAAATAAACTCGCATCACGCAAATGGCGAACTCGTTATCAAAGTGAAAAGAAATGTGACAGAAAATAATGAAGTACGAGTCCCCGAGTAACAATCATCATGGACGACGAAAAATACACAAGTTGTGCTCAAAGTTAGCATTCAGACGCAAGAGTTTCTAAAGCTCAGAATAAAGATATGGATCTTGGAGATAAAGTTTGCGAGTTCTCCGTTTTTTAAATTACCTAATCTATAGAGCCTTGAACCTTTTGAATAATTTTTCCTCAACACGTTTTCTTTTGAGTCTCATTTTATTCACGGTGTATTTATTTTTTACTTATCGTGAATTTTAAAAAGCTTTCGTTACATTTGTTTTGATTATTTAATTTAGATTGAATGGTGTTTTGATTAACGATCAACTTTGTTTTCTTTAGGATCTAATATGATAACGAAACAAAGCAAATTTTCTCTTATCTTACTAAATTAGAAAAAGTGGAAATTGTTATAGCTTCTGTGACACGCCATATTTTGTGGTCCTAAAAATTTCTAATTATTTTATAAACTTAATTTGTTCTCTGACTAGAAAGGTTTAGACAATTTATATAAATGGTATTAAGAAACTTCTATCCATTGTATTTCCTCAAAAACTCTGCTTGCCATATAAATAACGGATACATTACGTTTGAGCTTTACCTTCTACGTTAAAAAAGAAGGTCATCCTACCCTACTTATATTAAACACCTAAACACACAGCCATCATTAAAATCGAAGCACGTATTCAAATATCGTTCCATAATTCTCTCGACGCGTGAAACTCCAGCCAAGCAAAACACGTGATAAAAAAAACGTTAAAACTTTGATTACCCGCGGGCCGCGGCCATACAGCCCGAACAAATGGCTAGGTTTATTAAATTTGCAAACAAAACCTCGGGGAGGCCGCCTCCAGCCTCCAGCTCCGCCTCAGGCTGAAGCCACCTCCAGAACAATTGCTATTGAACTCGGAGCGTTTTATTGTGCGCCAAATGAGAGTGCACTTAATTTATGATCGAGCCATGAATGGTGAAGGAGCCAGGGTACCAGGGGATCATCAATCAAGAGGACGTCGCCATGGAAATGAGATAATCGAAAGCATTTCGTTTAAATGTTAAATTTTAAAGTAGATTATGGAATTTTAATATGACTTATGTTAATTCTTGGGAAGGAACTGTTGTTCACATTGGTACCTATACTTATTATTATGATGATTTATGTAAATAAATTTTTATTCAGTAATTTTTGTAATAATACCTATGGTTTGTGATTGAGAAAAAATATATAATTAGGATTTCATGAATTTCATTTCATTTATCACTTTGAACTTAAGATATTAACGTTTATTCCCATAGCTCCTAACCAGTAACATCATCAACATATCTTGTATTTTCTCTAACACAAGACACTAACCCTAAGGCTAGTGCATCCTTGTCTACAATGGGATAACATGTCCCCTTAGTGTGACACTCGCATTACCCGCGTCGGGCAGTCCCACCGCAACTGCGAGCGAGATGCAATCAGCTGATACAAAGACAGACTGCATTTGCAAGCACTCGGGAATGCAGTAACTTGAACTTTCTCCTTTGGTTTGTTACTTAATATCTACATAATTTATTATATTACATTGTCATAGTAACACATTAGGGGTAAGTAAATGTAGGATTTATTTAGTAGTCTCTAGAAACACAAATCCAGTTCTAACCGTATAATAAATTCACTGTAAGTTAATGGATAATAATGTTATAGTTATGATGACATGTTTAATGAAAAGTTTTTGGAATTCGCTCAATGTGTAGTTGATTATGCACATGACTTAATGTAGTTCGCTTTGATGTTGATTTTATTCGATTATGTGTGAAACAATGCAAATATTATGTGCGTGTGTACAGTACTTCAAAAACGTGAATAATTTAATGCATTATTTAATAATAGTTAAACGGTCAGCTAGCACAAATGTTAACCTAAAAAAAATGTAGTCATGAGGCACGGTAAGTAAGTGTTTTCTAGCTAAATTTTTGTAGTCCCTTTTCAAAAAATGATCCAACAAAATTTAATAAACCATTTCTATGATTATAGGCCTCGGCCTATCTGCAACTAAACATAGCAAATAAGCTATTCTATCTGTACTACATAAACCATTTAACTACCTAAGCTTTGTAATCAATATAACTGGTACATTAGAGGTTATCACTAATGTACAGCAAGGAGTATTTAATGCGAGTTCGGTGACGGTATGAACATGCTAATGTGATTACAAGAGATAGGTACGTCGCGTTGTGTTAGCTCGCACTCACTTGTCTAGTCGTTTAGAATCGTTATGTTATTCAATTAGGTTTGAAATGTAACTTGACGTTAATGCAGTGTATAAGCAAATAGTTTTAACAATTGTAAGGTTCTCTGAGCTCTTTGTAGTCAGAAGGTGTGTGTACGTTGAGCACTATTTTCAGCTGAATTCTGTGATACTAAAAGCCCAACACTGTTTAAGAAACGACCATGCGGCAAATGATTTTTAACCGACGAAAACGGAGGAGGTTCCCAATTCGACGCGTATATTTTTTTTTTTTTTTTATGTTTGATCACGCATAACTTTTTACAGAGTAGTCCGATTTTGATAATTCTTATTATATTGGAAATACTCCAAAGTTGGTCCCATATAAATTTGGAAAAAGAATTACCACCCTAAGGGTATGAAAACGGGGGTTGATTGATTGTTCACACACTGATTGTAATGTATTACCACGCGTAACTTTTTACAGAGCAGGTAGTTCGATTTTGATAATTCTTTTTTTATTGAATAGGCTATACCTAGAAATTGATACCATATAAATTTGAATGATATATATAATATGAAAAAATATTCCAATCCTAAGGGTAGAAAAACAGGGATATATTGATTGTTCACTAACTGATTGTAATATATGACCACGCGTTTACAGAGTACTTAGTCCGATTTTGATAATTCTTTTTTTATTACATAGGGTATACCTCGAAGCTGGTCCCATATAATCTTACCGTCACGTACCGCCGCGCATCAAGCTTTACGTTACGTGGTCAAGTATATGTAATTAATTAATTTGCCTGTTTGGCGCCGACTCAAAATGACTTAGGTATACTTACATTAGTTTAAGAACTTAGTTATTAAGATTAAATAAAAAAAGGTTTGTTATTTTTTGCTTTTCAGTTTTTTCGGCGGTTTAATTTTTTTGTTAAAAAGTTTTTGAAGTTATTATTTTAAGAACTTACTAATTTGTGAGACACCGCTTGGCAGCGTCTCATTTATATATTATTTTCTATATGTTAAGTAGTGGCTATGTAGAAATTCAGTTACACGCCTTCTCCAATTAATTTTACTGTAAAAAATATTTTTTTAAACATACAACTCCCATTTTCAGGTTTTAAAAAGTATATAAAATAATTTAAAAAGTGTATAATTAATCCAATTACTGTGATGTCGAACACCGCCCCCTCCCCCGCGGGACGCACCCCCCGCGGGACGCACGCCCCCGCGGGACGCATGGCCGAGCGTAAACGTTGGATACATTATTAATTACGGCTCCAAGTTTTAAGTTATCGCTAGGGAGCGGGTTCGAATCTGATCACGATCATTTTAATTTACTTTGTAGATGGAAAATTCTTGGGCTTATAACTAAAATGTTTGGAACTATTAAGCCAACAGGCTAACAGTTGAGTTTTTCACTGATCTATGTACGCAAGCCGAGCGAGCAGTGGACATCCCGTCCTTTGCTTTTTGAAAACAGTTGTAACAAAAGTAGTACTTCAAACAGTCCGTGAGTGCTTGGCCTTAATTGAGACATTCAAAGTAAAACGTTTTTGCAATGTCGACCATTAAAACATCGTCGGATAGTAGCTACATAAAAACTGCCGTTTTACTAGTTATTCTTGGTTTAGAATTATAATAAGATTTCTTGTGATAATACATCTCCCTATTACTTGGAAGTAACAGAATTCTGATACTACAACTGTATGTAAAAACATCTTGGAATCTGAACCTAATTATATAATTCTCAGTAATTTTCAGACATACATGAATTCTATATTTATAAAGCAGTAATAATGGATAAAACATGTTTCTTAGCTATTAATTAATTTATTTATTTATTTATCATGGAAGACTTACAGCTAAAGTAAACATAATAAAAACAGTGTGTGAGACTGACAGCCAATTAAAAGTCTTCACTTCTAAAGAACAGATTGATAAAGTGTGTGTGAACAACACAATACAATACAGCCACCAAGAAGAAACAGGATAACAATCAAACTTGACTTAATACATTTCAATCAATCCCAGGATTAAAAGTCGATTATACAAAACTTAGGTGAAAAAGCTAAGGCTCATGCACTTTCTGGCCGAGGATACACTTGTCACGAAAGGATCAAAGTCATATTGTCTGCACATGTTATTAAAATTATTACTTGCACGCACTATAAATGAGTTTTGCCTATAATTCGTAGAGGTAAATGGAACGCACAGCGTTGAGTTCCATCGCTTCGACCTTACAGGAACATTAAAATAAAACTTGGATAGAATATCGGAATTATTAATAGAATTATTGAAAATTTTAAATAATGAAATGCAGTCAGAGATTGATCGCCGATTAATAAGGGGTAATATATGATACCTCTTACAGAGATTGAGGTAATCTTCAGATCGGTACGGTACCTTCTGATGATAACACAAATACTTAATATTCATATTTAATTAGTGATGTGGTATGCGTGTTTAAAAGACTATTTTTTTTCTTTGTTACTATTTACACGACATAATATGATACTCGTATCGTTACATACATTAAGCAAAAAAAGTAAGATTGTACTTGAACTCATGGAAAACAGCTTACAAAATGTAATCCTGAAATATCAATAACAGTTCATTTTGAACAATAATACGAATGTTATGCGATAAAAAGTTCAATAAATTAACGCCGTGCGAAACTTTATTCAGCTTGATTCGGTTACACATCTCATTTATAACTGACATTTTATCAAAATCATATTTATAAGCTGAAATATGTTGTACTCAATTATTCGATTTTTTTGTTTCTTAGTTTGATAAAGGTAACCATGTTTTTGACAGTCGCAATAATATTGAATTTAAAAGATAAACAGGAAAGCTATGAGGAAAATTGACACAGCTCTCTCTAGAAGCCATTTTGAATATTATTAGGTATCATAAATATACTTTGTCATTGTTTTTAATTTGTAGCTTCCTGTTTACATTATATACATAATTATAATTTGTAATGCAAATATTATATTTTCGAAGACTATACTAAATATACTTAATAATGAATATGGTAGTTTTCATTGTAAAGAAATGTTAGTTAAATGATTCACTTACTAGTTACTTAGAAATTACTACATAAAAAAAACAATATAATATGTTGTTATTAAACCAGAACATAATGAAAAAGGATATATTAGAGTTCAAAAGAATATATTTTGCCAATTTTGATTTCACTTCTATAACCAATACACCAAAGGTATTGTAATGAACATAGTAACGTCTACCCGTATAAACTATTTGCTACGAGTTATTTAGGGCGGCTGCACACGACTCTACCGTCGCCAGGTATGTTCTCTGTCCCTCAGCTATTATTGTGCCGGAGTTTGTCGCCGGCTGAATTATGCACGACTTGGGAACACACCGATACAGCGAGAGTAGCCACGGTAACTGCTTTTGATATAGATAACACAAAGTTTAGTTCACGTAGTTTGTATGTTGGGTAGCCTAGATAAGTAGGTAAAATAAACTGACAACAATTATATTTAGACTTTCAGAGGATTCCATTCCAAATAGCATTAATTTATTTGTGATTATTGTGAGAATATTTAATTTGAATACCGTGTAAACTACACATTCCACAAAATGGCCAGTAAAGGGGGGTCACGGTCATGCAGTAAGCTTTGAAGAAAGAATTTATATATTCTAATACCTACCATTGCAGTGGTCTCGTAGACCATGACTGATCTAATCTTGGGCCCGTATTATACCTCAAAGCATTCTACTAAATAATGTGTTTAGTTTCATCGCGGAAAGCTCAGAAGATGGAATTAATTTAGGAATGTCGTGATGAGGTTCCGTATGCGATGTTATTACGGCGGCACGTGCGTTCATTCGGACCTGTCCAGGTATGCCGTAACTACCTACAGGTACTAATGGAAATGTCGCCTGGCAAGGTTTCCAAAGTCGTTTTACTTTAATGTAACTAAGGGAGAAGGAAAACGGTTTTCTCACATAGGTTGGAATATAATACTATATTGTACTATGTACATTTGGCTTTCCTACTATGATCGGCATACTACTTTTAATCAGATGAAAAAAATGTATCTTTCTCATTTGATTTTTGACCACTGATGACATAAGTGAAGCAAATCCATTACAACTTTTTTGACTTCGGCTGAAACAACATCTAACGGATGTTAATAGCACTGTATTCTCATAATCACAAACATCCCCATAGAGTCTGAACTAACGACCATCGCGTTCCCGTCCATTACGTGTAACCACCGCGCCATAACCGCTTTATTAAAACTGCGCCGTTATCATAAAATTGAACGGCATATCGCCAGCAAACATTACGACCTTGAATTTATCAAACAAACTTCATACTAAGTCCTGTGTTTTTTAGGTCCAGAATCGGTTAAACCACAATAGAAAAGGATTGTTTATTCTCCTATGTAATAAATGTGAATGATTAGATATTTAGAGGTATGGATGATTTTTACGCAATTGCACTCAAACGGTTCGATGTTGGATGAAATTTGGCAGAAAGCCGTAACCGAAGCTTTGCCTGTAACAAAACCCCCAAGGATGATAAAGGATTTCAGTGCTAAACATGTATATTCAAACCATACTATGTATTTTGACGAACCAATAAATAACTGCAGTTTTAAAGTTAAGCTCACATAACAAGACCCCATATCAAAGTAGAAGTATATAACCGAATCAGTCCCTATTTCGATGTACTAAAACAAAGTTAAGCATAAGAGGCATCAAATTCACACATTACACAACAAAAACAGCTTCTGAACAAGTAAACTAGGATGATCTAAATATTATCGCCTCGAGCCAACATATTGTAAAATAAGATCGCCAATAGTTTTCCCATTTGGGGTCGCGGCGGCTCAGCGCGAGGACTCGAGTGTCGGAGCGCCGCGAACTTGTTATGAAATGCTAACGACGCCTCGCCGAACTATATCAGGCTTTGGACGACAGGCTAGGCTTTTAACTTTGGTCACATTGCTCCGAAATCCGTTCGAACAAAGGTTGTTAAATTTTGTACGTGATGAAATGTGACTTTTCTGAGAAAGGTAAATTGATTTGATAAACCTAACATTTGAACTTTCTTTCTGGTTTGATATTTCGAAGCTGAAACTTTACGCTATGTAGACTTTAGAAGATCTCATTGACCTTAGCAAAGAGGACACTTGTTAAACTACTTAGCTTACTTACTTACCTATAAGACATGACTGGCATATTTTTCACTACCTTTTTGCACACCCTCAAAATTCCCACATTCTTCAAACAAAACTGTTAACAAATTATAAAGACAAACAGCAGCTATCACATATTTATGGCATCTTCCGAGAGGTCCGGGATGAAAAATGGGTCCACTTATAGCCGGCCTGTATCAATAATGTAAGGAGTTCGCTTTTATCTTACTGCCCCGGGTATTGCCAACATAATCGATTTGTCTATCGCTGTTATTCCTCAGACATAGAAACTATATTGTGTTTGAGTTGAAAGGATCGTGAAGTGGGTAACGGAATTTTAAAGTTCTGATGCTTATCCGTTTGTAAGTGCAGGATTGCGATCTCTTGAAGCAAGTTTGTGTTCAAGAACTAGACTCGTTACTAGTCGTTACATGAACATGTAGAAGACATCTGATATAGTTTTGAGATTTTCAGGTATGATGAAAATACTTAATATGGCTAAGTTATTTTATAATGAATTAAAGTGTTTTTAGGAGGAATTAAGACATCATAAAATTTAACACAGTCTTTCTCTTATACATAGAATTGGGAATACAGGCTACCTGCCAAGGCAAGGTAATGTCGGAACATTACATAGCGCCGTTTGGAATGGCCTTTTTTTTCGTTACTTTTATGGGAATATTAAATAAACATGAGGCATTTACTACATTCTTACATTTAGGTCCAAAGCAACCAAAACCAGTAGGTTTCATTTACAATTTTACAAAAAGCACAATAATGTACAACACTATCTAAGAATAACGGGATGCGCATTTTATAGACAAATCGGCAGGGAGCATCGAAGCGGCCTCAATAAATATTAGATTCGGAATTAAACGTCCAAAATAATATAGTTTCAAGAAGTTACTTAAGTTATGTTTAAGAACTTCTAAAATCCCCAAATAAATGTACACGCTTCAAAAGTTTCGCAAAGTCTCGGAAGCAGCTTTCCGCTTTATGCACCTTGCTAACTTAACTAGAAACTGCTAAACAATGCTCCAGCAGGTACATGGACACGGAACGGTTGCGACTTACGTGAGGAACCAGGAAACATGGCCATTTCATTTAGGATTTCAATTCCGGCGAAATACTTTACCATAGCATTCAGCGATCGATTTTTGCAGCTTGCTACGTGTTCAGTTAATAAGTTTAGACGCCTTGGGCGCGTACGCGGGTTGAATCCGAGGCCAGACCACGTTACGCCAGCCACGATCTATTCCAAAACCACCCTTAAAGCGTAGTGTATAAGGTTGTTGATGGTTGTATAGTTGTGTTGGCATGAGCTGCACATCGCGGCTGGACGTGACCCGTCGCCAGGAGTGCCGATATATCAGGGTGTCAGGTCCGAGGGAGTTACTGATGATATTATAAACTGCCAGACTGATGGAGAGTCCGCGAAATCTCGGCGCGTTCCGAGCGTGAGCCGAGTATTAACGTGTGGACATGTAATTTATTGTTTTACTGTAATTTATTGGTCAAGAAATCCTAAACATCGCTAGCGTATCTGTACTGAATATTAAGTATTTATAGTTTGTAAAAGTGTCAGTGTGATAAAAGAAGTAGTTGGCACTTAAAAATACTTACACACTCGAACGAATTCAAAGCAATTTATAATACCCGTAAAATTCCTTATTGATAATTATATGTTTTTCTAGCACAAAAACCAGTTTCAATTCTATGAATATTGAGAGAAAGCGCATAATGGCTCTTGAAAATAAAATTCTTGAGCATTTAACTTCCAAACAATAATTGCACCACAAAATTATGGGCACGATTCGAGTATACGATTCAATTTGAAATCCCCTCTGTTTATATAAAAATAAAGTGCAATGATAATAAAGCCTGCGTACAATCGCGCCGCCAGCTAATCGGGGAGTTTCCGAACACCGCAAATTTTCACCAACACTGTCGAATTATAACATGGAACTTTACACCTTAAGTCAAGTGGAATAAGGGTGGAAGTAGTTAGAAGTGATTCTGGCTTTTTGCCAAAAATAGAGGATTGATGGGAGCATACGGCTTGCGTGGTACGACCGAAGTAAGGAGGTTCTGAGTAAATATAAATTTTGATTGTTGAGATAAGTACAGTGAAATATCACGCTACTCGCTTACGGGATAATATACGTTTAGCATTAAAGGTGCGAAGATGCATAAAAATGTAAAGTACTGAAGCGAATGGCCCAATATTATTACGAAAACATTTTCTATACAGGTATTTCTGAGAGGCATATCAGGCATTTCTTTTCATACAGGGAAATACTGTTAATTTTCTTTTCTATTTGTAATACCTAGTACACATACCTAACCTATTGCTAATTAGGAAAATTTAAGTGCTCTGAAATGTATTTCTATCATCTTTGGTTATGTTTATACATAGATATAACACAAATAATTATGTATAAGTCCTATTTATATACGCTACTCTTACATATACGTCGTAATTAAAAAAAAATCATCCATTAAATTCCTGAAACATGTTTGTTTTTATTCAGATAAAAACATTTGCAATATTGTTTACTGGAAATAATGTGTAGGTACTTTTCGTTATTTTTATTAAAAATTCAAACATTCATTTTGACGTTTGTTTTATTTTGTTTTACATCAAATAAGCGAAAGCACTGCGAAGTGTACATTGAAGGGGACAGAAATATGAAATATATAAATAGGAAATAATCTGAAAACGGATGGAAATTGCGAACTTTGCCGTCGAAAAACCTAAGTCTAATAATTGTGACTTAGACAAAACACTTGATTTCTTCTGTACTATAACAACAGACGAGAAAATAATGTACCTAAGATTGAAATTGTATCTAGTTTTCTTGAAATTTTGATAAAGATAACCCTTTCTTACCATTACAGCATATTCTTTACCAAATGTGTCTACCTACCTATTCGTATCACCTAAACATAAATTCTAGAAAATTATCTTTTTCAGGCGCTTAAGTACTCCTTAGGTAGTGAAGTCCCAGTGCATGCAGTACATACTATATATATGTATGCACAGTCGTGAAGGCGTGTCGGAGGCGTGCGCTGTCTCTGAGGCGACCCAGCGGGACTGGAACAATGTGATTATATCGCGCACTAACACACAGGAGGTTAGCGTATAATCTTAAGTAACGGAGGTACTGCATCACAGTTGAATTCCTCAGAAACGTTCGTGTGGTCTTGACTACATAAGCCACATAAGTCAGAGGAATTGCATTATCTAGATGGATTAATTAATCTCGTTTAAGGTGTTGGTACCGGTATAAAATTCACATAACAAGGACACGCAACAATACAACATAAAGGTCTCTATTTCTACAAGGAAGATGAAGAAAGGTAATTAAAATAAAATGTTTGAATTTATGTGTGATTCCGCTCCCTTCTATCTCCTGCCCCACACACAGGACAAGCGCGACAAAAACACGGAAAATGTGGAAGAGCAGGTGTCGCCGGCAGCGCCTAATGTGCGGACGGAGCCGGCCCCTGCTTTGTTGAACACTTTCTAATGGCCCGAGATCTTGCTAACTCGATATATGGAGTCTGCGTACCTACATAACGTATTGTCACAATGAATGAAGCTTCTGCGTACATAATGTCTTCAAAGTTATTTGGTAACATAATGCCTACTAAGTTTATAAAGATCGAATATATATGCATTACTATGGGAAAATGAAAAAAAAATTTTTTTTTTTAATCCACAATAAATTTCTAAAGAGATATGTTGTTGAAATTTATTTATTGTGTAGGAATGGATTTTAATACTGAAGACAAACTAAAATTTTGGCAAGCGCTTACGTTGCTACATACCTATCAGAAAATAGTTTATGGAAGCGAGGAGTGGATGTCGCAGGTCGCTACATGTGCATACCATATTATCAAATATGACTCTAAGCACCTAGCACTGTGAACAAGAGCATTAGTATTCACGTCACCCTCCATTGGCCGACATCTGCGACAATAGCAAACGGCGCCGCCGAATAACAGGCAATGGTGCGTGAAGTGAGCACCGAGACGATTGTCGGGCGTGATGTCGCCCGGCCCTGCACCGGCATCGAACGCGCCGGAGCCTAGCCGAGCGGAAAACTGAGCACACTCAATATTACCCCGCCGGGCCTCAACTATCCCGGTAAATAAAACTTCCCCGTTATTATCAGGAGAATTTTGCTCCGATACTCTCTAGGGCTCATATCGATTTAGAAAGGGATTATTTTCAGCTGGATTTGAAAGGCGACCCACCTTACAGGCTATTTTTCATAAAAAGGACTCCTTAGCTTAGGGATATAGAAAAGAAAATGTGGATCGGGCCCAAGAATAAGCGAAGATAATGTAATATGGAATCAGTCTTGATAAAACATGTTCTGCCCGAGATACGTCAAGATACTTGTATGATAAACTCAGGGATATGTCTGTAGTATTTGTGAGCGTGGTCGCACTCGAATAGTTCTTATCGCCGGAATTAATTCACGGAGGCATCGCTCGTCTGGCAAGCTCACTAGTTTATTTTGCTATTGATTATGGAGTCAATAACAAATGTGTTAATCATAATAATGTTATATTTATTTCATACAACGTGATCCAAAATTAATGTTGCCAATCCAAGTTACTATGACAATATTTATGTGGATTTTATTCAGTAGTATCCAATATGTTTGTCAGGCTGATTGTAATCGTGGGCAGACGTCATTTGTAATTATTTTAATAAATGTGATAGGTAAAAACATAGTTGCCACGACTATGCGGTGCAAATGTAATGTGAAATATTTCGTCTTTATCATGAACACGTGCATTTAACATGCATGAATATCTCAAACTGTGAGACAGAATTCAAAGGAATTTCTGTCGACCTCACAAATATTTACCTTGTTCAGAATCCCTTTGGGCACGAGACCCCTCAGGCACTACCCATCGAGTCTCCAATTATATCTTATAAATGGAGCAAAACTAAGAAACAGAAATAGAGAGAGGTCACCAAAAAGTGACCCCAGAGCTTAAAGAATTGTTTTCTTTTGTCTGGCAATTAAAATCTCAGAATCCTCTTATTCATTTAACATTTAAAATACACGTAGCTATTTTACTTCATAAATTTTAATCACTAGCAAAGCTATCTAATAATTCATCCCTCGTGTAGAGGACTGTTAAAAAACTAAGGAGCTTGTGTAATTTTGGTGGATCCCGTAATTAAGTGGAATCCCGCGTAATCCCGGGTAATTCTAATATAACACCGGGAATTCCCGCCACTCCGCGTATAATGCGCGCGGAACTTTTTTATTAATGAATTCTATTTTTTGACGGGGAATTTAATTAATTAGAGGATGCTCGGGAGAAATGGATGGCTTTGCATTTTTGTAGATATCATCGGGCAAGCAATTTGTGTGAATGCCGTGTGGCTGGTCAGGTGGCGCGTTTGTCTATTTCTATGTTTAATCAAACATGGAATAAAATTCTGTTTGAAAGGTTCGCTGCATTTGGTTCAAAAAGGATAAAATGCAAATCGATGTATCACGATAGACTATGACAAAGCGATGTTTTTGAAAATATTTTTCTTTTAGTTTAGAAATATATTTTCTGGAAAGTGAAGTTACTATTGGAATCTCTCTTAAAAACAGTATGTAACTAAAAATAGTTTATTAAACTCTTATAATTTTTATAAAATCTTACGTACTTCAGTCGGCTTTTTTTAAACTACATGACGTCCATTTTGATGCTTTTGACGACTTGTTAGTTTTAGTCATGTTATAATCAATGTAAATAAAATTAAATTGCCACTGTCCTGCACATTTTTCTTTTATTTAATACTGAATTTATTAAAATTCTTACGCCGCAACTCCCTTTTAGCTACGAGTTAAGTCCGTAATAAAATCCCCAGCCTCCTCTATTTAAAGGGTTCCAGTTTATTACCAGTAATCTCGGGTTACTCCGCTGATGTTTATTAATTTGTAATTATTTTTCAAGAATTTTATTATCAACAGAGCTTAATATGATCCTACTGGTTGCTAACTTTAATAAACGTTTTTTTGTTACATATAAGTTCACTTGAAGACTAGGCATTGGTTATAATAAAGTGAGAAGAGGTCATTGAACTAGCTCTTGGTGCATGAAAAATATCTTAAATAAAATTGAAAAATCGTTCTCTCACACAACTGTTTCGTTTATGAAACATGTCGCTTCGTAAATATAAGGTGTTCATACCGACGTTTTATTTGTGCGAGGTGATTCCGTAGCGTGACAAACTACGTTTGAGGCCGCTAGCCCGCTCGCATGCACAAAGTGTTGTCACGCCGCGCACCGACATAGTTTGTGGCCGGCTTTATTAAAATTTTAACAAAGTAAATGTTAAAGTTTCCGGAGACTTTAGGAAAACGACACGCTTTTCATGAGCAAGAAGTAATAGTGGCTTTTTATTAAAGTTATTGTGTTTTTGTTCTTAACATTTTGCTGGTATATAAAACAATTGTTTGGAAGGACAATTATTTATTATAGTTAAAATTAATAATTATACCTTTTTTGTGGACTGTTGTGTACATTGCGCAACACTGGATTCTGGGAGAGGTATGTGTTTTTGACGTCAGATTTTATTTACGTCGCTTGAACAAGTTATTCAAAGGGATAATATTTGTTAAGCTTGAATGTTAATAAAACGTAATATTCCAAGAAGACCTAAAATATCTTCCAACTCGATAATATAATAATATCATGTTACCAATTCAATATTTAATGCTAATATTATGAACACAAAGTGCTTGTGTTGACCACAAACAAAGACCAATCGACTCACAAACACACATGCTACATCAACTTTGAACACAACACAGTACACACGAGCAGTTTCCAGGAGGTTTTAATACCAAGTATTACAATGCTGATATGGACAATATATTTTCAGACCAGTACACTATTCATAAGATAATCCGTTACAATTCAAGGAATCCTACAAAGTCTCAGATTTAGGTACAGTTCGTTATATCCCATTCACATTACCCGTCTTTCCCCGGGATATCAGTGACGTCATTTGCGTCAGCTGTGAGTGCTCAGCCATGCACGAGGACGATTGTAAGTCCAACTTGCCCGAACTCACCCTTCAGATGTGAATTATTGAAAATTTGTGTCATGATCCGTTCCGATCACGTTGGTCCGATTTTACCCGGCGTACTCATTTTCCAATGAGGAATAGTAAAATCGTAGTTGTATAATTTCCATTGATTGTTGGTTTCTCTGTATCTTAGCGAGTCTACTTATATCTATTTTATCATAACTTATTTCCATGTGACATCGATACTTGTTTTACCTAGAAATTACATAATATATCGATGCCTAGAAATAAGCCAGCAGAAAATTGTTACAAGCACATAAACAGTAACGTAATGAATTCATGAAGGATACAAATTTACTACTAAATTTGCACTTCCAACTATTCGTTCACACCATTGGGATAACTGGTGTTATAATAATACGTTATTCATCAAAATTCATGATACAATTCTATAAATTTTGCCAATTCCAATTCTCGGTACGCATCGTTAATATGATAAACTAGTAAAATATATTCAATTCTGTATGGGTAGCACACGAAGCTTTACTGACAATAAAATGTTTTATAATTTACTGAAAACTGTAAAAGCTCAGAACGCAAGGTTCAATTAAATTGAGTTCAATTGTTATGTTCCGTTTTATTGGTTTAAAGTTAATTCTCGATTTGATCACTTGAATATTTATGTCAATATAGCGTTTAATTTCTGATGATGTAGTTTGGTGCATGTCGTGTTATTTGTCCATGTAATTAGTTAGTTAGTAAGTTACTTGAAACGATGCTTGCTTTTTTTCCTAATAGTTTTTTTTTCATAATTAATAAGAGTACCAGTCTATTAGTATCTACAAGGCTAAGGGCAAATCAATTTGAAACAAAAATAAATGGTATAAACACTATTTACCTTAGGTTGGGCTATAGACCTAGGTGTCTACATAAAATGTGTTAGAGTTAGCTAACAATTCAATTAGAAGTATTCAATTCATCATCGCACCGCTTGCCAAATGTGGTAATCATTAGAACGTACTCCTCATTACAGCTCTCAGAGTCCCACAGTTGACGCCAACGTCGGCACGGTAAAGCGCGTTACTTAACAAAGATCACTTTAACACTAATTGCTTGAGACGAAGCCAAACGCAGCCTCCACCCTTCACCACTCGCAGCAAAGCACACAGCTCGATAACCAAGCCTTTAAAATGCAAATATACTTGAACTTTTTTAAACAAAATTCTCATTGTAACTGGAACAAAAAGTTGGCATTTCGCACTAACACTGAATAACTGTATAACCGCTGGAAAAACCGCAAACTGCTTCAATTAACGTAACGCCGGCGAAAACTTGCAAAGGCAAGTATTAAAACAATCGACGCGGTATGAATTGAGTGGATTTAATTAAACGGTTAGCACTCGGCGGGGACGCCAGAAGGACCACTTCAAACACGATTGTGGACCCGTTTTAAAATTGTGTGTACACTTATTAAATCTAGGACCTTAAAGTTATTCTGCGATCGGATTTTACCTACTTTTTGGTGTAACAAAACAATTGCTTAGGTTCTGTATGAATGGAGGCAGTAACTAATATTATTATTTATTTCAAACGAAGATCTCTATACGCCGAAATAAAATGCTTCGTTAATAAGATTATTTAAAAAAATAAGTGTCACAGATTTTTCATTCAGACATTTTTCTGTAACACCTGTGCATGTTGTCTTCTGTTTGTATTTCACTATTAAGATAACATCAGAGGCCCGAAACTAACATGTAATCAGAGTAGACCTTTTTCACATAGTGGTGTGATGGTAGGGTCACAGTGGGTCACAGTGGGGCATGGAGGCGTGGGTGCAGCGGACACAGTTGGCAGCGCGCCAGCCTGCCGCGTGTACAGCGGGTTCGGTAGCCGACGTGTTACTTATTCATATTACCTACGGATTATCTCTCACTGTAACCTAAATGTATTTATCTTCATATCTCACGCGCAGATTGTATTACGTAAAATATCAACTTTTTCTTAAGAATTATGTAGTAAATGCGATTGACCTCAGTGAGCACGTGTGTGCAGTTTATTTTCTAAAACAAATCTATTCAGCATTGCGTTCGCTTCTTGGTTGCATACAAGATGCAAGGATCCCAGGTGTTTCTGTAGAATAGTCTACATAAATAACATAACACACTCGAATTTGTCAAGACGTTGTATGTACCATCGGTTTCATGTGTATGTGTTTAAATATTAAATACACCACTTTGAAAAAAGGCGCTGTTTTTAATGTATTACGACTGGAATCACTTGTCTTCATTTTAAGGTTTCCAATCCTCGGCGCAACCTTGAAAACAATACAATTGTATTTAAAATTATTTGTTCTGTAAGAAGCATATATTTTTACACTCAATCCCTTGTTTTTAGCTCGATTGTTGCAATATTTCCTGAATACTCTGAAAATAGTTTTCAAAAGAAATTTGGGGTCATAGCCTTTTTTTAAGTTTAAAACAATATTAATTATTCACGTATAATAAACAAACAAATGCAAGGTATTTACTGGACTGAACTAAAAAGAAAGAACTAGTTCTTTCTTTTTACCGCCAGTCCAGTAAATCGACCTGATCAAGACTGCAAGCCAATGATTTGAAGTCGATATATTTTCGGACATTGCTTGGAGCATAATTAACTCTCAGTAGTTCTAGCCTTTTCCCAAACTATGTCGAAGTCGGTTTCCAGCCTGAACGGATTCAGCTGAATTCGTAGCAGTATTTCTCATTATCCGAATTCCTGGTTATACATTTATGTAATCATACTATACAGTAGACAAACCTTATTTATACGCACATGATTTATGTATACTTAACACCTTTTCTAATATTAAAAACAATAATATTTCTATACTCAAAACTGTCTTCCTCTGGCGCTTGTCCAAAAGTAGTCCGAGACAAAAATCGTAAGTGACATTCTCAAGCCGGGTGCAGTTGCAACAGCACGTAACAATATCTGTTGCGAAGCCTCCGACGCCATGTTATATTCATGTAGGAGCCTGGACAGGTGCACTTTGTAGGACAACATGAAAGTAGGATGGGAGATCGGAGCCAACGTGTGGTAGCTGACGGTATATGGAAATTTTAAAACGTCAGACTCATGTGTCACAAATGACAATGTGTCCAATTCGTGAGACGAAACCTAAGTCAGAAAATGTGAAGGCTTTCTAGGTTTTTGAGAGACTATACAATTTTGTGACTTTAAACGAGTATTGCAAGGCAGTAACTGCAGTGCGTGGTGTAAACTTCTGAAACGTTTTTTGGATTAAATTACGTGTTCCATGATTGTCAATTTTCTATTGTGGATGAAAATATAATTAGGTATTTCAACATTTTTTTTTTTTTTTTTTTTAAATCATTTATTTGATGAGGCTTTTTGCGCTGGTGCGCCAAGACAGCCTCGTAAGGTACCACAATAAATTAAATAATGTTTACCAAAATTATTTTTAACCCACCTACTGCTTTTCGTTTAAGTTCTAAATTATGCGTTTTATTTAACTAATACTTATCAATTAAACATTACGATAGGTTAAAAAATACTTTCGGACACGAAATCTTCGTGTACTGAAAATAGTATATACTTAGTTCTAGTGAATCAATCTGTTTCGTCCACCTCGAAACACAACAGGTTCACCGGCTCTTGTTAAACTAATTAAGTAGAGTTATTAAGCTAGTATGCAAGCTGTAAGTTAGATTGAATGTTGGCTAACATTGTGCAACAGGAATTTCAGCGGGATTAGTTCCGCGAAGTTATTTCATTTCAAATTCATAATTACTTTGTTGTTTTTAATGGCAGCTTTAATTTGTTTCGGAACAAGTATTTCGTAAGTGAATATCATAATAATGTTGTGTTTTATCTTTGTAACTTCATACGTGTGGAAGTTTGGTTGGTTTGTGAGTTTCATCTCATATGTTTGGCAGTTTGAGGAATATGGTTTTTTGGATGTTTTGTAAACTCGACGGAAAAAGATACTGAAATTAGTACCTCACACAGTGCCTACTATAACACAGTGTTTAATTTAGGTTTCTTTGTGGTTTAGTTTAATTGGTTTTAATCAACATTTTGATCATGTAAATAATACCAACAATGAAATAAAAATGTAATTTCGTGATTTTTATAACCTATCAAAAACATCAATCCCACGGAATATATCTATTGAAATCGTATCGTCACTTGTAAACCTATCACAATCTATCTTAGAATCGTATATCGATTATCGTGCGAAGGTTTCAGCTCCCACGCCCCCGGGACACATTACATACGCCGAGCTCGCGCCAGCCAGCTCGAGGATATGCCGGGAATAACGATACGACCTGTATTTATAACGCTAACACTGCATATACAAGATGCTGAGCTTAGTCGCGACATACAAATAGAATAGTGACATATATAGTTTCTATATCTACTGTTTGTTGGTTTGTGTTGCGTTGCTGTGACCAACAAGGACCAAATATGTTTCTATGTTTAGGCATCATTGGTATTCTTTATTCATACCTTAAGTTCACACTTATTCTTCCTGCCTTTTTCCCACTTTAAATGGGAAGGGCCCACCATGATTTTTTTTCTTCTATTTTACTCTATTCGCTGTCAAACTCTCATTCACTGATTTTTCAATAATTTTTGTTCGTTCAGAGAAGGAACTGTGAGTTTTTAGTGAACAACTCCCTTAGGTTAACTTTTTTTAATAAACACTTTGAAATCAATTATAGTAAGTGGCCAACAAAGTGCGTCAATCAGTAAATACCTTTAAACTACAAAATGAATTGTTAAATCACAAATTATATAATTGTGTCGCTAATTTGTTGACTGCTATTGTAATTAAGCCAGCGCTTCCGATTTTACGCGAAACGTTATAATAATATGTGACAGCGATAAACGGTATCAGTTCGTACTGAATATTATACTCGTTACATTATGAATTATTCCTCTTATTATACCTGGGGAGAATATAAATGATTATATTGAAACCAATCTTAACTAATTTCACTCTGATAAACTTTCTGAGAAGTCTCACTTCTATGATAGACTCTTACCAGATTAATTTAGGGCCGCCCTAAAAAAACTCTTAAATAAAAAAATAACTCAAAAATTATCTGTTTTTGTCAATGAGTGTTTTTAGTATAAAAAAGTTACTGTCTTAAATGTATTTAAGCAATTCAGCTGTCATATTGCAGATGATAAGCCACAATTTTAAAATAATCACCATAAAAATAAATTTAATGATAATGAAGGTTAACTTTGATTTACTGGTCATTGTAAATTAAATTTCGGCGCTATTTATTATGGACTATTAAGTAATATATATTCGTTATCAGACTTATCTCATTGTTTGTGTAAATTATGATCGCTCGTTAATACAATACAGAATTTAATTTTTGTCGATAGCCGATGGCTGGATAGCGCGAGAACAATGCTATATATATATTATTTAGTTGTAACGCTGCATCGCGGTCTATTACTAGATAAATCTATTTTACTAAAACTATTATTGTAGTTCTCGAATATATTGTACTAGTTGTGCCGCCCAATTTTACCGGTTTTCGCGGTTCTAAAGGGTCGTAGAGTGATTTTTAAAACCTTAAACGAATCATCTAGGTTTAAAATACTAACACGATTTTTTTTTAGCAACCAGCTGGTTCTCATAAAACCTGTTAAGCTTTGTTATGATGTATGATGTGCCAAAAATAACTGTGCATCGCTCTAAACCATTGTTATCACAATGCTGACAAAAACGAATCAGATTAGCATAAATCAAGCCCGTATGCAGTTAGCCATAAATCCCAACTATTAGTGTGGAAATAAGCCAAGTGATTACATTCCATTACTAATGCACATTTCTACTGAATATTTGTGATATAAGAATAGGTAGGCAAAGATGAAGGATTTAATAAATGGCCGTAAATCTACAGTTTGGCAAACATGTTTATTACGAAATTAAATGTCATAGCGCGCCATGCCTATGCTAAAGACAGGAAAAAGGAAAAATTAAATAGCACTATATAATGGTAACATTATCGCTGATGAGTAGCAACCGTGTTTATAGTATAATACCAAAATTTGTTACTAGACTATTTCTAACACATAGTATTTTTTTCACCGTCCTTTAATAAAATAAGTTTTAACACATTGCTCAATCTCACTTCGGCGCGTCGGAAAAGTTCTGATTAAACTCAAACCAAATGCTCGATGAACAACTTCAGTAAAATAAAATTATTTATTGTATTCCTCTTTAGACTTCGTTTGTTTTATTATATTATTAAAACTTGATGAAATATAGCTTAAAGTCCAGACCTCTAAACATTTTGAAAGTCTTTTACAATTATAAAACTGTTCGAGGTATCACTTCCAACAGTTTTTATTAACAAATTACTTAAAAAATACCTACGTTAGACACGTATTAGCAAATTTTGTTATATTACTTAAAATATTAACCTACCTAAAAAATTGACTCAGATTTTGAGGTTTTTAAGTGATATTTCCTGTTGGTCTAGTGGTTAGTGACCCTGACTGCTATACCGGAGGTCGTGGGTTCGATTCCTACCCAGGACAAATGTTTGTGTGATGAGCACGATCATTTGTTCTGTGTCTGGGTGTAATTTATCTATAACATGTATGTATTTAGAAATATATAACTATGTTTATCAGTTGTCTGGTTACCATAATACAAGCTCTGCTTAGCTTGGGATCAGATGACCGTGTGTGAGTTGTCCCGGAATATTATTATTATTTCTTTATTTTACAATAAACATATAAAATACATTTTTAAATATATACAAAAAAGAAATATACATTTAAAAATATAAAATATAGTGTCCAACCGGCCTCGGGACAGGGTCCAAGCTGCCGGTGGTTAGGGCTCCAGAGAGAGGAACCTCCTCACGATACGCGCCGTGTCGAGAAGTACCGCTTTCTGAATCAAACCCTTGACCCAGATGCCTAACGAGAGCCTCTTGAGGTGTTGGTCGAGGCTCTTGGCTATATGCCATTGGCTGTAATGACTATCGGGACGATGATTGCTGAGTCCACCTCCCACATGTCGACAACCTCGTGCGCTAAATCCAAATATTTCATTTGTTTTTCTTTTTCAGCTTTCACGAGGTTCTCGTCATGCGGAATCGTTACATCAACAATCATCGCCCGTCGCTCTGATCGATCTATCACCACTATATCAGGCTTATTGGCTACAATAGTCCTGTCAGTGATGATAGATCGGTCCCAGTATAATGTGATATGACCATTATCGAGAACTGGGTCGGGAACATACCTGTAGTACGGAACCTCTGCTTCCACAAGTTTGTATCTCAAAGCAAGCTGCTGATGGATAATTCTGGCCACTTGGTTATGCCTGTGCAAGTATTCGCCGTTGGCAAGACGAGAACAACCGGAAATTATATGTCGTATGGACTCACCCGGACAGTGACATGCCCGACATCTGTCCACTGTCCCGTCCTTTATTATATATTTTCGGTAATTATTCGTCATGATAACTTCATCCATAATTGCACATACAAACCCTTCGGTTTCTCCAAAGAGATCACCGAAGCGTAGCCAGGCCACGGACGCCAAGGAATCTACATCGGGCCCATGAAGGGACCGATAAAAGCGTCCGTGTAGCTCCTTGCTTTGCCATACATCCCTGCGGTCCTTGACGCTCAGTACGACAGGTTTGTGCCAGTTCTCTTTGCCTAAGGAGAGCGGTGTGAAGCCCTTATCCACTACCACCACATCTCGATGCATCCCCACGTCGACTTGGAGAAAATACTCCCTGAGGTTACATACCTCGCGATTATGGAGGGTCTTAGCATTTAGAAAGCTTCGACCCCCACATTTCCGCGGGATATATAACCTCATTACTGAAGAGTTATTATTATTATTATTATATATAGTTAAAAAAAAACCGATGTACTACGTAACCTCTTCTGACTATTTTACCAACATACATTCGTTTGCGATGCCTCTTTCGACACACTGGAGCACTGCGTTGAACACAAATCGATGTCGTTTTGAAGGTCTGACGTTGGACGATGTTGCGTTTGACTTTAACTGTTTAATATATATACGGCTAGTATTAAAAAAATACAAATCTAACTGCTGAATAGAAATTGAAACTTCACTAAAAGAAAAATACCAGCGCAATAGTAAATTATAATGGACAATATATAATGAATACTAAAAACAAAATGATTATCAGTAGCGTTAAATATTCCAATACAGAGATCCACAGCTTTGTTATTATCTGTATAAACTGTGATTTCAATAATGATAAGCTTTATTTTACTAACGCGACATAATTGGGTCAACCGGTAACCATGGCAACTGGCACCAGACCTCACTTTACCGCTTCATATTTTAAATTGATGTGAATATTTTATTTAAAAAAATAACTAAAAAAGGAAATCGGAGTGTTCTCTTCTTGTTCTGATTGAGGCACGTAGATTGCTACTAAGATTAGGATCTTTCTTTTTCTCCTGGTGCCACATAAGTACTTTTTGTTTCTTAAATGATCGTTTGTTCATGTTAAAAAAAAAATGTTAGGCTAATTTATACAACTTTTGAATACGGATACTCGTTCTCTTAATAAATGAGATACAATTCTCATCAACACAATAAGCAATCAAGTTGAATGTCATTGCCACTCAAATAAAACTGTAGGTTCTGTTCATAATGTATGCATGAATTACATAACATCCACAAATTAATGTATACATACATATTTACGTATAATACTTGTCTGTCTGTTATAAGCGTGTTTGCGGTCGGGTTCCGTACTCGGTTATGTGTCGAAGTTTTGATTAAATCCAAACGCAGCGGTACTTGAAAAGGATCTCTCAAATAATTGGGACCTTGTTAGTTTGTTTTTTGAGTTCTGTTGAGTTACAGAGTTATGGAGTACTTTTAAATACTGTGGTTGCTGTGGCTGTGTGGGTACAGTATTTGTTTTGGTTTGTGTACACGTATAGTGTAGGAATATTA
This sequence comes from Autographa pulchrina, assembly GCA_905475315.1. Lineage (NCBI taxonomy): Eukaryota > Metazoa > Arthropoda > Insecta > Lepidoptera > Noctuidae > Autographa > Autographa pulchrina. The sequence goes on along the minus strand of FR997765.1, from coordinate 14,737,543 downwards.
ATTAAATGGCAATAGATGATTGTGGTACGGCCATATTTGCTAGTCTTGATCGATTCCTTCGACGCGAGTATCGTGGACTGAATTCCGTACAAACGAGTCTATACTTCGAGAACTCGGCATCAAGCAGCGTTTATCATCTTTGGTACAGTCTCGTATCCTCACCTTTTTTGGTCACGTATGCCGCCGAGGTGAGGTGGCTATTGAGAGACTTGTGGTCCAGGGAAAGGTAGAGGGTACCAGGCCACGAGGAAGATTGCCTATGAGGTGGACTGACCAAATAAAAGTGGTAGTAAATGGCTCATCATCACTACATGAATGCACGAGGAAGGCGGCCATCAGAGAAGAGTGGCAGCGTGTTGTAAAGCTTCCCACCAACACCCGAAGTGATGACCACGACCACTCTGTCAAGAGTGATCCCGACAAGGAAGAAGAAGATCGATTCCTATTTTATTAAGTAACTTCTTGAAAATTGTTAACTCTTTTTAAATTACCTGTTTGATAATGTAAAACATTACATTATAAATTATAGCACGCTGAAACAAATAGTCAGCACGCTCAATGACGCAACACGAGTAGGTACCTATTAACAACATTACAATGCACAAAGATAACACTCCATTAAAATCAATTTCCACGAGCACCTCCATTATCAGGCACTCGCTAAAATACCGCATTTAGATAACGCACGGAACGATCAAACTCATCCCGTGACGATCCATTGCGCGCTCGCTATGAATTATTCATGTTGCGACGCACGGAATCCTATTAACGCAACGCCATGTATGTGGTATATGTTTTGTGTGTCGAGTTATTCAGAAAGATTGTTTCTGTGACATAATGTTGCGTACACATTAAATATCAAGTAGCGAACACAGAGATAGAATCGTGATTGTTTTAAATTTTGTTCGAAATTGAAAGGATTATTTTACTTGATTTACGATAAGAATTTCAGACCATATCTATTTTATTCTGAAAATTAACCACAGAGTAGGTAAACAGTTTTGTTTTGAGGAAATCAAAATTCCTATAAACACTACAATTTTAAGGCAACAACAATTATTTGTTATTACTTCTAGTTTTTTGAAATATACCTTACTATGTTATCTTTCACATAAACTCTAAAGTTACAGATAACATAGTTACATTACGAAAGCACAAAAAAGTGACATTTTACTACAGTTTTCGAGTCATAAAAACAATATTTCGTCTTCTAATACAATTGAAATACGTTGATTAGATTTAAAACGGGATCCGTACCTAGCGGGGCGGAGTCTACCGATAAATCGAATCACAGTGGGCAATTTGGCGCGAAGCCTATTTCCTACGTTTTATTAGATTTTATAAATAACTGCATCGGTATTGCAAAGGTAATATTTCAGATTTGTTGAATAAAACAACGTTTATTTCAGGACCATGTATATGGAAAAACAAACTTTATTTTATGTGGATATATATTTACGGTTCTCTAAGTTGAATGAAAGAACATTATTGTAAGATAGTTGTAGGCACCACAAAGATTGTTTTTCTTGTGATAGATGTTATCTCGAGTCAATATATCTGGTCTTAATCGGATCTTATTTCTCTCCACGATCTCATATTAAATACGGCTTCACCCTGCCAGCTTGCTCGAGCATGTCGTTCTTGCATTTTTTCCACACTTAAAACTTTCCACTAACACTTCTGTTCAATTATAATCCACGATATAAACGCATTATCGTTTGTTTACCTAAGATTATCCTCTTCCGCACGTTAGGTTAGTTCTATATAAAGAGATAGTTAACAGTATCTTCTTACATTGAACTAAAATTCTCAGTTAATCACACACCTTTGGAAAGTTTTTGTTTAAACAGATGTAGATATTCCTACACTATGAGAACATCGTTTTGAAAACTAAACCCTATCATAATGAACATGTTAAATAATACCATCTGCTCATGTCTTCTACACCTTATCACCTACAGCAACAGTAGATTTTCTTTTACAGCGACAGTAGATTTTCTTTAACCAACACAATACAAGTAACATTTCTGTTTAGTAATGATCTGTGTCCAGATGTTATAATGCTTGAAAGTCAAATGCATATCTGCACACAGATCACGATCATGATAATAATCACGGTGATTTATTTTTGTTCTCCGATAAGATTAAGATCATATATATCATAAATAAATAGCAGCCACTTACATTATAAGAACCAACAGCACTAAATTAAATCTGTTCAGTAGATACACAACCTTGGAACATTAAACACGACAATCATGGTTAAGGTTGTAGTGGTCACGGGTTCCAATAAAGGAATCGGGTTTTCTATCGTGAAAGGACTCCTCAAGAGGTTCGATGGAGTAGTATTCCTCACAGCAAGAGACGACGGCAGAGGCAAGGCCGCGGTCGCTAAACTGAACGAGCTCGGTCTACATCCAGAATATCATCAGCTCGACGTCACGGACAAACACAGTGTTGCTACATTTGGAAAGTATATCAAGGAGAAGTATGGAGGCATCGACATACTAATTAACAATGCTGCTATCTTTAATTGCACGGATTTATACCTTACTTATGAACAGAGCAAGGAAATCATCGATATTAACTACTTCAGCTTCCACATCATTCAGGAGCTGCTGTACCCTCTAGTAAGAGACAACGGACGTATATTAAACATTTCGAGTAACTGTGGACATTTGTCAAATATAAGGAATGAATATTGGATCAAGAAGCTCTCTAGCAAATCTCTGACTGTGGAAGAAATCGATGAATTTGTCAACTGGCACTTGGAAGCTATAAAAACTGAAACCTTCAACAGATCCGACATCGCTGATGAAGGAACGATGGCTGCATATCGGGTGGCAAAGGTTGCTATCAGCGCTTTGACCATGATTCAGCAAAAAGAGCTCGAGTCTAGTAAAATTTCTGTGAACTCCATGCATCCTGGATTAGTTCGCACTGACATGACCAACGGTGTTGGGTTTTACGACTCAGATCAGGCGGCAGAAACTCCTCTGTATTTAGTACTCCAAGCACCCCAAACTCTTAAAGGTGCATACATTTGGTTTGACGGACAAGTATTGGACTGGTTTGACGCAAAGGCAGATTGGTACTTCAAATGCAAAACATTGTTAGAATGATCTTAAATCACTTTCATTTTTTTTGTGATATTACAAGTAAAAATTTTCTATAATTGTAAGCTTGTTTTATTTACTTGGGTTTAAGCAACTAAATAACTACGGTTTGCTCATCTATCTTCCTCTTTTCAATTTATAATTGTTAACTTTTGTTGCATTAACGTTATAAAAATAGCAATTATAATTAATAGACTGTTTAATTAACCACTGTTTGCGAGCTGATAAACAGAAATACCATTTTTGTTTAATTATGATCTGTGTTCATATTTGTTATCTTTCGACTTTATCTTATCGGAGAACAAAAATAACTAATAAGTACTAGATCCAACAGTACAAGAACGACCTACTCAGTCGTCACGTAATTGTGGAGCATTAAACACGAAGATCATGGTTAAGGTTGCAGTGGTCACGGGTTCCAATAAAGGAATCGGGTTTTCCATCGTGAAAGGACTCCTCAAGAGCTTCGATGGAGTAGTATTCCTCACAGCAAGAGACGACGGCAGAGGCAAGGCCGCGGTCGCCAAACTGAACGAGCTCGGTCTACATCCAGAATATCATCAGCTCGACGTCACGGACAAACACAGTGTTGCTATGTTTGGGAAGTATATCAAAGAGAAGTATGGAGGCATCGACATACTAGTTAACAATGCTGCTGTTTCCAATTGTGCAAGTTTCTACCTTACCTACGAAGAGAGCAAGGACATCGTCAATATTAACTACTTCAGCTTCCACATTATTCAGGAGTTGTTGTATCCTCTGGTGAGAGACAACGGACGTATACTTAACATTTCCAGTGACTGTGGTCACTTGTCCAATGTAAGAAATGAGTATTGGATCAAGAAACTCTCCAGCAAATCTCTGACAGTGGAAGAAATCGATGAATTTGCCAACTGGCACTTGGAAGCTATAAAAACTGGTACGTTCAACAAATCTGACTTTGCTGACGAGGGGACAATTGCTGCGTATCGAGTAGCGAAGGTGGCTGTCAGTGCTTTGACCATGATTCAGCAAAAAGAGCTCGAGTCTAGAAACATTTCGGTGAACTCTATGCATCCTGGCTTAGTTCGCACTGACATGACCAAAGGTGTTGGGTTTTATGACACAGACCAGGCGGCGGAAACTCCTCTGTATTTGGTACTCGAAGCACCCCAAAATCTAAGAGGTGCATACATTTGGTTTGACAGAAAAGTACTGGACTGGTTCGACGCAAAGGCAGATTGGTACTTCAAATGCATAACATTGTTAGCTTAATCTTAAATCAATTTTGTTTTTTGTGATATTACAAGTTAAAATTTTCTATAATTGTATGCTTGTTTTATTTACTTGGGTTTAAGTAACAAAAAAAAAAACATTTAAAAAAAAAAGAGAACCGCCTTCAAAAATCCGATTCACTGAAAAGTATTAAATAATTTCAAATGTACTGCTTATCAAATTACTAAAATATTAGGATAATAAGTATAATTATACTTCAAGCACAATTATTGTTATTTTTGGAGTCGGTGTCTGTCCTTATAATATAGTACTAAAATTTGCTATTAGCGGCTGACACCGACTCCAAACATAATAATAATTGTGCTTGAAGAATAATTATACTTATTATCCTAATATTTTAGTAATTTGATAAGCAGTACATTTGAAATTATTTAATACTTTTCAGTGAATCGGATTTTTGAAGGCGGTTCTCTTTTTTTTTTTAATGTTTTTTTTTTATTTAATACTTTTTAGTGTTTGATACTTTGTTTACTTACTTAAAATGGGTTTAGTCAAGTCGAGATAATCGCGTTTAAACATACACACATACATACAGGTCAATCTGAGAACCTCCTTTTTTTCAAGTCGGTTAATTATAAAATACCAAAACCTTTTCCTTGGTCTAACAAACACTTTTCTGAAAACCGTATCAAAATCGGTTCAGTCAAACGCGAGATAATCGCGTCCAAATATACATACATACTTGCAAGTCAATCTGAGAACCTCCTTTTTTTAAAGTCGGTTAAATAAAACATACTAAAACCTTCTCCTTGAACTAACGAATTATTTTCTGAAAACCGCATCAAAATCGGTTCAGCCAAACGCGAGATAATCGCGGACAAACATACATACATACATACAAACATACAAACATACAAACATACATACATACAGGTCAAACTGAGAACCTCCTTTTTTTGAAGTCGGTTAAAAATAACTACGGTTTGCTGATCTATTTTTAACCGACTTTAAAAAAAAGGAGGAGGTTCTCAATTCGTTTGTTTGTATGTTTTTTTATTTTTTTTTTATTTGTTCGCGCATAACTCCGTTGCTTTCCAACCGATTTGAAATATTTTTTCTTTGTTGGAAAGGGTATACTTCCCAAATGGTCCCATAGTCACCAAGTCGGGATCTGATGATGGAATCCTGGCGAAATCGAGGGAACTCTTTAAATTTTGTAGGAAAACGTACAGCGATTTTGGTATTTTCTACAACAAGTGAAGCATTTACGTTCAATAAGAACCATTCTACTATCAGATCTGATGATGAAGCCAAGATGACCTCGTGAAAGTAGCGGGAATTCGTTGGATGTGAGATGCGGGGCACTGAATTTCGTTTGATGGAAATTATCATGAGGATGATGAAAGGGTGTCAGCTGAAGGCCTACCCATATTATCTAAGATTAAAAATATGTCACTAAAAATAAACAAATAAAATTTTTTTATGCAAAAAAAAACCGACTTCAAAAATCGATAAAAGCACTAAAAAGTTAAAAATAATTCTATAACCTACCTATACTAATAAACCTAACCTAAACTACGATTAACCAATAATACAATTTAAATTTTTTTTGGAGTCGGGACCAAGCAATATACAAAACTAATTACAGCTTCTAAATATTAATTCTAATCGGAAAACAACAAAAATACTTTATGACAGATTACCTAATTAGTATTAAGACACATAGACAAAAGATTCTAACGTTTACACTTAACAATATTAATAATATATTTTAACAAACACAATACACATCAATATACTCAGGAATTACCAGTCGTTTCATTATGTAGGTACTTAGCTTGGCACCGACTCCAAAAATTGTTAAATTGTATTATTGGTTAATCGTAGTTTAGGTTAGGTTTATTAATATAGGTAGGTTATAGAATTATTTTTAACTTTTTAGTGCTTTTATCGATTTTTAAAGTCGGTTTTTTTTGCAAAAAAAATTTTTACTCATTTCAATTTATAATTGACAACGTCTGTTGCATTAACGTCATCAAATTAGTAATTATAATTATCGGCAGCTATTAGCTAACCGCCGTTAGTGATTTAATAAAAAACAATAACGTTTCTGTTTAATTATGATCTGTGTTCATATTTGTTATCGTTCGACTTTATCTTATCGGAGAACAAAAATAACTAATAAGTACTAGATTCATCAATAGTAGAACGAATAAATCTGCTCAGTCGTCACACAACTGTGGAGCATTATACACGACAACCATGGTTAAAGTTGCAGTGGTCACTGGTTCCAATAAAGGAATCGGGTTTTCTATCGTGAAAGGACTCCTCAAGAGATTCGATGGAGTAGTATTCCTCACAGCAAGAGACGACGGCAGAGGCAAGGCCGCGGTCGCCAAACTGAACGAGCTCGGTCTACATCCAGAATATCATCAGCTCGACGTCACGGACAAACACAGTGTTGCTATGTTTGGGAAGTATATCAAAGAGAAGTATGGAGGCATCGACATACTAGTTAACAATGCTGGAGTTTTCAATAGCTCTAGTTTCTATCTTAGCTATGAAGAAAGCAAAGAAATCATCGATATTAACTACTTCAGTTTCCACATCATTCAGGATTTTCTATACCCTCTGGTGAGAGACAACGGACGTATACTTAACATTTCCAGTGACTGTGGTCACTTGTCCAATGTAAGGAATGAATATTGGATCAAGAAGCTCTCTAGCAAAACTCTGTCAGTGGAAGAAATCGATGAATTTGCCAACTGGCACTTGGAAGCTATAAAATCTGGAACGTTCAACAGATCTGACTTCGCTGACGAGGGGACAGCCGCAGCGTATCGAGTAGCAAAGGTGGCTGTCAGTGCTTTGACCATGAATCAGCAAAGAGAGCTCGCATCAAGAAATATTTCTGTGAACTCCATGCATCCTGGCTTAGTTAGCACTGACATGACCAACGGTGTTGGGTTTTATGACTCCGACCAGGCTGCAGAAACTCCTCTATACTTGGTACTCGAAGCTCCCCACACTCTCAGAGGTGCATACATTTGGTTTGACAGACAGGTATTGGACTGGTTTGACGCAAATGCAGATTGGTACTTTAAATGCAAAACATTGTTAGAATAATTTAAAATCTTTTGACTTTGACCCTCAGTAATCTTGATTGAAATTAATTTTGTTCGCAGTATATATTGATAGATACTTCTTATCAGCGAAGTGTGAAGGTGGAGGTGTTTTGTCAAATCACAACAAGAGTGAAAATGAAATTTTGTAGACTTTGTACTGAGATATTATAACTCAGTACAAAGTCCTATATTTTAAGTGCTAAAACTGTACCTATGGAAATATAATTTATTATCAATGTTCGTGTTTTTTTTCCGTCAGGGTTTTTCTAATTATCTAAAACTATTGATGTTTTCCTGCGTGAATAGTGGGTTCAGTAGTGCTGTAAGTAAATAATAAATAAATAAATAAATAATAAATAAATGCGGACAACATACATTGCTCTGAACCCAAAGTAAGTAGCTATTTAGCACTTGTGTTATGGAATTCAGAAACAACGAAGGTACCACAAACACCCAGACCCGAGACAATGTAGAAAAGTGAGTTTCTACATTGACCCGTCCGGGGATCGAACCCGGGACCTCAGAGCTAGCGACACCTTGAAAACCGGTGCGTACGCCACTCGACCTCGGAGGTCGTCTAAGTAAATGTATAAAGCTGAATCTAATCATCATTAGTGCAGTTGGAACTCTTACAAACATCGCTCGTTACACCGGTCTACTAAACAAGCTAGGTTTGTCGCCAAAACTTCTTATTGTCAATACTCACACAACCATCGGATCACACGTCAATAAGGAAATTTAGATAAGTTACAGATGTACTGTCCGAGTCCTACATGAATAGATCCTTACATGTACAGGCAAAGAAATTTATTAGGTAACTAGATGTTAGTTACCTTTGTTTGCGTCTTAATAACTAAATAGAGTCCCCATGTACCTCTTCAATCACAACTGATACACCGCAGATAACTAATACAACGATTAAACTAACATTAAAACCCAAAACTTGTACAATAACAATAATTCAAACTTTGCCTTCTTCATAAGCAATTTCCCATACTCACATATCTTCAAAACATTTTGATCAAACAAATACAGACTTTGTCTACACTATGTGCAGAGCATAAAATCGCGTGTACGTGTGTTGTAAAATAATAATATCCAAGTGAATATTAACGCGACTGCTAATGGAGTAATGGCACTCGTACATATGAATAATTCACGTATCGAATTAAAGCGAGCCAACTTTTGTTCTGTTTACACTGGAATTAAAAAGTTTCCCGTCGTGGGTTAGGGGGGGGGGGGGGGGGGGAGTTGTGAGGGGCACCAGGCACCATTGAATTCGCCAAAGCGGCAATTTCCGTAGAAAAGGGTAATGACACACGGGAAGTGCGGTGCGGACGGGACAGCTGCAGCTTCCAAATGAAAAACAGAATTGAAAAATAGGCTCCCAGCACCCGGCTCACATTCTACTCTCCTATTAGAGGTGCTCTGATATGCGTCGAATGGAATTCCAAACGAAGCCCGCTTTCAAAGCTGCTTAAAATTATATGAACAATATGACGTGTTTGATAGAGACACAATATCTACTTATATGATTTTTTGATGACGCAATAGACAACTGTCTAGATCTTAATCAGGTTTCTATTTTTCAGATCTAAATACAATAATAATTCCCCGTATTTATTTTAATTGTCTTTTGTTACGAATTAACAGTTTATACTTTTTGCATTAACGTTATCAAATTACTTATTATACTAATCAGCAGCGGTTAACCAACTGGTCGTGAGCTGATATACTGAATTCTAATTAATAGTTAACACTCGATATTTACGAGATCAGCAGTTAATAAACATGCATTAAATTAGGTTAACATTCGTGTATGCACTGGCTTATCGTTTCCGAATACCGACGCGGCGGATATCACACATTTGTAGAACAAATATTGTGTTTTAAAATATAAAACCAAATTTGACGTAAACATAGTCACAACCTATTTACTGGAACATAATATTTTAGTTGTAAAGTAAACTAACAGCGCACATTCTGTGTTTATATTTATTTATGCAATTAATTAGTGAATATTAAAATAATAGAAACGTAATCCGTGCTTTCATGAATTTCGTTTCTTAGAAAACACATTTACTTAGTTCAACTTTTCATACAACGTAATTTTTTAAACTGATGTGAGTATTTGTTCAAGAATAATATAGCACAGTTGCTAATTAATAAAACGTGACGTCATCTGTGACAGCGGTGCAGTACATCATGTTTCCCCGTATGTTTTCATTATGAGTGTATAATGTCAAAGTCAAAGTCAGTCAATACCTCTGAGGTATGTTGGCTCGCCCACCCACACAGTAATTAAATTAAATAAATTCTGTGAGAAAGCTTAAGAGTTAGGGAAGAAATGTAAGCATCGTATATTAGCAGTGCTCTTTGACTAGGTTGACTTAAAGGTATGTCATGTAGGCTTGACTTACTTGATGACTTGTAGGCTTATTTAACTAAGATCAACCTTTGATTGATTAACAATTGTTTTATACAGATTTAACCTCTAGAGTTTTCGTACGTGATGTCTCTCCTACCACAGGTGACTATTATGATATTTAGGGCTGATTTTTTCAACGCCAGATAATTTTATCAGAGGAATAAATTAGAATTTTTGACAGGTCTTCAATACAAAATCTGTCAAACACGAATTTTATCTCTCGAATAAAAATTATCTGGCGTTGGAGAAATCGGCCCTTAGACGAGTTGTATTATAATTATTATGTTCAACGATAATACAACTCGTCAACTGTATAATAACCAAAACTCTCAGGAAAATGCCTGTCAAGTCTCACACATACCTTATTTAAAGAAAAAAAATTTGTACCTGTAGACATTTAAATCAATAAATATTATAATGTATGTAGTTCCATAGCCCCGGCGCCGTCCACCCCAGTCCCCCGTATATTCCGTCAGGAGTGCGAAGTTAATGTGATGCGGTTGTGTGAGGCGCTCGCGACGAAATTAGATGCGAGTCGAGGGCTTGTTGTGATAGTACGGTGCATTGTGGGCCGGGTAACCTTGCCCGGGTGGAACCGGGTCATGAGGATAGATCCGGCGCGACGAGAATATGGAGAATAGAGTGGCTACTGCTTCTGGTAAATGGAAGGAGACCGTTTATATTAATCGTACCATGATCCGTGAAACTCAATAACATTATTTTCGTCACTATTTCGTCGTAATCTATACTTATAATAAATCTGTAGAAGTGAAAATTCTGTACATTGAAAATATCGAAAAAATAAATGACGGGGGGTGTTACTAGACAGACACCGAACCGAAAAGTGTGAAAAAAAATATTTTTGTCTGTCTGTCTGTTTGTTCAGGTATCACGCAAAAACTACCGGTTCGATTACGATGAAACTTGGTATAATTATTCTTTATTATCCTGGGCACCACACTGAGTAGTTTTTATCCCGGAAAAGTATAAACAATAAAAAACAAACTTAATTTTGCGGTTAAAAACTCATTGATAAGTTTCGTCATCCACGCGAACAAAGTCGCAGGCACAGCTAGTATAATATAATTTAACAAGCAAATTTCCACGAAAAGCCTCCGATACGTTCCAATTAATAAAAATATATTTACAACATAATATTCAAATAAAGCTACCCTTATTTTAAGCTCACGAACTCTAGCCGTAATACTCAGTAAAAAACGACGACTCCTCATGCAAATACTTGCATAATTATGCACAGTTTTGTGTTAAAATTTAACATTTTTGTTGTATAACAGTGAGTAATGCCATGGCGGCCACGATTCGTTTGCTGTTTCCTTCTATTTACGACTACGGGACCAGGCTTACTTCGTTTTTTAATCCCCTGATAAGGTTTATTTACGGAATTAAACTGAATGCACAATATTTTGTGGTGCACACACATGCTACGATATTTTTTTTTCTGTCGTGAATTGTTTCCGTATTACAATAGTTATGACTGACTTGCACGAGCTCTGGAATACATTTGCCAGTAAATATTTCTCATTGGCCACTTTAAAAATAACATATTTTCACGATATTTGCCTTGCAATTCAAAATAAAAGTTTAATATCCACGAGCGACTTTCATATAACTGTCTTTTTACAAAGGTTTATTTTTCAAGTTTGAAAAAAAAAGCAGTCTTCAAAAAAAATTATTTCGTCGCAACATGGCTTACTTTATCGATGCATTTGATATCAAAATATTTACAACTTCAACTTTCACCGCTCAGCAGAACTAAGCTCAAACTTCCCGTCATCCCCTAAACTCCGATACGATCTTTCAACAAGGTACAACTCGTTCAACTTTCAGCTTCCAAAACCGTTTCCATTCCCCTGCTATCTGCACCAACAACACCAACCAAGCATAAAACAACAAGACCGCCAGACTCCCGCAGATTAGACGTCAGTGCTGCACCCCCCCCCCCTCCCTCCCTACCCCACAGTATAGTCGTTACAAGGTGATCAATCAAGCACCATAGACAAACACCGTGACTTATTGATAGCGGATATTGAATTGTTTCCTCATAGAAAACTGAGCTTCCATTGTTTTAACTGCGGGCGGTAGGTAGGTATTGCGAGATATCGTATGGGTTGCTCGTAAAATAAGCTTTATTATACCAGTAAGTCGATGCAATTTATTGAGAATACCGATTAGAAAGGTGCACGGCTTTATTTTATTATCCTTGTGAAGATCGATGCTTTGATTGTTCTAGTAGATGATCATTGTACAGAAGACCAAAGATAATAAAGCCTACATTCCAAGAATTTGGGAATCAGAAAGCTAACCAGGTAAGGCTTTTTCGTGTGCCATAACTTCACACATATCAAAATGCAAGTTACAAGTTTTCAGCAGACTCAATAAAATTGGATATAAACTTATTTTATTCATTTTAAATAAGATTTCGAAATACAAAACATCCCGGTGTATTTTCCATAGGTACCATTACAAAGTATTTGCAAGACAAACGCCGCCGGGTGGCGTATATTAACAAACTGTGCAATGTTAACGATCTTCCTTCGTCTCATCTTTGTAGCGAGTAACACCTTTAATGAGGAAAATTATTATCGTCACAGAAGAACCATGTTCTATGAGTGTCTGCAAGTTTATTTACAGGTGTTGAAAAAATGCTATAAGAATAAAATGGGATTTTTCAGTTTGTATGTTGTACCTAATATTATTATTATGTCAAAAATCTTTAGAGACGCTTTTTCTAAACATAAGTATAATATTTAAAAGTTACGACGCCTCTCATGTATTTTTAATATCATACATTTGTTTGCCTGCAGTGGATCCCACAGAATCAAAATAAATAATGATTCTAGTCAGGAAAACATAAAACTATTGATAGGTATACATAACTATCTCGAGAGAGGGATCGTCTCGTTATAGAGATATCGTAGACAAAGCCTTTTTAAAAGTAGAGCAACAAATATTAGTATAAAAAGCACATTCCCCCCTTTACTGCATGACGAGTGTTTTAACTTCCGTCTTACGAGGCGAGGGGCGAGGGGACGCATGTTTGTGTGGGGGTTGCTATGCAGAAATAATGTGCCTACATATGCTACGTCATAAAGAAAAGAGATATATAAACATAAAAAAAGCAATATGATTCTCGACATTTCTGCTTTCGTGACTTGCAATAAATTTCTACTGTTAGTATAACTGATAACTGAAAGCGTAAGTGGTAGTGTTGGAGCTGACTAGGCCGAGGCCGAGAATCCTTGGAATGTATCACTCTTGCACCCAATACCAATACATAGCAGCCTAGCGTCTTACTAACACGTATAGTCGAGTTTGTGAATGACCTTTAAGATTTGGTGTTGGAGATGTCCATGGGAAGCGGTATTTTCTGACTATTTAGATAGATTTCAGACTGAACATACATGATGTTATGCATAAATGTTAAAATAAATGCCAGTTACTATGCATACCATTTCGCCCCGACACCTATTGGATTGGCATTCAATTATGTATCACATATATTATTATTACAGCGGAATGGCTAGAAATACCGTCATGTATAATCAAACTCATGTCAAAGCAAATGAAAGGATTGTGTCGTTGGTGTGTGAAGTGATAAATATAATAATACTAGCTGTGTCCCGCGGTTTCACCCGCGTGAATACCTAGGTCCCGTTCCCGGTGCCTTTGTATATAATAACAGACAAATAATTAGCTATAAATTAAAATTGCGACTATAATTTGAGATTTAAACTATCCTATCTCTCAAGTTGGATCGAACTGCACATGGTGTGCGAATTTTATTATAATCGGTTAAGTGGTTTAGGAGTCCATTGAGGACAAACATTGTGACACGAGATTTATATATATTAAGATTAGTTTTCAACGTGTTAAATATGTTGATTTAATTATTATCTTAAATTGTTACAAAAAATATTCATTATATAAGACTATATTATAAAAATACAATTAAAACACGCGCTTTTAAATTACGAGCCAAAGTCTTAACAAAAAGGAAAGATAACTCAGCAAAGGTAAATCACCTTTGCCAATATTACACAACATTATTTTGTCGTGTAATAAAATAACATTCTGTGAATCGTACACGATACAAAATTATCCCAGCGCGTTGGTTCATAACGTTGGTTCTAGGAAAATTGAAAAAGCTTACTTCCATACAAACATTAGTAAATTGTTCATTTTCCTTGAATACATCGTGTAGCTGATAATCCATGTTCTAGGAAACTTCAACTCGGATTTACACTCATACAGACATGTATGCTATGTTCGTGCATAAAATGAAGTCAGAAGAAGATAGCTAAATAGTGTGTGACAAAAGCGAGGATTATCCAAGAGGAATAATATAACGAGAAAAAGGAGTTAGACTACATTCATCTAAATAAATACTAATACTTATTGAATCTCTTTTTTGAGGCCGAGGCCTACACCAAACTGGTAGAGAACGGCTAAGAAGAAGATCTGCCGCCATCCCTATTATATATTATCCATAGCGTTAGTCTATAATACCTGACTCTACGAATTACTCTGTATACTATAGTATCTCCTTGACATCGAACAATAAACAGTTTCGATATTCGCAATCCAGACTTCAATGACAATATCCGACAACTGTTGGACCAGACAATAATTAAGCACCGAATCCGCTTTGATGTTCGCCAATGAGTAAGGATGAACTAATTTCTGCATCAATCTAACTTTAAACTGAAAGTAAGCATTAAAACAGATAAAACTGTAAAAATTCAAAAATAAGAATATATAGCCACAATTCACATAATATTCAGTTTAAAAACATATTATCATAAAATGCGATGCTTCGATTGTCTAACATAATATTAGACAGCTATATATTACATTATTGTCGTTCTAGTCACAATAGTGCCACGTCAACACTAACATCAGTGGCCTCGCACCGCGCCACATTGCGGTGTCGGTAGGTACGCGTCACGTGATAGTTCACAATTACGCCAATCCCGTGCGTAGGTGGCTTCGGTAAGGCTCCACTTACCAAACCCCCTGTATTCGGGAACACGTGTCAAATATATCATAGGGATATGGAAGGATATGTTAAATTTATTTTTTGTTATTCTTTGGGTTTTTGATGAGCCCAACTTATATGGTTGACTTAAGTTCAACCTCGTATGTCTTATTATTATTATATAAACACAAGTACAAACATACATAACATACCTTTATATTTACTATAAACATTTCATAGCTAAAGATCAGTATTTTGTCATACCTTTTTTATCAACAATGAAAATAAAACAAATTGCTTCAGAAATAAAACTGAAAAGCTCTCCAATTTATTCTTGTGTACACTTCTGAACTCAATTCCTGGACTCGCAAATAATTCTCCGATTAGATTCCCGCCAATACTGGCGCGGGATTGCGAATTATGCTAATATGGCGGACGCGTCACATTTCCCGCGCTTTTTCCATTATGGCGGCACAAAACGTTATAATGGCGATATTAAGCCATTGCGGAACTTTATAATGCAATCGTGCACATTCGTGTGTTACAGAAATGGTTTGTTTATAAAACGAAATAACGCGTTTGATTACGACGATAATCAAAAAATTATATGGAAACTAAACTTTTTTCAGACTTTGTGTAACTATTAATGGATAATACATGTTAAGCCACATTTATTTATAAATCAGACAAAATCGTCTGCTTCATCATGAAATCCTCCCATCTGATCCCACTCCATCATTTTTCCCGCCATAACTTTAATTCTGTATCGTTTAATTAACGCGACGAGTGTTTGACTAGCAAAATGGGCATTTCGTTATTTGTTGGTATTCCGCGGCCATTGGACCAAGCCTCTTTTAATTGGGCTCGTTGGACTGGCCTACTGATAGCCAAGCAGGCTTAATTAATAACGATCCTTAAAAGGCTTTTAAAAATTGCTGACGTCAAACGCCCGTTTGAAGCTACGTTTGCTAGAATAAATTTAGATTATGGGGTGAAGTTTCTTAGGTTAACTTACTACTGAACATTTAAATAAAATATAAGCAAATAAGGATTGTCAGGGAAATGAGATGGTTACGATCAACAGTTTAGCCGCGCTGACAGACGGACAGACAAGTGTCAAGAATAGGACTCCCTTTGAACCCTTTATCAAAGAAAATCCTTAACATTTCTATCACAGTCCTTCAATAAAATTCTACAAAAAGTACTGATGTACTTTGCATAGCTACAATATATTTCAGGAATACAGAAGGCTGTATTTCGCTTTACTTCCTGCTACCGAGAGGTATTTTGGTTCAGTGTACAGAGGCGTCCCTTTCTATTTTTAGCACAATCTCAGAGCAAACTGTATTACGGCTTAAGAATAGACGCTGTGTGTATCACCTTGCTTTTATGCCAGTAATGTGTTGATAGGGAACGATGTTATTTATTATATCACCAGGCAAAATTATTATAAGTATGTACAAACAACCTACATAATATACGCTCGACTAAAATTGTTGAATGCAAGTCTTAAGTTGGTGATTTCCACAAATATAATACATTCATTAGAACCTCTTTTCATTATATGACACTAACCGCGCCCCGCGGTTTTACTCGCGGTTTTCTCCCAGTGTATAACCGTCCTCGAGAAATGGGCTATAAAATGCAAAAAAAAATCTAAGTCGACTGCAGTTTCAGAGATTAGCGCGTTCAACCAAACAAACACTTGAACTTTATAATATAAGTAAAGATTAAAAGAAAATAATTAACTTGCTCTTTTATCGTTTTCTGCCTACCCCCTGTGTCATTTACTCTTAACATCCATTTCTCTTTGTATTTGAAAAACTTGTCTGTCTGTACAGACAAAAGTTTTGACGTTTGCATTCTTAATGGACGCTAATAAATTCCAGAAAGTAATTAGGATTTCAAAGTTTTATTTTCTCTGAATCTTTGCGAAGGTTGTTGATTAAAATATTATCATTTTCGCTGCTTGCTTGCCTTTGTAATGTATTGTTCTGTTAAATGTTTTTAAAGTTAATAAATCAAACATATTTTTATTATTTTTAGACAGAATACAGAATTACTTATTGGAGGTTTGTTTCCAACAACTTTCTAAATAACTTTGATGACCTGGATCAGGTAAAATATGTTGGTACTTTCTTTAAAACACAACAGTCTTCATTGTATTGTAGATCAATTACATACACTCTCCAATCAATTCCAAGAACTAATGAGTATAACTATAGAAACGATTGTATTACGAGCCTCATTAATACCCGCTATAGCTTATTGTTGAATAGTTACATCACAATAATAAGTAACATTGTATTGTGTGTAATCCGAAAAGCAATCAGAGGTAAACGGATATTAGAAGCGGGCATCGATCTCCAGTGGTCACCGGCGCGCGGCGGTCGTGTCCGCCATGTTGCTCGTGTCGGACGTATGCGGCGGATGTGTGAAGTCAAGCCAGGAGACTTCCTTGTACAACCTAGTAAAGGAACTAGGACATCGGTTGACTACCTGATGCACTAGTTCCCTTGTATTCTTTAAGAATACATTAACATGTATCAAGTCTTTTTAATGTTTGATAAATAAAAGAAGCATTTCCGCGGAGGCCTACGTATGTTGGATGCTTTTTTGTCATGTTTTGCTTTCTTTAAGTACCGACGTCAAGATTTATAAATATAATCAAACAAGAATGTATATGTATACCTGCCTTAAGTTGTATGTACGCTACGTATATAAGTGCGTAGCTGCCGTACGTGTTAATCCGCGGATAACCGAGCTCTCTTTACTACTAACACAAGTAACGCCGCGGGACTTTACTAGCTCGCTTATTAAATTAATAGTAGCGCGATATGAAGCACTGAGAACCTCCCTGAGGGGAGCCGTATACAAGATAAGGTCAGAATATTAAGACGTCAGGCTATATCATTGTAGTATCTTCATTTAGACACTGTAACTTACAAAGGTACTGTAAACTTGTTAAGTACTCACCTTTACTTCTATTTATTTAATGTTACTAAAAATATACAGAAATAAATTATTTGTATGATGTACTTGTCTGTGACCTGACATGTGAAGTAAACATGTCGGTAATCTTTCATACTTTATTTATAAAAAAAATATTTTCTATACAAACAAAACTTATAACTTTAACAAAATAATTTCTGTTCACAATTTTTATATCTTGTAATACTATGTTTATAACATAGCGCTCAATTCATACATATGTTTAACAAATAATCACTGATAAAATGATTTTGATAAATTTTTTTTTTCTTTATTCTATTGGTATTTATTTCTTGCTAATCTTCTGCGCATTAAGTTCAGGTTGCAGCACATCGAGTGCGCGGTAGTAACCGAATGTTGGTAATGAGGAAGTTTGTGAAGTTCGGTTAGCGTTCGGGATCGGGAATTATGACGCGCTAACGAGAGCCTCGTGTTAACTACGAAATTGTTTTAAAGTGCATATTGATTGGTGTGGAGAGCTGTTGGGTTAGTAGTTTACTGATCAAACTTTAAACACGCATATATTATAGCTTTAAATATTACTACTTACTCAGTTTATTTATTTTTTATGAATAGAAATCGTCATGGTAATGGTATGACAATATATTTTACTTAAGAAAAATAAAGTAATTGCTATTAGTTCATACACTAAACCACCCAAAAAAAAATAACCTCAAAAATATGTTTTCCCAAACTACCACCCAAAGCCCAATCACTTTACCAATCCAATCATTATCGATAAAGGCCACATTCAGTATTCTTATAAATACATGACTGTAGTACAGGATATCTTGTACAGTGTACGGTAGAATATGCTTCATCAGTAGGACATACTCGCTCAGTAGGCCTCCCAAATCGAGAGCATCTCAGTAACTTATTCAGGCTATCCCTCCGCGTGACATTGACGCCGCGGCATATATTATTCACGATATTAAGCGCCAAGTTTAGGACACGACACGCTTCGCACTTGTATTTGTGTTGCTTCGAACTGTATCTGTACCATGGATCCTTATAGCAGTAATGTTGCGGTTGTGGAAGCGAGACGGCGCTCTACACTGCGCATAGCGCTGTCTCCCTTACTCAACGGCAACAGTCCTGCTTTATGAGCTCATGGTAAGCGTGCTGGAGGTAAGTGAGCAACGTAATGTGTGGGACAACGTGGGTTCACTGTCTTAAGGAGATATAAATAGGAGAGTGACGTACTTCATCTGATTTGTATTTGTTGTGTGATTAGATAAGACGTAGCATGCGTAAACTAAGAATGGCTAAATAAGTAGAGAAAAAAACAGCTACAGTCAATCTTATTAATATTAATTTAACTTTATCCTTAAACATTAACCTTAAAAAATACATTAAATACAAGTTACCTGAAGATACAAAGATACAATGACAAAATTTAATATCACTCATTGCTACGTGTAACCGTAACTACTAGTTTTATTGCTTCAAGTTAATTAATTGTCTAGTTTCACATTGTAATCGTGGTTAGTCTTCAACAGTGTAACATTAACCAACTACTAACTACCTCTATTTAACTTTGTAGCCTACTAATTATAAGGTAGCTTCAACTTTCATTACGTTACTGAATATTTTAGATACATATATAACTCACTGTAAGGTCTGCAGCTTTCATTCAGACCTCAGGTAATTCAGCTTCACCCTTTTATTACCCTCAGTAATTAAGCTCATCGCTGAAACCTTTTTATAAGTCGCAATTACACCGTAGCACATAGATCGTAGCCCGTAGCTTGTAGCGTAGAGGCGTAGCAGCGTAGACCGGCCGTAGACGCTCACGTAGCACACAAATCAGAGCCACAACAAATCTGCTGGGCGTAAAGCCACTGCTTTAGGTACAACGTACACTGGTTACCGGAAGAACTTTATGTACTCGTATAAAACTACAATGCGCCGTATTTAAGTCTGAACTAAAATAGTTTTATCTTGCTTGTTTATTTGTAGACTTCACTCTGGAACGTTTTATATAGGCAAGTTTACTTAAAATGTTAATTTTGAAGTTTTAATTACAGAAAAAATACTATTTTATAGTCATTATCGTGGATTGTCAACTAGGTAATTACGTATTAATATATATATTCACGTTTTAAGATACTCATTAAATGGATTACATTGAATATCAAGAGAAAGTCAAAGTATTTAACAATAGCAATTTACCAAAAAGTGTCCCTAATATTTATTTACCAAATAACCGTTGACCTTACCCCGTCACGTAGCTCTCGAGTTTTATTTGATATGTAATTTACTTTTGAAATATTTGAAAAGATTATTACTTTTTGTGTTGTTTGTACCGTTTCAATATTTACTAGCCCTCGGGACTTGTTCCGCGCATTATGTTTCGTGTAGATTTGTGGACGACCTGATTTATGGCTTTAATATTCTATGTTTTATTTGAGAGCAGAAATATTGTAGGCGCTTGATAAAAAAGGTTCTAACGCTGAATTTATATGGGCGCTGTATTTTTTGGAGGTTGAAAATTTTGGTACTCCAGAATTAAAAGCCGAAAAATGTACTGTATGCGTGCAATTACTCGTCAGTGTAGCACGTCAGTTGATATTTTGAAACATAAGCATATAATTACTATTATATGCTTCAAAAAATATTCAGAACAACAACTTTTTTATACTTGAAAATAATGTTTTTGAATTCGATATAGCAGATGTCCTATTACGATCAATCACTTTATTCTGAGAATTTTTCTTGATAGCACTTAAAAGATGCTTAAATAAATGGACCCTTTTGCAATGAAAATGTAAAAGGTTAGTATATACATACTTATGTGAACATTTTTTTTTTACTTCTGTCGTGTTCTTAGCGAATCTTAAATCTAATCTTCCCTTCCCTTGGCACCTTTAATACAATAATAAAAAAATACAAGTTCCCTAGCCTATTATATAACCACTAAATACAAATGAAGCTTGTTAATACTGTAATAGTATTCCGTGATCGAACATGAATTTCTATTCAGCGAGATTTATAATTTGTCATAAACTCATAATTGTTGCATCAGGGCTCGTCACCGCGCGCCATTGGCTTTCGCAATCACGTTCACAGTTCATTTGATTTACCTTATTGTTACTTTAGGGATATTGTTTTACAGTCAAACTAGGTAAAAGTATAATTGACACTCATTACAAAATTATGAGACATATCTGTGTCAGTCATCAAGTTAACTAAGTCACAGAAAACCTTGTAGATTTTTATCATTCACATTGGTTTTTTTAGCCTTTATTGAAAATCAAAACACACGAAGCGAGTTTTCGCATATTACCTGCTATTTAGCTAAACGTGAGCAGTTTTCAGGCTAATGCACCGACACCGTAAGCCTCGCGAGCCTTCAGGAGCCACTAGAAGTCCCCGCCTTAGTCCCACCCGCACAGATCTGAAAATCGGCTGAAACTAAACCCGCCTTAGATTTGGTAAATTATTCGAAAATATAAAACAAGGAGGGATTATCCGCTTAGGAGGCTTACAATCGTGGAAGTTGAGGAAAGGGATGTAAGAGGTAATACTCTGTTGTTTTATGCTACTGTTTTGTTTTATAGAGGCTCTTACTCAACAACCTTCTAGGTAAAAGAGTTGGTTCTATTGTCTTGTAGTCACATTCGAACAATTTCCTAGTAACTTTTTGTAAAGGTTCAGATTTATTCTTTATATTTGAACTCTTAAATGATAATAATATGACGGATTTTTTAGAGACTCTACTTTCATGATGATAGAATTTTTGCATGAAAGGAACGAGTTAATATGAGAAAGATTCCTTCAAAATTTCTAAATCAACCATTCTTAGAACTCTCTTGAAAATATTATCATAGGTGGAACAACGCCAGACGACTCACAGAATCTAATAAACGAGAAATGTCGGTATTTCTATTCTCTCTATTCGTTTGAAACAGCTTTATGATAGAATGTCATATAAACGCATTTCCATCGTCTGTTGTTCATATATTGTTCATGATACGTAATAGGTCCCTCTTGCATGAATATTAATTAACAATTGCAAGTCAAACGGTTAGCTGTACATAAATCGATGGTTCGTATGACTGAATCGTTTAACGTTTATTACATTGTGCTCCCTATATGAACGATGACCTTTTACGACGATAGTAATATTGCTATGGGAATAAAACTTAGAAAGTAGAAACAATGTAAAAAAATTGTTCACAATTTTGTAATGAATTTACTGCTTACCTTCACTCTGTGTACCAACAAAAATAATAGACTGATTCATAAATATTTATTTCCATCAGTGTTAATAATAATGATCACACCATTTATCAACTTTAACTAGATAGCCTTACGTTTGCTGGGCGCAGAAACCACCGAGGATCATTAGTTGTGACGCAATCTCATTAAGTCTTTTCAAATATACTTACCCACAAAAAGAGCCACGGGAGGATAATAAAACGGAGCACGAACCAAATAAAACCTGTTTAGCAAAACATTCTACATCATATTTTAAACGCGGTAATGAAAAGAACGCTTAAAACATTTATTTTTCAAACGAATTTTCTTTTAGAAATACTCATATAAATTTTACGCTCGTATTCAGCTAATATTTACTCAACTCTTAGTATGTACCTAATGGCTGTGAACCCGGCATTGGGTATCTAAACCTATTTATGTTGCTAAACATCCGACAGTTGAAATAGTGCCGTCATTAGCAAAACAAACTCATAAATCGGACGGACGTAATTACCAGGCGTGCGGATACTCGTTGTATTTGCCGAGTATCCCACCTATCAAATATTCAGCTATTCACAAACGGTAAACACTTACTGTTTCCTTATTGTTGACGCCGACGGAACATGAATTATTCATCGATATCACTTGCGAAGGTTTTTCTACTCAAGCAGATACCTACTGGCTGTTATAATGCGTGTTCAGTAGTGACGTGCGCGCGCGTGACTAATGACTATCCGGCTTCAGTGGCGTGGGAGCTGTCGGCGCTTGTTATTAATATAATAACTGAAGGCATGCATACGCGAGAGATAGATTATGTGTGCCATTAAAGAGTTTGCGGAGTTGGCTGGAGCCGGGAACTGCATTAAAGTTTAAAAGTAAATTGTTCGCGCGCTTTTGATCCAACAAACCAGATTACGAAGCAATACCTAGTGTCGTTGAATATCCGATTAGCGTAAGCCGAATAGTTTCCGGCAAACATTCGGTGGTTGAGCGCATCACTAGCGCGTACATATTTAAAATGACGTAAGACTGGCGTGACGTTTTGTTGGACAAATCCAGATGTATCGGGAATGGCATTTTGTTCGGAGTATTCATGAGATGACGGCTGAACAGAATCTGGGTAAACACGAGTGTATTTGTTGCTTATGTTGTCTGTAATGGATTGTGAGATAGGGATATGTGCGGGAATGTTGGCAATCAATCACTGGTATGGCGTCGCTCTGTAATTCAATATCGCAAGTAACCTCCAGCCGTGTAGGTAGGATGGGAAAAAATAACGCGTGTTACAGAGACACAAATCAGACATGTTTATTGATGGCCTCATTTTTCTGCTCTGAGTGAACATGTCAGTGTCGTTGCTGGCGGTACTCGCTATATTTTAGCGAACAGTTATTTGCGTACCGTACTGCTCTTTGTGCTTGCGGTGAACCAACACAATTAATGTCAACTTAGCTTGTAGGTCCTTTGTGCTCAAACGACGAACATTATCAATGTAGCTACTTCTAAACTGCATAGGTTTATGGAATGACATTAAGTAAAGATTGGCACTTGCAGTCCTGACTATGTAAATAATATAAACTATGCATATCCTACATCTACTTCAAAGCACCCACGTCCAGATTTCCGTTCCTGGTACTCCTCTACTGTCTTCAATTACGGTAATTAGTACCACGGTTGTATTTAGTCACGTCTCTACCAAGTACCAACACCATACCAAGAAATTTATTCACACTTAGTTTGTACGTGTATTACAGAGGAACATCGCTTTATAACAACCCAAAATTGTTATAATAAAGGTGACAATATCAATATTTAAAATAGGTAATGTAATAAAGAATCTGTAATCGAGATGTAATTATTTTACCCATGTTTATAACTTCAAACTGCCAAATTTAGTTCATTAAATAAATAATCTATCGTACAAGTCCAAACATTGTAAACACAACCTTATCGCCACAACTTCGGTCATTTCGAAACAAAATAAAACATAAACAAAATTATACAACCGTTAATCAGGCCGTAACACACGTTGCGCAGTTAGTTCGCCCAAACAAAACGATCTAAATTTTAGTGTAGTTCGAAACCTACCACGACAACACTTAAAGCAAACATGTTAACCTCAATTGATGTTTGTTCATTATACATTGCGTATTTAAAGCGGACACACGTTTGATTATAAAGGTTTCAATGCGCAATGAATGCTGTTCAAATTTTAAATTAATTTAGTAAGCTTGCTTGTTTTGGCTCATGGTGAGGTGGTCTAATGAATTTCAATAACAGTAGCAAAATAGCAGGGTTTCATTAGACCTTGTAAGTGGGTCTAAGTGTTTGCCGAGGTACAATATTGCCAGGTACGGTGTAATTGGGCCACAAGTGTTTGTGTGGAAGTTTGTAATCGGCCGTCGAAAGTGTTTAATTTAGAATCTAAGTGGGCGCTGTTATCTTAGGATTGGAAATGCCGAGATTGGTGATGTTAGAAGGGTATATAATATTGGGCATGGTATAACATGAATTTCTTAAGAATTGATTATATTTTGAAGATTCCATCACTCATAACTAAACAAGGGTTTAACTAGTTTTTGATAGAGGTTTTTTGATATATTTTTAGATACATACATAAATAAATATACTGTTTGATAAAAGAGATGCCTCAATCAGTCCATCCATGTTTAAACAGTTCCACACTAGTGGCATTTATTTTTAATCCTGCAAATCGCTTATAAATACTTTTCTATCGAGTGTGTTTTTATTTTAGGCTCCCAAAAAGGAGTTAGAATTCACTATGCCGCGGCCGGGGCTACCGGGCTCAGGATTTGACAGGCTAAGCGTCCCCGAGGCGCGGACAAGTCTACACCTAAAAATAGACCTCTTTCATGACAATTTTTAGCTTTTAACAAAAAGCCGATTTAAGTTCAAAGGATTCGTGCGTTTTTGGATTTTTTCAGAGAAAGTTTCAGAGGCAGGCTTTGAAGGCTAATTTTGTTTGCTTATTCGTTTATAACTCAACTGTTAGAGACATATTTTATAATACTTTTATTATGTAACAAGTTGACTTTATACACAAGTCACAAATTATTAAAATTTCTTGACGTTAACTGCAAAAAATACGTTAAATAATAATAATTTGACATGAAACGAAACCCAATTTCCTTTTGTTCTAAGAGTCGGAATAATATTGCGTAGACACGATTCTCCAATATCCTGGAATTAAATATCCGATCAACGTAAGATGATGTCGGTCACGTCGGTGCCCACTGCGCATGCGTCACGTCTCGCTGATATGGAGTTAACTTCATTTATACTATCATCCCTTTATTGTTACACTTCTTCCTGGTTCGTTTCTGAACTATTAAGCAGGACTGGCCCGCTGTTAAAACCTCTCTTAGTTTGATAGTTAATGAATATCATCAAAATCGATATAGTGGTTTTGGGGTTTTTTTATTGAACCCGTTTTTTTATGGTTTTTTCAATTTTATAAAAATATTTAATCTGGTACCAAAGAAAAACATAAAAGATGAAAATCTGGTTAAATAAGTAGAAGTCGTTTAGATACTTCATAAAAAAAAACTCACTCATAAAACAATAACATACACTAACTACTAACATACATAGCAATACAAAATAGAAACACATTGCAAGTTTAAATCAAACAGATTGCATTCGCGCCAATTTTATTTCACAATCGTTTCTTCTTATACCATTAGTATGCGGTATCCCTATGCTGTATACAAGGCGGCTCATCTTCGCGTTAACATGGCTGCGTCGTGCGCTAAGCCTACATATCGCGCAATGTATACCGCAGGCTATAACAGTCATATTACTAGGGATGGTGATATGCGTTAAGTAATAAATAAATTTAATTATAAAATTTAATATTTATGTTAAAATATATTTCTCATTTAACTGGCACGTTTTTGGAATGCGTTACTGGTGTCAATTCCTCGGAAGCCAACACTCTTTGGTCATCTTTGGTTATTTACTCTGGTTATTTCTTTGATCATCAACTTTTTTTATTAAATGTTTGTTATATGGCTAATTCAGCCATAATTTTTTCCTACAATTATTTTTAAGCATAAATTTTGATCTACTTACTGAGGGTGCAGGAGCTGGAGTCGCGCCGCAACGTCAACTTCAAGGCGTTTGTGGTGCGAGTACCGAATTGCTTCTTGCATCAAGTACTGGATGAAAACTTCTGGCCTCAGAATGTGGTGTTCCGTCGCTTCCGCAGACAAGTACCACCAGAACGCACTAAGACGTAGTGCAAGGAAGAGGAGTAGATTACTAACTTAATTTTAAGCAATTATACTAACAACTTTTGTATAAAATATCTATGTTAGACTGTAAGGTATATGTCTATGGGCCTGAGTAGCCTGAGGTTAAATGATTTATTATTATATATTACTAGCTGTACCCGGCATGCGTTGCAATGCAATTTTTTCTACCTAGCACCTGCCTACTACCTACCTACTAC
This sequence comes from Autographa pulchrina, assembly GCA_905475315.1. Taxonomy (NCBI): domain Eukaryota; kingdom Metazoa; phylum Arthropoda; class Insecta; order Lepidoptera; family Noctuidae; genus Autographa; species Autographa pulchrina. Next base: position 14,711,001 of record FR997765.1, on the reverse strand, counting down.
CTACGTACTACCACTTAGGGGTACGAAAAATAGATAGTAGCCGATTCTCAGACCTACTGAATATGCATATAAAATTTCATGAAAATCGGTCAAGCCGTTTCCGAGGAGTATGGTAACTAACATTGTGACACGAGAATTTTATATATAAGAGAAGATTATAAAATCTTTAACACCTAATGAATCAGGGGATCGTTATTCACATTTTGCAAGCTACTATATTAGTGAGCTACAAGATAGAAAAGAGTGGGAAGCTAATTAACAATGCATGTTCCTCTGGCCCGGAGTCCTCCGTCGTGACTTCTTTATGAGATGGCGTCGTCCGCACTGCGACCATTTGCATTTCGCCGGTGACGTGTATTTACGCAGCTATGTAAAAACTAAATAGGTAAAAATGAACAGATTTGTATGCACAAGGTTGCAGGTTCGAACCCAGACAAGTACCAATGTGGCTTTTTTAAAGTTATATGTACTTTCTTAATTATTCTAAGACACTTCTCTGACAAACGGTAAAGGAAAACATCGTGAGGAAACCTGGATTCCAAAATTTGGTATCTGAAATCGCCAATCCGCAGAGAGCAAGCGTGGTGATCAATGCTCGTGCCTTCTCTATATGGGAAGAGGCCTGTGCCCAGCAGTGGGACGTTTATAGGCTGGATTATTATATTTATTATTATGTAAAAACTAGACTACTTACCAAATGAAAGTCACATATTTATCTGTAACTTGTTTTATTTTCGTTACCGAGCGAAAAACACTAACATTTGAATAACCTAATCAGGACTTTTCTTCCATAGAAAAAAACCAGGAAGAATAACGCCCATTATTATAAAATTTGCTAATAGCATTAATCGTAGTTAAAGTCATGACGTACAAAAGTAGGATAAATAAATAACAAAGCAGTCCAAAACGAAATAAGGAAGGAGGTAATAACACCTTATAATACTTGAAGCAACCTTTCCAACCCTCACTTAGCGAGCGCCACAAACATTAAATAAACAAAGATGTGGCCTTCTGACCGGTCCCTTGTACCGCGCTACTAATATCTAATATCATAAGGGATTACAAACATTGAATTAATGGCGGAGTTAAATACTGGCCTCTGAGAAACCCCACTGGTAAGCTGGCCATTCAATATCACGCTATCACGCCAAATATAGTGATATAAAACTAAAATTTGTTTGTGAATGTCGGATTAGACTGACGTAAAACTGGATCTGTGATTGCGCCAAATCAAAATAATGCCATCGCATCACGCATCAAGTTGAAATCTTTTTTCAGATCATCATCATCTTTTGAAACGTCTTGTGTCGTCTATCAGCGCCAAAAACACAAAAAAAAGAAAACCATGTAAAAAAAATATAACTTATAGAAAATTAAGTCTTGTATGTGATACTTGATTAATGTCTTCATATGACTCATTTGTTGTCAAATCAAATGGCGCGATCGTGAATACCCTCTATGAGTAAGCGGTAGTTTTAAGCTCTAATTAAATTCACTTCGCCGTTTGACTTCATTCCAATCCCACTGGAATCGATATTCAGTTTGTGTTTCAATATCAAAATCTAGATTTGTTTGTTGAACTAATATTTTAATAGTTTTAATGGAGTTTGTGGATTTCGTTTGTTTTCTCAGTATTCATGTTTGAAAACCTATTAAATAACTTGTTTTGTACATTACTTTTTTAACTGCATTTTTGTAGCGTGTATTTTCAAAGCTTTTTTTTTAGTTCTTTTAGTTCAATATTTTGTAGCATTAACATGTATTTCACTTAGATTATTGTTATTTAGTTTTTGATACACTACATTTTTTTCTCAAAAAAAGTACCATAATATTTATTAACAAAATTAAAAATTTATTTAAAACACATGTTCATCTCACATGCGGCCATCCCTCACAATAGCGGCGCAGCGTAAAGCCGGGGGGATCGTTGCATTAGCCGGCCTCGAACCCGCTGCCCTGACCCACATACTGTCTGCACATGCTTGACGGTTCCCTGCACTGATTGGATCCCGACGATCATAACCACTTGCCTAATGGATTCAGACTTTCTCGATTGTAAGTGTTTGCTGAGTTATACTGAGTTGATACGACCGATGTCCTTTAAACGCCATATTCTGTATACCATTAGCTAGCATTTAGCAGTAGTTAGGTCTACAGGCCCTTTAAAATAAAAGACCTGTAACCAGGTCTTTTGTTTTCTTTTGTCTCCTTTTGGACACATACGCCAAAAAAAAACTCTAATATTGTGCCCAAATAATCTAACCTTGTTCTTATTTAACGTTCTTATTCTATTTAGTTACAATAATTATGTTCACCAATAGGCAGTACCAACCTACTAGTAGCATTCTTGGTCTTAACTCTCTTTTTTTTCGACAACTAAATAATCTTAAGTAAAAAGCAAACTCGTTTCTGATCAAACCTCAGCCTTTCCCAATCTTAATAATACAATATAATAATATTTAGTCTAGTAACAAACTTATTTATTTGAGAACTAACGTTCCAATTTTAGTATCAAGCAATTGTGCCGAAAGCATTGGGGGAGCGTGTAAATAGCTTCCCCTGATAGGGTGGTGTTTTTAAGAACTACCAATATGGCGGTGAATACAAATTTGAAAATTGAAAACCTGTTAACCGATTCCGAATCAGACACCAATACCGATCACAATTATTGCAGCAAATGCCCACGTACCTTATGAATCCAGGGACCACACTTAGAACCTGGGTGCGGAGAAGATGCCTCGTTCAAGGGTGCGTCGTTGCGTTGTGGGCTGCCGGCCGGCGAGCTAAATCTTGATTCATCCACCGGTGGCCAGGTGAAAACTCGTAAAATCAACACTGCACTATAAGTTCTTCAAGTCTCACGGCAGGAAGTCCATTTAATTCACGAGAATCATGAGAATTTCAACATATGCGGAATAATTAAAGCGGGGCGATGTACACTCGACGCAAAGCGAACGGCGGCGGAACGAACTATATATCTGTCACAGCTGAAGGCGCCCTCTATTGGTCATTCGCGTGAGTCTCCCGAAAACACTCGATACGTAACCAATGGGCGCTGCGATGACAGGTAATGGCGGTCGGAATCTTCAACAGGAATTCAATTCTATTACTATTTTTTTATAAAAATAAGGAAAAATAATGTTCTTAAGTGCGGGAAAAATAACTAATCTATTTTATATATTATTTAACAAATATCTATTTGTGAGAAAAGGCATTGACGCTTCACCATGCTCCCCGCCTTGGAAGGACGCAAGTGCTTTCAAAGGGAAAGTGGAAAGTTATAAAAGATTTACTGATCCCGATCACGACCAGAAAAATCCAAGTTTATGACTGAATGCGGAAAATAAAAGTTATTTAAAAACTAATCCTAAACCTTAAAAAACTACTATATTTAAAATAAAATTTTATTGCGTTGGAATAGGATATAATTTTGTGACAGAGCGTTTAAAATTACCGAACTTTGTCCTCACCATTGCAACGCGAGCGACATTGTCAGTCCCTTTAAAAACCTCAGTTATAACTCCTAATGGCCAACTCAGAGGAGGAGAATTATCCTGTCCCACGAGTACGACAGTTCCCACTTCTACAGGCTTGTCCGGAGTTGCCCATTTCTGCCTAACTTGCAGCGTATGCAGATACTCTAAATGCCATTTCTTCCAGAAGGATTGTACCATACTATCTAGCAAAAGTTTACGTTGGGACAGATTTAATCGCTGACCAGACAAACCGGCTGCCGGCAAGTACTGCAATGGAGTCGACATCAAAAAATGAGCGGGGGTAATAACTTCAGGATGCGGATCAGAAGACAACACGCTCAGAGGACGTGAGTTCATAATGCACTCTATTTGAATGAGTACAGTTTGTAACTCTTCATAAGTGAGAAGTTGATTTCCAATCACGCGATAAAGATGCGTTTTTAACGTTTTTATATTTGCTTCCCACATGGCTCCAAAATGTGGGGAGCGAGGTGGAATCATTTTCCACTTAATGCGGCGAGTTGACAACTCATTTAAAAGAGTTGAATTGAGGTTTGACCTCATCAAGAAATTATAAAGTTCGTCTAGTTGAGCTTTAGCACCAACGAAATTGGTAGCGTTATCCGAATAAAGGCAAGATACTGGCCCTCGACGCGAGATAAAACGTTTAAACGCGGCTAAAAAGGCGTCGGTAGTAAGTTCAGAGACTAACTCTACATGGACAGCCTTGGTTACCAGGCACACAAACAAACAGATGTAAGCCTTCTGAGCGTGGTGACCTTTGCGACGAGTGAGAGTTATGCGTATGGGACCAGCATAATCCACTCCAGTATGGACAAATGCCTTTGATTCCGATACACGGTATTCAGGAAGGTCTGCCATCATTGGAGTGGGATGCGTCGGATTGACTCTAAAGCATGTGTTGCATTGTCGCAACTTGGACCTAATGACAGTCCTGGCATCTAATATCCAAAATCGCTGTCGTAAAATAGACATAAGTAGCCCTGGTCCAGTGTGACAATTCATCACATGATAATGACGAATTATTAATTCCACCACAGGATCATGTTTGGGAAGTAAAAAAGGATGCTTAGCATCAAAAGGAAGGTATGACTTTGAAAGTCTTCCCCCAATGCGTAATATGCCATCTTCATCTAAAAAGACAGACAAACTTCTAAGTTTATTTGGTAACAATTTACCACATTTGATGCGCTTAATATCATCTGCGAAATGGACAGATTGCACAGCACGAATCATAACTCGTTCTGACGCTGACAACCCTTGAGGAGACCGGGGTTCACAATGAACCTTCGGTCTAGCAAATTTAAGTATATAAGAAACGATGCGCAACAGTTTATCCCATGATGAGGTACGTTGCGCAAGTTGACAAAGAAGAGGAAGTTCTACTTGCGAGGTCACAGTTAAGACATTTGCCTTATGCTCGGGGAGCTCCCCACAGCCGGTGGGACAGAACGATTTAACAGGCCAATCTTCAGGGGCACTATGAAGCCAAGAAGGGCCGCTCCACCAAAGGTCATGTGACACCAACTGTGAAGGGAGCATACCACGAGATAGGCAGTCACTTGGATTCTCAACACCTGCCACATGGTAGAAATGTTGAGAACCCAAGTTCTCCTGACATTGAGCTACTCTATTGCTGACAAAGACTGACCAGCGATGCGGAGAAGAATGAATCCAAGATAAGGCTATCGTGGAGTCTGAAAAAGCGTAAATCCCAGCAATAGAAACACGAGAAGCGTAGGTATCGCGAACAGTCTTCACCAGCTTTGACATGAGCACGGCTGCGCACAGCTCCAGACGTGCAAGCGTTGTGACCTTGGTAGGTGAAACCTTTGACTTCGCGCAAAGTAAGCGAACTACGACACCGGACGTACTGACAGAGTGTATATAAATGACACAACCGTACCCACCCATGCTGGCATCGGCGAACGCGACTATACGAACACAACAATCATCGGTAACACCCACATGACGTGGTATCCGTAAGGAATCCAACAAGGGAAACTCCTGCATGAGAAGTGAAAAACGTCTAACGATGTCGTCAGGAGCGACATCATCCCAACCGATATTGCTCAGCCATAACTCTTTAATGAGCAATTTGGCGTAAAAAATCACGGGAGCGACTAAACCGAGAACGTCAAATAAGCGGGCAACTATTGAAAGTATATTTCTTTTAGTACATTTCTCGGCTATTTGAGCGGACGTGAAGAAGAACTTATCCTGAGAGGGTTCCCAGGAAAGACCTAAAACCCTGGACACATCATTCCCCTCGTGAAAATCGAGTGATTTACGATGTGAATCAGGAAGGCTATTTAAAAGTGCGGGTGAATTGCTACACCATTTTACGAGGTCAAAATCGCCCGACCTAAACATTTTTATTAGATTATGCGATAGCTGTATAGCGTTCTCCTCGTTATTCACAGAATAGACCAGGTCATCCATATATAGGCTGGTCTCTGCTACTTTAGCAGCTTCGGGAAAATGCGGACTGTCCGAGACCAGCTGTCGCACAGTGCGCATAGCTATGTAAGGACTCGACTTCAGTCCGAAAGGTAAACGGTTAAAAGCGAATGTCAACACAGGATCGTTCTCATTGAATCGAAACAAAATGCGTAGGTATTTACGCTGCTCAACAGGTACGCAAATACGTAGGTACATTTGCTTAATATCAGAATTTATAGCGACAGGAAATAATCTAAAATTGATTATAAGAATAAACAAATCTGTTTGTAAATTTGGACCAACATGAAGTACATCATTTAAAGATAAACCTGTATGAGTCCTAGCACTCGCATCCAGCACAATGCGCGGCATCGGTTTGTCTGGCCGAACGACAGCGTGATGAGGGATGTAATACCCGTCATCTGAAATGGCCGATTCGTTCGAAACTTATCAACAATTTAGTTGTGGGTATTTCAATATCGCGAATGGAAAGTTCAAACGATTGACCAGTCTGCGAATCTATTTTTCTCATGGCGCAATGCAAGAGTATAAAGTCCGCAAGATCCGGAATCCCAAGTTGTTTCAAAGCGGAACTACTTGAACTAAATGTTTCAATGAAAGAATCGAGACCATTTGCGTTATATGAACAACTTTTTAAATCTAATATATTATTCAAATATTGTGTACCTAATGTGCGCTTATCTTGGTATTTCTTAACTAAGCTGTCCCATAAAAACTGGTAAGTATCACCCGTAGGCACAATACCAGCTGTGATTTTTAGCGCGTTATGTGTAAGCCTACCCATTAAGTACTGCACACGCTGCGAGTCAGTCAGCTGATCATTATTATGAATATTAGCCTTGAACGACTCGTAGAAAACAGGCCAATTCTCGGGTTTCCCGTCGAAAGATGGCAGTGCGATCGGAAGCAATTTAATTTTTTGATACATATTTTGTGATAACTGAGATTGACTACTATTGATTTTATTCCTAATACGCTTAATATGAATAAACAAATCTTCAAAGGATTCTAAACAAGCATAGTCGGGGCTCGAACCAGGTTTCAATTTAATATTTATGTGGTTAATTTGATCGACATAAGATTCAAATTTGTCTCGCATGTCGTCAATAGTCTCGGACTCAGTCATAAAACTTTCGTTCTTACGCGAATCGAAGGAAGATATATTTTTTGACGAATCATATAGATGATTAATACGTTTAAACAACAATCCTTTTTTCTCGTGAAGGATTGTCAGTAAATCTTCAGGCTTTAGATCAGTCATTTTGTTAACTACTTTAATATCACAAGCCGAAACGATAGATAACTACCTCCTATTGTACTAGTTACCGAAGTGAAAAAATAAATTAAGTATACCTACATAAAATGAACTTTACCAATTAATACGTAACACGTTCAATTTTATGAAACAAAACAATATGGATAACCACCTCGTATTGCACTAGTTACCAAAGTTAAAAATAAATTAAGTATACCTACATAAAATGAACTTTACCAATTAATACGTAACACGTTCAATTTTATGAAACAATATTGCCAGATTTACCAAAGAATTACGTAGAATCTATTGTCAATATTGTTTATGTTAAAGCGGAGCGGTTTATACCTAGGCAGGTTTAGTTTACCAAAAGTTTACGTAAATACTATAACCTGTAGGTACCTATTATGCGGGGAGCGGTTGCCTATCCGGCTCGAAAGGACCAAATAATTATGGGGGAGCGTGTAAATAGCTTCCCCTGATAGGGTGGTGTTTTTAAGAACTACCAATATGGCGGTGAATACAAATTTGAAAATTGAAAACCTGTTAACCGATTCCGAATCAGACACCAATACCGATCACAATTATTGCAGCAAATGCCCACGTACCTTATGAATCCAGGGACCACACTTAGAACCTGGGTGCGGAGAAGATGCCTCGTTCAAGGGTGCGTCGTTGCGTTGTGGGCTGCCGGCCGGCGAGCTAAATCTTGATTCATCCACCGGTGGCCAGGTGAAAACTCGTAAAATCAACACTGCACTATAAGTTCTTCAAGTCTCACGGCAGGAAGTCCATTTAATTCACGAGAATCATGAGAATTTCAACATATGCGGAATAATTAAAGCGGGGCGATGTACACTCGACGCAAAGCGAACGGCGGCGGAACGAACTATATATCTGTCACAGCTGAAGGCGCCCTCTATTGGTCATTCGCGTGAGTCTCCCGAAAACACTCGATACGTAACCAATGGGCGCTGCGATGACAGGTAATGGCGGTCGGAATCTTCAACAGGAATTCAATTCTATTACTATTTTTATTACGGCACGATTGGATGAACAAATAAACCAGTATCTGATACTACAAAATAGATTTATAGAAACAGAAAGGGAATTAAAGGATTTAAAAAAAATAATGGAGGTAGTTCAAAGGAAGGCCATTAAAGTAGATGTTTTGGAAGACCAAATCAAAATTTTATTAGAAAAAAATGTACTATTACTGAATAGTATCAGTAGGAAAAGTCCAGCACAGGACAGTACTGAGTTATTACAGTCAAAGACTACAAAATCGCCGCCAACAATATCGTTTGTGGATGTGGTGAAACAAAATAAGGAGCGGGTAATTAGCAAAACCGACTCAACAAAGTGTGGGGCCACGAAATCGACGAATGTAGTTACAGACTTGAAAGAATCAGTACTAACACATAGAGAAAACGAAGTCAACAAAAATTTATTAGATAAAGTAAATGAAAAAGAAAAGGAGAAAGCTGATAAAGAAGAGAACTGGACACTAGTAAATAGAAGAAAAAATCGATTTTCTAACGACGAAGTAAAAAGAGGAGGAAATATGATTGTAAATGAAATCCAGGGTATAGAAAAAAATAAATTCTTACATGTCTGGCGTTTGCAGAAAAATACTAAAGAAGAAGATTTGGAAAAATATGTAAAGAATGTATGTGGATCGCAAGTTTCAGTTAAAGTAGAAAGACTTAAGCATAGGACAGAAAGGGACTACGCCTCCTTTATTATTGGCGTGCCGACGAGTAAATATGACAAGTTATGTCAACCAGACACTTGGCCAATTAATGTGGAGTTCTGTGAATGGGTGTGGTTTCGCAGACCACCCAATAAAAAACCGTAATAAATCTATGGTTGAAATTTACTACCAGAACGTGAGAGGATTACGAACAAAACTGGAGGAGTTTTATATAGGAGTGTCATCATCCAACGCAGATTTACTCGCTATAACAGAAACAGGTCTAAACGAATCGATTTGCGACGCGGAAATCATACCACCCGGGTACACAATATTACGCTGTGACAGAGCGGATGGGCGGAAACAAGGCGGCGCGTGTTTAGTGGCCACACCGCGTCTCGAGTTGCGAAGAATACCGGTTCCATGCGACGTAAACATTGATGATCGAATATTTGAATTAGTAAGCGCTACAGTTTATTTAGGTAATAGATTTTTGTTTTTAATTTGTGTCGTATATATACCTCCAAATAGTAGTGAAAATGAATTCTTGTCTTTATTCAAAATTATAGAACAATATTGTAATAATTACAATGAAGTAGTCGTGTTAGGAGATTTTAATTTATATTCATGTTCGACGAGTATAAATTCTTATTATGATTTTTTTGTAACTTATTGTGGATTCACTCAGAGTAATAAAATATCAAATTGCAATAATCGTTGTCTAGATCTTGTTTTGACCACCTATGTGGAGGGGGAGGGTGTGTGTGTGCGCGCGGCTGAGGAACCACTAGTCGCGGTGGATGCTTATCATCCGCCGTTGCAGCTGTCCGTCGGCTCCCGTGGACGTCGGTGTACTGACGTGGGGTCCAGATATGACTCATTTAAATCGGACATAAACACACAGAACGGTTGGAATTTTAACAAAGCAGATTTTACATTGTTATACTCAAAGATTGCTGAAATTGACTGGACTCCTTTATATAGCCACTTGCAATTAGAAATGAGTTTAAATTATTTTTATGATACTCTAATTAAAATTATAGATAGCTGTGTACCCAGAAAAAAGCGAAGTCGTATACGCTCTGGATACATTTATCCTGAGTGGTATACGAGTGAGATAATTCGCGACATAAGACAAAAAGCCACTCTTCATAAACGGTATAAGGCTACCGGTTCAAGAAGGGATTACGAGGCGTTTGCTCGGTGTAGAACCCAAGTCAAAAGGAAGCTAGAAATAGCACAAGAACAATATCAACAGCGGATACAAAATCACATGGTAAGGGACCCGAAATCTTTTTGGAATTATGTAAATTCCAAAAGACTCAGTAGGAGTAGGGTAAGGATTTTAAAGGATGGTTTGGCCTTGACGGAGGCGCAAGCAGCTGATGACTTTGCTCAGTATTTCCACTCTGTCTACAGCAAGGAGAAGCCCAGGTTGGATGTGGATAGAGCGGTAGCGGAGGCGGGGATAGGAAACGGAGCAGCGCGGATTCATCTCGACAGACTACAATTAGATGACGTAATGTGCGCGCTTCGACAACTTAAGCCGAAAAAATCGTCGGGGCCTGATGGTCTCCCACCATACTTATTTAGGGATTGTCGTATGGTCCTAGCGAAGCCACTATTGCATATCTTCAATATTAGCCTTACATCTGCAGTGTTTCCAGAGAGATGGAAGATGACCCGGGTCATACCGGTACCGAAGGGAGGTTCGGGTACTAAAGTGGAGGAATATAGACCAGTTGCTGTACTGTCAACACCGGCAAAGCTACTCGAATCCGCTGTTCAGAAAAATATATACCTTCAAGTGCGATCACAACTTGCAGACGCGCAGCACGGATTTCGACCTGAAAGAAGTACCACTAGTAATCTTCTTAGCTACGTAGCGGAAGTGGTGCCAACAGTGGACAGTGGAGAGCAGGTGGACGCCACATACTTCGACTTTAAAAAAGCCTTCGACTTGGTCGATAATGACGTGTTGCTGAAGAAGTTGGCTGGTGTTGGGTTCACTCCACATCTACTAAACTTCTTTGCAAATTATATGAGAGACAGGCAGCAATATGTGGACTATGCAGGACACCAAACGCGACCATATTTTACTTGGTCTGGCGTGAGCCAGGGGAGTAACCTGGGTCCTTTGGAGTTTGTATTAATGGTTAACGATCTGCCGAGTGTCATACAAGAAGCCAAGTGTCTGTTATTCGCGGACGACCTTAAATTATCTCTCGCAGTTAGAAACGAGGGAGATTGTGAAAAACTGCAGAGAGATATAGACAGAGTCGTTAGCTGGAGCAAGCAGAATCTGTTGCAGTTTAACGTGTCGAAGTGCGTGACCATCTCATTCTCACGGGCACGCACACCTATCCAACATAAGTACACTGTGGATGGAACTGAGATGACCAGGGTAACGGAAGTGAGAGATTTGGGAGTTCATTTTACTACCGAGCTGACGTTTCGGGATCACATACTCAAAATTTGTAAAAAATCTTACAGGAACTTGGGGTTGATACTTCGAATGGCTAGAGGCTTTACCAATATAAAAGCTATTACAGCGTTATATAATGCTTTAGTTAGGAGCCAACTGGAATGTAACGCAGTTGTCTGGGCTCCACATGAGACTAAATATAGCCTCATGTTGGAGCGTGTGCAAAATAAGTTTATTAGAGTCATTTACATGAAGCAGTACGGGGTTTACCCTTTTTATCCATTAATGTATCCAACCCTGTTTGTCCTAGGTATGGTCGGATATTATGAACTAAGGGTCAGGAGGGAACTCACACTCGTAACCTATATCTTTAAGGTGATTAGGGGGAGGATACATAATGCAGATATATTGGAGAGGGTGGGTCTGTGTGTCCCGGACGGCTACGCGGGACGTCGGCGGCGGCCGCGCCTGCTGGCGGTGCCGCGAGCGCGCACTCAGTTACTAGGCGAGGCGCCTCTGACGCGCGCGCTGCGCACGCTCAACCTCATAGCTGACGACGTAGATATATTTTATGGTACTCTTAGTGAATTCACAAAGATAGCACTTTTTAAAATTTCTTACTGTTAAGTCTAGTTAGTCTGTAATTTAGAAATTAAGAAACCTCAATATCGTATTGGATTTAGTCTGTAAGGATATTGTTGGGAATAAATAAATAAATAAAATAAAAAAAAATAAAAAAAATATTTTTTTTTTATAAAAATAAGGAAAAATAATGTTCTTAAGTGCGGGAAAAATAACTAATCTATTTTATCCTCTCCGACGCCCGGCCTCTATGGCGCAACTGCGCGTAAGCGCCCGGCCGAAATCGTGAATTTCTCCGCGTTCACTAAAACTACGATAGCTCTGGAATTAAAGAGCGCAGCTCGACACACCCTATGGCACTGAAATCGTTATGAAATAAGCTATCTAATTTTCTATAGTTTTGTATATATATTATAGTTTTGTATATACCTTATAATCTCAATTAGACCATCAGCGCTGAGTACTAAATCTGGCTAACTTAACACACGCTAACCATGTATTCTGCTTAGCGCGGGTTCGGTGCTGGCGCGAGGCCAGGTGACCCGATAGCACCCGCACTCACGCCGGCTCCGTATTACATTACTTATTTATTACTTGAAGTCCCACCTTCGATTACTGGGGCAGGACAGGTGTAGTGGACTTTTTGTGAGAAATTCTTTAGATTTCTAAGTTGGTTTACTGATCTCTTGTATAAATAATTATGGATTGTTAGAACTTAAATAGCTCAGTGGGACAAGAAAATATTTTCACATTTAATGTAACTCATCTCATTTTCACATTTCGTGTTTGAAGTAAATAATGTTAAGTGTGTTTGCAGTATATTGTAGTGTTGTGTGTTTGCCATTCCAAAAAGTATTACACTTTTTGGAATGGCAAACACACAACACTATTATATTGGTCAGCGAGAGACTTTTCTTAACATACAAAACTTTAAATAAGGGTAAAGTACCAGTACCTATTACTCCGAGTTATAGGCATGACACAACATAATATATATTAAATTCCTGTTCCCTATATTCAGCAGTTTGGAGAAGTTTCAATAACCTGTTCATAAAACAGTATATTTTAAACCACTGTTTGTTTTTCAGTGGAATTCCTGAACAGTTTAATATTGCATGTTACATAAATTATAATATTCAAAGCTCGTTGTATGCGGAAAATAAAACGGGATTTTATATTTAGTTTGGTAGTAACTAATTATAATTAAATATAATTAAGTTTGCATGTTGGCGGTAAATGTTTATTTTGTTTTTAATCAGTTTAATATTTAATAGCGTGCGTCACATAACTAACGTATTGCAGAAACACTCACTACATATTTTTGAATAGCAATTTCTGCAAAGAGTTATAACTTTTATGTACTTCTCCACTCTAGGTTAGTCAAAAAGGTTTATACCTTTCTTCCTGCTATCGGGGACAATGCGGAACGCATTCGTAATTACTGCAGAAAAATAAACGACCAAAGTTTAAGGCATCTCCAAACTCTAAACACGCATATCCATATTTCTTATCACGATGCCTTGATATAGAAGCAAGAGGAGTGAAACCGCGGGTCACAACAAGTAAACAAAAAAATAAATAAGACCGAACCAAAAATGGAACAAAAAGCTTCCAACTGCAAACAGCTGCAATAAATTTCAGATTTTTCTCATATAATAAATAGTAAATAAATATGGCGTTGCATCGCTTATCGTGATTGATTCATTGCGCGTATCGCTCGGCCGCTTAATGATATTGTTAAATTATTGCGGCATAATGACCTGCTCCCGTACCATGAGCTCTTAAAACCGGACTGTTGCCATTGACTTAGCGAGACAGCGCTATGCGCAGTGCTGTGTGCCGTCTCGCTTTCACAACCGCAACAGTACTGTTTTAAGAACTCATAGTACGTTGGTAAGTTGGGCTGCGCTGCGTGGTGCTGCGAGGGGCAGATAGCTGTGGTATGCGAGTCTTTGGACGATTCCGATGAACAGATTGGTATTGTGCTGATGACTGTGAACTATAAATTGTTGTATTGAACGTAATAGTGCATTATAATGTTATTTTGGAAAGTGATTTGGAGTACAAGTAGTGAATATTTTGGTTGCAGATTTGTATGTCATCATATAATTAAACATGTGAAAAGGTAATTTAAATACTTAATAACAATAATGCTTACAACCTCATTTGCGGAGGTATAAATAATATCCCATTGTAAATTCATAGACTTTCTGATGGTGGTCGAGTCCGACTCGCACTTGGCCGGTTTTTTCTGTATCGTAGACGTAGCATGGACTTAAACTGACTTAAAATACAAAAAATACTAAGTTAACTTAGGACTGATTTTTCCAACGCCAGATAATTTTATCAGAGGAATAATTTAGAATTTTCGACAGGTCTTCAATACAAAATCTGTCAAACACGAATTTTATCTCTCGAATAAAAATTATCTGGCGTTGGAGAAATCGGCCCTTAGTATTTTAAGTTTTAGAAAAAGACCATGTAGATACCTATTTAGTTTACCAGTCGTTTAATCAACATACAACTACCTATTGCTACCATATTCGCTGGAGCGTATATCATCGAGAATATTACTTTTATCATCTATACATCGATAGCTTTTTGTTTTACCGATAGCTCGTAACCCACAAACTGGATCCCGACACTCAAAACACTAGACCGACGAGAAAACATAGCACTATGTTATCCTTCAGTTTTCGCGATCATCCCAATATTTTGATTAAAATGGGTGGCTTATTTTGTTCCTCGACTTTTTGCCCTTTAACTCTCCATAATATACCAACATACGTACAACATATACGTACGTCTTTAATGTTATACCTACACGGCTAAAAATATTTTACAATAAATTCTTCCATTATATCTACAGGGTGTTTCGCTAAAGTGCGACAAACAAACTTAACGACACTATAATGTTAGTGTCAGTAAAACGGACATTACTTAGTTTCTTTAATAAATGTGAAGTCACTTCGAAACCGGATACAATAAATATTGGAAAGAACCCTAAATTAATGGTTCTGCCGCTGACAGACGAGACTTGCCGTTAATAAAACTGTCAATCGAGTTTTTATCTTTAAAATGTGCTGAAGTCCAAGATTGCTAGAAAAACTCAGTTCTTTGAACCTTTGACGTTTAAATAAACTTCAAAAAAGCCAAATGCCATTTAAATACGAGCAAAATTAATTAAAAACTAAGTAACTTTATCTTAAACAGCCCTAATTTACTTTACATAAATCGCTCGCATTCCATTTTCAAAAACCGAAACACGTCCCGGGAACGCAGCAGAAATCTTTATTCAAATAAATAAAGCCATTTTTTTTTAAAAAAAACAGTGCGTTGTGCGATGGAAAATTTTGTAATTTGCATCGTGCGACTGGCAGCTTAATCGCGAATAGTGTCGCGTAAACGGCCGCCGGACAAAGTTGCGAGTTTTTTTTTAATTTAACTGTCACACGTCGCCGCTGCCGCCCGCCGTTATTATATTTTTAACTGACTGCTGAATAAGTGCGTAAAATATGGCGAATCAATTTGTGTGCGCAGGTAAGAATAAATCATGATTTTAATGCCGTTTTTCATTCTGCGGTAGTGATAAATGAAGCGGTTTGTTTGCCTACCTGGAATGGATTTACGAAGAACTGTGACATTTCATATTGTGTGTGATTATGAACCGGGATTATATGCCACTCGGGTTATTTACTCCTTGTACGTTGGTCCCGTAATGTTTTTCATTTGGGTTAACCCTTATCAGAGAATAATTAATTACAAAGTTACAATGAATGAACCTTTTAAATTTCATGTAAAATAATTATTTTCTATTTACAGCTCTCGGATTATACCAAGAGATTAAAAATATTTGTTTTTATTTATATAATCAGAATTTTCCATTTTTATTTTAAAATATAAATAAATAATTTACAAATCCACAGCTAGAGCAATCTGGTCTTGTATTTTAAAAGCTCGTTAAGTAACGCGTTACAGTTGGCAATTTGATCCGAGCGAGGCCAGCCTTAATTACGAGCAGGCCGATTTAACTCCGCCAAGGCCAGACAAACAGGCCAGGCCATTCATCTGTTGCCTTTCAGGGCAACACTTCTAAGCAGCTTTGTATTGATTCATGTTGAATATGTGGAAACGAAATGGTTTTTTCTCTTTTGATTCCCTCAAAATACTCTTTCTTTGTGTTCAATTTTGCTTGAAGATTGAATGGGAATATATTTTATCGAATCTATAGCTGAACACAAGATTTTCTAAATAGTGGTCCTCGTGCCTAGATTTATAAAAATGTTAATTGTTTTGCTTATTTAATATTGTATACCTACGCAATATTGCTTTATAATAGATAAAAATAAGCTAAAGTATTTTGTGGTAAAAAGAAAATAAGTACTTCAAATAACAAAAAACCATTTGCTATTTTGCGGCACAATTGCGAACTTCCAAAAATCCAATAACCATTTTAGCAAAGTTTGGAAATTGTAACTTAAGGACTTGACGTTCGGGCAAACTGGTTTTTTTACTTAGCAGGAAATTGGGTTTAGAGTTGTCTGATAAAATAGCAATTATATTACCACCTCTTGAAATCTTCATTATTTGGCTTTTCATGAGTTTGCAGGAAATTCGCAGTAGTAGAATAAATGTGTGATAAACTAATTGTCATGTAGGTATATAGTTAAGTAAACGTATGTCTTTGAAAAAGTATTAATAAAACTAAATATATTTTTTTTCTTGCTTTAAATCTTTGACATTCGATTTTCAAAACACCCCGTCTAACCGGCCAGCACGTTGCATTAAAAAAATATGCAACCTTCAACATTATGTATCATGTATGTTGACAGTCATCTTTTTACTTTTCTCTATGCAGTCACCTAAACGCAACTCATAACATAAGTTAAACAGACACGTGCGACGGAATGCCTCGACACGGATCATATAGCTCTTTCCCTACTGAACGAGAGAATGAATGAACGAGTGAACTGCAGATGGGAACTATGTTGGTTACATACTTGGAGAGCAAGTTGGACCGCGGCTAAGTTTGTATTGATTGCGATGTTTATTGGGTTTTGTTGTTTTGTTTCGAGGACACCCACTACTGAGGGTATGAACGTTGAAGACTGTTTCGTAATTGAGGCAACTGGTTTTGATTTTGAAACTAGAACTAGAAAGCTCACCTAGCTTAAAGCTATTTTCAATGTAGTGAGAAACAATTCGAATACATATATCTCTTTGCTTGAATAGTAACCTGTTGGTACGTCTTTAAATTCATATAGATATAAAGTAGTACATTTTAATTAAATGTCTTGGCAGTCAAAACAATATTACTTACAAACTTTGTCATTCTAAGCAACAAAATGCTACTCATACATATAAGTTAACGACTATCTCATTATCATCTTGTAACCGGTGACAGACAATAGTTTCCAAAGGGGGAGACAATAGTTTCCAAAGGGGGGCGGTAAGGGAGGGGGGTAGGGGGTAATACATTGTACAGTCATGACCTCGCCCGAGACGGTATTGTTGCACCCAACTGTAAATTAGTCTCGACGGGTCTTTAAGTGGTGAATAGATTAGCTTGCTACAAAACTGCAGTAGTACCTAGTGATATCTGTGACACTAAAGTTATTAAGCGCTTTTCATGAGTGACGTTTATTGTGTGTAGACACATCAGTGATAACAGTTTTACGAAGGCATCACTCGTAAATGTAGAAGCATTAAAGTGTCTTTTGCCAAAAATAAAAGGTGGATGAAGACTCGTATTTCACGATGAACCAGAAAAGGGAAACAACAAATTTAACTCTAACTTATAAAATTAAGTAAGACTACGATTTTATCGCCTAAACTATTGATCTTTCTATACTAACTACGCTAGTTCGATACTCCCCAATACGTTGTCACCCTCAGACTAACCCAATAGCAGGCCATCTTATGTAACTTAGTGCCAACTAGAACAATATTCTGAATATTTAAGCGGATAAAATATAAAGCTTCGTGTACACTGCGACACTTTAGTATTGTACTAACACCCCTGTTCTGCAAAGGTACTCATAATAGATCTATTTTTAATGAGAAGAAATCAAAGCTGAATAACTTGCGAATAAAATCTTTACCAATGTCTTTAATTTATTTTTGTAATTATACAATTTTAGATTATTATTTTTTTCTACTATGATACGGACTGAAGGTTTCGTTGAGTTCGAACCTGCAACCTATATAAACTAATCCGTTAATCCGTTAAACCACGATAACTAGAATCAGTAGATTATAACATAACGTTTCTTGAGCGCCTTTTTTTTATTTACAAAAAAAAAAACATTTTGCTTTATTTGATTATAACAATCAATACAAGAACTTATACAAATTTTACTTGTGTCTTATTTACTACAAACACTATAGCAATATTAATTCTTATTATCATCACCCACACACTGTAATGTTCTGCAAAACGAGCAAGTTTGACTAAACTAATAACAGTATAGTGTGGCAATGTAAACGCAGCACAACACACACATTAAGCGCTGTCGAACGAGCTGAACTCGTGCTAATCCGCGCAAGTTCCGCTCGCGAGATTACCGCGCTTGCTTGACTTGTGAATGCTTGAGCCAACTTAGCGAACATGTGCCCAACTTATTCGATGGCTTCTGAATTACTTATGTATTTGGGAATAATCGAGAGACGTGTGATACTAGGGACTTTCGTTGTGTACTATTTGCATGTTTTAATAACTTACATTCATTATTTTAACTATTTGAGGATTAGATCGTACTAAGTTATGCATTTGTCAGATACATGTATGTGGTTGTTATGAGTGTCAAGGTGGTTTGAAAAAAAGAATAATAGGATAGAAGACTTTGTCTAGAAATATTGTTGAAATGTCAAGAAAATAAATCATCCTCCTCCTTAGCGTGTCGACAAATGGCAATACTAGATTTTTCCGGACCAGTACTCAGCTACGCGGATAGCATTATCTGTAGCATTGTACAGGTCCTTGCGTGTACAGGTTGTAGGACACGATGAGCAACTCAACAAGTGAGCCATGGTTTGGGAAGAGATATCACACTCACAAGGTGCGCTATAACCCCACCGGTACATATTGTCTTTACACCGGCCGACTTGCGTCCGGAGTCTATTCATAGACTTCCACGTCGGCCATGGTAAACTGCTACCGGGGGGAAGTTTTTCCGATGGTGTGATGGGAAAAGCAGTTGGGTATCTCTCCTTCCAGAGTAGAAGCCTGGTTTTTGAAGCATCGCCTCGCAGAGGAAGTACTTCCTTTATGAGACTATGCCGACTTTTAAGCCTCTGCGGTACCGGAACGTACTGGCGCATAGGATGTCGTGGGTCTGTCTCCAACTTCCCTCTCTCGATGGAATAAATCATATAAACGTTAATTTATATATTTACTCTCATGAATCATGCAACGCGAATCTTAAAGTTTGTTATACGTTTTTTTTTTTTATATTAAATACACGAAGTTTTCAAAAATGTTAGTCCCATAAAATCTAAAATATTAAAAAGCTTGTACAGAAAAGACTCCATTAACAATCTATACAAAATATAATGCAGCGATAAAAGTTGGCACTAGCGCGCGACTTCGCGTTCTATTGAATAAATAAGTGATAAAAATCTGCGAAATTTGCGACAGACGGCGCGCTGCGTTTATTTTGTCGCTGAAATAAATCGCACGCGGCGTTCGCTGTGGAATAATATTTATAAAATATACCTGCAATCGCTATTTTCAGGGATAGCGCGACGTGGTAATTGTCTGTTCTAGTTTTTAAAACACGTCAGGTAACATAGTACCTATATTGATTCCTGCTGGGTTTAGACATGTGCTATTTTAAACTTAATCACTACATAGTATAAAACAAAGTCGCTTCCCGCTGTCTGTCCCTATGTATGCTTAAATCTTTAAAACTAGGCAACGGATTTTGATGCGGTTTTTTTTAATAGATAGAGTGATTCAAGAGAAAGGTTTATATGTATAATACATGCATAATATAGTAGAGAAACACTGATAATCTTAGAGGTTTTTTATGTAAGGTCGTAAATAAACACACTTTTTTGCGCTTACATTGCAAACGCTGGCTGAACCCTACGAGATAGATCAAAGTAATGTACTACAGTATTGTACACCTTAAAAAGGTCTACAAAAAAGTCCGCGATGGTATATGTCTATCTCTTGAGGATAACCCACAATAACCATTTTTAACCTTTATTTATTACTTATTAACGAAAAAGCGATTTTAAGCAATACAGCATTAATCCTTATCCAATTAGTACCTTAAATACATTGTGCATCACTACATAGTATAAAACAAAGTCGCTTCCCGCTGTCTGTCCCTATGTATGCTTAAATCTTTAAAACTAGGCAACGGATTTTGATGCGGTTTTTTTTAATAGATAGAGTGATTCAAGAGAAAGGTTTATATGTATAATACATGCATAATATAGTAGAGAAACACTGATAATCTTAGAGGTTTTTTATGTAAGGTCGTAAATAAACACACTTTTTTGCGCTTACATTGCAAACGCTGGCTGAACCCTACGAGATAGATCAAAGTAATGTACTACAGTATTGTACACCTTAAAAAGGTCTACAAAAAAGTCCGCGATGGTATATGTCTATCTCTTGAGGATAACCCACAATAACCATTTTTAACCTTTATTTATTACTTATTAACGAAAAAGCGATTTTAAGCAATACAGCATTAATCCTTATCCAATTAGTACCTTAAATACATTGTGCATGTAATAAAAATCAATATGGCCCTTTACAGCATGTAATTTAAATGAATATTTTCGAAGATATTACAGATTTAAAATGCAGGGACATAGCGGTTGCGGCGGTACCGGCCGGGGGGCCGGGGAGCGCGTGCCTATACCATATAGTGCGTCGAAGGCCGCGCTTCGTCCTACAACACTTTATGATTATGTAGTATATTTAGTATCAGCAATGCACCCGTGCAAAGCCGGGGCGGGTCGCTAGTCTTATATATAAAATTCTCGTGTCACAATGTTAGTAACCATACTCCTCCGAAACGGCTTGACCGATTTTTATGATATTTTATATGCATATTCAGTAGGTCTGAGAATCGGCTACTATCTATTTTTCATACCCCTAAGTGGTAGTAAGTAGGCAGTAGGCAGGTGCTAGGTAGAAAAAATTGCATTGCAACGCATGCCGGGTACAGCTAGTAATATATAAAAACACAAACCTGAATTTTGTTTTATGTCAGTAACATACAATGTGGTGTCATTGTACCTATAGTTTGGTCAGTTTAAGCTTATTTAAAATAATCAGTATATGATCTCAGGCTGTCACCCTAACATTCTTTTGAAAGAACGGATAAACTAACTATAACACAGCTATCTACGAGTCTATCGCAGCTCAACTTTAAGACAATCTTAAATTAAATATTATGAAAGATATTTAGCTTTAATTCCGCTACCAAAATCCAAGCTTGGAAGCAGGATGCAGTCCCACCGTCCCGCCCTCATGCAATATGCGCATGCAGGAAAGCCCACCCGCCCTCAGGAGATGTTGACTCGACAACCGCTCGGGCGCGGTTGTCGAGTCAACATCTCCTGAGGATACCCCGTGGAGGGGCGAAACACGTGTCGAGTATTGGTTTGGTTGCATGGCATGCTACCCCCCTTTTGTCTCACTTTTCGTGTATTTTGCATATGCATGAGGGCGGGAGGGTGGGCTTTCCTGCATGCGCATATTGCATGAGGGCGGGACGGTGGGACTGCATCCTGCTTCCAAGCTTGGATTTTGGTAGCGGAATTAAAGCTAAATATCTTTCATAATATTTAATGTCATGGATTTCCGCAAAGTAACGCCTGATTCTATAACTTACAATCTTAAATGTCAATCAGCCACTGTATAAAATCCTAAACTGACAAAGACATCATAAAACTTAAGAGCGACTTAACACTGACTGGCGTTTCAGAATTCGGCCATGATTCTACTTTCTTTTAATTCTGACTAACCAAATACGATCATTACAATAGACCTCCAATTAACACAGGACCTTTAAAATACAGCCATGAAATCTATGGGCCTATCAAATAACCATTATACACACAAATTTGAATATTTCTCGAGTTTATTCGGTATTTTTAGTCCGTGGCGATCATTAGCGTGGGCTGCCGTTTGCATTTAGAGTGACGTCATTATGGCCCGAGTTCGGAGACAATTGACTGTCGGGATATTACGCGAGGTGGGGCGACCTGCGAAATGTTTGTTCTTTTGTTTGTTTTTAACTATTGTGAAGAGGATACTTATTCTGAAGTTTTGAGGGCATGATTGTGGAAAAAAGACTGTCTTACTGTTCATAGCTCAATACTCCAATTAATATGCTCTACCACCGGCAATGTTAATCGATATAAAAATTCTTATTTCCGTCGACAACTGTCGTCTGATTTCAGTTATTGATGGCTTCGTGTACTCTGGCATTTGTGCTTGCAACTGCGGTGTTCAGGAGTTAATTACAACAATGGCGACTGGGTTTGCTAGAATGCGAAATTGCAATCTATTGTCACGTGCGTGTTGACTATTTTGAAAATCGATTGGGCGGCAAAAGGTCGTCATTTTGATTTTGCTACTACTAAGAAATCAAGCAAATCAACAAGCGATCAATGTTTTCTAAATTGTTAATGAAATAATGAATGGCATAAGTTTATTGCGTGGTCAAAGAACTAATTAGGAAGGTACATATCTTGTAAGCATAATTGGAAAACGATAGCTACAAGCCCATCTTTGTAGGTTATTCAAACACCACTGCAAATGAAAGCGAACCCAACAGAAGGCAGTATATTTTAGCAGACTGGCTTCGGCACTGCTCCGAGCTGAACTATACGCCAGTCAAGTGCACTGACCCGACTAACTCGAATCGATGCACCTACACACTGTTATTTACATCTTGAAAGCTCAAGGCAACTATTTGTGTTATGACGCTACTATGAATATTAGCATGTTAAGGTTCGTGTGCACTGTGGCACTAGTACACACTATACACTGGTTGCCCACGCAGAGTTTACATGATGAGTGTTAAAACAACATTAAATCAAGTCTATCGCGGTTCACTGCTGGACATAGGCCTCTCCGAGGTTGCGCCACAGCTACCTTTTACAAGTGATCAGTCCATCGGTCCGCATGTGGAGCATTTATTGCGACACATCGACAATATTGAGAGAAGAAACATTTCGTAGTATGACCAGTATAGTTTGTTCCCTACATTGTATCTTTGTTATAATTAAGTATTAGGAACTGCAACGAGTTCTACTTGCGGCACTACCGCTGCTACGTCAACTCATGATTGACTCATATTGGTCCCAAACTATGAAAGTCAATTTTTTTGTCATACATTTGAGGAACAATATATTGTGTTGTGGTGTATTTGTAGCTTTAGGTGTATTCCCCCAGGTGTATAGATAGTGTACACCCTCAGGCGAAGATTAGTACATTTGTATTATATTTAGGTAATAGAGCAAGTTTTTGGTCGTTTGTGTCATGTATAAATCTTGCATGAGTTTACGTGAGCGCTTCATTAGTGTTGTTTTGAAACTTAAATGCTGAAAGTGTTTTATTCGAGCGTTCTAATTTCTAAAACTACTAGGTAGTTGTATTTGATAAAAACTTTTTGCATTTGATAGCGTAACTTTCGAAGAATAGAAAAGCGACGAGAACGGCAGGTCTAAGGTAGTATTAAATAATTCATGTATTTTTTCCTAATTACTCGAAAATTAAGGTTATCTAAACCTATTAATAGTATTATTTAGGTGCAACATTTATAAAGAAGTTTCAATCAATCAATCAATCAAATCAATCAAATGTTTATTTCGATTAAAGAAGCCTTCCAATATCCTCAGCAATTCCCGTTCCTATACTACGTATTAGAAATAGTAGAGTTTCTAAAATTCAATCAAGAGAACGTTCTGTTTTATTGATAATAAGCTAGCAGGTACGGGACCTGTAAATATCTAGCCAGGATTCTTTATTCCCGATACGTTATTGCATTTAGACTTTACTTTGCGAGACTTGGGAGCAATAACAGTCGGGAAATTGAACAGTTTTATTTCACCAATTGCGCTCTCGGAGATTGGAACTATACATGAAAATTGTTTGTGTTATAATAAAATGCGTTTTTATTTGTGTATTTTCAAGTTTTAGTGGAGCTGGGCTGGCCTTATTAGCGGGTTGAGCTTGAATAGCTACTGACTGGCTTCCTGAAGTCGGAACTCTCAAACGAGGCAGGCCAAGAAGGCGGTGGCGGTGGCGGTGATCACTTTATGATGATATTGAATGGCGTTAGTGGAACACTATTCAGCGTTCCACTCCTGGCTAGGTTACAGATATTTTTTACATGTATCATGAAATAATAAATAATTGATAATGTCGAATATGGTTTGGTTTCGTGGGGATTAGGTTTTTGGAGTGTCGCCACTGCACACTACATCGTTGGATCAGTATCATTTGCTTATAAGCACAATTGCACATGCATACGTGTGTACCTTATTTCCATTATAAAGTTACTTAGTAAAATTACCTATCTAACAACTGACGGCTACGCGCCAATTGAAACTGCACTTCACACGGAGTCAAGTGCTAATCTCAACGTACTGACAACCTGATACTAACGTCATCGTGAGGACACGTTACGTTGGGTCCTCGGTTTGATACCTGATACAGACAAGTGTGTTTTACTGTGTGTACCAGTAACTGTACACGACACAAGAGGATGATAAGTCGAATTTATGTTTAAGCTAAGTTGGCTTAAGTAATTTTTTTCTCTCCGTCAGTTTATAAGCACTTCGCACACCGTAATAATTGGCGTGACATTGCCTTACTAGTAATTTTTAGTCTCTACATAGACAAAAGACTGCTATCTGTATAACAATTCTAATGTGCCACATTTATATTTTAGTAACAATAGGTACAATATTCATATCATGTCCCAAGTAATTGATCTGAGATTGAAACAGTAAATCAGTGCGTTAGGCTGCGTCACGGCGGTGACGTCACACGTCGTCACGTCGCTACTGTAATTGCGTGTAACATGCCGATGTAAGCCACTGGCTCGCAGGCGTCGCTATGCCTGCGTCTTGGACTAAATCACTGAGTAATCGATGCGGGGAATGCTGACAAACGTTCTGAATTTAGTAATGTCCTATGATCGTATTCCTTTAAAGTTAAGTTTCATACAAGAGTTGTAATTAGACGCAACATTATTGTACCGGACTACGGTGGCGCAAATGAGGATAGGCCGCAGTGGACTGTGGTTCCCTCACAAAAACTCAACTGCAATTCAAATTCAAATTCAAATTCAAATATTCTTTATTCAATATAGGCTACACAGTAGCACTTATCGAACGTCAAACACAAAATACAAAAATACAGACAGCACCCTAAGGGTCGGTTCATATCCGGCGGAAACGCACCGCGCACCATCGGCCGCGCAACGCCAGAACAAACAAACACGCAATGAGACATCCAACCCCCCACACCTGACGCGCTAACGCAACATCAGTTGAGTGTGAAAAGCCGAACGCCCCACCAGGCATCCGCCCGTCCCGGCGCTAAGCAACCGACAACACGCGACGCGCCCCCCGCCAGAGATGAACCGACCCTAAAACGCCCACCCTTCACCTCTTCCTAAGTGCTTTGGCTGAGGAGAAGAAACGGCGCAACAAACTCCCCAGCAACACGCTGCCTTTACAATTATACTGAACATCATTAAGGGACCGCGCCAAATAAACAAGTGTTTGAGGTACTATGAAGTTAAAAGTTCAGACACCAGTACACTGATCTTAACCAAGGTCAACAGAACGACCAGTCACCGCAAGCAGCACCCGTTCACGAGTATGACGCAAGGGTCAGCCATCCCCTCCCTCGCCATATTAGAGGGAAGGAGGAGACCCGACCCAAAACGCCACCGCAGGCAGTGACAACTAAGGGAGCATGACGAGACTGTTGCCGGCTCAAACAAATATAAAGCAAAAAAAAAAAAAAAAGGAAATCCTCAAACACTGATTTACTGCACTGTCCCTTATCACAATTATATGAGTGGATACATAATTAAATTCTATAATTAATATAATTATACATTAAAAAAAAGAAGACGAACAGATATCGTTCATTGGATATAGGTACACTATACCTACATTTGTATAATCGTACTAAAAATAAAATAAAAATAGGTAACAAATGTTACATACGAAATGTATGCCTATCAACATAAAGATAAACCAAGTTGTTAAAAAAAAAAAAAAAAAAATTATAATAATAAAAAAGATAATAATGATCCATAAAGAACCGTCTTGTGTCTATCACGGCGACCAACTATGTTTATCATTTAAATAATCATTAATTGTGTAGTAAGCTTTTTCACATAGCTTATTTTTAATTGTGCATTTAAATGAGTTAAAGGGCAACTCTAACAAACTAATAGGAATTTTATTGTAAAAGCGAATACCAAGCCCCACAAATGCATTGTGTACCCTATGCAACCGATGTGATGTAGAACATAACTTATGCCTATTTCTCGTATTCATACTATGGATGTCACTATTCTTGGCATACAAGTGAATATTTTGTCTTTTTGTCATTATTTATATATATCTATACATATTTTATATATATATCTATATATATACATATTTTGTCAATATTAATCCTACATATTTAAATTCTGTTACTAGGGTCCTTTATGCGTTGGCTGATGAACATACAAACAGGTACAAAAGTTTTGACTTTCTGTAAAGGTATCCCTAGATTTCAGTGAATTTCAAGAATAGAATAAAACTTTAGTATTGCCAGTATTACAGGCAGTAAGCACAGCACGTACATGAAATATTGGAACCGAAATTGTATATTTCAGCAGAAACATAAAATACTGTTCATAAGACACAATATAACATGCCGTAGTTAAATTCTTTGTGTCGTTTTCCATTCTTCTCCGTATCAAGTAAACGTTGGCTCCGTGTGTATTATTCTTTACAAATCCACGTTGCATATTAAATGCACAACGTAATAATATCGCGTAGCTTAGCCGCTTTTCATTTCGTGTCCAACAAAAAAGCATAATATTAGCAAAACTAAAAATGTTCATGTTTCACAACAAAGCGCTCGTTCGCTTTGCGTCGCTTTAATATTTTCCTAACTATTTACATTTATTCGCTTGTTTTCGCGCATTTTGCGTATTTTTAAATGTCCATTTGTTATTAAAGGCTGTTGTGCGCGATATATATTTGCCATTGCGTGCAGCCGGCGTCCCGGAGCGCGTAAAAATCTCTGTAATAGTACGTCCTAGTTAAACTTTTATGCGGCTGAATACACAGAGATTCTCGGCCGCGCTCGGCAGTTTCCGTACGTGCTCGGCAGTTTTCGGCGGTGTTCGGTTTTATTCTGCTTTTGTGGCAATTGTTCGCGACAATGGCCGTTTTGTTGAGAGCCGGAGTTGTTTTTGATTAATAGAGACGCTGAGAGGGATTGTGTGGACGAAATAATTTGTTGTAATGTTATTGTTGTGGTGAGACTATAGAAATGGATGCTGTTACTCTTTGACAATACTTTGTCTGACGAGCCATTACATCTGCTCAGAGTGATCGATGCTCAGTTCATACTGTTGATATATGAACGTGTTATTTTATTACTTTGGGTCTCACCTTCTTAAATGGTTTTGTTGTAACGATATACTCAGTATTGTGGTGTATTACTTATAAGTTCAGATATTGATCAGATCAACTATACATAAAGCATCACTGAGGACAGTGTAATTACAATTATGCGTCCCATGTAATAGGAGGCAGTTTGAAACCTTTATAAAGTGACTATAAAAACCAAACGATCTTGGCTGCGAAGAAAATCGATACCAATACAACTACTACCTACTTAAAACGGGTTTCTATTGATATTTAAAACACACTGAATTATAGTTCTTCTACCTACTTTCTTCCGTATAATTAGAATAAAGTGTAATTCCGCTCAGTAAACACGAGAGCCACACATAAGAGCCCCGATGCATCGCTAATCCTTCCTTTACCCTATCTTCGTTTTTATAGCCGAGCATAAAACCGGCTATACCTGGCCACCGGGGTTTATAAGACAATTTCAAATAATCCGCCTTCTATAGCCGACTTTAAAGTTGTTATGCTTACGAAATAAACATGAACTCGAATAGTATTAAGACTTCAGAGTGCTTTGGTTACTTAAACACGCTTTCTGTCATAAATGCTAATTTAATAAATATGGTGAAAATATAAGCTTTATTTCAAATGCTCTGTGATGTAATATTTAACGCTCCAGGTCGTAACGTTATCATCGGTGAATTTCATTATAAGATTTGAACTAAACTTATCAGTAGGTATCCTTTTCAGTGTTTATGACCATATGGTAAAAAAAGCAAAAACTTTAGAGTGCGCGTATCGCTAACAGCCCATTCCGCCGAGCGTAAGCACATTTTGGCTGTATGTAGTACATTCGTTTACTGACTTTAGTTATTTTCCGTGCAACGACAGTTTATGCAAAAATATCGATGGTTTCAAAATAAGGATAATACTTAGGTTTTGCCAGAAACCAGTTCACACTAGTGCTCACGGTTCATACCCTGATATGCGCACTTTGTAGTTTCTTATCTATCCTCTCTGGTTTATGACCCTTTGTACACACATTCCGCTCCTCACAAACAAAACACAAACTTAGGTATAGCTAATTGTACTATTAAATTAACAGTGGTTTAACTTAGCCCCATATTCTCAGTACCTTAGTTAGTTCACGATATCGGAAACATTAACTATTGCTACAGCAAGAGTGTGAACATCTAAAACTGAGTAGTATCGCGATGCAGTTTTAGTGACACCAGTAAGTGCAGGCGCTGCGCTGTTTGCTGCACAAATATTGGCGGCACGGCGCGGCGGCGGCAGCGCAGGGGTCTTACTGGCTGTATGCTACTGGGGTAGGAAGCGGGCTCGGAGAACCGCGATTAACAAATAGGCCAAACACTGGACAAAGTTTAGCAGGGACTCTCAAAGGTATATTCAAGACGGTACTTTAGGTGTTTTACAGATTATGCAAAAAAACATACTTTAACATAGTAATTAAGACTAATTCTTTTTAAACATACTCACTAGGTACCTACTCGTTGCAGCTGTTCTTTGGCCAATTTGGTTGATTGTAAATCTGGTCCCACCAGAAAAATGAAAAAGGAAATCACCTTGAGTGTTTTCAGGAAAGAATCATTATATAGTATACCAGCTCACTAGCAGACCTCTTTATATTTTTCATATCGTAGGAAATCCTTGCAAATTTCTACTGAGAAAAAGGTAAAAAGGTTGTTTTCATGGCCCCAGGTGAGCGTTTAAACGCAGCGTCTGTATGCAAATGCGAGAGCGCGGCGTTATCTCGGTGACGCCGCAGCCTCCGCTCGTGACGTCACGATAACACTATCGTTTTGTCTTCGCCTACACACTACCATTATTTGGTGTTTGCATTTTGTTTGCTGCATGTCGCACAGCTGTTTAGATTGAAAATTAGACTCGTTGCGAATTTATGGCGAAACATTGTATGTTGCTTTAGTTATAGTTAGGATTTAATTAGCTGAAACGTGTTTTGGTTTTAATTGGGCGGAAAATCATAATGCATGATAAATACAGACTCAACATTTACTTTCATTAATAGCTCGAGTAAGCAAGTAATATAAATTATAGAACAATACTACTTAAGGTAATGTACTGCAAAGTGCGTTAGGGCAGGTAATGACGACCTAAAGTACGAACAGGTAAATTAACATTCAATATCACACAACTAACAGAGGACATGAATCCAACTCCGCAGACAGACCAACAAGTGAGCCTATAGCATCCGGCCCAGCGGCCATAAACATTTCCAATCAATCCCATTCAATTCCTCCGCCGCTGGTTTACGAGCCCACTTCACGGCAACCAAACGGGCCGCGTTTTACGATGCCCTTACCTAATTATGAGATGGTTGCTACTATTTTATGGTGGTTGCCCGAAACGGAGATGATTTTGAGGATTCTCTTTTCTATTATTGGAAGCTCGTGCAGTGAAATAAAGTTTGATAAGTATATTTAAAGGGGGTAGTTAGTAAAAGTTACACACCCTTTGATACTAAAGAATTGAATAATATTGATGAGAATATGTGTGGGTGCGTTCTATTTTACTGAAACTATCGACATTTTATTTATTTACTAACATAACACCGTTACAGGCGACACAAAACCGATGCCATGAGTATTAGTCTTATAAACTATATTGGATTGGAATACAGACTGTTACTAGAGCGTATGGATATAATCTTACTGAATAATATTTTAAAGAGTTTATTCTTATTATTTATTTTAGTTTTAAGGAATTTTTTTATCAATTTTTCTTGTTTAAAAATAAAGACAACAGACCGTCTTATTGCTTTATGATATAATTTACAATCGCAAACATCGCCCGTATAGACACGACACTCTCCGACCGACCATGGCTCAGTTTTATGGATGCATCGCTAGCGGCGCGGTGCAGCGGTGAGGAGCTGGCAGAGACTCAACTCTCAGCCACTTTGCTTCTTTACTGCTCGTATTTCTACTTGCCTTTCTTTTTCCAATTTTTTTTGGACGGTTTTTTGGATGTGAAACTGTTATTGGACGTATTTCAAGTATAGTTACAAATAGACGTTTGTGATAAAGTTTTTGAATCGGCATGCGGTACGTTATTGTAAAAGGCAACTAAAAACAGTTTATGCATATAATAATTAAGAGTTAGTAAGAAACTAAAGATCTTTATTAACTTCTAAAACATTACCCTAAAAGCTATATTTTAAAGTTGTTTGTGAGATTTGCTGACGAAAAATCTTTGGGAACCAGACGACAATGCAGAATCTACCTCAAAGACAGACTGTATTTATCCATCATCTGCTTCGTCTTAGCCGAAAATACTTGGAAATTAAAACATACATCAGTTACATCATAAAGCACCACGCAAGCACAGGTATAATGGAACTAATTAAAACGATATTTCATCCCTAACTTATTCCAGTGTCCTATACCCTTCCGCATAGCAAGTTAACGGGCCGTCGAATTAACGAGCGTGATAATAATGCCATTAATCGTACACCTCACTGTTATGACGTCATTATGCTATGTCCCCCCCCCCCCCTGCCTCGCCTCTCCCCCGAGGGTAAGACCCACTAAATGATGTAAGTTTTAAGTTTAAGTGCCTCATGGTATGTTTATTATCGAGTTCGTTGTCGAAAGCTATCTTAATGTGTCAACCCTGAATTTGGGAGCGTACTTGTGTTTTATGCGTAAATAAGAAAGACCATAAAAGGTAGGGTTAGTTGCGGTATAATACGGACAGGTATGTATAAAAATTACGCTATGTTTAAAACATTGGACAGCTGCAATATTTTTAATAATGGGCTCAATAGACGTTACATGTATAATTTTTAATCAATGCTTTCTGTTGAGCCCGATTTTCGATGGATAAAATACCCATTATCATCTGTTCAGCATTCACCACAATAAGTTAGAAAACTCTAAATATTTGACCGAAATTATGTTTAAACAACATTCATATTGACGACCTCCGAGGTCGAGTGGCGTACGCACCGGTTTTCAAGGTGTCGCTAGCTCTGAGGTCCCGGGTTCGATCCCTGGACGGGTCAATGCAGTAACTCACTTTTCTACATTGTCTCGGGTCTGGGTGTTTGTGGTACCTTCGTTGTTTCTGAATTCCACAACACAAGTGCTTTATAGCTACTTACTTTGGGTTCAGAGCAATGTATGTGATGTTGTCCGCATTTATTTTATTTATTTATTTATATTACTTTTAAGTTTTATGTCAACGTTAGTCGTATGACCTCATGACTTCCTTAATAACCCCAAAACACACTTATCGGACCACGCTTACTCGTCCATTTCATAAAACATGCATAATTTTATCTATTTTACACGACACTACATACAGTGGACCACACATCAGTGGTAGACCTTTCATCAATGATGTAGTCCTTATGTTAAAGCAATAAGATTGGTTTTTGAAATGCCTTGTTTTTAGTGAGTTGTGGTTAGCTGTACTAAGTGCAGGCTCTGGCTTAGTGCCAGGATGACATTAACCAGAATGGGTTAACGACTTCAAGGGGTTATGTGTGGCGAAGAATTTCAACGAATTGTGGAGAACGAAGAATTGTGGGCGAATGTAATTTAATTGCTTCAGTGCTAACTAGTTGACGCTTAACGTAGCCAGACAGTTTTATGTTTTATTGTTCATTCTCAGAATTTAATTTGGATAATTTAATTCAAATAAAATTGTGTTTTGAATACGTGACCAATGTATTATTATGACATAGGTAGTCGCTAAAATATATAGGTAGTTAGTTAGAACGGCCTGCACGTATGATAAATATGTAGAAGACGTCTATCATAAAATACATCCACTGCCAAAAACGTTTTTGACTAGGTACTAGTCAAAAACACCCAGTTTTTGTTCACCCACGTAAATTATATGTAAATTAAGTTTTAGATAATGCGACATAATAATAAGGGAGGTCAACCAAATTGATATATCTACATAACAATGACTAATGCAAATGTGTTACAATCATTGTAATTACAACCATTCACTGTAATTAATAGCGAAATATATGCTGTTTGTATAATTAATAATTTATTAGATAATTCACTGATTACATATCACTGTTTATGGGAGACGTTTAGCAATATGATAACAATAGACACAAATTACGATTGTAACTAACTACAAAAACTTTCCCAAATAATTAGAGGTACAAAATTACACTCAAATAGTATTTGAAAACAAATACAGAAATTGTTTACAATGAAGACTATGACACTACTTTTACTAAACTAATTACAAAAAGCAAAGGAAAACCAGCATAATTTACCACATAAAATAATAATAAGCGTGGCAATAAGAAACCAATAACACTCATTCAAGTGTTACATAGCGCCACCTAGCGGCGACAATAACAAGCATAGGACTAACATAAAACAGTAAGCACTTACGCACTAGCATATAACCGCACCCGCACTGAGCGGGTATTCTCTTTTCAACCTACTTCAAAAAGAGGAGGTTCTCAACTCCTGTGAATGTTTTTCTTTGTATTTTACTATACCTTATGTAGGTTAGGGTATTCCAGAGGTGGATAATTTAAATTTCATCGAAATCAATCCAGTAGTTTTCGTTTTTTTTAATTGAAGTTACTTTTTTACATTTATGTGCAATCAACTAAATTATTACTCTATTCTAGTATACAACAGCTTATGTACGATCATAGGTAGTCAACATTTGGTTGCGTGCGTGGTAAACAGCTAGTGCGTAAAATCGTTTGCTTAGCACATAAAGTTTTTGTCGCAGGGGACGGTCGTAAATCGCCGCCCTATTAGTGGGTACTAGGCGATCATAAACACTGCATTGTACACGCCTATGGCAATTGATTTCATACAATAGTTTATACTGTGTTTTATCCTAAGTTGGGTAATTAGATAGATAGAATATTCTTTATTGTACACCATTAAAGTTACATATTTGAATATAAAGTACAGTAAAGCTATTAACATTATATATTATAGTAGGAAATAAAGTTTCTTTGCAACTATTAGTAAGTACTAAAACAAGTACTTACTAAAATTTCGTCCGATCAGATTCTCTGTTAATATCATAAACGCATTGGACCGAACAGCGATGATATTAAAGTCGAGTAGATAATAACGTTGTGGACGTAATGTGCTGCGTTGCATGCTGCGGCTGCAGTGTGGCTGCATTAGTGGCACGATACCAAACGCATGATTCATTGCCCTATGCTCTATGCTGGCTGATTAGTGGCATATTTTAAAGTATTATAATAATAATAATAAACCGGCCTATATACGTCCCACTGCTGGGCACAGGCCTCTTCTAATGTAGAGAAGGAACGAGAATGGATCACCACGCTTGCTCAATTGCGGATTGGCGATTTCAGACTCCAATTTTTGGAATCCAGGTTTCCTCACGATGTTTTCCTTCGCCGTTTGTCAGTAGTGTCTACAAAGTACTATATTTTGTTAAAAAAAAACTCAATTTTTAAGAATGAATAATGAATCGTCTATCAGTTTAAACTCGCCGTTATGGCACATGCTATCTCTGTCACATTAAAGTTTAGAGTAGCGATAGAAAGACACTTAATAACGTCCTAAAGTTAATTCGCGTAGTATTTAGGGCTAAATGTTTCGAAATCGTAACAATAAAAATCCAGAAATATTGAAATTCAAATTCCTTTAGAGCGCCTTGTATTGCGTGAAAATATGCAATGAAAGAAAAATTCCTAATACCCTTAACTCAGCTACTAAATAATTTACCACATGCTTACTGTACAAGAAATCCTATTTAAAACCTAAACTGCTTATTCAACAAACCATGAAAACTAAACTCTTCACACAAGTCTAATCAAACCTCTGTATCCTGGCGGATTTCGGCAAACAAAACGTTACGGTGAAGAGAGTAAAGCAGAAACAGTTAAAACAGCGCCGAAACCCTGCCTTTGTGGAACAAACTAGTCTCGACATGACCTGCAGTGCTTACGGACTGTTAACGCTAAAAGCCTGGAGGCCAACTCCTCTATAAAAAACCTGCCGAACGCTTGTGAGTTTTCATTCTGTCGACCTGTGTGCGAGAGTTGTAAAGGTTGTTGTGCATTGCTATGATATCTCTATGAAAGTCCTGTTCGCAATTCGGTTATGAAATAAAAAAGAGTTTAGTTGTAGATGAAATATAACTCAAAAAAAGAGTAGTGAGTAACTTTTCGTCTATGAGTAATTAATTGAAAGGAAAATGACTTCAAATTGCCCGTCAACCAATGGAGCAACAAGTTCAGCTCGCATTTTTATAAAATGTTATGCGTACTAAATATATGGTAACGCAACAATGGGTGTGGAGCCTTACATCAGGAGTGCAAGTTTCAGTATGTTTTGTGATTTTAGCGCTCCTCTGTTAGCTGCGTGAGGTGAGAGTGCTTCCGTTGCAATGGTGATAGCACTATAACACCAACCCCTATATATTGTAAAGTGTAGGGGTGCGGATGCAACATACTGCGTGGTGCATGACAATGTAAGTACCTAAAGCTTCATATTCCACGAATAGCTGAAAATGAAAACCCCCAACTAAATAGTATTACAAAAAAATTAATGCGTCCGTTTCATCTTCTCACAAAGATATTAGTCTTGCGCTGTCACTAATGACAGCGTCCCTAAGGGACCTACATAATTTTTTTGTTTACTTTGAACATAACATAATGATTTGAAATATCGACAAACTAGTCATCAGATATTTAACTATTGTAATAATCATTCAGACTTTTGAACTGGTATTATATTACAAACTTGAGTACAACAAAAATAGGTACTTTGGTATTTCATTAACAAAATTCGCTGCAAAATTTGTAGCTTAGAAACTACGAAATGAGGAAATACTCACGATTGAAACACTCGGCCGCAGGCTTCAGTGCGCGCTATAATCAAACTCGCGACAAACTGCAACTGCGAGCCTTTGCTCATTAAATCACTCATCGACGGCTCAGTAATTCCCTCTATGTCCATTACTTTGTGGCTTCGTACACGAATGTTTCGTTTGAAGCAGACCCAGCAATGGACTGTTCAGCTGTGGAGTAATTATATTTAGGTGCTGATTTGAAAGGTATCGTTGGAAATAATCCTGTGATACGATTCAAAGGTTAATTAGGTATTTGTCATTATGATGGCTGTGATAAAGAAGCTTATAACAAAAGCATATAGCACACTCTTATTTATAACGAAACTTTAATGGCTTAGTGGAAAGAAAGTCACCAGTTCCCTGTATAGGAATAAAATACTTGATTATAATATGATGGCTTTACATATGCCCAAATAATGAGTGTATTTTTATGAAAAGTATTCGTTCACTCTGCCGCGATGGTGGGAATAAATTAAAGTGAAACCAGTTGGCAGGCTGCCACCGTGCGTGCTCCTGACGTGATGAGTTATGTCCTCCGCAGCCGGCGCTCACACTCAAGAATGTTTTAACTTCGCGTTATTAAGACGTTCGGAGCTACTGATTAATACCTGAATAGAATACTTGTTGAAAACCAGATAATTGAATACAATAAAAATAAACTTTATTTATACATATAATCTGTTACCAAATTTTCTTGATGAGCTCATCATGATTATTTTGATTTACAAATATTCTAGTCTACAGTCATGAATTAAGTTTAAGTGATTTCAATGTTTATGAAACCTGCCACGAAGTGAAATAGGTACAGACAGCAACGAAGATTGATGACCGCAATCAGTTTTACAGAATACCTTATCAACATTTGAAGTTTATGAATCAAAGTAGCATTATCGCGCAGTTTTAAAGCTTTGATATCCACATTAGTCACTTTATAGTAAAATGAAACTTCTTAATTTGTGCTGATAATAATTATTTCTTTATTCTAAGCCACACTTTATTATTACAATACTGTTCAAGTTGACTGCTGCTCGATAACTGCGCTCGAGACTACCCCGCACGTGCAAACATAACCTCCGTTCCCGCGCTTTCCGTTTTGCGCTTTGACACAAGTCAATATACAAACTATTCACAATTTATTTAACTAATAGTAAAAATAATCAATACTGACTAAATCACAATTTCTGAATATAATTTAAACACTTTAATTTCAACAAATAAGTAAGTTAAAAGTAATAAATAATTATAGATTTATAAATTCTGTCACATCCGATCTAGATACAAAGTCAAATCAGTTACATATTTCCAGAAATCACGACAATAGAATTTTAACAGATTAAATTGTGTTGAATATCTTTTGATGATGGCAGTATCTATAACTTGTTAATAGTTTCCTGCCTATATACAACAGTTTAAACATTAATTTAGTATCACTTCGTGTCAATAACTAACCAATTGCCATTTAGTCTTCACGTCACGTCACCCATAACTATAACAATATAGTAACAGTACCTGCAGATATCTTGAGCGAGCGAACGCACAGATTAATTCCATGTAATTAAACCTCGGCGGGATGAAATACGGCTGCATACTTCAAGGCTCCGTGTCCTGTCACCAGCAGAGAGCAGACAATGGAGGCTGCTACAGATCCGATTCAATAACGGCCTATTGATAAGGTAAGAATTAGTGAACGTTTTTGTGATGTGGATCCTATGATGTAAATTATCAGAAGACAAATTATAGGTTTGTGTTTGATTGATAATGCCGAACGAAGAGGGCCTAAAATGAAGATATTTTTTTTGTAACTAGCTGTCCCGGCAGCGATCGATAAATAAAAGCCTAAACGATTGTATTTTTTTCGAGCTTTTTCATATTTATTCACCATTTTAACCTTCTCTGGACTTCGACAAATAATTCAATACCAAAATTAGCCAAATCGGTCCAGCCGTTCTCGAGTTTTAGTGAGACTATCGAACAGCAATTCATTTTTATATAGATAGGTATATAGATAGATTATATGATATGATCTGAATAGAAAGACATATCAAATTGAATTAGTTCAACGTAAGAATCAAAAAGTAACTTTCCATATTATTTATATTGCAATAATATTATAATTAATCAATTTATCTTTACTCAGGTATTATTAAATAAACCGGCTTTTTTTACACTTCAGTTATTGTTTTGAGTGTCAGAAAACGAGGCCAACTTCCCAGAAACATCTGTCCGAACACCTGTATTTTGCAATAATATTTCGTAAAACAGAAAGGCAAAGCAACACTTGTCCCGGGAACTAGAGTTGTTCCAGTCCGGGAACCGCCTGTATAATTAGCCCCGGGACAAACTAGTTGGGCTTTGTTAATGTTATCCCGGACCACCGCAGCTAAGATACAAATTGCTTTTCAAAGTTGCATTGCTAAACGTCGCTCTGTTTGCCTTCCACCTTTATTAAATTGAATAAACTTATTTCTTGTACCTTTAAGTAAATATAAAAATAGTGTAATTAAATTACTTGACACTATAATTCATTTGAGGACGACGGATACAGACTTATTTATTTTGCTAATTAAAAGAAACTTATTTTTATGTTGTTATTATTATTACCTTTTATAATAATTCACAATTTTTCAGAGATTTCGTAAATTCCAATTCCTATACAAGCTAGTTAAAGCATTAGCTTCAATATCAAAACTGGCAAAGCTAGCCACATTAAGCCAGTATTAACCTACATCTAAATCTTCAGGAATATGCGAACATGTATGAAGAGTGTATTTAATAGCGCATCTTAATACGGGTGTTATCTGCGGCACGCGGTACGTTTCTCTCGCCTCGCACTAATAAATCCCAGTTATTTCACTGCAACGGAATGAGGTGTTGAAAGTACCACCGTATCACAAAGTACAGAAAATACACTAAGTATGGCACATTACAACACAAAAAAAAATGTATAAATTGATTAATTATCTTGTTTTTTAATATAATAATCGCTTATTTATTGCTTCATGTATTGCTACTAAGATCGTTTTCAACCTTAAAAAGTGGTAGGTAACATTGTCGCTGTGTATTGGGGTGTTTTGTTTTATTTATCGTCTACGTATAGCAAGCATTACGATTTAAGTTTGTTTTTAATTCTTGTCTTCATTCTCCGTACATTGATGCTTAAAATATGTTCTTATGTAAAAAAAATAATAATAATTGCATTTATATTATTAAACTGACCTTCTGTATTCACCTGTATTGTGGTATAACTAGCATAGCAAAGCTGTGTGGTACACAGTGTAATGCAGGTGTAATTATCGCGGGGAACAGGTTGCATTCTTAGAGAGATGATACCCACATACACAATGTGTAAGATCCATTAGTCGCTGTTTTATGGAGAAGAAAATTAACATTCTATCAACGCGTAAGGAACTTTCATATAAAATAAATAAAAGTACTTGTAAATTCGTATTTCACGTACTAAAAGGTACCTATAGAGAATTAGTCTTAAAGATTACTTATATTGCTACGCTGCTACATCGCTACGCCGTAGACAATTAATGTGCTCAAAATAAATTATTTCAAATGAGAAACTATACGTTTAAAATCACCAAAATTTTTATTATCATTAATTACTAAATGCGTACTTTGCCGAAAACGAGATAACCTATAACAAGAGGATTTCAAAAAAATACAACGTAGGTATTACTCAGAGCGACCAACATTAACAAATTGAGCAAAAAAGTAAAACGAAACAACATTAATTTATCACCAATAGAACCCAAAACAAAACAATTAATTCACCTTTACCCAAATTACTCGCAAAAAATGGCCGCCACAATACATTTGACACAAATTTAATCGAGCCTGGGTTGGAATCAAAAACCTTTGTGGACCCGAAAGGGGTTGTAAGCAGTTGTTTCATCTATTGGGATTGAGTTCAAGTATAATTACGGGATTCAAACTCATTATCTTGCCTCAATGAGGCAGACAACGACAAATCCCTTACAATGTGCTGCGAACGATTTAATAAGTTTGTTCATATTTAAAGCTCTTCTCGTGTAATTGGTAAGGTTTTAGTTATTATTCATCTTTTCATTTTCTTAGGTTTTCATTTTATCATTAAGCTTTGAGCTCTTAATTGTTTTTGATTACAAAATAATTGTATTACGTTAGTTACGTTTATCTGGGCGTCACGCTAACCGAAAATGAAAACGTGTTATATGCTTTACAAATGATGTAGGTATATAACAGTCTAATGCATAAAAATTACCGATTAAAGATAGTATAAATTCAT
The DNA here is from genome assembly GCA_905475315.1 of Autographa pulchrina. Taxonomy (NCBI): domain Eukaryota; kingdom Metazoa; phylum Arthropoda; class Insecta; order Lepidoptera; family Noctuidae; genus Autographa; species Autographa pulchrina. The sequence goes on along the minus strand of FR997765.1, from coordinate 14,671,323 downwards.
TGCCTTTCATACGATAACATTTTCGTTTGAACCGTAAAAACATGAACCGTTTAATCATAAAAGCTAGCCGTACGACTTCCCTACTCTGCAGCAATAAAAATCCACTTTAGCTCATGAACAGTCCATCTCCTCGAACCTGGAGTACTTCCCCTAGCTCAATATTACACCTATTTACTTTTTATTCAGCGACCACCAAAACCCGGCTTAAAAGCTCGGAACCAATAATAATTTTCTCGTGACGCAGGAATTAGAAGCGAAGGTAAGGGCTGTCGTACACTAAGGTGTAACAAACCTATTAGCATAGATGATTACTTTTTTTGAGACTCAATGCCATGTTTTAAAATACGTACATTATTCAAAGTGAACAATAATCATTAATAAGGATTATTGATCACTTCGGTTTGCTCGATATCATATTAATTTCGGTTTGTTATGCATGCCCATTTTAATTGACCAATGCGCGATGCGGTCAGTAATGCTTATTAACCTTTTAACTTAACTTTAACAATATCCTATTTTCTCAAAACATAGGTATATACCCATTACACATACAATAAGTAGCATCCCGAATCTACCACACAGGAGCTCTAACATTATATGACTTTTCAAATTAGCTTCCAAAACCAATATTTTAATGTAGCACACTCCATTGCGCTCGCCAGTCGATACAGCAACGCGAACTGTTCGCCGAACACGTGCCGCGCGTTCCTCTCTCGTGACAGTTAGTGCAGGCTGTCCGGAGCTCGCGATGCACTACATACATTACAATATTTACGATCGGCACGTGTGAGGTCAGCTATTACAACCGATACTGTAATATTTTCTGATGTTTTAAATTGAAAAGCTTACAACTGCAATAAAACATGTCGTAAATACACTGTTAACCAATATGGTCTATATCTTGGGGTTTACAGTTATGAAGATCTCACGCGTAACACTAAATTCAATATTTACCTGAAAAATTTAATAAACACCAACGAAATGATTATTTATTATTCGTTTACATAATAAGGATTTTAAATTTTCCTTCCCCAAACCCAGAACAGCGGTATATTAATAAAATCTTATAAACTCCAAACAAAAAGAGACAAAACACGACCACGGACGCGTCTCAAAATCCTCAGAATTCTTGGCGAGCATGAATATTCACACATAGTCGTAAGCGCCGGCAGTACCGCCACAGTGCGCGCAAAGCTCAAATTCGCCGAAATTAAAATGGAAATGCTCTAAACGACCAGCGGCATATTAAGGAGATACGGGGAAAAAACCATTTAGCAGGAATTTGCATAGAATTTGTGGGAATAGACGAGAGTTTGACGCCGCTATGCAGTTCAACTTGTATTTCATTAGGGACTTATGAGGATAAACCGGGTACACATTATGTGAGCATTATGTTAGGGTGCGCTCGGATTTGAGGAGCATTTTGCGGAACTCGAGTTAGAGTTCTTGCTGTTCTAGCAAAAAGTAAATTAATAATGTACAACTAAAATACGTACCTTTTGTTATTACAGCTTGTGGCTTTAATTTACTAACAACGTACACAAAGTTTAGGAGCTATAGATTATTAATTTACGTAATTTTACACTTGTAGCTCTATTACGCTTTTAGATACGTCAAATTTCACGTTTCTTAATGCATAGGTTATCGAGTCGTCTGGTAAACGGAATCGAGATCTAAAACAAATATGTTCACGGGGTGTCTCAGAAAGTATGGACGATGGTGTGTCTAGAGGTAGACGACACTTCGTAGGTATCTGAATCACCCAAATGTAAGTTCCGAGATCTTTTTTAGTTTTCGAATTACAAGACTTTTTTGTGATTTTTAACCAAGCGTTTTGTTACTCAGACTCGACGCCGTGTATTACACGGCGTTTTTATGACCAGTGGCGCGGTATCGTCGATGAAAATTGAAAAAGTAGCGACTAAATTTAAGAATCGCCTTAATTTGAGACTCTATCTGTCTGAATCCTTAGAAAATCAAATACTTTGCTCAGATATGAGTTGGTTGAAGATTTAAATCTGAGTTGTTTGTTTTTATTTGTGAAACCGCTGCAGACTTAGTCTTTTGAGCAATGTTCACAGATCTGACGCAAATAAGATTTAGTTTGCGTTGATAGCATTCGCAGAACTCTTAATAAACTATTCTGAATACAAGTAGTAGGTATAAATTAATTAATTCGATTCACTTATCTATGAGCATTCTAACTGATTGTGACAGAAACAAATTATATTTTAGTTATATTTTTATTCAATTTTAGTGCTCATCTTTCTACAACAGTATAAGGAAAATGGAAAACGAAATTATTATTTATTATTTGGTCCAAACAAATGTCTTAGCAGTATATCTTTAATCTCATCCTGCTTCAATGCACTTTTCCTTACATATCAAACAACTTTTAAATTCAATCTTACACAGCCAAACAACGTGTACATTATCCGATCTAATGAAACCATAACCCTGTATTATGTTCATTGCACCGCTCTCAGACAGACAGTTTGGTTAACTATAACCGGCGCCTTAAACTGCCAGTTGTTTAGTCAACGGCGTCTTAATGAAGCGACGTGAGTTGCGTGGCAACCGCCAGGGGGCGCCGCTAAATCCCCGCAGATTGCCAGATAGTGCCAGGCTGGTTTATTGTGGTAGAGACAAATGAAAACTATATACTTACTGGTTTTTCCGGGGTATTGAAAGCAAAGACATTTTTTTACAAATCATAATATGGTTGATCATAATGTTTTGTCTACTGTATGCTTGCAATCATAGTTTTCAAACATATAATTTTATTCTCAAGAGTTCATTTTTACCGATAAGTTATTTATTCATTTCTCGTGCTAATTCCTGTTGCATTATGTAACTGTAATTCTAAGGTTTATAAAGGCTTATATATCTATATGTTTGTTTGGGGAAGAACCGACTAGTCATCCATACAGTGATCTGAAGCTGTTAGTACCTATATGTGGTAAAAATGTGATGTGTGAAAGTTTCCTTGCAATGTTAAAATACCTTTGTACTCTACTATTTATGCCATATCCTATGTAATCTCTTATGTGTACATTCATAATACATAAATAAATACAATAATAAAATTTGTAGCGAAACACAACGTAAATTAAATACATTATTTAATCTCTAAAATTCTAACCTAAATCAAAATTATTCAATTAACAATAAACAGTTCACCTTGCTATAATGAGGTTAGCAAGCAATTTACATCATATATCCGTAATATGTGACCTGTCTGCAATTAGCGCTCGCTGAGATAGGATTATGGTGCGCTGGACGCCTTCCAAACAGCCTGATGATAACAGCTCATGCATTATCTTATATACTTAGTGGAGATCATCAATTAATACTGTATTGTATGCGTTGGGTCAAGTGGGGAGTTATGTAGAGCATCAAGATGGGAAGAAAAAAGACGAATGGGTTGTACTTGATTAATGACGGATAAGGTTGGGTCGTAAAGATACAGATGCTACTCAGAGTCTAGAGTACATGTTGTTTTATGGCGTTATTTGGTAGACCAGTACGGAAGATCAAAGATCTAATTATGAAAGCTGTTCTAAATGCTCCAGTATGCGAGTATTGTCGAGCCTTTAATTCATATAGGCATACTGGTATTCACCTGTACTACAACAATATAAACAAAATCAAAATTAAACCCAAATTCAATGCAAATTCGGTTTTTGGTGTTTTTTTTTGGGGATTTAATAGACAGCACCCTAAATAGCCCATTCACTTTCCCGAACTGCCAGGAAAAGGTAATGTTTTTAACAAAGCAACTAACAAGCCCTATAAAAGCAACGTTTTTTTTCCCAAACAAACACTACACACTACCACACATGACCAACACAAAAAGGGCCACCATCATTCTAAGGCATTCTCTATATAATCAGATACATTGCCTCTGTTTACCCGGGCCGTTTCATTTGCGCGCTAATTAGATCACGTCCGGCAGACGGCCAGTCTGACCTGATGACCACGAATTATGTGACCTCTTTGTTGGGACAGGTGGACACATCTTACAGATGACGCACTTTGAATCATTACGAATGGTGAATAATTAGAATAATGTTATTTGATTGTTGTACGAACAGGTCAGTTCGTACATGTCTTGAATCTTAGTATTTTCCTGTACAAGATAGCTAACCAGTTGAGGTGAGGTTTATTTATGCAATAGTTGTGCCCCGTTGTGATTTTTTTTTATGTTTTAAAAGATATATATTTTTTTACAATAAGTAAACAGGCGTCGTTGATTTTATCACGATTCGAGTTTTTAATGTAAAATGATTCTATTAAAATGATCTCTCCTTTTCGTTCAAAAAATATAGAGCAATCAACTGTTTATTAAATACTTCATAACTTTAAGTTTACTTCTGAATTATTAAAACCTTTCAGGACGAAGTTAGGTTTTGAAAGTTCAAAGTATTGATCATAACAAGCACTAAAAGGTCAACAGTCTCGAGAGCATCAAACTTCTTCGTCGAGAACTTTTTTAACTAAGTAGGCAGCCTTTCAAATACTTATCAATTATGGTTTCTACCTAGAATTCAAACTAATTTGCTATGATGTGATATTTGTATGGCATTTGTTTATTTATCAATATCTTTTCTTCTTCTCTGATGTTTTATTTAGAAATTGGCCGCGATATTACAACACTAAGACTATTTTCAGTAAACTACTAAGTCGATTATCGATTATAATTATCATTACAAACATTACTCACATTTGCCGAGTTTAAAAAATAATAGTATCCTAAAAATAGACATATGTATAATTACGTATCGGTATTACTGTGTATTACAGATTAGATTACACCTTACATACAGACACATAAAACACACTAGTATGCATTTTACGAGAACTCGACAATTTTAATTTGATCTTGTATACCCTTTCCTATCTCATTTACATTTCAACCACACAAACATCTCCTGAAACTTGCAATTTTAACCCTTATGTCACAGACATAAAGGTGAGAAGAGATGCAAACATAACCTTGTCTACTCAGTACCATAATTGCGTTTTTAAATGAAACCCATCCAGATTATTATAAAAACTGTACACTTAATTATAAATTTACACATAAGAGGAGCATTATCCTAGAAAAAGGGACGATTTGTTTATTTTGTTGAAGTTATTTCGTGTAATAATGATTATCAAAAAGGTCGGCTATTTATTTAAGGGTAAATAAATGACTATAACACATAACAGCCCATTTTCATAACTTAGTTGTCGGACTGACGGGTTGCTTATACACAAGTTTTATGTCTAACTTAGTTCTATTACATTGTTTTCAAGACATTACAGTAATATTGTAGTGTGTGCCGTTGTAAAAAATAAAGAACATTTCTCAAGCTTTATTCGTAAATAACAAGATCTTGTACTTTTAAAAGTCAGACCCGTGTTTTTAATTATAATTTCGAACATTCTGACAGCAGGTGGTGCAGGGGGACGAACTTACCTCGTTTGTATTAACGTCGATTATTAATTTTTGAGGGAATAAAGAAGGCTTTTCCGGGATCAAATAATAGAGTCGAAGATCAGATTAATAAAACTTGAGAACACCTTTTATAATGTTAATGTACATATTTTTAAATAAGCTCTAACTGTAATTACATCAAAAAATAATATCTGATAATCTGTTAAGAAACTTGTTTCTAAAAGTAAAAATTCTATCCCAGTACCCAAAACTTTCAAAACACAATCTCCAAAGGAGCAAAAAATGTCAAATTAAGGACATCCATTATAAGAATTCAATTAATAAAGTAGCGCTAACGAGCACAGCAACAACTGGAGTCCTCTTAACACAGTTACCGGGCCTATTACTCCGCAGATTGTACTCCACGGCCTTTTAATAACGGCCAGAGTCCCTCATTATCAAACCTCTTCAGTTATAGTTACATCATTATCGCAAATAACCAATCTATCGAGTATCGAGTATCGAGTATTACGTCATTTCTTCTTCATTTACTTCCTATTTAAGATCGTTAAAACTTTTAACAATCCTTCTTCGTTTAAAATTGCAAATTCTTATTCTGATTAACAATGTCTCGAATGGCGGCCACTCACGTTACGCGGAGAAACATGGCCAGGGTTGCCAGGATACCAACTGGATATTGGATTTGAGAGAGATGTTTTGAAATTCTAGGGTATACTGCCGAACGCCAGAGTATTAAAACATAATATAAACTTGATAATTTCCGACATATGGTACGGACAACGACAATCTATCTGATAAGATTTCATCTGTCTTGACAGTTTAATCTCTGCCAACGAAACAACCCATTTTTCATGTAATAAGCTGACATAAAGAATTCCACTTTTTAAACCATACATATACAATATCATCCACGCAGCTAAACCACGCTAAACTGAGTAATTTCAGCTCCGAGTCGTTAAATGTAGCCATAATTTGCATCCAAAACAAAATGGCGACCCTAATGGAATATGAAACTGGACTTACGAGAAACCAATTTGGTTGGGCGTAAATAACTGTAAGTCGCTGTGGAGTGAAATGGAAGCTTTTTGTGCCTACCTGAGCACTCCCGCGGATTTATGTTGCCAATGGAAAAAACGAGCCGTTTTCATGCTGCTGACATTTTTGAGAGCTAGTTTTAAGCGGTTAAGACGGAGGTAAGCGAATAACTTAAATTAAATAGATTAAAATTTTATTATGCTTGTTGAGTTTGGTGGAGTACGGACCAGCTGTACATAAATAAGGATTGCTAGATTAAATTAAAACTGAACAACGCCTGCACAAACAGCATAAAAACATCTTAACAGGTTTTAAAATATTACACTAAAGATATAAACAGAGTCGTTTATATCTACGTCACATAGAAACAGGGCATTCCTTGTCAGAAGAAAAAATACAAAATTAATTCCATTATTATTTTGTTATTACAAAACTTCGTAATTCAATATTCAGTCCAAAACATATTTGGATCATTATAAATAGAGCGAGCTACAATCTAAAACTTTGTAGCAACTAAAAACACTGCGCGGAATTTTCCCGCACACTATCCGTTTACCACCCAATAACAATCTAACTTTCGGGAATATTTCAAAGTATATTTCACCCGCACTATGGAGGTGCAATTTGGGCTGAATAACGGTTTTAACACCGAAAATATTCGGCTACGGCAATGCAGTCGTGAAAAGAAAGTGTAATCCATGCAATAGATTGAGCAAAAGTTAGGATTTATCGATTTTTCTTTTTATGTCCTTTTTAGACGATTGTCCGATTCCGTTTTTATTTTTTATACTATCGCGTGAGCATAAATTATACAACTAGCAATATTAGGCTACCGCAGGTAGATAGGTACTAATGTCACATATAATGCGGGCTAACACTATTTACGTCTATTTATAATACTTTGGAAACCCAAAGGGAAAATTTCAAATGATACGTTAGATGTGTAAAAATTTTACCCAAGTCAAGGAAACATGCTCTTAAGATATAGCCACTCACCGCAATTTAAAAAGTTTCTAATTATCCTAATGATGTTTACTCTAATGAACGTCTAGTTAAACTCAGCTAATCCTTTTAACTAATTTCTAATATTAATTAGTTCTTTACTTTTATTTTAGTTGCGGTTGTTCGCTGGCGGCGTGTGAGCGGGCGAGCAATTAATCCTGCCTGTCACTTCCAGCCGAAGTAGTTTGCACCTCTCTGCTGCTTTACTGGGCTGTGGTCTATCGCAATCATACGTGTAAGCTTTATAATAATATTAATGTTAGGTTGAAGCCGATTAAATGACTGTAAAAGGTCAGTTGACGACCTCTGTGGTCGAGTGGCGTACGCACCGGTTTTCAAGGTGTCGCCAGCTCTGAGGTCCCGGGTTCGATCCCCGGACGGGTCAATGTAGAAAACCACTTTTACATTGTCCCGGGTCTGGGTGTTTATGGTTCCTTCGTTGTTTCTGAATTATACACAAGTGCTTTAGCAACTTACTTTGGTTTCAGAGTTTTAATGAGATCATTCTAGACTAGAAAAGGCTAAATTGGTGCCAAAGTCTACGTCCATTTGGAGACTTTTAAATTGAAAATAATAATTTTTGAAAGCTATTATTTAGTATTTAACGAAAGATACTTATGTGACGTCAAGCTTGGTTCGTGAAGGACATGATAGTTACATATCGATTAATGGACAACCTACAACTTGTACTTAGATACCAGCGCGCTAACCATGAACTCTTTTAAGTTCGTGATACCGGTATAGACAATCGATGTTTCTGTTACCTTACTAACTTAAGCCTTTTATAATACTGTCATGACAGACATACCAATATTTTCAAAAAGCTTATTCAGGCATATCAAATCTAATATACCTACGTTTAGACATTTTAATCGAGTCTCGAGTGCATTTATTACCATTTCCACAGTAATTATGGCGACCAACTCAACTTAAACATAGAAAGCTAATTATATATACCAAATCCACGAGATACCAGCTTCAAATAAAGCAATTTGTTTAATAAATAAAGGCATGACGTACGGCTACAAAGATGTACAAAGTCAATGGCTGGAAGTGACGGCTTTTAATTGTTCCCTTTGATATTCATCGAGCTTCACGATCAAGCCGATGGTAGGCTTTGTGCCGACTTCAACTAATTGCGAGAATTTAAACGACTTTATTTAGATTATAAAATTGCGCTTTTTGCATTGGTTTGAGAGTAAGTTGTTTAGTTGGTTTCGTTGTAGTGGAAACTGCATTTGAAGAATGATTTAGTAAAGTTTTTATCAGTAATTGATACTTACTTCAAAACATAGGGCAAAGAATATAAAAGAAAAGAATATATAACTATATAATAATATAACTCAGAAGTAGAAATAACAAACAAAAGCACGGCCATAATAAAAAGAACAAAAACACTCAACAAAAGCTACGTACTAAATTATTTCTTTAACTTTTTACTCTGGCCCTTAAGGATCACAAAAACTTTAGGGTTCAAAATTACCGTCAAAAAGGAACCCTGAGTGTCAAGGGCATTTCTCAAAGTTATCGCATATTTATGTAAATACCGTAATATGAGTCCAGCATTAAAATTCACTGAATATAATGCTAACATTTAAGACTGAAAAAGAAACCAACACTTAATCTAGATTTAAGATTTTCCACAAAAAACGCCGCCGCCTTTGGGTTTTATTTCTAGTTGCGAACCTAAGCATTATTAAAGTAATACTAAAACAAGCTCTGTCTCTAAAGAATAAACTACTACCTTAACTATTATTTGGAGCTTATGAAGGGATGAATTGAATTATGTACAAGTTCAAAATCTACAATTACATATTTATAACTATGTAAAATCAATCATAAAAATTGGTTTTTAACTTGTTCTAACATGTCAGTGACCTACAAGTGTTATGACACGTCTTCTGTCCAGTAGATAGCGAAGGCTCTCGATCTCTCGCCGAGTACTGATGGCGGAGACGGCGGGACTATTTCTCAAGTCACCCGCCTCCGCCTCTTCCCCCGCAGCCGCTCCCGCCCACGCCGCCGCTCAAGCGAGGCGCTTTGTTTGACCGGACGGAGTTTCTTTTACACGATCGACGGACGTTTGTTACTGTTCAACACACCACTCACAGTTCCAGCTTGAATATTTGTAAATGTCTAACGACAATGGTTTTCGAAGCACACAAAACTTATTTTTTACCTAGTGTTTGTGATGGCTGGCTTTTTGTGGTAGAATGTGTATTTAAGCTATAACATATTTCGTTAATAAAAATATAGCAAAGGCTACGTATTAATGTCAAGATTATCTATTTTCTTTTCATAAAAACAATGGGTGAAGAAAACAAAAAAGAACTATGTTTTAATCATCTAATCTGTAAAGTTCTGTGCGCCACACAATCTATAACTTATATATGTCTGCATTATTGATCTATCGTATACCAAGGACAATCGTTTCTTAACAAATGGTTCTATCGATCGCCACTCATTTTATTCCAGCAACAAAGTTTGTGATGTGATGTTACGCGACAAACAACTTCAGCCTTTTATAAATAACTAACGAGTGAATTATTCCGCCTGAGATACAATGAAATCAGCAGAGAGGTCTGTTCATACTAAAGGCTGGATATAGTTCATTTCATTAAGGTTAATAATCACTCGAAGTGGACAGTTTATGAGCTTTTAGAACTGAAACTTTCCTATCCGTATTAATATTATAGTCTCTATATAGATAATTGGTTCTATAGCAATCGATAACGTAGAACAAGTTCGTTGCTGTTAACCGATGGGCATCCACTGCTCGAATCAGGCCCCTACATGTATCTCTGCACTGCTCAAAGTTAGGGCTTTAAGTCACTTTTGTATAAAACAAAGTAGCCGTAGGTATGGACATTTACTAAGTACTGTATTTTTTCTTAACCCTGAGAAATCTACGTGGACTTTCTTTGCCCCTAGAAAGGCGATGGGTACGTAGAACTCTTACCAACTAAAATCACCGAGTTGCCACTCCCTTCCCCAAATAGATACGCTTTGCAAACTACAGTGTTGACAATTCCTTATTTGAAGGTACTTAAAAAGTACTATAACCTGGCAACTCTGCACTATCCACATCGGAAACGGAGTTCAATATGCACTTCACAAATAATCACATTTGAATCCAACACCGTCGTGTATCTAAGATGTCTGCCATCGGTTTGAATGGCGACGATCAGCTGCTAATTAATAACACATTTGTTTATAAATTAATCAGTGTCATACATTGAGAACATATCGTAGACATTGATGATATTCAAGCTTACAAGAAAACCACCTTAATATCGATACCGATCCAAACCGAGTAATTACTTCATGTAATATTCGTCTATCAAATGTCTTAGAGTACTACCGATGAGTGAGAAACGTTAGTCTGTACGTATAACCATTAATACCAGTATTTAACAAATAGAAGCAGACACATTATTGTAACACATAGATTACATATACACACACGTACACGTATTGGACATGTAGAAAAGAAAACCCCCTAAAAGAACAAAAAAAAACCGGAGACATTGCGTAACAAATATACCGAGTTGAGTACCTCCTCGTATTGAATTAACTAAAAAAAATATCGTAGACTATTTTAGACCTAGGCTTGGTACACAAATTACGTAAAATTTTCCTATTAGCCCTATTACATGAGTTGATTGGTTAACAAGTCGACCTGTCATTTAATTCAGATTATATAAGTTTCACATAACGAGTTAACGTAACTAAACAACACAGGAAAACGAATTAATTGTATTGTTTTTCATAACAATGTTTCACAAACTGTTGTTAATACATTTAAATAACGTTCAATGAGTTTAATTATAAAACAATACATTTATATTAAGTGTCGTGCCACGTTGCTATTTTAATTCAAATGAGCCGCGATCAACCATGCGAGTCACATAAAATACTCTTTTATACAGGTTCACGCAAAGCCGCGGATTTTAACTAGCTTATTAATACAAATAAACAATTCACAAAACGTATCCATCTAAATTACACCTTAATTCAAATCCATAAGGTCCTAATTTCTGTGTATATTGAGCTTATGAGTACCTCAATGAAATAATATTAATGGTTCTGGTAGAAATTAAAACAGTAAGGTTTATTGCGTACGTCACGCTAAATGTGGTCGCGGGTGATTTAGAGAAACGTATTACCAACTTATAATTACAATGCGAAGGCAACTTACTAACTCTTCATATTAAAATTTATAGTAACTGCTAGTAATAAACAGTTGGTCATTTTCATATAAGCATAATTATTTCCAACAATTACAGTTCTTTCTTTTAATTCAGACGCATAACATGCGCTTTTGTGACGGCTAATAAAGAGCTACAAGGCTTAACATAATCATCTTAAGCGATTAACAAAAAACAACAACTTGCTCATTAAAAACTAGTTAAATATTTAGGTGCATGAAATAACATGAGTACTTAAAACTGCACAGAACATAAAATAACATTTTGGGAAATCAAGCAATTTTCGTAAACGCCTCGAATCTATTAGCAGGTATTTCGGCAAGGCTATTAAATGCCTCTCACAAGTCATTATAAGGCTCTATTGACACAGATCGATGTTAGTCGCCCAGTCCCGGCTGGCTGCATGACGCACGACTCGGCTTCGAACCCATTACAAGCGCCGGACGCGACAGATAAATTGTTATAGATAAGCCTTTCATATCACTGTCACGGGGACACACAACTTTTACATTTCGTTTTTCATAAGCCATTTTAGATAAAAGGTTTTGATGCACCATAAATATGGATGGACGTGATTTCAAATCAACGGTTTCGAACGTTCAATTTGAATATGAGTAGAGTGCCTATTCGTTTATTATCTGCTCGATTTTCGAATACGTACGTGAAATTTAAATTTAGAATAGTTTTTTTATAGTTACCTATCTGAATATTACGTGAAAAAAATTATCTACGTTTCAGTGACCAGTGTTTTTGAAAGATGTGAAGAAGTATGTATGCATTTCTATGTGAAATGCACCTGAACGTAGACTTGCTACATAACATTATGATCACTTGCTAACTAAATTCGACGGTCATTTTTAATCTCCATGCCAAATTATGTCCTATTTTATCCTGAAACTATCCAACGCTATACGATAGTAATATTATGTACAACCTTTATTAAATTAAACTTCCCAACAGGACGGAGTAAACTAATATTTATTCAAAAAAGGTCTGCTTACATTTTCCATGCATAATTTTGCGGACGCCGCAGCCAAAGGCATGTTTTCAATAAAATTCGGATCGCAAATTTGGTTATTAGCGAGTCGAGGTCAGTAAAGGGCTGGGAGGGCGAATATCGCAAATTTATTGCGACTCGGGCCGCGGATTAAGTGCCAAAGTGGGGTCGGCAGAGGTCTGGCCGAGACGCCGAGACCTCTGCGTCAGACGCATAGGCCACACAAAATAAATTATAGGCTTCGAGAACTGTGTGCTTAATAGAGATATATTACTCATATTTGATATTATTGTTTCTCAGGGTTTCTCAGTCGTTTAACAGGTTATAAGACATATACGGGTATTTGAGACGAATGTTTCACCATGTTTTATGTTAAATGAATGGTCATCTTTAACTAGGTACCGTAAACATAGAATGATTTCAGAAGTATCAGAAATAAAAATATTTTATATAAATACTAGCTGACTCCCGCGACTTCGTCCGCGTCAATTTCTTAAAATTGCGACTATAATTTGAGATTTAAACTATCCTATCTCTCAAGTTGGATCGAACTGCACATGGTGTGCGAATTTTATTATAATCGGTTAAGTGGTTTAGGAGTCCATTGAGGACAAACATTGTGACACGAGATTTATATATATTAAGATGATGTGATAAGTATCGAAATAGTACGTATAATATTCTGAATGTTCCAGAAATGTTTTTAGACCTAATTATGAGTGACTCTCCAAAAGCCAACGCAAAAGTTAGTCAAAGAACTTCGTTTTTGACTTGTCAGTTTTACCTTGACCAACATCAACAGCTATAGTCGGAGAGCTCGCAGACATCAGAATAAGACATCAATATTCATAGGCGCCGCGCCGCCATCCATTAGAGGCTCCTCGCCTATTGACGGAAATACCATGATTAATATCAAGACAAAACCACGGGGTTATTTGAGAACGCCTGCTGAATAAATACGAGCTATGTGTGAAAGTAACTTTATGTTTTCGTGACGATAAGTTATAGTCACAGACGAAAAGCAAGCACTATGTAATGAGTAAACTAAACGTAGTTATAAAAGAAACTTGAAATAAGTAATTACTAACATCTTTCATACCCGTTAGTTAGTTTTAATTAACTGTATCTTTACCTTAGTTTAAGTACTCTATTTATCCACATTTCACAATTCAAATTCTAAGTGCTTGCAATAAATTAAGGAAAATATTTAACAACAAAGTCATATTTGTTTTAATGGCGCCACAGTGTCGCCACAATAACACAAGTTTCCCGCAACACTTGTTCGATAAACAACTAATAAGAAATTAATGTGCGAACTTGCAGCACAAACTACTACTACTACCAACTGCATTTCAAACTTTAACCAAGAATATAGTTTTAAAGAGCATGTATGGCTATACCTTCACATTTAATAATGTAGAGGAGCTATAACTATAAAATTCTGTAAACAAGGTAATGATAGAACAGCGAGTGTGTTGACAGCGGGATCATTAATTAGGTATTGACAAAACTTAAGTAGTTCTTCTTTAAAAAGCGCACTTTACTTTTTACTTAGATAAAATTTTGTGATTTTAGATTAAGGAACCATTTAAAAATAATCTACCAATAAATTCTCTTAAAATTACACGAGCGAGCATGAACTATGCAAACTTTACGAGCCACTGGCGAACTACTTCAATCGGGATTCGAACCCGGGAAGTTGTGTTGGAATTAATTGAGGACGGCCGTGCGATGTCCTCGCCAACAGCCGCCCATTGTTCCTGAGACACACGACACCCCCTCCCCACAGCCCCTCACACCATACATCCCCCCGCGCCTGTGTCACCAATTAAACCCATAGATGCTAATTTACAGACATAGTTGAATTGTTGAAAACCGCTGTTTAGTGAATAGATACGGTTTGAACTAGCAAACTTTACACTTAGTGTTTTCGGCTCTCGGCTTTCGGCAGCTGCTTTCGGATTTAATTTCGACGGTGTTTTGTTATTTACCTAATTACAACTATTACAAGCCTAGTGAAGCGTAATGGTAGAGAAAGGTCATCTATGAATGGGCAAAGTTAGAAGGTTCAAGTGTCCAGGCTGTTTGGAATATTTTACCTATTCCAGGGAACTGCTATTTGAAATGGAAAATTAAATAAAGTTTGAAAACTGCTATTCAAAATTTTTAAACATTGATTAATCTGTCTTAACTTATTGTGTTTGCCAACCATTCAATAACTCAATGTTTAGTTAAGATGTGCAAATTGAATTCGGTTAAAATATATTTAGATAAATCTAGTTTATATTTTGAAACATGGTGTTTCTTACATATTTATTGCCGTTCTATAGGTACGTAAGATTCAACAAAACATTATTATTTAGTTCATTACTAATCAATACTAAAACAAAAACTAATAATTCTAAAATGAAATACAAAAACGAATCGCAAAATCTATCCACCAAACAAACCAGAACATTAAAACAAATTATCAAAACAGGACTCAATAAATTAGGAAAAGCGTCCCAATTTATAATTACGGTTTAACGAAAACCCAAAACACTGGTGAGAGGTCTCAAATACCCTGGGCGTCGATTCAGCTATTTTAAGTGCATGTCAGTGGTCGGTCAGTATTCTTGTCATTGTGCCTAATTTTCGTATTCAGATAAGCCTAAAACAAAATCGACTACAGTGACCAATTAATGATCGTAATGACAGCTAGCAGAATGCCAATTATCGTTAAAATTACCAAATGAAGCAGATCATTCGGTCAATTCAAGCAACTCTTAAATAGGGGAATGAGGCCCCAGAGCGCTTACAGATGAATACTATTAACGCGACGTCGCTGGGACGTCTTGACCCCGTTGAGGGTTGGAAGATGGGGGTTAAGAGGGGTGGGGGGGTACTTGCTCATCCAACGATTACAATGTCACTATCGCGGATATATGCTGACAGATTGGAGGATAATGGTGTTTATTTTATTTTTCCTGTTTTTGTTTATGTGGGTAAATGTATTTTTAAAGTATCTTGAACTATGCCATTAATCTCTCTACTTTATATTATGGGAATGTATTAAAATAAACGGATTCTTGTTTTCTATTTTCAGTAAAAATAATAATCCGAGTTATGCGAATTGTGCATTCTGATATTGAAACTTCCAGGAAAAAGTAATCAAAGGGAATGAGCTTCCAATTTTTTACAGAATTTTATTAATGCATTCTATGTGCATTGCTCCTCAGTGGATGGAAAAAATGCTTTTTAAAATGATTACTCTTAAAAATGCTTATTTCGACATTTCAGTAATGATACAATGCATGGAAGTGCTCTTGTTCGCTAGATAACTGTAGAGGCCTGTTCTAGTGAACCTGACTCCCGAAGCCAGGAGGTTCGTATGACATCTTGACCTAATTGAGAGCAAGCCGATAACATCACTATTGTGAATATACGAAAGTACATACTACAGGACAGGAAGAAAACAAATTTAAGTATGTAGGAATATATTTGAAAGTACAAAGTATTTAATTTAATTGATTGATTCTGACTTAATTCACAGGCATGTAGAGTCAATCATTTCAATGCATTATCTACCCGTCGATGATACAGATACATACAGAAGGTTGTTCTCCAATTCAATAATTTTCACCAATCAGGCAGCTTTAGAAATTAGGATTCAGTCAATTTATGCAGCTACGATTAAAAACCCATTACAATTTTTTGTCCAATCAGTGTTCTTGGAATAAAGAAAGTAATTTCAATCCGTGCTTAAGATTACTAAAAGCCTTGTCATACATGAGCCTAATCTGACTCCGCTATTATCAAATCGCTGTAGCCTTAGACAAGTGAGTAGAAAACCATTAAACACATTAAGTTAACTCATACAGCCATACACATCATAATTAGTATCTGGTGACCTAACCAAAATTCGATATGAAGGCTACTTATAAAAGGCTCTAATTACATAAAACAATAACAAAGCCAGTTACCGCGTAACGTCAATAATCCCTCATCAAACAGAATCCTTAGAAATTAATATTTTTTTCAAGAAACTCCATACTTTAGCTCAAATTACCTTCAAGGCGGTAAAGTTTAGGAGCCGCGCAGATACCATACCAATTTACAAAGAAAATTAATATATGAGGAAAATGTAATATCGGTTTCTGGGAAGCAATCGTTTTATTTTTGTTGGTCCTTGTTAGCGCATGACTAGTTCCGAAGATTTTATGCGCGCATGAACACGAGTACGTAAGATGATTAAATGTTTTCCTATATTGGTTTCGTATAGGCAGACATTTTAATTTTAATTGGATTTTGTACTTAGGTATACCTATTAACGTATATGTATGTTCGTTGTAGTTAGAATAATAGAGTTGGTAGAAATCCCTAAAATAGTGAGTATGGACTATGGCATAATAAACGGAAAGTTTTAGATTTAAATCGTATGTTATTGTACATTGATTTTAGTTGTCGTTCAATAAAAAATATTAAAGCGATTATTTTGATACCTATAAATACTTACTTACTCCTTTTATTCCATGAAACGTATGGTTATGATCATTAATAAAATGTGTCTGCAACAGCCTTATATCCGTTAAGACGATAAAAGGCGTGATTATATCCACATAAACAGATATTATAGCGTCACGTGCACATTATTACATGCTGCTGCAATAAAACGTTATGTTGCTATACTTTGTTTTTCTTCTGATATTGCAGAATGCGCTGTCTTAGATAAATAGGATGCTTCAATGTTATAAGATGAGAGGACACACGACCTACACATGGGTTTGAGGAATGTATGTTCTAGAGACAGGATGGCATTATATAATATTTTGTAAAAAAAATCTAGATTAATAATCTAGGCATTTTGTAATTTCTCAGTTTTTATAGCAGCTTGGCTTGAAAGTTTTCTCATGTTTTGAAACAAAATTAATGCTTCTTAATATTATTTAATATTTAGTATCGATGAAACTGCATTTTTTTTCACTATTATTTTGAATAATTTGTATAATATTTTGAAGTGTGTAATTTTTTGATTCAGAAGTTTTATTTTTTACTAGCGGTCGCCCGCGGCTCCGCCCACGTGGATGTCGGTTACCGCTGCAAAAAGCCTACCCAGGAAAGACACGGTCCCCTATTTTTTTTCCAAAATAATATTTAGCCTATGTTACTCGTGGATAATGTAGCTTTCGAATGGTGAAAGAATTTTTAAAATCGGTATAGTAGTTTTTGAGCCTATTCATTACAAACAAACAAAGTTTTCCTCTTTATAATATTATTATTATATTATTATTATTATTATATTATTATATATATAGTGTAGATAAAAGCTTTACTTAAACGTTTTCGAAACAAAATTAATGCTGGTTTAATGATATATTTTTTTAAATACTTATCGATTAAACTGATATTTTTTTCAAGCATCATTTCTCTATATTATTTTGAATAGGTTGTAATTTCCTCAATAAATAAAGCATCTCGTACGTTAACAAGCTGCATATTTATATAGCTAGTATTTACTTGTGAGCACGAGTCCCGGTACAATCGTCTCGGTTCACCGGAGGGCGCAACACACGCGGGGAGGCGGGAGGCGCTGTTTATTTGCTGAAAAATACGCTCCCGGGGCCAGGCAGGGCTGTACACGGAACTAGATAGAGAAGTAGAAATAGAGTAGTTAGTAGAACATTTCTTTTAACGGGCCTTAGACCGGTGACTATAACACCAACAAGTAAGTCGAAACGTCGGGAACTAAAACTTACGCGATAGAATTCGTTAAAAGTCGTTTATTTCAATGTATGAAATTCTCGTAAACCTCAGAAAGCAATATGTATAGCATGTTATATTAACATTGCTACCTGCTTACTGGTAGTTACTTACTGTTAGAGTAACTGTCATACTGCCAGCTATTTTGCATCGGTCCACGGTTGTCGCAATATAGTAAAAATATTATTAAAATCACCTGTAACGTCAGACAAAGTAAGGTAACGCAAAGGTCCGTTTTCTTTCATACTTTTATTGTTCTGCGTCACTTGTAATTAGTTTGCAATCTAGCGCAGCTTTTTCATGGTAAAGAAAATAATAAATATAATTATTTACTTTGAGTACACCATACACCATGTAGTTTTCTTTATTTAATGTAGTACAAAACTAAACCAAACAGACTAAAATCCTAAACTAAAGCCAGCTTTAGATCCTTAGTTTGTCTATACAGCAGCCTCTCAGAAAACCTTAAAGATACCATAAACTCTTAGAGCATAATGTTAAAAGCTTTCGACATTTCGCGAAGAAAGGCTTCCTCTCAAGCCTGATATATCAAAAGATGTACCTACCTAGTGTAATTAGAGGCCAAGAGGTCATAGTATACAGTGTGTTCCTGTTTATGTACTAGTAAAAGTTATGTAGTGAGTTATTTTGAGTCAGCTTACATAAACATTTCTTATACTTAGTGTTTTGTGTTACTTAGGAAACTATTATACAAATATATTCACTCACTTTTTATAAAAGGCTGCTCATTTTAGGTGCATTGATGTATTGATCGATTAGCACTAACTTTGTCCAATCTCGGAACCTTTATTTATTTATTTATTTTTATTTATCAACTTAACCTATCATTACAGGGCAGTTTGTCCTAATGCAACAGATCAGAATTTAACTAAAAACTAAAATAAACTATATTACACTTTTAAAAATTAAATTCGAAAAATACAACTTACAGAATTATGAAATTATAACACAATAAATTATTATTAATTAATTATTTTACCTTATAAGGTACCTATCTTGCAAGAGTCCATTCGCGCATTTTTCCATTCGGATTGTCATTACTCTCAAGTGTGTTTCGCGCATTATCCTACGTTAATAAACATTACATACTCCCAAAACATACATCCATCCACAAAATAAAACACAAAATCCTCACTATTTCATAAAACCTTTCTTTTTACGTCACCAACACACATTCCCAAACAAACAGCTTCCAATAAATATCTAACAGTTCATAAGATTTATCAATCGTTGTACGTGTGGGACTACTGCCGTCAAACAAAAACTCGCTTCACTTGTTTCGCGACAAAACAGTTCCGATACGTAAACTAGTAATTGCTTAACAAAACATAGAATTGGATTAAATACGGCGGGGATAGGACGTGTTTTTGTAAAGGATACGCTTGTTGTTTTTGTTCGTGTGTAGGTTGTAGTAACGAGTCGGTCGGTGTTATTTAAAGGTTTGTGTAGACGGACTACTGTTGAGATACGAGAGAGATAAGTTGCAGGACTGCAACCATTTCCTAAAATGGTAGCAGTGTACATACGTTTCTTTACAGGTCTACCTTTGGTTTAATGTCCAGGTGAAGTGAAAAGTTTAACATTGCATAACTATGCAACAGGAAACTTCCTGTAGTAATTGAAATATGTTTGAAGAACTTACTAGATGTTATAGGCAAAAAAAAATAAAATAGAGATCACCAAGGCGAGACTATTATAAACTGTGCCTAAAATCATTGCTTCTAGGTGTGCCAGTTTGCATTGATGTTTAAGCTGGAAAAGTATTAAATATCTATTTTCAAATGTAGAAAACATTATTGCAGTCTACTCCAATACATAAAAAATACAAATAATCATCTGTCCAATCAGGAAAAGTACAGCAAACTATGTAAATTTCAAACCAAAAAAGTCCACAATATATTTCATAAAGTCCAGTCTCCAATACAAAACCGGATAAAAGTAATATTAGATTATTTGTAATTGAGTCAGCGGCGCGTTGTATACCGTTCGTCAGGCGACGGGCGACGCACTTATCGAATTACCACCTACTTGTAGACGCGAGTTTGTTGTTTTTTGTTACTCCGTCGCTCTGTCTGAACGGTTCCTTAGAAATAAAGATGTAATGCTGTTACGATCCAATTTAAACGAGTTTCTTGTTATTGTAATTTGTTGTGCTCTGTTTGAGTTATAATTGTTTGATTATAAAAATCGTTTGTTTTTGTTTTATGTTTGTATGTTTGTGCTTTGTTAGTTTATTTTGTCTGTCTTCTCATTTAGTTAGGTGTTGATTTGTTACTATGGATCAACTTATGTTATATATAACCATTAATTTCACATATAATATATGATACCTAGATTGTTTTAAATGATCTTAAGACACGTTACCGATTCGATTTCTTGTAATTAAAAAATCGGGGCATCTGGCAACGCTGATATAGAGATATAGTTTTTTTGGCATTTGCTTGGTCAATTAACGATAATGGACTTCATATGCCTATGAAGTAAATTATTATTAATTAACAGACACATTAGTCAAAAGTTGGAACATGGTGGGAAGTTTCTCTTGTCAATTCCATAAAGGAATTTTCTGCCAAGTGTTATTTGAAATCCGTTAAAAAAGTAAAAAGAGCTTAAAAAATGAAGGAAATATTTTGTCAAGAGTTTGACGGTGTCCTTGGCAGTCCTTGAGCTGTTGTCACGTGTGATGGATCGTGTGACGTCACGGACATGCACCTGCGGTCTGCCGGAGCAGGCAACACTGATTGATGTGTGTGTGTCCGACCGGGGACCTCCGACACTACTCCTACATGTTGGCACTCTGATATGAAGGATGAGAGACACTTGTGAGTGTCGCAGTTTTATTTATTCAAAGAGTTTTACTTATTCATTCATAATTCACAAATAACAAGTTACTTTAATTTCAGCAGTCTGCACCGAAGTAAAGCATTCATAGTTCTATTGAAAGTGTTCAAACAAAACATTTCATTCAACGAGTCTTGTATCACAATATTTACAGGTCTCCCCTTTTATTTGACATTTACGAAAATTGTTCAAATATGACGCGCGACATCGTCGCCATTTTTATTAGGCTGTGTTCATAGATTGTGACCTTTACAATAAACAGATGCCTTTGACCTTACGCTAAGTGACTTTGAGTGATAACATGCGCTAAAGTTTGCCGATTTATGTCGATCTTCATTTGCGAATTGAATATAAAATTCTAGGTGTAATTTCGCCTATCTACGTCTGTGTTCTAAAATCTAAAATTATTCTTGGATATAAATCTGTTTCTATAGTTTAGAAGTGGGCAGTCTTTAAGTTATATTAGATTTAAATATTATTAACTGAGTATTGGCGAAAATTAAGTACTTACTTATTTGTGATCTCAATAATTAATAAATGCGATGCAACCATAGAGAAATACTTATATTCATTTTATTGTTAATGAACTAGGTACGCGAATGTTGCTAGGCATATAATCTAGCACTTAATTCCTTGTACCTATAAAAAGGAGTTGAGGGATCAGCTAAGTAATTGGCATGCATAACGTTGCTTTACAATAATAACATAACATACCATCACGCCTGTATCCCCGAAGGGTTAGGCAGAGGTGTACCCATGTTCACCCACAGTTCGCCGGTATGTTTAGGTCCCATGTAATAGGGGGCGAGCCTATTGCAACTTTACAATAATGTCTCTAAGTATTTACACAAGTGAATAAAAAAGACTAAAACTACTTTGAAGCTTTCCCATATTGTATTGTTAATCCCACAACTAGTGGTATAAAACCAATCTACTTAAGTTTACTAGTATGTGTATTGTTAAGTAGATGAAGATCAATACGTTTAGTAGGTTTCATTATATCATTAGTTCAGACGTGTTTGTTTCACAGATTGGATTGGCCGGCATGTAATGTTGCGCCTTAGTAATGCCGCAACCCGCAGCCTGTCGGGCAACACCGCCCACTCGACCACAGAACCGTTGTCTCTTAAATCGCAATTTCCTTGGCAGTAATGTAACTGACTGGAGTTTAGTTGAGGAACTGTTATTGTGTCACTCGAATATTTGCAAATTAGGTATATTGTGATTTACGTAGAACGTCAGGCTGGCCATATCTTGTATGGCAGGATAGCTTTGCCTTTGTTATTTTTAAGGTGTTGCTATGTCGCTATCTTTGAAACTAAGCTTATCAAATAAAGTGTTAATGTCTCCAGTGGAATAAAACTTCAGTTAATGTTGCTATGCCAAAGCATATAAGTACAGGAAATTTACAACTTCTATTGCTTTTGGTAACGGGCCATTGGGTAGCTGTAGCAGTGGGCCAGCTGGGTATTATCATATTTGAGAAGATTACTTCTTCACATTATATCAAATTACCTAGTTTTATTGCTCATATTTTAAAAGCAAACTACTAGTCACTATGGAACAACCTTAGTTGCCCCATACATGTAACCCAGTAACCTAACTCATGCTCGACATTATTATTCATACTGTAATTTTAACACAATACAACAAAGCTGGTTGTCTTAATTTTTCGCGTCACCACCCTTTGATGTTGGTCCCAACTTGACGGCTTGGAACCAGCAGTGGGTCCAGTGGGGCCAGTGGGCGGTCCCGGGAGGCCGGATATAAAGCGGTTGCGGTCCGACTGTCTGCAGGCGCTGTAATAACTGTTTGTGGGTCAATTATCATGGGGAGTATTTAAATAACAATAGTATTGGAGCTAAACTTTGTCTTTTTGAGTCAAAACCCAATTTTAGATTTACAAAGATGTGACATCTATGGAAATTCAATAAATAAATCGTACAAAGTAGAACACTCTATGATGGCTCTGACTAATTCAGAAATATTCTTCTTTTAATAACTTCTCACAGAGAAAAATACTTTTCAATACGCAGCATATTGCCCTAAAATCACTGTAAATGAATCTATTAAACATTAACAAATAATGAGTAATTAATGCGTAGCTTAAGCAACAGATCATAGTAACTTATCACGTGTGTTCGCAATCAATCTGGCGACATATGAGGTGGCTCCCTGCCTAACCCGCTAAGCCCGCGTAATGAGTGCGGTGAGCTGTTCTCTCACGTCTTAGTTAAAATAACATTATGTTATTATACATCACAGTTTACAACATGTTTACTGAGGGTTACGATAATAAGCCAAACTAACGGTGGATAATTATAACATGCTTATGTGTATTAAACTTGTATGTTGTCTTATGCATGCCGTATCTCTTAAAGTGTATCAACAATAACAATTAATAAATCTAATCTGATGTTTAAATTCCTAATAAGTAATAAGTATTTAACTTAAAAAACCTCTGTAACCTACCTATCCAGTAACAGATTCAAGAAAGGTTTAAGAACTTTTATGAAACAATCGAAAACCGATTGAAACTGAATCAGAAAACAAAAGATGTAATAATAGAGCGAGTTTAAAGTTCCCCGGTCAATACCGGCCGCGGCGAGATTAAACGAAAGCTTCTGATACGACTGGACGGAACCTATTGGTTACACTGAACAATAAATACGAACACAGATGTGGGAAGAAATCTCTGTGGATGCGGTAAAACAAGCTATGAAGCTACAAGTACATCATTAGGTACCAGGACTAACAAAGTTTCGCTTTAATCCTTATCAAAATTGCCAATTTGCTTTAGAAGTGATTAGGTCCAGTGATTAAAATAGAATCCAGGGACCAGAGCAGAAATCACAAAAATAATACTTCTACAAGTAGGTACAATTTTTTATTACAAAGTAGGTATACGGAAAAATAACTTTTACCTATGACAAAAATAACGTAAATACCGTTTTCATCCTTTTCTTTATAAGTGCATAAATTACCAGTTCAGTAAGTATACAAGCAGGACATTTGTTAAAAGCTAAATGATATGACATTACAGGGCCTGAAAATTTACACAAATATATAACTTACTCTCTAAACTACAAGCTCTTACCTATTACGTGTAATAACCAACAATTTCCATCGTCATATTAGTGAGGTATGGAGCACTGTCTATTAGTAGCTGACGTGGCCTTATTGCGAACTTCGAAGACTTCGTGTTACCTTGTTCAAGTTGCCAACAGTTTTAACTTCCTCTTATAAAGTTCAAGCGTGGTTCAGTTAGTTTAAAAATTTATAGTATTAAATCAATCTTTATTGCAGTGGCTTTAAGAGATTGGTCCAAGTTTATGGACTAGCAGTAGGTAATAGGAGGTCGAGTGGGTGCCCAAGTATACGCATTCTAATGTAGTAGCATTTGATTTATCTATTAAGTATTGTTGATCCTTTCCTAGTGTGAAAAGAGATAAAACTCTGAAAATAGCTTATAAACACAATATCGTTAAGAAATAAGAACAATTGAGAAGTAAGGTATATCAATCAAATTATCTACTCATTAGGTAGTTACTACTCTGGCTAGATAGAGATGACCACAAATTAAGTTATACTAAAGGTAACGAATGGCGCCTGAAACAACAACAGAAGCAAATCACTTACTTATACGCAACTGTTGCAGCGCATAAAGCAGAACTTCCAACCGCTGCACACCTACCTATAGCCTAGATATAGCTCACAAATAAGATCTACAGTCTGGCGATGGTGACCACTGAACCATGCGATTAGGCCTCAAAACTGCTATTCGCGGTAAGTAAACTATGAACTTAGCCAAAATAACAACTTCTAGAAGTAATCACCAACTCCGGTCCGAGGTCTATCTTAAAATAACTGAAGTTTGTGTTATTGAAATACTTCAAGACTATTCGAATGGAAACGAATAAATAAATAACGATAAGTACTTACTTTAGAATTGGAATTTTATGTTATTGGAACTGTGAAGTTTCGTTTTTAGAGCTCTGTAAATAAACAGTTCTGATATCTTTTGTTTTCTGTTTATTTCAGTCAGTTCTGTATTTAGTTATGTATCTATTTATCTTACGTTCTTTGTCGATTATATTTGCGCGAGTGAAATAATTGTTTCTAGTAGGTACCTAAATATAAGTAGGTATGTAAGTAATTGTAGGTAGGGACTAGGGAGAAACGTGTTTCCAATACCAGCGAAGCATACAAATAAGTTCTATCCAACCTTTTTTTATTATTAAATGCCTACTACGTTTTTTTTATTGGTGCAGTCTTGGTAACATAGAAATGCAGCTAGAATACTTCATTGTTACCTAGGATATAAGCAACAAAGATACCAATACAAATCATTCAAACTTAGCTTACAACAGTCACCCGACAAACTAAGTTATACCTTGACATAAAGTTGAAGTTAAAACTTAGCCAAGTTTGGGACTATCATAAAACGAATACTTATATACAAGTCTGGTACTTGTCTCGGAAACTTGGAATAAAGTAAGATTTACTGGGAAGCCCGGCGGTAAGTTTTCAAAACAATTTTAGTCTTTTTGACAACCTATTTGAGGGTGACTTTCTAACAAAGCTATAAGTAGCGATACTAGCAAGTAGGTACTACATTTAGAAGATTATAAGCTTACATTATAGGTAGATTAAAAGATATAGGTACCTACGTCATAAATTGACTATACCTACATCCATACTAATAAAAGTGCATACGTAAAGCTTAAACTTTCACGGCTAAACCGCTTAACCGATTTTGATGAAACTGAACGTGAACTTGCTTAAACCCATTTACCTTATACCTACACGTTATGTAGTAACCTACCTAGGTACATACCTACTTAGTTACTTCATTCACGTCGTATGGGTTGTGAGTGAATTATTTACTTCCTATTACATTATCGGATGTTACCAGATTTGCCTCACTGACACACATAATTTAATAATCTTTAACAAAGTACTTAAGAAACGACAAGCATTGTGTCGCTAACCCGCGTCAATTATGCACCGAGGCGAAGGGATCTTGTCCGGGATTCCCTCACTATCCTCTCCGGGACAATTCGGGATAATCTGGCTCGAGGGCTGTGGACTCTACTGGGCCTTCACAAACCATTGTTGGACAAATAAATCCGTTACGTCACTTAAAATATTGAAAGTTTAA
Organism: Autographa pulchrina; assembly: GCA_905475315.1. Classification (NCBI taxonomy): domain Eukaryota; kingdom Metazoa; phylum Arthropoda; class Insecta; order Lepidoptera; family Noctuidae; genus Autographa; species Autographa pulchrina. Next base: position 14,644,879 of record FR997765.1, on the reverse strand, counting down.
TGATACAAATATTCTATTGCTTTACCATTGACGGGGTCTTTATGTCAAAGACGTAAGGCTGGTTTTCATTTAATAAGTAATTTATTTGGAAACGTGTTCGTTAATTTAGAGGTTTTTTTAAATCATGATTGTATTTAAGTGAGTTCATCTCTTCTCAAAAGAAATACAAAGGTTTAGTTCTAAAGCCTTAGTTTCCTCGAGCCAATTATTTGATAAAAATCGATATTTATTTATTTCGTTGGTATTTCCAAATTTTATATTAGTTAAAGAGATACGGATAATAAGAGATAACCATGATTTGTCAGAACAACCTCATAATGTGATTATATTAAATAGCACAAAAAATCAAACATCAAAATATGAATATAGGTAAATCTTATATTATAACGCAGTTATAACACATTTTTACTTAAACTATAACAGTGACTCGCCAGCTGAACTGCTGGAGGTAGCTGTCTACTCTATTCCTCTTCCACCTGGGACTGGCGCTTCTTTTTCTTCTTCTTTTCACTCTTGGGCTCTTCCACCGTCTGGTCCACCTCCTCAGCAGCAGCATCCTGGCTTTCGGACTTCTTTTTCTTCTTCTTCTTTTTCTCAGATACTGGTTCGGCGGGTTCTTGGCTTTCTTCTGAAGGCTCTTCCATGGTCTTCTTCTTTTTAGGTGTTCCCTGTTTGAAGTGATTGAAAATTAGTGACGGGAATTCAGAGGCATATGGCAGTGTGCGTATGATTGGGTCAGCTAATGTAATTCATACTAACACCTCATGACATAAAATACGATTGTGAGACTTCCATAGTGCTGTAAAATTTACGTCATGATTTTAAGGTTACAATACAGTGTTTTGTAAAATAAAACATTCTGAACATATTTGTAGTTCATTACGGCCCGATATTTTTAAATAACGACGTAATAAATGAAGAGAAGCCACCTATTAAATTTAACAAAATCATTGACTGCATATGACTGGCCTTAATATTAAAACTACATATCTTTCACAGTGTGTACATTAGCACTTACATTATCAGCTCCCTCGTCGAGCTTGATCTTCTTGGAGGCGACGGCTCCTTCCTCGTCCAGCGAGTGCTCGCGCTTGACGGGCTTCTGGCCGAGCGTGCTGTCGCCAGCCACCGGGTACGAAAACACCTCGCTGATGGAGGAAAACATGGTTAAAAAATGAAACATAATAAATCTATCTCTTTATGTCATAGACAACATAGTTGATTAAGAATATTTATAAAAATATCACTGACAAAATAATATCTCTAACTCTTAACATGTTATATAAAAGAAATATAACATGTTCAGATAACTCTAAACTATTTCAAACTAGCTATTTTAATAAATTTTATGACTGAAATTTTGGGTTGGCAGTATGGGATAGTAATTTCAACTCACCTTTTACTGTGGTATTTCTCGAACTTAGCCTTAGCCTTGCCAGTGCCACTGATTCTTCTCAGGTTTCCTTCCTCTAGTAGCCTCAACCTGTTCTCCAACTTGACTTTGTGTTCTGCTCCCAGCTCGAAGGTCACGTCCTCTCCGAAGGCGTCTACCCTCGTCGCCAGAGCCGCCTTAGCAGCCAACATACGCGACATCTTACCTTTATTCTTAGTACTACACTGACCAACTAACTGAGCATGGTAAATCAAACCATACTTTGGCGTATCCTTCTTTGTCTTCAAAGCTCTAAATAAGGCTTTCTCAGCACCAAAGATTTGCAAAGTTGAAGCGGGGTGCTTAGCCAAGTTCATCAATGAGCCAGCGTGGGCAATCAACCTAGCTCCAATGTGTTCCCCAATCAACACAGTGAGATTCGGCGCCATGGCCATCATTCTAGCCTTGAGGTAGTCTGTTAAATGTGTCCTATAATCTGTTATTGAGATGATCTCATCACATAAATTCTGTATATTTAAGATATCATCATCAGAGATCTCCGTGCCCATGGAAATCTCAGCTGCCTCTTTAACTTTCTCTTCTAAGTCTTCAGGTAGGATGTCAGATAGATCTGTCTGTGAAGCGTTGTCTCGGGTACCAACCAATTTGACTATTTTGACAAACAAGGTGTTGTCTGTGATAATTTTTCCTAGCTCGGGGAAGTGCCATCCATACCACTCTCTGCACCTCATAATGTAGTTGTTTAATTCCTTGTCTAAGTCATCAAGTAGACATTGAGCTTGTACTATCATAGTGTCAATTTTGTCAGGAGAGAACTTAAGTTTGTAGCGTGAGAGTGAGTGAGCAAGACCGAGGGCCATAGCTGTCATTTCTTTCTTTGGTAGTCCAGCGAGCAGACTGTCCATCTGTGAGCGGATACATCTGAGGAGCTCCTGCACATTGTTGTTTGATACACATTGTAAATCAAACTTCTCTCTGATGGCACTGCCGAGCTTGGCATCTCCGACTAGGATCTGGTCCTGGACATCTTTGCTGACATACTTCTTGAGCGCTTTCTTCAAAGGTTTGGAGAGTTTTCCTTCAATAAGTGCTGTGGTGGCTGCCAGAGCTTCTGCTGTGTCTTCGAACTTAATGAAGTTCTTTAGTTTGACACTGTAATAATGTGAATTTGTAAATAAAGATTCCACTAGTGCATATGGAGACAAACAATGAATGAGTCAATGATTTAATATTGTTCATGAAAAAGTAATTTACGAGTAAGTGCTGCTTGGAAATTAAATAATAATATCCTGAAACAACTCACACACGGTTATCTGATCCCAAGCTAAGCAGAGCTTGTGTTATGGTAACCAGACAAATCAAATCATTAAAAATATAATTATGTTTTTAATGATAATACCATAAAGAAAAATATGTTTATTTTAATTTTTTAATAGGTATTTCAGAATTTCCACATATTATTACACATATAGGTGCACAGTACTGTGTGCTATAATAAATGAATAACAAACTTACATTGAGGAAGCTCCCTCCGGAGTGTTGAACTCCTGATACAAGTCATCAATCTGTGTCAACTTTGAATCATCCAATAGCTACAACAAAAACAAAAAAAAAATTAAATCTATGATGTAATGTAAATAATTATAAGGGCACTGGCTCTGATCTCTAGAACTAGACCCAAAACATTGTTTTATTAAGCAGCATAATAATAAAAATATAAGTGTATTTTTAAAATGGTTTCTTTGAATTAACAAACTTACAGAATAAATAAACTAACTCATGAACGATAAATAAAGACAATCATCTTCAATTTGATATCCCATGCATAAGGCTCATAGTGATTAAAAAAATAAATAAGTCAACCTAAAAAATTGTTTTGTTTCATAACCTATAAACAAGGATGTGATAAGAAAAAATATGGCATTTTGTTGTTGTCAACAAACCATCATATATTAAAAAAATATTAGAGCTACTTAATTTTAACTGGTGACTGTTAAGGATCATTTAACTTTATCAACAGTTATCTAAAAATACCACTTTTGTGGATTTCGGCAATTAACCTAAATATTTATATCAATAATACCCAGTTATGACTGGTTCTTTTAAACCTTAAACTTTTACTTTAAACTTAGCATTTAAGGTTATTATTAACATGTCTTATAAGGTGAAACCTTATTTGAATAATTACCAAACTTTAAAAACGTGTTTACAATCTTTACAAGTTCGTGTTATATTTCGTATTCTTACGGCATTATTTACAAATGTGAATAAAACAGCTATAGCAATGTTATATAAACGAAAAAAAAATAACTTTTCGTGTGAATTAAAGTTGTAAATACAGTAACAATTGGTTAAAATATAGTAGCGTTTGAGGTTAGAATTCACACGTGTCGTGGTATACCTTGAATATGGCGTACCCCGCCGAGGTTTCGAATAGAATCAACATCTTGATAACTCAACAATATCACTAATATGTTTTTCACTTGTCTTATAATGAACTTGCCGAATTAATAAATTTTTAAACAAACAAGGGACGCTAACTACAGCATCGCGTGAGCTTTACGGCGACTATTTGACAGAAAAGACGAATGTTGCCAGTTTTCGATTTAAAACATCACAGTGGTGCCACTGTTATAAAATATTTGTTTGTGAAATACATCGATATTATTATAAATGAATCGGTTGAATATAATAATAATATGGTCAATGATTATATAAATACATGAAAAAATAAACGAGAGGTTAAATTACATTGAATTAAAAAACATCATAATTATTATGGTGCCGACTTCAGTAATGATTATTAGAACTTCATTAATTTACTGAGATTCGGGAAATTAAATAGACGTAACAACGTTGCTTTTTAGCATTAGGAAAAGGGTACGTAGAAGATATTCGCTTAGCTAATACTCTATACACAGTGAAAAAAGCGAATAGAGAGCGGAAAAAATAGCTATAGCAAGAACTTAATAATTTTATGTAAACCGTTATGTATTTACCTATTTTTTATTTATAACCACCTAATAAGCAATTTGCGGTTATCGTGAATTGCTTGGTAACGAACAAATTAATATAAAGCTTTCCATCGGTCCTAATTAGAAATAATAGTTATATAATTTACCTTCTTGAGAGTGACGTTCATGTCTATAACGTTTCGCCAGCTATGTGGTCCCGGGTTTGGACCTCGAACGGACGGATAGAAGTGCTGTTGTTACTTTGGGGGTTCACATTTATTTATATTTGGTATAAATTAATATTTTAACCTATTAAAGAGCTAGGTTGCCTTATGTCTAGAACTGTTACTAAGTCTTATGACAGAGATTATTGTAAGTATATTGTTCAAAGTTATATTTAGTACCTAGGCATGAATAAGTTTGGTCATATAGGTATCTACTAGTTTAAGGCGACGTCTGTCTAAGTTATGCTGTATCGCAGAACCTTACTGGTTAAACTAGCGATTTAAGTTTTCAGGGTCGGACGTCGATTCAGGGGCTGAGTTAATAACTAATTAATATGAATGTGTTTCAGAAGACCCTAGTGCTTTGTCGCCACTATGTTCCAACTACGGTTTGTTTATTAGGTACACTGAAAAAAGTGCCTACTACCTACCTACCTTAACGGGAAAATCTTAAGTAGGCAAACTAAAGATAAGGTTTACCCGTTTATGTAGGTACCTACGCTGAGTAAAGTATGACAGAAATTCCAATTGAAATCGTCGGTTACCAATTACTGTACCTAATTATGCTCACTGAAGTAGCAACGCCTTGTAATTTAATGTGTAGTCTACTTTAAAATACGAGCTAAGTAATACATTTTAAATCAGAATGAAGCACTCTCGAAAACTTATTATGAACATTAAGTGTTCGTTCGTCCCACTTCGTTACGAATATAAATATTTGCCAAATGGATTTTTTGAGCGCGCCTCGCTTCGATCAGGCGCTACGTGAATTCGGAAATTCAATAATTCTGCATAAAGGCATGCATCCACTCGCGAGCGGGGTGAATGATAGAGCGAATGAACGAGTGAATGGATTCCATCGAGCGGAGCGGTGAGTGAACGAGCGTCTGCGTCAATCCGAGTAAGGAACGTGATTATTTTGTGTATTGGATGTTCCGATTGAAACGTAGGTATTCCGTTTATTTTCAAAACATTTTAGGCTTATACAAGAAATTGGATTGCGCTGAACGCTTTTAGATTTTTCTATACAATATTGCCTTAGCGTTCTTACAGAAATGTGCGGAAATATAAAGTAGGATTCAATAAAGGCGTGCCTAAATAGGTTTGTAGATTTACGATTATGTGATGTCGTGTGGTCCAGCCGATTGCTTTCCGCGGGAGTCGCCAGGCGCCAGGCGCCACAGATATGGCTTTCTATAACATTCAGTTGTTGCTTGTTCAAGGTAAGCCTACAGATCCCATTATCATAAAATACACAAACATGTTACTTTACTATTTATTCTTCTTTTTAACAGACGACTCCTGCAATAGGCAACCTTATCTCACTATTGACGTGTGGTTCACATGGAATCGAACCCGCAACACATCACTGTAGAGTATAGATTGTTTGACATGCAACTCCTTTGGCACTCCTCATGACTCCAGCAATATTAATTTGCACGTGTTACGCTTGTTAACTGAAATTCTAAAAGACTGATTCAACCTGAATACACAGACGGACGATCTTTCAAGCTCTACTTGTATCAATAAGTACTTAGTTCAAGTAAACGTAACCGTAGCGCGGGAACTAATATTCGATGACTCCATTTATTTCCCGGCGCACAAACAAACGCTAACCGGCGACGCTGGCTCACTCCATTATACTACACGTACGTCAGGAATCGATGCTTTTGTGCTCCAACTGGGTCAATTACGTTCAGAGCTCTACATCCACAGCCTGAAATTTTAGGTTATAAAAGAAATTACTTCAAAGAAAACTTAAGGGGTATTTGGATATAAAATCTTAACGATTTTATGTTTACAGCGAGTCGTTAAACGGTGGCGGGCTAATGTGAGCCGAGGGTCGCCCAGGGGAGCGATTAGCCGCGGCATCGACTAGTGATCCGGGCCACTTGATGGCTCGCCGCAACACACCTGCCGCCCGCCATCACCCGCCGCCGCCAGCTCCGGTTTATGAGCCTCCGTGGTGACAGCGGGTCTCAAAGATAAATGCCGTCGTTACCGCTCTGCATGTTGCCTACCTTTAGATTTGTAGTCGACGATTCTGGGTTGATCTTTATAAATAGCTGCTTTCGCATGTAAAATTTTAGTAGAAAAAGCAGGGTCGGGTAACTTATTGAAAGAATTCCGGACTGAGAAAGGGTGGTGAAAGTTTAACCCGTAGAAAATGTTTAGTGGCATAGCTGATAATATCGGATCCCTTTCTAGTGCCAATTTCTTTTGTGATTTTGTTGAATTGACACATTTTGAACCTCGCGGTCTCAGAAGTGTTTAATCGAGTGTAAAAATAACTGTTTCCTTTCAACGTTTAAAATGTGATTCGGTTATTTACTTACTCTCCTTTTGGTATTTCTACCTAGGTACCTCTACTTTGATATTTGTATAAATCTACCTCTTTAATAGGTAGATACTATTTTATTTTAGTTTAATATTTCTTTTCACATAATTCACCCTTTACGATGCAAAATAAATAATTATAACCTCTTTTCAAGCCAATAATATTTAATAAATCTTAGCGCAAAACATTTTAAATCTATCTTGCGTTTTAGCGGTCTTCGAACCCTGTAGCTATCCAGGTTGTTTCAGACATAATTTTCTCGCTCCCCAGTCTATCTCGACGATATTGAAGAAAATTGCTATCATTATCCAGCACACGCCTACCTGCGCTCTTGCCTTTCGCAGGAATATACTAATTCTAGGCTTGTTAGTTACTTTTAGATGATTATTATTGCTTTGGTTTTATAAGATACAGAAAAAATAATAAAGACAACGACAAAAAAGTTACAACTGACATTAAATACTTTTATCTGGGGGCACGGCAGTGCCCCAGCCAAGTCTCGAGCAAAACGGGCAGGCCGTACCATTCTTTTCTCGAAGCGTTTCGCGGCTATTTCATTAAATATATCTGGAACATAAACCGACACTGTGCGGCAGGTCTACGACACGAAAGGTCATAGTCCTACCAAACATATGTGTCCCATTAGCAGTTAAAAACCATAACTTGTGTAAGTACAACAATTACTCACCAGACAGCAAAAATAGGGTAATTTTAAACTATCTAAGATTTAAGAAAATCGTCCTCCTGCAAATAAGTGTACTTTTACATGTAGCATTTATTTTCTTTTTAGAGTTATTTTTTTTTATTTCTACCATTACTAGGCACGGTTTGGTATTTAATTGTGCAATTTCTAGGCAAACTCAAAGTTTTCAATTTTAAAATCTTGATTTTGGTAACATCACGATAAACATAAGGGTTTTAGTGTATATTTTAAGGTTTCTTACACGCAGACAAAGTTCATACCTTAGCGATCGAAACGGCAGTAAATAAAATAGACAGGGATTAACTAATAACAGGAATAACGGCATCCCTCAGCTACTTCCTGCAATAGGAGGGAGTATAATACATGTCAGATAGCGTTAATAATTACAACAGTTTACGATGTTTGCGGATGCTAATAAGCGCGTTAATTAACAGGCAATTTGGATCGCGTGTCAGCACCCCCGATTGATTTATTAGCTAATGTTAACGATTGGCACCTCATTTAAATTATGACCCGACTAATAAGCTACGCGGATTAGCCATCATTCAATTATAAAATGATTTTGAGCAGAGTTTCATGTTTAACTTTCTGTTATTAATCATGTATCATTAACTGGATCATACCGATACGATACTCAACTAACTAGAATCCTAATTAGAAACAGTCATTGAAAATTTCCTGAAAATACTAGGCTTTATTTACCTTCATGAACTGAACATGAGCGTTACTAATAATCTAATGACGCAAATGAAAATAGGAAAAATTCGTATGTGAAACCTTCTTAGAATACCTTTTCCCAAAAATGTGCGAAATATTCCAAATATCAAAACCCTTTGCATTCTAAAGAGGCCATGTTTCTTGCTGCGGGTCAACGGTGTGATGATATCATTTCTCTTTTAAGTTTCTGGATCACAAAAAATTTGAATCAGTTACCACCGTCAAGCAAGAGCAAGCAGGCCTAGTGATCAGATTAATTATCCCTTTGTATAAATAATAAAGAAGGAACAATCCTTCTTTATTATTTATACAGAGGGATAATTTTAAGCCGATAGTAATAATTACTATTTAATTTCCCCTTAACTAATCGCACTCCAGTAAGATAAGCAGTGTTTTCTAATCACTTTTTACACGTCCTTAATCCCGTGAGCACGGGTGACGCGCATCACTAATTGCTGGCCGAAACGTGTCGCGCCCGAATAATCCCAACACAGGGTTGCCAGCTTAACACACAGCTTAAATTTTTGGTAGTTTGTTGTGGGCTTGTTTCTTTCATATTTTTTATATACTGGTATAGAAAGAAGAACCAATATTTTCAAACATACCTAATTAATAAATATAATAGTTTTCAAGATGTCTCGAATGTATCAATCTCTTATAAAAAGTCTGTTTAAATTGTTTTGAAATAGTCTCGTATTTAATAAACATCCTACACACAATTTAGTTAACGAGTTTATCAGTATCAGTGATGCGATGCCCACTAGGTATCCTTCTGTAGAAAGGCCACGCTTATTTAGTTAGGTGATTGAAACGCCTACACAAATCACCCGAGCAAAACAACCGTCTTGTAACTCGTAGGCGTTTCTTTGTTTATACAGTCTGTATTCATCTGTTGTTTGTAACAAGATGTTAGTTAATTTCTGTATCTCAGTACAAAAGTATGAATTGATATTTTAGGCGATTGAGAAAATATTATAATGTTACTTAAGTGTACTGTAACAGTGGGACTTGACCTTTACAAGTTGTAAATTATTATTATTATTATTCATTTTATGAAATATTTAAAACTTGGTAGATATTATATCAGAGGAGAACACCCAAATTCAAATGAAAGCTGCTAGCACCTACACAATTGATTTCCAAGGAAAATAATAAATGAAATTACAGACAAACTAGAAAAAATTGAACAGTTAATATAATTGGCCTGTAAAAAAAAACAAACTTCTTTATTTGACTTAGGCTACAAAGTAGCGCTTATCAATGTCAATACAATACAAAATTACAATACAAAAACATAACCCTTCTTGGCAGTCGGGTAAAAACGACAGCACCCTAAGGATCAAGCAACCCTGTCCCCACTTCTGGGGGTCCGCGCGGATGGCACGATAATTGTGAACTTGTCTTAGACGTTACCGCTCGTTTAATTAGAACCAGCTCCTAACACTACGATAGCTATTAGTTCAAGCACTTGCTAGCGTGGGAATGATTTGATTGTATTAAAAAGCGGAATTTAATGTCTGCTCATGTTTTAGCGTATATTCATTTAAAAGAGACGCAAAACATTGTTACTGCTGCCTTATTTTTTAATTTAATTATAAAATACACCCGTATTGTATATTATTATGTATAACCACACAAAAATATAACATAGTTAAATATTAATGCTCCTACGATGCCGCCATTAATGTCGCAACTTATCTACTGGGCCAATGTACTCTAATTTAAATCTACCATCGACACGAAAAGAAGAACAAGATGTCGTTGTTTTAAATAATAATCTTTTGATTGTCTAGACATCGTTTATTGATTCTTCTTTAGGTAGTCTGTGGTATCCACAGTGGGACACATTAGTTTTCAGAAGTCCTTAGATTTTAGAATAAACAGCTGAATATCAAAGCGTAATTTAAGGCATCCATCGATCCCGGCAGTAATCGCGGTTGGCTCGGGATGTTCCCACTATTTATGTGCGACTAAGCGATCCTCGGGGACGACTCACCTGGACCCTTGTTCCAAAGCCTTTGTTCCAACGCATTAAGGTTCATTTTCCTAATGCCACCAGACTTGCGGTCGACAGCACATTGTTTGGGTATAGTAATGTTTTCAGACCTCTTCACAGAGTTTATGTTATTGTGTGTATCTAGTATTATTAGGGTAAGTTAAGAGCTCGCCTGACCTTACTTACGTTTAGGTTAGGTTTTGTTCGATCTTGTACAACACTCTATTTACTACAAAGTATCTTTATTTAGGAACACAGTTCTTTGCGGTAGAAAACTAGTTCCATTTCTTTCTTCTTCAAATTGTTTATCTTTTGTATTTTTAAACGACCTCTTGTCGTTGTGCAGTATTAGATAGCGTATAGTAGAACTGACCTAGTACGGATGTAATTTGGCACTAAATAATAACGTAGGTCTATACAACAGTGACATAGCTGTTCTAATGAGTGTAGATAGATGCCTACATATATAATGAATAAACCAAAACGCAACTTAACCTATGATCCGTACGACCTTTACTCCACTCCCTACATTTTTATTATAGGTTTGTATAAACAGTTCACTTCGTAATACTGAAATAAAAACATCAGGAGCAGCTCACCGCTGACGGAGGGAACAATAAAAGTCATCGTTAATCTTATTCACACTCAACTACGTTATATTCAGGGAACATTTATTTTCGCGGATTTTATTGTAACGAGCGCCGTTAATTTTGTAGTTTGTTTTATATTAATAGGCTTCCTAAGTAGCTTTTTTGACATCGTTATTATCTTTGTGGTAATTAGGTTCTGTTGAATTATGTTACTTTTTTCCGATACGTTAGGTACCTATATTCATGTTTCGAAAAGGACCATTGCCAAAGGAAAATTAATATATATATTATGTAAGCAATTGTCTTACATGACATGTCTTGCATATTATGACGATGACATTTGTATCTTAAATATGTTTTTAGCTAGAATAAGATGAAACTTATTGCCTGAATAACTACAACTGTGAACTCTCTTCGCCCTGAGGAAAGCAAATTAGTATTGGGCCAAGCTAACCGAATGAAATTTAAGTCACCAATGACACATCTCGATGTAGAACCCATAAAATCAGCTAGCTTATAGCCAATTACCGATCCCACAAGTCGCAACTCATAAATAACCAACAAAATAATGAACAAGGGCCTGATCAGCAACAAAGCCTCCTGTCCTTCGCGACGCACGCCATACACTCGCTATCTCATTACTTGCACAAGTTAATTCGGAAATTCCGCAAGTTTCGCGCGAGGGGCGTGTGATTAAACTTTTCCTTAATAAAACATCCGACGGGGAGGGGGAGCGGGGAGGGAGGGGAAAGGGGCAGGCGGGGTATGTATAAGACAAAGTTAGCGGTTGACAACAAAAATGGTTTTTTTAAAATAGAGAAACAAATCTTAACAAGCGGGCATGTAACACATTCTTAGAAGACCCTCTGGCTGAAATTTTATAGGAGCCCTCCTATAAAAGAGAGAAGTTGATAAAGGAATATTATCTCGTATACAACTAAGTATATACAGTACGAGAGAAGCTGCATATTGTGATAACTTAATGTGGCATCTTAATCTAATAGTTTGTTACATTGTTTCTTCATCACTTTTGATGAGTATTATTGCAAGAACCAATAAATGTGATTATAAAATAATTATTGTCATGTATATTTTATTCAACGAGCGCTCTACACCATTCCTACTCACAGTCAGCATTCTTCTCCAAGGTATGGAAGTACGTGACAACTTCGTCGTTGCTAACTAAATTATGGTCTGCCTCCTTTCTGTGCCTTGCGAAGTCGCTCAGACGGAGGTAAAAATGTTCTACACAAGTTACACGAATAATAAATAATACACAATTACGGGGTATTTTAAAAGTTTTGAAGAATTTCGTCTGTGGTTTTATAAAATGATCACATACGTAAAAGTCTTTGAATAGTAATAGGCATTAAGGAAAAAGGAAGGGTTGTTTTAGCTTTTCAACTTTACTAAAAGTGTCCAATAACAGTACAGAGATGTAACTATAATTACGTGCTGTCTGGACTTTTATGATACTATCTACCAGCTTTTCCAACGTTACTATCGTCACGTATTGTACTTCTAGCAATCTAGCTGTAAGCAGACGAAACTACACTCTTACAAAAACTCCGCCAAAACTTTCCGAACTAAACGAAAGCTTTAAGGCAAGACTTAACCATCGTTAAAGAGAGTAGTGTACATGCTGTAAATGTTTCTGCAGACAAACAGACATTTACATGCAAAGGTACGTCAGACTCAAACGACTGCAACTGAAAGTCTTTGTGACGCAAACTTAGGTGATATTGACGTAACTGTCAATATTGACTGCGCGTCTGATTACAACTGAACTTGGGAACTGCAGGTCGAAGGAAATGTTGGAGATTTTGCTGCTGAAGTACTTAGTTTTTAGGGTTTTGACGATGTTGAACGTCTAAAGTTTGTTTTGCATAGTTTGCCATAACAACATCGGCCTACTTCTATCTTCTATCTACTTATATACGAAACATCACCGTAAAGGTCTTGAGTACCTATTTTGTTCTAGGTAATTTTCCTGCAGCTTACTTTCTTTGTACAGTTTATTTGAAAACTCAACAGCTTTTCCGGGTTAGGTCTCAACTGTATATTCAAACCATTTGAACACACCTATCGCAAAATCATCAAGTCAATCTCCAACACCACTTACGTACCTACTCGTACGTACGAGGCGCGCGACCCCCGCGCCTTGACGCGACCCGCCAATATCGAGTGGCCACACATATTGGATGCGTCAGGAACTTGTCGGCGCACTTGTGACGCATTTACATATGTCTTGTCAATATTGATGTAGCAAGTACATAACTATTCCTCATTGTGATAATATAAACTAAAATTCTAGTGTTATACTAGTGTCCTTTTTGTAAATAATAAGCAGATGTGAATTAATAATGAAGTAATGAAACATTTTGCTTTCAAAACATATTGTCTAGAGTACTTTCCTCAGAATTTTGTTAATCTTGGAATTGTACTGCAGTTGAACATTCTTGATCCTATATAAATCTAATAAACTACATTGTTTAATTATTAAAGAAACATTTTATTTAATTACCTACGTTGTGTAAACTTTGAGTTTAGTTATAGAATTTCTCGGTATTTTTCATTATTATCTGCTGTTTGCAAGTTTCTTATTTCTGTTGCTTTTTTTTTCATTCTCTTAAAGTTAAATTAAGCTTCAAACATAAACCTCATTAAATCAATCAATATAAACTAAAACTTACATCAAAAACAATATCAAACAAAACAGAATTAATGTATAAAGTAAAGTTTTTTAATATCGTGTTGTGAGGAGAGTCGCGACACTCAATTACATCGCAAGTAATTGGTCCTCCGAGACGCGCCTGTGATGGATCACTGAACGCGCAGAGATGCGGGAGACTTGATACAGTGGGGAGACTTGATACATAGATGTGTGTTATTGTTTTATGTAGCCACGGATTATTAATGTTTGTAAAAATTACATTGATTGGATTGTGACAGTTTTTTTATGTTGATGAGAATAGGAGCAGAGTACGACTTGTTTTGTCTTTTATCTCTCGAAGGCTTGCCATATTCTTATGCTATTACCTCTAAGTAAAGTTGAGCTCACCGCTATCCATCAATCTAATATTATTGTAATTTTAATAAAGAATTGTGTACCATAGTCAATGAAAGATAAATTTATAAAAACAATGCCCTTATTGAAAATTTGTCACCTACAAAATACTTAACTCAAAACATTCAGCACACTGCACACTGGTTCAATATGCCGTAAACAACAAAGTCCTCGCACATAGCTTCCATATGATATGGACCATATCTCTCGGTTATGCGAAATGAATCGTATAATGGTTAACATTACACTTGAGAGTGTAATTAGACGGAGTATCGAGTTCGAAGCAGATCGGGTTTAATTACATAAGTCCTGTAATGTGCGCCATTACCCGTAAATAATATTAATTAGACAATGACAAGCAGATAACGCTGTTATGGACTTTAACACAATAAGCGCGGCCTAAACAACTTTGTATGGGGTTACGTTAATGTTGTTCGTTGGATTTATGCCTCAGTTTAGAACTTAATGGTATTTATTTTGCTGGTATACGACTGTGATTTAACGCTTTAAATTTGTGAAATGTAGATGAATGTTTGGAACATGTAACCCCAAAAACAAGGCACTAAAAGTTGCGTCAGAATCCATCAAGTGTTACAAACAGTTTTATCGTATTTCCTATGTTGAATATATTTATTATTTTACTGGTATAAGGTACTTATATCCATATATTATATGTGAAACTATAAATTTACACGCCATGCGCGTGTTGTCGTTATTTCAATATGAAGCTAACCACGTTCATAAACGCACAAATCTAATGCAACCGTGCGTCTATTTCCATACTAATGTCACAACAGTATCGCTAGAATACCACACGAATTTGTTTTACACGGAACCCATAATTGACTACTATAACTACCAAAACAAACATTAACATTAATATGGCAAACCACCTAGGTTACTAGGTATACGAGGGCAACCACAGAACTTCACGCAATCGATATGATGTCGAAATTAAAACAATATTGCCGGCTCATTGAGTACGAAGCGATACTTTTATGATTGCATATTCCTGTTCATTGCCACATTAGCTACTTAATTAATTCTGTAATCAAAGGCATTGAGTTGGAAACGGTTTAGAAACGGCAGATATCCGTGTATTATCGCGTCCTTTCAATGAAAAGCATGAGAAATAAGTTTCATTGAAAACTTTTTTTGAATAAAAATGTTTTTTTTAATGGATGCTGATTAGCTCTTATTCTATATTCTGTACTGAGAGTTTTTGTTTATTTAGCTTCAGATATGAATTGACTCTGTATAATAAGTTTTAGATGATTTTGATTTTGATGTGGTATACACAATTCCTGATATTTTAGATTTGTAGGAACAAATCTAAAAGAAATATGAGGACCCTGATCGTTTGTTTAATTGAGGTCACAGTGAGAGTTGCCTATCACTAGCAGTATGGTATATAATATTAAATTTATTAATAATAATAGTTATTTAATGTAATTAAGTCCCTAGCATACAAACAATCAGTAGAGATCTACTCTTTAAAAATTTGAAACAATCACGATGTGCCCATTAAAGCCGTCTGTACTATTTATTCAATTCAGTCTGGGAAATGAAACAATAAATTTATAACTTAAATATTCTCAAAACACAATTGAAACTGCAAAGGAAAAATCTAATATTTCAAACTTAAATATAATCAAATTCTCTACACGAATATAAGCAACAAAACGCTACGAGTTTCGCTCCTCGTAGCGGCTGCGTAGCTAACAAGCCCCATTTGTAGCACGTATTTGCAATATCCCGTAGCTGTAGCAGTTGGTTCCACGAGTGCAACTTTAATATTTGCTTCAATTGTGTTTCAATTCTACAATTGCATTCTTGTATTATATTGTGCCTTAACTAGCTGGTGATGATAATTTGAATGTATTCTAAAACTTATTTGAGCCCTAATTTTGTATAGAATTCATTAAATTATCCGACTAAGACCACATTCAAGATACGACACGAACACAATTTTATAAGTATGAATAGTCATTACAACTAAATTGAGTTACCAAGCATCATCAAAAGTCAATGTTACAAGAGTAGGACCAATCAACGCAGATTTTTGTGCTGATTTTAACGACGTGTATAACTCAATATCACCCAAAAGACTTAGTAATTATTGCCTTTATTTTACCAGTACTTTACCTAAATTATATTAACTGTCTGTAATTATAAAATCTTGTTTTAATGCATAAGAAACATAGAATCAGGAACGCTTGTTGCTTTTAAACAGTAAGCACTACGACTCCTCTTTCACTAGCAGTATTCCCACAAGCTTTACGAAATGAATTCCCTCAAAGTTGAGTCCAACATCATACACACATTTATAAAACATTCCATTACAAGTTATTCAACGTGCTTACCAAACATGAAAGGCAGAATTACCGCGAACAAACACACAGAAGTGAAATTGTTTTATGTTAACTTACGTATGCACATATGTATCGGCTTTTTAGGTTTGATAAAGCACACTTGTGTACTTATGAGTTGTGTTCTGTGAATATAAGGCTGGTTCCACGACTGACTTTATTTGGTTTATTTTAATTGGTCCTGTGAGATGGAGTATTTATTCTTGATTGATTGGAATGTGTGTTTGCATATCATTAAGAAAATATCTTTATGAGTATTTGTGCATTAAAAATCAAGCATTGTTTAAAAATGATAGCTTTTTTTATTGTTAGAGATTTGCTGTAAATCCAGTAACACGAAAAACAATTTGTCACGAGTTAATCCACAAGTACATCGTGTAAAGCCGGCCTTAATCCCATCACTCGGCCTCGCCCACAAGGGGAGCATAAAGAAAATTTACATGTTATGCGTAAATTTCTCGTGAAAAACTCGTCAACACTTAACGTGCGTAGGGTCGCATGTAAATAGACCTGTATGTTTGATACGTGAGAGATTTTTACATTATCTGCACGCATCGGGGATTGCCTGATATCTCTCCCAGTATAATAAACTGGATTTATTATCTTGTTACGAAGTGCGACGAGACAATGGATGTCAGGGAACTTGAGGGAAGAGTTTAGAGATGATTTTGTTTGTTTTCATGAATTTTTGTATTAACATTTAACCAAATCTCTTTGAATATGATTCAATATCAAATTTTGTAGATTTGGCCACTTCCATTAAAGGACACTAAAAATTAAGATCGTTAGCGCTAATAGGCGAAATGTAATTTTGCAACAGCCTTATTTTTGTTACCTTAACATTAGAGGGAACAAATACAAAGTGCTGTGACTTTATTACCACTTGGAGAAACAAAGGGATGCGTCTCACAGGACCTGGTTGCACCAAAAAGTTTTGATTGATATGAGTTCAAGGTAGTAAAATAGTTAGTAACTATCTCATTGTATTACGTATTTAAATTTTCATGTGTATCTTAGGTAGACTGTAGGCTCTTGAGTTTTCAAAATTGCATATTAAAATTTGTGGTTGCAAGAAAATAAAAGAGGCAGTGTCTCTGCGACAAAATCCTGTGAATAAACCAGTAAATATAAAAAAAATAATATTTAATAAAAATAATATTTTATACAAGAAAAAGATTAAGACCAGCATAACACGTAAAATATGGACGAGGTTACATACTATAGTTGAAAAACAAAGTAGTTTAACACCTTTATCTGAAAAAGGTAAGCATATATCACAATCAACATTATGAGCAATAAAGTTTTAGTAACACAACTCTTTCATTTCCTTAACATCGCTACATAAAAAGTACATTTAGAGGTTAAAAAGGCATGTACACACTGAACGTAATTGTAGTTTCATTATTTAAAACACAAATGTAACACAGAAGTTCTACTTTGAACAAAACTCATTTAAAGTATTATAATTTACATGCATTATGTTCTAAATTTTATGGGCACACAAACCAAAAATTATGTTTCAAAAATGTCTGTGAGCTTTCTTGTTACTATTTTTTATTTTTGGCTAGATACCACATAAAATAAAATTCTATAGTTTGAAAGTAATATGAGCCACCAGATTTTTGTTGGAACTGACTTTCAGCAATTAAATCATCAGGAGCTTTTTAATACTAGTAATTTTTTTAGTAAAAGTGTGTTGTTTTTGGGTAGTATTACATTTTTAAGGACTGCTCCTTCTGCATTCACCTACATCACTGGCTGTGGGACTTGCAAATGCGCACTTTTAAAGGCCAGTCCACATCAAAAGGACTCGTTACAATTTTATTAGTGGAGTAACACCAGTACAGTATGTCACGGTAATAAAACTCCCGTAATGCAGTCATTACCCGGAATTACTCGAGTATTACTTATTATGAGAATTACTGCGACGTGACGACACTTTACTGTTTCATTCCGGTACTAGCTTTTTGTAGGAATTTCTCTTGTACCGCAAACTTGGAGAATATATTTTTATTATTTTGAAGTTATTAGTACTGATATCTAATTTCCTACACGTTTAAAGTTTCACAGTTAATATAGAGCTCTCTCTGTATCTACTATTAAATAAAATTCCAGAACAGGATAGTTAATCCATTGTTAACTACCTAAATCATACATTTTTTAATGTGAATTATTTCGGTTATGTAAAACACTTTAAGTATGTGGCTACCACTTCTCAATTAAAAGCGTAAACATAAACGTATCTCTAATTCCCATTTCTATACCAATTTATCCAAATCTCCGTTTCCAAAGTATCAAAAAAAGGTTATATACAATTTCTTTTTAAAAAGAAGCAAAGTATTGAATGACCTTTTTACTTTTTCTCATTGAAATTAAGGCGGGAGTTCAAAAGCCACTGCGACCTATATTGATCTATTGTGACGAATAAATTGTATGGAGGCCCTCAACAAAAATACCCGACTAACAAGGTTTGCACAAATTCTTAAGGATCCCTCTTTTTACCCTAATTTTAAGATTTTCGTCAGGGATTTTTTAAGGTAACATTTAACTTTTTATGTCCTATCAAGTTAAAAAGTACACTAAGTACTATAGATAAAGCTTTCATAAATTTAGATCATAACTTTATTATTGTTATTTTAGGATAACTACTTTTGGAACAAAAAAAAATATATCCGAAGAAAATTATATTTCCTTCCAAAAACTTTATGTTTGTTCTATTTCACACAAATAACTCATTTCAATAGTAACACAACTAACTGGTTCTCACATCAAAAACTAAACCATTTACATAAACTAAACTGTAATAAACTATTACCTAATACCAACACATGGCAACACTGAACCGTATCCGGTACACAATAGCGCAAATTCATTTATCAATACCCCGATCCCACACAAGTGACATATTGCATGATACTTACAGAAGTACCAATTGCAACGGACCTGTGAAAACAGTCTACGTAAGTGTTCAGCTATGAATTTTGGTGATGACCCGATGAAATCATCTGAACACACCGGACATTGGTACCTGACATATTGACTCATTTAATTTTTTTTTTATTACTACAGTAGTAGACAGATAATACAAATGATATGCAGAAGGAATCATGTACCTAATAGCGTTTAGGGGTATTCAGCGACTAATTTCGTCTTGTACTGTCTGTTTGTCTCATAGTAGTCAGTAGTGTCCTTTTTGTGGGTGACCTCTGATACCTCTTCTATATGTCACTGGTCAGCCAACTTATAGACCCTATTGCAGCCCAATTTGACATGATCAGTGTGGTTTTTTCGAGAAATTGTCCAGTTTACAATACACCTTCTGGTCTACATTTGTAGGTGACATTGACATGGGGTAGCTCTCGTATAAATCACAACAATTCTTGCGATAACTTTTAATTGATTCCCGAAGTCCCGGCGCGGCGCGCGGCGGTGCGGCGGTCGGCCTCGGGTCGGTCTCCGGTCGCTTTCGGCCGCTGTTTGTTTATAATAAGCACGGCTTGTAACGATTTGTACTTTAAAGCTTTAGTAAGATTTGCTTTTGTAGTCGATATCGAAGAAAAACTTTCTGATTAAAATAGATTGTTGGCTTAACTAAGTCGGTAATCAGAAAATCTTTAGATATCATATCAATGAATATTTATTGTAACAGAAGAGACTCTAGATAAATTCAAATTCCTCTTACCTAACCTGTAACCGTATAATTTACCATTTTTTCTATTAAATTTCAAATTTACAAACCTTCTTATTTCAACAGTGTTTTGTTAGACCTAGTACAAAGTGTTATCTAGAAGATATAATAATCATAGTTAACAATGTTTTCTTCTTGAAATCGGTCTAAAGTAGATTTTACTATGAATGTTTTGTTTATCACGTCTTTGATCATTGAAAATTCATTAAACTGCTATTTTTCAGGAAAAAATTCTAATAAAAGGTATCTAGTGCCCTTTCTAAAAACTAGAAACGCCCCAAACATGTTTCAATGTCACAGTAGAATGTCAAGTAATACATTTGAGCAGATTGATTTGAGGACACGCGTCACGCTCGTCACGGCGGCACGTCGGCTCTCGCACGGCCGGCGACCGTGATGGAAGTGGCGGAATTATTACGTATCTAGCAAAAGCCAAGCAAGAAAAATAAACAACAAAAGTTGTGCAATTATTGTGGCATCATCATCATCATCTCCTTACCCTGTTCCCATTTATTTGTGGTCGGCGCAATGCGCATTCAGCTTCTGTACTCTCTACTACTCGTCACCTCAGCATTCACTTCTTTCTTTATCTTATCATTGTAGCACTAGAAGATATGTAGCTGATACGAATTTGAAAATTGAAAGCAATAATCGAGAATTTTTGCGGCCACGTGTAACATTCGTAATACCGTCCCAGTTCTTTGATCTTCGGCTATCGTCACGGCAGGCCCCGGGCCAGCAGCGTGACTGCTGTATGTTGGGGTCATTTACATTAGAAACGTGTGTGTTTTGTAAATATGGCTCTGATTGAAGTTATTTGTATCTCATTTTTGTGTAATAAAAGGTTTTTTGAAAATAAATGACAATTCAAAGACGGTAACTGTGTGTAGGTATGTGGGTTAGGAAAGAGAAGCAACGAACACATATATAATTGTGTCCTTACGTAGTATGTATAACATAAATTTAAAAGAATGAGTAGTAAACAGACTATAAAATATTAAGAAGTACACACCCAAACTTCAGGTTTTTGTTTTATCAATTAAAATATAACCATGCACATTGCTATCTAAAGTGAATGTTTAATGTATGAATAAAACACGTAACAAAGTAATAATAATTCTAATAGGTTCATATAACACGCTAAAATTATGTAACAGACATCTGGCGAGCTTTATTTAGGTAAAAGGTAATTATGATAGACAGACCCTCGCCGAAACAGGGCTGAAGGCACAAATGTTTCGGATTATATAATTTTATTTTAAAACTCCTAGAAATATGTTTTTACCAATTTCGCTAACATTACTGAGAATCGAGCTTTCAAAACCAGCTGTACTGGACTTAATTAATGTGGCCCGACTTAGTTTACAAACATTTGAATATTCGTTTGATATTTTTTTATTTGATTTTTTTCCTTCACACTAAAAAAGTTATTTAAAAATTCTTTGAGCAAAATACCAGCCAAGGATACGCAACTAAAAATTAAAGGTCTGTTTAATACTTTTGTAAATTAACATCAGTAGAATACTGTTTGATATGTAATAACCACCTTAAAGTAAATTAATTCTTTTGCAAAAACAGAACGAATAAAATTAAATGAGAACAAACAAACCTACAACCTTACACGTCTGCTTCCCCCCTGGCGACAACAAGCGCGATAATTTATATACAAAATAGCATCTGAGGCGTCTCCAGCATCCAAAAAGTTCGTCAACTCGTAAAGGGATTACGAAGATTGGGGATCTGTCAGAAGTTTGGATGTCTCGTGAATTATTTATCATTGCTATCTGCCCGCGGAACAGGTACAGAAGGCTTGCATTTACGTCGTGAAACAAGATGATAGATACTCTTGGAGATAGGTCGGGCTTTAAATGCAAGGTACTTCAACCGTGTAGGACATAGTTTTTAGAAATAAATAGGATGGTTGGAAGTATATTTTATTATACAAGTTAAGGCATGATTTTGAACCGCAGTAAACATAGTTTTAGAGAAATATATATATAGTTATAGAAAAATAGTCAATAATCTAAAACCCTGTAACAGCTTTACATCTTGGATCCAAGAACACTGATTATACTGATCACCTTCTGAACTCGTCAGTCACACGAGGAAGATTATGAGAAACCATTACCGGTATCTAGCGATACATCAACATGTAAACAAATCAAGCAATAAAAATGTATCCACTCTAGTGCCAGCTAGTGCCACCTAGTGGCGGCTAGTGGCGGCTAGTGCCACTCGATGGCGGTGATTAGTGTCGTCGGTGATCGATGGAACATCGCCGGTCGCCGCGCTGCTGATTACCGCTAATTATGACGGATGGCCTCCCGCGATTGCTTTATCCTGTTTATACCGAGATTTCATTATAGCTTTTTATTTGTTTATCTACAGGCTATACATCCATTATGTAGGTAGGTGTGTAATTGTCAAGGTCAGATGCCTACCTTAACAGATATTGATTGAATATAAGGGAGCATACGACACGGTGACAAGGGACAATCAACAGGTACATACAAATCATGTCAAAAAGTGGTATCAACATTATAAAATCAGCAGGTATTGCCAAAAATGTAACATATTTCTTCGGTTCTAATCTTGTCTAATAATCTTCTGCAATAGATGCAAGAGCAACATCGTGTATCTCAACAAAAATATAACACAAAATCCAATATTTCAAACGTTTTATGATCCTAAATTCAAAAGTTACCATCCAATAAACACAGAGACCAGAGTTAACCCTTCCGCTGCAGCACTCGATGTCGGTCGAGTAAGCCCAGCTATAATGCGGCCGATACATTAGCAGGCCCCTTGTTTACCGACCTATCGTAATAAGCAATCAGCTGTAACAGGGTTACCGGTAACTTGGTTAGGCGAGGAGCTCGCCAGACGCACGTATTAACGTCATCAGATGCTGTAGTTGTAGTGATAGCACTGTGTTTGTTGTTGTCTTAGTTTAGGAGTTCGACACACAATCAATTTTATTGGATAAATGTCTTTGTGACAGCTGTTAAATACAGAAACCAACCTTAGAGTTGCATAATTATCTATTCAATTCCGTCCAAGTTTAGAAACGTCTCAATGCTTACAATATTTGGGTATATAATTTTGACACACATTTAAAAAAGATTGTCACTTGAAATATTATCTATGATCACCATTTTTAAGCGTAAATATGACACGCCCGAACCCTTTTTTCAATTCAATTCGGACCCCTATCGTAACTTATATCTCCTACCTCCAGTATGAAAAATAAGGGTCCAAAAATAAAACGATGATTATTTGTCGTTTGCACCCTGTTACACAAATCGAAGCATTTATTTCGGTTACAATTTATTTGTTAAGCTCTGTTTTCATTGTTATACATTTTTGCTACACAATATTAATCTAGTTACTTCATATTTTTGCAAATCAAATAAGGTTTTATAAAACCTATTAAGTAGAATGGCTTTTTAAACATGTAGGTACTTGTAAATCAAGATTTAAATAAATCCCATTAACTAATTAAACGTGTAGGCACTGAGGTTCTTACTTATTGATTAATACAAATTTCTTTAAAGTTTTCGGTACGTCTAATACCAAAAATTTTGTTACAACCTATAAAAATTTATATGAAAAAAGTTGAAATGAATCACTATCGTCAATCAATACATATCAAAAGCTGTTACATTGTATGTCACTTCTAATTCACAATCATGCAACTCCAGCTTCCAAAACCCTGTACCAGTCCACTTACGGTAACTTAACGCCAATTATCATACTGCGCACGGCTGCGTGAGTTAGTGCGGCAATTGCTGGACCGCCATCACTCCTGCCGACACTTTAATTAAAAGCCAAACACTCGCCGGCAATCAATCCATACCGTCGAGATTTACCGAGATTACACTGATCTCTGATTGAGGAAAAACTCCCCGAAGCCGAAGATTTTGAGTGTAATTTTATTGATGTCGGCTTAGCTTAAGACTGGGACTGTACGTGACGTGTAATTAAAGACAAGACTAAAATAAACGGAAAGGAATCAACGACCGATTCAGGGTCCTGTTGAGACACGAGGATTTTTTAAAGGATAGATCCATGAATGCTAAGTGCAATATACTAATTGACAGAAAAGCACAGCTTCATGCTAGATTTAGCTATTCCTGTATAGCAATATTTGCGAGATGGAAAGAAATCCCAGCCGCAGTTATTTGTCCTTTACAAGATCATAAAATTACAAATAGCAGAAATATGTTTCCTCTAAAAAAGAAATATGGTTTTAATTATCATTTATAATATTTCGTTGTCTAAATGATTCACAAATAAAGTGTAATAGAATAATATCAGTACAAAACGCAATTATCTATATCAATTACACGTCCAGTAAGTCCCGGCTTATTTTTACGCTGGTCCCTATTTATTCAGGGTCCGCACTACTCCGGACGATGAATATTCAGAGCATCCTATCTGAGGTCCGGGATATAAATCGTATCAAAGTAAATTTGCGTCATGTCAATACATATGTATTTATGATAACGACGAAAGGCTTGGAGATTGCGACCTAATAGCTCTCGTATAATATCGTAGTAATAAAATAACCATGAACATATAATACGAGTAAATACGAGATAACGATAAAGTAATTTGTTTTTGTATTGATATCCGCTTGCCAACCTCTTTGTATTACCTCTCTGTGCAAGGTATCCATTATTTTCTATTATTATCCAATTCTTATTGAAGCTTTATTACTGACATAATAATTTATTTTGTTATGGTTTTCTTCTGCGTGAATCCTGTTTTATGTTTGGGAACAAACGTGGAAGCGGCTTATCTGATGTGATATTTATAAACATTTATACACGGTGAAATCGAAAGGGTATATCTATCCAAAAGGGGTGATGATGTATAACGTAACTTGTTCAGCAAAACCATTTTGTTTACCTTGTCTTCTACACTATATTCGACGGTGTACGTACCTATACTCAAAAATTTTAATAGTTGTAAAATTATCAATGGCAATATCATATTTATTATAAAGTAGAGTCCTTTGTAATCTTTCTTATATATAAAATTCTCGTGTCACAATGTTAGTTACCAAACTCCTCCGAAACGGCTTGACCGATTTTTATGAAATTTTATATGCATATTCAGTAGGTCTGAGAATCGGCTACTATCTATTTTTCATACCCCTAAGTGGTAGTAGGTAGTAGGCAGGTGCTAGGTAGCAAAAATTGCATTGCAACGCATGCCGGGTACAGCTAGTAGTATTATAGAAAGGAATAAAATGTTGCGTTTTATGAACAGAATATGACGCGATATTTTTACGCTTTCCCTTCCATACGAAAAGTGAACCCTTTATGAGAAATTATTTTGAATTCTGAAAAAGATATTACTCACATAAATCATGCATTCACTGGTTAATGAGTCATTTGTTATATAAATAGCGTTTTAATGCCATCGTCGTATTTAAGTATAATAGGAAGACTGAGAAAATAAAACTGAATGTAAAGAGTCAAGGTAATGCTAGTCATTCATTCGTTCATTCATTCCGTGGTCGGTCATAACCATTCTGAAGACTAAGTGTGACCGTGCTATTAATATTATTTATGGTATATAAGGTGCTTAATTTCTTTGCTTTATGAAGGAGTTTCTAAAATATGGCATGTATACGAAAATAAATAAAATGGACTGTCTTACAACTGGCTAAAAAACTTTATCTGATTAAAAATAATTTACCATTGGGCAGTTGAGTCTAGCAGGATTTATTCAGTCAATTCAATAACATACCTCCGTTAAAAAATGCATACGATAATGTCATCATATTCCTATTTCAGAAAGGTGCCAATTAACATAATGCCCCTTCCTAATAATCGTTATATGACCGTCGTGCGGTAACCAAACCACAACGCGTTCCCATGTGCGAGCGCTACCGCGTCCCCATGTGCGAGCTACATTTTTACGAACAGTTTAAAAGCTTTCATATTTATGGTGGAAATATTCGGAGCCTCACCTTTTTACGTGTAGGATATTAAAATAAATGTTTGTTATACTTTGTTGTTTATTGCAAGACGAAGAAGGGATATGGAATTTAAAATAGGTTACACAGAAGCATGCTGTGTATTGAAAAGAAAAATATACCTATTTTTTTTAAGTGTTCTGGAGAAACTGGAAGCACAACATAGCATGGCAAAAGGATAGACAAAAGTAGATTTGGATATTAAATAAGACTGGTCTGTAGATAAATATAAACACTTCATATACGTTTTTACAAATTCGGTTCCCCATATACATAAAGCTACGCAATTTTATTAAAAAATACTTATAAATAAACATGAAAGAAAATGTTAACTGAGGCACGTTTTTATTACACTATTACATAAGTTAAACAGCATTTAAGCGACATAATAAAGTCAAGAATATAAATCAGAGCTCGCACTCGATCCTTTGTGAAGTTTTAACATTCATAGCGCAAATGTGACACCCTCGCGAATACTACTCGGGAGCTGAATACAAAACGAATTCAATATTAAAACGTTACAACGAAATATAAGGCTGAACATACACGGACGCCGACTGCCTCAAGCTGCAACTGCTAGGTAACCTATAGACTTGAGACTTCTATGGCCATCCTGGACTGTATTGAGAGGTAAAAAAACAAAAAAAAAATCTCATCATTACTAGACTGAGTAGTTACAGATAAAATTTTATGCACATAATATAGTGACTGGTGTCTGTCGTAGGTATTGGAAACAAAAGCAAACGGGTGGTAGGCGCCCGTGGTTCACCAGAGAGCAGTCAACAGCTCGCGCAGATCTTACATAAATAAATAAATAAATAAATGCGGACAACATCACATACATTGCTCTGAACCAAAAGTAAGTAGCTAAAGCACTTGTGTTATGGAATTCAGAAACAACGAAGGTAACACAAACACCCAGACCCGAGGCAATGTAGAAAAGTTGGTTTCTACATTGACCCGTCCAGGGATCCAACCCGGGACCTTAGAGCTAGCGACACCTTGAAACCGGTGCGTACGACACTCGACCACGGAGGTCGTCATATAAACTTTGATTACAGACTAACTGCTAGACCAGTTCGTGTAGTATCAGCTTAATACTGTTTCCATGATATTTGGCCGCGACAGCGACTCAATCGACAATGAATAACCCCGGTATTAATAATCATTTATCCAACGAAAGCAGTTTAAGTCCCGTCCCTATTATTACCGGGGCGTTCGTCGTAATTTATGCGGTCATAAAAAAGTATATGCATGCCAGGCGTGGTTTCTGCACGGGATAATTTGTATAGATGCGGTTCGCAGATGGTGCGAGTGACTGTAACTAGTATGTACTGTAAAATCGTAAGTCTTGGAAATCTTCCGTATTGCTCTGTATAAAATCCATGTTATACTTATGTAATGTCTAATGGTTAATACTAAATAGTAAGGCTTAACATTACATTCAATAAATGTCAACAAATGCCTGGCTACTGTAAATCATTCCATTGTTGAAACAAATTTTTTTTTTTTTTTTTTTTATAATAATCAAAACCAATCTGTCAATCGTTATCTATCTGTTAGTTATAAATAATTAAATCTACGTATTGTTTTTCTATAAACATTTTATTTTTGTATTTTATTTTATGGATACAACGTGCACACCACAACTAGTATTTAGGCATTTAATAAATGTGGGTGTGAGTCCAAACGACTAAACTGGCTTGTGTTTCATCCGCCTAAGCTTATCTAAGCGCTTCTCCCATTTAAAACGAAATAAATCCACGATACGGAGATCTAAAGTATAATTGTGATATAATTACCTAAGATACCGCATCTGGCGTTAGTGGCACCACTGAGGTACTATAAAGTACCATTTGGTTAAAGTTATCACTGAATGTTGGAGAATTAGCAACGCTTAACGTTATTACATAGTTATGGGCTATTTCTTTTTATATGCGATTATGTCACAGTGAATAGTGGGTCTAGCCAGAATACAGACTGGTTGAAAACATTGTATTCAACGTGGAAATACCGCTGAGTCTGTGTGATGGGAAATTATGGTTCTAGAAATCTATTGACAAATTCGAAAGAATGTATGAACGGTCCAAGCTACCCTATCTCATTCGGTCTACCTGTAATCAATGTAGTTATTATTCACGCTGCACAAATGAGGTTCGTAAAATTACCAAAAAATATTAACAAATAATTTTTTACCACTCGGCATTCGAGAAGTGACATCTGAGAATATATTAATTACCCTACTTATTTACTTTTCTCTATGATATTAATGTCACTTGAAACGTAAAAACAGTACAGTTCTCAATTCTTTTTTGCGTACCATAAAGTATCCATAGTTGGTAGGGAAGTAAATAATAGTCACAATTATGGACCCTGTCGTGCACAGCATAGATTAATAATAATAATAATATTCCGGGACAACTCACACACGGTTATCTAATCCCAAGCTAAGCAGAGCTTGTGTTATGGTAACCAGACAACTGATAAACATACTTATATATTTCTAAATACATACATATTATAGATAAATTACACCCAGACACAGAACAAATGATCGTGCTCATCACACAAACATTTGTCCTGGGTGGGAATCGAACCCACGACCTCCGGTATAGCAGTCAGGGTCACTAACCACTAGACCAACAGGCCGTCAATTAAGTTAATAGAAGAGAGGATGAAGGCACTGCTTGTTTTACTTATTGCTAGTTAAGAGTAAGTAAATAATACTGTTATGATAGTAATTCTTATTTTTAAAACATCACACATAAACACAAACATATACATAAACTCCATACAAAACAGTTTAACACAAAGGTCGGCGGAAAGTACTCATCTGTCAAGCATAATAAAGCGGATGTAGTATGGCTTTAAGCTGGAGCCGCTTCATGGTATTGACGTAATGAGCGCTGCTCGAAGCGATTACCGCTGACATATAGCGCTTTATTCGCTGCTGGACGGATTCCGAGGACGCGGCGGCCGCGGTGATTGGTGGACACTTTTCATGGGATTTGGAAGCTATAGATAACACAAGTTCTCTTCAGAAATATTTTTAATGGATAAAGGATAATTAAAAAATAATTTACGCACGTAATTTTTTTTTAATTATATCTATATGCCTAAAACACGCATATTTTGTACATGCATGCATGCATGGATGCATAATTCAGACAAGCATACATACATACATATTGGGGTGCGTCCACATCTGACGAACGAGCACTACAGCAGCTCGCGAGCCGCTCGCGAACATGCCGCGAACGCACTCATGTCAATGACGTCATCTGACAGACGTGCGCGCTCCGTGACAGTTTTCAAAATTTTAACGTCAGCTTTCAATCAAAATCACATCAGAATCGGCAGTCCATTCGTTTAGGAGATGCAACAGAGAGAGTTACAGACTATACTAACTTAATATTATAGATTAAGTACAAGTCTTAGGTACTAAGACTTGCAAATCTAACCAAGCAATTGGTCAATTTAAACATCTTGACTCGAATAAGTAGTGTTAAATCAAGCGCGACATAGCGGGCGTGTAATTGTGCAGTCGTGGCGGACAAAGCCGGGCGGGTAATGAAGCGAGCGGTCCTTGCCGGCTGTCGGACCACTGAGCGTGAGAAGCGCACCTTGTAGCAAACCCTCGGCGAGGCTGTTGTCATCTTGTTATGTGCTATATGTTAATTGCATTACGTAGAAAATTACATAAATAATAGCTGCACAGATTCCTAAATGCCTTTTGTCTCTTTTAAAAGCTTTTATAATCTTCAACCGATACTTAGTTACTTAACTTTTCCGTTTTCATATTATCGAATTATGTATCCGCGTGCCTTGGTGTTGGCTTCTTGGTGTTGAATTCTGCCGGTGAGTATATATCAATTCTCCCCTAATTCTACTACTTAATTCTCTACTAATTCCTAGTAAATCTAGAGTTTTTGCTTAAACGATGTTTCTCCTACACGTGGATGGATTTTTAATAAGTATGATCAATTTAGGTGGATACTATAAGAAATAATTCAAAACTAATTTACAGCCAATTTTACAAACACGATAAATGACCTCACACTGAGATAAGGTCAACATCCAGTCTCTGGAGTTTCATAAGATATTTCTATTTCTCAAGAGTTCGCAGAGTATATTTCACTCAAAGTTTAATCAAAGAAACAACAGCAGTTAAAGTGTTGGAACAAAGGTGAGCTAACTCAGGATTTTCTGCAAAGTTTCCTCTTGATGCTGAAACTGGGACCACAAGTATTCCTAGCTCGGCTTAAGCTGAGTGTAGATATGCTACTCACTATAAGTGTACGAAACTATACTAAAGTGAAACTGAATATAAATTGTTTTTCTTCATATCCTTATTTCATATTTTTTTTCCTAAATTTATCTGCATAAATTAAGATTTAAAATACACGGTCAAAATTTTATAAATAATTTACATATTTCTTCAAAAAAAAATATAATTATGTATGTGCTTTCTTGTGGTCGATAATATTAGAATGAATTTATGTCTTACAGTCTTTTAAATCTCAATATATGACACACCTATTAGCTCTACATATTTTTTATAAATACTATCGAATGATAAACACTAAGTAAGTACTACAAAAACTAGTTACTTGTGTGTATGTATTATGCATAGTCGGGCGGTCCACACAAACTGATTTAATTCTGTACCGCTAAAGGATTAAGTCTCCGTCGCCCGAGGATTACTTAGCGATGGTATTCAGCTCAAAGTCTCTCCGTGTTTACTAATATTTATGTGATATTTTATTTTCATCAATGAAACAGAGGTTTAATCAAATATGCGAGGTATGAGACGTTTGAGATATTAAGGGCCCCGAATTTTTACTTAGCTTTGAAAATTATCTTTTATTATAAATAGCAATTGGTATTTTAATAACAGAAAAAACATTGTCCAAGTCCATAATATACAAAAAAATATTCAATGCTTACGTTTACAGACAACTAAATAAGGAAGCTCCTTCTTCCATTCTGATTGGTTACTTTTTCGTTTCTAAAAATAAACAAAACACTACCCAAATATAACATTTCAGACCAAAGCCCGACTATCAGTAAGTACTCCGCCTAAAAAGTATTTCGTATCAGAAAATATATAATATTTCACGCGGAGACGAGAATTTATGTCACGTCGTTTGGGATATAGAAAGAAAAAATACAATATATAGAGACTTCAGGAAAATCTCTTGGAATAGTGTCGTGTGACAAACGAATACATTGGGTGTCGCAGGTTACTTCAGTAGGTTATGACTTGTATATACAAGGCAATGTACTCGTTTTGTCTCGAGAAACCAATGCTCTACGTATTGTTTTGTTAACACGATCGTGTCGTATCGTTTCGTGACAAAACGTATGATTACTTTCAAGAAAGTCTGTGTTTATACCAGATTTTATATTGTGTATTTCACACGTGTAACTTTTATAATATTATACGGATCAAAGATTTGACTACAAAAATAAGAAATTCTATAAACTTGCTACGAAAAAAAAGACGAATACCATAAACTTGCTACGAAAAAAAAGTTTGAAAATTCGCTATATCAATTGACGCCAACAGAAAACAGTCGCTCTATTCACAAAGAAACAAAAATGTCCAAATGTTGGTCAACAGCAAGACGAGCAATTCCTCACGACACATAATGTACGTAAATAAGTGGCGACACTCGACACCGGCGCTTAGAGCACAAATACACATGTTTGCACTGTCAGCCCGCCGGCAAATGTTTGTACACTTTTGTGCGACGCGATAGTGTGACCTATGTTTTGGTTGTAAGAAATTATGTTGGTATTGGATGTCTACAGTAATCTTTCTACAACATTTCTTTGTGTATATGCGCATAATACAGAGTCTATATAATATTTTTATGTCGCGCACGGTGTGTTAGCGACAGAAATGCTAAGTATAATTTTGACAAGTTATAGAATCAGGCGTTACTTTGCGGAAATCCATGACATTAAATATTATGAAAGATATTTAGCTTTAATTCCGCTACCAAAATCCAAGCTTGGAAGCAGGATGCAGTCCCACCGTCCCGCCCTCATGCAATATGCGCATGCAGGAAAGCCCACCCTCCCGCCCTCATGCATATGCAAAATACACGAAAAGTGAGACAAAAGGGGGGTAGCATGCCATGCAACCAAACCAATACTCGACACGTGTTTCGCCCCTCCACGGGGCATCCTCAGGAGATGTTGACTCGACAACCGCTCGGGCGCGAATGAGCCAGTTGTACGGCTCTCGCCCCTTTATATAGCGCAATGATGACGCATTGGCAACGGTCGATACAAACGTCACAAAGACGTCTGTATCGACCTACCTGCAATCATACTTAAAAGAGGTGATGTAATTAAGTTAGTTTGTTCATTCAACAGTGTATAGTTATTATTATTATGTTTGGAGATTTCTAACTGCTCCAACACACACAACCGGAAACTTTTATCACATACATGGAGAATGTTGTACGTATTATTGTCGCTCAAGGAATGGCCGGTATCGATTAAATGTTTAGCAAAATGTGATTTTTCTGAATGGCCATTCCTGTAAGCGGCAACATGCTCCCTATACCTTATTTCGAAGTTACGGCCTGTCTGACCTACATAGACCCCGTTGCAATCATTGCATACTAATTTATAAATACCGGATTTTTTGGAATTTTCTAATTTATCTTTGCCGTTACAAAGATTTCGTAAGTTATGATCTGATCGAAAGGCAACGAAAACATTGTGTTTTTTAAGAATATTCGCGATTTTATCGGAAATGGGGCCTATGTAAGACAGACTACCAACATGCTTGTTAATTCGTTCGGGGGTACATGCATAAAGTAGTGAGCGAACCCTGTCATTCTGTTTATTCTGAATTATATTATCAATAACTTGTTTGGAATACCCGTTTGAAATCGCGATTTGATATAATATTTTTTTTTTTTAATATTAAACGAAACTTTTATTTTATTTACAATTCAATACTTAAATCTAATACAAGAACAAACAAAGACTAAAATTAAATCTTATATAGATAAATAAAACTAACACGCGTCAAAATACTCATCGTCATCCCTGTCAATGGCGGGAAACGTGCCCAGAAGGCTGGCAGCATTGCCACGTTGAATGGCTATGCCGATTCTCTGTGCAAGGAACAAACCAGCTCTCTGATCACGAGTAGAGTCCACCAAACGTTTTGACAGTTCTTTAAAAAGATTTCGTGCACTCGGACCCCATGACCCGAGCGTTTCAACCCCAAACGGCTCGAAAATATAATTACCTATTAGGTTATTATACTTCCGCCGTTTAAGGGTCTCCGCTGCTCCAGCAGCAGCTCCAGGAGAGGCCGCCGAACTTAGAACGTGGGATGGCGCAAGGGTGTCGACGCACGTTGCGTCCCACACCAAAGGCCGACCCAATTTCCAAGGCAACAATGACATACCGTCAGGTCTCTTACCATCGCTGCGCACCAAACCATTGGGTTCCAAAACAGCTGGTACACCGGCAATGACAAGAGCACGACGAATAATGTCATTAATATTTGCGTGACGGGATATACGTCCTGCGCTCCTGCTGCAGGACAGGCCATGGTGACCGAGGCAATCGACTGTTTCACCGCATTGACACCGATGACATGCGACACAAGGTATACCTAAACGTAAACTGATGGCGAGCCGGAAAGTATTGTCATCCAAAATCGTACCAAGAGTGGTTGACGGAAGTGCCTGTAACCAGAGGCCCGATTCCCATTCTCCCACAGCCAGGAGACGCGCGCGCTCTGCAGTGTTGATTGACGTATTAATATAATATTTTAAGTTCTTTGACGTAATTATCCGTGGACAGTGGGACAAACATTAGTCGGTGGACATAGCTGCGGAAGGCTGCAAGTTTGTGTTGTAATGGGTGACAGGAAGAAGCGGGAATTGTTGTGTCGGTGTGAGTGGGTTTTCGGTAAATTTGGAAATCGAGTTTATCATTAACTCTAGTGATAGTTAGATCCAAAAAATTGAGGGATTTGTCGGATTCTAATTCTAATTTGAATTTAATTTTCGGGTGGAAAGAGTTAAGCTTATTGAGAAAAATGTCTATTTGACGAATAGTACCCGTCCAACAGATAATTACGTCATCTACATATCTATAATAAAACAGAATGTTGGGTTCGCCCACCACATATTTACATTCAAAGTTATCCATAAATATTTCCGCCATTAAAGGACTTAGAGGTGATCCCATTGCTAACCCCTCCTTTTGGCGAAAATATTCGTTATTGAAACGAAAATAGTTTTGTTGCATGCAAATACGTGCAAGGTTAAGAAAGTCATGTATTTCTCCAGGATGTAAACGTTGTCTCTCCAAATGGTTCTCCAAAATACGAAGGCACTCTTCAAATGGAGTATTTGTAAATAAACTGTCAACATCCAGTGATAATAATTTTGAATTGTGAGGGATGTTGACATTTTTTATTTTTTCAATTAAATCTAAACTATTTTTTAAACTGTATTTAGGTGAAAAAGAAGACTTAGTTTTTAATAAGTTATTGAGATATTTAGCTATATCGTATGTTGGAGCACCAATGTAAGAGACAACGGGGCGAATTGGGATATTATCTTTATGAGTTTTTGGTAAGCCATACAAAAAAGGAGATCGTGGGTTCATAGGGATTTTATATTTTAATAGATCTGGAGAAATACATGACATGTTATTAATAGCATTTTTTAACTCTACTGTAAATTTTTTGGTGGGGTCGGAACTCAAACGTTCAAAATCCTCTCCCTGGATAACGTCGTTAATCTTCTGGTGGTAAGCAGTTTTATCCAAGATGATAACAGTATTGCCCTTGTCGGCTTTCGTAATTATTAAGTTATTTTGAGTAATTTTGTTTTGTAATGACCGATGTATTTGTAATTCGGAATAATTTTGAGAAAAGGAGGTAGATGAAGCTTTTTTGATCTGAACTGCCACCTGATGTTTAACGGCGCTATCCATTTTACTTCTAACACAAGCCATTTCTGAATCCACCACCAAAGTTTCGAGCGATTTCTGGGATAACCGTGGTCTGATGTTATATTTTAGACCTTTCTCTAATAAAGAAATCTCAGCAGATGAAAATTGGGTATTTGTATAATTTTTAACGCGTGGATAAAAAGAATGAATTGTATCTATATGATTATTTTCTCGATGGTTGATATTACTGTTCCGGTTATTCCCAGATAATCGCTCCAACTTCCTGCGCTGTGTTATATATTTATCATGCGCTACTTGGGAGGCGAAGTCCCGGGCTTTGTTAACAAACTTAAACTTAAACTTTAGATAACAAAGCCCGGGACTTCGCCTCCCAAGTAGCGCATGATAAATATATAACACAGCGCAGGAAGTTGGAGCGATTATCTGGGAATAACCGGAACAGTAATATCAACCATCGAGAAAATAATCATATAGATACAATTCATTCTTTTTATCCACGCGTTAAAAATTATACAAATACCCAATTTTCATCTGCTGAGATTTCTTTATTAGAGAAAGGTCTAAAATATAACATCAGACCACGGTTATCCCAGAAATCGCTCGAAACTTTGGTGGTGGATTCAGAAATGGCTTGTGTTAGAAGTAAAATGGATAGCGCCGTTAAACATCAGGTGGCAGTTCAGATCAAAAAAGCTTCATCTACCTCCTTTTCTCAAAATTATTCCGAATTACAAATACATCGGTCATTACAAAACAAAATTACTCAAAATAACTTAATAATTACGAAAGCCGACAAGGGCAATACTGTTATCATCTTGGATAAAACTGCTTACCACCAGAAGATTAACGACGTTATCCAGGGAGAGGATTTTGAACGTTTGAGTTCCGACCCCACCAAAAAATTTACAGTAGAGTTAAAAAATGCTATTAATAACATGTCATGTATTTCTCCAGATCTATTAAAATATAAAATCCCTATGAACCCACGATCTCCTTTTTTGTATGGCTTACCAAAAACTCATAAAGATAATATCCCAATTCGCCCCGTTGTCTCTTACATTGGTGCTCCAACATACGATATAGCTAAATATCTCAATAACTTATTAAAAACTAAGTCTTCTTTTTCACCTAAATACAGTTTAAAAAATAGTTTAGATTTAATTGAAAAAATAAAAAATGTCAACATCCCTCACAATTCAAAATTATTATCACTGGATGTTGACAGTTTATTTACAAATACTCCATTTGAAGAGTGCCTTCGTATTTTGGAGAACCATTTGGAGAGACAACGTTTACATCCTGGAGAAATACATGACTTTCTTAACCTTGCACGTATTTGCATGCAACAAAACTATTTTCGTTTCAATAACGAATATTTTCGCCAAAAGGAGGGGTTAGCAATGGGATCACCTCTAAGTCCTTTAATGGCGGAAATATTTATGGATAACTTTGAATGTAAATATGTGGTGGGCGAACCCAACATTCTGTTTTATTATAGATATGTAGATGACGTAATTATCTGTTGGACGGGTACTATTCGTCAAATAGACATTTTTCTCAATAAGCTTAACTCTTTCCACCCGAAAATTAAATTCAAATTAGAATTAGAATCCGACAAATCCCTCAATTTTTTGGATCTAACTATCACTAGAGTTAATGATAAACTCGATTTCCAAATTTACCGAAAACCCACTCACACCGACACAACAATTCCCGCTTCTTCCTGTCACCCATTACAACACAAACTTGCAGCCTTCCGCAGCTATGTCCACCGACTAATGTTTGTCCCACTGTCCACGGATAATTACGTCAAAGAACTTAAAATATTATATCAAATCGCGATTTCAAACGGGTATTCCAAACAAGTTATTGATAATATAATTCAGAATAAACAGAATGACAGGGTTCGCTCACTACTTTATGCATGTACCCCCGAACGAATTAACAAGCATGTTGGTAGTCTGTCTTACATAGGCCCCATTTCCGATAAAATCGCGAATATTCTTAAAAAACACAATGTTTTCGTTGCCTTTCGATCAGATCATAACTTACGAAATCTTTGTAACGGCAAAGATAAATTAGAAAATTCCAAAAAATCCGGGAGGGTGGGCTTTCCTGCATGCGCATATTGCATGAGGGCGGGACGGTGGGACTGCATCCTGCTTCCAAGCTTGGATTTTGGTAGCGGAATTAAAGCTAAATATCTTTCATAATATTTAATATAATTTTGACTTTTGTGAATCCACAACTAACTCCTCATATTTTCGTTAGCTACTTAATGGGAATTTGGAGCACTGAGAGGAATGAGTGGGAGTCATTTACTCTACAGTAATAAAACAAGACAATTAAACACTAACGTCGCATCGGTCTTAAAGTTAAAAGAGCAAGTCGCTCTTCACTTAACAACATAATATACTGATATTTCTTCTTAGAAAGAAGGCGCGCGCGAATGCGCTGGGACTCGGCTGCAACGTGAATTAATCCTAATATTAAAGTAATATACCACACACAAATTTAAATGACATATGTAATTCCAACGTAAAACAACAGCAGCAACAAACAAAATCGCATTAGTAAGCTGGCACTCAGCATTCAGCAGTGAGGCTGCACTCTCAGGGAAATGCTCGCGTCCGGAGCATAAGTATCCGCCTTCTCATATCCTGGTGCAGCTCTGAACCGGCTGAAAAATAAGCAGCGCTCCCTTCTGCGAGGACCGGCGAGGACATTCGTTAAGTAAGGCAAGTGTTGTAGCTAGGAGATGAGCGAGTAATATACTGAGATATGTTAAGATATAATAGGGTAGATGACTGGGTATGAAAATTCAAAATCAATTTAGTCCACCATTTAGATTATCAAAATATAAAAGATACGTATTTTTTTCTTTTATCAAATCAATTACTAAATACGAAAATAAACCGCTTTAAAGTTCAAGAGTGAGGCTTGTGACGTCACGGCTTTCGTGTTGACCCTGTAAACGAGTAAACGGGTACATTACTTAACTACGCATATTACAGCACACCAATTTTAACTTAAATTTCAATGTAATTAATAGTAAAGATATTACCACGGCAAAGTAAATAACACCACCACTGCGTTATTTATTATTATATATACTTAATCATAAGATAAAATATTTGGAAAAATTTCCAGTCAATACAGAAGCAATTGCGTATGAATGCGCTAAAACAAACATTTTATGAAAAATATTCACATCAATAAATACGAGTTCGTCATATTTCCGTTTTGTTCTATTAAATGGATATTGGTCGGACAGCTTAAAACCTGCGGTTTTGTCCATCAACTGGACCACTTGCTGCCTAAATCTATTTGTTATTTAACATTCGTTTTAATTGCTCGTGGTTTAGACATATTGTTTAGATTTTAGTTTATTGTATTTTAAAATACTGTCATGTGTTGTCCTATTTGTACAAATATCAGAGAAAGTAGTGGTTAATTGATTGATTATGATTTTGTAATTAAACTGAAACCTGTGGCTCATAAATAACACTCACAAATAATTTCGTAGTTATGCATAATTACACATGCAAAAAGATGGGCATTGCAGAAGACCACAAACTTCTTAGCATAGCATAGCATCGCATAGCACACCTCTGGTAGGACAATGCACGGCGTCATTATGCAGGGCGTGTTAAAGTTTGTAACAAACGAGCTCGACTCGACGACTGCAACCCCCCTCCTCCCCTCCCCCCCTCTACCTACCCTCCGCAGCAATGGTTCACACCCGGAGAGTGACGTCGCGACGTGCCCGATACCATCGGTAATGAGGTGAATTTACATAAATACTATAACAGTATTTTTGTCTAGAATTTAGGTACAACTATTTTTGACTTGTATTTAAATGATGACATAATTAGTGGCTGACGTGTGAATGTATAACGTAGGCACAGTATGTCTATTCTGTAAATAATTTCGGTATCGAGCTTCACCTGAGTGACAATAAAGCTCACTTCAAAAGTGAACCCAATTGGCCTTGATTTAGAATTCAAATTCGAGAATACGTATTTGACATCTCATCGCGGATTCCGCTGTCGAGACATGAAAATAATGTTACAGAATAGCACTACAGGTCAGTGAGACGGCTGAAATTGAGCTTTTAAAGTTCGGTGAAGTAGAAAAGCCTGTGTTTAAGCTAACTGCGGTAAACCTGTTTCAAAACATACATTGGTTGTTCTATATTCGTTCATTATAAGCACCCACAGCACACATTAAACATAGTCCTCTACATAAAATGCTTTATTGTTAAATACAAAGTTATACACAAATATGCACAATTAGGCAAATAAATAACTGTATCCTAATACTCCCGTTCCAATTATTAAGTAAGAACTCTCGTAAATAAATCATATTTCCAAAAATAAGCTTAAACTGAAAACTCCGTATATTAGCACAGCACCAATATTTACAGTGGTTATAATCTGTAGGTCCAACACGAAACTGGTCCGCAAGAAACTGTAGGTGGGTTTTTAGCATGGATTAGGCGTCAAGACACAGCTGGGACAAGCCACACGACAAGTACGAACAGTAAATCCACTCTGAAAGTACCGCGAGATCTTATTTATTTGTTTCTAACTAACGTTTATGTACTTTAAAGATATAGTGATGTTATTTTCCTCCTGAATTTTTTGTTTGAAATAGTCAAATTCTCTTGTACTTTATCTATTAAATTATTCTTTTTAACCCAAATATTCAGAATGACAAGGGAAAAACGTGGAAAGGTAAAATACCTTGGCCTTTTTACGATCTATACTCTGAACTGATTATTTCTTCTATTTCTATTAGCTTTCAACAAGCTCTTTCATGGATTTGTATATAGCAACCCTTCGAACCAAGGACCTTGAGGGAATTTTAACTGTTAAATTGCTTTTACCACTGATATGGAAAGAGTCTCAGTAATGGTTTTTTGACTTATTCTTCTGAATAACATTGCCAGTGGCAGTACAGGCAAACACACGAGTGACCACATGTTTGTAGTTGTTCCTAACAGCCGTTACTTTGGCGCTGTTTGTTCATACTCCGGCTACTAGTTTATAACATCGCTATGTACTCTACATTATATTTATATGTTTAATATTGCTATGTATGCATGTGTAATTCTAATTACTATTTAAGTTTAATATAAATACATACCTAGCTGTTACTCGTAGTTTAGTATAAAGGTACTTACTGCACAAATCACATAGCTAAGTATATAAATGGATTGAGAATATAACTCAATATTATACAACATATTACATAAAACTTATAAAATTGAATGTTTAAAATGAACATTTAAAATATAATAAAAAATCAATATTAAAATCTCTCACTAAAATAATGATCATAGAAAAGCGAAAGGTAATAAATAATATAAATAAAAGCCGTAACTGAAATTACAGGAGGTTGTAAACTCACACAACACGTTAAAGTTTAACAACCTACTTCAGTGCATTTCCCACATAACTGTCGGTATCCGACCATTTAAGACAGCTTCGAACATCGCCGATATAAAACAATAAAAATATTTACGTGCCAGTATTGTTCGCAGTAAATAAACGGGAGCGAACACAATGGCAAGGAACAAATGTGTCGGCGAGATAGTGAGACAATACTGAGCCTCGTTCACTTTGTGTGCCAGTCGCGTTAGCGAGTAGGTGACAAGCGAGTGGCTGTCATGTGAAACTTTTTGTTATGATGGTAAGTGGTGTGGTGTTGTTCAAGTGGTTTTTAAACATGCTAGAGGAGATTATTTATGTTAGTGGCTGATTTAAGTATATGGTTTTAAATAATATGAAATTGATTATTACACTGCTCTAACATCTCAAATTTTATTTCTAGATGTTTACATAATGAGCCATAAATTACTTTCCATTTTGAAAATGTCAGTTACGCGTTTCTCAATTAAAAAGTCACGTGGCTCAAGAATTATGCGTAGAAATTTAACGTGAATAAATTAGATCATAGCTCTCAGACTGTGATCGGAATCCTGTCAATCCTTTCAGTTATAAAATTGGACGGAGGAAGTAAATATACAAATATTTCGTTTACTTTGCATAGAAAAGCTGAAACCAACACACACACAAACACAACTGATTAGAAGGCTTTGACAGATTACTCTGTTTAATACAATTACATATTTTTAGGCAAGTAACTTGTCCAGTGTGAACGCGCCTCAGCTAACAATGTTTTATTATCAGCTGGTCCGGCGGGAACCGAACTGTGACGTCATACATCGATACCTAGTTTATAGCTACCAAACAAAATATTGAGGCTTTTATTATTGTTTCATAAAACTTGTAACAGTTATGTTCCTATACCACGTAGGTAGGCACTATGTTGTGGATCGTCTACCACCATAATACGTACAGAACTTATTCATACACTCCTAGTTTATACAATCTGAAAGGTATATCCATATATTTAAACATGCGAATTACTTATGGTTTCCCCTTTATAATAAGCAGTGCTTTGCAACAAATAAACAGTTATAATAGACTCATCTGAACATAAAAGGTTTGAATATAATATAATTATACGTTTCTTCTAAAACTTACTATTAGGTATTAAATAATTCTCAGCTTACATCCATTAAACATAACTTTTTGACTAAACATCCGAAATAGAACTTAATCCCGTCAGCACAAAGTTTATTTTCATGTTGGCAAAGGCAAACCGACTAAGGGCCAATTAATAGAAATATTTGTCGGCTAACATCCGGGCAGCTATGTCGTAACAACGGATGTCCAAAGCTAGGACATTACTTTAGTTTAACTTAAATTATGATTGCTTTGTTAGATATGAGGCAACAGATGTGAAGGACAAATTTTGACGATCTTTTATAAAAAAAATGCTATATTTTGCCCAAAATTGTTGAAATGTGAATCTCGAGCGTGATTTCACATTTTTTGCAATTTTACAGTAAACATATTCTTTTTTATTAATTTTTACGACATTATGTGTAATGTACGTCACCGATATCTGAAATGCTAACTTTTATATCGTTGTTGTTCATGTGCCAAAAATATAAAAATCTAAATACAAAAACTATTTCTCCCATCTGAATCTGAACCTACAACTAAACACCACAACCTAACTACAACACAAGTTTTTATAACAAATGACCGATATCCTCATGTTATCTCATCGAGTCGGAGTCGATGACGTGACGATGGCAAGAGTTATGGCCGCCGAGATAAACAGCGATATCCTTGCTTACTTATTGTTCGGCAGGAAAACTATAAATCTGTTAATGTCGCGCGGGGTGAGTGGTGACTATGGGGTTACCGACAATGTTTCACATACTTTTTTCCTGTAGTTTTTCGACAACCTCGATTTTAAATGGAGTAGGAGAAGATAAATAATACTTATTGCATCTTAAAATTACCGCTAACTTTACTATACTTAATTCAGTTGTATTAAAATATATCAGGGTAAATTCTTTGCTAAAATACATCAGATATTAGTTAAAAACAATATTTTACTTTCTTTTCAATTCAAATATAGCAATATGCCACCTGCTCTCCTTCAAACTGTGCCAACATGAAATTCAGCAGGTAACAAGCTATTACTCTCAAATTTCCAATATTTTACTTAGATAATTCTTTCTCTCCAGAATCTTCAGCCCAAATTCTCTCAGTATCTTGGCACTCCTATGTTGCACATACTACATGTATCTACCACATAAAGCCAGCTTCCTACCCACTAAGTGAGTGCACGAAGCGCGCACGAAACGAAAAATACGGCGCACGGCGTAATTAACGTGAAATGGGAACGAACAATTTATTGTATTGAACTTGAGAAGTAAATTGGGTATCGTCGGGGCCGCGGTATATTGTGCTCTGGACTGGGTTCCAGTCAAAAGAGAAGCACGAAACGTATAGCATAAAACTCAGTCTTTCCCAGGCTGGAAATATCTCATGATAACGAGCAAAAATAAAACGAATATTTATCATGAATCCTGATTGTAAAAGTAAAAAAATACGTCATAATTATGTTTATAAATCAATGAGCTCTTTTTGTTTATAAAAGTTGCCAAAATCAACTTGCCTGTATGATAGAACTACGCTACTACGCTGTCGTTCGAATATACAAGCAATTTAATTGGCATATAACTATGAGATTGCTTTCAGCGCACATTGCATGTTTCACATACAAAAGGACGTAGAAA
Organism: Autographa pulchrina; assembly: GCA_905475315.1. NCBI lineage: Eukaryota > Metazoa > Arthropoda > Insecta > Lepidoptera > Noctuidae > Autographa > Autographa pulchrina. The sequence goes on along the minus strand of FR997765.1, from coordinate 14,601,732 downwards.
CGACAGATCTTCTTCTAAATAGTTTGTGGTCAGAACTCGACAAAACTTTAACAAAAGTTTATATGAATGGTAAAAGTGAAACATTCGTGTCAGCATATTTGTAGGGAGGAATTCGTTTGAAGCGATAGCCCGCGGCGGCAGAACTACACATCTAAACATTAAATCAGCTGAGCGGGCGAGACCCGCCATTACCGGGACCCGTTAATCTTATCCTACAGTAGGATGACCACAAACAATACATTTTAAATTATTCTGTCTTCATAGATGATGTAAGTTGTCATATGCTAGATGTATTCCTGTCCCTTGCTACGCTAACCGGTCCGCTTCCTTCTGTTACCAGTCCAACTCTAGTACCATTTCAGCCCATAGTCACATTGGACTATTTTTATAGTGGGGACTTTATAACCGCAATCAGAAATACAATTCCCTTTTTGCATTTAAATATCTTGTTTCCAATTTAAAACAATAACTTTTATACAACGCAGAGTGACATGAACAATGTAAAAAATATATTATTATCGAACTTATTAAATAATATTACATCCCAATTTATCGGCCTCAGAAACAGAAAAATATCGGTTTCCCAGAACGGAATGCATTTTATTTCATTCGTTAATCACCTGGTCGATAGATCCACTAGATATAAAAGAGTTACATACATTAATTTTCATTTTCATTCTTACTTTTATGTAATAGTTTTTTAAACCCTTGCAGTGTATAATCCGTGGGACATGTCCACCTCTATGTAGTCTCATGGTCACCCCAGCCAGTCTTTCTTACCGTACCGCGGGATATATGCGCTTCACTCAACTCGTATTTTACTCTTCATGCTAACACGGTCTTTGTATGGAAGCATTTGTCGGAAAACTATTTAGTTTGTTTGTAGTTTTGTTTTAAAAAAATATTTAATTGATGATCATTGAAACGCTCAATTCGTAGATCTTAATATTACATAACACAATATTTTAGGTATTTTTTTTAAAGCAAATTTTCTACATGTGGTTTTTAAATACTAAATCTAAATACCTGTAGTTTTCAACAGGCATAAATACGTTTTTGTAGAAAAAAACGTCGTCACTAAAAGTGTGTGTGGTAATTACAATTATTTTAAAGACTACCATATGATACCTTTTAATATCTGTAAAGAACTTCATTATACCTAACTACACACCAAATAACAGTTCGCCAGTAACAATATGGTTGACATGTTTATTGTTCATACCCAATCAGCAGAAACTTGTTCCAGTCGGAGTTAAGTCGGAACAATGTTGTTCCACAAACTTACTACTCGACGAAACTCGTTTAACTTCGCTCAAATTTATATTAGGTGAGCTCTTATTTTCATAATACATTTCAAGTCTCAAGTTTGACTCGGTTATAATTATGTGTTCTAATTAAACTATGTCTTGTATTTTAGACTGCCTCTAATGCTGACTCATTTTTAACCAACGTCAAAAAAGGAGTAGTTTTTATGTTTGACTGTTCTTTAAATATTACCTTTTTCCTACTCTGTGTTTGGTTGTATGACATCAATCCCTCAGGTAACCAGTATTTTGTTTTTATCTCGACCCCTTCATTTCATCGTTACCCATGACTGTAATTTTTTTTGGGTTCACGTTTCAAGAAAAAAGTCGAGTGATCGCTAGTCGTTAAAAAAGTCCCACAACACGCAAAAATAATTAAGTCATACATCAAAACAATAATCACTTGCCATAGATTCAAATCTTTTAAGCAAATTGGTCTAAGGTGAAAGCCAACAAAGTGCTTTGACAGCAAAAAAGAAATATTAGCATTAGATATTATAACGGTGCATTAGGATCGGGGGGGTCGGCGAATGGCGTCATTTATTTGGAGGCAAATTACGTCGCGCGCCCATTACGGGAATGGCACATAATTTTAACATGTACGTACCGCCTTTGTGTTTTAACGTGATTGGGGATCGAAGCTGGTGGGGATTCGATGGAAAGACATATACGAAAGTAGCAGGTTTTTGTGGATGAGTCACGCAATAGAGCCTTGTTTTGTTGCATTACACCGAAGAAGTTTGCAAATAGAGTTTGGTAGAGAGCTGTTGTTAATTTTACATTTTGCGCAAAATTGAGGGTGGTAAAAATCTTCCTGGATGTAGTTAAACTTTGTTTTCTGTAATATGCCGCCATCCTACATAAATACTACTTATTTTTAAACTAAATGAAATATTGAATTTTATATGTAGGTAACGATAGCAAGAGAGCCAACACAATATGTAGTGCTAAATTTAGTCTACAATAACGGTCTTCCACCCACCAGTTAGTGTAAGTCAGCAAACTTGGTCCATACCCTCACGCGAGCCAGAAAGACATCAGACACACGCCGCGAGTTTCACCGCCAACAATGGAAAGTTTCCCTACCGCCAACTTCTGCATGATAGCTGCCAGCCTAATTACTTAGTACCACAAGTTGAAAAACTAGGCCTTTAAGATATAGGGGCAGAAGCCTTGGAGATGGCACTTTATTAAAAAAAAAATATGTACGCCTCAGAATTTATTTACGTAAAAATGCAGCTTTTCATTGTCTACCAAAATTGCATCATCTCCTCAAAATGCAATAATAATACCAAAAACTTTCCATACGTTATAAGGTTATTCCCGCTCCAAAAACCATAACCGGCACCAACGAACCGTGACATTCGCGCAGCAGTTAGCAAACAGTACTCAAAGTTAATTAATCAACCAGTTACATTCGTGGGGTGACCATAAACACTACACAAGTTGGGACACGCTGTAACCGCCGCCATCGTTAAAACATTATTTACGCTCTCCACCGTGCCTTTTGGGAACACGACACAAGCGAGATGTTACAATTTTCGTTTGTGTAAATTTCGAACAAACATTATGAGTGCATTTCAAATTTTGCTTTGAGTATTTTTTGCTGTTGTCGTATTGGAAGCGAAATGTAACAGCAAAGGTGTTATTAAATAGTTTACAAATAAAGCTCGGTTTTGTCAATATCTGGTCAGTCAGAAGATTCGGAAAATAATTTCAAAATTCAACTCATAGTAAATAAAATAAAAAATTAGTAGTGAAATCCAAATTTTATGATCCGCTGGAAAATAAGGAACACGTTTAAAAAAAAATCTGCGCATTACAGTAATATAAAACCCTCTACAGCAGTCGAGCATCGAGCGTCGGGCAACATAACGTCAAATGTAATCGCGTCAAGCTCCAGTAGTAACAATAACTATTAGGAATATTGTTAGTGCAGCCGTAAATATGTTCGTCTGCCCTCAGATAATGCTCGATGATATCGCCAAAGTTTGACACTTTTAGTCGGCAGTTGCCGCAATGTGCTCGTATACCGTTTTTATGGACGATTCCGGTACGTGCGCGGGAACCGAATGTGGGACTTTGTTTTGACTCTACAGTTTTGTAGGGAGGGAATAGATGGTGCGAATGTGTTGGGATTCCTAAGAGGTTTTTTGTTGAGTAAATTGTTTTGGTGATTGAAAGTAATTGTGTTTTAGTGGTTTTGAAGTTCTTAGGTTCTTCTTTAGGCTAGGTTTGCAAAATTGAATCTATAGATTTAACGCCTGTTACATAAGACACATATTTAAAATAGTTCAACTTAAATAACACGCAATGTTTCTACACAGCAAATAAAGATATTGTATTGATTGTTGGTAGAAAAAAAAGGAATAAGTAAATCTTATTTGAAGATGAAATATAGTTTCTTAAAAATGAGCTGAACTATTGTTAGTTTACTTTGTTCATCTAATGTTATTCTGGATCAATACTCCTTAGTTACCTCAGAAATTAGTTTCCACATAATCCAGCTGTAAGATTATCTAGCCATCCTGTAACAATATTTCAGGAAGCTCATTCCCACCATGAGTTCTTACGTACTGAAAACCTGTAGAAACGGTTAGTACGGGGGAATCTATTTCACGTGTGGACGAGCGCAGACTGTGGGCCGACTAACTGGTTCACAGACAGAGCTGACTAAATAACCTGGTTTCTGTTGATTTATCAGTAGATAGAAGTTGTGTTAGTAAAAGAAGATAAATTGTGGGGTTTTTTTAATGGGTGAATTTTTTGATGCCTTATTTTAGTTTTATTTAGTTCATATTTTTTCTTATTTCTAGTGTAGGTTTAGTTTGTATATTATTGTAAATATTTTAAGTTTAATAAATTCATAATAAATGATTTCCCTTTTCTTTTTCAATAATTAAGAACATGTTTTATGTAGGGCGAAATTTTTGCAAAATATTATTTACTGTAGATGTAAGATAGCTGTAAGATGTATAAGAATATTCCTATGATACTACATACAAACAATTTTCATGTAGCTGTTAACTAAAACTTCTTCAGAGGACAAGATGTTTCCTAATGGTCTCCAAAAAGCACCTCTACAACAAAAGCACAAGCTCTACAGCGAAAAAACTGCACGATCACAAAATGCATTAATCACGCTACTCAATATCCTGACACACGAGTACCGTGACACGCCAATTTGTGTCTATGTAGTGTTAATATAGCGGCGAGAGTGGCAAACGCCGGACAGTCATAAATCTGGCCACCACTTTGTACGGACGACACGGCTTCTAAAATGTATCGGACTCGAGTTTTCTTGTGAAGAATATGTTTTATGGTTCCATTAATATCGTTTATCTGACCAGTTGCTCAAAATACGGTTTACATTGTTTAATTTGGTTAGTTTAGTTTTTACGTCTTAGCTAACCGCTACGGAAATCTTAGCAATTGCTACGCTACTCGTAGTCAATGCTGTGCATCTCTTAGACAATGCTACGCAACTCGTAGACAGCGCTACGCAACTCGTAGACAATGCTACGCTAATCGTAGCCAATGCTACGGAACTGGTAGCGACATCTACGCGCCGATGTTATTCATTTAAATTTTAAATAAATTATTTTGGCTATTTATAAAACAAACGTTGTCCTACTGAGTCCACTTTTTAGCCTTTAAATATTTAAAAGCTGAACATAGCAAACAGCACCTTCGCCACTCTATCATGGTCACTGTAATGTCGTTAGTGTACCCGACACTCGTGACACCGCCATACTCGTGATATATTGACACGCGACATCCGACACCGCTCTCGTGACACCGCCCTACACCGCTACTTGACGACATCAACTTGATGGAACGATTTATTTTTTACGTTTTTATACAGGTTGTATAATTTGGGGCTGGAGTGATTATATTGTTAGCGTTGTATATTGGTAGGCTTTTTTTCTAAGGGTTGTAGATTACTGAATTTTAAAGATTTTATGAGACTAGTTTCTTTAAGTTTTTATCTAGCCTTTTCCGATATAAGTAGTACATGATTTTGAGGCTTGGATGATCGAGGACAGGATTAGTAAACTAATGCCTTTTTTATATAAATAAGGCTATGTCGAGACTTGATCTGTATGTGACAACAGTAGTCATGTCATGAATTGAAGGAGTTGTTCTTGAAAGATGAGAACCTAGAATAGGCTGGAAGTAAAAATACTATATGTTATTAATTATTTTTATACACAACTTCACGTCCTTACTCTAAATTACTTTCGACATTCTAGTGACGTTTATTCAAAAGTTCTGTTTAAAATCTCCTAAGCTCACAATCCTGTCCCATGTGTACATATTGACATGTACAGACAAACATACATTTGAAGTTCGTCAATACGGATTCATTAAGAGCATTTTGTAAGGGAGTTAATTAATACGCGATGTAAGGCTTCGTGTCAAAGAAACTGAGCTTTTGTGGCCCTAAAAGATGCCTTTACATGCGACATAAGGCTGTACGTTAATATTAGGCAAAGCCCCGAAATATGCTCCAAAAGGATCCCAAAAGGGATATGTAGACGTAGAATGATTTCGCACACTATTTTTCATAATATCGAGAAGTCTTGTTATTAGTGAAATAAGTGTCAACAATTTTGTCAAGAAAGTAGACGAAAAATATAGAAATATTATACTAATAAACCTGAATTCTAGTGAAAGATAAAAAAACTTACCTAATTGGACACTAAGAAAAAAGCCAAAGAAAAACGACTTCGGTATAAAAGTGTCCAAAGTAAATCTGAGACTATAAACCAGTAAATGAGTTAAACGAACAAACTTCAAGCTTTGTCCAATGGCTACCTAACGATCGCTGCAGTATCACAACGTCACAAAAACGAATAGACGTTAAACAAAATAGAACTAAAAAACAACGGTATGAGACGAATAAGTTTAATAGAGGAATGTGTCCACCTACATCAAATGGTCACGTAACGGCCTGCAGTATCACAGCGTCGCTAAAACTAACAGTCATGCAATAAATCATAGTACAATCAAAACGGCATTCATAACAACTGACAATATTTTACAACCGTTTTATGGTGCTATAAAACTACAGTGTGCAACACCGACAGTTAGGATACGGCAAAATTACTCGTATCCAAAAAAAATGTAAAAACATGATACAGATTAAATGTTAGAAGAACTGTTGCTACTTTTTTGTTAATTAAAATTCTATGTTTACTAGCTTGCCTCTAGCACAGGAAATTCGTACAAATGTTAAATTATTAAATTTCATAAAAAGGTCAAGTTATGACGTTATGTTTTTAAAAGATATTGCATACGTCATACTGAAAAGTTTCATCAAAATTTATACAGACTTCTTCTAACACTTAAACATAATATTTACTAATGCTAAACATTAATGTGTTTAGCATTAGTATGAAACGTTAAATTAACTCACATAATTATTGCAATACTATCAAGTCATGGAACTATTTCAGTGCTCTTATATTTCAGTCAAACTGTTGCAGGATAATTAATAATTCTGCTGTATTAGCTGCAAGCCATCGCAGAGAGCCAAAAGTTTGGACGCGACCTGTTGCTATGGACGAGGAAATGGTCAGCGAAAAATATTTCCCATATTTGGCTTTTAGCCCAGTTTGTTTTATATATTCCTTTGTTTTTATTTTAATTGCATTTTATATTTATTTTTACCTTTCCGGTTTTTATTCGCAAGGTAATTTTATACAGGTCAATGCATTGTTTCTCATAGTGTGCTTATGAACAGTTTTATCTCAAAAGAAATACAGCAGTTGTGTATGATATTATATTATATACTATACTATTATAAGGACAAATAAATACGTAAAAACATAAAATAATAAATAACTACTACTACTTTAAACCCTAATTGGAAAATCAAAGCTCTTATGTTATGTAATTCGCAAATTTAAAATTAAAGCGCTTATTAAATGCTCTCAAACGTGTGACACTGTAGCAAAAGTTGCCGTCAATTGTCAGGCGCCGACATCAGCCTTGTGACGTCACGTGCCGCGAAACAATGGAAATATCATTGCAACGAATGTGACTCCGCGCTAATGGGGTATTAACACAAATGGTATTACACGCTGGACTTATTAAAATCCTTGTTCTTTTGTTTGGTAGTGTTTTCCTTATGGGAAAGGGACTGATAAAGATCATTCAATTAGCTTAGTGTGTATTTGTTGCTAATAATGAATTCTTGAAATTGATACCAGATTCTTTGTCTTGATCAGACGTCAGACTACAACAAACCAATAATCAAACTTAATTGGTTTGTTATAATTGATAAAATAGTAATATTCAATTAATTAATATTTACACATAGATATCGTTTAATTAGATTTTTGAGGTCTTCAGATACTTGAAGATAAAGCACTTATTACAAAACTTATTTGAAATAGGTGGCTTTAAAAAGACGTGCAAAATTGTCTGACAAGTTCAGACTCTACAAAAAAAATAGACAAATTTGGTGCTATAACACGATCCAAGATTAAACGAAAAAGCTCCCGTAATTAAGCAGCATATGATATTTGCAACAAACGGTTATTTGCGAATGATTCCCAGAGCGCAATAGCAGGCGGCCGTACGTTCAGCGGCCGGTGCGCTTTACGCCGCTTTAAATTGGAAAATTGAATGAACCCATTGGCGCTGCCTTTGCATACGGAACCCTTTATTTTTGCCGATATCTACGGCTGCGGAACCCTGATATTCTGGTCGTCTGGAAACTTCATTTGGATTTGTTAGATGGAGTTGTTTGCGCCATTCTCAAATCGTTTGCTGGGCTATTGAGGATTGGCTTTTTGATTTTAGATAGATTTGTGGTGATATAACTGTTATGCATTCTAAATCAGTTTTTCTATTGAAGCATTAGAAGTGTACGTCGATGGTATGACATAAGGAAGTACTATAATTTGTTGTCTCTAATTAGTAAAATATATTGCAACAGAGATATAAAAGTAAACAGAGAACTGAAAAAACAAGCTTCAACTTTTACCACAATTATTTTCTCCTTTGAATACGAGAAAGTAAACATTAATTAAGTTAAAACAGTATTTTTCTATCCTATTGGCAATTCCGCGAATCAATGTAGTGTAATGCTTTACTTTCATGTAATTGATCTAATTTCTATTCAAAGAATATTATGGTATTATATAATACCCTTTTTTCTTCCTCTAATAATTTACTTATTAACTATGCAAGATAAATAATAATATGAGTACTCCTGAATACTTATAACACATGTTAGATTAGTACTGTGCGCATAACTTCAAGACAGATTGCAAACAAACATTATCAAGTGAAAGACCTCTGTCTTATGAAAACGAATTTTATAAAATAAAGATCCTCAAGAAGTACTAGAAATAACAGACAAACTCATCTGCACTTACAAACTAACGATAAATTCGCCTTCTAATATTGGTAAATCAAACAGACTCGTATCTTTTGAAGGAGCTCCATTCTTTGGGATATAACTCAAGTTCTCGCATCGCTCGCGATAAGCTCTTGAATAAAGGTGTCATAGAGACGCGACTGACGCGAGGAGAACTTCGTTATTTCAGCTGTCGAACTGCTGAACGAAAATCTATTTGTATTAAGTTCTGTTCTTGTAAACTCGTCGCTAGTCTGGCTCTTTTTAATACTTCAAATTTAGAGGTGTCAGAGATAAACTTTTATTGAACGTCTCTTTATAAATATCTTTTTTCATTAATCTTTTAAAATATACAATATCCCTCAGAAAATTCAGCATTACACCCTATCCATATTCTATCCCCCTAAATAATCTAGTAATAGGACATGTTTCACATATGTGCTTCCTAACTAAAATATGAGGGTTCACTGCGTGTCTGTTGCAAATAAAGTTTATCTAACGATAGGACATGCTATCGGTAGTAGTGTTAAGGGCGGTTTACTGCACGTGTATTGTGTAAATTTTTTTGATCCAAAGTTATAAGTGATGGCTATAAATTTAAGCGGTTCGAGACACTCAAACGTCATAATTGCACCGAAAATAAAATTAAATTAAAAATATAAAGTTTTAAAAGCAACATCTCACAAAGAAGCGAGCCTTAAACATGACATAACGATTTTTTTATCCTTTCACAATTGCCGGACATGTCGAGGAAAAAACATAAAAAAATCATTCCGTCGCATTCTGTCCTGTCTCTCGAACTCCTACATTTATTGTCATTTAAAAAAAATTTCTTTCTTTTTATAAATAAAATTATACCTTTAATGCAAGAGTTTAAATATAATAATTCACGGCTTTGTAGGTTAGTTAGTAAGCAATTAGTCCGACTTCCATTCATAGAAGTTAACGGCCTGCCGACTGTTGGACCTCTTTCATAGAATCGTTGCTGTTCGCAGATTTATTATAATTCTTCTGAAGTTTATAGTAAGCAGTAGTGGCATAATATTAAGGTTGACGTATAATGTAAGGATATCTATATTGGTTTTAAAGATAAAAAAATAACAACGTACAAAACATAGGTTCGATTTATTTGCAATATTTATAAATCGGAATGTTTTCCTGAGAGGTAGCCGCAACAAAGCAATCTATTCTGTAATTGATCTCTCGCTTGTACAGATGTTCAGGTCCGTGCAGAGAATACAACGCAACGTTTCTTGAAATAATAACATTTTACGAAACAATACACAATACAGTACAGCTATCGCAACAATTTACAATCATAACAAACTCGCGATGCGTAAAATGGACGAACCAAATGAACTGCGAATCGTTACGAAGCGCAGCGGAACCGCAGCGAAACCGCAACCGCACAATTACGTGGCGGCGATGTACCGGCCCGCCCGCGCCGACACGCTGCCGACACGCAGCCAACACGCAGGTGAAGCAGACCTGTGCGTGACGGTAGCCCGCAGTAATACGACCGATAATGAGATCCGTAAATAAAAATCGTGGTTCTATTGAGTTTATTCACGCACTAAATGTTCGCTGAAATGAGTTAAAATTTATCGCTGGTTATTTAAAATATTTGAAGCCGAGATTATTACGCAACCGACACATGCACGACAAAGCTAATAAGTATGTTTTTTATGTAATTTATTTATTCTGTTCTATCAAATATTTTCAATATCGATATGTTCTCAACCCTACTACTACGCTGTTCTCAAAAGCGACGCCATAACCTATACTTATCCTTTGTGCTTTCGAGATGGCGATAGGTAGAATGGACACAGGAAGCGATAGGCCATAGGCCAGTCCTCCTCGCATTCACGAGGCCTCGCAGTAATATCATATGGCCACACCGAATGACCGTGTTTTAGAGCCAAAGTGAGTTTAACTTGAAGTGCGGTTGATCGCCACAGTGCGCCGTCACCGCAATTCTAGGGTTGGCACTGCTGGTAAACTCAATTTTAGCTTTCCTAAAATCAATTAAATAGTAAGGAATGAGTACCTATACCTTAATATTAAAAAGATATTTTAGCAAGGGTGATATCAAATACGTATAACCTACGTGGTAATGAATCCCAGTGCTTATTAGTATATTATTTTTTTTCCTTATAAAACATACTTCTTAACTTCTGAAAACTTAGATTACATTTGGCCCTGACATAAACTAACACAAAAAACATTTAATTCCAAAAAAAATCTCTCATTAAGCCAGATTTCGCAACTCACGAAATCTCCAAAAAATCGCTAATCGTAAGCTAGTAAGGATTAGTCCAATTACTTCGTGAATCGTGCGCCAACAAGACAGAGGTATCTACATAGTACGTGTGAACAATGACCACTAACTGGCGCCGCTCATATTTTAGAGCTGCCCGTGTTTGACCAGAACACGGCCCGGCAAATTTTGAAGCTTTAATAGGGTTGTCAAGGCTTATTGGTATAATTAAATTATAGACATGTATTTGTTTACATATTTTTAGTTTTTTGTAATGTTAATTATTCACTATGTATTTGAATATTGTAGACCAAACTTCACTACATAAAAAAGTTCCTAGATTTGCTTTTATTTTAAATAACAACATTTATGTTATGGTCAGTTTTAACTATATTATTTTGTTCGCTGTCTTTTCATTAAAGTAAATTGAATTAGTATACTTGCTTCAGGTAACTACCACCATTGTTATTTATTTTATACTTTCAAATAACATCTCAATTACGTCTCGGTCATAAAATTATCCTTACTGGAGATATAAAATCTAAATTATAATAAAACACCAATGTCTACACTGTCTATGAGGAAGCTAAAATATCACTATAATGAAGTTTTCGAGATAAAACGACATAACGTGGACATTCCTTTTATTTGACTTGCTTATGAGAAATGTCGTTATAAATTCACGGCTCAAGAGTTTTAAATGGATGTGATATTTAAGAGAGATGGAAATACTAAATTAGCGCTATACTTTTCAGGAAGTTGTATTATACATATCATAATGTTTAGTTTAGAAAGTTCTTGTGTACTTTCACTCAACAAAGCTCTTTCAAATGTCGTTTGAATCTTAGAAACTACGTATAGAATACTACTAATTGTGTTTCATGACATATCAAATTTTATTTTCTCAATTATTCATTAATGAATTATTTATCAAACCCACAACGGCACGCTATTATATCACTAAAATTAAATTTGTATTATAATATCACTTAGCGGCAACCCTAGTACTAGAGCTGCGCCATTCTCATATCGATTATGCATTCGATTTGTGGAGCGCGATCACTCCATTTATTTACGCGACACCACTGACAGCCGAGCATTGTTCGCTGTGTCCTGCGAATATATACACACTTGTCGTGTGGCGATCACTCTATAATGAATGAAGTATTTGCGCAAAACCAATCCCGTTCATTCACTACTAATTATAGTATGGAAAGGAAATGATAAATAGCTTTCAGCTTTCATATTTGTTGTGGAAACCAGAGTGAGCATTTGTTTTAAATTATAAATTTTCGTAGTTGTCAGTCATTACATTTCTTATTCTTTACTTAAATCACAAACTCATTTCAATCACATTCAAGCAAGAAATCACACACATCATCAATCACATTTTAACGTCTCTAATTAGAAAAATGTGTAAAAGGATCCTGAGAAAAAAACTCACCCTAACTCGTGTTGCATCATAACAAAAGCATCACTTTATAATTTAAAAATGTCAGCGGTCGTGTCAGAGCCGACGTGTTGGATATATTGAGTGTCGAGACAACTGACTGACACTCGATTAAACATTTCCTGCCAACCAATAAATTACTTTAACAATATGACAATCATCTCGCCTGCAATCTAGAAGATAAAGCAAATAAATGTGTTGAAATACTATTCTACAGATTTTAGTAGGTTTTTACAACCCAAGACCTAACGAGTCCTAACCTAAGACGCTAAGTCGTAAAATAATTGTATGATATATATATACCATTTGTATAAAAATAGTGTAATTTTTCCATTCGTTATTGAATTCATTCAATCTTTAAGTTCTATCTAAGTCTTGTTCCTGATACGAGTATTATGTAGGTATCACATGCAACGTTTACGTACAAAAAAAGTGAGATTAAAACCTTTTAGCCCCGTATTTTACGAAGAACTGCGACAGTATAGCGCCGGTTGAAAAAGCACCGACAAATAGATGCCACAGTTTATATGAGAGTAAAGTTTCATTGCCGGATATATCTAAAGCTGCGGCTCTAGGGTAAAAAAGGTTCCAACGGGTATACTATATTCCGGGACAACTCACACACGGATATCTGATCCCAAGCTAAGCAGAGTCAGTGTCACTAACCACTAGACCAACAGGCCCGACATCATTATCTCGTTGGTGGAAGAGACGTGATTTTTAACCGACTTTAAAAAAAAGGAGGAGGTTCTCAATTCGGATGTTTGTATGTTTTTTTTTTTTTTTTATGTTTGTTCGCGCATTACTCCGTTGCTTTCCAACCGATTTGAAATATTTTTTCTTTGTTGGAAAGGGTATACTTCCCAAATGGTCCCATAGTCACCAAGTCGGGATCTGATGATGGAATCTAGGCGAAATCGAGGGAACTCTTCAAATTTTATAGGAAAACGTACAGCGATTTTGGTATTTTCTACAACAAGTGAAGCATTTGCGTTCAATAAGAACCATTCTACCACCAGATCTGATGATGAAGCCAAGATGACCTCGTGGATGTAGCGGGAATTCGTTGGATGTGAGATGCGTGGCACTGGATTTCATTTGATGGAAATTATCATGAGGATGATGAAAGGGTGTCAGCTGAAGGCCTACCCATACTATCTAAGATTAAAAATATGTCACTAAAAATAAACAAATAAAAAACTTTTTTGCAAAAAAAAAAACCGACTTCAAAAATCGATAAAAGCACTAAAAAGTTAAAAATAATTCTATAACCTACCTATATTAATAAACCTAACCTAAACTACGATTAACCTATAATACAATTTAACAATTTTTTGGAGTCGGGGCCAAGCAATATGCAAAACTTAAATCACTATATACCTACAGACTAAGAGCAGAAAAAATAAAACATAAATCTTACAGCTTCTAAATATTAATTCTAATCGGAAAACAACAAAAATTCTTAAGATACTAACGTTTACACTTAACCATATTCATAATATACCTATTTTTACAAACACAATACACATCAACATACTCAGGAATTACCAGTCGTTTCATTACTTAGCTTGGCACCGACTCCAAAAATTGTTAAATTGTATTATAGGTTAATCGTAGTTTAGGTTAGGTTTATTAATATAGGTAGGTTATAGAATTATTTTTAACTTTTTAGTGCTTTTATCGATTTTTGAAGTCGGTTTTTTTTTGCAAAAAAGTTTTTTATAAAGCAACAAATAACATAAGACATAAGTAAATAATATTATAACTTGAAGAGAAGTAACTTTTATTGTTTTTTTTATTACGGAAACGATTTAAACTGGATAATATAAATTTACAAATTGTTTAATCATTTTTCATTAGTTGACATAAAGCAGATATTTTTTTTTTTCTCAGCCTGGACTTTATGGTAACTTATTTCCTTAGTAAATCAAATGAAAAAATCCGTAGCCTAGTCTGAACAAAGCTCACTGCACCTATTGTTTGTAGTGGCTGTCGTGTCGGGAGCAACCCAACAAAAGTACAAAACGCAACAAAACTGACACACGTACTAAACGTCCTGTGTCCCCGCACTATGCGGCACAAAGTGTTGCCCAACACTACCGCGTAGCTCAACACGTGTATTGTACGGTGATATGGAAGCAAATCAATATTTTTTGAAATTTTCAACCAATACGCGGAATTCGAAATACTTCTATTTTAGGATACAAAAGCGCTCTTTTATTTTGAAAATTTCTGTAAAATAGTTTCATTCTAAAATTTTCTAAAATCATGGTTATTTTTTCGCTACTTTAGTATAGTAACTATTAAGTTACTGTGAAACTATGCGTATCACAGTTTCTACCCACGTTGCTAATAGTTATTTTTACTGACTGGACAATTAAAAAATTAAATCTAAGTAAGTAGTACGTATATCTTCTTATATACATATAAAATTCTCGTGTCACAATGTTAGTTACCATACTCCTCCGAAACGGCTTGACCGATTTTTATGAAATTTTATATGCATATTCAGTAGGTCTGAGAATCGGCTACTATCTATTTTTCATACCTCTAAGTGGTAGTAGGCAGGTGCTAGGTAGAAAAAATTGCATTGCAACGCATGCCGGGTACAGCTAGTAGGTACTATAAAGGCATGAGTAGGTACTTCTGGGGTATGAATTATTTTTTTCTAATTTAATCTGTACTAGTGTTATCTACACACAAAGGTGGGCTTAAGAAAAACATTAATAACAGGTTCTAAGTTCATTTAATGAAAATTTAAAGATAAACTGTTCTTTAAAACTAGTTAACTTTATACCCTGTGCTTGTGTGATCCGTTATACAGCTGCCTGTTATGTCAGCCGGCTCCCACAGTCTCAGTTATTTATTTTACAGAAACCCTGGCTCCCTTAAACAAACATCCGTGCTTTTATAAGTTTCCACCACTTCTGTTCACAGTAAAGTTATATCGTACGTGAGAATTTACTATTAGGAATATGGCTCATATAACTATAATGAAACTTGATTATCAGTTGGGTTGTAAGGAGATAAACCCACAATAAAAACAGATAGCAAATTCCCAAATTATTTCTAGTATGTTAAATTAATGCAGTAATATCTATCTACACTAATATTATAAAGAGGAAAGATTTGATTGTTTGTTTGTTTGTTTGTTTGTTTGTTTGAAATGAATAGGCTCCGAAACTACTTAACCGATTTGAAAAATTCTTTCACTGTTGGGAAGCTACACTATTTCCGGTGAACATAGGCTATATAAAATTTTCAAAAAACTTAGGTATCCATACTAAAACCTCAATAATGTAAACCAAGGTGTGAAAAAATTACCAAAAAACTTTCTTGCATCGCGTGCGCTGCGAAAACTATTGATTATAGAACAAAATAATGTACTACGTCTTTGTAGAACATATAATTATCTATAAAAAGTGTCGCGACAGCATATGTCTAACTATTACAGTTAGGTCACAATAAGAGATATTTTATAAAAAAAAATATTATTAAAAGGACGCCGCTAGAAAAGGCTCTTTATTTGTTACTTGGTATGGATCCTTATCAAAATAAATTACTTCATAGTCAAGACTGCTTCAATACCTTTATGTGACTTTTTGAATTATTCACTTTGGACATTCCCTTCGAAAGATATCACGAGTTTAAAATATAAAAATTAGAAAAACGTCGCGTGATAGTCGCTCACTCTGCTCGGCTAACTATGCGATTTAAGCATCACTGACGTACGGGAGTGTCTAGACTAATATTATAAAGAGCGTAGTAGTAGTAATAACACAGAAACCTTCAATACTAATTTTTTAATAATGTGTTAAATACCCGTGCGAAGCCGGGACGGGCCGCTAGTAATTTAATATTTCTATGCTGCAATTTAATTGTCACAAAAATATCACTTTATATAACATCGTCTATTGGAATACATATTTATTTATTTTGTATCAAAAAGAAGTTAGAAATCTAAAACACTCAAAACTAAAAGTATCAAACAAACGCGACGTGTATAGAATCTTCAATATTCCTCAAAATCAAACGCAACAATCTTGGAGTCACGAATACCAGAATAAGATTCCTTTATTCAAAACGCGAATACAATGCACATACTCATACACACCTAGCAGTACATTTGAACCGACTCAATATCGAAATAGCATATTTTCTAGAAATTTCTAGATATTTCTAGCGCCGAGTGCGGACGCCCCAAATCAAATAAAGCCTGCACTGACGCACGAATGAAAATACACTTTGGATAGGTTTTTTGAAAATCTTTCTCCGTATTTCTGACATTTGAAGTGGAATAGCGGCGTCCCTTTTTGTTTTGTGTGCTGTGAATATGTTTGTCTCTGTCTAAGCTTTGAAGTTGGATTAGATTCTGTTTTCAAATTGTTTGGCAGTTAAGCGTTGGTTAGATGACGGGTTTGAGAAATGTTTGTTTTTGAAAGATTATTTTTATGCTGCCTATAGATTTCTTTTGAGACTTGAACGGAGAAATATTGCCATAACGTTATTAGTTTTTTCTCATATCGCAGTCACTGAAAGTTTCGAAGCCAACAAAAGTTTAGGGTATATTTGGAACCTTGAAGTCTTTAAAATACAAAAGATTAACGACGACCGAAGATTATCCTGAGTAAACTAATAAAAAAACTATAAGTCCTGGTTGTAGTTTTGTTGGTAGGTACTAACATAAAGTTTAATTTAAAAAGTTTGAACCCATATATACCTCCCCTGCATTCTCCCACAGATTCCTCACAGTGTACACGTAAAAAGATTTGCCAAATAAATCTTGCCCTGAAGTACCTTTTGTAAAACAGAACGAGAAAAAATATATTCCACTTAGCGAGCTCAGTTCTTTGGAGTAAAGAATTTATGGGCGAAGCCGGTTCGTTACGTTGTTTTGTATATTTTATTGCTATTTAATTCAGTAGTTTTATATGGGCGCCGAAATAGAACGCGTTAATTAAAGTTCCGAGGCTTTTTTAGGCCTTTTCAGGGTTCCGAAATGGTACGGAACTATGTCTGAAGTTATGTTTGTATATGAAAACTGTTCATAAGTTTTACCTGAATTATTTCTACAAAATGCGTTTTGTTGATTTAGACTGATATTCATTTTTGAAAAGAACAGTTCTCGTTGTAAAAAGGTAGATAAATAAAAATAGTATTTAAAATTCAGCATATATTTTTTTTGTTAATGTCAGACCAGACCTGTTGTTTTTTTGGTACATAGCTTTTTTCAAAATATGTTAGAGTTAGTTTACAGTCTCAAGAAACTCAGCTAAGTACTCCTGTCCTTAAAAAGAGTGCTTTCCGATTGAAATGTACCGCCTCCTTGTCTTCTCAATCTAACTGTATATTTCCTATAGTAAATGGGAATGTATTGAATAAATAGTTCAATTCTATGATCACTTGTATGTTCTAGCACAATACATGCGCAGTGCCTACTCACCCGTGTTTACCCACCATATTCAGTTCCGTCGGTGGCGGGGCAATGCAATGTGGCGTAAGTGACAACGCTGAGAGTGAAGCGTATATTGATACAATTAGGTTTATGTGATAGTTTGATGTGAACATTTTCGTCTCTGACTTATAAATTAGTGGCACAAGGAAAACAGATCAGAATTTAATCAGAATAAACTTTAACAATTCAGTATTTTAGAACAACCCATTTTCTACGACATCTGTTCGATCAGTCAAAGACTTAAGAAAAGCTTCTGCACAAATACTTAACAATGGTTTAAAAAGGTTAACTTTTATACAAAGTAAGTAACTTGCTTTAAATACCTTAACTTCCATACCTGTGACTGTACTACTACCTCTTAAAGCCACTAAGCCGAACAGTCTTTCTTTAAGAGCTCATAGTAAGCGCACTGAACCTAGTTTTTCGTTGAATGCTTTTCCGCCACTTTCCACTAATTTACGCATTTGACAATAATATTATTACATAACAAATTTTCCACTAGCTCACTTGTGCACCGCGAGCGGTGCTGCTTGAGCGAGGGTCCTCGACGCGCGTGGATATCAAAGCTAACAGCCGCGCGCTTAATCCCGGCTGAGCGAGACAAACAAACAGGCATGTGTCAATACTACTAGGCTTCACGGGCAGGTAATTAGGTCGATTACTTAAACTTGTATTTATTAAGTATCGCCATTAAATTAATGTTGATCATCTAAGTTGTCACATAGAAGCAGTAGGTACCTACTAAAATGCGTCTAAAAAAGCTATCTAAATATTGTCTGGACATGTCATCTGGCCAATTCCAATTCTATATAGAGCCACGCTGTTAAACACTATTTTTTTATCATTTACCATTCAGTAAGTCAACTACCGAAGCAACATTAATACAGAAACTCCATCAAAAGGTCACAAAGAGCTTAATTCTTTAAAAGCCTTGACAAGAAGAGAAGCGATCCGACAACTAGTATTGATAAGTTTCCGATAAATGTGCCGTACAGTCGCGAGGCAATTACAAGCGACGCCGCGCGGCACAATTACCACTCGGAACGAACTGGCCAATTAAAGACATTCGACTCAATGTCTCTAACGAACTTCCTTGTACAATAGTTTTTAAGATTTCGTTCAAAGAAATGTTTATAGATGATATTTACTCGTTTTATTTTCTTGGACAAAAAATAAATTGATATAAATGGTAGGTATTTATTTACTTATCCAAATTGATGCGACGTCGAAGCGATGAAGTCCTAAGAAAACTGTAGTAGGTAAGTTTATTCCAGAGGAATCTCTATGAAAACTCTCAAAGCAAAGTCGTGGGCAGCCACTTGTATGTAATGAAATACATTGAACTATAAATAAAACAAGCGCGAACGATAAATAAAGTAAATTTACAGCAAAACAGATATAAATACAGCGAGTCAAGGCGACGCCATTTTGTAAATCATTTTTATGTACATATTTGTCGAGTTATATCTTCTCGGGGAATTAAAGTGGAGGGAAACGAGGCTGCTTATCACACGGAAAAGCAATAGACGACTCAAAACACGAAGGGACGGAAAGGTCTGAATATGATATCTTGTTTGAAACCAACCTAAATATAGAAAGAACTAAGAAATTAACTTTATAACACTGGGATGTGAATGCTCTCCGAAGCGAATATTAGGAAGATAATAGCCACTTAACATAAATACCAAATAAAAGAGGATGCAAATGTTAATAAGGATTAATTTTCGTCTCTTTAAACTTATTCGAAAAATTCGGTAATGAGATTCCCAATAATCGTCCGAATTGTGTAAAATCAGTAGAGTTTTTCTTACTAAAATTCCCAGTTTTCCTTATTGTTTCCACTCAAGATTTCAGAGTACTAAGTCCAAAGACTTTGTTGACTGCATCAACAGCCTAAATACTAAGACTACAAACTTTTCTTTCTTCATTAACTTTAGAGTTTCCATTGAAAGTAGTCGCAGAAGATGACGCCCTCCGGACATATTCCATTTTACACCTCAGGACAATTGCCGCTCGCAGAATTTTGCGATTAATTTCAGTACATGCGGCTAAGATCAGGGCTGGCACTGTAACAGTCATAATTATTTGTCTAATGTATGGAAATTTCGAAAAAATAAACCACAGTTTGACGACCTCCGTGGTCGAGTGGCGTACGCACCGGTTTTCAAGGTGTCGCCAGCTCTGAGGTCCCGGGTTCGATCCCCGGACGGGTCAATGTAGAAAACCACTTTTCTACATTGTCCCGGGTCTGGGTGTTTGTGGTACCTTCGTTGTTTCTGAATTCCATAACACAAGTGCTTTAGCAACTTACTTTGGGTTCAGAGCAATGTATGTGATGTTGTCCGCATTTATAATTATATAAAACAGTTTTTTTAAAGGTTTGAATGTTGAACACTACCCAAATGGCCTGTTTTATAAAGGACAAGTAATAGACTAGGTTTTATAAGTGCCCAGTGCCAAAAAACGAATGCGCCATTAATATTTTATTTGAATAAATGTAATGGCGTAATCTTATTTTATTGTCCTAAAGTGTGTGCGAGCAATTTGAGTCATAATTTAATACTGCAGTAAATAGTTTTATTCATTTACATCCAGATTTCATTACGTCAAATAATTTACATTATGGTAGCGGGTTTTACAAGTTTTATTTAATTCAGGTAAATACCCAAAGAAACTGGATTTTTCGGTGGCAACCATATTAGCATACAATTTTAATAAAAAAATTAAGCCCTTGTCATTGTTATAATATTGGGACCAAAATAAATTGTTTTATATGTATATCTTCTTTCAATTTTGTTGTTGAATAAAATTATTGGTTTTTGTACCTTTTGTCACAATTCATAAAAGCAAAGTTCTTTTGCACGCCTTTGCTTAACTAGTCACTTTTCACTGCAGTGGCCAGTTAGCACTTATTTTGTAACTTGCAACAAGCAACCCTAGCCAGCCTATGTACTTACAGTCGTTTTCATAAAGTTTCATAATAAAATTCTTGATGAATGAAACGTTTTATTTCACTTGGATGGTAGTTATTTATACTTGTTTAATCTTTTGAATTTCGCATAAATAAAAACGGCCTATTCGGTTCCGTCGGAATTCCGGTACGACTGGAGGTCTACCAACGTTTGCGGGAAATTCTTATGAAATTAATTTATATAGAATACGTCTGTGTACTTGTGAGTTCCGAGAAGATTAAACAAGTTTTATGAAGCGAATTTCGGTGAATCCTTTGAAGTAGTATGAATAGTTTGATGCTATGTTCTTTGTGAAGTGTGAGCTTGGTTCCTATAGTTGCTATTTAATTAGTTTAGTCTCGGAATTACACAATTTCAATTTTAATAGATGTTCAAAATAGCTCTGGTATGCTTTCTGACAAAATAACTAATGATACATTATGGTAGTAAAAACGGTTTTCACAAATACAATTTAACATTAAAACATAAATACCGTTTGAAGCAGTTCTTCTCTATTTTATTTATATAATTTATTTTACGAGAAACCTGGTACGAGAAATAATATTATTTCATCTCTATCTCGGTCTTGACTGATTTCTAACTGGATAAGAATAAACAGCGAAAGTCTACAGAGTAACATTAATAGTATACAGTATTAACAGTATTGTTTCATCTCCATTTGTTTCGTTAAGAACAAAGCAACTCGATGGAGGCACATTACCAGTTCCTGACGAGGAAAACTTCGCGAATCAAATCACGCGGATCAGACAAACTTATAAAATAGGCTTGATACGTATGGAGCGGTTAGGTTAGCTCAAGAGCAGATCATTATTTTAATATTTTTAATAGCGTATGCTCGAATTCTTGTCTGAATGGGACTTTTGATTTCTACAAACTCTAATACCCAAAAGAAAACGAACATTAACCCCTCACGAAAAAAAAGCAACTTAACCAACCCCATAGCAATAAAGTTCTAAATAAAAAGTATAATCTGTCTCGTGCCAATTACTATGTACTTATAAACAGTTTCCAATAAAACTCTTATCCCAGTACAAGTTTCTAGAATATATCCTGAGTATAGAAAAATCTTGTTAAATCGCGTCGGCATGACTTACAATGGCGCCGGACGCCGCGGCCGCTCCGAACAAATTGACACTTTATGTAAAACAAGTTGCGAGTTTGTTGCACCGCTCCTCGACTGTGTCAACACTGCTTGCTGCCTGGATAACATCATAACTACTCCCTGAGGAAAAGATTTTAAAGATGTCGGTCAAACATTTTTCAACGATTGATTTACGTTAGGTACTGATACCTACTTTTTACTCGCAGTTTTAATCACAAGTTTAGAAAACTTAAAAAAAAAAAATGTCTAAAATTAAAAAGCCGAATGATAAATTATATTTGTAATTATTATTTATGTGCCAATCTTGAGTACAAATGTTGGCAACATATAAAGTTACTCCAACATTTTTAGGTCACAGTAAATTTCACCGTTTAGCGCTAGTTTCATTAAACGTTTTAGAAGAGCCTTAAATTTTCCAAGATTTTGATTTAATTCGTGTTCTAGTTCCACGTGTAAGTTTGTCACTCCCTTCCAACCCTTCTCCAGTTTAAATACAATTTTCCTATAAACGTATGGGTTTCGCGATATTGTCCGTCAGCCTGAAGCCAGTGATAAATTGAGGCGTAAATTCTGGGCCCAAGGTCGACCTTATATCGCTTTCTGTCCCTTACCCTACACGTCAAGGACAGGTCCTATTCAGATAGCAAGAACGTACAAAAGTACCTCATAATGGTATATATAGTTTCATCTAGGAATCTGTACCTGGAGAAACTTAATACACTTTTCGGGCCAGACTCAGAATTGATCATAAAAGGAAAATCCATCTCAAAGAAGTGGAATAAGACGAACACATAACTTTAAAAATGAATCGAATTTTAAATTCTTGTCGTTGTATGCTTCCAATTATTACAGGTTCTTTCCTTGACTCCTGGAATTGTTCTAGTTACAAATCTTTAACAAATATCGTCACACATAATGATTAACGTAATAGACATTTACATAAATTTCCCTGTCTGTCTTGGTCTAGCTGTGTAGAATTCTCAAGAATCCTTTATACTGGATCTACTCGGAACATAACTTTTAGTGGTGAAAGTTCGTTGCGTATTATAATAATTTCGTTTCGCGAGATTTTCTGCGTAGTGAGCGGTAAGTTCAATGTGTGTGGTTGTGACCCGGCTTATCCTCTAACAAAACATATTAAATGGCCTTTAACCTGGGTTTGTTGCGGTTTACTTACTTTTACTCTTAGAAAACCTTTATTTATAAAATCTGTGTAAATGGTTCAAAGCGCCATGAGCAAGGCTTTTACGAATGACTACTTGTGGTTCTATCTAATATAAGCGGTATTAGTATGGCGATTGTGAAAGTCGCTATTTTGAATTTATGAGGTAAATGTGAAGTAATTTCCAACTGGTTTTTTATAGCATGTAACTTCTCTTCTGGATCTCGTCTAAACCTCATTAAGATCTAAATATGTAAAAATACTAAATTAGATTTTAAACGTTATTTATCAACATAAACTCTACTTACTATTACGACACCCAACACCTTCTACGGAGCATCCACAATCTCCACATCTGTAGTCCTTCACAAACGCGACATAATCCAACGTAAAGAAAGTCGCGAAACGTTTCCAATCTCAGCAAAGAATTCTAAATCCGGATTTCCTTTCAATAGTCGGACGGCGCCGGTCCGGCCGCCCGGTCCGGCCGCGGCTTACGATCCGGCTTTTGTTAACTCCTGCACTTAATTGGTGCCGGCAAGCCTTTTACCTACCTTATTTAATTTAGTATTCGGTTCAAGCATGAGGTCATCGACAAACAGTGTAGTTACTCTGTTTTGTAAAGCTTGGGTTACATTATTGAGTGATGCTGTATATATTTTTCCCGTTTCCGTAGATAGATTGATAATTATGTTTGTTTCTTATTTTAGTTGGCGTCGTGCTCACCTACAGTTAAAACAACGTTAGAAAATAATATTTGACATAACTTATTCAAAATTGATCTTCGGTTTTAGTAATCAAGGTATCCCATTAGTTAGAGTTTAATCCCACATAAGGTCTCATCTTGTTTAAAGTAACATAATTTATTGTATTTAGTTAGTGTAAAGTTGTATGTTACTGCTTTGTTACTTCTTAGGTTTCTTTCTTATTTACCTTTGTGTTGGTATTTCTAGCATTCAGGGTTCAAAATACGCCACATACTACACTTATTACTGCCAGCTACGACAAAATAGTATTTCTTTTAAAAATATAAAGCTAAGCGTATTTAAGGAAAGCCCCAGTGTACGAAGAAACCAAAATTACAACGTTGCCAAGAAAATAACATTTTAAACATATTTCAAAGCTCGCGAATGAACGGAGCGTGTCTTTACAGAAGCGAGCATCGGATTAAAGGCATATTTGAAACGATGATGCAGATATGAGCTTCTCAGAAATGCAGGAAGACTTCAACAAACATTTTGGGGGGCAGGTTAAGTTAGGAGTATAGCCTAACACCTATTTGTGATGATGTGGCAGCGAGTGAACGCGGAAGCGTTATATCAAGATGAAAAAAAACTTGGTCTTTTTTACTCCTTTGGGAAATAGGGCTGACAGCGTTGTGTTTGAAGGGATGAAAATTTTCAAACACGTTATTTTACGACAAAGCCAAAAGAGGGCTATTCCTTCTTTTCATAAAGTCAGGGGTATCAAATCTCAGTTGTGAAAGGTACTTCATATTTGCCCGAAAACGGAGATAAGAGTGAAAATAATCATTAATTTTCGAGTGCCATCCCTGCGCTAATCATAGTCCAGTCCGATCGAATTTCCGAGGTCCATAGAAGTAGTGAGCTCTAAAATGCAAGTTTCCGAAGCAATTACACGGTAGTTACATGGCGCTGCGACATCGGCGCGTTCTATTAACGGCGAGCGGACAATTTGTCCGACGCGAGCTGACGGCGTCTTCCCGACGGATCCAATCAGGAGCACTATATCAGCTACGTATCGGGACGAGACGTCAGAAGATGTGGATGTGGCAGTTGGATTAGTTCCCATTAGTACAAAAATATTACGACCTCAAGATCACAATTTAAAAAAAATATGGGACTTTGCTGTCGGGTAAGCTAAATCATTACACAAAAAAAACGTGCATTGTATTTCTCTTGCACGATTAATAAAAAAAAATGTTCAGAAAACAAAGATATGAAATGGCGTTGCAAATAGGTTGGTAGTTGGGAAATTAAGAAAATTAAGCAAGTTTCTAATAGGTTTTTACATGAAAAATTTGTATTCTCATTATTTAAAGAAAATTCCGGATTATAATCTGGAAGTTATGTGTTTTCTAATCTTTATTATTATGGTAGAAAACTGTATGCAAGAAATTAATTTCGCCTACCAAACACCGCATCCAAACCCATCCCCTCGACGTCTCACTAGTTCCCGGGTCCCTGTTGTTATGATTCTCCATTGCCGGTCATTACTCCGCGCTGGGCTCGCGTGGATCCCATTTCCTACCATTTGCTGCCAAAGACATGTTCCAATCTAACATGTTATTGTGGAAGCTTGCAGTTTTGATCGAACGCTTCATACATGCGCCATACATGCGCCATTCATACGTTATCGACGGTTTAACTCCAGCTTTCTCCGTTCAGTTAGTCATTTTGTTTTCGCTGCTGTTGTGGTTTTTACTGTTATTTCATTTTTGATTTGATAATTATCTTTTGTAATGTAAAAAGTATGTTTCTTAACGCAAACATGGATGATATTGAGTTGTAGGCATAGTTTGCCCTCAGACAACTGTGAAGCTGACTGTTCGAAATTGATTTATGATTTTGTTTTTGTTACGTAATGTTGAAATAAAATAAAATTTATTTATTTAGTATTTAGTACAGCCACGTCGTTACACATTTCAAGTAAATAAATACTTTAGTTGTTTCAATAATATACTATTTTGGTTTATTCATGACTTTAGAAAGCTGCTGTTCATGTATAGTTCAGGCTTATGTTTTACCGGCGGTTTATTTATTTATTTAATTATTTCTGTATACACACAAAATAGGTTTAAATAACCGTACAACATGTCATAGTCATACAATATGACCGTCAAAACGGACCATTATTACCAACATTATATAGTATAGGAGCTAGCAACGTTTTCGAGAAAGAATTTCAGGTCAGCTGATTTTGTGATATGCTGTCCTTCTTGCTCTTTCGGTTAGAGTCTGGACTATCTGGCTGGCGGTAGCGGTTGCGTTCATTAGTGCGCATCCAATCCAATACTTTTCATGACTTTTTTATTTTAATTCAAGGTTTAACAATTGAATTAATGTCTCGCAAATTTATTTTGTTTTTCTTATCTTTAAATAACATAATATTAAAATTACAGACATTATAAAATACTTTAAAATTAAAAAAAAAAAATTGCGTATGGCACATAATTAGCATTGTCAAAAATGTCTGGCAATAAAAAAAGTATATCAGGTAGACTTATTTAAAAACAAAAAATTAAAAATTATGCCTCTTAAAATGTTTTTAAAATACAGGATTATTACCTGCACCTGAGATAGGATGCGCACTAATGAACGCAACCGCTACCGCCAGCCAGATAGCCCAGACTCTAACCGAAAGAGCAAGAAGGACAGCATATCACAAAATCAGCTGACCTAAAATTCTTACTTTCCAAACGTTGCTAGCTCCCATACTAACTCTAACCACTCGTAGATCTACCCCTCAACCAATCTCCCCACTTCGTAGACTAAACCCCCTTCCCACCATATTCCCCAATTCGTAGTACCACCCCCAAACCATTTTTCCCAATTTGTAGCAACACACTCGTAGATCCAGCCCTCAACCAATCTCCCCACTTCGTAGACTCACCCCCCCCAAACCATTTTCCCCAATTCGTAGCATCAAACCCCAACCATTTTCCCCGATTCGTAGAACCACACCAACCACTCCCCAATACGTAGACTCACCACCAACCATTTTCCCCAATTCGTAGCATCACACTCGTAGATCCACCCCCCAATCAATCTCCCCAATTCGTAGACTCACCCGAAACCATTTTCCCCAATTCGTAGTACCACCCATAAACCATTTTCCCCAATTCGTAGCAACACACTCGTAGATCCACCCCTCAACCAATCTCCCCACTTCGTAGACTCAACCCCCCCGACCATTTTCCCCAATTCGTAGACTCAATTTCCAACCAATCGGCCCAATTCGTAGACTCACCCCCCAACCCCAACCAATCTCCCCACTTCGTAGACTCATCCCCCCCCATCAATTTTCCCCCATTCGCAGCCTCAACCCCCAACCATTTTCCCCAATTTTTAGCATCAAACCCCAACCATTTTCCCCAATTCGTAGCATCACACTCGTAGATCCACCCCTCAACCAATCTCCCCACTTCGTAGACTCACTCCCCAACCAATCGGCCCAATTCGTAGACTCACCCCCCAACCCCAACCAATCTCCCCACTTCGTAGACTCACCCCCCCCCATCAATTTTCCCCAATTAGCAGCCTCAACCCCCAACCATTTTTCCCATATTTTAGCATCAAACCCCAACCATTTTCCCCGTATTCACACACCAACCACTTCCCAATACGTAGACTCACCCCCAACCATTTTCCCTAATTCGTAGCATCACACTCGTAGATCCACCCCTCAACCAATCTCCCCACTTCGTAGACTCAAACCCCCCCCAACCATTTTCCCCAATTCGTAGCATCACACTCGTAGATCCACCCCTCAACCAATCTCCTCACTTCATAGACTCAACCCACCCCCAACTATTTTCCCCAATTCGTAGCCTCAACCCCCAACCATTTTCCCCAATTCGTAGCATCACACTCGTAGATCCACCCCCCAACCAATCTCCCCAATTCGTAGACTCACCCGAAACCATTTTCCCCAATTCGTAGTACCACCCCCAAACCATTTTCCCCAATTCGTAGCAACACACTCGTAGATCCACCCCTCAACCAATCTCCCCACTTCGTAGACTCCCCCCCCCCCAACCATTTTCCCCAATTCGTAGACTCACTTTCCAACCATTTTCCCCAATTCGTAGCATCACACTCGTAGATCCACCCCTCAAGCAATCTCCCCACTTCGTAGACTCAAACCTACCCCCAACTATTTTCCCCAATTAGCAGCCTCAACCCCTAACCATTTTCCCCGATTCGTAGCATCACACTCATAGATTCACCCCTCAACCAATCTCCCCACTTCGTAGACTCAAACCCACCCCCAACTATTTTCCCCAATTCGTAGCCTCAACCCCCAACCATTTTCCCCAATTCGTAGCATCACACTCGTAGATCCACCCCTCAACCAATCTCCCCACTTCGTAGACTCAAACCCACCCCCGACCATTTTCTCCAATTCGTAGACTCACTCAGCAACCAATCGGCCCAATTCGTAGACTCACCCCCCAACCCAAACCAATCTCCCCACTTCGTAGACTCAACCCCCCCCCAACCATTTTCCCCTATTCGTAGCATCACACTCGTAGATCCACCCCTCAAGCAATCTCCCCACTTCGTAGACTCAAACCTACCCCCAACTATTTTCCCCAATTAGCAGCCTCAACCCCTAACCATTTTCCCCGATTCGTAGCATCACACTCGTAGATCAACCCCTCAACCAATCTCCCCACTTCGTAGACTCAAACCCACCCCCAACTATTTTCCCCAATTCGTAGCCTCAACCCCCAACCATTTTCCCCAATTCGTAGCATCACACTCGTAGATCCACCCCTCAACCAATCTCCCCACTTCGTAGACTCAAACCCACCCCCAACTATTTTCCCCAATTCGTAGCCTCAACCCCCAACCATTTTCCCCAATTCGTAGCATCACACTCGTAGATCCACCCCTCAACCAATCTCCCCACTTCGTAGACTCAAACCCACCCCCAACTATTTTCCCCAATTCGTAGCCTCAACCCCCAACTATCTTCCCCAATTCGTAGCATCACACTCGTAGATCCACCCCCCAACCAATCTCCCCACTTCGTAGACTCAAACCCCCCCCCCAACCATTTTCCCCAATTCGTAGACTCACTCCCCAACCAATCCGCCCAATTCGTAGACTCACCCCCCAACCCCAACCAATCTCCCCACTTCGTAGACTCAAACCCACCCCCAACTATTTTCCCCAATTCGTAGCCTCAACCCCCAACCATTTTCCCCAATTCGTAGCATCACACTCGTAGATCCACCCCTCAACCAATCTCCCCACTTCGTAGACTCAAACCCACCCCCAACTATTTTCCCCAATTCGTTGCCTCAACCCCCAACCATTTTCCCCAATTCGTAGCATCACACTCGTAGATCCACCCCTCAACCAATCTCCCCACTTCGTAGACTCAAACCCACCCCCAACTATTTTCCCCAATTCGTAGCCTCAACCCCCAACTATCTTCCCCAATTCGTAGACTCAACCCCCCCCCAACTATTTTCCCCAATTCGTAGCCTCAACCCCCAACCATTTTCCCCAATTCGTAGAACCACTCTCGTAGATCCACCCCCCAATCAATCTCCCCAATTTAAAGAGTCACCCCCCAACCAATTTCCCCAATTCGTAGACCCAACCCCAACTGTTTTCCCCAATTCGCAGCATCACACTCGTAGATCCACCCCTCAACCAATCTTCCCACTTAGTAGACTCAACCCCCCGCCAACCATTTTCCCCAATTCATAGCTTCAACCCCCAACCATTTTCCCCAATTCGTAGCCTCAACCCCCAACCATTTTCCCCAATTCGTAGCCTCAACCCCCAACCATTTTCCCCAATTCGTAGCATCACACTCGTAGATCCACCCCCTATCCAATCTCCCCAATTCGTAGACCCAACCCCAACTGTTTTCCCCAATTCGCAGCATCACACTCGTAGATCCACCCCTCAACCAATCTTCCCACTTAGTAGACTCAACCCCCCGCCAACCATTTTCCCCAATTCATAGCTTCAACCCCCAACCATTTTCCCCAATTCGTAGCCTCAACCCCCAACCATTTTCCCCAATTCGTAGCATCACACTCGTAGATCCACCCCCTATCCAATCTCCCCAATTCGTAGACTAACCCGACACCATTTTCCCCAATTCGTAACATCACACTCGTAGATCCGCCCCTCAACCAATCTCCCCACTTCGTAGACTCAAACCCCCCCCCAACTATTTTCCCCAATTCGTAGCTTCAACCCCCAACCATTTTCCCCAATTCGTAGCCTCAACCCCCAACCATTTTCCCCAATTCGTAGCATCACACTCGTAGATCCACCCCCCAACCAATCTCCCCAATTCGTAGACTCACCCGAAACCATTTTCCCCAATTCGTAGTACCACCCCCAAACCATTTTCCCCAATTCGTAGCAACACACTCGTAGATCCACCCCTCAACCAATCTCCCCACTTCGTAGACTCACCCCCCCCCAACCATTTTCCCCAATTCGTAGACTCACTTTCCAACCATTTTCCCCAATTCGTAGCATCACACTCGTAGATCCACCCCTCAAGCAATCTCCCCACTTCGTAGACTCAAACCTACCCCCAACTATTTTCCCCAATTAGCAGCCTCAACCCCTAACCATTTTCCCCGATTCGTAGCATCACACTCATAGATTCACCCCTCAACCAATCTCCCCACTTCGTAGACTCAAACCCACCCCCAACTATTTTCCCCAATTCGTAGCCTCAACCCCCAACCATTTTCCCCAATTCGTAGCATCACACTCGTAGATCCACCCCTCAACCAATCTCCCCACTTCGTAGACTCAAACCCACCCCCGACCATTTTCTCCAATTCGTAGACTCACTCAGCAACCAATCGGCCCAATTCGTAGACTCACCCCCCAACCCAAACCAATCTCCCCACTTCGTAGACTCAACCCCCCCCCAACCATTTTCCCCTATTCGTAGCATCACACTCGTAGATCCACCCCTCAAGCAATCTCCCCACTTCGTAGACTCAAACCTACCCCCAACTATTTTCCCCAATTAGCAGCCTCAACCCCTAACCATTTTCCCCGATTCGTAGCATCACACTCGTAGATCAACCCCTCAACCAATCTCCCCACTTCGTAGACTCAAACCCACCCCCAACTATTTTCCCCAATTCGTAGCCTCAACCCCCAACCATTTTCCCCAATTCGTAGCATCACACTCGTAGATCCACCCCTCAACCAATCTCCCCACTTCGTAGACTCAAACCCACCCCCAACTATTTTCCCCAATTCGTAGCCTCAACCCCCAACCATTTTCCCCAATTCGTAGCATCACACTCGTAGATCCACCCCTCAACCAATCTCCCCACTTCGTAGACTCAAACCCACCCCCAACTATTTTCCCCAATTCGTAGCCTCAACCCCCAACTATCTTCCCCAATTCGTAGCATCACACTCGTAGATCCACCCCCCAACCAATCTCCCCACTTCGTAGACTCAAACCCCCCCCCCAACCATTTTCCCCAATTCGTAGACTCACTCCCCAACCAATCCGCCCAATTCGTAGACTCACCCCCCAACCCCAACCAATCTCCCCACTTCGTAGACTCAAACCCACCCCCAACTATTTTCCCCAATTCGTAGCCTCAACCCCCAACCATTTTCCCCAATTCGTAGCATCACACTCGTAGATCCACCCCTCAACCAATCTCCCCACTTCGTAGACTCAAACCCACCCCCAACTATTTTCCCCAATTCGTTGCCTCAACCCCCAACCATTTTCCCCAATTCGTAGCATCACACTCGTAGATCCACCCCTCAACCAATCTCCCCACTTCGTAGACTCAAACCCACCCCCAACTATTTTCCCCAATTCGTAGCCTCAACCCCCAACTATCTTCCCCAATTCGTAGACTCAACCCCCCCCCAACTATTTTCCCCAATTCGTAGCCTCAACCCCCAACCATTTTCCCCAATTCGTAGAACCACTCTCGTAGATCCACCCCCCAATCAATCTCCCCAATTTAAAGAGTCACCCCCCAACCAATTTCCCCAATTCGTAGACCCAACCCCAACTGTTTTCCCCAATTCGCAGCATCACACTCGTAGATCCACCCCTCAACCAATCTTCCCACTTAGTAGACTCAACCCCCCGCCAACCATTTTCCCCAATTCATAGCTTCAACCCCCAACCATTTTCCCCAATTCGTAGCCTCAACCCCCAACCATTTTCCCCAATTCGTAGCATCACACTCGTAGATCCACCCCCTATCCAATCTCCCCAATTCGTAGACCCAACCCCAACTGTTTTCCCCAATTCGCAGCATCACACTCGTAGATCCACCCCTCAACCAATCTTCCCACTTAGTAGACTCAACCCCCCGCCAACCATTTTCCCCAATTCATAGCTTCAACCCCCAACCATTTTCCCCAATTCGTAGCCTCAACCCCCAACCATTTTCCCCAATTCGTAGCATCACACTCGTAGATCCACCCCCTATCCAATCTCCCCAATTCGTAGACTAACCCGACACCATTTTCCCCAATTCGTAACATCACACTCGTAGATCCGCCCCTCAACCAATCTCCCCACTTCGTAGACTCAAACCCCCCCCCAACTATTTTCCCCAATTCGTAGCTTCAACCCCCAACCATTTTCCCCAATTCGTAGCCTCAACCCCCAACCATTTTCCCCAATTCGTAGCATCACACTCGTAGATCCACCCCTCAACCAATCTCCCCACTTCGTAGACTCAAACCCACCCCCATCAATTTTCCCCAATTAGCAGCCTCAACCCCCAACCATTTTCCCCAATTTTTAGCATCAAACCCCAACCATTTTCCCCGATTCGTAGCATCACACTCGTAGATCCACCCCCCAACCAATCTCCCCAATTCGTAGAATCACCCCCAACCATTTTCCCCAATTCGTAGCATCACACTTGTAGATCCACCCCCCAACCAATCTCCCCAATTCGTAGACTCAAACCCCCCCCAACTATTTTCCCCAATTCGTAGCATCACACTCGTAGATCCACCCCCCAACCAATCTCCCCACTTCGTAGACTCAAACCCACCCCCAACTATTTTCCCCAATTCGTAGCCTCAACCCCCAACCATTTTCCCCAATTCGTAGATCCACCCCTCAACCAATCTCCCCACTTCGTAGACTCAAACCCACCCCCAACTATTTTCCCCAATTCGTAGCCTCAACCCCCAACCTTTTTCCCCAATTCGTAGCATCACACTTGTAGATCCACCCCTCAACCAATCTCTCAACCAATCTCCCCAATTCGTAGACTCACCCCCAACCATTTTCCCCAATTCGTAGCATCACACTCGTAGATCCACCCCCCAACCAATCTCCCCAATTCGTAGACTCACCCCCAACCATTTTCCCCAATTCGTAGCATCACTCTCGTAGATCCACCCCCCAACCAATCTCCCCAATTCGTAGACTCAAACCTACCCCCAACTATTTTCCCCAATTAGCAGCCTCAACCCCTAACCATTTTCCCCGATTCGTAGCATCACACTCGTAGATTCACCCCTCAACCAATCTCCCCACTTCGTAGACTCAAACCCACCCCCAACTATTTTCCCCAATTCGTAGCCTCAACCCCCAACCATTTTCCCCAATTCGTAGCATCACACTCGTAGATCCACCCCTCAACCAATCTCCCCACTTCGTAGACTCAAATCCACCCCCAACTATTTTCCCCAATTCGTAGCATCACACTCGTAGATCCACCCCCCAACCAATCTCCCCACTTCGTAGACACAAACCCACCCCCAACTATTTTCCCCAATTAGCAGCCTCAACCCCTAACCATTTTCCCCGATTCGTAGCATCACACTCGTAGATCCACCCCTCAACCAATCTCCCCACTTCGTAGACTCAAACCCAACCCCAACCATTTTCCCCAATTTTTAGCAACAAACCCCAACCATTTTCCCCGATTCGTAGCATCACACTCGTAGATCCACCCCACAACCAATCTCCCCAATTCGTAGACTTAAACCCCCCCCCAACTATTTTCCCCAATTCGTAGCCTCAACCCCCAACCATTTTCCCCAATTCGTAGAACCACTCTCGTAGATCTACCCCCCAATCAATCTCCCCAATTTAAAGAGTTACCCCCCAACCAATTTCCCCAATTCGTAGACCCAACCCCAACTGTTTTCCCCAATTCGCAGCATCACACTCGTAGATCCACCCCTCAACCAATCTTCGCACTTAGTAGACTCAACCCCCCGCCAACCATTTTCCCCAATTCATAGCTTCAACCCCCAACCATTTTCCCCAATTCGAAGCATCACACACGTAGATCCACCCCCTATCCAATCTCCCCAATTCGTAGACTCAACCCCCCCCCAACTATTTTCCCCAATTCGTAGCTTCAACCCCCAACCATTTTCCCCAATTCGTAGCCTCAACCCCCAACCATTTTCCCCAATTCGTAGCATCACACTCGTAGATCCACCCCTCAACCAATCTCCCCACTTCGTAGACTCAAACCCACCCCCAACTATTTTCCCCAATTCGTAGCCTCAACCCCCAACCTTTTTCCCCAATTCGTAGCATCACACTCGTAGATCCACCCCTCAACCAATCTCTCAACCAATCTCCCCAATTCGTAGACTAACCCGACACCATTTTCCCCAATTCGTAACATCACACTCGTAGATCCGCCCCTCAACCAATCTCCCCACTTCGTAGACTCAAACCCCCCCCAACTATTTTCCCAAATTCGTAGCTTCAACCCCCAACCATTTTCCCCGATTCGTAGCATCACACTCGTAGATCCACCCCCCAACCAATCTCCCCAATTCGTAGAATCACCCCCAACCATTTTCCCCAATTCGTAGACCCAACCCCAACTGTTTTCCCCAATTCGTAGCCTCAACCCCCAACCATTTTCCCCAATTCGTAGAACCACTCTCGTAGATCCACCCCCCAATCAATCTCCCCAATTTATAGAGTTACCCCCCAACCAATTTCCCCAATTCGTAGACCCAACCCCAACTGTTTTCCCCAATTCGCAGCATCACACTCGTAGATCCACCCCTCAACCAATCTTCCCACTTCGTAGACTCAAACCCACCCTTAACTATTTTCCCCAAATCGTAGCCTCAACCCCCAACTATTTTCCCCAATTCGTAGCATCACACTCGTAGATCCACCCCCCAACCAATCTCCCCACTTCGAAGACTCAAACCCCCCCCCCCCAACCATTTTCCCCAATTCGTAGACTCACTCCCCAACCCCAACCAATCTCCCCACTTCGTAGACTCAAACCCCCCCCAACCATTTTCCCTGATTCGTAGCATCACACTCGTAGATCCACCCCTCAACCAATCTCCCCACTTCGTAGACTCAAACCCACCCCCAACTATTTTCCCCAATTCGTAGCCTCAACCCCCAACCTTTTTCCCCAATTCGTAGCATCACACTCGTAGATCCACCCCTCAACCAATCTCTCAACCAATCTCCCCAATTCGTAGACTCACCCCCAACCATTTTCCCCAATTCGTAGCATCACACTTGTAGATCCACCCCCCAACCAATCTCCCCAATTCGTAGACTCACCCCCAACCATTTTCCCCAATTCGTAGCATCACACTTGTAGATCCACCCCCCAACCAATCTCCCCAATTCGTAGACTCAAACCCCCCCCAACTATTTTCCCCAATTCGTAGCATCACACTCGTAGATCCACCCCCAACCAATCTCCCCACTTCGTAGACACAAACCCACCCCCAACTATTTTCCCCAATTAGCAGCCTCAACCCCTAACCATTTTCCCCGATTCGTAGCATCACACTCGTAGATCCACCCCTCAACCAATCTCCCCACTTCGTAGACTCAAATCCACCCCCAACTATTTTGCCCAATTCGTAGCATCACACTCGTAGATCCACCCCCCAACCAATCTCCCCACTTCGTAGACACAAACCCACCCCCAACTATTTTCCCCAATTAGCAGCCTCAACCCCTAACCATTTTCCCCGATTCGTAGCATCACACTCGTAGATCCACCCCTCAACCAATCTCCCCACTTCGTAGACACAAACCCACCCCCAACTATTTTCCCCAATTAGCAGCCTCAACCCCTAACCATTTTCCCCGATTCGTAGCATCACACTCGTAGATCCACCCCTCAACCAATCTCCCCACTTCGTAGACTCAAATCCACCCCCAACTATTTTCCCCAATTCGTAGCATCACACTCGTAGATCCACCCCCCAACCAATCTCCCCACTTCGTAGACACAAACCCACCCCCAACTATTTTCCCCAATTAGCAGCCTCAACCCCTAACCATTTTCCCCGATTCGTAGCATCACACTCGTAGATCCACCCCTCAACCAATCTCCCCACTTCGTAGACTCAAACCCACCCCCAACCATTTTCCCCAATTTTTAGCAACAAACCCCAACCATTTTCCCCGATTCGTAGCATCACACTCGTAGATCCACCCCCCAACCAATCTCCCCAATTCGTAGACTCAAACCCCCCCCCCAACTATTTTCCCCAATTCGTAGCCTCAACCCCCAACCATTTTCCCCAATTCGTAGAACCACTCTCGTAGATCCACCCCCCAATCAATCTCCCCAATTTGTAGAGTCACCCCCCAACCAATTTCCCCAATTCGTAGACCCAACCCCAACTGTTTTCCCCAATTCGCAGCATCACACTCGTAGATCCACCCCTCAACCAATCTTCCCACTTAGTAGACTCAACCCCCCGCCAACCATTTTCCCCAATTCGTAGCTTCAATCCCCAACCATTTTCCCCAATTCGTAGCCTCAACCCCCAACCATTTTCCCCAATTCGTAGCATCACACTCGTAGATCCACCCCCTATCCAATCTCCCCAATTCGTAGACTAACCCGACACCATTTTCCCCAATTCGTAACATCACACTCGTAGATCCGCCCCTCAACCAATCTCCCCACTTCGTAGACTCAACCCCCCCCCCTACTATTTTCCCCAATTCGTAGCTTCAACCCCCAACCATTTTCCCCAATTCGTAGCCTCAACCCCCAACCATTTTCCCCAATTCGTAGCATCACACTCATCGTTCCACCCCTCAACCAATCTCCCCACTTCGTAGACTCACCCCCCCCCAACCATTTTCCCCAATTCGTAGCTTCAACCCCCAACCATTTTTCCCAATTCGTAGACTCAACCCCCTTTTTTTTTTTTTTTTTTTGATAAGGCGGGGGAATCCTCATGGACACCCACCCACTCGGGGGAGCGGATGGGTAGTGTCAGACTCTTACTGACTAAACCTGAACCGCCGTGCACCGTCATCCGCGTTTAGTGTTGGCGCGTGTTAATGCGTTGCAATTCGTCACGCGCCAACCGCGGGGATCCATCGGCCAATAAGCCGATGGCTCACTTTCGTGATTGGAGGCCGAAGTGTAAAAGGCTTCGGCCTCCCCGCCTCGTATTGGAACCACACCCGATGCTACGAAATGTGGCTCCCCGTCGTGGGTCCTATACACGGACGACATGCACCCCCGTGCCTGTCGCCCAGGGCCCTAGTTAGGGCGGGAGATCGCGCTCATGCGCGGCTCTGCGCCGCCCAACTCGACGTCGGCGTATCTGGGGCGCGTCGGGGTCGTCCTCCCGAGCGCGCTCCGCCGCCTCCTTCTGGGACATGACGGTCTCACAGAAGGAGGACAGCGCGTCCCACGCTGCGCGACTGCTGAGCACGGATGCGACAACAGCCGACAG
The DNA here is from genome assembly GCA_905475315.1 of Autographa pulchrina. Lineage (NCBI taxonomy): Eukaryota > Metazoa > Arthropoda > Insecta > Lepidoptera > Noctuidae > Autographa > Autographa pulchrina. The sequence goes on along the minus strand of FR997765.1, from coordinate 14,564,214 downwards.
CGCAGAGACGTCCACGCCTCCCAGCGCCGCCTGGAGAACGGCGCGAGGCTCGGCGAAGGTGGGACACACGGCCAGGGTGTGCAGCGCGGTGTCATCACTGGCACCGCACTGGTGGCAGGCCGTGGTCCCCTCCCTCCTGGCGACCCGGCACAGGTAGTGGCCAAAGGCCCCGTGCCCGGTCAGTATTTGCGTGAGGCGGTAGGTCAATAAACCGTACCGCCTCTCCACCCACGGTTGGAGATGTGGGCGGATCGCCTCAATGGTGGCCCGTCCCGCCGACGGTCTCACGAGCCGAAGCTCCCAATTCCGCATGGTGACGAGACGGGCCTGTCTTAGCCATAGCTCACGTTGCCTTGGCAGGGGGTCAGTACCCCGGGACCGGAGCTCGGTGCAACGGGTGTAAAGGTCCGTTAGCACCTTCGCGTCCAGATCCCAAGGCGGTGTCCCAGCCAAGACACACGCGGCTTCATGACCGACGGTCCGGTAGGCCCGGACGATCCTGTTGGCAACAGCACGCTGCGAACCAAGTAGGACCGCCCGGTTATCGGCCGTCAGTCGGGCACTCCAAATGGGTGCGCCGTACAGAGCCATCGATCTAATGACCGAGGCATAGAGACGGCGACACCCGACGTCGGGGCCCCCGACATTTGGCAGGAGCCTTCCGAGGGCCGCAGCGGCGGACCGAAGCCTCGGCGCCAACCGCTGAAAATGCTCCCGGAAGCTCAACAGCCCGTCGAGAACCAGTCCGAGGTACTTCATCGTACCCGACAGTGGGATCCTCGCGTCCTCCACCGTCAGGCACGAATCCGTACGTCTGCTCCGGGGGCCATGTAGCAAAAGTGCTTCGGTCTTCCCCAGAGCGACGTCCAATCCAAGCATCCGGATGCGACCTACGACGAGCTGTACGCCGCATTTAGCACGCCGGATGCACTCCTCCTGCATAACAGACGACCTCCGTCTGACAGAGGAGGGCACCGCGAAGCACCCAATCGTACCCGATGTTCCACAAGAGAGGTCCTAAGACTGACCCCTGTGGAACACCGCGCCCGGTGGGTTGCAGCTGCGGGCCCATCACTCCGGAGTACGCGACATGCCTGTCGCGCAGGTAGTCCGCCACGATGTGCTGGAGGTAGAGGGGCGCCCCGTGATAACGAAGCGCCGACTCTATGCACTGGTGCGGCAGCGAGTTGAAGGCGTTCGCGATGTCGAGCGACACCGCTAGCGCCATTCCTTATCGCGCCGCAGCCTCCGCGGCGAACCTCCTGACGTGGCTCAGGGCGTCCAGCGTAGACCGGCCCGCCCTGAAGCCGAACTGGGAGGCCGACAAGTCGGGTCCCGTGCCCGTCAGATGCCGAACGATGCGGGCGGCGATGACGCGCTCAAAGAGCTTGCCCGCCTCGTCCAGCAGGACGATGGGCCGGTAGCCCGAGGGCGAGTCGGCCGGGCGTCCCTCCTTGCGAAGGAGGACGAGTTGCCCCGTCTTCCAGACTTTGGGGAATCTCCCCGCCACTAAACAGGCGTTGAAGAGACCCCGCAGCCGGTCCTTCAGGGGACCCACAGCCAAGGCAATAGCCCGAGCCGGTACCCCGTCAGGTCCAGGAGAAGTCGTCTTCGTTCGGAGGCGTTGGGTACACGCCTCGAACTCTCCTTCGGTTATCTCCTCCAGCTGTTCCCGCGAAAACGCGGTACCCATAGCTGGAGGGATAAAGTCAGTCCGGTGAGATGGGAACAGGGACGAAACGATGTTCCGGAGGAGCTGAGGCTCCATGGACTCCGTAATCGGGGGCGCTGCGACGCGAAGTTTATTCCGCGCCGCCAGGTACGGGCGACCCCACGGATCCCGGTTCAGCTCCTCGTACATCGCCTGCCTTGCTGCGGCCTTCGCCTGCAGAATGGCCAGGCGGAGATTCGATCTGGCCGTGCGGTAGGCCCTGTAAAGAGGGGCCTCCGCGGCCTCGTCCCTGTGCCTAGAGCGATGGCGTGTGTACCGGCGTTGCGCCTCAACACACGCCTCCCTAAGCACTGCGATCTCTGGCGACCACCAGTAGACTGCCCGTCTGTTGGGTCTTCTCCGGACGCGAGGCATCGCTGCGTCGCAAACTTCTAGACTCAACCCCCTAACCATCTTCCCCAATTCGTAGCATCAAACCACAACCATTTTCTTCGATTCGTAGAACCACACTCCAACCATTCCCCAATTCGTAGACTCACTCCCCAACCAATCGGCCCAATTCGTAGCATCACACTCTAAGATCCACCCCTCAACCAATCTCCCCACTTCGTAGACTCACCCCCAACCATTTTCCCCAATTCGTAGAACCACTCTCGTAGATCCACCCATCAACTTATCTCCCCAATTCGTAGACTCACCCCCCAAACATTTTCCCCAATTCGTAGAACTACTCTCGTAGATCCACCCCCCAATCAATCTCCCCAATTTGTAGAGTCACCCCCCAACCAATTACCTTAATTCGTAGACCCAACCCCAACCGTTTTCCCCAATTCGCAGCATCACACTCGTAGATCCACCCCTCAACCAATCTTCCCACTTCGTAGACTCAACCCCCCGCCAACCATTTTTTCCAATTCGTAGCTTCAACCCCCAACCATTTTTCCCAATTCGTAGCCTCAACCCCCAACCATTTTCCCCAATTCGTAGCATCACACTCGTAGATCCACCCCTCAACCAATCTCCCCACTTCGTACACTCAACCCCCCCCCCCCAACCATTTTCCCCAATTCGTAGCCTCAACCCCCAACCATTTTCCCCAATTCGTAGCATCACACTCGTCGTTCCACCCCTCAACCAATCTCCCCACTTCGTAGACTCACCCCCCCCCCCCAACCATTTTCCCCAATTCGTAGCCTCAACCCCCAACCATTTTCCCCAATTCGTAGACTCAACCCCCTAACCATCTTCCCCAATTCGTAGCATCAAACCACAACCATTTTCTCCGATTCGTAGAACCACACTCCAACCATTCCCCAATTCGTAGACTCACCCCCCAACCTATTTTCCCAATTCGTAGCCTCTCCCAAAACCATTTTTTCCCATTCGTAGATTCACCCCCAACCATTTTCCCCAATTCGTAGCATCACACTCGTAGACCCACCCCTCAACCAATCTCCCCACTTCGTAGACTCACCCCCCCCCAACCATTTTCCCCAATTCGTAGCATCACACTTAGTATAGGAGCTAGCAACGTTTTCGAGAAAGAATTTCAGGTCAGCTGATTTTGTGATATGCTGTCCTTCTTGCTCTTTCGGTTAGAGTCTGGGCTATCTGGCTGGCGGTAGCGGTTGCATTCATTAGTGCGCATCCAATCCAATACTTTCCATGACTTTTTATTTTAATTCAAGGTTTAACAATTGAATTAATGTCTGAAAATTAATTTTAAGTTTTTCTTATCTTTAAATAACATAATATTAAAATTACAGACATTATAAAATACTTAAAAAAAAAAAAAAAAAAAAATTGCGTATGGCACATAATTAGCATTGTCAAAAATGTCTGGCAATAAAAAAGTATATCAGGTAGACTTATTTAAAAACAAAAAATTAAAAATTACGCCTCTTAAAATGTTTTTAAAATACAGGATTATTACCTGCACAGGTAGGATGCGCACTAATGAACGCAACCGCTACCGCCAGCCAGATAGCCCAGACTCTAACCGAAAGAGCAAGAAGGACTGCATATCACAAAATCAACTGACCTAAAATTCTTACTTTCCAAACGTTGCTAGCTCCCGTACTAATATCACAACATTGTCAACCCGCCAAGGATACGGCGGATGAGTATAACTTTGTAGCTCTCTTTACGACGCCTTTATCTCGCCGACAAACAGTATTTTTAACGGTCCACACTTTTATGCGTTTTATTTAAATTTTTTGTGTGTTTTTCGCTTCAATTTGGGCGGTAATAATACCCTTGATACGCAGTAATGCAATGAGATGACAGTTTGTATGTTTTTATGTGATGAGCCGCTCGTTCAATCTTCAGCCGGTTGTGAAATGAAACATTGGAATCCTTGATTATAATCTTAAAGTACCTTTGACTTTGATGAAATATTACTTTTATTATCTTAGACTTTATTTACTCCTGTATCTGTGTGTTTACGACACGACATGAAATACGGTGTTACTGAAAATCCGAATAAATATTTGCGGATTAGAAAAATATATGACCTAAGCAGGGACTGAGTCACAACTTCTACGATTATTGTAATCATATAGTAGTAGATGTTGTGACTCAGTCACAAGTGAGTGGTGCACACGATACTTCGTGTGCTACGGTATATATTCATCTCTTTTTTCCATTAAGCGTGTGGTTCTAAAACTATTCTACATATTGTTCGCATCGCGGCTGCCTAACTAGGTTTTGCATTTGATGTCAAAAACCAAGCTAAAAAGTTCCGCTGTTTGTTGAGTTTGTTTAACAGTTACACCATTTACAAGCTTAGTAGAAAGTACAAAACATGCATTTACTGGCGTAGAATTTTTTTTTCCAAAATAGCATAATGAGCAACATAATACATCAATAAGTATTGACCGAAACTACTTTATAAAACGTCTTTGTTTACTCTTCCTTCGTCAGTTGATTGATACTAATCACTATTTAATTATTTCCTTATCCATATAATGAAAACCATCAATCAAGTTGTAATTGATTTCCGATGAGCGATCCAGAAACTTAACACACATACGATTAAACTGATAAAGTAACGAATCCGGTTCGAACCAGATTAATCCTAATCAAATTGGATAAATTGAATGAAAACAAATTAACACCCACACCCAGTTACTTCCGCCTTTACTTGCCAAAACCTTTAGAAATGTGGACTGGACCAAATACTTATGTGAACAGTATTTTTTACTGCAATCATAACTATCAGTAATTCTAACGATAATAAAACACTACAACAAGAGTCCTGGGGCCCGAGTCCGCTATTTTAAATCAGTGAGTGGCGGGTTAATAAACGTTCCAGTGTACTTGTTTTTGTGCCTAATTTTCGTATTATACTGGAACGTTTATTAATCCGCCACTCACTGACTTAAAATAGCGGACTCGGGCCCCAGGAAATATTTTGATATGGCATAGTCTGATTGTGAATAAACCGCTTTGTCTTTATTGTAATCATGTGTGTGTACGAATTTGCCTCACCAAACGTCATCCTTATCAAAACATTGCAACTACGAATGGTGGACATAAATAATCCAAAACAGCACATGTATGCAAATTTTTAATTCAAACCCAGCGAGAGAAAACACAGAAATAATATAAGCACGGTTATCATATTAAACTTTAGAATTTGCTCAACAATGGACATTTGTAGTAACAAAAAAGGAGCGCTGGCCGCAGTTATTGCAAGTTCCCTGCAATTGTATCAGAGTGGACGGTTTTAATTTCGCTCCATGCCGCCGGCCGCCATACTGCCAGCCTGTAGCGCTCGCTATGCGCTAAAACTGTAATTTGTTAGTTATGACCGGATTTACGAATGTTTTTAACATTTTTCGAGTTCCTTATTTGAATTTGTGACGAAATGCTGGCTGTTTTGTCGTGTGTATTTTTCTGGATTCTGTTTTTGTTTTTGATTTACATTTTGAGTAAAATGTTAGGTATGGGGAAACTAGAAGGTATAAAAATACTTTATAACTTTTAAAAGAACTTGTCTGTCTGTCATGGCTATTATCGTCATCGTCAACACAATCACCATGTGAAAAAAATACTGGATTACAATACAGACATTTAATTTAACTTTAAAATAATACAGAGGCAGACAAATAAAGTATCACTCTAACAAAAAGCAGGTAATCGTCTTAAACTGTCCCAGTATTCTTACCACACAGTGCTGGTGACTTGGAGCGATTATTTGTGATTCTTTAAAAACAGCTCACGACTCCCCGACGCCGAGGATTACCGGTAATCCCGGAACAGCCTCCGACCCGCTCTCTATAACCTTGGCATTATTTAAAATGGCCGACCGACTTACGGCCCTCTAAAATATAATTGAGTTAGAGCAAGCCACAGGATTTATTTTAGTAAGGGATGAGATTTAGTTTCGTGTTTGTAATTATTTTGTTACTAATTAAATCATTAAAACGAAGGTCTTTTTAAGGGTATCAAAATTAAATAAATGGAAATGTGGGATTAAAACATAGGATCTCTGCAATTTTTATCAAACTCTCAATTATAATTCGTCTTTGTAGATAGTTATATAAATTCAATGTGTCAGATAAGTGGTCTCGTTAATAAATAAACAAAAGCTTAACAGTCCTGCTTCTATTACACTACTGCTTGTAATCGACTGTAACACATAAAACATTATATATTTAATACAACAACTGAAAAAGGTAGGAGCCATTATTGCAGTGTTCGGTATAAAAATAATAATAATATCCTGGGACAACTCACACACGGTTATCTGATCCCAAGCTAAGCAGAGCTTGTGTTATGGTAACCAGACAACTGATAAACTTACTTATATATTTCTAAATACATACATACATATTATAGATAAATAACTATAAATAAAATGACCAGCATATCCATGTTAATAACTCCAACAAATAATGTCCACTCATATAACTATTTAATTTGTATCAATTCAGTTAGAGTCGGCTTTACGGAAAAAATATTCGCATTATTGAATACAATACGCAGTGCGCTCAACGAAACAAACAATTACTAGTGAAACTTTAATCATTTTTATAGCATTTATTGTTTAAAGATTGATTTAATCCGATCGTATTTGGATGATATTTTCCTACTTTGCCTGTTAAAGGAAGATCATAATAAAGTTTTCCTAATTTGTGTTGTTACCTTAGTTAGTGTGTTGAAAACGTTCGTATTATGTTATTGGTGAAGAAGGTAAAAGCTCATCAGCAGTAATTTGATTTTTGACACATTTTGGGGACCGGTCTATGTACTTACTTAGCTACAGATCAATATTGATAGAGTATTTAGATATATTTGACGAATAATATATTTAAATGAAATTCATACTAAAAACCCTTGTAAACTAAAATTCCTACTTACTTAATATACATTATTTGCGTCTAAAACCTCTAACCTAAGCTTTCAAGAAAACAATTTCATGATTAAAGTATAATCGAATTAAGAGCTCCCTAATTAAATAATTAAAATTCTAATTGAGTATTCCCCTCACACGCTGTATAGAAAGCTCGCGATATTCGGGTAAGTCTCTCTTACACACGGCTTCATTAAGTGGGCCTCCAAATATCTTAATTACAACCACAGCGCGCTCCCAAATCCCACCTAATACCTACCTGAACGTGTCTCATATTGAATCTCAAGTTTTTAAGATTCAAACCCTTCTGAATAAGGTACTAGATAGGTTATGTGAAATTAGGTTTATGTACTAATGATATGTTTAGTGGTTATGCATTGTTTGCATATTTCTGAATTAATTAATAATTCTAAGTTTAATTTGGCTAGTAATAAAATATCCATTATTATGATCGAATAATTTTGATATTTTAAACTGCACACATGATAAGTACCTGAAAATACGTTTTAAGCCAAGTGAACGAATTTAAACCGATATAAAATACATGAGTTTGGGTTAACCTCGTGTAACAATCTCGTTCCTAGCGATTTGAATATAAAATTACAAGGGCTCAAGAAATCAGTTGAGATTTACGAGTGTACACGAGAACCATGCATTACCTCCGCCGAATCCCGCATACGCAATTGAATCCACCGTATTTTAGAATTATTCCCATTACCAGACTCATTTTTCTCCCTCATGAGCCCTTCGAAACGCATTAGAGGGGTCCAATAAAGTGTCTCGGAGGAACGAGCGTATAAAGAAAGCAATGTCACAGGGAAATTGTTTGAGCAATTTTTGCAATAACCACAAGTACGCGAAAATAGACCTTATGGTGTTGGGATAGAGGTGTGGCGGGCTGAAGTGTTTGGGGTTCAGTAGAGAGCGACATTCGGCAAGGGAATTGAAGGAAGTACTCGGCGAGCGGGTTCCGTCGGATGTGTTAGCGGGAGACGAATGTTGACGGCATCAAGTTCGGCAGCCACGCCGCCGCGCCGCCACGCCGCGCGCTTGCTGACGATTGAAATTTGTGTGGAGTGTTTGATTCGTAGACTTGAGAATATGCCGTGTTATTGACATTTTAAGACTCGTAAATTATATACCTATTCATATGCATTGTATAGAACATTTAAACCTATTTTCATAGATACTTGTTCCGTTTGCAAGTCAATTAAAATTAAATCATTTTAAGTTATATTTATATTATTTACACACATGGAGTGTTTATAATCACTCTTCATGCTTAGCAATACCTATCAAGACTGCAGTTGCTTTCGCCAAAATCCCTATGAGAACTAACTTAACCCAAATTCCCTAATCGTCCCACAATACCCTCACAACACATGCTGCCAGTTCCCGCTAATTTGGTCGGAAGCGGAGGTGCATCGCAAGTGCAGCGGAGTGGAACGCCTCCATTTATCGGGACGTCGGGGACAGCCTCACCGAGCTGCTCTCCAAGATGCTCCATTAACCTCAAGGACTTCTGAAGGAAGCTGTTAGTAAATAGGTACGCATATGCATAGCTATAGCAGTGGGAAGTGTGTAACGGTTTTTTTTTTGGATGCCCAATCTTGAATGTACAAACATGTTTATTACCGTACACCTAAGTGGCACTTATTCCGACAATTCCTAGATACATCAAAACAATAAACAATTTATGATTACTTTAACTGCCCCATAATAAACATTGTTATGTTACGTCATTTCATACAAAATAAGAAGCAATAAAGTTAGTGTTCACCGACAATGTCTCGGATCTTTGATACAAAATTAAATGGATGCCTGAAATATGTTCCAAGGAATACCGGTTCGGTGCCAACGTTTTAAAATATTCGTTCTTCACTTGAAACAGGGCTGCCAGGCGCGCAGCCTTCCTAATCGAAAAATATTTATACTAATTCAAAGGTGTACAGAAAATCGAGCTGGCAATGAATAAAATTTCATTTATGATTGGTCGATGGGCGGTGGAATTTATATTGATGAAAAATCGCTCCGATCAATCCTCGTCCCCTGTCAGTTTGAGAAAACTTTTGGATTGATTGGGACAAATACAGGCTGGTATCCTTCTGTATTGTAGGTAAGTATAACTTTCTAATCCACATTTAATATTCTGCTATTAAACTCGCTGTAACGAAGTGGCAGCCCTAATAAGAAAATTTAAGGACATTCATCTCGCTCGTATTCGCTGGGTTAAGCAGCGTTCGAGCCGCTTACCCCGCGCATGTCTCACGATGTCTTCACAGAAACAGCTAAATTCCTTTAGCCAAGATTTTTCTAAGCTTTTTAGCATACTTTATTTCAGACGCCCAAAAACATTGCAAAACGTCTGCTTTTCTCTACAAAATAATGCCGTTTTATAGTTCAAAAAGATCTACAAACCCGACGGCTATGAATTTCATATCAAAACTCCTCCAAGACTCTCCTTTGTAACTTAATTGTTGTAACGACTGCAAAATGAAGTTCTCCACAAGTTTTGAGGTAACAACTGAAACTTTATTTGTATAAATTATACCAGCCTGTAGCTGTCTCGCTGCAGCTCAAAAGTCTCACCACTGTTCGCACGATCTGTGGGTACCTAGGTATACTACAATGTATTTAGGCAGAGAGAACAAAGTTATTATCCCTCTCGGCGATTGATTTCGAAACTTGAAACATATCTTCAGAAGTCTACTAGTAGGTAATACATAAGGCAAGCAGTTAAGAAATCATATTTCAACTCAGTATTTTCATACCTAGTCACATAGATCTATAGTTACACACTTGCGTATCGGTGTTCTTTAATCGGTGAGGCAGGCCTCGCTCGCGGGGAGCCACGCGTTCCACCTCGGTGAATAGGTAGGTACATTAGTTACCTACGTGAAAATTATTACACTATTACATTTATTGCCCCGTTTAAATAGTGAGGCTTTCTTAATTAACTGAGCTTTGAAGAATGAAGTTGGTGTAATTTTGCTAATAAAAATTTATTATGCTGTTTTCTTCCTGTTCAAAATGAATTTGCACTATAAATAATTAACACTAACTTCATTTTGGTTTTAGTTTAAGTTTTTATCACCCACTTTGTGATGTTATTGAGATCATTGTGGAGATTAGGATTTCGGATATAGTCAAGTTTCTATAATATGGCACCAACAAAGAAACACTGAACTCTCTTTTTAATCTTGTTGCTAAGAATCATATTGTTTATGTTTTCAAGGTGAAATAGATGCAGAGTAAGTACTGTTAGTTCTTGTCACAAAGAAAAAGCAAAGACCTATTCTTAAACGGATATTTCTCTCTCTAAATTACAAGACGACATCAATTGTTCAGCGTATATCTAAGTCTTAAGCTTCGTACTTTAGTATATCCCACTCTTGTATATCTTAGAGTATTAAATTAAACTTAGTTTACGAGCGAGGTGCAAGTTAAGTATAGCTGTTAATTTATTCAGAGCTGCGCCGGGGAAGTCTGATTTCCCCACGGAACGCATCTTAGAGCGTCATCTTAAACGTCATCCTAAGACGTGTTCTGGATGCAGCTAATGTTATATTTGATAGATAAGTAATTAAACGGAAATTTCAAAGGAAAGGAAGGACAAAATTTCAACAATGTGTAGAGAAAATAGGGATGGTACTCGTAATACAGCTTTCAAATACGAGTTAGCTGTGCGTATTGTCAGTTACTTAAAAATGTTCTATCTTTCTGTGGAGCCATTGGTTTTGGTCAGAGGGTATAGGTTTTACTTAAAGGGCACATATTAAGTAGTTTCTTAAGCATAAACAGAAAAGTTTACTCTGTTAAAAAGCTACGTAAAAACAACGTGACAATTAACAAGTTAATACGAAGTATGTCCCCCAATAATATGTATTTAACGGTACGTCGGTCTCGTGACTGACAGATGGGCATACATCTTGGAGATTTCCCTGGGGCAGCAGACCGCATCTACGACATCTTGCTAATGTCCTACACTATTTGAATTGCATTATGACAAACAAGAAGGGCAATATAACAATAGTCATCCGATGCAGCAAATATAATTATTGGTCGTGGTAGTGGACGATTCAATTAAAAAAAAACACCGAAATAAAGCCATCTTTGACGTGAAGCCATAAAACGACACTTATTTTAACTTCACCGCTTAGTTTCAATGTCTGTTCATTCTGTAGCCTATAAAAACTTCTCCTAAAACTGGACTATTATAAGCAAAAAGAATTTTTTTATTCTGTCCTTTTATTTAGATCCAGATATTTTTGTTGTATTCCGAGAGCACGGAAACTTTTAAATTTTCCTAAATTGAACCTAGTTATAAGATAAGTAGTTTTAATACATTAGTGATTAGGCCTACACTACCTATTCTAGGCAGCGTGTGAAGGCAGGCGAAGGAATCGAACTGTTGCTAATTTATTCATGATGGCGACTGAAAGCTTCGATAGATTTCCCACGAGTTTGAGCTGATATTGTGCAACTGATGACAAGATATACGGGCTAATATCAATGTGGAAATAAACACTACACGGGATTGCTCTAACTAACTCTGATTTGTGGAAATAGAAATAGGAGTGTACAGTTAATATAGAACTCATTTTCCTACAGATTATTCTATTTTGGTAAGTATTGTGTAATTAAAATATAAGAGCTATTTTATTTAATTCATGACATTATTCTAAAGAGTAATTTACATTGGGTCAAAATAGGTGTCCGTCAAAAGTAAATGTGAACAGACCCAGAGCACAAATGTAAGTTGAGATAGCATATAAAACAACGCGACTAATTTCAGAAAATTGATTTTAACTGAATGAAATTAAATGAAACCCCCATAAAATTAAATAATTCCTAAATAAACCATAACCCCCATTCTCAACTTGTTAACAGTAAAACGAAACAAGATTTCCCGCTTAATGAAAACCACAGAGTACAAACGTCTTCATTCGGCGCGCAAACAACGTTCGGAAACCACGTCCCGCGCCCGAGGGAAATCAGACCGTCGCGGCGGGCGTGCGTTCCGAAACCTTTGTAGCGAGCAGTAATTACACTGACCACGGAAAGGTTGAATGGCATTTTTCTTGCGTCTAATACTTTTAATTAGTGAATTCAAAGGAATGACTCTTTTGTATTATTTAGACAGCAGTTAGTAAGAATTTGAATCTTTTCAACTCTCCTTCCAGATTTATAGCTATCTACAGTTATAACATACCAACTTAAATGTTACAAAAACAATGGTTCATGGTTATACAATTTCATAAAGTGTATTAATGACTCCCTAATTATTATTAAATCCTTTCTAATTTACGACTCTTTTACTGATTATCAATCTTCATTTTGTGACCTAGGAGATGCATCGTAGCGTCGACGTAATCAACAACCTACTTTTTGGTACCTCTTATTGTTTTCCATGATACAACTTATACCTAAGTATCATATTAATCGAAATAAGCAATTCCAAGAAAGTGCCTCGTTGGCCTAGTGGTGCTAAGCGCGACTGCTACGCTAGAGGTCTTGGGTTCGATTCCCAAGTCGACCAAGGTGTTATAGGGTTTTTCTATGAAATTCTCAGTAGCAGGTCGGAGTTTGGATTTGTGCCCGGTTAGTGGCAATAGGCTCGCCCCCTATTACATGGGACCTAAACATACCGGCGAACTGTGGGTGTACATTGGTACACCTCTGCCTAACCCTTCGGGGATACCGGCGTGATGGTATGTTATGTTATGATGAAAGTGGCTAACCACTCAGACACTTCATGTCATTGTAACAATGTGGTTGCTAAAAACGTAACGAAAAACGTGGTCTCCAGTCTTCACACAACTTTATAATTCTCCTACAACAATCCGAAACAAAACACAAAACAAATAAACAGTCTCACATATCCACAAAACAAATCACATTTGAAAATTAACCAAAAAAAAAACAGCGCTCTCAAATAAAATTAACCCAATTCAAAAATCAGAAAACAAAATAATCATTCATGACAGAGTTACGTAAATTGCTTTAGGGCTGGTCCGCAAAAAAGACATGACTTTAAATATTGTTGCCTATAATATAATGCTACATTCGTCGGCCTGTGATTGCGAGCCTTCGCTAATGGAATTAATAATTTGCCCGATCATATGCAAAAATTGACGTTTTCATGATAAAATATAAAAAGGTAGCATGTGTTCTGTGGATCTGTAAAGGTTTAAACATTTAAAAGAATACAATTGTTTTTTGTTTTAATTCTTCTCAATACCTAAGTAGATCTACATGCTTGCCTTGCCTTGCCTTAAATGTAACTAACTTAAAAGACGACGAGAACACGTCGCACTCATTCCAACTTGCGCATTTGCAAAAATTCTTGTCTGCAAAAAAACTGGTATCAAATGCTGGTTGGTAAACAAGACATGACTGTATGAAGTAAATGGTATGGTTTGGCTTCTAAGTACGAACAAAGATATCAAAAGATGATGATGAAAAATAATTACGAAATCAATTATTCTAAACGACAAAACAAAATATATATTTTTTAAGTTATTTTTATAAAGTAGCTAAGTGGTAAGCCTTGTTTTCCTGCTTTTGGCGTAATGACCAACGTAAAGCGAGCGGTGACGAAAATTTTCCCACCAAAATAAAATCAAAATGGCTGCTCGTTACTCGACATACTGTAATCCAATCTGCTTGATTCGCAATGACCCTTTTACCGTTCATGTTGGGTTGCCGGGAATAAGTGCCTCCTGTATAAAAGAAGGTTCAGCTAATTTACTTAATTAATTTTATTTAATTAGATTATAAGATATTCACCCATGACCACTCGGTATTTTTTTTTACCTAGGAAACCTAGTGTTAAAAATATGAAAGTAAAGTAAATACTTAAAAGAAAAAAAGACTTTTAAATTTTAATAATACACCCGCATAATACGTAGGTTAATATATTATGATCACAAATTGTTAAACTCGAATATAATTTCTTGTGTAGTCCAACGTAAAGGCAGGGAGTACTATAAATCTTAAAAGTGAACTTTATTATTGTAAACATGGAGATAAACGTAAACAGCAGTGTGAGCTATACAAAAGAGCTTCATATTCATTTTGTTTTGTTTTTAAGAGAGTATCTCGAGGTAAGTAATAGATAATTAATAATAATTTTCAAAGAGTGGTATTGGATCCTTCATCCAGCAGTTTAATATTAGGGCCTACAGTACAGTAAGTTGTAATATAAAGAAATATTGCTAGAATAAACGCCATCGAAAACAAAACGTTATAATACGTTTTGTTTGAATTCTAGAAGGATATCTTTTTGCTCTGAGCGAAAGAACGTAACGCATTGCTATGTAGATTCTGTGGTCATTTTGCCAGCTGACATTGACATTGCATTGACAAATGACAAGTTTTTGTGTTTCAATTTCAATATTACAAATAAATACGTGAAAAGTGTTGTGTATGCGATGGCGTCGAGTTATTTAAATGAAAATGAAGCACCTCGGGATTTTAAAGTCTCGTCCACGGAGAGTGATGGCCATTACAAGAAGTGCCTCCTGTGTTACACCGTGAAAAGGAACTTTTACTGTCCGGATTGCATCAGGGCGGGCAATTTCGTGCATTCTTCGATGCCTTACGCAGACAGGTGCGTTCTCTCACCTTTATTACGCAGCAGTATCAATGAACTCCTATATTTAATACTGTCAGGCAGTCTTAATATGAGTGGTGGACAAATTAGCTGATTGATAAATAGATGGCTTATTGCGCCTTTCGTTTGATTTGTGTCGCCATATGCGTCTAATTTATGTAAACAATGCGGAAGTGGTGTTTGTTTAGAGAGAATGTGTTAAGATAATTGGAGATTAGTGCATTTTCCCAGAAATGGCATTCTACAGGTCATTAATAAGGCAACACAATATTCGAATGTTTACAAACTTATATAACCTTGAGTCTAGAAATGTAAATGTTATGCTATTTATTGTGTAGTCATTTAATTTTGTAATTTAATTATTAAATCCTATATATTACGCGATAAGAGACTTTATCAGTGGCAAAGTAAATTCAAAAATACAACTTTCTGTTACTTATATGAAACTTGAACTTTCACTGAAATGCACAAATTTAATATTATTATGGCTATTATATATTTTTACAAGAGTCTAGAATAGTGCTAGATGTGTTATCTCACAACTACAGTTCAAACTGTTATCTTAACATTTCAGATATGCAGAAAAACAGGCAAAACTACTCAGAATGAAAGTAAACCGTAAACATGTTTTAGACAGGTGTGAAAAACTATTAGCATCAAAACTAAAAAAGGACACATTATTAACAGAAGCAAAGCAATCTCGAGACAAACTGGATTTGTTACGGCTAGCCATTGAACAGAGACGGAACAACATCGAAGAGAAACGGAAACAGCTTATGGAACTAAAGAGTAACAATAACGAATTAATATTAAAGTTACCGAGGTATCAAAAACGCGTGTCTAGTCTCGGCAAGCACTCTCAACAACAGAGGATGGAGTTGGAGAACAAAGTCAGTACATATAATGAACAAGCGGAGTCCTTGGCAGCGTTACGGAGGTCTCGAATAAGACAGCTCACTAAATATATATTTCCAGTTTACATGAGTTATGATACAAGGTGAGTTTATTACTTTATATTTTATAACATATAATTAAAGTAAAATAAATAATTTAGTGCTTGACTATAATGAAAGTTCCAGAACATTTTTATGGTCTTTTATTTGTATAAAAGCAAAGTGGTTACTGACAAATTACTTTTTAAATTATACATATGTGTTTCCTCAGTCAACTTTCTATTTAAATTCCCAGCATACAAATTGATAGCAATTATCCGTGTTATCAAAGTAGGACATTGTACTCATTAATGGTTTAAGATATAAAGCAGTGATAATGGACTGATAAAACTGTCTTCAATTAAGTTGTTACTTGTGAATGATTTTATCTTTTATATTTAAGTTAATGGGTTTAGAACAGTTTATGAGCAATTTGATGAAAAAAATGGGTTATAAATATGAAGAAAAAACATACTTACTATTTGTTACCATGTTTATCGAGAAAAGGGGAAGCTGATTTTGTGTAGTTAAAACTTTTACCTTACGTATTCTTATCTTGAGAGTTGCTTGCGTACATTTAAAGTTCGGAAGTGGCGAATGCACTACGAATACGCAGCTCGCGTACATTCGGTGCATGTTCGCCATATCTGGACACACTAATAAAACAGTTGAAATGATGCAACTCAAAATTTGAGTGCAAATTTTTTGAATATGTTGTTGTTTCCATCCAGCGAGAGTATCGAGGACATGGAGTTCATCGGCGAAGACACGGAGGAGGAGCCTCCGCAGCGGCCGCAGCTGCACATCGTGGCGCCCTGGATCAGCACGGACGGGGACTACTCGCAGGTGCAGGCCTGGTGTAAGTCAACCTCGTAGCCTCCACAGTGGGTCACATTATGCCTAGACCCTAGTCAACTGAGCTGTTGCTTATATTCTGCCCCATTAAGTTTTAATAAAAAGCGTCCCGGCTATGAAATGGTACCGACGTTTCTGTCCCTCCTCCTTTTCTCTCTCAGAGCATAGCATGTAGCATACCATGTAGGTATATTGTAATTGTTGCAAAGCCAGAACTGCTGACGTGAGCCCCACGGCCGCCAAACTTAAATGGGAGAAGGTTGACGACGACGGAAGCTGACCTTATCTGCCGCATACTATCACATAGTGGGTTCCTGTGGATAAAAAGACCTTGCAACAAATTTAGGAGGGGATGGCTGGACAAATTAGACTTCTATGCACTCCGTTCATCCATAGACCGTAGAGGGTAGGTAGGCCTGTGCTCTCAATAATAATGATGTGCATGTGTTGCGCAGTGCGCGAGAACAAGGAGTGCGGCGGCGGTGTGGCGGCGGCGGGCGGCGCGCGCGTGGTGGCGGCGCTGGCGCTGTGCGCGCAGCTGCTGGCGCTGCTGGCCTGGGCGCTCGACGCCCGTCTGCCGCACACCATCTCGCTCAAGTCAGTACACCCACGTCATCCTTGTCCCATCCTAAACCCTCCCATCTCTACTACCATGCATGTTGAGTTCGTCCTCCAGTAGGTTTTAGTTGATAAGATATAGATTGTCGGAATGTAAAGATAAATAATATGTATAGGTACAAAATACAGACAGATTCTAACCATCATGAAGTACGGTCACGGAGCAAAAGTTTGGATACACTAACCAATTCTTGATTGATTTTCTCTTTAAACTTAAAAAGATATTATTTTAAACAGTTCCTTGATCATGAAGATATTATTAATATCTAAATATAAAAAAAAGCTCCTTGAATTTGTTTTACTAATTTAAGCTTGGTTTGACATGGATTGCAGTGTACAGTCACGAGACTGTACACCGCAATCCACATCTAATTACAATTTCATAGAATTTCAATAATAATAATATAATATAATAATATAATATTCCGGGACAACTCACACACGGTTATCTGATCCCAAGCTAAGCAGAGCTTGTGTTATGGTAACCAGACAACTGATAAACATACTTATATATTTCTAAATACATACATATTATAGATAAATTACACCCAGACAACCAGAACAAATGATCGTGCTCATCACACAAACATTTGTCCTGGGTGGGAATCGAACCCACGACCTCCGGTATAGCAGTCAGGGTCACTAACCACTAGACCAACAGGCCCGTCAATATGCTTGTCACACTATATTTTATCATAATAATATGTATATATTTGTTGAAGTCTATTTCAAAATATGAGGTTACTATTATTAACCTTGTAAACATCATGTAGACTGTTTGTGTGATTGACATTTTAAAATTAAAGATAAGGGAACTTCTGAAAAATGTAATATTCACAAAAATATACCCTTAAAAAAATAAGAATAAAGATTAAACATGTATTCCTTTTCAAGATAATTGACCTACATAAGCACCCAGGACCTACATAAGCAGGTTTACGTTATCACGTAAACCTGCGTTATTTAATATTTCGTGCATTTGGTTTAACTTATATTTTATAGTAATAAGATGTCAATATCAAATGGTCTTTAGTCTCGCAATAACTAGCTGGTAAATTATGGTCAACCGTCACGAAGCCTCCATAGCTCAGGGGTTAGAGCACTGGTCTTGTAAACCAGGGGTCGAGAGTTCAAATCTCTCTGGAGGCAGCATTTCAAATGATTATTTTGTTTTAAATGGTTTTTGTAAGTTTTTGCTGTTTTTTTTAATATATTTTCTTAAATTAAATGGTGATTAATTCAAAAACTTAATTCGCTGGGTAAGAATTGCATGTTTTACATATTTTTTCTTTTTCTGAACTACTACTTACTCATATTATTATGTAGGTTAAAAATTTTGTAATTTAACGTTTTTATTGAATAAAGTGGAATTAGGTCAGGGCGATAGGTCAGTAATGATAGCCGTAAGTATTTGGATTCACTACTAATTACTTTTTTAAAATTACGTAATTTGTCCACATTCTAATCTTGGTTATTAATTTAAATTTTGCTATGAAATTGATCTCATAGAAATATTCCACACCTTCACAAGATATTCATAATTTCTCCATCATTTAATTTCCCGACTCAAGTACTTTTTATTTAACCTTGACTATTGTATTATCATATTTGCTCAGCTGGTATTTACATAACACACGTTACATAAGTACATGTGCCAGACTGTTTTAAGAAATACTTCGTATTTTACATTGATTACTTAGGTATAAGTTTGTTCAATGACAATACATAGCGTAGTGGTAACCACGAAGAAAAGGTCAAACTTTGTATGGTCTTCAGTTAGGTATTTTAACTGTAGCGTCGCAATTCATTTTTGCAAATATGTTATTTATAAGACAAAATATTCACTTGTATGCCTAAGAATAGTGACATCCATAGTATAAAATTATAAATACGAGAAATAGGCATAAGTTATGTTCTACATCACATCGGCTGCATAGGGTACACAATTCATTTGTGGGGCTTGGTATTCGCTTTTACAATAAAATTCCTATTAGTTTGTTAGAGTTGCCCCTTAACTCATTTAAATGTTCAATTAAAAATAAGCTGTGTGAAAAAGCTTACTACACAATTAATGATTATTTAAATGATAAACATAGTTGGTCGCCGTGATAGACACAAGACGGTTCTGTATGGTTTTTTTTTTTTAAACAGCTTAATTTATCTTTATGTTGATAGGCATACATTTCGTATGTTACATTTGTTACCTATTTTTATTTTATTTTTAGTACGATTATACAAATGTAGGTATAGTGTACTGTGTACCTACCATGTCTAATGAATGGTAGGTATTTGTTCGTTGTTTTTTTTTGAATGTATAATTATATTAATTATAGAATTTAATTATGTATCCACTCCTATTATTGTGATAAGGGACAGTGCAGTAAATCAGTGTTTGAGGATTTCCTTTTTATTTTATATTTTGCTTTATATTTGTTCCGGCAACAGCTTCGTCATGCTCCCTTAGTTGTCACTGCCTGCGGTGGCGTTTTGGGTCGGGTCTCCTCCTTTACTCTAATATGGCGAGGAAGGGGATGGCTGACCCTTGCGTCATACTCGTGAACGGGTGCTGCTTGCGGTGACTGGTCGTTCTGTTGACTTTGGTTAAGATCAGTGTACTGGTGCCTGAACTTTTAATTTCATAGCACCTCAAACACTTGTTTATTTGGCGCGGTCCCTTAGGTAATTGTAAAGGCAGCGTGTTGCTGGGGAGTTTGTTGCGCCGTTTCTTCTCCTCAGCCAAAAGACTTAGGAAGCGGTGAAGGGTGGGCGATTTAGGGTCGGTTCATCTCTGGCGGGTGGCGCGTCGCGTGTTGTCGGTTGCTTGGCGCCGGGGCGGACGGATGCGTGGTGGGGCGTTCGGCCTTTCACACTCAATTGATGTTGCGTTAGCGCGTCAGGTGTGGCGATGGATGTCTCATTGCGTGTTTGTTTGTTCTGGCGTTGCGCGACCCGACCCTTATGGTGCTGTCTGTTTTTTGTATTTTGTGTTTGACGTTCGATAAGTGCTACTGTGTAGCCTATATTGAATAAAGTATATTTGAATTGATACTTGTTCCAATAATACAATTCAACGGGAATTAGCGCGAGACAAGCAGACTGCTTGCGATCGCGGCCCGTGTAACCTGGCCGATAGGTCAAGCCCCAAGAAGGTATTAATGCATGTCTCGTGATAATCACGAGACATGCATTACCGTTGGATGATGTTACGGAAGACGCAGCGTTGGCAGGCCTCCCACCAGGTGGACCGACGATATCGTCAAAGTTGCGGGCACCCGGTGGATGCAATTGGCGAGTTGTCGTTCATTGTGGCGTTCTAGGGGGGAGGCCTTTGTTCAGCAGTGGACGTCTTCCGGCTGATGATGATGATGATGATGATATTACTGTAAACATGCACCGCGATTGTGTTTGTTCCATGTCTGGGTATTCTTTCTGCATTTGATTGGAAGGACACATGGGCTTATTTATATTGTTGTGGGCAGTGAGTACTGCAACTGGCGCGTGACGGAGAGCGGCGTGTCGTGGCGCGCGCGGCGGCTGGCGGCCGCGTGCGCCGCGCTGGCCGGCCGCGCCGCGCTGCCCCCGCATGCGGCGCCCGCAGCCGCGCCCGCACTGCCCGCACCGCCGCCGCACGCGCTCTCTGCGCTACATACGCTTGTGATCGCCGCCAGCACTGATGACCCCATGCTCGGCAGGTCAGACCAGAACAATACAACTCGCTCTCATAGTACGACCGACCACACTATGCATACGTATGAATGCGATTAGATTGTCCGAGAAAATTGACTTACCTACTTTCAATCCACTTAGTGCCTAGTCCAGTTGTTCGGAAATTAGATTATTCTTATGTGATTGGAAAAAATGTGTGATATTCAGTTATTTTTATTTATTTAATAATTTATGAACACACAAAGAAGTAAAAAAAAAAAAAAAAATAGATATTATGTTATGGTCATGCTCTTTTTATTTTGCGATCCCACAGTGTTGCCGCTTACACCTCTTTAAAAAGTAACATATTTTTTGTATGTTATTGAAAATGGTATACAAATGATGAATATTGTGCGTAGAGTGGAGTCGTGGATGAGCAGCTACGAGGCGGGCGTGCGCGGCGTGTGGGCGGAGGCCATCGCGGCGCTCGGCGACCTCGACGCCGACGACTGCGAGCCGCCAGAGCATCTGTCCTGGCCCGAGGCTATGGAGGTGGGTGATACATCACACGACATGACCCACAGTAATGCGATTCTTTCATAACTTAATAAAGGATAGCACATATTAGTATATCGTGTCGATTATGGACAACAAAACTTATACGGATCATAGCCATCTTCAAAGTTGTGTCTCAACACAAATTGCTCAGTTTGTCTATCCGCAGGAAGCATTTCACTTGCTGAATTTCTTCAAGTTCCTCAAACAAGGTTTGTTTCGTGTTTAGATAGAAGAGTTGAGTAGCACCCCGCCCGCAGCGCCGCCGGCACAGTCGCTGGTGACGTCAGCCGCCGCCTCGCTCGCCTCCATGTGGCGCGTGTTCACCAAGTGACCGCCGCCCGACACGCCCGGCCCAGCCCCGGCCAGCGTGGGACCAGCCGGGGCCTGCGTGGTCCCAGCCTGGACCAAGTTAGGACCAGATGGTACGAGGCCGGCCCTAGCCGTAGTCACGTTGGGACCACCTGGGGCCAGCCTGGAACTATCCCGGAGCAGCTGGGACCTAGTGCATCGCTACTGTGCTGTACCCTTACATGCTTTACAACTCACGAGTCTATCTTCAGTGAGAGGTAAAGAGTTTGGATACAACTTTGTAAAATCGGCTTTGAAAATTCTCTAAGTGACTTTGAAGGAAGGAACATGTTTCACGAGATTTTAATCTTCGTAAAGAAAGTACTGTTACTATTCTGTGTTGGCAATCATCTAGTCTAACTATGAACATAGAAATAGAAATGCCTAGCTAGATATTATATGAATACAATATATTATATAACTGGGTTGACGAAATAACAATAATAAGTCTTTAAATTACTATCAAATTCTTTGAAATCACATTAACACCTTTATATAGCACATTCCGCTATATATGTAGCTATACTATGTCTGGCACATATGGCTAATTTAGCCTCCTTGCTACTTATTACGCAGATAATAAAACATAATTAAAAAGTTAAATTCAAATAATATATGTAACTAGGTATATTTTACCCGCCTTTTTGCTCGGCCCCTTAAGGTCGTAGTGTGATGTTAGGCTTTAAGTTACAGTAGACGATTTAATTATAATTCAAAAGGGCTTACAAAGTTAACTATATTTTTTTAATCCGATCGGTAGATTAATACATTTAATCCATTACAATTTTGCGTGCTTGCTATTGCACCTTTGAGGAAACTTTTGTCGGTATCAAAACTTAATTGTGCTTAAGATTAATAAATAAGCACCACTAATGTTAATAATGTACAGTCAGTATTGATAATAGCGCTGATTCCCAGTACACTAACTAAATCAAAATCAAACCATTGCTATCTTTTCTAATGTACAGTGTAAGAAAAGGACGCCAATAGATAAGTAACTTAGATATGTCAAACTAGACTTCACCTATAACATGACTGTGTTTTAGTGCATACGTTTCTGCATGTCAGCCGATTTGTATGAGAATGTTGTAGTCGGAACTAAATTAGAAAGCTCTTATTTTTTTATTACGTCTGTAGTTCAAAAGATACCGATGGCTGAAATTAAATTTTGCTCGTTAAACGGAATCAGGGCCAGTACATATTTTTTAAAAGCTTATTTACTGTATTTTAATAGACGTACAACCAAATGAATACCACAGATTTACTTTTGTCGACTGTGTGTTCAGAAAAAATGGTAATATTGTCAAATGTGTTTGCTGACTGTACAATAAGAAACTTGAGTTTCTTACACAATTAATTTTGTAATTTAATAAAAAAAATGTAAATATTTAAAACTATATAAAATTATAGAAGTGTGTGATAAAGCGCTAGAAGATTTTTGCTATTTTTTTACATGCTGCAACACTGAATGTTTATTGTGCACATTTTTAATGGCAACACTGAGCACTAGTTTGTTATTTTTGTATTTGAATGTCTGTAAAGGAATAATATGCTTAATTATATCCAATTATAATAAATATTGTAGGTTCGTAGTCCAGAAAATTTTACTTGGATATCTATGTTTTTTGAGAAAGAAATTGTATAGACAATAGGTACCGGTACAATCAAATTACTTTGGTCTGTGTAAATTTAATAGAGAAAGTCTTAATTCAGAATTGAGAAAAATAAACAATACCAAATATGTTATGTATGAAATTAGCTGTTCTCTCTTTCGGTTATGACAGGACGGTTAATTTAAACTTTTTACCACTCTGGGAGCAAGTTTACCCTATGGCCAAAGTAACCTGATTTTTCGTAACTCAACATTATATAGTTCTTTGTAATATTGAAAAAGATGACTTTCAGTTTTGAGTGTTTAGGTGTACCTCTGTGTAACCGTTTTGGAAATATTTGCGTGATGGGAAACGAACTGGTATTGGACCACAAGAAACTCAAGTACCTAAGTATTAAGCGGGTTGTGTCAACTTTATTATTTTCGCAGAATTATTGACATTTTTTTATATTTTTGTGCATATATGACATAAATAAATATAGTTTTATATAATACTGTGTTTTTATTTCTTTGTATAGACGTGTTAGACGACCGTAACACACTTAAAATTTGAGTTTATCTCCCTATTTAAATAATTAAATTTCGGACCTTTACACATAACTTTTTTAGTTAAAAGGACTCAAATAAAACCACACGGTAAAACAAAACAAAATTGTTATTAATAAATACAATGACTATAAATAAGACTAGTAAATAATACTGTTATTACTAAAATTAATAAATGCACTAAAATGTCTTTAAATATTTCTACTAAATGCCTTAACATGGCAACACTATCTTTACCCTTTTAAGTAAATTATGGGCATATGAAACTTAAGCTTGTTATAAGCATGCCTTCAACTTGATTTTAGTTTTGTGTACCTACTATTCATTGCTGGCTGTGAAGACTTTGGAAAAGCCTATTTCATCTTCCAATATGCAATGGTTATTGTACAAATAGGCAAAAACTGGATAGCAAGCCTATATAGCCTGTGATAAATCTCGTGAACGGAAATTGATAGAATCGTAGGAAAAGACAAAACACTGCCTCACATGTTACATAAGGTATTTTTCCGTAAACATTTCATCAGCGAGTTATTAAATTCGTAGGCACCTTGATGAATACTTTGATTCTAGATAGCTAAAACTACCTTCAAACTATAGCTGTTGGTATCACCAATGTAATAATCTTAGTTCCTTTCGGAGACCCTGAGATTGATTGGTCGGTAATTAGTAATAACCCATTACAGCAGTCAGTTGCGTCGTCTTTTATATAAGGTAGGTGATGTAAGCACAGAGTGTAGGAGCTGGCGACAGTCACCGCGAGTCGTGCGGCCGCGTCCAGCGCCGGTGGCCGTCCGCGAAGGCTTCGGCCATCTGCTCCACGCGCAGAGCCAGCTCCTCAGGCGTCGGTGACACATCTCGCTGGAAAATGGTAACACAAGTGGTTTACCTAATGGTAAATGGTAAAAAATGCCTTTAGAAATGTAGGTTTAAGCTTACACACTACCTCTAAACCCGAAAGATAAACAGCTGCCTTACGTCGTTATTAAGGGATTAAGGGTAGGTAATTTCCCGAATTGTTGGATAGGTTAGTTAAATAATTTTTCTATCTTTTAGTCCGACACATCTCAAGGCGCTGGTAGTAGTGCATGACCTGTCGGTTAGTGTATCATGTATAGTGTATGATGTGTGTATAGTTACGGGCAGGCGGTCGAGGCGCAGGCGCACGTGGTGCGTGCAGTAGGGGAAGCGCGGGTCGGCGCCCGCCTCGCGCCGCGTCGGCTCCTGCACCGCCGCGTCGCAGCGCCACGCCTTGCAACGCTGCGCAATATACATGAACACATTATAATAACAATTCTAAATGATGCAAACAAAGAAATTGCCTAATTTTTGGTCTCATTAAGAAAACTACAAGAAAAAAAAGACCTTACCCTATTTGAACACGGCTTCTTCTTAAACATTCGTAAAGGTGGTACAGCGTCTGACGAGCAGCTAGCCATCTCGCTCGCACTGGGGCCGCGGCACTGTTCCCGTCTCTCTTCTGCGTCTCTCTTGCAGAAGCTGCGCTCGTCCCTGCTGGACAGGCACTTGGAGCAGCTGGGCGTGTTCTCCGACGTGCTCGTGCGCTGCGACTCGCTCTGTCTCTCTTCAAGTCTCTGTTGGAGGGCTACTAGGAGAGCTTCCTTCTCTTTTATTAAGTTTTCTTGTTCTCTGCAAAACATATTTTTGTTGTGATAACTTGCCAAAATCCACTCTTCAAGAAAGAGCCCGTATAGGTGGCATGTGGTCGTGTACCTGTGCTTGTCCCGCATGCGTCGCACCCAGTGCCTTACGGCGCAGACGGCGTGCCGCGCCTCCCCGCACAGCGCCGCGCCGCGCGCGTGCGCCTCCTCCAGCTGCGCCTGCAGCTCCGCCACGCTGCTCGCCTTCTCCCTGCAACAACCACGGAATTAATGGCTGGGCTAAACAATTCTCGAATCATCTTCCACTCGGAGGCGCTGTTGTAAATGTGGATCTGACAAATATTCTTTGTGAAATAATAATAATAATAATAATATTCCGGGACAACTCACACACGGTTATCTGATCCCAAGCTAAGCAGAGCTTGTGTTATGGTAACCAGACAACTGATAAACATACTTATATATTTCTAAATACATACATATTATAGATAAATTACACCCAGACAACCAGAACAAATGATCGTGCTCATCACACAAACATTTGTCCTGGGTGGGAATCGAACCCACGACCTCCGGTATAGCAGTCAGGGTCACTAACCACTAGACCAACAGGCCCGTCAAATAATTGGTTTCTTGGTGACAGGAGACCCTTCATTGACATTTAAAACGTGTGCGAACAACGTTTTGTCAGAACTACACTGACTGATGTGCCAACTGGTGTCAACTTTAGAACTGCTCAAATTATCTAGTCGTTGATGAAGATGAGCTGATTGTAGACTGCAGTCCTTACCTGTAGCAAGCCTCGATGTGTTCGCAGTGCGTGCGCGCGCAGGCGAGCTCGGCCTCCAGGTCGCGCACGCGCTGCTCGCTCTCCGTGAGCTGCGCGCGCCACAGCGCCACCTGCGCCGTCAGGTACGACACCTCGCTGCGGACCTTACAGTTCTACGCACCAAACAGACAATTATTATGTATTGTTACACATTTTGGTATCAAAACCTTTGTAAGGAAGACCGAACAAAAACACTAAACGACTGTACACAAATAAGCTGCCAAAATCGTTACCCTTCTTTTTTGGCTGTACATAGTCCTAAACCTTTAATTACTCATATTATATCAGTACCTACAAATAAACTCTTATCATAAATTATTATAGAAAACTACTCACATCCTTCAGCAGCTGGTTCGCTTTCTCCAGCTCGTCGCTGAGCTCCTTGATGGTTTTGGCTTGACATTCGTTCTGTTGCTGCAGCTGCAGCATCTCCGTCGTATTCTCTTGCAGTTTAGCTGCAAGCGAGGATCAATGTTTAATCCTACTTGATAATAAAAAAGCGGAAGTCTGGGATTGATAAGTGTTTGTTAGACTTTCACGCAAATGCTAGTGAACGGAATTGACTGAAATTTAGTACACGGATAGTTTGTAACCCGGATTGACAAATTGCATAATTTTTATCCCACCATATAAGTAAGAAAGTAGCGTACCTTCCATGGTCTGCAGCTGCATACTGAGAGCTTCACAAGTGCTGCTTCGGTCTTTAGAGCCTTCTTCTAGAGTCGATAACTGTTCTTTTAGACTGTCCAACTGCAACAACATTATTTATTAACCCTGTTTAAACAGGATAACTCTAAAAAAACTTCTAAAGGTCAATTGAAATAACATATCCGCAGATATTTTCCCCTACTAGATCTACTCGAAATAAGACATATTTTGCACAGCGCATTCGTCCAATTTCGATCTTTTTTAGGGAAACAATTTGTGGATATGTTATTGAAATTGGCAGTAAGAGTACAATCCTGGCAGAGTGGTCGTGGTTGCGGATTATCTGATTGATTCTGTGTGGAAAGAGAACAGTCGCGGAATAGGGGGCGCTACTATGCTTACCGTATTTCTTAAGTTATTAACACTGTTGCGTTAATATAGTGAGACAGTAAAAAATGCTTACTATAAAATTTAAAATTGAATAGTTTCAGATGTCGTCTTAATAATAATTTTATGGAATGATTTTAATGTTATCATTATGTTCCATTTTCCTCCACGATGGTTCTCTTTCCGCACAGACGCTACACATGTACGGTAGAGGAGCTGGTGTCGCCACTGACCTCCTTCTCCTTGGCCTCCGCGTCCTCCCTGTACTTCTGGTCCTCAGTGCCCTTCGACGCGAGGGTGCACTCCAGTTCACATATCTTGGAACTCAACTCAGCTATCTTAATCTGCAACGAATTATTTACTTATTCTCACCGTTTGAACATACGAGGATAGGCCAGTTCTTATAAAAAAATACGAATATCAAGATAAAGGATTTAAAATGGCGTTGCCAAAGGCCAAGGTGTTACTACCTATGTGGGCTCTCAATCGGGGTCTTTTTTTGAATGACATTCCAAAATTTATATTTATATTGCTTTCCTAAGGTTTATTTAGTTTCTACTTACATCGTATACCTCGATCTCCTTCTTTAAAGTCTTATTTTCTTCTTCTAAACCACAAGTACATTCATTCTGAAAATGGTGTATTAAAAAATAAAAATAAAACAAAAACAGAAAATAAAATAAACACAGAAGAAAGCATGGTACTATCTTGTAAACCAGTAGGGGTCAAAGGGTCAATTCCGGCTGTTTGTTAGACAGTTGTGGATTGGAAAAATAAAACTTAAATCGTAACATCCTTAACAAATAATACCTATTTTAGTATATCTAAAAACTGGAAAATTTACTATTGGTAAATTGCACATAGCCTAGTAAATTATTTTTTTTTCTGGTCTAATAATGATGCACCCCTGTGTAAACTGTACACGACATTCCCTCAACACACTGCACATACATTAAGAATGTCCTGCAGCCTGAGGAGTTGTTCCACGATGTCCTGCAGCTCGTCCTGCACGCCCGGAGCCGACGCGAACGAGTCCTCGCTGCGCTCCCACATACCCTGGTGCCAATGAAACACGACGACAGTTGGAAAGTCTCTTTATTTTAATCATTCATTAGTTAAACATAGGTAAGGTACAAAATATTTTATGTTAGATGTTCCCTTGAAGTGTTTGTACAAGTATTACTCGTTTGATTTCATGCTGTGAAAAATTATTTCAAAACACACTTTAACAGTCGTTAAGTTAGGTAATAAAATGCCTACTAAGTTAAAATAATCGAATCGTTTGAAAAGGAAATAGGTTGTACTTTTCCATAATAGAGGTAAGTGTTAGTGCCATGGCAATATGTCTTGTTAGTAGTTGTTAGTTCAACAGTAATAGTGTCTGGAATACCGAGTCATTGTTGGTTGACGTCGAGCTGTGAAGAAAGTTCGATATTTCCATCTTCAGATTATCTACTTCTAAGGCAATGTCCTGGAAAAAATTACATATTTTACTTTACATTAAAATTAAGAGACATATGGCTACTGATCAATATTGTAGGTAGGTAGCAAAAGAACTTTTGCGAGATAAAGATAAGACAGATATTTAGAAAGGAGAGACGTCTGCCCAGCTGCTGGATTAAACGTGGCAAATAAAGGACCATATGCTACAGCGAGCCAGTTGTAGTTATATGAGTTCCTTACCTGACACCTGTCCAGGGACCATTTCTGCGTGTTGATGACGTTCTGCAGGCGTCCGATCTGGTGCGCCTTCTGTCTGTCCATCAGCCGGACGTCCAGGTACGACTTGCGGAGCATCTCTATTAAGTCCTCTTGTTTTGCCGTCTGAAAACGAAATAATACATCAACAAACACTCAAATCTCGATAATTTTCCAAGACACTTCATTAAAAAAATCAATTTTCACTACTCTTAAACTACAAAAATAATGAGGGTATTATTAGTATCAACTTACCTCATAGAAACATTCTCTGTAAAGTTCTTCGATGACACTCAAATTGTCCTGCAACGTGTTGACTATGTCGTTCTGATGCCCCATCTATAATGAACCCAGGACACACTTTACAGCCTTCTGTAGTACACCACACTCTTAACACGAAAGATGCTGCATGCAGTTTAAATTAGATACCATTTTATCCTCTATAAATGTTATTTTTTAAACAACTAAATATTTAATGGTTAGTTTTTATAGAATCAAATCAAATCAAAATCAAAATCATTTATTGGAACAAAAACCAGTAAGTAACATTAATAATTATGCGTTAACAGCCACATTAGTTACAAAAAACTGTGTCGCAACTGTTAGCGCCCACCTCCGAGATGGGGACTGTTCCAACATAAAATTGTTAAGTATAACAACTTTACTTATAACTAAGAAAAATACAGAGTAATTTATGACATAAAAATATTAACATAAGTGTGTATGTGTGTGTGTGAGTGTGCGTGTGTGTGTGTGTGAGTGTGTGTGTGTGTGTGCGGAGTGCGGAAGACTATACCTTGACGAGGATTTCTACATCTTCATAATTTTGAGTGGTGAGCCAGTTTTTGATAACCGTTTTACATTTAAGGGAAGTTAAAGGGTATATATTTAATTTTGAGTTTATTCTATTGTATAAAATACTGCCTGTAAAGAGATACTGTCTTCTTACTGTCACAATTTTAGTGAATTTTATATCACATACTCTACCTGACCTGCGGTTCTGCCTACACATGTTATTATCAAAAACGAGTTCAGAGTGGTTCCTTAAAATTGAAAGAAGGAAACTTTATCTTCCCAAATCTAATTTTACAAAGTAGATCATCAAAAAACTATAAAAGATAGCAATAGTTTTTTAGTCTCCTTAACAAATGTGTACCTGTTTATCTGTGAGAATAGAAGCGTCAGTCTTTTCAGCCATGCAAGTTTCCATAGACTTGCGTAGAGTTTGAAACTGGAAAAAAGAAATAGAGAAAACTGCTAATGGAAAAAGAAAATGATCCTTATACATACTTTTTTATTAATATAAATTATTTTTGCTGCAATTTACTATCAGACTATGTCAAGTATTTAAGTTGGCTGGCTTATATTCTTCCACCTGTCAATTATCAGGGACATGTCAGGCAAAGTTCTATTTAAACCCTGGCCGCTAAAACAATGCGTTCCTGAGAGGTGACCTTACGACGAGATATTTTGTTTTACTTCTTTGACCTTTTAACGAATTATTGCATTCAAAACTATATTATTATGTCAAATTACAGTTAATGCTTTTATTCCGTGTTTACGATTCATACCTTGATAGGCTCAGTCTTTACTTTCTTATCTATATTCTAAGGTATACATATGTGAGTAGCTCACCTCCTTGGACTTCCTGTCGAGCTCCTTGCGCAGGTCGTTAGCGCGGTCGGTGAGCGTGGCGATGCGCGCCTCGGCCACGGCTAGGCTGCCCGCCTGCACGGCGATCGTCTCCTCTCGGTTCTCCAACTGTTACCCATGTAAACTGCTTGTAAAGAGTGTTGAGCGTCTTCCTAGCACACGGTTCGTATGTATGAGACTACCCACAAAAAGAAAAATACTTATGCTGCTAGATCGTCTGATAGGGTAAACCATTTTGATTTCTGCTTCCCAGTTCCATCAGTCGGTAAAGTTGTAATAATTTTAACTTTTTATTTCAAATTAATTCTAAATACAAGTTTTTCAATCAACCCATATTGAATTGAAAATGACGTGGATGTACCGTGATAGCTACCAACCAAGCCCTGTCATTCAAAATAAACGTGTAGGTATACATAAGTATAAAACTTTAGTTTAATCGGTTAAAAATATCTGCTTCAAAATTCATTTGCAAGATTCCTCCCGAATAAACTTAGTGACAAACATACCGACCTACATTGTAAGTTAAATAAATACATAACACCCTGTAGACTAGTAAACACTTACAATTTGCTGTGTGGAGAGCAGTTTGTTGTAGTAGTACTCTGCGCGCTCGCCGGTCTCGCACGTCCCGCTGGCGCTGTCCACCAGGCTGCACGTGCCCGTACTGTCCTGCGATAGCCAATGTTATGGTAGTATGAGGAGATAGGGCCAACATCATGGAATATAAAATGAAAGTGCTTTAATCTTTGCACATAATCAAACAAGTAGGTTTTTACATGTGTAATAGCGTCATCATAAACAAAGTTTGTGTATTTTGTAATTTTTTAATTATTTGGCGTATTTTTAAACATAAAATATGTTCAGTTGTTAGTACGCGCAGCTAGCCCTACGTAGGTACAGGTGTTAATCAATGTTCAGCGATTCAACATTCAGCGCGTTATAGGTCCATCGCCACTACATTTTTTCATCATGTTCCACATATTTATCTACCGCTGAAATACAGACAAGGCGTGAAATTATTTGAGACTGATACTTGTAAGATGTAGCGAACTGACTGATGTATTAATCGACATACAATTAACTGCTTCTCCAAGGAAAATAGGACTTTACAACGCATAAACATGGTTATCATCACCAAGCTTATTATAAAGATCAATGGAGTACAGTCGGAATACATAAGAAAAGAAGGTAAATTTAAATGAAAAGAAAAAGTGCGTTTCATTAGTATCATCTTTGGACCCCTGTAGGAATACTAGGAATATGAACGTATGGAAAGGCCTTATGATTTTAGCTGATGAGTGAGGTGCCCTCGGGGGACTAATGACCCCTTAGTATAAAGCATTGGCTGACACCTACTAACACATTACTAAATCCAAATGTTTTCAGGTAGATACCCATTCATGTAAGATAAGTTTAAAATCATGCAAACTTATGTAGACATATCGCTATTTACGACCAAAGAATATCGATAAAAATCACATAATTAATTAATTATATCTGCATCGCCCACATAAAGTTCAGGAAAACTTTATTGCCTTTAAGATAGTGCGGTTAAAAGCCAAATATTTTTTATTGTGGTTGCAATAAAAGTGATCAAAGGTTTTACGCGCGTTTTATTTTAATCTCCGCTTGACTTTGGAACTGTCGGCGCCAGCGCAGGGGTAAAGATGCGTGGACAAGAGAATGCTAAATACCTAGCTGTACGAAGACATTGAAAGAAGTAAATAAGGCACGTTAGTTAATAATATAAGCGTTAGTAATATTAATGTCTAGAATTCTAGATATTGTTTCTGGAAAATTTCATACTTTTTTTTCTCTCCGTTTACGTAAATTTTGTTTACATCATGTTTTAAGTTTTTTGTTTATGTAAACGCCCTCGCTAAAAGCATATTGAATCTAGTCGTCTCCGCAAATTCTATGTGCAATATTTTTTGTAATCATTTACAAAATTTAATATATTATGGGAAATTAGCTTCATTCTTAAAACTACTGGGTGTTTTTTTCTTTACCTACATAGTTACACGTAGGTATCTTGTGGGTATACAAGCAATTTAGTAGGAAACATGAAACGACCTCTTAATCTTAAGTGGTCAGTTGCGGCCAAATATCTCAATTGATGCTGCAATAAAAATGATCAAAGTCATTGCGGCGCATCAGATAACACTATAACTATATTAAAGTTCATACATTGAGTACACAGACCAATTGATTAGAATATCAAAGAGATGATAAAATCCAATCAACCCTTATGCAGTGTAGAGAAAAATTAAAAACACAAAACAGTACCTATGTCTATTCTGTAAATAATTTCGGTATCGAGCTTCACCTGAGTGACGATACAGTTCACTTTAAAAGTGAACCCAATTGGCCTTGATTTAGAATTCAAATTCGAGAATACGTATTTGACATCTCACCGCGGATTCCGCTGTCGAGACATGAAAATAATGTTACAGAATAGCACTACAGAACAGCTTTTAATGCTCAACTGAAAATTAATCACGATATAAGTGCAAAGTAAAGATGTAGATATGTTATTTTGCAACTGCGTTCCTTGAGATTGCAACTCAAACATGTTTGAAGAAGATTTTAACAAAGAGAGAAAGAGGATTGTTTGAGGGAACGTGATCAGTAATATTTGTCTTCAGCCAAGAATTACAAATGTAAGTACCTACTTAAGCTAATAAGGAAACTGTTAAACGCAGACACAAAAAGTTGCAAGGAAAGGACACGACCAAGTTTTCGACGAATTCGTTATTTATGAACAAAAACAAAAGGATATAAAGGTATTTAGTAAATAAAGCTCGTCGTCTTTGTTTCAGGATTTCTTTATAGTATTTGGCATCAAAATATAAACGAGAGCATGTTGGGTTGATGACATAGCTAAGTTAACAGGTACCACCTGTATATACGCATAACGCACCTACAGACAAACCGTTTATACGGTTTTGTAGGGCCTATTTTTGTAACTGTATTTAGTTTTATTATACTTAATAAAGACCATACCTCTATAAGAGGCGCGAAGGAGAGGCGAAATAAGGAAAAAATCGTCGCGCTTCGAGCCTAAAAAATAAGGATCAAAAGTTGCATCCAAGCGATCGAAATCATCATTTCAGCTACTGTTCAATATAGGCCATATTGAACAGTAGCTGAAATGATGATTTCGATCGCTTGGATGCAACTTTGATCCTTATTTTTTAGGCTCGAAGCGCGACGGATCGTTACCTAGTTTTTTGTTTGCAAATTATTTAATAACATCTAACGATTATTGTTTTCGCAACAATTTTACATTCTTGTAAATTATTTTTTTTATGCCTGATTAAATTATTTGTTCTAAATTATAATTTAGCCACGAAACTACATAAAATAAACTACACGATACTTATTTGCACCTGCTGTTAACACAAAAAACTACCTACTTTAAAAAAACATGCAGAACAATACCACCAACTTTTTCACCACACATCACACAGTACCTATACACCAACCACTAATTATTGGTAATCACCACATCACCACCACTTACTTTCGTCACCTCACTGGCGTCAGAGTCCCCACACATGAGGAGCCCGTTAAACATCATCATCACAACACTAGCGTTATTGACAAACATACACGGCAGCGTGCGCGTACGCATGTGAGCCGCGCGCGAGTGATGCGCCGGCGTCGCTGCAACACTATATTTAGATCGTCGTAAATAGTCATTTTTGAAGGGACGGTGGCCCACTTGTGTTCTTTATTCTCATAGCAAGCGAGATGAGGTGAACAGCGTGTTTTTGTTTATGACCTTATTTAATGGATAACCTAAAACGATTTGACCAGAAGAAAACTAATAACATAATATTATGTACTTTTAAAAATATAAAGTGTCATTACTTCTTAGAACGGATATGATTATATTTTTTTATCTTCCAACAATACAAATTAATAAACTATAAGCAACTAATCCACAATTTTTGGTTTGATCCAATTAGAGTTTCAACAAAGCCAAGCATAGTAGAGTAACATAGCGAACATAGTTTTATGTTCCTAAGCTTGCCGAAATGAAGCAAATCTCTTTTGAATACTTAAGCCTAAACTAAAATTTGCTAAATTAATGTTGAATTACACAATAAAAGCATCCTGTACGTCCAGGTGGTGTCATTAGTAAAAAGTGTTGTGGCGCATGCGCAGTGGCTTCCGACGGGCACGTCCGTTCGTTTCATCACAAGTAGGGACAAACATAGATCGCCGACACCCGTGTTATGTCGCCACTTGTTGTTATAGAAATTGAAATGAACCGACAACAAAGTTAACTGATTTTAAGAATGATGATGGATGAAACATCAAGGGCGAAATGATGATGGCAGGTTTTCCAAAGGAATACTGTTTTGGTCAGTTGTTTTACATGAATGAATATATAAGCAACTAAAATAATCATGTTAGTCTTAGTTATATACCTTTACGATGCGACCGCATGACCTATTCATCACCTCTTTTTCTATCTTCCTGTAAAAATACGTAATATACTTATTAGTTTATGAACCTACATTAAAAGTTTCCAACTAAGTATTGAGCAGATTCATTCAAGATGAATATTCAACTAAATTTTGAAAACTAAAACACACGCGTATGTATCTATCTAAACCATATTATTTTTATGTTATAATGAGACCAGCCATCATCATATCAAAAATCTTTTTGTGCTAATAAATATTATTTAAATTTGAATCTGATAATAACGGCGAACCTAGGCGGACGTTTCGAGACCAAATCGGAGACGTCTTGAAAAAAGGCCAGGTCAAGAGTACCTTAAACCGAAGAGCATGTATGAAGGGAATAATGAAAGTGGACGAAGCGAAACAAGTATG
This sequence comes from Autographa pulchrina, assembly GCA_905475315.1. Taxonomy (NCBI): domain Eukaryota; kingdom Metazoa; phylum Arthropoda; class Insecta; order Lepidoptera; family Noctuidae; genus Autographa; species Autographa pulchrina. Next base: position 14,528,776 of record FR997765.1, on the reverse strand, counting down.
TAAGGATCGTAGCAAGTGGAAAGAAGTGGTATCTGCCTACCCCTACGGGAAACAGGCGTGATTATATGTATGTATGTATGTAATCTGATAATGTAAATAACAAAGGTATGTACTAACATCATAATCCCAGCGGAGCACACCGGTCTCGGAGTCTGCAAGATAAAAGAAACGTTACTTACAAATCACACGACAGATTAACTTCTACTGCACCAGATGCTACCAAAACAACACAACATATATTGACATTGTACCTACACTCTACAGTAACAGAAGCAGTTGCTTAAAGAATAGATAAGAAAGTGTAGAGTGCGCATATCAAGGTATGAACTGTGTCACTACTGTGAACTAGTTTCGTTGTAAAACTTGGATAAAAACAGGCGCGCCGTCTCTCTTGCACTCTCTCTTGATAAAACCTAATAATATCGGAATCGTCGATATTTTTCCATAAACTTCTGTCGTTGTACGAAAACTAATAAATGAATCTCGGTAAATGAATGTCTTACATACAGCAAAAATACTGCTTACGCTCGGCACAATGGGCTTTTAGCGATGCACGCCCTCTATAGTTTTTAATTTCTGTAACTCTATGAGCAGTTGTTACCAAAACAAATGAACTGCGCCTGTTGATGGTAAACAAATACAAATGAAACGCCTGCTTTGGATTTACGGAGCGATCAATACAAACATTATGGAACTATTTTTGATATAGTCTGCTTTGACTTAAATGGAAGATAATTTACTCAAGCTTACAATACGGACGGGCGGTGAAATTAAAGCTTAGGTATGACTAAATAAGAAAATTCAACCCACTACTGATTGTTGTAACGAGTTGTGAAACCGTAATAAAGGTCATACTTTTCTAATTGAATCGATGGCAACATTAATTTTGTCTCATAATTTTAAATGAACAAGTAACTAACGAAAAGTTCATCACTGTTTGAACTAGTTTCGCAACCCAAAATCAAGACCCACAATATAATAAAAATGTATTCCTTGCGGCTTCCGTAGGTAACCCACAAACCCACAACAGACTCCGGCGCCAGTTATATCAGAATCCCCGCCATTCCCCATATTTTTTCTGTGACATGATTAATTATAACTACATCTCACCTCGCGCTTTCCGGGACACTCCGTCTTGATGCATTGACCTCTGAAAACAGGTCGTAGTTATAAAAACGTCCGCAACTCGTAAACGGAGCTGCCGCGCGCCGGTGTTGCCGCCAGTTCAGTGTTGCAAGTTAAATATAGATGGAAATAAAATATGGATTATCTGTTTATGGGTTTGTATTACAGTCGATAAAATTTAATTAATGTTGAGTGCGTGGCTGTTACTGTCGCTAACAAAGTATGTTTCTATGTTTGCTCATTTTTTATTGGGAAGATTTAAAGTGCACTCAAATAGAATGTTTCATATGATTATCACACAAGGCATATCCTAAGAGTCAATTTGAGGAAAAGACTTGATATGGATTTATACTTAGTCTTATTATAAATACGGTAAACATTCATTTGAAAAATGGTGCTACTCGACCGACAATTCCGAAGATGAAAACGACGACAAAAAAGGCAAACCATACCCTATTAGTTTTACACTACCTGCGTAATCCACACAGTGTGTCTTAATCCTATACCTAACAGCCCATGAAACATACCTTAAAGTCCTCTTTTTGCAGAGGGAAAATAAGATGCAATAATTGTAATTGTACAGAGGATTTTGTCCCTCAGTGGGACAGAAATGGCTAAACAGGATAATGAAAAATCTAGAAATAAGCTATCACTATTTTACTAGATGTTTATAACAGCAACTCACAGCGTGCTAGTTCCAGCGCTCTGGGCCTCCTTGTTAACATACAGCTCTTCGCAGCCGAACTGGCTGGCTGGCACCTGGATCTGCACACATCTGTTGATGCCGCGGGCGCACTTTTGGAACTTCGGGGAGCCCATCAGCGAGCAGCTGGACGAGTCCTGGCGAAGACACGGCTTGATGGGAGAGCATCTCTTCAGGTGGTGCTCGAGGTCGGTTATGGACGCGTCTGACACCAGGATTGGAGCTGATGTGGACTAGAGAAATTTAAAAACACATAAATGTACGAGACTAATAATAACGCTGGTGAATATTCATCTTAAGGTTTAACTAGCTACATTATATACGCATATGGCAGAGATCAGAGGAATAATATTTACGGATAGTAAATAAATATAAAGTAAATTAAATGAAAGGAACGTAAAAACCCTTAATCACATTGTTGTCTGTTACTTTTTCTTTGGATTATAAAGTATATAATTATAAATTATAAAGTCTATATTCCAGTGCCGTATTTGAGAAACCAGTGTTAATTGAAAGGCAAGTAATTTGCCCAATATTACTAATTTACTCAAAACTTTACGCTGTGACAAAGAGTGACGAAGCCCGACCATAGTGACACGTTTCAAACTAAGTTAGACATAGCTATGGTAGCTGAATTCTGGGCAAATTTGATTGCCATTGACACGATAGGAAAACGAATAAAGTAAAGGTTTGTGGACATTTTAATTAATTTGAACGTGCAATTTTGCCGAAGAACCAACTTATTTCAAAGAAGTGCTCACCTAAACGGGTAGTATCTTCTAATTACGTACCTACTATTAATATTAACCTCACGACCGACAGTCAGAGCTTAATTACCGCTGACTCATTGAGAGTGTGTCGAACGTAACTTCAAAGAGGTTAGTATAAATAACGCACTCGCTCTATGACGGAGACGTCGGGCGACCTGTGTTCCGGACACGTGCATATCGGCCGAGCACTGACGTTCGGCGTCGACGTCGACACGTGCGACGTGGAAGCCTGCATCGGTAAAAAAAAAAGAAAACTTATTGCAGTATGTAAGCTAAAAAGAAAACAAAGAAAAAAAGTTGGTCCAAACACAAGATACTAAATGATTTAAGGCCAGTTTTAAGTTTGTAGTTAATAATAAAAGCAACTTACCGTTAAGTACCTACCTAAGTTTTGTTGTTACCCGCGGCACTTTATATCGCAATAACAATAAATTGTAAAGATCACACGCGTGCAACGGCAAGGAAATATGCATGTCCTTTACTTTGATTCAAAATTAGGTCTTATGTTTTAGAGCGCAGCGAAAGCAAGCAAAATTTCGAACGAAAACACCTGCTGTGAACTTTTTACTACTTCACAGCAGGTGTTTTCGTTCGAATTTTTTTTTTGATGTAAGATCCCCTTCAGATACCTAATTGAAAACCACTTGTAAATATGTATTATTGACGCAATAACGACGAACAGTTCGACTGAAGACGAGAATTTGCACAAGTCCAAGAGGATCAAAGGTAGATACAATCACAATGTGTATCAACTGAATCAGACTGAATGAACGTGCTCTATAGTTGTGAGACGGGTTTCTATTTTAACATACAATAAACCAAGAACAATACCGGTATTTAATCAAACGACCGAATATGTACTTGAGGGTAATCTTATCAAAATTCACTGTAGAAATTAAGTTTTCGTTACACTGACAAAAAGCTAAATATTTTTCATATTCACTTTGAGGCCCAATCATTTACAAAGTTGTTTATGTAGTAATATTTATCATGCAGAAATTAATGTACCTTTCCTCGCTTCCTCGGGAACTCATGAGATCGTTTATAAAACACTTTCCTGAGCATGACATTTTAGGTTATCGTAACCTACTGGAATAATAGTCAACTTTAAGTGTTACCTTGGTAAAATCGGATTAATGATATCTAAATTTTCTTAACCTTTCTGGCGTTTGTCACTTACGAGATGAATAGTATTCGCGTTTATCTACAAACAACTTTGGAACTACTAAAATAGTGAGCAGTTTTTCCTAATCTCTAATCCTTTTCTCTTTAAAAATAAAACAGCAGTAATCTTTACAAACTCATCTAAAACTAAATCGTGTAATAACATAAATATATAAGAAAAGCATCAATCAATGTTAAGCGAGTCGTCGTGCGGCAGACTTTGTGTGGCGCGCAGGTCGTAGGCGCGCAGCGCGGGCTCGCGGGGCGGCACGTCGCGCTTGCGCCGCGGCTGCGCGCGCACGCACGCGATCGTCACCGAGTCGTACGACACGGACGACGGCGCGCACTCCGCGTCGCCGCTCACGTAGTCCTTGGACTTCAGGCTGCTCAGCTCCGATGATTCTTTTAGCTGGACGAATTAAACATTAATTGTTTATCCTCATCTTCAATATGCACTAGATTAGAAATAGGTCAAGGGCGAGTCCTAATACCCTGGTGTGAGAAAACTTGTCTTATCTAAAAGTATGTATACTTCAGACGATGTGTTTATGTAATAAAATTTTATGTAGCGCGTAGATAATATTTTTTTGTTGATGACACGGTTACATGATAAATTAGGTTAGTCTTAGCTAAAACTAACTGGTCTAAATATTCATTACGCCTTTAGTGTAATTACTATGACGATCAGAATCTGGTTTGGACAACGAAGTGCGATTTTATAGTTTCTATTGTAGGTAATGTAGCAGTTCAGTGGGTCGCTAATATTTGCACCAAACCCACAACGACAAATATAATAATCGGTCAGTGGGTCGTCTTAGGGGCGGAGTGTCTGTAAAAGCGCTCGTACCTAATCCCCCTGAAAAAGTGAGGAACTTCAATGCTTGTTTGTTAGCTGGCAGTAGTCCGGCTGCGGGTCTATATGTTACCTTAGTCTTGGCCTGCTTGAGCTGTCGCCGCATCTCCTTGATGATGTCGTCCTTGAAGTGCGCGCGCAGCGTGGCGACGTGGCACTGCTCGTCCAGCGCCGCGCACACGCGCCGCATGGCCTGCATCTCCTCCGACAGGCTCACGTTCACCTTGCGCAGCGCGCGGATGCTGTCGCCGCTCGACTGCACAACCGCAAACTATGTCACACTACCGAGAATTACTTTTGAAGAAAAAAGGACGCCTATATAAGACTAGGGAGTTTAATTATACTGTTTCTAATATTCGAATCCTATAAACACATACACACTCAAATCTTGAATGGAGCATGACATCCCTGTACGCTGGAGAAGTTCATATGCATAAAAGTATATTCCACTTTCTTCCTAACACAAATTACACTAATTTTGTCTCCTCATTTCACCTCGGAAACAATTCGTGTGAAATGAGATGACAAAATTTGTATAATTTGTGTACCTTCCAATTAGTCAATTAAAATGGAAAATATCCATAAAATATACCCGGATTTTAAACAAATATTTGTAAATGAACCGAATGGTTTTCCCGTTCGGAGAAGAAACAATCCCTAGTCACAAAATAGTACAGCGCAAAAAGGTAGGAAATTTGCGGTATTTAAAAAAGTTATGGTGATTACCTTGAGGTTAGCCTCCATCTTCTGTATGCGCTCCTGGTACTTCAAGGTCTCGTCCTTCAACAACTCGCTAAAGTCCTTCACGGGCACCAGCTCGCCACACTACAGCCCGCACCGCGCAAACAAGTTTATACAATCATACCATTATTGTAACTCTCAGAAATAAATATTTGCTAAGTCAACATATATTATATTTCTGCAAATATTTACCTCTACCTACTGTTTTTTTTTCTTATGTAAACGCCGAAAAAAGATGTATCTATCTTTAAATTTTTTATTAAATTGAACGTTGCGGGAATTAAGTCAAATTAATCACCTAAAAACTACGGTCAGTAAGTAGTTAGTACGGTCAGTAGTAAGTGTAATAACTCGATCCTTGCAATTCTTAGCATATCTATTCTTACATTGATAATATTCTATGGCTAGACGCTAGTAAATCTCGACACTTTCTTATGTAGGGCAATTAATATTGAATATAGAACAAAGGGCAACGTATTTAAAAAAACACATTTGCATAAAAGCAACTTCTAATCAACAGAGAAACAATTTTCTAACAAGTATTCTGTGTTTGGACCAAAATCGAAAAATACAATCTACATGTAAACACCATGCAAGTCATACCTCGGTCCCGGTGCAACACATTCCCGCCATCACCTCGGCGTCCTTCTTACACACCTCGCTACAGAACAGGAAATTAACAAACTAATGATTTGTTATACAAACCAACTTCGACGCTTGAAGAAACTAACAACACAAGATTAACTCCCAATCGTGAATAAGTATCTGTTTGATATTTATAGTTTCCAAGGAAGTCGTTAAAAGCAGACATGGTCAAATTAAGTTAATAAATCAGTCTCTTTTTGTTTGGCTAGAAAAACAAACACGCATAGATTTTTCAGTCTTATTTGGAATATAAAGAGCTTTGAATTTCACGGACATAATGCTAAACCTATGAGGTGTAGTCAGTATTCTGTCTGTTAAATAAGAAAATTCTGGATTTCACCTGAATTGAGAATCATTGCACATTGACAGATTGCACGACTGATTTACATCATTAAATAAATAAATAAATAAATATCCTGGGACAACTCACACACGGTTATCTGATCCCAAGCTAAGCAGAGCTTGTGTTATGGTAACCAGACAACTGATAAACATACTTATATATTTCTAAATACATACATATTATAGACTAGCTGTGCCTGCGACTTCGTTCGCGTGGATGACGAAACTTATCAATGAGTTTTTAACCGCAAAATTAAGTTTGTTTTTTATTGTTTATACTTTTCCGGGATAAAAACTACCCAGTGTGGTGCCCAGGATAATAAAGAATAATTATACCAAGTCTCATCGTAATCGAACCGGTAGTTTTTGCGTGATACCTGAACAAACAGACAGACAGACAGACAAAAAATTTTTTTTTCACACTTTTGGGTTCTGTGTCGGTCTAGTAACACCGCCCGCCATTTATTTTTTTGATATTTTCAATGTACAGAATTTTCACTTTTACAGATTTATTATAAGTATAGATAAATTACACCCAGACACCAGAACAAATGATCATGCTCATCACACAACATTTGTCCTGGGCGGGAATCGAACCCACGACCTACGGTATAGCAGTCAGGGTCACTAACCACTAGACCAACAGGCCCGTCATTCGTGCAAGGAAATGCAGTTTAATACTACTACTAGATATTTTAAATTGTCTTTGTTCAACTCTACTATTTTTTTTATATAAGAATCATACTTCGAGGCTTGGTTTGAGATGGCTCGAGAAAGAGAAATATGGAAAGACTCATTAAAAAAATTAAATAAAATAAATAAGAATCAATCCCGGTTTTTAACCTATCTAAGAAGAGTAACGTAGTACTGTTGCCGTCAGTTATATTGTAGCAATCAGGGTGAACAAATGGAAAAGGGGACTCCTTTACGTAGACCTTAATACTACGAATATCCTCTATTCGTAGACCTCAATACTACGAGTATTCCCTTTCTATACTATGTATACTTCATAGTTAAGATTGATAATAATATAACCCCGGCATTAGATGTTTTGATATTATTAAAAAAAGCATTTTTTCACCTTGCCTGCTACAATATATTATTATGTACGGCGACTGTACCTATCTACAGTTACAAAGTAGGATATAAACTTACGGCGTATGAAACTTGCAGAGCGACATCTCCTTCCTCAGGTTCATAATCGTCTGTTCGTACGTTTGAGCATCCTTGTTCAACTGTCTTATTTCCCTGCAAAACGTTTATCATTCAAATTCTAATAGGTTACTTCGTTTTACTATGAACTTTTTTTATTAATTATTTTTTAAATGAAAACCTAGGTCTTAAAATAGGAAGATAGTCTATTGTTACTTTTGTTTATGATTTAAAGGTCAAATATATAAAACGAAAATATTGATAAATAGTATTCGGGCGTTAGCGAAATATGTCTGAGTTAGTACCCCATTTCCATAAGAATAATAAATGATTACTTAACGACTAATTATAATCTGATTATTGAAAATGTCTTAACTTAAACTTTGATTTTATATAAGGCAATATAAAAGTTTCTTTCCTGAAACTGGCCAATAACCAACTTTTTGTAGGAACTATTATACACTCACCTTTCCTTAGCTAAATTCTCTTTTTGTAGAGACTCGTTTAATATCTTCAATTCAGCCACTTTCCCACATATTTGCTTCGGGCTCCTCTAAACAAAAAATTAATGCTTGAACATTTATACTCTTTAAACTCGAATTTCCGGTCAAATATACCACGGGAATCGAAGATTTTAAGTAATGAAAGCCCAATATTACTTTAAAAACATCTTGTATATTCAAAACCTCGTAAAAAAAAACCAATAAACAAATCTATAAAACTCTGTAATGACGAGTGGACTTAAATTTTGTCGCATCTTGTTTGAAGTTCCGTGGTTTGCCCGTGTCTCCCTGCTCCAGCTTCTTTTGTCGCCTGAAATAATAATCCAACCATAGTACTTCTATAGTATATCAGTGTTAAAATATCCATAACTAATATCTATATACACTTGCTAAGGGTGCGTCCACATCTGACGAAAAAGAAGGAAGAAACTACGTTTTTAAATTTAAATTACTGTTCTGCACAAGGAAATGAACAACTTTATTCGAAAAACCATAGTCGTTCCCAAAAAATTTGGCGTTAGGTACCATATTACCATACAAAATTAAACAAAATCTCTTTAGTAATAGACTATTATTTTTTTGAAGAAAGTTTTTATTTCCATGGGCACATGAACTATTTCCAATATAACCACGAATTTCCGTAGTACACCCCGCATAAAAACATTATAAATATGTCGTTCCTAATGTACCCAAACGATTATCGACGACAACGTTGAAAATAGTCACTGTAGAACAATTAAAATCAAAAATGTAACTTACCACTCAACAGAGCCAAATATGTCGGACTCTGTGACCTCAAAGAAGTGTATGCCATCTAGCGAGCAGTAGTCGAACTCGCGCAGCCGCCGCAGCACCTCGACCAGGCCGCGCAGGTCCGAGTCCTTGCGCGCCAGCCGCCGCCGCAGCGCCGCCAGCTCGGCGCGCAGCTCCGACACCATCTGATGATAGGTCCACAACACTACATATATTTTGAATACGTTTCTACTTAATACGTGTGCACAAGTGATTTGATTTTATATGGCAAAGTCGTCTTTAGAGTGGAAAGCTATAGCTACTGTATTCCATTCAACAGGTATTGACTAATCTATAAGGACTATCATCAGGTGGTGTACGAGTCTGTTTCGAGTCGTTGTCTAAGTAAATTTTTAAACCGATCCGCATTTTTAAAATTGATCTTTTAATAAAAAAATATGCGATTGTTTAGCTGATCTTTAGGTCCTTTTCCCAGCAGTGGAACGATTACACAAAGGCAGATTATTTATTTACTTATTTCATATTACATATCACATTTTTCCACTAACGTAAGACAGGTTAAAATTAAAAATAAACGGTCATAAAACAATAAATCTAAATAATTATCACCAATGTTCCTCAATTGCAGGTGCTTACAGCACGCGTTTTACCTAGCCGCAAGAGTAAGAACAACTAGATTCCTTACCTCGGTGTTTCTCCGGCGCTCTATGATGAGTTTGGTGGTGGCCTCGTTCTCCAGCTCCTCCACGGCGCGCGCCAGCAGCGTGTTCTGCCCCACCAGGTCGCCCACCCACGACCGCAGCACGTTCACCTGCAGCTGGTGGTACAGATACACAATCATTTTCTATAAACAAACATCTACCATGTACCTACAGACTTGAGCGTCGCACAATAAGTTTTGGAACGAAAATGTGAATGATAATAATATTATGTCGTGACTTGTGTAAATAATGCAATGCCTTTGAAACCAAGCTAGGTAGAAAAATAAGCATTTTATCAATAACGATTACCTACGGCAAAAGTATTGAATGCAACCAAGAAAATGAATTAAGCACAACAAAAGTAGGTAGTAGATGGATACAGTTTTAGTAAACACGCTTTACTTCATATCCCTCCTATAGCTCTAATCAAAGAATCTTCTTTTATTTCGTAGGTTTATAATCATCGCAGGTTTTGAGGTAATGATCGAATTCTATTACTACTTATAAGCATACACAGATATCAATTTTGTGTACACAGGACACATTCGAACTTATTCATGCTCTTTAAGCCCTTTACCTTATACCCTGCAGTAACAGTAAGTGCCCAGTCTAACCTTCAGCTTAGAGGAGCCGCCTGACCTTTCGATCTGCTCCATCCTCTCCTCGTACAGCCTCTGGATATCCTTGAGGATCTCCAGCGTCGGCCCGCCCTTGCACACGCACATGCCCGGGTCCCGCTCGGCCAGCTCACAATCCACCACATTCTGATCCATTGGGAATTATCACATTAAATACAGCCTCATTGTAAAATTGTGCTAGATTTGCCTGCGTCACTTTGATAGATTATACTTTTTTTTTATATGGCGTCTGGCTTGAGAAGTTGCGGTGCCTGAGTTTTGGGAAATGAGTATTTATGCTGCTGGGATCGAAGCTATTTTATAATTTTCGTACTAGAATATTTTGAGCGGCGGTCTCTGTCTTCTTCTTCTTTTCGAATCGATGGTAATCTTGTTTATTTTAAAAATTAAATACGCTGCGCCCTGCAGTTGGCCACACTAACTGCAGCGTCATTGGCGAGGTTTAAGTCCTCCAAAGTGCAGGTGTCCGGACACTTTGGGCACTCTAGCAGGTGTGGCATTGTCTGGTCGGAAAGGCCGCACTCACACCGGATATTGGAAGGGTCTATGATCCCCCATTTGGCTAGATTGTGTTTACAGCGACCTACCTGGGTTCGCAATCGGTTGAGTGCTTTCCAGGCAGGCCACTGCAGGTTGCCTCCGGGCGGCAGATGTTCGTTTCGTTTCGGTCGCTGTAAGTTTTGTATATTTGACCGCGATTCGAATATACTTGTAGTCGTAAAAAAAGGAAACCAAATTGTAGTTTAAGGGATAAACAATGAGCTGCAGCTGGTACAAGGACAAAAGATATGGATCCAAGGCATTAATAGCTCCTCAAGTCCTCAACCTATTGAATAGATTCGTAATCCTTTAAATATAAAAGGAAAATAAAACAAAATACTTGTTATATACAATTGTGTATATTTGGATTATATTAATTTGGCTAATTCTTTGTACCTAGTGTATACTCACAGTAAGCTTCTGTTTCCAATGTCTACACATCACATACAAACACTTCCTCTTAAATAACGACAACCAAGGAGCTTAAAGCTAAAAACATTACGCAGAGAAAAGTCACCCTTATTGCAAAGCTATAAGGTTCAAAATGGTCGTTAACTGTGATCAACAGAGATATCTACGACATCAATATTGAACTTTATGCAAATGTCACTAAGTTCATTTTTCACTGAAGAAAATTCTTTACGCTACGCTGATCAATACACAATTTATAAAATATTCAAAGAAAGTTGTTTTTATATGCGCGGAAAAGAGAACGCATATATATACAATCATTTCTATCTCTGTCTATTGAACAAGTGTTGTGCATTCTACATTGTTTAATAATCGCTAACATTAAACATCAGTACTAAACATTATTAGAGTGAGTGTCGAAAATATACATCTACGTAAATATATACAAAATTGTCTACTTACACACTACTGCTTAACTGTTTAGGATATAACATGTCACATACAAACTATACAGAAGTCTTTAGGAGCCAACTTACGTCATACAAAACTTGTAAGATCTATAACAAGTCCAATTAAAAACAAAAGTATAAATCCACACTCAGATACAATCTTGAATTCTGTTCCTTTAAGAATAAGGTTTATATTCAAATGTTCTTAGATAAGTACAAAACGGATTTCGTCGGAAATGCATACAATCAATGACCAACATAAAAAATGATTTCATAACATAATCCAGCCTATAAACGTCCCACTGCTGGGCACAGGCCTCTTCCCATATAGAGAAGGCACGAGCATTGATCACCACGCTTGCTCTCTGCGGATTGGCGATTTAAGATCCCAAATTTTGGAATCCAGGTTTCTTCACGATGTTTTCCTTCACCGTTTGTCAGAAGTGTCTTAGAATAATTAAGAAAGTACATATAACTTTAAAAAGGCAAATTGGTACTTGCCTGGGTTCGAACCTGCAACCTTGTGCATACAATTCCGTTCATTGAACCGCTAGGCCACCGCGACATACTCATAACATGAGTAATGAATGAAAAAATTTTATTGATGCATAGCAGCAGATTGGCCTCTGCAGCTTTGTCTATCTACATGAATAACCTGTGTTCTACACTAGGAAAGTTATGGTTGCTAACCAGATTTTAAATAATAATATCGTTAACAAAATCGTGTAGTTTAACTAAGTATTTACTTGAAAATGCAAGATTAGTGATATGGAACTTCGTTATTATAAACTAGCTGACCTTTACTTCGTACCGCCTAACATTCGAAACATTAATTATTATTTTCTTTATTTTTTCTCGCAGTAACCATCCTCGTACTTCAAGGAATATTAAAAAAAAAAGAATTAGCGAAATCGGTTCACCTGCTTTTGAGATTTCCCCTAAACAACACATTCAGCGATTCATTTTTATATTATAGAAGATAGTTTACATTACTTCTAAGGTACTATGTAATAGAAACTAGAGTTTAAAAAACTGTCCACAATAACCAACACATATTAATCTCATTAGAACTTAGGTACTTCACAATAAAATAACATAACATCGCCTGTATCCCCGAAGGGTTAGGCAGAGGTGTACCAATGTACACCCACAGTTCGCCGGTATGTTTAGGTCCCATGTAATAGGGGGCGAGCCTATTGCCACTAACCGGGCACAAATCCAAACTCCGACCTGCTATAACTGAGAATTTCATAGAAAAACCCAATAACACCTTGGTCGACTTGGGAATCGAACCCAAGACCTCTAGCGTAGCAGTCGCGCTTAGCGCCACTAGGCCAACGAGGCAGCTCATTATAACTTACTTCACAATAAAATAACAGGCGTCAAACTTATAAAAAACTTTAAGGTAGCAATACCATACAACTAAATAGCAACAAACGTAACAATATAAGAAATATTTAAACGTCTTACTTTCTATAATATCCTTAAACCTTTTCAAGGCCTTTATATTTTACATTCATTAACAAGATCCATTTACCAACCATCTTTACTACAAATTAAAATCGACATCTTGAAAGTAGTTAACAAATGCAAGCGAGTTAAGAAAACAAAATGTTTTCGAATTTAAATGACTTAGTTATTTTTCGTGTCGTATACACATTAACATTTTACAAAATCATAAACACGGCCCCAAATTACAAAATCGTAAATAGAGTACACGCGAATGTTACGATAAGCGGATGAATATGAATTAATAATAATAATATTCCGGGACAACTCACACACGGTTATCTGATCCCAAGCTAAGCAGAGCTTGATTTATTTTAATAAAACTACTTTTTACAGATTTGTCGCGGTTTATTTTAGGTTCTAGGTCCCGTCGTCTCGACGTCCCGACGTCCCCAGGTATCACGGTCTGCCCGGCCATGATATCTGCAAAGGTGTCGAAACGTCGGGACCTAAAATCTAAAATAAACCGCGACATATCCGTAAAAAGTAGTTTTATTTCAATGCCTAACATTCGCGTATCGAAATCCACTTTTCTACATTGTCCCGGGTCTGGGTGTTTGTGGTAACTTCGTTGTTTCTGAATTCCATAACACAAGTGCTTTAGCAACTTACTTTGGGTTCAGAGCAATGTATGTGATGTTGTCCGCATTCATTATTTATTATTTATTTAAAAAGAATTGAAATCCGTTTTTGTCACTTTTGACGTAATTTCGGCATCCCCGTTTTAGCTGCATTTATTTACACATTGTTTTATATTTGATTATAACAGACGATACACCACTTTATACAATTCTCGCCTTATCACAAGATACACTTAACATTACGAAGGAACTACGTACAGACATGTTTCTGTGACTTAATATAAATATCTACAAAAGCTCATTCATTCGATATAAATAACACTTATATATATCCATCGCACGTGTCGCCTGCACACTTACTCGTTACGTAGAAACTACGTATCTTTTTATATAACAAAATGACTTCATTCTAACATCTTTTTGTAATTTAGTTTTTGTTTTATGTCAATTGCTTGGTAGAAGTTAGTAACAAATTATCCAGTTATTTTTCGTATCATATAACAATATTTGAAGATCTTAAATTAGTTTTAAATAACTTTCGAAACATATTTTTCACATAAAAACTTCTTACGTAGTTGTTACTCCGAAAATACCTATACAAAGTACATAAACATTTTGAAGGACGTTTCAACGATGTATATCAATGATAATCTTATATATAAAATTCTCTTGTCACAATGTTAGTTACCATACTCCTCCGAAACGGCTAGACCGATTTTTATGAAATTTTATATGCATATTCAGTAGGTCTGAGAATCGGCAACTATCTATTCTTCATACCCCTAAGTGGTAGGCAGTAGGTAGATAGTAGGCAGGTAGGTAGTAGGCAGGTGCTAAGTAAAAAAAATTGCATTGCAACGCATGCCGGGTACAGCTAGTACACCATATAAAGGCTTTAAGTTGCAGACTCGACACGCGATGACAGTAGCTTCTACTACAACAAGCTCACTCATACGTGCTGCGCTTGATTCTATCCGCTTGGTGATCTGGAAACAAACAATACAATTATTAATTACTATTTTGTTTTGTGACTTACCACAGGAATTCGTCACGGTATAACATACTTGTCCAATAGACTTAACACTAATTATTGGGATTTTGTAGGCTAATTTAGAAGTTAAATATTTTTTATGTTTATTGTATCACTGAATTACTTATGTTTATAAATATAATCGCCAATATTTATGACGCAGTTTTTAGTCCATAATATAACTTAGTGCCTTTTTCAACATACAGGGTATGAGGGATAATATGACTCGGTAAAAAGGTGCCATAGCCCGAAACGGCTAAGATTTCACCATCATAATGTGCCATTTTAAATAAATAATTGGATCTAAAATCCTGATGAACATAGATAAGTTATAATATAATAATAATCCAGCCTATAAACGTCCCACTGTCGGCACAGGCCTCTTCCCATATAGAGAAGGCACGAGCATTGATCACCACGCTTGCTCTCTGCGGTTTGGCGATTTCAGATACCAAATTTTGGAATCCAGGTTTCCTCACGATGTTTTCCTTCACCGTTTGTCAGGAGTGTCTTAGAATAATTAAGAAAGTACATATAACTTTGAACAAGCCACATTGGTACTTGCCTGGGTTCGAACCTGCAACCTTGTGCATACAAATTCGTTCATTGAACCGCTAGGCCACCACGACATTCGACATAGATAAGTTATCTACATAGAAATGTTCTTGATGAACACACCTAATCACCAATAACCAGTCTTGTGTATAGTATGTGCTCAGTACATCTGCTTCATCTGCTCGTACGTGAGGAAGAAGATGATGTTCCAGGGCCCCATCCGCAGCCACGTCGGCACGAAGCCCTTGTACAGCGCCAGGAAACCTTCGCTGCGGACCGTCTGAAGGGAGAACAAGAACAGATAATTATATTATGTACACTTTAGTGCAAATTATAGAACTAATAATAACTAAAGCTAATTTGAACTGCGAATTTAATGATAGTATTTTTACTAAATGGAAGTATGACCGGAAATCATGAAGGTACAACTTGTAAAAGCCTAAAAATATGTGTAAAATTAGGTGCGTGCAAGAAGAATTAACTTACCCGTAGTAAGCAGTCTACCGTCCCTTTGTATATCCTTTCGTTTGGATCCGCGATTTGATTCTTCATTTTTCTTTGGTTCATCATTCTCGTCTGTAATAGAGAAAATCAATATTGAACAATATATTTAGAGTTACGAACAACTGTAATGGAGACTGATATAACGCTAGATACGGAAAGGGCCAAAAATTGAGCCTTGCGGTACTCTTAACTAAATTAATATTAGCAACTGTAAAGTATCTTTTACAGCGAAATTAAAGGTGATTGATAAAATTTGCAGTATTCAATAAATAAAATCCTCCTCTTAATATTTCGGACTACTGGATTTTTACTCATACGCGCATTGTGATCAACTCAATCTTTCTAATCAAGGCATTTTGCAAAAGTATACGTGATCTTTAGCAAAAGAATACATAGCAGTAATCCGGTAGTTTTAGTCAGTGACTGTAATGCTTTTCTTTAAAGAAGGTGGATTTCATCATGAGGGTTTGTACAGGACCAAAAGAAGAATGAGGTGTGAGGTGTTATGTTACCCGTATGACGTCTAGCGGCGTGGAGGCGACGGCGCTGCCGAGGCTGGCGAGCAGCGAGGAGGCGAAGTGGTTGGGCGGCGCGTCGCCCAGCGCCGGCAGCAGCGCGCGCTTGGCGGCGTCGTACACCGGCAGCTCCACGCCCGCGATCACCGCCGCGCGCTGCGACGTCGCGCCCACGCCGCGCCACAGCCCGCGCACGCCCTCCAGACGGTACATGTCGATGAAGCAGCGGACCAGGTTGCGCTTCTCGTTGCCCATCTACATAGACACATACAATTCCCTCTTAACTTGCAAGTTTCATTAACTTTTATACCAAACATATCTCATATTTAAAGACTTGCGAAATGTTAACCTGTCATAACACTAAAACTAAAGCCAATGAATTTTAATAACATTATTTCCACAAACCGCAACATCCGTTCGGAACGATCTGATAGATTAGATTACCACCGCAAATGTTACCACAAACCACATTCATATCCTATTATTCGTTTTACATTAACAGCTTCACTCACCTGCATCCTAACCTTTAGTACATCAGTGGGGTTGGCGATGGCACTGGACAGGCCACCAGCGAAGGCCGCACAAAAGGTGTTGGTCGGCACGTGCTCTATGGAGCCGCCGTCGGCGCGGTACTGCGCGATCCAGTCCTTCATGGAGTAGTAGGTGCCGAACTTTATCGTGCCGTACGTCGCCTGCCGTAGGACCGCCGGCCAGATGCTATGTAGACAGAAACAATCATACTACAAACAGCTGACGATTAAGTTAAGTAAGAAGTCCATTCAGACATTAAAACGGAATTTATTGCCATGACTGATATGTATGTAAAGGATTTTAGTTAATACAGTAGCAAAATTTATAAAACCTAACTATGGGGTGTAAAGACCCATATAGTTAGCTATAATTTTAATCAGTAAAACCTTTTACTAGTACATAAAATATTAAAACAACCAAAGATCCAGCGATCGTAAATATATCGGTCATTATACTATGGGAGTTTACGATAATGTAATGGAATATCGTAAAAGATAGCAAGCTCACAAGAACGCACAAAATTCTAAATCTATTTCTGATAAAATTGATGAAAATTATAGAAACGAATAGCAAATAGTAGCAGACAAAAAATCTCTGTTCTTCTAATTTCCTCAAATTCAGTCAGTCAACATTACTACGATACGACATGTTTGGCTCGCTGCCAGTTTTCAGTCAAGACTTAAAGCCAAAAAATTTAAATAAATATTTGAGCGAAAGTGTAATTTAATTACTGTAGAATGAGATGTTTATTTATATATTCTAAGCATTAAATACTATGACTAATAGTCGTTTAGAAATACACGATGAAGGTATTTTGCTCGGTATTCGTTTTGTAATATTCTGTTGATATTTATTTTCTTCAACGACACGTGTATTTTAATATTACACGCGGTTCTTAAGTTTGCGAAGAAACATTGGTAGCGATAAACACTGTTGATAACGATTACGGTTAAAATTTCCAATTCACTATTAGGTTTTTTTCTCGATTAATGACCATGTAGTTATATTCATTTCTAATTTTCGAACATTTACTTTAAGATTTATTAAAAGATAAGAACAAAATGCATTAATTTGTGTCCAGATGTTCCATTAAATTATGTTTTAGTAAATGGGACCTTATAGGCTATAGTTTATAACGCTTCTGCTTACTCTGCTTTCCCCTCTCGTAGATTACATTCAGGGAATGTATATTAGAGCTTATCAATAAGTGATTAGTATGAGATCTTCCTTGGTTCAGTAATAAAATTGGCAGCATGCCAACACCACGTACGTTACTGTTAATTTGGAGATAACACTTATTTTTAAGTGGCCTAGTTTTCTCGTAACCTGAATTGTAGTGTTTGTGTTAGATTATATACGAAAGTAGCTTTAAATATAATACCGTATGTAAATGAAAATATTCGAACACAATGTATGTTTTAAGACATTTTCCAAACGAAGAAAATCTCATTTGATGTCTTACATGAAGAATGTGAGTCGGACATTTCGTCTCCAAAAAAGCCGCTATTGTAGCTAAGACTACCTTTAGAAACTTTAAGGTGACATATTGAATAGTTCCTCGATCCCTTTGTATCAGCACACAGCCTACAGCTAGACAGGTCTTGTAAATATGATGTGAGAAAGTTGGTAGTCGGAGAGGCTCGTCGCATTAAATGAAATTGAAAGCTTATGAAGCTTGTCTCGACAATTATAGGTCGTTAATATAAGTATATTATTGTTTCCACATTACATAGGTCTTGCAAACATGATAGTTGCATCATGACTGTGTTTGCGTCGCATATGACAATATTTCTAAAGCAATTTATAACGAAATAGACGTGATCTGCATTTAATGTAAGACTTCATAAAGAAAGCAATGCTCGAGTATGATAGTAATCGAAAAAAAACTCTAAAAAGCAGATAAAAATGTGCCTCAGTTAAATGCTGACTTTATTGGTCCCGAAAATTCTTTGAAACTTATTGTTTTTATGTATCTAGTTAGTATATAAGATACAAATATATCAATAAATAATCTTAAATACCTATTTAGAGGCATGACTAAGCCTAATATTTACCGTGAACAGAATAAATTAAAACAAGCCACAAAACCAAGTTATTTTTAGCTGCGAGTTCGCGATGTCGCGAATAACATCAAAGGAAATAAATTACCAATTATTTTTGCAAAGGTCGTTCGCGAACCTCCAAGGTCACAGATATGTCATGTTACATGATTGTGATAAAATCTAAAGATAACTTCTATATCTACATGAATGTTCAATTGTACTTCAGTGATGACAAGGAATTACGGTAATCTACCTTAGTTTAAAAAGCCGCGATCATTATCAAAATGTTTGATGTCCAATCCCCAAAAAATTTAATTTATAATAAATTGATATATATATTATAATGGGCCGCACGAGGTGGTGGGAAAAAACCCCTGGAAGGACTTAAGGGAGGCTTTTGCTCAGCATTGGGGCAGCATAGGGTAAAAAAGAAGACAAACGCAATCCACATACTCATATCAGTGGTTGCTTTTTGGTTTTCTATAGCAAATGGCTCATGTAATGGTCAGTCAACGGGGGTGCGTCCTGCGTCGAGTCTACTAGAACATCGTCACTCGGGGCAACTCTATGTATGTCTGTGTACGTAGTTTATGCGTAAAAGCGTGTCGTGTAAAACCATTGTTTACCACACGTATGACGTCACACCACAACCCTGACGAGGGCAGAGGGTGTGGTCTGTTTTCATCTACATTCCGATGCAAATAGTGCAAGCATACTAAACGTAATCATCATGCGATATGTCTCGGACATTATAAACTGTTTACGTCTTGTTTTCGTCTACTGATAAGGTTAATAAAAACATGTGAACACTCTGCGGTTATCGCATGACTCAATATTGCGTGTTGTTTTTGCACGCGATTTGCACGCGTTCATATTAATAAGGAATTTAAGGGCTGTTACAGATTAATATTTGAATTCGTGTGTTTATTTTGTTTGCCTACTTTGATTGTGTTATGGCAATGGTATGCCAGGGTCGTCGTATATTATATAAAATTGATTTTTAGGTGATTGGTTTTTAGTCTTTTGATTAGCCAATCATTCGTGTACATTCGATTTGACAACAAATTAAATTGATCAGCCGTTTATAAACCGGGGGTAAACATACTTTTGCCATTTAGCTATCGTACCCAATTATTTTTTATAAAACAACCACATAAACGTAAATACAACTGTTTCATAACAAACAAATAAACTCGGACATGCTCATTGAAGCATAGTAGCTCACTCATACGATACATTCTAGTAATGTATCGTATGAGTTTATTTACATACTTAGTATTTATTGCGAAGATAAAACACAACATGTGTAACTGCCCTAATAGTAGGACAGTAGATGCGTATCGGGTTATCAATGAATACTTATCGTTAAACGGTACGTGGGGTCCGCTATACAATAATATACGAAATAAATTCATTCATAGATTCTTGCCTATGTTTATTTAAAACTCCATGTAATTTAAAACTACGTTAAATTACATGGAGACTTATTTGTGGATCATAATAATGTGCGAATTGAACTAACGTCACATGCGCTGTTTTAGTCGACGTAATCTAAAGTAATATCAGTAAAAATACATTAATTTATTTACTTAAATACCTTTACTTTTATTCAATATTTACTATCGCATGTCGTTGACCTTCGCCTTTCAACATTTATTTTTTCAAATTCTATTTCTAATAGTTTATCGCCGTATATTTTAAATAGTGGGTGTAGTTTTTTCAAACGCTTTACTGCGATCACGTACGGGGATCGTGTTCATACTATGTACGAACGTTCATACTATGTATATGAACACTTTCGTATTCTTCTTGCTGTCATACTTGCCAAATGTATAATTACTAAGGAAATTGTTAGACATTTTCTTCAAGATAATTATGTATTGAAACCTTGAAGTATTGTGACGCCACTTTACACTGACATTGTTGAGTTATGAATGCTTTGATATGAAGTTGTTTTGCTTAAGTGATGTAAATAAACATCATTGTTATGTAGAGGCCAGTGTCAATTACAGACGCCTTTTCTTGGTAATTTATGCATTAACTTAATAGAAGGCAAAATGTAACAGGATGTTTAGATTACAACTTTACACAGACTGCAAATTAATGGTTAAAGGTCGAAAGCCTCTTAGTCGCAGTTTCTTTAATCACTAATTCATAGTGATAATAAAATGCGATACAGAATTGGAATATGCAAGCGGTAACTAGCAATTCAAATATTATGGAAAATGACGAACTCCGTGGTCGAGTGGCGTACGCACCGGTTTCAAGGTGTCGCTAGCTCTGAGGTCCCGGGTTCGATCCCCGGACGGGTGAATGTAGAAACCAACTTTTCTACATTGTCCCGGGTCTGGGTGTTTGTGGTACCTTCGTTGTTTCTGAATTCCATAACACAAGTGGTTCAGCTACTTACTTTGGGTTCAGAGCAATGTATGTGATGTTGTCCGCATTTATTTATTTATTTAATGATAGATTACCTTTCTTTTTGCTCATAAATTAAGCAGCCGATTAGTTTAATGGTGAACTATCACTTATTACTTGCAGTAGAATTTGAATAAATTACTTTTATCTGATTACACTAGTTTTATCACTATATCTGTGGAAATATACCACAATTATGTCATACTTTCATGGATAAAAATGTTATCAAGGACAATATAATACTATCATAGCAGGTAAGGTGTGGAGGTCAGATAGTTATAATACCAGCCTAAAAATGTCCCACTGCTGGGCACAGGTCTCTACAAGCATTGATCACTGCCCTTGCTCATTTAGTCTGATAATTGCTCCATGTCAAACATAATGTGTATTACATATAGCTGATTTTGGTAAGACTGGAAACCTAGCCGTGCTTGGGAAAAAGCTAGGAAGAAGAGAAGAATTGGTTTGGTGTTCATATTTGACTTACCCGCAGTACAATGCCTTGACCCCCTCCTGCTGTGAGGTCTTGACGAAGCAGTCCACCATGCCAGTATAGCGGAGCTCCACATGGCGAGGATCTATCTTCTGACCCTGGATCTGAAGACGTGTCTTAGTTGTGTCTATTGGGAATGTACCTGAAAAGGAGGATTATCCTGTATATCCTATAAACTTATATGTTAATAATAAAATTTTAAACTGGTTTTTAGAAGATATAGTTGTTTATTCTTTTTTAATCCCACCTTATTAAATAATACAAGAGTCAGTTAAGTATCTTATTAGAAACCAATTGCTAATAATTGTTGAGAGTTGGTGAATAATAAAATACTTATAAACTACCTTGTTTATTGTTAATAATTAACTTTTTTAGTTAACAATTAACATTCTAATATTGAAAAAATTATCTATTTTTCGCCATTCTACTCAAAAGTTTATTTAAAGTATAGTATATTTATTTATGGAATATATTCAGAAAATTGATTACAAGCACGACGTTAACTAAGAACCTAGTGAACAAAACACAATTTTGTTTGCATATCTGGTTTTAATTGGAATACATAATCCTCCAGATCCAGGTGATATAATCTTTAAGGTTATGTGCGTCTGGAACATATCATTTATTTCCTTACCGAACTCAGCGACGATCGACGCCAGGCCGCCGTAAACAAACGGTCTCCAGTCTCTATCTCCCATCACATATAATGATAAATAAAGTCTTATATTTATAAGCACCGGTGGAGTTGCCTATATTCCACCGGGAAACGATCTTCTAAACCTTAATGCCACAAGAAACGCAATACAAGAAGTTCGTTCACAGCACTGGGTAAAAGACAAGCTTCATTTATAAACACTAAAACATCACTCGTCTTTCCGTCTTGAATTCGTAATTCACAATTTTTCACAGTTTTCTAGCACTCGAACTCCGCAGAATCAGAACCAACCAACCAACAACCAACTGGGAGTCTGGGATTAATTTGACAGTCGAACGAATGACACTTGACAGCGATGGATAATCAGTATGACATCAGACATGAAGTTCAGGAAGGAAGAGCCACAGAGTTTTATATTATAATTAAAGGGGAAGAGCTATTATGAAAAAGTTTGTCTCGACAACTAAGTTTTAGTGAAACGCTGTTTATAAAAAAAAAATCTACAGCGTCTTATTTATTAAAGATTAGTGATATTTTCGAATCAAAACATATTCATCGTCAAAACATATAAATATTGTCCAACATTTATCAATTGTGTAAAATGATCACGTATTTCTAAACGTGTTTCTTTCTGTCTCACTCATGTGACAAATTGACATAATCATAATGTCACTGTCACTTGTTGAATGTATGTTCTTGGGAATCACCGTATCGCGTATTCTAAACTAATTTACTACGAATGTGTTGTTCAAATACATTTATTATCCCGGAAAAAACATTACATATACTACGAGTGAACAGTAAAATCCAGTTTTTTCTGTCTGGCACCTACAGGCTGCCGTTAATGAACGCAAAACGTATTTGACCGTACCAGATCGCAAGGTAATCAAATTGAAATTTTCTCTATTTACAATTGTCTCATCAAGCCGGCTGGGTTTAAGTGAGCTTAATTAGATTTATCATAGGCGTGACTGTGTATCAATTTCATTATGTTGTAGATTTATCTAAAACGTACCTTATCATGTTCACAGGCAGGAAATTTTGCATAAATAATCGCTTGTCGACGTAAACATGTTATTAAGTGGGTTTCTCGCGTCGAAAACAATAAAAATATGGGTGTTACAAATATGTTCCTTTAAATTTATTGGATCTAGAAATGAATACTCTTATTCAAGCTACTTAACATATTGATATTCAAATAATGGCATTGTAGTAACCCTATTTAGGTACTTGTTAATTATCTTAGGCTCAGATTTTCCCAATTTATAACTTTCTTTAGCATTTCTTTTTCATTTTATGGCTTAGTTTGGGATCAGATGACCGTGTGTGAGTTGTCCCAGGAAATTACATGTCCTTTTAGTGTTTATACTTCCTTTTTTCGTTTTTGTGGTCTTCATTATTAGATAAGACCAGCACAAAACAGTAAAGTTAAAATTCGCACTTAGGTATTATGTAATACAATAAATTGATAATAAAAAATATTATTTATAATAACACATTGTCTTCATATATCCAATTTTAGAGGCCTAGCCTAACTAGTCATAGCTAATAATTCTTATCTATAATATTTTGGTATCTATCCAAATCTATTGACAAGTTTGCTCTACAAATAATTAAACAATGAAAACACCTATTTTTATCAGAAAGATAATATATCAGTCCATTGGTGACTCATTAATCCAATTTTGATTGACGGGCCTGTTGGTCTAGTGGTTAGTGACCCTGACTGCTATACCGGAGGTCGTGGGTTCGATTCCCACCCAGGACAAATGTTGTGTGATGAGCATGATCATTTGTTCTGTGTCTGGGTGTAATTTTTCTATAATATGTATGTATTTAGAAATATATATGTATGTTTATCAGTTGTCTGGTTACCATAACAGAAGCCCTGCTTAGCTTGGGATCAGATAACCGTGTGTGAGTTGTCCCAGGATATTATTAATTTAAGTATTAAGTACATAATGTCTGTTGTTTCAGTGCTTAGGTAACTATGTCAAACTACAACAGCAACCCGGAGTCGCCTGCCGACCGGCCGACCAAGGTCCTTAGGCTGGACAAGGGCTATGTGCAAACTATACCCGGTATACTCAAACTAGTTCAGCTGGTAAGTCTTTAAATCATTATAATGTTTTTTAATAATTTTTAGAAAAAATTGAAAATATATATTTTTTAATCGTATCAGAAAACTCTTGATGTAGGTATTAAACAGTGTTGTTATGGATATCCATATCCGTAACCGAAACAATCGGATATCCGAAATAAAAAAATATCCGTATCCGTAACCGAATCCGAAATAAAAGTTTTGGATATTTTCTGATAGGGCGGAGTCTAACTAAATACTACACTCGTGCGAATTAACTGTGCACTCCGCTGAAATGCGACACCTCTCCCGCTACCTAATGACGTCACAGCGCGAGGTGCACAGCTATTCGTACTTACAGTTCCTTAACCATTTGCACTGCATGTACTTTGAACAGTGTTGTTATGGATATCCATATCCGTAACCGAAACTATCGGATAATCCGAAATAATTTAATATCCATAACCGTAACCGAAACCGATATTATATTTTACCAATATCCATATCCATATCCGGATCCGAAATTATATATCCATAACATCCCTGGTATTAAATACCATACTATTTTTGGAAGTGATCTACACTATAAGCATGAGTGCAGCCTTTAACTGCTTTACTGGATTTTCAATTACCATGCTGCAGGATGCTTTATATTCTATACTCTTTTTCTGAGTCTGTGTGTTCTTTGTGTATGTGAACACTGAACCTCCAAGTATAAAAGAGTAAATGACAAAAAATACTCTTTGACTCCTGCACTAGACAGTTTTGAGTCAGAAAAACAAAAGTTATGTAGTAGTCAAAATATCAAGTTACAAGCATTTAATGTCAGACTAACAATATACCATTTCTTCCAGGCCTGTAACTTCATCGGTTTCATTTGCATAAAGATATCGTGGTCGTGGGTGTCGGCCGTGTTCTACAACATCCTGTACTGGGTGGCCAACATCATCACCGCACTGATACTCTTCATGTACACATTCCACATCATTGAGAAGTATGACAGGGTGCCGTGGCTGAAGCTGGAGTTCTTCTACTGTGTTATAGTGTCTTTAACTTATATTGGATGCTCAATATTTGCCACGACGATTGGTGAGAGTGTGGGGTACGCTGTAGGGGTAAGTCATTTTTATTTATTACTGTGTGTCCTACTAACTTTTAAACTATCGCGCTGCATGTTTATAGTGATATTATGTAACGGGAATTAGCGCGGACATACCTTATTGGGCTTGATGATTTGACCAGGTTACACCGTGGTCACAAGCAGACAGACTATGTGTCCTACTCTGTGACTAGTAATAAATAACTTTTTTATGAGACTAGTATATACGTAGATATAGATAGTATATAGATGTAGATAGATGTAGATATAGTACTGTAAGCCTGTAAACTCGACTTTTAATCCCCAAATGTGTGATATATGATATCCACTTAATCATCCTTATTTAGACGCCCATATTACCTGATTTAACTAGCTTTCTTATTTAATATTAATATATCACTATTTATTTCCAGTTCTTCGGTCTGTGCGCGATCATAGCGTATGGTTTCGACGGCTTCCTGAAGTACAAAGCGTGGAAGAGAGGGCTCCCTCCGCAGTAACTACGTAAGATCTATGCAATGATATTAAGCACCAGAAAATTATGTGACGGCGCCGATACTGCTTCATTCGTTAAACTTTAATGACACTGCATTGATAATATTCGAGGTAAAATGGTATAATATCTACTCCAAATTAATTGTGATCGTCGACATAATTACGTTTATTTTTCCTGCTATAATGTTAGGAAATAAAAAAGGCGATTACATTTTCGTGCTAAGGCGTGTCTTGTTAAAAATACTAACAGCCGATGCCATCTGTGTTTGTCGATTAGTTTCCCATGACATTTCATGGGTGATATGAAATTATTAAGCAGTGTTCAAAATTTCGGCGCCATTCGATTTGTATGTTTTAAATAAGTTTAAGAGTAAGTGTGGACTTTGCATTAATTTTAAGTACCTATTTTATAATCAAAAGGAAGTTAGTTACAAATAAATACAATAAATCAATATGTACTTAAATCTAATACAAGAACAAACAAAGACTAAAATTAAATCTTATATAGATAAATAAAACTAACACGCGTCAAAATACTCATCGTCATCCCTGTCAATGGCGGGAAACGTGCCCAGAAGGCTGGCAGCATTGCCACGTTGAATGGCTATGCCGATTCTCTGTGCAAGGAACAAACCAGCTCTCTGATCACGAGTAGAGTCCACCAAACGTTTTGACAGTTCTTTAAAAAGATTTCGTGCACTCGGACCCCATGACCCGAGCGTTTCAACCCCAAACGGCTCGAAAATATAATTACCCATTAGGTTATTATACTTCCGCCGTTTAAGGGTCTCCGCTGCTCCAGCAGCAGCTCCAGGAGAGGCCGCCGAACTTAGAACGTGGGATGGCGCAAGGGTGTCGACGCACGTTGCGTCCCACACCAAAGGCCGACCCAATTTCCAAGGCAACAATGACATACCGTCAGGTCTCTTACCATCGCTGCGCACCAAACCATTGGGTTCCAAAACAGCTGGTACACCGGCAATGACAAGAGCACGACGAATAATGTCATTAATATTTGCGTGACGGGATATACGTCCTGCGCTCCTGCTGCAGGACAGGCCATGGTGACCGAGGCAATCGACTGTTTCACCGCATTGACACCGATGACATGCGACACAAGGTATACCTAAACGTAAACTGATGGCGAGCCGGAAAGTATTGTCATCCAAAATATTTTAATTTAGTTGTTGAACACGATTGTATTATTAAATCAGATAATGATGTATGTATAATACACAGTATTTATAGTAACAATACACCAATATTTATGTGATGTAGACGTTACATGTGCCTTAACACACTTTATGTGCCTTTTATCCTATTTATGTATGTGTATAAATTCTAGCTTTAGACATGACTAAGGATATCCATTATTAATATTTTAAATCATTTTATAAAAATCACTTTATAAATTTCAGATATTTTGATAGATCAGATAGAGACTTACATTTTTATAATTAAATGCCTACAATATTTTCATGAAAACATACACAACTTACTTAATTAAAAACTTGTTAATTGGCGGTTTAAACCCATTAAGACTATCTTTACCGAAATAAGTGTTAATTACTGTTATGAAAAAACACAATATCGGTAATCCAAATAGGTACCTAGATATTATAAAAAACACGTACATTGGGGATAAAATATAAAAAAAAAAATTCTTGAAATACCATTTTAGCACCACAACAACAACCATTTTAATGAACAAAATAATTATTTTCGAGGCAAATACAATATTTTTGTAGATTACTCTCCATTGCGTCATGCAATCGGATAAAAACTTGGTATAATGTAATAAATTGAAGTAGAAGTTAGAACAAATAGTTTTGTTGTGTGCCCTCTAATGAATACTATGTCAAATAGAAAAAACAACTGTATACACAAATTTATCAACTGCTAACTAAATGCACAATATTATAAATATGAATGTAATTATTTTTTGATAGGTATATATTTCTCTTAATAACGTATTTTATATAAAATTTCATGAATTTTTATACTTACCGTAGTTTTCTTACTAACATTAATCCACAATTGTTTTGGGTACATATTTAACATTGGGTCCAATTATTTTTGGGCATTTTATAATATAAATATAAGAATAATGCTTTTATGATTGACCTCATTTGTATTGTTCTTGGTCTTGTCTTTTTGTATAAATATATTCTTATGATCTAGTTTTGTCTCGATGGAAAAATTATAGCTTAAAACATGCTGAAAACTGCGAAAATAAATTGTTTTATAGACATTAAGTATTATTGAATGTATTATTCTTTTCATTTGTAGGGTTGCTTCCCCTAAAGTCAATAACATTACAACATTTACAACTAGTATTATTTTTATCGTTAGCTGCCAAAGGTTGCTCTGTACCTGTTTTATCAATAATAAGATGGTATATCATGAGGTTGTAAACATTAAATGGACTGAATGCTTCGAACATAGCTATAAAGAGATGTGTGGGTATTTTCGACCGAGTTTACGCTGTACCACCTAAGGGCTAAAATTGCTTGCACTCGGTGTGCGACCGTAGGCGCGTGGCTGTAGTAGCCACGCGTCTTAGATCTTTTTTAGATCATATCTCGTGAAACTGTGCATGTTTCATTTTCACAACATTTGCAACACGCTGTGCAATCTTTATTTATTGTTCCTCCACTTTTGAAATATCAAAACTACTCAAAATAAAATATGGACGGGATTAGTGTGGTCAGAGCCTGTCAAAGCATTTTGATGTAAATGTGAAACAGTGCACTCTTGGCCTATAGTATCTACATTCCTTAATATCAAGTTACGCTGCCATTCATTTTGGAAAAGGTCTTAGTCCATTTATTGTCTTAATAATATGATTTAGGCGCCATTGTAGCCTGCCTTATGAAAGCCTTAGGATAAGTCTAGCATTAACCTCATTTGAGTATTTTTAAGCAATTATTTGATTAGTTTTATAATATTTTTATTAATTTAATTACTTGTACCAGTTATTGTAAGTATTTTTATACATTTACAGTCACATGAGTAGATAAACGGAACAGAGGCAAAGCTTCGAACAACCGCTCGAATCGGTTGCACGCACACAAGCGCGCGGGACATGTGTGCGTGACCACTGGCCGCTTGTCACATACGCGGCGAGACTGGAAAAAACCAGTTTACGCTGGCACAGCCAGTGTACAATCTAAGGGTTAGTCCGACGCACGCTGTTTGTTTTGTTTGTTGCAAGTTTAAGTTTTTATAAGTTTAGTTGTAAAAACGTGGTATTATATTAATAATAATGGTTGTTTATTGTACCGTGTGTATGAATAATAATAGAGAAAACAAAAATATATCATACTTTAACTATCCCAAGGAGTACAATAGGTAAGTAAATATTTGGTTATTACTTTTTCAAGCAAGTACCTTTATTTTATTGTATGATCCTTTTTATAATAAGAAGAGAGTAATTTGTACAACACGGTAGGTATTTTTTATTTTAAAAAAACAAAAATTATAAAAAGAAAATTCTTAGAGTAAGTAATTTGTAAACTATTCTATCATACTGACTATTAAAACTATTTAAAAAACGTTTTGTTTGATTTGTCTTCACCTATTGTGACAACCCTAACAAAATAGGTAACAATTTTGCACGTTCTTAAGAAGCTTTGCCTCTGTTCCGTTTATCTACTCATGTGTTTACAGTTGCTTGTTACTTAATGTTTAAACATTTTGGTTTTGTTTTGACTAATTTTTTCAACTGATGAGAATTTACTGTTAGGAAATAGGTAGTATATTATGATTTCGGTTTACAATTTACATATTAAAAAAATACATATTGTATGGAAAAGTTTTTAAATGGACAGCTATGTAATAAATTGGTGGTAGACATTTTAAGGTCGTTGAGGTTAGCAGAGATGAGCAGACTGTGGATTAGTCGTATATGACAAGTAAGAAAGAACTGCATAGATGAGGGTATATATCTAAGGCCTAAACTCATTAAAAAAGTGTTTTTTAAATGTCCGTTATAATAATGGCCTAATAAATAAGAAAATGTATAGCTCCTTGCACAAAGAAATTGATATTATTATAACCATTTGATAAATATATTACGCCACATTTATCCCATATTTATTAAGTTTAATACTTTTATTGATGTACCGTTAACAAAATAAAACAACTGAACACATTTGAATAGTTTTATTTATACAACAATGACAGAAAATAACAAAAGCCGGTCAAACCGGAATATACAATGATTCTCTTACATAGGTACTGTCGGCAAATCAGTGATAGAATGTTACGAAAAGCAACCTTACTGCTATGCAAATAAGACTCTGTGTCTAATAACATTATCAATGATTTGCCGCCGGTACAAAATTCTACCTACATAATTTCGAATGAAATCAATTAACCGATATAATCTTTTTTTATTAATCTCAATAGGTTTACAAAAGTATTTACTGAAATAGTTTCTTCACTTTTATACAAAAGACCATAAATGAACCATTAAACGGTGTATGCGTCTAACCTAACAGCATTTTTTTATCTGGTCTAAATTATCTTGTTGGTTTTCCTGGCTTACACATTATTTCATTGTCATTTGATGACAAATCAATTGAGTTTTATTTGAAAATCGTTCAGGAAAACTTTTACAAATATACCGATTAAACTTAACATAATTCCATAAATAACATTTATTAAGTAGTCATTAATATTGTAACCGCAGTTTCGCTATGTTTTCCTCATTTGCTGACTATTTACAATAACAGTGTTGTTCATATGCCAATAATATTACTATGTGCATGAAGCTATCATGCAAGTATTTCGTGCTACACGGCACAATCAAGTCATGAATTAATGTTTATTTTCCAGTAATCTGACCAACAAAAAAAAAACATATTTTGTCTTTTGGTCTGTGGCAAAAGGAACAACAAAACGGAAGAGACCAAACAATTATTTTATTGTTGAATATACTTTAGGCTAGATTATTACCTACTAAAGTAAATCGCCATAACTTGTATTCGCTTATTGCCATATTTTTTTTAAAATTTTATAAAATTACTGAACTTTTTGCATAATATAATTGTTTAATAAAAAGTTCAAGTTCATAAAGTGTTTGGAGCAAAATTTACAAAAATGAGCATAACTTGGCAATATACTGAATATTTGACACATACGTGAGCAAAGCTTATGTGGTTATAAAGTATTTACATTGGACGGAAGTTTACATAGATATCTTAAATCTAGAGGGGCTACTCTGGGAATTTATCCAAATTATTCAAATGAGTACCTACATATAGTCGATACCAACGAAAAGTTAAGCCATCGTAAAACGAAGTACATCGTACATGAAGGGACTGTCAAGATTTTTACATAGGCACATCTCGTGCAATTAGTTTACGCAAGAAACAGTAGTCATTTGCATAATCTGAAAGAATCCCCGTATAATAAATACATTTCTTTCTTTGTACATAGATAATACAATAAATAGTTACAAAACAACGAAGACATGAGCATTGCCACATTGCAAAAATAGACCAACTGTGTTGCAATTTACTTTCATGTGACAAATAGCATTTAAGTAACAATACTTTAAAAATACTATATTAAAATTAAAATATTTAAAAGCAGTATATACAAAAACTTCATAAAAAGATACTTGTAGGCTTGAAAATTCTTTTATTAAACATTCAAGAACTTGATATAAATGTTTCGAATCATAAAAAGCTAGAAGTTTGTATAATCTCAGAAAAAGCAAAGGGTACGGAAGATCCCATTTATATCCAATAAGCAGTATAGTAGACGGACATACACGACATAAGCTCTTAAAAAAAAGATATTTTCAAAGTAAATATATTTTGTTTATAGACACTCACAATAACAAAAAATAATTAATTGATTTATTATTTACAAATACATTATAAAGATGATTAGTAGAATAAGTTAGCACTTAGCAATATTATCACAAAAATGTCTAAGAATAATTATATTTTTATAAGCACTTAAAACAAATATTTTTGAACATATTCAACTGTACCAATTAATCTGTCGTGTGAACATGAGGTCATTACATAGCTATTAACGGTCGGTTCTATAGAATTTGAGTATCTACAAATTGCGTGGGAATGTAAGAATAAGTATATTTATAGTATCCCTGTATAGGAATATTCCAGCTTTAACTTACTCTGGCGGACCTTAGAAGTAGACCTTAGTACCTTCTTTATAAGTTAGCTAGTGTGTATAGTTCTATACAGTGGCCCTTATCTTACAACAGGACTTTATTGAATATGTTCAAAAAGTGTCAAAACAAATGATTAACATTAAAATAAGTACACACTGAGGTATGTGATGCCCTTGTGTAATACTATTTGCAACGACCAGTTTCTGACATTAATCTACAGCAGTAATAATTATGACAGCTTTGGCTTAGAATATAGAGTAAATACTAGTAAATAGGAAAACCGCTCTGGGGTTTAATTATTATCTATTTATTCCTCAATTTTAGAAGACAAATATAGTAACTAGATATATGTATAGTTATAATATGATACGTATGTCATCAAAATGTGCACGCCAAATGTGACAACATAACTATGTGGGATTTGTCTAACCACAAATTACAATGATTAAGATTTTTTTACAATGGAATGGCTGTAAGCATTGTTTTTTACAGACATTTTATTATCCGTTTTGTTTGGCTATTAGGTATTTTTCATGACACAGCTTATTGCGTCATTGAAATTATTGGTGGTTCCTACAAAATCATTCAGATAAAAATATTTTGTGCATGACGTAATTTCCTCTTTAGAATTCATATTTTGTTGTACTTTATCTCATCTGCGTTGTATTTGCTTATCAGTTGCACAAATACGAATATCATTGACATACATGATTAATCTCAATGCCAGAGACTGGGCGGCTAAAACAGATTGGTGGGAATTACTTATAATACAAAATATTACACTTAAACACTAGTCTTTGTAATCAAATTGTGATAAATGTGATTTTTGCAACCCTTGTAGCAATTGTTGGAATTTAAACCTTAAGCTTTTAAGATTAAGAACCGTATTGACATAGAATACCGTAGGTCTGTCAATACTGTTTCACTGAGGTTTATGTTGTTCCCACTACAAATAAAAACTCATCTACGAAAGCAGACACAATTTTAAATTGCTTATGTGATGCATACACTTAAATAACTGAACAGTCAATTATAACACTTTGGTATTATAATATTTATCGGAGCGCATTCAGCTTTATAATACAATCACTTTCGAAGACAGTTTTGCACGCATTTTCTCGCAGGGGGTCCGCCATCTAATTTCAAACTAATGCAGTCCCAATTCATGATCAGACGCAGCGTTGGTATCACTAGCATTTCTTCCCGAATATTTTCACATTACTGTCCTTATCTTATAACACTGTACATAGCATCTTGGCTTACCCCTCACAGTCTAGGGCAGTGCGGGCGGCGTGATGACGTGCGTCTGCTTGGCCAGCACGCGCTGTCCCTGCGCCAGCTCGCCCGCCTTCAGCGCCTTGTACTTCACGAACGCGTCGCCCCCGTACACCACCATCGCTAGGTAGCCGAAAAACTGGAAACGTCCATATATGTTAGAAAAAAATATATTTTGAAACTAGGTCAGATCATTTGGAAGTAATAAAAAACTATTTTTAAGATGTGTTCCGCATTTAGCCTCTAGGGAATAAGGGCATTAATTATGGCATAATTCTAAAGACGATTGGATGAAACTACATGATAAAGGAAGGGTAAAACAGAAAGGAACTTGGGTAATTTTTATCAGTCATAATACGTTCTCAGCATTGGAGAATAAATTAGGCAAACTAGCATTTACAGTCTAGAATAAACAGTTTAAATGTATCAGGTGTACTGATACATTTAAACTGTTTTCTATAAAATCAGCATTGCACAAACGTTTTCCTCATTAACATTCTGAGCATAGAAACGAACAGAGAAACTAAGCGATGGCCGAGTATTATCACGTTCCGCACATAACAAACAAATTAGTTTCCCTAATGGAAGCTGTAAAGGTAACGTTAAATGTTAGGTACCTACACTTAAAGTCTATGGTACTGTTATGGAAATGTGGTAAGGGAGCCAAACTGAGCTGGAAAGGGAATGGGTACAGTCTTTTAGTACTTTCAACGGGAGTTTTATAGTGTACACAAACGACGCCTATGAAGCGGGAAGGAAGATCAATAAGCGACATACTGTGCCTGTATGTGCCCCTATGAGTCATGTTGTTACCAGGATATTTTCCCACAAAGTGAATATGGACCGATATTGAGAATTTGTCATGCATGTGCATTTCTTACTTAGAAGTCCGCCGACTGCACATGAGAAAATCTAAATGTAGAACCAACGCGGATGGAATAGTAAAACTAAAGAAAAGCAGGATACTTAGCAAACAAGACTAGGTTTAGTAACCAATAGTTTCCTAGAATAATAACCAGAAATGATATTTTAGCATCCATATTCTACACCAAACTTCTTCCGCCGAATATGAACCGACCACTTGGGTGCTGTCCTTTTTGTATCTTTGACGTTTAGGTACTTAGAGCTAGTTAAAAAAAATACCACGATATTTTAATTGTATTTTCACAAGTCATGGAGTTCAAATCTTTATCTTTAAGTACATCAAAGGAGATCCAAAATCATTCAGTTCGACAGATATGATAATCAGATTTAAGTTCGTCATTATCGGCCACTTATCTTACATAACACAAAATACCTGATGCATGATGTCACCAACAGAATCTTAACGTATTTACCTCACTCGCCGTCAATTATGAGAGGAACTTAAAATGCGTGGTATTGTCAATTAGTTACGTATATACTTATTTATAGATATATTCTACAGGTTGGTCACGTATCGTGTCTGCTTTGTGTGCCAGTCGGCCGGCCTTTGTTTTCACATAAGATATTAACAGGTGGCCGCTTCGACATGTGGAGAATTTGGTCGAGAATGTTTATACTGTTACTCAATGACCGTTTTATGAATGTATATTGTTTGTATGTTACGCCATCACGCAAAGTTTACTACTAATCAATTTATGTATAGATACAGGTTCTTGGTATATACCAAATGAATTATTTCACTTATTTAGGTAGAAATGTAGTAGTACGCAATATGTAGTATATTAAAAGCGGATATCTACCTACTTCATGGTGTTATCTACGTGTCTTAAGAGCTAAACTTTCAAGTACCTATTATTGTCACAAAATCAATAAAATAAATATAGAGAAATAATTCCTATACTTATAGAAAAATAATTCCTAACGTAAGCTGAAATGTTTGTTCATTACCAATTTCAGCTTACATTAGGAATTATTTTACACTTTTTTAGTTAGAAGTACCTACTTAAAAAGCGTGTTTTTTAGTTTTTTTAAACAATATTTATTTTTCACTTTTTAGTCCTAGCAGCAATACGTGTTGTCTGAATTCAAACGTATTGCTTTGTGGACTTAATTTTTTTTTTATTGTTTTTTTTTTATTTATTTATTTAATCCTGGTGATCCTAATCAGGATAATGAGATAAACCTATGAAATTATTATATTGTCGCTGATTCTTGATAAGTGTACAAAGTTTGAATTAAATCTGTCCGTTTAAAGTGGGTCAAAATCGAGTCCAAAGGAGTCGGTTACATACATACATACCTACATACATACATACATACATATATACATACAAGTGAAGCTAATAAAAGCGTGTTAAAATGGCAACATAAAAGGTGGTAAACTCACCCCAGCCGCTGAGTAAGCCGCTGCCCCGAACGCTACCACAATAGTGGACGCTATCAGGTACAGGAACACCATGACAACATACGCGATCATCTCTATCTTCAGCCACTTGATGTTGTGGTACTTCTCCACCACGTGGAACAGGTATAGCAGCAGCAGACCGCCCGAGAACCACAGCCCTAGGTGCGCCACTATGTTGAAGTAGACGCCGCGCCCGTTTGACCAGAACGCCGACGATTGGATGCAGATGAAACCGATTAGGTTGAGCACCTGGAGAATATCACTATTTTTAGTTAACAGTATCATTTTTATATAAACTTGATGTATTTATGAAAAGGAAAACATTGAAAGGACTGCAAAACTTTGTTTTCTTTCTTGTGTGTGTCTTATTGTTGTGCAAAAGCCTTTCTACGAAACTTCTAAATCTAACCGTCTAAGTATCTTTAGCATATGTATACCTATTTGAGCTCTATCCTGAATTACCCAATATTAGAAATCAAGGTTTAGTTGAAATTTTATTTCTTTGTGAGGTTAATAAGCACGAAACAAAAACATGTAGCCCAAATATTTGTCCTGCCCAAGCAAGAGACCTGGGCACTTTTCCAATAGGTTCGAAAGTCAACATTGTTCAAATAGTTACTTTCTAATAATTGTTGTGGATCAAAGACCTCACATTGGATTCCAGCCAGGTGTACGCCTATCAGGATTGCTTTCGTAATTAGTCACCGGTAATAAGTAAATAAACGCTTAACGTAATGCGTCAGAGACATTCAAACTAATATGTTTTGTTCTTAAGTATGTGCATTTAGATCTAATCGGCTTAAATACTTCACGGTAGGATTCGGTAAGCAAACAACTGTGTAGTATTATGGTATGTGATTGTTAAAACAAGTCATGCTTATTTTATTGCCAGAACACTCTTTGTTCTTCGTGTGTCTACGGTCTATGCCAGTCTGCCTATCTATGCCATTCTGTAAATTTCACTCAGAAATCTTATTTACCTACTATCTAAAGACAACTAGAGCGATGTTCACTGGAATAAAAATAACGTTAAAAACGTAAATTTAGTATCGGCTAACGTCGTCGGTGACCAACTACGTTGTATTTAATCAAGTTGGTCATCGACGCATGAGATAAGAAATTCGTGTTCTCAGTGATTTGAATTATCGCTCTAGATGCATTTATTAATTACCTATCGCTTTAGCAAATGAGCCTGCTGATTTGCTGAATCAAAGGGACACAAACTTTAGTGAGTGAAATAGGTAAAAGAAGAAGTGGGCAATACTCACAATAACAACAACTTTAAGGACCCCCGGCAGTGTCTTGACATAGGAGGGGTCAAACCGGGTCTCCGTGATAAACACGGTGTTCGTAGACCCCATGGTCTGCGGCGGCGGGGGCGGCGGCAACTGGTTCGGGTACGCCATCTTTGAAGCTCATCTGAAATAAAACTACCCTCAATATCGAGAAACTATTCAATGTTCCTAAAAGGTACCTAAGTGCTTTTCCTTCATGTGTTTTTCCATTAATAATGATGTTTTGATATATTTATGTTGACTGTCAACTAAAGAAAATAATTTATTAATAGCTGATACGAAAGTAATAGTTGGAAGCTTTAAATTTATGTCGTAATTCAATATTTTTTTGATGACACTAGCACTGGCAGATTACATTATTTTGTGGTAGTAGCACCGAAGTAAATGTGGCTTTTCGTACGCTGAAAAGTTCGCAGGA
This sequence comes from Autographa pulchrina, assembly GCA_905475315.1. Lineage (NCBI taxonomy): Eukaryota > Metazoa > Arthropoda > Insecta > Lepidoptera > Noctuidae > Autographa > Autographa pulchrina. The sequence goes on along the minus strand of FR997765.1, from coordinate 14,491,314 downwards.
AAAAAGCCATTGGGTAATATAAGGTCTGTACATAATAAAATACATACCTATTTTTTTTCACTGTAACGGAAATTCCCGGTTGTGTTACACAATCGCGCCGATCCCGCGGTAGTCTAGCATGACATAAGATCCCTTTGAACTTGATCTTCAAGGAGCGCCGATTCAATTAGTGTTGGCATCAGATGCCGAGGTATACACCAGTGAATCATTGAATTACGCACATAGAGCACGAGGTCAATAACTAATAATTGACCTGCCACTGGATATGATCTTGATTTATATAACTCATTTAGAGGCGATATAAAATTTCATTTAAATCATATTAGTTATATTGGGATCTTTGCTGTCCAATAAGTCCACAGTGGAAAGTTCATTAAACTTAAAGGACTATCAAATGGATATTGACTGCCTCTTTGGCCTAGTGGCGCTAAGCGCGACTGCTACGCTAGAGGTCTTGGGTTCGATTTCCAAGTCGACCAAGATGTTCTTGGGTTTTTCTATCAAATTCTCAGTAGCAGGTCGAAGTTTGGATATGTGCCCGGTTAGTGGCAATAGGCTCGCCCCCTATTACATGGGACCTAAACATACCGGCGAACTGTGGGTGTACATTGGTACACCTCTGCCTAACCCTTCGGGGATACAGGCGTGATGGTATGTTATGTTTATTGGTAAATATGTTTTGGATTAGTTGGCACTCATAATATGTTACTGAACCTAGGGCATAAAGCCTGCCAGTTTGAATACAACTAGGAAAGTAAAACACTTGAATAGTCATTATTCATCTGATATTTAAATCATTTCTTAAACAAATGATTCATCTTCAAAGTGCCACTTATGGAGCACAGATGGCTTTCTGCAACTTTAAATCTGACTCATGCAAAGATCCCTATTAGGTATTTGGCTAGATCATAAATTCTATTGTGAATTGTTCCTATATAGGATTATAGATTACTTTAGTTTTTGTGTCCAATGAAACCCCTTACAACACATAGGCCAGAGGGCTGAGAGTCAATATTAACATACCTGCACCAAACCTGTCATATTCTATGGAATTTAGATTTAATTTAAATGTGTTGGTTATAATACTATTTAATTTAATCAATTGTCTGTGTCATCATATCATTATATACCAGATAACTTACAATAGACCTGCATCTACTTTAGGCCATAAATATTTTTTCTTACATAGAGATTTAAGGGGTGGATGGCCCTAGAAAGATATATATATAAGATAAGAATATTTCTTAAGCGATTGGTGTCACGTGGCTCGAGACAGGAAAGTCTGGAGTCAGACGAGGGAGACCTTTGCCCAGCAGTGGGACACTAAATAGGTTATTTAAAAAAGAAAAAAGAATATTTCATATTAAAGTAAAGTTTTAAACCAGGGGCCCGAGTATGCTATTTACACTCTGCAACAGTGCGCTCACAGTTGCATCGTCCGGCGGCGCTCGGGCCCTCTGTAAATAGCAGACTCGGGCCCCAGGCTGCTGCGTGTCGGGCCTGTATCACCATGTAAGCCTTTCAAAGGACTGTTTGAATCTCCTTTTGAACATATCCAATAAATAGAAAAAATATACTTCATTGTTAATAGTACCTGCACAATCTTATAGCTTGTAATATCTATTTTTAAATGAATGAATACAAATATTTTTAAAGTTTAGACGAAATAAAATAACAATTCTAATGACAACTGATAAGAGGTTCAGAGCAAAGATAACAACAGACCTAAACACACTAAATATTCATAAAAAGCCTTGAATTTGAACTTGAACAATTAGCATGGGTTTTGAATAAGTTAGTACTATTCTATACCTTTATTAAAAAAAAACACAAGTTCATTACAAAAATATCTTAGAAAAAACCAGGATAAACAAATAAGTTTATTTAAAAAATACCTATGTACATTAAGTATATTTATTATTAATCAATTAATAAATTTTACAAGTATGCTGGGTATTTAGTAAGATAAATAAAATATATTAAAGAAGTTCAAATTACAATACTTACATAAACTTTGTAGTCTGTTATTCAGCCTATTATTACACTCAGTAGGTACGCCACTACACTACGGACGGAGCGAATCACGTAAACTGAGCCAGCCACATCCCGATAAGCAAGGATGCGCCGTAACGATTTACTCATTCACCTTGACACTATATTACTAACCGATACCGAGCTGTGACTCCGCGAGGAGCTCGTAAAACATCAATGACTCATATTTTTAAATAACATACCGCACTTCTACAACCCGAGACCGCGGGTGTTATTTGTTTACTCAGATGAAACGTCTTCGTGATACGATTTAGTGAGTGCGAACAAGAAATAAATGAAAAACACTGAAGGAATATTCCAACCTTAATAAAGAATGCTAATTAATAAAGAAATCGTTATGTCTTGTGCTTGCTTATATAAAATAAATAATAACTCAGGCATTTACTACACCGATACTGACAACAACAGCGCCATCGGCCGAATGACAACTTGACTTGACATTGACATTACTTGACAAGTGACTTGAAGTGACAAACAATGTCAAATTGTTGGACAACATTGGACCATAGCTTAAAATAGGTTGGACCAACTTTTTGTCACAAACTGCAATTTGGTTTTTACTGTCTGCGTTGGTATTCTTTTTCTGCTTTATGCTCCAAGGTCTATGTATTGTACTTTGCATCGTTTATATCAAGTCAATATGGCCGGGAAAATGTATTTTTCTTACAGCAAAGTATTTTCTAAAAAAAAAACATTTACATTTTTAACGCGCATCCATATATATGTACCTACATATAAAACAGATTTAGAATAATTCGATGAGATGTTTAAAATAATAGCTGTGTGAAAAGCTTATGTTAATTATTGTGAACGCGGCAATAAGGTACACACGCACAGCTTCCACTTCCCTTATTACTTTACTCTTTGGCTTCCACACTACCCTACTTATTTACTTTTCTCTATGTTCCACACAATACACCAATACACATTACATTTGACAGGACTAATTTTGATTCTGTCTGACGTTTGTCACTGTTTGTCACAGGATTGTCAGCCGTCAGGTCGTATTTCGCTAGGCACCTGATATTAATTTACACCTATTTTTATTATAATTATAAAAGTGCCCAACTGTGTTTAACTAAGTGAATAACAAGGAAGAAGCGTACATGTTATAGATAAGCGTAACGACTAAGGTTCGTGTAAACATAGTTAAAATGTATTTTTGTGCAAAAGGCAAAGTTATGTGTTTATTTCTGTTGTGCGTTGCTCAATATTGCTATTTTAAGTGGTGACAGGCCGCTAACGCTTTCAAACATGCTAGTTAACCAAACTAAAATACACAATGTTTCTAAATGATAAGTAAAATATTAAAATTTGGCTTTGTACTTCTAATTAATTTGCCGATAAGTAAAATAGATAAATAATCAGCTAGGTAATTAAAAGTCACGCCCATTTTTGAAGGCTGTTGAAGTCTATTCGTATTTCTTAAAAGTTATAACTTGTGTATTTGCACATGAGCCTTAAAAAAGTATTGATCTTTAGTTGTTTGAGAAGTAATTATAAACAACTTTCTCTTTTCTATATAAACATGGAAGTACAAGTTACTTTTCTTCCCATATCAGACCTTCAGCCAATGTTAAAAGCTACATTATTAAAAATAAACCATTTTTGTTAAAATGGAACCTTTTAAGAAAACAAAATTTAAATAAATTGATAAAACCAAAATGTTTTGTGTATTATGAATCATTTATATGGATATTATCAGCCTTATCTGCTGAGTATTGCTTTCATGTGATGATTAGTGACGTTTATCAAATTCCTATTTGTTTTACCAATATGTGTGAATGTGTTTTACCGCATGTATGTGTCCATTACATTCTAAAACAATAAATCTGCTCGTAAATTACATTTTAAAACAGCTATAGTCCCACACAAATTGTTTTAAGTTATATTTGCATATTTGGTTATTGCACGAATTGCTTTGATATCATTAAATTCCAATTCTAAAGAAAGCAAAAGCTAATACTTATACTTAATAATATATTGCCGTGTGGGCAGATTGATTTACTGCCATTATTATATAAGGTGCTATAAAAATATCTGCCGCGGCTTTCATGGGAGGTAGTATTGTGTTTATAGATTACAATAGTGAAGAACTTTCATACCCCGGAACAGTTAATTAAATTTTAGAAAATAAAATTGTTAAATTAACATTGACTCTATTCTGCGTAATGTGGTTCACAAATTACATGAATTTGGTGCGGAGCGGCAACAGCTTAGGACACGGGATGGTTTTATACTAATAAATCAATTCAAATTTACACGTTATTTTTTTTGTATGAAAAAAAAATATGATAAATAATCAATAATTTATCTATACTATTGTAATCTATAAACACAATACTACCTCCCATTAAAGCCGTGGCAGATGTTTTTATAGCACCTTATATGTTTATGTGTCACGCTGGCTGATATCAGATTAGGCCCTGTCTTATTTATACATGTTACATAGCTGATAAGAATGACTAATAATTGTTGTAACATTCTATGAATTAACACTGCTAATTTGAAGTGCAAAAACTTTGATTTGGTGGATTCTATAATATATTCTCTTAGCAAAACATTTAAAATAATTTGTTGTTGGATAAGATGTCCTTGAATAGATTGCCTTTTGTTAGATTAGGGAAAACACAAAAACCTGTTTTCCTAGTGTTGATTTCCTTGTAGTATGTGTTTACTTGCATATTGTTTTGTTTAACCATTGTAATAAATACCTTAAAAAAATTGCATAAGTATAGAACTACATGGTAGTATAGACTCCATTGAATTGCCGTCCGCCCACATTCCTCTATTATGTCATTCATTATTCAATCCATATTATATAAAATATGTATGATGTATCTGACATCAATAACTTTCTTGAAACCGTAGGAATGGGATACAATAAAAATTTTAATTTTTTTTTTTCAGATAAATAAAAATGGCGGAAGTCGGTTTCCCAGGGCAGCACACAACGACGACGACAATGACGTCGAGCACGGCTGTTCAGACCAACATACGGTTTGACCCGTCCTACTTGAAAACAGTTCCCGGGATATTAAAGGCCGTACAAGTTGTAAGTATCATTATCATCCGATATTAATGTCGTAAGATCAACTGTCTAAAATATTGAGACAAGTATTTTTTCTCTTTGTAGAGTCATGAAAAAAAATATGTATACACTCTCCAATTTTTAATTATTTTTTCTAGATTGATATTGTATAACGTGTTATGAAGGAATGATTGAAAACAGTTCTTTAATCATTTACATATTTTGCTTTTTTAGTTTAAACACAAAAATATGGCTAAATGTGTGTTACAATTTCGCTATATGTATACATATTTTTGATCGTGACTGTACGTATCCAAAAACCTGAGCCGATGCATTTGAAATGTGTCATGAGTCGCATGACGCCACAATTTAATGCATTTTGTGCAATAGCATGACGTTATCACTCTCTATATATTAGTATCGCCAACAAACTGTTGTGCAGTTTGGCGATATTTTATGTTATTCATTAAATAATGACCATTTTTAATAAATAAATAAATAAAATAAATAAATTCTACTCCTTTCTGTTAAACAGGCACCTATAATAGTTTGATACATTGTACAAAATATCAGTAATACTAACTAGTTAGTATCAAATACGAAGAATAGCTATTCTTCGTATTTTTTGGTAAAGTTCAAAGGTCAGAATCACGGGTCGAGGCCAAGTCCTTGTAGTTCAACCAAAACGTCGACTTATCTTTGTGATCGGCCGTCTTGTGACGTAAGCGTGTAGGTGGGGTTGTCAACCATTACTAATGCTGAAGATATTTGCTAAATACAGAAAATTATGTCTTACCTATATTACGGTGACATAATCGATCGTTATATTGTTTTATCTATTATAGTATTTTAAATAATCAAAAACTAGCTGTTCCCCAAGGTTTCACCCGTAACCCGCGTACGCCCGTTTTATTTTGCGATTAGGGGTGAAATCATACCCAAAAAGAAAACAAGCAGCAGTTCTCGAGTTAGGTATAAAGTGTTATAACAAACCCGACTACCGATAGATAGATACAGATATAATGTACTAACATTTCAGTCACCACTATTAAACATTGCCCCATAAACTGACCTAATTAACGAATCAATACTGTGTAACAATATACCCCAACCCTTTGGGATACCCATGTAGAGGCAGTATATTAATTAATGGTAAATGTAATAGTTGACAGCCCTGAGCACATTTCATGCTGATTAACGCCTTGGGGGAGCTTGGTTCCTTGCCATGGGCGGCTAGTTCTATTTATATAATTGAAGTTAAAAGTCCCCAACGACGATAGTGTGTGGGTTAGGCAGCTTGTTATTATGATTGGTAGTGTAAATTCATAACTTAATTAAATCGATTAACTTGGTTTAGATAAATATTTAATAAAATATAAGAATTTTATATTATATATACTTAATACAGAACGCTCTTATAACACATTTTTTATCAATTATATGGTTGCAAACGTTAAGGAAGGATACATCGTTCACTTTCGGGAACTTACATTATTGATTGTTTAATGTAACCTTGAGTAAATGTTTCCTTTATAAATGACTACTTACGATTCCACTGTAAAATTGTTGTTTAGATTTCTTTATGGAAATTTACGAGAAAGGCTTTATTAGGCAATGTAAACATGCTAAAAAGCTGTAAATAGTATATCATGTAGGATAGCATATTTAGAAACAGTGGCCCTAGCATGGCCCCAAGTATACCTATGAAGTTTCGTGCCAGTTCTTTTCCTTGAGAAATACTTTTTTCAACTGCGCGCTTTAAGTAATTGATTAAATTGCTAGTAAAAATATTTTGACTTTAAACAATTTGCTTATACACACGTTTGATTCCAGTTCTGCAGTCTCCTCGGCTTCATTTGCATCCAATGTTCGTCATGGAGCTACTTGGGCAAGGGCTCGTACTTCAGCTGGATCTCGATGATCGCCTTCTGGTTCACGGGCATCCTGCTCGGCTTCTACCTCTTCCACATCCTGGAGAAGTTCTACAAGATCCCCTGGCTGAAGATCGAGTTCGTTTTCTGCGCGCTCTGGACCTTCTTCTACCTGTTGGCGTCCATTTTGGTGACGACTGTCCATGATAACCCTCATTCTGCTGCTGCGGTAAGTTGTATATTGATCTGTATTTACATACGTGTTTAGATTTTGTTTTGTTGTATCCGCGTGCAATGCCGTGCATATTTATTTTGTGCACGTTTAGTAGTTTTGAGGTCGTGCATTCGTCTCGTAACTAAGTCATGAATGGAAATAAGTATTACAAAGAGATACATTTCTCTTGATAAGTATCTGCTTCGCTTTGAGTTTTATTACTATAATAATAATAATATAATAATAATAATATCCTGGGACAACTCACACACGGTTGTCTGATCCCAAGCTAAGCAGAGCTTGTGTTATGGTAACCAGACAACTGATAAACTTACTTATATATTTCTAAATACATACATATTATAGATAAATTACACCCAGACACCAGAACAAATGATCATGCTCATCACACAACATTTGTCCTGGGTGGGAATCGAACCCACGACCTCCGGTATAGCAGTCAGGGTCACTAACCACTAGACCAACAGGCCCGTCGAGTTCGATAAATTCTATGTTAGCATCACGTTTTATGTTTTATTACATTGGTTTGGATAATAAATACATTCTTATCCTACTTGCGTTAAATAAATATCGGTTTCCAGTTACGAAGCAAATAAATAATTTTGATTTTTTATTTGACTTAAAGCTTTGAGGCCGCATATAAGTTAACGTAGTAACTCTGACACACAGGTTAAACTTCTGACATCCTCATTTTGTGTCAGTAATAAAGCCAGAGAAACTGTTTTATGTTTATAAGCCTTTTCATAAAATTATTAACTTACAAAGTTACAAGCGATGGAAGTTTAACTTGGAGTATTTAGACCATAAATATTCGATTTTTCTTGTCGGTTAATGTAAATCTATATTTAATGTTTAGTTCTTCGGTTTCGTGGCGACGCTGGCGTACGCGGTGGACACGTACCTGAAGTGGAGCATGGTCCGCGCGGGCGGGCTGGCGCAGGGCTCGCGCGTCGTGTCCAAGCAGACCACCTCCGTCGAGTCGCCGCCGCCGCGCGAGGGGTACTAGGCAAGTCCACGCCGGGGAGACTGGGAACACTCGGGACACTAGTCATAGGACCAACACTCCCCATAGACAACACTAAAAATGCATGTGCAAAGTTTACGTAAAACTTAGACAGTTTAAGCACGTTGCTGTATTTGAGGGAAACGAAAATCGTTACACTAATACACTTTAGAAAGTTATATCACAGTCAAATATATGCAAGATATTTCTGCATTTCTTATAGCACAAAAAATATTGCTACATGTAAATAAAATCACTTAGATGTTGCCAGTGTAATTATTATTAATGAGATAAGAACAATAATTTAAATCGATTTACTTCTATTATATTTTAATCTTTTACTTGTTTAATTGATGAATTGTTTCAATCTCTAATGTTAGTAAATATTTTAAATAATGGTGTTTAACAAAATATTTACTAGCCTGTTCGATTGGCCATAAAATACCGATTTTCGATAAACAGAATCACCAATTAAAATTATGTACTAACGATAGAGGTGATAACTAAAGCTCAATTAATTGTTCTTCTGGTCTAAATATAAGCTATTTAAGTATAATCATTAGATTAAGTCTGGAAAAATCATGTACTTACGACAAATGTTTATTGACAGTATTTTAATGTCAGGTATTTTATTTCATGTACACTATCAACGAATTATTTTTATTTTCCGCCTCAGGAAAAGGCCTCAGTGTTGATTATTTGTCTATTTTTTTTTTGTTCTGTTATGTAAATGTTTTAACATTATATATTATATATAAGATAAACAGATAAATCATATTTATAAATCAAAACATTTTATCATATTATAAAGTATTAAATTAACATTTTACACCTGTTTTACTATAAAATATGTCTGTTTACGAATATAAAGAATGTAGCTATTTATTTAAATTCAATGATGTTTATTTTCATACAATTTTCGAATGACAATAATAGTAAAATTATAAAAAAATTGTCGGTATTTCCCTGTCCCATCAGACAGAAAACAAAACTATCAATACATACATACATACATATAATCACGCTTCTTTCTTTAAGCGGCAGAGACCTCTTTCCACTTGCTACGATTCTTACACACTTGTTTAAAAACTAAACTATTAATATTGTGCTTAAACAGTTTTATTTCATAGTAATTAGATATAGTGAGCTAGTTGATCGATTTTTTTTGTATGGTGCCTTATTCTTTTTATTTTTAACCAAAGAATATAATATGTACCTATGAAATGTTTTATATAAAATCAAATCATGACTAAGAATCAATTACCGTATTTTTGTACTTCACTTATCTTATTAGATCGTCACTTAATTGGAGGACTCATTATACATGTAACAACGAAGTATTAAAGCGAGGCTAATCCATGTTGAATTTTATAAACTAATAATCCAATTATTATGTATTCTAAAGAATAAAAATGAGTGTTATGTGCCTTGTCTTTCAAAAATAATTGGTATAAGCTTAATTGAAGTTATAAATCTGTTTATTTGTTATATATTTACATTTTACAATGACAATAAAAATGAAATTGAGCTCACTATAATATATTCTAACTGCCAGATTACTTTTATTACATTTATTTTGTTAATTAACGGTATATGTTAGATAGTTTAGTTATAATGATTTAACCACCTGACTTCGAGTTAAGTGTTAACTTTTAACTAGTTCAGGAACATGTGTATACTATGTTGTTTATACATAATTACTGTTTGTTATACTTTAATGGGTTTATAAGATTCTAATATATTGTAATGTTAACGTTAAAACTTGACAAGTCAATTTCTATTTAAGTAATTAATTTAATAATGTTTTATTATAAACGATCAAATGTAGGTGTTAACTTTTTAATGAATTTAATTACTTAACTTTGCTGTAATTGTGACTCTATAATTTGCTGTAATTGTTATTAAATGTAAGGGTGCGTCCAGATCTGATGAACGAGCATTACTCGAGCAGCTCGCGAGCATGGCGCGAGCGGCGCGGGCACGTTTGGCGGACGGCGTTATTGACACTAGTGCGTTCGTCATATTTGTAATGCTCGCTCGTCAAATTTGGACGCACCCCAACAGTAATGCTGTTTCTGTTCGGTTTTTTTTTTAACTTTGTTGTATTCTTACACTACATAGTTTAATATACTTACAAAACTCAGTGCAGCTTAGAAATCATATTGGTTTCTAATTACTTAACATTTTGCATTATTGAGCAGAGAGTTAATAAATAAAGTGTGCTTAAACGCTCGTATGCATTTATATACGGAATTGCGGACGGATATTTATTCTACCTCACCTTGCTTTTTATTTAAGTATTTTTTTACTATTTTATTAGAACTATCTCTCATGGCAGTTTATTAGTATAGAATACAAAAAATATATTTTGTAACAACATTTATGTATTATTAATATGCAGTGACGGATTAAGACTAACTGATGCCCTAAGCAATCCATGTCTCTGGGGCCCCCTATCCGTTTTTCAGCTAGTAATACAGTCATTTGGTGCTCAAAAAGAGGGTTACCTGGAAAGTTTTCCGGGTGATTGAGAATTGGTGATTTTATAGATTTCGATGTGCTCGTTTTGAATTCTCACACTGCCACCTCGTATCTTTGCCACTCGCGCCAGCATGTGAGAAAAATGGCGCTCAAAAACAGTTTTTTGACAAGAATTCCTTTCCGGATTATTTTACGAGAAAAATAGTTATGAATTAATTAGTCTATAGAAAATTTCTTACAATGTTTATATGAATCAACCTTTTTTTGTAAAATCGATAGTTTTAGCGAATGAGCGCTGCAAAGTCCACTCCAACACGCATTTTGACACTAGTAACTAATTTCCGCACCACCATGAGGTGGTAAGTGGCGCGTTTTTTTCGTGTTTTCCACAGTCGGCCTAATCTGGGGACACGGCAGTGCCCCCACCCAGTCAACAAAAAACAAGCGGCACTGCCGTACCATATACCAAACAAAAGATTAAAGAAACCTATTTATTTATTTAAATTATAAAGTAGTGATTATAAGTATGTAAGTAGTTTAGTATACCTAGGTTAAAAATATAAAATTATCAAACCAGATGACAAATATTATGTGCTCATTCATTTAAATATGATTTTAAGTCCATTTGATTCTTTTGTGGTCTGTGTCTCAATCCTTTTTCTATCATGATCTGTACCTCCACGCTTTCGCTTAGACTTCTATTGTTTTTATATTTCCCCAATGTTTGCAATAACAAAATAAAAGAATATGGGTAGGTAATAGATAAATACTTTTCATTAATAAAAAAATTATAATTAAAAATTAAATAAATAACACGCCTGCCATGTAAAAAAAAATAAAAACAAGTCAAATATTTGCAGTCGGGGTCGGTTACTTGGAACAATTCATTACAGGTCCCCCGACTGCAAATATTTGACTTGTTTTTATTTTTTTTTACATGGCAGGCGTGTTATTTATTTAATTTTTAATTATATTTTTTTTATTTAATACCTTTTAGTGAACAACAAAAAAGCATGACACAACACAAAAAAAAATTTCGTTCGGAACCCTTTGCAGGCGATTTCGACTCACACTTGACCATTTTTTAATGTCCACATAGCCTATGTCACTCGGGATAACTCAAAGCTTCTAATGATACCACAAACATTGAAATCGGTCAAGCCTTTTAGAAGTTATGGTGGAATAAAGAAACTCACAAACATACATACATACATACCTACATACATACATGAACCCTGAAAACATAACACTCCTTTTTGGGCAGTCGTGTAAAAATAAGGCGCTCTTACATTAAAACATTTACTTTCTTTATGTCTTGCCATGTCGAAACAATCGTTGACAAAACGATCTAACGACGAATATTCCATAGCTGAAAAGTCCTGTCGCCGAAACGAACATTTGCAAGGTTCGCATTTGTTCGTTTCGGCGACAGGACTTTCGGTGAAATATGCATAGGTGAAACGATCTATCGACAAATATCTCAAAAACGAAACGTCCTGTTGGTTATCAGTCCAAAGGAGAAACGCCTGTCGGAGAAAGTTTGCAGAATCGCTGAAAAACTGTTTTTAACAACAAATCCTTTCCGGCTCATTTTACGTTTAAAATTTTTAGTAATAAATGAAACTAGAGAAAATTTCCTAACATTTAGGTGCTAACCTTTTTTTGTAGAATCAATAGTTTTAACGTACGAACGCCGCAAAGTCCACTTCTACACGCTTTTGGCCAAATAACTAATTTCCCCACCACCATGAGGTGGAGTAAGCTGCGCGTTTTTTTTTTTCTGGTAATCCTAATTTACAGACACGGTAGTGCCCCCAGACATGGTAGACTTCAAGTTTCATTCAATTTGAACCAGTATTTAAAGAATTATTACTAGACAAAGTTTGTTAATTTTGTCTCTCTCTTATTTACTGACTGACCTATCATCAAAACTTTCAGACACAACCCTTTCTTTGGTGTGGTTTTTGGTGACGTGAGAGTGAGACGTAATGCCCTAAGGATGGTTTTTTTTGCTTCCTCTGGTGCCCCCCTAGACGTGATGCCCTAGGCAACTGCTTAATTTGTTTAAGGGTTAATCCGTCACTGTTAATATGTTTTTATTATATTATAAACATGAACAAGAAAATGAAATGTTATTTTTAATAATTGTATTATCAATACACTATCTTTTAATATATGTACTTTTATCATTGTATGACTATTGAGCTTTATTTTAATAAATAAAATGATGCCTTATAAAAAAATTGTATATTTTATACTTATATCTAAATAACCATATCAAAACAAATTTTTAAGCACCTTGGAGAAAAATGTTTTTATTATTACACACTATAATATACAATATTTTATAAGCCGGTATTTGAATTTACTATTCAAATATATGTTATATGTATTAAAAAGTACGATACGATATATTTGTAATAATATTTTTAAGAACAATCAAACAACACCTTTATAATGAACATTTTACGCTTTTCACCATATAAAGCGACTGAATTAATAATCTCTCTAATTATTTATTTTTTTATTTATTGTGAATGACAAGAAAAATGACAAACTAAAATATAAAGAGCAAAGGTTTTTAAATGTATTTATGTATATGCTTATTATTAACCAGCTGTGCCTGCGACTTCGTTCGCGTGGATGACGAAACTTATCAATGAGTTTTTAACCGCAAAATTAAGTTTGTTTTTTATTGTTTATACTTTTCCGGGATAAAAAACTACCCAGTGTGGTGTGCCCAGGATAATAAAGAAAAATTATACCAAGTTTTATCGTAATCGAACCGGTAGTTTTTGCGTGATACCTGAATAAACAGACAGACAAAATTTTTTTTTTCACACTTTTTGGTTTGGTGTCGGTCTATTAACACCCCTCGCCATTTATTTTTTTGATATTTTCAATGTACAGAATTTTCCCTTTTACAGATTTATTATAAGTATAGAGTATAGATGAAATGTTAAATGACCTCTATTCTATGCACGACACGGTATTGTCTCTGTTATACCATGTCTATGTATTAATTGCCTTATTTTTTAGCTGTTACTCATTGTATTTTGGAGTTTATATTATAAAGTATGGAATAAAAGTGTTAGTTATTAACGTTTTGTTTTATTCGGTATCTACCGATATTATTAACCGTCTTCAAAAAAGGAGGAGGTACTCAATTCGACTGTTTTTTTTTATGTTTTTTACCGCCGAACTATTGACTGGGTGAGCCGATTTTGATGATTCTTTTTTTATTTGAAAGCTGGTGCTTCCCATTTTATTTTGGTCCAGTTTCGACAACGGGATCCATAAGAAATAAATATAAGACTTATTTTGAAGTCGGTTTTTTTATTGTAAGAATTATTAACACCTCTTGTTGACATACTACTTTCTGAGATTTACGCGAATGTTAGGCATATTAAAACTTGTTTTCAACGAGCAGTCTGCCAAGTCCAAAACCAGTCATAGTATACATACAGGGTTAGTTTTCAATGACGAGACAAAATTTAAAATGAGGATCTAAATATCGACCGAAGGTTTGGATATTATTGTCGATTGAAATAAAGTAAAATAATAGCATTCATTACAAAATGTATAAAAAATCTCATTTAATTATAAATTCGATAAGCTCCTAAGACAGCCAGGCGCGTCGTGCCTATTGTGAATCAGTGTGCTTGTCTGCGCACGCGCGCCGCCTCATTTATGTGTGTATTTAGTGCTACATATTTATGTTGCTAAACTGAGTTGCGCTGTTGTAATATGCACGCGTTCGATTTTTCGTGGTGGATAGGAACGATGTTTTTTCATTATTTTGGAACTATCATCCATTCTGAACCAGCTCTGTTAACTTGGTCGGACATTTTAAAATAACCCTGTACTCTTCCTGTACTCTATGCATGAATTAGTATCGTCAGATAGCCGGCATCGACCACTCTGTTTCCGAAAGAGTTGGAAAGTTGGTGGAAAGGGTTTTTCAAACAAGGTTTTAGATAGGTAAATATATTTATTTAAATGCGATTCGATAAATTATTTATAATAATAACATTGGTATAACAATAAAATCTACAGCTTCAAACGCTTGATCTCTTCCATTTTGAAGTCGGTCCTGCGAACAAACATTCGGTAAGTACCTATGTTTAGATTTCTCGACAGTTCCCATTGTTTTTATTTTGCAGCAATAGTGAAACTGGTATCTAATAATCTCTTCCACCTATGTCCTTTCTGGGTACACAATCCGGTGATCCTAGCTGGGAATATTTTCCATAGTTACCATTTCAAAATGGTCGAAACACTAACTCTGACAGGTGTCTTTATTTGAATTTGATTGGAATTCGCGCATGCGCAGTTCGATTTGAGTTTATTTATTTTTATTTTTATTTATTAAAAAAGGCTCTCCAACAGCTTCTGTGTATATGAGATCATAAACAGGTATAGGATAACACGACTTGGACTTACACAGTTGCCAATAATAGGTTAGCCAACATTTACAATGGAAAAGTGAAAACAATTTAAATTAAAATTAAAAAATAAGTAAAATTAGAGCAATAAAACAAAAACTTAAATTTAGGGGTATACACAAACTTAGACAATGGAAAAAGAACAATAAAAATATTCATAAACAAAAATGCAAAAATCAGAAATTAAAAATTAAAAACAAAATAAAAACATAACATAACAAGGTTACTAGTAGCTTTACTTTAATTTACAGAACATTGTGTTGCGACTTTCGAGACTCCAGTAATTGGGCTTTAAAGATGTTTAGGGAGACTTGGTAGATATCAACATCGGGTGAGGATTTTATGTATAAATTCATCTCTCTACTTAGCCTGAGAAGTGGCGAGTTTACCCCAATATTTGTGTTGGATGTTTGAGTATTATATAAGTTAGTAATGGGGTATCTAGGTATATTATAAGGTACTTTCAGTTCAACACGCTCCACCAGTTTAATGCAGTCTAATTTGTTATTTAGCAACTTGTAGAAGAACATGAGATCATGCATTAGTCGACGGTCGCGAAGAGTGTTCATTTCGTAGCATTGGACACGTTGGTCATATGGACATCGAGGAGATATCTTACCACAGGCATAAGCTAGGTGTTTTGTGAAAGCTCTCTGCACGTTTTCAACTCTCTGTGAGTGTACCGCATAGTGCGGGTTCCATACCACGCTTGCGAATTCTAAGTGACTACGAACCAAGGCGTTATAAAGTACGATTTTCGTTCTAATAAGTTTAAATCCTCTAGTACTCCTCTTGAGGAATCCAAGAAGTCGCGCAGACTTCGTGACGATGCTATTAACATGACTAATAAAATTAACTTTGCTATCCATAATGACGCCAAGGTCACGAACCTCATTGACGTTGTTTAAAAATGTTCCTTTTACATTATAGGAGACTATATCGGATTGTTTCTTCCTGGTAAAGCGAATGTGACTACACTTTTGGACATTAAGCTGCATATGGTTAATCCTGCACCAATCTTCGATTCTATTTAAATCCTCCTGAATCAACGTAGTGTCTTCATTTGAAGTTATAGTTTTATATATTTTGAGATCGTCGGCAAACATCAGGTATTTACAATGATGGATTTGATCTGTAATGTCGTTAATGAAGAGTGAAAATAAAACAGGAGCAAAGTGGGAACCTTGAGGAACTCCCGATTCGGCAAAGTACGGGTAAGATTCGTAGCCATTTATGACGAGAATTTGCGATCTTCGAGATAGATAGGATGAAAACCAGTTCAACAGTGAGCCTTGGATACCATTGTACTCTAACTTTGACAGTAACAGCAAATGATCAACTTTATCAAATGCACTGCTAAAGTCCGTGTATATGGCATCAACTTCTAATCTTCTGTCAAGAGCCAAGGTAACATCTGATACAAATTCAACGAGATTCGTTTCAACGCTACGACCGGCTTTAAAGCCATGCTGACTCGGTGAAATAATTGTATCAATGTGATGAGTAATGATAGGACATACAAGAGACTCTAAGATCTTTGGGAAACAGGATAAGATTGAAATGGGACGATAATTTTTAACGTTGGCAGGATCACCTTTTTTAAAAACTGGGACAATTTTTGCACTTTTCCATACTTCGGGAAAGCAACCATCTGCGAGGGAAGAATTGAAAATAAGTTGCAAAGGTAAGGCTAGTTCACGGCTGCAGCTTTTTATGAATGAAGGTGGTAAGGTATCTGGCCCAGGGCCTTTTAATGAGTCAATACTTTTGAGTTTCTGAAAAACTTGTTTTACTGTAAACTGAATCGAGCATATAATAGAGTCAATACCTGAAAATCCTTTGGGACAAATGGCAGTAGTAGTTGGATTACGACTAAAAACAGATACGAATTGGTCTGCAAAAAGGTTAGCAATTTCAGGTCCGCTATTAGCTTTTCTATCGTTCATAAACATGTCAGCAGGTATGCAAGAGTCCCCACGACGTTTATCTTTAATGAACCGCCAGAATGATTTAGGGTTCTTGGGAATGTCATTTTCAATTTTACATTTATATGTATTATAACAGTGATCTATCAATGTGTGGCAGCGACTACGTAGTAGTTCAAAGGTGAGTCTGTCTCGGGGATTTTTATATTAGTATAGTAGTTTACATGAAGTGTGTATGTGTACCTGCGCGCCAGTATGTCGCGCGCTTCCGGCGCGGTGAGTCGTCGTGCGGCGGGCAGCGCGTCGCGCGCGTGGCCGGCCTGCTCCAGCGCCAGCAGCGCGGCCGCCTGCGTGAGGCGCGCGCACCGCTCGCGAGCCGCGCCCGCGCTGCTGCCCGCCCACGACGCCAGCCGCCGCGCGCGACGCTCCACGGCTAGACCACCCTCCTATACATAACGCAAGTGTTATTTACGAAGCAAACAGGTCGCGAACAGTTCGTGAGCTGCGCATTTGGTGCGCGTTAGCTAGCGACCTACACCACTAGGCTAACCATGCTATGTTGAAATTTAATCGGAAATTTCAAGTATTTTCTTACCCGATCATATCTGTTGTGCAGTATAGCGGACTCAGCCCGCGCCGCGATGTCAGCTAGGGCAGCCAGCAGCAACGTGTCCACTGAGCGGGACGATATTTGCGCACGCGCACTTTCCGTGAACTGTTCTAGTGCTTGCGGTAACGCGTCGGCATCGTCTTCCATGTCCTCTGGAAATGGAATAAAGTGTTACTGAACACAGTCTTAGGACTGATTTTAATATCAAAAATGTTTTTTTTTAGTGTTATTTGAACTGTTAGCAGATGAGTGGTATATGGAAGCTGATGAGTTGAAGGGCTGTGATGAGATGAGTATCCTATGTTGTACCAGTGTGTGGCGCGGGGTCGGCTAGTCTCTGTGCCCAGGCCGCCAACCTCGGCTGCAGCGCGGCGGCCAGCGCGGCCAGCGCCAGGTCGTGCGCGGCGCGGAAGGCGGCGGCCGCGCCCGCCAGCCCCGCCGCGCACGACGCCAGCTTGTCGCGCTCCGCAGAGCTGCGGGCCAGCGCGCCCGCTGCCGATAGCGCCTCGCTGGCGAGACGCTCCGACCACTCCGCACCCGCCTCTGCTTCGTTCATGTGTGCCTGCACAGGACACATGCACGTGATACATAAAGACACATACAATTGCACCGAAACACGCCTTTACAAAACAATTTATTACAGAAATTTTATCAAGATTGAGATAAAAAAAAAAAATTGTGCATTTTTCCAAAAAGTGCTCGAATCCGTATTCATCTTCACCATACTGACCAGGTAGAGCATCCTGTGCGCGTCGAGGTCGCGGTTGAGGCGGCCCACCAGCTCGGCGCCGGCGTCCAGCAGCGCGCGCGAGTCCCGCGGCGGCGCGAGCGGCAGCGGCTCGTGCGGCGGCGCGCGCAGCCAGCGCCGCAGCGCCGCCGCCGCGCCCAGCTCCAGCTGCGCCGACACCTCGTTCAGCACCGCGCACGCGCCGTCCACGCTGCCCGACGATACTGCGCGTCTGCGGCATACAACCGAGTTTAACCCGACAATGTTTAAAGAATCGCGGAGTCCGCCGCTTAACAAGATCGACGCCTTCCGACACCGACGCTTATCGAGACCGACGCTTACCAAGTTCGACGCTTATCGAAACCAACGCTAATCGAGACCGACGCTTATCTAGAGCGACGCTTATTGAGACCGACGCTTATAGAGACCGACGCTTACCAAGATCGACGCTTATCGAGACCGACGCTTACCAAGATCGACGCTTATCGAGACCGACGCTTACCAAGATCGACGCCTTCCGTGATCGACGCTTATCGATACCGACGCTAACCAAGATCGACGCCTTCCGTGACCAACGCTTATCAAGACCGACGCTTACTAAGATCGACGCCTTCCAAGTCCGACGCTTATCGATACCGACGCTTACCAAGATCGACGCCTTCTGAGACCGACGCTTATTGATACCGACGCTTACCATGGTCGACGCCTTCCGAGACCGACGCTTATCGAGACCGAAGCTAATCGAGACCGACGCTTGCCAAGACCGACGCTTATCGAGACCGACGCTAATCGAGATCGACGCTTATCGAGACCGGCGCTTAACAAAATCGACGTCTTCCGAGACCGACGCTTGCCAAGATCGTCGTCTTCTGAGACCGACGCTTACCAAGATCGACGCCATCCGAGACCGACGCTTATCGAAACCGACGCAAATCCAGACCGACGCTTACCAAGATCGACGCTTACCTAGATCAACGCTTATCGAGATCGACGCTTACCAAGATCGACGCTTATCGAAACCGACGCTTACCAAGATCGACGCCTTCCGAGACCGACGCCTTCCAAGATCGACGCTTATAGAGACCGACGCTTACCAAGATCGACGCCTTCTGAGACCGACGCTTACCAAGATCGACGCCTT
Organism: Autographa pulchrina; assembly: GCA_905475315.1. Taxonomy (NCBI): domain Eukaryota; kingdom Metazoa; phylum Arthropoda; class Insecta; order Lepidoptera; family Noctuidae; genus Autographa; species Autographa pulchrina. The sequence continues at coordinate 14,471,793 of FR997765.1, read as the reverse complement.
CTGAGACCGACGCTTACCAAGATCGACGCCTTCCGAGACCGACGCTTATCGACACCGACGTTAACCAAGAACGACGCCTTCCAAGGCCGACGCTTACCAAGATCGACGCCTTCCAAAACCGACGCTTATCGATACCGACGCTTACCAAGATCGACAGCTTCTAAGACCGACGTTTATCGATTCCGACGCTTCTCGATACCGACGCCTTCTGAGACCAACGCTCATCGATACCGACGCCTGAGACCGACGCTTATCGAGACCGACGCTTACCAAGATCGACGCCTTCCGAGATCGACCCTTATCGAGACCGACGCCTTCCGAGACCGACTCTAATCGAGACCGACGCCTACCAAGATCGACGCCTTACGAAACCGACGCCATCCGAGACCGACGCTTATCGAAACCGACGCAAATCCAGACCGACGCTTACCAAGATCGACGCTTATCAAGATCGACGCTTACCTAGATCAACGCTTATCGAAACCGACGCCTTCCGAGACCGACGCTTATCAAAACCGACGCCTTCCAAGACCGACGCTTATCGAGATCGACGCTTATCGAGACTGACGCTTACAAAGATCGACGCCTTCTGAGACCGACGCTTACCAAGATCGACGCCTTCCGAGACCGACGCTTATCGAGACCGACGCTTACCAAGATCGACGGCTTCTGAGACCGACGCTTATCGATTCCGACGCTTATCGATACCGACGCCTTCTGAGACCAAAGCTCATCGATTCCGACGCTTATCGATACCGACGCCTTCTGAGACCAACGCTCATCGATTCCGACGCTTATCGATACCGACGCCTTCTGAGACCGACGCTTATCGAGACCGACGCCTTCCGAGACCGACGCTTATCGAAACCGACGCTAATCGAGACCGACGCTACCAAGATCGACGCCTTCCGAGATCGACCCTTATCGAGACCGACGCTTATGCAGATCGACGCCTTCCGAGACCGACGCTAATCCGAGACCGACGCCTACCAAGATCGACGCCTTACGAAACCGACGCCTTCCAAGACCGACGCTTATCGAGATCGACGCTTATCGAGACCGACGCTTACAAAGATCGACGCCTTCTGAGACCGACGCTTACCAAGATCGACGCCTTCCGAGACCGACGCTTATCGAGAGTAATCGAGACCGACGCTTACCAAGATCGACGGCTTCTGAGACCGACGCTTATCGATTCCGTCGCTTACCAAGATCGACGCCTTCCGAGACCGACGCTTATCGAGACCGACGCTTACCAAGATCGACGGCTTCTGAGACCGACGCTTATCGAGACCGACGCTTACCAAGATCGACGGCTTCTGAGACCGACGCTTATCGATTCCGACGCTTACCAAGATCGACGCCTTCCGAGACCGACGCTTATCGAGACCGACGCTTACCAAGATCGACGGCTTCTGAGACCGACGCTTATCGATACCGACGCTTATCGATTCCGACGCTTACCAAGATCGACGGCTTCTGAGACCGACGCTTATCGAGACCGACGCTTACCAAGATCGACGCCTTCCGAGACCGACGCTTATCGAGACCGACGCTTACCAAGATCGACGGCTTCTGAGACCGACGCTTATCGAGACCGACGCTTACCAAGATCGACGCCTTCCGAGACCGACGCTTATCGAGACCGACGCTTACCAAGATCGACGGCTTCTGAGACCGACGCTTATCGAGACCGACGCTTACCAAGATCGACGCCTTCCGAGACCGACGCTTATCGAGACCGACGCTTACCAAGATCGACGGCTTCTGAGACCGACGCTTATCGATTCCGACGCTTATCGATACCGACGCCTTCTGAGACCGACGCTTATCGAGACCGACGCCTTCCGAGACCGACGCTTATCGAAACCGACGCTAATCGAGACCGACGCTACCAAGATCGACGCCTTCCGAGATCGACCCTTATCGAGACCGACGCTTATGCAGATCGACGCCTTCCGAGACCGACGCTAATCCGAGACCGACGCCTACCAAGATCGACGCCTTACGAAACCGACGCTTACGAAGATCGACGCTTATCTAGATCGACGCTTACCTAGACCGACGCTTATCGACACCAACGCTTACCTAGGCCGAATGTCGATTTCACGGTTTTGCTAGTTCTTTATTTAGGTGCTACAATAATTTGAAATCACTTTACTCTTTATCGTTAAACATATTTTTTTGCAAAGCGGGTAGTTTTAGCCAAAAGTGAACGATTATGAAATGGTAAAACTAACTTTTCTTACATACCTGATGACTTTTCTAGCTATGAAAAACACGTCGTCGACGAGACTTGAAGTAGTGACACCGGCTTGTGGTGTTGCCATCTTTAAAGCTTTGTTTACGCTCTCCTCTAGGAAATATCTGCAACACAAGAATAATTAAGTTTTTACGGCATTCTTTTTTTCATAATTAACTTTAAGAGCGTTAACGCCGATTTTGGCTGTTTGACCCAAAAAGCGTACTTTTCAAACCATTTAATCTCCTCATAAAACGTATTTAACGAAAGTGTGAATTACTAATTATTGTAGGAAATATTTTGTTCTAAAAAGTTAGGTGAGAACATTTTAACATTAATAAAGTATGCGTGAATTGTAACCAGATAAACAAACAGTGTTTTCTAAATTTCCTTTACAGTGGTCATTTCGAAGCTTGAAATATCCAAAACCTGTCATAAAATTTACAAACAAACAAACTTATTTAATTGTTCATATCCTTGAGCAAAACTTTACCAGAGATTTTTTTGATTTTCAGCTCCTAACTATGATAAATTAAACAATAAACAAAGTGAAATTAACAAAAAAAAGCGGTTGCTAAATTCATTATTTACCCCTATAAATCTTACTTAATTTTACAAAATAAAGGTGTATCGTAAAAGAACAATATCTTCTCTACAAAATACGAAACAGCATTCAGCTTATTTAAATTAATTTAATTTACTACAAATTTTTTAAAACTACTATAAAACTGCGCGCATCATTCGTTTCAAATTAGTCCGCCGCGAGGCCTTTTAGCGAGTGGACGTATCGCTCGTTGACTACGCGTGACCTCTCCTGACCCTTGGCGTCGAGTCGGCGTCGAGCGAGTTTATCGTGCAACCTAACGATCTTGATCACTACGGAGCACTACCTTCTAGTCATATTATTAAAGATTCTTGTTATTATAAATAGCGTTTTTATTTGTTGTTTTTGCATTTAAACGTGAATTGATTTCATGTTTAGAATTAGGGATTTTCCTATTATTAATTTCTTTTTCTATTATAAATCAACTTTTTTGAGGGTTATCGATGTGTGGCACACACATTATGTCGGTTATCTTTCAAAGTCAGTAAAGGGACACATTTTTTTGAATCTACATACAAGTGTACTAAAAAATACTTTGATATTGAAATATTTTATTTTTAAACAAGAATCCTCACTAATAAACTAATATTATAAATGCGAAAGTAAGTTTGCTTGTATTTTACGCTTTTACGCTAATATGGCTGAACGGATTTGGATGAAATTTGATACGTGGGTAGACCATGATGTAAATCAGGACATAGGATTCTTTTTATCCCGGAAGTACGTTCCCGTGCGATAATTTCCAACCTCCGCGCGGGTGAAGCCGCGGGCAAAAGATAGTACTTTATAATTTGCTAGATGATGATCGCGACTTCGTACAACTTCAAAATGTCTTTTTAAATTATAGCCAATAAAAAAACAATGATACAAATCATTATGATTTTTTAATTTACTTTTTAGTTTTTATCAAATGGCTAAATATTTACCAAGATTCGTTCAGTAGTTTTTGTGAAACAGATATCCATTCAAATACTTATCCGTATAAACTCTCAATCTTTCACGTTTATAATTATTACTTGAAAATGTGGTCTCTATGCTATTTTGATGTAGGTATACTCTATATTAATTAATTTATAGTTTCGTCAAAATCCATTCAGTAGTCCTTAAGGGAAAGAGTTAAAAACATCCAAACTTTCGTATTTATAATAATCTTTTTTCATAACGATTTTACATTTGTATTACAATTCTAACTTTTCTCCCCTGATTAGTACTATATCTTATAAAGTATCCAAAATTGCCTCTTTATTTCACAAGGTAGTAATAAAAATATTAATAGTAAATAAAAATTAACTGACGATTAAATAAGTATCAGTAAACATAACTCAACGGATCAACATGGGTTATAAGGACAGAACGCAGCAACTCTACGCACACAGACACGCGCATCGGTGTGAGTGCAAAGAGCGCTGCAAATACCTAATCTTGGTGCCGCGGATTTGTCGTTAACGCTCTTAAGAAGATTTTAGAAGGAAAAAATATCTTATTTATAGTTTACCTTTCCAAGGATAGATAGTGTGCCAGTATATCCTGTGCAGTTCGCATAAGGTCACACTCTGCTATGATCTTCTCCACTGCATCTATGCATGCTTTCTTGTCAGCCTCTTTGGCTCCGGCTGCGTCGGCCTGGCAGAAAAATTTATAACTCCTCTAAACAAAACCGTCTTGCAAAACATTATGCTATTTTTTCTGTGGATAGCTTTTTTCCACACAGACAAACCTAACTAGTAGATTTAGTTCCTGTATAAAACACATCTAAAAATATTTAGGAGAATGCTTTGGTATAGTTTTTATGGTGTGAATTGAGAATAAATAAGGAACCAGAAAACATCGTACACAGGTAATTAGTATAAACTTTCACTTAAACGAACATCAACCTTGTAAAATTGTTAATAAAGTTCATTTTTGACTGGTATGTAGTAGACAAATAGTAACGCAAACTGAACCTTACACGTAAGCATTAGAGTTGTTTTTCTCTTTACCTCGGCCTTCCGGCGGACGAACGTGAAGTAGAGCCAGATGCGCGAGTGCGTGAGCGCCAGCTCGGCCAGCACGGGCTCGGCGCTGAGCGGCGAGCTGCCGGCGCGCGGCTCGCCCTCCAGCCGCCGCGCTAGCACCATCTCGTTGTACACGCGACGCACGCCCGCACACACCTGGTGACATAGAGGTCCCCAAGAGGACTAAATGATCTACCTTTCTGGCTTATATTTTATGTTACCTATCTCAGTCATACCCGCATGAAACCATGAATACGAGATAACGACTAATGAATATGTGCTATCTATCGATATCTTAGGGTGCGTCCAAATCTTCGTATCGCATGGCGTGAACGCACTAGTGTCAATAGCTCCGTACGCCAGACGCGCGCGCGCCGCGCGGTGCGCGTTCGTCAGATCTGGACGCACCCTTAGTCGTTATACCGCATGCGGGGACAACAACCTACTAATGAAAGTCACGCCTGCGCGCCGTCTCCGTCTAGAGACAATATGTGTACGCACCGCAGGCTGTATAGGGCGGAGCGCGCGGTGCATGAGCGCGGGCGCGTGCGGCGCGGCGGCGCGGCGGGCTCGCTCCAGCCCCGCGCCCGCCGCCTCCACCACGCGCGTCACGGCGTCCGCGAACACCGCCGCCTCCGCCGCCGCGCCCGACACCACGCACGCGCGACGGATCGCCGCCTCCGTCTACGGACAATACCACACTCTAATAAAGGCTTTACATCCTCTGCACTAGTTATTTAGTTCTTCTCATTCTGGCATCAATGAATGACCCCTAAGGTCGTAGCACACGTATCAACTCGGAAAGGGTTGGTCACCGTATCAACTCGAGCCGTTCAGTATTATTTGTATGAAACCTACTGCAACTAGAGGATTCGATCGGGATCCCGAGATCCGGTGATATTTTAGTCCCGAAACTTTCGGGATCACATTTATTAATGAATCGCGGGATTTTCGGGATCGATATATAAATAATTCGTAATTTATTGACGATTATTCTAACTTCTAACCTTTATATTCTTTCGACAAAAAGTGGCTATGTTACCTATCTTAATTTAAAGTGTCAATTTTAATTATTAATCAGAGCTAAGTCTTCTCAAATCTTCTTCTATCTATGGTCGTGTCAACCTTAATATAAAAAAAAAAAAACAAGTTTATCCAGCCATTTCCACCTAGAACAGCCAATCATGCTTGCATTTAGCAAATGCATTGTCCAGTGACAGTTCATTTACAAATAACAAGTTTTCTTACTTTGCCTTTGAGTATTATTTTTATTTTAGAGAATTATTTATTCTATTTTTAACATCAACATAGCTAAAGTGAGGAAAAATCAATTAGCTACAGGATTCAATTATATAACATCCTATAACTGCCATTTCATACTAGGGACCCATTTAAACCCAGACCTAAGTAGTAAACAAATAACAATTGAGTTAAAGTAAATAGGATGCACTAACCTGAGTGGCGAGATACTTGGCTAGTAAATCTACACCTTCCTCTGCGCGTCCAATCTGTGGGAACAGTTTAAATAACCGCTCCACACTGGCTTCATCTTCCTTGCGAGCTGCTTCTTCAAACCTACAAAATTAAACACTATACACCACCAATCGTAAATAAAAATACATTCTGTTTGCTCCAAGTGCTATTGCACAACACAATACTATCGGAATGTTGTCAGTACAAAGAACAGAGTTTGATGAAATTCACAAGGAAAACAAAACACAGATGAATTGAGAACACCCCCTTTTTTAAAGTCGAAATTATCTGACTGACTGGAGCAATGGATCCAGATTACATAAGACTACACATACTTGCGCACTAGATGTTCCCGCAGAGTGTTGGCGGCGCGTGTCATGGCGTCTCTCGGGTCGGGAGCGCCGCGCGCCCTCGCCGCCGCTACTGAGCCAGGGTCCATGCTTAGGAAGCGGGATACATGACCCGCACCTGGACAAATTAGGATAGAATATTTTTTATAACAATCCAAATAACCAACAATCCATTATATTCCAAGTTTCTTTTAACTCCCGAAATAAAAAGATTGGTGGCACTGTGTAACTGCCAGTGCCATTTTAGCTTCTAAACGACAGGACCAATTTGTTTGCAGTTTGAAAGCTGATATGTTTGAGATGGTTCTGCGTTATAAATTTTGAAGATTAATTTAGCATTTCAAAAGTTTTTAGGGGTTTTCAAAATTTGACATAATTTCTTAAATTTTTAATTTATAGTCCCTGTAGTTTGGACTTAAAAGCAGGGATGTTAGGGAGCTCCGTAACCGTAACCGAAACTATCGGATATCCGATATAAAATAATATCCATAACCGTAACCGAATCCGAAATAAAAGTTTCGGATAATATAGGATAGGGGCGGAGCCTAATTGCGACAAGTAATGACAGGTTATTTTGTTGATCTGCCGGGCAGCGACTGACACACGCGCGCATTGTTTGTTTTCTTCTGTTGTCGTCTTATCATACTCGTAACGTAACTAACTTGTGTTGTGAGATTATATTTTACTTTTGAAATTCCTCAAAAATTTAATATCCGTAACCGAAATTATCCGAAACTAACGGATAATCCGAAATAATTTCATATCCGTATCGGTATCCGTAACCGGTATAAAAATCATTTCTATATCCGTATCCGATAATTCATATCCATAACATCCCTACTTAAAAGCATTAACAATAACATAATATTTACCAGTTTCATAGTCATGTGCCTTGATAGCAGCTTCTACTCCAGCACTGCAGAGTTGTAAGTCAATGAGGTCATGGACACGACGCTGGCACTCTGCAACCCGAGACTGAGAAAGAAATACCAATAAGAAAACACTGATATACAATATAGTAATTTGTTAATAATGCAGTCTTGTACTTTTTAAAATTACATAGGATGGTCATATCATTGGTAAAAAATACTTATCGACATAAGTATAGTAGTAGAACATTAAAACTTTACAACATTACATAAAACATTGAGTAGATAACCTAATGGATAAAGTTAATATGTATGTAAGTAACTGTGTGGTATGGTACTTACTCTTGCAAGGTCTAGCTGTCGCACTTTAGCACTGACGTCCCTCGCGAGGCCGGCAGTCTTGTCAACCATGTCTGCGGCGATCTGGGCATCCGCCTTCACTTCGCCCAGCTTCGTGTAGGCCTGGCTGGCAGTACGCAGCCGACCCTCAAGACTGCATGCCCGCGATAACACTCCTGATAAAGCCTCATCCACTTCAGACTGCAAAAATAAATTGTTTATAATTTTCAAACAAGTGCCACCGTCATCAGTAAAGTTTTTAAAACAACTTACCTCTTCCTTTTCAATCTCGTTAAGCGCTTTCTGCAGTCCTTCGTCAGTGGACACATCGTACTTTTCTAAAAGAAGGCTTAAAGACATTCTTGGTCACCTAAAAATAACTTATTTACTAACAACCCGACGAACTTATTCCCGAAATTCAGAACGTCAACAACGAAATGTCAAAAACATTTTTTATAATCAGCTGTGGCTACTTGCTATGACAATTATTAATTTTCAGGCTAGAACGATATGTTATTTTTTATAAATTTATGTTAAAAAAACCTTATCACGTTATTTTGCTAAACATTTTCAAAGTTACAATGCTAATTCTTAACAAAATGCCAGTTTATCTAAGCTAGCAATAAAAGTTTCGACCTTTTGAGGCATTATTTTCAAGTGTGGCAATAAATAACAGATCTTGACATTACCTAAAAATACATTCGAAACCTTGAATAAATACTTTGATGAGCATTAAAAATGTATTTTCTTTTAATAAAAAATGGACACATTGAACTGTTTTAAGGTACAAAAATACTTAATTTCTATGTTTTAATAGGTTTTTCATTATTTATTATACTTGTTTTCAAAACTTCATCTAAACATGTCTTTATTTGAAGGCCGTATGAGATCATGTCAGTTATTCTGATCAGACCTTCAAAAAATTGACTAGTGGACAAAAGTGCGATACCTATGCTGCAACATTAGTAAACATAAAAACTTGTGAAATCGTAAAATCGAGGTGCCGTTAACTGTTTCACATTTCTCAGGGCATTTAATAAGTGTTTGATACTCCTTTGAGGACAGCTTTCTGTGTAGGGCCGTATAGTAATCGTCAAAGGTGAGTGCTGAGTGGGACTCGAAGGATTCATTGCATACATTACTTAGTATTGGCAAACAGGATTGGATTTTTGTATGAAGTGGGGTGGTTTCACGGTTTCACTGGACGGTGTGTTGCAGATTGACTCCGTGTGGGGTTGGGCTTCGCCCCCGCTGCGGTTGCAGCTGGGTAACTCACGCGGACACAAGAGGTGAGTGACCTTTCATATTATCATTGACAAATAATTGGCACGAATACTTTTTTACATAGTTTAAATAGTTTTTATTCAATAACTGTGATAACATGAAGCATGAAGTCATTGTTTTGTCTGTGGGTGGGTTTGTATTGTAAATATGGGACTGGCAACAGCTGATTGTTTATACAGCTTAGTGCATCATTACTATCAACTTTTGACATGTTATGTATCACCTTGTTGTAAGAGGAATCAGGAAATATCTGTTTCTGATCCTATTTATTTATTTTTGTTCTTTATTTACAATACAATGCCTTAATGTGTGAATTGTTAATATATATCATGTGCTAATAGAATTAATCAAGGTAAAGTACTTTGTTGGTAATATTTATGAGTGATGAATAGATAAGACTTTAAATTGTTTATTTACAAGCAACTAAAAGTTCTATTCTGACCTATGATAACAACATTACAAGCAAATATTTGACCTGATGGTCCACATAAAAACTGGTTTTATTTATGTAACATAAGTTCTCTTTATTACATTGACAGTAACATTGCAATGTAGAACAGTGCCAAAGTGACCACAGTTGTTCAAACATGAATTATAAAGCAAATCAGGTCAACACTCATTTTAAACAATGAAAATCTTATCTTTGTTAAATATTGGTGTTATCTGGTTTTCATAAAAGGGTAGGTAGAAGTGTGACTGTGGTGTTAGGCTATACCACACAACAATACTATTTAGGTGGTAAACTAGTTTACTATACCATATTAGGGATACATCAATTCATATACTTTATTTTTTTTAATTTTATGACATATTTTTTGCCAGCTCCTACTGTCCCACTGCTGGGCTGGGATGTTTCTCCCATTTTCTACCACTTAACCTTATATAACAATATAACATACCAACAATTAAATAAACAATCTGAAATGTACAACATGAGTCAACCAATTTACAAAACATAATTTTTCAATCATTTTCATGCTTAAATTGTATTCAATTGGAATAAATTACCATATCAAACATTCACTTTCATTATAAAACTGTTGAATATATAATGTTTTAGAATTACAGTTTGGTGAAGATATATTCATACCTATTATAAGTATGTTATTTTGATATGAGTAAGTACCTCTTCAATCTTACAGTACTGATACATAACTGATAAAGTATTGAAGAAAGTACAGTTTAAGTCTCTTTTAATTGACATACACATAATTAGTGATTTAGTGATAATGATAATTAGTGATTAGTGACATATTAAGCTTTATAAGTTAACTAATTAATTTACACAGAGCTTATTCTACTTTTAAGCTTTAACACATTATTGTAATGCCACTAATTACCAAATTAATATTTAAACAAATCTGTTTAATTAACTCCAGCAGCCTACATATAATAATGTTTATATAATTATATAAACATTATTATTATTACCTAATATCTAATTAGAATGTTTTGGTTACATCACCCTTGACTCTACCACTGACATTACACAAGGTGTTGCGTAAATGTGTGAATGAACACTATGAGCAATTTGTTTCCTACATAAATTGTTGAATAGTTTGACTGTTGCTATGTACAAGCATGCATTGATAATTTTAATGCCCTGACCTAGATTCTTTGATATATTTAAAGTTAGCTTTAGCTTAGTACAATGTATACCTCACCATTCTCAAATAGAATAAAATAGCGTTCTTTATTTAAACCAATTTAATTTAAAATTAACTAAGATGAATGACTCTGTAAATTAAATGCCCAACAATAAAAATACTCTGATGCCAAAAGTACTTCTATTCTAAATAATCTGACAAACATTTAACAAACAGGTAATTTTCTAATTTGTCAACACCCACGCTAATTACACTCATACTTCTAGAATGTTCCCTATTCTAAATATATAAATGTTTATGTTTTTATGCTAACATATGTAGATGGTAATGACATAAATACTGGTGTACTAAAGCATTGTGGGTCAGAGGACTGTTATCACAAAGAGTAATGTCATTGGTCAGAGATTTCAGTATATATCAGTCAAGATTTCATAATAAACAAACTGTGTTCCTCAACAACTTTCAATATTAGCTTCTAAAAATGCAACAGAGATACATTTAAATATACATTAATCTACAATAATCCAGATACCAATTTCTTAACTTTTAAAGGTGTATTCATGTTTGCTGCAAAACACCTTCCACGTCTTTAAATCCTAATCAATTTAATCCTAATTGTTCTTCATCAGTGAAATGACTTAAAACAATCAATTTATATATTTTTCTTTTGCAACTTGCACTTTCTAATGACAAAAGGAATGGTCATTTATACTCATTTAATTAATGCTGTAATAACTCGCCCGCCGGCAGCATTACCTGCTTGGCGCCAATTCCGTCTCAAGTCAATTAAATTGCAGTTTTTGATCCGTTCTCATTTACTAAGTAGAAATGCGCGCGAAAATCTTACGCAACAGACTAAAAAATATTTATTTTTGTTGTGTTTATTTCTGTGTCGACTAGCGACCCGTATTTTTATTTGGGTGTTGACTGACTAGTTTCATAAATATTCCGGTGTGTTGTTGAACCCTATTTAATTAATTATGTGAATATTTAACAATTTTTTCAGTAGCAAGGCAATGCAAGACCTGTGCATAATTTAAATTGTATTAAAGTTAAAGGCACAAGACTGCGACTTTTGAATTCTATTAATAGCATTAATAAATAATACTTTATCAGAATAATTAATACATTACCGTCGTACATTCGAGCTCTCGATTACGTACTTGGTTAGGCTAATTACTCGCTCATTGCGTTAATGAATCGATTCTCGCACGATCGCGTCTGCATTGTGCTCGAGAAATCCTAGGCGGGCTGGTATAAACATGCGGTCCTCGTGCGATTTCCCCTATGTAAACAAATGACGGTCGACGTTGCTGCAATAGCTGGCAGTCAACGTAATAAATCCTTGTCGAACTAAATTTCTATAGGAAATGGAATGTGTTTTTTTTTTCAGAATTCTTTTTCTTATTGTCATTTGTTTTTGATCATACATCTGTTAACATTAGACACAGGAAGAGGTGTTATCGTCAGACATTGTTCCTTTGTTATTTCCTACCTGTAAGATCAGACTGTCTGGCATGCTACATGTGCCGTCGTAACAATGCATAGGTACACAACACTAGCGTGTCCCAAGTCGCTTGACATTTATGCATCGCACTGACCCACTTACCTAACTTTTGGTAACTTTCCTCCTAACTGTTGAATCTTTTCTATTGTTTATTATTGTTTCGAAATACAATATAATATATGTATTAGTTTCATTAAATACGTACTTAAGTAATACGTTGGATCTGGAATTTGAGCTTAAAGAAATGACAAAAATAGGTTTAAATTAACAATTAATCGGACACCATTTTCGGGTCAAACAAAGGTTGTGCCAAACCTTTCCGAAACGTAAGGGGCCTCTTCCAATCCCACCGTATTCAGCTAAATACCAGTATACTACACAAAACAACATACTCAGGTGTTCCTAACCAAAATTTTCATAAAAAATGGAACATGTTCTCACTTTTACAATTTTGCCAATTCGCGTTCCGAATCCCAACACATTATGAGGTCTATAAATAGGGCTCATTTGTGGTAATGCACAGGAGGGTGACACATCTAGGTCATGGAACGCTCAATGAATCCAGTGTTATTATAACTACGGTATATAAATATATTACTACTGTGATAGTAAACTTCGCAAATGATCTAATTAGATAAAACAGTTTTTTGTTTCCGCTGCTGATTCATGTTTGATGACGAGTTGCTCGCTAACATTCTAAACACGATCAACTATGTTTTGATTACTTTTGATGTTTGTTTTGCTCACCCGTAAATTGGTATACAATTTTTAAAGTAATCTGGATTGTTCCTTATTCTTTACATAGGTGAATCTTTATAAATAAATAAATGCGGACAACATCACATAGAGTCATTCGGGTCAAGAGCACGCATTTTTTTTTTGATGGCCTCCCAGACCTATAAAGAATTATATAATTGGCATGTTATGATATTAAATCTGTAGAATATTTAATAAATTTTCACTATTTAAGAAAATTTTCCATCAAGATTAATTAGTTTTAGCCCTACATAGGCTGAAAACTTTTCCAATGCGTACTCTTGACCCGATGTGTGGGTAAAATTACGCAAGTCTTAGGGTAAAGTTACGCACGCGGGGTAAACGAGAATACAATTAAGATTGGCAATAATTAACATTTATTAAATCTTGTGAATAACATTTTAAGAGCATTAACATTAAAAAAATTAAGAACTCTGTCTTAAATTATTTATATTGACACGTCTTTGACTTTTCCCTTCTTGCATGAGTTTTTTCGCCTTCTTTATTTGGTCATCTGAGATGAGGGTCCGCTGAGGGGCCTTCCTTATGTAATTTCTCGGCATTTTGGTGTATTCTGAAAGATTGAACAATTTTTGATATTTTTATTTCATTTGGGGTATAAGTACCCAACGGGAGTAAACGTACGCGTGCGTACTATTAATCTCGTACTCTTACCCCAATCGGCAAATATACCAAATAATCAGTCACAACACACACGTTAAATACTTTTTACGAATATGATAAACTTACATAAAAACTATATTAAATGAACAATAGAAATATAGTATACTTACTGGCACAGAGCTATCCATTTAACTACAGCACACTTTTCCGTGGCACAAAAATTAAACGAAATAAGCGTGCTACAAGTATTCGACGACGTGTCGCGACCAGTACCAAGATTGCGTCGGCGCGGCGCGTGGCTCCTAAACGGCGACAGTAGTGCCACTCTATTTTACAAACACAGACCTCGGCCCCCCCACCCCTGTCGGAGATCGGACCACCGCGTACTTTTACCCACCGCGTGCTGTTACCCCGAATGACCATACATTGCTCTGAACCCAAAGTAAGTAGCTATAAAGCACTTGTGTTATGGAATTCAGAAACAACGAAGGTACCACAAACACCCAGACCCGAGACAATGTAGAAAAGTGAGTTTCTATATTGGCCCGTCCGGGGATCGAACCCGGGACCTCAGAGCTAAGGACACCTTGAAAACCGGTGCGTACGCCACTCGACCACGGAGGTCATAATTGCTCCCTAAAAATGTAAAATAAGGATTCTCTACCTTGGTACGAGAAAGTTGACACCTAATTTTTCGTATGATAGTTTCGACGTCGTCGACTTTAAAATTGGGTTAAAATATGTTGTTTCCAATTAAAGTTATTGCCTTGTAAAATCATCTGATCCAATCGTAGGCCGACGTGCTTTTCAATTCAGACGTAATTTTTTTTTTCGCCATAACTCATGCTCCTTAAACGTTCAGTCCACAGTAATATCAAACAAAATTATTACAGCAATTTGTAAAGTACTACCTAACACCGTATTGATTGTCCATTACGGCCAGACACGCTAACAGGCTTTCTTCTGAATATTTTATTTTATATTTTATTACCTTTTCTAACAGTTCTGTTAGGACAGGAAACTCTTGCATTATTAAATAGCAATTAGATTCGATGCCAAGCATTTAGAGCGCTTAGAAGCTTTTGATGTATATCGATGTAAACAGTGTGAACTACAAAACATTGCTTATGTTAGATGTTATCGCTATTATGTTCGCATCATATTGTAACTATTATTATTACTATGTTATATGCTGGTCACTTATATTCACATAAATACGTAAAGCACGACATCCGCGGTGGAGTGGCGTAGAAAACAGTTTTCAAGGTACCGCTAGCTGATGCAGTCCCGGGTGCGAACGATCGTGTCTGGCGGGCTGTGTCTCATTTCTGCGAGATTGTCATTTCGCAGAAAGAGACCTCGGAGCGCGAGCGGGAGGCTGACCCTTCCGCTCCATTGCTCCGCCGACGGCGGGTGGGTAGGGCGCGGACGAGAACTGCCGTTGTCAGACCTGCCCTGGGGGGGACGCAGAGGGCTGGGACGGGGGTCCCTTAGCCTTCTTTGCACGCGTCTAATTCTTTGCTGGGTGGGGGTGGTGTAGTGCCATACACTGCCCCCGCTGTCCTCCCTCTGGCATAGTAGGGGGGTCATGTCGGGCCCGCCACTAAGCGGGCAGTCACCGGGGGCGTTATGGTGCAAAGACTTCGGTTGGTCCCGTAACGCCGCCACTAAGGCGAAAGATGGCACCAGGTGTTTTGCCGGAGTAGTCGGAGCCTTTTTCAAGGCTCTGGAAGCCCGGACTCTTGCATCTCCACCCCCCCATGGAGATGCAAGGCTGGCTCATAAATGAGTTTCACCTGCTTAAAAAAAAAAAAAAAAAAAAGTCCCGGGTGCGAAGTCCGAAAGAGTCAATGTAGAAAACCACTTTTCTACATTGACCCGGGCCTGGGTGTACTATGCACACAACATAGTATAGAAACAACATGAATAATCGAACAGATGTACAAAGGTGTGTACATGCACATAATATGTGATAATGTTTTGGAAGCAATGTCCTTGCAACCTTTTGTAAGGTGTTAAAATTTTGCATGCGAAGCGTGTGACCAGGGTTACAATATGATGGAGAAGGTAATAATTGGCAATAGTAGTATTCTTTGCAACAGGTGTCGTAATTAATTAGTCAACTGTTTTCCTTTGTTGTGTGTTGTTAGAATCCTAAAGTTATTGAGAAACTGTAGATGTGTTTACTGGCTGTTCAGATTTGCTGTCATTCCTAATAAAAGTTATCAGCTTTTTATAAATTGTCAGCTTCAAATAATTCCGCATTAAAAGCTTTCCTTGTATGTTAATCAAATTAAAACTAGTTATCAAAATGTAAACTATTTTTTCTTAAACGTTTAGAGTCGTGGATTCCTGACACTAAGATATAATTATAGAATTACTTAACTTGCTTAAGAGAGAAAACAATCACCGATTACTGCTTGCTAAAAATAAATTAGGCACAGCTGTTAAAATCTGGAGCACTGATCATTTTGTTACTTGCTCTTTCGTTATGTGTTCTTGGAAATTAAAACTGCTTGTTGAACGAAATAATATTAAGTGATCAGTGATGTAAACCCTAAAATCGAATGCTAAATCTCAGATTGCAATGGATCAATCATCTTATTTGGTAAATCCCTTTCCATTACCTCGACTTTGCAAATTTGCTGATCCGACTTAACAACAACGTATGATGTCAAATTAATGTAGCCGAAAGAATATCAAGGAATGGAAGAACAAAATGTCCTTTTCAATGAACACTTTGTAGAGACAAAAAATAACAGGCTATGTATGTCAGTCATAGTATCGTCGTTCGATTTTGGTGGTGGCTAACATAATTATCTTTAAGTTGGTGATTGGTAGGAGTCAGCGATCCCTAAGTTGAGAAGCGATGTCGTAAATCTATGTTCTATTTCAGCGACACACATCCTGCATCACTCGGGCCGCATGCTGCCCTTTGGGCTTTCCGTCCGGCCCGACGCAATTTTATGTGAGGCCCGGAACATAAAGTAATTAACTTAAAACTTAATCTACCAACGTAATATTAAGTAAACATGAGGACATAACAAGACGTTTAAACACCTAAGCGATGGCTAACTCAGGCTTCGTAAAACCTTGTTTTAATTTGAATTTGAAAAGATCCTTTAGGTAAGTAACCACACCCTGTTAGTCGAAAAGAAGGTACAAGACGAAACGGAAAAGATACTTGAACTTAATAGAACCTCGTTTAATGTGAGGTTAACATTTGGAGGCAAATATGACCTCAAACGTATACTAGGAAATTCTAATCGCGTGCGCCACTTGTCCTAAATTATATAACAAGGCTGTAGTTTAACATTGCTCGTAGCTGAGTACTCTCTTTTCGACTAACTTGTAATTTTATTTTTAACTGTTGAATGCTAGATATGACCCCTTTATTTGCACAAAATCCTGTCTCCAGTTGTCCCCAACTGTTGATGATATTGCTTGGAACTAGTGTGATTTATGTTCTTACCCTCATTTGATGCCATGACTAGATGTTGCAAGGCATGCACCCTGGCAGCCACCATTCCCAGTACCTTGTTTGTTTTTAAGCAACGGTAAACTTTGCTAATGGGGTCTTATATTATAATAATTACTGCTGGTCAAGACTTAATTACTTTACAATATCATATCTATATTATACAAAATTCATTTCTTTTTACTCCATTTTGGAAAATGCTCTTATAGCAAAATAATCAGAATTTCATACAGCCTTCTGACTGGCTTCAAGCAGTCTTTAACCAATACGAGTAAGCATGTGTGGAGCGGTCCCGTAGGATGGGCGAGGGCGGGTCGCCGGGCGGCGGGGGCGGCGGCGGCGCGGGCGGGGCGCGGCTGTCGCACACGTCGGAGAAGCACCCGCGCGCCATCCTCGGCGAGCTGTCCGCGCTGCGCCGCCACCGCGAGCTCTGCGACGTCGTGCTCAACGTCGCCAACAGAAAACTCTTTGCACACAGGTATGGGCCCAATATACTACCTTTCAGGACCCTCAGTCTTTGTAACAACGCCTTTAAGGCGACCCTGCTTTGAGAGACATAGATAAACTAATTCAACTTGAAAAAAATATTTTACTTAATTTTAAAGTATACCGACGATTCTCTTAACGCTTCATGGAAACTTTTCCAACAAATTCGGGTTTCTCTTAAGCTATTTTATGAAAATCCGTCTTGTAATACGTATTCTATACCATCTTATGTTATCTTTTGAATCTTACATTTATTCCCTGTTTCCGAAGGGAGATTTCCTACCAGGAGTAATAAATCTTTAAGGAGTTAAAGTAAATCATGGTGTTTAGTTAATACAGTTCTGGCACGCGGCCACTGACCGATACCGGCAAGAAATAGACTAACAGCTGATTTGTAAACATTAAAGCCATCGTATCTAGGCAAGGTTGGAGATATACCTGTTATCTTGAAATGTTATCGCTAATAATAATTGCCCTAGTTGTTTGTATTTATTTATTGTACATTTTAATCAGATGTAATTTTGTCAAAGCATATATTTTTGATTTTGATTTTTCCTTAACCGTTCGATATGTAAATTGTTGTCGTTGGGCCGATACAATACTTACTACAAGTCCTTCATTGGATTACCTTTTTTAAAATTCTTGTTTTAAAACAATCTATTCTTTTCTTCTTTAAAATGAACACATTTTTATACTGTAATATTGCAAGTTACCTAAGTACTTGCAATCGTTTTATCCTGTCTTCAATCCAAGGGTTCCTTTTAATATTCTCGACAACCTTAACCTGTATGTGGCCATACACGTGTATTGTATGTGTCGTATAGGGTGATCCTGTCAGCATGCAGCCCGTACTTCCGCGCGATGTTCACGGGCGAGCTGGCGGAGTCGCGCGCCACCGAGGTCACCATTCGCGACGTGGACGAGCAGGCCATGGAGCAGCTCGTCGAGTTCTGCTACACCGCGCACATCGTCGTCGAGGAGAGCAACGTACAGGTACGTTATCTATCCTACCCTAAATATAAGGACAGATATAATCGATTCCACAATTATTCACAACCATATATGTAGCTTGAGAACTGATAAATCTTATGCTTTTCAAAAACCTTGACCACATTTACTTATCGTAAAATGTTAGTAAAAGACTTGATAGACTGCTGATGGAAGATTTTTTTATGTAGCGAGGGTTAACCACAGAATACTGAAATGCCACTTAACTTAAAGACGTTCTTAAATGTCTATCTATCGCGACTTTCCATCTGAAACTGTGTAACACATATGGTTTGTCCCCAGGCGTTGCTCCCAGCCGCGTGCCTGCTGCAGCTGCAGGAGATCCAGGACGTGTGCTGCGAGTTCCTCAAGCGGCAGCTGGACTGCTCCAACTGCCTCGGCATCCGCGCCTTCGCCGACACGCACTCTTGCCGCGAACTTCTGCGTATAGCTGACAAATTCACACAACAGAACTTTCCAGAGGTGAAAGAAACTAAATAATTATATGCAGATAGATGGTGTGAAATGTAAGGATTGGAATATAGTATAACTTGGTCCGTCGGAAGAAAACTAAAAGATGCAAAGATGACGAGATGAATGGTGTGTGAAACAAAGGGCGATATCTTGTGTCCTCACTGTTTGTCGTGTATATGTGTAAACTTCATTTCTGAATTTCATTCCTAGATTAATAAATAATTTGGAAATATTATGTTCGTGTCACAACATAAACGGAAAATCTTTTCATCATCATTTATAATCCATCAATTTGCCAGTATGTAACTCATTCCCTTTCGGTAGGACAACCATGGTTATCATTTGTAATATCTTTCTCTGACCTGTCATCCTTTGCTCCCCAGGTAATGGAAAGTGAAGAGTTCCTACTGCTGCCAGCTGCGCAGCTCATCGACATAGTGTCTTCAGACGAGCTCAACGTGAGGTCCGAGGAGCAAACCTTCCAGGCGGTCATGTCCTGGGTCAAATACAACGTGGCCGAGAGGCGGCAGCATTTAGCACAGGTAAACTAGAACACTGTATAAGTTTAAACGTCTTTTTATCCTTTTGAGATATATAGAGAGGAAAATAATATTTAAAAGAGTACGTATAAATATATATTTTTTTTGTATTTATTTAACACAGTTCTTTGGCGCTGAGCGATGATACAAAAGGTTCATAATAAAAAGGGTACAGGATTCTTGGATATTGTCATGTTATGTACAATATTTCGTGGTTATCAATGGTCGTGCGTAAGGTAGGACGCCCCCCCGCCAGGTGGACTGACGACCTGAAAAAGGTCGCTGGAGGGGACTGGATGCGGAGGGCGGAGGACCGGGTGTTGTGGCGCAAATTGGGAGAGGCCTATGTCCAGCAGTGGACTATGATTGGCTAAATGATGAATGGTCGTCCTTCTTCACACGAGAACTGGGCTGTATCCAGCAATAGGACATTTATACGTTGGTATAATTACATAATACCGTTTCGCAGGTCCTGCAACACGTGAGATTGCCGCTGCTGAGCCCCAAGTTCCTGGTGGGCACGGTGTCGTCGGAGCTGCTGATCCGCTCGGACGACGCGTGCCGCGACCTGCTGGACGAGGCCAAGAACTACCTGCTGCTGCCGCAGGAACGCCCGCTCATGCAGGGGCCACGCACACGGCCCAGGAAACCCACGAGAAGAGGTCGGCCTACTAACCTAGAGTTTGAGCTGGAGAGACATTTGTCTATGCTTGTGTTCGCGTATAGGCAGGGGTTATATAATAATGGCGCAAAGGCGCAATATTTCAATCGCTTGTAAAGAATATAAAATGATGTATCTCTTTAGACTGCCAACGATTCAGAAATTGCGTTTCCTAAGTGATTTGTGGAAAATTTATGTGCTGTACATTGCGCGAACTTTTAGTTTTCGCTTTGTTTTATGCAAGGCAGCCAATAGTAAGGGTCCTCCTACATCGGGCGCGAACGTTAATTGAGCGCGTGACGAAGCGCACGTTTAGCTCATTTCGGATCGTGTTCGGGTCGTGTCGCGTCATTTGGGCGCGCTGAAAATACGCATACCCTAAATAGGAGAAAGCCTGGAGCCTAGAGAAGAGCTGTGGGAATTTCTGTCTGATTTTGCGTGTGTGTGTTGGCAGGCGAGGTGTTGTTCGCGGTGGGCGGCTGGTGCTCGGGCGACGCCATCGCGTCGGTGGAGCGCTTCGACCCGCAGACGGCGGAGTGGAAGATGGTGGCGCCCATGTCCAAGCGACGCTGCGGCGTGGGCGTGGCCGTGCTGCACGACCTGCTCTACGCCGTGGGCGGCCACGACGGCCAGAGCTACCTCAACAGCATCGAGCGCTACGACCCGCAGACCAACCAGGTACGAACATAATAATATATCTACAGAAGTGTATTCAATGAGCTTTTGGCTTGTTACAAACTAAATCAATTGACCTACCGCGTTCTCACGGAAGATTTGTTGATATTTTTTACCCTCTATATCCCTCGAAATTACGTCTCTAATTTGCCATTCGAAATCAAATTGTATGCAAAATTGTAGGAATTTAAATCCTCCTGTATATTTTCATGTATTAGCTGATTTATAACGCTTTCACCATGTGTGGAATATGATGATTGTTTCGCAACATTAAATAATGACAATATGTTTGTGCGTAGTGGTGCGGGTCCGTAGCGCCGACGTCGTCGTGCCGCACATCAGTCGGCGTAGCCGTGCTGGAGGGCGCGCTCTACGCCGTAGGCGGCCAGGACGGCGTGCAGTGCCTCAACCACGTCGAGCGCTACGAGCCCAAGGACAACCGGTGGACAAAGGTCAGTCACACTTAACTCATTCTAGGGGAAGGTCGCTGAAACACACGTCTCGATAAGAGCCCAGTGTCTTTAGTTTGCTTCTATTTTTTTAGGAAATCCTACTCTCGTATGATATGAAATCTTTAAAATATGTTTTATGTAATTAGTCATGAAAATATGACTGGTCCCAGTATTGAACCTTGAGGCATGCGATTAAATTATACTTCAATGCTTAAGCGTAATCGCTTTTAAACTAACAATGCTCTTTTGTTGTTGTTCAGAGAACATCAATTTTAAGTCGTGTACTAAATTTAATTGACTGCCTCGTTGGCCTAGTGGCGCTAACCGTGACTGCTACGCTAGAGGTCTTGGGTTCGATTCCCAAGTCGACCAAGGTGTTATTGGGTTTTTCTATGAAATTCTCAGTAGCACGTCGGAGTTTGGATTTGTGCCCGGTTAGTGGCAATAGGCTCGCCCCCTATTACATGGGACCTAAACATACCGGCGAACTGTGGGTGTACATTGGTACACCTCTGCCTAACCCTTCGGGGATACAGGCGTGATGGTATGTTATGTTATGTAAATTTAATTGACAGAAGAATATTTGAACTCATGATAAATTATGCTTCATGCAATCGAATGCTTGTGACAGATCATACATATTTTTTTTGTTAAATATGAACGGCTTTGTCGTACGCATTTCGTTAGTCCGTCACGCATATAAGCGCATGCTTTGCGACGTCGGTGTGCCACTTAGTAGTGGCGCACTGGCGACGTGCGCGCCGGTGCGTTGGTGTGCCCGTCCCTTGTGTTGTCTCGGTCTGAGTGGTGGGCTCGTGCAGGTGGCGGCCATGACGACGCGGCGGCTGGGCGTGGCGGTGGCGGTGCTGGGCGGGCAGCTGTACGCGGTGGGCGGCTCGGACGGCCAGGCCCCGCTCAACTCCGTGGAGCGCTACGACCCGCGCACCAACAAGTGGACCCCCGTCGCGCCCATGTCCACGCGCCGCAAGCACCTCGGCTGTGCCGTGTTCGACGGACAGATCTACGCCGTGGGCGGCCGCGACGACTGCACCGAGCTCTCCTCTGCCGAGCGGTGAGTGTATGCTATGTAACATGTCCAATTGTCCATGTGCAAGCGTAGACAGATCTATTTGATAACATAGTCACAGTACGCATGAACAGCCATATAACTGGGCAAGAGTACAGAAAGACAGCATACTGTGAGACGCGGTGCTAAGACCGCGTCACCGCGCCTGCTCAGCCGTGTCAGCGGCCGCGCGTGTGGTCACTATGCACATGCGCCGCGGTCAGCTGGCGCGAGATAATGATGTATAAAACATACTGGGGAAGGCCGTTGCCTTGGTGTTAGAACAAACTAAAAAAATGCTTGTAACTTGTACAAAATAATGTATGATGTGTGTTACAGCTACGAACCGCATACGGACACGTGGTCGCCGGTGGTAGCGATGACGTCACGACGGAGTGGCGTGGGATTGGCCGTGGTCAACGGCCAGCTGTATGCCGTCGGCGGCTTCGACGGTACCGCCTATCTCAAATCCATAGAAGTACGTACCATGCTCCATCATCTATCTACGTTTACATTGAAATATGAACATTTGTCATGAGACAGCATAATTGTGACGTCATGCCGTAGAGAATTTGACTGTGAAATGTTGAGAGGGACCCTTTTAAGATAAGTTTCAGGGCAGGAATATGAAATATGTTATGTTTAACGTTTATGTTATTGTCAGGTGTTCGACCCGGAGTCGAACCAGTGGCGCTTGTGCGGCGCGATGAACTACCGGCGCCTCGGCGGCGGCGTCGGCGTCATGCGCGCGCCGCACCACGACAACCACTACATATGGTGAGCACACACATACCATGTTCCAAGCGCACACAAACACGCAAAAACTTACACACAATATCTAGTGCGTAAAAAGACAGGGTTAGGTTAGGCGTACACACAGACACACACACACACACTGTCTCTATCGCACTTTTACAATCACAAGAACGTGTAAGGCGCTGGCCAGACAGAAGAGACGTAAGACGCAGACGGGGCGCGGACATTTGTCTTTACCGCGAAATTCTATAAAAAATTTATAGAAGCATACATTTTGTATAGAAGCGTCGCGACGCAAAACATACAGAAGAGACGGGGCGCGGGCGCGACGCTTCTATACATTTTGTATAGAAGCGTATTATGTCCGCGCCCCGTCTGCGTCTTACGTCTCTTCTGTCTGGCCTGCGCCTTAGGGGTAATTTAGATTGATTTGACATGGTTTGTAGTCAATTGTTTTTCATACAACAAACAAAACAAAATTTTAATAATATGATCTTTGTTCCAGGAACCGAAAAGACTCAGTGGTGTGAGCCACACCCGCGCTGTAAAGTATTCCCCCTCCAACCTTATCAGTTAAGTCGTTACTCATTTACTTTATTGTTAATACAAATATATAATTGACTATTTATAATTAAATGAAAAATACAAATTTTAGAATATTATGCAGTGTTTTATTTGTTATATTTTTACAAGCAAAACTTTAGAGGTGATTTTTTCCATTAATTAAATAATCATCTTATCCTCCCTTATTTCTATTAACTAAACCTAAAACTTTTATAAACAAAGGCAATACTGGTGTTTACAATAAATATCTGCATTCTGCACTCTAAGAGCCAAAAGTAAATGACATTAAATTAATATTACCTTAAATATCTTTGAGATCTAAATTAATCTACTATGACACAGTTACTACCTTCATCACGATTGTCAAAACAATTAAAATGTTAGCCTTTTTCCGTATTTATTCCCAATGGCCTGGTACAATTTGATGATATCTGCAATAACCCTAAGTATGGGTGAATATGAAATCCCAACCCTTATGTAAGATCCAAGTGTACAATTAATTGTTTAACTAATAAAATCCATTTTACTCTAAACGATACCGTCCTCTCTTCTATTTGTACGCTAATGTGGTGTAAGCGGCGGTGGCGAGGTTGCCTTATCGGCCGTCTGTTCCTCATCATCATCATCACCATTCTCCGTGTCCCCGTTCTCCTCTCCATCACCTTCACCGTCATCACCATTCTCCGTGTCCCCGTTAGGCTCGGCCTCAGCGTTCTCCGTGCTTTGTGTGCGTTCTGCTGACTCTTCCACGTTCTCGTCCTTGTCGTGACGTCTCTGCGGTTAAAAGGGAAATTGGTATAAGATAGGAATTTAAAAAATAGATTGTAAAGATTTATGGTGTCGATGTCATTCCTAATTTTATTAGGCAGTCAATACTAATAAAATATTGCGAACCATTACGGTTACGCATTCAAGGCTAAACCTCTGTAAAGATTTGGATAAAACTTGGTATGGGGTAAATTTTGATCCTAGGAATGGACATAAGATTCTTCTTGTAATGATAACCGACACCTAGGCGGGCAGAGCCACGGGCAAAAGCTAGTATGTTATAACTTAGCCATTTTAATTCTATGTACAAAATATAGGACGTTTATTATGTGCTTTCTTATATACTGTTGTTATAAAATAACAGCAAACTATGACACAGATAATAAGGGTTCTTCTGATAGCGCACCTTCTTCTTCTTCTTCCCCTTGACCTTGGGCTTGCGCTCCGGTTCGCTGTACCCTGGCGGGAAGAACCGCGCGGCCTCCTCGCTACCCACCACAGCGTCAGCACTGATGTGCAGCGCTCCCAGGGTTAGGAGTTCTTCCGGAGGACCGTCAGGGAACAGGTCCTCGGGCTCAGCTAGGAGCGGCTCCGCCAGACCCACTGCTATCATCAGGACTATTGTCTCGCAACTATGGAATATATAAACTGGGTTTTAATGGCATTTTTGGGTTGATTCAAGAAAGTTAAATCCCACCAAAAACATTCAATGTAAAAAAAAGCCAAGTCTCTCTATGCAATTCTTCCATCGTAAAAAGTTTTGAGATCGCATAGGAGCCAAGTCCTGTTCAACTTAATTTGTAATAATAAATCAATATTTTGTGACTATATCAATAGTTTTGTTTACATTACAATAACAGTGACTTGGCCATGAGCACAAGTTAAAGGTCGTTTGCTCCTTGTAATTACGTGCAAATACCGTTGAATTTATATATTATGGACCTGATTTTGTAACTGATTGGAATTTGAGATCACTATGGACTAAACATGCGCCATAGTGCATGTGCAGTTCACTGATCTTGGATGATACCGACTGTCGGTTAAGGTGTCCTGATATTATTTATTATTTACTTGCAACTCCTCCAAATATGCCGTTTTATATTTGTATCTTATTGTGCTCATGGCCAAGTCACTATTATTGTAATGTTAACAAAACTATTGATATAGTCACAAAATATTGATTTATTATTACAAATTAAGTTGAACAGGACTTGGCTCCTATGCGATCTCAAAACTTTTTACGATGGAAGAATTGCATAGAGAGACTTGGCTTTTTTTTACATTGAATGTTTTTGGTGGGATCTCATTTATTTTTTGTAGGTCTCTTTCTTTTCTTTTTATACATAAACAAAATTGCTATAAAAAATATTTGCTTTTTGTACATAAACAAAGAACAAAGTTAACAATGCAGTCAAAATTCATATATCATGTTCTTGTAAAACCGCAAATATAAATTTGTTTCATATTATTTACTAAGGTATATAATTTATTACCGTTTTTATAATTTTCCCTTTACATGTAGCTAAAAACCTATCTTGGTGCAAAATTTGAAGGTTCTAAGTTTGCTAGAAGTACCTTAGATTTTTGATGATCGGTCAGTGAGTGAGTCAGTGAGTGACAAAATGGTGTAACTTTGATCGCTCATAACTCGTAAACTATTGGTTCAAATGTCATGTAATTTTGAGGCTGAGCTTGTTTTAATACTTACTCTAGGTCATCGAAAACCTAAACCCCTAGCTTTGTCCGTATCGATGATACAGGGGGGGTGAAATAGCCGCGAAACGCTTCGAGAAAAGAATGGTACGGCCGTGCCCGTTTTGCTCGAGACTTGGCTGGGGCACTGCCGTGCCCCCAGATCATACGACGAAATAAAAAGTAAAGAGCTAAAAAATAAACGTACAAGTCCTTCTCCGGCCTGAGCTCATACTGGTCGATGGTCTTGCACAGCAGCGTGGGCGTGTCCACGCCGGCGTCTGCGAAGAAGCCGTAGCGCATGAGTCGCGGCGCCACGCGCGGCAGCCCCGCCATGCTCAGCACGGCGCGCCGCTGCCACGCGCCGAACATCATGACGATGTGCGGCGGCTCGGCCGGGAGTGGTGGCTCTACTACTGATCCTACCATCTGGGGATGATGGAATATTAATTTAGAAAGGTGTGTAGATGTCATGTGTCCAAATTCTAATGCTAGCACCAGATTTCGTTGCAGTAATGGTAGATAGTTCAGCTAGTTTGTAAATGGAACTGTCTTTTTTGTATATCTTTCATGGAGTTAATAGTATAAATAAATGGACAGTTATGATGTCTTTCCATACATTTATCTATTCGTGGCTATCTGGTTCTCTCCATACCTTTAAAATTACCATTAGCCATCTCTAAGGTACGGTCTTCTGAAGCCCTTCCCAAGTTCAAAATTCCATAATTCTACTGAACTTGGTTTTCCACAAAATAAATTAGGTTATAGGTTAGATTACCTTAGGGAACAGCACATCCAGCACGGCGGCCCGCTGGTGTCGGTCGGCGGGCACGAACAGGCCGATGATGTTGTCGGCGCGCAGCTCCGTCGTCGGCAGCTTCTTGCGCGCCTCGTCGTCCTCCGCCAGGTGGTCGCCGCACAACGCTCGACGGGTGATCTCTGGAACGTCAATCAATTATTATTTATACAGTAAAATGAATAGGGATGCTGGCATCCCTGGTGGAGGTGTCCCTGGGGACAGACAAAATTGGACAAGAGGTAATATATTTTTTGTTTTGTCGCATAAATTCCTATATCCCGTAAATCGGGAATAAACCCTTTAGAATGATTTACTTTATTCACGGCCTTTATTCCAAAACTCAAAGTTTGATTAGGGTAAATCATTGTTACCACTTTTGGCGACCATACAAAAGTCGATCCGGGCAGCTAATTAAAATTCAAATATAAATTCAATACCTCTACTCAAAATATTACCAATGATATCGCCTTCTTTCTCAGGCGCTTTCTTGAACAGCAGCGCCAGCGACGGCCTTTCAATCAGCGCGGCCGCTGCCCCCGGCTCCCCGAGTTCTGGCTCCTCCACAGCTAAGATCTTGGCGCTTTCCTTGCCCACCACGATCGGACACTTATCGGCTAAAATTATTCCTGAAATTATGTGAAATTTGGGGAAACTATTATTTTGGAGACGCCATCTGTGTTACATGGAGTAAACAAAATGTTTTAGAAACATCAATCAGAAGTTTAGCACAAAAATTTTAAGCTAACTTTATGATTTCTGTAGTTAACAGACTCTGAAACAACCTATATCTTACCAAACGGTTCAATAGTATCGGTGACCTTTCTCAAGTTCTTCTGCGCGTGCGGCAGCATGAGTGCGGGGCAGATGTCCGCGAAGTGCATCTCCAGCCGCTTGGCGCGCGCTTCTCGCCTTGCATATCTCGCAGCTTCTACTGCCGCTGCCTCTTTTTCTTTCTTCTCCTGCTCGATCTTTTCTTGGGCTGTAGCTACCTCCTAACAAAAAAAGAAGAATAATTGTTGAAAATTCTGATCCACTTGTGATTCGTGGGTACGGAAACGGGAATAGAGAAAAAATTAACGGATCGAGTAGTGGTATATCGCATAGATTTTTTCGCTACAAAAAAGCGAAATTAAAAAACTTAATCTGCACCGATTTAAATGTTCGTAAATCTTAAGGTAAAAGGTGTAAAAGTTCTATATGGTCTGATTTTTTAAATACATACAGGTCTGAATTTTTAAATGTTGTTTTAAATACATACAGGTGGATTAAAACTTAATTTTAACGTAGTATTTCCCTAATGATCTACCTGTTCTGGCGTGGTCAACTCATGCGGCGCTCTCTTGGGCCGCTCCAGCTCCCCCTTCTTGGCCAGTTCCTCGTTCCGCAGCTCCTGCTCGATGGTGCGCGCGATGCGGGGCGCGTCTGCTCCAAACACAACGTTCAGGAGTTGACCTGCCTGGAATTAAATAATATTAATTAACAAATATTCATGTGGGGAAGATGTTGAAGTAAGTTGAAGATGTGTATATTTTTATTAAATTGGATATTTAACCATTTACTGAGTGAACGTTTATACCGAAATTTCTGCTACTTAATAGAGACTGTGTGATTTTTTTATAATTTACTGTCATTCAATTCATCCCTTTAGATTTATTTGAAAATTTACTCAAATCTTTTGCAAAATATAACTCAAAACATATCTACTTCGCGACGTTATATTCTAACAGTGTAACTAAGGGACCATTTTAGACATTACCTAGTTCTACAATTAAACTAGGTGCTATTAAATTTACCAAACTTTAACTACGAAAAACTTTTAAAGGAAACTTTCTTTATTAGCATCTGATATGCAAATGTGTGAATGACGTTGTTTTTTCAGGCGTTTGGTCGATATTCGCCGTGTCGCTACAAGACAGCCGCCTTCACATGTGGTTATGAACATAACTATATATATAAGCTATATGTATGTAAAACCTTTCAGAACATACAATGTCGTGCATGGTCGTACGTGGCACCTGTCTAGCTCGTTCATTCATTTTGCTAATCAATTCGCCTTTTGTGGTGTGCAAACGTTTAATTTATTTAATCGGCTTCTATTAATAGTCAAAAGTTTTGGAATTTTATGTTATAAATAGAGATATGTTTAGCGTAGGAAAGTATGCTACAATGCGAAGGTATTATTATCTTCGTCAAGAATAGCTGAACTCGTTCTTAACTATTATTAACTCTTATTGACACTATATACTGACACTTATTCTTTCTTCTTAACTATCCGTCGAAACAGTTCCTAATCTGTTATTGTGATGGGTTTAAGTCTGCTGGAAAAATCTCATAAATGACTCAATAAGCCCTCATGCAATAGATGGTCATGTTATTATTTTTTAGAAAAATGTTTAAACTGAAATAGGTACGAATAGCCGCAAAGTCGTTCATAGATTCAAACTCTACATGGATAATAATATAACTTATAAGTAAAAAGGTGCTTGTTAAACTTACTGCTATAAACATCCAAGTAGGTTGGCTTCTCTTTCTGAACCGCTTCAGACATTCTATTGTGTCTGATTTAGCCTGAGGACAAAGGAAATTACAATGACAGGTTATTAAACGAATATCATATAAAATTATGAGAGTGTGATGAGCTGATCGTGTACACTTGATAAATGGACTTATATAATATGGTAGTCTAGTCATAAAATTGGTGATAGGTTGATCAATTTGGCAAATGTCTGAAGTTTACGTGTTAATCAGATTTTCTCGGTATTTATGATATTGTGAATAAGTTAATTCTCTTACCACGGCCAGATGAAGGTTGTCTCCACCCAGCTCCACTTTGATCTTCTTCAGGTTGCCGACCATGCCGATACACGGGCCACACCACTCGGAGTACACGTCCACAACTGGCAAAATATATTTTAGTAGAGTATTTTTTAAAGTGGACATCCAAATTGCTTACAGCTGGCGGTTTTTTTAACTGCCTATTATTTTGTATGGTTCATGCCCGCCACACATGCCCGTCATTGCAACTCCTATAAGCAATTAGAATGATGAACACCAAGACAGTTAAGCTCATTGTGACCAAGACCCTTAATTGACAATATTGGAACCCGCAATGCAATCAATCAACAGAAGTGACTAGGAGGAGTAACTACCAACCATTTATATAAAATTCTACCATAGTTATGATTCTTTTGAAGTGAATGAAGTGAAGATTTAAAATCATGCAGCGGGTCTTTTGTTAGAGATTTCCAAGAATACTGTAACACCAACAAACATAAAGAGCTATTTACAAAAGAGACAATTCCTAGCATTTTTTTTATATTTGAATTAATTTTCTCTTAGATTTTATTTCTTTCTATTATGTTTCAATTCTCCACATCCAAGTTACAAACATATTCAAAACAGATATAATCAACAACAAAAAACTAGTTATCTTCCCACTTACCAAGCAATCCATCTCTATTGAGGAACTTGTTCCAATCATCATCAGTGTTCAGCTCGGCCTGCAACTGGACCTGTGCGGCCTTCTTGCCTGCGCCGGCCGCGGCGGCCGCGGCGGCAGCGTTGGCGACCGCACTCGTCAGCGCCATGCACTCGAGTGAGCACACAGCACAGGTGCCGGGGGAGTGTGTGCGCGTGTGGAGCGAGGAACGGTAGAGGCGGCATTTTTAGCAGGTCAGGTGTTTGCAAAAGGGAGTGTGTTTGCTGAGGATGTGAGGGGGAATAGTGCAATGCCTAGGTACCTATCTAACTACCAGGAGTACTGGGGTAGGATAATTGCTTTTAGAAGCTTTTGGCAATTACAATAATCGTTCAAGTCTATCAAACAATTAACGAGTTTGATCTGTCGTTGCGAATGCGTTTTCTATGACTCTATGTTAGATGCCCGCCGTTCAATCCTGTCGGGCTATGAGAGATAAAATAAAGAGAACCAAAATAATGTGCTAATCCTGAACTGATAGCGGATGTGCAGTCCGAAATTCGGAAGGGCGGATTTTATTATTATCATGATGTATATTTTCGGCGGGCAAGAAACTTATCAATTTCGTTTTGAGACCATTTCGTTTTTTTTTAACTTTTCAAACATAATTTTCTTATCAGATCTCCCTAGATGCGTAGCTCCGGGTCTTCGCATGTCTAAGGAAAAGTAGCAAAAATATGGTTTTATAGTCTGTCCGTAAGATTGTAATCGCCTGTCGGGCTATGAGGTAGACAGACCGATCGTACTCGTATCGATTCTCTTATAGAAAAGTATTATAAAATGTTTTCTAGAGAAATCTAAGTCGGTGATTTATATGCAGAGAAAAAAAGAAAGGACAAAATATTCCTTTTTGGCTAATCATGATTAGCGGTAATAAATTGACATAGTCACATACATCTATATGTATACTTATAATAAATCTGTAAAAGTGAAAATTCTGTACATAGAAAATATAAAAAAAAATGGCGGGGGGTGTTACTAGACCGACACCGAACCCAAAAGTGTGAAAAAAAAATTTGTCTGTCTGTCTGTTTGTTCAGGTATCACGCAAAAACTACCGGTTCGATTACGATGGAACTTGGTATAATTTATTATTCTTTATTATCCTGGGCACCGTACTGGTTAGTTTTTATCCCGGAAAAGAATAAACAATAAAAAACAAACTTAATTTTGCGGTTAAAAACTCATTGATAAGTTTCGTCATCCACGCGAACGAAGTCGCAGACACAGCTAGTTAACTAATAAATTAATATAAATAAACTGATTGATATAACGAGGATACAGTTTGGCAAGAGAGCTGGTTCAATACAGGTTGAATACCAAAGAAAAAGTGACTGGACCGTAGATAATTTTCAACACAATTTGAAAGAACCACCGCCTAAGTAATTAGCGCTCGTATATTGTTTTTCGACATTTAATCTTGACACCTGATCGCGGCGCCCTCTAACTATATTCAGCAGACTATTAAGTACATATACAGTGACACTATAAAACAACGAACTAAATAGCTTTTCGGTACCCGCCGCTAGATGGCGTAGGTTTGAGTTGCTTACATTGTCTATTTCGAGGGTTGGACTTTAAGTAAATGGTATTAGCTTATAGCCGATAGCTGGCGTTTTCACTAATTGTCATCCTTCACCCTATATTTTAACTAAAAGGCCTGAGTGCTTACGCATAATATTATATGAGTTCTTATTAGGGCGTTTCACGAACATTAAATTCACATACTCAAATAACACACAGACTTGGTACAGACATTTGTGGATCACAGAAATATTTGTTCCGTGCGGGGATAGAACCTGCAGCACGTCGCGCACATTAGCGTAGTGACCTATACTATACCACTCGGCTTTCCGGGTAGTTACAATTTTAATTAAGCATGGTAGGATTAGTAGGTAAGTAGGTAGGCCTAAGTATGGCCCACAGAGTACAGTAATATACAAATGAGAAATGGTAATGATTTTCAGTGCTGTAACTAGGTACTTAATACGTTGAATTTCGTGTAGTGTCTATTTTTGATCTGTGCATAAAATTATAAAAAACAAATGTTAAGTAATATATTTCTGCCAAAATATTTTAAAAATAAGCAGGTAAGTAAATGAGGTTTTACCATTATTGTTCGAGCCAAACAGATTAATACAGGGGTAGAGGTACCATAATACCGGTATAGAATATAAGGCGCGAAAGGGTGTTGAATAAATGTCGCAATAAATCGAACTGGAAATTTATTTCCGAATACAATTAAGGGTAGGTTCTAAGCAGGGCACGCGGCGGATATCAATTACTTGACAAGTCTTGCCGTCAGCGCGTAATGGATTAGCGCCGTGGTCGTAACTGGCGGGATCGCAATCTGTCACCATCTACTTAATGCATTAATGCAATCTTTTAACACAACTTCCCCCCTCTTGCCCCCCTCTCAGGCCCCGCAACCCGCGCCTTGAAAGCCTTCTTAAGATCCCTGCTTCAGGAAATAAGGATAAATAGAAGTGCTTTATAAACAGTCCTGATTTAATGTTAGGAAAGCAGACTAGAGACTTAATCGCGTTAAATTTTTAAGGTCGTCTCCTATTTCTGCCGGATGGCATTACCGTACTCAAGTATCTTATTATTTGTATTTGTTTCCGTCGGAAGTTCATTGTGATATACCATCTTAGTGGTGGGGATAAAAAAAAAATACGTCTTAAACTGGGATCGAACCTTCAACACGTCGAGCAGTGCCAGTAGGCACGGGGACGTCTTATATCGCTTGTCCAGATTTCTTGATTCCTAACAAGCGCCAACGTTGATTTCAGAAAAAGATTAATCTCTAGTGGTCTTCAGAGAAGTGTCTTTTGTTAACGTTTTGTTAACGTAATTCTCACAATCTCTCATACGACTAGACTCTCATAATGAACAAAAACGATAAGTTGCTTCAAAATTGTTTGAAGAGCTAAAACAAGATAGACCTTGTACTAGTGCTTAAAGCTTAAAATAGAAATGTAAAACGAAATTTATTCACAACTGAAATTACAATAGCTCGTATCAACAAGGTCAGGTACAAAGAAGAACTGAAAAACAAAATTTATGACCTAATAGTGCTTTTAAACAGAGTACCTAATAGAGTTGTTCTACATTTATGCTCCAAATCATTTATAATGCGGCAAGAAAAATTATTCATGGTAGAAACATTGGGGTTGTATATAATTTCGGTTATTACGTAGTCAGAGATAAATAGCATTCTCAGTTCCGTGATACGTTGCCCTTGGAATGGAATCGTTTGGAATAGGAAATAAATAACATTCCATTGGGTTTCCGATATACGACAGCACCTAATCATGGGTAAGAAATCACATTGTGGGGTCTGTTCTTAATAGCCTGAAATTTTCCATAGTGAACAGAGTTGGTCAACGAAGATCTTTGGCATGGAATTTAACATTTTCAAATTAGTGTTATATAGTGCCTTTCTCCTCAAATTTAGGCCTAACTACTTTCATTATTTAAAATCTGTGACCTGAAATTTAGACGGTTCACCAAAAGGATTCTCCCACAAAAATAATTTCCTTTTATCTTCTAAACAAGAAATATTAAATCAAGCAAGAAAGAACTATGCACATAACAGTCATTTCCATATTCATAGACAATAAATAAGAGCTAGCAAAACATTTACAAAGCGGCATCAATCATATCCATTAGACGGGAATGCAGTATTCGTTAATCCAAACGTCTGAACTTTAACGTAACCGTAACCGTAGTTAACCGTAGTCTGCGGGTAAGGGCTGCGGCACACGCGATGGTAACCATCGACGACCACAGAATTAATGACTTTTTTCTGTTGATAATTCTAAACCACACGATATGACTGGTTCAGTATTTGCTACCTATTTTGCGATTCAAAAGTTAAGTTTTATAAACCTTGTCCAATTTGCAGATTAAAATTGAAGATTATTCGGCACCTATGTGAATTAGGTACATAGTGCTTCGGTCGTAGTTCTCAGTGGAAATCCTGAACCAGTTCAGCACTTTGGGTCTGTTTTAGGCATGTCCAGTTTAACCGATTGCGCTCACTTTTATTCCCATGACGATTTATATAAATCATGCATTGTGATAGACTATATTAGACATCTTCATAAACTCCGATCGCTGCAGCTCCAAGTATCCCGTATAATACAGCCCTTATGGTTGTGATTCACGACGGGGACGGCACGCGAACGCCACGTGATACCGTGTTTGTTGTGAATCAGTGACGTTTGCGTGAAACGGATCGTTCTCGCAACGAATACGAAGTTGATTGGAGATGCTTCCGGATTTACATGTTTATTGCTCTATTAGGTGTTAGCTGAGAATGGATACGAGGCTGGCTATGTTATTTTCCAGTAGGTAAAACAAGTGAAAGAGGAAATATGAAAAGGTCGAAAAGAGGTAGAGAAGAGATAACAGCAGTTCATGTACAGCCAAGAGCAGAGTTCTGAAGATCTATTGACGGAAAGACTATTGAGGATGTCTGATCTGCTGCCTTTTTTTTGGAATTCATCAATGAGTAGATATATACCAGATCCATTTGCACCAGAGCCAAATAACACTTCTCATTTTATACCTACGTCATGAGAACCTTTTTCATAGACTTCTCTTATAAAAATCTTACTATAATCTAGTATGGAGACATATACTAGGACGAACAGTTACCTCACAATCGTATCAAGTTCGGTAAGTGACGTAAGTTTGTATACAAGTACGCAATATTTCGGGAGGTTCCGGCCTGTTTCGGTTGTCGTAGGTTATTCATGAGCGCTCCACACGGCAGCCCGATCACTTATGTAGAGAGCTTTACTCGTCTCCGAATGAGTGGTAATGAAAATGTTTATTGTGTTTTATAGCAGGGAATAAAATACATTTGATTTCCGTGTTTGGTCTGGTCGGAATTTTTTGTCAAATATTTGTAGTACGTGTGGATGTTTTTGTACAGGACATTTAACTATAGTGTTAAAAAATATGGAGTATCGTGCGTCTGTCTTTAGAGGTAAAGTTCCTTTTTAACCGACGAAAACGGAGGAGGTTCTCAATTCGACGCGTATATATATTTTTTTTTTTTATGTTTGATCACGCATAACTTTTTACAGAGTAGTCCGATTTTGATAATTCTTATTATATTGGAAAGGGTATACTCCAAAATTGGTCCCATATAAATTTGGAAAAAGAATTCCCACCCTAAGGGTAGGAAAACAGGGGTTGATTGATTGTTCACTCACTGATTGTAATGTATTACCACGCGTAACTTATTAAAGAGTAGTCCGATTTTGATAATTCTTTTTTTATTAGATAGGGTATACCTCAAAGTAGCCACAAAAAAATATAAAATAAAAACTTTTTTTAACAAAAAAATTAAACCGCCGAAAAAACTGAAAAGCAAAAAATAATATTTGAAGAAAAACAAGCGTTGACCTGCCTGTATTTGTGTTGCCTGACTGTATTTCTTTTATCTATCCACAATTGGTCATTGTTTTTACTAATTTCACAAAAAAAGAAACAAAACGTGATAACGAAACAACCCTTTTCGAGCCTTTACGACAAACATACTTATGCAAAGAGCGTCATAGAATAGTTAGAATACAACTGTACCTATACATAAACCTATATTAATTTGTAAGTTAGATCACATTCTAATAAGTTCTAAGCTTCATAAAGTAACATTAAACATCACGCACGGCTGTAAAGCCAAGCCTACCCGTAGTGCCTAGCACCAATATAATTCAGTTTAGCCATTTAACTGTTTGACCCCATTCTAATTCGTAGAAGGGGTTTAATTTCATCAAAGTAATGGCTGAAATAAACCCCACGTCTATAAGGTATCGTGTATCGACAGAAGTAGATTAATTTTAACTCTAACTCGCTCGTAGTTACGTGTTAGCGTCTGTATTTTATATTACACCTTTTTATTTATTATCTGGCAACACTTTACTTCGCAAGCTTCAGTTTTTATGAACTGGCAACGCCGAATCGCTCTTATTGGTCCGCGCATATCTAACCAATCAGAGCGAGGCACGCGTTATGGCGGGAGTTTGGAGTTGTGGGGGTAATCATGCCGGTTATTCGGGGGCATTCTATCGTCGAGCGGGCTCTAGTGAACATCAAAGGAAATAGTGTACGCGTTTACTTGGTGTTAATTTTAAGGTAATAATGTATTTAACCTTACGCTGTTTTTACTGTGAAATATTTAATATTATGAAATAAATAACATGTTTTCTGAACCCATTATGGAGTCTTTTCTTTACATTTCAGAAGTGGGATCAGCGGATTTTAACTCGTAGAAAAAAAAAATGTTTTGAAATACGACAGTTTAAACCCATCCGTTAATCCCGTCCACGCTTATTAGATTTTTTCTTTTTATCCTTTTGCTCACACTCGTGACAAACATTGTAAAGGAAAAGCTCCATAAAGTGTTTTAATGTGATAAACAACGATAGTCACGTAAGTACCATTTTAATTTATTGGAAATTCAAAAGACTATAATTGTCACAAGACACGCCATCATGTTTAAGATACCTAATTCACGAAACTGCTATGCCGTGTTTTACTTACAAAGTTTATAAATACCCTCTATAAAGCATGCCATTTTTGCCGGGGCGACACTCTGGAAATGGGATGCATACTTTTTTAATTGTTAGGTTATGTTTAAAATCGTCATGTGGTGGTTTGTTGCATCTTGCCGAGGCACTCCTACGGAGATGTAACGGACTATTTTAAGCATGTATCCCATATTGCCAGGGCAACTCTCTGGATATGTGGTACATACTTTCCTTATACACATAATACAACTATTGACTTGATTAATTACGTTGAGCATATTATATATTGCCAGGGTACTCTCGTGGATATATAATGTGTTTTAAAGCAGGTATTTCATTTCGCCAGGGCTACACTCTGGAAATGCTATGCTTGCTTGGGCGATGAATATTTTACTTTGATCATGAATTAATCTTCTTACCACCATAATAATATCATTAAACTGAAGTTAAATACATTAATCTTAATCACAATTACAGATAATGGATTCATCGCCTACGGGCAGTGGTAATGGACGTCGCTGCAATAACGAGGATGAGCCGATAAGTTTGGATCGTAACGAGGGTCCACGGCGGACTCCGCAGCGACGCCAAATTCGTAAAAGCGAGGGAGCGGAAGGGAGTCTGGATACCAGGCAAGTCCGTAAACGCTTAATAAGTAATTCTGATAATGAGAGCGAGGGAGCGGAAGGGAGTCTGAATATCAGGCAAGTCCGTAAACGCTTAATAAGTAATTCTGATAACGAGAGTGAGGGAGCGGAAGGGAGTCTGGTAGGAGACAGGCAAAGCCGCAAGCACTCTCTTTTAAAGCCAAACTATAATAAAAATGTTAACAACCGGCGATCAAGAAGAGACGGTAGCGAACGAAATCGTAGCAGGGACCGACCTTATAACCGTCGTAGAAGGGACCGATATCGCGACGATCCTGTCGATAAAGGTCGTGATAGAACTCGACTTCGTGATGATTCTAGTGATTATTATCGTAGTAGGAAACGGTTTCGTGACAATTCGTCTGATGATAAAATCCAAGTCACGAGGGTAGGACGACGTCGTCATCGCAGCAGTAGCAGTGATAGCTATGATACTCCTATTAGACGCTTATTGAAGCGAGGACGAACTCGTTCTCCCTCATGTCGTACAAAATGTGAATTAGCGGAAGTTGAGATGCCTGATGCCACTCATAGCATCTTAAATAAATTCCTGAATGTCCTCAACAATGTGAAGGGACAATCGACCTCTAAGCTTTCTTTAACAAACGTGATTCCGGAATTCGATCCTTTATCTACCGAACAAACTATAGTAACGTGGTTAACTAAAGTCGAGGAAGCCGCGGAGATTTATAATTGGGATGAACGCGAAACAATTCATTTTGCTCTACCAAAACTCGTTGGACTTGCTCAGACATGGTATAAAGGCCTGAGCACGATGCTTTACTCGTGGACAGAATGGAAAAGGAAGCTTATTGAGTCTTTTCCCTGTAGGTACGACTATGCGGAACTACTAACTCAGATGTTGGCCAAGCGTGTGCGTTACGGCGAATCCCTTGAACAATATTACTACACAAAGATAAATCTCCTGAACCGATGTGGTATCGTAGGTCGAAAAGCAGTCGATTGCTTATTACACGGCGTAGACGATAGGGCGGTGCGGATAGGAGCACAAGCGGCTAGGTTTCGTGGACCCGAAGATGTGCTTGGATATTTTAAAACTGTTAAGCCAGCCACTAGTAGGGAAACCGCGGATAGGTCCGGGCAAGATAAAAGGAACTCTTTGTCAAATAACAATCGGAACAAATCTGACGCGAATAAGAGGTCTACTTTTGTCATTAAGTGTCACAATTGTAATGATGAAGGACACAAGAGTTTTAAATGCAATAAACCCCTAACAAAATGCACTCTTTGTAACCGCGAAGGTCATTTAGATTTGTATTGTAGATCTAAGCGGTACGCTATCCAAAACACTGAACGTCCTAGTAGTGAAGTTAAGGATGAAAAGCAGGTTGCTCTAGTAGACTATTCAGATAATACTAATCAGAAGTACGTCCTCGAAATATTTGTAAATGACCAGCCGATCAATTGTCAAATAGACTTAGGGAGCCAGTGTACCTTGGTTAGGGAATCAGAAGCAAAGCGTTTGAAGCTGAATACAAGCCTGGACGAATTACCAGTCTTGCGAGGTATAGGTGGCTTTCACATAGAACCACTGGGAAAATGTAATGCCGACGTAACTGTCCAAGGGATAAAAGAGAATATAGAGATTCTCATTGTTGAAGACGCCGCTTTGAAACACCCAGCCCTCTTGGGTCATACGTTTACAGAAAAACCCGGTATTACTATCATAAAGACCCCTAACGAAGTAGTGTTCGAACAGGATTTCCATCAGAAGATATTCCTCATGACTCAAGGTGACGTAGTAATTGCTCCAAAACAATTAACTATGATACCTGTGAAGTCACGAACTAATCTTACCGGTTTCGTGTATGTGAACGGCTCCGTTAGAGGCACCACAGGTAAAGAACACTATTTACTCCCGGGCGAGTATAAATTACACGGTGGTTTTGGTAACTTGCTGCTACAAAACGTCTCTGGTAGTTCGGTCAGTCTAAAACAGGGGTCTTTACTGACACGTGCTATCCCTACCATGAACGAACAAAATGTATACTCAGTAACTTTCGATGATAAATCCCTGGATGAGTCCGTACAGTGCGGTAACACCATCACTTCAGAGCAGAAACTCGAGCTCCAAAGGTTATTATCGAAATTCAAAGACTGTTTTTCCTCTGGTCTTAAAGATCTCGGTTTCACAATTGCAACAGAAATGGTCATAGAGCTTAACGATGCAGAGCCAGTGGTATACAGGCCATATCGCATGTCCTACGGCGAAAGAGCGCTGGTCAGAGATATGGTTCAGGAGATGATGGATGCGGGCATTGTAACCGAATCCACTTCGCCATATGCGAGTCCAATCGTGCTGGTGAAAAAAAAAACCGGAGAGAAACGCTTGTGCGTAGATTATAGAGCTTTAAATAAACGCACAAAAAAGGATCACTATCCCTTACCTCTAATAGACGACCAGCTCGATAGGCTCGCAGGTAATAAACTGTTCATATCATTGGATCTAGCGTCCGGCTATTACCAAATTCCTATCGAAAAGAATTCGCAAGATAAAACCGCATTTGTGACGCCCGATGGCCAGTTTCAGTATACACGAATGCCTTTTGGATTGGTAAATGCACCATCTGTTTTCCAACGAACGATCAATAAGATCCTCTCTGAAGCGAAAATAAAGTACGCTCTCGTCTATATGGATGATATTTTGATCCCAGCACGGTCTTTTGACGAAGGTCTTTGTAGGCTTGAAGAAGTACTTTCCCTTTTAAAACAGGGTGGTCTTACTCTTAAATTATCCAAATGCAACTTTTTCATGGATAGCATCGAATTTTTGGGTTTCCAAATTAATGCTGATGGTATTAAACCCGGCGAAAGGAAAACCGAAGCCGTTTCGAAGTTTCGTACACCCAGAAGCCAACGTGAACTACAGCAATTCATCGGCTTGGCAAGCTTCTTTAGAAGGTTTGTTAAAGGATTTGCTACAATCGCAAAGCCTCTAACGGACCTTCTTCAAAAGAATACCACCTGGAAGTGGGGGTCTGAACAAGTGAATGCGTTCGAAACAATTAAGGCAACGCTGGTACAGAGGCCCTTGCTCGCTCTTTATGACCCAACACGCGAAACGGAGGTACATACAGACGCTAGTAAGCACGGGATAGGAGGAATTCTATTGCAGAAAGATGATGCTGGTCATTTGAGGCCAGTCTCATATTTTAGTAGGAAAACTACTCCCGATGAACAAAAGCTCCACTCATTTGAGTTGGAGACGCTGGCCGTTGTATCCTCCCTCAACAGATTCCGTGTATATCTGATAGGTGTTCCATTTAAAATACTGACAGATTGTAACGCGCTGCGAACGACTCTATCAAAAAGAGATCTTATACCTCGCATAGCGCGTTGGTGGGTTCAATTTCAGGAATTTAACTGCGAGATCGAATATCGCCCTGGGTGTCGTATGTCCCATGCGGATGCACTGAGTAGGAATCCGGTAGGGGAAGCTAAGGACGAGTCGCACGTATTAGACGTTCTAACAGTAGGTACGGATGATTGGATAGCTACGGTACAGAGTAGTGATGACGAAATAGCACGTATTAGAGAGATTTTGAAAGACCCTAAATCGGACCAGGTGCTAGATGTTATAAAAAATTATAAATTGAAAAACGGTAAAGTTTATCGAATTGTAGGTAAGGAAGTAAATGATTTAAGGTGGGTGGTACCTAAGGGGGTAAGGTGGCAGATAGCCAAAATAAACCACGATGACCTAGGCCACTTCGGTTTTGACAAGACCTTTGCGCGAATTCAGCAAATCTATTGGTTCCCCAAAATGCGCCGGTTTATAAAAAAATATATCAAGTCTTGTTTAGAATGTGCACGGAGTAAGGACCATACAGGGAAAGTGCAAGGCGAACTACATCCGATCCCTAAAGTTGAAACTCCATTTCATACAATTCACGCGGACCATCTAGGACCATTTGTGAAGAGCAAAAAGGGCAACTGCTACCTATTAGTAATTGTGGATGGGTTCACGAAATTCATAAATATAAAGCCAGTCAGAAACACTAAAAGTTCTACCTCAATAAAAGCCCTTAAAGAGCATATTACTTACTTTGGGGCACCGTCTAGACTGATAACCGATAGAGGGACTTCTTTTACCAGTAACAGCTTTCGCGCATTTGTCCAAACCATGGGTATCAAGCACATACTTAATGCTGTGGCCACACCCCGAGCAAACGGACAATGCGAACGTTACAATCGGACAATCTTAAGTGCACTCACCTCTAAAACGGACAATAAAGATGATAAGAACTGGGATGAGTATATTCCGGAAATACAGATCGGTTTGAACACTACTGTCCACAAGACGACTGGCAAAAGCCCTTCGGAACTACTTCTTGGTTTTAACATACGTAGTGGCTCCGAAAATGCTCTAAGCGATATTATAGACGATGTTAGAGAATTTTCCACAGATGATTTGGGCCAGGTACGATCCAAAGCAGGTACACGCATTGCCGAACAACAGGTTAAAGACAAAATCCGATATGATACTAGACATAAGCGCGCTTACAAATATAACTTGGGCGATTTAGTTAGCATAAAGCGAGATGTGCCAAGCGATGGCAAATCGAGAAAACTAGCGGCAAAATTTCAGGGTCCATACCGAATTTTGAAAGTACTGCCTAACGATAGGTTTTTAATAGAAGATACGCCGTTAACCCACAATCATGGCCAACGTCGATACGAAAATGTAATAGCGATAGATAGAATTAAGCCGTGGCTCGCTTTCGATCGGAATTATGACTCTACAGAATCTGAGTCCGAAGATAATGCTAATCAGGACTGTAATGAACGTACCAATTAGTACCTACCACATACTAACGATAGTACATCTAGGTTGGAATAAATTGATTTAGGAAATGTAATAAATAATCCAATATTTAATAAAGTAAAGTATGTACTTACAACGCATTAATGTAATATTTAAGACAATATTATTGGAATTAATAACATCATGTTGTTTATAGCTATATTATTATTATACTTACTATGAAAATAAGTGTTAGTTAATGTCATATTTTGATTTAAGATGAATCCCCGGTGGTTAAATATAAAGCTGTCAACTAGGTTATCAAAATAAAATTGCTTTTAGATTATGTAGTTAAATCTGATGGACCTTATATATTAAGATTATAATATTAGTACTAATTATTATTATAAGATGGCGATGTTACCATGATTTATGATTGTATAACTTTAACTAGATTCCAAGGTTAATAGTGTACTAGAGTTATGTATGTACTAGAGTTTGTCGTACTTACATTATGTATGGAATCTACCCCTGTAAGACTTTATTTAATTTAACTTGTAACTTAAAATAGAATTTTACATGTAAATGTTACTTTTTTTTGTGTCGCGAAGGGACTCGCTTTTCGCAGGATGGCCGAGCTGTTAGCGTCTGTATTTTATATTACACCTTTTTATTTATTATCTGGCAACACTTTACTTCGCAAGCTTCAGTTTTTATGAACTGGCAACGCCGAATCGCTCTTATTGGTCCGCGCATATCTAACCAATCAGAGCGAGGCACGCGTTATGGCGGGAGTTTGGAGTTGTGGGGGTAATCATGCCGGTTATTCGGGGGCATTCTATCGTCGAGCGGGCTCTAGTGAACATCAAAGGAAATAGTGTACGCGTTTACTTGGTGTTAATTTTAAGGTAATAATGTATTTAACCTTACGCTGTTTTTACTGTGAAATATTTAATATTATGAAATAAATAACATGTTTTCTGAACCCATTATGGAGTCTTTTCTTTACATACGTGAAAGAAACTTTGAATGTAGGTCGGTAATTTAAGTTTGAGTTAAGTGCTTCAGTAACACCTATTTATGTGAAGGATATTATATAATTAATTTAAGAAACTGCACCTACCCCATAAAACTAAGCTGGGAAGGGAATGAAAACTAAGCGATAATTTCGCTAAAAGCGAGCGTTGATTAAAAATCTTATATATA
This sequence comes from Autographa pulchrina, assembly GCA_905475315.1. Lineage (NCBI taxonomy): Eukaryota > Metazoa > Arthropoda > Insecta > Lepidoptera > Noctuidae > Autographa > Autographa pulchrina. The sequence goes on along the minus strand of FR997765.1, from coordinate 14,428,109 downwards.
GGTACCCATAACAAAACATGGAGCTTAAATAAATGTAGCTCGTAGGACAAGCAGCGAAAATAATTAAGATTCGTTTTCATTGGTCACATTTTAACTAAATAATGTTATTTCTAGGCAATGCTTAAGAAAATAACTGGCTTTCAGGCAAAATCCTGGACGTTTGCCCTATTTTTATGCGCAAAGTAATCTTAATTAAGAATGTAATGAGCTGAGATGCTCACCGACAAGATTAACGGCTCAAGACGAAAAAATGTGTCTAAATGAAGTAAAGATACCCAGCGTGGATGCCAGGGGTGTACCTCGTGCCGTCGGAAACAATTTGAGCGTGAAATTGAAAGTTTTAAACGAACCCAAAGTTTGTCGTCATTGAAACTCATCGAAGTCACATTTTAATTATAATTCTGATTTCGTATATCAAACGGAGATCTAAACAGCTTTGAAGTTAAAAACTTTCGATTTAATAATCCTGAAGGATTCTTGAAGTCAAAATTAATTTTGTTTTGGATCGTAATTTGGAACTTATCTATTATGGGCCTTGTTGCGTATTGATTTAAGGACATTTCGTTGAAAAAAGTAATTTAAAGTTATTCTTATCTTTTAGATCATAAAACCTACGGATGAAATTCAGCTATTTACCATTAAGTGCCTTCGAAACGAAAATTGAATAACCCACATTAAAGTTAACTTCTTCCCACCAAGAAGTTTTTCCAGTTTCCCTCCATCAAAGCGGTGCCCCATAAATTATAGAGCGGCATTGTTGCCACATGTCCGGGGCAACCCGGGGCCGTCCGGGGCAGGAGTGGCCCCATCCCGGGGGTCTGTTTGAAGGGCTTTGCGTAAGCGGGATCATCACAAAGCTAATGCGCGCCTTAATTATGTACCAGCCACCGGATCCCGCGCCCACATTAATATGCTAATATTCTATTTTCATACGGCTGGTCGTGGGTTCCGTATGTGTTTCTTGTGACTCTTCTATTGTAGTTGTAAAAAGATAGGGTAGAGGTTAGTTAGACTCTACTATTTACATGTGCTTGAATGTTCATGAATTATGCCAGTTTCTTAGAAATCATGTATTTTCTTTGGTCATGATTCCAATGAATTTTCCGATATTTTGTTCGTTCTTATTATTAATTTGAGACCAGACCGGGTTCTTTTTCATTGCAAAAGTGCTACTTCTTTTTAGAATTCTTGTATTTTTTTTCAAAGAGCCCCTCTATCATTATGTAAAAAGCGTAACCTATATTTAAATTCGCGACCCCACAACATCCATAAAAGAGATAGCACATGTAAAACCAAAGCAAGACGTTCAATAATTTAATAGCGGCGTAGTCCGGAACGCACCCTAACTCACGCAACGATATTAATTTAATATTATCAAAGCTATTCAAAAAGCATAATTTTGTGATGTTGGCATTAATCTCTCCGAGCGGGCAACTTATGAATATTGTAGCACTTCCTTCGTGGCTTTCTGAGGCTGGACATCACATGGTTTTATATTTCGAGGGATGCGAGTTTTTTTTTGTTGGTCTCTAGTTTTTATTACGAATCGTTAGGTAGGAGAATAATATTTCCATTTACCAAGAATCTGAATAAGGCATTGCGTTTAAGACAGAAGTAAGGATCTTCCTTTACTTTGTATTGCATTTCACAATGATATTCTTTTTAATTTGACGACCTCCGTGGTCGAGTAGCGTACGCACCAGTTTCAAGGTGTCGCTAGCTCTGAGGTCCCGGGGTCGATCCCCGGACGAGTCAATGTAGAAACAATCTTTTCTACATTGCCTCGGGTCTAGGTGTTTGTGGTACCTTCGTTGTTTCTGAATTCCATAACACAAGTGCTTTAGCTACTTACTTTGGGTTCAGAGCTATGTATGTGATGTTGTCCGCATTTATTTATTTAATATCCTTTGTATTATGCAATGTTAGGATTCTCGTTCAACTGAAGATGTTATATAGTACGAAAAATTATGTCATTTCAGTTTGAGTTGTTATTCAGGGCAATCGGAATTCGTACTAGGAAGTATCAAGATTACCTAGGATTCATAGGACATCAGAAGAATACAAATGGAAGAAGCATCTAAGTTACTTCAAACTTTGGCATCTAATATGCCTTATCAGTTAACAGTCAGTCCTGGCTATAGTTCTGCTGACTTTCTTATTAGTCTATTGATGTATAACACCATTTGTCTCGCTATACATTGAGCAGTCAAATTCATTAAATGTGTTTACAGGCGTCATGATTAATGAGAGCTTCAGGTCAGCTCAGAATGCAATTAGAGCAGTCCCGTGCTACAGACATTTGTGAGATCGCGGAAGCTTAGTACTACTGTCATAGTAAATATTTGAAGTGTTACTTATCAATAATAGAGAAGAGAGAGAAGTGAGAGAAAAAACAACTTGTTTCCTCTGAATTTAGTGACATAAAATCGTGAAAGAAATGTATTTTCATTCATTGCTTGAAAAGTTTAATTCTCTTCAATTTCACAATTTCGTTTGTCCTTCAATTATTTAGAAATACCACGTTCATGTATCACCAGAAGCAGACAGTTTGAAACAGATTTAGGTGTACCGATCAACAGCACGATGTATTCTCATGTTTAATTTCACCATGTTTGAGGTCACCGTTCACTGAATACATGTGTCATGTTCTGTCAAGAGTGTTTAATGTGCCGTGATGTTACGAGATCAATCATGTAATAACTAACAGACTGACAGTTGACAAAATGTGCATTAGTTAAATACGATGTCGCAATCCAAATTCTAATTAAGCATATAAGCTATGTGCAAATTGATTCATACATTCCAAGGACACCACATTTTGGCCAATATTGGCCACACAAATTCCTCCTCTGCGTATTGGCTAGAGTTAACACAGTTTGAGGGATGTAAGAGCCGCCAACATTGGCCATTGGTGCAACGTGATACTGACGGGCTAGCCTCATGTCGGGACTTCTTCAATCTTCACACGAATGGAAACATTATTGAGTAAAACTTTCCAATCACTTTTGTGTCGAATAGTCCGATTTTCCAACTGAATTTATATGGCGTTTGATTTTTTTGTCACGTGGTTGAAAGTTTAGCTATCACAAAAAAGTCGCGCGTGGTGTGGTGGTGAGCCGTGGTGAACCACATCGGCGGCTGTCGCGAGCCCCACTGCGCCCCATCCGCGAACCTCCCCGATCACAAGCCACGGCAGCACGCGATCAGCTATCTTCCCCGCCACATTTACATAAGTAATTTAAACTCGCTTTGGGTAATTTGAAAATAATTTGGTTGTATAAAGTTTTATGGCTGAAATATTAATGTGGATTCTTTCTAGAATCATTCTTGTGTATCGGTCGGATATCTGCTGGTTCTCTCCGGCCGTATCATGCATGTTTGAAATTTATATGTGTCATCACGTGATACCGCTTGTTCTGAAAGGGTTATGGTATGTTAGGCCTCACTAAAACCCGGCTATGTGAATTCCGGGGCCACAAGATATAGGTAGAGCACGCGTAGGTCACGGCAGAGGTAGACCATGGCGCAGGCTACCCAGACATGTTTAACGCAAAAATGCGTATATATGTATAAGTAACGTAAAGTTTTATGGGTTTATAAGATTGTAAACATGCTTTCAGCATTCTGCACTATTTTAATAATTCTATCAATATTTGCAAAACACAACATTACAGGTCAAAGTGCATTTGTTTTCTTTCATCATTGTGTCTTTCTCAGACTTTCCAGATGACTGCCAACCGCCCACACCTTGTACTGTAGGGCGCTCTGTGAAAGCTTTCAGACTCCCGCACGTCTCTCTACAGGGCCAAGGCCTCGTTCTTTTCTGTACGATCAATTACGAAATTTAAAAAAAAACATCCGATAATATGGTTTAACTGTTTATTGCATGCATCATGACTGTCTTTTTTCCGAAGCATTTTGAATGTGTGCTTGATGAGTCTGGGTATACTGCATAAATCCAGTTACAGTACATCCCTCCGAGTCTTCCAGGACCACTTTTCAAACATTTAAGAAAAATCGCTGAATAATGTTTTCACGAGCAATTAGCTTGAAGCGTGTCGGCTAGCGGGCTGGCGGGGCGTCGACCCCGCGTCACAGTGTCACCGGCAGAGATTACCCCCGCCCCCGCCCGCCCGCGGTGTTGCCAACACAAGCCAATTTGGCAGCTGCACGGTGCTAAATAACTACGACAAATAATATCTTTAACGGTGCAGTTAGTTAAATTTCATATTGCTGGATTGGTTTCGGGTTTCGTTATTATTCGTGGAGTAAATGTTATTAAATATAGATTGTTGGAAGTGTCGATTATGGTTCTGCGATTTTATTTATTTTATCTAATCATCTAATAGAATGCATATTTAGTAGATATCGGGTCATATGGTAGTTACTGGCTCCTTAGTATTAATAGGACTTACGCCTTGCATTACACTTCAAGAGTGGTTGGAGTTCATTTTTTTCTTCAAAAGACCCTGCATCTTATTACCCACATTTTTTTAAATAATTGTCTGAACTTTAAATAGACTATGCCATGAGATGTACGCCATTTGTTCTTAAATGTGTGTGTATAGCAGTTAAACAAGCAGTGCGAAATATTGCTGTATGTAAATATTACCAGACCTCAAATGCGACATCGACGACTCCTCTTACTTTATGTTAAAACTTAACTACAGACAATATTTCTCCAACAAATACCAACTAAAGCACTCGAAGCTTCATACAGCCGCAATTACCGAACCTAATTACCAACATTGTCATTGAAGGCGGGCAATATTTACCTCTGGCAACCCTGGGACATTAATCACTCAGTTTAGACGCTCACCGCGCGTAATGAACTATTGTTGCAATCAATAACGTGTGCATGTTCACTGGGATTAGGATTTTAGGGAGGAGGGGGGGATAAGAGAGGGGGGTGTAGGCGTTGATTAGTTGGCGGGAAGCTGATGTTTTGCGGATTGGATGTCGATTGGCGAATATTCGGATTTATGTTTATTGTAAAACAATGTTAAGAAAATTTGGGTTTCGGGAGGTTTATTTTATTGCGATTTTGGTGGGTATCTGTGTATTGCAGCAAAGTAAAACTCGGGTGATCAGATTTCAGAATTATTATCAAGATGTAGCTGTTGCCCAGTGGTGCTAAGCGTGTATATTGGGTTCGATTCTCGAGTTATTTCAAAAGTTATTGGTTTATATACCGTAAAAGTTAATAGACCAAGGTATAACTCAGTATTGTTATTCCTACATAGGTATTTTCTGACCTTGTTAGAAAACATGAGCTTGTTAGAAATTCTGCAAAGCTCTATTTTTCATTGTGAACAGTCATAAGAATAGTATAATAATAACTATATATTTTGAATCTAAGTGTAAAGTTTTTTGCGTACATCTGTCTAATATAGTTATTATTTGAAAAGCTATCTCCACACATACGACATGTGACAGACGGACATCACACTCCACTGCATTTCCATACCAATGATTGTAGACAATATTATGTTACTAAGTATTAATTATATAGAACACGTCTAGCTGTTGTAGTGACTCATTCGTGAGATCGATCGAACGTGAAGCACATGAACGCTTGCATGATATTAATCTATACTTATAATAAATCTGTAGAAGTGAAAATTCTGTACATTGAAAATATCAAAAAAATTAATGGCGGGGGGTGTTACTAGACCGACACCGATCCCAAAAGTGTGAAAAAAAAAAAATTTTTTTCTCTCTGCCTGTCTGTTTGTTCAGGTATCACGCAAAAACTACCGGTTCGATTACGATGAAACTTGGTATAATTATTCTTTATTATCCTGGGCACCACACTGGGTAGTTTTTATCCCGGAAAAGTATAAACAATAAAAAACAAACTTAATTTTGCGGTTAAAAACTCAATGATAAGTTTCGTCATCCACGCGAACGAAGTCGCAGGTACAGCTAGTATAATCAATAAGAATGAACACTTGCATTTAAATAAATAATTCTTGCGTTTCCTGAATATTGTACTGAATGTTGTTTGACAATATCATGAATAATTCAAAGTTTTTTTTTACAAGAAATAATTGTGAATTAAATTTAGTTATTTATTGAACTATCATTAGTATAAAATGATTTATTTTTCAGTTTTGATCAGTTATTCGATAGAAGGTATTTTTATCTTAGAGTATTATTTACAATTAAATACTTAAATCTAATACAAGAACAAACAAAGACTAAAATTAAATCTTATATAGATAAATAAAACTGACACGCGTCAAAATACTCATCGTCATCCGAAAATTAGGCACAATAACAAGTACACTGGAACGTTTATTAACCCGCCAGGCCGCCATTCACTGACTTAAAATAGCGGACTCGGGCCCCTGTACTAATACTAAATTATAGTTATAAAGTAATTTGATAGTCTTTTGTTTTTTATATGTAGATACATTACAACAAAAGTTATACCCTTTAATTTAAAGCTTAATTACACTGTCTTAAATAATACCATCCTTTATACTCACGACTGTACTACCTAGAGGGTTAGGTAGAATAAGTCACACGTAATAGGCGGGAATTATGCCGTTTGACGGGCACAATGCTAAATTAGCCAGGAGCGCAGCAGATAAGTGTCGAGTCTGCGCTATAAGAGGTGTAAAGTCGAGTCCTGAGCAAGGAAATGGATTAATTAAGGAATTATAACAATTTTTGAGCTTGTGTTTATCCAAGGGACGTTTCACAAGCCAATACTGATCGAATCGCTAAAATATATGAAAGTGACAAGTCTAAGTCACGTGGTATATCGAAATGAAATCTCATTTCCATACATCTAATGACAGTCTTTTAATCGATTTTTAGGTTATAGGGTATATGTTTTATGCCGATAATAAAAACAAATATCTAAGTAACTTTCTGTATATTTATTTGTGACAGATACATACATTGTGTACTTATATTGTATACAACTTCTTTAATCATTGTCTTTATGATTGGTTTATGTACAAACTGTGACTCGATTCGAATAAAACTAGATTTTAGTTACAAAAATAGACTAGCTAATGAATCTAGTTATGTAAAACCAAAGGTTAAGTATTTCCTTATGTGACGAACAGGTGATATCGCAAAAATTGTTGTCAATTTATTTCTGGTAGTCGTGACTTTTTAGTTATCAGATTTTTATTTTTATTTAATTTAATTCCAGCCTATAAACGTCCCACTACTGGGCACAGGCCACTTCCCATATAGAGATTTTTATTACTTAGCAGAATTTAAACCCTTATAAATAAGAATTTGACACGGAAAATAGGTAAAAATAAGAATAACCCTTGGCCCCCTTTAAATAAGAATAACCCCAAGTTAAATAAACATAGGTATTTTACTAAATTCACTTATTATTTATTCAGATTTAATAAGAAAATATCGCTTCAAGTAAAATAAAGTTAAAATTAAAGAAATATGTAGACACAAGATAATTAACTTTACTAAGTTTTATCAATTTATCACTAACCACACAGTTCAGTCTGAGAGATTTATCTAGCCAGTAACATTACAACAATTATTATTTAAATATTTTAACTCCCAAGCATTTAACATTAGCATACAATATTAAGATTTTTATCTAAACATAATAAATAAATAACAAGACAGTTAAATACAATAAAATTAAACATTTTTATTTTTCTTACAAAAAAGAAAAAGTAATGTGTTATTTTATTGTGATTGTCCTTTTATTTAACTGTGCAACTATAAGTATACTTAATAGCTTTATAGCAATAAAATATAATTTTATTTTGTATTTTTTTAGATAACAATTTAGTAGGTACCTTAAAATGTTTTCATTATTTTTATGAGAAATTCATAAACACTCGCAATTTATTTACATAAGAAATTACTAATTAATTACTTCATTTTGTTACTCTTATTTTAAAACATCAATTGATGTGGATATTATCAATCGTATAATGATCCTTTACAACTTAGTTTAATCTAAATGATTTTTCGTTCTAAAAAAACACTACAAATCAAGTTTGATTACGCTTCTGTAAATAACTAAAAAACAACAATGTACTTGCGATTACAGTACCAATCTGCGCTATTCCTGTTCCAAAATAGCCATCTTACAAATTCGTTCAATATTCGTTCAGCAGTTTAGCGGCTAAACGTGACATACATACAGACATGTGTATCGTTACGCTATCTGCAGTCGGGTGCACGTGGACCGCGCCGGGGTCGAGAGTCGCTGATATCTTCACCCTGCAACATTAATTATAATTATTACTTGTCAATGTCAAACAGATATCTAAAAAGACATGCAATGTGATCAACAGTTCACTAACACAGCAAAACTGATTAATTGAAAAAAGAAATTAAAAGTCAGAATTTTAGTTATCATTTTCATAGCGAAATAGTAAATAATAATAATAAATGGGGACAACATCACATACATTGCTCTGAACCCAAAATAAGTTGCTAAAGCACTTGTGTTATGGAATTCAGAAACAACGAAGGTACCACAAACACCCAGACCCGGGACAATGTAGAAAAGTGAGTTTCTACATTGACCCGTGCGGGGATCGAACCCGGGACCTCAAAGTTGGCGACACCTTGAAAACCAGTGCGTACGCCACTCGACCACGGAGGTCGTCAATCGTCCTCGTACTAATTAGTACATAAAATTTAAAAAATAAGATAATGTCATCTTTAATTAAATTTCTTCAAATTTCTTTAAATTTCTATTCCCTTGTGGGACAAAAGTCCCACAAGGAGATAGTTACTGTTAAACAAGGATGAATACTGTACTGTTTTTAGGGTTCTGTATGTCAGATTAAAAAAACGGAACCCTTATAGGATCACTCGTGTGTCCGTCTGTCCGTCGGTCACACACAATCAATTATCTCCGAATCTACTAGACCGATTGAGTTGAAATTTGGTACACATATCAATTTCTGTGACCCAAACGCAGAGGTGTGACATGAATAGATGAAATTTGTATATGGAAGTTCATTTTTGGGGGGAAGGTCGAAAATTAAAAAAATAATAATTGAAAACCGCATTGTGTGACATATCAAATGGAAGGTCTTGTTGTGAAGATCTCAAATGCCCCCCCCCCCCCCCCTATCTCTGAAACTACTGAACCTACAATTTCGAAAAAAATACGGAAATTAGTTTTCTACTTATAGATTATAGGAAAACCTGTAAGAAGTCCCTCATCCCTGGCATGATAGGTATCTTCGTACGGAACCCTCTTCACGCGAGTTCAACTCGCGATACCGGACATACTGGTCCCGTTTTTTCAGTGATCCCGCTACCTTTTGCCATACAACCGAACCTTTCAACCTCTGGACCACCAGGATCATTTAATTATAAATTCATACCACATATTTAATGAGACAATGGTTTACAAATTCACAATGCGATAAATTGTGCATTAATTACATGCATTCCTACATTCACGCGGATTGCGGCCCGAATTGTGGTCGCCTATTGTTTTGTTACAATCAACCCCGTAATGTTTATATCGTTAAATACCGGAAACAAAGATTATGGAAAAAAAGAGATATTCCAAAATGATGTCATTTAAAATGTGTAAACTATATTTTTTAAACCGTCTGCCTTCCTCGGACCTATTAGTCTATATTATGATCATTCCAGTCTCAAATACTGAAGATTTGGTTCCGATTGATAACGGTTTTTTTTTCTGTAGATAACTATAAATTGAAAGTTTGAGTAACCGCATCAAAATCGGTCTATTCGTTTAGGAGCTGCCACAGACAGACCTACTTCCGCAGAATAAATAGTACTGATAGTATACAAAATATATATTATTATAGACCTACCTTCTGCGATTCCAAAGAATCGTCAGTATTGGAACTTTGGATGATTTTGTATTGGTTCCTTGTTATTGATTCGTCGCTTGGTAAATATGCTCAATAGTTTATTACGTTTGTCCGTCATTACGGTGTAATTAGAGCTAATGTGATCGCGGTCTTCGGGACCGCTGTGATTGCGGTATCGATCCGTTATTGGGGGGTTATGTGGTGTTTGATACTCATTAATGGGCATTCAGATGAAAATAATTAATATGAATTTGTTAAGTATTTAGATGTGTGATTTACGGATGGCGTAGTGGTGCGTAGTGCCACTGTATAATGTGGTGGGGGATCGTTCCTCGTACGGGAAATCAATTTGAGGGACGCGTAAATAGGCGTAAATAAAAAATAAGGTGTATTTTCTGGCCTACGTAGTATTTGTAATCTTTCGATTTCTCTCGATTAGTAACAATGATTTGAAATCTTAAGGAATTTTTTTAAAAGGTGTTTTAGAAATCAAAATAGACTAATAAGCATTCCATAATTTAAAATACTAATTACTTAATTTGTTGACTATTACTAATGGTAAGGACACGTCATAATTATGCTTAGAGTTGACAAATATTTGTAAATCACACGGTTGTTTGTATTATGTAAACTTTTAACTCTTGAGTCTTGGCGCCTCATGTTGTTCAAAAATAACGTGAGTAATAAATCTAATTAGGATATCAAAAGATGTAATTAAAATTAGATTTCAATTGAATGCGCTACTTCCTATTTTTTTACGATTTATGTTCCCGACAAATTAAATATCTATTAAAGATCGCTTATTGCACAATAATAATCGATAAAATTCGAGTAAAATTTTTAAAATAGGACCTTTAAATAGTTGCAAACAACTGACCTCTATATATCCTTAAGGAAATAGTAAATACACAACTAAACAATATATTGCGCAAGGAAAGATGGTGTAGGAAACAAATGAAGCATGACGCCGCTATATGCACGACAACTAGAACCAAGGTCAGCAGACCTGTAACACACGCTGCCGGACACAACATAATTATTATAGTAATCAAATTAGTTTTTATTGTAATTTAGTTTTAAAATTACATCATAATTTTGCTTCTATATTTAGAACGATTATTTACACGCTACTATGTGAATTAATGTTACTGATTTGTAGCAAAAAAATCTTCGTCTGCCAATGTAAATTTAAGTAAGTATTGTTGATATCAATGAGTCATGGAAAGAGAATTTGTAGAAGATATGATGGATGACTTGAACAACACACAACCTCTTAAATAAAAAAGAGAAAATGAGTCATGTCAAGAGATAAAAAAATAGCACAATAATTGATAAAAACAGATAATTGCTAATTGATATTGACTCTTTCTACCCATTAATATGAAATCTCTGTCTGATACAAAAGAAAAAAGTATCCTAGTTTTGTAGACAGGAATTTTAGATAAGCGAATACAACCACATTACTTGTACCTACTCATAATAGCAATCAGTTGTTATAATGAGTTCTGTTTTCAATCTAAGTTATGACTAGCCTATTTTTCAGTTTTTGCCATACTATAACTTTAACTGTGTTACGCAATATAATGCAACTTTTTTGTCCATTATTTAATCATTAGGTACTTTTTTAATCACTGGAGCAACCATAACCAAATATTTCATTATGGCATATTTTATTAACCGACTTAAAAAAAAGGAGGTTCTCAGTTTTTGATTACTTATAAACCTGTTTATTTACACTAATTGCTACGCTACAGTTACTCGGTTTCAAAAGATGTCTCAATCTTTATCTTTTCCTTTTCTTACAAAAGGTTCGCTGTTTGTTTATGGACGGCGATCACCTATCATGAAAAGAAAACGAAGTCTTTTCCTTGTGCGTTATAATACATTCCTGACCTTTTATGTTTTTTATCTTAAAGTAAACATTGAGTATACAGTTATATTTTATTGGTATCTTTTGAAATACATTTTTCATATGTTATCTTTTCAGTTGTCAACTTTTAAATATAAAATACAGTATTTACGATAATTATAAAATAATGTATAGCTTCAGGAAATGAACGAGGAAAATAAAGACGAGAATGTCTTTCATCGCATTTTAATGTTTTGGGAAAACAAAATACGATCGTCGGCTCGTTAGTAAGGCCGCCGGCCGTAAAGAACGAGCACCGACCGAGCGGTCCCGCCTTCGGTTCTTGAGTTAGACAAAATTATGCTTTTGGTATTTTATGTATGGAAGGTGTCCTTTCTAGTTCAATTGTATCTATATGGATTAAATACTGTCATCGGGGTATTTCAGAAATATATTAAACGAAAGCGTGAAGAAAATAAAATGTGTAACGCGTACACACGTGAATTAAGTGTCACTCACAAATTGCATAAAAATCCTTACTGCACAAATGAGTTTTGTAGGCCTACTTTTTAGGAAAAAAAAATTACAGAACAACTCTCTACCTACCCTACCCTTTCAACATATCTACTGTCGTAATAACGTTTAAATGCAAGCATAAACAACGTATTTTCTATTTTAGAACCAGTTTACAAAATGGTGGAATCATATCGTTAATTATCGCATTGTTTGAGGTTTACTAAAAACTACTGATCGTGTGCATAACCGTGTAAGCGCTGCAGGCAGAATAAACAAACAAGAGAGTTTTTTAAATTACTAGTTTGTTAAAAATATTCCTATTCTTCGTACACTTTTCCCCAACTATGTTAGGATCAGCTTCCAGACTTTTCTTCGGCTTCCAGATAGGATTTAGATGAATCCAATCTTTTACATTAACTGGGTGTTTGTTTGTCCTCTACAACTCATTAATTGGAGAATAGAATAGGTCATATAATTTGATAAACTAAGCTGTCTAAGATCTAACCAAAGGCACGTATCATCCATACCAACGGAAAAATACAATCATAGTCAATCACTCATAAACCAACCGCGGCTAAACCAGTATAGAAAAAAGATGATCATTGACCAATTGATGTAAAGATCCATCAATTGATCAATCTTAAACTGGTCTTTTATCTGAAAATATTTTGCTCCTAATAATCTCCCAGCGTGAAAGTTTCAGTAAATTGTTAAAAGTAATGTATTTACCAACATTACTGCGGCATGTAGTATGTATTAGCTTCAAACAGCACCGATTGGTACCGCCACCGCGCGGCGCCGGTAATTAGCTTCAGAACTGTGTTGCCAGCTTAGAATTAATTATTACCACTTATACATAATGTTGACTCTTAAGTGTGTTACTGTCTACCTGTCAATTTCTGTCAATATCAAATCAAGTTATTTATGCAAGGAAGTTTTCGTTGAATTTGGTAAAACAGATTACTATACTTAGTAACTCATAGCCTAAACAGAATAATTTGAAAAACGATTACAAACACTTTAGAAGGCTACAATTTAACAAACTTACATAAGTAAAACATGAACTTTTATTCATAATTATAACAGCACTAATATTATTATCTTATAACATGTACGGGAATATAACCTTGACCTCATAGAACCCGCCAATAAGCCCCCATATCCGGGATAATACTCCCTCTCTCCGGGGAAATTCGTGACACTGACAACACAGTTACGTAGCACTAACACTGCGGTCCGCGGCTCCGACCATTTCATTTCGCGTGTTTTATATTTGTTTACACAAAACGGTTTCAATTGTGTTTCTTTTTCTAACTTTAGTTTTATAAACGAAATAACAACTTTTTTTATAGTAACGTAAGTTGAATTTTATCACCTCGTCTGCCTGAAGTAAATGGCAAATGTCACCTGAATATTTTTCAATGTTTCAGTTAAAGATAAATAGGTTAAATAATATTGATATAATTACTATTTATTATATAATCTTTTTATATATTCTAAAATCCAACCTTTAAAGACTAAAATTAAATCTTATATAAATAAATAAAACTAACACGCGTCAAAATACTCATCGTCATCCTTGTCAATGGCGGGAAACGTGCCCAGAAGGCTGGCAGCATTGCCACGTTGAATGGCTATGCCGATTCTCTGCGCAAGGAACAAACCAGCTCTCTGATCACGAGTAGAGTCTACCAAACGTTTTGAAAGTTCTTTAAAAAGATTTCGTGCACTCGGACCCCATGACCCGAGCGTTTCAACCCCAAACGGCTCGAAAATATAATTACCCATTAGGTTATTATACTTTCGCCGTTTAATATGTCTATATTCTATTATATATATTGATATATATATAATAGAATATAGACATATAACATATCAGTTGTAATTTCTTATTAATTATCAGCAACCTTTGGATAGCTCTCTGATAATGTATTATACATGAAACCTATCAATCAAAGATACTATATCTAACTATACATCAGCCACTTTAAAGAAATAATGAACGTGCTTTGGGATTATGAACCTTAATTCAATGACTAACAGTTCAGTTCCCATCACATTCAAATTACTTTTAGGCCCTTTTCGGTAATATTTGTCATTCTAAAATGAACTTAAACACATGTTGTCAAAGTTGATAATTGCGTAATTAGTAATAACGTTCAATTCTCTTTCCATTTTGGCTAATTATTAATCATAATAAAAAGTATTACTCATAATGTAATAACACTCCAATGAAGTATCAATATTGTTTCTATTTAATATTCATAAATAAATTGTATTTATTTTTTTTATCACCAGGTCATAAACATAATATACCATCACGCCTGTATCCCCGAAGGGTTAGGCAGAGGTGTACCAATGTACATCCACAGTTCGCCGGTATGTTTAGGTCCCATGTAATAGGGTGCGAGCCTATTGCCACTAACCGGGCACAAATCCAAACTCCGACCTGCTACTGAGAATTTCATAGAAAAACCCAGTAACACCTTGGTCGACTTGGGAATCGAACCCAAGACCTCTAGCGTAGCAGTCGCGCTTAGTACCACTGGGCCAACGAGGCAGTATGACCAGGTCACCAGGGCCTTTTATCAAATGATATGCAAAGGATTATATTCGTACCTAATAAGTATATTATTGATATCAAGTATGACTTATATTATAACATGCTTAATATTATACGACTTGACTCTTCTGATAACAATGTTTATTTTCCACTTAATAATAAAATATTATCAGTACTGCATAAGTGGACACGATTTAATTGATATGTAGTTTGTATATTATATTACTTCTATAATGAAGTTAATATTGTTTAGTTTAGAAGTGGATCTGTTTACCAAATTATCATTCTGTATAGTTCTTACTGTAGAGGAGCCTTATAAAATATATTTACTAAGTGTACAGCCTAAACCGCGATTTATGAAAATAATTATTCAGACAATAAGTCGCTGCCGCTGTTGCTGTCTATTTTATTTTACTGTATTACCCAATTAAATAAGTTGATTGTTAAGGCTGTTAACATAGGCAGTCAGTCAAATATTTAGCTGAATCCGGTAAGACTGGAAGCTGACCCTAGCATGGCTTGGGAAAAGGCTAGACAGAAGGAAAATAAGAAGTATTTAACAATATTTTGAAACTACGAGCAAGCATAAATGATTTAGTCGTATCACCTGAGATCATATGACATAGTTCCTGCCGGGCTCCCGCCTGCCCCTCGCGAAGGGCCAGGCGTGCGCGCGCGCCGCGGCCGCCAGGTCCCCGCGCAGCAGTGCCACCACGTCGTCCAGATAGCGCAGCGCCCGCGCCTGCGCGCCCAGCTCGCGCGCCGCCAGCGTGCACCGACGTGCGCGGATTGATGAACTCTGCAACACATACATAGAGGTTTTTAGGTTATTTAAATAAATAAACATGAATTTTTGATAATAATTAATAAAAAGGGTAAGGTTCTTTTGGTAAACATTGAAATTTTACAATTTGAAATATCTATTGTAAAGTCATTAATTAATTAACAAACTTTTATGGTCACCACTGCTGGACTTATTATGGTCTCTTCTAAATTACACAATATACCTACATAGTAACAGTACATCCTCTGTAATTATATGAACACATACATTTAAACCTAAATATCTCCGAATGGTAAGATAGAGCAGACGTCTTTTAACTGTCTTAAAAGAACATACCTAAACTAATTACAAGTTCCGTTAGGTAACACATATTGTACTTAACTAAATATTATAAAACGATTTATACTTAAGTGTCTATTTTTTTATTGTTTCTAAACGTCTAATTATAATCTAGATTAAATGATGAATGGTTTTGGTTTTTACTATCTACTATAAAGAACTACAACGAACCATTTTGTTTACATAAAGCTCCGACATCGGCCATTGAAACATACATTTTTAATGGCAGTGTCGTAGGCAGTCGCACGTAAACGTTTCCACGCATGACAATACAGCAGGGGCCTCATTCCGCTATTTAAGATTGGCTTGAATTGACCGAATGACCTGCTTTATTTGGTAATTTTTACGATAATTGGCATTCTGCTAACTGACATTACGATCATTCTCTTCGAGAGTTCAATGAGATTTTATTGTAGGCTTATCTGAATACGAAAATAATGACAAGTACACTGACCGACCACTGACATGCATTTAAAATAGCTGAATCGAGGACCAGTGGGGACACGTGGTAAACGATTGAAACTAATAATAAACGCCATTATAAATTAATACCGAGGTCGGTAAATGTTTCCTCGTAGATACGGGAATAAGGACACAAATATTGGATTATTTAACACGATATTAAATCGGAATATTCCAACCTATAGGCGGTAGGTGTTAGAAATTATTGTCTTCTTTGCCGACTGCGCTAGAAGAGGGGTTAATTATTATAACTTCATTAGGTACCTACTAATTAAACGTTATATATGTTTTGTGCGAAAGCTTTTTTTTTAAGAGATCTTTGCAGTTAGCCTGAGTGCAGGCTTTGACTGCTTCACCGGACTTTTGGCGAGGACCTTAAGGCCTGTAGCCAGACTAACTACGTTAGCAACGTCCACTAAGGGCATCCCCTGCGGGGTTCGGACCTCGACTTAGTGCTTTGCCAACAATCTTAATAAGGCAAAACAACAAGGGATGGCTGGATCTAAGTTTTTATTATTTAGGGACATATTTTAATTGCTAGTTTGGCCGGCTCGGGCCTGCTTGGTGTAGGGACGAGGGGAAGAACGAAAGTTTATAAATTTTTATTTGTATGTTTGTTAGATCTCGTGGGATAATTCAGTTTCTCAGATGAGAGTGAACTCATAATCATGTTTATTTAAATATTGTGCGCTAAAGTTTATGTCTTTATCTAACTAGGTATGTTACTTACATAATAATATCTAGTTAGATAATATTATAAAAATAAGGTAAAAGTTTATTCACAATAATAATAACTGTTGAACTCGAATCGGTCAATATTATGGTTTGTGTAACATTGATACGGATTAATATTAAATTATAAGTATAGTTATTTTGTTACTCCAGTTATTACGTAATCATTTTATTTAACATAAATATTTCCTTAGCAAAACGTTCGTTTTATCTTATTTTGTTTTTAAATGTTCATGAGATTATTGGTTCAATCTTAATTTGTCATTTAAATATAAAAAATGTGGTTAATGTTACATTTTAATATAATACCGGAAATGTTTAAAGTTTAAACAATGGTTTTAGCTAATATTCATTCGATTTGCATTAATCGGTAATTAACTGATGAATAAATTGAAGTTAATTACCTCATTAATAAATACTTTTTAAGGTCATCTTTATTTTACAAACAAAAATGTTTTGCTTGTACTTCAAAAATGTTTGATTGATAATGGAGAGAGTTTTAGAATACTTCATAGATATGGTTATTAAGTACCCATTTAACTGAAACTTTCAGTGTACATCGCACGCGTCGAGTAACTTTGGAATTAAACTGTTGGCCGACGATAATGGATAGTATAGTTAGTCGATGTTAGCTATAATGAAATTAAAACATACACCGTGTATGTAGAGGCCTGCCTGCTAATATTAATGGCGAAGTTACCCCGTCTCTATACTATCAGCCGTAATTCAATAAGTCTTGGTATCAGATGATTTATAAAAACGAATGCACATACCAACGTACGCGTCCATAGGAAAAGAATTCGTCCAATTTGTATAACTTACATAGAAATGGACGCGCTCCAGCGGAACTCTACTAGAATCGTAATTAACGACGCGCACAATTAATGTTTCGTATCACTAACACCGAAGGCACGCGGCGATCCACACGAAAACAAGTGAAAGTGCCGCCGACAAGATAACGCATTACTTAACAATGCAGACGTGCAGACATACACGCTGGTGACCGCTGCACGCTGGCCCACCAGCCTGCCAGTCTGAACCAATGTAATGCATGCCGCTTACGACACTCATGTGCTCCGGAGCTCGCTAATTCTCAGCGCTACACTACGCGGCCTATGAGTTATAGAACGAAACTAAAGGAAACCGATTTCCTCCGACGAGGTCGGTCGGTGCCGGCGGTGGTGCTGCGTGCGCTAAGCTATGTGCTAGGCGTGCGTGCGAAGCGGCGGCAGCAACGGTACCAACGCGTCAGGGGCGGGGGCGCGCCGTGCGCCGGGCCAGCACCTGCAGGTCCTCGTGGATCTCCAGCAGCTCCAGGTGCAGGTCGCGCGACTGCGCCAGCAGCGCGTCCAGGCGGCGCGCCGTGGCCGACAGCGCGCACTCGTCCTGCTCGTCGTCCTCCACGGCCAGCGCCAGGCGGCCCAGCCGCTCGCGCTCCATCGCGTCCCGGCCCGCGCCGCGCCGCCGCATCTCCTGCAGCAGCTCGCGCGAGCCCTGCTCGTCCGCGCGCTCCTCCTCCTCCGCCTCTCGCAGCTCGTCCGCCAGCGAGCGCTCCGCACTGCTGGGGCTCCGTGGTTTGTGACTAGTTTCCTCTGCGGCTTCAGCTGGCTCCGGGTCTGTTTCGAACTCCGGGGACTCCGGGGGTCTGTGATGAGACTCCGGGGTAGTACTCGTTGAGAACAGAGGGCTGGGAGACTGGAGGGCGCGTTGCAGGAACCGTCTGGTGTCGTCATCTAGCGGCCTGGTGAGGCGGCGCGGCGCAGGGCGCACGATGGCCTCGAGCGCGTCGCGGCCCGGGTCGTCCGGCCGTAGCAGCTCCAGGATGCGCGCGCGCGACGGCGATATGGTGGAGCACACGTCGTAGCGCGCCACCAGTTTGCCCTTGCCGGGCGCGTTGTGGATGTCGCCGGTGGGGCTGTAGGCGCGCACGTTCTCGCTGAGCAGGCGATAGTTCCGCAGCTGGAGGTTTCCCTCGGGCGGCAGGTCCGGGGTCTCGCAGGCGGCGGGATCAGGCTCCACGATCTCAATGACGTGCGGTGCGCGGGCGTCGTCGCGCGGTGGCGGCGGGATCACGCTCATGTCGCGCTCGGGCGGCGCACGCGGCTGCACTGCGCGCGCTCGCCTCACCCGCACGCCGCACCGCGCGCCGGACCTGACGCGCCGCGCGCTGCCCCACAACTGCACCCTACGCACGACGCACTAGTTCAATTCCCTACGCACAATGTCGATATAAAATCAGTGTCAATTACAATATCATATAATTGTCATATCTATTTTTAATATCATAAAATTGTGCGAGTTCCTTCGAGTGGTGCGTAGTTAAAAAGCAGTGTAGCGCTGTTTCACTTTTCTTTAGTGTATTAGATACCGGAAGATCTGATGATTATAAACCATCATGTATTAAATTTAGGTTGCATTGCCGGAGAATTTTCAGTAGTTTAAACATTTATTTATTACTTACATTTATTTTCAGTCGACAGCGATGTGGAAGATATTTTGATGCCATTTTTGTAGAGCTTCTAAATGTATACTTATACCTACATTTTTCTAACTATTAGAATTAATATTTAATCGCACATATCATTATAATTGCACACATATAAGTATGTGCGTGCAGTAATCAGGGTAGACAGCGCTCGAGGCCGTTCTTCACGTAACGCACCAGTAGCACATGAGTAGATAAACGGTACAGAGGCAAAGCTTCTTAAGATCGTGCAAAATTGTTACCTATTTTGTTAGGGTTGTCACAATAGGTGAAGACAAATCAAACAAAACGTTTTTTAAATAGTTTTAATAGTCAGTATAATAGAATATATAATAGTATGATAGAATAGTTTACAAATTACTTACTCTAAGAATTTTCTTTTTATAATTTTTAAATAAAAAATACCTACCGTGTTGTACAAATTACTCTCTTCTTATTATAAAAAGGATCATACAATAAAATAAAGGTACTTGCTTGAAAAAGTAATAACCAAATATTTACTTACCTAATTGTACTCCTTGGGATAGTTAAAGTATGATATATTTTTGTTTTCTCTATTATTATTCATACACACGGTACAATAAACAACCATTATTATTAATATAATACCACGTTTTTACAACTAAACTTATAAAAACTTAAACTTGCAACTAACAAAACAAACAGCGTGCGTCGGACTGACCCTTAGATTGTACACTGGCTGTGCCAGCGTAAACTGGTTTTTTCCAGTCTCGCCGCGTATGTGACAAGCGGCCAGTGGTCACGCACACATGCCCCGCGCGCTTGTGTGCGTGCAACCGATTCGAGCGGTTGTTCGAAGCTTTGCCTCTGTTCCGTTTATCTACTCATGTGCCAGTAGCTTGCGTGCGCGACAGTACTGCACTGATAACTGCACTTTATGGGCGCGACTGTACTAGTTCATACATGTTATTGTTACAATTAAACAATAAATAAACACAAAAAAAAGATTAATTACATTTTAAGTAGATAAGTATATTATATTCTAAGCGCATGCAAATGCGCATAAAATACTTATATATTAAATCAATTACGTACCTATGTTATGACTAATCAATTAAGACATAATGGGTAACCTGACATAGATATGTAATCATTTCTTTCCACTTTATGTACTAAATTGTAATTTGTAATGTCCGGTGATACCTAACTGAAATTAAATTTGGATCACAGATTGTTGTTTGACAATGTTATACATAAAACTAATTTCTCTAAGCATAAAACAAAAGATTATTTCCTTTTCATTACGAATTAAGAACCTCCTTCTTAAATTTATTTTCTTGAAGTCGGATACAAAATTATTAAGAGAGTTCCAAAACAAATGACCATCTCCATTCGAATTTAGTTCCATATGTTTTTAGACGTCCGAAAAATTATAAAGCCCCATTCCCACGAGTTTAGGATCGCGATAGCCGCGCGACTGAGTGTCGGCTAGGAAATTGGTATCGCCAACATTGAGGCGGTCGTGTCGGTGTTGCGAAGCCGGCCGCTACATGCTCGCCCGATTTCCGGACCGTCTACATGCGCTCTTATTTCGACAGCCACTGTGTGATAAATACTTTTGTTGGATTTTGTATCTGCTGTATTTGTTTTTTAGCTTGTGTTTCCAAAAACTAAAGGGAGTCTATATCCGTGGTATTTACTAAAACCTATGACATTTGGACGGTCACTAAACTGGAGCACATTTTTTCGGTGGATATTATTATGAAAGTACGACGTGTCGGTCTCCTACTAGTTAATACTACCTACTACTAATACTACTAGATATCTGCAATACCCAATCTAACCCAGAAGTCCGAAAACTTTTTTCAGATCTTTCAGCGTATCTTTGCCCTAAGAATAACAGAATACCGAAGTTACTTCTGTATAACAAAATACTAGTTGTAGGTAAGCAAGCTTACAGTGTATGTATTAGGTCAAAATTGAAACGACTGTCTTTATATCGGATGATAAAAGTGAAATAGAGAGCAAGGCAGTATGTCCTTCTATCTCCTTGACCTTCCATATACCAAGCTACCGTAACTAAACAGGTTGATAGAACATTGTTCCTAGCAATGTCATATGTGACATAGCCAGTCGTACATATAATAATTTATTTTATAATTGTCAAATGATTCACATAATACATGAGATTTGTCATTGTGTCCTTGACTATTCGTCGGATACCCAAGAACCTGGATTTGCGTAGAGGCTTTTTCGATTCCATATGCTTCGTAATGTAAGTAGAAACACCTACAAAACAAAGTATGTCACCAAAACAAAACCGAATCCACGCGTCGTCAATTAATAAAAAATCACGATAGTTTATCATTGCGCTTGCGTGTCAAATTATCAAAGATAAGGTGATATCGCGGAAATAATCAGTGATACGCACAAGTGGCTGGTAAATTCGGCGGGCAGTTATCATCAGCGGTGGTCTGGGGTACCTAACAGCGGCCTCTCTACCATTTGCTCGGTCGGTTGGTATTCGAGACCTCTGCTGATCCTGGCCTCTTTCTTTTTTTATCTTATACCTCTTTTTTGACGGTTAATCTTGATTAATTTGTGTAATTATCGATTAATTATTGATTCGGTCGTCCTTTTCTGTTGCTTTTTTTGTTTATCCTTGATTTTTTATTGACGATTTTTTTTTGTTGATTGATTCTTTTCTTTATCATTAGCATTAGGAAATACATAACATGGGCACACCATACATATATCTACATCATACACAACTTACAAGGACTGCACGGTAAATTTATGGTCCGTTTAAATACGTGTGCCTAGAGGTCTTTTATACACACAAAAACGTAAACACGTCTTATAATTGAAAGGTTCACCTAAATACTCTGTCATCATTTACTGTATACAACGATGCAATTATTAGGAAGTAGTCCATAAAAGGTATCGTACCTAACAGGGTAATTTTGAAATGCTACGGTTCACTTTGCTTTGCTTTGGTTTTATTAACAATCTTGACACAAAACAACATCTTTCAATAAGGAACTATAATACCTATCGAACATAATAAATAGGTACGTACATAATTCTATGCAAGAAAGTATTAGGCGTTCTCAGGTGCTAGATAAAGAAATGACTAGTACGATATTACTCATAACATTATCTACGTGTGGCATTCCATCGAGTGCAACCCAAATAAATATGACATTGATACTACAGGTAATTCCTAAAATCGTGTAACAAACACTAAATGGCTAGCTCCCAACGCAAAAAGAGGGGTGTTGTTTGTTTTGCATGTCTGACTGTGGTACTGTAGCTCTACTGTTTATGATGCAGTTTTTTTGTTTAAAAGCTGGCTTGACCCAGATCGCCTCGAACTGCCTCGTTGGTCTAGTGGTGCTAAGCGCGACTGCTACGCTAGAGGTCTTGGGTTCGATTCCCAAGTCGACCAGGGTGTTATTGGGTTTTTCTATGAAAATTAGTAGCAGGTCGAAGTTTGGATTTGTGCCCGGTTAGTGGCAATAGGCTCGCCCCCTATTACATGGGACCTAAACATACCGGCGAACTGTGGGTGTACATTGGTACACCTCTGCATAACCCTTCGGGGTTCGGGGATACAGGCGTGATGGTATGTTTTGTTATGTTGACCCAGATGGTTCTAAGCTATAATTCATGATGTTCAACATTTTAACAGTTATTATTAATTTCATAAACTTTGCAGATATCTATTTTTTTTTTTTTATCTGCTGTTATGTGAACTTACTTCTGCAGGAAGATGTTGTATATTCCCCTTCTGTATGTATAATGGGTAATGTGCATTGGTCTATTATAAGCATAATACGAGTACTGTCAAATTTTACTAGGTTTTGGAGTTTTGACCTGGTTTTCAGATTCTGATGCTTTACGTTCTTTTAATTATGTTTTTGTAGCCTACATAACCCTAACGTGATAATTACTGGCTTTAATGCTTCGGAATGTTTTATATGTATACTAAACATATAAAACATTCCGAAACATGAACTTTGGCTAGTATGGTAATTATACAAATTCGTAACACACAATTTTTTACCTTCTGAGAGACAGGACATATCACGTCAAAGGATGTCACCATCTCGGCCTTCGAAGCTAAAAATATAAAGTGTTTCATTGTCATTCGCAAGTGACGGCTAATCTTAGCACCATTCCATAATTCCTTATGCTCTTGTCAAAAAGATACCTATGAGTGGAGGGCCCTTGAGTCGAGGGCCCTCATGAGGAGTGGCAGCCAGGTGAGGGGGGCAGGGCTCGGCAAGGGAACCCTTCTGCCGTCAACTTGACTAGTCGGCGTTGGTCTGAGGACCTGAACGACGCTGGTTCGAGACTAAAACCGACTTTAGGGGGTTCCGCCCTTCTTATCTTTGGTGGTCTCATATATTTCATTGTTTCAGTTTTTTGTGACTTTTGCGGCGTATTTTCGGCTTTATTTCCTTGTTGATAAGGATTTTGCTACTCATTTTGTATGCACAATACTTAGATACTTCAGGTAAAACTGAGTAATGCATTGAGTCATATGAAAGTACATTGCTAGATAACTATATTATTTTTGTATAGTATTATTGTATTTTAATATGGGCCTTTGGTGCCTGATTCAAATAAATAAAAAAAAAATAAAAAAAAATGTGTTTTTGTAATGAACCGTTTTATTATAAATATATGTATACTCTCAGAAGCAGCTCTTTCAATATGATTTAAATCCGAGTTAAAAAGAGATCCAAATACCCAAAAATACTTTTAATGATACTTCTCTTATTCTTCTAGTTTGAAGATGTATTTTATTCAGAGAAGCCGGTTTCTACCTACCACCATTTGTCTTAAACGAAATATTTTCATTCCTCTAATAAATCATTACATTAAATAGATCACTTTAGTACTTAGTTTTATACAAACGTATCTAGATCCGTATTTACATCTAGTACCTGCCTAAGCAGCTGTTCTAAGAGTCAAGTTAACAATATAGTCTATCTATCTCCCGGTAATTGGACGGATATCAGGTGGCTGTTCCGTACAACCTGATATTCTGCTGCATCTTAAGATCGCAGCTTCCGAGCATTGCAGTTTCAGAAGTAACTTTATGAAACTAAAGGCTTGTTTTACAAGCTAGAAAAACATGTATTAAATTACAATATCGATGTTGTAATAAGAATTAATTTTGCGAACTGTTCTTGTTATTTGAGTTTTTGTTATCTTTTTTTTTATGTTTTATTTTTATCAACTAATTTTAGATTCGCCATCCGTTAAAGTATCCGGTGTTTGCTAGACTGATTAATGCTCGCCTGATTAACGATTAAGATTAAATCTTGTGTCTTTTTAATATTATTTCAAACTTACAGTTTTAGCCAAATATCTTATATTCTAAACATAAGCATTGACTGAAATTCTCATAATACTATTTCAAAATTCCCTTCACGCGATTGTTTGAAACTGGATCACACAGTCAAGTTCTCCGTAATCGTACATAATGCAAAACGGAAGAAGAGGAACAGTAGAAAAAAGTTTTGGCGGCTGAATTACACGTTACCGAAAATAAACCATTATCATAATCGGCAAAATATTGTTACAACATTATAACCATCCCCTGTCCTAAACTACAACAGTGATGACGTCACAGTTTATTTCCTTCGTTCTTTTTACTATTCGGCCATTACGAAAAATACGAGTTGTTAATACCAGTCGTATGAGTGTTAGTAAATAGAGTAGTATCAGTAGTATGCAGCATTGATTGGGCGAGCGCCGAGCGTTCGGCTTCGGCCCTCGGCTTCGGCTCGCTCGGTTCATTCACTCAGTGAGTCATCGCGCGCGAGCCCGCGGGACGCCGAAACAGAAGGAAATGCTGAGGGTTGCCAAGCTTGCTTTTGGCGGGATGAGTTTAAAGAAGATTAATTTATCTGCAAATCGTTTTAGGTCCTTTTTTGAGCAGCTTTTAGCGACTATCTGTGCTAGTACATAGTTAATAGTTATTTTGTATAGCAAGTGTATTTTCGACCGTCATTTGATGGCTTTAAATAAGGTCTATTGGTTTACTTTTAAGCATGATGCAAAACGTTAAGAGTCGGCGTCATTTACGAGCTATAGCCAATAGAACTATTTAACTCACTATTTTACGGCTGAGGGCTATTACGTATTTCGAAGAAGAAGAACTTGTACGCCTTGTCGTCCACTTTCACCTTACCAATGATGACCCTCCCGTTGTCACAGACCATTCAGCTCACTCACGCCTGATTCTAAAGCTTCTAACACCAAGCATATTCTACTCATTTTCTTTCCCAATTTTCCTGACAGCAACCCTGCGTAGTAGGGCGCGTGCGGGGAAGGAAGGGGGCAGGAGGGGGTTCGGGAGCGGGCTCGCATGCGCGCTGCGGGCGCGGTCGATAGGCCGGAGCTCAGTCCGCGCCGCGCCGGGCCACACTGAGCCCGCGCCGCCCCGCCATGAGGGCGCGCGCGTATCTATTCCTCCTCGTGGTTTATGCTACCTACAGCCATGCCGAGAAGAGCAAATTCTGTGAGTCTTTACTATAACCCTATATTATTAAATTTCCAAAACGCTCGTGTCAAATTCGCTCAGTTTTCCCATTTTTTGTGTAAGGTTCCAAGTTTCGGCGTCTTCTAAATCCTCGTGTAATTCCGGGATGAAGCTGAAGTTTATTCGATGTTTGTTTTATAAGTATGTCTAAGTAAAGGTACACATCAAGGGGAATTTCGCGGCATTTCGTGCGTAACACGGAGCGTAAGTGAGAATTCTCAAGTTCCAAAAAATCTAACCCTTATTGGAGGGAGTTAAGCCTTTCTCTCAAAATTACCTTCAGGTTAGTTATGTAAAATTACGTTTCTCTTATATTGCCCGGAAATAGGTCACGGAGACAATAGGCAGTGTAGAGGCGCCGCCGGCCTCCCTTAGCCGCGGAGTGTGCGTTTAATATACTAGACAATTCATTACCCTTAGTTTGGGCGGACGACTTTCTTTATATCGTACGTATCCTTAACGATATTAGGTCGTTACGGCGACGTGTCGTAACGTCTAAATTATACTTTATAAATGTGTAATCTGTTTTATATTGTTCGTGAGGTTATGTGTATTGATGTCGGCGTTATCGATCCCGTGTATCAGGTTTTCGGGTTTCCTTTCAGATAGAAAACGTCTTCAGCTATTATATTATGTGGTTTGAAAACATATAAAGGCGAGCCGGGTTTTTATTAAAGCAGTTTTGATCGAAGTAGGTTTTATTATAACATTCACTAGTTGCTCCATGCGGTTTTACTCGCGTGGTAGTCGGTAGTAGATAAGATGTTTCTGTTAAGATTTCATGTGTTATGAGTAGACTTTCAAAATTATTATCTACAATTCTTATTATAATTTTATTGGTCGATCGAAAATGAAGGTGGTTAATATTTTTTTATTGTCACACCTACTTGACCTATTACGACTAAAACATTTTGAATGAGGCAATGAACAGATTAACAGAAAATATCAATCCATTCACAACATAACACTATAACTTTATCAGTGGTTTTGTTATGACCATTTTAATTACTTATTATGTTACTGGAAGCAAAAATTAAGTAAACAAAATATTCATTACATACCTACCTAATAAAAAGTTCTCCATAATTAGAGTACTAGTAAGTTATAAGCCATTTTTCGTTGTTACTAATTAACAAAACTATTTATAGTAGGAAGTTCCAATTTAGTTATAGGTAGGCTTAATGGTATAAACATTATAATTGACCATCTCTGCCCAATGGCTAATTTATACGGCTTTGGATAAACCGATCTTCAGTTGAAATCCATGGCCAAACAAAAATCTTGTAGTAAATCGCAAAGTATTGTCTCACGTTGCTATGAAGTACTTTCTGAATTTCAGGAGTATAGATATAAAGTTAATACTTTAAGTATTAACTTTATCTATCTATTTATCTCTGTGGAAACTTATAGACACTGAGAAAGATAAAGAAAGACGTATTGATGTAACTTCATCTACCACCCGAACTAGGTTTAATTAAAGATGTGATCTGATTATCTCGGCTACAATATTTTCTAGATATATATATATAATACTAGCTGTAACCGGCCTGCGTTGCAATGGAATTTTTTCTACGTAGCACCTGCCTACTACCTGCCTACTACCTACCTACTACCACTTAGGGTTATGAAAAATAGATAGTAGCCGATTCTCAGACCTATTGAATATGCATATAAAATTTCATAAAAATCGGTCAAGCCGTTTCGGAGGAGTATGGTTACTAACATTGTGACACGAGAATTTTATATATTAGAAGATGATTGATTGATTGGATAAAATTAATCGAAGAAAAAAACCGCTGACAAAAAATGTTTTAGAACACTACAATCAAGTAAGATTAAATAAAAATAAACCTTATTATCACCTACATTTTATTACTTCAAGATCACGAGTTACTAAAATACTTGTTGATCTTCTGCCAGCCCTCGGACAGTTTGTTAGCGATCTTATCCACGGGACCTGGTCCCCCACAGTGCCTGGGTCCCCCAGCCAGAAGCACCGTCTCCCCTGGAGCCAGCTTTAGCGTCTTCTCCATCACGAGATGAGAGGCCACTGAGAAGCTGGAGCCAGTAGAACTGGTGGCCACCGTCATCTCTGGTGGTATTCCTGGGATTCGTGAGGGTTGCACTTCAGTCGGTTCTTTAGCTAAGTTGGAGATGAGTAAGAGAGATCCCGCTGAGCCCCATCTTAGAACAGCGACAGCTCCATTTAAGCGTTTGATCTGAAATATTTTAGAACATTAGGCATTAAAAGTTAGCCTAGTAAAATTAGACACGAAAGGCGGACTAGCGTAGTTTCGAGTGAAATTTGGGAGATACTTAAGACACAGAACAAATGATCGTGCGCATCTCACAAAGATTTGTCCTGGGTGGGAATGACCACGACCTCCGGTATAGCAGTCAGGGTCACTAAGAGACAGACGACCGATTGATAAGGACTTGGCAGATTGTTACAGACTAAGTTGATTGATACGAAGGATGTAGGGTTTAAAGATGTAATTCATATAGGCAGGGTTGTAGGCAATAATCCAGGCTTACATTGTATTGCGGCTAGTGAGCGGCGGTTGGATTCCATTCCTAATCGCCGAAACAGCGTGGGCGATGACAAGACTAATGAGGCGAATGAATAAGAGGATTATTTAGGACATGAAAAGATACGTCTGATCAATATACGATTTTTTATGTCATTTGGTAAAAGATAAAAAGATTTTAACTATCTCAATTTTATTACGATGGATGTATTATTTAACTTATAACTTGGGTTTTTTTTATCCTAGTTCTACATAAAAATTGCGGACGGTGGAAATGTGCTTAAAAATGTTGCATCGTTGCATTTTTTCCCGTGATAGAAATTAAACGGACACATTTTAGAGAAATCCAGTTAGCTATAAAAATATCCTTATAAAAATAACTTGATTCTGTAAGCATTTGATGGTGAAGCCCATCCACACGCTCATGTTGTGTATTTTAGGTGTCCTGAGGGTAGAAAATTCATTAACTTGATGGACATTTAATTACAGCTACATACTGTTAGAAAGAGGGTTAAAAACCGGACCTTTTTTATGTTTTAACCTATTTATTTTAACGGTGTGATAACAGTGGAATAAAGTGAATGGAGGTGTAGTGAGATTTTAACTAATATGTTGAAAATAGTAGTACATAGGTATAGTAGGATAAATAATTTAATGTAATGAAAAAGTATGGTATGATTTCGAGGAAAAAATGAAAGAAAGAAATATTAGACAAAGGGAGTAGGTACTATCTGACAAAATAGTTAGTGCCTGATGAAACACGCAAGCCAGATATTAACTCAACTGAAGTAACAAAATGAGTTTTCCTCATAAAGACTTATACGTAACTTGCAATAAACTAATAAAGAAATATCAAGCCAGCACTCTACTATATTACAATCTTTAAAAAATGATCACTCCCAAAATGATATGGAGTCACATCCGAAAATTGTCGCGGATATTCCTAATGAATTACGGTTCAATTCCCATATTTTTCTATCACCCCATGAGAGGAACATCATCTCCGTGCGATGGAAAAATATAGGTCATAATGGCCACTTATCTCTGAGCCAATTGGGGGAATGGGTTATTGCGAATTGCGCAAGCGTTCAGTTCCAAATCCGCTGTGTTTGCTTGAGCGCCGAGTCTTATTTTGCTTTGATATAAGGTTCAAATTTAATACGATTTGTAGCAAATATATTTTTACTTTGTTTTTATTTTATTATTTTGAGTTCAAGATAAGAACTCTAACATTAAGTTCTATAAATAGTAAAGTGGACGTAGGTTATATTTGCTTTTTTACTCGTTTAATTTTAATAGTTTTAATCTTACGTTCAAAAACTACTTGCTTCATACGTACCTCTACGTGTGGCCCAAAAGCTGGTGACTTCCTCAACGCTGCAGCGACTCTCAACACCCCAACATGACTGAAATCATTCGCAAATTCTGCCTTCGCATTAGCATATCTATAGTTCGGAGCTAATGGCAACCAGGACTCTCCTTTCGTGAACCCTGCTGTAGGGGAATCATCCCAGGGGAATGGGGCAGCTGCAGGGTAGGCCTGGTTCGGCCAGCAGTTGGAAACTGTAGCCCATTCCAGAATGGTGTCTGCAGCTGCCAGCTCGTCCCCTTGCTGGATGACTGCAGATCCTGGCAGGTTCAGGGCGAGGAGGTTGACTGCGTCAACCATGTCACTTCCATAACGTGATGCTGTGCGGCTCTCGTTGGTACTACTTGTCTGATAAAAAAACACAATTCATTTTCTCTGTCGCCATAATTTGTTAAATAATTGAAAATAACAAACGGGTAGGTACTTTCTAGTGACCCAATTTATGCAGCGATCAATTTCACAGTTCTACAATTTGTTTATGAATTATGTTTACACTAAAAAATGTTTACTTATATGTATAAAAGATAAAATTATACTCACAAGCCAAGTAGGATAGAAGTCTTGAGGAGTAGTCAGCAAGGACGCGTAGAATCCCAGCACCATCTCATTAGTAGACCTGGTGGGAGACGTGAGGGCCTTGCTCAGGATGCTGTTGGCTCCGACGCCACCTTCTCCATAATACCTGGCCGCTTGCTCCGGTTTTAAGGAAGACTCCACTAAAATAACTCTGCAACAAAACGACTTATTACTGTACTCGTATATAAATACGTAAGTTTAGAGAAAATCTTATAAGACCAGCTTCTTGGTTTACAAGCTCATAATCTTGTTGTAGGTAATTGTGGTTTTTAAAAATACATCTTTCATAAACTTACGGCGTCTCCAACCCAGCACTGCGCACACAGCTCATGGCATCAGCCACCAGTCTCCTCAGCAGCTGTTCTCCACATCTCTGGTCCCTCGGAAAATCCAGTCTCAGAAGTACTCCCGAGACCCCTCGCTTCAGCCAGGCGCACTGAGACACTGACAGCGTCGCTGTTAGGCTCTCAGAGCAGAGGTTTAAGATAGCTTCATTGCTGGAACTCGCCCAATATGCTTTACGGGTCTCGTGCCACGACCAGGAATCTATACCTTCTTCAGGCTGCAAAGGATTAAATACATATTAGCGTTTGGTTTTCTCTGCAGGCCCTTACCAATTAACTTTGTGATTCTTTAGGAATTCGTATTTATTTTTTAAGGAAATCCCGGTATCCTTCATATTTTTGCTAAAACCTACTGATAATAAAGTTATACTCACTGGTGGTATATCATTAGCTACCCCATCCTTCCAAATGATCCGATCTTCGAAGCCATTAACGAGATCAGCACTGGATATAAACCACTCAGATCCAGTACTTACAGTTTGAAGAGGCAACGTCACCACTAATTTGAGCTCTGTGAAATTGGAATAAGATTTAAATTCGTTTGACACCCCAAACACTTCATATTTCATATCGTCTCGTTTTGCTTTGTATAAAGAGACACTAACTTACCTAACTTTTTAGTTTTCTCAACTAAACTAACTAAATTATCCCAGTTTCCATATCGCGGGTCTATTGTGGAAAAGTCCATGGTCCCTGGCTTGGAGCAGTCGGTACTCCTGGCAGTTAAAGATGAGAGGATAACAGCATCAGCTCCCAAAGCACGCACATAGCTTATCTGTTTTACTGCGCCTGCAAGTAAATGAAACCGTATGAGTGCGTTTTTGCTGTGATGTATTTATCAGGCTATTAAGGTTTTGTATTTATCATGTTATACTTTTCAACATAATTCAGTTTGAGATTAAATTTTAATGTCTTTATTATCTTGCTTATTAAATTAATCAAAACATATAATTCTTAAGGTCGTGTCACGTATAATTTAAAAATTATTTTGATTACCTTTTAAGTCCCCCAATCCATCTGCATCGTCATCCCTAAAACTGTCCACCAGGATCCTGTAATACACAGCATTGTCCCACCAGGGCTGCACCACACTCGCCGTGGCCCTGCCGACCACACACACGACCAAAACCCACCACATAGTCCCCACAATTACCTTAACCACTGCCCAAGTTCAAGCGAAATTACCGCTAGTGATGGGGCTTAACCTTCAAATTGAAACCAATTATTTATGTACCAGATTTTGAAGTTTAAACCGAAGTTTGGTTTTGATTGATTTATGTTCAAAGTTCACGAAAGGTTCAGGTGTCGAGGGAATAATTTATGTTATCTATTGGTTTCTATTAGTGCTAACTTCGGAAGTAATTTTGAATTTCAAATAAGGCACATATTGATTTTATAATTGTTTGGTTATTTAGAACCTACTGTAGGTTGCTATAACAAACGTTATTCCTTTATCCTTTGATTGATTATGCCAGGTTTAGAAAATAAAACACATTTCGCTTACTTCAACTTTATATGACTTAACTAATGATCTTATTAATAATCTCAGTACTTATGCCAAAACACCGTCACCTTGTCATGAGCGCGGTGTATAAAAAACTATTGCTTCTCCAGGCTTGAGTGTAATGTTTCCTGATGGTAACACGTTCCTGTCAAAAAATATAACCAATAATATCAATCGATGAAATACACAAATATCAATGACTAAAATCTCAGTAGATTATAAAAACCCTACTTAAAATTGACTCACACTTACCCATAAACCCAAATGCTATGGACACTGGCAACACAGACAATCATCGGCTGTTTCAACAGCGAGACTTCGGAGACGTCCACCACATCCTCAGTATAGCCGACGTTGAAGAGCAACGCGTAGGTGTCGTAGGTCCGCAGGTGTCTCACCAGGATCAGGGTGTACTCCGTCAGAGCCTTCATGAAAGTGTCCCCTTGAGACAGAGCCGGATGCTTGCGCAGTTTCGTCAAGTTTTGGTATGCCTGAAAGAGATGTAGACCAAAAAGTGGAACTTTTGAACGAAATTAAAACACATTTAAAAATCTCTGAATAACCTGGCCAAAAAATTCTGTAAAGAATATCGACACTTGTTCTAAGTTACCTTATAATGACTCCTGTGAACCTTTTTCTGAGCTTGAAGGTTTATATCCTTATAATCTTTGGCTACTGGTAACCAAGTCTTAGAAGCAGTTGAAAACCCCGCATTCTTAGAACCATTCCAATGGTAAGGCGTTCTGTAAGGGTCTCTGGAGTGCTTGAGGTAACTTGATGAGTTGCCTAGGTTTAGGGCTAGGACGTCTACAGTGTCGTCCCAGCTGACGAAGCCGTCCCTCATGCCGATCTCCTCGCCTTGGTACGTGACTGCGACTCCAGGGAGTAACATGATGAGAGCGTTTAGCCCGTCCACCATGTCTTGTTTAAATCTGGAGGCCACGCGACTGTGGTCGTGGTTACCTAGCTAAAGAAAATTATAAAAAGAAAATACTTGATACCAAAAATAAGGTAAAATTTAAAATAGATAATATGAAACCAAGACCTTTATTTTCAAGGTTTTGGTTTTAAGTTAATATCATCAAAACAAATCAATAGTTATTATGTTGTTTAAATAATATTTCACTAAGATTTACCACCCAATTAGCAATTTTCCCCTTCGGCATGTAAGTGAGCCAGTGCTGGATGACGTATACAAAGTCTCGGGCAGTGGACTTAGAAGTCAGGTTCGTGAGGAGATCGTAGTTGAACGGGAAGTGAGCTCCGAGCCTGCCTTGCTCGTCGCCGTAGTACAGCATCAATCTCGTTGTGTTAGTAAACGCTTCGATCAAAAGTAACCTGGAAGGAAATTAACAGAGATAGAAACGACCCTAAAAAGTATGGTTGCTTCTCGAAAAGTAACTTTTACGATACTAACTTGGTTTGAGACTCAGTGGATGTCACCCACATATCAATTGCCTCCCTCCATTCATAAATAACATCATACGAATCAAGGACATCTTTCACATAGATTTGTGTGGTATATCCTGGCTGGCCCGGGCTCACAATTACATTCACCGAAAGCGGTTCGTTAGGGTACTGTCCATTTTCATCTGGTGGGGCTTCGAAAAGATGAGCAGTTGTGTCTGCCCTGAACCCATCGGCCCCTTTAGTTAGCCAGTATATCATAATGTTGACCATTTCCGCTCGGACTGCCCGGCTCCTGTAGTTGAAGTCAGCTTGCTCTACAGAAAACTGGTGCAGGTAGAACTGCTGGCGCCTTTCATTCCATTCCCATGCTGAACCACCAAATTGACTGATCTGTTAAGGAATTTACGATGTTTATAAGCTTGAAATTTCAAGTTTTTAATTGGAACTGTATTGATTAGTGTCTAAGTACCTACCCAGTTTGAAGGAGACAGCGTCTGAGGGTTATCTTTGTCAACTCGAGGATTACCCCACACGAAGAAATCTTCGTACCCTGGCTCTTTAGCCACTGACTTCATGAAGTAGTCAGAATATGTGCTAGCATGATTAGGTACAAAGTTCAGAAGGACTTTTAAACCTAAAACAGTTTGGTTTTTGTAAGTGTTTGTTCTTGTATTAGATTTAAGTATTGAATTGTAAATAAAAGTCTCGTTTGATTTTTAATAAACATCAATGGAGCAGGGAGCTGGCAATCACAAAACTATATGATAGGGCATAATAATAAAAATATGGTTTCATGCAAAATATGAACGTGCGGATGAAATCAGACGGATGGTATTTTATAAATTCGCTTTTATCTCTTTTACCCAAGTCATGTGCCTTTTTAATCAGTTCATCAAAGTCATCCATTGTTCCATACTCTTCATGTATGCTGTAAAAGTCACTAATGTCATATCCGAAGTCTATCATGGGAGACTTGAAGATTGGCGACATCCAGAGAGCTCCTACTCCAGCATCAACTAGATGCTTCAGTTCACTGGTAATACCTACAAGAAAATAAAACAGGAGATATTTATACAGGAACTCGAACTCGAAATGAGAGATACAACCCAGTTTTTTTTTTCCCTTTAAAAGTTTTTTGCTGATGCTATTGTTATCTTTTAATTAACTCGTTCTAATTTAATTTATTTTTCAACACGTTTGACTTGTTATTTGGACAAAACTGTGTTCAATCACAGCCTCCAACTCTCCTGATTGATGATTATTTCGGTGAAAAAGTATTTGCAAAATCACCATTCCAAGTCAGGTTAATGATAAACTCTACTCGTTCATTTCCATTCCAAATGACAGGACAATAAATCGCTCAGACGAAAACACTTCGTGGAAATCCAATTTAGTTAGACTTAAATAGACCTGCTGTCTCGTCTTTTACAAATGTCATCCATTTTGGACTAAATGGCAAATTAATTAAGTATCTAGAAAGCTTTTTGTAAACCTGAAAGCTACTCTCAGGACTTATTAAAGTATTTCAAAGAGAGACATATCTTATTAAAGGTATAACACTTTTGGGAAACTGGAAATAACAGGAATACTTTTATAGTCCATTTCTAAATCGGTTTCAGTAACTATATGGTTGTCATGATTCTATTACTAAAATTAATAAAAAACTTTACAATATGCTATATCACTTTTTTCTTCGTAATAGTAAATTAACTCCATTAACCATGAAGCTGAACTGACTGAAGATGAACTACATTCTTCAAATCAAAATTCTAGAAAACAATTTGGCAATAAAATACTTCACATTACTTTTCCCTACCTTTAAGATCCCCGATCCCATCACCATCGCTATCCTTAAACGACCTCGGATAGATCTGGTATATCACGGTATGCTCCCACCAGTCCTGGCTTTTTAGCTCCTGCCGGAAGATCTCCCCATTTTTCATCAGGGCCCACGTCAGCATCCACACCAGGACCCCAACTATCACCGCACTAATAATCGCAGCTCTCACGGCAGACATCTTCACTCATAATTGAATCACGAGACGAGAATTTAAAGACTTTTATAGAGTAATAAAAATAAAATCTAATCTTAATATCGAAGTTTGATTGTATTTTGTTATTGCTTGAACAGTGATGATAATGCTTTACGATGAACTGATTATTGAGATGCTGTCTTATCTGAGATCTATAAGTCAACTTACGATACTTATGTCTATATGGTCAAATCACTCTCTTAATGTGTGACCGGTATGATCTCGATATTTTCTCGATTGAACTTAAAACCGATGTATGATATAGACGCACATCACTACGCTAAACGGATATGCAGCCAGTAATTATCACGGTTGAGAGAGCACTCCACCTACAAACAAATTACAGTCGACTGAGAAGTATAAAGGACTAGCATATCATTGAATATGAACTGACATAATCATTGTGACGTCACCTACAATAAATCTTGCAATATAAATATGAATAGGGGAATATAACAATACACTTTTTGGAGAAAATATTGATTGTATTTCTGTCTATTCTTAAAAATTTGAGGTTTCTTTTACGTAAACACAGAATATGGAATTGAATACTTATCGATTTTCATACTAATATTATAAATGTAAAGGTAGCTCTGTCTGTCTGTCTGTTGCGCTTTCACGGTTAAACTACTGAACAGATTTTGACAAAACGTAGCATAATACGTAGAAAAAAATAGCCTATTTTTTTCCACGTACTATGCTATGGTTGTGTCCTTTCTAGGAAGAAAGGACATAGCCCTTTCTTTAATTTGGGTTAAATAGGGATTTAAAGTGTGTATTAACCTTCGCAATATTTAATCTAGAGCTACATAACTTTGTATTTAGCGTATTCATAAAAAAATAAACGAGAAATAAATATTTATTCTGCAAAGAGGGACTCGCCGGCATCAGTTAGTACTTTATTTAAGTTTAAATTAACTGAAATTTTCTTATTATGCCTCAGGTCAAGATTCGTTCAGACTAAATAAAACACGAAATAGTAAAATAAAATGCGTTTAATTATAAAATTTTAAGCTTATAATAAATAAAAGTATGTACAACATCACATCTACTCGTAGCTAGTAACGATATATTTCTAGACCGGCGGCGCTCGTATGATTACTGCTTCGCCTGCAACTAATGTCAGCGTGCTTCCGTCGATCACATCACTGAAAATAAACAACAAAATATAAGCGTGAAAAAACAGGATTTTTAAGTTTAAGAAAATTTAAAGATTGGTACACTAATTCTAGTTTGCAGTCTAACTTCCATACTGAACAGAACTAATTTTGTTATCTTCCATGGATATTGTTATTGTTAAGTATTAATATTGTTTCGAGTGAAGAAGATATTTAATTTTGGTTGGACATCCAATTTAGACAAGCCCGGGGTCTAAATGTTATAAAACATCTCGTACAGGGTGTTACGGAAATATGAGGTCCTTTTGTAAATACCGCTTCTGCGCATGGAAAGTATCAATATTGTTCAAGAAAACCATGGACAAAAAAATATTTTGCCCTTACTGTACAAAATTATCATCAGTTGTTTAAAACATGTTCGGGAAACCATTTTTTTCGGAATAGTCTATTACTTCCTTGAAAAAAGTTGTCCATTTCTATGAGCAAAAGCAGTATTTCAAATATGTGGTCGTATTTTTGCTACACCCTGTATACTGACGGAAACTGTTAGTGAACATTTAGGTGGCTGATAATTAAATGAAAACACAGAAGTGCCCGCCGGCCCTAAGGGACTACCCTAATTAAGTAAATATAGGGCGAAATAATATTATTTAGGCTACACTAATATTTTTGTCCCGTTAATTAAACCCGCGCCTTTATTGCTTATCATCAGCCTGCAGTAGACTTTAGACTAAATGGATGTAGACTTTACAATTTTAGAAGAAACCTTTTGATAATTAATTTAGGGCCGATTTCTCCAACGCCAGATAATTTTTATTCGAGAGATAAAATTCGTGTTTGACAGATTTTGTATTGAAGACCTGTCGAAAATTCTAAATTATTCCTCTGATAAAATTATCTGGCGTTGAAAAAATCAGCCCTTAATGAATAATAGTTTGGAGCATGAACTTCTTCTTCAATTAAAAGATTCGTTGGTTTTAAGTGTCTTAAGAATAAAACGAACTGTCTGATTATGTTGATGCTAGTCTCGTAAGTCTGTGAGTAAAAAGGAGGTGCTGTATCTAAACCCTTTTGACGACCTCCGTGGTCGAGTGGCGTACGCACCGGTTTCAAGGTGTCGCTAGCTCTGAGGTCCCGGGTTCGATCCCCGGACGGGTCTATGTAGAAACCAACTTTTCTACATTGCCTCGGGTCTGGGTGTATGTGGTACCTTCGTTGTTTCTGAATTCCATAACACAAGTGCTTTAGCTACTTACTTTGGGTTCAGAGCAATGTATGTGATGTTGTCCGCATTTTAGGTTCGGTTCAGTAATACAAATCTCTTTCTTTATTCACCTTAATTTCTTCCTAACTTGTCTTCATAGTATGTACTAGGACTGAAATTCGATTCCAATGACCATCTTAGGACTACTCACCCAGCTTTCCTACTCGAATGTATACTAGAGATGTACACGCTGGCTGGCGTAGTCAGGTAGGGTACCCTGTTGAGGACGACCGTGTCCGGTTCCTCTCCGACGTTGAAGAGCAGCAGCAGCGTATCGTAGGACCTGAGGTACCGAACCAGGTAGAAGGTGCTGTCTGACAGAGCTCTGATACTGTACTCGCCGTGGGAGAGGGTCACTTCTTTTCTTAGAGCCGTTAATGCTTGGTAAACCTGGAATTGTGGAAGATTTGTAGTTTTAAAATTCTTCCAATGCGAGGTAAGAAGTATCATCTTATTTCGTTTTTAAATGTACCTAACAATTTTTGCTATGCCTTTGTTATTGACTGAATTGTGTTTGACACAAATGTTATGATTTTGTGAACATAAATGCAATCCAATTATTTGTAGGCCTCAAAAACGGCATACTATTTTTGACTCTTCTCACCTTAAAATGACTCCTATCATCTTCCTTCTGTTTAGCCAAATTGATTTCCTCATAATCTTCAGCTACTGGCAACCACGTCTCATTATGAGTGGAAAAGCCAGCATGAGTAGTATTATCCCAGTGGTAGGGAGTCCTGGCGGGATCTCGGGAGTACAGGTGGTAGGTCTCGTTGTCTCCTCGGTTGCAGGCTTCCACGTCCACAGTGTCTTCCCAGGAGACGAACCCGTCCCTCATGCCGATCTCCTCGCCCTGGTATGTCACTGATGTGCCCGGAAGCATCATGTTGACAGAGTTGAGCCCGTCAACCATGTCGTGACGGAACCGGGTCGGCATCCTGTTGTTGTCGTGGTTTCCGAACTGCAATTTAGAAGGGTTGTTAGAAATTTTATGATCTTGAAATGGCTAACATAAAATTATAACAGCTCAAGCTCATGTCTTATTAGTGGTAGTGGGTTTAGTAATATTGACCATACAGGGCACAATATATGAACTTAATTACAGTCATTCGCAAAGGCTATGAATCAAAGGATTTTCCAAAGATATTAAAAATAAAAACGTCATCATAATATATTATGACAAGACTGTATATTCCACGGGTATTTCTTGGCACTGGTAAATAAAGGTCACGGTTGTTTTTATATTACACCACGCAATAAAAATTAGTAGCAAAGAGTACTCGTTAAACCACTAAGCGTGAGAAAATGTAATTGTTACCTGACTCGAAGCAATTTCATTTCTATTAGGCGATGAAAATAATTTTCATTTAGAAAGAAAATTATAATTGTTTTTACACAATGTAAGCAGAACTTTTGTTAATGTTAGAAATGTTTTGAGTGTCTTTTTATATCTTCTGCTTATAAATAAAAATAATCATTTATTTAATGTTACTATAGATAAAAGCAACCTTAATGTTGACTTAGGTTTTAAGATTCCTAATAAATTACCATCGTAGGACTTTTCGAGCAATTTGATAAAAGGCCATTCAATTCTTACCTGCCAGTTAGCCACAGCTCCATACGGCATGTAAGTCAACCACTTCAGGATGGTATACACGAAGTCACGGGCATTGGACTTGGCAGACACGTCGGTGATGAAGTCAAAGTTGAAGGGAAAGTGAGCGCCGACGCCACCCTGCTCGTTACCGTAGTACAACATGGTCATGGTGATGTTGGCGTAGCCTTCCGAGAAGATGACCCTGGAAGATAGAATAGAGGAGATGTATAATCAGTAAATATTGGCAAAGAAATAAGTAAAAATTATGATGACGAAGAATTTAACACATGTCGTGTGATGTTAGTACATGAAAGCAGTAGTGGAAAGAGAGAGGGGATATTACAGGTTTATTATATTGGAATAATATTGGTAGGATTAAAAGTGCTTCTAATTTTGTAACATTGACATTCATCCGAAATACCTATTTGTTCAATTTCGATCAAAAATATTCAAAGTGGCCTTTCAAAGTTTGCTCCATATTACTAATTGAAGCAAAATACTTTTGGGTCCTTTTTATCCGATTTGATACTTACATAGGATCGGAATAATTAAAGAGTTTTGTTCCTTTTAGAACTAAAGATATTTGACCAAATACGCGTAAAATAATCCGTTAAATAAGTTTCTTTTGTCGAATACTTAATTTCATTAAGTACTAAGTATTATTTGGTTCGTCAGTTTCGTGAAAGGGCTTGTAGACTATGATTATTTAATGGATTTATTTATTCATTCATTTATTTTCTATTTACTAAGCTGTTTTCTATTGCCCTAATGGTTATATGAAGTCATGGTTCAGGTAACTGATTACATAGTTTCATGTTTAGGTTTGACAGACAAATACTAGGGTATCGGCGTAATGACCGGTTCGAGTGGCAAAGTATATACTAACCTAATTGGTAGAATTACAATATCGAGTAAGGCTACGTAAGCTAAGCTTGTTTGCTGTACAAATGGCATATTCGGGTATTTATTTTGTCTCGCATACATTTCTGTCAATATGACTCAACTTACCTTGTGTCTCCGCCGTGATCTTCATTGTACTTATCCATGAACTCTCTCCAGCCATACACGATATCGTACAGCTCAATAAGGTCCTTGGTATACAGAGGGATGGTGTACCCAAGCTGGTGGGATTCGAACTGTGCCAGTCCACTAAGCGGGTCATCAGGGTACTTTCCGTCATGGTCAGCAGGATCAGCTTCCATCATGTACGGTAGAGCATCGACTCTAAAGCCATCAACGCCTTTGTTCAACCAAAACCTCATGATCTCGAACATTTCATCTTTGACGGCTTGGTTCCTAAAGTTGAAGTCGGCCTGCTCTTTGGCGAACTGGTGAAGGTAGAACTGCTGTCTTTTATGACTCCATTCCCATGCGGAGCCTCCGAATTGACTCACCTGAAAACAGAATAAATAAAGGAGAATGACCAAGTGCCTATGGCACGTATCATTATCAAATATATTGTGCCACTATGTAATATATCTTAATATAAAGTATGAAAGGTACTTTTAAATACAGTATTTTTTTTTAATAATTCTCCGCATTTTGCCGTAGTTTTGAATTGAATTAGTTGTAAAAAGCGATTCTTTTTACGAAACATTTTTACAGATTTCATCTTGTTAGAATAAGAAAAATCGAACTAGCTATTTTTATTGAATTTTGACAGAGGTCAGCCGTGCTATTCTGTAACATTATTTTCATGTCTCGACAGCGGAATCCGCGGTGAGATGTCAAATACGTATTCTCGAATTTGAATTCTAAATCAAGGCCAATTGGGTTCACTTTTGAAGTGAGCTTTATTGTCACTTCACTTTCATCTGTCACCGAAATTATTAACAGAATAGACATACAGGTAATCTGTAAGTTGTGCTAGCAGTAGGGGGAGTCGCTCCCACCTACTTTATGGTGCTAGAACAGTGACTACTTTTTAGTACCTCATCATCAACAATTAGCAATTCTAATGGTATTCGAAATGACATAGACGACGGTGACAACTTAGCTACTTCTTTCTTAGCTAGATCTTTCTGTTTGTCAGCCTACTGATATAAAAAAAAAATAACTAGAAATGCGAATCACACAGGCATTTTAAATAAATACTGCAGATACTCAAAACATAAGTTTATTAAATAAAAAATTGTGGTAGGTTCACAGCTACACATCAAGTTCTACATTTTCATACACATGTTCGTCAAAAATATCATCTAAAAATAGAGCTGGGACTTGAAATTCATTATGTCGTATTATTATGAAGAACTGATGTAGGTACTCCAGTAATCTCGTTCGGTGGTACAAGCGTGCCCCAATCTTAATAACGTAATGATTATTAACCCTTTGTAAAGTACTCTGTGATGATTCTCTCGGTGACAAACGCATTCCACGTGGCCCATGATATGACATTATCTAACACGTGTAAATAATAATAAATGGCTAATTATTACTTCTTAAAAGTAAATCGTAATGAAACACAAGAAGACTCGCTTCGCGTGACTATTTATGGTATCGTTTTGAATGAGTGTAGAGTGTAGGTAGGATGTACGAAGTTGATAAGTACCCACATACAAAACAAAAACTTTTATTTTTATCAGCTTTTGTTCGGGGAAGTTATGATTATCTACTATTAGATATAGGCTTTTAAATTAAAAAAAGGAATTATTGTTATCACCAACTTATGGCACAATTTAGATTGAAGCGATACTGGAAATGGTCATTCTCCTTTGTAGATTACTACTTGCCGCGTCAATAAAGTTTCTGGAAAGACAGATAACTATAGCAAACCAAAGTCCGTAGTTGTAAACCAAGAGGCCACTCAGTGACGAGCTATAAGAACAAAAGAACACTAGCCAATATTTTGTTCAAGTTAATGTTATGATAATAGAATCTCGTTATTATACATTCAAATTTACCGATGGAAGTTATGATAAAAGTTGTAAACTGTTGATGTTTATGAAAGAACCTCTTTGCATACTTGCTACGAATTTTTCAGTATAAATAATAGCTTGGGGGAAGTTATCGACATCATAGCAGTTTAGTGTTCTTTGATACTTAGGTATACCGTTATTTATTATTATTATTCCTTAACTCCATTTAAGTTTGTACATTTCTAAAACTTTATTGAACGATGCTCGCATTTTTGTTAATTTTAATATAAAAGGCGAAAGGATTTTTCTAGCGTATCTAAATTAATTATGTTATTAGAATATTAAAAAGAATTGGGCCTAGTTACTCTCAAAATATAAAAGTTTTGGAGTGGGACAAGTTTAT
Organism: Autographa pulchrina; assembly: GCA_905475315.1. Lineage (NCBI taxonomy): Eukaryota > Metazoa > Arthropoda > Insecta > Lepidoptera > Noctuidae > Autographa > Autographa pulchrina. The sequence goes on along the minus strand of FR997765.1, from coordinate 14,385,058 downwards.
AAGTGACGTAGGTGAGTTAGGGTTACTCGTACTACGTACGTACCGAGCATAAGGTATAATCTGTCAATTTCGCCCAATCACAGACCTGTGGCTTGTCTCCCATTGGTGGAGAATGACAGATACACCATGCACCTGTTACGCTAGCAACCTAAGCGGCTTATTATGCTAATTATATGCTTCATCATTCATGTAACTAAAATGACGATGAATTTGACGACTTCTACACATTTCAAAATGGAATGAATTATTTCGGTTGAAATGAAGAGCTTTATCTCACCCAGTTAGAAGGAGGCAGTATGTTAGTCTCGTTATCCGGGTCTTCGAAGCCGTCAGCCCACACGAAGAAGTCCTTGAACTCGGGGTCACCGGCCTCCGACTTTATGAAGTACTCGGACTCGGTGCTAGCGTGGTTCGGCACGAAGTCCAGCAGGACTTTGATGCCTGGAATGAAAATAATATAAATTATTTTAAACCGACTGCAAAAGAAGGAGGTTATCAATTTTTTTACTTAAGTATGTAATTTCCTTTACCAAAAAACTATGACATACATGTATTTGGAAGGTCGTACAAATGTTTTTTTTTTACATTATCAGGAACAGATTAATTCATTGAATGTTTCTAGTTATTTTGGATAAAATCAGTTATTAAATCATTGATAAGATAGTAATTAGTTTTACAGAAGCCCATTCCTGTCCACTTATCAAAGTAATCCGAAGATAACTGATAAAGACTGGAAAATTTTGGATTCTTTCCTGATATGAAAGTTATCCATCTCTTTTTTGACTTCCGACTCTTAAAAAGACCGTTTGTGCGCGGCGTCCGTCATGTGTCGCTTTTTATTCGACGGTGACGTCCTGGTGTCTGCGGCAGTGGAGAAATGGCGCAAGGGGTAACTTTGCATGACGCAGGGGACAAATGAAACTTTTTCTGTCAATTTGGAGTTAGTTATTGATTGACTCTTATTTATCTATTATAGTCAATATTAATGTATCTTTGTATATATCTTGAAAGTATCAGTGGACCACGATTGGCTGAGTAAAGAATGACATGAGAGATGTTTTACCAAACTGAAAAATAAGTTTACTTAAGGCGGTTTATAAGTTGTTTTAAATATTATCTCTACTAGGATTTTTTTTTCTTTTTTTTTTTAAAGAGTAACCAACCTATGGAGTTTCTTGCCGGCTCTTCTCCATAGGAAGGACACTTTGGAACTGAGCAACTAGAGTCAGTAGTTTTTAACGTAACGTTTCTTAAGCGCCTTTTTTTTGGTTTACAAGAAATAAAAATATTTTGATTCAGATTAAGTAAACTTATTTTTAAGTTTGATAAAACATCTCACATCTTTCTCTTTACTCAGCCAATCGTGATCCACTGATACTTTCAAGATATACAAAGATACATTCATATTCACTATAATAGATAAAAAAAGGTAAATAGGTACATTTGTGAAACCGTGAGTACGCGTGCGTATAGAATAAGATCGCAATCAGATTGATTGATTACATGTTTTATTTGGAATATAATAACTTTATTTATTTTTTGATAGTGAGTTGTAGATATTAAATTAATTATGCATGTAGAGGCTCGTCACCTACTATTTGCCAGTTATAATGAACCGCAAAATTTTAAACTGATTATGATTAGCAAGAAAATTGATAATCATTAAAGGTTATGCCGATATTATTTTATTTACGCATAATGTAAATATTTTAAATATCATGTTGTAAAAAAAAATACCATTATTCGACTCTTAAAAACGAGAGGAATTTTAAAACACATCGGGGGTGGAAACTGACCTGACACAACAATTAAGTTATATTTACCTTGTTTTTATAACATCGTACATCATTTCAAATTTAGAGTTTGATCGAGTGGGGGATCCAATATTTCGAACCAGGCAGAACTTCGCACCTACGGGATACTTTGTTCCATAATATGTACTTCAAAGTTTTTTTCCAACTCACCAAGGTCATGCGCCGCCTTCAGCAGTTCCTCAAACTGCGTCATGTTCCCATACTCGTGGTGGATGTCGTAGAAGTCGCTGATGTCGTACCCGAAGTCGACCATGGGTGACGTGAAGATCGGAGACATCCAGATCGCGTCCACACCCGCGTCCTTGAAGTGTTCCAGTCTACTCAATATACCTGGAAATAATTATAAAATTAATTTTGGGAATAAAATAGTGGTTTAATAGAACGGTTTTTAACTATAATTGAACTGTAATTGAACAATAAGATCTTCTCTAGTGGCAATTGGCCTTCCATATTGGTATAGGTAGACAAAACATTAATGATACACAAAAACCTTAATCTTGCATCACTCTATCCATTAGTGAAAAACCGTTAAATAATTTTTGGGTTTATCGCGTTCAGACACAGAGATGAACCTTGGGCACCTTGCAAGGGACTTGTTTACCGGTGTGAAAACTTCTGAACATGTATTTGAGACCGGTTTAATATTTTTTGGGGTTATTGGACTCAGACAGATTGAAAGACCTTGGGCACCTTGCAAGGGGTTCACCAGTGTGAAAATTTATCTACATGCTTTTTATGGTGAATTATACAGGGTGTTAAGAAACCCCTGTCCGATCCGTTAAGGTGTTGTTAGGTATCGATATCTGATTACAAGAGAGTATGTCGAGAGTTAGAGTCGGCGTCGTCACAGATGCTACCTTAATACCAAACAAAAGGCCCCCAAAAATACCGACGAAATTGGTGTTGTAGTTTTTGTTTTATTCTCAAATTTAGGGAATTTCGGTGCAAAAAATGGTTATTTCAAAATCCATTTTTATTGCTTTTATCATGAATTTTCCAAATTTGATATTTTATTTCGGCATGTAATTGTTAACCCTCTACCACCCTTTCGGGTCGGACAGGGGTTTCTTAACACCCTGTATATACTTTTCTATCAATTCTACGTATGATGACTTACATACTATGTCATCATTATTGTGACATATTGTCGTTTATGATGCGGTCATTACATCAATAATAGCCTTGTTATGCTTCTAATATAGGAAGTCACCGTTTGGCGATTAAGCAGGTCATCATAATGATGACTCCTACTGGTATTTTATAGTGATTACATTTGATGGGAGATTCTAGGGAATTATGGTAGATTATTAATGCGTTCCCGTTTGTGCCCATATAAAGTTCTGCCCTGTATACAAGCAGAACCACTATATATTTAGTGAGACTGGAATCCACAAGGCCAGCCATATGCAAGAGGAAATCGTAAAATCAAAATTTCAATGTTTCCGGGTCTTAATTTTTTGATAAATTGTAATTATAAAACTTGTTTTTTTTTTTAACAAGTTTCCTTTAACTACTTACATACACACCCAAAAAGTTATTACCATGCAAAGGTCAAGAATTCCTGACTTTTTTAACATTCCTATCGGCTACTTATAAATAAGAGTATCTTACCAATAAGATCCCCGATGCCATCCTCGTTGCTGTCCATGAAGGACCTCGGGTAGATCTGGTAGAGCGCGCAGTGCTGCCACCAGTCCAGTGGGATCAACTCCGGCGGGGGCAACGCCGGGGGGTCACGCGAGGCGATTACACCCCATGTGATCAGACCTGGATAATAAAAATAAATGATAATTTGCGAATATTGACACACGGACATCAGACACACTAGGCAGAGCCTTATTTATACGTTCATAAATATATACTCATTTTTATATATTCCAGGACAAATCACACACGGTTATCTGATCCCAAGCTAAGCGGAGCTTGTGCTATGGTAACCAGACAACTGATAAACATACTTATATATTTCTAAATACATACATATTATAGATAAATTACACCCAGACACAGAACAAATGATCGTGCTCATCACACAAAGATTTGTCCTGGGTGGGAATCGAACCCACGACCTCCGGTATAGCAGTCAGGGTCACTAACCACTAGCCAACAAGCCCGTCAAAAAAATGGTAATAAATGTAGTAATTGTATTTAACGCCTTTTGTTGGACACAATGAACGATAATATAGTTATTATTTATTTATAAGGGTTTTTCATATACCCCAGGTGATTTTATGTCACAACCAATTTTTTTGTTTTTTTTTTAATGTAGTTTTTGTGGCCAAAATAGTTATATTGAATATATTGAATTGCAATTTAGTTCCGTGTTGCATAAGGCCAAGGCAAACATACTCGTATAATGTGTATATCATACTTGCAGGATATTAATTAGGTAGCTGAGGCATTTCAAATGAACCAGTAATTAGGTTTTAATTAAAATATATTTACACAATGCTTGACATTTATGTTTGTAGTTTATTTCATGATTAACAACTGAACATGTTATAAATCAAACCAAAATTATTTTGGAGTTATTTTAAAATGTTAAATGTTTCATTGCTATTTTGCAATTTTGTTCAATACTTAATTATGCAGGTTATCATTTACAATAGGTATCCTCGTATATTTTATGAAAAGAAAAAAAAAACAAAAGCGAACGTTCTTATTTTGACTAATTAAGCATTTTATTCTTTTATTAATCTTTATTTCAAATATAAAATAAAAATAAACGTAATATAAAAATATACGTAAATAATAATTGTTTTATTTTTTAATTTACTTATTATCTGGCTTTCCTTATATTTAATAAAATATTTTACTTTCAAAGTGGTATAATAATTTAAAATTAGTTTTTTCTTTACCTCCAATGACACCCAAGACGGCGACCACCCCGACGGTGATAGCAGCCACGTGAAGCGTCTTCATCCTGTACTCACACCTCTTCGACTGCCCCAAGCCTGGCATTATCAACAATTAAGATTCTCTAAATATATCTCACTGATAACACACGATTATACTACCAAAAAGATAACAGTTAACCCCCCTTACTTAAAAATATTAAGATGTCGATAGTGTTCTGTCTGTTTTTTATCAAACCTGTCTTATATCTTAAAGACATTAATTACATATTTAAAAGAAAATAACGAAAAGTAAAGATTCCAATATTACATTTTTCTGCTCGGATTGGCGAGCTTGGGGTCATCTCGCCAACAACTATCGCGCGACGCGCTGCGGTCTTCCGCGCGTGGGACAAACATTTGTGTAGTCGACCAATGTTTGATCCAACTGTGATTGTTCTTTGTGTGTGTGATTGGAATGTTTATGAGTCTTCCTAGATTGTCATTCACAGTGTGGGACCTGTTTGATTTATGAGAACAATAACCCGATAACTGATATATCAAATGTTTACTTTGCAAGCAATAAAATAAAAATATAGAACATTGTTTAACAATTTTAATGTATGAGCAATAATTTTATTATAATAATGTGACATCTTTTCAATCTCTGTGCCTAAACGGTGTATAATCAAGATAAAATGTAAAATCCTTGATGAAGATATAAATTACGCATATTTTACGCATTTCACAATGATAATTTAAATAGTAATCTTTGTATGAAATATCCGAAAAAGTAGAACACAGAACACACCCATTTCTAAATCAGTCATACTGTTACGTAGGCAATTACGAAAGTTTTTTTAGAATTGCAAATCAAGTTTATATTAGGAACAATTTGCATTTAATGTACGGTCAAGGTCGTTTGTTAAGAACAAAGGTAAAAAAAAAAAACAAATAAAATGACTTCACAATTATGCATGACGGGCCTCATTTCGCTTATTCATTCCAATTATTTTAAATGCATGTCAGTGGTCGGTCGGTGTACTTGTCATTGTGCCTAATTCTCATATTCAGATAAGCCTACAATAAAATCTCATTGAACTCTTGAAGAGAATGATCGTAATGACCAATTAATGATCGTAATGACAGTTAGCAGAATGCCAACTTTCGTAACAATTACCAAAATGTGAAGCAGGTCATTCGGTCAATTCAAGCAACTCTTAAATAGCTGAATCGAGGCCCTGACTTTGTTTTCAGTATTAATTACAAGGAAAGAAATATGTATTATTCATTTTGTTTTTATATTCCAAAATATAATCCTTATCATTATAATTTATTTTAAAATAACTTTTGTTTATGACGATGTTCCATTGTTTTGTGTGTAGGTACATGAACTTAAACTAACTTTTTGAAAATAATCTTTTTTGAATATATTATAAATTACATGAATTATACTCAATTGTTCTAATGATAACAGCTCTAAGGCAGCGTCCACATCTGACAAACGAGCATTACTCGAGCAGTTCGCGAGTTGCTCGCGAGCCGTTCGCGAACCGCTCGCGGCATGATCGCGAGCCGCTCGCGAGCAGGCCTCGAGCGGCGCGCGCACGTCTGTCAGACGGCGTAATTGACACTAGTGCGTTCGTGGCATGCTCGCTAGCGGCTCGCGAGCTGCTCTTGTAATGCTCCTTCGTCAGATGTGGACGCACCCTTATGTACACAATCATTATTTTAGACAAAAGTTACAGGCATGAGTTGGGAGTCGAACTTGACACATTTTTACATAATTCTAACAAGGAAAAAAACCGACCTCAAAATAGGTCTTATATGTATTTTTTTATAGATCCCATTGTAAAAACAGGACCGACTTGGAACGGGACCACACTGGAAGCAGTAGCTTTCGAATAAACAAAAGAATTATCAAAATCGGTTCACCCAGTCGAGATGTTGTTGAGATTTGAGAACCTCCTCCTTTTTTGAAGTCGGTTAAAATATTTTAAACTACCAATGCTTAAAAAAATTGTTATAAAAACTTAAATAAATAATACTCACTTTGGAGTTTCTCCATCTTGGACATCACTAATTATTTAATTTATTACACTTTCACTGGATATAATTATGTAGTAATAATTACACAAGTAAATATTTTTTAAATCTTCAAGCTGATAAAACGAGCTATCACTCAAAACGAAACCATTGCAATTAAATTGAATTACAATAATACAAATTTATAAAAAGTTTAGAGAAAAAACACACGGATTAATCTGGAGCTATTAATCATTAAGACAAGTTGACGTTAAAAAGTTATCTGCAAGAAATCTTAGCAAAGAAGTGGTCGGTTTTCTTATTATTATAAACAATGCATTGTTGCTAATATTATTGAAAAAGATTAGCATTCTACTTCAGCGTCAGAATAAACAACCATTATATTATTGTTTAATTTCTCAGATGAGTATAATTTGTTGCTTTATTTATAACTTTATCTTTAATGTTTACGTTGAGGTGAGCACACTCAAAATGCATGAAATATGACTGAAATATGACTGCAAGAAAAATGAAACTCGGCCACGACTTTTTTTCTAAATCGTTACCTAACATATTTGCTCATAGAAATAATACATTTCCTATTTATCTTATTTATTATTATTATTTATTATATTTTATATTTATTATTTATCTCATTTAGTGTAAAAAAATAAACTATCCTTAATTTTATACCTGCAATAACGACAAAAAGTAATACGTACTTATACAAACAACGGATATTATAAATTTTTAAATCCTTAAAATAATATTTAATTTTGTGAATTGGGGTCCCTAAACCCTTAATTAGAAAGTTGTCATAAAAAATTAGGCAGTAAGGGTATTAGGCAATGAGGTTAGGCATCCCAAATGCAGGGCTCTTTTTCAAAATATTACACACTCCGCGTTTCACAATATTGTAAACAAAAAAAAACTATTTAAGCAACTGTTATTAATTAAACCTGGCCACTAACTATCACTAAACACGTTTAGAAACACACACACAAAATGTTCTACTTTCAAATTTCAAAAAATAAAAAATATAATCTTTTTTTAATATCTAAATTACGTATTCCATTACGTTTAGTAACCGAGTCGAACTCTTTATAAACCTCTTTTGATACCGTGTGATTCGTTTAGAATGTACGGACAGACTGAATGACATTGTATGTGATATCATTGTGACTGACGAATTGTCACGGTCACGGCGGGGAAATTGTATGTGTATGTATGAGGAGAATACATTGACGAAGATTGTCCTTTAGGTACTTATACTTTTTTCCTTAAGATCATACGTCTTTACTTTTTCGTGCACCTGCATTATGTTTGGCAATATGTTTTGAATGAGTGGGAAAAACTTACTTCTACATCACGAAGTCAGTATTTCCTTCATACTAACGCTCTCGCTTGTTTTCTTACTGGTTTATTAACTTAGAGGTTTTTTTTTCAGTTATTTAAATTTTATCTAATACACTGCCCTATGTTTTCCTCTTTCATGATATGCACTATGAAAGAACTATATCCCTCTAAAAATATTTAATTAGACAAAAGAATAGCTGTTTTCAGAGAATAAAAACATAGCACGCCACGCGAGAGCGTGCATTCGTCAAGTTCACTCCCACACTAACCCTATATGCCTAAATACAAGACCATTTTAATTACATAAGGTATGTAAACATAAAACGATGTTTTCAACACAAAATTGATTTGAGTTGCCGACATTTTTAGCTACCAACATTAATCACGGTGTGTCCGCGGCTTAATTAATCTCGTTCGGCAAAAAGGCCTGTCGATATCATGCCCGCCCCCCGGCGTTGCGCGCTGAATATAAAAATATATTATTCAGCGACCAACTAGTTTTGATCCCGACGTCCATGTCAATTTTTTTTGATCTTGATCCTTTATTTTTTGTTTTGATCGTTTTTATTATTTTGCCTTTAGAAATAATATAAGGACCTTTCTCTTAGGGACTGATAGAACACAATATTAATAATTAATATTTAAAAAGAAATGGTGAAAGTTAAATTTACCAAAATAACCGCAAGCATCTAACTAGTTATGATATTTAATTTAGACCTTAGGAAAAACCAATGAAATACTTACCTAGCAAGGGTTTTCTGTTATTCGGCATTATTTCCGGAACGAAAGAAAGGTAAATTTTAGATAAATTAGTATTAATTAAATTTGACTAACGTCACTGTTCTGCTTATTTAAATAATCATTAAAATTTACACTATAATGTATATTTTCAATCAAATATTTGCTCTTAGTTAATTTTTGCAGTTAATCAGTAGTACAGCCCTCACTATTCTGACTACTAAACGTCCTCCAGCCAACTTTATAAATGAGAATTAACTAGCTAACTTTATTACTAAGGACGTCTTAAATTTAATATCCCGTGTCTGAATATGAATAACACAAGGTCCTTCAAGTGTAAACGTGACTTATTTTACAAATATATTTAATTGGGGAAAATGTTATTCACTACTGCATTTCCTTAACCAATAAGCGATAACATCTGCAGAGGTTCGCAACATTTTAATATCGTAATTGTAGAAAAAAAAATATAAAAATATTTTGTTAGTATTAATAAAATAAAATACGAAGATGGAAAAGGAAATTATTATTATTATTATTTAAAGCCTGAACTGTCCCACTGCAGGGCAAAGGCCTCCCTTCCTTCCTTCCACAGGTCTCTATTGTTTGCTATTTGTTGAAAAGGAAAAGTTTAATTTAATTAATTTTATAATTAATAACAATAAATAAAAGGAAACATAGCCTATTTAATTTTAGAATAAGAATAACGAGTTTCCTGGATATTTTTGGCGATTAACGTTTATTTAAAATGTAATATTATTTACTAACAAAACAGCGTACAAATACGCGATATAAAGTTTTGTAAACTTGAAAACAAACAGAAAATTTTAGAGACGTTTGTTACTTAATTCTCCAATTGAGCACCCCTGGCACATCCAGACTGTGAGATTACTATCAGCACTATCACTATTACATGTATCGTCGTAAAATGTTGACGATACCTTATTCTTACTGGAAAATCAGATAGTTTTAGGGTTCCGGTGACAAAAAGACAATCAAATTAAATGATATGAAAGATATTACATTAGTGTTATAATAATTCTTAACAACAAAAAAACCGCATACAATTTTTCCGAACGGAAAACGTTGAATGATAAACGATGCAATTTAACTACCCGTTTATCATCCAACGTTTCCTGATAGACAAGCATAAGTCCCGTATTAATGTAAATATCGTGGTAATACTGTACGTGTTCACAATACGCGATGGCCCGGATTATTGCTGCTGCAGGGGAGGGTTAGAATTATAAGTATGTCTTACGTCAGATATTTGGAGATGGCGGTTCAGTTACTGCAGTTGGAAGGTTAATTTTGTGGACCTAGTTTTGTTTTAAATATAGCGGAAATTAATTGATGTGAATGTTTTAATCTTTCAATTTTGGGAAAACTTGAAAAAATGAGATTTTTATTTTTGTGTATTTTATGTGTTAAGACAGTTGTGTCTAGGGCATAGAGAAATACATAAAAAATAGGAGTAATAAAACACAATTTAAAACATTTCTAAGACATGAAATAAATTGCGATACATTAAATACGAATTAAATTGCACACTCTGCATCTGCCCTAAGATACTTTAAAAAGCTTTATTTAAATCTAAGTAGCTGACGTTGATTAAGTTATCCACTTAAGTTACGGAACAAGCATTGTGATTAATGCTCGTTCTGAGCAAAAAAGCAATATATTTTACTATACAATCTAACAAACATATTAATATAGATATATATTATAATTCAGTGCACTCTATATCCAATTTGGCGCCATAAAGGGGTAAACAGCGCAGTATTACAGTGTTAACTAGCTCGCCCCGTGTCGTCGCCCACTTAACGGTATCGATACGACTCTATTGCAATTCAGTTGTCGATTGTTTGTTTGTTTATATTGTTGTTAATTAGAGTGAAACAGGGTACCACGATGCTATTTAAAATGTGCTTTATCAAGGAACATTTATGGTATGAAAAAAAATGAATTTAATGTAATATATTTTTTAAATACCTAGGTACTAACAGTTCTTTTAAATGCATGATTTTTTACAATATTGCTAAAGTATATGTGTAATATATGTAGCCCCGTTGCAATTTATCTCGTGCAATTTCCCAAGACCGAGCGTCTTTAAATTCCTCAGAAAAATAATGTGACATAAAAATGGACGCTCGGATACTTGCTCGGATTTAAGCAGGAACCCTTGTGAATTTAAATCCGGTTAGTGTAACTGGGGTACCACCTACTTTAAAATAAATCCAACACAGTACACAAAACAGGCTGCAGTATCTTGTGGACATTACGCTGTTGTAAGTACAAGTTTTCTTACATAAACATGCTGGAACATGTCATTAGTCACGACTATTAATGCCGCTAATGACCACCAGATGTCGTTAGTGCAGTCTTCATTATTTCCATTTCCAACCACTAACGTCTTGGGTCCCATCGTACTAACATAAAAATATTCTCCTCCGCAATATTAGTCCCGTTGAATTTGTAACGAAATCCCATAACGACAAACGTTTCACTCTAATACTTACATTGTCCTAAAAACAAATAACAAACAGCCTCAATATTGGAGCAAAACAGAGGAAAAAAGGAAAAAAATGCCTTAGCTACGATGCTACGAGGCTACGGCGTAGCTGCCTACGGTACGGGTACGCGGGGCGCGGGGTGAACGACCCGGCGGTGTAGCGGCGCGGGTCGATACCCTCGCCCACCCCGCGCCCCCCGTCGCCCCCCTACTTCTAAAGAGGGTGTTCTCCCGACTTCGTTTAGGATGAGTGAAGTGCTTTCCAGGCCATTATCCGATAGACTAAAAGGTTTCATATAAAACCTTAAACATATTATCTGAGGAGGCTCTTGTGTCGTCTATATAGCTGAAGAGTAGGAGGTGACATGATATAAGTGGGAAATATTACTTCCTCTGAAATTTTAAAACAAAAACGACAGTATATTACGGCCCTATCGATGAACCTCGTAGCCATCAATTTTAATTTAGCTGGGACATAGCAACTTTGGTATTACAGCTCAAAATTTCTTTTAAACTGCAGAATGAGGATTGATGATCACATTCAAGCACTAAGAGTTTGCTTGTTCAGTCTATTAAACCCAGCTGCAATCAGGATATTTTCAGTGATGTGACTTCATAAAATATTTTTCACATTTTTTCAGCCACTTCATTCATATGTAAATTTTTTTTAAGATTTGCAACTCTGTTCAATTTAAAGTTTTCTTCTAGATATTAACTTAAATATAAATAGAAGTCATTAATTGGTTTAATAAATTCGAAAAAAACTTAAAATTAAGATGATTTACGTATTTACATACAATACATATAATTAAATTACGTATAGTGAAATACTACAGTAAATATTTATTTATTTATTTATTATAGTATTATACCAATTTAAAGTATGACTATAGTACAGGAGTGTTAACAAGCGTATTGGTACCGTTTCCGGGCGCTAGAGCCAAGTAAATTGGCCGGGAGGATCCCGCTCTCGGCCCATAATATTATATTCCGAGTAACGTTGGTTCAATTTATTGGAATTTCATATTTAGTTATAAGCTGTGTCTAGATAGATATTTCTATCTTTTTATTTAGGTTCTGGTATTTTGTTTTATTGTTCGTTGTTTTGATGTTTATTGTTTTTACACGACTGCCCAAAAAGGAGTGTTATGTTTTCAGGGTTTATGTATGTATGTATGTATGTATGTTTGTGAGTTTCTTTATTCCACCATAACTTTTAAAAGGCTTGACCGATTTTAATGTTTGTGGAACTAAAAAATTCAAAACAAGTGGATAGAATTAAACTAAAATAAAAAATACTAATAACAAAAAAAAATATAGCAGTCGGGGGACAGTTCTGCGGGAAAATATCTTTATCGGTCCCCCGACTGCTATATATTTTTATGTTTTTAGTATTTTTTATTTTAGTTTTAAGATTTTAATTCTATCCACTTGTTTTGATTTATTCTTAGTAGTTATTATTATTAGTTCTTTCTAAATGAGGCAGGCGTGTTTTTTATTTTTTTTAATTATTAGTTTTTTATTCGATATGTATTGGTTGGGTTAATGTTAGTTTTAATTAATTATACTTATAAAGCTAAAATCTTCTCGTCTTGTGATCATTTATGTTTTCGTGTGTTTTATGTCTTTCATCGTTCGTCTTTTAAGTTGTTTCTATAATACATACTTATTACTTAGGTGAATGATCTTGGAAATGTCTCGTTATTATAAACCCTTTTTATTGATTTGCTTAATGATCAAAGTTAACCAAACTTTTTGGGACTCAAACTAAGTACGTACTAAAATATTAATTTGATTATATAATTACTATTTACAACCGTAATCCCAAGATACGTAAATAATAATAATAATAATATTTCGGGACATCTCACACACGGTTATCTGATCCCAAGCTAAGCAGAGCTTGTGTTATGGTAACCAGACAACTGATAAACATACTTATATATTTCTAAATACATACATATTATAAATAAATTACACCCAGACACAGAACAAATGATCGTGCTCATCACACAAAGATTTGTCCTGGGTGGGAATCGAACCCACGACCTCCGGTATAGCAGTTAGGGTCACTAACCACTAGACCAACAGGCCAGTCAGTCAAATAATAAATACTTTTAATGAAACATTTCATTTTATAAGTACGATGGAGATTAGTTGAGTCACTAATACGTTTTATTAGGGGAGCGTCGGCCGCCACTAGACAGTGTCCCTCAGTGCATTATTACAAGTTGGAAACTTTTGCTCGCTCTAACTTCGGCACTTGTGTATAACGCGCTCTCTTTCTTACTTGTTCATGAGAGTTCTACTTCAAGTGTTTGTCTGTGGAGTTAGGGGGTACACACGCGTTAGTACGACAGCTATGTTTTATAATAACAGAAGTTTTTATTTCGAAAAGGTTTTCTTTTTCTCTAGATATTTTTATTTAGAGTTAAAACGAAGATTTTGTAATCTAAAAGAAATCTAAAGATATACAGGGTGTTAAGAAACCCCTGTCCGATCCGTTAAGGTTGTTGTTAGATACCTATCGTTATCTGATTACAAAAATGTGGAAAAAAATGGAAAAAAAAAGAAAAAAAAAACCTATTTTTTTTTCTCATATTTCAAGAGATAGAGTCGGCGACGTCACAGATGCTACCTTATTACCAAACAAAAATACCGACGAAATTGGTGTTGTAGTTTTTGTTTTATACTCAAATTTAGGGAATTTCGGGGCAAAAAATGGTTATTTCAAAATCCATTATTATTGTTTGTGTCATGAATTTTCCAAATTTGATATTTTATTTGGGCATGTGATTGTGAACCCTCTATCACCCTTTCGGGTCGGACAGGGGTTTCTTAACACCCTGTATAATTAATCAAGGTATATTGATTACCAGGATTACCAAGGATTATTGATTCATGCACTTCTGGTGACATTGTAATATCTTTTTTTATTGTCGGATAGCAATATCATATAAAATAATTACCATTTTTTAATGATTTTTAAGGAGGAGGTTTTCATTGCGACTGTTTGGTTCCGTATTTCTTCTGTAGTTTCTTTTTGTCATATATGCCTCAGAGGTGGACACTTAAAGTTTATGTAATTTATTAAATGTTTTCATTTTGGTTTCTTAGGTTTACGCGAATGTTAGACATTGAAATGAAACTTGTCCGACTTTTGTAACGTTTGTGTTCTAATTTGTAAATGTATGCTACCATAACCCTTTTTTCCTCTAGTTTAGATGTTTTACTAGTTTATACTCTAGTTCCTGTTTTATATATTTTTGACATCGTCACTGGGTTTTTTCCGGGACGGTTTAAGTATCCGTGTCAGGAATATGTTAATGAGTTTGCATATTTAATGCGGACCTCACTTCGCTGATCCATTATTAAGTTTATCAGTCTGTCGCCATTGTATTATCATCATCATCATTGTATTAGACCTCACTTCGCTGATATTAAGTTTATCAGTTTGTCGCCATTGTATTATCATCATCATCATTGTATTATATGGTGATTAAATTAAAATTATGGTTTAAATATGTTAACACTAAAGCTTCAACAAAGTATTTAATTAAATTTATTTCGTTGTTTTTTTATGGTCTCTACTTTAAAAGTCCATGTTCAGTTTAAATATTCCTTTATTTAAAAAGAATATTATCTGATCAGCTTAAAGTTTCTCGTGTTTAAAAGCTATATAACTTCCTTTTTCACTTAATTTACCTGTTTAATTAATTAAAATAATCTATTAAATTCTCTGATTGGCTGATTTTTATGCCACAATTTCTCTATCCCACTTATAAGTGTTATGCCACTGCAGACAATTTTCATAGCTTTAACTCTACTTTAACCTACTTTCTACTCCTCCCACTACCCATAAGTTTTCAAAACAATTAATACATAATTTCCGTCATCTTATACCTTGTTGAATGAAGCCACCACTGCGGCTTATCATGACGTCACGCGTCATCGCTGACTCAGCACATTTCGCGCGTCAATGAACATCCACTGTTACATGGAGTGTGCGACATTACTTACGATGATTAGTTTTTACGATACGAGATATGTTTACTGTTAAACAATATTCTTAAAAAAGCGAGAAAATTTTGAGCTTATCTAAAACAAGTGAATGGGGATTACCTCTTTAAACTTCATTTAAACACATTCATAAAATTACTTAATTACTATCTTATAAATTACAAAAGACGGCGGGCAGGAGCTGGATGCGAGAAGCCGAGGATAGAACTAAGTGGCTTGCAATTTGAGAGGCCTATGTATGTCCAGCAATGGACTGCTAGAGGCTGATGATGAAATTACAAAAGTATACATAAGTAAAAAAACTTTAACTAAAAGTTTTATTTATATTATAAATAATTTGAAAATCCTCACTGGATTGGATTTATTTAATGAGTACCTAGGTACGTATTACGAAGTAAACAAGGGAAGTAGGTAATAGGTTTTCCTTGAAGTCTCATAAAGGTCGAATTTTCTTTAAATATTTGATAAGTTTGCCTTCTACGATATGGTTGTAGGTCTAAATAGTAGTAGAAGTAAGAGAACATAGTTTACAACCATCCACGTTATATAATACATGTTATCTATCCTTACATATTATGAAAATAAGTCCTTTACCGCGTACCTGTCCGTCTGCTTGCCTGAACGCAATATGGTCAAAAACCACCAGACCATTTTCTTATGGTTTTCACCAATGGATAGAGTGATTCAAAAGAAACATTCGTGTATATAATTTAATAGTTTGTTACCTACCCGTCCGAAGCCGGGACGGGTTACTAGTTATGTTACATGAATCCTATATCTTCTACGTTTTAAAAAGCACATTTATATTATTTACTAGCTGTGCCTGCGACTTCGTTCGCGTGGATGACGAAACTTATCAATGAGTTTTTAACCGCAAAATTAAGTTTGTTTTTTATTGTTTATACTTCTCCGGGATAAAAACTACCCAGTGTGGTGCCCAAGATAATAAAGAATAATTATACCAAGTTTCATCGTAATCGATCCGGTAGTTTTTGCGTGATACCTGAACAAACAGACAGAAAGACAAAATTTTTTTTTTCACACTTTTGGGTTAGGTGTCGGTCTAGTAACACCCCCCGCCATTAATTTTTTTGATATTTTCAATGTAAAGTCAATGTAAAGAACCCTTAATGGTTACACAGAAAAGAACTCTGTAGTTACAAAAGTATTTATCCAAATAAAGGACAGAATGAAGAAAAATAAATCTAACTTCCTCACGAAGGCGCAATAAATTATAATAAAAGGGAAATACATAGTACAACTTTACTTTGTTAAATTAAAAATTCTCAATTAAATAATATTTACGAGTGCCCGGTTTTGTACGCTGCTTAAGAAAGAGTAATCATTATTTTTTGGACTAGCTTTTCGTGTTATATAATTTGGCTAAGTATAAAGTTTAGGTTGTTTTATGTAGTGTTACTGACATCATAGTTTGAATTGTTGTTAAACGTTCCTTTATTAAAAATGTGATGGTTAGGTGGTAAAGGGTATATGCAGAACTACAAAAACCAAGTACCTTGCACGTATTGAATTATCTTTTTAAAGTACAGCTAGTAATTTTATAATAATGTATTACAGGAATACTATAATTAAAACACACTTAGAATAGTTTCACCCTCACATTAACATCCAACAATAGTTTAAATTATAATGCTCATTA
Source organism: Autographa pulchrina (assembly GCA_905475315.1). NCBI lineage: Eukaryota > Metazoa > Arthropoda > Insecta > Lepidoptera > Noctuidae > Autographa > Autographa pulchrina. The sequence continues at coordinate 14,368,099 of FR997765.1, read as the reverse complement.
CAAAAACATGAAACGAATCCCAAACATTAACTTAACCGCTCAAATGTACGTCATAATAACCTCACTGAATATTTCATTTTCAACAAAAACCCACTACCTAGCTGTCTACCTACCTACCTGACTGACTACCTACCTACCTACCTACCCAGGTAGCAGAAACTTGGGCCGTTTGTAATTTGTTCATGGTTTTTGCCAAAGGCTTTCGCGGCGGTATTAACCCAGTTTCAGACCTCCACGGATCCTCGGACAAAGGGTTATTTGTACAGGTTTTATACAAGGCGCTTTGAATTGTGAAATGTTTAATGAAGTCAGATATAACGTTCTGTCGTTGCCTGCGATTCGTTTGTGGGGTTTAATACTTGAAATTGTACTGAGATATTGTGTTTTTCTAATATTTCATCTACATACTATGATTTTTCTGTCTTATTCAGCAAAAAAACAGTATTATTATGATTTCTATAAAGGAGGAAATTTTCTACTCGAAACATTGAATAATACATTTATCTAAATAATAACAAATATTCCGTTACTCGCGCAAAATACCTGCTCACTTATATTAAAGATCGATGTTGTTTGTATTGAATATAAATATTTCTCCATAATTGGTTTCGTGACCTCCAATACTGATTTCGACTCTCGAAAACCCTCAAACAGCCATAAAACAATCAACATACAATTATGTACTAAAATACAGTAATTTAATTGCAAACAGCCAAACTACGACCAAACTAATTAGCACGATAATTGAATGTCGCAACTGTTCCCATTCCATTGCCGGTCAAGAAATGGGTTTGAGTTTAATACTGGGAACTGAGAGAGTAATGCACGTCGAACGGCTGGCAGATTCCGTATGTAGGTCAATATCTCGGAGTGTACGTAGTACGGGGTTTGCGGAACAAGATTGTGGGCCCTAGCTTATTAGATGGATTAGATTGTGTAGGCATCTATGTAGATAGATGTGTCTATCTATATATATATAGATGTAGCTCCTTTGATGTAGGGATGGGAACAAATATGGCGGATGCTTCCCATACGATTTATGTCAAAAGAATTTGGGTTCCGCTTACGAAATGTTCTCAGGAAATACGAGAGACTCGAACTCTCTTTATATATAGGAACCTAGATGCGTTGAATGTTACTTTTGTTTCTTAGATTTACGCGTATCAAATATATTGATAATATTATAGAACGGGGATTAGCGCGTAAGCAGACTGTCTGCTCGCGACCACGGTCTGTGTAACCCGGTCGAAACGGGCTGTTTTTATTAAATATATTGATCTTGTTTTGTGGACGTTCTTAAAAATCTAGACTAAGATAGTAAGTAGTTACTATCTTCGTTAAAGAAAGCTATTCTGAACACAAAGTAAGGTATGTACCAAAACCTTCACAAAGACAACGACCAATCAAAAATTACTCCTGTTAAACTATTCTTGAAATGACAACCGGCTTTCATCACGAATAATTATGAAGCAACATTACAAATTTACAACAGTTTCCTTTGCGATAAGCTGGGAGTTTCCATAATAACATAACATAAGGGATGAAGGGATAGTGGCAGTAAATATTGCGCGGTTATTGCGCGGTTATTGCGCTGTTATTGCGTTGTTATTGCTACTTGTGGCGCTTATGGCCACCTGATGAACGCCAAACGCCATGGATTCTTTTATCTTATGGGGAAAATACGTATAACTTTTTGTTCTGTTTGTGTCTTGAGAGTAGAAAAAGTCGCTGTGTGTGCACACACGTTACACAAAGCACACACAGAATTGGCAGCAATATTAGTGTATTTTGGAATGTTTGATTGTAATGCTGGTTGATAGTTTCTCTTATGTTGGGCACTTATATATGCTGGGTCTATTGTGTTTTAACTTCTTACTAATACCCAGCTAATGGCTTGCCTTACAGTTATATGTTTTGTTTTTAAAACGAAGAGAATTGGCATGTAAAAATCAAGGCATTTGCCCAGCTCTGGGATGACAAGCGTTGTGGGCGATGATGTTGATCGATTGATGTCTTCTATAATGCGATTTTCATAAGACTAATTCAAGAAATTCTTTCAAGATGGAATTTCAATTTCACCTATAAGTAATTTATTCTTCATTCTTCAATTCCAGGAATAGACAATGAAATACCAAAATTTTTGTATAAGCGGAAATTCTGAATAGCATTCCGGTCTTCAGTTATCAGCTGAATGAAAATGAGCCTTGTATTTGGGACTATTGGAGAGATGCGAGTATTTCAAACCCCTTCGGAAAAATGGGCGGAGGACCATAAATATTAATGTAAATAAGAAGGAAAGCGTTGCTTGCCGTTTTTGGTGTTTAGAAATCGTTTTCCATAAGATACATATGCAAGATACTACAATAATTATATTAACTTCAGACATGAAGCATTGTTTTTCAAAGCATCAATAAAGTTAAAAAAAAAAATCGAACCAAAAGAAAGTATTAACGAAATCAAGAAATTCCTTCTGTTTTAATGGTAGCTTTCTCAGAAGTAGAGGGTAAACAAAAAGGTCTTATACATTTCCTCTTTTCTTCCAACATTTCCATCGCCTTGATAGACTCGCCTCGTAATGGTGAATAGTGGTAATTCCTCAGCCTCCAATTTGCCCGGCGTACGTGACCGCTTCGTGTGACGTCGGCTCATTTCGGCAATCTTCGAGTCAATGCCATTGTTCGAAATAATTGGGATTGAACAATACTAGAAGGGTGTTCTCATTGTTCCCTTATAACGCCAATATAGAATTGAAGCGATGAATAGAAAAGGCTAGATATTAATTTGATTTGAAGGAACTTAATGAGTTTTCTTCCATAGTAACTATATTAGTTTCACAAAACACAGCGATCATGGTATCAGTCTTCGTTCCTTTTTGGATCAAATATTATTGCTAAACGGTACTCTAATAATAAAGCTATAGACAATAAAACAAATACATAACTTAAACTCGTATTTTAATAAAAATATAAAAACAACAATTCTTTCATTTACAGTACATCTGAAATACATGAAAAAAACGAGAATTAAGTATTTTCTTTATACAACATACATATACGAAATAAATGTAAAAAATAAAACCATAAATTATTGAAATAGTCACCACAAGCAAAATAATGGATTTTAAGATATTTAATAAACACACATTAACAAACGTTTTTTTATCAAAATAATACATACATAGTAGTACTTAATTTGATTATAAATATTAATTTTATTATTAAAACACGGATACGTCGCTTTTCAAGGATTCAAATTCACCAATATCTTCAACTCGACTTTTGGACGTAAACATGCACCGATTTCTTTGAATATATTCGACGAAAACAAGTATGTGGTTCAATCTATTGCATATACATCGATACCATACTGTATGGTACATGTTTCATACAATATTCATACGTGCGTCCTCACCGCATCTGTAGATTTACGGAAACTGAGGCAAGGCTTACTACTCCAGTCGTTACGTGTTCGCCGCGGTGGGACATGGTTTACTGCTGGTTATTTTAATATAAATCTATTTTCGTATACACTGTAACAGTTATAAGATACCTACTTGGTAATAGTATCGTATATAAGTCAGAAATGTGAGATATAATAGAGCTTTGTCATAAAACATTTACAAGCAAAACATTCATTTCACAGAGAACAATTTGTTTGATAAAATTCGAGTTTCGGATTCGTCCAACAATTACAATTGTTACAAATTAGTGGGAATCCTTTAACATCTATATTATTATAGTCAATACAAAATTCGGCTGCTTCATTGAAATGTTTGGCTTTATTATAAGTACTATATTCACTAAGGCGTGTCCTCGATCACGTTGCATAACAATCAACAAAATCACAATCAATTTTGATTAGTGAATGAACATAAAAGGTCTTTAACATTAGTATACAATTTGTCATGTATGTTGGCTGAGGTTGCAATAGAGTAACAGTCTCAGTCGCGGTATTGCAAAATGCGTTACCGCCTGGTCTCCGGCAAAAGGGACCAGAGAAGCACTCCGGTGGTTTTAGTAAGAGTCCGGATTTTAATACGGTTTTCTTTAGTTTGACAGGTTACACTGTCGACGATGGTCTTAGTAAAAAATAAAGCATTGTACAGCGATTTAAAAACTTCTTCCCGATCTGCATTTACTTTGTATTTGTATAGTTATCGTCTCGTAAAACACTTCAACGTCAAACGCGTTTACTATTTTATCTCTTTACGATAAAAAGTTAAGTGTCTTTCTTTTGGAGCAATGTTTGCCTGAATTCTAGATTCTAAGTGGCATTCGTTGCCTATATGTTAAAGAATTCACGATTTGAGAATGGATCTGTCTTGAATGCTTTCACTTTTGGTTTTTGTTTTAGTTTTTCGAAAGTGGGACAAGAGATCTCTAGTTGATACGTCTTTTGTTATCTTGATACTGGTGTTACGTGCTATTGTATGAATGTCTTCTTGGTCTAGTGCCTATTAGGATGGACGATGTATTTGTATTGACACCAACCTCTATAGTATTGAACAAGTCTACTTTGAGGTTGACTGCTGCAATTTGGGTTGAATGATATTATGCCTCACAATTTACACATCCCATACTCGTGTAGTTGCTAAGTAATCAACGTACACGGAGTGCTCGAGCTGTTGACCGCTCTCTCGCGTCATGTGCGCCTCCCGGCCGCATGCTTCTTGTTTTGTCGATGACCTGAACTGCTTCATCAGTCCGTGTGCTGGTGTCCACAGAAGTCTACAGTTCACCTTGCAGTCTGCACCTTGCAGTTACCTGGTTTATTCGTCTTGAGTCATAACTTTACATTTCACTTACACTTATATAAAACTGTCTTTCACTATTCACACGTTCACACGTTTTTCGTTATCATATTACGTATTATCTTCGTTATCTTAGAGTAGATTGTTGAGTGGTAATACTGTTCCCATTTTTTGTACATTCTTATTAGAATGGACTCAATTCTCTTGACGCAAAAAATGCTATCTTAATTATCTTGTAATCATTTAATTTATCTTTACTTGTAAGTTTGTTTGTTGATGTGCTTGTTTATTCCAGTATTTAAATTATTATCATAATCCTCGGATCAGTGCTTTATATCTTCAATACCTCTTTTAAATTATAATCCATAGCATTATTAATCATTTCTTTAGGCACATAATATAAATTGTCATTTTCCTCTCAATGTTTTTAAGGCACTTAATCACACTAATTGGTATATACTTCTATGTTCCCATTACTGTCCGTATGTACATTCACTACCAGTTGTATTGAGCCAGTTCCAACTCCCGTGCCAGCCAGTATCGCAGTGGGTAGTTCTAGGCCGGTGGTGACTCCTGATATTATGGTACTGAGCATCCTGGGAGCTGGAGCTGATGATGATCCAGCTGCTAAGACTACCAGCATTAGGACTATATTATACTTATACCTGGAACAAAACACATAAAATTAAGAATTAATAATACTGACGTCACTTAAACTTTAGGATGGGACTCATAACTCGATATTGAACACACTCTACTTAAATTAAACTTTTAGTTCTCATTTTGTTCAAAAAAGAAGTTAAATAAGTTAACTCACATATTGTAGAAAAATGCAGACAAATGTCTGCAGCTAACACTTGATCTTTACGCTTGCTGGCTTCTTGAGGACTGGCAGCGAACCAATAGATAAACTCTCCCAGATATCTAATCTCTATCTCATTTATATCAGGAAGTCCCATCAAATTGATTTTCAACCTTAAGGTCAAGACCCAGAGTTGAATGTTAGGAAACAAGATCGTGTGAAAGTATTTCCTCTTGAATGTGTCGGATAGATTAAAGTTTTGCTTTTAATCTCTTTTATCTAGATAACTCTCTATTAAAATTTGGTCCACGTCAAACCAAGTTTACCTGAAAAACTCTTATCAATTTTGTATGATGTGTATCCCTAAGTACTATGAATTCATCGTATATATCGATTTTCGAAAACCTTCTATCCGATTGACGGTGCGCATAACTTTGTGCGTCAAAACTTTTAGTAATTTGTCAGGTAACGGATTGTTGGTCTTGGGTACTTCTTGAAAGGCTGAAGTTAATCGAACGACCGTCACTGTTCAAAGGGAATGTTTGTCTTTCGTATCCACGTCGTTCGGTGACAGCCTGCTAATTGTCGTATATAACTTATATAAATCGATATCTTGACTCGTCTAAAACAATTTCTAATGAAATGGTACTTCATTTCATGGAAAATTGTTTCTACATATTAGTTATCTTAATTATGTATCTGGACTACTTGTGTTTTTTCACAATTATTACATTAACATTTCAGTTTTTTTTTTAATTTTTGTAAGAAAGATTTTTAGTCTCTTCGGGTTAATTATAATTAATTATCTTTAAGAGAACCATGTATATTTCTCGACTAAAATTTGATTGTTTGTTCTCAGATTACATGGACTCATTATGCAAGGACCACTTCCTACAGCGGCAGTACCGCAAGGTGGACGGCGGCGTGCTCTGGTCGCGCAACGAGCGCAACCTGGACTGCACGGTGACGTTTCAGACGCACAGCATCCTGCAGCGGTTCATGCTGCACTTCGAAATGCTGCAGCTCGACTGCAACGATCATCTCTATGTGTACGATGGTGCACATGCGACAGCGCCACCAAAGGTAACATTCTTCCACATAGCTTTTCCTAAATTAGAATCGGCTTTCATCGTCATTTCATCGTCTCACCAAATACTACTAAATATCTTTATTTTACTTAAACGACTGCCTACACAAGGTATAAAAAAAACGAATCTTTGAAAAAAAAACTCTCTGTCAAAACTTCAATTAAAACTCAGGTGACATTTGTGGAACCAGCTCACCTTTACTATAATAGTTTGCAAATCAATGTTTTATCGTTTCTACAACGTTAACTGAATAAAATACCGATTAAATGCACAATGTACTTTCCACTAAAGAAACTTAAGTATTTAAAAATAAATAGTAATATTAGACAGAAATGGAAAAATATATATCTCCAACCGACTTTAAAACAGTTTAAGTGTCTAATCCAAAAGAAGCTATAAATATACCGACAACGAAGAAAACTGTGCATTTACATAAAAATGTTTTTCCATTTCCGATTTAGTAGCTAAACCCTCGTGAATAGCAAATGAAAAGCCTAATGAGTCCAATACATCAGCTTCTGAAAGCTTTTGATTACGCTCGGTAGACGAAAATAAACAGGATCCGATTTGAGACCTGCTTGTCTATTCTGTAAATAATTTCGATATCGAGCTTCACCTGAGTAACAATAAAGCCCACTTCAAAAGTGAACCCAATTGGGCTTGATTTAGAATTCAAATTCGAGAATACGTATTTGACATCTCACCGCGGATTCCGCTGTCGAGACATGAAAATAATGTTACAGAATAGCACTACTGAGCTTAATTAAATACAGCTATTCACTGTAGTTGCATTTCTAATACAAGTAAAAATAGATTAATTTGCCACTTCAGCCTTTTCCCACATCCTATTTTTATATTTCTTATGAGCTCTACCTTCATTTTCTTCCGTATAGGATTTTTGAATATATTATTTATAAAAATATTTTGTCTTTATCTGAATGAATCTTCATCATCATATCAGCCTGGAATCTCCTACTGCTGGGTTTAACCTCCCTTATTTTGCCATTGTTATCTGTCTTGTGCATCCCTTATGAAGGTGGTTCCGATTAAGTTGGCTAAATTAGTAATTATTAAATCTCACGGAATAAGTACAACTGAAAACCACAATTTTACACCTTCTTTTTCTAATATCTTCATGAACCTCCTTTCCATAATTTCCTAACATCAGTAATTTAATTCAAGCATGCGTACTGGAATATTCCGGATGCTGGCTTACATCTTTTGCAGGCACGTTTAAAGTAATTAGTATTATTTCAGTCCCCGGAGTCATTATAGATTCATGCAATTTCCCCAAGATAGGTGGGTAGTAATGGGACGCCGTTTGCCGTTCATTCCTTGCATACCACTGAAATTTCATAAGTATTCTGCTTTAAACTTTTTTAGATGTACCATAGACTTATGATTCTTTATGTTTACCATTATCAAATTTTATAACGATTTAAGATATAAATTTTATTCTAATTATTTACAATTCAATATGTACTTAAATCTAATACAAGAACAAACAAAGACTAAAATTAAATCTTATATAGATAAATAAAACTAACACGCGTCAAAATACTCATCGTCATCCCTGTCAATGGCGGGAAACGTGCCCAGAAGGCTGGCAGCATTGCCACGTTGAATGGCTATGCCGATTCTCTGTGCAAGGAACAAACCAGCTCTCTGATCACGAGTAGAGTCCACCAAACGTTTTGACAGTTCTTTAAAAAGATTTCGTGCACTCGGACCCCATGACCCGAGCGTTTCAACCCCAAACGGCTCGAAAATATAATTACCCATTAGGTTATTATACTTCCGCCGTTTAAGGGTCTCCGCTGCTCCAGCAGCAGCTCCAGGAGAGGCCGCCGAACTTAGAACGTGGGATGGCGCAAGGGTGTCGACGCACGTTGCGTCCCACACCAAAGGCCGACCCAATTTCCAAGGCAACAATGACATACCGTCAGGTCTCTTACCATCGCTGCGCACCAAACCATTGGGTTCCAAAACAGCTGGTACACCGGCAATGACAAGAGCACGACGAATAATGTCATTAATATTTGCGTGACGGGATATACGTCCTGCGCTCCTGCTGCAGGACAGGCCATGGTGACCGAGGCAATCGACTGTTTCACCGCATTGACACCGATGACATGCGACACAAGGTATACCTAAACGTAAACTGATGGCGAGCCGGAAAGTATTGTCATCCAAAATCGTACCAAGAGTGGTTGACGGAAGTGCCTGTAACCAGAGGCCCGATTCCCATTCTCCCACAGCCAGGAGACGCGCGCGCTCTGCAGTGTTGATTGACGTATTAATTAATTCTTTCCGTATCAAACTGCAAAGCGGCTCGTCCCACTGCCTCTGAGAAGAACGTTGCTCGGGTAGATCTGTGCCCGGGCAGGACAATTCCCAACTATTTACTGCCTCAGTCATGCACAGAATCTGAAAATCAACCAGAGAAGACCCTAAGATTTGCCTGGTTAATTTTTCAGTGCTGTGGACCGAAGACAAAAATGCTGGTAGGCCTATATAAATAAATGATACGTTATTATCTATACAAGACTTAATACTTTTCGACAGAGTTAAACAATGAGAATAAGAAAAGAACTATAAAATCTTGATACTGCTCATCGTAATTAGCAATGTATTTCTAAATCAATGGCGTAAAAAACCTGTAGTCTTTACATTAAGGGTAAAATGTCTAAAGATGCTAAAGAGACAAAAGCAGCAGGTGCCGAAAATTCAAAATAATTAACAAGCAATTGTAATGCAACTTTAAATTTTAAATTTAAATTTCTCCAAGTTCGTCCAGCCGTGGTTCTTAGAACAAAGAGAGTACAAGTTTCGGAATTTCCTGTACCGTTGCCAAGTTTTGTGCCGACATGTTTATTTTGCTCAGCTTCGCTGTTTAAACCATGTAGAATTTTAAATAAATTTCAATGGCTAATATTTTAATTGCTGATTCAGTTTTTGATTTATTGTTAACGCTGATTTTACCTGTGCTACTTTCACTATTAGTTGCATTTACCATTTGAAATACAATTTGAGATAACACATAATTCTAGGTATTATTCAGTATAACGCAATAGTTCTAAAACCTCCATTGATTTCAAAAAAGTTTTCTAACTCGCGTCCCAATTGAAACAATCATCTATTCAAATTCAAAACCATCGAAATAGCAAGCTGAACCCAAACGTTTGAACTCCAATCATCGCATCGATTCCACTCCTATCATATTTCGAACAATTTCTGACAGTCAAACTTCCTCATCCAAACTTTCATATGTAAAATATATCCCGTATTCAATGGCGGACATTTGACAAAAGCCAAAGTTATTGCCAACTTGGATTACCTAGCTCCAACTTCTGCCAGTAACCTGCAATGGCCAGTGCTATTCTTGGCAATATGTAGTTGTCACTGAAACTTTGACGGTTAAATTCAAATGGAAGTTTTAATGAGAAAACTGGTCCTGGATGCGTCCGGATATGACGCTGTCGCAGCCCCTGATGTATGTAATTAAATGCTAAGTGAATTGGATACAGCTGTTAATGGAATAGAAATGTTACGCGTGAATGGAGTTGCGAGGAACGTATTGTTTGTTTGTTGTACAGGATTTGCAACTTAATGTGTATATAGGCTTTAACTTAGCTTAACCTTTTCATCAGCCTATCTACTTCTATTTTAGTGTAAATATTAATCTCAAACTAAAACAAAACAAGCCAGCATTAGTAAACAAAAACAAATCGTGGAATACTTCGCGCGGCTGCTTTCAACCAGACCGAATAAAACATTCCGAAAACGAACGAAACTTTGGAATTCCCTTCATAAATATTTGTTAAAAATCCTCGAAATTCGAAAACAATACAACACGGTTGAAGTTAAATGGAATAAATTTGTAGCCACAACAAACTATTCGTGTATTCATCACGCACAAAGGGGAGAGTTTGGCACAGGTGTTTAGGAGTTGGTCAACTATCCGGGAACGAGTTTCCGACAATGAGTAACAAACACTTTGATGATGGCAGCCATGGCGAGTGACGCCGGAATAGTTTCGAAGCTATGCGGGTGACATACTCCTGTTATTACACCGGTGTGGGGTTTGCTTTACATTTACATGTCACCTTGATGTTCAAGTGGTACCCCAGTTTTAGAGTGTTAACTCTTATATGAAGATTTCAAACAATGAGATATATTATATGACAATCATCAGTAGAAAAGACGTTAAAAATGTGATTAAAAACACCAAAACTTTTATTACCAAAATGTAACGTGTTTGAAATTGATCGTAAGGCAATTCAAAAACCTCTGTGAGAATTCATTTCCGACCAATTTGAAGTTTGATTCATTAATGCCCTTAGTTTGTGATTTAGGAATGGTATAAGAATATAGTGGTCCTGCTTATGTTTCTGAGCACGTACTTCGGAACGATTTGGAGAAATAAATGACTAGTGTTCTGCAGGGCGGGAGGCGAACAATCCATCAATACTTAAACGATATTGCAACCTTTTATCGTGTTATTGTTATTAATGGCCGAAAGTAGGCTTCTCTCGGAGCTTTACTTGGACCACTTTCAGGTCATTTAGTAGAAGTCTGTCCATGTTCTTACTCTATTACTACAAAATGTTGTAACAACTTTTGTTAACCCATTAGATCTTTAATCAAAATAAAAGTAAAATTTATGTTATGTGGTAATGATAAGTACAATTTGTTTATATATTCAATAAGTTATGACAAGGTTTTTATTGGACCATAACACGCAATAAGGTGTTCCACCAATAAATCTTACCCATGAACCAGCTCCTACCACTAGCATACTAAATAACTCTACAACTAACTTTTGCACTTGATGTAACCTCAACGTCTCTCGAAATACTTAAGCCCCACTTCACAAAGTAAAATGACCAAAACAAATGAAGTATCAAAGACATAAAGTTACAGATTTCATCCCTAACTAGTTTAAAGCCCCCTATTTAAGTTGAAGAGTGAGTGGAAGCTGCATCACGTTTTAAATTTACCGTCTCTTATAACAGAGTGTCTCGCCAACTCTGAATAGCAAGTAGGAACAATCTTCACTTGCATTGTGAGCTAAGAATACTAGTTTTGTTCCTTTTGTTAAGAAAAGAGGGCTCGTAATAAAGAGCTTGCTTGTGATGTAATTATAGGGTAACAATGCTATTATTTGCATAAAATAAAGATGTTTGGGAGCTGGGATTGGTAAGAGTATAAGTATTGATATTGGTTTTGAGGTGTTTAGTCGTATGTTACTGACTGAACTTCTTGGACAAATGTAAAGAATAGAGCAAGCTAATTTCTAAAAAGAAAATAATGATGAGGTCAATATCAGCCATTACCTATACGGAATATAGGAAAACTAATAGTTATACCTTACATTACAGTGTAAATAGCCTAAAATCGTTAAAACAAAGTAGAACTAACATGGAAACCAAGTAACGACCGACAAACTTACTCTAACTACCTATATCACTATTCTTCAGTCCCTAATGAATATGGAAATATCAACTGAATTACTTAAAAGTCCGTTTTCGTTCTCCGGAACTGCAAAACTAACAAGACAGTGACAAACAAGAAGTCCAAAGTTTCTGCTTGAAAGAGAACTCGTTAACTCATTTTGTTCAAACTTTCCAAGTGTTAAAACTGATTCTCCTAGCCGACTAATTAAAACCATGTTTAAGGCAAGACATAGCTATTAAAATCTTAAAGAACGGCCACCCGAGACATAGTTTGCATAACAAAAACCCATCTTAATTCATTCCTTGGCGTAATCTGAGGAAGAATTTTTAATATCAAGTCGGGAGCTTTATTAAAGGCAGTATATATAAATGCAAGTCCACTAGCCTTTGAAATGCAAGGGGGTCGGGGGCGGGGTGTCCGAGACGTGATGTATGAGGGGGTGTGGGGGGTTCAAATCCGGGGGTCGTCACGTCGTTGCTATCGTTCTTGCTGAAATATGACAGCGATATAGTACGGACATCGTCAGTAAGCCGGCCGATGAAGAAAATATTGCCGGCACACGAGCGATCACAGCCGCCGCCATTTATATAGACTCCGTAAGGCATGATTGAAGGAACTCTTGTTACGAGACCCATGTTCACGCTCAATGAGAAATAGCTTGTGGATGCTGCGTGTACGGTTATTTACTAAGTCAGTTGGTTAGCTTTGTATTTAAGTATAATACAGGTGCTAAAAAAGGCTAAGCGATGAGAAAAGTGTGTAGCCAATAAAAAAAAATTACCATGGGAACATTTAATCGATTACGAACATGGTCATTTTTGTGATGGTAAAATTTTGTTCTAATAGAAATGGAAATCAAGCAGTGTACAGTTATTTTTGTAAAGATCGATGGCTTTGATTGGAATATTTATAAAATCGGTAAAATATCCTTTCAAAATAATTGCTTGTAATGGTTTATTAATTACTTCCGTATTGCGGTGACATTTCCATCCATGTCCTACCGTATAATAATGAATAATGGTAATTTAATTATTTGATGTGTCTAATTTTGTAACAACTTCGAAACAGTACTTTTGTTCCATCAGTCCAATGTAATCAATATCCTGTATTGTACCTAGGGAATACATAGAAGACCTTTAGCCGTAAAACAGTAAAAAGTATGTTCTTAATAAAAGATACTTAAAAAAAATTTCGTTCTCATAGACCTCTTTTGTTTAATATAAACTTTGTCATCTAATCTACTTTCTACAATAACACCAAATATATCTACTGTCGGTTCTAGGTACCTTGTGTAATATCTACCTTCATCAATACTACAGGACTACATAATACTACAGTCCCTAAGTGTTTGGTACTCAAATGTATGTTGTCCAGTGTTTACCAACGATAGTTCGTGTCTCTGGCAAACAGTAGCAGAGTTTACCATTCCCATACACACTGTATACCCTTAAAACAGGAGTAATGGTACAACAGACATTGTTTATAGCTTGTAGTATATTAAATTTAAAGATGTTGTCGATTGGAGCGAAAAGTAGTATGAATTTTATGGAGATAAAATAAAGTATTTAACCTCCAGCATATTAAAAATTGTCGTATTTATAGTTCGGTTGATGTTTACTTTGTATTATATTCAACTACTTTTCAGTTGAATATGTGAAATCTGGGCTTATCCAGCCATCGACCGAATTCAAAAGGAAGAAATTCTAAATGCGTTTTGTATAATGTTAATAAAAATAATTTTATCGTATGTTTTTTCTGCGAAATCCTGCAGTTACATTTAATTAATTTTAAAATCGCAACAGTAGAATCGCTCAACACATAATAATATCAAAATTCGTTGCTACAGAATCATGTTTCAAATAATTTATTTATTCACTATCATGTATACCATAAAATTGTTATTTATTAAAGTCCAGTTTCTTTACATCTAAGTGTAATGGTTGATTTATAAATTTTGTTAATTGGTATGTTTTGTTTCCAGGCCGACCTGTCCTGCCGCAACACCAAGCAGCAGGTCGGCGCGCTGTTCACGCGCAGCAACTTCGTGACGCTGAAGTACGTCACGGACAACTGGGGCACCGACGCCAACGGGTTCCGACTCGTCATCACCGCCGTCAAAGACCCCAGTGAGTATAATCGTATAGCTACTGGTTTGGAGGTGAAGGAGAGGGGATTGAAGATGGCGTGAGAAAGAGAGGGAATGCTGAGATGAGTAGTAGAGATAAATGGAATTAACAGGGCAACAGGGATGATGATGTTGATGGAGAGTTTAGAAGCGAAGTCATTAATAGGCTTAATTACCAATAGATCAGATCAGTAGAAACAATTAAAGAATAGAAAATTTAAGAATTTTAGCACAGTTTAAATAAGAAATGTAATAGACAAAGTAGAAGAGATTGGTTATGCTGATACATAAGTATTAATAAAAGTGTAGGAGCTGCAAGGCTTGGCTGAGGATAAAATATAAGTTCTAAGTCTGACCACTAAAAAAAAACCATTAAAGAATTGTATTCTTTAAATGCTCAATGTTCAATGGAAATTCAATATAATAAAAAGATAGAATGTGGAATCCAAAAAAAAAACATCTACAAAAAGTTAAGGTTTTTCCTTGCGTCTTTTCACGTGTAGAATGCAATAAGAGCAAAAGGTAGATAATTGTTGGGAAGCACTTTGCGAGTTATCCGGCGAGACGGACACAGCTGGCAAACTTGTTCAGCTGAAGGCTTCACACCCTGGGAAATTCTTTAGAAGTACTCGTTTTTGTCCGGTCTCCGTTAGCAATGTATTTGAACATTTTAAGTTCGATTTCTGTCCAAAGTAAATGTATTTGCAGTTGTTTTACAAGTGTTCTATCTAGCTAACTAGTTTTACCTCCATGTCTAGTTAGTTAGATAAACCTCGGGAAGCAAAGTGTTCTAGCTTTAGAAAATAGGTTAAAAAGAAAATTACGATTTTTCGTGAGATCGTTTATTTATTTATTTATTCCCAACAATATCCTTACAGACTAAATCCATTACGATATTGAGGTTTCTTAATTTCTAAATTACAGACTAACTAGACTTAACAGTAAGAAATTTTAATTTCTTTTCGTTATGATGACGGAGATGAAGCGACTCTATTGACTCCATCGAATTTATAAAAGGTTATGTCAAAGTGATGATATACTTACAAAAGGAAGGATTTCAGCTATAAAGTCGAAAGTTTTGTACCTAAAATGTGAATATAGCTATCGTAACTATATACATAGGTACTTATGTATTGTTATCCTTACTAATATTATAAATGCGAAAGTTTGTTTGGATGTATGGATGTTTGTTACTCTTTCACGCAAAAACTACTGAATGGATTTTAATGAAACTTTATAATAATGTAGCTTAGAGATCGGAATAACACATAGGCTATAATTTATAAAGATAGTGTATTAATTTTCATTCGCGCGGGTAAAAACGCGGGCCACAGCTAGTGCATATATAATCATTAATCCGAGTACTAATCCGTGAACAAACATTCGATGAAAGATTAGGTATATCTACAATCTCTGCTAATTGCAACATGAAATGTGACAAGAATTTGTTTATCATAAAATTACGATAATTATGAACATGATGTAAATACATAATCCTGCTCATAATTACTATTATTAAGAGATAATTATAATTACATGTTCGGAAGGAATTACATTTATTTAGATCATAATCTGCAATCAAATGTAATCAGAATACTATTTATTTGCTGTAATAAATCTCAAAGTACAATAATTTCACAGACATTTTACATATTTAAAAAAATAAGTTATGCTCTGCGGTACACCTTTTTCAAAAAGTTTGCTTATATAATTCTCATAAAAACAAACCATCAAAACTGTATAAATATCGTCATTAACGTCGACATAATTACTGAATTCAAACCCCATCATATTCAATAACGTTTCATTAAAGTTTAAATACTAATTGAAATGGAAATTAATCACCAACTTTGATTAATTTCTCTCAACCAAAACTTTCACCAATAAAAAAACATCTAATACATAAAGGATAAAAAAAAAATACAGCCGAATTAAGAACCTCCTCCTTTTTTTGAAGTCGGTTGACTAAATAGGGAATGAAGCAATAACCGTCCATTTGTCCCAATAAATACGAGTATCTGGCGATTTTATATAAAAAACTCGAAGCACGCCCCGACCCTCCCTTGTCACCCTCTTTAATTTCGCCAAATGTTTATTTATACGAACAAACAGGCGACAGGGCAGTTCGTTTACACATTCCTTCCCTTTTATACAAATATATTGATATTTTTTATTGTGCTCTCAAGGCTAGGCCGGTCTATAATGTCGACCTGTTGCGGAGATGTTTTATTGTCAGCTACCAACAACCAACAACCTAGTTCCATCTCTACCTTTATATTCTTGTTCTTACACAAAAGAAGGTACAGCTTTATACACAATGTCCAGTGTAAATTATTTATATTTTCTTTTTTACGGGTGACCTCTAAGATGGCTGGACCCGGTCTTTTGTGCGGTTTATGAAGACCTCGGGTCAATAAACAAACTCTTTAGAGTATTTGAATAGAAAATGGAACTGGATGAACTTCGAAACGACTTTTTTTGTACTTAGGTTTCTTATTTAAATATTCAAGGCAGTATATGAATCTCCAATGTATTGAAATGTTGCAGACACAGATAGCTGTCAAATGTAAATGGATTTAATTAATGAAGCGAGGATACATTAGAGTTTCAACAATGTTTAATGATATTACAAAATGAAAATAATAATAATCTATTGTTATAATTAATTATAGAAAATACCAAGTTCATAAAGATTAATCTAGAATTATATGAAAAAAAAACCATAATACCTCAAGAACTGAATTTGCAAATTTCTTTATAACGCAATTAAAATAAACAATTATAACATTATCATGTAACAAACAATTCCAAACATATCAGTCGCGAAGACATCCAACAATTTAATTATATAAGGGCACGTCTTTCACCCAGCTATGCATGAATGAATGTATGAAATTACAATGAGAGGCACAAAGGAAGTAATTAATTTGTCCAAAAGCATTACTCAAGCATATGCGTTTGTTTAGTCTACACCTTTGAGCCATGCATAACACCAATTAGATTTTCCACTTGGCCGTCTGGAAAAACATACTCCAAAGGATTTGGAAACACACGCTTGGGACTTTCGGGTCTTGGAGGGATCACGGCCCGCGGGACGAACAGTCGCGAAGAAAACGATACAATTTTAATGGGAATTTTATTGTGTCGACATTTTTAGACAATTTGTTGGATGAATACGTCTTTTGTAACGTTTGTAAATCGTTTAGAATTTGTATCGTGTTGAATTCTGTATGTATGTACTTATATGATTGTGATGACAGAAGATGTTTTACATTTACATTCGTTTGTAAAACTATTTAAAGCGCTACTATTTACTGGGAAAGGGTTTTTGCTATTTGCTGCGATACATTCCAGACTATTCATAGATGATGTATTATAGTAATGGCATGTTCACTTTTGTCCTCCATATCTACATTAATTAAATTAAAGAGTGACATTATTATTTGTTAGTAAAATTTAATTGGTCCAAAAATTGTGCCCTGGGGGATATATATTTAAATAAACTTTTATTCAGCAAGTATAATGACCAGGCGAAAAGTATTACATCAGCATAAAGTATAGGTGTTGAATGTGCCTTTTAACACAAAAATAAAATATTTACATAATAATGTTATTCCATCAAGCAAAAAAAACCTACTACTTATCTTATCAAAGGCTTTACTAAGGCTGAGACGTCTTTGTCCATATTTAGTATCGCTTGAAACTCTGAATTGAATAAAAATATCCTTTGTTCAGTCAACTGAAAATATGGTACGGATACCTAAATAATACCTATACAAATCACAACGCCTGTTCAGAAATAATAAAAAAAGGATTTTTGCCTAAACATTTTTGTAGATTTTTGTATGTTATTTTTGCTATATTCAATTTTGATGGCAAATAATAACTAAGTACCTATACTTATATCTAATTGTACTATCATCCAACCAGCGCTAACTTATTTCATGGTTATTTTGCCATGATCAAATAATGGCTTCATACTAAAACTTGAATCAGTTTCATGTCGCCGTTAAGTCTCACTACGTCTATTAATATTATTATTAATTTTTTTTTTTTGTGTGACTACATATATATTGTTATATTGTATGTAAAATGGTTTTCTTTTTATTTTATATACAATTTTAATTTTTTGTACTTTTTTCATGTGAATGCGTCAACAGCGTGGTTTTTTATTATTCATTATAACGGATTGATTGCCTTAAATTATTATTAGTATTTTTTCTTTATTTTAAATTATTATTAAGTAGTATTTTTCCTTTATTTTATTAACGTAGTTTTATTGCGTTGTTGACGCATATATTTAACCAATAATGTACAAATAATTGTAACAATTTAGTTTTTAAAAGAGTAACCTATGGAGTTTCTTGCCGGCTCTTCTCCATAGGAAGGACACTTTGGAACCGAGCAACTAGAGTCAGTAGATTTAACGTAACGTTTCTTGAGCGCCTTTTTTATTTGGTTTATAAGAAATAAAAACATTTTGATTTTGATTTTGATTTTATTTCACTTTGAGGTATAAACTAGTGACATGGGATATTTAAGAAAGTGTCTAATTAATTAGGAGGTAGATCAATCAAGTCTTAGGCAGAAGGTATTCAGTTATGACTTGACCTGTATGGATCAAGGACATAAACAATATGACAGTATCGAGTGGCATTTATCGAAGCAGTAAAGTGGCGCCATTAAACTCATCCATAGTGGATGGGATCTCGTATCATTTTTATGTTAGAGACATTAAATCCGATGCCTTTGAAGGCTTCTGCGTGTACATTGAAAAAGTCGATGTACTTAAAGTTATTGACCATTAAATTGGCGGCGATATGATATGCTTTACGTAATGTAAGATAGTTGGCTATTTTGAGACTGAATCTAAAGAGGTGGAAAAGAAAGCTGAAAGCGTCATGAATACTTTTATTCAGACATGTTTAGTCCACAATGAAACACTAATTAACTTAAGTGGTTCAGTAAAAAAATATGAGCAATAAATCAAAGCTTAAACACTAAACGATATCAATACAGTGAAACTTGTGCAAATGTGTCGCCCATTGCAACTTAGTTCATATAACTGGAGGCTCGATAATGAAGTGTGAGAACTCCCGAACTTAGCCCATTAAGACATAGTTGGTGCCCCGGGACCCCGGGACCCCCTGGACAACGGCTGGGCTACTTTGCACCTCGACTTGCATACTTCTAAAGATTATCCAACCAGACTCTTTGAGAAAGTTTAAGCAGGATTTAGTAGTTAGGAGTTTGTTTCGAGACACTTTATGGTTGATTTATCAAAATATCAAGCTCCTTTTGATAATTTTCAACCGTTTTATGCTTATACATCTTTATGTTTGTCGTCGCTAACAACGGTACTCAAACATTAAAAGGTTCACCCGTAACTTTCAAAATTCCAACAATCCAAAATATTTAGGCAACGATTTTTCCTTTGAACCAACAATATTATATTCCTACCCAAATTCTTCATTAAATATCGTCTTCAACTCGCAAACAATGCGTTTGAAATTATACTCGCGCCGCCAGTTTAAAAATTCTGCTGAACGCAACAGACTTGTCTCACAAAGCAGGATATGTTAAGCGCTCCAGCCATTGAATTATGCAACAAAAACGCGCTGCGCGACACCGCCTGAGATGCCGGAATAAAATTTTAAACAATGCATTTCATACATGCCGCGTTCCGCACAAACGATGCCACCCTTTGCCTACCTGTACAGCGATGTATATGCGGCAGGGAGAAACAATCCCCCTTTGGAGATCAAAAGCAGTGTTTCGGTGAGCATCTCCGCCCACCGAGTCTGTTTTCCTTCGTTTTAAAGAAATGTTATTGCTGTTAAACATTTTGAAGGACGCAATTAAATGTCGTTTGCGATGGGCGATTAACGTGAACCATATCGTGGGCTATCTGGTTAGGGGCTCGTTATGTCGCGGCTATTGTTCGAGAGTTTTAGACGGGGTTTTTCGACGATGAATACCCAATTTTTGTGGAGCACGACGTCAGCACTTTGATTGTCCGGTTGTAAGTGACAGGGATTTTTAAATGAGGTTGTTTTTCCTTCGTGTAATGGTTTCAATCTATTGTTTTTTTACTTGAATGTAAAAGAGATAAATGTGATCAGGGATTTTCAGCATTCAAAATATTTATTTCTTAAAACAAAAACTGCTTATAACAATAATATCTAAAGTCAATAAATGAATACTTTGGAAATTATCTATTTGTTTTCCTTATAAATTACTTTTACATAGTCTAATCAAACATTAATTAATCAATATCAAAAAGCTAAATTTATGTTTCTTGATTCTACATTGCTTTCTCTATTGAGGTAGTTTAGTATTGCGGGTTCCTCACACCATTTGCGCCCTTAATTTTCAAATTGAGCGTTTGCTATTCCACTTGGTATTTTATGGCCTCCTTCCCCGAACCCGTGTTTTCCAACCACTTTGTATTATAAATAGGAAAAGATAAAACGCAGTGTTATTTCTTCATTTCCGATCTTAGTTCATTATTTTTGCGCGTTTGAGAAATACTGATTTCGTTTTGTAATTTTACGTAAAGTATTCATTTCTTCTTAATGATAAATATATTAAAGATGTATGATGGTGTATATTAGGTACATAATTTTCGAAAAACACTTTTTTCAAAGTGCAATTGTAGTTAGCAGTTTTTTTTAACTACCTCATAAACTTTTTAAAATTACCTAAAATCTAAGTTACAAATATTAATTAAATCTTAAAGACTGATGGAGGCTGATATTGTGCCTTTTTCTCTGAAATATTTATAAATTGATTGATCCTATTCTGTAACCTAAATATGTCCCGAGTTATCTCAAAGACGTTTATACATTGTACAGCATCTTATTCCAGATATAATCTCGGGGATCAACGGAGACCTCTGCTACATTGATTAGGGTACCGTTGCTCAAAGCGAACCGCAATTTAGAAATATGTTTTCCTTTTTCAATCAAAAACAGGTTTTCGGGTCAGTTCGCTTGGTTGACGGGTGTACCGTCATCCTCACATTTTATTGGTTACAAAGAAATCCAGTTGTATAATTTTTTCTTTCTAAGTAATACGGAATGGATCTCTGGCTTCTTTTTTCTTTTACTTTTGTATTGTTTGATATCGTTTGACGACTGAACAAATAAGGTTTGTTGATTGATCATGTAGTTTCATAATTCGGTCTTATGTGGAGCTTAGTGTCCAACCAAACAAACACAAAATAGAGGGTAAATAAATGTATTGCAGTCATTGGACCGGTATAGGCCGACTAAATTGATTGACAGCCGTAATAGTAATTAATTCTAGTATACAGTACCTACTGACATGCGATGAAGTTTAAAATAGATTTACTTTTCTATTACATAAGTTTTTCATCACCTAAGTACTTTCAACTAAGTCCAGCTCTTCACTTACATGCGATATAAAAACTATGCTTCGGTAATGCTTTGGCATCGGACTTATTAACAATAAGATGCGTTTGGGAGATAAAATTTATATAACCAGTAGTAGGTACTTATGTAGTAACATAAAGCTTCATTCTCGTACCTTTTATCAAGAAGTTCACTATAACATTAGAGCGCGCTTTCAGTGCTCATACTTCGTCTATAACGCCTTTAAGTTTGTGACCTTTTCCTATTAAGTTTCTATATCTTCAATATGCTATTGCGTAAAGACCTGACGAGTTCACTCTATTTTTGATGTTGTCTCGCCCCGTTGTTCCAGAACACGGTTGCAAGGAGTTCCGGTGCAAGCAGCGCGAGTTCTGCGTGAGCGCCGACCTCATGTGCGACGGCGTGGATCACTGCGCCGACGGCTCCGATGAGGATACCGCCGCACTCTGCCCAGGTATGTAACATGAAAACTTTCAAAATATAGTATCAAATGGTCACCTCAAAAAATTGTATGTAACTTTTTCATATTTCTGTGTATTTTTTCATAGTTTCTAAATCATGTGCTGATATGCAAGAAAGATATTATTGCTTTTGGAAGCTCAACTTCATGGGTCAAAAATGACCCTCACTGTGTGTAAGCGTCATCACAATGATTATTCAAATCTCTCAGAGGCTAAAGGACAAAAAAGATGGTAGAAGGCTTGACTCCGCAGTGTACACCGGTTTTACTGTCTCATTACTAGGGGAAAATCTCAATTTTCAGAAGAAACATTTTTGGCTTTGAGATCGTTACTGCAATTTATTCAGCAACTTTAAATAAATGTTTTGTGTTACAGAGAGCGGCGGCGCAGGCGCTGGTGGGGCGTGGGTGGTGGTGTACGCGGGCGTAGCGGCGCTGGTGGTGGGAGTGGCCGCCGCTGTGGCTTGCTGCGCCTGCCGCCGCCGCGCCGTCAACCAGCGCACACGGCTACATTGTGAGTACCTGCCATCGCTTGCTCATCTCACATGCACTGATAAGGATGACAGGACCCTTTAGGATAGGTTTTTGTTAGGAATGTCATCTAGTCAATGAAGTATTTATGTAGTAGGTAGTTACGACTACGACTACTAAAGAGATCAGGAACAAACGAGAGCTACCAAATCACTTGTTTGAGACAGGGATGTTAGTATCTAGTCTGACAAAAAGTAGCGTAGTCTACCTACTTA
Source organism: Autographa pulchrina (assembly GCA_905475315.1). NCBI lineage: Eukaryota > Metazoa > Arthropoda > Insecta > Lepidoptera > Noctuidae > Autographa > Autographa pulchrina. Next base: position 14,345,277 of record FR997765.1, on the reverse strand, counting down.
GTGTCACTTACGGCAAGTCTTTGAGCCTTATTGCAAGTAGGTAAGGAGAAGCAGAAATAAAGATTTCAGAACCTAACATAAAGCATTTGAAGGAAAGCATAGGTCTGACAGTAGAATAGAAACATAGTAGAAGTCTCGAGCCAGATAGCTAGGTTATTAAATCTTTTCTTTATTTTTCTTAAGACATTTTAACCGCTTTTAAACATGAATCATGAATACAGTGCACTTAGGAAGGCGACTGTATCCAGCGGTCGAGTATTTCGAGCTGACTTGACCTCCGCGTCTCGCCGAAGGTAGAATGGTCTCTGTTATCACCAGTACGTATTCCCCGTGAGTAGAGCCTGTAGAGGAGTTAACGTGTTGTCTGTGCCGCAGTGCAAGAGTTGGCGAGCAGTAACGGCGGCGGAGGCAGCGGCGGGTGCGCGGGCGGCGAGGGCGCGACGCGGCTGCCGGGAAACCCGGCGCTCCCTGCGGGCCCGTGCGGGGCGGCGCGGGCGGGCCGGCTGCGGCGGGCGGCCTGAGCGCCGCGCCGCACAAGGACGAGTGGTTCGTCTAGCGGCCCGGGGCCCGCAGGGGGGGGCCCGCCCGCCCCCGGCACGCACTCTTACGCGATGTAAATTTATATGACATTAAACATTTTTGGCTTATCGTTGGTATGTTATTGGGTCGTACTTGCCGACCCGACTCCTCATCCTTTGTTTTGTATACACGTTGTAATTCTGCGACTATTCATAGATATTATAGAATAATTATTGTAATCGTCAAATAAATAAGTTTTTTGGTATGAGTTTTGAAAATTGCTCTTATTCCAACCCTCTTCCTTTAGTCTTTAAAATTAAATTAAGGAGCAGCTTACAAAAAACAACAAATACTTACTAGACACAAGAACAAGCCTCAACTCGAATAATTGTAACTTCACCGTCAAAGTCAAACTTAGAGTAAAAGTCAAAGGTGACCATAAATAACTTAGAACGAATCAAGTCATATGCATGACACAACGATGTCGAAAGGACCGAGTTGACAAAACAGAAGTACGTTTCTCATTTAATCCAAAATCACATTTAAATAATAATTTCATTATTCTGAAAATATTTTCCTTAAAAAAAGGTCCGAGTCCTGCAGTTAAACAGAATCCTTTCACACTCCTGATTGAATATAAACAAACGATTAATTAACACAAATTAAAACGAACCCTTTTTCACGACAGCCGTGTCACGAGGTCCAAATTAAAAGGGTCCCAGTTATCACGACGCGGCCTAGCGAGAGGGTTTGTCAATGGAACCCACATACTCGTACCAATATGCAAGGACCGAATGATTAAACTGATAAGCATAAAGATATTATAATAATAATAATAATAATCATTTATTTCAGGCAATATAAAACAATGCTAAACAAAGCTTACAGAGGCCCATATTATATATACCTTACAGACTAACATACATACAATATAAACTTATAACTAAGTCACTTTTTCGCGACGTGCGACGCAAGTGTTGTGACATCCGGAGGACGCCGGCGGCCGCGGAATTTCCTAAATACTACCCCTTTCGGCCATAGCTCCTCTTTCAGAATCGCCGATAGTCGATCGGTCGGGATGCGTACAACAAACGAGTTGAAGTTAACTGTGTTGCGCGATTCCAACTTCTCGACCACAAACCGGGTCTTCATTCTCATCTCCAAGTACTCCATCACGTCGGAGGCCTTCGTGGTAAAGTGGAGACGGGACACATACACATGCGCCACAGGAACAGCAGGGCGCAGGACATGTTCTGTCGGTGCGGTGCCACACAGGTTGTGATGAGGAGGCCTTTTCTTCTTTCTCTCGACCTTAGTAAAGCCCTCTTCATCCGGCTGACGTGGTAACGCCGCACTAGGAAGGCGTTCGTTGCGGGTGCTCCCGGTAGCCTTCTCGGTCCTCAATAAATTGCTCGCTTTGGGTGTCTGGCGGGCAGCAGCAGCGGCGTAGTGACGTTGAGGCGTTGACGTCACGACGACAGGCGACACCTCCGCGGCGGGAGGCGCGGGGCGGGACGTAGGCGACGGCTGTGTCTCAGGTGTCGCGCTCCTGAAACTTGCTGACACAACTTTGCATGCGCCGCGACGCGTGTTGATGTTATTGACCTCCGGTGAACTACTTACGGCCAGCGAATTACGCAATGATGTTACTTCGGCACGTAGCTCACTGATGGTGTCTTGCGAGGCCTCCAACTTCAACACTACCTCCGCCAGGCTGGCTTTCAGGGTTGTGATGTCCTTGAGCAACCTGGTTACATCAACGTGGTCAAATGTCACTGGCGGCAACCTGTTTAGGTTTTTCGCCACAAACGACGGCACGTCATCAGGATCCGTGGTCTTCAGGAGATTGATGATGTCCTGAAGACTCTTCTCACCCTTGTCGTCCTTACGGCGGGATGGCATTCTGTCGATCTGTCCGACCGACTTATACAGCAGAGTTTTCGCCGATGTTATTTCCTCTGCATTAAAATTAGACTTGCAGATCTGGATGATGCTGATCTCGTCCATGGTGTCGATGGCGTGTTGTAAGAACGCCAACACTTCATTAGCTATGAGTTGCTCGGAACTCAAAGCCATTGTAACGTGCGCCGGCCTATGCCGCGCAAATCGCGAATATAATTTAATTAATATTTATTATTATATTCGTATGCAGTGGGCGCGTCCTTTACCGAGCGCGCTCCGCACTGCACTGACATTAATATAAAAGTTATTTGAAATATAGGACAAATTTCTCAAAAAATCCGAGTAGTGATAGACAGTATTTTATGGCCGATGGAATGGCTTAAAAATCAATGCTCGGAAATAGAAATACCTAATAGGCCAGAGGAAATCTCTTGTAGATATGTCGTTATCATCAACTCTCATGTAGGTACCTACCTACTCCACGTACCTACATCAATAGCGTTATATTTAAAAATAAAGCTTCATCAAAATAAAACTACTTTTTACGGATTTTGTCGCGGTTTACTTTGATTTTAGGTACCGACATATTATCGACCTTTGCAGGTATCATCACGAAGTCTGCAGTCGCCGAACATGCTAAAGGCCCTAGCCATTATATTAGATTCGACAAACCACAGATCCTCGCTAAAGAACCCAAATTCCTACCTAGGATGTTTCGCGAGGCTATTGAGATTAAAAGACACCCTAATTTCAATAGAGAACATGGCTGGAAGATGTCACCTACTTGGGACCCAATAATACATAAACTCAAGAGCAGCGCTGCAAGACATCAAGACACAGTGAGCGCATATTGCGTAGGTCGGAACTCAAATAATTAATTAAAATATGAAGGTAGAACGAGCAACATCTACTGTCAAGACGAACGCCATCTCAGTCTGCCCGTGACCATGATACCTGCAAAGGTGTCGAAACGTCGGGACCTAAAATCAAAACAAACCGCGACAAAAATCCGTAAAAAGTAGTTTTATTTCAATGTCTAACATTCGCGTAAACCTAAGAAACCAATATAAAGTTTAAAGTTTGAATACATGAATTGACTTAGTGACGAACTGACGACATTTATCGGGAGGTAGTATTAACTGCCATGAAGAAAAAGGTAATTTTTAAAAGGCTATTTTTTTCATTTTAGAGCTACCTACTTGAACTGCCTCGTTGGCCTAGTGGTGCTAAGCGCGACTGCTACGCTAGAGGTCTTGGGTTCAATTCCCAAGTCGACCAAGGTGTTATTGGGTTTGGATTCGTGCCCGGTTAGTGGCAATAGGCTCGTACATGGGACCTAAACATACCGGCGAACTGTGGGTGTACATTGGTACACCTCTGCCTAACACTTCAGGGATACAGGCGTGATGGTATGTATTATCTATGTATGTTTAAAGCCATTGTATTTTGGCAGTTTACAAAGTTGATAAATTAAAAGCATTAGCAGCGCCATCCCTTGTTACCGGGTAAAATTATTTACATTGAAACCATGTACAAAGAGAAAGTAGTTGCAGTAAAAGTCGAGAGATGGCGTTGCTGACATCATGCCTCTTGGCGTCCATTATTATGTTCTATGCTTAGATGAATGATTGGTTGAGTGTGCGAGACCAATAATTCATCTAAGGATCTACTATCTTATCTTAGGATTATTGTAGTATCTCAAATCGTAGTAGTCTAGCTGGGTACCCAATTACTGCCTACATTATATTTGCTATATAACAATAAGTTCAAATACATTGTAAGTAATAATAAGATACAGAAATAAAATAAAACATGTTGGTGGCCACGCAAGTAGATGAGAAAAAACAGCAATAATAAAATTAAATTACCAAAATAAAAACATATCATTTGAAGTCTACCTTTATGTGTTATGTTTGTTGTAGAATTTATTTAATGTGTCGTTTTAATAATATTTCTGGGAATACCTACATTCAAATAATTCCAAATACATTTTGGCGGCATAACACTTCAGTAAGCACTATCGAGCATTTTATGACACCTTTCTCTCATAAACATTATTATTTTATTGCTTTGTCAACAGTACAGTATAGTACACGGGCACAGTAATATTATAACACGGGCTTCCATCAATTAGTTCTTTTAAAAGGAAACATTGATTACATTCATACCGAAAAGACGATAAACTTTACTTTACTTCATAAGTAATTGTTAGGGCAATTCTTTCCAAAGATTTATGTTATGATTATTATTATGTAGTAATTTAAAATTAGTGAAGATAGTACATCAACGCCATCTAGCGTCGAGTAGTAATACTTTCCAAAACCAGTTTAACATAAAACGCCAAGGAGCTTTCAACACACCTCCATCAAAAAGCTCGTCAAAACGATACAAGCAGTTTATTGAATGAAAACTTGCAATAAACCGAACTCTTAACTTATATTCTCACTTATTGTGTTATGTGTGTTAATATCGGTTTTACAGCATCTAAAATAAAGTTATTGTTGTCGTATTATGTTATGTCCGATATTTTCATGGGTTCTTCGGCCTGTGACCGGTTCGCGTCAACTTGTGTCGTTCGCGGATCGCGGCCGCCGGCCGTCAGTCGACCACTAGCTTTCAGTGGCTTTATACGTATGTTCTCGTAATTTCCCGCTCGTATTTCGTGCGTAAACTTTACAAACTTTTGTGCTTTTACGAAACATTACTTTTTAAATAAGCTAGTGTTATTTTCATGCGTTATAAATGATGTTGTGTAAAAGACAGTGATTTTAGGTTACTATTGAGTATTTGAAGTTGAAAATGAGTGTGCAATAGTGTTTGTTGGTATCAAATGTTGTGATTTTATGTTATATTAGTTTGTTGTGTTGTGTGATGTGAGGATGCGGTGGTGCTGGCTAGTACTGCTGCTGGTGGCGGCTGTCGTCGCCCGCGGGAAGAAACAACGCCATCACAAACCTGGTAAGAGATGGAATTTCTCAAGTATATTATGTTCCTAGAATGAAATAGAATGGAATGCATTATAGTTATTTGTTAACTAGCTTTGCTCGTGAATTCACTCGCCTTGCCTTTCATCCAAAGCAAGTATGACCTGGGATGGACTAACTCGTAAAGCAACGTTGTCCAAAACCTTCCTCGAGAATTAGGCTATCAAATGCAATACTATTTATTGAAATCTGTCTGGTAGATTTTTTAAATACCTGTATGTAGGTAGTTTCTGAAACTTAGATCAACACAAACATTTGTTAGTCACCTGTCAATCCTCATGTTAAGCAATGTGATTGGTTGTTAGTATTTTGGTCTGCCAATCACAGTTGCGATCGATTGATTAGACAACGGATTATATTGTTAAACCTTTTAGGAACCGAGGGTTAGCTATAGATAGTGACATGATAGTAAATAGAGAAAATGTAGCAGGGTTACACTGGACTTATTGCGGAATAAACTTGGAAGGCGAAAGTCGGGGTGCCATGGCGCACTTTTCATAGGATTGCGATAGGCTGATTTGAATGATTGATCGATGGTAGTAAATAATATAAAATACCTATGTTAACTATATTACAAGTTGTGTTCCTTCTCAAATTCGACCTAGACATCTTGGCTCATTGCAGCTCATTGGTTCATCAAGCTTGGCATATTCAATTGAAAAGTACCTATCTAAGCAAAAGATGAAGTAGCACCCTTCCACCGACGTAAAATCAAATTCGTAAGTTCCCTTAACTAATGACTTATCCGTATCAGCAACACACTATTTACGTAACCCGATTGCAAAACAATGTAAAAATAAGTGACCCACTGGCAAGAAAAGGTTTAAAATACAAAAGTACCTACTAAAATCAATTACCAACACATAGTCAATAACTTTACTTAATTTAACTCCGTAGGTAATAACTAAGTTTTAATGAGTGCGGCATCCGTCAGTTGGGCTGTCAGGCTGCGCGCGCGCAGGCCTTCCGAGAAGCGCTGTTAAGATGCCTATCACACACGTGGAAGACGTATTTAGTGCACCGTTAAGATAGGCTATCGTTTTAAGGCTTTTATTTAACCAGACATTTCCGGTACCAGAGGGAGGCAAAAGGTCATATACCTAGATCGAATAGTTCTTTACATGGTTTCTATAATGATTAACGTCCCATCTCTATTGGTAAAATGCTGGTCTGAAATAATTGATCAATTTGCTAAGAAGACGTAGGTCTGTGGAAAAGACTCATAGTGGAAAAGAACGATGCTAGATAACTTTGATCCAGAAAATTCTTGCTGTTCATGTTGCTTACGACCTAGGTACTTAGTTGTTCTATTGCTCTGGCTAGAGCCTTTTAGGGCTTCGCCAAAAAGTCCAGTGAAGCCAAGCTTGCGCTCAGATTAACTGCTGTGGTGTGTAACGGATTCCAAAAAATACTCATTTAAATTCAAATAAGTATGGTTAGTCTTAGGTAATAAAGGGTCAGCTAAAGCGGCTAAGCACAAAACTTCGTCTCTTCAATTCATTGAAAACCTTCTCTTAACAATAAAGTTCTTAATTAATTGTTATTAGATTTAACTTCACGGATCATTGGCTGAGCCGTAAATGTTGGAATTTTAATCAAATTATCTTATTTTTATTCGTTTCATTGTATTTTTTACGAGTTTCTTTTTGGAACTGTGTCAGTAGCAATTTAATGTTATTGAAGTAAATAAAGTTGGTATTTGATGGTCTGTCAATAGAGCAAAGGATAAGGTACATTTTCAAAAGAAATGCAAGGATAAAGTTATAAAACCAAGTAAGTACTGGTCATGTTGCAGGGTTATCTCAAAACTCTATGTCGTATGACTGAAATCGCTAGGTATGGTGTTTTTATTAACTCTTTGATGCATCCAAAATCCTAAATCGTGTTTATTTATTGGTGAAATGCCTCTACGCGAGAAGACTAAACGCGAATGGATAAGAAAAAAAAATAATACAAGTCACACTGCATTATAAAAGTAATCTTTAATCATAGAACTTTATCAAAACAAAATAGTCGCAGGTATTTAATGACAAATCATGTCTTAACCAGTCGACTGGCACCGGTTTAACTAGTCGATATCGATCTAGACTCACTACTACGCACTAATATCATAAATTCCTACTTGAAATATGTTATAGTTACACCTCTAGTCCTCAAAACCTCGAAAGGACCGGTAAGCGTGACACGTACCATTTTTGCAATGTGATTGTTACGGATCTATAATAAACAATGATTGTGGACTAAAAGCAAAAGGGTGGGTAAAAGTTTAAAAAAGATTAGAAAGCGAATTATTTCCTATACCTTCAAACAGTGATGTCGTGACAGTGGTTGTCCAAAAGCGTTCAATTAAGTTTAGTAAAAGAAAAAAAGAGCTAGCATTCAATTAATGATCGTCAATTGTCTAAATTAGATTCATTAAAAATATCTTTAGAATTAGTTCTTGTTTATTTAGGAGATCAATCAAATTTATTGTAATCGATCCATCCCACGATTCGGTCTTAATGTAATCGATATAGGATTAATTAAACTCCATTATCTTCCGAATTAAATAAATATGCATCCATTCACTGTTTCATCACGTTATTCACGTTACACAATCAAGTCCCCATTAGGATATTTTTAATATTGTTGTATTTAGATTTATTCAGAGCTGTAAAACCGAACGCAAGTTACTCGTAACAACGAACTGCGATACTTGACCTTCATCATCATCCCGAAACCGAATCAATCAATTGCTGGACATTGGCCTCTCCCATGGCACTCCTCTGAGCTCAATCTCCAGCTCTCCTCATCCAGTTGCTGCCTGCCATATTATGATTTCTACGAATAACATCACTTCACCGGTCGCAGGGCAGGTACACTAGCCTTTAAAATCAAAATAAAACACGTCAAAAAGTGTTCTAATAAACCTCAAATCGGCGATCAAGAAACGTAAACGTAAAAGTGTCCTCTCTAAGAAGAATCGGCTTGAAGCTTGTCGGCTTGCGGCCATTCTAGATCTCGTCTGCCCAAAGAACATTTAACATTACTATAAACTGTACCAATCGACAAGTTTTCAATCAATATTGGAACTTCCTGTAAATCACTACACTATAGTGGTCACATTGTCAGAGTTTTATCTTTTCGCGCTATAAATATGCGCGGGCGCACACGACGCCCGACTCGCGCATGCGCTGTGCCGTCTATTTATGACCTAATTACCTGATGTGGTGTGTCTTTGTAAAAAGTCGACAAACTTCCGCTCTAGTCTATCCAGCCAGACGTTCAATCGGTTTAATAAAAAAATAAGCATTTTGTTTTTGCATTTAGCTTTCATGTTTAACAATGGTTGCCATAACCATTATTCATTAAAAGTTTTGGTAAATGTCTTGGTAGCTATAAGCATTTTAGTTTTAGCTCTTTTTCCAGATACTGTTGATTGAGTTAGATTGCCTTCTTTTTACTTTACCTATTGCAGTTGTTGCAGCTGCCTTGTTAGTCTAATTAGTCAATTTAATTCAACTGTTAAAGAAAAAGTATTTACCAAAATATGCTAATGACAATCAGCGTGTGTATTCCCAGTTTTGGGATCACGAAGCAGACCAGTATTTCATAGAGCGACAGGCTAGTGTCTATCTGACCTCCACAAGTTGTCCACAACCCAGTTACTTGGTAACATGATACCTCCCTGTTAATACTGGTTACCGGCACCTAACTAATGTAAATAATTTACTTTTTAATTTTTTTTATGAATGTGTTTAACGGTTTCCGGTGTATTTGAGAGAATGCCCTATTCTTATCGTTTTTAATTCCCGTGGTTCACATAGTAATACTTAATGGTGTCATAGAATTCAGATGTTGGCATTATAATATAAATACACAGTAAATCCAGATTAAGTAAAACGAATATAAATACAGAATTTTAATACGAGAATGTTTGCTTCGAACGTAAATTTGATAGAAGGTAAATTATGTTAATTCGGTATTAAACTGAATAACAGTTCGCTGGCTTTCAAATAAGCCGTAAAACGTTTATTAAATATGGCTCTTGTATACAATAATTAATTCCATTTCTTGAATGGATGTCGTTATACATAATCTGGAAATTATACCCAAGGAAATCTTCATAAATACTTATAAGGGTTACGGCACAGAAATAAGCAGACTGTACTACACATTTACTTCTCAAGCATTAAATCTCATCACTCAAAGAGCACCGTTTACCAATGAACACAACCAAAGCCAAACTTATCATTCACAAATTCACAACTATTTGCCAACCTGCTTAAATATTACTATTGTTTTTATACAACACCTTACACTGAGAGATAAAACTATGAAGTGTAACGGTATTGTTCGGTGACTAGTCGTATTGTGTGAGCAGGTAACACACCCTTCGTGGAAGGGCGCTGTCTTGTGTGATTAGGCCTTCATGGACCACTGCCCAGCCTCTCATTATTTACCTACTGAATAATTTGAGGCACGAGTTATTTTGTGATTTTGGGTAATTTAAATAAACCTAAGAGTAAGAGACGTAAGTTATGATTACAATAGGGTAGATGACTAGGTATAAAAAGTCAAAATTTATTTAGTCCGCCATTTAGATAATCAAAATATAATAGACACATATTTTTTCTTTTCTCAAATTAATTACAAAATACGAAGATAAACCGCTGTAAAGTTCAGGAGTGGGGGCTTGTGACGTCACGGCTAGGTACAATTTGTACTCAAACGTGACGTCACGCAAGAATTGTACTCGCTGTATCTTCGTAATTCTTTGTTTACGGGACTAAACAAAAAATACGTGTCTAATATTTTTTTCTTATCTATAAGATGGACATAAAAATAAAAATTAGTCATCATCCCTATTATGGTCCCCCAAATGTTTATTAAATAAAACAAAAATATTCGTTACAAAGAATAAAATATGTATTGTTGTGTTTTGACTAACTTTTGTAATTTTGCAGACCAGAGAATATTTTGTCTGCGCACATTATCGCTCACAATATTTTTGTTCCTATTGCATTCACTAATTGGGTCATTCTACAATAATAGTACCACTCATTGTCCGCGACACCTTTCACATAGTATAATTAGTAATATTTTGTAACAATATTTTTAAATAACAGCTCGAAATGTGTTTTATTTAGTACCGATATATTTAGGAATAAATATATTTAAAATAAACTTGAAATCTCTCATAAAGTCCCCGAAATATCAGTCCCTAGGCATGTCCGCACTCCAAAATTTTATGTTTGGGCACTCATATTTATAGATACATCAACTGTATACTTTATTTGCTTTAACAACTGTCTAGTTTATCGTGCATACACCAAATTCTATTCATATTTTGTAGTTTGAATAAAAAATAATACGATTGTCTAAAGTTAAAAAAGTGTCCTCGATTCAATACGTCATTCCCTAGCCACACCAAGATTTACAAATTTCGCGCCATAATATTAATGAAGAGTGAATGACATATAGTTGATTTAATAGTACGACACCAATTTATCCATAGACCATAGTCGCTGAGCGGCGGCTATTTTGTAAATTAGTGCGAACGCGGCAGTTGTTGCGGAAACACGTGTGGATCCAGTCACTTTGTCATTCCCTCGGTGAGTAGTTTTATTGTTCATAATAGGTAATTGATGATAATTAAACAATATTTACGTGTGATTTTTCGGTCTTCTACGATACATCGTTTTAAACAGCTTCAATTAGAGTTTTAACCTGCATTTGTCTTAAGTTTTACTCCAAATCGTCAGTCCCTGGACCATCAGGCCCTAGCTTTTAACTGTGCTAGGGACTGACGGATATAGCTAGGGAATGACGATTATTATATATTGTGATATTAACAAAATATTTAAATCTAGATTAAAAGTGAAATGAACTAGAAACTTTATGAAAAGATATTAGGAGACAAAAAAGTCATTTAGGGTTAAGTTTCTTATATAAATGTTTATTAAAATGGATAATACTACATTTAACGATTGGCTTTTTTATTTTGAGTTTAGAATAATTATAATGTGTTGTTTGTGGTCGTTGGTCATATAATTAAGCATGAAGTATTATTTTCCAGAAAAATGCCACCTAAAAAGAAACCAAACTTGTCCAAAGAGGAAATAGCCTGTAAAAAATCAGCCGCCGCAAAAGCTCGATTGGAAAAAATCAAGAGTGATCCAATTCTGTTGGCAGAATATTTAAACAGAAAGAAAGACTGACTTAAAAAAGAAAGAGAAGGGACAACGTAAGTCTATTCAGGATATGACCCCACGCGAGCAGAGAAAAATTAGAAAAAAATGGAAGAAATATTCCACTGATTACAGAAAGAAGAAAACAATTAGAAAAGACTGTGAGAATTATGTTGCTCAGAATACGCCACCTACATCTGAAAATGAAGAAAATATAGCTCCAGAACCACAGATCAATAATAACAATAACGAAGACCTTATACAAGTGGAAGCTAAAAGAAGAAGTCGACATCAACGGAAGATAAGAAATAAAGTGTTACAGGAAAAATGTGCAATTATTGATAACTTAAAGAAGAAACTTAATACTCAACAGAAGAAATACAGTAGACTGAAACGAAAAATTAAGAAAGCGAAGAAATTGCTCACACCTAAAGTAAAATAGAACAAATGGCAGAAGATCCTAACCAAGTAGAGAACTGGTCAAAAAGGCTTTATTTGGCGAAGTTTTGCAAGCTCAAATTACAGAGAATATTTCAAAAGCTCGATCTCATCAAGAAAAATCCAACTTCAAACAGCTTTTGTCTGGTCCCAAAGAAGAAAAATTGAGATTCGTAGGTTTTATAAATTGAGTCGCACACTGACTGCCAATATTGACGACATCTCCTTTCGCGGGTCTGCTGGCAGAAATTTCTTAAGAAATAAGCAGTACCTTTGTACATTATTTGTAAATATTTTATATCTTTTTTCTATAAACTATTGTGTGTGTACATAAATTATTAAATAAATAAATAAAAATATAAACTTTGGTGACAAGGTTGTAACTCTATGTTGTATAACAAGATTCGGCGCAAAACTTTTAAACGTAATGATAAAACTAAGAAACATTTAATAGTTGAAATGGTTCATAGATTTTATGAAGACGATAGCATTAGTCGCGCTGCAGCTGGCAAAAAGGAGTCCCTAGATGCCCAATAATCAGTCCCTAACCAGAGTTGTCAGTCCCTAGATGCCTAAATTGGAAAAACTCCAAATTTCTCCTAAAATAAAGGATAAAATGACTGGCCCTTTTAGGTGTAAGATAGTTAATCAATTACACATGATATACACTACTCAAGTATCCAAAAGCATCTTAAAAATGTTTAGGACAAAACAAGATCAGAAGTAATCCGATTTTTGTGGAATGACCCAATTAAGCTTTATTAAACTAGGGAAATTTACATAATAATTTAAGGTATAAAGCTATGTAGATTTAAATAATAACAATCTAATACTGTCATAACGTTTCATACTAAAGCATAAATCAATACATAATCCGATGTCATTTAATCCAAGTCACTCGTGGCCGCGTTGGGCTCTATTCTCAAGCTATCACTCTTGACGTTACGATGACAGGTTGTCACTGTCAAAATGACATTCAATGTCGGAGCTATTGACTCATTTGTTATTATATTATCCAAGATACTATTTAAGCTTATTGTACTATTCACACTGAAATTAAATTAAATAATATAGATACCTAGGTAAATGAGCACGAGATTCTTATTTCTAGCTCTCAATCGATAAAAGCTTTACCAATAATAATGGCGTGCGTATCAACATATCCGTTTTACAAGCTTTTTTTACATAAATAATGTAAAACTCAAGTGTAACTCAAGAAACAAAATATTAAAAAAAAGTACAAATATTCCCTATAAATGCATATTATAATTATTATTATAGGCTAAGCTTAACCTACTATAGCACTTTGTTTGTATAGATAATACAAAAATACATTTTAAATCTGTCGCCAGGCATCAGATACTATTTATTAAATACTCTTTCCCCTGAAAAAAATAAACAGGTCAGACACTACTACTACGAATTAGTCACACACAACGTATTACTCATAGTCTCTCCCTGCCAACATAAACAAAAAAAAGCTAACACCGGGAATCGAACCGCGAATGTCACGATCGCCATCCATTATAATCTAACATCTTAGCTATAAACTTGTTAAGTAGGAAACATTAACAATAATGTCACAAATAAACTTAAACAAAACAGTTTTATCTAGAAAATATATTTTCTAACCACGCGGGGGTAAGTGACCGATGATTCAACCTATACGCCGTAGAAATAACACCACACGTCACGAATTCTTACTAAAGGAACTCCAACTCTATCCTGATTCGCGTAAAGTTGGAAATAGCTTGTTGAGTGTTGAACATACGTCGTTGTGTTGCGGTTAGTCGTGTCTATATCGGTGGCCGCCCCCCTCTCTGTCGCGTACTATTTATTCACAGCCCCTACTTTTGGCGGCCCATTCACTAAATATTGGTGTAAATCATACTCAGCTCTTTGACATACGATATAGTTGCTACTTACTATATTTTATTGGCTACACGTGACGCTTGATATCATCATTGTCAATTATTATAATCTGACTAGCTGATTCCCGCGACTTCGTCCTCGTCAATTTCTTAAAATTGCGACTATAATTTAAGATTTAAACTATCCTATCTCTCAAGTTGGATCGAACTGCACATGGTGTGCGAATTTTATTATAATCGGTTAAGTGGTTTAGGAGTCCATTGAGGACAAACATTGTGACACGAGATTTATATATATTAAGATGTTTTCAGTGGTTGCGAATAAGAGTTTGATATTGAAAAGCTCAATTGAATTGAAATGAAATGAAATAGTTTATTTGCAAGTAGGACTACTTATATTAAATTCAAGTTGTATTTCATTTAAGTTGTGTTTAATATAAGTTATATTTTTCAAGAAAATAACATAATTATTGTTAAAAAAAAAATTAGATAGACAACTTACAACAGAAGACACTGGCATCCGAAGATGATCGAATTTATTCTCTTTATGTACTGCGATATCATCGATAAGGCTGCACCCTTTACTAAACAGTTGAAACTAGTCCTAATATCTTAAAAAAACCACCATTCATCCTCCAACAATAACTAGGACTTTCAATGTGCTGTTTTCACTTGTTTTGACATTTATGCGTCATTCATTGCTTGCTGCCTTCATCAGAAAGAGAGATTACTCATCCAGTGCGCAATGGTTCCTGAATTGTCAAAATAATCGGGATTGTTTCAGTACATGTGAGAGATTGAAAGCATGTTTGGATGTTTCAGCGGATGTTTTATTGTTTGGTAATGCGTTGTCTGTATGTTTGGGTTGTGAAGGAAGCGAGATGTCTCAATAAAACGGGTTTCGATGAATTAGAAGCTGAGGAAGTTTGATTTGTGAATGTGTGCTGAAGAAGGATAGGATCAGAAGTCATGTTTGTTTTGTAAGGATTGTGTAGTAAGGATAGAGAAAGTTTTTTTTTAAATTCTAGTAAAAACTACAATTGATACAATTCCTGCAGTTGCTAATACTATTATCTACAGAAATGGGAAGTGGGAACGGCGGAGGCAAAGATGTTTTAATTTCGATACATGGAGAACATTGTTTAACATTCGTTAATGCTCATTGCCATCATGCTCTTGCTAAACTCCATTTTAGGCCGGCTTCCTTAAAGAAGGAAGTTCTATGTATAGTTCGACTGTATGTATAATTTACGATCGTTGGAGGAACTGACCCTGTCAATACAGTAATCTCAAGGTTTATTTATTTGCATATCCCTTTTACAATCTTATCTTTTCGCATGTTGTACTTCCACATGGCCTGAATACACCTGCTGTCCCACAGGTGGGCAAACATTTATTTCCGTCGCGACAATCCGTCTCGGCGACTGCCAATCTATATTTACCGGGTAGCAGTGACTCAGTCACCAAGCGAAACTTACTATTGTGACTACAGCTGGGTTTTTAGTACATTTGTTGCGAAAAAAGGGGCTATAAATAATTGTATTATTGAGACTGTAGGGCGAGAGAATAGAGCTTTTGCTATTTCATGTTGTGTGTAAAATAAAGTACCCTACTCATAGAATGTCATTTAATATTAGTCATATAATTATATACCTACATATAATTATTCCCTAGAGATAATTTAAAGATGCGAGTGTCTGTCCCGGCTTTTGAAAGGCTGATCAACTTAATCTGTTGTCAAATCAACTGATCAGACTACTAACAACCATTCAAA
The DNA here is from genome assembly GCA_905475315.1 of Autographa pulchrina. Taxonomy (NCBI): domain Eukaryota; kingdom Metazoa; phylum Arthropoda; class Insecta; order Lepidoptera; family Noctuidae; genus Autographa; species Autographa pulchrina. Next base: position 14,329,619 of record FR997765.1, on the reverse strand, counting down.
TCGCTTACCATGAGATTTGATGGGTGATTAACTAACTTTTGTGCTGATTAAGGTTTCAGAAACTGGCGGTATAAAAGGTGATAATGTTCTTCTAAAATAATGTTCCTATTTTTTTTATGTTTACTCTTAGGTATTATTTTCTTTATGTATTCATATATCGCTTTAAGCCCATTTACAGAAAACCTGTGTAAAATAATGTTTATTAATAAAAAACGTTATCATAAACAGTCACGAACTCGTTCAGCATTTTAAGAGGAAAACACACACATGTAAGCACGTATCCCACTGCACTCGCATCACATTACCAAACTCTCCTATTAACACTCAATTATACATACAAATTCCATTCAGAAGTACGTCCGGAGTACCAACACAAGCTATGAACCCGGACCATCGTGAGACGAGCTGAAAACCGGTTCTACCCCAATTAACTCCTCCCTACAACTAATTGGACTGCTGTATTCCAACTACAAACACAGTGTCAAATTCAGAACATTTTTTGTTCGTGTAGCGACACTGTGTCGGGAATTGTGTTGGTTAGTGACACTGCTACTGCGAGGACTCGTTTTCCAATTACAAGCTCTGTGTTTATAATTTAGTAGTTTTTGTTCGGGAGTTAAACACTGTGTTTTGGTTCCTGGTATGTTTGAGTGCTGATGGCGTGTCGTGGTTTTCCAGCTGGCCGTACCGTGTCACTTTTCATATGAAATATATAACACAGTGTTAGGTTTTAACTTCATGTGTTAGTCTGTGTGTGCTTTGGAAGAGGGATTCCTTGAATGTCTAAGATGTAAGATTCTTTGAGACGCGTTTGCGTAGTTTTTGTTTGACAATATTTTGGATGAGATAGTTTCTATGGGCATAAGTGTGACTTCGGAAAACCAGTCTTACTTAAACGTGAACATAAATAATAAAACTTGAACATAAATAAAGCTTTATGATGAAGTTTTTAATTAAACGTTTTTAGTTCTACTGAGCTTCCACGAGCTAACAGCGAAAGTCAACATAGAAACCTGGGATTTGATTTATTATTAATCTATACACCCTTTATTTTTACATGAGACTATTCTAGTCCTAGTTCAGAAGAGCGAATAAGGGAAACTAAAACATACTAAATAAAACTTTTTTTGCACTACATTGACGAAAGTTAGCAGTTTAACAAATATGTCAGAGATAGTAATGACTAAACAATGGAGCCCTGTACCTTTCTTATTGGACAAACAACCATTGCTTTATAAGTCATACTTAACAGCCAGGTATGTCATAATCACAACACCACTTAAGTATGGGTTTGGTTAACCTCATAATAATATTTGAAATCAAATCCCTTGGGTCCGGCCACACGCATCGTTAATTAGTTAAGAGCAGGCGTCGAAGCGGTCACGAAGGCATCAGACCTCTGTTTGCTTAACAAACACTGGCCGGTTCGGACCTTACGTCAGGTGGGACAAGGTATAAGCGAAAGCAGCGAAAAAGTTCTTCAAAAATGTTTTCAGAAAAAAAGAAATTCGAATACATAAGCCATTTTCAACTTGCTGGTAGAGCATTGTAGCTTTATACGGATGAATTGCCTTTACTTTGCATTGCAATCAATTCATACTAATATATAGAGTGAGTAATGTACTTAGATTGGAAACTGGGGCGGTTTAGTTTAATTGGACCAGTCGCGAAATGGACCAACCTCGAATTGGACCAGTCGCGAATTGGACCAGTCGCGAATTGGATCAGTCACGAATTGTACCAACCGCGAATTGGACCACCTGCGAATTGGACTAATCGCGAATTGGACCAATCGCGCCTAAATGTTTCGAAATTGTAATTTAAGAGTATTAATTCCTAGACGGGCGTATTGTCTTCACACTGAGTAACTTTTCCTCCTTGTAGCATCATGTTAACGCGACATAAAATAATTTAGTCGGGATTACATAAATTCATAAGCCACAGTAAATTGCTGTTAACTAGACATGCTAAAGTGCTAAAAAGAAAAAAACGAGCTATTTTATCAAGAGAACTTAAAGTAATACCCAGAAATTCGCTTCTGCTCATGGCTTAACCCACGTATCAACTCAAGTATGCATTGAACGAACCGACTGCGTCCGATAATAGGGAAGTTGTGTGTTTCCTCCGAGATTGCCCGATTTGGGAGCAGCCGTGAGAACTGTGCTTAAACTCTGTAAGATGCACAGATGTACATCGCTTGGAGGCTGCGGGTGGCCATTAAATTATGGACAAGTAAGATTGACATCTTAATTATTCAGCCCTCTTAAAATCTGTATAGGAAAACGTTGTAAGGAAATGGATTCCAGAAATTTGAATCTGAACTTACCAACTTGCAGCTGAGAAAGCATGGTGATTATTGCTCGTCCTTTCTTTACAGAAGAGGTTTATCCAGTAGTCGGACCTTTTAGGCTACGTTTTTCTCCCGGTCTTGAGGTGATCTAATATCACCTTCGAATAATTTGACAGTGTTGAAGTGCTGATTTGCTCTATTATAAATTGTATGTGACATCAAAAGCATGTTAGGTGTAGCCAGGACAAAGTGTACTTTTCACTTTGTACCTAGTAATAAGAGGATTTAAAAGTATAAGCCGAGCTTAGCACAGCCTGCGGTTAGACGGACGCCTTACAGTATAAACTTACAGTCAATGTCTTAGAAAAAGGAAGAAAATACATAAGTGTCCATTACAAACATAATGCTTAGGTGTTCCATAAGATAGTGATATTAATGTTTATGAAAAACCCTTGGATAGGTATTAAATTCTTCAGGAATAAGAATTTAATACCTAAAGAGGCACCGCAAGAAGAAGAAGAAGGTAATAAATTATCTACTTCAGTAGTATGGGAGTAATTATTTCTATTTTATAATAGCTTCTCTCATCTCAATACAAATTAATTCCAATTTATTATATTTTCTGGTATTTATCATGGATACCAACCAACCAACAAATTGATGGATTATTTCCTATTGAGTTTTGAGGTTTACGCAAATGTTAGATATTGAAATAAAACTACTTTTACGGAATTTATCGCGGTTTGTATTTAGAGTTTCGACACCTTCGCAGGTATCATGGTCACGGGCAGACTGGCCATAAAAATAGTTATATTTCAATGGATAATTTCTTTGAACATACAAAATCAAAAAACCAGTTGACATACCTGTCTGTGTAGCAATTATGTCTATCAGAAGTCCAATAAGTTTGATAACCTAAATAAACCATAAACAAAAGATCATCAAAGTTCTTTAGTTTACGACTTTCTCCGAACACGAAACTATCAATTGGAATCCAACTCCCGAGCCGAACATCAACAAATAACTAATTTGTAGGAAATATAGAGTTTCGAGAAACGGGCCGTAATTAGTGGGACATAACACTAGGACATTAAAAGTGCCGCCTTCGGGACAAACGAATGTCGTCGGCTCATGATAAATGGCCGATCGGCTTAAGGTGTGGTCCCGGGGCACGCGACTTGCGATTATATCAGTTTTAGGAAGATTAATAGCGAGATAGACTTCCTTTAGTGTTTACAACTTTAGCTTTATTATATAAACAGGGTGTTAAGAAACCCCTGTCCGATCCGTTAAGGGGTTGTTAGGTATCGATATCTGATTACATTAATGTAAAAAATAGAAGGAAAAAATTAAAAAAATTAAAACCTAATTTTTTTTTTTCTCAAATGACTAGTGAGCGTGACGGCGTCGTCACAGGTTCTGCCAAATGATGATACAAAAGGCCACCATTAACACCGACGAAAATTGTGGTGTATTTTTTATTTATATTCAAATTTAGGCTATTTCAAAGTTCATTATTATTGTTATTATCATGAATATTCCAAATTTAATATTTTATTTGGGCATGTGATTGTGAACCCTGTATCACCCTTTCGGGTCGGACAGGGGTTTCTTAACACCCTGTATAATACATATAATATAATACAGATTATATCTGAATAGTTCACGACGTGGTGATAATGTATCAGTTGTTTGACCGTGAAATCGTACAATAGCTTTTTCATTTATAAATAATGTTGTGATTAATTACAATAACGTACTGTTGATGTACGAACATTTCCTTTTAATGATTTCCTGAATAAACTTATCTCAGTTAATTTCTCTTGTTGCGTTAGTCTTAGAATTCATCAATGGCTCTATGTACTGGATCCATCAGTAATTAATTTCAATATTAGACATGATGAAAGGTTTTAATTTTTTGATCTAAACTATTTTTTTACCAACCGAGATTTACCTGAAAGCAGCTAACCTGAATTTATTATCAAGCATATTTAGTCGCGCACAATAGGACCACACCTTAAAAATTCTAATTTAACATTTACTACAGAGTAACGTCATAAATTTTACCTATTAGATATATTCAAAGACAATCTTAATTACTATCCCTGTTTAATCAACTTAACTCCTATGTATATAAGGTTGAAATTCTGTCAATTTTAGATTAAGCATTTTTTTTTTCATAATCTGAGACAAGGACTGGCATAGAGCTGACAATTATGTCTCCAGAGACATTTTAATGACAAAAACGGATACTTTCTCCTCATTATGTGTGTTATCATCTCTACAAATTCCAACGGTGTTTTTTAATTATCATGACTTCTTAATAATGTTTTGTTTTCGTGAGTAATAAAATTACGTTATAGTAGTTAATATTTAATATATTATTATTCTAAATTGCCTGCATATTGAAATAACATAGTTAAAGAAGTAATAACGTAAAAGGAGCATGTATGAAGGGAATAATGAAGGTGGACGAAGCGAAACAAGCGTAAGGATCGTAGCAAGTGGAAAGAAGTGGTCTCTGCCTACCCCTACAAGGGAAAGTGGCGTGATTATGTATGTAAAATTGGAACACCATTCTTTATACCCGACTACACCTGAAGGAAATTTATTGGTATACTTATATTTTTGACGACTTCCGTGGTCGAGTGGCGTACGCACCGGTTTCAAGGTGTCGCTAGCTCTGAGGTCCCGGGTTCGATCCCCGGACGGGTCAATGTAGAAACCAACTTTTCTGCATTGTCCCGGGTCTGGGTGTTTGTGGTACCTTCGTTGTTTCTGAATTCCATAACACAAGTGCTTCAGCTTTGGGTTCAGAGCAATGTATGTGATATTGTCCGCATTTAACTATTATTTATTATATTTATTGTTTTCATGGTTTTGTCTAATTAGCTAATCGTCTTTCTCAGATTGACTCGCTCTAATTTAAACTACCTAGTTATCTATGCTCTCAATGAACAAAGTCATAGACTATAAACCCCTGATGTAAACAGGGGCTGTCAACATTTTCGTTAACGATCCCCAATCTTGATTTACACCCCTGTCTTCAAATACTTGACCGGACGATAAAAATATCGTTAAACTTATACAAGGAACAACTTTGTGTTTAATGAATGCTTGTCTGTGTGTCTGTAGTATTGTGTGGTAGTTTATGGCTTTAGTTAAATAGTTAAGTAATGAGAAACCCTAAGGGCCACACACACCTTTGAAATGTTCCTTTATAGTACCGCTAGATAGATTGAGATTTTGCGGAAGTTTTTGGGCGATAAACATACCAAGGTATTCTTCTTCGTCTTTTTGAGTCAGTGATCCTTAATTCTGTTTGACCAAAAGTCGTCACCTGAATAGTTCTGTCGATGGGTTCCATCAAGTTCTGTAGAGAGGCGGTGGTGGTGCAGGACAGGCAGGTTTTTTAGGGTTCCGTACCCAAAGGGTAAAACGGGACCCTATTACTAAGACTCCGCAGTCTGTCTGTCCGTATGTCTGTCTCCAGGCTGTATCTCATAAACCGTGATAGCTAGAAAGCTGAAATTTTCACAAATGATGTATTTCCGTTGCCGCTATAACAACAAACTAAAAACCACATAAAATTAATATTTAAGGGGGGCTCTCATACGACGGTGGTACGGAACCCTTCGTGCGCGAGTCCGACTCGCACTTGGCCAGTTTTTTTAGATTAATATTTATGTAGTTTATCACTTCTTACCAGAATTTTTCTTTTTAAACAGTTTAGGGTAGTAGAATGCAGTAGAGTGAACCCGATAAAGTATGATGGGTATAATACCTATAGAAAACAAAAAATCAATCAATTAGTTGGCAACAAACAAGAGTTTGCTCTCAACAGGTTTGTGTTCCCCTGTAATGGTAATGTATGGTAATGTTCCCGGTAACTTTGTGATTGTGTCGCACTCGGCGCGTGTCATAATCATGTAGCGAGTTTACAAAGATTATGGATCTTACAGACAGGACTGTTAGGTTTTATTAGGTATTAGATTTTCCTGCTACTATAAGAAACGGTAAACATAATCTATAAATATTATACTTTCCGATTAATTAATTTAATTTTTATTATTTAAAAAAAAAAAAAATAAAATATATATAACAATAATATATTCCGGGACAACTTACACAGCTTGGGATCAGATAAATGTTTATCTGATCCCAAGCTAAGCAGAGCTTGTGTTATGGTTACCAGACAACTGATAAACATACTTATATTATATTTCTAAATAAATACATATTATAGATAAATGACACCCAGACACAGAACAAATGATCGTGCTCATCACACAAACATTTGTCATAGGTGGGAATCGAACCCACGACCTCCGGTATAGCAGTCAGGGTCACTAACCACTAGACCAACCCGTCGAATTAATTTGCCATGTAAAACAATCGTTTATTAAAATACTTAGATTATTATTTAATACCACGTGATAAACAAATTTTTATGGTCTCTGGTGTATACACAGACTGATGTTTATAGGATCATAATTAAATAAGGAATTTGAATAATATTTCTGAGTGTCAAGAAATCTTAAAAAATAGTCATAACAAAAACAAATAGATAGAACGCAGTATACAGAAACAAATGATCCCATTTTTAGGGTTCCATACCCAAAGGGAGGAAACGGGAGGTTATTTACTAAGACTTCGCCGTCTGTCCGTCCGTCTGTCACCAGGCTGAAAACCAAGAACCGCGGTAACTAGACAGTTGAAATTTTTACAGATTATTTATTTCGGTTGCGGTTAACAACAAATACAATAAAAACTGGCCAAGTGCGAGTCGGACTCGCGCACGAAGGGTTCCGTACCACCGTCGTACGTATGAGAGCCCTTAAATATTCATTTTATGTGGTTTTTAGTATTTGTTGTTATAGCGGCAACGGAAATACATCATTTGTGAAAATTTCAGCTTTCTAGCTATCACGGTTTATGAGATACAGCCTGGAGACAGACAGACGGACAGACAGACAGCGGAGTCTTAGTAATAGGGTCCCGTTTTACCATTTGGGTACGGAACCCTAAAAACAACGAAAAAAACTAGTCAATGGTACGGAATTCTTCTTCCGACTCGCACTTGGCTGTTTTTTTTATCCTAAGAAGCTTTCAGAAGATCGCAACGTATATGCACAAAGCTGTAATTTTTGTTCTGCTTTGGTATTAGTCTTTGAGTATCAGTAGTTTCGTCAGAAACTGGTCGGTGCAAGATTGCAAGGCGATAACATGGAGTGGAGCCGTCCATTGCTCCTCATGGCCCGCCATAATTACTATCATTACGTTACGAGCCGGCGATAATACTGATGTAATGTTGTTTAATCATTTATCTTGTCGTCTTGCGAAATTATCCTTTTTATTACAATTTGCGAACAGTTTTTATAAACGCATTAATTTTATGTTTTGTTTGGAGGTAATTACTGTTATTTTATGTGGTTGTGCTGTGTTACAAGAGTGATTAATGAACATGATATAGGTATGCTTAGTAAGTTTTGCCACACCCAAATTGTTTTACTTAGTATCAAAGATAGATCCTAGGTTCCATGGACAGGTACAAGAATCTCATTTCTTGAGCTGTAAACACTGGACATCAATTGAGTCTTGCACAATTTTAGGTAAATACAAGGAGTAAGGTTTGTGCCGGATTTTGGGAATATGACTAGAGTAATTAAAATCAAAGTTTGTAAATTTGTAGCACTTGTAAACACTTGAATGTCAAAAGAAAATAAATAAATGATTGGTTAGCATGTAAAAACGTGTACCTAGTTGATATGATAATAATGTGACGAGGCAAAAGCTCCGTATTAAAAAATGATCACACATGCAACGAGTTCATTACAGTATAGGCAGCAAAAAGTACAAAAAGTCTTAACGAACAAAAACTAACTCTTTCCCATAGCGTGACCCCTAAAATTAGGAGAAACACGGCAAACCACCCTGAGGCTGCCATCAGCGGTATAACAACTTATTTTATTATTTAATACTGGTGTTTAGTGAGGTATGAAGACGTAAACCATCCCGGGTTGTAAAGAACTCCCGCTTTTTTAATATACTGCTCACGACACGGGCACGATATCGTCCTTTAAAATTTGTATGATATTTGTATTGATTTTAAATAAATAATTTAGAATTTCGTCATTTTCATCATAGATCTAGACAATGCTCTTGAGTTGTGCTTATTGGCAAAAATTAAAAATAAATGGTGATAACTCCAGTTTATATTTCGCTCTTAAAAGTGAATATAATATATGACTATTACTTATTATTATTTTCTATTCTATAATGTGTCGCTGGTACCTGGTATTTATTTAAATATAGCTCCAGCCTTCAAACTTTACTTTTGATTATAATTACGCCGTGTCGCACCCGTGTCGTTACTTGTAAATATCACTTAAAACCTCCTTCAATTAACAAATGGTGTGCTTGTATTATGTTTTATAGTGATTGTATGGGAAATGAATGGATGAAGGAGCCGACAGCCATTAGTAGGGCCTGTCCATCATCGGGCCTTTATCAAGCTATTCCATATGACCATATTGTGCTCCTGTTTTATTTTATTTCCCCTTGGGATAAAAGACTGGGTGGTTATTGACCTTATGGCTTTTGAATTATTTTGTTGAATGATGTATGGAATATGGATTTCGATGAAAGAGGCCATTATGTGCTATATGTATAACTGAATGATGTTTTGATGGTTTAAATGGTTTAAGTTTGTTTATGAAGGCAAAGGTCAGGGTTAAGGCTTTTCTTACAAGATATATTTGGGATAAATGCGTAGTAGTATCGCGTAAAAGCTAGATCAAAATATTTTCGATTACCAATTTCCTTGTTAACTTTTTTATTCCAAATCTGAAATTAATCAAGATAGAATCTACTTTTTTACGGATTTTGTCGCGGTTTTAATTTGATTTTAGGTCCCGACGCGGCGACGTTTCGACACCTTTGCAGGATTCTTTGCAGATACCTGCAATATCCGTAAAAAAGTAGTTTTTATTTCAATGTCTAACATTCGCTTAAATCTAAGAAACCAATGTTAATCAAGATCATTTCCAGTTCCAAGTCGTTATTTACAGTTGAAACTGCTTGCCACTCCATCCATCGAACGTTCGCAAGAAATTTCTTTCATATGAATCGTTACGAAAATTCTATTTTAACTAGAATGATTCAACGGAGAGCGTGTAAGTGAGACGGCAGGTCGTCGTATATGGCCCGCTCGTTACCGACGCCATATTAGGCACCGCCTGCGCACCCCTGAGAGCAATTTACACCACACGACTTTTTGTTCACAGGAATTAGTTTTTTGTAAGTGTTAAATGAAATATGGTTTGTGGATGTGTAGACTAGTGGTAGTTGAGTGTTATGTTTTGTTGTTTTAAAATTGTTTGTTTGAAGCTTCTGGAACTTTTGATAAGAAGTTAAAATGATGACTGGTTGAACAAGTAGAGGGAGATTTTTGTATTTGGTTTTATACAAATTAAATTTCTGTTACTAGTAAAGTTACACTTAAGTATGTATTTGAAGAGGTTCAAGATCTTCTTTTGTTTAAAAATTGTATTAAAAATAATCTTTTTGATCACGTTTATTGGAATACGAAAACAAATATTCTGCGAAAATGGAAAACAAAATAAGCCTGAATCCAAAAGCTCTGAACCTTAAAAGCAAATGTCCTAAACCGTAGCGTGTAAATGTCTTTTAAGGTCGTCGCTCATGTAAGGGCTGCGCATTACTGCGCTTTGATCAGCGAGTTTGGAACTTATAATGAGAGGAATCACAAAAGGAAACCCTTACGTGTAGCTCCATATGCAGCGAATAAAGTTATTGTTAGGGCTTCCATGGTAGCCGTAGAAAGGATATGGTTAGCAGCTAGTTAGACTTCAACTCTCTTTTTGTTTTAGCCTAAGCCCTAAGATAAAATATTAAATGAATACACACATATTATATTAGAAAAGTTCTTAAAATGCTTTAGAAAATTCATTTTATGACAACTAACAGTGTGAAATTGATTGTAAAAAGTTTCAATTTTTTGGTCAACTTCTAGAGCTTAATTTAAGTTTCTACTTCAAGCTGTGGACATGGCACCCAAGAAACTTATCCGTGTAATTGGAGCTTTCTTAGCTATTCTTAGACGACTTACGTAAAGATACGTCGCGCGTCGTGACGAAACCTAGATATAATGAGCACAAGTTGTCATGTTGTCAATGTGTGATAAGTTCTATCGGATACAACAACTCTTCGTGAGCAAAATTAAGCGAAATAAGGCAGAATTACGAGCTCTTTCTGGGATAAAACCTCAGAGTTATTTTCCTCTTTCTCGCTAAGTCTTATATTTTTAAGAATATATTGCAAAAGCTTTTAATATCAGAAACATTAATGTAATAAATAATCAAGTTATTTAGAAGCCAGTCAACAAACGCTAAATAAATCATCCTACGTCTAAAATATGAATGCGCGAGTGATTTAGATGCTATTGTTACCTCTGAATAACTCAATTAGTATCAAGTAGAGAATGATATATGCGATACTTCATATCACTGACTAGAAAGTGGGACAGACTGATAAAACAGACTGAAATAGGGTGTCAAGACTCCATAACGATTGGTATTGTGTAGAATATAGGGTACTGGATATGCTGACCTGTGTGAGGCCTTTGACCTGCTCGGTCGTAGGGCTATTTGCATGATTCTATGTTTGCTTCCTTCAACAAATACAGCTAATGCAGTTTAGTGCGTGTGATATGCGATATCTGTCAACAAAAGTAGTTTCTTACAGTACTTAAGCAGATAATAGTTCAGCATACCAAAGGGTGGAGTAATAGGTCCATGTTTATTTCACGATTATTTTATGACTGCTTCGTTGGCCTAGTGGCGCTAAGTGCGACTGCTACGCTAGAGGTCTTGGGTTCGATTCCCAAGTCGACCAAGGTGTTATTGGGTTTTTCTATGAAATTCTCAGTAGCATTTCGGAGTTTGGATTTGTGCCCGGTTAGTGGCAATAGGCCCCCTATTACATGGGACCTAAACATACCGGCAAACTGTGGGTGTACATTGGTACACCTCTGCCCAACCCTTCGGGGATGGTATGTATTTTATGATTATTTCAAAATTAAAGGGCTCGGTTTTCCGTCTAAGGAAAGGAATTATATTCTTAATTCATCCCACGAATTTAATGTCCAATAAAGCTATATTTGGCTGTGGGAATACGATAATTAGCAGACGATAAATGAATGTAACAAGACTTGTAATGAGCCGTGCCACATATTATAAGTGGTTATAAAATGTATTTTTATAATTTTATTATGTTCATTGGTTTAATGTTTATGACTCATAATGATTGCTCAGCAGTAAAAGGATCTTATCTTCAGTTCAGGGTGTTTGTCGGCAGGGAGGAATAAATACTTGTTTAAACCTCATTTAACAAGAATATAAGTACTTTCCTTATGGCCCTAATTAGTCACTTGATTGTTGTGGTCTGGCTAGGTCAAGTAACACTGAAATTCGATTTCAAAATACTGGTTTTAGAACTTAATACAATAATCATTTTCGTTGTAAACTATATTTTTTATATCTTCAGAGTACAAGCCTATAATTTATGCTCATTTTGTTGCTACACGGAAGCTTCGTTTTGACCCTTAATTACATAAGATCGAAAGTTAAATGATCTGCTATCAGTTGTCTACGAGGCCAGTGCTTATATACCAAGTTTATTTACATTCGATATACCACGGCGGTCTAGTAATCAGTCGGCGACAAGTTAAGTGGCCATAAAATAGTTTCTGATAGAGGCCGTTGTGGCTCTGCTCAGTGCTTTATTGATAGTGACGTCACAATCAGCTGTTTAAGTGGGCCTGTTCGTGAGAACATCTTGTCACTTGGTTGCTTTACTTTAAGTATCGCTTGTACTTGTGTGTTGGACATTGACTTTATGTCGTGAAGGGGTATTTATGTTGTTGATTATTTATGATTCATGAGTGGCATGTCGGTCATATTTCAGTTTGATTTCAAATAAATTTGTTATTTTTGTCTGAGGTTGGCAATAGAAATATTTTTTTTTCTTAGTCCTGAAGTTTATTATAATTAATTGTTCAAAAGTAAAGCTTACCCGAGGGTCACAGAAATATTTCCGAAGCACATTTGGGACTTCGCTACCTCCCGGTGATGGGCCATCTTAAATTTAGTCATTTTGATTTTGCATTTCAAATTGCCAACATAAGCTCTTCCACAGTTGCCTTTTAAATCATTATTTATACGTATACCATTTTGTATAACCCGAAAATACATTCTTGATTATCCTTTCTTCCAAATAAACAGCTTCCACATTGATTTAATATCGGCCACGGAATTCCTCAACAATTTATGAGTAGTTACATACTCAAAAGCGTCTGACAAAGAGCATAAAAATCCCATAGAATCCCGAATCATTTAAGGACAATGCACATTTGTCATGGGACCGCAACATAACGCAACAATGCACAATGGATCAAATGGGCTAAGTTTAATGAAGTGCCCGATCCTGCCGGGACCTGGCGGGTCCTGGCGGGTTTTATTGTCACTGCTCAGCGGGATACTGTCCAGGGATGCTGCCCACATTGGGCAACAGGTAGGCCTTGCTCAATGGAACTTAAGTGTCTCTTGTATTTGAGTGGGCGTGCGTAATTGTGGGTCGTCCTTAATATATTTTGTCTTTTTTCAGTTGTTTGTGAAATATTGATTTGAATTAATATGTTTGAATTTTTACTATACGCATATTTTTACACCGGCATAGAATGTACCGAGCTCTCTTATTCCAGTCAAGGTCGAAATGCTATGCCCATTATCCATGTCGAAATGCCGTCGACTACTAATTGCCAAATCTTGTTAACGAATCTTCTTCCTGTTGTGACATTATTCGATTTCGAGTATTTGTTTATTTTAAATAGTTTATGCCAGGCGCGAAGACTGAAATACTTAACGGTCTCTTGATATCGGATTTCTACTTGTCTGTCTGACTTGCCCCATTACCAAAATACATACATACCTCATAAAGTATAACACTACATTTTTCTCACATTAATCACACATAGAAATTGTTTGACCATTGACATACAAGCAAGCAAAGTAAAAAAACTACGACACATACTAATAGTACCATCCCTTTGTTCACCCTTGTCTGCGAGCCGCCGGCGCCGGCGCCCGCGGCGTACCGTGCGTACGCGCAGGTAAGGCCGGACACACACTGAGCGACATTGCGACTATTGTTCGTTTTGTCTGTGATATGTGTTAACAAGATTAAGTAAAATTCGTTTATGGCTTTTTAAAGGTTGAGTTAGGGGCTTGAAAGCCACCGAGCAAAATAAAAAATGTTCTTTAATTATGCAGAAAATGTGCTACGTCTCTTGCTGAATACCGCTCGCCTGACCTAGGAAGGTACCTAAATATTTTCTCTTGGTCGTCATTTGCATTGAGATTCATCAAGAACTTATTTCAAAGACCAATTATATCCAAAGACGAGATGATTTCTAATACTTCGAAGGATAAAAGAATAAACTCTAACCAAATTAAGCTATGTGACCAATAATTCACAGGATTAATGGCTAGAAACGCTAGTTAAATAACATAGGTTGTGAAAATTTAACTTATTACTTAGTATAGTAAAAAAAGCAAACTATCAACAACTATGATCCTACAAATGCACAACAAGCCTAAAACAAGTAATTTGCTCCGCTCCGTCGATCGCAAGTCGCACAAACTGCGCCTGCGCGCATACGACCCGATCCTTCGCTAAACATGTTCCACGCCAATTATCTCGGCTGATTCACCAGTTTATTGTTTGGCCTATAATGAGGTGACTCGAATGCTGCCTTTTTTGGCCTTTTCGAGGTCAAAAGTAATGAGATGGCCAGTCTTGTTTGAAGATCGATTTAATGGAGCATGTGGGTAATGGGTATCTAAAAGGGCAATGTCGGGCTAATGTCATTGTCTTTGTGTCACATTGTTCTCAGTTTTGTTGGTAAAGTTTATTGGATTTGGAACTTTATTGCATATAATCGTGTATTAATTTGTAGTAATATGCACTACTTCGTTAGTTTACATTTTTCGCGCTACAGAAATGTCTATCTTGGAATAAACTTAGAGGTTTACTTAGTAGGTACATAACTTGTAGGTTCCTTTTATTCATCTATACTTATAATAAATCTGTAGAAGTGAAAATTCTGTACATTGAAAATATCAAAAAAATAAATGGCGGGGGGTGTTACTAGACGGACAACGAACCCGTGTGAAAAAAAAAATTTTTACTGTCTGTCTGTCTGTTTGTTCAGGTACCACGCAAAAACTACCGGTTCGATTACGATGAAACTTGGTATAATTATTCTTAATTATCCTGGGCACCACACTGGGTAGTTTTTATCCCGGAAAACAAACTTAATTTTGCGGTCTAAACTCATTGATAAGTTTCGTCGTCCACGCGAACGACGTCGCAGGCACAGCTAGTATTGAATATCCTTATTTGCATTCCATAATGAGCGCATGAACTCAACGACTTTTTAAAATGTCTAAGTCTATCTTTTATCCAAAATTCACAAGAATAAGGACAAATAACCATGGAATTGGAGGTATCCAAATACTTGCCCCAATTTTCAATAGCATCCTATTTACCATTTAGGTACCAAATCAGTTTTCGAGATTAACTGGCTTAGATAGATCTTCCCAGCTTAGATGACTGTAGAAATAATTCAATTAGAAGCCGCAGTTAAGTAACCTCCATCGGGCGTGATTTATCACCGAGTGGCTCTCCTTATAGGAGTGAATAGATGCGCAAGAGTCGGCTGCTTGTATGGAATTAGATCTAAAACAGGATAACGGGAAGCCGTTGATCCTTCCAGTGTAGGGGTGAACAGAATGGCTTAACAGTACTTTATTTTTTAATTCTAATCTACATTTAGTTAAAATTCGAGGCAAGTCAGAGATGATGACCCAATTATGTTCTTGGAAATTGGTTGCGTTAGAACTGACTTAAATATTCCCGAATGATTTTGGAGTCGGTCGGTTGGTTCCCAAATCCCAATGTAAATCAGGTCCATTCATAAGCAGATCATAGATATGAAATGAGTTTTGGTTATATGAACTACTAATTTATTAATTTCCTGTTGTGTCATGATAGCTTTGAATTTGTTGACTATGAAATGTAAGTTTCATATATGTATGTATATTTCATAGTGTATTTTGAATTTTCTTAACAACTTCGGTAGAAGAAGTAAATACTAACATGTACAAGATGAATTTATATCTGACCACGTTGTGATGAATACTTCTGAGGAGCGCAAATATTTTTAACGTAGACATCGAACCCACAAAAAACTCACAACCACAGTAAACCAAGGTCTTTTAGTTCCAAGACGTTCCATATTCAGAGGAACGATATTCAGCGACCGACAGCCCTGCGCAGTGTCCGTCGGCGCATTCCCTCGGTCACCGTTTATTGCATTCCTTTTCCGAGGGGCACGGCGAGCAATGTATGCCTCACCGGCCGTAAGCGATACCATCGTGAGCTGATGTCGGTTTCCGATATCTTCGTTACGTGGCTTTTGTTGTTAATTGTGTATCATCAAGCTCTTTTACTATATCGGATTAGTATAGGAGTTTCGTTTTTAAGGTAATTTAGTGACAAGGTTAATATAAGTTCCATCTATATCTACAGAAATGGGTATGTTTTAATAATGGACATAACAACACATATTTTCTTATCGAATCAAAACAAAAGTTCTCATATGCCTGATCACTCCAAATTTTTAAATCTAACAACCATTCAGTATTTATAAGTCCTAAGTTCTACATCCCAATAGGTAAGTATCTTAAACCAAAAACCGCAAGCTCTAAGCGTTTCTGAACACAATCGTAATATTATCGATCAAATACCGTTGTTACATCGTCCGGCCGCACCAGGCCGTGGTGTCCCCACAAAAACGCGTCCCCACGCCATATTTGGTGGGGTCTAATGAGCCTAATGGGGCTCCGAAGTCGGCAGGACCCGTCGCTCCCACGGACCTAGAACCTTTTTACTTGCAGACTCCTTTTTTGAAGATAAACATCCTATTTCAGAGCTTGTTACGCACTCACTTTATGATTTGTAGTTCAGTGAATTGTGAACTAGTATTGGTAATTTATGGGATGTGGTGTGGTAAGAATGTGAATCGGATAATGGTTTTCTGCAAAGTGCAATGAGAAAAGAATAAACTAGTCTATCCTGACAGTAGAATTTTCTTTGAAGTCCCTTTATTGTTTTCTTAGGGAACATTTACACATTAAATTGTTCAGCAGAACATCAAGCTTTTTAATCATAACTATTAAATTATGAGATTCGCCATTTCGTTACACGGACGTCTTATTTTTTTTTTTTGTGAAAATTTTGCAACAACGGTACCTCACTATTTTGTTTTACAACCAGGAAAAAAACTACGATTCCTAAAGCTTTTGTATTAAGCTAAAACTATAACCATGTATAAACACTTTACATCGATTGTTTTTCAAATATCCCACAGTCTTTCCAAGTTATTCGAAAGACTTTCAACCAGTCAACGGAAGTCACTCCAATAATGAAAACACATTATAGAGAACAACTAAACTTATGTATGGACACGTTTTCTATTCCGAAGCAAAGTTAAAATACTTGTCAACTGCGCCAGTAAACAAAATATCAAGCTAAACTCGACCTTACTGCTTGGAAATAAGAGAAATGAATTTTAAAATTTTGAAGAGGTGTAAAGTTGTGGAAGAACATAGCAGAAAACAATTTTATGTACGAAATTACATTTAGTCGTGCCTATCCATGTATGAGGGAATTAATAACAAGCAATAAATCTGTTGAACAATGGCGTAGCTTGCGCGGTACCTATGCATGCGCAGGCGCCGCGGTGCGCGCAAAGCTGCACATATTTCAGAACTAATTCTATTGCCTGAGAGGCTTGGCTCTTTATTGTTTGTGGTCCGAAAATGTTTGTCGTTGTTATTAAAGATTTTATGAACTAATAAATATTTAGGATATTACCTAATAGATCTAAGTAGGCTGTACTTACATATTTTGTTATGAATTTGTGGTGATATTTGAAATTATTTCATAATTTGCTTTTGTAAGATTGCACAGATAGCCTGGATGGTGGTGGTGGTTGGCTACTCCAATTACATATACAGGAATTACGGGAATCATTACAACACATTTTTGGTACAATAATGGCATAACACAAACGGGCAAGCGCATCCCATTCATATAAGCTAAATCTAAAACACAAAAAAAATGGGGCTTTATTACTAATTATTTATGTTGCGAGGTTTCAAAAAAGACCTAACCCTTTCAACAGTACATAATCAAAAGATTCCTATCGTAAAGTAAATTAAAAAGAAGAAAAATCCTAACCATTTACACACAAGACACATCTTAAATGTCATTTTAAAGGCATTCATTAGGCTTACCAGTGCAGCAGTGGGGGCTATCTCACACGAGCGGTGACGTCACAGTCCGCGCTGCGCACGCGCCTATCTCTCGCCTCCCTCGCTATGCCAATTAGTCGCTCGAGTGTTGAGCTCGACGCTTTACCTATGCTAATTCTCTGGTTACTGATAACACTCATTTGAATAAGCCACCTGTCTGGCCATCGTGTAATATAAGCACACTTGCACGGCGAATGGGTTCTACCGGCTTTGAAAAAGGGGAGTAGTGTTTTGTTCTTTTTTGTCATTCAAATATGTGTGTTTTTTAATTGCTAATGGACAGGGTTTATAGGATTTGATTATCAATATTGTGTTCGATCTTTGTCTGTGCTTTTAAATTTTTCCATAAGTTTCAAGTAAAATCAGCAAGTATTTTATAAACAACGAAAGCTTGGGATATACAATTAAGTCATGATCTCTAAAAACCCCTAAAATCCTGAAACGTTAAATTAAACTTGCGCCCTAGGTAACATAAAACACATGGAAGTCAGCTACTGTTAAAACCTATTCACACCAATAAACGATATTATTAGTTCTCTGAAATAACTTAAACGATCTGTGACTAGCTTGGATGTCGCATGTCGCCCTGCGCGTGCGCACTCGCCTCACGATCGTACTGACAGCTACATTTACATAAGTGTGAATTTCTGTTCACTTCATAATTAAGACCGGCTGGTAGATTACTTAGTAGAGATGTCGTGTTCTAGTGTAAACTTATGTGCTAGAATCAATATAATAATTGGCGAAATGGCTAACCATTTACAAAACCGCAATATGGTAGGAAACAAGTTAAGGTGCTGATTGATACATGGAATTGTTAACTAGAAAAAACAAACTCATTTGACTGCTGGTCTGTTCCCAAATGATCGCTCATTGGAATATTTGCAACAGGGTTGAAAGAAAAATAACAATTGAAGTTACTTTTACGGATTTTTAGTCACGGAAAGACTCCCGTGATCATGACACCTGCAAAGGTGTTGAAGCGTCTGGAACTGAAACCAAAATATATAACGCAATAAAATCCGTAAAAGGTAGTTATTTATATTTCAATGTGAAATAACAAGTGAAAACGTTCCTGAATTAAGGGTTATGTGCTGAATACCAAATTACATAATATAGGTCCATGAAAAAGTATTCCATTGTGTTGAAAAACAAGCCTGGCATTTTCATTTCAAAAACAGAAATAGATCTGACAAATATTTCCTTATTCAATAATCTAGGAAATTCGCTGTTATTGTCCCCGGCTGTACTCTATAATGACTATCAGATGTGTGCTGCACTTATGATACCACTCTGCCCGACTATTAACTTCGATATGCAATAATATGACAGTAATAGAAACGCATATAATATTATGGAAGCGTTAAACTATTCGTTATTACTGGACCTTTTATGTTTGGGTGAATTCTACGAAGCTTGGACGAAATGGAGGGACTTTAGCGTAGAGAGCGATTGGTGATACTAGTAATATGGTGCATTAGTTTACAATAAAATAAGTCAAAACAAAACTATTTAGTTCTCCTTATTTGTTCTCTATTCTGGTCGGTTTTATTTTTACCTATTTTATTTCCTTTATTTTGTTTTCTTCAGCACTCGGTTAACTGTTTTCTTTCCTATAATTACCGTTTGACAATATTCTTCAAATCGGACATTGATATCATTTTTAAAGAAACTTTGTTTTGCCGAATCGACGAAAACGTTACCACAGAGTTTGTGTAGATTTTTGATAACGTAAAACATGTTTATGTATGAAAGAATAACTTAAATAAAAGCTAAGATGGTTTTCGTTATAATTCAATCGTATTTGGCTAAACCGACATCAAAGCCAAAGAAATTCGATTGAGCATTTTCCCATGGGAAAAACTTGAAAAATTTAAATTTTATGTAAAGTATGTATGAGCTGGAGATTTGGATCTAATAGCGAGGCATAACTTTTATGATCAAAAGAAATAAAAGTTAAAACTAAGGAGATATAGCAAATCAAAGATCAGGATTGCAGGTTAGTGACGTTGCGATCTTCTATAAAATATACATTTCTCGTGAAGTCGATGAATACAAAAGAAAAAATACGTGTCTAATTTTTTATTTTTATCAACTTGACGTGCCTACATTAAATAGTTTAGTAGACATTTTAATAAATTGCTCTATTATACACAATTTTTAATACACTACTGGAACCCTTAGAATACTACAGTATATACGTTATGCTCATAAACAACTTGTTTGTCTCGTCGCGTGTGGTCCCAGGTTCGACCGCTGACCGCAGCATTTTCTTCACAGGCTATGACGTGATTTGAAAAGCTTTAAGGAAAGTTACATCTTAAATAATAGTTAAGCGGTTACCATGGGAACTATTTAGGTACTGCTTTAACTTTTTATGGTATTTTGAGAAAGTCTATATTTTTCTGCATCATAAAATAAAATAGGCAATATTGTTGACTGACCAATAAATAAAGAGGTACTTCTTTTACCAATCTCTTTTTGATCTCAACTGACTTTTTAATAGGACGAAATTTTAGTTGGCAATATTGGAACTTGGAACATTATGAAGAATGCTGCTGTACAGGGTGTAACAGAATAAAGGCAATACCGTAGACACCCCAACTAGTATATTAAATTATACGTCCGAAACAAGATCCGTAATTAAATTAATTTAAAATCACTAAGTTTGGCCTAGTGATTTTATACAAATTAGTTATCCTTACTAAACGTAAAACGTTTGGGCGAGCGGCCGCGGCGCAGGCTCAAAAGATATTTCCGTCAAATATTAACACCCACTTTTAAGAGGAAAGGGGAGTGGACTTTTCTCCATACAAACGTTCTCGTCTGTTTTCTCGCTGGTTTCTGAACTTAGGGCTATGATTTTTTGCAGTAATATAAATATGAACTAGATCAATGCCCCTATTTTTTCCTTTTTTAAAATAAGTTATATTTAAAGAAACTAGAACCTTCTAAAAAGTGCCGATTTAGACCGCAGTTTTCAGAGGCGTTTTTTTTCAAATTTTGCAACGATTATTGAAAAAAGGAAAAAATAGAGGCACAGATTATTCTTTTCTTATGCAGTATATGAAATATCTTTTGGTTAAGAATTGGGGGAGAAAATAGACGAGAGCCAAACCTCGATTTTTCGTCAGTTTTTCGGTCTGAGCTGCAGTTGTCCTTATCGCACGAATTAGAGGGCGGGGGATTTAGAGCGACAGCAATACTTTTTTCAAAAACCGAGTTGTCAAAAGTCTCTCCGCTCCCCTTTCCTCTTAATGCCAGAAATCGATTCAGAAGCCCATTCTGAACCAACTACTTTCAGGAATTTATTGCGTTGCGATAATTCTGTTACACAGGTTGAAATAGAAACATTGGATAGGATATGTAGGTGACTTCTTTATAATATCGATAACCGAAATGCAGCGGCGACTGAAAGTTGTTACTTAATTATTTATAAAGTTCCGTATCTAAATGTTTGTATAATTAACTTGAGGCGGTAATATCCATCATCACAAGTGCACAGGTAACCCAACATAAACAAAGGGTCTATAAACAGTTTCGTTGCTAGGCAACGCAACCAAACTGTTTTATTTTATGTAGCGATAGAGTGTTTGTTTATTTTAAATTGGTTTACAACTTGAGCACTTACAGTAGGAAGTAAGTAAAAGTATTTGAAGGGAGGTCCCGAATTCGATTCACTGAAATGATGTGATGTGAAATCTGTCTATCAGTGTCTGTCTTTAGCATCATAGCTCATAAATAAATGGACTGATCATGATGTGGTTTGAACTGACGTGATTGCGGTGGGTTCTTTGCTATGTTCAGGATTTAGTGTTCCGCGATTTTCTAAAATTTGTGGATAATTTCTTAGATTTATAATTATTCTTAGTAAACGAGTTGAAACGAAATTGAACGAAACAAAATGAATTGAAGAAACATTTACTTCTCTTTTGGTGGAAATAAATGGGTAAATAATGGCAATAATCAATTTATCGATGTTTTCATTATATATATATATATTGGCCACAGCATCCTTGCAGGTGATGGTTGCAGCGCTTGTGGGTTCATAAGTTATTTCTGCAGAGTCTCCGGTGGCTGTAAAGCCCTATAGCTGCACGACATTTTTTGCCGCATCTGTCGCAGGTGAAGCGTGAGTCTGTAGGAGGTGATCGTGCCAGACGAAGTCTTTTCTGCTTCAGTTGCTTGTTTTCATTAATACATTGACTAAGCCTCCAATTGAAACCGGACTCCAAAGGGAGCAAGGCTAGTACCACTACCTTGGCATTTCCTACAGTTTAATTATTTACAAGCGCTCCCACAAACAGTTAGTGCACGTAAACACAGGTTGTTTGGATAACAACTTGTCGAAGTCAAGTCTGAGACAGGGACTCATTTGGTAGCTGGACTCGGCAATTAGATTGGCTGAGGTGGCAATGAGAATAATTAAACTGAAATAGTTAGAATTATGTATCAGGTAGAGGTACTAAATCAAATGAAACAAAGTTATTTGTTCTGAATTTGTTAAATGTAAGTTTTAACTTTTGTATTAAAGTTTTATTTTTTAAGCTGAGTGCTCAATTTCCTATCTCTACGGCAAGTCCATCAAACTATTAAATTTTTTCATTTATTTAGAAAAGCTTTTGGGTAGCAGTGGGTCATTTCAGGCTTCATATAATACATCATATAATAATATAATAAGTTTCACCATAAGCCAGTATTTGTCCCACCGTGTAATTAAACGTTTGTAGCTAAGAGAACATTAATAGATACAGTTTCTTCTGATGTTCTTAAGGAATCCGCGGGCTAGTCCCAATGCCCAGTTAGTATGAATGTGTCGTGGCCATAAACAAATAATTTGATTAGCATGACTTCGTAAGCTTCCATTACAAGCCGGAAGTGGCGATCAAACTTGAGATGTGACCAACACAAATACGGCCACAAAGCGTTTCCTGTTAAGTTTTATGCTTACATTCTTGGGAACAGAATTCTTAGTGGGAGAATTAAATAGCAAGATTGTGGCTTCTACCCTTCAAGTAATCATCACACCAATGACTTATTACAGCAATGACGCCACATAAACCCTTGGAAAGCTAAGTCAACCGATGACCAGTTTTGTAACGTCTAAAATCATTCTATTTTTTGGATTAATAAGGATTAAGTTTGATTGAAATATTCTTTTAGGTTTCTAGAGGAGCAGTAAGAGCAAGCGTTTAGCTTTATATGTAATCTAAATATTGTGTACCTACTTTGATTTTTACCAATGACACTACTTACAATTGCTATTTGTCATTAGGTCGCGCGCTTCTAGACCGGCTAACAAGCACTACAGTGAGCGAGGATGAGCTGACGATCGGAGCGAAAAGCGGGGCGTCAAGCGGGCTGCTCCCCGCTCCGCTGGATGTGGCGCCCTACTCCATCGTGGTCGCCAACGCGAGCTGCGGGGACGCCGGCGCTGAAGAGTTTTGTAGAGATACGCCGGGAAAGTAAGTAGCGCACCATTTTAGCCCTTACTCTTTTTATTGTACACTTATGTACCTATAGGTGAACCTATAATAATCAACTGGAAGAGGTTTATGTCTGTTGTAATTCTATATCATTTGTGTAGAATATCTGCATTTGTAGAGGAACTGAAGAAGAGCTAGTTTTGGTTTCTGTTTCATATTATCTTGCTTTATTTTTCTCTGTCCCTTTTTCACCAGCCTAGACTTAGTTACTTATAGTTACCTACGTATTTTCTTGCCTTACCTCTCTTTTAGACGCGGTGTAGTATGCGACGTGTGCGAGGGTCTCGGAGGCTCTTCATCACGGCGGCATCCGCCGTCACATGCGGTGGACGGAGAGCCCGGCACCTGGTGGCAGAGCCCCAGCCTCGCGGAGGGCGACTACCAGCATGTGGAGCTGGTCACTACGCTGCCTGATGTAAGTAACGTGTGCGAGGCCTCGGAGGCTCTTCATCACGACGGCACCCGCCATCATACGCTGTGGACGGGGAGCCCGAAAATATACCTTATTGCTTTGAAATTAATATGCTATCAACATAAAAATGTTACTTATAATATGCGGGTACGCAATAGGTGCATAGAGTACACTATTGCATGTGCGTCTCAAGAGCTGTTTTATATTTTGCCCACAACTACAACTAGAGGTGAGTCCGATATCATGTCACATGTAAAAATCACCGATATTTTAAAATCATTGTCATTTGTAATGACAACGACAAAATCACCAATGCCAAAAAATCACTAATATGATTGATGATATCAATCTTTGCCAGTCCTAAGCCTGGAACAAGTATGAAGGGAGGATTGGAATATACAAATTCGAAGTTACTTTGCAACACTGGTGGCTACTAAATACCTACTAAATAAACAAAGCTCAAATGAATACAGAATGGATAGATACTAGAAAAAAAAAAACATTATGCCTGCTCGCGATCATGTCATTCCTTGTCACGATCTTTACATAATTATGTAGCCTACAATAGCTAATCATTCGATTCGACAAAATCATTGATGATTTTGTCATTGATCTGGTCATCGATATTTGTTTGTCATTGTCATGCAGTCATTGATATTTAAAAATCATTATTCAGCCCATTCCTAACTACAACAGGTAAAGCACAGGATAATATTTTCAAAGCGTTTTCTTTTTTTTCCTTCATAAGCATCCATTAATAACGAGTATCGGTGAGCTATTAGAGCTCGATAACGTTCACAAAAGACTGGCCGCTCATTGAGCGCTTATCTGTTAGTGGGCGATAAATTGCGAGGAGCGATGCGCCTGCGCATGTAGGGAGAGTATTAGGCTGGAGGATGTCGGATATAGTTCTAAAGTTTATTCTGGAGATGTGGAAATATGTGCACGAGTTTTAGAAAAAAATATTTATTTTATGAAAATTTCTCAATTAGGGAAAATGGAAACTTTAGACATATGTTTAATCACACAACCTTATGAATATATTAGTTCTTTATTGTATTAGGATGTATCTGATAGGTACATTTACGTCGTTAGCCTTCTTTTAAGTGATGTGAATTTTTGTCACCACTTTATTTATGCCAATACCTTTTAACAATAAATTGATAACTGTTCCAATATTTTCAAGAATAACGTAGAGCCTTCCTATATAAGTTCTCGTTTATTTTAAATCTCATTTTATCCACAAATTATGGACCTCCTTGCTCTAACGCAACATGAACTCACAATTAATTATCTAGTTGGGAAGCTGACTAGTCCACTGCACAATAGCTCAAGTACAAAAGAGATCCCATAAGAGTAGGTAGCCGTACCATAGAGATCTGTATCTCTGGTATCTCTGAGACGTGCTCCAATACTAAGTATAGGCGCCCTGTTAATCATAAGACCAACTTAACTACAGTAGATATCACATAGTTCACTTTGACACTGATATAGCCTTTATTGTGATGGGTATTAGGATGACTTTTGTAAATCGTTAGCACAGTATAGTAAGTTAAAGTAAAGCTAATTAAATCATTGAAAAGTGAAGGACTATGTGGCTAATGGCTATGTCGATTTGTCGAGTACAAAATTCATATCGCTTTTATAAAAGTAAAGCTGTCAATCTTTAAGAAATAAGTGCTATCTCCTAAAGTACGAGTAGGTAAGCTCAAGGTAAGCTCTCTTTCTTATAATATTTAAAACAAAAGAAGCATTAAAAAAGGTCGATCATATTGTTTGGCAACCAAAAAGAAGTTTATAAATTGACCACGGACCCCGCATGTTATAAACGTTTTTTACAATATCTACACAAAAAAACATAAAACTGTGAAGTCAGAAGCATGCATTAATTTTAACAATAATAACCCAGTTTAAGTAAAATTGCCATCATTAGTTACCCCGAGACCCCACGTGCTGAGGCCCTTGAAATGTAAGCAAGACTCAGTGATCGTTCGCAAATTGACCAGGCCGCCATTTTAGGGGTCCTTCAGTTATATTAAGAACTGTTATTTAAAGTTTTTCTGTCAAACTGGAAAATTTAAATGCAATTGATATTGTCATAAGAGGTACCTAGTACGTGGCGTTCGTTGTTGTTATTTTTTCATCTGTTTCAACTTATAAGTGCAGGGAGTAAATATGTTATAAATAGGTTTAATATTAAAAAAAACCTGATACTGTCGAATAACAAAGTCTTATGAAGTGTAAAACTAACAAACTGTAACTTTACAAATAAACCGTTATATACATATCCGTATATATAATATACGGAACCTTTGCCACGTGGGTCCACCGAACCTGTCAATATTTTTATCAGTTTTCGAAATATGCGCACGCGCACATTTTCGAGCACCGACAATAAATTACTGTTCCTATGGCATTGCCTTATCGGTAATAGGGTAGTCGAGTACTTTACGAAATTGATAAGATTCAATGTGTCGAGTTTGTTCAAACATTTACTGAAAAAAAGGCTCACAAAAAATGAACCTCTTCGGTGGACATTTAAAGCGCAGGCCACACCGCCAGCTAGCGGGCGGGCGGGCTAGGCGGGTGGGCGAAGCGAACGAAGGAAACTACACAAACTACGCGAAATATTGGCGAGCTAAACTATAGGGTTCACACCGAAAACTGACAGACGAGCGACGGGCGGAGCGCGCGGAGCGGGCGAAGCGGGCGGCGCGGATGGGAGAGCGAGAGGTTAGCGTTCTATAGAACTTTCGTCGATATTATGACATATTCATCGTTCACAAACGTAAACACTACACTGCTATTCGAAAGACGAGCGTCGACTAGTCTACTCGAAACGGGGAGGACGGACGAACGAACCGGGCGAGCGGGCTGGCGGGCGAGCTAAGCTAGCAAAGCGCGGGCGCGCCAACGAGGTGAACGAGTAGCTTCGTTGGAATCGTCGGATATTTCGTTAGCTTAGCTCGTTAGGTTAGTCGGTAGCTCGCGGTGTGAACCGAAGTATGTAAAGAGGTGAAACGATGTTCGCCCGCCTAGCCCGCCCGCCCGCTAGCTGGCGGTGTGGCCTGCGCTTTATGGTCAAGCGTAAGATTTTGAGTTTGATATCTGTTTGAGTAAGAGTAAGAACAAAAGAAATAGTATTTAGTAACAAATTGTCATGGAAAATAAGTTTATGTACCGAAATCTTTTCTTAAAGTTTTGGTCACAATGATTTTGTATATATAACACTATAACGCTTCCGTGACTAGACTGACATAATCTAGAATTAAAAAGATATGCATTAAAAAGAAACCTAGATCATAGCGTAGAACTACCACGCTTCTATGTCGCTTTGGGAACCACCAACCCTCTTACTTTGTACAAACGTTGACTGGGCTTTACCAAGACCCCTGTTGCTGATGTTCATAGGCAGAACAGTCTCTTGTTAATCCGTCTTCATCCTACAAAAAACCTTATCCAGCTCTATGCCCATATTAAACGTACTGTAATCTCGTGCCCAATAAACAGTAATTTTAATTGGCCGAGTGTTAACTCGTTAGCCACAAAACTCCTGCGAGTATGTTAAACTTTTATCTGTAAGATTAATAGCCGGCTTGTAAAGCCGATAGTCGGATATGGTCGCAATACATCAAGCAAGGGCGTGGTAAGGTTACAGGTTAATTTAAACGTGGGAATAACGTATTATTGTATCTTATTTAATATGGTAAGTGTTACGTAAGGTAAGGTAACAAGTTAAAGGGAATAAACTAAGTTACCACTTTAAAAACAAAAAGATAAACACAAGTAATCACAAGTTTAACTTAACATGGTATAAAATAAAAAATAAAACCTAAGCTTTTGACATTAATAAATGATTACTACAACGCCATCTAGTGGTGGATAGCGGTACAAAAACTTGACAAGATTTTAATAGTTACACGAAGTTGGTCTTTATTTACCTTTTATGGCATATTATATGAATAGAATTTAGTTTGGCGCTCTCTCGGCAATGGAAGCTGCTCGTGCATTAAGTTCCTAGCTAATTATACACTTTTATCAGTGCTATAATGATTAAAGAATGCGCTAAAGAAGAAGTAAGCTATATAGATTTATGATTATGTTACATCTCAAAAAAAAAAAATGGATACTTACTCTTGGTGTGGACCGATGATTATTAACCTCAGCTCATATCCAATAGTTTTTTTTTCATAATTCTTATAGTAAAGAGTTATGCTAAGAGAAAAAAAGTGTTATTGATTTTTATTTATTTTGTATATATCAAAGAGCTCTCTCTCTGACGTACTTATTAATGAACAAGCAAGTGGGTATGTCCGGTATGTCAAAGTTTTCCGAACACTTATCCTTATCAAAAATTATTCGTATCTTAGATTATAATCTTAAATTATTTATATCTAAATAATAATCTGAATATTTCCAATTACCAGTTTTAAATTTTAAATTTTAAATTTTAGATTCTGTTTTTGAATTATATTTTAATGTAATGTTTTATTTTATTTTGTATTTTAATGTTTAATGTTTGATTTTAATGTTTTATTTTGTATTCTTCTCATTAATGTTTATAAATAATTATTATGCATGATGTGGTCTCCTGTAATTGAGGAGGCACCTAAAAGTGTTTATAGATATTAATACTTATTAGCATGTAAGGTGTACTTCTTGTTGGAGATCCAAATAAATAAATAAATAAAACAATTGATTACAGGAGGTAATTAATAAGCTTATAGTACGTAATGTGCCAAAAAAATAGGTAATTGATCACTTCTGCTCATTAATATTATTGAAGGTGTATGTCGAGGTCTCCGCCTTCACTAAGATAAATAAGTCTAGTAACTAAATATACAAAAATAGACCTTATTGTTTTGTAATAAGACGCTATATATTTTTTTTATCCTAGGGAATCTTTTGCCATGCCCTAGTAAAGGGGGGTAGCTTATACGCCATGTTAGCCTGAAAAAGGCTCTTGATCACTAAAACTAGCTGAGGCTTTCTTCCTTCAGTATCCAAGAAAGAATTGCAAACTATTGCAATGACCACTGCACCTTGGATTTCCGCCCAGCTACCTATTTTTAACCGACTTAAAAAAATTAGGAGTTACTTAATTCAACTGTATTTTTTTATGTTTGTTTTGTTGACCACAGAACCTTTGACTGAGTGAACCGATTTAGATGATTTTATTTGAAAGTTGGTGCTTCCCGTGTGGTCCCATTTCACTTTTGTCCACTTTTAACGGTAGGATCCATAAGAAATAAATACAAGACTTATTTTGAAGTCGGTTTTCTTTTCATAGTATTATGGAGTCATTTATACACCACGCCTTTCAATGTTCACATTTAACAAACTTCAATTGCTTATTTATATCAAAGTTTACGCGAATATTATCTAAAACATTGAAGTAAATAAATACATTTATCTATTAAGTAGATGTTTATCTATTTATATTACAATTTATTATAGGAATGTTTAACTGAATAATAGGTAGAATTGATTTGAAGTACCTAGGTATTGAGGTTTTGTGTCACCCTCGGTTTCTAAGAAATAATCTTTTATCAATATAAATAAATATAATAAATAAAGGCGGACAACATCACATACATTGTTCTGAACCCAAAGTAAGTAGCTAAAGCACTTATGTTATGGAATTCAGAAACAACGAAGGTACCACAAACACCCAGACCCGAGGCAATGTAGAAAAGTTTATTTCTACATTGACTCGTCCGGGGATCGAACCCGGGACCTCAGAGCTAGCGACACCTTGAAACCGGTGCGTACGCCACTCGACCACGGAGGTCGTCAAATAAGTGTTAGTTATTTATTTGTAGTAAATTTTTCCCCACATTAGAGGTATATCTTCCTTTTGACCACCACCTGTCAGGAACACATTCTCTCAGCGGCTGGAATATAATATACCTACCTATTGCAGTTATTTATTGCTTTGGAAGCCGGTATTTTTTTATTTCAAATACCCACCGGTGAGTTACAATGTGTTTGTGATAACACCTGTTATCACCGTTGTTTGTTGGCGTCAACGTTCGCAAATTATATCTATAGATAGTAACCATATAGATAGTAGTCCCCATAGGTAAAATAATTTGTAAAAAAGGCTACTAAGCAGCCCTTTTTTCAGGTTAATCATATTAACAGACAATACCTAGAATCGCCTATCCTTCACCGTTTTCCATACTTTTTCTGAGATCTCTCCCTTTACGAGATCTGGCAGGGACGACGCAGGAGTTACTTTTATGTATTCATCTCTAGTACAAACGAATATTCAGTTTTATTTCCATCGCTCTTCTTTGACATGACTATCACATTATCATGTTTGTATTAACTTCTGTCATAAGCCTATTATCTTATCCAATCTTGTCATATTCTCACATTCGTTGCTAACTAGAAATAAAACAAGTACCTATGATAGTTTCTTAAAATATTTTATTTACAAATGTACACAGCCTTGCAAAGCGAACTTAACTTAGTTTTCTTAAAATTATTACGTATTTGTAAGTCTAATAACTTCATTATGTCCTTTTCAGTACTTTAAGCACTATGTAATAACATAAAATACCTTATATGTTTGATTTAAAATTATTTTTATTTAATAAACACGTTTATTTGAACTCATTGTGTCATAATGATCTTTAAAATGATAGCTATCGACTTCAATCTTCACTCATTATTTTCATAACAGTCTAATTTCAAAATAACTCGAATGATAGTTATTGCAATAAAATAAACAATTATAGTAATTTGTAAGGATGCCTGCAGATCTGGGGCACGAGTCCGCTATTTTAAGTCGGTGAGTGGTGGGTTAATAAACGTTCTAGTGTACCTACTTGTTATTGTGTCCAATTTTCGTATTCAGATAAGAACAGTCCCTTGCAATCCTATAATGACAACAGTGGCAAGTAGGTGTACATTTGTCATTAAACTAAAATTATCTGTATACGAAAATTAGGCACAAAAACAATTAGTACACTGTAACGTTTATTAACCCACCACTCACTGAGTTAAAATAGCGGACTCGGGCCCCTGGCGAGCTGCGCATTCTTGGCGCATTCCCCGGATCTGGAACTTGAAATGCACGCACGCAGCTCGCGAGCGGCTCGCAAGCAGTTAGCATTCGGTTCGCGTTCGCCACATCTGCACACACCCTAATATGCACACGTATTTATTTTACTTTGAAATGTAAAAAGCAATTTACAATAATAAATGCGTACAACAAAAGGTGAACCAATCGTTATCGGATTCAATTAGTATCAGGTCTGTTCGACATTAGTGCTATAACATAATAATACCTGATAAACTTTTATTGTATAAGCATACCAAACGAACCGTAAAATAAATACCTATATATCGTACATTACTTGCAAATATTTTATATTCGAATTTACAAAATGTCGACATGAAAATTCCCGGAACTTGAAAATTTTGAATCGATCATTGGTTGGGATGTAAAATTGTGTCAGTTGACAGATGATTTTTGTTCATTTATACCGTTGACATGAAGTTTTCTGTATCTTTATAAAACATATTTTATACTTGTAATGACTAGCGCCTAAAGATAAGTATAATTTGATACTTCATCATTATTGTACATTTTCTCAGAACAATATATTGGAAGCCAATATTATGTTGTGCTTACAATTTGCACAAAACAAATAAGTACCTACTTAAAAAGTAAATCATACTATTATACTGTCTTGTTCTTTTAGTAAACAATTTTTTTATTCGTTTTAAGTCTCTCGTTACTGTTTTTCTTAAAACTTAAATTGAAGTTTCTTTCTACACCTCTGTCGTCATCTTTGTTGACCAATCTAGTTTTTCTAGATAAATATATCTTGAGCTATAAAGCTATAGCAAGGATATATTCCAGAAAGAATGAAACCTGTAAAACCCGGGACACACTTAGCGCTCTACCGCGACGATAACCGATTATTTTGAACCACGATAAACACAATTATATCATTCGCTGTCACGTATCTTACAAAGATTAATCTTTTGATATCGTTCGATAAAACCTAGTGTGTTGCGGATTTTGATAGCGAATAACAAATTCACAAAACATGCGCGTAGTAATCTATTGTTTTTTAGGAAAAACTGAAGATTATATCCAATTCGATTATTTTATAGACTTACTATTAAGCTATGAGCTAGTTATATTAAAACACCATATAAAATAGTCCGATTTTTAGGGAGATGAGCATATCCTTGTATCCAGGCTTTTGGCTTGGAATTGTAGTTTTTCTAATCAGGAGCAGAGTTCCTGAACATGTCTTCGATGACTTCTTCTGCCCTCACTCCCTTTATCGTCATGGTGACGCCGAGGCCTATGACCGCTCCGAGGAACAGGCCAGCCGCAATGGCGAGGACTTTCTTTGCAAACGACCATTTTGAGCACGCCCAGTACTGCTCGCGAATTACACTGGAACAAGATAATAATTATATATTAATTGTTGAAAGTCATTGGGGTAACTAAGGGGTCTAAGTTTATATATATTGTATAAATGATTGTATAGTTTGTTTGATTTCAATTTATTGGTCAAAATTTATAAATATACTGGATAGGTTGGTACTCCAGGCAAGTAAGGTGCTCCTACTATTTAACTGTCAAAAGGTTTGAAACAGTCTAGTCTATGTAAAAACCATGTTTAAATGTAAACACTTGATGCATTGAATGTTGAGAGCTGTCGTCGCAATCAGCGGTCAGCTTATCAACGATATAAATTATGTCACTCAAGATGTAATTATGTTCATTATGAAAAATGATCTACATTAAAGTAACGATGATTAGGTAGTATGATTCCTATTAATAGCCTTACCTAATGCAATTGTAAGGATAGATTAGGGAATCTCGGAGGATCCGAGTTTTCCAAAATACTTAATATCTAGCAATGTTCACAAAAGTTAAGGCGTACAAGAAACTTAAACCCTGACTCCTAAACTAGGAAAACCTGTGACTTAGGAGTCAGTGTTCTACTGCCACTTGGACACAATATACCTTGTAGAAATTGAGAGTTGGTAAGCTGATATTTATTCAAAAGAGTATATCATTATGTAGTGTTTTAGTAAGAAAATATATTTGAAAACCAAAATAAGTAAATTTTATATGAATGCCAAGCTAGTTAGAACTTCATAAGTTATCTAAATTGAAACCTAGCCTTAAAATAGCCTTAAGATGGAAAAACCTAATTAGCTGTGCTTTCCAATTTTTGGCAATCGATAAATAGATAATATTAAACAAAAAAATGAATGAATGATTTATTATTTATTATCAGACGGAAAGGATTAACTAACATTGCAAACAATGAAATAACTTAGTATTGGAAGCCGCGATCCACCCGCACCATATTGTCTTGAAATCAATAGATAAGAGAGATACTGTAAGTGAATATGCCTGACTGATACGTTATCAGGTGCTCTGCGACGCACTAACATGTTCTGAACCCTCGGTACTGACGTAGTTAGACTGTTTTGGTCAAAACTAGGACGGGAGATTCGCATGAGACAGATAATGTTGTCTAAAATCGTAAAAAATGGGCGAATTTGATGGTCAATACAGGGGCCCGATGCCGCTATTTTAAGTCAGTGAGTGGTGGGTTAATAAACGTTCCAGTGTTCTTGATATTGTGCCTAATTTTCTTATTCATATAATTTTAGTTCAATGACAAATGTACACCTGCTTGCCACTGTTGTCATTGTAGGATTGCAAGTGACTGTTCTTATCTGAATACGAAAATTAGACACCATAACAAGTTCACTGGAACGTTTTTTTAACTCGCCACTCACTGACTTAAAATAGCGGCATCGGGCCCCAGATTGTCTGTTTGTGTCTGGCCACTTCTTATTGACTGTCTACTCTTATAACATGGTGTAATATATGGTTTCCAGGAAAACTTTACTTATGTGTCCTTTGATATGTTTAGCATTTTGGCAGGAGAATGATTTTTCCCTTTCCTGGTTTAGTTAGTTGGAGTACAAAGTTACGAAATAGCAATGACCCTATCAATAAAGTCAGCCTATATCGGTTTACTGCAAATGGGGATTTCCCCACAATGTCTGCCTTTAGATACAAGTCTATTTCTTTTTCCCCTTTTCTCTGTTTGGCCAAAGAGGCGATATTTATACTGCTTTCATCTAAAATAATATAATTATTATAATTATATCATTAATAACTATGAAAAGATTGACAGTTTAAATGAAAAATATCAAGCCTTACATTTACTTTCTTGTTAGGTAAAAGTTATCAGTTGTAAAAAAAACTACTTCAATAGATACTAAATCTAAAGTAGGTAAAGCAATAAACATTTTAGGACATGCAATAATTTACCAAAATCTAAAGCCTTGAATGACAGATCTTAACGCTTGTTGTTTTTCATAAAGCGAGCTATCAGCACTGTTCCTTATCAGTTAGTACTATTTACCGACGTATTTATTTAACTACATACCTCCATAAACGAACCTTATTTGTATACAGAAGCTTTGGGCCTGGTTTATCGAGGATTATATCTGTGACACGTTTTCCTGTTAAACCATTTTCAGTAGCTTTTAGTCCTGATAATTGCCAATCCTTTTACTATGACTTATTCTGATTAGCTAAAAGCTTGCTTTTGGTCTTAGCTGTAGTTACGCCTGGGTATTAAAACGTTTTGGGTTCGAATATCGGAATTAGCGGCACTCTTGCGCACAGTCTTCCATTTTCACGATAATGTTGCGCAACATTTACGTTAAGCGCCGGAAAATGTGACAATATTACATAAAAATGTTATCCGCAGTTCCGTGTGTCAGTAATCGAATAGATCTACGATATGGAGCAGTGGTAGAGTCTTATTGTGCAAATTGATAGATGACTGAATATGATTTATGAAGGTACAATTGACTCAAATAATTTAAATCAAACTGTTGTAATAAGCAATTTATAATTAATGTACACACGGCGCGAAAAGGCTTGCGCGCTAAAATATATGTCTTGTGCAGGTATTCTAAACTGACGTACAATAAAACAACCAAA
Source organism: Autographa pulchrina (assembly GCA_905475315.1). Taxonomy (NCBI): domain Eukaryota; kingdom Metazoa; phylum Arthropoda; class Insecta; order Lepidoptera; family Noctuidae; genus Autographa; species Autographa pulchrina. The sequence continues at coordinate 14,294,965 of FR997765.1, read as the reverse complement.
TAAAAGTATAATTACCTGGTAGGCCGTTCATAGATCCCTTCGTTAACACTGTTCAAACTCCCAACGTACGCCGAATTAACATACACAAAGTCGTTGGACCGGCTGGTCACCTTCCTCTGCACTTTCTCCACCCGGTCGACCCTCTCGAAGTCCCCAGGGTGCGTGACCCGCCTCTCCTTGACCTTCAAAACGTCCACCTTCACATCACTAAGCTCCTCTGGCCTCTGCTCCGCTGGCCTCTTTTCTGTAGGCCTCTTTTCCGCCATGGTACAAGCGATCGTCTGCGTCCGCTTGTCGCGAGTGACTAACATCGCTAGTTTTTTATCGTACGCGATAAGGTATCGCAAGAGGTGTGCTCCGAAATTAATTGGACAAAAGGAAAAATCAATAGATTATATTTTTGATTTTATCCTGTTTCAGATTTTTGGCAAATATTAAATGGAACACTCCTGTTACCTTGCTGTAGTTGTCTGAAAAATCTCTCTTTGCCTTGACTAATTCTACACGTAACAAAAAGGCTTTAAAATGATGCAGTTTTCTTTTAGTTTGGCTCTAAGACAGTGTTTACGGCATTAGTGGTAACCTTTAATTATATTCTTATCTGTCATTAGGATCTGCTTTTACTATCAATCTATAAAGTAAGTATTTCTAACCTGTAGGTGCTAACTCCTTTGTAATTAAGTTCCCTTAAGCCCCAGTTATCGATGTCTTAAGATGATAATACATCAAAGGTATGATAATATTTGACACGGAGATATCAGGCGTACAAACACACGTATGAGATTCCTTCGTTATTTATAGTCGTTATCATTGTAATTATATGCTAAGTAACTTGCAAGGTGCCAAGTAATGGACGAGAAAGAATAAATTAAATGAAAATTGTGAACAACGAAAACAAATAATGGGATAAAAAATTACTTCAAGAAAATTCTAACCGATAGATGTTTAATGGGATAAGTGAGAAATGGGCAAGGCCGAAATAGATGGATGGATTGTGTGAAAGATGAGCGAGAAAGGATTGAACGCTGATATGTCGAGTAGTAGGGATGTATAGAAGAAAAGCATGATTTGCGTCGCACTTAAAATATAATTATAATTGGAAACAGGCAAGGAGCAAAGGAGAAGCTTAGAAATGGGGAAGCTTAAAAAAGTAGTTTTCACTCTCAGATATCCCTCATCAAAAGATAAAACTTCCACCCAAGATGAACATCTCCAACGCCCATGTGTTGGGAAGATGCGTTGTCTAATTAAATGAGTTTGAGCCTTCGGATCTCGCCAAAACCTAGAGTTACTTCCCCGATATATCTACTTATTCACCTTCAGTCCAATAGCTTGGCATTTTCACAAGGGAGAAGAACGAAAAATCTTGATAAAAGATTATAGTCATGTTCTTTTTTATTGAAGGTCGTGTCCTCAACGAAAGTCTTTCATAAATCTCACAATCACACCCAGATAAATGTGATGAGATATCCTACAGTTGGCAAACACTGTTATAAAACCTTTTTTCTTCTATATGAGTAGTAAAACCCATCTAAAGGTTAGCAGCAAGCTGGTGCATTCTTATCTTCATATACTATCACCTACTGTATAAAGTTAAGACATGAAATCTTAAAAAATAATCTACCAAGATATATTTTATCAGCGTTATCGCTGCGCAAAATGATTAAACAAACAAACAGAAATAGGTCACCGTTGTGTTATTAAGACTAGGTCTTAACAAATATCACTAACCTTTAGTTAGTTAGACAAATGCACCGGACAACATCACATACATTGCTCTGAACCCAAAGTAAGTAGCTAAAGCACTTGTGTTATGGAATTCAGAAACAACGGAGGTAAGTACCACATACACCCAGACCCGAGGCAATGTAGAAAAGTTGGTTTCTACATTGACCCGTCCGGGGATCGAACCCGGGACCTCAGAGCTAGCGACACCTTGAAACCGGTGCGTACGCCACTCGACCACGGAGGTCGACGACAATAGTAGAAATAGGGATAAAGAAGCTGAGAAGAATTTCCTTGAAAATAATTAAGTACTTGTAAATAGTAATCTTTTTATACTCCACGCAAACCAAGAGAGGAGAAAGCTAGCCAATTAAAAATAAATAAAAAAGAAAACTCCAAAGTATTTCTAAACGTGTTATCCCAGAAAGGTCGTACGGGCTCCATAAAGGAGCCCCGTATAATAACTGGATGCCATAAGGACTAATTAGAAAAATGTCTCGTTAATTGTACCATGACGCAACTGGTAGCCGTTGCGGTTGCCTTGTATGGCCGCACTAATGAGGCGGGCAACCATCCAGCCTCACTGTTTTTGTTAAGTTCATGTCTGGTTCCCTGTCCTCAAAAATGTTATTAAGGAGACGCGCTCTATGATAACAAAAATATTTTAGTGTAGAAAGTTTTGCAAGATACGTAGAAGAAACTAAATTGTCAGTGCATTTCTGGCACTTATTAACTGTCAAACGGATACTTTAGTTGCGCTTTAGCAATTACACAACATTCCAATTGCACTCAAAATATATTGCGTCAAATAATTAAATTGAATGTATATGATCAGGAGCGATAATCTTTCCGTACACCAATAGAAATGTAGCTGCTAGGTCATAGCCAAACTGGACTAGCGTGCCGGGGTATATAAGGTACCGGGTACCCTTAGAACCAATAAAATAAAAGTGATTTTACAAAAATAAACTTATGACTGTTAAAGGGTAGCATGTACCGAGTCATACACGGCTTATCATACAATGTATCTAAATCCATGCAATCGTTATTATCTATTTTCTAAATGACTCATAAATGTTGCGTTTACGTCACTTATTTAATGATCAAAATAGACATAATTATCAGGTATTTATTTAACATCATTGGGGTCTCTTAGCTCTGCAACATCATCTGTTACTTACATAAGAAGTCCTTCAATCTTCGGCATTATGTTATGGCAATTTATTTTGCGTTATTTTCGACTCCCATTAAACTTTTCAGTACTGTATCATTCTTTTACCCCTTCTTCTATTTTGAAATATACGTTCTTGATAGTACCTACCTAAACCTGTTGCAAACGACGTTATCTTATCAAAAGTACGATAAACAATACTTCGTTGGAGACTTGACCTTAACAGGGCGAAACCATGGCAACGAGTTGTTTTTAAAAATGTAAGGCGGCTCCATTATTTTCCTTAAAGGATTAACGGACCTTGTATGGCTATTAGATTCTCAGAGGTGTGAAGTAAGGAATACTAAAGGGTTTTTTGAATAGCCACAACAGTTAGTCGAACCAGACAATTAAATGGATGGATTAAGATAACCGGGATCAATGCATTCCCTTTACGACGTAGTTATATTATTCCATCATCGAGTTATGATGTTACACATACCATTCTTAGCGTAGATGGTCTGGATCTGTAGAAAAACTACCTCGTTCAAGCCACACTAGTTCTTCAAAATTTTTGTGTGGAAATATTCCTATCCTCGTTAAGTCCTAGGGTCTTAGGTTTGACTATTACGAGTATGTGCCCATGAGTAATAAACCCTTTAACAGGTGTTGTCTATCTAGGACTTCCCCGCCACTTAACATTTAAGTTGAGCTGATGCTTACAGTTCAAAACAAGAGGCTGTCATCCACGTCAGCAAGTTATTTAATAGATAAGATAGGCGAATATCTCGTGACATTTACCCCATTGTAGAGTATAATGTATTTAAGCGATGTGGTTCAGTCGATATATTCCAGAAACATAATAATTTAAAAATAATATATTTTTCATTACCTTTTTTACCTGATATTGGGTAAACGTCTTCTGGATGTCATGGAGCCACAAGGGCAGAGGTCTTTTAAATATTTTTATTACCTTACTAGCTGACCCGGCAGACTTCGTACTGCCTCAATCGATAAAAAAACCTAAACTTATGTAAAAAGCAAACTAAAAACAAATTGTTTTTTTATTTAATTCCGAACATTTTCATATTTATACACCTTTTAAACCTTCCCTGGGCTTCTACAAATAATTCAATGCCAAAATAAGCGAAATCAGTCCAGCTGTTTTCGAGTTTAAGTGAGACTAACGAACAGCAATTAATTTTTATATATACATATATGATTGTAGATATGAAGAACCCGAAGTCGACCTCTTTTACATAGACATGATGTAAATGAATTCACTCAACTTGAGTTTACTTTTTAAAAGAAAGTATTTACTAAAGTTTAAGTTCTACTCCATCCAAATTAGGTACCTATTGTACCTGCACTTCATCTTCATGAACCCTTCTATCCGATGAGTAATATTGTTATGACTGTAATTATATATCACATCCATATCTCCTATGACTCACAATATTTATCGGCCAGTATTGAAAAAGATGGTAAGCGAGATTGCAAATCCGATCCTATTGTTAATATGTAGCCGATAGTTAACATGAGAAAATACTTTCAGATCCTATGTAAATTCTAGCAGAAAAATAGTTAATGTGCCTTAGCACAAGCTTTACTTTATTAATTAACTAGCTGTGCCTGCGACTTCGTTCGCGTGATAACGAAACTTATCAATGAGTTTTTAACCGCAAAATTAAGTTTGTTTTTTATTGTTTATACTTTTCCGGGATAAATGACCCAGTGTGGTGCCCAGGATAATAAAAAATAATTATACCAAGTTTCATCGTAATCGAACCGGTAGTTTTTGCGTGATACCTGAACAAACAGACAGACAGACAGACAAAAAAAAAATTTTTCACACTTTTGGGTTCGTTGTCAGTCTAGTAACACCTCCCTCCATTTATTTTTTTTATATTTTCAATGTACAGAATTTTCACTTCTACAGATTTATTATAAGTATAGATGTACCTTTTCTATTTTGGATATTTATTATTTTATCTTACGTTTCCCATATTGATTTCAGAAAATGGAACTACTCCACGTGATCATCAAGTCGGGACCTTCACCTCGTCCCTTAGCCTGGTCTCTCGAGGTGTCTTCCTCCGAGGACAGTGACGACTGGAAGATGGTCCGGGCGTTCGGAGACAGGGACCACTGCCGCAAGCTCTGGGACCTACGGCCGGAGAGACGGAGACGGAAAGCCAGGGCTGCGAAGAGAACGAATAGAGCTGATAAACCAGCCTGTTCTACGCAGTTTGCTAGCCCCAGGCCGTTGGAGAATGGAGAGGTTGGTTCGAAAACCTGATATTTCTAAGATTTTTTAACTTTGCGTTACATTTTTATATCAAAGAATCTCTAAAATATGCATTTTACCTTAAATAGCACGACTGATCTACATTGTCATTCGAAAACAATGTGAGAAGCGATTAAATAAAGTGATTAAAACACCCAATTAGTATTCGGAAATTGTAACAAATATCAGCACCGTGGTATCCAGTAATTTAATACTCAGTCAGGTAAGGTTCAGAATACGGAAATGATCAGTGAAGGGTGGAGGGTAGGTGAGGAATAGGGCGTAGATTAAGAATATATTAACTCATATAATGAGTCAATATGATTTCGGTTACCAGTAAGTAAGTCAGATTTTATTTTTGCAATGTTTTCCTAAAAGAACATATAAGAAAATCATTCTATTTTACAGATGCACGTAGGCATGGGAGAAGGAGTAATCGCGCGACGCGTGCGCGTGTCATTCCGCGCTGCGCACGCGTCGCCGCCTCGACACCAGTACTACACAGTGAGGGCGCTGACGATAGCTGCGCGATGTCTATGTCATGGGCACGCTTCTGAATGCTCTGTGGATGCTCAGGTTTGTGAAAATTAAAGGAAAATACTATTATCTACTAATAACATTAACCGACTTAAAAAGAGTTGGAGGATCTCAAATCGACTATGTTTTTTTTATGTTTTTATCAACAACTATTACGATATCTCCAATAATAGTCGATTTATTAAATCATTTTTAGTATCTATTGTCAAAAAATCTATAGAACGGGGCACCGAATAATGATCAAAATAAATAATTGAAAGGGATGTTATGTTTAAAGAATTTTATTTATGACATTATAATTACAATCGTCATTCATACATTCAATTCTGTTTTGCATCCAAACCTCATCTATTTTCTTTCAGGGTGCAAAATGCGAGTGCATCCACGGCACGTGCGGCGCGCACTGCCAGCGCTGCTGTGCGGGCGGCGCGTGGTACCCGCACCAGCCGTGCGAGGACCGCACCGAGTGCTCGTGCGGGGAGCGCGGCGCTTGCTCGTACGACGATACTGGCGCCATCCTGTGTGTTAACTGCACGGTTCGTTTTCTATTTAAATTCTTGTGCCGACTTACACAAACGTCAACTTTATTGAAGTGTAAATAAAGTTCGTTATAAACCAACAACTAAGTACTGTTCTCCAGGAATAACCGATATTGTTTCCTTGAAAATCATGTCCATTCAGTTAATATTTGATGTTGATTAACGTTTTACGTTATTTTTTTTATTTCAGGACAATCGAGCTGGACCACTTTGTGATCGATGCCTTTTTGGATATTACAACGTTCTACCTGACAGCCCCTGCGTGCCTTGTGACTGCGATCCTCAGGGATCTGATGGTAAGTTCGTCCTATATTGACAATAAGACTACATAATTATGACAATTAGAACAGTTCATCAAACTATTTTTCTGACGATTATGAACTAATAAAAAACTTTCTATTAAAATCCATTCAATTAATTCGATTTAACTTACGCTGTACTCTACAAGCTCGTCTGCTTCGTTGGCCTAGTGGCGCTAAGCGCGACTGCTACGCTAGAGGTCTTGGGTTCGATTCCCAAGTCGACCAAGACGTTATTGGGTTTTTCTATGAAATTCTCAGTAGCAGGTCGGAGTTTGGATTTGTGCCCGGTTAGTGGCAATAGGCTCGCCCCCTATTACATGGGACCTAAAACATACCGGCGAACTGGTGGGTGTACATTGGTACACCTCTGCCTAACCCTTCGGGGATACAGGCGTGATAGTATTTTATGTACTCCACAAGCCTGACACCAATGTTACGTTATTCTAGGCTCCTGCAAATGGGACAAGAAGAACCATCGGATATCGTGCACGTGCTTCCCGGGGTTCGAGGGCCACCTGTGCGAGGTGTGCGAGGACCCCACCGCCGTGTTCCCCGACTGCCAGACCCCCGTGACCCCCGCTTGCAGGTGTGATCCCAGGGGGGTGGTCGACCCTGCGAGGATTTGTGATGATGTTTGTCAATGTAAAGTAAGTTGCCATCCAAAGTTTTCCTCCTTTATTTTTATTTATCTTTTGGATGTTTTCTTTTCTTTAAGTCTTATTTAAGGGTTTTAGACTTTAAAGTATTATGTTTTACTGCGTACTTTACCTATTAGGTGTTAGTTTTACAATCATAATTTAAGACTTTAGTCAGTATAATTATATAATCATCATGCCTCTGCATTTACGTCAAAGAATTTTATCGTTAACCCGGAATGATCATGCAGTATTTAATTTTATCAATTGCGCTATATTTTTAAATGGATTTCAGGCAAACGTGGTAGGAGAAAGATGCGATACCTGCGCTCCGGGGCACTTTGGACTCAGCGCTGACCTGGTGGACGGCTGCAGACCTTGCTACTGTTCTCATGTCACTGACTCCTGCACCCTAGCTACTGCAGCTGATCAGGAACCACCGAGAGATGTGAGTATACAAAAGGCCGGATTTAAAGGTATTTAAAAGGCCGACTATTTAACAGCAGTATATTACATCATTTCACTTTAAAAACCTGGTAGCTTTGTCACCAGCGACCTGTCTTTTAAACTGTTTCTTCCGTTCTGTTCAGGTTATATTGCCACTAGGCGAAGCTTGGCAGATCTCGGACTCTGAAGGAAACGCCACTCTCGAACCATCTGTCGACGAAGAAGGAAGACCGTTCGTCATTAGTTATGAGGTGAGATCAATATCTTAAAATCTAACATACGTACATATATACCTATACAGTGTTACCTAAAGGATATATCAATCCAAAGAGGTTAAAGAGTAGGTACTCTTGGAACATGTAAGATTCCAAAATTAGAGATTTAAAAGAGATAGTAATTTAATAAAAAAATCATAACCAGACCACTGAAGCTATGTATCGTTAACAATCTGAAAGTGACGTAAAAATATGTTTTGAGCTAATAATTTGTAAACCGACTCTATACCAGATGTACCCTCCACCTCTTTTGGATAGATATACCCTTTCGTTAACAACCTGTATAGAAAATGTGTTATGTCTGAATACCAGGTATACTTGAAAACTCCTTTGCTTATTGCTTTTAATTCCCTGTTTTGATTTAGGTAGAAGGTTGGGAGTATTTCTACTGGATGAGCAGCTCGTTCAACGGGGAACAGCTCTCGGCGTACGGGGGCGAGGTCCACGCGTCCATGTTCTGGGCTATCGTGAGGGGAGATACAGGAGGGAATCCCACTTTTGGACCTGATGTTATACTTATAGGAACTGGTAAGTTAATGAAATTAAATTCGTTCTTTTATACCACCCTCATGCTTTTTGCAGTATACCTACAAATTTTGTTCTATAAATCTTTCAGGCTACTTTTCTCGAGACAAATGCCTTTCTCTATTTAAAACCAGTGAATCCTTAAGTTAAATTAATACAAGATAAAAAGATAAAACTGTCTATATAAGAGTACCTTAATTTAAATCGTAAACATCAATCAGCAATAATTACCTATTGATAAATCATTTCTTTGAAAATGCCGCGATTAATTTATTCTAATTATTTTCTTATCGGTGTATAATTTGATGTTTATTATACCATGCCAACTCAAAATTCTATAACTTTAAAACGCAAACTATATTGTTTTAGATGGCACGAAGCTCTCGTACTCCAACACGAGCCACGAGACGCCAGGTCAGCTGCAGATCTCCGTTCCCCTGGTGGAAGGGAGCTGGTTCGTGATGGGGGAGGAGCCCGCGGAAGCCGCGTCCAGGACCCAGCTCATGGACGTGCTGCGAGACCTCAAGGGCATCATGCTGAAGGCGCACTACCATTTTGATCAGGACGAGGTAGGTTGAAGACAAACTATGGAAATGTATTTTAGAATCTATCTGTTTAACTGCCGATGTGTACGCCTTCTCAGGATCTGCGCCTAGAAGCTGAGCGTTCGATGCACCAAAAACCGATGCATTCTTTAGATCTCAGTAGTACTGAAAGCTGGTGACAAAGGCGGGCGCGCGACAACGTATGTTTGTTTTTATTATTTTCTTTTATTTTGTACTTATGGATGATGATTTGTGACCTAGGTCCGGCTGGAGGGTGCCGGTGTACGCGGTGCGAGTGGAGTCCGCGAGCGCTGCTCGTGCCCGCCGGGCTACACGGGCGCGCACTGCTCGCGCTGCGGCTGGCAGCACGCGCGCCTGCCGCACGCCGCGCCCGCCACGCCGCGCTTTGAGTGCGTCGCCTGCGCGTGCAACGGACACGCTGGCTGCGATACCGGTCAGTATGTAGGACAAAGCAGGTGCATAGCACTATGCTGATCGCGTGATGCATCGCACTATGCTGATCGCGTGATGCATCGCACTATGCTGATCGCGTGATGCATCGCACTATGCTGATCGCGTGATGCATTGCACTATGCTGATCGCGTGATGCATTGCACTATGCTGATCGCGTGATGCATTGCACTATGCTGATCGCGTAATGCATCGCACTATGCTGATCGCGTGATGCATCGCACTATGCTGATCGCGTGATGCATCGCACTATGCTGATCGCGTGATGCATTGCACTATGCTGATCGCGTGATGCATCGCACTATGCTGATCGCGTAATGCATCGCACTATGCTGATCGCGTGATGCATCGCACTATGCTGATCGCGTGATGCATCGCACTATGCTGATCGCGATGAACATTAGTACCATAAAAAAAAGATAGTCAACTCACTCAACGAAGTTAAACCTTTTCCATAAATAACTTATTTTCACTTTACATATTTACGGTATTAAAATATATATTAAATTACCTTTGACAAAATATATTTATTATTTCCTTAGTGGAAGGACCTTGCGGACCATGTCAGCACAACACCACAGGACCACATTGTGAGCGATGTCTCCCAGGACATTACGGAAATCCTGTCCAGGTATTTAATATTGTTTTTTTCGTCTTCCATTTTCTTTTAGCTAAATTCGACTTTACCCAAAATTTAGAACCGCAAAGACAAAAAATATAGAACAGACTTCTATATTTTTTAAGTCAACGGTTGTCGTGATATTTTTGCTTTTTGAACTTGAATGAAATACTACCGTGTGTATATGTGAATTAAAACTTATCTAATTAATTCTAGGGTGCTTGCAAACCGTGCGCCTGCCCTCTGTACGAAGCCAGCAACAACTTCAGTCCCAATTGCGCTCTAGCCAGCGCTGAAGGCGACGAGTTCGTATGCACTCAGTGCCCTGACGGATATACTGGGGATCATTGTGAAAAGTAAGCCCATCCAAAATATCTAAGGATCTGCAAGCAGTAGAATGTAACCCAAAAACAAAATTCTACAGTACTTTTAGTTAAAATAATGACTAGAGAAATCCTCCTTATAGTTCCTCGGTCATTCAGGTACTTCACAAAAATTTGCGGCTCTAATGCCATCTGTCGATCGTTTAGGTAGTTTTAGTAGTTTGCCTAAACACGCTTGACTGTCGTAGGTAGCTAGCCACAGAAAAACATTTTGCGATCTTTTGTCCGCGAACAACTTGGTGCATTGCCTGCTCAGTATATAGTATATTAATAAGTGTTTGTTGTTGATAGCTGTGACTTCGGCTACTGGGGCTCCCCGACTACAGCGGGCAGCGAGTGCCGGCCGTGCGCGTGCGGTGGCTCGCCCTGCCATCCTACTACAGGGCTCTGTCTCACGTGCCCGCCGCATACAGAGGGAGCCAGGTGTGACTACTGCAAGGTAAAGTTAATATCATCTATTTGCATGCAGTGTAACGAATACGTACAGTCTTTATGCTGCAGTGCCTAGGATATGCTGAATTGGCAACCTGCTTAGTATTGTATTGTGGACGGACTACGAACATTACGGTGTATCACTTGTTTCTTTTTTGGTGTGTTTTTCGTGTTGTCTTGTGTGCTGCGCCAAATTAATTAATTTATTTCTTTCTTCTTGTCCATTATTAATGTTATGTTGAAGTATTTCCTCCAATTTCCATGTCCTACATTTTTCTCTCTTGTCTAATAAAAGAAAACATTAATATGAACATATAAGATTATTATTTATTTATTTATTTACTATTATTTATTATAAGCCTGAACTGTCTCACTTCAGGGAAAAATTCCTATCTTTGCCTGCAAATAAAAATGCTTATTATAAAATCAAGATTACAATAAGCTCATTGTTAGTGTATGTGAATGTGAGCAGGAAGGCTACTGGTTCGGCACTGCGGGCGAGGCCGGCGGTGGCGCGGCGGCGGCGGGCTGCGCGAGCTGCGCGTGCGGCGCGGGCGCGCTGTCGGCCGCCTGCGACGCGCGCTCGGGCCAGTGCGCGTGTCGCGCCGGCTGGGCCGGCCGGACCTGCCACACTTGTGATGCTGGACATGGAGGTACACGATGATTGAAATTGTTGTGGCATTCAGGCAAAATAAAATCTCTAAAGTAGAGGTGAAAGAAGAACCTCCCTTACTGCTCCCTGTGAAATCCCCTTTAAATCCTTACAAGTCCAAAACTCCAGTTTACAAATAATTAAGACATAGAGCTAATACCTTGACATACTATGTTAGTTTTTTTTTTAATGTACCCGTTTTCATCTCCCGCTGCCATTTAAAAATCTCCTCTTTTTTGCCCTGAGCACTTGACACCAATCCCAAAGTGATCAATATCATCTCGGATGACATCAAAGTCAACTTAACTTTCCAAATTAAAGATTAGTCTTATTTTAACCATACTTTGTTCCATAGGTGTATCAGCAGGCTGCCCGGCGTGTCGCTGCGGCACGGCGGCGCTGAACGCGACGTGCGACGCGGTGACCGGCGAGTGCGCATGCGCGCCGGGCGCCGCGCCGCCATCTTGCGACAATTGTCTCGACGAACACTACGGGCTGAATGCGAGCGGATGTGCAGGTATGTGCAGTTGTAGTTTAAGCTTGAAACGATAGGTGGCGTTGTATACGTTTTGAATTTTATATACTTTTCCAGGTTTTTTTTTGCGACCTTTTAACCGTGTTCTTCAAAGAGATTAATAGAAATATAAAAAAATATACAATACAAGGGATTTTTCTGTTCAATTTTACGTTAAATACCCACGGTTTCTATCTTTTGGAATATTTGATGTTTTTTGTTTTTGGCGATTCATAGGTGCATAACTACCGATACTTTTTTTTCTTAATTAATTAATGGTTATTTCTATAGGACTAAGATATACAATATATACAACTTGTTTATTTTGTCTCAATATAGACACGTTATACAATATCCAAAACAACAGATTTCAGCTATGAGTTTTTCTAAAAGTCGCAGTACAATTTCACCATCTTATACTTGGCGCACAGCTAACACAGCATACATTTACTTACACCATGGGCCATCAGGGCACGCACTTAGGCCACGTAACCTAAGGCTAGGCGCAGACTGTATAAACTTAGCCGCGCACTACAATTTGCGTAATTCGAAAACTGCACCGTACATGTTAGAAAAGAGGAGCTAAACATTTTGTTGTTGTTTGATAATTATATATTACAAATTAATCGCAATATGTTTTTTTTTATCGTTATCTCAAATTGAATTAGATAATGTTATATTTTTCGTTTCTGAGTTACCAAACCATAATATGGAACTTTTTATTATATTATCTATGAATTACTGTGAGCCATTCTCATCATCACCTCTAGTTTTCGACAATTTGTTAAAATAAAAACTTATGAGTATTTTTTTTCACTATCTTGATTTTCATAAAATAATGACAATACCGACATGAGTAATTGAGTATACAATAGGTATATACATTCAATGAAAATATTGTTACTCAGTATACAAAAGGTTGACAACTCCTGTAAGACCCACCGCATTGATCGCGCCACCCCCAGCTATTTGTCGAATGCACCGCATACATTGAGCGTTTATACAGTAATTTTTATTTCTTACAAGATACAAGCCTGCAATGTAAGCCATGCAACATGATATAGTATTGTACCATTATCTTCCAAGTTAGGGTTGTCATATCCAAAACATGAAAAGATTTTGCAAAGTCAAATTATTTATTTAATTATATGTATTTCGAAAAATCAATTCAATGTATTGATAGCTTTAAGTGTTCATTAACAAATCTGTGTTATCAAAACATGTATAAAGTGATGGCGTCGTTTGTAAAAACAATAATTTAAACTGAATACCTACCGTCGCCAGTAAAACATTTCAACTTATATCACTTTTTCGTAACTACAAAATTAAAAACTTGAGCTAATGGAGTACCAAATAAATATAACACCGAATGGAATATTAATAATTAATTTAAATGTAAACAATATTATGTTCGTCCAGTCGACAGCCCTATAGAAAATGATGGTGCCCGTAAATTGTGACGTCACGATGTAAAGTGGCCATTTGTTTGATTGCTCAAAATTGTCGGGCTATGTGTTTTGTGGTGAATATTTTATTAGTTTTTTATAACTGCAACATATTTTTGATGTCTCGAATAATCTTTGGTTTTACTTGAATGTGTTGCGAAAGATAAAATTAACTTCAAGATAATTAGCTTATGCAGTTTTTTTTTGTAATGAGGTATCGCCCCAAACTTACCTAGGTTATTAAGTCGACTATCATCTTCTGTATAAGAAAAAACTGGCCAAGTGCGAGTCGGACTCGCGCACGAAGGGTTCCGTACCACCGTCGTATGAGAGCCCCCCTTAAATATTCATTTTATGTGGTTTTAGTATTTGTTGTTATAGCGGCAACGGAAATACATCATTTGTGAAAATTTCAGCTTTCTAGCTATCACGGTTTATGAGATACAGCCTGGAGACAGACAGACGGACAGACAACGGAGTCTTAGTAATAGGGTTCCCGTTTTACCCTTTGGGTACGGAACCCTAAAAAATGAAAGAGTGTACTAAAAGGTTTAGTTTTTTCACTTACAGACATAAGGGCAAAATTCTCTAACATGAAAAATCAACCATTTTTGTGGTTAGGCCTATCTCTACGGCAAATCATAACCATTGGCAATAATTGGCTGAAGCTTATGCAAGGAAATAAATAAAAACAAATAGTTCGAACCCATACTGTATGTAATGCTTATTTTATTTCCACATAAAAGCACCAAAACTAGTGGTAGTTAACAGCGCATGAATCACTGTACACTGGCGTGCAATATGTGCGGTACAGTGTCGGTGCGCCAATAAACAGACCACGAACTGTAGCTCGGCACACATCGTAACGTATAAATAATCTGTACACTGCGGGACACAAATATTGGGACGTCAATTAACGTTTTAACATTTCGACATAAAATATTATATCGTCTCTTAGTAACTAATAAGTAAAAAAGTGAGACAGGTATCCAGAACAGGTAAATCATGTTTAGCGAATCACTCTCATATAATTTAAATTATTTTATTTATATGATACATATAAACGCAAACACACAATCCTATGTCAACATTTGAACATTGCTAATTTAAAAAATAATATTTTTCTGAGTTACCTTTTTACATAAAATTTCAGTAATAAATATAATAAATAAATAAATGCGGACAACATCACATACATTGCTCTGAACCCAAAGTAAGTAGCTAAAGCACTTGTGTTATGGAATTCAGAAACAACGAAGGTACCACAAACACCCAGACCCGAGGCAATGTAGAAAAGTTGGTTTCTACATTGACCCGTCCGGGGATCGAACCCGGGACCTCAGAGCTAGCGACACTTTGAAACCGGTGCCTACGCCACTCGACCACGGAGGTCGTCAAGTAATGAATAACTTTTACATTTCAAACACCTTCCTGCCCACCGCTGCACTCTACGTATAAAAGTGTATAATATAAATATATGCTATATCTATCTAAGATTTAGGTGAATCTGTCCGACAGTGTACAAAGGGCTGCTGTTTATTTTCAATCGCTGGCTACCAAATAAGCTGAGCGTGTAACTCCGGTGGGCGAACTTCAAACGATCCTCCGCTATTCGGATACAACTAATATTACTAAAGATGCTCGCAGATAACATCTAAGTACTGTGCTTGTGATTCAAAGCTAGCCCTTATACTACACTGTAAGTCATTGATTAGGTATTAAAGTTTATATTAAGAGGTACTTCTATCTAGCGGTAGGATTTGCTCCTGTGCTTAGAATTTTTCATGAAAGCATGAAGTTACCATTAAACAACCTAACTATTGTGAATGTTTCCTAGCCTGGTCCTCGAAAATAGACTACAGTGTCTTAGCTGGTCCATCTGTCTGGCTTATTCCAAAGTCAATTAGGATTCCATAAAATTTTGTGATTTTTGACGACCTCCGTGGTCGAGTGGCGTATGCACCGGTTTCAAGGTGTCGCTAGCTCTGAGGTCCCGGGTTCGATCCCCGTCGGTCTCGGGTCTGGGTGTTTGTCGTACCTTCGTTGTATCTGAATTCCATAACACAAGTGCTTTAGCAACTTACTTTGGGTTCAGAACAATGTATGTGATGTTGTCCGCATTTATAAAAGAAAAAAAAAAAGAGAATTATTCAATAAGAATTGTACAAATATTTGTTGACTATTCAAGTACATACAATTTTTTTACGCGCTTTTCTTAAAGTTTTTGAAAGTCAAACACTTCAAAAATCTCTTCCTAGTTTTCCTGTAACACTGATCGATATGAAACACGCACTACAAAATTACGTAAATTTTAATTTCATAACAGCCTTACAAAAACATTTATTGATGTGCATGTGGCTTGCAGGCTCGCGCGCGCAGCTTTGATGACGTGTCACATAAACATTGGCTGCACGTGCGGCCTCTTATGCAACACGTACCGGGAACAAGCACGTGTATTTATAAGGAGATTCTAGGCGTTAGAAGATGCTCTTGTAAACCGTTAGTTTGGAAAACGTCACTATGGAAAAATACCTATCTACAAAGAAAATCCAAAACCCGAAACAAGTCACATTCGCTCCCTAAAGTTCAAAAACAACAATTCATTCACACACAGTAAGTGAGCCACTCGGCCACAACAATTCTATAAATTAATGTCATCGAGATAATATGAAAATGTTTTGTCATTCGTATAAACTAATACAATGTCCCACTTATCTTATCAACTCGTAAATGACCATTGTTAACATAGGATTTCCAATTACAGTTATATTTGTGCAACTTTTATCTATGTAAATATGTTTTTGTTTAACGATAACAAATAAAACTTTTGTATTACTACCTCACCTCAAAAAAAGTTTCAAAGAAATAGTAGCTTATGCCTGTCTAAATTAATAGACAAATAATTGACACATGTAAGAGAGAGATGTTTCGTAGAATGCCAAACACAGCTACCTGAATGAAGAGAAAAATTATTGACGCATGTAAGAAGCTTGCGTAGAATGGCAAACATTTTACCACCGTAACCTTTGCTGCTCTTGCCCTGTATACCTTTCCGTAGGATAGGTGTGCAAAAAATTATTTTTTCTTGTTTTTCAACTCATAGTTAAAGGAAAAGACTAAAACCTGACCAAATTTACAAGATACGGCATTATCATTCGTTGTGTGAGTTTGGACGGCGGTCATTTCTGCAGATATTATTGTCTAAAAAGTTTTTTTTTATATAATCTACGTTAGATCCCACTGCTGAATGTTTTTTTTTATTAGCCTACGTTAGATCCCACTGCTGGGCAAAAGCCTCCCCTGCGATCTTCCAAACATCTCTGTTTTTCGCGATTTCTGTCCACGTGCGCCCCGAATAACTGACTAGATCATCACACCACGTTCGCAGCGGTCGACCTCGACGGCGATGTCCTTCTGGCATAAGAACCTAGTATTTTCCTAAAAATACAATATTTTACATAGCTACAAAGTCATGTAATCTACGATCGTGCCTTTAATACTATACTTACACACACACAACACAAGCATTCAAAGGTATGCGCTTGTCGCGTCGCCCTGTCTGTCGGTCTGTCGGCGTCGTCGCCCGCGCAATTAATAGCCACGTCGCCTTTTTGTGCGCGTGCGCATCGCGAATACATCGTATTCCGCGAATAGATAGAGCTTCATAGTTAGATAATGACAGGTTTACATACGTCTATTGTTTGTCGTCGGTCCTATTGTACCGAAATAGGGTATGAAATATTGGATAGGAAGAGGCAATGGAATAATTTAATGTTTTTTTCTAAAGGGTAGATAAATGACTGCCTATAGAAGGCAAATAACTAGGAAAATCAAGTTCAAACAAAGTTTATCCAAATAGTAATAAAACAAACCTGACTTTTAGCCTTTCATATGTAAAAACGATCTAATAAATACAGACATTTAGGTTTACTGCTGGATTTGACAAAGTTTTATGTATCCATATTGAACCAGCTTCAAAATAAACATCACCGTTGGATATATGAAACGCTTAGTAAATCATTAGGTACTTTAAAAATCAGCAAAATGAGGAAGACTACATTCCAAAAAATATATTTTATCTTTTACAAAAACATATTTTTTTTGCATCCCATTTATAGCGAAGCCACAATCAGCACACATAGATCAATCAGCATCCCTATTTTAGCCAGATCTGGTCTGATACAATGCTATACCTCATGAGTCATACTGTGAACATTCTAAGTCTGCAGGAAGGCACTCGAGCCGCGTCAATCCGTCTGACATATCGTGCTGCTCCCAAATAGACTCGGTTCCGAGAACCATTCGTTATATGAACGGAGAGATTAATGAGCTGTTGGACTAATTAAAAATAATACAACGTGGTTGTGTTTGTAGCAGTCTAAAGAGACGGTTGGCTAAAGCTCACAAGTCGGTACTGGCTAAGACGCACAAAAATCGACCTCACTTTGAAAATGATCTGTTAACTTCAAAGTGTTAGCTGACAATGAAATAAAATGCTTTGGATTTTCTTTAAAACCTTTAATTCTCAAATAGATTTGCGTCCACTGAATTCCACAAAAATCGATTTGCTGCCTATGATTTTACACATATGAGCTACATTTATTTATTTATTTAATAATTTATGTACACACACAGAAGTCAAAAGGAAAATAATTACATATTTATAAATAATGTACAAAGGTGCCGCATTTCTTAAGAAATGTCTGCCAGCAGACCCGCGAAAGGAGAAGTCGTGAATATTGGCAGTCATTGTGTGCGACTCAATTAACTAGAACTACATATTATATACATATTTAGGAGATTTACATTTTGATGATTACGCAAATTATAAATGTATTATTAATAGCCATTACTTTAAGTATAGGGAAAACGAACGTAAAATAGATTAAAGCTCAAGAGAGCACACAAAGTCGAAATTACTTAACCCTGAAGAAAAAATAAATATGCAGCATTTTATTTTGCACACGCAATTATATTCACAATCGCAATTTTCATCTGCTTTCACTATCAAAGATCACAAGCTTGATGTATGGATGTTTAGGAATGCACACATGTACTGTCGCGTCACTCTGTGTGCAAGTTGCATTACCAGTATGCATATCGATGTGCAAAGTTGGTTCAAAAGTTATGAACGGGTACGTATATTGTGTCGTAATTTAATAGGGCTACAATTTGTAATACAGAAATGTCATGCAGAAAATGTGGCGGGAACATAATTACTTTTTATCAACACATCCCAGTTGATCATGTAAAAATACTGTTATTGTGCTGTATTCAATGAGATTGAAACCTAATCCAAAAGTAAATAAAAAAACAAGTCAAAAAGAAAATACAAATGATTAGAAAAAGGTAAAAAATAAGATTTTCCTGCCTGAACGTAGCGAATAGTTTTATTCATACCAGTATCAAGCCCTCAATACGGATTGGGAGCGGCGTGCGCATGCGTCGTGTAATCTAATCGGGGGCCCCATGAATCCTGCGCGCCTTCGTCTGATGTACTGCCCATTGTGGAAGCATGCTAATGACCTTTTGTTAGTCGGCCATCACGTTTGTACCCCTGAAGGGTATCAAGTACAGCTGGATTCATGAAAACAGGACTCTTGAGGGAGAAGGCTGGCTGGCCTGCATAAATTACATGAAATTTGTAACTGTTTAAAAACTTGAGGAACTCTTAGACTGTCCTCCTTAGGTTTCGTTCTGGTAACATTCGAGACCGACACTTACTGACTGGGACCGAAGCCTACTGAGACCGACACCTAAAGAGACCGACGCCTACTGAGACCGATGCCTACCGATCCGACCCCTACCAAAACCGACGCCTAAAGAGACCAACGCCTACCGGGACCGACGCCTATTGAAACCGAGGCCTACCGAGATCGACGCCTAACAGAACCGACGCCTACCGAGACCGACGCCTATTGAAACCGACGCTTACCGAGACCGATGCCTAACAGGACCGACGCCTACCGAGACCGACGCCTACGGAGACCGACGCCTAG
This sequence comes from Autographa pulchrina, assembly GCA_905475315.1. Taxonomy (NCBI): domain Eukaryota; kingdom Metazoa; phylum Arthropoda; class Insecta; order Lepidoptera; family Noctuidae; genus Autographa; species Autographa pulchrina. Next base: position 14,275,483 of record FR997765.1, on the reverse strand, counting down.
CAGAACCGACGCCTACCGAGACCGACGCCTACCGAGACCGACGCCTACCAGGACCGACGCTTACCGAGATCGACGCCTACCGAGACCGACGCCTAACAGAACCGACGCCTACGGAGACCGACGCCTACTAGGACCGACGCCTATTGAAACCGACGCCTAACAGAACCGACGCCTACGGAGACCGACGCCTAGCAGAACCGACGCCTACCGAGACCGACGCCTACCAGGACCGACGCCTATTGAAACCGACGCTTACCGAGATCGACGCCTACCGAGACCGACGCCTAACAGAACCGACGCCTACGGAGACCGACGCCTACTAGGACCAACGCCTATTGAAACCGAGGCTTACCGAGATCGACGCCTACCGAGACCGCCGCCTTCCGAGACCGACGCCTACCGAGACCGACGCCTGCTGGGACCGACGCCTACCGTGACCGACGCCTGCCGAGACCGACGCCTGCCGAGACCGACGCCTTCCGAGACCGACGCCTTCCGAGACCGACGCCTAACAGGACCGACGCCTACCGAGACCGGCGCCTTCCGCGACCGACGCCTGCCGGGACCGACGCCTACCAGGACCGACGCCTACCGAGACCGACGCCTATTTAGACCGACGCCTATTGAGACCGATGCCTACCAGGACCGACGCCTACCGAGACCTACGCCTAACAGGACCGACGCCTACCAATACCGATGCCTATTATGACCGACGCCTACCGAGACCGACGCCTACCGGGACCGACGCCTATCGAGACCTACGCCTAACAGGACTGACGCCTACCGAGACCGACGCCTACCGGGACCGACGCCTACCGGGACCGACGCCTACCGGGACCGACGCCTACCGAGACCGACACCTTACAGTACCGACGCCTACCAGGACCGACAACTACCTATACCGACGCTTACCAGAACTGACGCCGATTGAGACCGACGCCTACCGGGACCGACGACTACCTATACCGACGCTTACCAGGACTGGCGCCTATTGAGACCGACGCCTACCATACCGAAAAATCCTCAAATTAAATACACAAATGTTGTCATGAGATGTTGCAATTAATCAGAATTATTTTCTTTCATTAATTTGCTCACAGGTAAACCTCAGATTCTTCCATAACCCTATTCTTGCATTTTACTTAAAAATGTTGATATCTGTAAATAATGATGTTTTTATGATTTGAAGTCTTGTCCTTCGTCTTTTCCATCTTTCACTACCTGATGTATTTTTGTTGGAACATTAATATCGGTCTTACACTGTCCCATTGTAAAGCAATGCCTTTACCCATATATATATTTCTATGGGCCCTAGTTGCCTGAGTTAAAGGAATAAATAAAAATATACCTACATTTTAAATACATACCTAAAGGAAATAGCAATACCATAGTTCCCGTCATCCACCAATATCGCATTCGCAACATCCTCTAATCTATGACGGATGAGTCATTGGTCTATTCCAAATACTGGCATAATGGTCACACAGTTCATTCTGTTAATTTTCGCACTTCCTCGAATATCTGATACGCAGAATAGAGTCTTATCGTGTGTATGTAATTTACCAAAATGGCAGGCTTCTAAAGAGCAACGGTTTGAATTAATTCGTCTAAATTAAAAAAAGCAAAACAATATTGTTAGGAAATTATCAGAACGAACAACACGGGAATCATAAGAAAGTGTGGTGTTTTCCTCCCTGAAAGGCTATCATAAATTGATGGGTTTAAGCTTGGATGTTCACACCTCCTGCTTCAGATTTATTATTAGATTTTCAGGATCTCCGATTTTTATATTTCGGATAGTATGGGTCTCATTCTGGTTATGTTAGATCTTCATCTCATAATTTACTGTTATAATAAAGATAGTTGTCTGAACTTATATCAGCGAGTCAAACCGTAGGGTTGTTCTCCACACATCCTATTATTCCAAGTCCTACAAATAACTCAGTATTGAACTTTCTATCGTGTCCTGTTTGATCGTGATAGGTTAGTCTCGGGCCCTTGTTCCTTTCACTTGCTTGCATATATTAACGCTCATTTCCTCATGTGGGCCCGGCAGACTTATTGGTATCGGAACTTCGATCTTGTTAATCGCGTTTGTATTGTTTCAATGGGAAAGCACTGAAACATAGGCTGTGCAGAAACCGACAACGAATTTTGCAAAACGTGTTGAAGCTCTTAATGAGCAATGAGCATTTTAACACGTTTTGCAAAATTAGCAAAATCTTGCAAAAGGTGAGAAAAAAATAAATATTTACTTACAACCTAATTATATTTTATGATCATTAAGGTGATAAACTCACTAAGGTGAAAACCAAGAACTTTGCTAAGATTTTTCCATGTTTGTCCTAAACTAACCTAACAAATAATCACTTACGTTTTTTGCGGAACCTAGATTTCTGCAATGTGGTTATGAAACTTGAACCTTACTAATTTTACTCATAAGAATATTTCAATTAAAACCCTGTAACATAAGTTATGGACATAATTACAATGTCATGCAATGATAAAATCATTACAGAAATGAAACATATATAGACCCTATATACTTGTAGCTGCTTACCGCCAAACAGCCGTCCGCGCAAACTCACGGCTAATCTACGTCACAAGTCGTACAACCGGCCGCTATCGTGACGGATGCGAGCCGGACCGGCGACCACCCGCGAGTTTTATCATTGCTTATCACCGGCAATCTCTAGATCAGAACGCGGCCTAATTAGGGGACTCGCGTGCCGGTGCCACGCCGCTAAGATACTGCTTTCTGTTTAGATGAAGGAGGTTTTAACCCTTTAGGTATGCTTAGACGATTTGACGGCTGCCATTTAATGCCTAATTTATCGTTTTCCATTTCCTATTGGTTATTAAGTCCTTTCAGGCTTCAGTAAGACATAAAGGACTCTGCAATTGCGAATCAGCTTTGTTCACACCTGATTTAAATCTTTGCATGTATTTATCTCAAACTCTATTCCAAAATAAGAAAAATAAAATCGTAAGTGCGCCCATAGAAGAAGGAAAGCATACCTAAAAAACAAATTGGTAAAATTAAGTAAAATCTTATTTATCCAGTTTGAGAGACTTAATTAAATCTTGTAAAAAATGATAAGACGAAACGTTACATCGTAAGGAAACTGCGCTCTCGTTTTGTACTACGTTTCTACGATAAGCTCACCACCAAAGCTTTCATGAATCGCCGAAAAGCGCGATCTTAGCCGCCCAGGACAGCGTGGTGCGTAGTCCTCGGACACAACTCGGTCTGCCAGTCGCCGTGTCACCGCCGGCGAGCACGCACGCCCCCCAACAGCCCGCCGTGTTCGAACCACTTCAAACAATAACACGCGTTTACGTTCATTCATTGTAAATGTCAAACACGCTGTGACACTGTGCTACAACGAAATTCATGAACGAAAATTTGCCTCGATTTTAGTAACTGCTAGTTCGTGAGTTCGCGAATAAGTTATAGTTAAGTGTTGAAGCTAAACTTAATCAGTTAAACGTAAATTGTTTAGAGTTTATGTTCTGGTTCTTATGAATGGTTATCGGTGAAGCTTATTTTAAATTGTAATCAGTGTTGTATGGAAGTTTTCTCAGTGATTTCAGCCTTATGTTGTTTTAAGAAAAATTGGAAATTTGTGAGTGACATGTGAGTGATGGTTCGTAGAAGTAATGGATGAATATAAGTGGTAGTGATGCGGTGGTGTTATATCCTGGCGGCGATGGCCGTGGCGTCAGCGCTGGCGGCGTCAGGTCCGCGGCGGTGCGCTGGCCGGCTGGCTCGCGAGCGGCTGAAGGCTGCGGAAAAGATCCGGGACAAGCGGTACTTCCACCTCTGCTGCACGAGCCCCTGTGGGTCCCCGTACAGGAGGCCCCGGCCACCGCCGTCCACGAGGCGGTACCAGCCCTTCCATAAAACCTGGCTTGGACTCAAATATGGTATGGAACTGATATAAGAGATAATATTTTCACAGTTATAATAAAATTGTTGTTAGGACAGTTACTACGTTAAAAACTATTTAACTAAACCTCGGTTTAAGTTCACCAGAGTCCGAAGGGTCTGCGGAAGCTTCAGTCAGGTCGTACGAAAATAATCTGTCGATGAACTTTAATTTTTCAGTTTGTAGCACTAAAATTCAATAGAAAGAAAATCTTACACAGACAGTAAAAGTCGTTAGGTATTATAAGAAACTAATATTTCTACCTAATCACGCCCGATTCTCAGAAGGATAGCTGCCATGACTTTTGTACTATCCTGACGTATCCGCTTTCGCATCATTCACATTCTCAAAATTTCGTTAACATTAACCTTGACTTCTTTCCTTAACGTCTTGATAACCTTTCCGTCACTAAAGCGTTACCAAAATAATTAATTATGTTTTTTATCACCACTTTATATATTCAGGAGGGTCACTGAACGTAGTTTGTTAATTATTTGCAAAAATCAAAACAGATTTTGAGACTATGATTTTGCTTCTTTAGATTAATTACATGGGGCACATCGTCTTGTTTATAGATGGAATGATTTATACGCTCATGCGAAAGAAACACATTCTGAAAACCTTCAGCCCAGAAACTTTTTTCTTTACATTCGTCATTACGATCCTCAGATTTCAAACCTTTTGTAGATGACTTTGGTATCAATATTTTTGGACAATTCCTCAAGACTAACTTCACCAATATCGAAAATGTTGTTTCGAATAAACGTCGTAATTTGACTACTTCCGAGGTTTGAAAGGCTCCAAAAATTTACTATTTAAAAGAAAACACACAAACCTCACCAATCACCATACACCACCAAAGTTCAAACCACAACGTGTCATAAATTCTTCCGAAATTTCTCCGCCTTTCGCCGATCGATCGCTCCAGTTTCAAGGGTCTGTAATCTGAGCTGCTTCGCCACAGACAACTGGACCGCGACCTTTGCCAACGAGGTCAGTACTTCCGGTCAAACCCTTATCATTCGGGCCATTCTTTGGACCTGTTTTTGGCGAATATCTTTGTTGGTATAGTTACATTATTGTTTGGGCCTGTGTGGTCTTTTTATCGCTGTGATAGTGTTTATCTTATTAGCTATTAAAATTGTCGTCTTCAAAGTTCAAGTTGTATCTTGTTTTGGACATTCTTGGAATTTTTACAGAAGTGTTTGTGTTTTCAAAATGTGTGAACAGAAGCGTGGACAGCAAAACTTTTGCAAAAAAAGAAGTTATTTTTAAAGTTTCATGAGTATGAAAGCTGATTATTATAACTCAAAAAATATATATTTACTACAAGAGGAAATACTTAACTAAGCTTCGGTCGGAAGTTAAACGTGATATCTCATGTAAGCCCGCGAGCCGACGGTTACTAACGGCTAAGAGCCGGTTGCAAGTCATCAATTGTTTTATGTCCTTGATTTATACAAGGCAACGCCTTAGCCTGAATTAATCAGCAAAAAAGAGCTAAAACCAGTTTCTAATCCACGATTAGATCATCCATCCTTGACTTGCAAATATTTCGACATTTTTATAGAGTTAAAAGCTTACCGTAGATTTCAAAGCGAAAATATGGGATGTTTTTAAGACAGTTTCAATCCATAAGCCTCTGGACCATACACAATCTAAGGAAGTTTCATTCAAGTCGGCGCAAGCGCAGGTTATCGCGCGGCGCGGGGTCATCGACCCGATGCTGTACCGTTGCCAAATCCATTCATGAAATAGCTGATAACAGCTTGATAGCTCTTCTGGTTTCTAACACTTTGGGGAGATAAATCCGAACTAATTGGTGATGTCGTAAATGTATGGTTTATGTAAATGTTGCGATGAGTTTTAGGAATTAGACTAAATAATTGATTGGACATAATTGGAAGACCGACATAGATGTGTATCTTTGCCTAAAAGTCAAACAATAAATTGTGGTTTATTTCATGAAATATATTTTTTTACACTTTGCTTTAACAACCGATTTGAAATATTGGAAAATGTTAAGATTTTACTTACTCGTAGTTACGTTTTGCAACTATTCTGCATGCACTGCATGCTATTCTGTTAAAAAGCCTCATGTTTTTGTTGATAATTTAATAAAACTTTTACGTACCCAATTAAATATTAATTACAGTTTTGAAAATAGTCTATTTAGAGATTAGCAGGTTAACAAGGATGATGCCACGTACCGCCCACACCCTCTCTATTGATAAGGTTGAAATCTTTAATCAATTAATTTAAGATACCAATTAAATAATAATTGTTTTAATTATTAAAGTTCATTCTTTCTTCTTTTAAGTTATAGAGAAGCAGTCGTTATAAAATTACGTTATTTTTATTTTTTGCCATAAAATGTATTAATTAATGACGACCTCCGTGGTCGAGTGGCGTACGCACCGGTTTCAAGGTGTCGCTAGCTCTGAGGTCCCGGGTTCGATCCCCGGACGGATCAATGTAGAAACCAACTTTTCTACATTGTCCCGGGTCTGGGTGTTTGTGGTACCTTCGTTGTTTCTGAATTCCATAACACAAGTGCTTCAGCTACTTACTTTGGGTTCAGAGCAATGTATGTGATGTTGTCCGCATTTATTTATTTATATAAATTATTGATTTGATAAAACTGTTTTCCTAATATCCGAATGATTGATTCTCCATAACTTTGATCTGTATAATTTGTGAGGCATATTTTGTTTAACAATTGAATAATAACAGCCGTTATGGAATACTGTTAACGTTGTAAGGTGAAACACGCTGTTATCGGCTTACAAAATATTTTCTATGTGATTTATTTTTCAATTAATATCTACCTAAAATAAAACATGTTTTATTTTAAACAATATTACTCTATCTTTGAAATTTGATGTTTTAACATTTTTTTATGTTTCATTATAGTTGGGCTATTGTTTTTACAATATCAAATTACAATTTAAGTTTAATAAAAGAGGTTTTTTTGTTGTTTCGGCCCGCTACGCACATTATTCAAATAACATTCTGGCTATCTAGTTTCACACTTTCTTTTATTGTTTATAAAAAAAGCTATCTTTTTTTTAAATACATTTCATTTAAAGACAGCAATGTAATCTTGTAGTTACACACACAAACATTAAACCCAGAATTGAGTTACATTTCTCAACTAGTTCGTAGTAAAACATTATCACTTACAAACCCAATCAATACGTATCTCCACTTATAAGAAATAAAAGGCAATACCAATCTCGATTCCAATTAACATAATTCAGGGTAGCGTTTACTGCCTCTTTTAATTAAACTGTAGGTTGTAAAAGATAAAACCAAACAATATATAATTTTTATTGACTCCTACAGTCAACGGCGTTATCCTTACACAGGTATTTCTTAACTAAATCATAAAAATAAGCTCGTTGTCATAACTTGAAGTAATTATAGTAAAAATAATATGGGTGTGGATGATGTGTAGAATATGTCGTGTAGTAGTGCGAGATTATGTTTTGGTAAAACATTTTTCTTTTTAAAGCGCTTTTGTGAATAACATAAGTCGTGTTTTAAGATCTGAATATTTATACGAAAGGTATTTAGGTGAACAGTTACAAATTTCGCATTTTAGTATTTTAAATTACCATATATTTTTACAAATGTGCTTTATGCATACTTACGTGAAATTGTATACCTGTGAATTATATCAATTTAAAAACTATATACCTAATAATTATTTGAAAACCATTTATCATAAAATCAATATCAAATAACATCTACGTAGAACACATCCATCTAATTTAAATTGTTTTGATAACTTATAAACTTTTTATGATTCCCCAGCCGACAACAGCGACACTCACCCTGTTTATAATACAGGTATAGTGTTGTACTAACGCGGGACGATCAATCATCGGAATGAGCCAATCAATCGCGCGCTACATGCAAATATAATAACAATGACCCTTCCATCTTAGAGACAAAAGTAACTGATTTAATAAGAGATTCATACTGATTAATTATACTTAATTATTAAATAATGTTGTTTTGGGTAGTTATATTTTATAAGTATTGCGTCAGTGTTAGATTGATACACGTTATTTAGTACCATTTAATATTTAGTAAGCTAAGGTATAGATTTTAATACAAAAAAATAGCGATAGATAGAATGTTGCAATATTGCAGAAAGTTTGTTGTTTCTTTTATTGTGGTAACATTTTCTGTCCATTGATTTTAGTTAGTGACTGCTTATACAGTTAACACCAAATCTATCACAACATCAGCGGGTACAATTTTATGCGGCCATTTTGTATATAATTTAATTCCTTAAACCTCACACCACGCCAAGAACAACACTAATAAATCGCAGTTACTATTAAGTAACGTGCAATCATCGCTAGGACTATATTATTTCTCCATCAGGCAATAATCTGGCGCTGGCGTCCCGCATAATATTGTCATCATGTTACCGCAATCCGATAACTCCGTAATAACGAATAAGTCTCAATCAAGTGAACGCATTTATCAATCCCGGGAATAGGGCTGCCAACTGCGCTGTGTTTAGCGGGACTTCCTGATTTATTCCTTAACAGCTTTTCTTTGTAGGGCCAATTATTTCCTTAGCTTGTTGCCGGGGGATCGTGTTTTGCAGTTTTTTCCTATGACAATGGCCCTTATATTAAGGCCTCTGATAAATTGCTAATTTGTTTTGCTTAACTTAATGTCAAATTCAAAATAAAGTAAATTAAAAACATCAGTCGTTACTTAGCCTGATTGTCCATTAAATCCTTGGTTTTAAATTATTTGAACTTTCCTATTCTATTGTTTTGTTTTTAATACAGACCCTAAAATTTGCATTAAACAGTTATCATCGACACAATAAATATTTCTGTCACAACTCGATAAAGGACGAATACAAAGTAATATCAATTCCCGCGACCATTTCCAACGTGGTTATCGTACGATTACGGATCGGGGGCGTCACTATGCGGCCGAACCGGTGCGACCGGCCGGCCGAATCACTCAACGGGACCGATTTATCGATGCGTCCCATCACTAATCTATTGTCTTGTGTCAATCGCGGCTGACGAAAGTATAGTGTTGGAATGTGCGATCTTTGTTTATGTAGGTTGCTTGCACAATGACGCCTACATGTCAGTCTATACTGAATGCCCTTAAGGAATCTGGCATAATTTGATGGTAGGGAAAAGTTTCACATCGAATAAAGCTGGCTTGGACTTTTGTTTTTTTTGTTAAGCGATAATCAGCAATTTAAAGTACCTACGGAATATTATTCTATTAATGACATTATTATTCGGATCTCTTATATAAGCATCAACATCGCTGCAAACTGCCATCTCTTTAGAACCCCGGTCATTGTTTAAATCGATAAAGTAGTGAACAACAAACTAATTTGTATGCTGTACCGAGAGATACCTGATCTGAGTCTAATTGCAGTTAAACACGCTAAACTTGAGTCATCAACACTAACCTTGGCTGGAACTAATTTAGACTTGTTACTTATTTGGTAACAAGTTCACCGCACGGTTGAAAGCACGTCACTCATCACTGGTAATAATGAATTATGAGAATAGACATGAGTTTAAAGCAAAAACCTAGTCATTGTCAAAGTGTTACCTTTAAAGTGTGGTTGATTCTTACTCTTACTTTTTGACGACCTCCGTGGTCGAGTGGCGTACGCACCGGTTTCAAGGTGTCGCTAGCTCTAAGGTCCCGCGTTCGATCCCCGGACGAGTCAAAGTAGAAACAAAGTTTTCTATATTGCCTGGGGTCTGGGTGTTTGTGGTACCTTCGTTGTTTCTGAATTCCATAACACAAGTGCTTTAGCTACTTACTTTGGGTTCAGAGCAATGTATGTGATGTTGTCCGCAGAATTATTTTTTTTATTTATCTTACTCTTTTTTTTTCTTCTTTTAAATCTAAGAAAGCATACGGTTACTCCGTGTTGTCAATTTTTACGCCAAAATGACAAATTTTATTTCCAAATAAGGTCATGTTGACCAGACAGATTGGTGAAAGATGTTACAAAAGACCTTTGCTCTACAGTGGGGTACCTAAGTGCTCCTAAAAATAACAAATGTACTGAAGATTGACTAAACAATACATAGGTATATTGGCCGCCCATAGTGCACCGATATCACACACTTGTATCTCATTCAAGGAAGTCTTATATTAGCACTCCTATCTCTAAGGGATTCGTAAATACTCTGTTTAGATTGTTAAAGATTAGCTGTTTAGATTTATACTACAGGAAACTTTACTTAGAACCCTTGGTCTGCAAAACAATATTGTTTGGGAATTAAATTGTTAGCCGAATATATGTATAAAATCTTCCGAATACCAAACAATTAAATTTCACATTTAACTGACAAAAAAAACTTACACATTTCTATTTCATATCACGTACAAAATCACTTCTAATAAGTACACACGCCAATCAATGAATTAAATTCTTATTTATGAACCAGTAAAGTTATTAAATCATTCAATAAACTAGTGCTGCACCTATGTCGGTAAATCATGACCGTTAGTGATCGATAAATATCTCGACTGTTACTGACTGCTTATGGCACTCGGGACTTAAGATATAAGTAGGTATTTGTTTAGAAAGTTATGTTGAAAGTACAAGTGAGATTAATTGCGGTACTTATTGCATCATTATAAAAATAGCATTGGGATTTACTTTCACAAATTTTTAGAGCACGTATACAGTGTTTGCTTCAGCATGTGCAAGCAGCACGTGTGTTTAAAGTAGAATAATAAACATTTAGGCAAAGGCATAGCTAATATTGGACTTTAATACTGTTTAGAGCAGGTTAATAAATTAGGTTGATATAAATAGAACACTAATAGCTCTAAATTCTTTTTATTTATAAGTACTTGTTAATATAAAATGAGTGTAACTATAAGTATTATAAGACCACCCGCGATATGAATATTACTCCGTAATATAATAAACAAAAAGAAATTAGAATCTAACAGATGCGTCCTACATAATAAGTTCTAAATCAAACAACACAGCCAATAAGCGGAGTAGTGCAGTGACACATCTATCGATCAATATGAAACATCGATACGATAAATGGGAGATATCGAGTGGACAGCATTGTCCATCGATCTTCGGCCGGAGTGTTGTAACTCTTTGGTTATTGTTTACTGTTAGGAACTATTTATGTCGAATAGTGGATCATCACGCAATACTACATGAAAAGTGTAGCTTTTATACAGATTAATGGGATTGAATTAATGTTTTATGCCGGCTGTCAGATAGAGTATAATGTATTCTTGTTTTATTATACTCTAGCGACTAGCCAAATCGTTTTGTTCAAATATTTTAAACGTCACATGTTGTTTGAATATCAGTATGTTTATTAAATTATGTTTTCTCTAGTCTGACTTTTTTTTTATATAACTTCAAATGAGTTGGTTCGGTTACGCGATATAGCCTGTAATTGTGGATTATTAAAAAAAAAATACGTGTGGCACTCGGGGACTGCCGCGGTAAAGCTATTGCATAGCATTTTTATCAACTTATGCAATTATAATATTTATGCAATATTTTTTTTTCTTTGATATTAATTCAAGTTACACTTTAATACACTTTTTATACACAAATTTTACGCGTACAGATATTCACTGTTGTACATAGATGATAGATACCTATACACTTATATACTTTCTCACAAACAGCTGCTTACGTATTCGTTCGATTTCGGAGCAGCTCGTCTCGATCGGTGCGAGCTTCGTACAGTCTACACGCATACGTCTAGTCGCACACACCCAAACACCGTGCCGAAGTCTGCCGAACTGATACGACGTTAGACGATGCACGGCTTTTAACGCTGCACTGCAGTGCCGGTCAGAGTGGGGGGTGTTAGGTTTATTTTCGTTACGGAATTTCTTCATTCGGTCGCCGCGCTCAAAGCCCAAGATAAAAGCTATGCAATAGCTTAAAATATTTTTGTGATCGAAAGGTCATCGATTCTCAGAAGTGACCCCAAATAAATGTCAACAAAATCAATTCAATACTTTTTCATTTTTTTATCTAAGTCTGATTTTCATTATTACTTCTACAAATAACAGTCGACTTCCATCACAACATTCCACAAGGTACTATAATACCGCGAAACACGTTTAATCCTTAACCGGAACAACCTCGGAACAAAGCTGCTTATTGATGGCTCAATCGCGGCGTCTGAATCAAACCCAATACCGATACACGCTGCCATTGAGCCTGCCCACTGAACCGTGACCTAAGGTCGGCAAGGAATCGAAGCGCCCGTAGCATAGGGAATACAGTACAACAATTAATGTTATATAATAATTAAAATATTAAACAAAATTGGTTAGGTTAATTGGTTAGTTACACTATTTATAAAATCAAGAATGTTTTGACCGAATTTCAATAATGAATCGATTATCAAAACATTAAAAAGCTCTGCGATTTTGAGCATTATGGCTAGACATGATCATAATAAACTATCATAATTTTGGCTTTATTTACTGCTTGTTATGAAACCTACAAAAATGCTATGTGCCGTCTGTTTCTGAGCCTATGTTCACAGGTCCTCGGTTTCATTTATTTTAGTCAAATAACATATAATATCTTACACCGTAGAAAAACATTGTAAAAGACAATACTACTGGCACTGCTAAAACTCTTTAAATATTCTTCAGAATGTTACCCATTTTACAAAAAACATAAAAATCAATGTGTCGCTTTAACCGTATCGTTATGGCCCGGTTGTCATATGAACAGCATTTGTTTTTATTCCGGACAGTTTCGACAGCTCTCTGACACGCGTCAATGCTCCTTCACAAATGTCAAACATGAATTGATTCTCTGTTTCATTGTTTTCTAATGACAAAGGTTTTGTCCTGTTAACAAATTGATAAACTGTCAGTGATTTGTTAGTTTTGTTAAGCTTGGTTAAGTATTTAGACTGTAATGACTTCTCCCGAATTTGTTGTATTTCAATTGAATTAAATGGAGAATGAATTGAATTGATAGCCAATTATTTAGTAACAATATAACACTGCTTGTATAATGGTGTAATAAATACTATTCCTTTAATAGTTACACGAAAATCTCTTATATGTCAGTCATGCATCATCTGTCAATTCTTAATTTATTCTCTTAGAGTATAAATAAGAAACTAAAAAGTGAGCCTATCAGGGTATGTACCGTAAGCACTAGTATGAACTAGTTTTCTCGTAATTTTGGTATCAAGACGGAGCGCACCGTTTAAAACTACCTAAAACCTATATTATCCTAACAATGCCGAAATCATCGATTTTCGCATATAAGTCTGTCGTTGCGCGAAAAATAACTTAAATCAGTAAACGAATGTACTAGATACAGACAAAAAAGTGCTCTCGCTTGGCACAAAGGGAAACTAGCGATACTAGCGGTCTATAGTATATCAAAAGTCTATGTTTATTCTGCTGTAATACGTGTACTGTAATAAATAAACAGATGTAATCAGAATAAATTACAAGAATATTTAATAAGCTATATATCACATAATTAAAATCTCATTTAACAGTAAGGATAAACCCAAAACAATATTGAAATTAACCAACTGATGTTTCTAGACTGTGGCACAGTCTTTGAATATAATTACACAACAAAACCCTGATCGTAAGATAAGTGAGAAAAAATGAGAGACTGACAGGACCCGCGCGTCAAACTGACGAGGGGGCAATGACCTCCGTGTCCAATTGTGTACTAGAAGAAAAAATACATAGGTAGGTAGGTACTATGAATGCAAAAGTTGAAAATCCTCACACTAGTATTTTTTTTGTTAGAGGTTTATTCATGATAACTATTCATATTGTAAAAGCACCATCTTAACTTATTATATACTAGCTGTACCCGGCATGCGTTGCAATGCAATTTTTTCTACCTACTACCTACCTACTACCTACCTACTACCTACCTACTACCTACCTACTACCTACCTACTACCTACCTACTACCTACCTACTACCTACCTACTACCTACCTACTACCTACCTACTACCTACCTACTACCTACCTACTACCTACCTACTACCTACCTACTACCTACCTACTACCTACCTACTACCTACCTACTACCTACCTACTACCTACCTACTACCTACCTACTACCTACCTACTACCTACCTACTACCTACCTACTACCTACCTACTACCTACCTACTACCTACCTACTACCTACCTACTACCTACCTACTACCTACCTACTACCTACTACCTACCTACTACCTACTACCTACCTACTACCTACCTACTACCTACCTACCTACTACCTACCTACTACCTACCTACTACCTACCTACTACCTACCTACTACCTACCTACTACCTACCTACTACCTACCTACTACCTACCTACTACCTACCTACTACCTACCTACTACCTACCTACTACCTACCTACTACCTACCTACTACCTACCTACTACCTACCTACTACCTACCTACTACCTACCTACTACCTACCTACTACCTACCTACTACCTACCTACTACCTACCTACTACCTACCTACTACCTACCTACTACCTACCTACTACCTACCTACTACCTACCTACTACCTACCTACTACCTACCTACTACCTACCTACTACCTACCTACTACCTACCTACTACCTACCTACTACCTACCTACTACCTACCTACTACCTACCTACTACCTACCTACTACCTACCTATTACCTACCTACTACCTACCTACTACCTACCTACTACCTACCTACTACCTAATTGTTTTTTTTTTTTAATGTACAAAAGTATCCTATGTCCGTCTCCTGGCTCTAAGCTACCTCCCCACCAATTTTCAGCCATATCAGCCGGTTCAGCCGTTCTTTAGTTATAAATAGTGTAACTAACACGACTTTCTTTTATATATATATAGATATACACTTATGTAAAAATATTATTCTGCCATTCACAGAAATAAAAGCCACATGTGTAAGAAGGTATAACACGTTTACCGAATACCGGGGTTCGTGCTTACTCTGTTTTCAAATTGCCAGGATCATAGAAAATACTTCTTCCTTTCGTGTCGATTGTAGATTTAAATTAGAGTATATTGGCCCAGTAAGTCGCGACATTAATAGCAGCATCGTTACCGTGCTTTAAGTCATCCAAAATGTAAGTGTACGGACTACAGAAATATAAAATACTAAATTGAGATATACTTAGTTCATTCAGGTATACTTAGAAGATCGTTTTTGTACTAACATAACATACCATCACGCCTGTATTCCCGAAGGGTTAGGCAGAGGTGTACCAATGTACACCCACAGTTCGCACGGTATGTTTAGGTCCCATGTAATAGGGGGCGAGCCTATTGCCACTAACCGGGCACAAATCCAAACTCCGACCTGCTACTGAGAATTTCTTAGAAAAACCCAATAACACCTTGGTCGACTTGGGAATCGAACCCAAGACCTCTAGCGTAGCAGTCGCGCTTAGCACCACTAGGCCATCGAGGCAGTTTTTGTACTATGCCTAAGCTAATCTTCTATGTTCTGATAATACAGGCACGATTACAAGCATAAAATCGTTTAAAACGTGTGAAACGCAGTAAGTGTCAATTATCATGATAATCTTAATTGTAGTGCTATGAATAATTAAATTGTAGGCACCTGCTAACTGCTAACTTAATCATTATCTAGGTAGTTAGGTGTAATTAGCTGTCATTTCATAGATGAGCAGCGCTTGCGGCTTTGAATGGTTATAAAAGTGTGATAAAACTGATATGAGACTAGCTTTAGATGAGTATAAAATCTTCAATAAAATCAACATTTCAAAATGTTAACCAGAACTAAACTGCGTCTTGCATACCTAAAGTATCAGAGGTATACGTTAATTAAACACTCGAATTAAGAACACTTAAGTTTCTAGTTAAGTTTAGCCCTAACTGTTTTCTTTTACATCATATTATATCCTACAAAAGAAAATATTAAATTCTCACTGTTCGGAACAGTTATGACTTCCAGTAAACATCTCGTCACACCTCAAGCCTCGTAGTAAATAACCAGGGCCACGATTCAGCTATTTAAGAGTTGCTTAAATTGACTGAATGACATGCTTAATTTGGTCATTTTACGATAATTGCATTTTGCTAACTATCATAACGATCATTCATAAGATTTTATTGTAGGCTTATCTAAATACGAAAATTAGGCACTATAACAAGTACACTGACCGATCACTGACATGCATTTAAAATAGCTGAATTGAGGCCCAGGTCAATCCACCTCCTTATAAAACTTAATTTATATTCATTCTCTGCGCAGTTATTAAGCCCTTAATCCCAACAATTACGAACATTTAAAAGTTATTAAAAATAAATTGCGAAGAACAAATTATGTGAAATTAATTTGCCGGTCAATTTGTTGAGAATTTGTCGATCAGAGCCGCACAACGTAATACTCGCGAAATGTATAATATGGCGGTCATTTACTCTGCAGGGCTGTCTCGTGAACCAAACAGGTTATTTAACTAAAAAAAGATGATATATCGTGGGAATCGCACTTTTTATGTAATCATGAATCGTACGACCGCCAACATACTTGTATATGGGTACTTAATATTAAAATTTTTGACCCACATGTGAAAGTAGATGTATTCCGTTTTTTACCAGAAGATCATAAACCTACAGTGTTTCTGTTCATAAAGTCCATGTTATAGGGAAACATTTAAATCAATCATGTTATTGCCAACCATCAAAACCAAACCTAGCTCATGTCAGCGTCACTTTTACCGGTAAATCTGAGGACAGGATAAAATGCCATCTTTAACTACACAGAACAAATGCCTTTGGTTTACCAGACATTCTAAGCTATTGTCCTCCACGGAGGCTCTATATTCTCCCTGAAGTAATGTATTTTATCTCATTTTTGCCAGCCCTATAGTCCTGGCACAGGTGAGAATTTCATACGCGTTGCACAGTTATCGGGACACACCGAATCGATCTAACGGACCGATGGCACTTTGTTTCTTTAATTAATTACTTGATTTGCATTTATACGTTAGTGCACTTTATAATGTATTGATTTTACCACGATTTCCACTTTAGCATGCTGGGAGAGTTGGGGTGTAGTATTAATTTACTCACGTTAATTTCCTGAGTCTGTTTTTTTTTCAATTCAGGATTTTTAGACCTATAAAATATTGAATTAATGTAGGTCTTTGATACAATTAATTTGCGATGCATTTGTTGTCTGTTAATTGGTTTTCAACTTTATACCTATTAGTTAGAGTATAGGTAGGTAGGTACCTACTACTTACGTTTTTTTTTGTCAGAAAATGTCTATATTCACCGTGTGATTCCACTTTACCATTAAAGACGAGAGACAAAATACACCAAATGCTTTCAAATAATTATAATTTCATCTTACATAAAATATATAAAACTCTTAACGAGCTCTCAGCGGCCAAGTAATGTGTATAAGTTATGCCTTCGATATGCTAAAATCAGATCAAGTTGGTTGTATGCGCGCGCGCACCGTTGGTTCCGCGAACTGGCCACACGCCACGGGGGACGCAGCCTGACCCAGATCGATGCCTTCAGAAGATGGACCTGACTGCTGGTACAGGACCCTGTGGGAGGAGAAGGATTAAGGTCATTAGATATACCTATTAGTTGCACTAAAATAGAATATACATTTGTCTGACAATGAGTCGCAAATCTCAACAATCTTTGGCGATCACCCAGTAAATGAGTTTGAAGTGAGATAGGCAGTTGGTGTATGTAAAATAGTCGTATCGTATTTGATAAACCTGACCCTACGGATAGCTCTGTTAAAAGGCTGTTAAGTGAATCGCACGTTGACATTCTTCTATATTATCAACTTTATCGAAGCGAAGAAAATTATAATATGTTTGATCACTGGGCATAAACCTCTTCAGAAAGACTTTTATCATCTAACATTAAACCTCATATCATCCAACAATGAGGAAGGTAACTTAAATAGTCTAATCAAAAGCCTTACCTTTGAGAAAAACGTTGACAGTGTGACTCAACTTTGACGACCTCCGTGGTCGAGTGGCGTACGCACCGGTTTCAAGGTGTCGCTAGCTCTGAGGTCCCGGGTTCGATCCCCGGACGGGTCAATGTAGAAACCAACTTTTCTACATGTCCCGGGTCTGGGGGTTTGTGATACCTTCGTTGTTTCTGAATTCCATAACACAAGTGCTTCAGCTACTTACTTTGGGTTCAGAGCAATGTATGTGATGTTGTCCGCATTTATTTATTTATTATTTAACTTTTTGCAGCAACCACCTCTTTCCACCGTGAGTAAAATCACTCCATTTATAATCCTCAACCCCTAATTACGCTACATATTTTCACTCATACTTGGTGCCTCACAGATTACCGGCGAGCCCCAGTACCGGTTGTTTGATTTATAACGCCGCTGCGCCTGCGCAGGCCGCACTCAATTGATTGTGCGCGCTTTATACTCGCGCCGTAATGTCATCATTTGTTTAGGAGGTGTTCTTGATGAGTTTAGAGCGCACAAAGTATTTAAGTAGCTTGTACATGTGTTTTGGGTTTGATTCTTAGGTCGTAAAAAGCGAAAATTGGGACTGTCTGGTAAATGAAAGATATACTTAAGAGGAAAGGGGAGCGGACATACTTTTGAAAATTCGGTTTTTGAAGAAAGTATTGCTGTCGCTCTAATTCCCCCCGCCCTCTAATTCGTGCGTTAAGGACAACTGCAGCTCAGACCGAAAAACTGACGAAAAATCGAAGTTTGGCTCTCGTCTATTTTCTCCCTCAATTCTTAATCAATTTTAAAGATATTTCATATACTGCATAAGAAAATAATAATCTGTGCCTCTATTTTTTCCTTTTTTCAATAATCGTTGCCAAATTTGAAAAAAAAAACGCCTCCGAAAACTGCGGTCAAAATCGGCACTTTTTAGAAGGTTCTAGTTTCTTTAAATATATATAACTTATTTTAAAAAAGGAAAAAATAGGGGCATAGATCTAGTTCATATTTATATTACTGCAAAAAATCATAGCCCTAAGTTCAGAAACCAGCGAGAAAACAGACGAGAACGTTTGTATGGAGAAAAGTCCACTCCCTTTTCCTCTTAATGATTTTTAAAACTGTTCGTTGTAAGTTTCAGATACAGTTGATCAATTATTCTGTCACCGGACTTTACAAGCTTATTTTTGCCTTAAACTAACTTACATCTGAATGAACATAAATTATTAAATACGGGATATATTTTGTCCAAACGCAAATCCTTAGGCGCAGGCCAGACAGAAGAGACGTAAGACGCAGACGGGGCGCGGACATTTGTCTTTACCGCGACGCTTCTATACAAAATGTATAGAAGCGTCGCGCCCGCGCCCCGTCTCTTCTGTATGTTTTGCGTCGCGACGCTTCTATACATTTTGTATAGAAGCGTCGCGGTAAAGACAAATGTCCGCGCCCCGTCTGCGTCTTATGTCTCTTCTGTCTGGCCTGCGCCTTACAGTATCGCAATACTACTTGCCAAGACAAGTACCGAATACACAGTCAGCTATAATAGTAAAATAACTTAATATGACTGAACTTTTTATAGCTTGCCCTAAGCTATTAATTTAATCAGCGCCCCAACATTTCCTTACAAGATATTAACTTGAGTAGGCAATAAAAACCGAATAGAACCAGAATAATTACGATACAGTCTAGCCTTGATCATGTCATCTCAATAATCGCTAATAAAAGATCTAGTTATCGCTTAATAGCGCTTTAACTAATTACTTTATTAATTGACTTGAAAGTTTGTGACATTACACGTCTAACCTATAAAATATCTAGCTATCTATCTAGAAATATATCCTGGGTCATAATCCTGGGACAACTCCACAGATGACAACTCACACACGGTCATCCGTTCCCAAACTAAGCAGAGCTTGTACTAAGGTAACTAGACAACTGATAAACATACTTATATATTTGTAAATAGATACATAATATAGATAAATTAAACCCAGACACAGAACAAATGATCGTGCTCATCGCACAAATATTTGTCCTGGGCTGGAATCGAACCCACGACCTCCGGTGTAGCAGTCAGGGTTACTAACCACTAGACCAATAGGCCCGTCAAAATATGTGGTAATTCTACATACATACAATGTCATATTATTAGGTACGAACAAGTATTCCATTTTTAAAAGCTAATCTGTAGATCTGTTTTGGTCTTTATCTAAAGTTCTTAACCAATCTTACAAAAACTTTGGGAAACCTATAGTTTATACCTACTTGACGAAAGATAGACTATGTTACTGTTGCTATAGTAATTATTATAGTACTCTGTACATACTACAGAATCTGTTGCTCAATTCGAACGGCTATGTTACATGGATTTGAATATATTTTGGCTCAAAGATTAACTCAAGGATTAACATAATTTCGGTAGAACAGCATAAGAAATTAGTAGTTTCCATTTCGGTCTGAATGACGTAAATATAGCTCGAAGAACCGATAACCGCTGGGGAAGAAAGGTTCTCGCTCGAGTGGCGACCACGAACCGGAAGACGCAGCGTTGGCAGGCCTCCCACCAGGTGGACCGACGATATCGTCAAAGTTGCGGGCACCCGGTGGATGCAATTGGCGAGTTGTCGTTCATTGTGGCGTTCTAGGGGGGAGGCCTTTGTTCAGCTGTGGACGTCTTCCGGCTGATGATGATGATAATGATGACGTAAATATTGATTAAACTAAGTTATATTTAAAAAAAAAATAGTATGTTTAAACATGGCTTTATTATTATGTAAGATCCAAATTAACTAATATACTTAGAACGAAAATAAAAATCACACTCTACTTAAATCATCATTAATTAAAATTGTTAATCCTACCATTATTAACAGAGATAAAATAAATCTGTGCGCGCATCAACGTATATTCGTCCTTTCGGATACGCGTATACGCAGCCCAACACTAATTATCACTAAATTTATTAATCAGGCAACACGCGTTTACCATAAATATAAGGGCTAGGGATTAAAATGTCGCTGTCACTGGAAATGTTGGTGATAATTTGTGAAATTACGAGACAAAATTAGTAAATATTCGGATAAGTCCAGCTTGGTGTGAATGACAAAATTGTTAATTTTTACTTTATTCACTTCTTCTGATTTAAGTTTTTAGTTTTGAAGTAACTGCGGTGAGTAAGTAGATACTGCTGCTTATTCATTGGAAATTGAAAAACAATTGACGGTCTTGAAATACAGCAATTGTTTCCATGGTATTTCGTTTAGTAATTTTTAGATGACATGCGTGGTTTTGTACTAAAGAGAACATATTTAATTCATTGTCTTTTCAATTTTTTGACGACCTCCGTGGTCGAGTGGCGTACGCACCGGTTTCAAGGTGTCGCTAGCTCTGAGGTCCCGGGTTGGATCCCTGGACGGGGCAATGTAGAAACTCACTTTTCTACATTACCTCGGGTCTGGGTGTATGTGGTACCTTCGTTGTTTCTGAATTCCATAACACAAGTGCTTAAGCTACTTACTTTGGGTTCAGAGCAATGTATGTGATGTTGTCCGCATTTATTTATTGTTTATTTATTATTTATAATATATTCGCGGCAGCTAGAACTATAAAAACATTAAAATCCAAATCTTTACCGCAATAATATCCGCGACCATTGCCGATCACTAAAAGTAAAAACAAAGCATCTTAATATCACGACTCGTCCGTTAGTTCGACGGCAAAACGTAGCTTCACTCAGACACTAATTCTGACCTTAAGGTCAACTGCCCTGTACTTAAGACAAACCCCGCTGTTGGTACATTATTTTAAATTTTCCAAATTGATAATTTCTGTTATTACATTCAATAATGACTGGGTTTTGTGGTCATTTAATACAAGTATTAAAGGGTCCGTAAAGTGTAAAGGTCACTTGGCTATGTAATTTGTCTGTTGGATTTTAATATCCCGTGATGGGAATTGGGGTCTGGTTTGGACATCTTTAACCGACTTAAAAAAGAAGAGATTTTCCGTTTCATACATTTTTCAGGTCCAAATGATTTTTATTATATATTTCATTTACACATTTATAATTATAACGTGAAATTCAATGATAAATAAAATAGGTCGCTTAAATTCAAATTACTACTAACTTATATCGAGCTTTTTTAAACATATTTTAATAATTTTGAAATCGATATTGACATGCTTTACATGATTTCAGCCAAATACATCACGTATTGAACATATTAACCTTACCCTATTGAAATTACCATAATTTATGCTCTTACCATAATCCGATCTTACAAATCTTACTCCACAAGAAAACTAATTAGTAGCATAGTTCATGATTACCAATTGCAAATGGCGGCCGTGACGTAAATCTCGGCTAAAGTCGGCTAAGTTCGGATCCAATCGGCTTACTGTCGCGCAGCTATCTAAACACTGCTTACCCCAGTTTGTAACTAGCGGCTGAACATGTTTATACAAGTAAATATTAATGTAAACCTTTTAAGCTTTACTTAATGTATTAGTGTAAATAGCTGCTCGTTATAGCGTTAAACGAAAGTGAGTTTTAAGATCTAGTTATTTTGTTGTAAGAAAAACATAACATACCATCACGCCTGTATCCCCGAAGGGTTAGGCAGAGGTGTACCAATGTACACCCACAGTTCGCCGGCATGTTTAGGTCCCATGTAATAGGGGGCGAGTCTATTGCCACTAACCGGGCACAAATCCAAACTCCGACCTGCTACTGAGAATTTCATAGAAAAACCCAATAACACCTTGGTCGACTTGGGAATCGAACCCAAGACCTCTAGCGTTTGTTGTAAGCTTCGATATTATATAAAAAAAATCTACTGACTAGCCTTTTTCACAACTTTTTTTGTCTAAAATAGGCTAAAATTAAAAAGTATGGTCTCCCTATAAGTATTTATACTCAACCATGGGCAAAAAGCGTTTTAGTACTAGGAAATATTAACACCGCAAAGACTTCATAATTATCCTTATAGCTACTTCGTAAAGCTTTAATTATGAATAACATAATTACTAGAACATATCTCAGATAAAGTCAAATAACATGTCAATCTACTCGTCCCTCCTTAGAAATGGTTCTGCAATAAATTTTATACTCTATTTTATCAAGTGTTGAGTTCGAAATAACTTCAACAATAGTTGTAGGTAGCATCCCCAACGGAACATGGTAAAAAGTGTGTAGATTATTTACTTACAATTATTCTACACATAAAGT
The DNA here is from genome assembly GCA_905475315.1 of Autographa pulchrina. NCBI lineage: Eukaryota > Metazoa > Arthropoda > Insecta > Lepidoptera > Noctuidae > Autographa > Autographa pulchrina. The sequence goes on along the minus strand of FR997765.1, from coordinate 14,252,343 downwards.
TTTCATTTGTTTATTTTTGACCAAAACATCAAAAGATAGTTTTAATCCCTTGATTTATTTTTCTTGATATTACGTTTCGGTATGAGCCAAATTTCATGGAAAAAGCTCCAGAAATATAAAACGAAATTAGTTCATCTGTCCTGGATAAGTTCACTCATCGTAGAGTCCATTTCGTTAGTTAAATTGTCAAGAGCTTAAAAAGCTCCTGTTATGCCATTAAGGAGGTTGTTCTTTTGCAAATTTTCTTAAACACAATAGTGCTAACCAGTTACTGTTCCACTGCAGATTTAACTAAGCTACAATTATTGTTTCTGCAAATAAGGGCTTTGCCCTGCAATACTCACAACAAAGTTTCTATGTACAACAAAACAAAAGTTGTAATTTAAAGACCTCATCACGTTCTGAGCTATAGCTTCTGCCAACTTCTGAGATATTAATTTGCGCCTGCGCTGGTCGATCCATACAATTGATTTAAATCCCGCAATGGATGCCAAGCATAATACATACACAAACCGGCTTCATCTAGTACAGTCGACCGCACTTCAAAGAAAACAACGGAATTCGAAAATCAACTATCTTCCTTCGAAATAAAGGCGTTGATCATGTCAAAAGCTTACCGATGATGTGGGCTGGTCTGTACCGAGCGTGCCGAATCGATTACTATCTATCGATTTAACATCGAAGTAGGACGATGAAGTAATCGATTTAGATTGTTTTCTGGCCTTTGCGATTTGTCTTGAAGCAAAAACTGGGTTTGGTACAAAAACTTATCGGGATAAAATCGATGTTGTAACGAATTGATTAAGTTGTTGGAATGATAAGCTTTTTCGGTGAGAATGTTTTGGATAAAGCTGATGATAACTTGTTTTCAAAGGAATAATGACCATTACCTACCCGCCATGGCTCATGAATTTATGAAAGAGATTTCTAAGAAGAAATAAGGAAATAAAAATACCACGAATAACTAATGTTTTACTTTTCTAAAGACAAAAAAGTGAGAAATGAATCTTTGTAAACCAGAATAAGTAACTTACACATATTTTTAAATTTTTACTTAACAAATTCATAAACTCGTTGCCACCCGTTGACTGTAAACCTATCATCTCCCGAGCGTTTTTCCCAACCATGTTGGGGTCGGCTACCAGTCTTACCGGATTCAGCTGAATACCGTATTTTACATATAGCGACTGCCTATCTGACCTCCACAACCCATTTTACTGGGTAATCCAGTATCCCATAGTAAGACTGGTTGTGAGAATTGACTTAACGACTGCCAAAGATACTTTGTATGACAGCCGGGACCTACTGTTTAACGTGCTTTCCGAAACACGGAGGGGTCTCGGTATGTTATAAATGATCACCCATCCACGGACTAACCGCGTCGGGCGCGGCTTAACCTGTATTATCGGTCTAACCGTACGGCTTACACTTAGCCACGGGCCCCTCCTTGAGCCTCCGTTGACTGTAAACCTATGACACATTAAATTCATACTTAAATCATATTATATTTTGATACATACATGACGGGCCTGTTGGTCTAGTGGTTAGTGACCCTGACTGCTATACCGGAGGTCGTGGGTTCGATTCCCTCCCAGGACAAATCTTTGTGTGATGAGCACGATCATTTGTTCTGTGTCTGGGTGTAATTTATCTATAATATGTATGTATTTAGAAATATATAAGTATGTTTATCAGTTGTCTGGTTACCATAACACAAGCTCTGCTTAGCTTGGGATCAGATAACCGTGTGTGAGTTGTCCCGGATTATTATTATTATTATACATAAAAATGAACGCCTCAAACAGTCGCGACTTAGAACCGTAAAATAAATCAAATAAATAATTACCTGAGTTATCGACACAGGTCTAACGAGTCAGCATGAACGGGTTACCTAGTGCTTTTAACCTGTCACGGCTTTATCCAGCGGAATGGCTGAGGCCGCTATCACAGCTGTTTACTATCGGCGTTCGGACGGTAGCGACACACCCCAAGTCACTACCACTTAGTACTGCTTACCTTCTAATCTATACTAAAGCCAATATGGAAAGAGAATGAAACGTTATTACTATTTAAGCTATTATCAATTTTGACAACATGTGTTTAAGTTCATTTTAGAATGACAAATATAACCGAAAAGGGCTTAAAAGTAATTTGAATGTGATGGAAACTGAACTATTAGTCATTGAATTAAGGTTCATAATCCCAAAGCACGTTCATTATTTCTTTAAAGTGGCTGATGTATAGTAGTGGTATAATAATAAATTAGTATAAGAGCTGTAGGAGGCATGGAAACTTTTGGGAATAACTTCGGAATTGATAGTTGGCTAAAGACGTTTGTTTGGAAGATACGATTCTGAAACCAGTAAACTGATTTTGATGATTATTTTTAATTTCAGACTTAAGTTTATCTGAGGAACACTTACGTAGATAGAACCTATTGTAAAAAGCTTGATTCGGCTGTTTAACTGGTAAATATGGAAGCTGAGGCTTACATTAGGCACTAGGCAGTTAATGTAATAAGACCATTGACCGCCAAAAAACATTACTTTATTATGTTCTGAGCGTATCCATTTCATATAACAAAGCTTTTACACAATAAAAATATAGTCAAAACGCCTACCACATTACCTTCACTATACCTACGCGATGCGCACACGCACACAAACGAGCCTACTAATGACTCGCACCCAATTGTTGGTAACGATCAAAATAAGAATTACCATCAACATGACAGATCTAGGCAATACATCATCCGCTGCCGACGCATGCGCGTACGCACCTAAATGTGCGCGCGATCAATCAACGCGGCTTAAATCTACATCACAAAAAAATAATACTCGTATCTTTTGTAGATAAAATGGTGAAACAATAGTTTTGTGATATGTTCCCACGCATCATCATTATCATCCACAGCCCTTGTCCTCCCACTGCTGGGCATAGGCCTCCCCTTTTTCGTGCTCTTTTCTACGGTCCTGTGCCAGCCTCATCCAGACTCGACCCGAGACTTTGTTCCCACGCATAGATTTAATTAATTTAATAATAATAATAATGATCCAGCCTATAAACGTCCCACTGCTGGGCACAGGCCTCTTCCCATATAGAGAAGGCACGAACATTAATCACCACGATTGCTCCCTGCGGGTTGGCGATTTCAGATCCCAAATTTTGGAATCCAGGTTTCCACACGATGTTTTCCTTCACCGTTTGTCAGAAGTGTCTTAGAATAATTAAGAAAGTACATATAACTTTGAAAAAGCCACTTGGTACTTGCCTGGTTTCGAACCTGCAACCCTGTGCATACAAATCCGTTCATTGAACCGCTAGGCCACCACGACATTTTCTTGAATTAATTTAATTTACATAAAATTCGGCGTAGTAGCTACCTAGTGCGTAGTAAAAAGTCTCGAGTTCTGTTATTTTCTGTTTAAATAAAGTTTTGGTAGGTAAAATTATTCTTAGATAATTCTAAAGAAACATTTTTAATGTCCTTTGAGCTACTTACATATATATATATATCGGTGTGAAGATTTACACCGGTTGTCGTCATGGCTAAACATAATTATATATACCACCGAGAGTCTCTTATTACTATTTTTGCTACTTATTCTGTAAATAATTATTTTCTAGATTTGGTTGTTTTCTCGTTTTCAGTCATACTTCTTTGACTAAACCGAAGCTTTTCACAACAGAACATCTATACTAATATTATAAAGCTGAAGAGTTTGTTTGTTTGTTTGTTTGGTTGAACGCGCTAATCTCAGGAACTACTGGTTAGAATTGAAAAAATCTTTTTGTGTTAGATAGTCCATTTATCGAGGAAGGCTTTAGGATATATAACATTACGCTGCGACCAATAGGAGCTAAGCAGCAGTGAAAAATGTCACAAAAACGGGGAAAAATATACATACTTGAAAGCTTCCGTTGCGTGCGCTGCGTAAACGGTTCGAGTTACCCAAAATATATGTATGAAAGAATTGTTCCTCTTTAAATGATCTAAAAAAATGTCTGCAACAGTATATGTCTATCTTTTAAGATTGACTCACTATAACCTTTTTTAAGGTAATCATTTGGTCGAAATTAATGCATTATTGCCAATTATTTGCTACAGAGTTTTATCAACATAATATTAACTAAAATTATCATTTACGCAGAAATACTTTTTTTTTAAACTTCTTAATCGCGGTCATAATAACTGAAATTGACGCGGACGAAGTCACGGGGATCAGCTAGTGTTTAATATATCTAGCGAGACTAAAAAAAAATCTTCATAAACTGCAAAAGCTCACAAATTCTCACTTAGGTATTTAAAATTCCACGTTGTATTTACCGTTGAATGGGAATGAACGAAATAAAAAGATTGAATGATGTTGAATGTGTTCCACCTGGTGGACCCCACTCTGGCAGGTCGCCATCCGTCACATTAATAAGGTCAGATGCTGATCTCTGCGCTGACACTATGTTGACACTAACGGCGAAAATACGACATCCTTAGGGTTGGCACGTGACTGAGAATGTTTTGTTTGGTGAAGTAAAATTATACAGTGTTAACAAAAGCTGGATATATATATTTTTATTAATGAAGGGATCCTATTTTGCATTCAATAATTGTGTAAATAATTATTTATTCAAGAGATGTTTAATGATGTTTTCACATTTATTGTCTCCTCTAGAAATCTCAGACAATCTTTACACTACTATACATTAAATCAAGAAAAATGAATTTGCTATAATTTAGTTTTTATTTACAATTAAATACTAAAATCTAATATAACAACAAACACTTACTGTACTAAAATTTAAACTTATAAATATTTAATTTAATTATTTGCTCAAACTTTTGAACTCAGCTCAGTGTACATTTTTGAGACCCAAAATGGCCTTTTCAGCCATTTTACACCATCCAAATATTTATTTTATATTAGGCAATACGTTTTCCAAAAAAGAAGCAGCCCTAAATAGATACGCGATTGTGTTTGGATAAACTTAGTTTAAGAGAGTCAGACAAACATTTTTACCGTCTGCTTTTATTTAGTTATTTATATTTTAAACTAGAGTTTTAGGTAATTATACATACTTTAAATAACAGCTATAAGTGTTAAATATTCCAAGTTGTTAATTGGTTGTTGTGACGTAACCTAATTAGAAGATTTCTTTTAATTAATGAAGATATGCTATGTAAATATCTGCATAAACTCGGTGTAAGATTAAGACATTAAAATAAAATAATGATTTTAATTAAGCTCTTAAATTCATGAATTTATTTTCTTAGATCGTGTAGGCTTTTTAAATATGGGTATTGTGTAGGCAGTTAGGTGTTTTTACGTAGTAAATTGTTTTATGTGCATGTTTTACCACACTTAAACATAAACGAATAATAAAGTTGTGCTTTTAGGAAAAGCACATGACATTTTTTTGTGTTTCTTGTTAAGGTAAAAATAAAAAGGTTTCAATGTATTAAAGGGACCTATAGCTTATTGGTTTCTATTGCAAATTAAATGCTCTTTGTTAAATAAAAATAGTTAAAAAAAAATAATACTAGTGTTTTTTGTTCATTACCAATTTCAGCTTACATTAGGAATTATTTTTCACTTTTTTAGTTAGAAGTACTTTAAAAGCGTGTTTTTTAGTTTTTTTAAACTATATTTATTTTTCACTTTTTAGTCCTAGCAGCAATACGTGTTGTCTGAATTCAAAAGTATTGCTTTGTGGACTTAAAAAAAATGTTTTTTTTTTTTTTATTTATTTATTCCTGGTGATCATAATCAGGATAATGAGATAAACCTATGAAATTATTATATTGTCGCTGATTCTTGATAAGTGTACGAAGTTTGAATTAAATCTGTCCGTTTAAAGTGGGTCAAAATCGAGTCCGAAGGACTCGGTTACATACATACAAGTGAAGCTAATAAAACGTGTTAAAAAAAACATTTTGCCTGGATATATTTTTGAGAACGTTTTTATTAACTTTAAATTCTTCATAAAAACTTTTTTTTTTCAACTTTTCTTCTGTACACTACTACAGTGCACCAATTAACACAATACCACAATCGAGGTCACAGGAAAGCTATGTCGCAGTACGAGTATGATTTGTGGCCGGTCCCTCACCGCGGCATTAATCAGTTAGGCCAGACTGCTCGACTTTCCCAGAATGACTGATGTCTAATGAATACTGCGACATACATTTTAACAGCTAACTGCTAGGATATTTGCTTACGAATGACTGGTGTAGGAACGCTATGACAGTTGTTTTGCTGCAAAAACAGTTTGGGGACAAGATTGTCTGAGTTCGAACATACAAATAAAACCAAAAAGCTTACTAGTACCATTACTTTGATGGGATGTAAGAGACAATTTTTCCTTACAAAGAAATAATGGCCCAGTTTTGGCCTTGTTTTACGTCAAACCTGTTTATTGCTATAATTAATTTTGATTATTTAATTAACGCACGTATTCTGCATAGCCTGACACATAACATACCTCATTTACAAAAGTCACGACTGTGTATATTACTAGAAATGCTTTGTTATTTTTATCTCGAGAATTTAAAACCTTCTGAGCAGTTTCTAAACAATATCGAAGTTATGAATATGGGTGAAAATGTTTAACTTAACACTAAATCCACTTCTAAAAACCTTAGTTAACACTCGATATATAATTATGCATGATTCTCACCTTGTTTAAACAAACGCACAGTATACAGGGTGTCCCTTATTACGGCATGAATGTACCTCCGTTAGGATTGATACAGACTTATCTCCCACCTGCGGACTTGATGAGTCGCGGCGGCCGCGGCGGGTCAGTCGGACCGTGTGTGTGGGCCTTATACGTAGGGCTGTCACTCACTATTATGGAATACGTTTCTTAGGAGAATAATAAAGAATTCTTTCTCCATAGTGAATGCAAATGCATAGCAGTAGGTATTTGAAATGCTTTATTATGTAAAATAGGAATTAAACGTATTTAAAAATATTTAAAAACAAATGTAGTCAATTACTATTAGTAGCTCTATAGTTCACTATTTTTTTTCTAGTTTTTTAGACCTGTATGTCTATTCTGTTAATAATTTCGGTGACAGGTGAAAGTGAAGTGACAATAAAGCTCACTTCAAAAGTGAACCCAATTGGCCTTGATTTAGAATTCAAATTCGAGAATACGTATTTGACATCTCACCGCGGATTCCGCTGTCGAGACATGAAAATAATGTTACAGAATAGCACGGCACGGCTTTAACATAGTATCGAAGCAAAATGTTCTGGGCGGATAAATTTGAGCATAGCATTTACTTCTACGTTTAGAATTTATTGACAAAATTAATATCAAATAAATAATGTATGTAAAAATGTTTTATATTTAAACACATTTTTTTTTTATTAAGAATGCCATTATAAACTGTATACAGTATCGCAGTATCCAATAAATCATGTTACCGACACATAATTACAACTTTAACAACCCTACTGTATGCGCCTACGCATCCTCTACGGTCTAGGCCAGAGATTGTGTAGCCTTAATAAAATATATGATTTAATACACACCTCCGAGCCTCCAGGTCATTGAACCCGACCTAGGCTAGACTGACAGTGCGTGTCATCTTTTAGGGACTAGCTCTTACATCTTCTTTCTTCTTCATCTTAATAATCTTTCTGACCTAAGAAGAGAAGTAATTTGTATCAGCTAAAGCAGTTCCTGACCAGAAAGGAAATATGTCATTTTAAGTGCATATGTTATGAATGCATTATTTTTCTTTTAAAACTCGTTGCTCCTCCACATGAGAACTTGCCCAATGGTAGGATTTATAGGCCGATATTATTGTCATACAAATGCAAAATTAAAATCATAGAAATCAATTGCGTTTGTCGCTTAATATACAAACAATTAAACTATATCTAGATAGAATTAACCACGGAATTAACCACGTAACTGTAGTTACCTAGCTAGGCTCTTAGGCATAACATGGTCAGTTAAATCAAAAAAGTCACCAAAATTAATGTTAGTTTTTTTAATTGACCAGTATATAAAGTCACAGGACAAAAAGAGGGTTTTAGTTACTATTGTTAATTTACTATAAACTAAGTATACATTGAACATAAACATCATTCATGGTAATAAAACAACATAGTCGGTACAGCCCTAGGCCTGCGCCCACGCACGCTACGGTCTAGGCCACTCGCTGTCTTAATAACAAAATAACTATGATTTATGTTCGCCACGCTCATTCATGAACTTCTACTTATGTATGAAGGTATAGGGTATCTTATCTTTGAGGGTGCGACAAGTGAACTCAATTCATAGAAAGACATGTAATTTTAACAGTCGGTACTATTGAAAAGTAAATAAATACATGTAATGAACATTAAATATCAAGCTTTTATTTTTTAGAGAAGTGTAGAGTTAAGCATATAGTTTACATAAAATAAATAATTTACTCTAAAAAAAACGATCAACTTAAAACTTTATAAAAAAGTGTAGGAACTGTATTTTTTATGAAATAGTTTTTTTGCAGTATGTTGATAATATGATCAATCTGAATTAAATAACATTTGATATATGTTACGTATGTACTTTTAAAATTAAATATCGTCTCTATTTTTATTATAAATTTTACAACTGCGTTATAAATTGTAATAGGTAAACGCTTATAGATTTAAACTATGGAGAAAATAAACTCGTTTCTACTTACCTCACAGCTTTATACAGCCGTAATATTATAATACAAAATCAGAAATATCAATAACATGAACCTGACTTTAATCCTAGCACCCAATACAATTCCTATCCGATCGTAAGGTCTTTCACACAAACCTAACAGTCCAAACTTATGTTAAAATACAAACATACAAACAACGGACCGATCTAGCGGTTAGTGGTTCTGACTGCTATACCAGAGGTCTTTGATTGGGTTTGATCTCCACCTAGGACATATCTTTGTGCGATGTGCACTATCTTTTCGAGAGTACCTACTAGGCAACATGTTCGCAATTTATGAAAGTAGTAATTGTATCCATCCTTTTTTTGTTCTGGGGTAATAAGCCTAATTACTTTAATTAAATGTCTAAAATTAAATTACCAAAATCTCCCTAGCGACTTGCCTTTGTTGGATTCATGAGAGCGTCTCCTCTGCGCAGCTTCGACAGAATCGCATTCAGCGCAGTTTGTAAAACCAAAATAAAAGTTTATAAAATATAAAAAACTGCTAGTAATATACTAGCTTGTCTTTCAAAGAGTAGGTTAGGTCTAACCAGGATCATGTGAAGACGCCTTACGTCGCCCACACACTTGGAAATGATTTCCATTGAGTGAGTTCATTCATAAGTCCATCGTATTTATAGCAGAACTAGCGCATGCGCCCAAGTGCTGGACTCGTTTCAAAATATATCGTTACGGGCCTCCATTTGAATATTATACACAACTGTATACTGTTTTGTCGATGAATGAATATTTTATTTAAATGTGGCTTCTTGATGGCTCGGATATCGCTGCCTTCAGATGTATAAGCTCTACTCATAGATAACTCTTTACCGACATGAAATGTCAAATTCATCAAGAATGGAAACAATTATATGGTATCCAGATAGATATGAGAAGTTTGCAATTGGCTATGTTTATTATCTATTTCTACTATTTGGTTTCGTGTCAAGTCGTCGGGGACCTTCCTTCACGCCATTTCGAAATTCATGCTTTTTTAGAAAAGGCATCTAAGTCAATTATCTTACAAACACTTAAATTATATCAAAACTAAAATAATCAATTAGGAATTCTAACGAGCATCGATTATCAAGTTCTCGGACATCTTTAGAGCTGCCCAGTCTACCTAGCTTACCTAGGCTACCTAGATATTGTCTAGACCGGCCGTAACTCGAGCACTCTTATCTCCTACATTCCGCGCATTCTCCGGACGGATGTAATCGCATCTCATTGTAAGTAACTCGACGAAACGAATTAATCTCTAAAGAAGGCTCTTACTGAAGGTTGTTGACCTTAGATAATAATACGGGGTTTTATTTCTGCCATACTTAAAAGATCGTCTTTTGTTTCGTGGGAAAAAGTCCCTTTCATTTTGTGTGAATGATTTGCGCACCTGTCCTTTTAGGAAATGTGGTAGGTATTAATTACATATTGAGGTAGTTTAAAATTTGACGGGTTTCAGACTTAGTTTCCTGCGATCAGATTCAGATGACATTATTGCAAAATTGTGTTCTTCTCGCAACTTTTAATTCCATCGCAATACGTCTATCTCTCGAATCATCATTTCCATCTCAACGTCGAGCTAGTACTACTTATATTGCATAAAATAGTATAGGGACGATTAGCCAGTTTGCGACCACGGCCCGTGTAACATGGTCGAAAAGTCAGGACCAAAAAGGTATTTATGCATGTTCGCGCTAATTCCCGTTGAATTTACTACTGTAAGTATAGGAACGGTTATTCCATAGCACTCACTCTGCTGACCTTTTAAAACAATACATGCTTGAAACATTAATACATAGAGTATTCTAGTTCCACCACATGAAAGGTATTCGTGTGTATAATGCATGTCTTCGTGTTGACATCATCTAACTATAATTAACTCCGGTTTTTATGCAGCTTTTTATCACAGGCCTCAAATCGTTGGATTAGCACTTTTTATGGCCAATCAGAATCTAAGACAGGGGTCGCCAACCTATGGTATGTGCTTTTTAGTAATTGGCACGTGAATGTTTTGGTAATTAAATTAGAATGAATGAAATACTAGTATTTGTGCGGCCAAGTGTTTTATAATGTGTATACTAAAAAACTAGTGTTGGTGTATGTTTATTTATTTTATTTTTATTTACGAGTCGCAAAGCTTAAATTTTGTATTTCTATTTCAAGTACCTAGCTTTATGGCCATGTTATTCCGACAAAACTTTTTAGTAAATTCAAGTAATTTCAACTGTGTGGGAAACCGGCACATAGGTAATATCAGTTTTAGCTTACTTAACTTTAATAACTGATTAGCTTGTAAAAAGGCTCTCCACCTCTGACTAGCACGTAGTATGTACTGCCATATAAGGAGCGCTGTATGAGTTGCGTTTTTAGCGATACAGCCTTGATTTATCTAATGATGTCACTCAAGTTGTTGTACATTCCAATGTAGTTTTATTTGCACATTTGTAGCAACCACTAGTTTTACTGGTTACAACTTACATACATAAACTATTACTATGAAAAGGTGTCCACTGATAGACAATTAATATAAATTGCTTGCATTATAGTCTATTACAGCTTTAATATTTTTATGTAGGTTACCCAACTATCTATTATTTTGATTTCTGTTTAAAATATTTTTCTTTAATTATCATCATCTCCCGAGCCTTTTCCTAACTATTACGGCTACTAGTCTTACCGGATTCAGCTGAATACCGTATTTTACATGGAGCGACTGCCTATCTGACTTCCACAACCTATTTTACTGGGTAATCCAGTAACCCATAGTAAGACTGGTTGTCAGAATTGACTTAACGACTGTCAAAGATCAACGTATGACAGTCGAGAGCTACGGCACGTGCTATCCGAAGCTCATTACAATATTATTCTTAAATGATACCTAATAAATAGTAGGTAGGTAGTGTTTATTTTATGTTTTCATAAAAACCTTTTCTATATATATAAAAAAATATAAAAGCCAAGATACTACTACGGCACTACGCCAACCCGTCGTGCCCAAAAAACCATTTATTACACCATTCTACATTCAACGAATATCTCCACTGTAAGGAAATCTCTGGCCAATTAAAAAACTCCCACATCAAATAAAATCCGCTAAAAACGGCCAAATCAAACATAATCGTCCAATTAGCCGGCTATAAAAATCAAATTGTCATGCTTTGACCACTATAAAAAAAGCTGCAGAAGGTAAGCGGACACTAATACATTATAAAAAAAATGCATTTTCATAATTGTTTTATACCATTATGACTAACATTTTTTGCGTTTAACGTGAATGAATTATGAACGTGAATGAATTATGATGAATTATTAAACACGCGACCTATATTCGATGTTTCTCAAAACAAACAAGACATTGGTATGGAAACGGAACTTACAAATCATTTTGAATAATTCGCAGAATTCAAATCAAAACTTTGCTAACGTAGTACACACATATCATTATAAATCGCGCGTATTTGGACCTTCTGTTATATTTACTGTGTGGCTAAAGTCAACAAAAGCCCGTCGCCATGGCAACGCCGCGCGTGCGCCCGCGATCCTATCGATGCATTCTTGTGAGTGAATGGAACGTTTGTGAGTGAACGATAGCGCTCGTAAACTATTGTATTGCTTTGCTGTTACAACAAATATTATACGGATTAGGGCTGTCAGATAGTTGTAGTATATTACTTACTTTATTGCAAATTGATTTATATGAATAAAACAGTCATATGAGTTTTATGATTTTGAGCCTGTGTGAGAATTTTATATTTTCGTTCGACTATAAAATGAGAGAGGTATATGAACATAGCTTGTATATAATTATATGGATTCAACGTTTTAGAAATATTCCTGCAAATAGATTTTAGCATCAACTATTTTTGGAAATTTGGGGTGCTTTTAATTTGACAACCCTAATGATTGTATTGAGCCCAGTACAGTAGTATATTGATCTTAGTTATTTATACCTACTGTATACAGAGCTAAGGATAATAGGGATAACACAAACCGTGCTTTAAACTCTGGTTGCACTGTTTAAATTATATATCACTCCGACTTCACATCAACGTGGTGGAGTAGCATACACACCGGTTTGCTGTTGTGTCGCAGACTAAAGTCTGGGTTCGGTCGCAGGATAGGTCAATGTAGAAAACCACTTTTCTACATGGTACATTTGTTTCCTCTAATTCCATAACACATGAGCTTTAGTTTGCTTTGGGTTCAAAGCAATGTATGAGTATGTGATATTCTTCGCATTTTGAATTAGCGTACAAAAAAAAAAAAACGCTCGAGTTACATGCTTTTTGACCCATCTCTTGCTCTCTTTGCTTCTTGTCGTCGTTTGAAGTTTTCATGTCACCATAAATATATACTTTCCTTACGTGTCCACTTGACATTTATTTCGAGTAGCTATTAATCTAATTTGTGTGCTGAAATATTGTAACTGCTCCACTACACTAAAACCATAACCGTGTTAGCAACTACCCAATCAATTAGCATGCTTATTTGTATAATTAGATTTGTTGTAACAAGATTAGGCAGCGTGAACGAATTCCAAGGCTAGCACCGAAACTAATCTAAACAATCAATCTATAGTCGATACATTCCTCTGAGGTTCAGTGACCGAACTAAAAATACTAAGAGCTCAAATTACAAGCACTAATAACAGTTAGCTCTTAATTCAAATGCGAAGTTAAACAATGCTGCGCCTGGGCAGCCGGTGTGGACCACCGTGCAGAGGTTGCAGAAAGTCCACTTTTATACAGGAGGAAATGGAGGAAATGGAAATAAATTTCAAGGGGGCCTCTTAGGTAAAGACTTCATACAACTTATCATATGATATCTCATATCAGTCCCTAATGGATAACACAAATAAAGTAGCAAATGATAAAACTAAGTGTACCAGAAAATATTTTGAAACTAGTAGGGAAAAAACAATCAAAAAGGTAAACACAGTGTAGTACGCATCCCAGCCTATTAAACAGATGATCTGAAAAAAGGAGTAGGTGAGGTCGGAATTGATGCAGCAGGTGGATAAACGATCTTTGAGATATGGCTCCGCATATATACGAGTATCGTTTCGTTCCTTTGGTAAAATTACGATTACGATAAATATATCCAAAAAAATCTACATGTTTCCACATTTTCAAGTTTCAGCCTTTTGTATGTAACCTTGTTGTGGTGGAAATTGCTTCCGACCCGCCAGTCACGATTCAAGTTACTGCATTCCCCGACCCAGAATAGTGATGTGAAAATGCACAACAAACTAATTTATTTGTATAGGTTGCTACTTAGTATTCCTCTGATCTTTACGAAGACCGTAAACAATTCGCTAAATACTGTGGCTTGCAATGTATCGTATGAAACAGAGTTGCGTGTATTCTAGTGTTATATTGACAACATCTGGAAAAATGTATTGTCGAAAAGTTTTGATAACTACGGCAGAATTAAATGGCGCTCAAAAACTGATGCCTGATCCTAGCAATACGATTAGAATGAATGTCAGTTCTGATAATCATTATGAATTAATAATATAATCCATACATGATAATAGGCTTAATATAAAGAAAAATATTGGTACCATGAACATCCGAATCTTATGTAATTGACGACCGGGGAAAAAAAAACAAGATCTACAAATTACTTTCCTCCGCCAGATTGCATTCAAGTAAACACGAAAAAATACAGAGAAATGAAAAAAGTTTTAGGTAGCTTAGGTCATCGAAGCTAAAACCTGAGGCTCCCAGCCCTACACCCCTCGCCTGAGAACAGTGCTAACTCGCGATATATCGGCACAAACGATGCAGTGTAAACCAACACACCCACTTACCGTCATAGCTAAGTGAGGCTTGAGGTACACTGATTCAATATTATTATTTACATACTATGTACAATACTAGGCTTGATACTTAGGGCTTACATATATACTCGTAAATTTTACAAGTGATACCATATAGTAAAAGGTTGTAGGGTCAAACTCGAGCAAGTGTTATTGTGGTTTAATTGTATACATACTATGTGGGTGTTGTATATATTATTGAAATTGGTTAATTGTGAAACCTTCTATATTATATTCAATTTAACATAGATATAATATCATTTTACAATTTTTGTATCTATTGGGAATATTAGCTCGTTTGACTCAGCCTTGGACAGAGCTAATGAAGACCTTGATAATTTCCGAATATATTCCATATATACAGACGTACATAATGTTTAATTTTCTGAATATCTTATGATGACTTATTACTAAAACACAACCGATCAATAATGCCTATAGTATTGGACTTGTGTGTGTCTTAGTTATATAGGTAACTTCACGTGGGTGTATCAGCCCACTTCTGATTACTCCTCAAGGCGTACAGCCGTGATTATACACAATATCTCACTATATTAGTTAGTGTATAACTTCCGTAAACAAACCGGATTAATATTCAACAGTAAAATGATCGATACGCATAATATTCTGCTAAACCAACAACTTTCCTTAAACATTTTGTTGTCAAGTTGAGAGATAGAAGTTCTACTCCAAATAATTGTTCAAAACACATCGTTTGAATACATACTTTTAGTATGCCAAATTGAGTATTGTTGACTTACATTTTAAAATACTTACTATTTAATCTCATATATTCTTAACTGACTATCAATTTACCTATAGGTTTTTTTTTTTTTTTTCACATTTTGATTTTTATTCTTTCGATACAAAGAGCAGAATGAATTGTGATTTGCTTATTTTTAGCATAAACTTATTATTCCTGGAAATGCAGCAATTTAAGACATTGAAATAGATATAACCAATATACATCCTATATACACTGAATGTATTGAATTTATCACAAATTGATTCTACACGCTTTTTATTATATTGAAGTGCAACTTCTGCATTCTTCTGCATCATGGCTTTGTAGAGCAAACACAGAATAAATAACTTGTTATGATTTTGAGCTGTACGGAGCTAAAGGGCGATTACTGGGAAACTATGGCTGGAAATAGTTTATATTCCGTAATTTTATGGTTTTATCTCGCTTTATGATAGAAATATGTTTTTTGTATAAACACTATTCGGCTTTGAAGCGATATTGAAGTGTTTACAAGGGATGTATTGTTTTTATTTTGAACTATCTGGCTTTTATTATTAATATTTGTAACAAATAATATGAGTTTTATGAGTACTCATCTATTTAAGGTTTTCGTGTACGTTTTTAAACACGCTCAGAAAAAACTATTTTTTTTTTTAATTTTCTCAATAATTTCATTTGGTAACTATACAAAACAAACAAATCACATCAGGAACTTATCCTCATGTGATATGAGATCTGTTATCTACGTATCAATTTAGCAAAACTACAAATTTATCGTTAAATGTAAAAATTTAAAAGAAATTCCTCTCCCTCTAACAAAAATCTCAGTAATAAACAAATGGCATCAGTTATCAGCTGATAGTCCGGCACTTAAGGTATCACGCGATCACGGTCCGGCCCGGACGCGGTTTACTGCCGGCTGTCCGGTTGACATCCGATTAACGCTAACGTGATACCGTGATTGTAGTTTATGTGCTACTAATTGATCAGTGTTAAGTGCGGTTGGGTATTTTTGTGTTTACAAGATGTTACACCTACGTCTATTTTTAGTAGAACTGATTCTGCACTAGCGAATTTATAAGTTTTTTTTAACGCTGCTATTTTTACTTTACTATCGACATCATAAATATACCTATTCACGAATGATCATAAACACTTTCTGCATTAAAGTTTACCCAGAAATGTAAAGCAATAATAAAAATATCCGATGTTACGAATTATTGAAGTGTGGGAATAGCACCCGAAATAAATTCTTCTTCTTCTTCTTCTTCTTCAGCCTGTAGTCACCAATAGTCGGGTATAGGCCTCTTCACGAGCACGCCAAGTATTGCGGTTCCGTGTCAATCGCATCCAGCCCTTTCCTGCCACTTGGGCGATGTCATCGACCCAACGGGTGGGTTGTCTCCCGACTTTCCGACGTCCCATCCAGGGTCCACTCCACTCAGCAACCTTAGAGGTCCACCTGCCATCTGTTCTGCGAGCAATATGGCCAGCCCGTCAATTCATAAACCAATTAAAATCTTACCAAGCCATATAAGACCCTTTTACCTGATAATACCTTACTTTCCGATAGACCCTTAAAAAATATAATTATTTTTCAAACGTACCGCAATATAAATTTTATTCTGAAAACGTGCGCGAATGCCAAACACGAAACATCTACATGATCTTAACTTTCAAGAAAACCATCTAAGTGCCTTCGTTGTTACCTAGCCTTACTTAGGCTACCTAGTAATTAACAGCGCCTAGCTAAAAGCTACAGCGCCCAGCCTAGTTCCAGTGACCCTAGGTTTAAGTAAACCTATCTTTAAGTTAGCTAACTTAGTTAATATATTGTGCTGGTCCCGCTGCGAAAGTGCCGTGAATATAGGCGCGGCGCAATGCCTCGATAAATTCATAATCTGTGTCAATTTAGGTTAGGTTAACTGTATTCAGGTAATCAGATATTATGTTAACAATATTGTATGGTAATAAGTTTGATAATTTAGTGACATGACGCCTACATGAAATGTCACGCTTTTTTTTTACAAGAACGCTTTTAAACTATTAATAAATTTTCATTAAAAAAAAAAACAATATTTAAAATAAAGGGCGTAAATAAAAAAAAAGTCACATCTTCCGTCAAAATTACTCGTCTATCGATCAAAAAGCTCGCGAAACATAAAATCAAATTAAAGCAACTTCAAAACGTAAATATCTCACATGAAACGAAATATTCGTTGCTCTCAAACCAAATCGATAACGGTTGAAACATTAAACATCTATAAAACACACATCAAATGATTTAAAATAATCTTAGTTCGCATCAATCAATGTACCAAAACTATAAAAAAATAAAACAAGATATCGTATCTTGTTCTCAATCGAATACTTTTTAAAATAATGGCGGCGAGCATTCGATTTTTAAATTGAAAAGCCATAAAATGTTTATGAGTATTTTACAACATGTAAAAATGACTAAACTCTATGATAAAATCTTAAAACGCTTTTGATTTCCGTTAGGAAAATGATTTTATGTTTATGGTAATCGTTTTGTTGTAGTAATCTATAACTGTAGTAATGTTAGAACATTGTGGAAATTCAATAAAGAATGTGGAAAAATAATATGAAGAGTATGTTATAAAAAGGAGGTAGATATTGGGCCCTATTATTGTTAATAGACACCGGGCTATTATTGTTAATACATATAAATTTAAAGTTTTTTTTAATTGCTGAATTTCCCAACGTAAGTCTTTTTTAACATACCGTAAACTTTCATGCTGTCTCTGTCACTTTAAGGTGTTATTATATTATTATTATTATTGTTATTAATTTTCTATCTTGTATGCTTTTTCCTACATATCCGAAGAATTTCAAATTTGAGCCAAGCATTTACGACCATATAATAAAAAAATATTTCTAATTAATAATAATAAATGCGGACAACATCACATACATTGCTCTGAACAAAAGTAAGTAGCTGTAAAGCACTTGTGTTATGGAATTCAGAAACAACGAAGGTACCACAAACACCCAGACCCGAGACAATGTAGAAAAGTGAGTTTCTACATTGACCCGTCCGGGGATCGAACCCGGGACCTCAGAGCTAGCGACACCTTGAAACCGGTGCGTACGCCACTCGACCACGGAGGTCGTCGTTAATACAGAAGAATAAAAAGAGAACTAAGGTATAGTTCTCTTTTTATCCTTCTGTATACATTCCTACAATCATAGTATAATATATTTTATACTAGCTGTGCCTGCAACTTCGTTCGCGTGGATGACGAAGCTTATCAATGAGTCTTTAACCATTAAGACTACACACGCGACGGAAGCTTGAAAAATTGAGTAACTTCTCCCGTTTTCCCAACATTTCCCTTCACTGCTCTGCTCCTATTGACTGTAGCGTGATGAAAAGTATACTATAACCTGCCCAGGAGTATGAAGAATAATTATACCAAGTTTCGTTAAAATCCGTCGAGTAGTTTTTGTTTCTATAAGGAACATACAGACAGACAGACAGACAGACAGACAAAAATTTTACTGATTGCATTTTTGGCATCAGTATCGATCACTAATCACCCCCTGATAGTTATTTTAAAAATATATTTAATGTACAGAATTGACCTTTCTACAGATTTATTATAAGTATAGATATTTCATTGGTTAGCAAATGCCCGCACCTATACAGGAATTCTATAATTCTCGGCACAATTGTCGCCGAGCACATTAATCATTGCGAAAGTACCTGAATGTGTAAAATGTCATCACGGTCTAACACATTCCTGTAACTGTTACTAATGCCCTACAGGCTGCTATATGAGTTACTACACTACGTTGACGACTAAGTATGGTGAGAATGCATTAAATGAAAATTACATTTTATTCATATAAATTTATTCTGGACTAGCTGTGCCAGCGACTTTGTTCGCGTGGATGACGAAACTTATCAATGAGTTTTTAACCGAAAAATTAAGTTTGTTTTTTATTGTTTATACTTTTCCGTTATAAAAACTACCCAGTGTGGTGCCCAGGATAATGAAGAATAATTATACCAAGTTTCATCGTAATCGAACCGGTAGTTTTTGTGTGATACCTGGACAAACAGACAGACAGACAAACAAAAATTTTTTTTTCACACTTTGGGTTCGGTGTCGGTCTAGTAACACCCCCCGCCATTTATTTTTTTGATATTTTCAATGTACAGAATTTTCACTTCTACAGATTTATTATATGTATAGATTTCTCTCCGGTTTAAGTTAGGTTTTTGGAAAGTCTATCCGTCAAAAAGTGGTAGCTTGAAATTGTGTTCTCGTCAGGTCCTTTTGAAAGTAATATCTGAAAGAGGTTTTTTTTCTCATGGAGGCTTTCACTGCTTTACCGGACTAACTTGGCGAGACATTACTAATACGCCTCCAGCGAGAAGCTCCAAAATATAAGGGTTGTGGCAACGAAAGCTAAGGGCACCCCGTGCGGGGTTCGAACCTCGACTTAGTTCGTTGCTCACGATCATAACGAATAACAGCAAGGGAGGGCTGGATCAATGATTGATTGCTGAAAGACGTAAAAAAAAAATCGGTCATAGTGGTCCGATGTTTATGGTTTTGGTTTTGAAACGACTTCAAAAAGAGGAGGTGCTCAATTAATCTGGATGTTAATTTGTTTGTTTTTCACGCCATGTCGACTGCAATTGATTTCGAAAAGTATTTTTGTCATCAAAAGGGTTTACCTCAGAAGTGGTCCCATATTTCCATTGAAGTCGTTTTTTACATTTATGTGTTACCAATTATTAATAACGTAGACAGTATTTTTAACCGACTTTAAAAAAAAGGAGGAGGTTCTCAATGTGGATGTTTGTGTTTATTTTTATATGACGACTCCAAAAATTGTTAAATTGTATTATAGGTTAATCGTAGTTTAGGTTAGGTTTATTAATATATAGGTAGGTTATAGAATTATTTTTAACTTTTTAGTGCTTTTATCGATATTTTGAAGTCGGTTTTTTTTTGCATTTTTTTTTTTATTATAATTCAAGCCTGTACGAAATGATGGATTTTCATTGACTGTAATTTCGCTGTTTGTTACATTTACATATTTTATGCACCAAGAAACGAAACGAAGTGGTTATTTCAAAACAACATTTCAATAAAATAGATTGCAGCATATTAAACCTCTCCTATTTCCATGTAAAGTAGAACTATAATAGGTTTAATAAAAGCCCGAAACATGGCCAATAACAGTTACTTTAGTAGAACAATTACAGCATTAGTTAAATCACTATTACATTTATTACTACCATAAAAACTTAGGTACAGTATAACACACGAGTACAGTTACAACAAATCCCTAAATTTCAACCTTATTTGTGTCGAAATAAAGACGATAATTAATGTCAAATGTTGTTACTAATGTGTCGTCGACTGTACATGATATTAAACGGAAATTAGATCGAGACAGTTATATGCAAGTTGTTTACTTTACTTATAATAATATCTATTAAAAACAATAGCAGTGTTGGCCTACTAGCACACTGACTAGATTTCTACGCATAAGGTAATTGGCTGTAGTTTTAATCACAGAATAGTATCCTATTCATTGTAGTTCAAGTAAAGTAAGTTAACTTGCGTTGATAATATTATATTATACTAGCTGTGCCCCGCTGTTTCACCCGCCTGAATGACAATTCATTCACTATCTTTATAACTTATAGCCTATGTGTTATTCCGATGTATAAGCTATATTATTATAAAGTTTCATTAAAATCCATTCAGCAGTTTTTGCGTGAACGAGTAACAAGCATCCATACATCCAAACAAACTTTCGCATTTATGATATTAGTAAGGATTTAAGTCAACTCTGTCGCGAGAAATTTACACTAGGTAGTATTGCTGACTTAAGCATTGACTTGCCTCGAATTTAAATAAAAATACTGACAGGTTTAATTTTATAAACAAGTAGCTTTATCCCGCGGCTTCCCCCGCTTGGGTGTACTGGCTGGAGGCGTATTAGTAATGTCTCGCCAACTTAGTCCGGTAAAGCAGTAAAAGCCTCCACGATGCTAACTGCGGCAGCTCTGCACAAAAAAAAAAACCGCTTGGGTGTCGGTTATCACGGCAGAAATAGCCTATGTCCTTTCTTGGGATCCAAGAATACCCCATATAAAGTTTCATAAAAATCAGTTTAGCGGGTTTCGACGTCAAAGCGCAGCAGACAGTTATTTTAACCGACTTCAAAAAAGGAGGAGGTACTCAATTCGACTGAATTTTTTTATGTTTGTTACCACAGTACTTTTGACTGGGTGAATCGATTTTAATTATTCTTTTTTAATTGAAAGGTCGAGCTTCCCGTGTGGTCCCATTTTATTTTGGTCTAGTTTTGACAGTGGGATCCAAAGGAAAAAAATATGAGACTTATTTTGAAGTCGGTTTTTTTTGTTAGAATTATTGCATTTATGATAGGTGTTTTGTTTTAACCAATACCTAAACGAAATTAATAAATATAAAAAATAATAAAAAAAAATTGTTAAAGTAAAATTATGAGAATATGCATTCAATATGTACACCGTTTTTAATTTTGTCGGTGTATGCACCAAATGCACCGATGTCTACGTTTTAAAAAGTAACGGCCGTTGATAATTATTTCTAATTAAATTCACGTTAACTAGCGGCATTCTCTTGCAACAGTTCATTTGCGAGTACTACTTAATTTTTGTTAAGGGATACACACTAAAAGGCTTTAATTATGAAACTACAATGCCAAGTCAAACCTTGGTCTTCTTATCTAGTATTCTTTTAACGTTAACCTTTCGAGTGGAAGAAAGGTTAAGAAAAATATCTGTCTAATATTAGTTTAATTATTTCTAAGGTTTTCGTAAATGTTCGTGTCGAAATGTCGGAAACTAAAATTTTAAATGAACGGCAATAAAATCACTTTTTTCTTCACTTGAAAAATACTAAGTAACATTAAAAAAAAACATGTATATTTCTAAAGGAAAATTATGTCTATAAATATCTAAGAAACTGGATTTCAAAGCCTGAAACTTTCAGCATTATTTACGACCAATGAAATTCAGTGAAAACGAATAATTAAATCGATAGATGTCAAGAGAAACTCTCGATCAGCGGACATTACTGTCGCAAGCAATGTCTCGTATTATTGGACAAGCGAACGGTAAAAGGCATTTTCTCTTTATACAAATTGTTTAATTGCTTACAAGATTAGGTTGGTTTACGACGCCTGTTTCGTTGGATTGTTAAATTAATCTCGTGTTAGTACTAATTATTTGCTTAGTAATGTGGTAAGCGCTTTCTACTGTGTAAGCTGTGATAATGTCGGGATTTAGTGTTTTAAAACTACCATACTGTGTGTCGTATAGAAAGGCAGACAGAATCAGAACCTCTACATACAATTGAATTAAAAGATTATTAATTTATCTTTTCCATAAAAATATTTGCGATTTTATATGCGAAGATATTTTCAGTCTGCTTGCGACCACGGCCGGTAAGTATTTATGCATGTACGCGCTTATTCCCGTGAATTATATTACTATAAACATGCAGCGCGATAGTTTAAAAGTTAATAAGATATTTTCAGTAGTACAAGTTTATGATTTTATGGCGGCAGGTATGTATATGGTTAAGGACAAACTTTAAATAGACTAATAGCCTAGTTACTTTGAGAATGGACTTAGGCAAAATAGGGCAAGAGTTAAGATTTTCTATAATAAACATAATATATAATTAAAAGATGGCATCAGTAACAAAGTGATTGCAAGTTGAGAAAAAGACTTTGATTTACAGTAGAATACATACATTAGTAATTATATTATTTAAATAAAAGTAATTATCTACCTAGAAGCTTAACCCAGCTTAGAAATCAGAGCCACGATTTCGCTAAATCGTTTATAAGGCCTTATAAAGCGTATCTAACAAGAATATACTCATTTGAAATTTATTGGCCAAGAAATTCAGACGCGCTGAGCAATTACCACACAAGGACAATAATTTATGGCTGCTGTTAAGTATTGAGGCCCTTTACAAGACCATTATAGACTTTACAAGAGGTCAATTAACTATAAATTAAATCTTATTAAATGTATAGTTTTCTGATTGGTGAAGACTTTTTATTAGGTTAGGCCTATAATAATTGGATTTTTGTGAATTAGACATTTGCTTATGTGAATGTAAATTTGCCAGAGGCCTTGTTAAGCAATGGACCAAAATACCTCAATCGAGATTGTACCTCACGTGAAGAGATCACAAACCAATAAAAAAAGACAATATAAATACCACTAGGCTGGGCTGTAAATTGGAATAAATTCTTTATACAAGTCAATTTCAATAATACTAAATTTTTAATTGATTTCAAATCGTCGCCATATTCCGTTTTCTATGTTGATATTATTGAATTTCCTGTAATTTAAAGATATTCTGTAGCAGTTAATTAAAATGCTAATTTTCAATATTATTATGAGCTTTTATGTAAATTTTAATACTTATAATTAATTCGACTATGATTCTAATTGAGTTTTACTGGTTTGGTGTCTCAATCAGTCTTACATTCGCAAAGCATTTAAGTAGTTACCGCGAGGTCTTGGGTTCGACTCCCATGTCAAAACTTGTTTTAAAAGCCAATTTGATTGCTTGTTCGAATTAATAGAAAATTCCCTTATTTGGTACCTGCTAGTTGTATGATAATTAAAAAAAAATACTTTATCTGTTATTTTGGTATTGATTATGAGAACTTACGACCACACTACCTTTCTATGGAAATCAAACAATGTAATATATAATTACTTTCATAAAATTGAAACTATCAAATAACTAAAAACGTGGGAATCTAAACCTTAAGCATTATCAATGGAATTCCAAACTTATTTTGCTTAGCATTCGATTCAAAATTGCTTGTCTTTGATCTTTAGTAATTTAGTTCTATGTAGAGTGCACCTGTATTTTGATATAGCTATTGTTAATGTTATTAACAATAAACCATTGCTTTATATTAAGCAGTATCGGGTTTCTTTGGAATTTGTTTTAATATAAGACATAACATCACGCCTCTACTGGAGGTACTTGTGAGACAATGCTTTATTTAAAACAGTCGAATTTATTTAATTTAAGTACAGATGTTGTCTTACAACCAATTACAGTAGGTAATTAAAATTATATAAGAGACAATAGCACTTATCAACGAATGTTACTTCTGCTATAGTCCAGTCAGCATATGTTTCACCTTTGCACTAATGGTCGTCGATTCGATCCTGAATTGTTGTCATCCACAAATTGTCTCAGCATCAATTTTCCCATTTTTCCGCGCTTTTCTGTTAGGACAAACGGCCGGATTTTGATTCGTTTCTTTATTTTTGAAAGCTGACGTGATTGAGATGGTTTCGAGCTCTAAAAATCAGATAAATAGTGTGTAAGTTATAAGAAAATAACTAAGTTTTGTCGGGGGTTTCTTAAAATTTTAATCTATGTTTATGTAAAAACAAACAAAAATAGCTTTTCCAAGACCATCAGACCATAATTATATCACCTAATAACTTACAAAACTGACCTCAATTCACCACATCTGCTTACCCCATACCTTCTTATCACTGTAGTAGTTATCTTAACGACATTGTTTACGGGGGCCCGCCAGTTAGACCTCTTAGTGTCATGTTACGGCTCCCACTTTGAGAGGCCGCCTTATCGAAATGCTTGCTAATACAAATTAGTGTGTTTACAAGTGTTATGTGATATGGATTTATTGGGTTGGTTTGTTTGTTTGTGTTGAGGAAATAAAAGGTGACAGAAGAAAAATGTGTCTGTTTATTTATTTATTAATAAAAGTACAGCCACATCACATACATTTAACATAAAAACTTAAAATTTACAATTAAGGTGGTCTGATTATTTTTGTTATTTGGCTTTCTGTTTTCTTTCTATCTATTGATAGTTTTGAAGCAGCACAGTTGTCATTTATTATTAACTTTACTTTTTGATAAATGGCAATCGTGCCAAGTCATGTTATAAGAAACATGTTTTTATTATACTCATATAAACATTCCCCATTTAACGCTTTTCAATATAAAATCTGTTATAAGGTTTAGGACGTTTCAGCAGAAAAACAGGCCGACCGACGTCGAAAATTGACAAATATAATGTAGTAAGGACAAATTCAAAATATCCAAACTAAACATTATCATGACATACGACTGAAAAAAATATTTTGAACGAGCTCGACCTTACCTCTTCACTTAAAATCAAGCAAAACCGCGCTCAATCCCTACTTAGTTAAAAGCATCTTTATTGCGGCATCATTAGCGACCGATACCATTATTACACCGATACCGATACCGGTATTATCTCGTAAACGATATCGTGACAAATATGACGACAAATTAACGGCTGTGCATTAGCAAATGATCTTTATATCAATGTGGAGCGTGGGCGACTGTTTACTGTTATACGATGTTGGGAGATGTTGAGGAACATCACACTAAAAGTAACTACCTACTTTGACTAATGGACTTCTAGTATAACGGCCCGACTTGAGAAACAGACGATTTCAGAGATTCTGCGTTGAAAAAAATGGAATTCAATTTGTCTTTGAACCTTAGCCGAAACTACGGCCATCCCTACATGACTCATTGGTTAAAATATATATAATTGTTTATTTTATTAATTGTCCTTTATACTAATACTGGCCAGTACTTGTCCTAATTCTCGGTAAAGATATCTTCTGATACAGAGAAAGCAAAACTGACGACCTGACTTCACAGCTACTAGATTTAAATAAAAAAAAATAAAAATATCTTTATTGTACAAAAATAAGCAAATGTGATCACTGATCCTGGTCTAAACATGGCTTCATCCGCATGAAGGTAGAACCTTATATTACCTTTTTTTGCCATATATAAGGTGCTATAAAAACATCTGCCACGGCTTTAATGGGAGGTAGTATTGTGTTTATAGATTACAATAGTAAAGATAAATTATTGATTATTTATCATTTTTTTTTTCATACAAATAAAATAACGTATAAATTTCAATTGATTTATTAGTATAAAACCATCCCGTGTAAGTAGTTGCACTTTTAAAACACTTGTATGCCTGCGTTTTATTGCGTACCTAGTAGATTATGTAGTGACGAACTAGTCAGCTGATTAGTTTTCATTCACAGAAAAGATGGAAAGAGATAGCAGTTGTTTTCATTGACGAAGCGTCACATTGCGCGTAATTTGTGAACCACGTTACGCAGAATAGAGTCAACGTTAATTTAACTATTTTAGTCTCTCAAATTTAATTAACTGTTCCGGGGTACGAAAGTTCTTCACTATTGTAATCTATAAACACAATACTACCTCCCATTAAAGCCGTGGCAGATATTTTTATAGCACCTTATATAAGACAATACTGGGTTCGATTCCCACCCAGGACAAATGTTTGTGTGATGAGCATGATCATTTGTTCTGTGTCTGGGTGTAATTTATCTATAATATGTATTTAGAAACATATAAGTATGTTTATCGGTTGTCTGGTTACCATAACACAAGCTCTGCTTAGCTTGGGATCAGATAACCGTGTGTAAGTTGTCCCGGAATATTATTATTATTATTAATACTCTAAATGTTCTTGTGTCATTGTTACAGGGTGTAACTGTTCGTCGATCGGCGCGGAGAGCAACGTGTGCGACATCCGGACCGGACAGTGCCGCTGCAAGCAACACGTTACGGGCAGAGCCTGTGATACGTGCGAGGTGAACTACTATTTGTATAAATAGTTCTAATTCTAGTTATTGGAAGTCTTGCGCAATGAACAAAATGACAATCAAATAGGTTGATTTATATGACCTATATAGCTACGGTGGATTTCGTATGAAAAGAAATCGTTTATTCTGCACAAAGGCCTAAAAAAGCAGTCTGCTTGCGACCACGACCTGTGTAACCCGGTCGGAACGTCAAGCCCTAAAAATATTTAAGCATGTACGCGCTAATTCCCGTTATATAATTTTACTATAAACATGCAGCGCGATAGTTTAAAAGATAGTACTAAAAACACGTTTACACGTCTTTGTCATTTTAAAGGATTGCACACATTGACCAATTGTGTATCAAGGCATTGCCTTTGTCATAGTGTCACTCATTACCGTCCTGTCGTGTATTTAGTTACCAGCATACAATCAACTCTACCTAGACCACCCAACAAACTTAAATTAGGATACCTTCCAACATAAAGTCCCACATAATGTCTGCACTTTCCATTGATATTCAAGCGACATTGGTAGGAAATGTCCGCGTGACATTTCACGCAGTAACAACCGACGGCCGGGAAACGGAGCGGAATTTATACTCCGCCACTGTATGACGAGACAGAGACGTACTTACTACTGGAAATTATATTATTTATGGTAACGGAAAAGGAATAAGTAGGAATGCCAACGGTAACATGCGAAAACGATGAAAAAATAACGTCTGCCCGTGACCATGATCAAATAAAATCTAAATCTAAAATAAACCGCGACGATATCCGTAAAAAGTATTTTTTTTTTCAATGTCTAACATTTGCATAAATCTAAGAAACCATCACCTCCCGAGCCCTTTTCCCAAACTATGTTGAGGTCGGCTGTCAGTCTTACGGGATTTAGCTGAAAACCGTATTTTACATGGAGCGACTGCCTATCTGACCTCCACAACCCATTTTACTGGGTAATACAGTATCCCATAGTAAGACTGGATGTCAGAATTGACTTAACGACTGCCAGAGATCTTCGTATGACAGTCGGGACCCACAGTTTAACGTGCTTTCCGAAACACGGAGGGGTCTCGGTAAGTTATAAATGGTCACCCATCCACGGACCAACCGCGGCTAGCGCGGCTTAACCTGTATTATCGGTCAAACCGTACGGCCTACACTTAGCCACAAGTCCCTCTATAAATCTAAGAAACCAATATGAAATAATAACCGCAAGAACTTTAAACCTCAAATAAGAAATTGCTTTTCTAGCTTTATGAATCAATCTGTAAACAATAAGCACTAAAGATGATGCTAGTCTGCGATTGTCTTTGTTTGTCAGAGAAATAAAATGTACCTAGCCAAAGTATTTTAATTCATTTCTTGCTATATCCCAACGCACACCATTCATTCAACAGCTCAAAACAAATTACAACAAGTACGAGCTACGTAAAATAGTTTGCCTGCCGTTATGAAACTGTGCACTTAACTCCAAAATCATAATTTATGAATCATCCACGACATTTATCTCGATGGAATAGTGTTGCAACAAACTTCAAAGAGAATTATAACAGAAATGAACCGAAGTGTACTCGTTGTCACTATAATCTATGCCACAGGGACGGACTACAAGATCTTATTTAAAAGTAGCGAGTAGAGAGTTTTTAGTTAGCGCTACAGAAAGTAGGTATATATTTTATTCTGGTTTGGATTATTATTATTACAATATGATTTTATCATGTTGTATAGAGCAAGATGCATTGACATATGCATTAATTTATGTGATATATTTATTTAATTAAATGTGAGTCATCACTATAAGATTTTTTTTTAATTATGGAGCTATAAATTGAAAATAATAATTTAATCAATAAAAACGAATGTAGCAGAAGTTTAGAATAATAAATTAATAATAAAACCTAAATATTTAATGGGAACTTCATGTCAAGGAAGGTCAAATCAAACCAACTTTCCAAAAACCTTAATTTTCGCTCCCAAATCCGGCCCTGCCGCTCATAATACCAATAATTGGTGTCGGCCGTATCGAAATTGTACCGCGGACTCTCAATTAAATGTCACTGGAAGTTGCCAAGTATTCGCGAATGTAGGACATAGCTGGCAAATATCTTGCGGACATAATCACGGACACTCCGACACTCGGGCACAGATGCTGGAGTTTAAATACCTTTCAAATTGTGATTAGGATTTAATGGGAGCTAATTTGTGGACACATAATCTTGTGTTCTTTCATCTAGGTATTAAACTGTCTCTGTTTATAATAGTACACACT
Source organism: Autographa pulchrina (assembly GCA_905475315.1). NCBI lineage: Eukaryota > Metazoa > Arthropoda > Insecta > Lepidoptera > Noctuidae > Autographa > Autographa pulchrina. The sequence goes on along the minus strand of FR997765.1, from coordinate 14,223,106 downwards.
ACACATGGTCTATAACGTTGGCATGCCAACTGTAATACGTGCTACGTGGTTTTTATCCTCGCATCGCCCAAACATTCGCGTGTTATGACTCAGCAAACGACGGACATTTGTGCGCCCATCGTTAAGGCAGTTCACCGTTTGGCTGTCTCAGGAATCTTGCCCATGATAACCACTCTTTGGATGTGCAAACTATCGCAAAACGGGATTGATGAAGAACGCAATAAAAACAATATTTCAATGAATATGTTTTTCTTTTAATAATAATAATAATATCCTGGGACAACTCACACACGTTTATCTGATCCCAAGCTAAGCAGAGCTTGTGTTATGGTAACCAGACAACTGATAAACTTACTTATATATTTCTAAATACATACATAATATTATAGATAAAGTACACCCAGACACCAGAACAAATGATCATGCTCATCACACAACATTTGTCCTGGGCGGGAATCGAACCCACGACCTCCGCAATAGCAGTCAGGGTCACTAACCACTAGACCAACAGGCCTGTCAATTTATTTAACTTAATAAATATGCTTGGCGTAATAATACACTTGAAAAATACCTTACACCCATTTAAATGTAATGGCTCCTACACACAGTGCCGGCGGCAGTGCCGCCGGGCGAGCCGCCGGCCAAGCCGCCGTGCGCCCGGCGGCATTCAAAGCCGCCGGCTTTGCCGCACAAAGGAGCCGCCGGCATGGCCGCCGGGCTGTGCCGGCGGGTTATGCGGCTTGCCGGCGACATTTCATTTGTCATTGTCACCACTACTGCGGTTTGTTTGTGTGACGTCTATGTAAATATGAATGATGCTTGGCGGCTTTGCGCGGCTTGTGCCGGCGGCTCGTATTGCCGGCGGCATAGCCGCTCGGCATAAACCCGGCGGCATTGCCGCCGGCACTGTGTGTAGGAGCCATAAGAAGGGCTATTTAAAAATAAAATTTAATTTATATTCTAATTCGGATAAATGACATTGCAGTAGTTAAAGCTAAATTATTGTATTTTGATAGCTTTTAAAGCGTAAATAAACGTTCCATTAGATAGAAAGTGGGCTTAACATATTATTAATGTCAAATATACCGCAATAATATCCTTTATTACTTGTTTAATTCGCTGAAATAGTTATACCGGAGTGCATGACCTGCATTAAAATCATTACGGCAGTTATTTAACGATGCCGATGTAGGTAGAACTTATAGAAATATACCTATTAAAAGTTTGTTCGAAATAACTTTTCGTAACGCCCTATAAGAATTTCAGACATGAATACCATACTACTACAATTATATATACCTAACATACATATAACATATATAGGGTGTGGCTGAAATACGTGGTCATGTTTTTCCTACTTAAAAAGGTTATTAATAAAATAAGTTATATTCAAGAACACGTATTCATATCAAGCAGATGCTGTGATACTAAAATCTCAGAATAAATCCACTCAAATCTGAATAAACACAAACTAATAAATTACCTAGATCAAAGCTAATCCTAGATTAGGCTAATTCCTTATGAGTCATTAATACTAAGATCGAGCTCGATAAATTGTAATTAAGGAACCTCGTACACTGTACTTATAAGGGCAGTGTACACTATCCGGCCAATATGGTCATGCCAAGGTGTCTTATTAATTACACGCCCACACTTCGCTTGTAAAAGTCACGTGTAATAGGGATATATTTCTTAGGTACAATGTCTTATTATTCAGATGGTTTATTTGGTATAAATTAGTATAGTTGAGTATACAAAAGCATATTTGTATAAGTCTAGATTAATATTAAAATCAGGTGATAAGATTGACTATTTGATATTGGATAATTAAACACAATTACTGCCAAATTACTACTTCGTATCCGAACGAGCAAATTATTTTCTTGTCATCAGTAGGTGCACATACAATCTTGTGAATTTACTCTAAAAATTTGTTCTACGCACTGGGCATCGTTTTGTGCTATCCGCAACTGTTTTTAATACTGAACACCTATCCACGGAGGAACAGAAAACAAAAGACTGACACCCTAGGTTTTGAACTAAGTCATTCCTCTAAGGTTTTCAGTCTAGAAGTTTATCCGTGCCATAACCTAGACAGAAGTAGTTTGAAGCCTATCGGGCCACCAAGAAGGCTGACTTAACTTGCGTAGAACGCATTCATGATGGTATCTGTAACACATTCTTGTGCGTGAAACAGTTGCTGAGCGCCGAGGGATACTAAACCATTCTGCTAACGTTAACAGAAGATAGGTTCTAACTTCTAAGCTACTTAGTTAGTTCTTTAAAATAACTATATACAATAAAGTAACGTCACCGTGTACCTATGTATGTTTTTTTGACCCCAACATACCGTCAATAAACTTTATTTTTTATGTACATCCCTAGGTCTCGGTAGGCGTGTAGACTCTGACCGTTAAGTAATTGCTAAAAGTAATAGGTAATTCAATTCAGATGACCTGAAATTTATTCGTGGTCACCTTCATTCGTGCATTGAAACGAAAGGTGTATAGTTTCTGAACTTAACAGACTGTCAAATATTTTTATACCCACAATAAAATGTCAGTATACGTTGTTCTTATAGTAAATGCCGTATTGGCCTAACGCCAGTGGGACATTAAATTGATAGATTAGTATAAACAGACCTATGATTTCAAGATGCGATTAAATTTAGATTATATATCGAGGTCACCGGGTTACGACAAATGTTCATCTCGATTGGATTCTGCGTGATAAACAAGAAGTAATAGACGAACTTAATGTGTGTTACATTAGTTTGATGATCTCTGCGCATCGAGCAAATATTTGTGCAATTCCCAACGCCTTTAATGTAACTTCATTAGTTACGAAGCCATTATTTAGACATCATCAATAGAAAAAATCCAAGGTATTCATCATTATATTATTAAAATTACACAATATTAAAATCAACATTTAAGTAAATATCCCAATGTAGGTATAATGAATTTTGTTTAATTAACTAATCGTCTTCTTAAATCTTAGACTCACACACACATAAATTAGAATATACCTACAAAAAAAATATATTTTGTTTCTAAGAGTTCTAGTTTTAGAACCTATTTTTTTGTGTTCAGGAAGGCTACTGGGGCCTGCAGCTGGGCGGGTGCCGGCGCTGCGCGTGCGGCTCGGGCGCGTCGGCGTGCGACCCGGAGAGCGGGGCGTGCGCATGCGCGGACGGTGTCGGCGGCGCGCACTGCGATACCTGCCTGCCCGGGTACTATGGGTTTGGGCCCACTGGGTGTCTACGTAAGTATTATTGTACCTAATTGAATTATTGCTTCTTATATTTAATAAATAGAGTCCTCTTCTCTAATAAAAATGGAAAAAGAATTTACTGGATTGTGCTAATTTCTAAATGTACCATCTTTTGTTTCAAAATGAAGGCTAAGCCAGATGCAGTCGCTAAAATGCACTAAAAACAACAGTTTGGTTCCAAATTGCTCCCGTCACAGGGAGAAACTTAAAAAAATGCTTTCTTCTTTCAAAGAAGTCTCTCCAGTCATGTCCTTATTAAAAATAACCCATGCCCTAAACTGATGTAATTCTCTTTCCATCATCATTTCGAATTTTATCATTTTGAGCCTATCATCTTAACCATGTCTATCTAGCCTGGAAATCAATCCACCACCTTATATGTATGTTTGACGACCTCCGTGGTCGAGTGGCGTACGCACCGGTTTCAAGGTGTCGCTAGCTCTGAGGTCCCGGGTTCGATCCCCGGACGGGTCAATGTAGAAACCAACTTTTCTACATTGTCCCGGGTCTGGGTGTATGTGGTACCTTCGTTGTTTCTGAATTCCATAACACAAGTGCTTTAGCTACTTACTTTGGGTTCAGAGCAATGTATGTGATGTTGTCCGCATTTATTTATTATTTATTTATTTTATTATGTATGTATGTTCTTGTGTTAAGTCAAACAGAAATTATTATTTTTCCTCAAAATTCCTTATTTATTTTTCATACATATTTTTTTTGTCAGCATGTCCGGTGTGCACGGACGGCAAGGTCTGCTCGCCGCAGAGCGGGCGCTGCGTGTGTCCGGGCGGGTCCATGGGCGCCGGCTGTCGGCAATGCGCGCGCGGCTACTGGGCTGTCGGCAATACCTGCAGGCCGTGTAGCTGTGGGGCTGGGGCTGTGTCTAGTGAGTATTGGATATTGTGTTTATAGACTGATGTCCTTCTGTAGGTAAAAAAAGAGTCCAATTTTATGTGTGTGCGGCTTATTTGTTTACCTACTAAATAAATACTGATTAAATACTAGATAAGCTAGTTGGTAACTAAGGTGGTCAAATTAAGTCGAACTAAACAATCTTTATTTGCTAGTTAATTATTTTTTACTGCATATAAGCATAGCATATGTTTTTTCAACCTTAATACGTTATTTTATGCGCCAAGCTGTCATTCATAGATAAGCGAGCTGAAGCTTCAACATACACTCAAAAGTAGTTTCCTAAAGAAATCGATAATTGTTTACCAGCTGACTCTTCATCCATTTCCAGACACATGTGACCCCCACACGGGCCAGTGCAAGTGCCGCTCGGGCTGGCAGGGGGCCACCTGCGAGGAGTGCTCGCGGGGGCACTACGGCCCCAAGTGCCGGCCCTGCCAGTGCCACGTCGCTGGTACGACGGACTGTGAGGACGGCGTGTGTCCCTGTGACGAATGGGGGAAGTGCCCTTGTAAGGTATGTCATGTCTGCTTTAGAGATGGTTATCGGCTTACCAGTGAAGTCAGATCGTGATGCGAACCTCGAATCCACTTGTAACAAATTACCTTGATATTGAAATGGCATTTAATACGATTTTAACTATTCCGTATTTTTAATTTTTTAAGATCAAATTGTACTTCATGGCATGCAAAAGCTTATTGAATAATCAAAAAGATTTTTTGCTTTTCAGGAGAACGTAGTAGGTGAGCTCTGCGACAGCTGCTTAGAGGGCACGTTCGGACTATCAGCTGTGAACCCTTCAGGGTGCACCGCCTGCTTCTGCTTCGGGCGCGTGTCGCAGTGCGTGCAGGCGGAGCTGGCGCGCGCCGCCCTGCACGCAGCCGCGCCGGTGCATCTCACACTGCAGCGGCCGCGGCATGACCTTATTACAACTGTGAGTGAGATTGGGAGGTTTTTAAATAAATAATAAGCACAAAAATGAACACATACATTGCTCTGAACCCAAAGTGAGGAGCACTTATGGAAACAGACGCAACGAAGGTACTCAAACAACCGGACCCGAGACCTTTAGAAACGATTTCTCTTAAAATGCAACTGTTTAAATTACAAACACTGTCCTAGATTTCAGGACAACCCTTTTCAGGTGCGAATAAATATTAATAACACAAAATATTTTCATTCGTTCTGCAGATGGACCAGGACTCCCTGCTAGCCATCCACACCCACACTCCAGACGCCACCATCACGCTGCCATGGCCCCCGGTCCCCGTGTACGTAGAACTCGACAAACGCTTCGTGGGGGACCGCGTGACGTCATACGGGGGCTCGCTGCGGTTCCGCGTCGAGGAGGAGGGGGGCATCGAGCTCAGTAAGGAAGTGCTGGCCAGGTTCCCGCTTGTGAGATTGTATACTAAGAGCATCGTGTTGGAGTATTTTGAGGTGAGTTTCCTATCAGTAGGTACTAATGATCTTAAGTTAGGCCTAAAAATTTGTGCAGCTTCCCCGATTTATGGAACGTTGATCGATTTGTTCTGTTGTCATATCTACTAAATAAGATGGTGATTGGTGGAATAAAACACTAACAACCAGTGCCAATCACGGCGCTTGATTTATGGTTTGACAGGCTTTCAGAAACCGAGGCATAGACTTCCAGATTCAATGTTATATCTAGGTGACTTTTTAGTTTTTAACATAACATTAGCCAATTCTTTTTCTGTTTTGTAATGATTTTTTAATAATAATAATAATAATATTCCGGGACAACTCACACACGGTTATCTGATCCCAAGCTAAGCAGAGCTTGTGTTATGGTAACCAGAGAACTGATAAACATACTTATATATTTCTAAATACATACATATTATAGATAAATTACACCCAGACAACCAGAACAAATGATCGTGCTCATCACACAAACATTTGTCCTGGGTGGGAATCGAACCCACGACCTCCGGTATAGCAGTCAGGGTCACTAACCACTAGACCAACAGGCCCGGTAATCTTAAGGTTCTTATAAAAACTCCGCCCAAATGCCTCATCATACACTAAAACTAACCCCTTCTACTCCCCAGCACGCCCCTGGCGTGAACGGCAGCCACAGCGTGCGGCTGCACGAGTCGCTGTGGGTGGTGCGCGGGCGCGGCGTGGCGTCGCGCTCGGCGCTCATGCTGGCGCTGCGCGGGCTCGACAAGGTGCTCGTCAGGGCCACCACCAGGGCTCCTACGCATCATGAGCATGTGCATGCATTGTAAGTCACGTTTGGAGATTTTACTTCTAGTTTCAAGTTAGCTGAGAAAGGAAATTTTATAGCAACCCGATAGGAAATTATCGAATAAAACGCAAAGGAGAATGACCATTTCCAGTATCGCTTCAATCTAAATTGTGCCATAAGTTGGTGATAACAATAATTCCTTTTTTTAATTTAAAAGCCTATATATCTAATAGTAGATAATCATAACTTCCCCGAACAAAAGCTGATAAAAATAAAAGTTTTTGTTTTGTATGTAGGTACTTATCAACTTCGTACATTCCTCCATACCTACACTACACTCATTCAAAACGATACCATAAATAGTCACGCGAAGCGAGTGTTTTTGTGTTTCATTACGATTTACTTTTAAGAAGTGTCTTTTAATAATGTCATATCATGGGTCACGTGGAATTAGAGATGTAAAAAAACTCGAGTCTTTGAGTCTTAATTCGATAGACTCGGCTCAATTTTACAAGACTCGGTGTACTAACAAAACTCAGAGCCTTGAGTCGAGCCGAGCTCCAGTCCTTTCTCGAAAACTCGAGCGCCAAAATAGAACTCGTATTTCAAAAAGAGCTCGAGTCTTAAAAACAAGCTCACGTCTCAAAAAGAACTCGAGTCTTAAAAAGAGCTCGAGTGTATCGAGTCTTGAGCGTATCAAGGTTGATTTATTTAAAAATACCAATTTTTATTGTTTTACTTCCTATAATATATTCTTCTATGTTATATTTTAACTTCTATATTATTATTATTCTATATTCTTCCTATATTATTTTTATTCCGACTTATATTTTATTCCCTGTTTATTTATAAAGGAACTCCAAATGGAAAATAGGTATGGGTCGTTTTCGCGAAACGTAACGTAACTAGTGTCTTCGAACGCGTCACCTGTTTTGTAAACTAGTGATTTTTCATATTCTATTCGGTGATTCGACATGGTGATTTTATCAAAGTATTACAGTTATTAGCGAAACGAAAAGACAAAACGGTTAAATTACGTTACGTAAGCTTGAAGTTTTTTGAACGGATAAGTTTTTGTAACTGACGTAATACTAAACAAATAAACTTCCCTTCATACTTTAATCAGGCTTGGGACTGACTGCATCGAATAATTTATTCAGTCAGTATAAATAAATCAATCAGTATAAATAACTAGTAGGGTCACATAATACGCGCGAAAGAAGTGACATATGCTGGCAACGTAGTTTTGTTTCGTTTCTTATTCGATCACTGCATTGTAATGTAACTAGTTACAAAAATCACGTGATTATGTGCGACTGTGTGCTATTTATCGTAACTAGTGACGTGAAATAACGCCCATACCTAATGGAAAAGAAGTTGAGCGCGACTCGTCGCGTGAAACGACTCGAGCTCGAATAAAGACCTGAGCGCCATGTTGCGCTCGAGTCTCTATGTAGACTTAAGTGCTCTAGTCTGGGGGTCGTGTTGTAACTAGTCGAGCTGTGCTCTTTGTCAGCTGAGCCCAAAATTTAGGACTCAAAAGACTCAAGTTCTTTACATCTCTACGTGGAATGCGTTTGTCACCGAGAGAATCATCACAGAGTACTTTAAAAAGGGTTAATAATCATTAGGTACGTTATTAAGATTGGGGCACGCTTGTACCACCCAACGAGATTACTAGAGTCTACAAGCAGTTCTTCATAATAATACGACATAATGAATTTCAAGTCCCAGCTCTATTTTTAGATGATATTTTTGACGAATATGTGTATAAAAATGTAGAACTTGATGTGTAGTTGTGTACCTACCACACTTTTATTTAATAAACTTATGTTTTGAGTATCTGCAGTATTTATTTAAAATGCCTGTGTGATTCGCATTTCCAGTTATTTTTTTTTTATATCAGTAGACTGACAAACGGTAAGATCTGGCTAAGAAAGAAGTACCTAAGTGTTCATTGTTGTCTATGGACATTTCGAATACACTTAGAATTGCTAATATTATGTTGATGATGAGGTACTAAAAAGTAGTCACTGTTCTAGCAGCATAAAGTAGGTGGAAACGAATCCCCCTACTGCTAGCACAACTTACAGATTCCCTGGCCTCTGTCAAAACTCAATAAAAATAGCTAGTTTGATTTTTCTTATTCTAACAAGATGAAATCTGTAAAAATGTTTCGTAAAAAGAATCGCTTTTTACAACTAATTCAATTCAAAACTACGGCAAAATGCGGAGAATTATAAAAAAAAAATACTGTATTTAAAAGTACCTTAATCATACTTTACATTAAGATATATTACATTGTGGCACAATATATTTGATAACGATACTAAGTGCCATAGTCACTTGGTCATTCTCCTTTATTTATTGAAATAATTATCGTATGTGATGCTAGTTATCATTAATTAATCATATAAACGAACTGATGGAAATAAGCTTCCCCAAGTTTCACAAAAAGTCGATCTTTCGTCGTCTGCAAGTGCGATATGAGATTCAGTATATTTTAGTCCGTCAAACTTACAGATTCCATTCAAGATTTCTTGTCTTAACAATTTTCTAATCGCGCTTAAAAGAAACATCAATAAATAATATTAAATGAAAGTCTCGCCCAAAACCGAAACTCACCGTTAAAATACTCATTATTAAAAAAACCGCCCTATATTCCTTCAGACTGCTAAACGTATCCCTGGACACGGCGATCCCTGGGCTGAGTCGCTCGGAGCCGGCGCTGGGTGTGGAGCTGTGCGCGTGCCCGGCGGGCTACAGCGCCAGCTCGTGCCAGAAGCCCGCCGCCGGGTTCTGGCTGCCGCCGCCGAGGGTGCGGATGTCGGCGGTGGCAGGAACCATCGTCATCAACTTAGAAGGAGACGCACAGCCCTGTGTGTGCAATGGAAGGGCGACGGAGTGTGATCCCGATACTGGTGCATGCTTGGTAAGCGTTTTTTTAACATTTGGCATTATTAAATTACTCGTAATGTGGGTAATGTAACTTATAACATTTTTTTTGTCTAATTTGTCAAATGAGCATAACAATGGGCTATAAAGTGTACTAAATTAGTAAAGTTTATTGTATTAGTATAATTATGGAGGACTGATGGCAGATAAAACGGAAAAATTAAATGATCCTCATCCTTATCCCCCCCCCCCCCCAGAACTGCACTGCTGGCACTGGAGGCGCGCGCTGCGAGGTGTGCGCGGCGGGGTACTACGGGGCCCCGGGGCGGGGGGCCGGCTGCCAGGCCTGCCCCTGCCCCTCCCGCGCTAAGAACTTCGCGGAGGCCTGCGCCATGCAGGACGGCAGGCTGCAGTGTCTGTGTAAACCTGGTGAGCTTAGAATATATAATGAAGTAGAAATATGAATGTTTTAGTTACAAAATACATAACCTATCAACTGTAAATTGGTGTAGGTAAATGCTGATAGTTTTTTAGGCTTTCTTATATTTTTTGTGTAAAAAAACCTGCATTTAATTAGTTGAGATTTAAAAAAGAGGCGGTCAATTTACTTGCCCATAAATGTTTCCACAGCTATTCGATACTAACCTTAACAACACATAAAGCATAAAAATAGGACAACCGACATATCTGTGTATACAATCTTCTATTCTCACTTCTATATATCAAATCTTGAGTAGATATTAAAAGAATCTTCACCCCCAGGCTACGCCGGCCCCGAGTGCGAAGCATGTGCGTCGGGCTACCGCCGCGGTGCGGGCGACGCATGCGAGCCTTGCGGGTGTGCGGCGGCCGGCGCGCGGGGCCCGCACTGCGACGCGCGGGGACACTGCCGCTGCCGGGACTTCGCTACGGGGCCCCGGTGTGATCAGTGCAGGCAGCCACGGACGTATATGGATGAAACTGGATGCGTAGGTGAGTAGGTACACACGAGAAAAGCAGTTATAGTGTAAAGGAAGGAAAAATGAATAACATTGTTAATTAGTTCATTAATTACAATTTATTTTGTAATGAAGAATATCCTCTTTACGTATCATATAAAAAGATTTTTTGATATTTGAGCTCGCTAGATTCGAAATTTCATAACTAGCTACCCTGAGACGAAATGAAGAAAAAAACCCAGGCATCACTGCCTCTTTAAAATCCAGTCCAAGACAATCATAATTTAATATTGTGTAAGTCCTTTCCATACTGGCCCTTTAAAGAAAGATCTAGATCGACCTGAGCAAACCTATGCCTCAGGATGTGTTGTGTAACGTATAAATTATTTCGCTTCTGTTCACAAATTTCATCTCATTTCCAGCGTGCGACAACTGCACACAGACACTACTCGACTCAGTTGAACAGCTAACACGAGAACTACGTACAAAAGCGGATCCCACAGAATTGAGTCGGATACCAAAACCCTTCGCCGCCGTCCGCGAGTTCTCCCACAACGCCACCACACTTAAATCTAGTCTCAACCAACTAAAAAATAGTTTAGTCAATACTAAAAACTTAGAGGAACTTGTAGGAGATCTAGAGAGTAATGAACATAGGGTATTCACTGAAGCGAATGCTTTGAAAACGGAAGCTATAAGGCGTGATAAGGTGGCAGATTACTTGAGTTTGGAGGGCATGAGTGCTTTGGAGGAAGTTTTGAAAGTGAGAAGGAGAGTGAGTGAGCAGGTTGAGGCGTTGGATGAGTTTGCTCGAGGGGAGAAGCATCTCAGCGCTCACAGAGCTATTAAGGAGGCACGGCACCTGTTGAGGCAGATCAAGGATTTGAAGCTGATTGATTATGTGACGGGGGCTAATGATGTTTTTGATTCTGTAAGTATTTTAACTAAGTACTATACTTAAAAAACAGTTAACTAGGAAGAACATTATTTTCTTAAGGTATTTTTTTAATTATTTTTTAATCAGGATAAATTTGTCTGCAGACATTGCACAGTCCAGTGAAGCAGTAAAAGCGTCCAAAGCTAACTGCGTCTGCCTTTTGTTAAACGTATTTTCCGACCCTCAAATACCTTAAAAGCACACTATACGAGCAATTTAAACTTTGTTATGGCTCCAGCCAGCAAAACCTTAAACGTACTATATTCGCAGGCACATCTCCAATCAACAGCAGTCCAGGAGCGTAACTACCGGCTGGAAGACATGTACCGTCGCTTACAGAGCTTACGCACAGCACTGGACAGCTGGGAGAGGAAGGCGGCCGACCTGCAGGAGCTGTCGCAGCTGGTGTGGACGGCGGACGACACTGTGGCCGCGCTGCGGGAGCGGGTGCGGCCGCGGCTGGCCGCTGTCCGGGATATAGGGCTCCGCTGCCGGCTGGTGCTCGAGGTAGACACGTCTTCTTAAGTGAATATATAATGTGAAAAACATCACACAATTTGCTCTAAACTCAAAGTAAATAGCTAAAACACTTGTATGATTAATTCGAAAACAACAAAAGAATCACAAACATCTAGAGTCCACACTCTTTAATTTCTAAAAGGAAACAAATCTCTAATCCCTTAAAACATGTCTTTATCCACCGCATCCATCCAATCTTTGACATTTACCTATTATACCTTTCTTCCACAGGACATAACAACGTTATCAGCGAACAACATCACCGACGACATCAGGGCGTCGCTCCTGCAGGGCCAGACGCTGGGCATCAGGTTCCCGGCGCTGGCCTCCGAGCTGGCGGCGCTGACCCTGGCCGCGGAGGAGAAGGAGGGCATCCTGTACAACCTCACGCCCGTCTACAAGCAGAAGTATCTGGAGGCTGTCGAGAAACATGTCGCAGAGTTGGGGGTTAAAGCCAAAGAGTATAAGAAGTGAGTTTTTTACTTTCGTAATTTCGCGAAATCTACATATTTTAAGTATCGGATTGGATCTGTTAATTTCCACCCCTGAAAGGTCATGTGGGGTAGCAATCGTATAATGGCTTCGTAATTTATATGATAAATATGTAAACAGACACGAGTTTTAGAAAACACAACTGTAATACTTACAGTCTTACATGTAAGGTTCAGTTTGCCCTACAACTTAATATTTTGTGTTACTTTTTCAGCAGTCAATTTAAATCAGTTTACTTAATACTTGACAGTCTAAAATGAACTTTATATAACATTGACATTAAGTTGATGTTCCTTTAAGGGAAAAAAAAAAACGATATTTGCCATCTGGTTTAGAATAGAATAGAATAGAATAGGTTTAGGTTGCTCCTTTCTTTCGCCTTCGTTTCATACCTTTAAACTGTATTCCTTTCCAGTTTATTCGCGGGCAGTCGCGCGGCCGCGTCTCTGGGCGTGTCGGCGGCGCAGGCGTGGGCGCGCGTGGCCGCGCAGGTGCGGGACGCCGCGCGCGAAGCCGACGCCGCCACCAAGGCCGCCGCCGCCGCCACCTCGCTGGCGCACGGGAATGTTCCCATGGCACACAGCGCGGCTAAGGGGAAGACGGCCTCTGAGGACCTGAAGAGACGAGGCGCTGCGGTGCTGGCGAAGGCTGAGGGTATGTTTGTGTGTTCAAACAAAGAACGTTTCTAAATAGTAAATATGTGCCTATTCTTATCATAAATCAGAACATCAAAATCTCTGTTTCAACAGCACAGTATTAAAGTCAATTATTTTTCAACAATTAAACTGACATTGTTGAAAATAATCGGGTCATTTTGAAAGGCACAAAAAAAAATCAGAAATAATTTTTACTTTCTATTTTTGTGTTTTTTTTTTTTTTAATTGTTGTAAGTTTTCACGGTATTCAGCTAAATCTGAAGTGAAACTGTAAGAACCAAATAGCTTGCAAAGACACAAGACAGAAGACTTAACACGAATTAACATTATCCACAGAGCTCCGCAACCAGCTGGAGCACCTGCGTCGCGGGGCCGACCTGGTCAGCGTGGTGCTGCGAGGTCTCGGCTGGCAGGAGCGCGAGCTGAGCGGGCGGCCGCGCGCCAACGTGCAGGCCACGCTGGCCGCCGCCAACGAGCAGGCCGACCGCGTGTTCGCCAGCACCCGCGTGCTGTACGACGAGGCCAGTGAGCTGCGGCGGCGGGTCAGGTACCACCTGCGGAGACAGCTGGCTGAGCTGCAGCGACATGGGGATACCGCGCTGGGAGCTGCGCAGGAACATGGTAAGGGGGATGAGATTCTTAAGTGAAATGAAATTTTAATGTTTGGATTTGTAAGAGACAGTTAGATATTATAAATGTGTTTAATAATAAATAGTTAATGTATTAGTTTAAGAAGTTTATCACAGGTATTATTTTCGTAGATAATTTCATACAATTGAAGTGGTGATTTTTTCCTGAAAAATATTGATAGCGTAGTCTTCTTGTGTATTAATAAACTTCCGTTTAGAGTCTTTCCCTCTTTCTATTTGGGACGTTTCTCAAGAAAGGAAGCTTTAAAAATTAGACGCTATTAATTTCAATTACGTTTTCTGAACTCTACTAACAGCGACTTTAAAAAAAATACAATTAATATCAAGCAATAAATTTAGATATCCAAATTACAGAAAAACATGATTCTAATAACCATCATATTTATCCAGTATCGCAGATCCGCGGCAACACAGTCCGCGGCGCGGAGACGGCGGACGCGCTAGCAGGTGCAGCGGCCGCACGCGCGCGCCAGCACGAGCACGCCGCGCGCACGCTCGCGCCCGCCGTACGCGCGCTCAGGGACCAGGTGCTGAAGGCCAGGCACGCTGCTGAGGCTGTAAGTTGGGACTTGCTGTATACTTGTTATACTTATGACCTGTCAATCATGAATAACATTACCGTAAATTAATGCAAAAGACATAATTTACTTCAAAAAGCCTTTATCTAGTTGGTTGTCTACAAAGAGTTATAAACTATTTAATTCCCAAAAACTTCCAATTCGATCCAAATTGTTTTGCTTGTGTTTTTATCAAAAGTGTCGTGGTGGCCTAGCGGTTCAATGAACGGATTTGTATGCAGAAAGTTGAGTTGTTGAACCCAGGCAAGTACTAATGTGACTTTTTCAAAGTCATATGTACTTTCTTAATTATTCTAAGACACTTCTGACAAACTGTGAAGGAAAACTTCGTGAGGAAAACTGGACTCTAAAATTTGGGATCTTCAGATCGCCAATCCGCAGTGAGCAAGCATAGTGATCAATGCGCATGCCTTCTCTATATGGGAAGAGGCCTGTGCCAAACAGGCTGGATTATTTATTTATTTTACAAGCTAATATTATCATCATAGTGAACGTTGTTTACAACCTCATCTTTTCATTCCAGATATCAGTATCCCTAACATCGGTCTCGGGCGTAGCGCTGGGCTGCGTGCGCGCATACTCGGTGTCGGCGGCCTCGCCCACAGTGACCCGCCTCGCGCTCGCGCTCTCCTTCGATAATGTCGTGAGTGATGGACCTCTGCTCTACCTGCTGGATGATTCGCAGGTCAGTCTAGTAACTAAATAAATTTTATTATTACACAAAGTTAAATATTTCAAATTCGCGTAAAATGTTCCTTGTGACTTTTACCTCAAGTCGCGGCTTCTCCTGCAAATTTAGGAGTATCGCAATGGGTCTTTTAAAGATCAGTATGTCTATTCTGTAAATAATTTCGGTATCGAGCTTCACCTGAGTGACAATAAAGCTCACTTCAAAAGTGAACCCAATTGGCCTTGATTTAGAATTCAAATTCGAGAATACGTATTTGACATCTCACCGCGGATTCCGCTGTCGAGACATGAAAATAATGTTACAGAATAGCACTACTGATACACCAATATTACATATCCATAGATTGTTTTTCCTACTCAATGAAGAGAAGGCCAAAATATTATCTCTAGTTAATTTTGGGCAAATAAACGAAAATGATTAAGCAAAAATTTCTAAAAAACTAAACAGGCTGTGTGTAAAACTATTTTCAAAATGTTGTTGTACAGGAAACCGAGTCCTACCTGAAGCTATCGGTAGCTAACAACAAGCTGCGTCTGGCGTGGGACCTCGGCGGGGGGCCGGCACTGATCGTGCACCCTGAGGTGTTGCAGCCCACGCACGACGACGCCGACCATACGTCCTACAAGATCGAGATCGAACGGTAACGACTGACTTCCACGTTACGAGTAGCTGAATACATAAATACTAATATAGATAAATGAAAATCGACTCATAAAAGAGCCTGTAGTAAATTAGGGCAAATCTTTGCCCAGGGCATTGCATGTATAAATGGGAGCGGCGCAGAAATTGTATTTAGCCGTTTGGGTGTTTTTAGCCGGTGCAAGTCCGACGTATAACCACGTTGAGACTACTGCGTGATTTAAATCATTTAGTTGCATAGCGACAAAAAAATAATAAAGATCATCACATGTATCCCGTGCTAGTCTAGTATCAGCAAATATAACGAATTTTCTCATGTTTTGTCTCCAGAATATGGAACACCGTGCACCTCCGCGTGGAGCGTGCCGGCAGCAGCGCGGTAACCGCCAGCAACAGCAGCGCGGTCGCCGCCGTGACGCTGCACACCTCACAGCTGTGGCTGGGCTGGCCGCAGCACGCGCGTGGCCTGCCCGCATGCGTGCACGCGCTATACACGGATGACAAGACGGTTGGCCTGTGGAACTTTGTGAAACAGCCGACCGAGGCCAAGTGTACGGGTTGTACGCAGAGGTTGGTACTGAATTTTAAAAACTTCTGTTGTTTTTGGTAGTTATATGGGGTTTCTTCAACGAACCATATGGCCTTCAGAAATTGATACTAAGATGACGTTCGTTCTGCAAGACGCTGTTTTTAAACTCCAAAGCAAAAATTATAGTGAAATAGGGGTGTTAGAAATTTGACGTTTCGGTCTGTCTGTCTGTAGTCGTCGTAGCATAGCCATAGCTCCCAAACGAATGGACGGATTGTAGTAAGCAATGATGCATCTCAAGTAAAAATTCTAGCGATGTTTTACTTGAGATGTTTATTGAAGGATCTACTGTTCACATTCATTTCGCAGTAAAAGATTAACTTTCATATACATTTAGGAAAACATACTAAGTCATCTTTTTCCCCACCAGATGGTACGCTAGCCGCGGCGTGGAGCCGTCCATGGTGTGGTTCAACGGCGCGGGCTACGCCGAGCTGACGCGCTCGCGGGCACGCCCGGTTGACCGGAGGCAGTTCAGCATCGCCTTCACCTTCCGCACCAGGGACGAGGATGCCCTGCTCTTCATGGCGCTGGATACTGTCAATGTAAGTTATAAGGCGAAAATCAAAGAAATGTTAGGGCAATATGTAACTCGTAAGATACATTACTGCACATGGACTACTTAAATTCTAGTACCGATTGTTGTTATTTCTGGTTAAACGAACATCAAGTTTATGATTCTAAAAAATAGACTGACTATTGTTGAAAAAGTCATAAAAATATGAAGTTGTAGCGCAAATAGCCTAAACGTATAACCTTATATGTAAAAAAATACAGTTGCTTTTCCTAAATTCGTGTTCATTTACATTTTGGAATATAAATTTTTGACGACCTCCATGGTCGAGTGGCGTACGCACCGGTTTTCAAGGTGTCGCCAGCTCTGAGGTCCCGGGTTCGATCCCCGGACGGGTCAATGTAGAAAACCACTTTTCTACATTGTCCCGGGTCTGGGTGTTTGTGGTACCTTCGTTGTTTCTGAATTCCATAACACAAGTGCTTTAGCAGCTTACTTTGGGTTCAGAGCAATGTACGTGATGTTGTCCGCATTTAATTGTGAACATAGAGTTATACGTTTAGGATTCCGGTGTCCGGTATTCATTAAAATGTTTGTAAATAAGCGTGTCGATGTTTGTGTTTGACCACCAACATTTACAACAACGTGTGTCTTTGATCATTGGGGTTAGGTAAAAGAATATTTGATGCATTTCCTTCCAGAACCGTTCGGTATCGGTGGTCCTCCGCGAGTGCCGCGTGGTGTTCACGGTGGAGTACGGCGGCGCGCGGCTGCAGATCACCGCGGCCGGCCGCCACTGCCACGGCCGCCCCGCGCACGTGCAGGCCATCCGCGCCTTCGCCAGCAACAAGCTCGAGAAAGGTAATGTACATTGCGGGCTTGGATAGATGTTAGCATGGGAAATGGGGTGTTGGAGAGACAATGGAACGGTTAGAAATAAATAATGACGTAGAAGATAATTAACATTAGGTTTCGTAATAAAGGAATTTAAATGTCAAAAAATTTGTCCAAAATCCAAGTTAGTAGGATGCTCAATATGAAATGTTTTTCCGAAATCATTTATATTTAAGAATACAATTTTAACATGAATGCTTTACATTGGGATACACAAATCGTTAAACTACCAAATAATGTTGAAATTCCCAAAATAATTCCCAAGATAAGCAGGACCAGATATCGAAAAAGCATAACATTTGAAAATCTTTGGCCAAAGGTTCCCACCTTTGGCCAAAGATTCTAAACTGGAAATACGTATAGTGTGAATACAATGTGAGGTAGGATGAGAAGTGGTCGTGTATTGAGGAGGTCATGTGGCAGGCAGCTTGCGCGTGAACGGCGAGGAGACGCTGGGGTCGCCGGCGCCGCCCGTGCAGGCGCCCGCCGCGCTGCCCGAGCTGGGCGGGGCCGCCTACTGGCTGGGCGGGGCCCCGCCCGCGGGCCCGGCCGGGCTGCCGCCGCCGCTGCTGGGCTGCGTGGGCGGACTCACCATCGACCGCGACGGCTACGACCTGCAGGCTGCCGCCGCTCGGCATGGCCTCGAGCCGCGCTGCGGGGACCGGGTGAGACTACTACACTACATTTTTATCGAAATTTGAATCATTATGTATTTTGTAGCTGACGTTGACTACACTTCAGTGGTAATAAGGAATTTCGAAATATATTTATTTATATGGTTAAATTTAACCTCTGAAAAAAGACATAATTTAAAAAAAAAACACGATTGCTAAAAAAGATGCATCACAAATCCAATTAAAAAGGATTAAAGTGCTCTAAATTTTCAAACTAATTTTCGTTTTAGACCTAGTCTTCTATGTTAAAAGAGTTTAAAATGTAAAGATCTCATTGCATATTGTAGATACTGAATGCATTCCTAGAATTCTCACCTACGTATCAAAAAAAAATGTTCAAATGCTCTCCACAGACGCTCCGCTCAGCCATCCTGAAAGGCACGGGCTACATCGAGCTCCCGTCGCCCGTGCTCCGCCGCAAGGCATCGCTGGGGCTGTCGTTCCGAGCACACAGCAAGGACGGCCTGCTGCTGTACCGGGCGCCCTCCACCCTGGCTGATAACGAGGTGGATGATGATGATGGCGATGATAAACATTATCTGGCGCTCGTGTTGATTGATGGTGAGTGTTGAGTAGCTTATGTGGAAGGGATAAGGTTTATTTTCCTTTGTAGATTGAGATAGCCTATTTAAGTTTTTTAAGGTAAACCGAATGTTGCTAACAGCTTGTGATTTACTTATATTTAGCAGAGGTCTGTTATCTTCTTCTTTTCGATTCGGTGATAATACTCTGTATTAAATACGGTGCGCCCAGTAGTTGCCACACTAACTGCAGCGTCACTGGCGAGGATAAGATCTTCCAAAGTGCAGGTTCCCGGACACTTTAGTCTGTCATCGATTATTGTGATTTTAATAATTAAGTGCCATGCTAATTTTAGTGAAAAAAAAAATCCAGTTAATTACAGAATATTCAAACTACAACAAAACATAACGTTTTGCCTAATGATATATCAGATTTTACTTATCGTAATTTCCTTGTGCAGGTGAGCTAGAGTTAGTCGCAGCGGCCGGTAAAGGAGAGGTCCGGTTGCGAACCAACGGAACCAGGTTCGATGACGACCACATGCATACTGTGAGGATCATACGGCTACATAAGCAGGTAAGTTGTTTTAGTAATTGCTAAAATTCAGTAAATTTCGGATATTCGTTAGAAGTAAAGAATAATTATGTGGTATATTTTTTTCTTATATTTCTGTCTCCAACACGTACAAACATTAAACAATTTTACTACAAGAAAGAGAGAATATATATAATATAGCTAGACCAAGAACTTTATCGGGATTCACTAACTGGAAAAAAAGGTAAAAACATTGAGAAATTATGGACAGAAATGATGTTTTAATGATAACTAAAATTGTGAGCAATTTTCTTATAGAATAATATAAACTTTTCTTTGTTTTCCAGATAGAGCTGTGGGTGGACGAAGAGCATCTAGCTAGCGGAGCCCTCGCCGGCAACGCGCTCCCCGCCCGCCCCGGGGGACTGTTTCTGGGCGGGGTGCGGGAGACCCTGCACGCAAGTGTACCTCTAAAACCCTTCAAGGGTACTCTAGCTGATCTGATTGTGGATTCACAGTGAGTTGTGTCGCTTTTATCATTGTTTTTAGTAAGATAAATACTTAGGTATATATGATATGTATAAGTGGTATGTAAGTAGTGGTAATTCACCAATAAATCTTAATCTTATCAATAATTACACATTTTGTTCGGTTTTTTTTAACTAACCAATTATAATAGCGCAAGCGTCCAATGGTAACCAAGAAGATCCAGTTAACTTACCACTTAAGTTCACATTATGGTAGGTATGCAATAAAATAAAAGTGTGGTTTCGACATATCAATTGTTTTTTTAGAACAATTACTTGCGCAAAACACAAACAAATCCGTTTGTAAAATGGGTTATAATAATTCGTTTTTTACGCGGCAATTGTGGTGATATTTTCTAATATACACCTTATCGTTATCGCAATAAGGTACAATTTGTGCAGCATCCCAATGTCCTATGCTCTACAGGTTGATAGGTGTAGAGTCAGCGCTAGCATGGCGGGGCGCGCAGCTGGGGCGAGCGGACGGCGCCGCGCCGCGCACTCCGCGCGCAGAGCCCCGCGCGCTGCAGGCACAACCCGATGCGGCTGGATGCACTAAGGTGTGGATCTAGTTATTATCTACGTCTAAATGTAAGCAAATGAAAGTGGAACAAGTATGTAAGGATCGTAGCAAGTGGAAAGAAGTGGTCTCTGCCTACCCCAACGTGAAAGAGGTCTGATTATATGTATTTATGTAAATGTAGGCAATAGATAAAAAAGATGTAAAGGGTATCTACCAACTTGAAGCCTCTTAGCTGCATGTACAGCGTATCTAGTATCAGCTTTTAAATGAATGTATTGGTTGAGGAAGAATATAAAAATAAGTACCTTTTTAAAAAAGAGAACACAAAATATATATAGAAAATATTAAAATTGTTGCCTTTTTTTTTGACATATTTTTATCGACTCATCCACCAGAAAATAACACGGGCGAAGGGTTTAATAATATACATAATATGAACATACCTACTAAACTCATTTTTTTTGTATTAACCCAATAATATTTTGTTTCTTCCCCTCCAGACATCATCATACACAGTAGAGGCGGGCGCCGTGAAGTTCGGCGACACAGCTCACAGCCACACCACGCTCAAGCTCAGCAAGCGCAGCCGCGAGCTGGCGCTGGCGCTGCAGATCCGCAGCTACGCGCCCGACGGACTCATACTACTGGCGCCGGTAGGGGGACATTACCAACTTAGTCATTATATACTAACTTTTAAACTATAGCGCTGCATGTTTATAGTAATATTGTGTAACGGGAATTAGCGCGTACATGCTTAAATACCATATTGGGCTTGACGTTTCGACCGGGTTACACCGGCCGTGGTCGCAAACAACTTTGCTTGCGACCATGGCCCAATAAGGTATTTAAGCATATATTAGTCTTTATATGATAACTCGTCATCAAACTTGAGTCTTCAGTAAACGAATGTCTTTTATCAATTTCAAATTTATGAAAATATTCGTTAGGGAAAAATGAGAAGAAAATGTAACTAATCAATGCGTATTGTTTTCCTTTAGGGATCAAAAGCTAAGCCGAAGCACTACATGGCTCTAATGGTGCGCGAGGGCAAGCTGCGGCTCGTGGTGCGCGGGCGCAAGCGGAAGGAACTTACGCTCGCGACCAACGTCACTGACGGTAGCTGGAGGCAGGTTAGTATCACATATCACATCTTTGAGAGAACGAGGTAAAAATGAGTAGTCCAAAAAGATATTATTATATGGAAACATTATAGTGTATAATAATAATAATATTCCGGGACAACTTACACACGGTTATCTGATCCCAAGCTAAGCAGAGCTTGTGTTATGGTAACCAGGCAACTGATAAACATACTTATATATTTTTAGATAC
The DNA here is from genome assembly GCA_905475315.1 of Autographa pulchrina. NCBI lineage: Eukaryota > Metazoa > Arthropoda > Insecta > Lepidoptera > Noctuidae > Autographa > Autographa pulchrina. Next base: position 14,201,605 of record FR997765.1, on the reverse strand, counting down.
ATACATATTATAGATAAATTACACCCAGACACAGAACAAATGATCGTGCTCATCACACAAACATTTGTCCTGCGTGGGAATCGAACCCACGACCTCCGGTATAGCAGTCAGGGTCACTAACCACTAGACCAACAGGCCAGTCCATTATAGTGTATGTTTCGTGATAAAAATACCTAGTTCCTAAAAGGTTCATTAGGCTCATTATTCCCAAGGATAACAATCTCTACTATCTATAGACATCTAAAGCCAGGTTGCAATCCGGATTATGTTAAAGGCCACATGCCTACATGTTGCCATGGTGTGAGTTTATTTTATAAGCTGGTATTATTATGTATTATTTTTGTGGTAGAAATAGAATATCTCTACGTTTCTTATGGATAAATTAAAATGTAAAAGCTTACAACTCATGGAAACTTGATTTTATCATGATGTCTTCCACAGGTGTCGCTCCGCATGACCCGCGGTCGGCTGCAGCTGTCGTCGGGCGGCGCGGCGGCGGCGGCGCGGGCGCCGGCGGCTGCGCGTGCGCAACGATTGTACGTGGGAGGCTTGCCCGCGCCGCCTGCGTTGCCTAACTTGCCTAACTCTGTAAGTATTTGGTTTTATTCATTAGGCGTTTCATTAAAGTTAAAGATATAGGCTAAGTACTAAGAAGCAATTTTTGAAATGTCACAAATTAAATATACAGCGTTTGAACCCCATGGGAGCTCCTATAAGGCTTTGGAAACAGTGGGACACAAAAATTTGCTAATTAAAAAGATGTATATGTATGGAACTGATTTAAAGACGAAAGTTACAACGTTATTTATGTAAGTCGTTTTTATGTAATTTTATATTTATTCCCAGATAACCCGTATCGGCGGTTTCCGTGGCTGCATCCGCCGCGTGACGGTGAACGGTCGCGCGGAGGACCTCGTGCGCGATGCGCAGGCGCACCACGGCGTCGGACAGTGCTTCCCTAACGTCGAGCAAGCTGCTTACTTTGGAGGTACAACACTTATATTAAAAAGAGTGAACAGTGTGTTTTATGAAAAGCTTGACCATAGTAAATTGCCCAAGACCGTGACAATTGGGAATAGGAAAGGGAGGCCTTTGCTCTGCAGTGGGACCATAGCTGATATAAAAAAAATAAATACGTTTAAAACTTATGCTCACTCGCGGCTTGGCAATTTCGGATTTAAACTGTTTTATGATCACCGATTGTCAGTGATGTCCTATACAAAGTGCATACAGTATTATTATATTTAAATCTAATACAAGAACAAACACAACTACACTAAAATTAAATCTTATATAAATAAATAAAACTAACACGCGTCAAAAAACTCATCGTCATCTTTGTCAATGGCGGGAAACGTGCCCAGAAGGCTGGCAGCATTGCCACGTTGAATGGCTATGCCGATTCTCTGTGCAAGGAACAAACCGGCCCTCTGATCACGAGTAGAGTCTACCAAATGTTTTGACAGTTCTTTAAAAAGATTTCGTGTACTCGGACCCCATGACTTGACATAATAATTCTTATATACCTATCTTTAAGGTAAAAAAAAAACAAAAAAATTGAGAACATCCTCATTTTTTTCAATTCGGTCACATTCACCATAAAGTCACATTGCCCATTGGTACTCAAACCTAACCTAATACCATAGGCACACGAATCCAGACCATAAAACTATAATTACCACGATATTTAGACCAATTCTGACGATAAACTTAACCACAATCCTAAATAAGTATGTATTGGTTACCAGGTGACGCGTACGCGGTGTGGTCGAGTGCGTGGACGATGACGTCAGACGGCACGGAGAGCTCGACGGAGCTGCGGCTGCAGTTCCGCACCAGCGAACCTAATGGCGTACTGCTGGCGGCGGCGGGACTGCTGCTGGAAGTCAAGGATGGCGCTGTAAGTGGTGTTAAATACATTAAATAAAAATAAAAGGAATGATTCAAAAGTGTTTTTAACTGGTGAAGACACTGTTAGGCTACCAAAGGTGTTTTACTTCATCAGTCTAATGAAATTTGTCCGCTCTGGAAACGGCAGAGGGAAGGCGACTTTCATCGAGTATAGTGTTGGAATATATTTTCCCTTTTACTAAGGACCAAGAGGAAACGCATTTACATTCTATGGCAGTCTCTACTGCTCCCTACGCTCCAATAACAATTTTAAAACTATACTTACTACTTTTGTGCTTTGTAGTCGATACCAATGGGAACAAAAGACTAAAGTAAAGATTTTCAAAAAAGGATCATTAAACATGAGGATGTGTTCCCTCCAGGTGGTGCTATCCCGGCAGACATCCGGGTCGGAGCGCGCGCGCATCTCGTGGCGCGGGCTGCGCGGCGGCGCGTGCGACAACACCTGGCACGTGGTGCGCGCCCGCCTGCACGCGCGCGCGCTCGCGCTGCAGCTGGACGCCGGCGAGCTGCTGCGCGATGCACCGCCCACTGCGCTGCTCGAGGACGCGGGCGAGCCGCCGGTCGAGCCCACGCACCTATACATAGGCGGACTGCCAGGTACGTAAGACTATACCTCAGTCGTCGGAAAAACAATGACCCCCGTGGTCAGAGTGTAAAACACACTGGTTTTCAAAGTGTCTCAATTTCTAAGGTCCCTGATTCGATCCCTGGTCAGTGTACAAAAACACTTTACGGTTTTATCTCGGTTCTGGGGGCTTGTAATAGCTTCGATTACATTGTTTCTGATGTCATAACATAAGTGCTTTAGCTACATATTTTGGATTTAGAGCAAAATCTGATGTTGTCTGCATTAATTTGTTATTTACAGTGTCAATTTGTCTCAATAAACATGTGAAACAACATTTGCTAATTATTTTAATGTTTACGTGCTTTTTCAAGCGAAACCTGTCGCATCAGCTTAAATTTGCAACTTTATGTGACAACTCAAAATACGTTAATTTAAAATGTAAAGTATCCGGAGTCCGATGTTCTGAAGTGCAGCGACGGACAAATACCTGACTTTCATGGCCTAACACCTGTGCCTTCATTTAACTTAAAAATGATATATTTTTCGACTATTCAAAAGTTCAGCAGCCCTCCATCTAAATGACAACAAACACACATTAAAAATTATAATTTTCAACTATCTTTCTTTCCCCCGAACAGAAGGTGTAATGGAGTCGACGGACGGCGGCAAGAACTTTAACGGATGCATCCGAGAAGTCACAGTGGGAGGCGTGAAACGAGACTTTACTGGCATGGAGTCACTACACAATGTGCTGCTCGACTCCTGTCCCATACCACAGTAGACTCTATTCACAAGACAGAAGGTTCAAATTCCAATGGTGACGTTACGGAGTAGCTAAAGTAGTTTTTAAATTAGCTATTTTTGATCGTGCCATATAAAACATAAAGTACAAGTTTTTGATGCGTTTTCAAGAAAAGTTTTAATAATATTTCAAATATAAATAAGCAGCGATAAGAATTTGTATTGAAAACAATAATCAAGAATATTTTTAAATCTGTATTACTATACATTTTCGACTACGGCCATACCTTTCGACTCTGACGTAACGTGGAGTGAGAGGGACAAAAGATAATTGTTATCGCTGTTTCACGTCCGTTTCGTGCCTTGTATTGTATAAGTCTTACCAAACAGTGCCATTATTATTATTCCGTATTGAATTAAGAAACGAAGGCTGATTCATGTTATCATCGTTACACGAAAAAAAGAGAACTTTTGTAGACTTTATTGTTAGGTGTATTCTGAAATTAGTATGGAAATGACTTTTTAAACTTACAAAATGCAAGGGAAAATATTCAGACTCCTGAGAATTTTTGTTTATTATACCACTGATTATTTTAAGATAGGAAAATGGTCGTCAATTCGTCATTCTGTGTTTTCCTTCCATGTATTTTTTTTTAAATCTTGATTGAAGACGTTTAAATATTTTGATGAAAGTGTGAACAACAAGATTACCGCCATTCTACAAAAAATAATACATAATACTTCTTCTAAGGAAAAATTATCTTAAGAATAAATAAAACTTGTGAGAGAGGCGTTAACAGAGGCTATGTAAATATTATAAATAAGTTAAAACATCACTTAGCGACAAATACTCGTTGTAAATAGAGTACTTAATATTTTACACCAGTATTCTTACTATAATAATTGTAAATACTTAGATTATTTTCTATACTTTGTAAAGAAGGGTGCGTCCAGAACTGGCGAACGCGCAACGAATGAGCTGCTCGCGAGCAACGCGCGACAGTTCGCGGACGGCGTTATTCATACTAATGCTCGCGACTCAAACGGTTCGCGAACAGTTCGCGAACTGCTCATTCGTTGCGCGTTCGCGATCAGGACGCACCCTTATGTACCTACTACATTAGCCTAAAAAATAAATTACTAACCATCTATGTTTCCCTATATCAAAAATTGAATGGTAGAGAAAACATAGATTTATTAATTTTCGCTGTAAGAGAGCATAGAGTAATTATGATTCTGGAATTTATACCAAAAAACACTTGCAGATGAGACGATAACAAATAACCTTGTTTTTTTCCTTTTATGTACCAAAATGCCTGATTACGCGAAACTCGATAAAATACTATTAATTTTTAATTGGAAAACATTAAATGTACATCATACAAAGAGTCGCTCCACATCTATGGTTTCTTCCACATTGGTTATAAGTTGCATTTATACAATAGTCACTAGATTAGCTGTTTAGCTTAGCCAGTTATTTTTAAGCGGTAGTATTTACTTAATTACTATTAGTAAGTTAAGTGATTTTTATTCATCAATGTAAATCGACTGACCGTTGGGCCAAAACAACATCCGAATGGATCCCATAAAACTACAGACGACCACGTGGCAGGCCCAGACGGAGATGGCGAGATGAGCTAGATTCATATATACTGGACTGGTCATCGTTTGCCCTCAATAGAGAAGAATGGAAGAAAGGTAGGGAGGCCTTTGCCCAGCAGTGGGACAGCATGGGCTGAAAATAATAAAAAGTACTTAATAATAATGTAAAATCTACGTTTCCTTGGCGAGATACCTAAGCATAAAGGTATTGATTGACGGAAAATTCCTAAACTATTGTTTAGAATTCACTCTAGTAGATAATTGGCAAATAAATGATTTAATTTGATAGAAATTCATCCTAATGTAACCACGGTCTAAGCGTCTAGAATAGTATATCAAATGGCTCCATGTAGCGAAAAGGCCAGGACCTCGATTTAGCTATTTTAAATGCATGTCAGTAGTCGGTCTGTGTACTTTTCATTGTGCCTAATTGTCGTATTCAGAAGCCTACAATAAATATTTCATTGAACTATCGAAGATAATGATCGTAATGACCAATAAATTAATGATCGTAATGACAGCAAAATGCCATTTATTGTAAAAATTACCAAATGAAGCAGGTCATTCGCTCAATTCAAGCAACTCTTAAATAGCTGAATCGAGGCCCAGATAAATAGGTCTAATTCAAGTCCACTGTGGTTTTTGAGACACGCGGGGGTCGGAAAAAATATAAATCAATTTAAACAAGACATAAATTTTCCATACATTATATCCCTTCGGAAAACAGGCGTGGCTGTATGACACACCATCTGTTTATGATTTCATGCAATTGATAAAGTTGTTTACACGATATTAATAAAATTGACACAGCTGTGAGCGAAGTCGAGTTCAATGAAAACCTACCTATTCAACAATAAATTTTATATTGTGATATCATTCAATACTAAATTATAGTGCGAATATGTTTTATTTAAGTACATATTCATCACGCCTGCTATCCAGAGGGTAATTATTTTTTTATGAAGAAAGTCTTCTTGCTATTTCTTTTTTGTTTTATGTTTAATTTGTTCAGTTCAAATAATGTATTTTTTTATGTAAATCAACTGTATTTCTTTGACTTCCGCGTTCTGACAACCTATTTTAAATTTCTGTAATTTCGCAAACTAATATTGTAAATATATTTAGGGATCAGCTTTAATAGTTAACAAGCGATTCTTTGTCACAAATATAATTTATTTAATAACAAGTGTTCAGTAGGTTTAATTGTAAATAAATATTATCGTTGTACATAACTTACGTATTTATTGTAACCGCTTTTCAGAGGAAGAAATAAAAATCGATTGTGGCAATAAAAAACATTTATTTATTTTTTCCAAATCGTACATCAGACAACATGTTTTAGACAAAAATGAATATTCAATACTGTCGTGAGATTTCAGTATTAAAGTCTCATTTAAGAAAACAACCTTCGTTCTCTTATACAGCTGACTTGTGAAGGACAAACAAAAGTTGTTGAAATGTTAAAGTAATTAGTAATTGTCAGCTGCATACCTTACTCCTGCCGAGAGCTATCGCGTTCCATCACCAAACGAATTATCTGCAGTCGATCGACACCAGAAACTGATTGAAATACTCGACTTTAGTTACAATATCGACTGCAAATAACATAGCCACAACACTGGGCAACACATTGCCATTTATTATTTTAATATTCTGGCGACTCGGTAATAATGAGGTCTAAATAATTAAACTATAATCATCAGTGCCTACATTCAGGGCTTCCACGGTAAAAATATTTTAGCAATTTTTATTATTGTACTTTGATGTAGTTTTGTTTCCTTCGCATGGCAACACTGATGACCACAGATCTACATAGATACAGCAATGACATTGTCCAGATTATAACTGTTACACTTAAAATAGTCTGAATACTAAATTCTAATAAAAGAAAGACACTGCATTCATTTTATACTAACTATACCTAAACGGCATTGTATTACGGACATTATGGACATTTCGACAATAAATTGACTCCATATACATATAATTGTTATACATGATATAACTGATATGATAATAACATCTTTGGACGAAACAAAGCACAAAAAATATAAGATTTAAAAAAAGTTCAAGACACATAATTAATATATTGCGAATAAGAAATACAAAAACATACTATTCTACCGTTTTTCACATTTTATAACTACTACATCACATTTTTACAATGTTACTGTATCCATTTTGATTTAAATTCTATTATGGCCAAAACAAAATGGCTAACATTATTTTTGGAAGAAACTTTAAAAATTACAACACACAAATTTGTCATAATAAAGTCGAATTAGTCAATTAATAATTTTATAAGTGATTTTAGTAACATAAATAAAAGAAAATTGTGAGATATTTTTGATAAAATATTATTAATTTTATTATGTTTTCATGGAATAATCAGTATATTTTATTAAATTTTGAGCAAATACAACTATACACCATCTGCCCGCAAAAAATAGTATTTGTATTTTACATTATTGGATTTAGTTTTCAATGTACAACTATCTACATTATCTTAAAGCATTGACCGGCCAAAGTGATAAACAGCAGATTATCAACAATCTAAGCTACAATAAATTGGTATACGTATTTGATTGAATATCTAGATTGACCGGTCAACGTGAATTTTATAATCAATTTTGACAATGCAAATCTAAGGCCAGCTTTTTAAATGTGCAAAAATATGTTTTTTCGTACTCTTTATATTGAAGATATATAAGAATAGTATACATTATAGAGGCGTAGGCAGAAGTGATGAGCCACGTTAGAGACGGGTATGGGTAAATGCGACGCAAACAATGTATAACCGGTTTTTATACTTTTTTTATATATTGACTACTTTAGCCGATACTCCTAGCGGCTGTCACCTGAAATTAGTAAAATAAATATAGTAAATATGGCAAGTAATTATGGGTTTTAATTACATTTATAAATGAGTACATTTTTTTTTAGATTTCTGCAAGAACATCGTTTCATCTACCGGTTTATTCGGATTCCAATTCAGCAATCCGCATAAGACGTGTGTACTTACATGTGTGTCTTACATGGAGAGGTACCCGCGCGCGGCGGAGCGCCTGCGGCCCACGAGGTAGGCGACCAGCACCACCACCACCAGCCCGCCCAGCGCGCACCCCACCGCGATGGGCACCGCGTCCGGCACGTCGCCGCCGCCGCACTCGCGCGCTGCAACACATACACGGTCAGCCATCGTGTCCAAGCCGGAGCCGCGCTAACCATGCTCAGTGATACCGCGGCTCCGGTAAAGTAAGGAAGAGACCGAGGTGTTGTTAGTAGGTGTAAGTCCGACATATCCCAACGTCGTGCCCTTCAAGGCACAAGGGTTCAAGTATTTAGATTTTCACCCCGCAAAAAAGGGCATAGTCCCCATATGGCCCCTAAGTCTGATTCGACATTTCTTCTCAGGATAGTTTTTTACGAAATATCGACACCAGCGAACACAAAAAAAAAACTATATTTTCTAAGATTTTAATATTTGAACTTTAAATTTGGGTCAAGATAGGGTAGGCATTATTCATACTGACCTGGAAAACTTATAAAACGTGCAATTTTAATCACATGGCCCAATTGATACTTGCTTTATGTATACAGACCGGTCACTATTAATATAGACCGCATTTGTCAAAATGTCCGCAACATGAAGATACATAATTAACTGATGGCTCGCATCAGAACGCCATACAGCGATCTGCGCACGCGCCACCAGACGCACGATAACGCGTCGATACACGGTATCGGTATTATCGGAAACGTGCATAATGTCTGCACTGTTTGACTATTTGCCATTCATGTCTTTACCTACATACTGGACCGCTTTCATTCATTTGATTTTAACCTCAAGCCAAAAAGAAGGGTTATACAAGTTTGACGTGTCTGTCTGTTACACTGAAGGTCCTAAACGAACGGACCGTTTAAGATGCCTTTTTTTTCAGCTAACGTGATTGAGATCGTTCTTAGGTATATTTTATTAAGATCTAATCAGCATTTTAAAGGCTGCTGATAGCTTTAAGATGAGAGGTTTTAAATTTAAAATTTATAGTTTTTGTTTATCTACAAGAACAATACAATACACACGAGTAGGTATGTAATTTGTCATAGGTCACAGTTCACAATTCTATAACAGTCATAAGTACTCACCAGCACTGAACCCGTTGCCAGGCGTGGTGCGATAAGCTTCCTCCTGCAACCTCGACAGCGTGAGCACGGCGACAGCGCTCGACTCTGACGTCATGTTGAGCTGGGTGGCCGCCGCGCACCGGTACGACGTCGCGAGCGGGGTCTGCCACTCGCCGCCGTGGGACAGCTCGATGGGGTCGGATGATGCTGTGGATACAAATAGGTATGTCATTCGGTGCTTTATGGAAAGGAAAATAAGAAAAAAGTGGAAGGAATACATTGCCCGGAAAGTTAAGTTTTGGCTCTAGTGGTCTGGTTTCTTGCTGGTACTTCTCCATAAGAATAAATGATAAAATTAACTAACACTGCCCAGCGTGTTTATTGCTTTAAATAATATACCTATAGGGATATTTTACTACAAATTCCATGGGTCTATGGGTGGTTCAGGCAGGCCACGATTTTGAATTATTTCAAATATTCCTAAAATCCTAACACATGCTACGTAGTATCAGTATGCTAAGGTAGTATGTACCTTCAAGTAGCATGACACTCACAATTAATTGTGCAGTAATAAGAAATGTGCAATCTTCATTTTGATCTCGCTAGACGTACAGATGCGCAGTTATTTTGCGTAGTATCGTGTTATCAGCTAGTTGACCTCTGAACTTGACACTACACGAGATATAATAACACTCATTGTTAACGCCCGCACATTAACTACACTTGTACATGAAAGAGAAAGGCCTTTAATTGGCTATTGTGTGTTAATACTGTTTATATACAGCACTAGCTTCGCCCACTCTGCGAATATAATCCTCCTTATGTCCTCGTTCACGAATAAGCTTCTTTGAAATAGCAAGAAACAACAAATAAAATAAGACTTGTCAAATAAATAAAAATCTTCCCTGTCTACAGAAGTCACAATAGTTAAACAATGGAAATGAACTGTGACTTACGGGTCAGGTAAGTTGTCCTTAATGTCAACAACAATGTATTAGTTAATGCTCGAGGAATGTCAGTCAGTGGTACCCGACAATAAGTCAACGTATTGGAAGATCAACCATAAAAACTACAAATGAAGACGGAAATAATGTCGATAGACATCGTTTAAGGTCTTTAGAATATAAATCTAGAAGGTATAATACTCACAGCTGTTAACAAAGTTATCACTCGTGAGGGAGACATTCAAGCTCTTGAGCGCGTAGTTCTTGGTTGTGTCGTTCTTGTGGTAGACGAGCGTGAGGTTGTTGGGGAGCGTGGCGTTGGCGCCGCTCAGCCAGCTCAGCGTCAGCCACTGCTCGGCGCCGGCGCAGCTGCCGTTCACGGCCGCCGTCGTCGGCACGTTGATAAGCATGTGCTCGAGGGATGTAGCTGGAAATAAAAATATATATTTAGTACATTGTCAAATTAAAATTTCGAATTTAGTGGCACGTGGGAAGTCAGATTTTTTTGAAAATGTCGAATGAGAAAGTTCATAGACTATTGTTATAAAAAAATGAGGATAATAAAGCGGTTTTTTTATATTAGTATTATTATCACAGGCTGACATTAACCGCAACAACGTGCATCTCTTCTATACAGAAACAGGTGTGCCATTATGACAATCCGAAACCTTTTTACATATTACAAAGTTGTTCCTTAAAAACAAAAAAGCCTCATATTTTTTTAGGTCGGCTTGAAAATCAAACCTAAAATGAAATGCCATACATACCTACGCATACCTAACCGCTATAATATTTAACTATAAAAGCGTTCACATAAACAGGGTAATTAAAAAATAATTGCGAAATCTGTAGATTACAGCCACGTGAGTCACTTTACAATAATTTTAATAACAAAGGATATTAAAATACCAACATTTGATTGTTACAGTTTTTCAGACAGACCACGATTGTTGACCTAGTATCGCGGGACGCTCTGTATTGTTTGTCGACCTAAATATCACTTACATTGTTAAAATGGCGTTATTTTGTTGAAAAATTTCAGTTGCATTTGCGAAGAGAAAGACTTTGCAAACAATAAATGTGAAAGTGTAGTTTTATGAGTGAACTTTACAATCATTTATGAAGATGTTAGCGGTTGAAATAGCCAAAGAATCTCCCTGTAATAGGTACATAAGCACCAAAAAACATGATATAAAATCTTTATCACTATCCAAAAGCAGAGGTGTAACGATAATTAATTTCGTAAGGCAACATAACCCTCTGCAGAAAGTAGCATTTACTCTGCACAGACCTAAATTGGAAAGTCCTTTTTTGGGAAGTCAAGAATTGGTTCTATTTCGGCTTGCAAGATTTGACCTAAACAAACATCCATACATATATACATTGCGAGTTACAGAAAAGCTTGTTATAAATAAATATGGCCACGCGAATCGCAGGTCTAACCGAGTCATATTATTGCGGTGACATTGACGTTGACTGATTTTGAATTGGAAATGCAGCTGTCGAGTATGTTATTGACACATTTGCTAAAGTCAAACTAAAAACGTCATTGTTACATGCGAAAAGCAGTTACTATTGTGTATCATATATATGCGGTTATATGCAGCAATTAAGTCAGCATGTAAATTTAACTGTTACCAAAATACAGTAATTTTGTCCCTTGTTTTTGTTTAATATCTGGATAGAAAGTGTAATAAGCTGACAGCCAACTTAATAATAAAACCTAAGATGATAAAGATAGGTGTCTACCAAATAAATAAATAATAAATAAATGCGGACAACATCACATACATTGCTCTGAACCCAAAGTAAGTAGCTAAAGCACTTGTGTTATGGAATTCAGAAACAACGAAGGTACCACAAACACCCAGACCCGAGACAATGTAGGAAAGTTGATTTCTACATTGACCCGACCGGGGATCGAACCCGGGACCTCAGAGCTAGCGACACCTTGAAACCGGTGCGTACGCCACTCGACCACGGAGGTCGTCAAAGACCTTTGCCAACTCTTAAAGAGAATACAATAATGATAAACAGTAGTTAAAGGTTAAAATTACCATCAATTAAAAACAACAAAAAGTACAGTATCGAGATGCATCAAAAACTGGTATGTATACAGTCGACCACACGCGATTGTTCACAACGTATTTCAATATGGACCTTACTGCTTCAAAATAAGTGCTATTATCTATATTGTGAGAATTTTACTTTGGAACAAGGTTCACTGTACCTAGCGTGCATCGGTCGGCCTCGTGATCTCAACAAACGAAGGTATTGTTGTTATCGACGCGACCTCATGACTGCCGCCAAATGCACGGCCCTTTGTGAATTAAATGAAAGCTGGGTATTGATAGCGCCTTATAATGGAACGATAATCGAACTAGTTCGGAAATATCATGACAAGTTAACGTATGAATTCAATGGATGGCGGAGTGGTATAAGTAGTGACACTTCTGCGCGAGCATAGGGTTCGGTACCCGCATGAGACTACAGTGTAGATGATCCATTAAGAAAATGTCAAAGTCTTAATATTTTTTTGTAATATAAATGCATGTAAATCGACACGATTCAGGAAGACATTTTTTTAAACACGCATTTTATATAAAAGTTAATGTAGAGAGTATCTATTTTTGAGGAAAAATATCAACTTATCTTGTTTCTTACCCTATAAACTAGTTTCACCACAACATTCAAAATACTCGCAACTATCGATGAACTAGATAGTAAACGTTTCTCGGAACTACATCCATCACGCAAATGACGTTGATATAAATATGGCTGCTCAATAATTATGGCTGAAAATAAACTATCAGGCAATGCAAGCGACCTCCTCGAATCACTGCATGCTAAAACCGCTTATATAACCATAATATTGAGCGCAAAATTGCAAAATTTGACGTAATACAAGACTCGGCTTGTTGTTGTCGGCAAGAGACGGCTTGCAAAATGTCGAGCAACCACCTCTTATTTTTTTCAAATAAATCACTTTCATTTTCCTGAACAGTCGAATTTCCTCAACACGCGAGCAAGCAACAAACATCGTCTGCTAAAGATTTGTAATGTTCTCACTTCCCTAATAAGGAAATATCATCGTCTATAAATCTACAAAATGTAACTTTTTGATGTAAAGACATGAGATAAAAAGTTCTAAACAATAGTCGTGCTTCTACATTGGCACATCATCATTAAATTGGCATGTTGAATCTTTGATTTTCATTAACATTTTTAAGAGATTGCAACAAAATTTATCCTTTGGAATATTCTCAATACCAGCATCTATGAGACTAAATTACTCAAAAAAAGTTTTGCTGCAAAAAAATTAATTGCATGAATGGCCAAAATAGTACCGCCGGACGGTTACTGAAACCAAGATGCGCCGTTGTTTTTTATCAGTGCCGACTGACCACGAATACAATGTTTGGTTTTATTTGATTGTGACTGATTCAAAGCGTTTCACTGGACGATTTCTCCGAGTTTATTGGTAAACACTTAATCAGAGTATTAACAGTTTCAAAATTTATTAAAAACATAATCGTCTACTTAGAGAACAAATTCAACGTCAATGTTTTTCACTCTTTGTTCATTTACATTCTGTTATCTACACTTATCAAACAGATAGACAAATCGTTTTTAAACATACGTCACGGCTACACGTGGTAATGATATAAAAATATTAAAACATTTTTCAACACAAAAATTGAGGCATAACTTTCAGCTGACTGTCAAGTAAACATCGAAATCCATGAGTAATATAATATAATAAATAATATAATATTCCGGGACAACTCACACACGGTTATCTGATCCCAAGCTAAGCAGAGCTTGTGTTGTGGTAACCAGACAACTGATAAACATACTTATATATCTCTAAATACATACATACATATTATGGATAAATTACGCCATGACACAGAACAAATGATCGTGCACATCACACAAAGATTTGTCCTGGGTGGGAATCGAACCCACGACCTCCGGTATAGCAGTCAGGGTCACTAACCACAAAAAAACAGGCCCGTCGAACATATATCCAGTACTAGTAGTAGTCTTGAAAGATGCGTCACCGATCCATTCAAATGGGATTTAACTTTAGGTCTGTAGTAAACATTATCATCGGTCATCGACATCTAAATAAAAGTACTATTTAATTCGTGACACAGTCGTTTATTCTTTATAAACATAGAATATACTACACGATAACTTATCAGTTATTATTAACAACACAGCATTATGGTACAAAATGGGGGCGAAACTAGTGAGAACTCGCTATTTATATTATTATGGATAAGACGACAAACAGACAAGTTAACCGGCCCATAAACATTTTAAATACCAGAGGTGTTAGGCTGCGTCCACATCTGAAGAACATTACACGAACAGCTCGCGAGGATGCCGCGAACGCAGTAGTGTCAATATCGCCGTCCGTCAGACGTGCGGGCGCCCCTCGCAAGCGGCTCGCTTTTTGACAGAAATAATTGAAGTATTTTCGCTGTCAAATCCTATCGCTAATTAGATAATACCGCTGCGAATCTCCCACGAAACACAGGGTCTAGCTTACAGTGGCAGTTGAACCTTGGTCTTAATAAAATTAAAGCCTGCTATATGATCATCTTTCTCGCACGTAGTTAAGTGTCAAGTAATAAACTAAAGTAATTGTAGCCCGTAATATTACGCCTGATAACTTAGCTCGAACCGTTAGCCAATTCTTGCTATCAAGAATTCGATATGAACGTATTTTCTACTCTAGGTAAGACGGTAGTTCCCCGCTTTATATGGGAATTATTTAAACATTTGTTACCATAATAGACATGTCTAGATTCCCTGTTAATTGGATCGTTTAGAACATATCTAGGTATAAAAACATTATGTAGAATACAGACATAAAAATAGCCATTATAAATATTAATTAATTAATTAAATACTTATACAAATATTTGACGTCGGTATACATATGAGTGATAAAGGATCTAGAAAAGGTAGCTGAGTGAGATTGGAATTAGATAATTCTAACAAAAAAAACCGACTTCAAAATAAGTCTTACATTTATTTCTTATGGATCCCACTGGCAAAACTGGACCAAAATAAAATGGGACCACACGGGATGCACCAGCTTTCAAATAAGAATCATCAAAATCGGTCACCCAGTCAAAAGATCTGTAGTAACAAGCATAAAAAAAAATACGGTCGAATTGAGTACCTCCTCCTTTTTTTAAGTCGGTTAAAAAGGTAACAACTGAGTGAGATTGGAATTAGAAAACGGAAGACCGGGTGCTATGACGCAACTTGGAAGAGGTCTATATCCAGCAGTGGATGGAAAGGCTCACTTTACATTTTAGGTAAAGGTGACAGAAGATACAGACGACGACTGTCGTAATTAGAATGTTACATGACACCCTAAAATAAGTAAGGTCATCCTAAGGAAAACAAAAAGTAAAAAAAAAACGAATGTGTATCTTAGTTCGCGACCTACGTTTCCAACACTTCCTAGTCAAATAGTTGCACATAGCATAGAGTACAGTTTCTCTACTTAACATCACACACGTACGCGGCCGCGTTTCGTTTGACACGGTTAGCACACGGCGGGGAGAACAGAAGTATTACTTCATACGAATATTAGAATTAGGACCTACTTTACGTACAAGGCAAAACAAATTCTGAAACTATTATTTTTGGTGAAGAGCTTGTTATTTTTAGAAATTTTTGCTTTAAATTTGGTAAAAGAGTGGTTAAAATAGTGTGCAGCCCAGCTACCCTACCGGTTTTTTAACTCACGATAGCCCCTATCTAGGGCAACCTGTGCCCAGCCGTGGGCAGTAAATGGTCATGTATAAAAAAAATATTCAAATTTTTTGAATAATTCATTTCATGCCATTGATCAACACGCTAAGAAGATTCAACATTCACGGTATCGTTTTTAACTTTATATGAGTCACATTTATTAATATTTAGTCAGTAGAAATAAGTTTATACCCAAGATAGGTATACACGCAGAGCATAGGTAGATAGAGATAAAACTGACACGGATTGCAAGATTAACTAAAAGTCCACATTTTACCGGATGGCATTACCGATGAATTTAAACGGCGTCAAAAGGTTATTGACATTATGAACCCAAATTCATTGAGACTCAGATAAAAGATCAGAATTTAAGTACAGATATCATACAGTCTATAGAAGAAATTAAGGATTTAATTACCCTAATCTATACATATAATAAATCTGTAGAAAAGTCATTTTTGTACATTGAAGAAATTGAAAAAAAAAATAGCCAGCGTGTTAAAGGATAACTAACAGAACCCATTTCCATAATTTTTGAAATTTTTGTCTGTTTGTCTGTTTATATGTTTGTTTGTGCACACATCACGTAAAATCTACGAATTCAATGTAGACAATGTTTATATACAAAAATTATACACAACTTGAGGTATAACTTAGTTTTTGTTTCATCGAAATCGGTTCACTCTATCAAAAGATATGATTAATTTAGTGAGTTCAAGAAGTAAAATATTACAACACGCAATTCAGTATAGTAATTGTATTACAACTCTCTTTTGCCGGGGGTCAGATTTTATGTTACAGTATCAAACATAAACTACTAAATCAAATGGTGTAAAAAATTGAGAGGTTGTTTTCAAGAAATCGTAGATGTTTGTTAGCTATGTTGAAACATGCTATTAAATCTAGCTGATAAGGGGTGGAGCTTTAAATTTCCAAAATCATTTTCTCAACTGCACACATAAATTGGCATTATTGACAGATAAACAAGAGGGTAACCATGGCAGACTGAGGTAGCCATAGCAATCTTCAATTTGATTAGTACCTATATTTTAGTGAACTAGCTATCGAAGTAAACAGCTTGGCGGTTGAACGATTGGATATGAGTGATCTTGCTGCAAGTTCAAATCCGGTTGTTAATGTTTGTATTTTTTTTCATGCGTCCTTTTTCTTATATAAGTTTGAATTTTTTGATACCCAAGTTCAAATCTCAATAGAGATAACTCTTTTTGTGTTTTACTAACGTATCGTTTTTAAGTAAAAAAATATTTGTAACATTTTGTTGTATTTTTAGTCGCAATAAACGACATCTTTAAGTCGTGAATTTTTTCTCAACCGATATATAAACTTACAATTATTTAGTGTTTGTATTTACTAATCTCCGTAGGTAAGTTTGTTCCTCATTGCTGATCATGGAGGAACAAACGTGCATGGCATATACCGTAAAGTGATTCAGGCGTAAATGTCCTGGCCATTTGCTTGGAAATTTACGCATTCGCTTCTGACTTGAAAACGTAAGCTTCCCCATAGATCACTTTATAGTTGGTTAAAAACTTTAATCCACTTTTAAACTATTTTTCCAACATAATGTGTAATGTTTTCTATTGGTCATCTATATTATATTCCATGGACAAGATCTTTTTGTATTTGTTAGATATTTATTTTCTTTTACCAAAAACCCAATGATCTTTTTATCACACAATCTTTAGTATGTACTACCTCTTTAATATTCTTTAAAAGGTAGCTTGCTTCTCATGTAGGTTTTTATGCGTACATGACGTTTTATTTATGTGTTTAATTTTCATAAAGTTTTTGTACCCTACTACCGGAAGTTTGGGCCAAAACCCTAAATAAAATAAACTTTCTATCGCATTCTCTACATTTTAAAATATATGTACGGTATTTAAGCCCATCACCTTATGCTGCACCTTACACTTAATTAAGCGAATTGTACAGGATACAGCCTCTGACTTTAATCAGGGTAGAATGAGATTGTCCTTAGACAGCTATTACTTAATTTTTCCAAACAAATAATTTTAAACACAGTTTTGGTAATTCTGCCACTGCGCCTCTCAAACCATACGTCAACTTTTTGTAACTACCTCCTCTTTTAGTCTCATGGGTCTCATGTCAGTCACTGCCTATCTGATATCCACTCTCAATTTAACGGCGTAGTTCAATTTCGAGGTTTCGCACCAAAACCTCGCGCCCAGTAGTCTCACTAGGGACTACGGTACCAACGAGAACTATAGCATAAAAAATGGACTAATTTGTTTTTATGGATTCGGTTTTTGGGTGCCCTTTGCCATTTACTGCCTAGAGCGACAGCTGCTTTCAGTAGACTCAATAAAAAAACATTGACCTTCATTTTCATTATTGTAACCAACTGGGCAACTAAAGCACAAAAGAGAAAACATACTACATATATAAAAAAGAAGATAAAAGAGTCAGTTCAAAACTGCCCAAGGTAGACATATTTATTGGACATTGACATCGAAAGCCACCATGAAAATTATATTTTTTTCTCACGGTTCTGGACTTGGAAGATAAATCTAAAATTTTTAAACAAAGTAGGATCAAAACCAATCCTTAAAATTTTTAGCGGTAAGCTAATTATATAATTATGACGATGGTACTTTTTTATTTTGAGAATTTATACAAACAGCAACATTTGTGACAAAATTTACTCGGCAGTAGGCAGTTCGTGTTAGTGGCCCTCTATATCACAGTCAAATATTTATTCATAAAGATGAATGATAGGTATATAAGCGAACAACGTCGCGGGTACAGCTAGTAAAGTAATATACTAAAACCCATGTCACCTTCAAAATATGTCAACTTTGGCCATGCCTCCGAATACTGAAACGCAACGGTACGTAACAAGTTCTCATATGTCAACATGTCACTACTTCACACCTTACAGTGACAGAGCAAGCATGAGACAAACCTGATTTCACAGCATCAGATTTAACGGCGACTCAAAACTGATTCATGTTTAGTATTCAGCTTAATGTGGTGCTGTTGATTTACTTATTCCCATAAGAGGCACACACGTACCAACGCTACATAGAACACAAAAACACAGGTTATACTATTAACTGATAAAGCTTCTAGGAAACTGTTTAGTTTCATGTTCATGGTAGTAAAGGCTCAGCAAGTAGGACAAAACAAGTGTTATTGATTCCTTCGCGGCTTTTGTGTTGCCAAGCGATTAGAATTATGTTTAGTTAAGCTAGACAAACAAGAAATACTTGAAAGAATATAAACATACTTCAATAATTTGCTTCGTTTGATAGTTTTAGAAAAATAAGTTTTTTTCGAGACCCTTTATAAATTAAAGCTAAGGGCCATCATAATAGGGATGATGACTAAGTTTTATTTTTATGTCCATCTTTTAGATAAGAAAAAAATATTAGACACGTATTTTTAGTCCCGTAAACAAAGAATTACGAAGATACAGCGAGTACAATTCTTGGCTGACGTCACGTTTGAGTACAAATTGTACCTAGCCGTGACGTCACAAGCCCCCACTCCTGAACTTTACAGCTGTTTATCTTCGTATTTTGTAATTTATTTGAGAAAAGAAAAAATATGTGTCTATTATATTTTGATTATCTAAATGGCGGACTAAATAAATTTTGACTTTTCATACCTAGTCATCTACCCTATTGCATGGTTTCAAACAAGAGCAGCAGCATAAAGATCAGTCACTTTACACAGCGTAGTCTTTATAACAACCTTATTTTTGCGTCGAGTGTAAAAATACTTTTCGTAGTACTAAGAATACTCTCCTGGTTAAAGCTTTACTTATTGTGGGTTTTAGGAAGGCCATTAAAATAGTAATGTAAATTAGCCAAGAAGGCACGCATGGTTCGTGTATTATTAAAATATTTGTTACATCATGCCTTACTAGTTAAGAATAAATTGCATGTTTTGCTGTTACGGTACATTGTATAACAAGTTGTTTTGTTGTCTCTAAGTAAGAACCAATAAATGTTATTACTTTTCAATATACTTTTAAAAGATAATGTATCCACCAAAAATGGTAGCATTCATTTAGTAGGATCTTTAAATCCATTGTCTTTCTGTACATCTTTTGTGGTTACATATACCTACATAAAAACAATACATACATGTTACTTAGCACGGTAACTCAGTAATGCGTCACCTGTCTGAATCATCGTGAAGTAATGTCGAGATGTTTACATCTCACCTTACCTATACGAATTGACACGAACCGGTTGAGAGATTCGGGTATCATTTAGTCATTGCAGTGGCATAACTTTTCATATGACATTTATATTTAAATTACAAATGATTCATATTTATTGTTTCCGGATCAAACAAGAATGAGGTTGAAGGTTCAAATTAAAAAATATGAGTAATTTCTTTGTTATCATCCACACTAAGTTGTGGTCGGCAACAGAACAACGTCGACAACGACAGCGGCTACACGTAACAGACGGGATACAGGCCCTGGTGAAAACAGTGAGATTGGAAATCGATCATAAAATAACTTGGAAAAAGGCTAGGCAGATTTCCAGAATAAAATTGTATGTGACGTAAGACAAGTTAATGTTTAATATAATTATTAGTGTTAAGATAGTGCCAACAATCTTTCTAACAAACTACCGAATTTCTTAAGGAATTAATTAAAATTACAAGCATTAGATATTCCAATCTGAGTAGTGATTAGTTATCCCTGCTATCTCTGCGTACGATCGGACGTGACCGATAGCTGCGCGTGCGCATGTCTACAAGTTCATGTTACTTAGTAATTGATCTCAACTGTGGTTATGATGATGTAAGGAAGTAAGGACAGCCAGCTTGTTGAAGTTCCTTAGTCACGTTTGAAGATAGTGATGTGTAAACATTTGGAGAATAAAGCTTTTCCGTGTATGACTTATCAATTGAAGATTTCCAGAGAAGGGACATTATTCACGGGGGCCGTAGTATTGCAATTAAAAAGAAAACTGCTTTAATTGAAAATCAATGAAAAAAAAAACAACTGCAAAGAATGTATTACATTTGGCCGATTCGCTATTTAGAACAGTTGTTTTGGAGGTTTTAAAGGGAAATTATACCGAAGGATAATTTGAAAAATAAATTAGAACTATACAAATTACTATACATATATATAAACAAATTTTATCGCAATAACCAAGCAATTCCTGAAAAACCTATTTCCCTTTAAAACTTCGGTCATATCATTTCCTTCCTGAGTTTAAATATAGCTAATTTTGCCTCGTTCATTGATAAGACGTATTCTACGTACTTATAAAGTGGGAATACCAACCGGATATAGCGTTTCTAAACTTTTAAATTATCAGAACAATTTTTTTACATGTACCCACGAGTTTTTTTTATTTTTTATTAAGCTGATACCTTTCTTTTATTCAGGTTAAACTCATTCATGAGACAGCCTTGCATCTCCATGGGGGGTGGGGATGCAAGAGTCCGGGCTTCAAGAGCCTTGAAGAAGGCTTCGACTACTCCGGCAAAACACCTAGTGCCATCATTCGCCTTAGATGCGGCGTTACGGGACCAACCGAAGTCTTAGCAGCATAACGCCCGCAGTGACTGCCCGCTTAGTGGCGGGCCCGACATGGCCCCCGGCCTATGTAGTAGGGAGGACATTTAGTGCATACCTACCAAAGTTGAATAAGTGTAAAGTGCAAGTCTAAATGCTGTCGAATCAATCACATGACGGGCCTGTTGGTCTAGTGGTTAGTGACCCTGACTGCTATACCGGAGGTCGTGGGTTCGATTCCCACCCAGGACAAATGTTTGTGTGATGAGCACGATCATTTGTTCTGGTTGTCTGGGTGTAATTTATCTATAATATGTATGTATTTAGAAATATATAAGTATGTTTATCAGTTGTCTGGTTACCATAACACAAGCTCTGCTTAGCTTGGGATCAGATTACCGTGTGTGAGTTGTCCCGGAATATTATTATTATTATTAATCTATTAAGTCTAAATGTTTTATGGTTCTGGCTAAACATATTTGATTATGCCGAATGTCGTGGTGGCCTAGCGGTTCTATGAACGGATTTGTATGCACAAGGTTGCAGATTCGAACCCAGGCAAGTACCAATGTGGCTTTTTCAAAGTTATATGTACATATACTTAATTATTCTAAGGCACTTCTGACAAACGGTGAAAAAAACATCGTGCGGAACATCACCTGGATTCCAAAATTTGGGATCTGAAATCGCCAATCCGCAGAGAGCAAGCGTGGTGATCAATGCTCGTGCCTTCTCTATATGGGAAGGGGCCTGTGCCCAGCAGTGGGATGTTTATAGGCTAGATTTATTAGATTACTAGCTGTGCCCCGCGGTTTTACCCGCGTGAATGAAAATTCATACACTATCTTTATAAATTATAGCCTATGTGTTATTCCGATGTATAAGCTACATTATTGTAAAGTTTCATTAAAATCCATTTAGTAGTTTTTGCGTGAAAGAGTAACAAACATCCACACATCCATTCTCACAAACTTTCACATTTATAATATTAGTAAGGATTATATTTGATTAAACATTGAACAACAAAGAGGAATGTTAAATAACATTCATTTTTTATATTGATTTGCATATTTTCTTTCTACTAACAATCGCGGTTACTACCCAGTCTCAAGTATGCCGCTATTGTTCTAATTGTATTTCAGGAATTATAATAGAAACGGAATGAGAAAATATTTTATTACTGCAAAACAATCACTATTGTTATTAAATTAAAGTCTAGAATGGATTAAACTATACCACAAACTATGGTTATACATTATTAAGTATCATGTTCAGTAGACCGAAAGCCCCAAAAGTACCTTCCTCTACTGCATAAGGTACTTAGGTATATTATTATCTGTATTCAAAGGTTTTTTTTGCTGAACGCTGATCAACAAAAAAAAAATGAATGTCAAATCTCATGATAAGCGCTATGATTGGCTGTTAGTCTTTTCATCAACCAATCACTTAGTTTAAGTTGACTTGACAATATATTTAGTTGATCAAATATCGGAAAGCGGGGTTTGTCTTCAAAACTACAGGTATATCCAAATTACTTTAATTAAATTTTAAAATATATACCTCTCTATGTTAACAAAATCGTGCGCGTATTTTCCTTGTTTCAAATAAAATTATCGCTCTCAGGTACGTCGCCAGCGCGCCGTAGCACAAACATGATACAATAAAAAAACTAGCCCAAACTAGTCTTACTAGCACACCTCAGAAACCGTGTCGGTAAGCTAACTTTGTATAGAATACTGTTAACTAGACGTGCGACAAGCATCACGTGTCTATCTACCTAGGTCTTAGGTATTATGTTTATATGTTATAGCATACCGAATAATTATAATTTGAAGCGTGCAGGTAATAGAGCATACTTTGTTGCGTAAGCTCAAATTAAACTAATCGTTCTGATATCAGTAATCGTTTAAATTGAAGCAAACCCTTCAAAAACTACTCTCACTATTTTGGGTGTCATATTATGGGAATAACGTATTTCAGTATTGCAACGCAGCGCGCCGCGTTGGTCTCGACGGTGCACGTGCACCCAAAAAATGTGCAGTTTTAGATAATCGTAATCGTGCTATATTAACTGTGAAATATAATGAGAATGAATAATATTAACGTTGTTTGGAAATAAACCGACAAGAAGACTCATTACATTTTTCCTTTTGCAAAGGGCAAAGGGCTCTAATCGACTTCAAAAAGGGACAAAGGACTACTGTATGGTTCATAAAGAAAAATATGTATCATTAAAAATGATATCATGTTGCTTTATTAAATACTTTTCTAATACCATCAAAATATAATAATACTACAAGTCTATAACATCGCTAGTACATCTACAGTGCGTCTGGCACATAACTGTAGGCGCACAATCACACATGTTTGTAAGCGCCATTGACAGATACGAGCGAGGGGCGTCCACAATGCGTCATATCTATACCTACCTATTTGTACTTTAAATGGTTATTTATACTTATTTCCCTCGAACCGAATCAAGAGAAATTGATACTAAATAAACACTCGATACTGACTGAAAGGCGTTTCAGAGAGAAATGTTTTATTAACTGTGCTTTTTACGTATTTTTAGTAAAAGTGATCATAAAAAACTGGTTAACTATAACAAAATCTTAATCAGTTTTATTCAAGGCCTGCCCTTTTAAACCAAACATGAAAAAAAAACAGCAATATCATATTAAAATAGTTTTACAAATCAATCTACTAATTTGAATATAAAATTCCGTTATCTATACTAAGCCGACTCAACGAATCTAAACAATATTAATTAAGGTCACAGTCGTTCATTATAATAAACGAGTCTCTATCGTATAACCGAAACATTCATTAAAACTGATTTTACTTTGACTGAAAAAGCTTTGCCTTTTTTTAATCGATCGAAACTAAGTATGCCATAGAAGAGACCTTTACATAATAACATAACATTACATACCATCACGCCTGTATCCCCGAAGGGTTAGGCAGAGGTCTACCAATGTACACCCACAGTTCGCCGGTATGTTTAGGTCCCAAGTAATAGGGGGCGAGCCTATTGCCACTAACCGGGCACAAATCCAAACTCCGACCTGCTACTGAGAATTTTATAGAAAAACCCAATAACACCTTGATCGACTTGGGAATCGAACCCAAGACCTCTAGCGTAGGTTATACGGTTAAGGACTACGTAGAGGATAAGCGCGCGTGGAATTAGATCATCTGCATATGTGGCCTCCCTGGCGGTCTGCTAATTTTCTTGTTTTAGCTTATTTACTACAGTTAGCTGCCCCCATAGCCTCTATATAAAGAAGGCTCTTGACATGCCTTGACATTCCTGTTAGGGATTTTATTAGGACTACATATTGATTGTATGTAAAGTATATTTTTATTATTTCTATAATTTCTTTAGATTTGTCTTTTCCTTATATGTTCGTCCCTTGTAAATGTGACGACAATGTAAATCTAGCTGAATGTTCGATTCTATTTTCTTCCATTTTGGATGTCTTAGTTTACACTAATCTAAACATTCTGCTGTTTACGTTGTTGTCGCATATCTTAAAATCAATGTAATCTTAACATCGATGTTAACCTTTTTTTTAAAAGAGTAACCTATAGAGTTTCTTGCCGGCTCTTCTCTATAGGAATGACACTTTGGAACCGAGCAACTAGAGTCAGTAGTTTTTAACGTACCTAACGTTTCTTAGCGCCTTTTTTTGGTTTATAAGAAATAAAAATATTTTGATTTTTTGATTTTTTTTTTGTAGCAGTCGCGCTTAGCGCCACTAGGCCAACGAGGTAGTCAAAGTAGTCAATTACATAATATGTGAGAAAAATCTACTCTTTGGTAAAGAAGGTTCAAGGGATGATCATCATCTCCCTGCCCTGTTCCCTATTATTTGGGGTCGGCGCAATCCGTATTCAGCTTCCATTCATCTCTACAACCCGTCATCTCAGCATTCACTCCTTTCTTTCTCATATCATCACACAATCCAAGAGATGATATGATATCCATCTATGTATTATCATTGTGTATAAACAATATCAAGTATTGCCAAAATACAGACAAATACTCAAACGCCTTATTCAATGCATTAGAGTTCAAGATCGAATATGTAAGGTCGATACTTGACCTTAAAGCTATAATTTGGCAGCAATTTTTTACTTATATTTAATATTAATATAACTACTACGTACAAGAGTAAAACAACTCATCAATATAGATCGAAAGAAGCCCAGCCCAAAAGCAGCCAGTGAAATGAAATTGAAGTCACGTGGCTTATTGGATACAAACGTCATATTCACACATTTGAGGGTTTTCTATCAAAGCTCGATTGAAGATATGAAACTTGGCTAGAGGAGCAAGTCCAGCAGTGTACTCCCATTCCTTCAAAGAATGAGCCAAGCAAACCAGTATTATATATTATCTAAGTTTCATTATTTTCCTTCGAAGAATGAGCCAAGCAAACCAGTATTATATATTATCTAAGTTTCATTATTTGAAGTTCCTAATTTTAGAATGTATAATTCAGTTAAATGTCTAAGAATACATAAGAAAGGTGTCACGTTATTACAAGCGCAAGTAATTAGTTAAAATAACATCCTATTGAACTGGATCAATGATTATCGTCAATATTATAGAGTGTAGTCACGAGCGGTGTCCAAACAGCTAACACAAGTAGGTTCTAGGACAAATGATTATAAACATGTTCTAATAACTGTCAGCGTAATATTATACACTGGTACATATCAAACCTATCTCTCGAAGCCAATGTTATACTAAAGCCAATCTGGAAAGAGAATTAAACGTTATTACTAATTACGCAATTATCAACTTTGACAACATGTGTTTAAGTTCATTTTAGAATGACAAATATTACCGAAAAGGGCCTAAAAGTAATTTGAATTTGATGGAAACTGAACTGTTAGTCATTGAATTAAGGTTCATAATCCCAAAGCACGGTCATTATTTCTTTAAAGTGGCTGATATATAGGTAATAAACTGTATATAGACGGTTTTCCCTGCCGGAGACTAGGTATGCAGGAAAATCCCCCATAAGTTACCATGACCACAAATCTCTGTAAGTAATCTACAAGGCGGATTTGAAAAAAATAAAACCGGCCAAGTGCGGGTCGGACTCGCGCAGGAAGGGTTCCGCACCACCGTTGTATGAGAGTCCCCCCTAAATATTTTATTTTTAGTATTTGTTGTTATAGCGGCAACGGAAATACCTACATCATTTGTGAAAATTTCAGCTTTCTAGCTATCATGGTTTATGAGATACAGCCTGGAGACAGACAGACGGACAGACAGCGGAGTCTTAGTAATAGGGTCCCGTTTTACCCTTTGGGTACGGAACCCTAAAAACCTTCTCTGAATTTGAAAGAATAATTTCAGAAATACGTAATAGGCATTAACATCACGTTATATTTGTCTTGGGGAAACAAGAAAGGCGAGAGGAACCGCGGGGCACACCTATTAGGAGATGAATGCCAAATCAAGGAAAATTTTACAGTATAAATTTTATTTGATTTGGCATGTCGCCTGCGATGCGATTACAAATTTTTCCTTTCTACTAAATTGACCAACACAATTTTTTGCAAGATAATTGACTCATTGGGCATTACATAATTTGTAAACTCGGTTGTGAAATCTCGATATGTAACGATAAAGCTTTGTGTCTTCCGGAAATAGGTATGGTTGACTGTACCTAGTTCCGATGGACGTCAGTAGTAAAGTCATTCGTACACGAGGCAACGCAAGTCTCCAACAACCGTTGACTTTAGCCAAGCGACTTGCGAACGTATGGTTTTAGGACACATGAATCCAAACAATGGCAGAAAAAAGGGGAGGCCTATACCCAGCAGTGGGTGTATCCGGGCTGATATGATGATGATGAATCCAAACCGATTTTGCACAACTTCATTATGTATTCGAAAAGAAATATTTTTATAAAAGAAATATTCAGGGAAAAGTCTTCAAAAGCTTAAAGTAGCTCACCAAAAAATAATTTGCTAATATTACAATATCTAACTTGACAATAGATTTAAAATCTCCACGCAAAGGTAGCTTGCAAACATTTACGTAACTAACTTGAAACATACAAATATGGCACACAAAATACTTCATGACAAAAAGAAAATGGCGATTCATTAACCGTCAGCACGGCACAAACGCTAAATCCATCATAAAAAATGGCCGTTCAATAACAAACCGAGAAATAGCCAACGATTTAGTATTATTCTTGTTTTGGCAACGCTCGTACAAAGAGAGCAAAACGTCGTCAGACTGACTCATTGTATTAGTAGGTACTAGAAAAGGTCAAGGCAATAAAGTATAGATTTTCTCTAAAACTGACGCAGAATACACAATACTCTTAAGAAACTGCACTTTGTGTATGGTTACTAATGTCCTTCATTTTCAGTTCACTATTAAACTTTTTTACCTTAGGCTGCCTGAACAATAATATATCACCGTGCCGATTTTGATGAATTTTTCCATAATAAATGTGCATTAATTTTACGTTAACAGCTGTGTCAATCGACTTCTTATGTTAGTCTACTTAGTTGACAAAAATTAGCATTTGACGATGTTACTGCCAAAAAATCATAATCGTTTCAAAATATAAGTACAGTACAGTTTAAAATATAAGTGCGACGTGCAGGAAAACTAACAACATGGCCGTATACTATGGACCGACGGTTACAGTTTTAAAACTGTTCTATTCTAACTGCTAGGTAAGTAGCATTGATTACCGCGCTTGGGCAGACACGATCCAGTAAATACTAACTAGCACTTTTAGCATTCAAAACATAACTGTGATATAATCGTTGTCTGACTGATAATACAACTGTGTTTGGTTGGCCACATGAGGCACTAAAAACAGAACGCTTGCTTTCAAAATAATGACAATTATTTGCGTTCGACTTAACATGCTAATAACTGTAAATATTTTTCTTATTTCCATTGCTGCGATTGCTAATAAAAGAAAAACATGTCTAAGTGATGATTTTACCAGCTTATGAGTATGTAGTAGCTTTCTGCGTATTACGCATTACTTTTTACTGTTATAATGAATTAATGTCGTGGCAGTATTGATGGCAAATTATTCGCACCGCTTCTGCGGATGTGAAAGAGGTCAAAGTTGGATACTGGGGACGGCTCAGAGAGCTATTTTTACACACAAATTATGTGAACGAAAACAGAAAATTGCTAAAGAAGCCTTCTAAGTCGATTCAAGTTAAAGAAGCCGATATTCCATGACGTAACAATATCACTGAGCTAATTATGTGCTACTTGTAGGACCGGTATTTCTAGTCCACGAACTGTGACCTCATTTCTCAATCCCTAGTGGATCTTGAGTAGAGAGGCCCTAATACTATTACCATTGATCTACTATTATTAGACTAGTATAATTGACTTGCTGCTGTTGTGGTAGTACCTTATATACGTGTAGGTCATGCACACCGGACACGGCGCCATTGCACCGTTCGCAACATCCATTACAGTTCGCAACATCCATTACAATGAGTCACAACTCTACTGCAAAAACTGAGGGTCTTTAAACCCGGAAGCGACCTTATCCTGGTCGACCTTTATGCTGCCAACTCTTGCAAGTTTACACACCAGTATGGTGTAAATCACGACTGTAGGAAAGCCCTATATTTCGGAATCATAGGTAAGATTTAAGGCTCCCGAAAAGAAATGCGGCATCCGCGGTATCTCAATTTCCCAAAACCAGATTTTAAACTACCTCCGAGTGACAAACTCATGTCGCCACGATGAGTTCACAGTACCAATTCTAGAGACACGATTTAAATGACGATAACTTTAACGATTAGAAATCTGAGTGAACCACACGTGTCACATCGCCCGTCTTCGACCATTCCAAGCAATGATATCTTATATTTGCTTGTGAACGATTACGTGATAAGATGTCTGGGTATATATTGAATTCCCTAGAATTAAACGAAGGTAGTTAGCTAGTATGTGCTGTTTTTGACAAGAACAAGGAATTAATTTGAAGCTTTATGGTAAAACCAACGGATTATATGTTGCAAAAGACTTGTTATACTCCTTCGTATTTATCAAATTTGCCTTAAAAACGAACATATAATCATAAAATGGACTTTGAAGTCGAGAAAATACTACAAAATTCACTTCAAGTACAAGAGTGAATAAGAGAAAGGAAGGCCTCCGAACTGCTGGGTAATATGGCTTATTAGATAAGCTTAAATAAAAAAAAATACTTTTGAAGACGTAATAAGTAAAATCGATTTGCCAGTTCCGGCAGAAGCTTGAAAAAATATTCATTTTTATATTAGACTAGCTGTGCCTGCGACTTCGTTCGCGTGGATGACGAAACTTATCAATGAGTTTTTAACCGCAAAATTAAGTTATTTTTTTATTGTTTATACTTTTCCGGGATAAAAACTACCCAGTGTGGTGCCCAGGATAATAAAGAATAATTATACCAAGTTTCATCGTAATCGAACCGTTACTTTTTGCGTGATACCTGAACAAACAGACAGACAGACAGACAAAAATTTTTTTTTTCACACTTTTTCGTTCGTTGTCGGTCTAGTAACACCCCCTGCCATTTATTTTTTTGATATTTTCAATGTACAGAATTTTCACTTCTACAGATTTATTATAAGTATAGATATAGATTCGATCACGGAAGCCTAATTTCACACGATACAGAGATAAGCAAAATGTCGCAGAGACCTGTTTACAGTTATAAAAAACTAATTTACTATATCTTATCACAAACGAGGTTCCTATCTATTATGTTATCTTTGACTACATATACGGAGGTGCGTATATAAATGCTGTTAATAAGGTAGGACATTTTGACCTTGCAGAGTCAGTTACATCTTGTGCATGCATTTTGACAGGATGATGCCGTGTTATGAAAATTACAGTAATCATTGTTCTGTTGTGAAACCAAAGATAACATCTGAGTATGTATATATTTCTATAGTTATTTCTATAGACACTATAATGATTTAATCGCGGCTTTCCTGATGTTCTTTTATTTGTATGTTATGTAATAAATTACACCTATGAAAAATCATTATTTTAAATTCTGGCCGAAAAAAGTAAAAAAATCTCAGACGAATATTCAAACTGGTTTAAAAATCAATCAAAAAATTCAAAACTGTATAAATAATAATGATAATAATAGATACTATATTCTGTTATCAAAAATGCTTAGCGTATCGATCATCTGAGCAAAAACCGTAAAAAAAGTTAACTTTAAGAAACCTAGGTACAGCTGCTGATATTTGAAAACATACAATGTTTTGTTTTGCAAACAAAATTTTATCGTATCAAGAGATCTACAACATGTACACAACACTTGAAATTGAATCAAATTACTGTTGTCATGACTCAATTAAAATGGTTGGCATTATTAACACGGAATTGAGTTACATTCCCAGATTTCTGATGCTCAGAATCTTCCCAGTTCAAATCAATCCACTTAATTATGTTTGAAAATATGAATTTATTAGTGTGTTGAAAAATGGCAGCTATTTCTCGATTTAAGCTATTTTTCTTAGGGCATAAAACCTACAAAGGCGATTTTTGCAAATGTTATGTATGTATTTATTTATATTGATAAAATGCTGATGTTAAATTTTTGTAGCGTCTTAATAATAATAATATTTTTTGTTTAACCAGGAAAACATGCACAAGAAATAATATTGTGGGCAGTGGGCGTATATGAATAAACAAGATAATCATTAATTTACATATTAAATACACCTTAGTTATTGGTCATACTGGTACTATGATAAAACTCTTTTGCTTTATGGTCAGTTCCTATCGGTAAAGTTAAATATAAATTTTATAAGGAATTGAGAGCATTTTTCAGACTGTTAAAAAATCTGACTTCATTTCTTTTTGCATTTATCACACAATTCATACTTCATGAAAATCAAATGCAAAAATGAATCAATTTCTTTAAATTACGTACATACAATTATGTGCACAAACACTTACCATTTTCAACCACCTTGGTGTAGGTGACGTTGAGCTGTGCAGCGAACTGTACTACGATGCAGGTGACATTGGTCTTCTTGTCAGACCAGGCCCAAGTGCCCTGCTCCGGGGGAGGCAGGGGCTTCGGGGCCGGGGCTGGCGTAGGCGCTGGTGCTGGCGTAGGAGCTGGTGTTGGCGCCGGAGTTGGTGCTGGCGTTGGAGCCGGAGTAGGTGCTGGCGTTGGAGCCGGAGTTGGAGCAGGAGTTGGCGCTGGTGTTGGCGCTGGTGTTGGTGCAGGCGTTGGCGCTGGCGTTGGTGCAGGCGTTGGCGCTGGCGTTGGTGCAGGAGTCGGCTCCGGCGTTGGCTTAACTGTAGTCTTATCCCCTAGATGAGGTACTTCTGTCGTTACTCTAACGGGGTCCACGGGAATTAAGATTGGCTCCTGTGTTGTTGCATCTCCAAGTCCTGCAAACAAAATAGGTTATGTAGAATTTTACTATTACCACTGACCTTCATATCAGTTGATAGTGTAATTAAATAATTAATGGGTAAATAACATTACATCTTTCATTTTAAGTTAAGTGCATTTATTGTATTATCTTTTAAATCTAATAATATTTAAATTCTTGTTTCATAAGTGCCTGTAATCATTATGTAAGTTACATTTCAAAGTAAGCTGAAACTGAAATTGAAAGTAGATCAAGATGTGCAAGTGTTACAGAATAGCTTGGCTTTGTTAATGCTGCATGCAGATATCTATATACTGCTCCTACTATTCTTCTATCTATACATACAAAAATGGTACAAAAGATATTTTAGTTGACGGTCTAGTAAAAAAGAATATTGTTTTTAGTAATATACCAGTAGGGGTGTTGAAAATATTTTTCTTTGTTAAACAAATGTGTATTACAAATATTTAATTCTAATGTCCTTATATTTTTATATAATACTAGCTGTGCCTGCCACTTCGTTCGCGTGGATGACAAAGCTTATCAATGAGTCTTTAACCATTAAGGCTGCACACGCGACGGAAGCTTAAAAAATTGAGTAACTTCTCCCGTTTTCCCAACATTTCCCTTCACTGCTCTGCTCCTATTGATTGTAGCGTGATGAAAAGTATACTATAACCTGCCCAGGAGTATGAAGAATAATTGTACCAAGTTTCGTTTAAATCCGTCGAGTAGTTTTTGTTTCTTAAAGGAACATACAGACAGACAGACAGACTAAAATTTTACTGATTGCATTTTTGGCATCAGTATCAATCACTAATCACCCCCTGATAGATATTTTGAAAACATATTTAATGTACAGAATTGACCTTTCTACAGATTTATTATAAGTATAGATTTTATTAACTTATAGCTAGGCCACTACCAATCTTCCCTAAAGCCCTCTCCTACCCATTAAAGGTTTATAACCATTGAGGATTAACCTCTATATTGTCCTCACAGTGCAACAAAAAAAAAACAAGCCAAACCATTCATAGATTCTTTTACTGGTATAAAAATAACGAGCAATTTATTACAATCTAGAACTGGGAACTATGACTGGGAGATGCAGACTTCCCGTAGCCCAGTCTGAATTGTACAGCATCATAAAAAAGTTGATTTATAGCCGTTCTGTATTGTTGTTGACTATGTGAACAACTGCAGAGGTTATAATACTTGATATTTTACTCTGTTTATGTTGTATGTCCTTAATACTTAGTTCACTGACTTTGCAGTGGCATAAAAAATGATTTTACTTGCAATGTATTTTGCTATGACTCATTGTTCAAGGATTCATGTGTCTTGTTATTCGATATTTGACGTTTCCCTGAAGATTGGATTATGAAAGCAAAGGTAAACATAATCTGACTAGTACCAAGATAAGAAAAAACAAAACAAACTCTGCTTCTATTATTAGAAAAGAATATGTAAATGTCTCTGTAATCTGATTTTTTATTACCCCAAAATAAATTCTGCCTGCCTCGATGGCCTAGTGGTGCTAAGCGCGACTGCTACGCTAGAGGTCTTGGGTTCGATTCCCAAGTCGCCCAAGGTGTTATTGGGTTTTTCTATGAAATTCTCAGTAGCAGGTCGGAGTTTGGATTTGTGCCCGGTTAGTGGCAATAGGCTCGCCCCCTATTACATGGGACCTAAACATACCGGCGAACTGTGGGTGTACATTGGTACACCTCTGCCTAACCCTTCGGGGATACAGGCATGACGGTATGTTAAAATAAATATTAATAAATTTATTTACATAAATGATTGTAATAGATAAGTCTTTATTCAGACTCATTGAAAAAACAGCTAAGAATGCCAAGGCAAAGACAACTATTTTTTTAAAGACTATAGAATTTACATTTCAATTGAAATGTGGGACACTGTTATGCCTTTACTCACGTAATTATTGGAATAAGTCAATCGAAAAACCAAACAAGATAGTTTTTATTTAAATTACACTTCAAGAAGGTAGCAAAAAAATTTAGAATTGTAGGTAGAAAAGTATAAGAGAAAAGTGTAAGAAAAGTGTATTTTTTAACAAAATACCTATACCTTTGTATAGGTATTTTGTTAAAAAATGTGGGTCAGATAACTTTAATAATATCCATTGTTTGAATGTTAAAATTTACAAAATAAATACAGTATTCTTTTAAAGGTCATCATAAAAAAATACAATAATGATTAATGCCCTTCAATCGAAATACACAACATAATAGATATTGACTGAAGATAATCTAATTAGTCAGATAATATAAGCTTCCTATGTTATGACTGTTCCTTATTATATTAACCAGATATAACTACCTATATAGAAGGTATTTATTGAGCCTATAACACGGCCAATAATTGTGGGTACATTTTTCTAGAATATCGAGGAACGTTCATAGCGCAGAATCGAACACTTTTTTGTCGCTAATTGCGCAAATAACGCCTAATCACGACAACAAAGCGGTCGAGCTGTGCAAGCGAACCGACATAACGATAAAAAGCAACAAAGACTATTGCAACATAAATAGTTTTGAGAAATATCGCTTACCGTAATGCGTACAACTGCAAAACACTGCTAACAACAAACAAAACCTAAGACGAGACATTTTTGATGTATTGCGACGCTAAGTTGTTAATAACTATGCACGAACTGTCTCACAAATTAAAAATGCGGTGCAAATAAGTGATACGACGATAATCCGGTTGGAGAAACGTCCACGGATACGGAATGTCAAATTGTGAGACAGCTGAGTTGTGTTGCCAGTCTGCATATTACAAATGTACCATATATATATCTATTATATGTAAAAAGAATGAACTAAAATAATAAAATAATTACTTATTTCTTCATCCGTAATCTTTGTGAGAGATTGCTAATTTTGGTCCCACCCGGTTATTTTTGAGCTGGACAAGTTGCTACGGTGGCGTCAAATTCGAAAGTTTGTTTCTCTATTTAAATAGCAGTTTAGCAATGGGCAAGTAATATATTATGTTCTTCAGTTATTATTAACGGTCTCTTTAGTATCCTTTAATTGTTTTACTCCTGACGCCGACTATGGCTTGGCCATTTAAAGAAAGTATCAGATTATTTAGCGTGGAAGGCATATAGAAGTGGTTTTCAATTTGAAATTGCTAGTTACGACATAATACAAATAAAATAAGTAATAAAATAGCTACCATTTATCATCCACAAAATTCTTCCGATATGGATATGTGCGATTGTTTGTCTTGTTAAACTTTTATTGTTAGTATGTAATGCATAACTCTGAGCAGACTAACATTAAATCCCTTCTACTGGCTACCTTTATTCTGTTGAAAATGCCTTTCCACTATGTATTATTGGATACATGTAGCTTTTGAAGTGAGGGATGGGACCACAGCACAAAGCATTCCTGATATTGTCCTTTATATGTTACTTAAAATGATGA
Organism: Autographa pulchrina; assembly: GCA_905475315.1. Classification (NCBI taxonomy): domain Eukaryota; kingdom Metazoa; phylum Arthropoda; class Insecta; order Lepidoptera; family Noctuidae; genus Autographa; species Autographa pulchrina. The sequence goes on along the minus strand of FR997765.1, from coordinate 14,166,544 downwards.
AAAACATTATTTTAAGCATTTCATATTTATCATTATCTAGTAATAATAACTTTTATTCTAATGTATTAAATTTATGATAGTTTTGAACGATGTCTTTAGTCTTTGAACATAAGTGACGATGGTAGAATTAAGTTCTACCATAACTGGTAGACTACTTATTACTTTACACTGTGCTGGTATCATTATTCACGGCTAGAAGTTGGCCAACATATGCAATGCGGCAACCTCGCCAAATTAACAATAGACCAGACATTGTTTCAAAATAAATAAAAAACTTTACGAGTTAATTCAGAATGTGGCGGCAGTTTTGAATACATTATAATAATATTATTATATATATTTAAATTGTTAATTTAAATGTCGTAATCTAAATAGGAGAGGTTTGTTTTTTGTTTTCAATGAATATCTTATTTTTGTAATAACTGTACCAATGGATTAGATGACTGGGTGTGAAAAGCACAGTCATTATCTATTTAGCCGACAAGACACTTTCCGTCAATTCGTTACTATGAAAGTGTTGTTAAATATTATAAGTAGGTAGGTAGGGACCTAAATCGAACCAAAGTGTTATAATTGTGGCTAATCACCAAACGCTTTTGCACAAAATGCACTAAATTTTGCATTGGTAGTGAGCTCTTAGTGAGCTATAGGTTTCGAATATAAATATCAATCGTACATCGACAACGTCTTCATATACAAAATAAAACAAGGACGTGTATTTTTCAATATTTTTATTCACATTTTGACACTTACATTACACAAATAAATGCATTTCTTTTTGCCCATAAATTCATTTACACAATCATGTAACATTTAAATACCATATTTTAACTTTCAATTTATTATAAATTTATGAAATGTAGCAGAGATCATTGTTTTATAACTTTATTATGTCGTTCTTACGTTAGACGATAACATTATATATTCAGGAAAGAGAGAGTATTCGCGTTAATCATTTTAATTTCAACAAGTTTCGCTTTCGGATAAATTTCAAAGTTTCCTGCTTACTTTCTTTGATGAAAATACTCAGTCTACACCTGCTTATAGGTTATAAATATAATTTAAACATGTAACAATCAGGCACACGATTACAGTGCCCGTACCATGAGCTTGAATGTACTACTGTTGCTGTTGTGGAAGTGAGATGCAATGTATCGCACCGTCTCGCTTCCCTAAGTCAGTCCGATAGTATCGCTAGTTTTCCTTCGTGCCAAGCGAGAGCACTTTTTGTCTGTATCTAGTACATTCGTTTACTGATTTAAAGTTATTTTTCGCGCAACGACAGACTTATATGCGAAAATATCGATGGTTTCGACATTGTTAGGATAATATTAGGGTTTTAGATAGTTTTATTAAAACGGTGCGCTCCGTCTTGATACAAAATTTTCGATAAAACTAGTTCATACTAGTGCTCACGGTTCATACACTGATAGGCTCACTCTATAGTTTCTTATCTATACTCTAAGGTCATCATGCTTTAAGAGTTCATGGTACAGGTACCTAAAGGTATAGAGGCAAAAATTTAAATTAGGTAGATACATCAAGGAGGTAGGTTTTATAAATAGGTACATCTTTTAACAGGATTGTAAATATAGAAGACATTATTAAAGGTAGGTAGTATTAGATTATAACTTTAAAATAATATTTTTTTTTGTAAAATATGTAAAGCAGACAACAACATCTATAATTACGAAATTTTATTGTAATCCTAAATCTAAATAATTGATCTTGATAATAAGATTTAAATTAGTTACTAATTTTAATTAAGAACGATTAGCAGCTTTGGTTTCACATCACTATCACGTAAATAAGCTAATATACAGCCACACAAATAAATAAAAATACAACACTAGGCACGAATAAGAACATTATGAACGCTTCTAATTTAAAAATGGCGTCAATGCTTATTGCTATATTTTTAAGTAGAAATCTTAACTGTAACCAAATTAACATTATAACTTACTTAATGATATTATAAACCAATATTTTTTTTCAAATGATTAAACTACACTCGAAGTAAAGAAAGAATTAAATAAAGAAATACTCGAATATCATAATTTCTGATAAACTCTAAACTAAGCTGTAAAAATATTTTCAGTTGGCAATACTGATATATTTAAAGTTAAAAACTTTTTATCTCTTTCTTATAGTTTGTAAATATATCCGAATATTGAAAAGCTTAAATATTTAGCTGTTGAAAATTGGGAATGAAAACATGGTTTTTGTTTGGCGCCTTAAAATAAAACAAATTCACTGACCTACTCATGGCACTAGCTATTAAATAACAAAAACAACTTAACTAAAACCAACAAAACTTCAAAGTGTGCATATGGGTAACTTTTTAAATTAAGTGTTAGTGTTGCTAGCTCATTCTACGTGCAACTCGAAGCGTGCGCGGCCGACGCGGCTCTTGGGGTCGTAGAAGATGTCTCGGGTCCAGATGCGACACTCCACGTTGATCACAACGCCACCTGAAATAATGAAAAACGTTCAGACTAACGTGACTAGACGTAGACAGTGAACTCATTTGATGAAGATCACTTTGATTTCAAAAACTGTGATAGAGCTCACTAAAAGAACAGACTTGTCGGACAGATGTATCGTTATAAAACCACGACCCCTTTCACAAGAACGCACGACTGAAGAAGAGGAGCTAGCTGGGGTCGATAGTCTTAACTCAACGAGAAGAAATATTGTTAAAATCTCGTTCACACACCACATTAGACCCTTAGGGTTACTGGGTAAAACTGATTAGATAAATAGTTAGGTAGAACGTAGAACATAAATTTACTGGTCTCATTTTAAAGATCATTCAAATAGCTGTAACTGTGCTAATTAACAACCGAAGTTGCAAAAGATTAACTGATGAAGAATATAAAGCTCTAGCACAGGTTTATACTTAGTTATCTTGACTTACGTCTCGGATTCTCGAAGTGCACCGCAATCAGCGGGCCCGGGACCTGGTCAGGCATGTTCCTGGAGGAGTAAGGGATGCGGTCGGCGGTGTGCAGCCGGGACAGCGGGAACCCTGGAGGGTAGTCAGCGGGGATGTACTGGATGGGCCCGATGTTCTCCTTGTCCGCGCTGAACTCGCCGCCGCACGAGACCCACACGAAGTCGCCGAACTGGTGCGCGGGACGGTGGCGCTGTCATACATCGTTATTCGTTATGTTAGTACCTTTTAAAACTCAAAAGAAAACAATCTGGTCTACGATAAAGAAGATTAGCATTGTTTTTATATGACCTGTGGATACGGGCCATTTCTTTTTTAACCGACTTTAAGAGGAGGGGTTCTCAATTCAAACGTATGTTAGGTGATTTTAGTTTTATGTTTGTCACCCATCGATGGTATATAACGAGGGTATACCTCAGAGATGGCATATATACTTACTTATTTCATATACTTAAACTAATTCATCAGTTATTCCATTTCCCTAAGATTGTATTTCATTAAGATTTCAGTTGTCCAAATCGAGTTAATAATTAATATTCGGAGTGAATCCGCATTTATTCATTTATTATAATCACTCCAAAATAATTCAGTACTAAGTATTAATAGGAGGTGAATTCACTTACCATAGCCTCCCTAATATGCTGAGGTATTTCCGGTGGGATGGGCAATGACATCGACGTGTTGTAAGGCTCAGGAACCCAGTAGTGAATCTGAGGAGAAACAATATTGTACTTTCAAATATTATGTAAATCCAAATAATCGAAAACTTATTTAAGGAAATAAGGGCAATGCTGTATAGTTATGGACTAGTGTTGAATGTTTGAGTTGAATTTAAATACTTACTATACTATTATTACTACTATCTACTTAGGTTTGACTTAGACTATCGTACTTTCTATCAAGTCGAACAAAACACTATGATAATTGAATACCATGACAAATCTAGAATAGCAGTAGTCTTGTTCCTGCACTACCAGATTTCAATAAGACTTATCTGACTGCATACCTACCGACCATTCGCTTGGTAACTAGACCCTCCATAATTATGTATTTATAATTGTAATAACCCAAGGACAAATAGACATGGCTGATAACTTTCAATACGCTGATCAGATCTTCATAAATAGCTAAGAGCTAAGAACCATCTAGTTCACGTAAACTTTGGATCGAAAAAAAAAACTGTACTAAAATTGGTGGTGGTGAATATAGTCCACTTACATGAGACAGCCTCAGAAAGATGCAGGGTTTCCCTCGAGCGTAGCCATAGAAGTCGTCAGCGGTGCAGGGCGCCCATCGCCGCATGGCCATGTCGCAAGGGTCGGAGCGCAGGTGCTGGTCGCGCCGGTTGTGCACCGAGCATGGCGCGCGGGGAGGGTCCTCCGGGATTGACGTCTCGTACACTGGAGAACAAATAAAGAATGTTCTCACATACGGTCATCTAAACCAAAGAAGTCAGAGCCTGTACTGTAGTAACCAGACAACTGATAAACTTACTCACACATCATGCTCATCACACAAAGATTTGTCCTGGATATGGATCGAACCCACGACCTGGTTTCGATTTGTATACAGGTTGGTCGCAATATCATTATGTGACGCTTTCTCAAACTCGAGATTTGGGACAATTAGGACCCTGGCAGGGCTTAAAAGTATTCCGGCTAATAATTACACTGTCGTGACGAGTTATTTGGTTTTAAACAACTAAGGTAACCTATTAAGAGGTCCCTAATGAAGGCTGTTGCAAAAATTTTTTTGGTTGTATTTTAAACACGTATTAGGTTTCTTATTGTAACAAAAACATATCTTTTCAGACATGCCTGGAAAAGTACAAGAAAACTGCGGAGCTACTAAAGGGTCTATAAAATTGGTAAGTAAGTACTTCGTATCAGTTTTACAATGTTCAGTTTAAAACGTACAAAAAATTTGAATAATTTACTGACTTGCAACTGAATACCTAAGCAAGCTAAATCAAGATTAGGACGATTTAATTTCCATTTCATGATCGCTAACTGAATAATATTTGCAGTTTGCTACTTACCCTTAAGGAAGTCATTAATGCGGCGGTACCAGGCATGCCAGCTCCCGGGGTCATTGCCCCTGACCTGGATGAGAGGCTGGTCCCAGTTGTACTCCTCGGACCGAGGCCACACCTCCAATTCTGGTAAATAATTATCACGGAAAATTGATGAGTGAGTGAGGTTCGAAGTTCGAGATTTAAATGCATAAGTAACATGAGAAAGGTTTTAGGAAAGAACATTGAAATATTCCGAGTTTTAATCTCTTTTTATGTAAGTCATTTAATGCCAGTTTATCACTAAACTTACCAACATAACGCTGCGGCAACAACAGGCCAAGCAGAAGCCCGACAAGACCTGAAACAAGGAGGAAGGAGATTTTTAATCGTGGTTTTTGTTTCCGGAGTAAAAAGATCTTCATATTTTAACAGTAGGTACAATTAAAATTAAATATTCAAACATTTCAATCATAAATACAAATAAGTAATATCCAGATTTAAGTGTTTATGGTTCAGTATTTGTATTGTCCAGGGCCTCGACTCAACTATTTTAAATGCATGTCAGTGGTCGGTCAGTGTACTTGTCATTGTACCTAATTTTCGTATCCAGATAACCTCCAGAGATCCAGATAGCCTACAATAAAATCTCATTGAACTCTCGAAGAGAATGATCGTAATGACCAATTAATGATCGTAATGACAGTTAGCAGAATGCCAATTATCGTAAAAATGCCCAAATGAAGCAGGTCATTCGGTCAATTCAAGCAATTCTTAAATAACGGAATGAGGCCCCAGAAATCGTATCCTCCAGATCCAGGTCTAGATATTGCATGCCGAACTAAGTAGGCGAAATATGAAGAACTGTATTACTTTGTAAGACCTGTAAAGATCATATTTCAAGCAAATAAATAAATTCTGCTCTATTCTTTTCTCAGGCACTGCGTAGCAGCGAAGTGGCAATTTTCATGGCGCCAAGAAACTAAACTAACTTTTTAAATCCGAATAGAGCTGTCAATAGAAGATTTCTAAACGAGGTTTTATTATCCAGGTCACCTAGATATCTAGGTCATGTAGTTCCAGCTTTTATCGCTTTGTTTATGGTGAGTCAACATAATAGCTGGTATTTAATCACTTAGCGCGTTGTCCTACGATATACAGTTCACACGGAAACGAAAAATTTACTAGATGAGATAAACGTAAATCCTAATTGATTAATGATTTTTTATCATTTATTTTACCTTCAATGTATTTAAGAACTAGCTTTGCGACAATCAGTTTACTAGTTCTTTGTTGTCAAGTGAATTACTAAAAAGTATATTAAGAAGAATTTCTTTTCTAAAATGCTTACCCATAATTAGTACATAAATATAACTAATCAGAAGTATGCCAGATGATGGATGTTGAGACAAAAATTAAGAAAGGTAGGTATGCTGAGATGGTTTGGCTATGTCGAGAGAATGAATGAAGAACGATTGACAAAAAAGTGTATAAGGCGAGTGTGAATGAAAAAAGGCCAGGTCAAGAGTACCATAAACCGAACAGCATGTATGAAGAGAATAATGAAAGTGGACAAAGCGAAACAAGTGTGTAAGGATCTTAGCAAGTAGGAAGAAGTGGTCTCTGCCTACCCCTACAAGGGAAAGAGGCGTGACTATATGTATGTATGTATGTATAAAACTTATCAAAATAATAAATTTCATAAATATTTGGTCCACGAATTGATCCCGCGATCCATTACGCAGAAGTCACTGTGCCAAGCGGGAGAGGAAACAAAAGAGAATCAATAGCGAGACGCCACATTGTCTGGTCCAGTGAGATATGTACGAAGAAATAACTATGTTTACTGTTATTGTAGCTAGATTACGTTAGTCTGATTAAGTAATCTAATAAATAATAATCAAGGCATTCTGAGAGTGTAATTTTAATCTTCTTTAATGTAATAAAATGTCTTCAATTAAAAATTTCCGAACCTTATTAGAATCTATTACTGAATGAGTTTTTATTATCATAGTTTATAAGAATCTCGATTCAATATTTAAGCTACAACATCACAGACTTCTAGGCACAAAAACATACAAAGTAAAAAGTTGCAAAAAGTCGCTTCCGTGCCATTCCGCCGCGGTGTAAATTGAGCCTTAGGCGTAAACAAGTTGTGATGGAATTACAACTGAAAACATACTAACTATGTAGAATGTAGGTACCTACATGCTTTTTCTTCGTCTGATAAAAAGTACATACCTACAACTACATATAGGATCATAACCAGCCTATATCTATCCCAATACCTACCAGTCCTCTTATACAGAAAACGAGCATACATCACCACGCTTGTAAGCCGCACGGTGGGGTGCCACGACTTCATATAAAGCTAACAACATTAATTACAAAAATAAATCACATTAAATATGTAGTCGTATACAATAGGTTAGCGTGTATAGCGTAACATCCTGGCAATGCTTCAAGTTCTACAAGATTATGCCAAGAATCCTTACAAGGCGAGGCTATGCAACAAAGCTTTTAGTCCTGTAGGAATTATACTTAATTTAATTAATGAAAAGGTCAATTGTATAGCTGATTAATTGAGTACCCTTATATTAAAATAAATAAATGCCGACAACATCACGTACATTGCTCTGAACCCAAAGTAAGTAGCTAAAGCACTTGTGTTATGGAATTCAGAAACAACGAAGGGACCACAAACACCCAGACCCGAGGCAATGTAGAAAAGTTGGTTTCTACATTGACCCGTCCGAGGATCGAACCCGGGACCTCAGTGCTAACGACTTCTTGAAACCGGTGCGTACGCCACGCGACCACGGAGGTCGTCAAATTTAAATGAGTTTATTATAGTTTTCTATCTATCTCTACATCTTAAGAACAGGTAGTATGTTTAAAACGAAGTCAGGTTAGTTCCTTCATTTATAAATCAAAAACGGGTTGACCGATTTTAATGATATTGTTTTGAGTTTGATTTGTTGGATTTGTCTCCACCCCGAATAGTAAAAGAATAAACAACATCCGAAACGGGGTCAGATATGGGTGAAATTGAGGAGCATGGCTAGTACCTATACTAAAGCCAATCTGGAAAGAGAATTAAACGTTATTACTAATTACGCAATTATCAACCTTGACGACATGTGTTTAAGTTCATTTTAGAATGACAAATATTACCGAAAAGGGCCTAAAAGTAATTTGAATGTGATGGAAACTGAACTGTTAGTCATTGAATTAAGGTTCATTATCCCAAAGCACGGTCATTATTTCTTTAAAGTGGCTGATATATAAGAGATAATCTTGAAATTGTGACTAAGTATAATAGAGCAAGTCGCCTGCTGCATGTTACTGTGACTCAATACGTTTTAGATAATTTTAATGTATGACAAGATTGACAAGAATTAACCTAAGACAGATCCACTAAACGAAGATCTCTTACTTCTCGCAAATAAATTTGAACATTTTCAAGCTTAAAGCATTTCTAGCGCCCATTCCCTCCTTTCATCTTCAATAAAGAAGCTTAATTCATGAATTTGTGTGTAATTTAAGAAAGAAACCTAAACATACTTAAAAAAACACGAATTGTTAGATTTCATAATTCCCAAATAACCTAGTTATTTCATAAAAATGAGTTATTTTTCAGCCAGATACCTCGTTCAAAAGTTTAACAACAAGGATTTATTTTAACTCAAACAATAAAATAATTTTCCCTTATTTAATTATTATTTTTATCTTTGAGTTACTTCAACACATTACGATTAAATAAAACAGCTACCAATATACAAAAAAAGAAAAAACATTTTTAAAGTTCTTCAAACTTTTCAGAATTAGAACAACTTACTTTTAATTCAATTCCAAAACAAAAGCCGATCAATTAACACTAAAGTTGAATTCCAAACTTTAACAAAGAGAATGGCATTTATTGCATTTTAATCTATAAAAAAAAAGAAAAAAAAGAAAAAATACGCTTATTAAAATTAAATAATTATTTAAACTTACCTAATATAAGTACCACCACCACCACAGCCACTATGATCTTGATGGTGCGTTTCTCCAACCCCATGGCAGCTGCGTCAATCCTCACTGACGTACAACCACGGAATACGGCGCTCACTCCCTCATAGAATGGCGATACGCAGCTCTCAGACTAAGGAGGATGGGAGAAAAGCGAGTACATTGCTGGCTGGAAAATTAATTACAAAATTTACGGCTGGTTTTTCTAAAGCCAGATAATTTTATCCGAGGAATAATTTTGAATTTTTAACAGTTCTTTAATACAAAATTTGCCAGCCGCGATTATTATCACTAGAATAAAAATTATCTGGTGTTGGCCAATCTAGCCCTTATTGAAGGTGTGAAAGGTATTTTTAACTGGTTCTAGAACGCTTTTTTTTTTAATATTCTATACAGACATTTACAACAGAGTAGTTACAACACAAGGTATTCTTGACAAGATGTCAATGGTTTTGTTTGTTGCACTTTTTTGGTTCCTTTTTAGTACCTATCAGCTATCGTGTAATTTATATAGCACCAAAGCACTGTAATTATTATTTGTGGCCTAAACACCATAATTATGGCATTAATTGTTCGCACGCAATGTGTAACACATAAAAAGTTCTATAATTACCACGATTACAAAACATTGGCATTTAAGATAAAAATAATGTTCTCATGGCAATATGAGTTATTTGTCTGAACTGCATATAACGCGATTTTGAATTAATTGTTTTATCAATTATGTCATCTTTAAATCCAAATTTTCAAGTATATTAATTATAGTTTTATGCAAAGGAACATGACAAAACGTTGTAGAGAATCACCCAAAAAAAAGGATGGTTGGCTTTGGAAGGCCGGAACTGGCCGGAAGTAAATAAAGTATTCTCTTCATCCTATTTAACTATGGAGACAATAAACTAGATTTTAAGATACATATTATTAAAATCCACCCCTATTTCGAGGCAGCAATGTACAGCTTCCAGGGTGTCTTACCCCGGCGACGTCGCGCCGCCATCGGCCGCCATGCTGGCGCCAACGCCACAACGATCTGTGCTCCTAGTAAAGTTGAGTTGTTGCTGCTCTTAACTATGAATTGAAACGTAGATCGAAGGAAAACAACAGTGGGGTGTGAAAATACTATGTACTATAGTGTGATACGTGGTGATACTTTAGTCAGCAGGATAATTATTTGATCTTAAGGGAGTAATTTTATCGAAAACACACTTGTACTAAGAAAGCGATTCAGATTAGGAGATGTTTTTTTTCCTCTAAATGTATTATATGTATACTAATATTCCTGAGCAAATAGATTTTTTTTAGGTGTGGTACACAGTGGAAAAGTTAATCAGGAAAGCCTTGTACGACCTTGGCGATCAGCCAATGTCTCAAGGGCCGTAATGGATGAACTGATTCCGGGCAATATTAGTAAGATCAGACAACTAATATGTATGAGTTAATGTTAGGGAAATTTGTTTTCGGAACGCAAAATAATCATGGATAGTTAGAACTATTAGGCTTCCTTGTGTAGAATGCTCCTTCCATCGCTGTTAGTCAACATATCAAAAAAATCCTATAGTTAGTGATTACGCCTACTGAGTTTGAACCCAAAGCCTTGCATACAAACATCTCGAGAACCTAAGATTAACACCAAAATCGATCAAGAAACTAAAATCAATCTATAAACAACAGGGTTTCACGCTTACGTAAACCTTAGCAACATACCTACATACAATGTTATTATTGGCAGGGGTTGATGACATGGCAAGCGGATTACACGAGGGTGGAAACTTAATGGGTTAGTCTGCAGCTACACATTTGTATGTTGATTTATAGCGAACTGCACTTCGTACTAGTAGTAGTTTGTGCAAAGTTTACAACTGGAAAGACAAGAGGCAGTCTTATTTACGGTTACAAAACTGAAGCTCTTGACACTTGGCATGCTTTGTTCGCTCGTAAAGGAATAGAAAATTTTTAACCTTTTTTTTTTAATGTTGGAATGGATGGTACAGCTCCAATCACTTTTGTTTAGCGCTAATTGCAATTCTTTAATATTGAGCAGTGGATTCTGAAGATAGGGTTTAGTCTACACTTGATTTATTTTGGCAAAAATAACATTATTTATTCACCAGCCCGGTCCGTGCCAACTGACCGTGCGTGTTATCTGTCTACTGACAGATCTAGTAGCCCTTTACTTAGACTATACTTACTTCCAGCTAAGTACGTCAATGATGGGCTCACTCACACTTCATTTTGCAAAACTATTAAAAAATACCTACCGTAAGTAGTGTAGTGTGTAAGTTACTCTATAGACATGCTTATTGTACCCTATTTAACCCATGTGTTTATTGAAATATAGTCAGTATTATTCCATCCTTCGTTGCTTCATTTATCTCTCCAATAACCCGCCTTACATGGCGACCCTGCCAATGTTCGGTGGCAGTAGCAAGTCCGCGCGTTTGTTTTAAATTCCATGCCCATATACGTATTAGAGCTGAAATTACAAGATGTTCGGTGCAAAGTTTAGACGCAATTATTGTTCGAGAAGTTTGGTACTGTGTACAGTGAAATCAAGCATAAATTATGGGGACCACTAAATCAAAAGAGGAGGTCATCATCGCCCAAAACGCGGCTGGGGGCACCAACCAGGCGTCGGTCGAAGAAATCAGGACACATATTGGGACAACGAATATCATATTATTGATTATCCTCACCATTATGCTGTTGGGCGTGCTCTACGCCGTGTACAGAGTCTACAAACGGTGCCATTTGCAGTGGATTGATCAACAATTCCACCACCATACACTTCGGCGTTCATTTCTGCGAGCAATTCCGAAACATCCTGTAGGCGGTGACGAAGTTTGACCAGCGGGCATTAGCGGGCATTACGGCAAAAAGGTGTTATGTGCAGTGCAGTGTTATAAAAATACAAGTGGCGGTATAAATTAAATTCACATAAAATCCGGTGTCAGTTAGTGATACGCAATAAAATAAAAAAAAAAAATACAGTTATATTGACTAAAATAAATTGCACTGGACTATGAAAGACAGTAAATAACGTCTCAACTTACGGTGTGAACAGGTACCTATAGATATAATAATATGTATTTAATAAGAACATACTGCTTATATTATTATGTATGTAATGATAAGTTATGGCAGCTGTTTTAGAGGAATTATGTAACAATATAAAAGAAATAAGAGTATACTTGATTAAAGTTGGTCCAAGTCGTAGAACAGAGAGTCTGTTAAGTAAAAAATTAAGCGAGGCAAATGATATTTTTATAAAATATACTAGTTCCGTATCTCAAGTTTTAAAAGATATAAATAAAGGTAACATTTCGAGTAGCGACTCAGAATTAATTTATAAGTACATTGAGAGATTCCAGAGTATATACGCAGAGGTGAGCGATTTGTGTAAATTCTGTAAGATTGAAACAATGGCCAAGTTTGACATAAAAGTTGCGCTAAATTTACTGCCCCTCATGACTGATGAGGAGGTCAATACCAAACAATTAATCGATAGTATCGAATACTACAGCTCTATTCTTTCAACAAATGAATGTAAAAAACAGTTAGTTAATTTTGTGCTTAAGAGTAGATTATCCCAGGCCGCTAAAATGCAATTGTCCCCTGATTATCCCAGTATAGATGAATTAGTTAACGATATGAGAAGAGTTTTATTGCCCCAAAAGTCTTCAACAGCAATTCAAACAAAATTAAATTCCATTAGGCAGAACGATCTATCTATCCTGGATTATGGAAAACAAATAACTGAGCTTTTCGTAAATCTCACGGTTTCGCAGGCCAAAGGAAATGTAGCAAGTTACAATCTTTTTAAGCCCGTAAATGAACAACATGCAGTTAAAAAGTTTGCCGATGGCTTGCGGAACCGCAGACTAAGCACAATAATAGCTTCCAGGAATTTTAGTTCCCTCAAGGATGCAATCCAGGCGGCACAGGATGAAGAGGTTACTTCGTCTTCAAGTACCGGCGAAGTTCTCGGTATGTACCATAATCATAGAGGTTTACGTAGTTTCAGCCCGAATTTTGCGAGAGGTTTTCGAGGATACACGACTCGCACATACTCGCAGCGTAGGCCACAGCGAGAAGGAAGCTACAACTTCAGAGGTCAGCGCGGTGGATGGAATGGTCCGCGTGACACACAACAACAGGGCTCTTTTCGCAGCCGACCATACAGAGGTAGGTCTTATCACAATAATAATAATCGACGTGACAGCAATCAAGGGATGAGCAACAACGTTAACGTTGCTTCGCAATCGGAACAACAAACGGAAACAGATAATTTGGAAAACACATTTTTTCGAGACTAAAATTCTTTCATGTAATAGTCATTGTTCCGTTAATCTTTCTGTAAACAATCACCCTTTTAGTTGGTTACTCGATACGGGAGCGTCAATATCGGCCGTAAAGTATAAACATATTCTAGAACATCAGATTACATATTACAAAGAAAACATTTCTATAACGGGCATAGGTGGCACGATTACCACAATCGGATATTGTTATTTAAATTTAAACGTAAATGGTAGTCAATTGAGACATAAATTTTATCTATTTGACTTCTTGCCAATTAGGGCAAATGGCATCATCGGGCAAGATTTTCTAACTAAGTACAAGGCGGTATTAAATTTTAATGATAACATAATAACATTGTCTAATTTTACTACGAAAATTAATGTTCCAATTCATATGATGAATAATCGATTAGAGATACCTCCGAGATGCGAGATGATACATTATATACCGACGAACATCGTAGGTGAATGCGTAGTATGCGCGTTAGAACTCAGTGACGGTGTTTACTTAGCAAGTTCCTTAGTTAAGCCGACATGCGGCAGAATACCTGTAAAAATATTGAATACAACGGAGCAACATTGTACATTTAATGAAATTAAACCGATAATACATAACGTTAGCGATTATGAGATATGTACTTTTGCTAATAGCGAATCGAATGCTAATCGGGTTAAGAAATTGTTTTCAATGTTACAATTAAAACATTTAAATAACGAAGAACAGGTCTCTGTGGAGAAATTGTGCGCGAAGTATAATGACGTATTTTATTTACCGGGAGATCGGTTAACCACTACAAATATATATAAACATGCGATTACTTTAAAACCAAATGTGAAACCGATATTTTCTAAGCCTTATAGGTTGCCTCACGCTCAAAAGAATGAAATTAACAGGCAGATAGGAAAAATGTTACAGGAAGGAATAATAGAAGAATGTACTAGTGAATGGAGCAGTCCCGTATTATTGGTTCCGAAAAAGCTGGATTCTAGCGGTGAGAAAAAATGGAGATTCGTAATAGATTACAGAAAACTAAATAACTGCATCGAAGACGATAAATTCCCTCTCCCAAACATAACTGAAATATTAGATTCCTTATCAGGTTGCATATATTTTAGCCATTTAGATTTATATCAGGGATTTCATAATGTTGAGCTCGACAAAGATAGCCGAAAGTATACAGGATTTTGTTCGGGTCGTTATCAATTAACAAGAATGCCTATGGGACTCAAAACTAGCCCGTCTTCCTTTTCCCGAATGATGAATATGGCTATGGCAGGTCTTACATACGAAAAGTGCTTAGTTTACCAAGACGATTTAATAGTTATAGGTCGGAATTTGGTCGAAAAATTAAAGAATTTGCAAGATGTTTTTGAGAGACTGCGAAAAGTGAATTTAAAGCTAAACCCTGCAAAATGTGACTTTTTCAAAAAAGAATTGCTTTATTTAGGACATGTAGTGTCAAGTGACGGCGTTTTGCCGGATCCAGGGAAAATCGAAGTCGTTAAAAATTATCCTTGCCCAAAGTCTGTTGACGAGGTGAAGCGATTTACGGCATTTATTAATTACTATAGGAAGTTCATACCAAATTTTGCAGAAAAAGCTTACCCATTGAATAATCTATGTAGGAAAAATGTACCGTTCCTTTGGGATAAGGAATGTCAAACATCTTTTGAAACTTTAAAGAACTGTATCATTTCACCACCCGTTCTGCAATACCCAGACTTTTCGGAGACCAACCAGAGGTGCTATTCTGTTAATAATTTCGGTGACAGGTGAAAGTGAAGTGACAGTGAAGTGACAATAAAGCTCACTTCAAAAGTGAACCCAATTGGCCTTGATTTAGAATTCAAATTCGAGATTACGTATTTGACATCTCACCGCGGATACCGCTGTCGAGACATGAAAATAATGTTACAGAATAGCACGGAAGGTCAGATTCGAAGTGAGTGTGAGAGTGAAGTGAGTTGCGAGTTGGTGTGTGAATTTTACAGAATCGACAAGCTGTTTCTAGTACAGACAGACGCTTCGGGTTACGCAATTGGCGCTATCTTAAGTAACAACAATAATAAGCCTATTGCATACGCAAGTAGGAGTTTAAATAGTGCTGAACGGCGCTATCCAACCATCGAGAAAGAATTATTAGCAATAGTTTGGGCGGTAAAATATTTTCGCCCATATCTTTATGGTCGGAAATTCAAAATTATAACAGACCATCGGCCATTAGTTTATTTATTTAATATGCGAGATCCATCTAGTAGGTTGATGAAATTTAGATTAACCTTAGAAGAGTATGATTTTACTGTAGAATACGTAAAGGGTTCGGACAATGCAGCTGCAGATGCTTTGTCTCGAATTTCTTTAACGTCAGAACAATTAAAAAGCATGAGTGAATATCAGATTAATGTAACCACTAGGGCACAGGCAAGGAAATTGCAAGGCTCTCCGTGCGCTATGGATTCTAATCGCAGTAGGCTTGATCACCCTAATGTGATGGGAAGTCATACAAAACCGAGAGAGTCCGTAGAACTTCGGTTTATCGAAAAGAAAGAGTTAGATTCTTTAAGAAGGCAAAATAAAATAACTAGAGAAAAAAACGCGTTTAGTTACGTAGAAAGTAAATCGTCAATTTATATTAACCCAGATTTCCAATCACAATTGACGCGAGCCGCATTTGTGAGGGATTTGGATAGTTTTTGTAAGGAAATACAAGTCGACGAAATATACATTATTAAAAGTAAGAATAATACAATCTTTATTGAAAATTTATTAAATGAAGTTAAATCGTTACAAAATAGGTGCGCACCGCGATTTTATATTTTGAATGAGGTACGACGAATAGACGATAAAGATGATAGAAAGGTCATCCTGAACGACTTCCATCTCTTGCCCACAAGTGGCCACGCGGGCATGAGAAGGATGTTCAATAATATAAAAAAGTATTATTACTGGCCCGGGTTAGAGAAAGATGTTCGGGAATATGTTAGGAAGTGTGAAAAATGTCAAAAGGAAAAACACGCTCTACATGTTAAGGAACCTATGGTTATCACTACGACGGCTACTACGGCATTTGAGAAAATATATCTAGATTTAGTTGGACCATTAGATAGGGATTACCATAATTATTCGTATATTTTTACTTTGCAATGCGAATTAACTAAGTACGTTGTGGCCCATCCCTTGACTTCTAAAAAGGCAGGAGAGGTAGCTCAAGCCTTGGTCAACAGTTTCATTCTTCACTACGGGTTACCACGCGAAATAGCGACGGACAGAGGGTCTGAGTTTATGTCAACAGTGTTTGAGGAGGTTTGTAAACTTTTAAATATTAATCATTTAAATTCCACAGCATACCACCACCAAAGCATCGGTGCTTTGGAAAATTCCCATAAACATTTAAGCTCATTCTTACGTATTCAAACCGATAACCACCCAGAAGCATGGAGCCAATGGCTACCATATTGGTGTTTTTCCTACAATACATCTGTACACTCTGAAACTAAATTCACACCATACGAATTAGTCTTCGGAAAAATCTGTTCACTTCCTAGTAATCTAAATAACAACATAGTAGAACCACTGTATAACCATGACAATTACCCATGCGAATTGAAATATCGTTTGCAGCTATCGCAAAAAGAGGCAAGGGAAAATCTAATCAAAAGCAAAGTATTAAGAAAAGGCGTTTATGATCGATATACTAATCCTGTAACGTACAAGCCAAAAGACTTAATTTTGATAAAAAATGAAAATAGTAATAAGATGGATAGTCTATATTCAGGTCCCTATATAGTAGTCAAAGATATGTCACCTAATGTCCAAATAAATAAGAATGGAAAACTAGATATTATTCACAAAAATCGCACAAAACTGTTTACACCAAATCTATAAATATTAAGGTATTAACCTATGCTTGTATTTTTCATAACAAACTTGTTACATATTAGCACTAATTTTATTATTTTATAACATGTGTATTTTCTATAAATTTTAAAAGTGTTTCAATGAAATGTTTAATTACTATAATATTGTAAGATAAGCTTAAAAAAAAAAAAAAAAAAAAATGTATTCTCTATATAAATATATTTTTTTTTTTTCTTTTGGGGAGGAGGTGTAGTGTGTAAGTTACTCTATAGACATGCTTATTGTACCCTATTTAACCCATGTGTTTATTGAAATATAGTCAGTATTATTCCATCCTTCGTTGCTTCATTTATCTCTCCAATAACCCGCCTTACAGTAGATTTATGTAGGGAAAGGATGTGAAATTCACATAGGCAATCACTCAACATATGCACCCGATACTGAGTTCACGAAATTCTGGATTTGCAAATCAATATCGAGAAAAAAACAAACTTTCTTAAATTCATTAAGTAATGAGAAAATTCTTGTTTATTTATCTATTGGTTATAAATATCCATCATTAACATACACGTACCGGCGACATTTTCGCAAGCCGGGGTCGGCGCCGTCCGGTCGCCGCTCACCCTCCGCGCCCTACTTCCTGGGTCCCTGCTCCCACACCAGGGTACTGGTTTCATGACGTCATTTGTGCCCTTAAGATAGTGGTATAGTTTGAAAATAGATTTGTAATAGAGAAAAGGTGTAGTATGTTGTTATTGAACCATACTTGAAAGTGACACAAAAATTGCCTACTAAAATATTTTAGCAAATGTTAAAAGTAATATACTAATAATATGATGGGCTGTAGTATATTTTTTCATGTACCTATTTATTTTTTTATTTAAATCACTAACAACTTCTTTTGTTTAATTGTCTAAATTTTCATGATAAGACTGCTAGTTTTGCTAGGTAACATCAGAAAAAGGTGAGACCACGACTTACTGATGTGACGAAGCAGAAAAGTATAAGCAACTTCTTAAAAAACGAATGAAAATCAAAGCAATGTAGTATATAGGTAAACATATCGGTTACAATTTGGCGCTTTGTTTATAGAGTATCGATGACGTCACACTACCGCAAGTGATGCGCATCTCCTGAGACATCACTCATCTTGATGTTAATTACTTATTTTTAGCCATAATGAGCTATTTTTCTCGAGGATATTAATAGTCCACAACAAATAGATTAAATTAAAAACGATTAGTCAGTCTCTTCATTAAAGTATACTTGAGTAAAACATATTTAGCGGGACATCATGGAGTAGTATTTTTATCCCGACTCAAAAACAGGGATCTTAAGTCTGACGTGTGTATTTGTACGTGTGTGTGTCTGTGGCATCGTAGCTTCGGAACGAATAGACCGGTTATGACGAAGAGCTGTTTAAAGTTATCAGCAATTTTTAAAAAAGAGCCGGGGTTTCTAAATTTATAGTTATTTTATTTATCTGTTACAGAATCATTTTTTGATTATACTTAATGAAATAAATAATATTATAGTTATGGTACATACTCCCGTTTAGTGACATTTCTGATTGCCTGTGGCTTGTGTAGATCTATTTTATTGGCACCGATTGAGATTACTCTCATACATATCGTCTTAAAACTTAATTACCTATTATAAATGATTTTTACGACACCTTACACGTTTACGGCCACATCCACCTCTTTCTTTCTGATATTAGACGTCGAAACTTAATTAGTCGCAAAGTGAGTTTTGTTTCCAATAAACAGTTCTGAACCAAGTAGGTTGGTCTTAGGCGCTGGCCACACAGAAGAGACGTAAGACGCAGACGGGGCGCGGACATAATACGCTTCTATACAAAATGTATAGAACCGTCGCGCCCGCGCCCCGTCTCTTCTGTATGTTTTGCGTCGCGACGCTTCTATACATTTTGTATGAAAGCGTCGCGGTAAAGACAAATGTCCGCGCCCCGTCTGCGTCTTACGTCTCTTCTGTGTGGCCAGCGCCTTAGACTTTTCGTTTTGGACAGAATCATCCACAAGAGCCTTGCCCTCATTTTGAGAAGAAACGGAAGAAACTTTAAGAACATTGAACTAATGACAATGACAACAATGTTGCGATTAAAAGAAACACTTTTTGATGGACTTGGATAAATGTTGAATAAAGATGTCAAGGAATTATCATGAAAGCTGGGAGAGGTCCACTTGTAGCCTTATACATTATTATCATAGACTAGCTGACCCACCAGACCTTGTTCTGTCTTGTCTTAACAATGAATATTGAATTTTGTCAATTCTATGTCAAACGTCATAAGCTTACATTAAAAAAGTTTAGGTTGGATTTGAAATAATTGTATAAGGTGGTTCAGTAGTCTAATTTTTTCCAATTTTCCTCGCAATTTTCTAAACTTTTTCTTTCATAAGAACCTTCTCCTGACAATAACAAACACAACAAAAAAAAGAATTAGTGAAATCGGTCCAGCCGTTCACGCGTGATGCCGTGACAAAGGGAAATAGGGATTCATTTTTATATATATAGATTTGTCAAATGAAAGTGTATTTTCATTGTAACAGCTACGGATTTTGGCTTGCTACGCTACTGCGTAGCACTTGACGCCGTTGTTGTAGTGCTATTACTACGGATTATTACCAAGAATGTTTGTAGTAAGTTAATAAGACCTGAAGAAAGTAGCTGACTTGTTCTTGATTCAGGAGGCAGACGAGCGAGTGTTGGGACAGCTTGGGAAAGATTCAGTGGGCGTAAGTGGTAGTGCTACGATCCTTATCTCGATCCTAATTTAATTCCATTATAACTTATAAGGCTCATGCTTTCATCCCTATCGTTTAAACTTTTAATGACTTTTAATCTATGGTATTTTTATAATTGTGCGATACTTGTTACCTTACCTAAGTGTATATTTGTAGTTGATTATTTTTTGATCAAATTTTGTTGTGTTTGTTATAATTTAACTCATTGTAGGCAATATTGTAGGAGGTAAGGGACTTAAATAAAACACCATTAAAAACCTAAATTGGAACCAACTATTGCGTGTTTATTGACTCTCCGTCCAGAAAACATTACATAATTCATAAATATTCAATAATTTTAAATTTCATCAACTTTATTTGAAGCGTGACAAACAATATTTAAAATTAGTGGCGCCTTTCGGCTTATTCTAAAACGAATACAAATTAATCGCCGACTATGTGGCTATTGCTAATGGCGCTTGGCAGCCGGCCTGACGTGACCTCCTGACGACCTTGCCAGCCGTGGCGAACAATTGGCGACCTTGGCGACTAACTGGTAACCATGATGACCTTACAACACTTAAAACAACTAACATACCCGGGTGAGACCGGACATCACCAATTAGCATGACTAGTGATCAACTAACGATCGTTTGGCAGTAAGTTGAAGAACTTGGCCAATGGTGACCTTGGCCTGTAGGCGATCAGTTGGTGACCTTGGCGGCCAATTGGCGGTGAAGCTTTCGGCACACAGGACGCGAGAGTGGTGTTGATACATGAGGTATACGACCAACCAGGGGTTTTCCACAAGCTTTTGTGATTAGACAGCGTTATGATCCGCGAATTGGTAAAGGAGTAAGTTGTTTTGGAGGTTTTAAAAGGTTGTTGGAAAGTCCCTTTTTCTGAGTATTACATATGGTGTGTTCTGTGTGCCGAGAGCTTGGCTAGGTCGCCAACTGGCAGCGTGCATGCTTAAGCGCGGTCCACCATCAGCTCGAAGTGCACGGAGCCGCGCCGCTCGTAGCGGTCGTAGAAGATGTTCTTGGCCCACGCCTTGCACTCGATGTTGATCAGGACGCCGGCTGCGAGATTAGAATGCAAGTTATTTATGTGAACCAAAACATGTAGACATAAATCCGTGGAAACTACAAAATTTAAAAAGAAAAAGAATTATTTTCTAAGCACTTGTCGTTGCAGTTCCTTCCATTTATTTTATCTTTGCTAGGCCTTGGACTTATAAATCAAGACTTCAACCTTATCTTTTATTTAACCACCTCACTTTTTTTAATATTTTGTGCCTATTATTGTACTAAAGTGACCAATTTAAGTCAGAATCTAAAATAGGTTAATTTTGGCTGATTTATTACTTCTACTACTTATATTACTTCTTCATCAAGAGGTCTGTTTAAAAATCTAAATGATATGTTAGCAGTACTCACTCCTAGGCTTCTCGAAGAGCACGGCGACCAGGGGGCTGAGGTAGCCCTCCTTGTTGGTGAAGGGGTAGTAGTAGGCGGGGAAGCCGCGGCGGGGGATGTACTGCACGGGCCCAATGTTCTCGACGTCGGCCGGGTTCTCGCCCTCGCACGACACCCACACCGTGTTCGCCTCGGGCTTGCCGGACTGACAGAAGCAGATAAAGAGTTATCCCGGATATTCAAAAGCGACTTAACTTTGAAAATTTACAAGCACTACGCAAAGTATATCTGCTGAAGACAGTCTAATTTGTAAAAGAAATGATTAAGCGTAGAATAAGTTAGTTATCCTATAATGGAATAGGTGTAGGACATAATACTTACAACCATCTTGATGTGCTGCTTCAGGTCCTCGGGCATGAGGGATGGCAAATCTTCAGTGTTGTTGTACGGTTTCGGGATCCAGTTGAAGATCTGAAATTGTTCAAAGCATTTTGTCAGCTATTAATGTCAAGTAATAATATGACTACTGATGAGGCAACAAATCAGAAAGAAAGTGGTTTTCCCAATTTAAGTTTTTTTTTCTAACAAGATTTTTTTTTTCCAATACTACTTATTTCCTGTTAAAAGAATAGTTAGGACTGTGTTTTAAGTGACCGACCTTGTTAAGCTTAAGGAAGACGCAGGGTCCAGCCTCCTCGTAGTTGTACTGGTTGGCGGAGGTGCAGGGGTGGAAGTCTTCGACGGGTACATCGCAGACCTGCTTCTCGCCTGTGGCTCCGCTTGAGGGGGAGCATGGAACGCGGTTCTCAGCGCCACTCGCCTCGCCAACGCCACTGCCCTTCTTGCGGTATTCTGGGGAACAGAAAAATAGAAACCATGTAAACAAAGGCATTTCCCAATGTATAGTCTCCGATAGTTGATTTTATTTGTGTGTCGCCTACAAAAAGTACACAACACTAACTTTTGAAAGTTATTTTTATGTACTTGAACATTTTTTTTTGGCATAAGAACACGATTACCCAACGTAATTAATAATGAGGCATAGCTATATTTGGAGTACTAAAATATATCTGAATACCTTCAGGTAGTATGGCGATATGTTCACAATTGCCCGATTCCATTTTATTTGTAATTGGTACCGAATGCATTTAAAAGAATTAACGACAATACTCTCTGTTATTATTAAAACAGTTGCAACATTATTACTACCAATCAAGACTGGTTTAATTCTCATTAGCTAATGAATGATTTAAGTAATGAAAATGTATCCGTGTTCTGATCCACATTGTTCCTATTATTAGACTATTGATTAGAAAAAGTAGCACACAGACTGTGTTATATTGTGTGTATAAATAAAAGGCTAAAATAATTAAAATGATGATTTCAACTTTGTTTTCATTTATATTTCTAACGTTCTGTTAACTGAATCAGCTACCTCAGGACTGTATTGGATGACCCTTTAGCTTATGTTTTTTTAATACAACACAGTTGCTGTACTTCTGTAAAATCGCGTTATGACTGCCTATCCTATTCCCAAACTTGTAATCCGGTCCTGACAATCCGGCACCTGTCTCACTGTAGTCAGCTGAATGCCGTCCTATATATGAAGTGTCTGCCCATCTGTCCTCCACAACCCATGACTCTGGGTAAAAGGATAAGGTATACTCACGCTCAAGGTAGTCATCGATGATCTGCGCCCACTTGAGGACGGAGCCCTTGTCATTAGCCCTGTAGTAGATCAGGGTGCTCTCCACGTTCGCGGACTCAGGCATCGGTCGGAAACCGAGACCTGCACAAGATATGACCATTATAATTTGAGGTAAGCAAAAATGATACACAGTTTTTAACAAAGATATTTGTTGCTCCTGTATATGAGATGGTCCCAGTAGGTTGGCTAAAATGATTTAATCTTCTATTTATTTCAGCATTTTCTAATTTTTTATTGCTAGAGTCATTTAATTAAGTCCTTACCTGGATTGCTTCCAATTACAGACCCGTCCAGCTGCCATTTAGGCATTTTCGAATCCAGCGTCTGATAGAAAATCGCCAGCATAGCCGCGAAGAAACCGACGAGGATCGCATAGAAGATGAGGTAGAACAACAGGATCTTAGCTGTGGACAAGGAAATATATAATTAGAACTAGGTATATATACAACATAAGTTTTTGATATGGCTGGTTCCTTGCGATGAAAATGGAAAATTCGCCCATTAGGATTAGCGAAAGAGGAGGGGTTCGTGGCTAAGTGTAAGCAGTACGGTTTGACCGATAATACAGGTTAAGCCGTGCTTGCCGCGGTTGGTCCGTGGATGGGTGACCATTTATAAAGAGACCTCTCCGTGCCTCGGATTGTAGGTCCCGACTGTTATACGTTGATCTTTGGCAGTCGTTAAGTCAATTCTGACAACCAGTCTTACTTGGGATACTGTGTTCCCCAGTAAAATGGGTTGACGAGGTCAGATAGGCAGTCGCTCCATGTAAAATACGGTATTCAGCTGAATCCGGTAAGACTGGTAGCCGACCTCAACATAGTTGGGAAAAGGCTCGGGCGATGATGATGATCGGATTAGCGAAAGAGGGGGCTAAATAATATCATATTGCCAAAAAATAAAAATACGTGTGAGCTTCTCGAAAGTTTGTTAGTTACCTAGTTGGAAATTCAATTCAATTCAATTCAATTCTTTATTGCATATACCATAATGTTACAGAGGTGGTCAATACAGTAAGTTAACAGATCATTATGGACCCTGTCGGGCACAGCAAAAGTAGGAGAGAGGAGGAATATGCTATTTATTTTATGTATTATGATATATTCTAATATTATATATATTGTGCGTATTTTATATAATTATCCTTTAACTAGTGGTTTATTTTGTTATATTATTTTCATATATCTTAATTTATTTTGTACTATTTGCTATAACCTAGTCTATGAGTAGTTCAAATATATTGTATTATTGCACTTTATAACATTTAATTATGATGCAATATTCCTATTAAGCATATCTATTACTTACATATTTGTTACTTATAATTATTATATAATTTATTTATTTTTCTTCTTTTCTCTGGTTGTAGTATACTTTCTTACTCTAGATATTCGTGTATAGTGTAATAAGCTTTATTAATCAGCAGTTCTTTTAATCTATTAATAAATTTCGAATGATTTGTCTCGTTTTTTATATTATTTGGGAGTTTGTTATATATTTTAACTGACATTGCTAATGGTCCGTGAGAGTGCATTGCTAGGCGGGAATTTGGTAAATTAAGTCGGTTTTTGTGTCTTAAATTATATCTATTTTGTTTATCTTCTCTTGTATCAAAGAATTCTGGATATTGGCGTACGAATTTACAAATTTCAAGAATATATAAACTAGGCAATGTTAGCATTTTTAGTTTTTTAAAATACGGTTTACAGGAGTCTGTTGGTTGTATATTAACTATAATCCTAATCAATTTTTTTTGGAGAATAAATAATGTTGATACATCTGTACTGTTCCCCCAGAGAATAATGCCGTAGCTAAACCACGAATAGGCATATGCATAGTATGTGATCAGTGCAGTTTTCATATCAGTACTTTTTTTTAGCTCACGTAAGGCGTACGCAAATTGGGATATTTTTGTTCTTAGGTTTTTTATATGGGTCTTCCAGTTTATGTTTGTGTCTAAGGTTAATCCTAGTAATTTGAAATTATCTACATTTTCTACTTTAGTACCGTTGAAGCAAAAGTTAATATTTAAAGATGTTTTTTGATGTGGGTGGAAAGCTATTATTTTAGTTTTCGAGAAATTTACTTCTAAATTATGATTATTCATCCAGTTTACAGTTTTTGTTAAAATAGAGTTAAGATTATGGTTAAGATTAGAAGAGTCTGGGCATGGAACAAGTAACGAGATGTCATCAGCAAACAGAACACAAGGTCCCTCCACTGTATAAGGTAGGTCGTTAATGTAAATGAGGAAGAGAAGACATCCAATAACACTTCCCTGAGGGATTGATGCGTTTATGGTTTTACATTTGGATCTTATAATTTGTATTTCATTAGTTGTTTCGTTAATGGACTCTAGCTCTACTACTTGCTCCCTATTTTTGAGGTATGATGCGAGCCATTCATGGGCTTTACCTCGGATTCCTATTTGATATAATTTATTTAATAATATTTTAAACTGCACTTTGTCGTAGGCCTTGGTCATGTCCAGTAATATGCCTATTGCATATTGTTTATTATTAATGATGTTTAAAGCCTCTTGGATGTATTTAAATACTGCTAGGGTCGTGGATCGTTTTTTCCTGAAACCGTTTTGACAGTCATTGAAAATTTTATATTTTTCGCAAAAGTGATACATCTGATTACACATAGCTTTCTCAAAAATCTTGGACGCTGTAGGTAACAGGGCTATAGGGCGGTAGTTATTTACGTCAGTTTTATCATTTTTCTTGTGTATCGGCTTAATTAGAGCATGTTTTAAAAGTTCCAGTTTAAAATCAATGCCATTTATAATTTGTTTAATCATATTAGAATTATTATAGAAATGTACTATAGCAACTAAGTCTAAAAGAAGGAGCTACTTTGTATAAGGTCGACCTCAATTTTCACACGATTGCCGTATTTATAGTGCCCTGCGACCCTCCATCGTAAAACTTATTTATAAGGAGGTCACAAAAGATACTAAACAGTCCTAAAATTTACGTCGTTGTTATTTATTGAACCTATTATAAGGATCTAGGCATGACTGAGTATGAACAAAATAAAGACAACTTAATAAAAAAAAACTTTTTTAGTTATTATTACCAAGTAGTTTATAATATAGTTATTTCTGCTATGAATGTTTATGTCAACATATTCAATTCTATTTTTAGCCACGACTAGCATACAAGAAAATAGATGTTGACCCACGAAAATGATTGAAAAAAAATGCTCCAAAACGTTAAAAAAAATTTAGCTAATAATAAATACATGCCAATGTAAGATCGCGTGTCAGTTATCTATGCACATGCCTATGCATGTGTGCATGCATGTATGTGTGTGTGAGACTTCCATCGAGCCGATAATTGATGGCAAGTGATGACAATAGGAGTTTCCTAGCAAATTGCCGCCGCAGACCACTGACCGCATTTCCTACGATGTACCCGCACTGAAATACTCGACAAACTTTACTGAAAGAGTAATTTTGGAAGGATATTATTTTAAAGATTTGTTGTAGAAAAAGATTTTTTTTTTTTTAAATTCTGATTTATAAAGACGCGATTCGAGTTCAAAGTGTATTTAAAAAAAAAATGAACACTTTATGCTCATTGCAGATAATTCGGTTAAAAAAAAAATGTGGTACCTATTACCACTTCCTTAGATTTATTTGTGTCCGTATAAAGCGTCTATGTTCTAAGCGTATAAACGTTTTAAAGTAATCTGAGTCACCATCATAAACGACAAATCAGCAATCATGCAATTTAATCAACATTAATTATAATTTTAACTATTTCTTATTATGATTGGCATAGCTATAGCTTCAAATATTATAGTAATGCCTCTATAAATAGAATGTATATATAAGGTGCTATAAAAACATCTGCCACGGCTTTAATGGGAGGTAGTATTGTGTTTATAGATTACAATAGTATAGATAAATTATTGATTATTTATCATATTTTTTTTCATACAAAAAAAATAACGTGTAAATTTGAATTGATTTATTAGTATAAAACCATCCCATGTCCTAAGCTGTTGCCGCTCCGCACCGAATTCACGTAATTTGTGAACCACGTTGCGCAGAATAGAGTCAATGTTAATTTAACAATTTTATTTTCTAAAATTTAATTAACTGTTCCGGGGTACGAAAGTTCTTCACTATTGTAATCTATAAACACAATACTACCTCCCATTAAAGCCGTGGCAGATATTTTTATAGCACCTTATATACATCTTACATAAGGCAACTTTTGTATAGTTATTTGACCCAAACCACCACGAAATTCCATCTTCTTACAAAGATTTTTTTAATAATGTTAGTTTAAGACAAGCCTCATTGGCAGTACATAAGTGTTATATAAATAATAGTTTCACTATGATACTAACTCTCATTTGCATTGTAATGAGAAGTGTCGCTTGTTATCAGGTACCTGCAAAGGCTTCTCAATTGGGTCGGAACTGTTAGTTAGCTTCAAGGTTAGCGCTGGAATTTATTTTTAGGAACACTAAATTAGAAATATAGTATTACCTTTGTCCTAAAATATTTCTGAAGAAAAGGTTAGGTACAGTAGAGCATAGGTATTTACTAAACGTGAAAGTTTTTGGTTTTGAACTGAAAATCTACCGACTTTTTGCCTAATCAACAGTAACTTCATTACAAACATCTCTACCGGTCACTTACCCACTCGTACTATCAATACGAACTAATTTAAATGCATCCATGAAAAAGTAAACTAGTTTTGAATATAACAAAGCTTTTTTATTCGCTATTTCATTACAGTTTTTAAAAGTTGAGAGTTTCCACGAGTTCACAAACACTGCTATTATTCAAACTACGTTCATTAGCGAAAAGTTTGTCTGCGCTGTTAGCGATGCGAGTTGGACCACTGAGTTTATATGAAAACCCGACGGCGAGAAAATCGGTAGCTACGATTTATAATATTGCTAATTTTGCCTACACTGTTTATTTACAGCCTCATTCCTCATCATGAATTTATATATTTATGCAGAACTAGAAAAAATATAGAATATTCAAATAGATGGCGCAGAAATTCAATCACTTAGCTAATACACTAACCCTTTAAGGGACCGTCAATTTAAGCTTTCCGCCACTTGGGGGAGGAAAACCTGGAAAGGTATTCATGTAATATTTTTTATGAAATTCAAGTACACACATATATATATTATACACTTTCCACAAGAGCTTTAAAATGTGAATAACTTAAAGATACCCAAGGCACTGTGCAAAACTATTAAGTAATAGTAGAAAATGTGTAACAGCACCCTCAAAATCTATCAAGGCACATTACATTGTATTACAAAAAAATAATCATTGCACCCCACAAAGGACGTCTATATAACAAAAGAGGCTCGCAATCGATTGCGCTCATTATAAACCTATCAACTACGGCCGCATCGATCCTTACGTGCTTACTGCACCAGCATTTCAAGGAACTGCTCGTCAATATTGCATGCGCTGCATACATCGATGCAGATATATAAGGGACTATTTATTGAGTGGACGAACGCACCGGGTCATGGAGCATGCGCGCCGCACTATCACCTTTCGACCTCTGATATAAATGTTATGTCATCTGTTTTATGATTTTGATCATGTCACTGATTAGTTGCTGTGTATAGCGATAAATACTTTATGGACTAGTTTTTAAGAAGTCCCTTCAGGCGTAGCTACATTATGTAACTACTACATGGGTTTATTTCAGTAACATAGGTAGTTGCTTAGGTTACGTACAACTTGTCCTTGTAAGGAAACATATTTTGGGATTTGGGATGCGATACTAAAGATTTAAATAAAATGCAATAACCTAGAACTGATAGAACACACAAGGATCTCATTTGTCCATTGCGTGTTAGTATATTAAGGTATTCTTTCTATATTAAGCTCTACATTGATCACGTAATCTATTAATTACGCCGTCAACGTAACTACGCCTAGAGGAACGGCAGCTACTTTGAACAGAACATTTTCAGAATTTTCTACTACTTGAATAAAGTTGCATCAAGAGCGATTGTAAAACACGTATATGATTGTATAATATACTGATTTGCTCATTGAAAAGGTCTAGTAAATGTCCCCTGCAGTGCAAAGACCTCTTATCAAAGAGAGGAAAGAGCATTGATCACACTTGGTCATTTGCTGATTGGTGACTAATCCAATCAAAAATTTAAGTTTTGTCGCTGTTAACTCAAGAAATGTCAATGAGCTCCGAGTAATCATTTTAAGTAGTCGTTAGTCTAAAAATAAACTTAAAACATCTGTTGACTAATATTTAGGCGTTTGATCACATGAGAAGAAGTCTAGAAAAAAACGTGTTGTTGTTTAATGGTAAAAGTATATTTTAACTCATCACGTATGTTAGGTAAATTCGTATGTTACATAGATTTTATTTGACCATCTCTCGTTGTGTCTTGCATTGGAGAAGAATCGAGCATTACTTGAAATGATTGATGATGATTTTGTAATAGATTTTTGCTTCGTTTTATGATATTTTATTTTATTCCTTGAGAAACACCTTTCTCAAGGAATAAATCACCAAATCAACCAAATCACTTCATGACAAGTAAAATCTGCCACCCTGCGTAATACCAATACTCGGTATTGGAAATGGTCGAAAACAGGATCGAAGGAAATAAGGTCGCAAGTGTTCGAATGGGGTTGGACCTTTGGATCAACTAGCTACATTATGTCTCGCTTTTAAAATACTACCTAGCTCCTATTTTTTTTCTGATAGAACTTTTAACGGCCTTTGTTACAAAATATTTTATAAATAGGTAAATTATTTTTTTGCGTTTTATACTTAAAAATAACCTAACGGCCATCTAGCATACGGTAGGAGTAATAGGTACTCATGTTTATTTACTTGACATTACGCAAGTACATAAGCCCGTGTCATTCATAATCCTACTTAAAGTGTAGCCCTTGTGATACGTGCGACGCCGCCCCTTGGGGTTGCTTCTGTCCTTCAGTAAGTTGTTTTACATTAATGATTCAATTGTTGTCATCATGGTCATTCATCAGTACATTTACAGCTAAAGATTTGATGAGAATATACTGATTACTGTCATACGATGATCTTTGGCAGTCGTTAAGTTAATTCTGACAACCAGTCTTACCATGGGATACTGTACCTACCCATTAAAATTGGTTGTGGAGGTCAGATAGGCAGTCGCTTCATGTAAATTACAGTGTTCAGCTGAATCCGGTTAGACTGGTTGCCGACCCTAAATAGTTGGGAAAAGGCTCGGGAGATGACACTGATTTTATAGAACATAGCCACGCCTTAAATTACAGATTATGCAAGCGAATTTTTTTTTTTGATCCTATAGCGATGGAATTAGATATTAAACCGTAATTCAATTACGTTTAAAGAAAAACTGCAGTTTATAAGAACTTTAGTCAACTCTACCAAATCAGAAGAAAAGAAAATCCATAATCCATGGAATATTTTGGAAACCTGATTCCTATAAGGGTTGTATTTTCGAAATTAGGGTATTTCCGTAAGATACCATTCGTCCTTGGATCGATCGCGGCAAGGACGCTGCGCGCGCAGCCGACCCGGCGCGCGCCGCCGACATGGCGCGAAATCAGCGCCGAAATGCACTTATTGATGCACCCACTTTATATATAGTACTTTATATTAATTGAAATAGATTTGCATTGTTTTAAAGCAAACATTTGTTAACACAGATAAGTAGAGTTCAATTGAGTTTAATATCAAGGTTCTCGGAATTGAGATAACTTACGTAACGTCAGAATATCTGGTTTTTTTTTAAATGGTGGCCTAACCTACTTTTAATTTGTATGTCTTTAAGAATTCTCAGACCTAGTCTTTTAGCTTCAGAAGATTTTCTTATATTGGCGTATCCATCGGAAAATATCTCTACATAGTTTTTATTATTTTTTATTTGACAATGCCGTATAGCGCTGTATTATTTATAGGTCCCTATCGTCAAAACTAAACGGAAACAATCCTCACATATCTGCATGATTTATAATAATAACTGAATACTGTGTGAATTGAATATTTGTAGAGCACTATACCGTCATTTACAATTAAAATTTAATTTGGATTTTAATTCAGCAGCACAAGGAGATATAG
This sequence comes from Autographa pulchrina, assembly GCA_905475315.1. Taxonomy (NCBI): domain Eukaryota; kingdom Metazoa; phylum Arthropoda; class Insecta; order Lepidoptera; family Noctuidae; genus Autographa; species Autographa pulchrina. The sequence goes on along the minus strand of FR997765.1, from coordinate 14,135,440 downwards.
GTAAGTACCTAAAGAGTACCCTCTACAAAAATAGCTCGACTACCATGGCTTACATAACTCATAACGTTCACTACAAAAAGGTCTAAAGAAACCCGAAATGTATTGATCACTCTTTAGAATTTCCCATTTTCCATAGACAGCCGATCGATTTTCCCCCCAAAAAGAGCAAAGGTAATCTAACTAACAGCCAGATGACAAAAAATGTAAAACTTACCCCAGCTCGATCCCGTGCGGCCAAGGAATTGTCCTGTTTCTCCATTCCACAGGAAGGTTCTGAACGACTCCCATTTGCCTAGATCCGGCGGCGGGGCGTAATATTGTTCTACAACCTTTGTCTTGTCTGCCATGTTCGAACGCCGAGCCGGACTGCGGACGGGAATCGATTGCCGGCGCCTTCGCCCTGTCTTGTCCCCTCCCCGCGCTTTTCCCACCCCTCGTGCGCCTAGCAACCCCTGCAACCCCGTACCGGGCTTACGTAACGATTACGTAACGCGGCGCGCGCACGTTTCAGACCTACATAGCTCGCCAGCGTACGCAGACCTCTTCACACGCGTAGATGGCCCCGATTTATGAACAACTCTATGACGTTAGAGGGGAGAAGGAGCTCTGCTTATACTGGTTAGGAAATAGGGTTGCAAAATAAAGCTTTGCGGTTTAAACGACTTCTATACATAGCATTAGGGTTGGTTTTAAACCCTGTAGTTTTGATTTAAATTTGTAGCGAAGTCTGGTCATTGTGCCAGGTTATTACAGAAAAATTGATTTCACGTCTGCGCAATCTAGACTTTATTTAGCACATGAAATGCTTGTCGATATTTTATGTACGAGGTCCGACGAAATAGTTTGTGAATACTTCGTAATACTATAAACGTAAAAGTTTTAGTATTGTCCTATTACATCTATTTAGTTATACTAAGTACATTTTGTAAGTCTTTTTTGTGGAAACACAAGGAAATTAATCCATGCTTACAAAACCAATTCTGTTTTCTGAAGGCGTAGGCAGTGACCACAAATATTCTAGTGCTACGTTGCTACGACCTGACTCTACCTTTAATGCTTTTATTTATGGATTGTCGCCACGGTTAGAGCAATGAACATATTAGGAGTTATTTTAAAATAAGTATTAGAACAGGATAGACACTATTCAAAGACAAAGACAAAGTCAAAGTCAAAGATCTTTATTGTGAGACAGTGGTTATAAAGGTGTTATAACCAATGTCTCACAATAGTTATAACACATTGTTTCATTTCTAAATTTTGATGTAAGAATAATTATATATGAAAATAAAAAGAATTGTGAAGTAAACACAAAACAGTCCATTTAGAATAAATACGTCGCAATCGGTAACGAAATCAAGATCATTAACTAGTTTCGTTTTATTCGCCAATTCGTTTAGTGAATTGTAATTTGATAGTTGAGACAACGAGCGGGACAATTAAAAACAATTTATCCCATTTCTATACAGGATGACTAAACGCCATGTTGTTCAAAGTCTAAGAACATAATGTTCGAATGATGCCTCTTAAAATCGAATATATTATTATCAGCCCTTTCTGTCCTACTCGATCAAACAAAACTGTTTTTATTTGATCATCATCACCTCAGCTGAAAGACGTCCAATGCTGGACAAATGTCTTCCCTAAGGATTTTGATTGTAATTAACCTACAAAAAGGCCCAAAAACATAGCATTTAAACTCTTGATGACTCTGACTCTCTCTCTCATATGTATCCTATTCCTTTCAAACATTTAAATAAAAATCAAAAAAATATATCGAAAAGTAAAATACCCATTTCTTTTCAATTTATTTATTTTGCTAATTCCTTTAGTATCTGAAACACAGACAGGGGTTACCCGCTCTTCAAGACAGCAGGTGTAAGGGACTACAAACGTGTACAGCGGCGCGGCGCCATCGCGCCACGCTGGCCGCCTAGACAGTCCGGCTCTTTAAATATTAAAAAGAATATCGTGCATTTGTTTTTCATAATTATGTTAGTCTTGTAATTATTTTATTGTTTTGCCTCCTTATTACTTTAAGTTTATATACTTACTAACCAATGTTTAGCAACAAACATGACTCATACAATTGCGTCAAAGAAATTAGCAGTAAAGATAAGGATAGTTTATAATAAAATGGCCAGAAACTACGTAAATAATTATTGTATTATTTCATTCAGTTTCCTCTTACAATATCAGTCATTATTATAAAAATATTATATTGACTCTACATTCGTATACATCATTCATACATAGTAGACATCATTTACATAAGTAATAAATTAAAAATTAAACTCATATTTATATTTCGTTTAAGAATAACGTAACAAATAGCTACCATGTATCGTTACACACATTCAATTTTAACGCCTTGTAAAAAATAACAGGCAATATCTATGTTATAAAATTTGCTAAGTACTTTTATGTAGGAGCATCATTCCGGTTTCTTGTCGTTTTCTTCGTTGCGTTGTGCCGGGGTATCATTTTGTACGCCGGGTTGGGGCTTCGTCCATGCTTGGCAGACGCAAGTTGGGCCAGGTCCGCCAGATTGATGACCAGAGGATATTTGGAAACTACCATTTTGAGATCCTGATGCAGGTGCGGGTCCTACGTTCTGACTTCCAGTTTGGCCTTGGAAGTGGGAAGTCTGTTGGGTTTGTCCTACACCACTTGTTTGCTGGGTGACAAAATGAGTTGATTGCTGTCCTCCATAAGAGCCTGTTGGTTGAGCTGGTCCAACGAAACCTCCAGAAGGTTGAGCTGGGTAACTTGGCTGGTGGCCCGCTTGCTGAGATCCTGGATAATTCACGTTAGTCTGTTGATTTTGATTCACAAACTGCCCAGACTGTTGATTATGATTTTGATACTGCTGGTTTTGGCCCTGAATTTGAGATTGCTGATTTTGCACCTGGTTTTGGTACTGGCCTTCAAAGCCCGAATTCTGTTGATTTTGAGCCTGGAACTGGTTTCCAGGATAATTTTGGTACTGGTTTTGGGCTTGGGACTGGGAACCTCCGTATTGTGGTCCTGTGGGATATCCTTGGGAGTTTACGTATCCTCCGTAGTTTTGTCCTGATTGGGGATACCCGTAGTAGTTAGCGTATTGTCCTTGGTACTGCGCCTGGTTTTGTCCTTGTGGCTGGTAGCCAGTGTTCCAGGGAGCGTACTGCTGAGGGTATCCCTGGTAGATCTGCTGCTGACCTTGAACTTGGAAGGAAGTCTGCTGAGAAGGCTTGTTCTTGTGATTTTGGACGATGTCAATGACCCCTCCTATTATCTTCTCGGGTATATTGAGCACTTTTCTTGGTTCTAAAGCGCTGGCCACATTGCTTAATGCAATGATTAGCAACTGGAAATAGAAACACGATTTGATTAAATTATTGTATAAAAAGTTTTTAATTGTATCCTTACGGTTGGTCGTGCTACTCAATGATTAATATAGAAAAAAAACTAAAAAGTTCACGTTATCAAATCACCAGTTCCTATGTTTCTCCCTTGATAATATATATTCATTAAGCTATTTGTTTGTATTTATTTTGCATATACAGCAGATTTGCGTCTATTTTAAATATTTTTTTTAAGTACATGAGATAATTTTAAACTCATTCAAAATAATTTCTAAATATATAATATTAATTTAAATTATTTTTATACAGAAATTAGAATACTCTAAAACAGTAACAATTTTTATACATATTTTAACACGAATTAAAAAAATACTCCTACATATGAAAACTGTTATCTTACTTAATAGCTTTCTGAATTTTAAGTGTAAATAAGACAAATGACTTACAAATATCGAGGATCTGGTGGTTCCCTTCATCGTGCGCGGGCAGCGGTTCACGGTGTGCACTGAATTGATGCCTCTCTTCAAGGACATACCTTTATATGGGGCCCACCGTCCAGGGCGCTTCGCATCATTTGTAGGGCTGCCACGAGAAGAAAATGTAAAGATTTTATATTAGAGTATGCTGATAGAGAAAGGTAAGAAAAAGTTAGGTATAAGAAAAGTAGATTAACTGAAAGAAGGATATTGTAGCACGATCTGTTTGAATCATTATGTAGGGAGCAATATTTCTCTTACAAATTATTATTTGACTCACGGCTCACTAGCCACTAAGATGTTCAATTGGTATTGTTGTCTAAATTATTTACAATTTTTTTTTTCTTGGAAAGTAGAGACAAGACAATAGTGACATAGAAGAAGTCAAACTGAATATGATCAGAAATTATTATGTACGTACTAATTCATTTTCGTTGGAAGTAACGGGTATTTTCGTTTGAGTATCAGCCCTGCAAGATGCAGTTTTTGATCGAAGGCAAGATCGCGAGTTATCTCACCCTACGCGTCAGAACCGCTATTTGGGATTGCTCGGTGCGCTTGAGTTGGGCAAGTATCGCTATCGATAAATAATTATTTTTTGAATTGATCTTCTTTATTTGCAAACTTTTAAACAACTCTTATAACTAAATGAAACTGAGACTGATTGGTAATAAAATAAATAAATAAACGGGATGTCTATTAGTGAGTGTGATTCATGTCTCTTAGTACACAAAACATCTAAGTTTTAAGAGCGTTTTTAAAAAATCTCTAACTGTCTATTCTCATCATACTCTAGTCTAAGATTTTGACAAAACATAAATTCCGGTAAACTCTACAAAACATAATATTTAAATAACTGTAGTTTGTTATGTTAGTTAGAATAAGGCCGAACGTAAAATGTAATACGTACTTAATACTTCCTAAGTAACATATATTTAACAACTACTTAAATTCCCCTTCGATTTCTTACTATAGTTATACTTTAACTCAATTTACGTCATAACAAAAACAAATTATAAAAAGATTCGATATCGACAATTGAATCGCCACTCTCCGCGCACAGCACTGTCCGATCATATGATTGACGTTGCGCACCCGAAAAAATAAATTCCCCTTTTGTTTTTTTCGGGCATTCGACGCGATCAGCGCGAATTGCCGATGGGCGATTTATTCGTACCGAGTTTATTCTTCGAAACCGAATGATTAAGTACCCAGCAGTTGAAGGCTTTATTGGGTATTAAGGAAAATTACTTTTGAATGGCCGTGTGTGGGGCCGTTTTTTATTTATTGTTTGTGTTACGGTATATTCTGATGGTGAGCTTTGGTAATCAAGTGTTCCGCTGTAGTTTAATGACCTATTAAGTTTGTCGTTTGTTTTTTATGGTTACAAATTAGGTGTTTTCATTAGTATGTATTTTTTTATCGTTGCTGTTAATTGTTTCACGATTGGTAGAAATTAAATATTCGAATTCGCATGCTAATAAAGCTATTACATAAGAAATGACACATTACAACAACACACGATTTTTCACATTAAACTAGATTAAGCATTAGCATGTGAGAAAAATTCTTATAAATTTGCAGTGGAATGAATAAATCTAGGAAGCATTAAAGATCTCTCCCTCTCTTTCAATCTAACATTCTTCTATAGTCCTCAACGTAAGCCCTTAGCAACCGCAACCAGGTTAGTCACCGTAATTAGGTCAGCTAGGTTTAATTCCTTATTCGGGCACATTCGGGCACAGTCCAGAGGAAGTGGTCCCGACTGCAATCAGCGGCATCCGACGGCGAGCTGTAAGGCGCTACAAAATGTAGTTTACGCCGGTTTCTGCCTAGCTGCTTGATGTTAAAAAGATTGATGATCCTTATATGAGAGTTTTTTCTTATTTAATCTATACTTATAATAAATCTGTAGAAAGGTCAATTTTGTACATTAAATATATTTTCAAAATAACTATCAGGGGGTGATTAGTGATCGATACTGATGCCAAAAATGAAATCAGTAAAATTTTTGTCCATTTGTCTGTCTGTCTGTCTGTCTGTCTGTCTGTATGTTCCTTATAGAAACAAAAACTACTCGACGGATGTTAACGAAACTTGGTACAATTATTCTTCATACTCCTGGGCAGGTTATAGTATACTTTTCATCACGCTACAATCAATAGGAGCAGAGCAGTGAAGGGAAATGTTGGGAAAACGGGAGTAGATAGTCAATTTTTTAAGCTTCCGTCGCGTGTGCAGCCTTAATGGTTAAAGACTCATTGATAAGCTTCATCATCCACGCGAACGACGTTGCAGGCACAGCTAGTCCTAAATAAAATGTTGCTAACGCTGTAAAGAAAGATTTTAAAAGTAGAGACGTACTTTCAAGAGTAAAATACTTAAACATATACCCAACATACAGCGTTACCTGGCTAAATAACATTGTTAATAAAACACTGCTGACAACACACTAAAATATCGTAAGGAAACTTTGACGACCTCCGTGGTCGAGTGGCGTACGCACCGGTTTCAAGGTGTCGCTAGCTCTGAGGTCCCGGGTTCGATCCCCAGACGGGTAATGTAGAAACCAACTTTTCTACATTGTCCCGGGTCTGGGTGTTTGTGGTACCATAACACAAGTGCTTCAGCTACTTACTTTGGGTTCAGAGCAATGTATGTGATGTTGTCCGCATTTATTTATTTATTTAAACTAGGTTCCAAAACTGAAGAAATGAAATTAATAAAAATAAAAAATAATTAATTAAATTAAAAACAATGCTTATTCCTTCTCTATATCTGTACATACTTTGGGTTCAGAGCAATGTATGTGATGTTGTCCGCATTTATTTATTTATTTAAACTAGGTTCCAAAACTTAAAAAATGAAATTAATAAAAATAAAAAATAATTAATTAAATTAAAAACAATGCTTATTCCTTCTCTATATCAGAAGTCCTTTACACAGCATTGGGACAGGTACAGGCTAATATAAATATATTACAATTTCAGATTTGCCTGGTGATCTTAGGGTCAATGCATTTAGAATCAGTATACTTTGCAGTACAGAGGCTGTCGCGAATATCGTGGACATAGATGTTAATCACAACCGGCGTGATTATTAATACGGGTGAGGGGGCGAGCTCTGGTAGGGGTTATGCGGGAGGTAACAAAGCCACAAAAAATATTTCTATAAGTCTTTTCAATCATTTCTACACTACAAATAATTTTCAAAACTTAAAAATAATATACGCGCAAATATAGTAGAATGAATCCTGCAAAGGATGCAAAATCGTATTTCTGCTGACTTAAACTCACTTTTTAATTTAATGAAACGTTTAATTCGTTTTGCTTTAGCCACTAAAAAAAACAAATGCGTTTCCATTTGGGCTACTTTTTATATCTCACTGCACTTTTTTATCGCAACGCACTGCGGGTTAATACATCATATGGGGCAAGTATTTATGTGACGAGTTTTCCTCCTCCTCTCCTGTGACCTGGGCATTGTTTCACACTGAATATTTTAAAACAATATTAACTTAGGTGCCATGACGTCTTGGTCGTTTGTGCACTAATAAATATAATAATAATGTCATGGAAAAAGTAATAAAAAAAAAAATTAACGGCAATGCCAAAAAAAAACCATCTAATATCTATTTAACCATACCATCAGTCTTTTGAGCAATATAACGTAACAAGGATATTCCATGTTTAAGTGTAACAGGAATAGTAAGGATCATTCCTGTTACCATTCCACATAACCCCATCCTGTGATCCTTAGCCCCGGCGTGCGCTGCGCGGACGCAGTCGCTGTGCGCATCGACGCGCGCGCACGCTCACACGGGATCGCTGACAGGTGAGTACGGTCCTCGCAAACTCGAGGGTCAGCAGTGGTGTTGCTGTTTATTTGTTTAGTTAATAACGGTAAAGATTTTGTGTTTTATTTTTTAGGTTATCCGTTTTGTGATTGTTATTTAAAGAGTTAGGTAAGATGAAAGTGGCGATAATTTGATAGTACATAGTACACAACACTAATTTCTAAAGAAAGTTTGCAACCCCATACACCTTTGTGAACTACATTATTATTCTTATCCTCCATTGTATTATTTCTCTGTTCTCTTTTGACATATATTAAGCACTTACTTAATCACTTATGATTTGTATTATTGATCTACATTGATGTGAATATTATATTGAATACACATCTCTCTGCAATACACAGTAGATTGAAACTCTTCAACATATTTTCAGAAACTTAGCTACTCTACGATAGTTAACGTTTAAGCCTACATTTATAGAGAGCTAAAATCTCATCATCATCATCATCTACCTGCCCTGGCCCTATGACCATTTTTTTGGGGTCGGCGCAATACGTAGTGAAATAGGTAGCAAAAATCGAAATTATTCTTATCCAGAAACTCTTTTTTACGTACTATATTGGCTTCACGAATTACAGCCTTTTTGTCTTATTATATTTATTTACTAGCTGTGCCTGCGACTTCGTTCGCGTGGATGACGAAACTTATCAATGAGTTTTTAACCGCAAAATTAAGTTTGTTTTTTATTGTTTATACTTTTCCGGGATAAAAACTACCCCGTGTGGTGCCCAGGATAATAAAGAATAGTTATACTAAGTTTCATCGTAATCGAACCGGTAGTTTTTGCGTGATACCTGAACAAACAGACAGACAGACAGATTTTTTTTTTTTACTCTTTTGCATTTAATTGCATTTTAGCATTTAATTGGTATAAGTATGTAGTCCAACTAAAATAAAAATACAATAAAATATACAAATCGAGACGAAATTGGCCGTTTAGATATACGAATGGTGATCTGGGGTGTATCTGCACGGCTGTACAGACAAGAGTAGATTGACATAGTCGACAGATTTCATCCTTTCTCCGTGTTTTCTTCGACTCTACAATAATTAACACAGTGCCACAGTGTTGAATAGAACAAAAACATACAGCGCAAAAATACCTTCTTTTTTTTTTCACACACGGTTATCTGATCCCAAGCTAAGCAGAGCTTGTGTTATGGTAACCAGACAACTGATAAACATACTTATATATTTCTAAATACATACATATTATAGATAAATTACACCCAGACAACCAGAACAAATGATCGTGCTCATCACACAAACATTTGTCCTGGGTGGGAATCGAACCCACCACCTCCGGTATAGCAGTCAGGGTCACTAACCACTAGACCAACAGGCCCGTCTACTTCTAGATTCTAAAAAAAGTTCAATTTTGATTGTAATCAATACTTGGTCTCTGCTACTACCTAAAAACATTATATCTTAAATCATCTTCCCCAGAAACTCCATCCAAGATGACGGTAAAGAAGCGAACCTCGGACCTGACGAGCCTCGAGCGGTTCAACATGTACTACAAGGAGAAGGAGGTGCAGCTGACCGGCGCGCAGAAGATGAGGAGGTTCATCTGGAACCCGAAGACCAGGCAGTTCTGTGGCAGGACTGGCGCCAGCTGGTGTGAGTAGCTTTACTTACGTTTGTGGCTCCATCTCCAGCTGTAGTAAATAAAAATAAGGTTAATAGTGTCTAAAAAATAACAATAATCTTGTTACGTAAATATGTGATTGAATATTTGTATGAAAAAAATGCTACATGCAATTATGCGTGTAATCAGGATTGAAAATAAAAAAAAAAAATCCCTAGTTACAAAAGTCAATGTAATTACACACTGCTTTTTCAATCCCTTTTCCTGTTACGATAGTCTCCCCTTTCGACGTTCCGAAATAAATTTTCAACAAAGGGTGGTCCTGTTGCTAAGGGTAGTCCCCTGCCTCTTACACGTGCTAATCTACTAGTTGTGACCCTATTATAAAACCAGTTAGGTCTGTATACTCTGTATACCTGTCAAATCAATGTCTTAATAGTGAGTAAAAAGTATTAATAATGATTAAAATTCGCGTTCAATTTAAAGTCTAGAGACTTTAAATTGAACGCGAATTTTAATCACATAATAACATATATTTATGTGTAACTCTCTGTCTGTTGGTTGATTATGATCAACAGGAAAACAATATAAAAGGAGTGTTTATTAAATTAAGTATAAGAATATTCGGTTTTATGTAAAAGATTTTGCAGGACATTTTTTGATTTACTTAAATAATAGGATAAAGCCAAGGAAGACTTTGTTTATAAATAGAATACAAATACATAACAAAAATATAACAAGAGAAATCTACACCTTTTTCAAACGGTGAACCGCTGACCGTCCCTTATTAGTGACTTTAATTTCCCCTTATCCCAAGGTAACACTATGACTCAACCTCCCAAACATCAGAATGAACACCGGCGACTTTACATAACGCAACATAAAGAAGTGTACCGGAAACGGCGGCCGTTCATTGGTTCAATGAGATCATTGGAACATCCTGCGCGGGCGCATCTCGCGCCGCCGCACGCGGGTTCTAACCGGACCGCAAGCAGTGATCATGGCCTTTCTCTGTTAACTTTAATAATGGCAATCTAGATTTTTCTTGATTTGAACTTTGTACTATTTACAAATACAATCAGAGCCCCGACTAGTTGACTATTAAAATCGCGACACCAGTTAATACTCGTGTATGATTTCTTCAGAAAATGTAAGACATCTTTAAAAAGTAAATTGCTTAATTTAGTTTAATTCACTAGATGAGTAAGTCTTACAAAAGCTGTTATTAAATCTTCAACGTCCAAAATCCAGGTAAGTAATTTGAAAAGATACTTTGAAACAAAGAGATCCTTGATATTTTGACTTCACAAAAGCATAAATGTTATGTATCCCCTTCCAGCCAAAATAGCGCTCTTCTACTTCATCTTCTACGCTGCGCTGGCGATCCTGGTGGCGATCTGCATGTGGACGTTCCTGCAGCTGCTGGACGCGCGGCAGCCGATGTGGCAGCTGGAGAAGAGCATTATCGGCACCAACCCTGGGCTCGGCTTCCGGCCCATGCCGCCAGAGGTCGCCAGCAGTGTCATCTGGTATAAGGGGAATGATCCTGGCAGCTATCAGTTCTGGGCTAACGAGCTGTCCAAGTTCTTGAAAGGTAAACAACTTTACAAATATGTTATAATTTTCAAGTAGCCTTATCTAAACGTGCACTGTTTTCGAGTAATTCGGTCGCAATTACTACATGAATGATCTCTGTGACGAGCCAACCAGATTTCAACTCTTTACATAGCATTAAACATATTTGAGTATTTCATTTATAATTAACCGCTGAGTTATTCATAAAGCATCAGTTTCATAATTGCTTACGTAGCAAATAAGATCATTAATCCAACGACAGCTTCAAACTTATGTCCCAACAAATAAATAAATAAACTTAATCGCATCACTCATCTTTATTTCAGTTTACAAACGTGACGGCAAGAAATCAGGAGCCAGCCAGAACATCCACAACTGTGACTTCAAGCTCCCCGCGCCGGCCGGCAAGGTCTGCGACGTGGACATCAGCGCCTGGGGCCCCTGCCTGGAAGAGAACCACTTCGCCTATCAAAAGTCCACGCCCTGCGTCTTCCTGAAGCTCAACAAGATCTTCGGGTGGAAGCCGCACTTCTACAACAGCTCCGATAGCCTGCCCGCAGAGATGCCCGAGGACTTGAAGGAGCATATCAGGAATATGACGGCGTATGATAAGAATTATGTAAGTTACCTATACCTATGTTATGTGCTACTTAGTTACCTATTCTTTGCCTCACACACTTACGACGATATCCTTCATCCTGGTATTACGCAATTTTTTTTTGACTATAAAAAATTCAATGCAAACAAAAATAAAACGCATTTTTTTCTACATTTAAAAAATACTTTTATTTAAGTAGGTGCATATTTCGTGTATCATGTGCTGCCCAATTAGGACTTTAATTTTACCATTCCCTATCATATTGAAGTCTTCCTTACAATGGTGTATATAATTCTGTGCACTAAACATTACTTTCTATTGTTCTTGTTTCCAGCTGAATATGGTGTGGGTTTCGTGTCAGGGCGAGAACCCTGCGGACCGAGAGAACATCGGGCCTGTCCAGTACATGCCGTACCGCGGCTTCCCCGGCTACTACTTCCCCTACACTAACCAGGAGGGCTACCTCAGTCCGCTCGTCGCTGTGCATCTGCAGAGGCCTAAAAGTGAGTAGACCTTTCACAACATCCATGGTCGAGTGGAGAGATAGCTCTAAAATCCGGGGTTCAATTCCCCGACAGATAACCACTTTTCTTCACTGTCACGCGACTGAGTAAATAAATAAATAAATAAATGCGGACAACATCACATACATTGCTCTGAACCCAAAGTAAGTAGCTAAAGCACTTGTGTTATGGAATTCAAAAACAACGAAGGTACCACAAACACCCAGACCCGAGACAATGTAGGAAAGTTGATTTCTACATTGACCCGACCGGGGATCGAACCCGGGACCTCAGAGCTAACGACACCTTGAAACCGGTGCGCACGCCACTCGACCATGGAGGTCGTCGAATCGTCGTTGAGTGTTTGTGGTACCTTAATATTTACTTTGGATTGAGAGCAATGTATATATATGTTGATGTCCACATTTATTTAGTAAATACTAGGACTTTGTCTAATAACCCGGCGAACCGGGAGTACATCGGAGGTCTGATGACTGACACGGATATCTGTGTCATAGTGACTTTGTAACAAATTGACCGATTTTGATGCGGTTTATAAGAGCTATCTCGATCTTATAGCTCTTATGGCTATAATTTACGAAAATCTTTTTTCAGTGTTTTCCGAATAACTAGCACTAGTGTAAAATTTCTAATTTATGTATTTTATGATCAACAGCGGGCATGCTGATTAACATCGAGTGTCGAGCGTGGGCGCGCAACATAATGTACGACAGACACGAGGCCATGGGCGCAGTGCACATTGAGATCATGATCGAGTAGCCCCGGGTTCATTCCCGGTCGTGGTGATGCTTAATGGGCGCATGTAGAGTTAGCTATGGAGATACAATGCCAAAGAAAATAAAAATATGTAGATCTTGAATAGAATCGATTTGTCGCAATAGTATGATAAACATACAGTAGTTACCTATGAACAGATTTATTCTGTTGGATGGCTTAAAAAATATATACAAAAGTGCTTTTATTGCTGACTCTACATTTTTTGTTGGTTGATATAATTATTTGTGAAGAAAGATAAGCCGATACTTACCAACTGCAACTTATGATAGCATTGGTTTCTCCTGTGGAAAAAACCGCTTTTCCCGCTTTTTCTATGGCGATTCAAAACCTTTTATTTTTATGAAATTTTTGAAAATTCAGATCCAAAGATTATTAAGCTACATGAAATATTTAAAATGACAAATTTGCAAGCTAGAATACCAAATATAAAGACATATTTATTTATATTATAATGAATGGCAAAGATTTAAAGTGTACGTCGATGTGACGAGTGAGATTAATTTGTAATTTATTAAATGTAGTGATTGATATTGTGTTTAATTTATTTTTCTGCCAAAAATCCACAGGACATTGTGTATTTTATAAAATAGTATTGTCACTAAACGACAAAGTTCAGTAATTAACAAATAAATATTAAAAAGGAGTAAATTAAACAATAATGAACATACATCACACTCTATTTAAGTACTCATTTACAAAAATAACACGACATTTCTTTTTTTTTTTTAATATTAAGAGGTAAATATTTATTTAAATCATAAGATATCTGCTCAATCAATAGGTTTTATTAAAAAACATGATATGTTATTAAACTTTACGTTATTCTTGTTGTTTTCTAAACTTAATTTAAGGACAAACTCTCCTTGTAAGAAAAGTAGAATTAAAAATCCGCCCTTCCGTTCGTAACCGCGCTCGAGTATAGACGTGTGTCTCAATTTAAATAATATTTCTTGCTGTTATTGAAACTCCGTATACAGGATTATAACGCTTATACCATTTTAAAAGTGCATAGTATCGCTCGAAACTTCGTAGTGTTTTACCGCGTTGCTACCTGGCGTGCGCCGTATACGCTAGAAAGAAACAATCGCCATTGCTATCCTGCTCTGCCGCCACCCATAGCTCCGCTGGACTACGCTTGTGACGGTGCTATTGCACACTGCGACTACAAAAACTTTGAACTTCAGGTTAACGCTTTAATTATTTTTATCTTTCAAATATGTCAAGATTATTGAGATCGCCGACACTTGGCACTCACCCCTTGTCTGATTCCGACATTGCTACCTCAGCAGCTGCTAACTCTTCACCAGCATTTGTATCACAACGTAATAAAAGAATGAGGCAATCGTCTGAAGAACAACTAAATTGTTTCAAAGACGAAATCAAAAATATGTTAGACGAATGGAAAGAGAACCAAAACTGTCTTCTAAATAAACTCATTGAAGAAGTTGCTGAAATAAAAAAACAAAATTTAGAAATCAAACACACTAACGAAGAAATTGAGAAAAACCTACAATTTATAAACCAGCAATATGATGATATGCGGAAAAAAGTTGATGGACTTGAAACTGAACGTAAAAAGCATTTATCAAAAATATCTGAACTTGAATTTACAATCGAAGATATGCAGAGAAATTCAAAATCGTCTTCTATAGAATTAAGAAATGTGCCCATGTGCTCTGAAAGTGAAACTAAACCTGATTTGATGAATGTGGTACAAAATACCTGCAAAATACTTAATGTGAATGTACAAAAAACTGATGTCAGAGATATATTTCGAATTAATGGAAAATCAGGGAAAAGGACAATCATTGTAGATCTAAATTCAGTCCTGATAAAGAACGAAATCATTCAAGGAATCAAACTTCACAAGAAACAAAATCCTGATACTCAACTTACTGCTGCTGACTTAGGCTTCCGTGACCAACAGACTCCGGTTTATATCTCAGAAGCATTAACTTCCAAAGGACGAAGGTTGTTCTTCCTTGCAAGAGACCTGGCCAAGACCAAAGAATATAAATACTGCTGGACCAGCTACGGAAAAGTATACCTTCGTAAAGGAACGGAAGGTCCACGCATTGAAGTAAAGGATGAGTCACAAATAATTTCCCTAAGAAATGAAATTTGACTAGGTTTCGTTTTATATTTTTTATTATCTTTTAGTTTTCAGTTTTCAGCTCTCCTTAAAATTACTAATCTCTTACTCTATAGAAGTAATATTCCCAATACCATACATGTTATATCTCGCCAAAATCCAGAATTGCCATATATATCTCATATTTGTTTGAGCACACAAATGCAATACCATGCAACAAAACAATCAAAAATAGAACCTTTTTCCTGTAAAGTACCTATTATTAAACAAATATTATTGCCAATAAGTTGTATTGTTACTCACGAAATCTTTTACTATAAAATTCGATTGTACGGACAATTATAATTTGATAAACAATATAGATAACATTTTAGCTGGACCATCGTTTTTAACAGATCCAGAGTCTTGCAAAAATCTGTTGGCATCACATAGTACTGTAGGAAATAGTTTGAGCATTTTGTCACAAAACATTAGAAGTATTACTAAAAATTTTGCGCCGTTAGAAATTCTCTTATCCAGACTTGAAATAACATCGGAAATAATCATTCTAACAGAAACATGGAATTCAAAAGCTGTTCAGTTTCCCTCCTTAACGAACTACGAGATTAATTACACAACAATAAACCGCAATCAAAATGACGGAATTGTAATTTATACAAAAGTAGGACTGGGATGCTCTGTAGAGGAAGTCACATTGAGTGATGCTACATGTATGGTCGTAAAGGTAAACAGCGATACTATCGTGATAGGTATTTATAGATCACCATCTTACAAAAAGATAGATAACTTTATAAGATCCTTGGAAAATTTATTACACACTTACAAAAATCACTCCAATATAGTTATCATGGGAGACCTAAATATAGATGTGAAGTTGCATACCGAAGATGATAACTCTATTGAGTATTTGGATTTGCTAGCCTCTTATGAATTTCTTGCAGGACATCTCTATCCAACTAGGGAAAACAAATGTTATGATCATGCAATGATCAAGTCCAAATTTCAATCTGTCACAATGGTTTTTCAATGTCCTATCACTGATCATTTACCCGTTATGTCATGTATAACTCTAAAAAACAAAAATGAAAGTACAATAAATTATACAGTAAACAAAGTAAATTTTGAAGATGTTCTTGCTGAACTGAAACTACAAGACTTTAAAAATGTTCTAGACTCTAACGATGTTAACTGGTCCGCAGAGCAACTAGTATCAATTCTTAATGGTGCAATTATGAACAATACCCTTAAAGTCTTAATACCAAGGCGAATCCGATGTATTAAGCCATGGATAACGCCTGGGTTAGTAAGATGTATTAAAAACCGTGACAGAATGCATTTAAAATGTAAAAAGGAGCCTAATAATATAATCTTACACAAAACCTACAATAGATACAAAAACTTTTGCAATGATTTACTGAAACGTTTAAAGCGTAACTATGAAAAAGAACAAATAACTAAACACGCCAACAACCCAAAAATGAAATGGAAAATAATTAATAACATCACAAATAGAGCAAGTAAAAAGAACCCTTCATCTGAACTGTTAAAAAGCGGCCCTACACCCGAAATATCTTTGGGAAAAATAAACACTTACTTTGCCACCGTAGCACAAGAACTAGCAAACAAAATAAAAACTAATAACAACTTAATTGATGAATCTATGTGCATACCAACTAATTCAATGGTTATGTTACAAGCTACTGAACAAGAAGTAGAAGCTCTGATTATGAATTTAAAAACAGATAGTGCCGTGGGATGGGATGGGCTGTCAACAAAATTCATAAAAATGGCAAGACACATAATTGTTCCCCCTCTAACACATATTGTTAATCTATCAATGGCAACTGGTAAATTTCCCCGAGGGTTTAAAATATCCATAATACACCCTATCCATAAATCTGGGAGCAGAGACTGTGTCAGTAATTACCGTCCGATCTCAGTGCTGCCTGCGCTGTCGAAAATTCTAGAAAAAATAATGAACAAGAGGCTTATCTCGTACTTAGAAAAGCAAAATATTTTATCAAATAATCAATATGGTTTTAGAGCGGGAAGATCGACGGCGCACGCAGTATCTGAATTAACAAATTTTGTTGGTACTCACATTGACCAGAAAGACAAATGTGTAGGAGTGTTTCTAGACCTAGCAAAGGCATTCGACACAGTTTCTGCTCCTATCCTGATTAGCAAAATGGAAAAAAATGGGGTTAGAGGTGTGACACTGGATTTATTTCGAGACTATTTAAATGACAGAAGTCAGAGAGTAAAGATAGGTGATTTCTATAGTCATGACACACCCGTTACGACTGGCGTGCCCCAAGGAAGTGTCCTTGGTCCTACTTTATTTCTTATTTATATAAACAATTTATGTAACCTACACCTTCAAAACTGTAAAATATTCGCTTTTGCTGATGACACAGCTTTAATTTTCTATGGAATAACTTGGGAAGATATCCGGAAGCATATAGAAGTAGGGCTACAAAAAGTTTTGGGTTGGCTTAATCAAAACCTGCTCTCATTAAATATATCTAAAACTAAATTTATGATTTTTGCAAAAACTAAAAGAACAATAAACACTGCAGAAAATTTTAAAATCCAGTTACATTCGTGTGACATGTCTGATGAAACTTGTGAATGCACGAATCTAGAGAGAACCGAACATATAAAATATCTAGGCATAGTTCTCGATCAAACACTGACGTGGCGTCCGTATATAGAGTTACTAGAACAAAGAACAAGAAAACTCATATATGTCTTTAAAATTCTAAGGCACGTGGCAGACTTTACCCTTCTGAAAACAGTATATTTTGCACTAGCACAGTCTATCTTGACCTACTGTATTACTACTTGGGGTGGTGCGCGTAAAACTCACCTTATTAAAGTAGAACGAGCACAACGATCATTACTCAAAGTCATGACCTTTAAGCCATTCAGATATCCAACCGCTGATTTGTTCCCCGAATGTGATGTGTTAAGTGTTCGACAGCTCTTTGTTAAACAAAGTATATTGTCTCAACATCAAAAGCTAACTTTCAGTAACACAAAAACGTCTAGACGTAATGATAAAGTGTGCCCAACCGAATCTTATAATTCATTCTTTATTAACAAGTTTCAATGTTATAATGGCCCTATGCTTTACAATAAAATAAATAAAATACTGAAAATATATCCGTTAACTACTTATCAATGCAAGAAAGTCCTAACAATTTGGCTAAAAACACAAAACTATGAAGACATCGAAAGCCTATTCTTAGTATTAAAATGAACTCACAAATAAAAAAGTATACGCTATCTCGGCTAATAACTACGTTCGTACTTTGTAGATAAAAACAATAAAATGCTAATAAATAGATATAACAAATATTATATTAAATTTATATACAATAATAATTACAATAAACAAGAAAGAGGAAACAATAGGTACAATATTAAAAAAATAAAATAAAAAATAAATAAATATTAACATAATAAAATTAAATATTAAAATAAAAAAAAATATATATCTTTTAACTTCCTATTATTATAATCATCAACCGTTTTATTTAACAGTGCAACATTACACAATACACAACACACTGATTTAACTATGGAAAACACTTATAATGTTTAAATAAATATGTCCAAGTTCATAGTTTAAGTAGTTTAAGTAATAAGAAACTGGTTGAAATATTATATCTGTATTGTGTCGGTATTTTTATAAAAAGTTGATAAATATTTTGTTTCTGTTATTGAGTTACACTATATTCGTGATCTACCCGCATGTTGATTTATATTATGTATTTATTATAGTAAGGTCACTTAAATTTTGTCCAAATCCCTTGTTTTGTAAAAGGAAAAATATTGTTAGGTGTGAATCTTGATGTTATCCTTGTACTTATAACACGAAGTGCGTTAATTACCGTTAAGTGAGTAGGTAATTATTAGTACCTACTATAATCCTGTATCAATGGAAGGAACTAACATCTAAGATACAGGCTCGGCCTAGTTTAGATGTTAGTATACAAAGATTTGTATTAATCTATTTACATCTAAGTTAAGTACTCAAAGTATTGTATTATTTTTGGTTACAATAAATACTTTTTTATTTATTTTTTATTTATTTAAAAATATTTCTAGATTAAAAAAGGAGAATTGAATTTTAATTAAAGGCAGCTGCCTGGTGTTTGATTAGGAAACATTTCTTTTATTATTAAAAAAAAAAGTATATTTATTAAGGTCACTAAAATGATTGTTCAGCCTTATATCGTCAAAAAGTGGACGTGAAAATAAAAATGATGGCATAATTATAAAAAAAACTAAACTAAATATTAAGAATCCCCGTTAAGCAGATACCTTATAACCTTCATCTACGTTCCACGTTATTATTGATCACATTTACTTATAAATAAATTATCTATTATAAACTATGTAAAAATAAGACACATTTAGTTAAAGTGCTTCAATTACGAGGTAGAAGCAGTCTGTGTTACATAAGGAATTCATTCATAAATATTAGAAGGCACTTGTTATATAAAGTATCTTGGAACCACATACTTCGTTAACCAATAACTAGGACAGTATTTCCATAAGTAATAGTGTATCCATAAGTAAGACTGACCTTGTCAGGATAAAAAAGGACTTAATGATTTATTAAGGATCGACGCATGACAACGACTTAAAATACTTCTTGACTATGTACGGAGCATAGAATTATTTATTATGTTATTAGACTAATTATACACGAAACTACACGATTACCTTCATCATCTTAATGAGGAGTTCAGAATGTCATTAATCTTAGTAGCCAAAATTGGCTAGGATGTCATCAACATTATCATCTCTCAGTTATTAAAAAGTGTCGTTTTGAAACAATAAACTTAAATTGGAAGAAGATACTATATTGCCGACATGAAACACAAATTAGACCTAAAAGTTTTTAAGTTTATGTAACACAGACTCCCTAACTTGCCCCCTAAGCACTAGGCACTAGGTGGTGGTCCCAGTTCAGTCGATCATGATCTCCAGATGGGTGGAGCCGAGCCGCTCCTTCAGGCTCTCCGTGAACTGGATGTTGCGAGCCCACGCGCGACAGCGGATGTTGATTATCTGGTGCACTGGAACATGAGGAAATCGGCTTTTAAAGATGTGTAAGTCCGAAAAAGATATAGAAAATTGATGAAAGGTTTAGAAAATGGCAAGGAAATAAATTTTAGGATTATGTTATTGATTTCGTGTTTCGTGTCTGAAAATTTGCCAGTTATCGAGGAAAGTTCAGCTCTTATTTTTCTGCGAAGAGACTTGCTCTGGGGGATCAAGCCCGGTGTTTTCCTAACTATCATTGAAAGTAATTTTAATAAGTGTATTATACAATATGTGATGATGAGTTAGTTAAGACAATATACTTGTCAGAAATACGGTCTCATCTCATCTCATAGATTATAATATATGTATTCTGAACAATTGAACATACTCCAACATATCTTGAGCATATAATGTAGCCAAAGATGGATAACTCACGCTTCGGCTTCAGCAGCTGCACAGCTACGAGCGGGCTGAGGTAGCCGGGTGTGTTGTCGTAGGGGAAAAAGGTCTCGGGCAGGCCCGGGTAGGGGTAGTACATCAGCGGGCCTAGAGCCTCCACGTCAGCCGGCCGCTCGCCCATACATGACACCCAGACTTTGCGACGCTGAAAACATTGTGAAAAGGAAAATGATTTGGAAAATGAGGAGTTTGATTTTTACACGACTGCCCAAAAAGGAGTGTTATGTTTTCAGGGTTCATGTATGTATGTGAGTTTCTTTATTCCACCATAACTTCTAAAAGGCTTGCCCGATTTCAATGTTTATGGTATCATTAGAAGCTTTGAGTTATCCCGAGTGACATAGGCTATGTGGACATTAAAAAATGGTCAAGTGTGAGTCGAAATCGCCTGCAAAGGGTTCCGAACGATATTTTTTTTGTGTAGTGTCATGTTGTTTTGTTGTTCACTAAAAGGTATTAAATAAAAATGCAGTCGGGGGACCTGTAATGAATTGTTCCAAGTAACCAACCCCGACTGCAAATATTTGACTTGTTTTTCATTTTTTTTGACATGGCAGGCGTGTTTTTTATTTTTTTTTAATTATATTTTTTTATTTTATTGTTCATTTCAAGTGGCATTTATTAAAATTGACTGCAGAACTGGTAGGCCTTAAAATTATTGTTTTTTATTGGATTATTGAATAGGTATCACCAAAAAGTTTTTGCCCATTGAAAAAACACAGTCTATTGTAAAAACCTCCATAGTCTGTATTTAATAAAGAGATGGAGAAAATAGGAGATTATGTGTCTTGAATTGTGCAACTACTTATCTACTTACTTGCAGAGGAGTTGCATTGATGATGTAGTTTTTAATGTCAGGCGGCATCTCAGGGGGTAAGTTTTCAGGATCGTCGTAAAACTCAGGATTCCAATCGTATAACTGCAACAACGTGACATCGTATTCAAATAAACCTATTTTGTAAGGTTTAAAAATGAATAGGTTAATATAAAAATAAAACGATCACATAACGGCAAAATGAACTAGATTATTTTCTTGAGATATCTAAACTATAGCAGAAGCGATTAATGCCATCAATTTATATCTCCCTAACAATTATTGTGTTCGATTTTAAAACTTAGTCAGTCAGTCAGTGAAGGCAGTTCGTTTCTCACATTTATGTGTAACTAAATTATTGATAGACATATTGGCTAGATCGATGGATTGTCCCTTTGAAATCAGTACTCACCCTATTCAGCTTGACAATTAAACAAGGCGTGGCGTTAGTATAACCGAAGTTGTTCTCTACAGAGCAGGGCCCGAAGAGTCTGGTGTCGAAGGCGCAGACCTCGGCGCGCGGAGGCTTGATGTCGCCGCACTCCAGCTGGTTCTCGCCCTTCGTGATGAGGAGGGACTTGTTGTTGTATGCTGGGAATGAAAAAGGCAAAATTAAGAGCAACCAGGGATAACAAGCCATCTCACTGATTCTAAAAAAACAAGGTGTATAATCAGAAAAGTTGAGAGTGATCTCACTGAAAAAATGTTATTAGTTATTTGTGCAGATGAAAATTATTTTTGAGTTTAATAATTAAAGATTTGAACAATAGGAATAGGAACTAGAGAGCTTCGAATACTTTTAAGTAACATGGTACATAACGATGATCTTAATGTGTTTCCTTAAAAAATGGCTTCCATTTAATCTTCTATTTCTGCCTTGAAGAAGCCCGGAACCCTAAATTATTTCTTCTTCCGTAAAAATCATCTACCATAAGTTTTCTAAGGGGACCTAATTATGTCTTTTGAGACTTTAAGGTTTAACTATATAATACTCACGTGCAAGAAACTCATTGATGTTATCGACGTACTTCTTGACCTGGGTGGCGTTGTCTGCCTTGTACCAGATGAGCGCCCCCTCCTCAAACAGCAGCGGCCGGTGACCCATGCCAGGGTTGGCTCCTGAAATGTAGTATAGTAGTATGAGGTTAATTGTTGCCTGTCTTTGACTACATTTCAATTAAAAAGCCTGTTCAGGAAAAATCAGCGTCTAACGTAGAGACCAAATGTCATACTTTCTTTGACTTTGCCATATTCGTACATAGTTGGGAAAACCGAGCTAGGGTCGACGGTGCAACAGAACAGTTTTGAAGTTTTTTTTTATTGTGTTTCCAATGTGAAAACAATTAACTTTTTTTTTAAACGTATCACCGATTGATGGTCAGTATTGAATGTCTTGAAACTCACACTCCTTATTCGTGGATCGTAAAATTGATCGAATAGTAGGTAGACATGAGTTACCTAATTCTCCCTTCCGGGAATTCGCGTGTATAAGATATGACGTATGCAACGCCTAAAATAGAATGATTTATGTTTAAAACGTGTACAGTAGTGTACAGTATTCACATAGAAATTCGCGAATCAACGAGGACGTGGTTAAAATTTTTCAAAAGTTGTGGAATTAATAATTTGACTTAGCGACACTTGAGACATTAATGAAAATAATTAAAACCATGCAATTGAATTCACAAAATTAAATATAATAAATTACAATAAAGTTTAAGTAAATTAGAAACATCAGTTTGCTAAATAGGCTTTTAAATATAATACTCTAATAATAATTAACCTTACATACGAGACAAAATAGGAGTAAATACATAGTAAATAAAACTGAATGATCAATAACTACTCAACTTAGTTAATAATAAATGATTTGAACAATATATTGAACAGAGATTTATAAATGTCTGTTGATTGCTTACCTATGATGGAATCAGCGAGCGTGAAGTAAGGAATCTTGTCATCCATGGTGGCCATGAGCCCGCACATGCAGATGGAGAAGAAGATGATGATGCAGATGTACATCACCAAGTAGATCAGACCTATCACTCCTGGAAGGAACAAGTATTATGTCTTTAGGTAGGTGTAGGTTAAATAATGGATAATTTTGATACTATATGTATAAGGCACGTCTGCCTTTGATGGACTACCAAAAAGTCTTGGGGTTACAGCCTGTGATGACATTACGGTAAAATTTTGTTTTTTAGGAGCTTAAACGCAAAGCATATTGCCTGCATTCCACAAGTAGGCTCCTTAAGCCCTCGCTGTGGTAGCCGGATTCTGGTACATCTACCTTTTAGTCTCTGCGTTATTCAAAGTTTGACTGATATAACAGTCGGGGGATTTAGAGTCTCTGAATCCCCCGACTGCAATGTATAGCGTCTATCTTTTGGGATACTAATGTGAAAGCATTGAAATGTTTCACAGATCGCCGAGAGAGTCTCTTTAATAAGTATCATATCTATGAAATATTAGCTTAGACTATTGTGGAACCAATACAAACAAATGAATAGACGTGTTTGATGTTCTCATAAGCATCTTGGTACTTTGAAAATGGTTACTTCAATCATAATAATGGTGCTCTAAGTGGTGTGTAACGACTGTATGAACAAACTTGTTGGAGTGGCTACAGGAATACGTTTTATTGGCTTATAGTTACTACGTGCCAAAGTGCCTTTAGCCATAGAACATTTATTACAGGATTGTTTTTTTAGAATAATTACGACATTAACAACTTGTCGCTTCTTAACGCATGGACTGACTTTTTTAGATTGTGAAATACGAATTTTGTTACGATGTTTAGAGCAAGATATTCGTATTCAGATAATTTTAGTTTAATGACAACTGTACACCTACTTGCCACTGTTGTCATTGTAGGATTGCCAGTGACTGTTCTTATCTGAATACGAAAATTAAGCACAATAACAAGTACACTGGAACGTTAATTAACCTGCCACTCACTGACTTAAAATAGCGGCATCGGGCCCCTGGACTCAATCCATTTAAAGTCAATCCCATGAATGGTTACTAAATCTAAAACTGGAGGCAAAAATTACTTGCTTTTGCGTAGGTAACCCTTGCCCAAACTATGTTAGTCGGTCTTAGGTGTGAAGTAGGCTTTCAGTCTGACTCTTCAGATGAATACCCTGTTTCGAAGATAGATAGAAGGTATTCGAATTCAAAAATAATATAATAATAAATAATAATATTCCGGGACAACTCACAAACGGTTATCTGATCCCAAGCTAAGCAGAGCTTGTGTTATGGTAACCAGACAACTGATAAACATACTTATATATTTCTAAATACATACATATTATAGATAAATTACACCCAGACAACCAGAACAAATGATCGTGCTCATCACACAAACATTTGTCCTGGGTGGGAATCGAACCCACGACCTCCGGTATAGCAGTCAGGGTCGCTAACCACTAGACCAACAGGCCCGTCAATAACAATTGAAACTGCCAGGTTTAATACGTGAAGCACTTAAATCCGCTTCGGTCTACAACTAGCGTCTCCTTGGTCGTAACGCTATGGTTCTTATGGCTATAGCCGTTCCTATGCCGTTAAACTAATGCATTTGTATAAATACACTTTAGTACCGCCCGTACGATTGAAAGGAAAACTCAATACACGAGCTTGGAAATCGATTCATGTAATGATATTTTTTGAATTGAGGTTAGCTGACTCATGGGTTTATGTGGTAAAGGGGCTAAGTAGAACATAGGCTATAGTATGGCTATTATGGATGTAGTAAATTCCCTGTGGAATGGTTGGTAGATGACCTCACGCATAAAGCTAGACAGTTCATGAACTCGTTTAACTATGGCGAAAACTTTAGGATAACTTTTTTGTAGAATGTAGATGTAGATACACTGCTGATTCTGTGATTAGTTCCTTAAACATTTTAAAACCCATTAATTAATGTGGCTTTGCATATTACACATATTTATAATCAGAAAACTGGCCAAGTGCGAGTCGGACTCGCGCACGAAGGGTTCCGTACCACCGTCGTATGAGAGCCCCCCTTAAATATTCATTTTATGTGGTTTTTAGTATTTTTTGTTATAGCGGCAACGGAAATACATCATTTGTGAAAATTTCAGCTTTCTAGCTATCACGGTTTATGAGATACAGCCTGGAGACAGACAGCCGGACAGACAGACAGCGGAGTCTTAGTAATAGGGTCCCGTTTTACCCTTTGGGTACGGAAGCCTAAAAATTACGATCAAAATTTATGATTATGAATATGTAGGTGAAATTGGTTGTTTAAAAGATTTTGGTTATAAAAGCGCTGTTTTCGGGTTATTTACTTAAGTAGGTGTTATTTATCTATGGTCTGGCTGTGAGAGAATTTTATATTAAACAATCAATTGACTGGCCTGTTGGTCTAGTGGTTAGTGACCCTGACTGCTATACTGGAGGTCGTGGGTTCGATTCCCACCCAGGACAAATGTTTGTGTGATGAGCACGATCTCTTGTTCTGGTGTAAATTTGTCTGGGTGTAATTTATCTATAATATGTATGTATTTAGAAATATATAAGTATGTTTATCAGTTGCCTGGTTACCATACCACAAGCTCTGCTTAGCTTGGGATCAGATAACCGTGTGTGAGTTGTCCCGGAATATTATTATTACTATTAATTTCACCTATTCATAAAGTTTGATCATAATTTTTGATGTAGTAAAATAGCTTCACAGAAATACTTTTAGTCTTGAATTCTTCATGGAAGTAGGTATTACGCGTGTATTACAGAGAGGGTAAACATCGGGAACCGCAGAAATAGCTCGCAAGCCGGTCACGGACTGTTTACATTGAGGCTACGTCACGCCAGGGATGCCAGGCGTACTGGACTAGACCTTGTTAAGGTAGCTTTATAAGGAAATATAATTATCAGTAATTAAACAACATGCTCAATGATCTACATCAGGACTAAGCGATTAAGTGTGTACATTATACCCTCAAGAAGTAATATGCAGAAATATTAATACGCTTTGCAAAATGACTCAGTTTTTGTAGGTTTGATTACCTTAGTACCGCATATTTGGTTGATCTACATTTGGCCAGAAAGTAAAGGGCCAGTAGTTAAATACTACTGTAGAGTATTGGTCATCATGGCAATAAAATTTTAAAACTCTATTATTTTATGAAATGATGCCAGGAACTTTGCAATAAAACGGTTTTTAATCGAATTATGTGGTATAAATAAATAGGTAGCAAAACTTTCTTATAAAAAGCTATAAAAGTACTATCGAAAGCATACTAAAAAAAAACATTAGAAAAAATCAAAAGACAAAAACATATAATAACTCAAAAGCAAAAGTCAAAATATAGAACCGCATTTCCAAATATAAATAAACTCTTGTATTTTCTTCAATTTCCGGTGGCGCCACCTACCTCCCAGTCGTTAGTATTAATAGGGGAAGTGTTTGCTCCCAATATTTACCTGCCGTAAGGAAAGCGGCCGTAAAGTCCCGCTGCTTACACGTGCGGTAATAACAAATGGCTTCTTAACGATCTGTTTGAATTGCGACTAAGAAAAGAAAACCTTATTGGATTTCAATATAAAAATGTCAATATGAGAATTATAAAGACTTTATAAATAATTAGACTAAAGCAAAAGAGAGAATAATAATAATAATATTCATAATAATATATTAATTTTTAATTTTTGTCAATATTTTAATTTTGCGCTTTAGTGTGGAGCAGGCAGGCAGTTGCTTCATATAAATTATGGTTACGTTAATAAAGGCTTGGAAAAAGAAGTAAACTAAAGACATCTCTGTTCTTATCAAGACTATTTAATTTAATCCTGGTAATATCACACAGATTACTTTAACCGTTAATCAGAAACTTCTTAGATTAAAAATATCTCTAAGATATAAAATAGTGTCATTAGTAGTAATCATAATGTACTACTTAGAGTGCAAAAGAACAAGAAAATACTACTTTATCGGGCAGCCCTAAAGTATCTACATTACCTCTGCTCATACAAAGCTGGGAATTAAGATGGCGCCAGGAATTCACAAAGTAATTCTATGGAAAATACCAATGAATAGGCCAGAATTGTCCGTTTATAAGTTCAAGTAATTTTACAAGACTAAAAAGAATTTTGCGTGGTTGGAAGAGGCTTTGACGAAAGCTTTGTAAAGACGCAAAAGAAAATTTAAATTTAAAGACCTCCTGTGGTGAAGTGGCTTACACACCGGTTTTAAAGGTATGATTAGCTCTTAGGACCCGGGTCGATTCCATGTAGAAAATCCAATCTTTTTTTCATTGCCAAGGGTC
Source organism: Autographa pulchrina (assembly GCA_905475315.1). Taxonomy (NCBI): domain Eukaryota; kingdom Metazoa; phylum Arthropoda; class Insecta; order Lepidoptera; family Noctuidae; genus Autographa; species Autographa pulchrina. The sequence continues at coordinate 14,107,986 of FR997765.1, read as the reverse complement.
TGGGTGTCTAATGTACCTTCATTTTCGTTGGTTATACCACCTACTAATTCACAACCATTGAACGCATCTCACCATTGATACCAATTTGATTGCGAACTTGTATAAGTATATACTGGATTTCAGAAAACTAGCTAAGCCATCGCGCCATATTTATAAGCTCTAACAAGGTAAATACAACACACTAGACTTAATAACTTTACTAATAGTTTACCAGTTTAGTTAACTACTTTATTAACACTCCAATCATAATAAACGGTTATCTTTAATGTAACAGCCAGCATTAACATTGAGCTTCTCAGTAACATCAATAGTTCGCCGTTACTAGACAAACTAAATAAACAATACTGTTTTGTTAGTAGATATTTTATATAACTAGATGAGCATGGATTTAGAAGGCTGAAAGTAGAAAAAGATGTGTATACAAGCTGAAATGGTGTAGCCAGGTAGTAAGTAATTAATTTATACTCTCTTCAAAAAATGGCAGTAATTACAGTAGTAAATATCTAGTATTGAATTAGCATGGTCTAGACAAGGACTTATTATGAACAAGGAAAAAGTACTGTTTTTGGTTTTAAAATGTTTTGTCAATTTTGTGGTTGAAAATACGGTGCTCCTTTTCTACAGCAAGTAAGTTCCCATTTATTGCAGAAGATTTTTATTTTCTGAGGGAGCTTATATAGAGCACTAAAAGGCTCTAAATCGGTAACTTCATTGAATTTTTCCAATACTGCTCGCTTTAAGATGAGAGTTATAGGAAACCTCACAACCATTGCTGTCTGCCACCACCAATAACCGGAACCCAGCGGTTAGCAGCCGGCCTTGTATGCTGAACAAACATATATGCTCGCTCATATGTGTGTTGCTAGACGTTAACTGTTGCCGAGGTCGGCCTCTATTTGCGGACAAGTTTACGGGCGTGACGCGGTTACTGCAATATTTCTGACTAACTTTAAACTCCAGATTTCGTCGGCGTGATCGATAAATGCCTAAAATTGTAACGTACATAGAAACAAATTAAGTCTAGGGCATAATTCGTTCAAAATCCGTTGAGCTTTTCAGTTCTATCCGGAGAGGTGATGTATCAAACAACTTTTAAACTTTTTTGAAGAAGTTTTTTATTATTATGGTAGTTGACAGAAATAATGTCATAATTGAAGACTAATACTTCGTTATAAATGCCAGTACCTACAAATTAATGCTAATGCTTGTAACATCACATTGCTCAAAAGTGCAGGATTGTAAGAAAGACTTTTAGTGCTCTTCACCTATGACAACTGCGGCTGAATACCAAGCTTTTGTACAAAGTACTGCGGGTTCGATCCCAGCATTGGACAATTAATTATTTGTGTGGTCCAAAAAACTTTTTTAAAATAAAAAATTAGTGTTTCAAAATGTAAGTAAAAATCCCTTTGTATGTTACGTTTCGTCTAGCTTAGTTATCACTGAACAGAACATTACAAAAAGACTTATTTAAGTACGCACACATTTGCAATACTTCTTTTGGATACTGCAGGTATTTAAGTTAGGGTGATTAAGATATATTGTTCTTATTAACCAAAATGACTGCCTCGTTGGCCTAGTGGTGCTAAGCGGGACTGCTACGCTAGAGGTCTTGGGTTCGATTCCCAAGTCGACCAAGGTGTTATTGGGTTTTTCTATGAAATTCTCAGTAGCAGGTCGGAGTTTGGATTTGTGCCCGGTTAGTGGCAATAGGCTTGCCCCCTATTACATGGGACCTAAACATACCGGCGAACTGTGGGTGTACATTGGTACACCTCTGCCTTACCCTTCGGGGATACAGGCGTGATGGTATGTATGTATGTATTAACCAAAATCTTGGCTTCACTTTAAAAAGCTGCAATTACATAGAAAGTGACGTCATAACCACACCAACTAACGATGTTCATTTACTACGTCACTACAGCATGTAGCAAATCTGCACGTGTTTTAAAACTATACAGAACAAATAAACAAACTATATTAGATTTATATGCAATACCGACATCCTTCGACAATGTTTACACAAGATTTAAAATATTAAACTATGTTGAAAGACGCTGCGGCCTCATTCCGCTATGTAAGAGTTGCTTGAATTGACCGAATGACCTGCTTCATTTGGTAATTTTTACGATAATTTTCATTCTGATGACTGTCATTACGATCATTAAATGATCATAACGATCATTTTCTTCGAGTGTTCAATGAGATTTTATTGTAGGCTTATCTAAATACGAAAATTAAGCACAATGACAAGTACACTGACCGACCACTGACATGCATTTAAAATCGAGGCCCTGTATAAGTGCAATATACAACGATACATTAATCTTGCTTTGAAGATTCTGAATAGTTTATTTCACAAGGGATAATATTATTTTGTGAATCGGCAGTTTCTTTCGTTAATAGACGAACGTTGGAATTTTATAATTGTGTCAAGTATATTCTGTTGTACAAGATACGTTTTTCAAAACTGAAATTGAATACTTGCGTTTCTAATAACGGTTTTACGGAGTGCTACGAAAATATGTCTTCATATTTAAAATACTGCCTGTGATGTGCATGTGCATGTTGCAGGTTCGGTCTTAGGTAAGTTGGTCTCAATGTAACTTTATTCGCTACGTAATTTATACCTATGTACTTAGATATTTCCAGGAGGTCTGTTACAAAACGATTGGAATTTAAATCACTGTCCACGACATCTTCTCGAAAATATTTTTAACTTGATGCCTTTAATATTACATGTTATTTATATAATAATCTTTTAAATAAATAATCTATTTTTATGATAAATTTTAGAACTATAAGCGACTTTGGTACCAACTGTTGCGTCGTGAGTAAAAAACTCAACAGGTCACGATTGAAGGGAAGAAGAACTTAGTTTCTTTCATGTTATTTATTTAGTAGGATTTTTATATTATTTTATCAGAACTTAGGTTTTAAAACTTAATTCAAGTAGCACCACACCAGTGTCTGATAAAATTTAACTTGACTATATAATGTAACGCTTTTCTTCTATTCTAATATATATAATATAATTCTTCTATCCCCACCCCATTTACGAAATTGAACTGAATATATTCCCAAAAATTATTCTACTTTTTAACCCGAAAACTATCTCAAAGTTTTATAAAGTAAGCATAAGTAGTAATTTCTTACTTTCAAATGGGACTATTTTTTTTTTAACTTATTTGCACGAAAAACCCAAAAATTACAAAAAAATCGTTTTTCTCAACTCACCCCATCTGTGAGGTGTTCTGCCCAAAAAGGTCCTGTCTTCAGGGTTCCAGATGCCGTACTGCAGACGCTGGAGGAAGGGCCTCTGGGGCGGGCGGCGGCTGTAGTTGACCACGCCGTTCGGCTTGTCGGCGCCCATGACGGAGGAACACTGACGGCTTGAGCGCTGCATGACTTGGAGAACGTGGGGGACACGTTTGTGCCTTTATATGTGGTGCTTCTGAGAGGCAAGTGGCTAATGTTTTTACTGACTGTAAAAAAGAGGTTCTCAATTTGTTATTCTGTTTTTATATAATATGTCCGGCGATAACAATTGTGGATCGATTTCAAAAAATATTTGTGTTGTCGATAGGTTATACCCCCAAAGGTAGTTTCATATACTTTAATAGGTATATCAATAAAGCTAGTTCCTTTTTACATTTATTAATCGATTATTGTTATTTATGATCTTTGTCGTATTTACAGATGCGATCGAGAGCATTGTATTAAACCAATAAATATTTATCCGCAATCGGGTATTTATTTTTGTGTTAGCGCAAAAAAATAATTAAGCATTCTTAAGATAAGAAGTTTTAGTTAAAACACCAATAACCTAAAGATAATAATTTAAACTTTTCCACTACTATCTACTTGTATAAAGTGTCCACAAAGTCCCGAGCAAGTGGTAAAAACACTTTTATGGAAAACTTTGAGGTTTGTGGGTGAAAGGTGAGATAGTACGATGATGTATTGCTATATTTTTTTACAATGAATAAAAATCGTAAAACATATAATTATATACAGGGTGTTACCGAAAGGGTATATCTATCCAAAAGGGGTGAAGACTACTCCTGGTATAGAATAACTTTACAAATTTTCAGCTTAAAATGAGTTAGTTAAATAATTAATACCTAATTTTTCATATCAATTATTTACTCTTCACCCCTTTTCGATTGATATACCAGTATCATGTATAAGTCCATTCTACATCCCCACTGATCTTTGCCCTCGATCTGCCGCCCAAATCTGCTTGGAACCGGCGCGCCGCCCGCCCGCCCACCACCAGCGCCCCCTGGCGGCCGCGCCCCGAACTACACCCAATACACTTAGCGGTAAAGTGACAACTTGTTTAATTAACCTGAGAACATGTTGGAACATGGACCATGGCAGTTAATTGGTAATTGGTGTGGTTTGTCATTACGGCGGTTCTTAGAAAAGGTAGCAACTTAGGTTTTTAAAGTTTATAAAACTACACATATTATGTAGTTGTTTGGATTTTGAAGTTTTTTAGCATTTGTAATCTAAATCTAATTGGAAGAGATGGAAGGAACAGATTGCAGAGAGATAGGTTCGATGCCCGTATGGTACGAATGACCTTAACTTTTTGAATTCTAGTGTCTGCGGTGTTCATCCGATGCAAAGTAAATTCACATTCATTCAGAGTTAGTAGAAACTCTAATAAGATCAATAATTTTTATTATTTTTAAGGTCTCCTATTATTTGAGAAATATTAGGTATGTGTCTGAGCTATTTAATATTTTTATCCAACTGCTAAGGAAGAGTTATTACTGTTTTCTTACTTATAATAAAACAAACCAAACTATTCCAATAAGTTTATTCGAAACATACATGTATACATTATTCTCACATGGAATATAAATTACAGGATTTGTACTAATACCAGGCAAACATGGCTGAAATCTATGCGACTATAATATAAAAGCCAATACATATAACTATAATATACAAGCTAATACATAAAATAATCATGATGTGAAAACTTTAAAGAAATTTTTAATCGACATTAATTCCAATAGGAATATAAAATATTATTGTAATTGGGTTAGTTTGCTTGAATATAATATAGATCCGCAATTAACAAATACTTTTATTCCGTGCGGAAAAACGTGTAAGAATTCTAATAGATTAAATTTCATAATTCAAATAAAAACAAGTAGTTTTCAAACACTTTAGAGGAAATAATTCATAAAAAAAAAAGTCTTTTGTTGGTTAATTTATTTTCTAAAACTTTGGTAGGTAGTTTAAATAAGACATTGTAATCTAAGGATTAGCTAAATCTAAAACCGAAATTACAGATTACCAACATAACTTATTTAGATATTTACCTCCATGGTATTTAGCACAACATGTTTGAGTCAGGCTCCATATACAAACATTTTAAAATCAGGCAAGTTCCAGACGTTGTGTGATAGTATGTTGAGTAAAAGAGATAGTGATATCTGTCCATATAACATCATCTCCTTCCGTCATTGGAACTAGCATGACATTTTCGTAATAGAGAGTTAAGGCTAAGGCCGTACTACGGCTAAACCGCCGCGGATTTTAACCGCCTGATTTTGTGAGTAAAGGAAACTAATGGAAGCGGCCTCACTGACGGTTATTTTCCGCGACTGATTTTTAACCGTAGTGTGTGCGTCTCGGGCGGTTTTGCGGTTTCACGGTTTACCGCTTGCGGAAAAAAACCGTAGTGCGGCCTTAGCCTTATATGAAGTATATACCTCACAATAAAAACAAAATAAAATAATCGTATTCTTTTATTTACTCAGGTATTGGAATATCACTTTTGGTTGATAACTTATACAAATGGATAATAATACCTACTAATAGATACACATATCTAGCTATATATACATATTATGTAACATCAATATAGGACATGCTAACTGAACACTGGCCTAAGTTACTCACAGCGCAAACCGACAAAACTGAAAATATGTTGTCACTGAAAAATCAATTCTAAATTAATAACTATAAAGTACAAAACTGGTTGGGAGTCTATTTAGATAGAGCTGTCGACGCGTAAAGGATTTTATACTTTAAGTGTTTAGAAATAGAGTTAATTATCCTGTATTTTTTTAAATAGTTTGAACTTAGTCTGCGCTGAAATAAGGCCGAGTTCGCGTTATGATTTTTTGTTGAGATTTAAAACTAATAATACTGATAACAATTATGAGTTCTTAACATTCTTGCAATGGTGGAATTACAGCTTTTTTCCTGGTCTAAGATACATGGAAAAAAGACTTACTCTCACAAGTTTTTCAAAAAGTTTAAATATAAAAAATATCGCTTAAAAAATAAATTGGTAGATATACCAGAGATGTTCATTGTAGTTCTTAATTAAATGTATCTTATACCAAAGCTTGATTCAGATAACAACAATTTCACGTTTCCGACCAAATCCCTCACAACGCGAACAAAGCCTTCGTAACTATATAATAAATACTAAGACGAGTCTATCGCTATGTTTGTATACATTGCGGCTTATGTAACGACCTCAGTGTTATTCGCACTGTTATTGCCTTCGATGTGCAGGTGGAAGCGAGTGTAACCCGACGGCTCCTTCAAGCTCTTGTTGTGGATGATGTTCTTGGCCCACGCCCTGCAGCGTATCACTATGAGATTGTTTACTGAAAAAAGTAAAACAAAAAATTAAAAATAAATAAATGCGTACAACATCACATACATTGCTCTGAACCCAAAGTAAGTAGCTGTAAAGCACTTGTGTTATGGAATTCAGAAACAACGAAGGTACCACAAACACCCAGACCCGAGACAATGTAGAAAAGTGAGTTTCTACATTGACCCGTCCGGGGATCGAACCTGGGACCTCACAGCTAGCGGCACCTTGAAAACCGGTGCGTACGCCACTCGATCACGGAGGTCGTCGAAAACAAGAATATTATATTACTTCTACGAATGACTCATATACTAGATAGTAGTGGGATTTACTTAAAATGTCTGTATCGTTCTCAAAACAGATTCTAAAAACTGCACTGAAAATATACCTACTGTAGTTAGCAATTTATATGCTCCATAAACTTTTCATGGTTATTACATTTATGTCCTAAAGTGCAATTTGGATAAATGCCATATTAGTTCTTGCCAGAAAGAGGAACATTCGACGACTACCCTCAGACACTTATCCATACCACGGGTAGACAGAATAATGTATACACAGAAACCTTTCTCTTGAATATCAGTTTCCATTGGCAAAAACATATAAAAATCCGTTCGTTAGTTTTTGAGTTAATCCCGTTGAGATGGACTGTCGCGGCAGAGGACTTAATTTGAGCATATGTATAAATTAAGCTAATTATATATTACATGGTGTAGTAATCTTGACGGCGACGCTGGGGCTGCGGTAGCCCTGGTCGTTGTTGTAGGGGTAGAAGCTGCCGGGCAGGCCGCGCCCCCACGGGTACTCCAGCTTCGTCTCGTTGGCTGACTTCTCCTTCTCGCAGGACACCCACACTTGCTTCTGCTGTAGAAGGAAGAGCGTAACAAGATTATTACAAAACTCTAAAAACATAATTCTCCCATTTAGGCTTCGCCGCAGACGTGGAAAAAGTTGACGCTACCCCTCTAGCTAGAGAAATTTCCACAAGCGTTAACGCTGATATAATTGTTCAGATGTATGGTAGTGAAAAAGTCATGTCGAAATAAAATGTCTATGTACTAAATACTTAGTAGTCACATGCATCTTACACTTAATCAGCACGGTATGACGCATATTCTCGACCCTTTCTGTTACTTTTGGTGTCACTACTTATACTATTGTACATATTGGTTAAGTATTTTACATAATAGTAACAGTAAGCTTACCTCATTGGGAGGTAGTGCTTGTATATGCTCGACGAGTTCTTCAGGCATGTCTGCGGGCAGCTCGCTCACGCTGTAGAACTCCGGGTTCCAGCCCAGGATCTGGAATTTTCAACATTCTTCACGTTAAAGTATTCTACACAATTTAAACCGAAAAAACGGAGATATACGGAAAACATCTAGATTTTGTGTTTGTATGCATTATCTTGAACAATTACGAAGCCATTTTAATCATTTATTTTACTGAATTGGGTGAATGGTTCAATGTAAGTGGGACAAAAACTTTCCACTACCTTTTTTCTCAATGCAATATGTTTAAATAAAATCAATTGCCACATGTTTGACGGAGCATCATTTAAGAACGGCTCGACCGATTCGGCAGTTTTTTCTTTGTTACTTTTGGTCAGTCTGGACAAGGTTTCAAACGAAAACTTGGGAGCATTCGCTGGAAATGTCGAACATTTTGACTGTCGGGTGAGGAAGAATTATTAAAATAAATAAATATGAGTTACCTTATTGACTTTGATGAAGATGCAAGGGTTGTGTGGGTACCCGAAGCTGTCGGTGGCGGTGCAGTCTGTCTTGGTGGAGTACCAGCTGTCGCCGGTGTACGCTGAAAGGAACACGTTGGTTTTAATTATTTGTATAATGTTATAGGTTTTATGTGTCACCGTGGTTAGTTCAGACCTTTCTTTGAAGACCAATAATATATGGACTTACACAAGTCCTTTTTATAAACTTTCAGGTAGATTTCAGGTCTTTCAGTTCTTTCCACTGGGCCCATTTTCACTAAATCACAATCTACTGTATTCTTAATTGACTTATGCACTTCGTTAATTGGTAATTTCCAGATTAAAAGAATTACTTGTAAATGAGCTTTTTGTTTGCTTGCCTACTCCTCTGCCTTTTATCTAGATGTGCATTGCATCCATCTTTTTATTCTGGTCCACACACAAAACATGCTAATCAAAATTATCCATTACGAAAATAATTTCATTGCCCATCCATTATGAATACATTTCGCTAATAAATCGTCTAGAAACATCATACAATACATTCATACAGCAGACATTGCAACTGTCTGAAAGCTTCAGTCCATTTGAAAGACAATGACCCCTGAAAACGTGAAGCCTTGCCAACAGACGGTCAATACGGTACCATAAGACTGTTTTCACATTATCCGACACGAGACAGTGACCCCCGAGTTTGTTTCGACATTTCTTCTCAGGGTAGTCAGTTAGGAAATGTCGACCTCATCTAGATTAAGAAGACGTGTGAAAGTGATTGATGTAGTCCTATTTACAAAATAAACTAGGTATTTGAATTTGATATCGGTGGCAAGTAAATGTATAAAAAAAACCCCCGACATAAAAATATAAGTTCCCTTTAAAACTAAAATTATTAAAGTAGTAATTTTTTTTTATTTTTTTTATACTTTTTATAGGTACCTACATACTTATTATAGTGTAGATTTAGTTATGTTGTCAATAATTCAGTGCGCTTTCATTTGAGACCCCACTCGAGTATATTTGCAGATATTCAGTTATTCTTCCCCACTATTACCCCACAACTTTTAAACGGCTCAACCGATTTTCATCAAACATATTTAAGAACACTCGCAGATAAGTCACCTTTAATATAAATAAAACTAAATTGAAATCGCTTCATCCCTTCGGGAGCTACTATGCCACAGACAGACAGACATACACACACACAGACACGTCAAACTTATAACACCCCTCTTTTTGCGTCGGGGGTTAAAAATACGAATCCGATATCCAATATTGGGACCGGATAATGTGAAAGACAGGTACATGTTTCACATCTTACTTGCCCCCGATATCGTGTCGGATAATTTGAAAACAGTCTAACACTGTCCATATATAGAACTTAAATTAGTATAAGATCCCGTTAAGAACGACCTTCACCGAGATGCTTATTTAATTAAACGTATTTTATATTTAATTTAATATGTCAATAAATATAATGCATATGGGTTGCCTAGCAAATTTCAGTCCAGAGTATATTTAATTAATAATTAAAAAATAAAATATTTTTTTTTTTTTTAATTTTTTATTAAATTTTTCATTTTTCGTTTCATTAAATAAGCATCTCGGTGAAGGTCGGTCTTAACGGGATCTTAGACTAAATATAAATATGTAATAGGACCTTTGTCTGGTATGTATTTTGAGGTAGCTAGTATTGTTATTATAAGTGTCGTCTAGCTTGTGAGAAAATAAACAAATACTCTAAAGGCTGACTAAATTATTAATAATGTTGTTTTAGAGCAGATACATAAACCAATACTTTCTTACTACCTAGTACTACGTAAGGGAGTATTTAAAAAAAATGGTTTAAAAATATTAGAAAAGTAGGGTAATCGTTTAAAGCTCTCGACTGTTTCCTTGCTGGTTGCTTTAAGTATGTTTTTTTTACAGTAATTTTAACTACTAACTGTTCTAATCCTTTAGCCTATTTGTGCCTTAATGATGATACCTCATCTTCTTACTACCTAGTACTACGTCAGGAAGTATTAAAAATGCTTTAAAAATATTGGAAAATTAGGTAATCTTTTAAAGCTCTCGACTGTTTTCTGGCTGGTTGCTTAAAGCTATGTTTTTTTACTATAACTATAACTCTTTCTAATTCTTTACCCTATTTTTATCTTACTGATGATACATCACCTTTAAAAGTACTAAAACTTTTTACGGGACAAAGGATTCTTTTTACAATATTTTAAGGTAATAGTCATGTATAATAAGAATATAACTAAATACACCTGTAACTACCGATCCTGTAGATATAGATATAAACGTACGACAGCCAGACAGACACGCCTAACGGGTGTGGTACTGAAGTAATTTGTTCGTGTACTAGTACATCCATTGTGGGAATCAATACTTCAGTGGAAAGGTACTGGCGCGGAAAAGACCGCCGGAATAATCTCGCTTGTTATACGAATAGAGGTCAGTGTTGTGCATTATGTGCGGTTATACAGGGTGTAACAGAATAAAGGCAATACCTTAGACACCCCAATAGTATATTAAATTATAAGTCCGAAACAAGATCCGTAATTAAATTAATTTAAAATCACTAGGTTTGGCCTAGTGATTTTATACAAATTAGTTATCCTACTAAACGTAAAACGATTGGGCGAGCGACGCGGGCGGCTTAAAAGATATTTCTGTCAAAAGTTAACTCCTACTTTTAATGCCAGAAATCGATTCAGAAGCCTATTGTAAACCAACTGCTGTCAGGAATTGCGTTTATTCAATTACAAGTTGTATAAATACTGCAACTGTTAAGTGATGCAACCCTTGATAGAAAGATCTACTTATCTGTAGGAGCAAAGGAAACTTGAATTTTTAAAATTGTATTGAACATTTATTCATTATTACATGCCAAGAACTCATTTTCATCTTGTATTAGTTTAATAGAAAAAAACACATTACTTCATAAAGCCTGCTCATAAAGTATGTGTAGAGACCTGCCTGTCTATTCTGTTAATAATTTCGGTGACAGGTGAGAGTGAAGTGATAATAAAGCTCACTTCAAAAGTGAACCCAATTGACCTTGATTTAGAATTCAAATTCGAGAAATAATTTCGGTGACAGGTGAGAGTGAAGTGATAATAAAGCTCACTTCAAAAGTGAACCCAATTGGCCTTGATTTAGAATTCAATTTCGAGAATACGTATTTGACATCTCACTGCGGATTCCGCTGTCGAGACATGAAAATAATGTTACAGAATAGCAAGGCTTTCATCCAATGGTTGCGGCCAACTGTGAGCCAGAAAGTCGCTGGTATTGCTGTTTTTGTCATTCTCAAACTATGAGACACGGACACCATTTACTGCTTTTTGATTGGTGTAAAATTGACACAAAGACCTACTGCGAGATTTGAGGATTATTGAAGCGCGGTATCGCTCATCGGACTAAAGATTTTCGGTGAAAAAGTAACCAACATCCATGCATCGTCCTCAAAATCGTCTGCATTTATAATGCGAGTATTATATAAAACTTCAGCTTGCAGTAGGGCTGGTACTCGGAGATGTTGTGGGTCCGGTAGTGCAGCGTGGGGGTCTCATAAAGGGGTCTGGAGGCCATTCCGGGGTTCTATGGATATACTTACTTCCAAAGAACTCCTCGAGCTGGCGCACGTAGGGCTGGTACTCGGAGATGTTGTGGGTCCGGTAGTGCAGCGTGGGGGTCTCGTACAGGGGTCTGGAGGCCACGCCAGGGTTCGCTCCTGAAAGCAGGGGTAAACACGGACTTATTTAGAAGCTGATGCTTTAAGGTCAGATGTAAAAAATAGGTACATATAGATGGTATGTTTCTTAGATTTTTTTTGTTTCTGCCTCTAAGCATTTATTTATTATCTAGATATGCTAGATAGAATACTCTTCGCTCTGGTTCTTTGTAAATAACAGGTCGACAAAACTCTACTTTCTCATGTTAAAGTACAAATAAACATACGGATGAGCTTTATTCTAAGTTCGTGAAGTATCTTCGTAAAACGATTCCCTAAAGACATGTAGATAATTGCGTAGTTATAACCAAAATTGTAACTCTACTAATGCGTTTAATATACACTAGCTGTGCCCCGCGGTTTCACACGAGTGAATGAAAATTCATACACTATCTTTATAAATTATAGCCTATGTGTTATTCCGATGTATAAGCTATATTATTGTAAAGTTTCATTAAAATTCATTCAGTAGTTTTTGCGTGAAAGAGTAACAAACATCCATACATCCAACCAAACAAACTTTCACATTTATAATATTAGTAAGGATATTCCAACATTCCTGCATATGGATATTCAGGTACACCTCACAAAGTACACTAATAAAGGTGCCCAACAACCTAGCTTTAAAGTACCTTATACTAAGGAGGTCATACCGTTTGAGAGTAGTCATTGCCACTGGCCGGTGTTCCGCACTTTTTATTATGTAATGACCTTCCTACGTCCAGTAATCCTGGTTCCTGTCGCGGGAGGCAATTGGAACACAAATCTCTGACGAGGTTTTATGACCTTATTATTTAATGGAGACGGTGGTCTGTGGTCTGTTATATTGTTATTCGAGATCGTAGATAAATTTAAATAGGTTATATTTATGTCCGTAGCAAATAAGATCGAGTTATCTATTAATGCAGTTTTTAAATGTAGATCCGAGAATAGAATTTAATTTTGTTCGACTGATATTGAAATTATGAGGTTTCGTTCTCGTCCAAAAATCCCACCCGGACCTCAGAGCTACAAGTTGAAAATCAGTCTGACCACGGGGGTCATAACAATAGCATAACTGCAATACGTAACTTGTCGTCGCATATTTGTATATTTTTTTAAATAAGTGTATTCTTAACACTGATTTTAACCTTTTTTTCAAAAGAGTAACCTAAGGAGTTTCTTGCCGGTTCTTCTCCATTGGAATGACATTTTGGAACCTGCAACTAGAGTCAGTAATTTAACGTTTTAAAAGAGCTTAAAAAGGCCTACTTACTTGAAATAAAAATATTTTGATTTTGAAAATATATCGATTTAGAGCGTCTCTTCCGATAGAAATAAATTATTATTGTGTGCCAGTATTATGCTCTAAGATAGAACATGTTTTCATACGATCTACTTACATGTTATTAATTTTACCTATAAGCTGTTTTCAGATTTCCTGGAAGCTTGTTGATTACAAAATGTAAATTAGATAGCAATCGATGTTAACTAGCACTTTTTAAACCAGTATGTATGTAGCTAATGATTGACAAGAAGTTGGCACGTTTTTTGATCACTACGAGAACGGTTACGACATGCGAATATGAATAAGAGCGTTTCTTGCGATTCTCAGAAAGTTTTCAGAAAGATTTAGTTACATATCATACCTATATATTATTTATGTACTAAGAGCGTGACTAAAGTTTAAGGGGTTCCTCAAAAATCAAAATCAGAACTACAAAATTAAATTGGAACTTCGTGGAATGTCCGACTACTACGCATGCGTGGGCTATGGATAGTAAAACATAATTTATGGGACCACATTGTATTTTAGCCTAGTCGGGCAGCTCCGACATCTGCGCCTTGAGTGCAGGTGACGATATCATGTCTCACGACAATCCAACTTATGTAGTTTCATAAGTAGGCTGTATACCAGGTACCTACCGATAAGAGACTCGTGCAGCAGGTAGGTGGGTCTGTTGGGTTCCAGTGTGAGGTACAGCCCCCCCATGCACAGCCCGAACATGAGCGCCAGGACAGCGTAGAACACCAGGTAGAACGTCAGCACTATGCCTGGAACACGAATTATTTTGTTAATATATTGTATGTACTTAAGTATCAAATGCAGATTTTCAGGGAGAAAGAAAATTCGCGAAAGGTTTTTAATTTATCATATCATTGTCATATCAGCCCGGAATCACCCACTGCCGGGTATAGGCCTCCCCTTTTTCTGCCATTTTTGTCTGTCTTGCGTCCTTCATCCGGGTTAATCTCATTATTAGTGCCAAACTTCAATTCAATGTTCCTGTGTTGAAATGTATTTGGAATTGTATTTTGTGTAAATAAATATTTATTTTTTGTGCTTCTATTGTATAGGACTTTTATCTATGAGACTTTTCAGAGACAGCCTTTTCTTAAATCCGAATTCAGATGTAAGGCTAGCCGCAAACGGACCACTGACCACGTTTATTGCTAGAAAGCCAGATAGAAACAGTGTGCCTTTTTATCTAGAAAATACAGTCAGTAATAGAATCTATTGTACAACTATTAGATACATATTTACCATTTAAATAAGCTGTACATGTAATGACGGACTCACTCATATACACTAACGGCCTGGCTCCATTGCAGTGCCTTTGGTAGCTATTAGACTCTGGATTGTGGAACGCTACTGAAAGCGTTTCAGGTTAAAGATAAAGATAAAGATAAAGATAAAGATAAAGATATTTATTCGCCAAGGATATGGTACAAAAGTTGGTAACATAACAAGTATAGTTCTTAAACACATCCGCCTCTGTAAGAGGCATACGAATATTTGTACATTGTTTTATAATTATAACTTATAATAACATACTTTTACAATTATAACTTAGAATGAAATCATAATATAATCATTTATTTAAGTACACTTAGTTTTTTACTTTTTTTACAATATTTTATTTTGATATGTATACATAAATTTTATTACTCATGAATGGATCATGTTTAATATGACATTTTCCTATTTCTATTGCATTTATAATCAAAAAATTCCTTTATATTATAAAAGTTTTTTTCAAGCAACCATTCCTTTAACAATTTTCTAAATAACTTCAATGGTTGTTCTCTTATAAATTTTGGGATATTGTTGTAGACCTTTATGGACATCATGTAGCTATTTCTATAGTGAAGGGTTGTTCTACAGAGCTCATTTTTTAATTTTGTGGGATCCCTTTTTAAAAACTTACTATTTTCACTAACTTTAGAATAGAATTGTTCGTGTTTTCTGACAAACATACCGATTTCCATTATGTATAGTGAAACTAGTGTCAAAACGTTAAGTCTTTTAAAGATCGGTTTACAGCTTTCAAGTGGATGTGTATTAGTTACTGCTCTTATGCATTTCTTCTGTACTATGAAGACCCTCTGGATATGTGTGGAGTTTCCCCATAAAAGTATTCCATATCTCAGGACAGATCCCACGTAACCATGATAAGCGCTGAGCGCCGTGTTTTCATTAGCTGCGTTGCGCAATTGTTTTAGCGCGTACACGAATCTATTTAGTTTATTGCATATATTATCAATGTGTATTCTCCAGTTACAGTTATTATCTAATGCTAGGCCTAAGAATTTCATAGTGTTTTCTCTATTAATTGTTTCATTATTGTATTTTAAATTAATATTGGGGGGGTTTTGTTTATGATTAGAAAATTGGACATATTTAGTTTTGGTTAAATTGATTTTTAAGTTATTATTTATTAACCAGCCTATGATACTATTAATAGTTGTATCTACTTCCTGCTGGTGTGTTATTTTATTGCTTTCAGGTATAACCACTGACACGTCATCAGCAAAAAGTACACATTTATGTTCCGTAGTATTTGGCAAGTCGTTAATATATAAGAGAAAAAGAAGGGGACCAAGTATACTGCCTTGGGGCACACCCGATTCATTATGACTAAATAAAGATTTATGGGATGTAGCAACGAGTTTATCATTTATGTGACATATTTCTACACATTGTTCTCTATTACTAAGATAACTTTTAATCCATTCGAAATTTTTCTTAACGTTAACGCATACTCATTGTTTATTATACTACGTACAGGATGAAACTATAATCTATATTTGGCTAACAGCTAGGCAGTCTAGGTATCAAACCATGTCACTAGAACGTATTGACAAACAGGTAACAGTTCGATACACGCCCTAAATGCCCTAGCCCACATAACAAGCGATCTTCCTACTAACCCAAATAATGAACAAACAAATCCAAACCTTATGGACAAACAAATAAAGTGTAATATACAATCGCTAATCAATCGTAACAGTGATATATGACGAAAGCGTTCTATATTTGAACAGCGGGATAGAAATAGCGCAGACGCATTTCGTGGTACACAAAATAATGTTTTTTATGACATATGAATGGGTGTTACTGTCTGGAGAATTTTGATAATATTACGCCTGCTTATTACTAAAGAGGTGAGCAGTGTACTGAGCAGTGTATACAAATTTAAATGCAGGCTTTCAGGAGGATATAATCCGGTAGCCTTCTCGCATGATCATGAATCATTTCACGAATCACGAACCAATAGCTTGTCTCTTAAATTAATTATATTAAAGAAGCTTTTACATAGTTAGTATAGACGGCCTGTTGGTCTAGTTGTTAGTGACCCTGACTGCTATACCGGAGGTCGTGGGTTCGATTCCCACCCAGGACAAATGTTTGTGTGATGAGCGCGATCATTTGTTCTGTGTCTGGGTGTAATTGATCTATAATATGTATGTATTTAGAAATATATAAGTATGTTTATCAGTTGTCTGGTTACCATAACACAAGCTCTGCTTAGCTTGGGATCAGATAACCGTGTGTAAGTTGTCCCGGAATATTATTATTATTATTATGTGATAGTCTTCACCCACACCTTTAACAGGTATGTTAAATAAGGGTTCTAGATCTCCAATATTTATTTAACATTCTTGTAATTTATAAGCTTATTATCAAACCTTGGACAATACTCCTACACCAAGTAAATCGACGCATCCTACACAGCAACAACTATGATGGCCATATACAGGGCCTAAGTAATAAACTAAAGTAATGCACCATTGAAAGGAGCCTGAGTATTGCATAAGAAAAGTCATAACGTTTCCCAAGCCTTCGTTAGACTTCCAGTCACACTTGATTGAGCTGAATACCGTATTTTATATTGAGCGACAATAGATAAAACTGAAATACTGTCGCATTTATGATGTTACTATTTGTCTTCATACTTTAATTTAGGTTACTATTCCAATGTAGTGAAAAATACTAGCTGTCAGAACTACCAAAACAAATATTTACACCAAAAACAAATAGCCATTATTCCAGTTAAATTTCGCAGTCGTATAAACTGTATGACGTGGGTGCCGCGGACTAATGACTGTAGGGCCATACCTCGTCCGGATGCGGGAATTGAATCTACGACCGTGAGCAGTAAGCGGACACTGCTGCGCCAATTGACCGGGACATTAGAATTACGAGACTTGAGTCGTGACGTCACGAAGTAGCCTGGCTGGGTTTTGACGGTGAAGCGGTTTAGTTCAGCAAGAAGAAAGAAGTTTATAGGTTAGGTTTGTACATCTACGGTCTAAGCTATGTTTTAAAAGGGATTCCTACAAGAAATGATCCCAGTGTGGCAAGGGTCTTAGAGAAAAGAAATAGCTTAAAAAATAGTTTTCTTCTCTTGGAACGTTAGACGAGATAAAAGAGTGTGAGACCAACAAAGTAACTAACAAAAATGTCAATGGATTAGATCCTGCAGTTGTGCAAGGCTACCTCAGAAGAAATACGAGCATTACGTTGCTAAGCGAGAATTTATTCTACTTCCATATTACTTTATATACTGATCTTCGATGAGCATATACGTGTGCTAGCACCAACGGTTCTAAGATTATTATCCTTTGAAAGACCCTCATCATCAGCATCATCAGCCTATAGCACTCCACTGCTGGACATAAGCCTCTCCAATTGCACGCCACTTAGTTTTATCCTTGGCTTCTGAAAGACCCTACCCCGTATTTTTACTACAGAACCAAATAATACATCAATTTCAATACAAACGTATTTTACATTCAAATCTTTGATATGTATCGCAAGGCCGTGTCGCTTCACTGGGCCATGTGTGCCAGTGAATGAACGAAGGACGTGCTCGTTCATTCAGTACGAATGATTTAGATTTAGCTCACCTAACCCTAGCAACAAGGTTTTGGAACCTGTTTCCATCTTAAGTGGATTCAAAATTGTAATTTTTGAGTTGAAAATTTTACGTATAGATAAATATCACCTATGTCTTGAGGTTTTGGTTTAGAACAGTCATACTCCCGGTTTTTAAAGGGCAGAACATCTATCAAAAACAAAATTAGTTGCTTGTCAAACTGCACGTTAACCGCTGTGACTGTTAGTTAGTATTTTGGTAAACCAATCTTTCATATATTTGAGTTGAAACTGTTACATTTCTGTGTAATTTCTAAATTATGTGTTTAATCAAATGCTGCAATAGCAATATGACCCACTCTCTCCATTATTTCACCACTTTTACAGCACCGCGAATCGAGTATGGTAATGATTTTATTTTTTTTAATTCATACAAAAACCGTTTGACCAGCTGAATGTTCACACACTCCCCTCGTCCTTGGCATAAGTATAAAGCCATGAATACACACTCCTATAATGCAATGAATATAACTACTCTATACACTCATGTAGACCTGGTTTTATTCAATGGCTATTCAATGCGACCCTTCTGTTCGCATTTGTTTGCTGACAATGAAAAGATTCGACTTACATATCGACAATCATAATCTAATTTATATATTATGTAAATCTATATGCCTAAAGTTCTAAGAACATTTGTAAATATGATATAAGCTATATTTTAATTTAAGAGGAAGGTCCATCCAATTTCCATTCAATCTCAAAAAAATAACTTTTTTATTTATTACATGGTCACAATAATTCTGTTGCTTTTAATATTAACAAAAATATTTGTGTACACCACAAATATGTTTTGTCCCACGCGAGAATCGAACCAGTAGCAAAGCGCACTGTTGGGCGCAAAAGTACCATCGAGTCAAAATTGAAGATAGATTTATTAATTATGCTACAACATTACTAAGGAAACATTAATAACATTGGTAGTATTTATATTAGCTGTATAATTCTAGGAACTCCCGTGCTTATTTATGTAAACAATGTTTGACCTCCACACACTATTAGAGGGAGTAGGTAACGTTATTTTAAAACATAATAATAATAATATTCCGGGACAACTCACACACGGTTATCTGATCCCAAGCTAAGCAGAGCTTGTGTTATGGTAACCAGACAACTGATAAACATACTTATATATTTCTAAATACATACATATTATAGATAAATTACACCCAGACAACCAGAACAAATGATCGTGCTCATCACGCAAACATTTGTCCTGGGTGGGAATCGAACCCACGACCTCCGGTATAGCAGTCAGGGTCACTAACCACTAGACCAACAGGCCCGTCAAAAACATGATAGATACTTTTTTATACCATCACTTTTGTACTGTAAAGGGTCAATTTCAGTCTACATTAGTTATCATTCAATCATTTACAGGAAAAATCTCCATTGTTATTTCTGTATTCCCAAAGTTTTTTTTTAACCGACTTCAAAAAAGGAGGAGGTACTCAATTCAACTGTATTTTTTTATATGTTTGTTACCACAGAACTTTTGACTGGGTGAACCGATTTTGATGATTCTTTTTTTATTTTTATTTGAAAGCTGGTAGTGTTATGTAGTGTAGTCGTGTAGTCCCATTTTATTTTGTTCCAGGTTTTGACAGTGGGATCCATAAGAAATAAATATAAGTTTTTTTTTGTTAGAATTATATTCCTAGCTTATTGAACCCACTCAAAAATAACCACAATAAAAAAACTAATTACTGCAACTACATACTTCAATAAATTAAAATTTATTTAACCTCGTAAAACGGTCTGGAAAGTAAAACAATGAAGCATCGGCATTTTAAAATCAATCAAAACAAAATTTTATATACCAATTAGCTGTACCCGGCATGCGTTGCAATGCAATTTTTTCTACCTAGCACCTTCCTACTACCTACCTACTACCTACCTGCCTACTACCTACCTACTACCACTTAGGGGTATGAAAAATAGATAGTAGCCGATTCTCAGACCTACTGAATATGCATATAAAATTTCATAAAAATCGGTCAAGCCGTTTCGTAGGAGTATGGTAACTAACATTGTGACACGAGAATTTTATATGTATAAGATGTCATTGCTCCAACACAGCTAGGCACACTTATATGATATCAGTCTCACTGTGACCATCCGAATACCGAACGAATCTATTGACACCTAACCCTGAATGCAAATTGTCATAATATTTACATCAATCAACAAACTCGACAGCCAAATCATGTAATAATAGCTGTTTAATATATATACTTATAATAAATCTGTAAAAGTGAAAATTCTGTACATTGAAAATATCAAAAAAATAAATGGCGTGGGGTGACCGGGGTGGTTACTAGACCGACAAAGAACCCAAAAGTGTAAAAAAAAAAAACTGTCTGTCTGTCTGTTTGTTCAGGTACCTATCACGCAAAAACTACCGGTTCGATTACGATGAAACTTGGTATTAATCTTTATTCTTTATAATTCTTTATAATTATTCTTTATTATCCTGGGCACCACACTGGGTAGTTTTTATCCCGGAAAAGTATAAACAATAAAAAACAAACTTAATTTTGCGGTTAAAAACTTATTGATAACTTTCGTCATCCACGCGAACGAAGTCGCTTTCACAGCTAGTAATAAAGTTGAACGAAACTAGTCTGGAGAGCGAGGATCTCACACTGTAGACAGTCATGAGTAAAAATATGTATACATACATACATATAATCAATTAATCACGCCTCTTTCCCTTGCAGGGGTGGGCAGAGACCACTTCTTTCCACTTGCTACGATCCTTACACTTGTTTCGCTTCGTCCTTTTTCATTATTCCCTTCATACATGCTCTTTGGTTTAGGGTACTCTTGACCTGGCCTTTTTTCATTTATACTCTCCTTATACACTTTTTTCGTATCGTTCTTTATTCATTCTCTCGACATGGCCAAACCATCTCAGCATACATTTCTTAATTTTTGTCACGACATCCATCATACTTCATCCACCTTACCATACATTCGGGTGTACTACGTGAGTTCGACAAATGGATGTGCGACTAACGCTTATGCGACAAAACTGTACTGCGACTCACCGTAGTTCGAATGCACGCTAGTGCGACACACTGAAGATCGACATCTCGCTAGTGCGACATGAAGACATAGAACATAATAATATAGAACCGACATAGGCCCAGAAATCCATTGCTTGGTTAGGTTCGACTTTGTGACAGAGATCAATAGGTTAGGTTAGGTTAGATATTGTGACCTTGCAACAGAGCGAGCGAAGCGAGCGACGACCTTTGATTATATAATGTCGACGACATATGTAATTCAAAATTTATCTTTATTAACAAACTACTGTAATACTGCATCAACGTACTGCACTACCGTAGTGTCGCACTACCGTAGTGTCGAACTACTGTCGCGCAATCGTTTCTCGCACTAGCGAGATGTCGATCTTCAGTGTGTCGCACTAGCGTGCATTCGAACTACGGTGAGTCGCAGTACAGTTTTGTCGCATAAGCGTTAGTCGCACATCCATTTGTCGCGCTCACGTAGTACACTCCATACATTCCTCCTCTTACATTCAACGTAGCGAAGCGGCCCCGAAAATTACTTAGTATGTATACCTTACCCTACTTACCGTATCTATATCTTAGTAATTTTTAATTCTTTACTATTCATTTGTAGATTGGTATTGTAAAACACGTTATGAAGCAATTATTTAAAACGGGTTCTTAATCACCAACCTATATGTTTTTCTTTTTGAAAGTTTTACCAAAAACACTTCGCTAAATTCGTTTTGCAATTTTGTATACATATTTTTGCACGTATTTTAAAACGTCATAACAGTAGGCCAATGATATTATAAAGGGAAGATACGTTACGTTCATACCACATGAGTAGATAAACGGAACAGAGGCAAAGCTTCTTAAGAACGTGCAAAATTGTTACCTATTTTGTTAGGGTTGTCACAATAGGGGAAGACAAATCAAACAAAACGTTTTTGAAATAGTTTTAATAGTCAGTATAATAGAATATATAATAGTATGATAGAATAGTTTACAAATTACTTACTCTAAGAATTTTCTTTTTATAATTTTTGTTTTTTTTTTAATAAAAAATACCTACCGTGTTGTACAAATTACTCTCTTCTTATTATAAAAAGGATCATACAATAAAATAAAGGTACTTGCTTGAAAAAGTAATAACCAAATATTTACTTACCTAATTGTACTCCTTGGGATAGTTAAAGTATGATATATTTTTGTTTTCTCTATTATTATTCATACACACGGTACAATAAACAACCATTATTATTAATATAATACCACGTTTTTACAACTAAACTTATAATAACTTAAACTTGCAACTAACAAAACAAACAGCGTGCGTCGGACTGACCCTTAGATTGTACACTGGCTGTGCCAGCGTAAACTGGTTTTTTCCAGTCTCGCCGCGTATGCGACAAGCGGCCAGTGGTCACGCACACATGCCCCGCGCGCTTGTGTGCGTGCAACCGATTCGAGCGGTTGTTCGAAGCTTTGCCTCTGTTCCGTTTATCTACTCATGTGTTCATACTGAGCGGTGTTCAGAAATTGTTGCGTTGTTATTACGAATGTACTTACATGTAGGTGTATAGTCATTTTCAACTACGACTGCGATAGATAATAGGGAACGTATGGTACAGAAAGAGATAGCTATCTGTAGTGTGTTGCGCTTGAAGTACAGTAGTGAATCATAGAGTATGCGGATTTGCCACAGATGAGACATTGAATATAAGCATAGGTACATTACATTGGTAATGATGTTTTAAATAAAACAAAAAACAGAATTGTTATTTATTTATTTACAAACTTAGACTAAGATACAATAAAAAAAAAGTCGGCCAAGTGCGAGTCGGACTCGCACACCGAGGGTTCCGTACAAATTTAAGTTTCAAATTATTTTTATTATATGATGTAAGTAATAATTTACGGTTTCCGTGAGATAATTATTTTTTTTCAAATCCTTTACAATGTTCTTCATGCTTGTCATTTTTTTTTTTAATCTGCTGTTTTGGATTTTAAGAACATTATTTTTTTTCTGTAAAATTTCTTTTTCAACAACTAATTTACGAACTCGCGTCTTAAGCTTTGCTTTTCTGGGGGTGTCGAACACTGAATCCAGGTCGGATATAACAACATGGTCCAGACTGGTAGGTGAGCGAAATTGTGGAACATCATCATTGTCCTGAAAATTTATTTTCGTTCGTTATTTTCCGACGATTTCGTGGCTGGATACCCGACACCGCGCAATACACGACGCCGACGTTGCAAAAATAAAAATAATCGTGTATAATTTTAGTTTTTAAGTTTATATAGTTTATTTGTTTATGTATAGTATTTTATATTTTGTTATAGTATTATTGTATTTTAATATGGGCCTTTGGTGCCTGATGTTAATAATTGTATGTATTAGTTTATAGGTATTGTTTTGTTATTATTTTTGTATTGTATTTTCTATGGGCCCTAGTTGCCTGAAATAAAGGAATATTATTATTATTGTCCTGAAATAGAATAAATTCTCTTAATTGATACGGTAAATATAAATTATATTTGTAATTAATTGACCAAGATTGAATGCACGGGTCACATCATTACATAAGTTACGACCATTTTTTTTTTGTTGTGAAAATAATGAACTATCGTAATATTTATAAAATTTAATTTTACCGGGGCTATCACAGGCACTGAAGTTTTTTTCAGACGCATGTAGCCTTTGGAAGTAGTATATTTATCTTCATTTTTAAAAAGTTCAGAACAAATTGTACTACTTTTTGTAGGCATCCAGTTATGTTCACTTCTTTCCGCCTGAACTATGCCGACCCATTTATGTTTTATAACATCATCACTAGAAAATCTGGAAATAACAAAAACATTATAAAAAAAAAATGTTTTATCTAGGTACATACATTCTAATCGAGTAATAAAATAATATTGAATAGCCCACTATTACTAAACAAACTCAAGCGGTCAACGAACGCTGTGTATTCTGCCTACGACTTCGCTTCTAGTTGATTAATCTATGACGCATGGCTATTTGTCCTTGTCGCGCTGCAGTTGTCATCATATTCACTGTCCTTTTCGAACCACCATATTAATAATTCGAAATGTATTTTGTAAATGAGAAATAAAATCGTGAAAAAATATTAATATGACATTATTTTAATATACTTACGAATGGTATGAAACTCCTACACTCTTATTTATTTTGGAACCATAGTTTTTTACACTTTCGTAACACACAACTTGGCATTTTAGGTAGTTATAGGCACGACACAGACACGCTTCGTTTCGCTCGCTGCTATTAACCGACTAAAACAAATCACGACAATTGTCTGAATTTGTTCGCAACAACTTTTGCGCGCCAGTGCGATATCTACCTCTTTTTTATATATAATATCATTGCAGTAGGCACAGTAAGATGCATTCTAAATGCAGTCTAAACCAGAAAGGTAATCGCGGTAATCACATTACAAATATAAATTCCATTGTAGACTTTTATGCTCCTAGGTTTATATATAATAGTATGCACCAACGTTACAGGCTCTTGGCCTTTTCTTATTCCTATCTAGACCAAGCGTAATTTTCTTGTATAAGCTGATAGTATATAGGTGATGAAATGGACTGCTGGTGGAGCAAGGTAGTAACTGCATGGAGGTTAAACTCAGGCTCAAGAATCTCAGTCATCCAGGGAAGACGTGGCCCGACCTAGACCAATTCTGAAACGGAAGATCTACGCAGAAAATAATGATGAAAACTTAGTGGGTCAAGAGCATTAGCACTTTGTCCTTGATGTTTACCACAAACTTTACGCAAACATTCGAGTATTTTTTTCAATCTCGCTACTATCAAAGCTAGTCAGCTGCATCATATCATGAATGTCATATAAATATGCAATAAGAGTTATCGACCTACGTCAACTTCCAATGCAATGTCAATGCGTACAGAATACGAAGCCAGATCTATATTTTGTTACACGTAGGTACCTATTACATAGGTATCTAGGTTTCTAGTAATAATAGTGAAGTAACTTTATCTTTAGCTGATTAAGTGGTTTTGGTCGTGTATTGTTTTTACGGTATTCCAGTAAATCCTATAATTATGATATTATGATTGAGTCAAGCGAAAAGTTCAGCGAAAAACTAGTATACTGGTAAGACCAGAAGAATATTTATACTTCAATACTACTTAAGTACATATTATTATTTCGATAACTAGCATTCAGGTATTTCTTACCCATACAATACAAATTGTATAGTTTGCGAAGACTACTGCAAAAACTTTCTTTCTTTCTGGAATAAAAAATACATTCTACTTACTTAATTATATCTAAGTGAACCTTGAAAAATTTACACGATTCCATCTATTTGGTATATCCAGAAATGCTGAATACACTTCATTCAATATCAGGAGTTTACAGGTTATGCATTTATTTCTTTACTTTTGGGTCAGATTATTTAATCGTTGACGTTCTACGCCAATTAATTCTATGCCGACAAAGTGAGGGTACAAATTAGATCCTAACTTCACGTTACTACATACGTGACCCATACTATGCATATAGACCTTATGTGTGATTCCAACCAAACTCCATACATACAAGCCAAATTAAAATCCTTTTATCGTCGGTAAAACATCAAGCCAGTTTCCAAGGAGTAGTTAACCTCGATAGATCATTAGGAAACTGTGACAAGTGACTTCCCAGGGCAGGAGGTAACCGTAACTCGTAAGTGACACGTGACTCCCCAGGAGGTAGCCGTAGGGGACAGTGTGACTTATCATGATTGAGGTAATGTCCGGCTGCAAATTGTTGCTAGACGGAATCTTTATGGCGGATGTACGTTGAAATAGATCTGCCTGGGATTCGTTACATGTGTGTTATAAAACTAGTCTGGGTCTCTGAAAGATGAAGATACTTTTCAAATAGCGAAGGAATGAGGTCTTTTTTTGCAATCAAGGATAAGGGAACAACCTCTTAACACATTATAATAATTACATTATGTATTGAAGCATATTAAAAACAAATAGATCTCTGCATTATTTACCACAAACAAACCTTTCTAAATAAAAGTAGATAGATAGTCTAGGCTAATTAACAGTAAAATAATTTTCCAGTAACCGGTTTTTCGTAGTAACGCGCAATTGAAGTGTTAAATCTAAATTAAGTGACTATTCAATTGTATATTTTACAAAATCTACAACTGCCTTCCCTTTTATAGTAGGATTTGGTTGATGTTTATAAAAGTGGGTAGGCATAAATCAATATTTTGTGACTATATCAATAGTTTTGTTTACATTACAATAATAGTGACTTGGCCATGAGCACAATAAGATACAAATATAAAACGGCATATTTGGAGGAGTTGCAAGTAAATAATAAATAATATCAGGACACCTTAACCGACAGTCGGTATCATCCAAGATCAGTGAACTGCACATGCACTATGGCGCATGTTTAGTCCATAGTGATCTCAAATTCCAATCAGTTACAAAATCATATCCATAATATATATAATATATAAATTCAACGGTATTTGCACGTAATTACAAGGAGCAAACGACCTTTAACTTGTGCTCATGGCCAAGTCACTGTTATTGTAATGTAAACAAAACTATTGATATAGTCACAAAATATTGATTTATTATTACAAATTAAGTTGAACAGGACTTGGCTCCTATGCGATCTCAAAACTTTTTACGATGGAAGAATTGCATAGAGAGACTTGGCTTTTTTTTACATTGAATGTTTTTGGTGGGATTAATCTTACGCCTATATTCATCCCCTAATATTCAAGCAAGATTTTACTTAAATTGGCAAACTAATTGATTTTTAAGTCGTAAATACTTGAAAGCATGGCCGTATATAATCGTACAAAATAATATATAACAGTCACTTATCGCTGTTTTAACTGATTATTTATTAAAATTAACTAGTTTTACTGAAGTTATCATTATTATTACTTTAACATTGATACTAAGGGCAAAAAGTTACTATTAGACAAACTGTCGAAACTACTAGATACATCTGAGTCTAGTGCACCCTTAATACTTTGTCCACCGATCAGATGAAAGTAGTTAGTCAGTCATCCATCTTCCACTCTTAGTCCTATGAGACACAAGTCTTAACAAAGATCTTATTGTTTTATGTGATATATATCTATCTGATTTATCTACTCACCCCATCGTTTCGGCGTTCTTCCCAAGAAGCTTTTCTCCGCAGGATTGTAGATAGCATTCATAAACCTGGACATGACCGTACCCGGCGGGGGCGGTGCCCGAACCCAGGACTCTTCGATCCCATTTGCTTTACTCGCCATTTTAACTAAATATTTACGAAACCGACCGAGTACCTAATTTAAACGTAATGTCGAGCCGAAATGTGTGAGTAGTGCGCGAGCGCCGGTCGCGACGGTGTCGGGTACACTGCGCGTACGCAGGTCCGTGTTGCAGTTAAACTGGGAAATTAGTGTTGTTTGCTAATGTCTGGCTAGGTAACTTGATGATTTATGATTTTTGCAAGGACATGGTTTAGACAGTTTTAAATTCCTTTAATAGATCCTTTTTAAATGTTTTATTTTTCTCCTTCATAGACATTTCGCTTTGTTTATTGTGTTATCTGAAGGAAAAAAATGTTTTGATTTTGAATGATGTATTTTTGTTTACATTTTTAGTTCGCGATTACGTTTTTACCTTTTTTCTTTTCCAGATATTTCAGTCGTTATACACTTGACACTGAAGTTATAAATAGGTCGCACGTAGTCGCCGATGTTTATGTTCCAAATTAAATAACTTCGCGCTTTGTACTTTATGCTAATTAACTGCGAAGATAGATTACGTATACTTTCAGACAGATCGTTCAACTGTATACTATTAATTTAATGCACTTTAGTTTGTCCTTAGTTATGGTGACGTTACATTGCGTTCACAGATATAAACCTGTTTTTAAAAGATGTAGATAGAAATAAAGCCGTCCGGCTTAATAAATATATAAATTCTAATTTACACTATACAAAGATGTTTTTGATATAATTTAGGTGTACACATACACTAATATGTCACATGTACCTTATGGCGGTATATTTAGTAGTTAGGTATGCATTTAAGTACCCAACTATTTCAGAATCTAAAAACGCAGAGCAAAGTACAATGTGCCATCGTTTAACCACTAAAGGCAAGTTAGTCATAAATTTAGCTATTTAGTTAGCCATTATGGGAATATTTGCTAAATTAGCTGAAACGACAACTGCATACAACAACAAAAC
This sequence comes from Autographa pulchrina, assembly GCA_905475315.1. Taxonomy (NCBI): domain Eukaryota; kingdom Metazoa; phylum Arthropoda; class Insecta; order Lepidoptera; family Noctuidae; genus Autographa; species Autographa pulchrina. Next base: position 14,079,442 of record FR997765.1, on the reverse strand, counting down.
TTAGCCAACCCAGAACTTTCACAAAAAGTTTAGTTTAACACCATGCCTGCGACCTCTGTATACAGTGTCTAGGGGAACAGAAACATGTGTGAAGTATCGCCACAGTTTATAACGAGAGGCTGCGTACACATGTGGACACAATCTCATCCCATCTCAGACCAACTCATTATGCATGCGGCCTAACAGCGTATTTTTTATCTAAACCCCCGTATTATCATGTTAAGTAGCTGTGATAGATAGAGATGGAGTTATTTAGATAGATAGCGCCGTCTCTTTCACTCAGTCGTACTGTGATGGTAATACAAAGAAAGAAAGTTCATAATACAAAGATTGAAAGATCTGTGTTTTAGATAACTCACAAATAGATGGTAGATGATTAAGCTCACCTGTGAAGTTTTTACAGCGTTTGAAAACCGGCCATGTGCGAGTTGGATTCGCGCATGACGGGTTCCGTAGGTACCTTTATACCATTAACTCCAAGAACGGTCTCTTGTATAGGGACCTTAATGAGGATGTAATTAATTTATATTATACACAATTCAACCACAATACACTACACATTTCAACTGTCTACTTACCTATTACGGTACCTACGTGAGATATTATAGTAAGTATACCGCTGACAGATAGACGGGCAGCGGACACCTAGTAATAGGGTTACGTCGACCCTCTTTAGGTACGGAACCCCTTAAAGGATTTTTGTCGACTTCCGCACGAGTGAATTTAATTAAAACCCATGTACAAAAAACACCCACTATTAAAATCCATGCACAAAAAAAACTAGAACTGATATTTGTGGTTCATACAAATATTAGTGCTATGCGAGGACCGAACCCGCAGCACGTCCCGCAGTACCTAGTTTGCGTTATAACCTAGGTAATATAGGTCAGTAATTTTAAATTAAGTACCTAGTCAGAATGTATGGTCTCTTTATACATTTTTTTTTTTTTAATTTCGCACACTTAGATGATACACCGAGAAATTTGAATGGTTGTTTTCCCGCGGCTGAACAACTAGCCATAAGGAGTACTTTTGAAATATGGATTAAAAAAAAGAATTAAGATTGTCTTTGTTTCAAACTAATAAAAAAAATTAACAATTTTTTGGGTGAATTGGGGGTTTTTGTTTTTTTTTTAAATAATAAGTTATCAGCTGATTGAAAAGCACGCGGGTCAACGGCTGCGCGGCCGGTCGGCCGGCTTGCGCCGAGCGTAGGTATCGAAAGGTAATACGATTGGTTTGTGGTAACAATGGTTTAATCAGCCATTTTTGGTTTCTTATATTTTATTTGTTTATAAAACGATTGTATTACAAAGACAAGATCATTTCGCCACGGGAAAACAACCATTAAAATTTCTCGGTGTATAACGATGGATTAAAATAATTAAAAGACACTTTAGGTATCTTAAAAGAAGGAGTTTCGGGATCTTTGGTGTATAAATAGATAACCTTTTTGTATAAAATAAAAGTGTGTGTTATTATGTTACTCCACCATTTCGACGACCTCCGTGGTCGAGTGGTGTATGCACCGGTTTTCAAGGTGTCGCTAGGTCTGAGGTCCCGGGTTCGATCCCCGGACGGGTCAATGTAGAAACCAGTGTTGTTATGGATATCCATATCCGTAACCGAAACTATCGGATATCCGAAATAAAAAAATATCCGTAACCGTAACCGAATCCGAAATAAAAGTTTTGGATAGTTTCGGTTAGGTTAGTCTAACTAAATACCAGTGTTGTTATGGATATCCATATCCGTAACCGAAACTATCGGATATCCGAAAAAAAAAATATCCGTAACCGTAACCGAATCCGAAATAAAAGTTCTGGATAGTTTCGGATAGGGCGGAGTCGAACTAAATACTTCACTCGTACGAATTAACTGTGCACTCCGCTGGAAATTTTGCAAAATGTAAACAGTGTGGAAAACAATTTTCACGCAAAGGAGGTGGCACTACTTCACTCAAACTTCACCTTAAATCTGAACACAGTGATAAGCAGTGTTTTTATGGATATCCATATCCGTAACCGAAACTATCGGATAATCCGAAATAATTTAATATCCATAACCGTAACCGAAACCGATATTATATTTTACCAATATCCATATCCATATCCGGATCCGAAATTATATATCCATAACATCCCTGCTAAATACTACACTCGTACGAATTAACTGTGCACTCCGCTGGAATGCGACACCTATCTCGCTTCCTAATGACGTCACAGCGCGAGGTGCACAGCTATTCGTACTTACAGTTCCTTAAGAAATTAATATCCGTAACCGAAACTATCGGATAATCCGAAATAATTTAATATCCATAACCGTAACCGATATTATATTATACCAATATCCATATCCATATCCGGATCCGAAATTATATATCCATAACATACCTGGTAGAAACCAACTTTTCTACATTGCTTCAGATCTGGGTGTTTGTGGTACCTTCGTTGTTTCTGAATTCCATAACACAAGTGCTTCAGCTACTTACTTTGGGTTTAGAGCAATGTATGTGATGTTGTCCGCATTTATTTATTTATTCGTAATTTATATTCACCCCTAACGTGCATGACGACAAACGATATAAAGACCTTGAATTGCCCTAACTTTTATCAATAGTAACCCAGTGAGTCACTGTCTCTGGGCAGGCGCGGATCCAGGGGGGTGGTCACGGGGTCATGACCACCCCCCTGGGCTAGGTCCAGGAACTCGGTGGACAACTAATTAAATTTGTTAAACGTTATCTAAATATGTCTATAGGGCGCAAAAAGGAGAGCAGCTGGAGCTCGATAGTAAAAATCCCAAATACAACATCAAGTTATCTACACTAATATTATAAAGAGGAAAACTTTGTTTGTTTGTAATGAATAGGCTCAAAAACTACTGGACCGATTTTAAAAATTCTTTCACCATTCGAAAGCAACATTATTCACGAGTAACATAGGCTAAATTTTATTTTGGAAAAAAATAGGGTTCCGTAAGATATTTGGGTTTTTCGGACACAAGGTGTAAAAATCAACCAGAAAAGTTTCGTCGATGTTAGTGTCGGTGTCTGTGAATTGACCTGGGAATCATTTTGCTGACCGTGTCTTTCCTGGGTAGGCTTTTTGCAGCGGTAACCGACATCCACGCGGGCGGAGCCGCGGGCGACCGCTAGTGTAATTATACAGACAAAAATCGCGCTGCGCGGCCAACATTATGATGAAACAGGAAATTAGCTATAGGCTCATTTGTTAACAGCCGGTTGTTACCTAACTTGGGAGGACCGGGCCCGGGAGCATGCTGTCGCCGGGTTTTCATGAGGAATAGTGCTTTATGGGGTTCTCGTGTAAGCCGAGAGAGTGACGGTTCGCAGTTTGGCTCTTTTGAGCCGATTGCAGAGAGCAACGCAATTCGAGTCTTACGCGCCTATCATTATATATTTTAGATAGCCACATAATGGCATGGACCTGGTCAAAGGCCTGATCAAAGCACTAACAAGTATAAATATCTAATAATATATCGATACAACTTACAAGTATAATCGATTTTTGTAGTTAGTGGAGTCAATGAAGCATTTCACCTGTAAAATGTCAGAAACAGCACCGATTTTGATGATATTTCTTTTACCTAACTTTTTTTAATACTGTTATAATCGTAATAGGAGAAACAAATGTCTTTATTTTTAAATATTTTTTTTGATAATATTGCCATTCCTGGAGAGGTGTTATAATAATATAAAATAATAAATAGACTACATTGTTAATCGGTTCTGAGATTTTTCGACCAGTTTAACGTATTTTTTGAGGTTTAGTTACAATTTTGTTTTGTGCAGTCTAGTCCTACTTTTTTGTTTTTGGTGTTTCCATATGAAATACTTTTAGTTATCTGAATCCTATTCATAAAATTAATTCAAAATTGCTTCGAGAAAACTTTACAAGAAGGATTATCCATTTCCTAATTATTGTTCTATTAGACAAGAAGGAAAACAGGGATTAAAAAAAAAAGTAGGTCTTTAGTTAATTACACCAGAAACATCTTTGTTTCATCAACTTTTTAAAAAGGTATAATAGTCAGAAGAAATGTAGGTGGTTTTACGGGAAATTAAACCCATGAAAAATCAAGTTGAAGGAAGACCTCTCCACGAATGGCAAATGACTTTCGAGTAAACCTTTTAAAATAAATAAAATATTTTACGAAACTAAAAATTTCTTCTATTCGGGAGATTTCTGATTTTATAAAGTATTAAAATATGAACCAAATAAAAGGAAAATCATCAAAATCGATGCTGTTTCTGAGAATTTAGAAATGCTGCCTATTTTATGGGTTTATTGACTCTACTAAGTAATACTCTACAATTTTTGAGACCTTTGAGAACAAAAGTTGAAAAATTATTTTGCGTCGGGTTAAATAGCATAAAAAATTCCTCCTAGGTCAAAAGCTGGGTACGCCCTTGCTTCTCGAGACTTTACCACGACTATGTGACCACCCCCTGGCACCAAAGCTGGATCCGCCCTTGTCTCTGGGTCCAATTTAGAGGGATGAGTGTCTAAATCTTTTATATGTAATACTGCAGAGAACGCATACAAACGTCAACTATTTTACTTATTCAATTTTTTTTTCCAACTTAATTTATGCATAATATTAAGCATATTCTAAAGAAGCGAGCAATACAATAAGGCTGCTGGGGCCCGAGTCTGCTATTTACACTCCGTGCCACTATGACAACAGTTGCATCGTCCGGCGGCGCTCGGGCCCTCTCGGGTGCACTCGGGCCGCTTCGGGCGCGACTCGTGCCGCCCGAACCCGCTTCGGGTCGCCCGAACGCGCACAAGTCGCGCCCGAAGCGGCCCGAGTGCACCTGAGAGGGCCCGAGCGCCGCCGGACGATGCAACTGTTGTCATACTGGCACGGAGTGTAAATAGCAGACTCGGGCCCCAGACGGACTGCATCATGCGACTGCGCGCGGTCGATATTTTTAACCGCATGCCGTTGTACGTTCTACTTTGCAGTCATGATATCAACTGCATGCGGGTTGGATGCAGTCGAGTGAAGTCATTATCAACTTTTGACGACCTCCGTGGTCGAGTGGCGAACGCACTGGTTTTCAAGGTGTCGCTAGCTTTGAGGTCCCGGGTTCGATCCCCGGACGGGTCAATGTAGAAACCAACTTTTCTACATTGCTTCAGATCTGGGTGTTTGTGGTACCTTCGTTGTTTCTGAATTCCTTAACACAAGTGCTTTAGCTACTTACTTTGGGTTTAGAGCAATGTATGTGATGTTGTCCGCATTTATTTATTTATTCGTAATTTATATTCACCCCTAGCGTGAATGACGACAAACACTATAAAGACCTTGAGTTGCCCTAACTTTTATCAATAGTAACCCAATGAGTCACTGTCTCTGGGTCCAATGTAGAGGGATAAGTGTCTAAATCTTTTATATGTAACACTGAATTCCATAACACAAGTGCTTTAGCTACTTACTTTGGGTTCAGAGCAATGTATGTGATGTTGTCCACATTTATTTATTTATTAAATTTAACTGTATATAGTCGTGCCTTCAACATCACGCGGTAGGCTACAGTTGTGTCGTGTCGCCGCATGCTGTCCACCGCCGTTCGCATGCAGTTAGTCCTGGAGCTGAATAACACTGAGCTCCAAGTCTAGATGCTTGGCGTCAACTGCGTGAAGACAGATCCGACTGCAGACAACTGCATACAGATGAATATAGCGACTGCTTGCGGTTGCTGGTGCGACGTCGTGTGGTCGTTGTGGTGCAGTCCGTGTGATGGCGGCCTAAGTTCTTCCAGGGATCGAACCCACAATCCAAAATCAATGTTTAGAAGTCTCACTTATAACGAGAAAACATGGGTCTTATGAAACAAAGTATTTATTATCATAATTTTATTGCTTAAAGTACATTCCAGGCACTTCGATATGGACAGAAATCGTTCACACTAATATACACTTCAGTACCTTATGATTACGCCTACATTTGCATTAATCGCTTGTCTTTTACATAATATACATAAATAGCACTAATGTATTTAAGTATAATTTATTGGACGGAAAATATATTAATTGAGATTTCTTTTCTTTAGGTATTGTATAAAAATTACAAAAAAACAGCAGTCAAAATAAAAATTATAACTAAAAGCAACCACATTAAACGTACACACATAAATTATATTGGGTATAAATTGATATATAAAGTACATCTTTATTAAAACATCAGATATGTATTTCAATTCTATTGGATACATTAAGTAAAAATAACATATAAAAGTAATGTCAATACATAAAACATGTATAAGTATCGAAATGTCTTTACTTATTGAGATATATCTTTACAGTAGTAAAATAATATCTGTCTTATTATAGAACGGGGATTAGCGCGTACATGCTTAAATACTTTTAGGGCTTGACGTTTCGACCGGGTTACACAGGCCGTGGTCGCAATACGGACACGGTCAGTGTAGTGTGTAGGGTACTTGAAGAACAGGGGGTAGATGAAAAATCGTCTACTTCGTGCACGGAGCGATGACACCGCCATCTGCTTGCGACCACGGCCTGTGTAACCCGGTCGAAACGTCAAGCCCTAAAGGTATTTAAGCATGTATGCGCTAATCCCCGTTCTGTAATATTACTATAAACATGCAGCGCGATAGTTTAAAAGTTATTAATATCAGTCTTGTTGACCGCATATACCATATTTAAAAAACGCGTAAACTTGTAAGTCATGTCAATTCTCTCTTAACTCGACTACAACCTCTTGCATGTTTACTGTCTATGGTCTTTGGCTAAGGCCGCACTGCGGTTTTTTTCCGCAAGCGGTAACCGCAAAACCTCCCGAGACGCACACTACGGTACGTTAACAACCGACACAGCGCCGACGCGGAGTCCCAACAAGTGTACAAAGTAACCTTGTTGTTGGATGAAATCAGTCGCGGAAAATAACTGTCAGTGCGGCCGCTTCCATTAATTTCCTTTACTCACAAAATCAGGCGGTTAAAATCCGCGACGGTTTAGACGTAGTGCGGCCTTAGCCTTACGCGATTTTTTTACCATTTCTTTTCTTGTATTAGGCAATCGTGGTTATTACCAAATTTCTGTTAAATTGGACTTTGAGACTCAATTAAGTATATAAAAAAACTACCTAAAGGTAGACTCAGTCTGACGTAAAAAAATAAAAATATGTAAAAACAAAAAAGTTAATTATTCGACTACTTTTACAGATAAGCAGGCTGAATGTTGTACATAAAACTCACTTTATAGCAGCCATTGGAGAAATGATATTGGAGTATAAATATATTTTATACTTAGAGGTACATTTTGTTAATATCCTTATAACCTATACACACAATACATACACAATAAAATTAAGTATACAAAAGTTATACTGGACGGATTGTACCCATTTAAGTTACATTATTAGTTATTACATAGTCACTTCAGATATATATTAATTATATGAGTTTAATTTATAAAGTATTGCTTTAGAAATATTTGTTTTAAGACACATTGCCATTGACATTTAGTACTAATAAATAGGGTAGATGACTGGGTATGAAGTCAAAATCAATTTAGTCCGCCATTAAGATAATCAAAATATAATAGACACGTATTTTTTCTTGTATCAAATCAATTACAAAATACGAAGATAAACCGCTTTAAAGTTCAGGAGTGGGGAGTGTGTGACGGCGACGTCACAAGCCCCCACTCCTGAACTTTCGTCACGTCTAAGCAAAAATTGTACCAAGCCGCGAGGCTTGGTACAATTTTTGCTTAGACGTGACGTTACGCAAGATTTGTACTCTCTGTATCTTCATAAGTTTTTGTTTACGGGACAAACGTAAAAATACGTGTCTAATATTTTTATACTATCGAAGGACGGACAAAAAAAAAATTAGTCATCGTCCCTATTGTAGCTGTCATACTAAGCTTGAGATTCTATCAGTTCAGAAGTCTTCACATTCGTACATTAATATCTCTCCGTGTATTTGTTATTTTGTTATATATTGGCAAAAACTTATTTCATAGCTGCCTATTTGAAAATATAAGTCATATATATCGTCGATTAAAATAGGCTAAGCCTAAATCTGGCAATAGCTAGTTCTACATGTCTGATCAAAAATATAATATCGACTGGTTAAAGAAAAAAGAAAAAAAAGATGTGTAAAAATTGCATTTGTCAATCAAATCAGTCGTACTTGACAGTGGCATCTATCTATGATAACAAAAATAAGAAAATAAGTAAGGGTGTGCAATAGCACATTCTGCCATCAATTTTAGGATATAGTAGTATATAAATACATAATGTAATCACTGGTTTTAGTTGCCTTGTTCACAAAATATATCTAGTCCAAAAGACCACTGTTCAGAGACAATACACACACAAACTTAAAATAAACTATCCTACGAAAATTCTTTTACAAACTTGTTATTAACTATTCTGTTTGCATTTCAAAGTATAGCAATACCCCGACTTTATAATATTTTCCTGATAGTATTAATTTTAAGTTATGTTTAGGCGTAGTAAAAACACCTGTCTCATAACCATTTAATTTTCCACTAACTTCAACTCTGTGAGTTTTTTTTTGTTATTATACATATAAGGTGCTATAAAAATATCTGCCACGGCTTTAATGGGAGGTAGTATTGTGTTTATAGATTACAATAGTGAAGAACTTTCGTACCCCGGAACAGTTAATTAAATTTGAGAGACTAAAATAGTTAAATTAACATTGACTCTATTCTGCGTAACGTGGTTCACAAACTACGCGCAATGTGACGCTTCGTCAATGAAAACAACTGCTATCTCTTTCCATCTTTTCTGTGAATGAAAACTGTAATCAGCTGACTAGTTCGTCACTACATAATCTAGTAGGTACACAATAATACGCAGGCATACAAGTGTTTTAAAAGTGCAACTACTTACCAGCTACCGCATTCTTCAAAAAACACTGACGTAGGTAAATAAGATGATAAACTTGTGTTATTATTTTATAAACAGTAGTTATTGAAATAAACCTACTTTTTTACGGATGTTGTCGCGGTTTTATTAAAAGTCCGTAAAAAGTAGTTTTATTTCAATGTCTAACATTCGCGTAAATCTAAGAAACCAAACAGTAGGTACTTAGATTAATATCGAATAACGATAAATTACAGTAACTTGGCGTGTTTAAAAGTTAATCATTTTATTTACAACGATTGCACCGTATTTACAGTTATTAACTCACTCCCTACCTAGTACTAGTACCTACTTATCTACAAAACTGTTGCACAAGTCCGCCTTCGCGTTGCACACAGATGAAGGCACGCTTGCATACATGTTTCTTCACTTTATTTAATGTGTCCGTTTCACTTTTCACTTGCCTAAATGCGCGTTTGATGCGCCTTTTTGGTTCTACCACACTTCTAATATCATGTCCGATTTGGCCGTACACAAGGTCTTTCACACGACCCCACAAAAAAAGTCTAGAGGGGTTAAATCCGGCGAGCGAGGAGGCCACGGCACTTGTGAAGTGGTAAGGATGGAGCCCTTCACGATTTAAAAGTCGCCACACGTAGTTGTCGCTCACGTCGAAGACTCGAGCAGCATCCCTGGTGCTCGCAAGAGGATGACACTGAAGCACTTCCTCTTCGAGTTCGGCCGAGTATGTAGATATTCTTGATTGGATTACTGTCGTCTGGGAGGCATTTTTAATGAAAGCGCGCGCGATATTGCTGTCGCTGACCGCTAAAACTAACGTCCGAACGCGTGGGCCGGCGGCGACTGACTGGCGAGCCGAGCGGCCGGCGGCCGGCGCGCGCGGCGGCGGCGGCATCCTTTGATAGGAATGGCAACAGTGTATGAACGGCGGCGGCGCGGCGCGGCGGCGTTTTGCGAAATGTTTGAATTCGGTGCGGAGCGGCAACAGCTTATGACACGGGATGGTTTTATACTAATAAATCAATTCAAATTTATACTTTATTTTTTTTGTATGAAAAAAAATATGATAAATAATCAATAATTTATCTTTACTATTGTAATCTATAAACACAATACTACCTCCCATTAAAGCCGTGGCAGATGTTTTTATAGCACCTTATATACGCGACATTTTAAGTAGTTTTTTAATATGAGAGCCAGCTCTAAATCTGAACATTTAATATCCATAATTATGGACGCCGTTTACATTTTTCATAATTATCAACATCATAGTCATGTTTCCCCAAATAATTTGTAAAAAGGGCAGCAAAAAAGTAAATGTCGTTTTTCAACTGTTTTTACTTGTCTTGTTCTAAATTCAGGGTACCACTATACCTTAGTCAGCAGACATATTTGGACGGATAGTTGCATAGTAGTTACTCTATCATGAGCTCGAAGTGCACGACGCCGAGCCGCTCTCTCCGGTCGTACTTGATGTTCCGCGCCCAAGCGCGACACTCAATGTTGATCAGGATACCAGCTGGAAATGTAATGTATAGTTAGAATACTTGCAAATTAATTTGTATGAGTAGGATGGCAACTGACTACAGAAAGGACAATGGTATAGGAAGGCCTATAGAAAGAAAGAAAGAAAAGAAAGAAAGAAAAGAAAGAAAGAAAAGAAAGAAAAGAAAGAAAGGAAAGAAAAGAAAAGAAAAGAAAGAAAGAAAAGAAACAAAAGAAAAGAAAAAGAAAGAAAGAAAGAAAAGAAAGAAAGAAAAGAAAAGAAAAGACAGAAATGTCTTCTTATAGCGGTTAGTTGATATAGTCCTGTTTTATTTCTGAATTCTATCCACAATAGTTTACTGTAATGTCATTTTAGATATTTAGATGGATTAGATATAAAAGCAATGATTTTTTTTGTTATAACGAAAAAAAAGTGTTTGAGTGACAAAAAAATATTCAAAATCTCTTATATATAAAATTCTCGTGTCACAATGTTACTTACCATACTCCTCCGAAACGGCTTGACCGATTTTTATGAAATTTTATATGCATATTCAGTAGGTCTGAGAATCGGCTACTATCTATTTATCATACCCCTAAGTGGTAGTAGGTAGGTAGAAGGCAGGTGCTAGGTAGAAAAAATTGCATTGCAACGCATGCCGGGTACAGCTAGTAATATCTAATTATAAACAGACAAAAAATGTCAACGGCGCAGTGTAGTTACATCACTTTCTGACCGCGCTCTTCTAGATTATGAACCATTCGCTTTAGTGAGCCCTTTCAATGACTATTAGACATATTAAGTAGCTCAATATACTAACTCCTAGGCCTCTGCAGGTGTATAGCGACGAGCGGGCTGAGGTAGCCCTCAGCGTTCTCGTAGGGGTAGAAGTATCCGGGGAAGCCGGGGAACGGCAGGTAGCTGATGGGCCCGATGTTCTCCTTGTCGGCCGGCGTCTCGCCGTGGCACGATACCCATACCATGTTCGCCTGGGGATCATGATAAAAAGTTAAATATTAGGTGGTGAAAGGAAATTAAGCTAGGGTCTAGGCTGTTGTGTGATTTGCGAGCATATGATAATCCGATATACGATAACTTTATATGAAAACGTATGGTATAACGTGTAAAATGTATGATAATGTATGCCTACATACATTTCTCCATAAGATCATCAATTTATTTTGTTGTTTTTTTTACTTGTTATTCTCAATACTCAATATTTAATTGGCTTTCACACTATATGGGCTGTGAAAGGTTATCGCAAAGAATAATATAATAATAATATTCCGGGACAACTCACACACGGTTATCTGATCCCAAGCTTAGCAGACCTTGTGTTATGGTAACCAGACAACTGATAAACATACTTATATATTTCTAAATACATACATATTATAGACTAGCTGTGCCTGCGACTTCGTTCGCGTGGATGACGAAACTTATCAATGAGTTTTTAACCGCAAAATTAAGTTTGTTTTTTTATTGTTTTTACTTTTCCGGGATAAAAACTACCCAGTGTGGTGCCCAGGATATTAAAGAATAACTATATCAAGTTTCATCGTAATCGAGCCGGTAGTTTTTGCGTGATACCTGAACAAACAGACAGACAGACAGGCAAACAATTTTTTTTTCACACTTTTGGGTTCGGTGTCTGTCTAGTAACACCCCCTAGCAAGACGGGAAGAGAAAGGAACGATTGGTAATGACAGTTTGTATGAGATCCTGAGAGATATATATTCTTCTTCGACGGGCCTGTTGGTCTAGTGGTTAGTGACCCTGACTGCTATACCAGAGGTCGTGGGTTCGATTCCCACTCAGGACAAATCTTTGTGTGATGAGCACGATCATTTGTTCTGTGTCTGGGTGTAATTTTCAATGTACAGAATATTCACTTTTACAGATTTATTAGTAGTATAGATTATCTATCTGTAAAAGTGACAATTCTGTACATTGAAAATATCAAAAAAAATTAATGGCGGGGAATGTACAGAATTTTGACTTTTACAGATTTATTATAAGTATAGATAATTTACACCCAGACACAGAACAAATGATCGTGCTCATCACACAAAGATTTGTCCTGAGTGGGAATCGAACCCACGACCTCTGGTATAGCAGTCAGGGTCACTAACCACTAGACCAACAGGCCCGTCGAAGAAGAATATATATCTCTCAAGATCCCATACAAACTTTCATTACCAATCGTTCATTCCTTTCTCTTCCGGTCTTCCCGGCCTTCTTTCATTCGGAGTCTTCTGAAACTTGTAGGTTACCTTCCCAGGTATTATTTGTCTGCTTGTTAATAATATAAGAGGTGTATACATACATAGTCTCCGTTGTAGCTGGTGATGTTCCGGATGTGCGTCTGCAGCTCCACCGGCATCTCCTCGGGCAGGTTTTGCGTGTCGTAGAACTCCGGACGCCAGCCGTATATCCTGGGGAGTTATAACCATTATCGCATTTGATACTATCAGAGACCTACTATCACACAAAATTTGTTGCCCGCCGCGACTTGACCACGGTTGATCAATATTTTCAAAATATTTTAGTACTTTTTTTATTTAATTTCGTAAAAACTTTGTCCTCGCAATAAAGAACAAAAATTTAATTATTCTATTTGGTGCAGTCAGCAAGGAGTTATGGAGTGAAAAAGGGAAATCGGGATTCAATAACTGAGAAAAACCCAATTACCTACTCTAATAATTTACCATATTCGCTCTAGAATGTTAATTTGCTTCTAACAGTAAGATATGTATAATAATTTATCTAACCTTTGCCCTGCAGTCGGATACTTTGATCATTTGATGTTCGTTTTACAGCCAATAAAACTGAATTTTAAATCTGTTATCTTGTACACATTTAAAAAATAAAGATAAGGATATTGTGTATCGATTTGTCAAGTGCAAAGGGTAAGTTTAAGAGGGCTATAAAAAACTAATGTAGATAAAAAACATGGAAGCGTATACTTATTAATATCGTTGGGTAACATAAATAGCTTTCTTTCAACATGTTAGTGTGAGAGTATTTCGGTGGGCCAGACGAATAGACATAGCTCTCTGTTGGTTATTTTAAATAACTATTCGTCTAAATAATAATAGGCGTCATCATCGTATAGTCTCTCGTTGATGTATACCATTGACAAGACAAAAACTAATATTCAAATCTAGAAGTTTCTAACTTACTTCTTGTAAGCTTGTAATTATTTTTCGTAAACGTTTAGGGATACCCAACTACTTTCAGACGGAAACTAAGTCCGTTTGGTTAATAAATAAATAAATGCGGACAACATCACATACATTGCTCTGAACCCAAAGTAAATATCTCAAGCATTGGTGTTATGGAATTTAGAAACAACGAAGGTACCACAAACACCCAGACCCGAGACAATGTAGGAAAGTTGATTTCTACATTGACCCGACCGGGGATCGAACCCGGGACCTCAGAGCTACAGACACCTTGAAACCGGTGTGTACGCCACTCGACCACGGAGGTCGTCAGTTAAGTAACTAGGTTTTTCGACTTGACTTCAACCATAGCGATATCTATACTAATATTATAAAGCTGAAGAGTTTGTTTGTTTGTTTGTTTGGTTGAACGCGCTAATCTCAGGAAGTACTGGTTAGAATTGAAAAAATCTTTTTGTGTTAGATAGTCCATTTATCGAGGAAGGCTTTAGGATATATAACATCACGCTGCGACCAATAGGAGCGAAGCAGCAGTGAAAAATGTCACAAAAACGGGGGAAAATATTCATACTTGAAAGCTTCCGTTGCGTGTGCTGCGTAAACGGTTCGAGGTACCCAAAATATATGTATGAAAGAATTGTTCCTCTTTGAATGATCTAAAAAAATGTCTGCGACAGTATATGTCTATCTTTTAAAATTGACTCACTATAACCTTTTTTAAGGTAATCATTTGGTCGAAATTAATGCATTATTGCCAATTATTTGCTACAGAGTTTTATCAACAACATCTATACTAATCCAAACTAATATTATAAATGCGAAAGTAACTCTGTCTGTCTGTCTGTCTGTCTTTCTGTCTGTCTGTCTGTCTGTCTGTATTTGCTTCACGCCTAAACTACTGAACCGATTTGTGTGAAATTTGGTACAGACATAGTTTGGAACTTGAGAAAGGACATAGGATAGTTTATATTACAAAAAATAAAATAAAAAATAAAATTTATTCCGGACATACAGCGCCATCTATTGGTCAAGCGTCGGCATCAATTCAGTACTGAAAATTCATCGGAAAAATGTAAATAAATAGTAAAAAGGATGGCGTTGGGATCGAAAAAGATCGCGCTATGGTTACGTTACATTATGTTGATTTTTGAAGAGTTCCCTAGAATATCTTCCACATTTCATTTTTGAAGAGATCCCGCGAGTTCGGGAACTATGTGGGTAAAACCAAAAATCTGCTGGAAGTCACTATTTCACGCGAACGAAGTCGCGGGCAAAAGCTAGTTATATATAATTATCACTTACGCAGAAATACTTTTTTTTTTAACTTCTTAATCGTGGTCATAATAACAGAAATTGACGCAGACGAAGTCGCGGGGATCAGCTAGTACAATATATAAATAAAGAGACAAACTGAAAATTTCCTTTCGCCGTTGGCTAGATATTACGACAAAGGTAGTTCGTAAAAAACACTTACTTCATTTTACACCCATGGTTGTAAATCATTGTACTAACTTGTTAAGCTTGAGGAATATGCAGGGCGAGGACTTGTGGAAGGAGAAGTGGTTCTCGTCGATGCAAGGGTCCCAGCCGCGGATGTCGACGTCGCAGACCTTGCCGTGCGGGGGCAGGTTCTTGAAGTCGCAGTTGAAGATGTTCTGCCCAGCGCCCGCGGTTTGACCCTTCTTCTTGTATACTGAAATAAATTAACCTTATTTGAACACTACTGGTATGTAAGCGCTCGTGCTGTGTCGTGTGCAAATGATTTTTTTGATAAGTCCTACTAAGGTACAAACATGAATATGGCCCGCCTAATGGTAAGGGATGACCGCAGACTATGGAAGCAAAACGAGAGGTATCATTCGCGCACATCACACAGATATGATATTTGGTTGTAGACTTCTGCTAGGTAGAGGTACTTCCGCAATTGGGCAGCTCAATTTGAAACGGGTATCCACTCCTACCACTCCAAAAAAATCTTCAATTTATCTTTAATGGATTTTTGTTTCGACCAGGTAACACAGGCCGTGGCCCGTAACGTAATAATTTACGAATTGATATAAATGTCGATCTAAGTATTTTAAAATATAGAATTTTAAGATCTCATGCGTAATCATATCAGATTTATGATTAGTCATTATAATAATACGATTTTAACGGATATCATCATGGTTTATTAATCATTTTATGCTCCGGCTTAGCGTTTCAAATGCTTGACTAAAATCGTAGTCTCGTGTGGATTCTACATAAGTAGGTACTTACAAAATAGTAAGGTATTTATATTCCAGCTAACTTCGCATCATAATTTCCCCTTGCCCCTTGTGGAAACTCGCGCCAACAAAATTTTTCACTGCGCGTTAGCGGTTTGTATTTTGACTTTTCTACCAGATCGTATATGTATAACAGGTATTTAACGTAAGTGGAATCACGCATGTAGCAAATAAAATTAATTTGCTGATTTACCATTCAAACCGAGTTTAAAAGGAGATTCTCAATTCGACTGTATTTTTTCTTTGTATGATTGTTATGCGATTAAATCGGCAATTGACAAACGACATTAAAAATCTTTTTTAACATCAATAGGCTACAACTTAGAGGCGCTCCCATTAAAATTTCAATAAAGATGATTCTTTTTTACAGGCAGTAGTACCGTTACAAAAAACTTACCAGACAAAAAATCAATGAGCTGATCCTCCCAATACTTGTAGCTGTCGTATCCAGTTCCTTTATACCAGATGAGGGTGCTCCTGACATCTGGCGGCAGCGGCCGGAAGCCTAACCCTGGGCTGGTGCCAATGACGCTGTACTCCTGCTGCAGGCGCGGCACGCGAGGGTTGATGAAGTGCTGCAGGAATGTCACCATGCAGATCGAGAAGAGGGCTATGAGTGCAGCGTAGAATATCGTGTAGAAGATTAGGATTTTACCTGCAAGGAAATTGTTTTGTTAGTAATTAAACTTGCTTCACAGCAAGGTTTACTGCTTAATTCCTGTCTCTATGTACTTATTTGAATAAAATCAATCATTTTCATCCAGTGGTAGACCTAGTTGTAAACTAACCGTGAGCAAAATTTTATATACTTCTGCTTAGTTGAAAATCCATCCTCAGTAACTTTGAGTATACAATAAGCAGGATTAAAAACCACTCCATTTAGTAAGTTTTTCAGTTTTATGAAACTATTGTAATAAATCGTAAGAGTTATAACATAGAAACATACTATCTCTAAAATAACGAATCATATATAAAAAATTGCATTTGTTAGCCAAGGAAGGTATAGGCTATAGAGAAACCACGGGCACAGCCAGTGAGTCATAATGGTTGCCTAACTATTCAGCCTTTATCACAAATTCTAAACAATACAGATACAACAAAGCACAACACCCTAATTACTTTTAAAACAAAAACTTTTAATGAGAGAATGAGTGCTTATTTTTTATCTTAGAATGTTGAAGCAAGGTGGTACTGGTCAAAAACTAAATGATATTATGAAACAACACAATGCTTTACAAGCTTTATCCATATTTAAATTTATTCTCTAGTTCATTTTTGCTGCATTGTTAATATGCAATTAGATTATATATCAGATGCAGTGCAAATAAATATAATAATAATATTATTTCAAGGTTTGCTAAAGTACAAACACTAGTTTTATTATCTTGATGTGAGTGTTGATGGCCTGTTGGTCTAGTGGTTTGTGACCCTGACTGCTATACCGGAGGTCGTGGGTTCGATTCCCACCCAGGACAAATGTTTGTGATGAGCACGATCATTTGTTCTGTGTCTGGGTGTAATTTATCTATAATATGTATGTATTTAGAAATATATAAGTATGTTTATCAGTTGTCTGGTTACCATAACACAAGCTCTGCTTAGCTTGGGATCAGATAACCGTGTGTGAGTTGTCCCAGAATATTATTATTATAATAGTCCGTAAGCTTATAATTTCTAACAAATAAAAAAAAGGTAATGGTACACTACACATAGGTAACTAATAAGTAAATTATTATTCCAATTTATATCCAAATAAAACTGAAGCCATTTTCAAGGTGTGACAATTAAGCTAAACCATATTAAATACTGCTGAGTAAGGCTAAACCACGGACATAATTAGTGTGGGGTTTCTAAGCAGATTAACTATGATTGTAACCTTATTTAAAATGGATTATGTACACTGCTTCACTGTTTTCTTTTTAATTAATTTAATTAAGTTACAATTTAGTAGATTAATTTTGATCTCTGTGTATTTCAAGTTCAAATAATATTATGTTAAGCTGAGTTAATAAGTTTTAAACAAAGTTTACTGCTTTAGAAACTTTGTTTACTATGTTTTTTTTCAAATTGGAGCTTAGTATATGAAACTAATTTTTATTTGTAATGGTTATGTTGATTAATCTTCATAATTTTGTATTTCAAATTATTGAATCTCATTTAAAAACTTGGCAAAGAGTTAGCATCACCTAAATTATGTACAGTCAGCAACAAAAGTCAATGAACAGATACTAATTTACAAAACACCTGAACACTAAAACGGACCAAAAATCACTTACCAAAGTAGAGTACAGAATAAGGCTATCATCTCAATGTTGCAAAAACGCTAAGCATTATTATGCTATAAGTCGCTAAACAACATTATTACAGCAAATGTTACGGCGTGCCGTAAGTCTTTATTTGTTTTTAAAATTACTTTTATGCCAGTGATAAACAAAACCTAATCTAAAAAGTTTTTATTATATTATACTTACATTGGTTATAAGCCTAATTTAAATACAAAATATTGTTTATTAATTTCTAAGACAATTGTAGTTATTTGTAAATGATTTTCTTCATGTTTCCTCTTTTCTACCATTACTCAAGAAACGTTATCGTCATCACAGCACAATAGGCAGAAGATCACATTAGTAATTATAAAACCATTTAACCAGTGTTACATAAATAATGCATTATTCTGAGCTACAGTTAGCTCGCCATAGCTTAATATCGCGGTACTTATGTATGTTTTAAACATTAACGTATACATGTGCATGTTGTTTGTTGTATGTTGTTTGTTGTTTTTAATTTCAATGTTATTATTATAAATATTAATATTATATAATTATATTTTTTTTATAAAACATTGCCCCACTCTAGGAATAATTCCTGTGTCGTGGGTGCGTTTACAAACACGAATATTCACATACACAAACGCCCAGACCCGAAACAACTATCTGTAGATCATACAAATATTTATATAGGTAGCTAAATAATATTTGATTGATACTCTGAACTGTTGTGTTTATTCGGAAATGTTTTGATAATATAATGAAAAATGCAGTACGCTGCGCTTCGCCAGATGAGAGCCTTGAAGCAAACGGTTCTGGGTTTAACGACTAGAAATACAGGAAATTAGCAATGTTCAGCGACTTTTGTATCTTTTGTGATCATATAATTTTGTCGCTAATAATGTTAAGCAATTAATGGTTTAACTGAGTTCAGCTACTTTTGTAGTTATGTTATGACAATTAGTTTTGTAGTTTACCTTAATCAATAATTTATGGTAAATAATAATGATTAGGAAATATTGGAAACAGATTATGTTCAACGATTTCTGTTGCTGACTGTACAAGCCACGCCCTCCAAACAACGGTTGAATTAAAACTAATATTATAAATACAAACATTTAAAACATAAAAGAACGAAGTAGTAAAAGAAAAGTTGAACGAAATAACATTTTCTTTCAAAATTACAGTTTAAAAGTTTCACTGACCCCAACTTTCAGGTGTTCGTCCCAAAATCGCTCCCGTATCTTCATCGTACAAAAAATTGCTGCATTTCTGCTTGCCCGTCCTATGAACAGGCTTCGTATCCATCTGAAACTCCTCTAGTCTAGGATTTCGACTCATTTTATTTTGTCAAAGCACTTTCTATCACAAAAACACGAAAATAACTGAACAGTAAACACAACACACACGCCCAGCCGCTGCCGCAAATTTGAAATAACTAGGGGTGCTCTTGCTCACGCTATTTGTCATCTTTTCATTTCTCACATCAGAAATTAGTTAACTTTCATCATTCAACTAAAATCGTTTTCTCTATAATCAAAAATGTAAGGATAATAAACAAAATAGTTTAACTGTGAGCCGCATAAGCACTAAACACTTTTTTGGGAATAGTTTATCACACCCAGAAATATTGCTTCAAAACTGATAATATTAAATAATATTATGTTCTTAAAGAAGTAATTTTATTACGGAGCACTAAATTTTTCTAAATCTCCAGAACCCTCAACTTTCGATGCAGTTTAAAGACTTTCAGTAAAAGATCGTTTTTAATTGTCGTCTAAAACGGTAAGGCCGTGCTCTATTTAGTAATTTAGAAGTTGAAGAGGTTGAATGTCACACTACAATTCACTACATGACAGCACGTTATTTATGTAAATTTTCCTGATCGCATTATCAGGAAATTGGTAGTTTTATTTAATAATTCAATAAGAAGAGAATATTATAATAGAATTTACAATGGGTTCATCAGTGCATAAGATCATTGTTATAGTGGGGTTCATTTCATTATTCCACTCAGCGTTTTCAGCTGCCCAGCGTAAGTTGTAACATTATGTTGTAGCAGTTTTCTCATTTCCTCTAGTTTGTTCAATGTTTATAGTTTTATATTTTAACATTTCAGATAGATCATACCTTCGTATAACCTCGCAGGAGTTTACCACATTGCCTTTGGATGTAAGTAGAGAGTACTAATAAGATACGAGATATCAGTAAGATCTTGAACCTTTTTCTAATGCTTCGATTTATATTTCAGATTGTAGTGCAAGCGGTGGTTAGTTTATTTGCCGTGATGTGGGGAGTGCTCAACGTCGCAGGCAATCTACGAGAGATACCAGCTGCAGCTGAACTCAATACAGTGAAATGGGAAACTCAACAGAATCTGCCATCTTTCTATATCTTCAACCATCGAGGAAAAGCGTTGGCTGACAGTTATATACCTAGTGGGGCCAGTGGTGGGAAGTCTGAATTAGAAAATTTAGAATAGAATAGTTTAAGGAATGTTCATTTATTTTGAGGAATGCCTCACTGTTATCTACAAAGATTTATGTTATGAACTTATACTTAACTAAAAGTGACAGGATGAAAAAAAATAAAACTCATCATCTCCCTGCCCTGTTCCCAATTATTTGGGGTCGGCACAATGCATATTCAGCTTCCATTATCTCTACAACTCGTCAGAAAGAAATTGAAACTAAGTTATCACTTTCAAAAGATGTAAACAAAATTTATAACAAAGAATCTATCAAACACATATTGGGTAGCAAATAGCTTTATTTTGTTACCTGGTTAGCACTTTGCAAAATAAACTTGTTACCTATCAGAAAAAATAACACCAATAGAAAATTTAATGTATCATTGTCTATGAACCCATAATGGTTCTGTTTTTTGAAGCCTTTCAATGCAATGTTGATCACAATACAACATATTTTCTATGGAATAGCATTCAAAGTTAATAAATCTGGATTATTGAGGGAACAGCACCATTTAACACCAATTTTAAACAGGTTGTAATAATAAAAAATAATATAGGGTCTTAAATAGTAAATATTGTAACTCATCTTTATTTTATTTAAACTTAACTATTGGGAAGTAAATAAAACCATAACATCTTAAAATATAACTATATTATTTCTTAACATTGTTTTTCATTAGGTCCTTACAATATAACATTTATAGAATAATGAGTAAAGTACTAAATGTAGTAAAAATTGGAAATAGGTGTAGCTTTTTATAACACATACAATTTGATTTCAATTGACAAGTTTGTTTTATAACCTTTTTTTACCCACATGACAGTCAAATACCTTATTGCTTTTTAATCTTAGGCTGCAGTTTAAAGACTTAGTTCCCTGCTAAGTCTTCAAACAGCAACTGTACGGTAGTTACTGCCAAAAACATTAATTTGTCAACTTGTTCCTAATTAAAAGAATATCCTGCATCTTCCACTAGACTTAAATTGTTGTGTCTTCAATACAAGTTACAATATCTGTGGTAAACAAATACCACACTTTTGTTGTGTATTGGTTTAAATATTACTCACAATGTTACAAGGTTATAATAATAACAATACCCTATTACTTCTTACACACATTTCATACTTAACAGCATTAAAGTATAAAAACTCCTTAACTCTAAATGCACTTAACCAATGTCTAGTCATCACTTGAGGGGTTATCGGCCTCCTCGCCCCCCTCTGAAGCCACCACCTCCTCTGCCGAAGCCGCCGCCGCCACCACCGTAGCCACCGCCGCCGCCGCGGCCGAAGCCTCCGCGACCGCCGCCGCCTCCCCGGCTGAAGCCTCCACCCCGGCCGCCGCCTCCTCCGCCGCGACCGAAGCCACCGCCGCCACCACGCCCGCCGCGCGGTCCTCCTCTACCGCGACTACCACCACGTTTAGCACCAGGTGGTTGCGGCAAGAACCTCTTCAGAGGCAATAACTTCGCGGGGTCAATATAAAACTGCTGGCCATCCTTAAAACTATTCGCCTTAAAGTTATCACTCATTTTAACTGATACGAAGTAATCCCGGAGGTTACCGAATATCTCGTCGATTTTACCGATTTGTTCTTTGTTTTCGAGGAAGATGGGCGCGTTGAAGTATGGCACATCTTCAATATCCACTTTGCAGATTAGGTCGTCCTGTACCGTCCAGCCGTAGTGTCCTAGAGGTATTACTGACTCCGGAGGTCCTTGGTCTTGTTGACGGAATCCACCGCCACCGCCACCTCTTCCACCACGGAAACCGCCGCGTCCTCCGAAGCCGCCTCTGCCGCCGCCGCCCCCACGACCGCCAAATCCTCTTCCTCCGCCTCCGCCACCACCGCCATATCCACCTCGACCACCGCCGCCACCACCTCTACCGCGGAACGACATAATATACCAAATAAAATGCCGCAAAATACAGCGTGATTGAGATATAACCTCAAAGCGTGCGTGTTATCACCATGCACGCTTGTATGACAGTTTACAAGTGAAGTGAATTAGTGAAGTGACAGTTTCACAGATTATGGCAGGCATTTCAAATTTTTGTTTCAATCGATTTAGTAGTTGCAATTTTGTTAAATGAAACTTTACATTGCAGTGCATCGTATATTATTATTTTGTAATCTAAATAAAAGCTTAAATGAAACTAAACTAGTTAATACTTTATTTGAAAAACAATATTTTTCGGTGATATAAATTGATTGATTCGAACTACCTATTTGTTATCTGTATCAAATTTGTAGTATGTTGACATTACTTTGACTTTATCAATTTCAAAATTTTGCCGAGGAATGTATTTCGCCGTTTTTTGATTTCAACAAATATTTATGTATTGATTGAAAATGAAAGGACCAAAATGCTTTCTTCGTGAATTTTGAAGTGTATATATTGTGGATTTATTGTTTTGTACTTTAGGTACAGTGAAATACTGACTATTTAACTATTTAAGTAATAAAGTTAAGTGCAATGGCGACTTTAGAGGACGAAATTAAGGATCTAAAAGAGAAAAATAATGAGTTAGCTCAAAAGGTGCAATTCTGGAAAATGACTGCAGCGCAGAAAGAAGATGAAAAGCTTGCTCTAATGAAAGAGATCAACGAATTGAGGCTAAAATTAAGCGTGAGTGCCGTTCGTATAACAACTGTTTGTAAATCCTATGTTTTAATGTTTATCCGCTCCGTTTTATGCTATCGTCAATAGCTTGTGTTACACTCTATAATAATTAAACATTCTACATAAATTCAAATTAACGAAGTAACTTCAATCCACATAATTAAAATATGGAAAGGCTTTGAATTTCATGATTACTTTACAAATTACATATTTTTAATTATTTTTGCACGATTGTTAAAAAAGCAAATTCTGTTATCGCGTTTTCTGCAATTCAAATTAAACCATAATTACATTTGCAGAGAATCAGAAATAATGGTGCATTTCAAGCGGATAAACTTGACGCTGCACTACAAGGGACCAGTGAGAAAGCCTTATCCTACCTAGTCAAAGCTTCAGCAGAAATAGCTAAAGGCATGGAGATTACCAAAGAGTACCAGCGGGAACGCCAAGAGTTGGATGACCAGTCTCCCCGGTGGAGTTCTATAGGTGGTACTCCTAAACCAGAGAAGGTGCACCGCGTACCACCCACAATGATAAGCGGGCAGTCCATACAGCCTGTAGTATCTCTCAGCAGGACTATATTGAATATTAGTAACCCAAGTAAGTGAATTTATACTTATGCATATTTGAATCTGGTAATATTTAACTGCTATTTTGGAAATCATTGCAAAATCATCATGAAACTGTACTTAGAAACCCGATAAGTCAAAAAATGGTTTGTTCTATAGTTTATCACTACGCATTGGTCTCTCTGTTAATACTAGTCCTAGACCACAAACCAGCCCTTGTCACTATGTCCAAGTCATATTATCAACTGGACAATTATTTATCTTATATATAAAATTCTCGTATCACAATGTTAGTTACCATACTCCTCCGAAACGGCTTGACCGATTTTTATGAAATTTGATATGCATATTCAGTAGGTCTGAGAATCGGCTACTATCTATTTTTCATACCCCTTAGTGGTAGTAGGTAGGTAGTAGGCAGGTAGGTAGTATGCAGGTGCTAGGTAGAAAAAATAGCATTGCAACGCATGCCGGGTACAGCTAGTATTTCTATAATATTACACAGATGGTAATTTTGTTTTATTATAAAAGTATGTGAATTGAGTTTAACTATTAATATTATTCTGACTATTATTTTAGGACCCCCAGCAAGAAGTCCCAACCAGAGTCAAAACCACAGCCTCACAGAGAGGGCTGTTCCTATGCACATGTTACAAGGTGAGTAAATGCCAGTGTGTTTGAAAGCATAGCAAAAAAAAACGATTATAATTTTTGAGCCAGAATACATTTTTTCTAGCTTTGAAATAGCATGTGTATTACATGTGTAAATATGTACTATTATTGTTAAATGTTGATTAGCAAAGTTATAACTATTTTTTTTTAAGTTTTTTGTTAAGTTGCCAATTTTCTGGCTTTTTTTTTAACTTTTTTTCAAATTGGATCTTATTACTCTATCTATCTTTTCTTTTTTTCCGAAATGCATGACTTGTTCGTCTTGTCTAGAAAATGAAATACATAATGCTAGTGTAATAACAGTAATTACTATAAAAATGCATTTTACAGATGTATACATACCACTAACAAGGATAGACATATCAGACTATTCAAACCAAATTGCGGATGCCAATAACTCAGATGACAGCGCAGAAGAATTAGGACTACAAGGTAAATAAGTCTAAACTTATAAAAAAACTGTGTTTTACTATAGTTTTCACAACCAACTGTCCCACCAGTAGACATAATAGTTCAACACAATCTAGCCAAATGGGGGATCATAGACCCTTCCAATATCCGGTGTGAGTGCGGCCTTTCCGACCAGACAATGCCACACCTGCTAGAGTGCCCAAAGTGTCCAGACACCTGCACTTTGGAGGACTTAAACCTCGCCAATGACGCTGCAGTTAGTGTGGCCAACTACTGGGCGCAGAGTATTTAATTTTTAAAATAAACAAGATTACCATCGATTCGAAAAGAAGAAGACATAATAGTTAAAGAATAGGAATGTTTATATGTTACACACTGGACAGGAACACCATCATCTCATTATCTCCCGAGCCTTTTCCCCACTATGTTAGGGTCGGCTTCTAGTCTTACCGGATTCAGCTGAATACCGTATTTTACATGAAGCGACTGCCTATCTGACCTCCACAACTAGTAACCCATAGTAATCAACTAGTATCCCATAGTAAGACTGGTTGTCAGAATTGACTTACCCACTGCCAAAGATCATCGTATGACAGTCGGGACCAACGGCTTAACGTGCTTTCCGAGGCACGGAGGCACATACTTGGGCCCGATGCCGCTATTTTACGTCAGTGAGTGGCGGGTTAATTAACGTTCCAGTGACTTGTTATTGTGCCTTATTTTCGTATTTAGATAATGAGGAAGATGTAAATAAAAAAAAAACGCATTTTTATTGGCTTATCAAAAAATTTAGGTGAATAAAAAAATAACTGCGAAAAAATTATGTCGATATCTCCAGTAGTTAATTTTTTATAAATTTTTCAATTTCGTATCCCCCGATAACTTTTTGAGCTGGCCGAGAACCTGTCGTGACGTCACGCCGCAGTACCGCAGGCGACGGGCGCTCGGGCCGGCCGGTGGTTATTTTAAAATTATGATACCTCCTAAGATGTTGATGGAAATCAAGTAATGTCAAAGACAATTTTGTTCACAATTAAATACTTGTGATTAATATCACATTTATTTAGATAAGGATTAGTATAATTTTGACAAAACGCCTTCGCAAATAATTCATAATTTAAAACAAAGTTGATTTCCATAAAAATGCGGTTATAGTATTAAATCTTGAAAGATAGCCATATGTTGTCGCTGACTTTTTTTTAGAACTTTTAAAGAGGAACAATTTCGTCATACATGAATTTTGCCTAACTTCAACCGTTTACGCTGCGCACGCAACGGAAGTTCACAAATAGGGATATTTTTCCGTTTTTGTTACATTTTCCATTGATGCTTCGCCCTATTGGGTGCAGCGTAGTGTTATAAAGTCTGAATCAGTAGTTCATAAGATTAGCAAGTTCAAGCAAACAAACATACTCTTTAGCTTTATAATATCAGTATAGATAGGTAGATTTCTATGTTGAACATTTTACTCATGTTCGAGAACATGAAAAGCAGCGGAATGCTAAATATTCAGTAGTATATGTGCCCCAATGTTTCACAAAATCCCCTTTTAAAATAAATAAAATTTAAACTTCCTATTGCATTATCTATCTGTGACTGAAAGTTCTGTCAAAATCGGTCCAGCCGTTTCAGAGATTTCGTTTCAGAGCCAAACAAAAAAATTAAAACATGTTTTTTTACGTAAGTATGTACCGTATTTGTAGTTAGTGTAATGCTGTTAACCTAAAGTGTGTTTGTAATTTCATATTAAGATATCTATGATAATATAAGAAAGAGGCAAGATTGATTGATTGTTTCTTTGGTTGCATTTTGAATAGGCTACGAAATTATTATACCTATTTAAAAAAATCTTTCATTGTTGATTAGCTACACTTTCGTTGCGTGAAGTAGCCTATATTATATTAAAATAATAATAGGGATCCTTACTAAAACTCCAATAATGCAACAAGTGTTCTTTCATTAAAAAAAATACAATGACGTCGCTGGAAATGGCGACCTTGTGTTTGACCTTGGTAGTAATCCTTATCAAAATAATTTGCTTTATATTTAAGACTGCTTTAATACCATTATATCATCATCATCATATCAGCCCGGAATCACCTACTGCTGGGTATAGGCCTCCCCTTTTTTCTGCTATTGTTATCTGTCCTGCTCGTAATATAATACATTATATTATATATTATTATTATATTAATACATTATATTAATTCAAGTTATATAATACCATTATATAACTTGAATTTTTCAATTTGGACATTACATTCGAAAGATAACACGAGTTCAAAAGTGTAAATATTAGAAAAAAGTCGCTTGGTTAATGGTGGCCGCTCTCTCCGCTCGGCTAACTATGCGATGTAGACGTCACTGGAGTACGGGAGGGGAGTAAACTAAAATAAAATATAAAATGTAATAGAAAGATTCATAAACAATAATAAAAAAAGAAATAACAATCCAATTTTCTTTATAATGAAATTTAATGTACCTACTCTTTTTTTGAACCCCATTCAAAAACGTGTTTGTGTGAGTGTTTATTAAAATTAATATATTTTAAAATGTTTGTTAAATACTCGTGCGAAGCCGGGACGGGCCGCTATGGATAGAAATAAAGTTTTAGCATTATTTTTCACATTGAAACGATCTTTTCAAGAATGACGACTTGTTCTTCCTTTTCATTAATTTACGACAATATAATACACGACCGCATACTTTTTTTTGTCATTTCGGGCACAAATCAGTTTTCAGTTTCTAATATAAATTAATTTTAAACACAAGCTTCAAATTTAACTAAGCTCACAGCAATAGTGTAGACTTATCAAACAAGCCCAAATGCGATGCGATTACGTCATTTAGTTAGAGAGTTCCTCGGGCCACCTTCTGGCGCCATCATCAGATCAGCTCGAAAGTACTATAAAATTATATTGTCATCCAAACTTAACAGATATACAAAATTTCAGCTCAATCAGTTAAAGATATCTGTTTCAAAATTAAGTTGCAAGATTCCACTCGTAGCTGTAGGTACAAACGTATACATTGAATGTTAAATAAAAGCTTGTAAAGATATATTTTTTGGCGTGCTAACTGTTGTATTAGTACAAAGAAACCTATTCAGTAACTTTACGCTACTCTTTTTTCCATATTTAGCAAAATCTAGAAAAATATGCGAGTAACATAAAAATACTGCACGAGATCGTATGTACGGGAGCGGCGGACGGGCATTGTGACGTCACGCGTTGATCGGGCGAACCAAAACTAAATTTAAGAATGCCCGACTTTAAAAATTCGTAAAAAATAGAGTTTTTGAGATATCGCTAAAATTTTTTCACCATTGTTTTTCTAATTTTTAGTTTGATTTTTCTAGATGATAAAAAAAACATGCTCATCTTCCTCATTTTAGTTTAATGACAAATTACTTGCCACTGTTGTCATTGTAGGATTGCAAGGGACTGTTCTTATCTGAATACGAAAATAAGGCACAATAACAAGTACACTGGAACGTTTATTAACCCGACACTCACTGACTTAAAAT
The DNA here is from genome assembly GCA_905475315.1 of Autographa pulchrina. Classification (NCBI taxonomy): domain Eukaryota; kingdom Metazoa; phylum Arthropoda; class Insecta; order Lepidoptera; family Noctuidae; genus Autographa; species Autographa pulchrina. The sequence continues at coordinate 14,051,052 of FR997765.1, read as the reverse complement.
AGCGGCATCGGGCCCCTGGACAGGAACATGGTTAACAAAATTGATAAGGAAGAGGTTCTTAATTGGACTTCGTTTTTTTTTACTGCTCATCGTGAAGAGACTCATTGTAATCCAGGGAGAGCGAAGTTTCTTATTATTTATATGTACACTATATTATACAAATGACTCTGGTGGTCACAAATTGATGTAAAGATAGTTCTTTGATACGCAGATGATACAATGAGGTCAGAAGGGTCCGATGGTCGTATATCTGAAGAAGATGACTTTGAATCGTAAGTTATTGACAAATTCTACTTCAGTTTAGTTTGCTTTTAACACTTTTTTTACCTACACATTAAAAGTTACCAGTTCCATGTAAAATCATTATATGGACCGCATGTTAACATGATCATTCACGACAGCGCCATTGGCGTGACTCTATACTCGACGACTTAGGTATATTCGAGAATCGCCAAACAATTGCACTTTCGCGATCAAATTTTGGCTTGATACCACACCATTTGGCATGTCCGTAAATGGGCTCCTTTTGGGCTGATATACACGCCTTTTTATATAAATGTTGACAAAGTAAATTTTCAATATTCAATGTTTGCAGAAACAGACTTGACGCGGTTAACGAAGAAGAAGCTGAAATTGAGGACACACCACCAACAAGGTATTATTGTTATTTAAAAACTTATTTAGTATCCACCTTTCTTTAGTAGAGTTTTTTTTTATTTATTATGGCAGAATCTGTTTTACACATAAACAGTACCTAATATTCATCAAGATTGTGAGTTTTAAATTTTTTTTTTGATTTTGAGATTTTTGGTTTGAATGACCATCAAACATATTTCTTTAATTATAATTTTAGGGAAAACATTATGGAGACGTCTACTAGCTCGGATCATTCTGTGAACCCCTTGGAAGGTCCCAGTTGGTTGTTAGACGACACGCCTACAGGGTCTAAGGTACGTTAATAATATTGCATATACTACCTTTTGAGTTTTCTTAAGATTCTCAGTACACAAGAGTGTAAGAAGTGACTCCCATTTTCAGTATCAATATTTGAGCACTAATTTTTTATATAGCAGTTTTAGTAAAACAAATTTTTAGGCAGCAAATATAAAAAAAGAACAAAATAAAATTGATTTTTCGCTTCGGAATTCATACTTTGGAATTTGCAAATTTAATTTCTGTATATAAAACAATTTCGAGTTAATTACACATTTATAATGTTGGACCCTCCACACCGAATAGCATATCTATTAAACGTTGAAAAATCACGAAAACGGTACCGGTACGGAAATTACGTGAACGGTACCGGTACATACTTACGCGGGTGGAACTGCAGGAAACAGCTAGTATAACAAGTGCATGGTGTATCTATACATCAGCCACATTAAAGAAATAATGAACGTGCTTTGGGATTGTGAACCTTAATTCAATGACTAACAGTTCAGTTTCCATCACATTCAAATTACTTTTAGGCCCTTTTCGGTAATATTTGTCATTCTAAAATGAACTTAAACACATGTTGTCAAAGTTGATAATTGCGTAATTAGTAATAACGTTTAATTCTCTTTCCATATTGGCTTTAGTATAGCAGTAAGTTTTATATATACCAACTTTTAAACTATCGCGCTGCATACAGTAATATAATTCAACAGGAATTATCCTTACTTCCCTACCAATATTAAAAATGCGAAAATTTGTTTGGATGTATGGATGTTTGTTACTCTTTCATGCAAAAACTACTTAATGGATTTTAATGAAACTACAATAATGTAGCTTATACAGCGGAATAACACATAGGCTATAATTTGTAAAGATAGAGTGTGAATTGTCATTCACGCGGGTGAAACCGCGGGGCACAGCTAGTAAGTTTTATATATGAAAGTGTAAAATAACAGTAAGTTATGTAATAACAGAGGAAGGAGCCGGCCTCCAACACTCCGCTGAACGGCGCGCCGCGAACAAGTGACGTCACTCCAAATAATGATACCACTGTAGCATTGTATACAAACCAGGTAAAATGTGACCAAACTTTTAGAATATAACAGAAAATAATTGATTATATGCACTACGTAAAAAAAAAAAGATCACTATCAAATCACTTTGAAGGTTTTTAATTTTAAATCCATGTGGTAGCTTAATAACTAGTCCAGCAGTAGTACGTAATTTTCTTTATAAAAATCCTGATATTTTTCCGGCTCCAAAAGAGGGAGGTTCTTAATTTGACGGTGTTTTTGTTTTGTCTGCTATATCTTCGGCAATTAGAATTCAGGATCGACTGAAATAATATTTTTCTTTTTCTTCGATACCTTATAGATGGTCCCATATAAATTTCATAAAACTCTGTTCTTTTTTTACATAACGTGTAACCATTTATCTAATATAGTGTTGTCATGTGTCAGGCGGACAGCAGTCCGGCGGGCGCCCGGGCGTTCTCGCCGACAGTGCGGCGGCGCATGCGCACGTCGTCGCCGCCCGCGCTCGCCACGCCGCGACAGACGCAGTACTCGCCGCGACCCGCCTCCAACCGACGGAACAGGTTCCTTACTCACAGCTTATCAAATCAAAAAATCAAATCAACATCAAAAATCATTTATTTCTTTAGCAAAGTAACATGAACAGAATTAGCGATTGGCGCCTCCCTTTAAGCAAAGTAATTATATAGATCTGAAAGCTTCGGTCATCGGTGACTGATGGTTTTGGTACAGCTATTCGTGTTGGTCACCGGTGACAGTCAAAGATCACTAAAGCTACCGAACGTCGATGAAAAAAAGTAGCTCATATAATTCTATATAGTTGTAGTAAGATTACATTTGAGAAATACTCTTTTTCGGTAACAACTTTTGTGTGATTTACACGTGGTACAATCATATCGTTTTCTAGCACAACAAGCCGCGTGCTAAAGGTGTTGGTGGCTAAGATGCGTCTGGACGTGCCGGAGTGCGAGACCCCGGTCAAGCGCGCGCGCTCGCCGCCGCAGCCGCCGCTCGTCGCCTTCGACGCTCCCAGCCCCAACGGAGCCACGGACTCCAGGGTCATCGTGTCGTAAGTCACCGTCATATATCTAGTGTCTCGCCAATTTTAGTACTGAATAACTTATTTTGAGTTGAAATGTAGTAAACTCTCAAAAAGTACTCTTCACACCTTTTGGGTAGATATACCCTTTCGGTGACATCCTGCTTGGAAGCTGTGACATTTCCGCAGAATGAAGAAGAGTTATATGGTATATGGTAATTCTTTTATTTTGTCTGCAGCGAAACCCGTACCCTAGAAGCCGACACAGAAATGCGAACAGAACAGGTGGATAGAAGCATCAGCCGGTGTGAGAGCCGCGAGGGGCGGAGGCGCCGCGGCCTCAGCCAGGACCGGAGCCGGACCTCGGAGCGGGAGCTGGACGCCAGGAACATGACGCAAGACAGCAGGGACAGGTGGGTGTTGCCAGCTCTGTGACAGCACGAGAGCCGCGAGCCTATTACTTTGCCCCGACCTCCATACCGCCCATTATAACTACATTAATGTGGGATCAGATTCATTAGTCAAACAAATTTGATTTATTTTATTTTATACAACTGCTTCTATACGTCCTACTTCTTTTACACCATCACGTCGTTCTCCTGTTTTTCTTGAGTTCCTTCTCCTACATCAACATTCACGTCATCTCAAGCATACATCACTTGTCTCACTCACACTTATGCTTCTGTCTTCATCACACATCTCATGCATCCGTCGCGTTCCATTCCTACATTAATAGTATGATTATATCCCAGCAGCCAGCAGCTGAGCCGGCTGGGCAGCCAGGAGTGCGGGCGCGACAGCGACAGCGGCAGCGGCGGCGGCGGCGACTCCGTGTGCGAGGGCCGCACGCGACGGAACAGGAAGGCCGTCACCTATAAGGAGAAACCGCTCAACAGGTACATACTTACCGAATTTCAGGTCTTACGCAGTAGACGGTGAGGATCACGACCATATTTATTAACTACAGGGTCATTTTCATAGGTCAGGTACCGCATTCGGAGTGCAGTAGATTTAAGCTTAAGCATGAATTTCATTGGTTGTTATCCCGTATTCAGGGCTCTCCGTATAACGACTGAGTTAATGGCCCATGAAAATGAGCCGCAACGATAACTTTTTAAAGTAAGACTTTTGAAGACCCTACAGAAGTTCATATTCTGTATCTATTTGATTTACGAATCAAAGATTTCCCAAAAATATGTTTTCAGTGGTTAATTAGTACATTATCATTGTTTCTGTCTACAGGAAAATGAGGAGATGATCTTTATGAAGCTTTATTTATCTCCTCCGAACCCACTCAAGGCTGAGACTAGGACTTACCTATATTCTACTATATTGCTTACACAATAAACATTTTATAATGCAATACTTGGCGCTGACTCTACCCTAAAGCAGTATATTAATTTATTATCTCATTAACCAACACTTAGCTGATAGAAAATGGGTACATAAGGGTACAAGAATAAACAGACCTTATTTGAATATTGAGATGCATGGCCCGTATCAGACTTTGAATATAACCGTTTACTAATGAAACATGTGAAACACAATGGAAGTATAGTAATATTATAGAACGGGGATTAGCGTAAAGTTATTACAATGGAAGTACTTTTAGAGATGTCATTATAATATCTTCTGCTGGGCATAAGCCTCTTTACACCCTATCCTTTTTACTATTAAATTAGTATTGTTGTAAAGCAGAGTTAGCCCAAATTTAAAACCTCCAATATATAATTTCAAAAGGACTGCTCTAGCCAGTGATCAACATACATGGTCTGCAAGCAGTCGACCGCTCTCGCTCGTCACGTGCGCTCGGCCGCTAGCTTTTTGTTTAGTAGACTGCTTTAAGCAGTCCATGTGTGTATGGCTTAACCATTGTGCTTCCATGCCTAAACATTTTTGTATTTCAATTGTGAAATTTTGTACTAAATTGAACCTAGGCAGGTATATTAAACGAATAGGTTGAGTTATTATTAGAATTTTCTAGTGTGAATACCAGACATGTATTTATTGGAGTATACTCTGTTCCAAAGGTTAAAGGACAATGGCAGATTTCGGGCCACTCAATAAATTCACGCGGACACAAAGCTTTTACCTACAACAATTTAAATATAAATTACTAGCTTCTTAAAAAATGTTTAGTTATTATCTAGAACTTCACCAAAAAAATAAATTAATAAGTAATCATTTTATTTATCATGTTCCCGGCTTATAAAAGTGTGAATAATTTATTTTTGAGAAGTTCTATGCAAAAGTGGAAAACACAGAAAAGCTTCTGACATTAAACTTAACAAAAAAACGTGAGAATTTTCACTGTCCGTGAAAAAATAAATATTGGGCCTAAGTTACTATGGACATCTGACATTAGTCCTTTCGTTTAGATATGTTGTCTATGACATACATATAAATAAAATTTAGATGAATTTGTATTTCTGTGTAATATTAGTATCTATACTTTTTTATTTACAATTCAATACTTACTTAAATCTAATCTTTGTTTGTTCTTGTATTAGATTTGTATTTGATGATGTGAATGTTTAAAATGTGTAGATTACTGTAGAAAATGTATGAAAATAAACTTGTTATGTAGAAATCTGGATAAACATATTGATGTCATTGTATTAAAATAAAAAACTTGTACCTAATTGAAAAAATGATTCAAGTTGTTTGTTTCATCGAATCCGTATTACTCGCTATATAATGTAAAATAGACCTTATTGCTAAGAACATTAAATCTAAATTTATTGATTCGTAAAGTTCAATTTAGTTTCTTTCTGTTTGGATAGTGAATGTTTGCAATCCTGGTGTAAATTTTGTTTCATCTTACTACCTTATGTTAAATTAATGTATAATATGTGGTAAGACCCAAATAGAGTAAATTTTTAATACTCCCAAATCATGTACCACGTGGGATATAGATATTAAAGTTGTTAAGGTAATATGTACTTAATGTATTAGAGATGAAGGTGTATTTTATATCAAAACAATGACTTTAATAAATGCCGAATACCATCGACGGAAACTGTAAATATTCTGAAACAAAAACAATTTGGTATTTGTGCAACTTTGTAATGTCTATGGTATAATTATGTCTTGTAAGTCTTTCTATTATCAAAAAAATGCTAAAAAATGTACTACATGGCAATTAAAATAAATATTCGATCAAAAATATCGAACAGTCGGCGCATTTAAGTATGAATATTATGAATATAAACTGCAACAGGTCAATATCATGCAGTTCTCTCTCTGCGGCTCTGGTTTTTGGCTGGTCATTGACCATACACGACGTTTAAAGTATTGTATAGTTTGATTTATTAAATTATTTAATAAAATAGATAGTACTATATGTCGGTATTAGGTACTTCTTCCCTTTCCGACCCTGGAACTAACTTGCTTTTGAGAACTTAATAATTTGACGGCAATCGTTGGCTAGAATATGTCGGGGTTGTTAAAAATTTGGAAACTGATATTTTGATGTAAATGTAATGAAACATGTTAAGTTAAAGGTAATCGTGTAAATTGCATACCTGATCCGAAAACCTAATAAAACAAGCACCAGGCCACATTATGTAATTTATGTTCGTTTAATATAGTCGCCGACTCACTGAGCGAGCAGCCTTGCGGCCCTCATGAAGGAATGATCGTTTTTCTAATGGAGTAGTATTAGTAGTAGTATTTCTAGTAAGATTTCATTGTATACATCAGCAAATATGTTCTTGACTGATAAATATGTGTATAGTGTATGTATGTAATATCAATAAAATACTATTAATAAATCCTTTTTGTGTCTACTTACCTCCTTTAATACAAACAATAATTAAATTATTATATAAACTAGCTGTGCCAGCGACTTTGTTTCGCGTGGATGACGAAACTTATCAATGAGTTTTTTAAAATAATCCTTACAGCATGATTCAGTATTCACGCGCGATGGCTTATTAGCGTATTTCATGATTAAGTATGGTGTTTCTATACCGATTTCTATGATTCTTTTTTATTGAAAGTAATAATGTTAACTTTTTTTAATTAGGGATGAGTGAGAGTATTATAAACGTAAGAGTAAACAAATATAATCAGAAAGCTCCGAACTACTAAGCTATCGGGAGTTACACGTGTTATTGTGAGTCAACCATAAAAGATAGACATATGCTGTTGTAAGATATTTTTTATATAATTTTATTAGAACATTTCCGTCATACCTGATTTCTATGTAGCTTTAACCATTAAGGCTGCACACGCGACGGAAGCTTAAAAAATGGAGTAACTTCTCCCGTTTTCTCAACATTTCCCTTTACTGCTCTGCTCCTATTGATTGTAGCGTGATGAAAAGTACCTATCCTGCCCAGGAGTATGAAGAATATTTGTACTAAGTTTCGTTAAAATCCGTCGAGTAGTTTTTGTTTCTATAAGGAACATACAGACAGACAGACAAAAATTTTACTGGTTGCATTTTTGGCATCAGTATCGATCACTAATCACCCCCTGATAGTTATTTTGAATATATATTTTATGTACAGAATTGACCTCTCTACAGATTTATTATAAGTACCTATAGATATAACTCCCGGCAAATAACTTGGCAAGATTTTGACGTAGTGGGGGTAAACCCGCGCATATTCGACCTAACTCACCAATCTCTAATCGACTCAGTCGACGAACGCACCAATCGCGCGCTCGGATCGGCGACTCGGTCGACTAACGCACCAATCGCGCGCTCGGATCGGCGCTACCGCATACCCCGCGACCCGCTTGACCACCAAATAGACCTAAAAAACGATTTCTGCGCATCTAACGACTCTTGCCAAGTTATTTGCCGGGTGTTATAACTTATTTTCGTTTGCAAACGATATACCCTGCGACTTAGATTGTCAATCAAAAGGAAGTCTTATAGATATTGAAATAAGGGTTAAATTATCAGAAATCTCACAGCTGTAAATTGGTGTAATGTTATAATTATTAACATTTAAACATTCAAAGTTTATTTAAAATAAACGATATATACTTATAATAATAGGACAACAATACGCACAGGAGTATGTACGAGCATCTAAAAATTACTACATGGCTAACAGGGACATTCATATAAATACAGTCCGGCCGCTGATCAATACGTTCCTGACAAATGGTCAACAGGTAGATAGAACTTTAATGTGGCGTAGAATTTATTACTAGTCATACTAGTTTGCCAGCTGTCATTCTAGTTAAGCTACGTTTACGTTACGTTCTTTAGTATAAATAAATTACTATCACTTATTAGTCCTTTAAATTAATTATATTACATGGTTTTTTAATTCCCTTATCAAATCAAAATCAACTGACACGTGTCAGGAAAGCATTCTTTCAGCGGCCGAATTATATATTGTATACATAAATTACTAACTACCCGTATGTTCTTCAATTCCATAAAGACTCTTTAAAGAATTTATTTTTCGCAAGTTGCCTATTGCGGTAAGGCGTGCACGTTCAATTAACGCAATAGGCAAATATTTTATTAAATTACTTAACTTTAAAGACATTAGGCCGCTGGATATTAATAATAAATCTTGAACTAAAGAAATATAGCCATTCTCTTCTTAGCGTTCATACGCACTATGCGGCTACCCGCATATTGCGTATGAACCCTTACTAACAAACAAGGCTCAATGGATTGGAATAATATGAATCATAATCAATTTTTAAGTATTGTCTATTAATAATCCCTTTTTTTTAATACTAAAATTCTGTGAAGACATTTCACATTTTTATTGATCAAAGATCAGTGTTGCTAGTTATCACAATTCTTAAAAACTTTCGACTTGACAAAGGTTGCCAGCACCTTTAAAAATAAAATAAAACCAAAAGAAAATGGAAATAAATTTTTAATCGCTACAACTAAGTTACTTAACATAATAAAACAAGGAATCAGTTACATTTAGGTACAAATTAAATGGAGTACGTAAATAAATAAAACTCATTATGGCTAACTCATATTAAATGTCGAGAAAGGATATTGGCGTAGAATTCTCATCAAAACCATACTTCAGACAAAGTATAAAATAACTTTGTCGAGTGATCTGTACTTACTATGACAGTCGAGAAATCCCATACATTTTATGTACAGTTTTATATTAAATTTACTTTTCCTATCGAATTTCTGATGAGGTTTAACAGCGTTTTTTGAGCGGCTAACACGGAATTTTTAATTTATCATGGGACTACGAGATTGAGAGTTATTTTTTTTATCTCTGGCATTTAATAAATTGGGTTCAGTTGACGGGAATCCGAGCAATTAAAGACACACCCGTGGAATAAGTTTTCTTGCCACCATCCTATGTACACAAGTGACATTTCTACAAGAAGGTAGAAATCGCTCAAATGTATGGAAATGTCAATTTGACGAGCCACTTGGCTTAGACTTGTCACTTCCATACATTTTTGAGGGATTCGATCAGCGTTAATGGGCCTGTAGAAATGTCACTTGTCTAGAAGAGCTGACTTACGCCTGCCCCTTTTCTAGTATAACAAATATTAAATTAGGAGTCCTACATTATATTTCCTTTCCATCTTTAGGGCTACTTCTCAGTATTTCTGTAACTCTAGCACGGTATAGGACACAGTATAGGTACTATTATGTACCAACATAATCTTACATAGGAAGAGAGAAGTAAATAGTCATATGTATATCATATATGCAGGCTGGTCATACACAAGTTTACATGTAAAATGTCTGAAAGATTTTGATATAACGTTAAATAAACCAATTATATTGTACATAATAATATTAAAATCGGATCGCGCTGGTAACTCAGATAGTAGTATGTTCAAATGACAAATTGCACTAATGAATAGTACAAAAGATAGGACAAGTACGTGAGTAAAAGAGATAGCTATAAGTTGAGGTTAAATTTTATGACAGTAATTGAACTAGACAGCATTTTGTCGCGTCAATGGGCAATTACATATAACATTAGTAATATTTAATATAAAGAAGAAATAATACTTAATAACATTTTGTACGTCAATGACTTAGTTTCTATTCAAAGGTCGTCTGATACTAAAAAGAATGTAACGATACGACTGGCCCCCAATTTTCATTCAAATAACACTGGTAAGTTTACTAGATATTTAAACAATCAAATCCGAACTTACTATAGAAACAAGAATTATCACATTTTCAATAACTATTTTTTGTTTTGGTCTATCGCTTGCTGTAACTTAACAACCCCACTATACAAGTGACATTTCTACAACGATTAAATGGATATCGTTTAAGTGTATGGAATTGACATTTCTTTTCGACATGTCAATTCCATACATTTGAGTGACCGTTATGTAACTTGTAGAAATGTCACGTGTCTAGATCGCTGTTTGGTTGATATCGAGATTAGCGCATTTAGTTTTGACATAACGACGGTATACTAACATATTTCCAGTATGCCAGACATGATACATGTAAACTATGTGTTGCGTGTGTTACTGCGCGGGCTTGTCGGGCGGCGTGGGCGCGGGCGCGGGCTCGGCCGGGTGCAGCGTGATCGTCGCTGTCTGCTCCGGCGCGGGCGCGTTCTCTACCTGGGAATGCAATAAAAATTATTGCTTAAAATATCGAATAAGGCATTTTATTCTCATATCAGTCCCTCCGTGAGCCTAGTTTTGGTGTTAGTCGCGTTTTTTCGAGTTTCAGAAGCCATTTCCGCGCTTCTATCAGGACGCCCGTACTATGAAAAAGTGATCCTCGTCCTAATGGAAGAACTTTTACGGCCCATACCTACTTCTCTGGCTTCCGCTATCTCCAAGTGCCAAACGCAGTGTTCAGAACTGACTTACTCCTCTTGTCTTCCTTGTACCGGATTGAGTTGTAGTTTTTTATTACTGTAAGGGTTTTTTATATGAAAAAGTTTATTTACTTGGGTCTCGGTGCGGGTAGGCTCGGCGGTGCCGTGCACCGGGCAATCGTGCGTGTGCTCGTGCGCGTGGTGGTGGTGCTTTTCGCGCTTCTTCTCGACGTGCCCGAAGCAGTGCTCGCAGTCGTCGTCGCTGCTGTCCTCAGAGTCCGACTCACCGAACTTCTTTGGCTTCTCGTATATGCAGCAGCCTAAAAATTGAGTTTCAATAATTGTAACGGTCTGTTACCTCAGTTCTACTCATGCGCTTAAACTTTTGGAAAATGTACGAAGTGTGAGGCCATGTGAGGCCGTCACATTAATCTTAAACTCATCATGCCTGAACATCAATGCTAGGAAAATTATTAATTCCTTGGAATAATCATTTCCAATTATTTTTTCTCTTTTGTCGAATAAATTTTGAATAGTGTTTAAAAAGTCCTATTTTGGAGTTTAATTTGTTTTATCTTAATACGACCTACTCAGTCCAGATGACTATGTTCTATGTGTACCTACTTACATTTAGACTTCTTCTTATTCATGTTTTCATTGTCGACCGTGTCCTCGGTCCACACGACCTTCTTCCGCGTCTGCGTGCGCGTCGGTCGCAACGTTATCACAGCTACGCGTTCTAGAGTGTCCTATAGACAACAAACTATTAAATAATGGTCACAATATAGACATAAGAATAATAGGCATGATGAGTAATTTTTATTTTTATGTCCATCTTTTAGATAATAAAAAAACATTAGACACGTATTTTTTATTTTGTCCCGTAAACAAAGAATTATGAAGATACAGCGAGTACAATTCTTGCGTGACGTCACGTCCAAGCACAAATTGTACCTACCCGTGACGTCACAAGCCCCACTCCTGAACTTTAAAGCGGTTTATCTTCGTATTATTTTTATTGATTTGATAAAAGAAAAAATACTATGTACGTGTCTATTATATTTTATTTATCCAAATGGCGGACTAGATAAATTTTGACTTTTCATACCTAGTCATCGGGAAGATGCGATGAGAAAGGAAGCACATAAATATTGTCCTGGTATTAAAAGAATAAACACTGATGATGCCGTAAGTTTACATTAAAGAAGATTATTGGTTTGTGTTGTAAATCCGCAAAGTGGGTGCAGAACTCCAGCAAATGACGCATTTTCAAGTAATTCGGCAAAAAAAAAAACCGATAAACTGGATGTATTTTAACATTTGCCTAGGTAACTATGCAAGGGAGTTTTCAAATCTTATATATAAAATTCTCGTGTCACAATGTTAGTTACCATACTCCTCCGAAACGGATTGACCGATTTTTATGAAATTTTATATGCATATTCAGTAGGTCTGAGAATCGGCTACTATCTATTTTTCATACCCCTAAGTGGTAGTAGGTAGGTAGTAGGCAGGTGCTAGGTAGAAAAAATTGCATTGCAACGCATGCCGGGTACAGCTAGTATCTTTATATTAGTTTACAATTATTTTTACATCCCCGATGGACGACGACGTATAGCCAATAACCCTGTACTTAAATGTTACAACGGTCCCTGGCTCGCATTCTTGTTTATCGCTTGAAGTTTTGAATTTGATCCGAGTAATTTAAGCGTCCGTTTATGACACCCCGTGAATGAGAAACCCGTCGTGCGCAGTACGCAGCTGGTGTTTAATAAAGAATTTAACTATAGAAAGTGATATAAGTATTATCATATCAGAGGGGCTCGTGGCTAAGTGTAAGCCGTACGGTTTGACCGATAATACAGGTTAAGCCGCGCCCGCCGCGGTTGGTCCGTGGATGGGTGACCATTTATAACATACCGAGACCCCTCAGTGTTTCGGAAAGGACGTTAAATAGTAGGTCCCGGCTGTCATAAATAGATCTTTGGCAGTCGTTAAGTCAATTCTGACAACCATTCTTACTATGGGATACTGTGTTTCCCAGTTAAATGGGTTGTGGAGGTCAGATAGGCAGTCGCTCCATGTAAAATACGGTATTCAGCTGAATCCGGTATGACTGGTAGCCGACCCCAACATAGTTGGGAAAAGGCTCGGGAGATGATGATAAGTATTATCATAGTGGTTTAGCCCGTAGTTCTGTTCGGATTTTGCAGCAAATTATTTATTAGGCTAAGGCCACACTACGGTTTTTTTCCGCAATCGGTAAACCGTGAAACCGCAAAATCGCCCTAGACGCACACAATTCGGTTAAAAATCAGTCGCGGAAAATAACCGGCCGCTTCCATTAGTTTCCTTTACTCACAAAATCAGGCGGTTAAAATCCGCGGCGGTATAGCCGTAGTGCGGCCTTTGTCTTACTGTCCAAAATAAATTACATCTCAGGATAAAATACTTACACTATGTATAAAATAAAACAACCCTTCCTCTTACTATTGTTTTATCTCCTGTTTAAAAATAAATAAAAAAAAAGTTCTAAGTCGCTTCCAAGGTTTCCTAATTGAATAATACTATTGTGTGTACAAAATGTAATTCCATTAAGTACTTGTGTCTTGTCGTGTTCATACTATTATCTTAGGTACACAAATGGATTCAGTGACAATCCTTGTAAACATAACTTGTGTATTTAAATTATGATAAGTTGTTGGTACACAATGTGTGCGCATTTATCAGTCGTATCTTGTACGGTAACTAGTAGCGATGTTCGCTTATTTGCAGATTCATAAATAGTAATGTTTTAATTATGTAAACGAGGAATAGAAATTTCGACCTTATTTATTTTGTTATAGGATCACGAAAGATGAAACACGGTATATCTTATCATTTATTTAGAATGTGCATTACAGATCGTATTTAATACTCTAGAATAATAAAATAGATACCATTGTATAATAAAAAATAATCTGGCAGTTAAAAGACTCTGTAAAATTATACTTACTACCCCTGCTCACAGTGTTTTTGTACTATTTGAGTATTATATTACAATGTCCCAGTTAAAAACGTTACTAGTTTACAAGAAATATCTCTTTTAAAAACAAAACGTATAAAATATATTTAAACCAAACACCCAATGACAACCATTATCGCACAACTTTATCATCTAAAAGACCATTAATCTTCTTCTCATGGTATCCTAGAAAATTGGAGAGTATATCCCTTGTGTGCTGGCCTAGCTTCGGAGGAGCAGTCCTGGCTTCATTACCCCCCAGTTCATACACCGTGGGCGGTCCCACCACCTTCACAGTTCCAGCGTCAGGATGGGGCAACTCTTTCACCAGCCCGATAGCATTGACATGCTCGTCCTCAAAAACGTCTCTCATCTTATTAACAGGACCATTTGGAAACGTGGCGTTCTTAAAAACAACCGCCCATTCCTTAGTAGTTTTAGTTTTAATAACATCGCTTATAATTCTCACGATTTCATCTCTATTTTCGACTCGATTCGAATTGTCTTTGAATCTGTCATCGCTAATTAATTCTTCTTTGTTGATCAATTTGCAGAAGTCTGCGAATTGCGCGTTAGATCCTGTTCCTATGACCATGTGGCCGTCTTTTGTTTTGAATGCTTGGTAGGGGACTAGGTTGGCGTGAGCCGTGCCCCAACGTTGGCCTTCGATGCCACAGTTTAAGTATATGGTGGCTATGTTGATCATGCTAGAGATTTGTGTGGAGAGGAGGTTGCAGTCTATCTTCTGTCCCTTGCCGGTCTTCTGTCTGTAGTAGAGGGCGGTCATGATGGCGCCGAACGCGTGCAGGCCGGTTGTGACGTCAGTGATGGCCACGCCAGCCTTCACAGGGTCACCGTTACGTTCGCCCGTAGAGTTGAGGAATCCTCCCATAGCTGATGCTATGACGTCATACCTGAGGAAATGTTTTAAATCAGGTGGTTAAACCATCTAGAGTATTTAAAAATATTTATAAAAAATCCAAATAGATGTATAGACCAATTTATTGAAGAATTATATTTTATTGTTCATCTATAATGTATAGTAAAAAACAATTATTTTTCATTTTTGTTGGTATGTATAAAAGCATATAGTATATTTAAAAAGCATAGTTATGATGTAACCATTCTGCCCTCCCAATGTTTACAGCCTGATAAGATGATTCAGTCTTGATAAGATAACAATATTTATGTTGATAAGAATAATTAAGTGAGATGTTGTTTTTAGGTATAGTTTTTTTAGTTTTAAATACTTTTAACATGAGTATGTTGAAGCTTTAAAAAATGTTCCATCCTTTGTATAGTTTTTTGCAAAACTTTAATAACTATAAAACCAGAAAATATGATTACATTATGTAGTATAATAATGTTATTATAGTTAGCTTAAACTTTCTCTACTTCTTCAAGACATTCTATGTTTCTTGGTAAAAGTAGGGTGTATCTGTGATCATTAGATATTCAGATTGTTGAATGTCTCTGTTATGGTTATACTGGTGGGTATAACAAATAAAGATTTTAGTTTAATGCTTATTTAGACAGATACCACTCACCCAGGTTTCTTAGCATATGGTCCTGTAGTGCCAAAGCCAGTGATAGCACAGTATATGAGCTTTGGATTGACCGTCTTCAGCTTCTCATAGCCCACACCGAGCTGGTCCAGCTTGCCCGGCAGGAAGTTTTCTACTAACACATCACATTTCCTTGCCAAGTCATATACCACCTTCTTGCCTGAAATTGTTATTTATAGGTAGTAACAAAAAAAAGATTTGATGAAGATATGTAGTGGTATATGTATGATAATAATATTTCAGGACAACTCACACGCGGTTATCTGATCCCAAGCTAAGCTTCGGGCGTGGGTTATGGTAACCAGACAACTGATAAACATACTATATATTTCTAAATACATACATATTATAGATAAATTACACCCAGACACAGAACAAATGATCGTGCTCATCACAAGACAAAGATTTGTCTTGGGTGGGAATCAAACCCACAACCTCCAGTATAGCAGTCAGGGTCACTTACCACTAGACCAACAGGCCCATCTGTATATATATAAGATATGTTTATGTGATTGTAATTTTAAATTAAATATATTCTATTTTGTGTGTTTGTCTTTATTTTGGGGTTTTCATGGAAATTTCCCTTCATATGTTGTGGATAACAAATTTGTTTGTCTTCCTTTATCAATTTCTTTGAATAAAACTAAGTGTATATAACCAACTTGAAGCCTTGAAGATTATTGACCAGATATGTTGGATGCAGGTCAAAGAGTAAAATGATATTGATAGTAGGTATATTACATATTTTATGTAGACATAATAACATTTATGTGTATTTGGGTGGTTTTAGTATACATGTTTAGTTACTTTTGCAATTTAGATTTAGAACTGACTTACCTTCTTGTGTCTTCAAATCAATACAAATACTCTTCTTATTTCTGTTCACAGATAGAAAGTAAAACGAGTCTTTATTCTCTTTAATGAACGGCGGACCCCAGCGTCGGGCTTCGTCGCCGTCGAAACTTTCAACTTTGATAACATTAGCGCCCAAATCCCCAAGAGTCATGGAACACACCGGGCCAGCGATCACTCTACTCATATCTAACACATTCACATCACTCAGTAAACCCGCTTTCGATGAGAACTCATTTCTAGAACCAACAAACTGCGTTCTAAGGACGAACGCACCGATTTTTCTCAAACCTTCCATAGCGACGTTGTAAATACAACAAAATTAACTATCCTACAATTGTAATTTAAACAGTTATCACTATCACGTATTAAATGATCAAATAGAAGAGATAAGGAATACCACAACAACATTGGGGATTACCTCTTGTATTTGTGGCGGGACGGTCGCGACCGCGGTGCTGGTGGTAGCCATTTCTTCGGGTCTTGCTAAAATCTGTCGCTCTCCCATCAAACAGAACTTCACAAGAGATATATATTCACATTATTCGTTTAAACTGAAGGCTCTATATGCCTCGGAGACCGCAACAATTTTACACCTTTTCCTTTTTAACCTGTTCATAGAACTGTCAAGTGTCAAATTATGACATGACGACATGACTCACTGACATATTGGCATGTCACACATTTTCATTACTTTTTATTAGTATTTAGTAAGATAAATTAAATGTTACTTTCCATTTTGTACCAAGTGTGTTGTGTAACCTGTACAAATAATATTTATTAATAAATAATACAAAAATATTATAAGGTCTAGTATTTCTTAGAAGGATCTCAAGAGGAGAGTTTACAGTTAATTTCGCTAGATGGCAGTAAAAGTATGGAACATACGCGCTATGGTTGGTTTTGTTGCTCAACGTTTCAGCCTAGTGTAAACAGTTCGCTCTACATTAATTATTCATTGAACAATAATGTTCCCGTTAACACAGTTTGAAAAACATATAAAAAATCAAATAATTTATTTTATTTGACTTATTTTATAAATTCTGTAAATGAAGAAGCAGTTCATGTGTTCAATAAACAATAATAATAATAATAAATACGTCGTTTTGCCCAGCTTAAACCAAGAATAATGTTGTAAATCAGTTTTTTATTCTTTACGAGAATCGAACCTTGTCTTACCTAAAAGCCAGCTATACTACATGGTCCACTTGTAGTTATTCTATATGTTTGGCTGTTTTGTTTTTTAATCATAGGAATGGCATTGGTGGCATTGGTAACCATATATGCTAGTCATCTTAATTTTCATAACATGCTGAAACAGACTGGTAAAAAAGACAAAAACGTTAATAAATATATCTACCTAAAAACGTTTTTTTTTGCAATTTCATCGAGATGTGTTGTTCTTTAAAAGTAGGTAGGTATAGTGTCTATAGATACATATTGTATAGCGTCTAACTCTTAAAGTCCGGTGAAGCAGTCAAAGCCTGCGCTCAGGCGAACTGCAAAGATCTCTACCAAAAAGAAAAAAAAAAAAGCGTCTAACTCTTGTTTTGCAGAAAATCAAAATAACACAGTTCGTTTCTGTACTCCTCTATGCCTAGGTAGATAAATACCTATATGGCATTTTAATTTAATAAACTAATTTAATCTCGAAAACTCTTCAATTTGCTCCAAAAAACTATCCTCTGTAATACTAATTAATAAATATTTATTTTCCGACATTCCCTTCGTGCGTTCGGTCGGTTCGGTCATTGCATCTTATTTTTTTTGTAAACCAAAGTACGATGCCGTGAAAATAAAGTGTTTGAACCCGACAAATTCTTTGGAATAATTCCAGGCGACTGCTTGCCGACAAAAAATATCACAGCTCAGAAATAAAATGAAAATAATTGCGAACGGAGCGCGGTGATTTTTATAAACGGAATGATTGACGATTTCTCGTACCTATGTATAACGCCAATAGATTTTTGTCAATTACTGTAAATATACGAGAATAGATTGAAATACCTACCAATTTACCTGTTTGGTAGATTAGAAGTTGTTTTACATAAAATCTGATGCGAAATCGACTGAAGAGCTGTCGCTTTACGTAAAATATGGTCATGTGTAGGTAGAATATAATTTTATTTGGTGGGACGGGATGCTAGCTTAGATAGCTTCCAGCCCTTTTACTTAGCCTTGGAAAAGACTACGCATATTGTATGCAGTTTACAGAACATGGTTATAAAAACATGCGCTTTAAAACCGTATGCACAGAGAGCTGTAGACATTAAAATTTGAGATTTAACTTAGTAGGATACAGACATTTTTTGATTTTAACACTTATTTAGATACAAATAGGTACATTTGTCCTAGGAATAAGATGTGTGTGACTGAAAAACCGCTTTTCTGTATCGTGTCGTGTCTTCGAATTTAAAAATATTTTGTGAATCATCACACCTAGCTCAGAGTTAGCGCTTCACATGTCCCTTTATAAGTCTATAAGTATAATATAACCTTCTTACTAAATGATAATGTCTAGCGGTTTGTTTACGAAGTTTGTTCGCGAGTGCAGCAACAGAATAAGCTTCTATTTCTGGCAATTTATTGTGGGCGACTATAATCTGCAAAATCTAGGCAAACGGCTTTGCATTTACGTTTACCTTTACTCCCTATTTCTAAATACCCGATGTCAGTCTGTCTTTCTACAGTATTTAACTAATTTTGTACGATGGTACAAACAAATGCAAGTCCTTGTTTTGTTTTTGAAAACAAATTTACTTTATAATACAAGTGACTTGAACTTTGTTTCTCATTGTGGAAAATAGCTGATCGAATCTGACTGGCCTGTTGGTCGAGTGGTTAGTGTCCCTGACTACTATACTGAAAGTCGTGGGTTCGATTCAAACCCAGTACACTTTGTGTGATGAGCACGTTCATTTGTTCTGTGTCTGGGTTTATTTTTTCTATAATCTGGTTACCATACCATACTACAAGCTCTGCTTAGTTTGGGATCAATGACCGTGTGTGTTTTGTCCCAAGATAGGTATTATTAATAATTTTAGAGATTATGCGCTATGTGAAATCCATGTATGCCAATCAAGAAATGATGTGTAGTGCCATGTTTTGTAATTGGCTGTATCATGTTTTATTCATTAATTTGTATATGAATTTGTGTTTTTCATTGCGTTACTAAATTGTATTCGTAAACTGATTAATTAAGTCACACTAACTACATGACCAATAAGGAGATCCTTTCGTGTGTATTTTTGTTTGCTTTTAGGGTTCATCTACACTTAAAAGCAAAAAACCTTTTCTAAAAAATCTTTTATTTAAATGCTGAAAAAAAAATCTCTTAACATTTTAACTTAGGTTAGGTACTTATAGCCTTTATAAGATTAAAGAAGCTTGTCGCGCGAATTACTTGCGTAAATTCGACACGAATTCATGAACCGTTTGACTGTGGGAACAATTAACCTTAGATGGTAAGATGCAGACATATCCACTGATATGCATGAGCTCTACAGACTACACACTACACTACAAGTTAACTAGCCCTAGGTACAAGTTAACTATGATCTCCAAGGCATACCTACCTACTGCGAAAGTTTCCCTTGGTGCAAGTGTAAGCCATTTAAGTACTTTGGATACGTTTTCGTACGAATTCCATTCGTACGAAAACGTACGAACACGCACGAACATTCCCGACCTTCTGAGTAATATGAAAGCGCTCACACTGCGCGCGAGTTAGTCGTACGTATACGTACGTGTAAGTCCGACGTCCGAAATCAATCCGAACTTGTTGGGATTTTATTACACGTTCGTACGTTCATCATCAAAATGTATGCGTTAACACCGGTACTCGTGTCTATTTGACGGAGAAAAACGTATTCAGTGTGCGCACTCAATTCGTACGAACAGTGTTCATACGTTTACGTACGATATAATTCGTATCCAAAGTGAGCGCAGCCTAATGTGGAGATGATGCATCGCAGTCACGCGCGGCTAAAAGCGCGCGCGCGGCGCGGCGGCGCTCACTCTGCTCGCAGCATGCTCGCTCCAGCCCTACCGCTCTCATAAACTTTGTATTTGTAACACGGCGATCATCGGTAAAATCGGTGAGCACAGGTAATTTTTCTCTCTCCTTACGGTATAAATAAGTAAACTTGAGAGTGCGTCGTCTTATGGGTTACACATAACTGTCAGAACAACGCGTCATTTTATTAACATGTCGACTAAACTGTCCCCGCAGAATGCCCAGAGTACTAAGATACGCTGCCACTCTGGGAGTCTCCTTTCATGCACCCTCTTAGGTGACGCTTACAAGAAGATTTACGGTGCTGCGCCGCAACTTCTTAATGCTAAAAAAAATTATCACTTACGATTCTAATCGACAGGTGCACCGAACACAAGCGAGCTGCCTCTAGTGAATAAAACCATTCCACGACTCGTCCATTCGTAGCGTTTGGAAGAAGTGGGTCTCTAGTTTTTTACATTAATTTACAGATTCAACAAATCGATATGTACCTAAGAGCTCTTACACACGAGCGGCATGTTGCCAATTGCAGAGGTAACTGCAGTCGTCGACGCGTCAACGGATGCCGTCGACGATTGTTGCCGACATTTCAACTTCGGAAAACTGCAGTTACCTCTGCCGTTGGCAATATGCCCGTCTAGATCTGGCGCATGGCTCTAGCATGAATACCGCCGTCCGTGAGCCGTACGCGCGCTGTTCGCGAACAGCTCGGGCGTTGCGCGTCCGCCAGATCTGGACACACCCTTAGTGCACACCACGTTATGCAATACCTTAAAATTGTATGCAAATGGATAGGGAACCAGAAGGAAGATTTTCTGATTTGCACTTAAAAAATTCGCTTTATTAAATGAATGAGACTTTCATTCAAGCCATTCGCCTTCCATGTAGCGTATTATTGCTTCATGTTACAGAATTAGTTCCGCGCAACATTAACAGACTTATTAATGATTTCGATTCTAAATTATTTTCCTAACATGAGTGCGTATGTTACGTGTAATGTGGAGGTGACGCGTCGCTGTTATCGCGCGGCTAAAAGCGCGCGTGCGGAGCGGCGGCGCTCACTCTGCACGCAGCATGCTCGCTCCAGCGCTACGGGTGCTCGCGAGCGTCGCCGCGGTGCTCGCACTGGCGCTCGCGGAAGAGTTTTGCAACATTGCAACGATCGGTGACTTCGGTGAGCACATAAAAGAATATACTCCTTTTGAGATGTGAATAAAAACAATAAAGGTCATAGGTATACGCTATCTATTGCACGAGCCTACTCGAGCTTGGCGTCCCTTTTTTTGCAGCTTTGTCATTCAGTGTAAATCACGGGTTATGTTCTTCTAAGCCATAATTTAGACCATATTTTTTTAGACAATGGCCAAAAAATACAAATAAGTACTTCGATTGTGTTTATGGTGCGATCATAACTGGCTGGCACCGGCGATAAGTCGGTGGCACGTTGCCGCAGCGGTCTCGCTCCGACGTTTTACTCACAAGTTATATCCATGACATGCAGCACAAGGAGATTTGCGTCGTCACCGCGCCGCACCTGCACTGCGGACTACGCTGCACTGCGCTGCACAGGCTGTACTGTCACAACTTTGCAGTGTTGCATCAACATCCTGACTAACTTACATCATCATTTACCTATTTTTGTGATTTCATCATCAGGTGGTGACGAAGAAAGTACATTTACGAAAAGGGCGTCTATCTTGACGGGGAAGCAAACTCTGGACTTAGGTACAATTCATTGTTTAAGCTATCCGTGGGAGCCACTGGGGCTGAGGGTGACTGCGTGCGACCAGGACAAATACCCTCAAGTGCACCTGCTAGGGATGTCGGGCAGGATCATCCGCTTGGGAAAGCTTTATAAAGCGGCCAGCGTCAACATAGCAATAAAATGTAATCTCAATGCTGCGAATGCTGATTCTGAAATGGAATATGTATAAAGGGTTTTAGAGCACGCTTAAAAACTTAAATGTTCTTAGTTTTATAATTATTAGGTCACTACTACTATTACTTTCTCATCGGTCATGACTTGTGAGGTAACTACTTATTAATACATTGTTTTAAAATGTGAAAATGCTTAATTATTTGTACGATGTTATCTATAAAAGCAATAAATACGGAAAATTAAAATTTGCAAGTATTTAAATTATTTCGTTCTGTTGCCTACCTGACAATTTTCAGACTATGCTCAGTGATAAATATACCCAGTCCTTTGCTAGGGTTACGTGAGGATAGTGCAACACCCTGCACCTAATCTAAAGGGGGATGCAACATGCCTAGACGGTATACCTACTAGAGAAAAATGATAAAAACACACAGTACGAATTGGAGGCAGGAAATTGTAAACATGTGGAAGTTTGAAACTTTCTAATGTATCATCATCTCCCGAGCCTTTTCCCAAATATGTTGGGGTCGGCTTCCAGTCTTACCGGATTCAGCTGAATACCGTATTTTACATGGAGCGACTGCCTTTTTTTTTTTTTTTTTTTGTCAGGTGAAACTCATTTATGAGCCAGCCTTGCATCCCCAGGGGGTTGAGGATGCAAGAGTCCGGGCTTCCAGAGCCTTGAGAAAGGCTCCGACTACTCCGGCAAAACACCTGGTGCCATCCTTCGCCTTAGTGGCGGCGTTACGGGTCCAACCGAAGTCTTAGCACCATAACGCCCCCGGCGACTGCCCGCTTAGTGGCGGGCCCGACATGACCTCCGCCCTATGTAGGAAGGAGGACAGCGGAGGCAGTGCATGGCACTACACCACCCCCACCCAGCAAGGAAGGAGACGCGTGCAATGAAGGCTGAGGGACCCCCATCCCCGCCCTCTGCGTCCCCCTCTGGGCAGATCTGGCTACGGAGGTTCTCGTCCGCGCCCTACCCGCCCGCCGTCGGCGGAGCAATGGAGCGGAAGGGTCAGCCTCCCGCTCGCGCTCCGAGGTCTCTTTCTGCGAAATGACGATCTCGCAGAAATGTGACACTGCCCGCCAGACGCAATCGTCCGCGAGCATGGCATTAACCACACCCGCGAACGAAAGGTCCGGGCCAACAACCCCACGCAGGGCACGGCGCTCCGCCTCGAAGGCAGTGCAGACCTCAAGGGTGTGCTGCGCCGTGTATGGAGCGACTACCTATCTGACCTCCACAACCCATTTTTACTGGGTAACACAGTATCCCATAGTATGTCAGAAATTCAGAATTGACTTAGCGACTGCCAGAGATCATAATATGACAGTCTGGACCTACGGCTTAACGTGCTATCCGAGGCACGGAGAGGTCTCGGTATGTTTAGAAATGGTCACCCATCCACGGACCAACCGCGACGAGCGCGGCTTAACCTGTATTATCGGTCAAACCGTACGGCTTACGCTTAGCCACGAGCCCCTCAAAAACCTTCTTTCTAATGTATAAGAACTATAAAAATATAACATATAGTAGGTACAAACAGTGGCCAAAATTGGAACGAGCGTTCATACACTTATGGCTTTTCCAATGTCCGCATGGGGTGAACTAAAAAGCTGCACTCACCGACCATTTCCTTTTTATTTTGTATTTACATCTTAAAGTTAAAAAACAATTATTTTATAATTATAACAGAAAACCGATAGTCAACTAGGGCCATAGTCATTTTATCATTTTATTGTATGACACCGAAACTTAAATGCGCATACGAAAAAAGTTATATCAACATGAATAAACCGGAATTTATTCATGAATGCATTAAACAATGTCTAAACCGGAATCGTTTAGGCATTGTTTTTTCATCTGCTTTTCAAGCCATTTTTTTTCTTTTAGGCAGATAATTTCTAAATCAGTCTGATTTCAGGTTACAAATTTACTGCAAGATGTCCCTCTATCATTAACTTCATTTACCTACTTAAGTATGTGGTGATAATTCTGTCTCTCCCTTCTTAAAGGTTTGTCCTGCAGGTAGCAGCAGGAAGAAAAACGAACCATACCAGCCAGAGCAAACGAAATTAGCGTCGCAGACAGAAAAACCAATCCAGTTTCCATGAAAAATATCACATTTTGCATGACATGACCATGACCCCATTATTAAAACCACTCCCAATGTTTGATGCCAGTTATTATGAAATCAAACACAATTGTACAAACATTTGTAAGCAGCAATACGGGTGTTTCGATTATTTTGGTCTGGAAAAACTCGAGTGCATAGTACGCTCTGTAAGAATCACACGCACACCCGAAGCTTCAGTGCGGAAATAGCCTGTTTTATCATACCTACTCCATAAATGTGAATCGGGTACAGGCACGGACTCGGGAACGCTGGAGAATTCCAGACAGATTTTTTGAAAGACAGGAATGGCACTGCCCTTTATTAATCTTGGAGAAATTTTATGTCGTAATAAATTGAAAACCTATACCTACTACTATAAAATGAACCGAATTGTTGAACACGTCAGTTGGGCTGCTTCGCCTCTTTTATATTATAGATTTATGCTTCAGTATACCTCGACACCGGTTCATACAATTTTATGCAACGTAGAACTCTTTGTTAATCATTATAAACAAAATTAAGGCGAACGTTCCTAAAATACAATATCTCTTAAACATTAATACAAAACAAGCCCAAAGGAACGTCACCCAAAACTTTTCATAAACATAATGAAACAGTAAACAATGATCTTACATGACTCCAATATCCCAATTATTTTAATCCAGCTCCGATGCCAAAACGGTATGTAAATAAAATCAAAAGGGACATCAGTGACTAGCGTAAATTTGTAAATAAATACAGTATCTTAACAACGAAGATTTTTACAAGACACCCAATTAATCACGTGCGTCGCCAAAAAACAAAAAATAGAATGTATTCGTCACGTTTTAAACAATTAGATACATATATATCAAGCGGGGGCACAGTTTTGTTCTCAATCTGAACTGTAACGTGAAAGAGGCAACATGAATTCGGCGGAAGGAACCAATCTCGTGGCGACGTACTGCATCCTGCTGCTGCTGCTGGTGTCCCTGTGGCTCGTCTACTCCGCATTCTAAGGACCCATCGTGAGTACAGTGCTTGCAAGGAATCGCTTCCAACTCGTGACTGAGTGCAGTGTGGTGATCGTGTATCAAAAATAACACTAGAATTGATGTGACGTTTTCAGGCCTCGTTATGTAATTCACGGACAGAAAGTTCCAAAGGACTGGCAACTTCCAGTGTACAGTTTAAAATAAATTCTTTTTTTATATTTTTCTGTTATTAAACCCTATTTATTACTGGCACATTCGTATGAATTGTATTTTATTCAAAATTGTTTGCACCGAAAATTTATAGCGACTTGCAGATGCAATATCTCAAAAAAACTGTGAAATTGATTTTTATAAGATTAATGGATTTCACGTGTGCCATGATTTTTTTGTTTTTCTTGTTGAATATCGTGTTTGAAAATTCCAGGAAAAATATTAAGGTTATTAACGTAATGTATGATGTCGAACGCGACTTCAATCGTCTAATTATAACCCCGCGTTTTACTCAAATATTGTATTACAAAAATATGCTTTAGCTATTTCTCAAAACATTCCCGTTAGTCATAACATGGCGCGATATTGATTGATTGATAGCGTATCACTCAAGTTAGGCTTTTAAAAACTTTTTTCTCTACTCCTTAATCAAAAAAGGCTAATTTTCAAACGCCAATACAAAATAAATAACTCGTACCTCCTCCGATACGAAAGTGGGTCCCTGTGCTCTGACGCAAGTCTAAGCTGCTTGCGGTTGGTAGACCCTCCCGCGGTCAGTCCAGCCTGCTCCGTTACCTAGCAACCATGCCCATCAACGCGGAGACCGTCAACCTGGCCGCCACCTACATGATCCTCGTCATCCTACTCTTCTTCCTGTGGCTACTCTACTCCACTGTCTTCTAGACTGTAAGTCGTCAGTGTCGTGATAAGTGATAACGTAGATGATAAGAACTTAGAGTGAGATGTTCTAAGTGATCGCTGGCCCGATAATAATTTCCCGCTTAATGTGAGACACCTGTCAGCTACCGACAGTCTATTAACGTACATTCATATTTATAAATGCTGGAAATATTTGGCGTGTGAAATGGGCGTGGCTAGCGTAGGCGAGCGGGCGGCGGGCGGCGGCTCCAGCGTGCACTCAGTTCCCTGGAGCCGCCAGTCCAGTGAGGGTGCCAGCGCAGCCGCCGCCACCACCGCCGCCATGCCCAACCACGAGACCACCAGCCTCATCGCCACCTACCTCATCCTCGTGCTCCTCCTCGCCAGCCTCTGGCTGCTCTACTCGGGGATGTTCTGAGGTGCTTTTCTATTCGTTTCGTTTCGTTTCGTTTCGTCGATTGCATGTATCAAGTGCTTGCAACTTAATGTAACGTCCAGCAAAAAAAACAGTCGTTCTTATAAAGTTGTTCCTCCATAAAGTGCCATGGATCCGTTTAAAACAATCAAATAAACCCTAATTATACGTAATCCAAAAACAAATTATTGTTTACAAGTTTAACAACGTAGGTATACAACGAAAAATGTTTTCATACATAACATTAGTAAACGCGAATCTCCATTAGTGCCAGGTCTGTTTACCAATCATTGAATAACACTCGAACTCACAAATCAATGTAAAACCAACAATCGAGATGAAACACATTCTTCGTGTCGAAACGGCCGCAGTCGATTCCAAAACCCATCGCGTTATTGGCCGTCGGATATCTAAAATAGTTCGCGCACCGGCGCCTGCGGCTTCTCCACAGAAATCATAACATTCCCGCGTCTAAAATTACAGGAATAATCATACTGTAACACTGAATGGCCAGTCAAAGGATTATATAGAGCGGCGAACGGCTTTTGACTTCATGAAAATTGTGTATTTGCCAATTGTTTTTTTCGTTTCAAATGATGCGTTTCGGGTTCTTCGACTGTAAACATGTCAAGTGAAGAGCTTGTGCGAACATAATCCGCGAGGGCGGGGTGACACACGCCATACATAATACCACGCTTAATACTAACACACATGTTGAATCAAAACACGTACGTCAACTGTCGCGGGCGCTAATCAACACATCAAGCCGTATGTTCCACTAAAACATCTTATTAGATGACAGGATTATACATTTTCAACATTGTTTACGAGTTTCGAAAGAAATTACAAAATCGTTGTAAAATTAAATGCATAATTTACGTGCCATTAAAAGAATACTCTTTGTTTTCGTTCTGAAAATGTGACCGTAATTACGTAATAAAAGCTTTTATTATGAAGGTTGAAATAACATTTCGCGCGATTCGCGAGTCAGTGGAACATAAAAAATGTGAAAATTACGATATTTCTTTTTCGTTCATAATCTTGTAAAGCGTGATTGCGACATTCTTTAAAAAGGTCCTCTTAAGTGAAAATGGTTTTGAAAACCTTCGGGATACAACAGAAAACTAAAAAGAAACTGTATGATCTATTTTGTTTCGTTGTTAGGTAAAAAAAGGGTAAAAAGCGTCGATCAAAACCTATCAATAATATTTTGCTAATTAAGTGGTCCATTACTCAATTTTAACATAATTTCTTCGATTTTTAAAGATAAAACTCTCAAATATGTAGAGTCATATCATTCCTACGGTTTTAAAGGTCTAAATTATATTCAAAATTTGGAATCTATCTCGACAGAAGCGTGTTGCGATAAACATTACGTCGCACAGACTAAACAATACTGTTCTTGAAATTTATTAAGATAGTAACCGCTCGCAGTCGTGTGCGATTCTAGGGAAAACCATTTGATGTTAAGCAGTCGACAGCACTAGCTCACAGTTGAGAACACGATAACAATCATGGATATTTATTACCCAAGAAAGAATAAATCATAGTCTAAAGTTTTATAAAAACAAGTGACTGCATTAATTTTAAATTAAAACAAAAACAATAAACAGTCCTCTCTTTTAATCACATTCGAAAATAGAATATCAACATAATGAATTTAAAAATAAATCCACAGAGATGTCCCCAGCGCTAAAATAGTTTCACTTCTATTTCGATTGTAAATTAACCTTCATTTTTAAATAGAAGCCACAAAATAAGAACGACAAATTTAACAAACAATACTTGGGCTGACGTAAATCGTATCTACACAGAAGAAGATAAATTGGCAGCGGCTAAATCTAACTGGGAGACGAATGGAAAAAGTAGTGACAGGTTGGTTAACGATGGCTATCAATCATTAGGCAAACACGTCGATAGTTCAGCAGCGGTGTTGAAAATGGAGGAACAACGTTTATATTACACAGTGCTTCGTTGCCAACTCCAATACAAGTGTAATAAAATATCCGGAGAACGTTGACGGATGTTTGTCGATGTATCGAAAATCTTCGCTCTCAGAGATCGATGACAAATGAGTTTAAATTCGGCAGAAAAAAAAAACAATATTTGTGGGCCATGGTTGTATGGATTAGTGTTGACAGTATTTCTCGTAAACTAAGACATTTTAAAGAAAGTAAGGTGTGTTTCTTGTTCTATTTAGAAGAAGGAGGTCCCATGTTAGTTGTGTCCTCAAAAATTGCTTATATGCCTGCACCGAGTGCTGTGGCAATGGACCACTGAATAAAAAAAAACATGAGTGTGTTGACAAAAAATGTGCAAAAGGGTCATTGGCATTTATTTAGATTCTCGAAGATTCTGTGGATAGTTTGGTTACCTAAACGTAGTCTGTTTTTTTTTTAATTTATTAAACTTGAACCATTAGAGATTAAAAATTATTAGAAATCGGTAAACAATAATATGGGATTTTTTGAGACCTACAGTCGTTACGGATTACCTACTTGATGAATTGATCGTCTTTTTATGTTGCTTTGATATTGTCAATTAATTGAAAATAGTGACAATGTTAATACGAATTTGTAAGTATTTAAATAAATAAATTAAAACTATCTGAAGTGCATATCTATTAGAAGATCAATTTGTTTCACGACTCAAGTTTTAGTTTTTTTTTTTTTTTAATTAACTTTTGATTCCTTTATCAAATCGAATATACCTCCAATAAATTTTAGTAGTAAATATAGAGCCGCGCTCGCCGCGGTTGGTCCGTGGATGGGTGACCATTTATAACATACCGAGACCCTCAGTCTTTCGGAAAGCACGTTAAGCCGTAGGTCCCGATTGTCATACATACATCTTTGGCAGTCGTTAAGTCAATTCTGACAACCAGTCTTACTATGGGATACTTACTGTGTTTCCCAGTACAGTACAATGGGTTGTGGAGGTCAGATAGGCAGTCGCTCCATGTAAAATACGGCATTCAGCTGAATCCGGTAAGACTGGTACCCGACCCCAACATAGTTTGCGAAAAGGCTAGGCAGATGATGATGATGATGATGATGATGATGATGATAGAAATATTAATACTTATCATTTAGTTTCTCTTACTTTATTGATCCATATTTCCTAAATTTATATACCATATTATACCTTTACTATAAAGCGGAAAACCTAGACTAAAATATTTGTAGCGCCACTGTTGTAGCAATCATGGTAATCTCTCTATGGTCATCACACAATAATACATCGATTTGAACAGTCGCATGACGTCATAAGTTCACATATTTTGTCCGAACGTGACGTCATTATAAATTCTACCGCAAAATCATAATCATTTATTATATTAGAATAGTATACTTTATAAGATTGACTAAAAACAAACTGATAAATTAAAATATATTTAGTTTACAAAATGCTAATGATTAGTAATATCCAGAGATCACGGAAACGGGAACTTTTAATGTTATTATATTATTTATGTTCTTTCTATCGGCGACATATTTTGTCGTCGTAAAAACAAGGTTAATAGGACAATTATACCCACACTGCATGAGTTATGAAGTGTTATTGAAAGCGGACGAGATTATCATAAGATAGTTTAAATGGTTCTTACTAAGAAATTATAATGATAACTAGCGAACCGCGGAGTCGTTTGATGGCTCATTCTGAAAAAGTAACCACGCAGACAAATACCTAAATATAATGTTGTCAGGACTGAAAATTAATAGACATTGTTTCTTTCATATTATAACTAAAAATAATAAATGCCCAAATAAAACAATATAGAAATGTTACAAAAATTTGCATTTTGCGATTTTGTCCATCGACTTTTGCTAACCATACGATTGATCCCGTCAGCCTACATATTACTATTTATAAAGCCTTGAAGCATTAATAAACGAGGAGAATGTACATACTGGCCCAAGACCTCATAGTAGCCAATGTCATATAGCTACATATAGAATATTTCATTTATTTTTTATAGGTAATAGAAATCTCTTAGTAATTAATTTACCCCATTTCGGTAATTTATCTTTTGTGGATCCGTGTTGTAAGATAATTTATTTTTTTGTTTGGTTAAGACTAGACTAGACTAACTGCCAGTGCCTCAGAAACCATACAAAAAAGGAAAAATATATTATACTAAACGATAAATGATCGATAGCACCAGTCGATTGGCAATCTTAATTATGTAACAATAGAGCTGAATAGCCATTGGAATTTTAAGTGCCTCAGTACCTACTTTCATACTGATATTGTGACGTCTACTTCAGTTGTTTACTGTAGTCAGCGTAGTGACACAAACCGCATTACTATAATAAACTTCAAAGTACCAGCGCCCACGGTCACAAGATAGTCATAATTTCTTGATGTGCCCCGCATACTATTCAGTATTCATAAATAGTTGTGACTACACTGCGAATTTAAAACATAAATAACAGGTTATTGCGACATTTAAACACCACAATATTCCCCGAGGAATATTTTTTAAACTAAAGTAAATTATTTAAGATATATAATTTAGAGTGCACAGTGACGTCAACTGTGCGTCAATGCTAAATATCCCGATGTTTTATAATTATTTTAAAATAGTAACACTGGAAATAGAGTTGGTGCTCGTAAAAATGACACGGCGGCAAACACGAGCTGAAAGTAGATTTATTAAAATAATTAAATTTATATCTCCGTTTGTTTCAGATATCGTCCAGAAACAACTGACACTTGATACACATCCAAGATGGCGGCCAACAAACGCTATAAAAACATTTAATATTTATGAAACCGTAATTTTAGTTGTTAAGTTATTTGTAAGTTAAGCAATGTACACCCAAGCATTTAAATATCATAAGATCACGAAACATGGCGAACGGAGACACATGCGAGCGACATATTCACACTCGGACCACCAAAATCGAGTCAAGTCAGTGCTGGGCATTCCAATATAAAAGTGTAAACTAAAAATATTTGTGAAAGACAACATTTTTAATGGCAAATAATGAATATCAAGGAAATTAATGAGTTATTATTATTGTTGATGTTCGGCGCAATCATCTCGTTAAAGATTTTAAGTTGTTATGATCTAAGAGAGTTTTTGTAATAAACGCTTTTTTTAGAATTTACGTCTTTTTATTAATGGGTTTGCCTTTGCATGGTGTTATTTGTAGGTTATTGAAATGCACTCGAGTAAAGTCAACGAGACGAGGTTACGAATAGTGGCTTTTTCTGTTTTCTCGCCGCATGAAGATGATTTGTCGGAAGGGTCAGACTAAATTTTCCTACTAAAAGTAAAAATACAACGAATCAAATAGATAGCTGCAGTACCAACGGCTTTCCTAAATTTCTATGTCAATAGGTAACTATGTATAGGTGTTAAGAAAACCCTGTCCGACCCGAAAGGGTGATATAGGTTCCACAATCACATGCCCAAATTGAACATTAAATTTGGAATATTTTCATCATAGTATCAAAAAATAATGAACTTTGAAATAAAGATATTTGGCCGCTAAATTGAGATTAAAACAATAATTACAACACCATTTTCGTCGGTATTATTTGACGGCCTTTTGTTTGATCATTTGGCAGTACCTGTGAAGAAGCCGAATCTCTCTCTCGCATTTTGAGAAAAAATATATATTTTATATTTTTTACGTTTTCCATTTTTTTACATTAATGGTATCAGTTATCCATACCTAACAACACCTTAACGGATCGGACAGGGTTTTCTTATCAGCATCATCCTGTATATACGGAACGCTGAAGATGATTGTAGTTGAGGTAAGCTTGATTTTGAAAGTTTGTTAAATAAAACGTCAGGTGAATTAACTAGACATGTGTAATCATAATTATAAATGAAACTACAAAACTAAGAAAATAATAATAATTGAAATTGTGGCTCATCGTCTATAGTTAATGACAACTTTAGTCGGTTTTGTATGTAATATCCACTCGTTTAGTGTTTTTTTAGCAATAGCCACACATACATAATTCTTTAAGAGCCACACAAAACATATTTCTAGGAATATTAAATAATATAGATAAAATTAAAAGACTAAGCAAGCACCTGACACACGTTCATTGTGGTGCTCTACATTTTATCTAGCTCCGGTCACGGTAATAAAATTACCGTGCTGCGGTATATTTTTTACTATCAATAAACCATAAACACCATACCTGGGAACCGGACGTGTCATTAACAACAAATATGCGTTAAAATTAAATGTGAATGTAGAATCATTCTGTAAAATTTAGTCGCCCCTTTCTTGCCTGTTTGGTTTCTTTTTCTTAGCAGGAGGGGCTCGGCCATCGGAGAAGCCGGCGGCGTAGCGGTCCTCGTCCTCATCGTCTTCCCCGGACCTGCTGCCCACGCTCTTGTCAGCCACGGACGGCTCGTCGCTGTCCATCGTGAACATGCTGAGGTGCTCGTCCTCTTTTACCAGCCCTCCCTCGTCGTCGTCTCCCATGACAACAGGAGCGTTCTGGGCCTCGTCCTCCGCATCGTAGCGCACCTGAAGGAAGCGACGGTTCAGATTCGTCGCTGACGTTCTTGTACCCTCTTCTCGAGTGTCCGTAAGTATTGAAGACGCGGCGGTTAATATTTTACTTTTCTCACTTTCCGCTAACTTGGTGGCGGAATCTGACTTGACGTCAGATGAACCGGGGGTTTCTAGGTCCGCGTCTTCCTGACTCCGGTCAATCTCCGCATAAGTATCAGGAGTCCTTGAGCTTCCTGAAACCCCGGATGTCCCGGAAGTGGTAAAGGGTGTAGAAGGGAGGGAAGGACCTGTCATTTCTGTTTCTGATTCCAAACGCATGTCTGAAGTTGACATAGGGGTGTCTTCTGGTTTCTCCTCGGCGTCTGCGTCATCGCCAAAAGGGTTCTGAATAGTTGTATCATCTGGTTTTCCCTTGGCAACTTCGTCATCTTTAAGAGGAGTGATCGTAGTTGTATCATCTGGCTTTTTCTGTGCAGCTTTGACATCGCCAGGAGGCGGAGGTCCAGGTGTGGAAGGTGTAGGTGATGGTGTAGTGTCAGTATCACGTAATGCAGGGAAATCCGGAATGTCAGTAGCCGGTTTAATTAATCCACCTGGAAGTTTATCAGGTGCTTTTATGATTTGAGAACTTTCAGATTCAAGGTCGGGGAAATCTGGAATGTCAGTTGCTGGTTTAATTAATCCACCCGGAAGTTCATCAGATACTTCGCCTCTTTGTGCAGTTTCAGGTTCAAGGTCAGGGAAATCCGGAATATCAGTAGCCGGTTTTATTAAACCACCCGGAAGTTTATCAGGTTTTTCGCCTCTTTGAGCAGTTTCAGGTTCAAGGTCAGGGAAATCCGGAATATCAGTAGCCGGTTTTAAGTACCCACCCGCAGTTTGATCAGATACTGAACCACTTTCAGCATTTTCAGTGTCATCGGCTTTAGAATCGCGTGTCGCCATTGGTTCAGTCAATGGAGCTTCAGCAGAGGACGGCTCCTGGCCTCCTTGCTCTAGAGCTGCCGCATCTGAGCCTCGGTCAGCCTGAGCGTCTGACGTATCTTTACCAGCATCAGTATCCGTAATAGCACGGACAGCCTGAGCGTCTGACGTATCTTTACCAGCATCAGTATCCGTAATAGCACGGTCAGCCTGATCTGCAGTGGCCTCTTGGTCAGGTTGACGACTTGAGGTTTCTTGACTTGCTGCAGTATCTGTGGTGCCTTCAACTGCTTGATCGGTTTGATCTGTTGAAGTACCGGCACCAGGAAATATCATTTTTGGCCTAGAAAATGGTTTTGGTTTTGCAGATGTTGTAGGAGGAGGAGGAGGAGCAGGCACATCAATAGGATCATCTGTAGGTATTGCCGTAGGATCAAAGAGTATTGGGCGTCTACTAAATGATCCGTCTTTCCCCAATCGAGTAGTTGAAGATGGTATGTCAGCTTCTTCTTCTTCTTCAGACTCAGCCTCAACATCATCGTCTTTTGTAGCTTTTGACTTTCTCGAGCGACCCAAATTTAGAACTTCTCGGGGTTCGTCTTCTTCATCCCGAATACGAAGCGGTCGCATCGTGAATGCTGAGGATTCAGTTTGTTGCAGTTGATCGGTTTTTGAGTCTTCCATGTCTAAGGTAAGCATATGCTTTTCAGTATCCTCGTCTTCAGCTGCATGGAATATGCTCTTCCTGCCCTTCTTTTTTTTTTCTTTAGAATGTCGTTTTGCAGCTTCAAACTGAGCAAGCAGAGCTTCAGTTGCTTCCTCGTCTTCTTCTAGTAACAACTCATCCTTACCATCTCCACTCACTGTTCCTAAAATCTCAGTGTCAGATTCCTTACCCATTAGCTTTTTGGCAGTCTGCGAAAATTTCTGGAAGAAGGATAGTTTTGG
Source organism: Autographa pulchrina (assembly GCA_905475315.1). Classification (NCBI taxonomy): domain Eukaryota; kingdom Metazoa; phylum Arthropoda; class Insecta; order Lepidoptera; family Noctuidae; genus Autographa; species Autographa pulchrina. Next base: position 14,016,235 of record FR997765.1, on the reverse strand, counting down.
GCGTTCTTCCATTGCTGTAGCATGATCCTCTCCTCGCTCGTCAAACTCACTCCTTGCACGAGGGCGTGCGGCCGCCGTACTTTGACCTGGTTCATCACCACCGTCCCTATTATCAGTAGGCCAAGCAAAAGCTGATTGTCGTCTAAGAGAAGAAGGAGGCATTACTGGTGCATCTGTGTCTGAGGAATGTCGCCCGAAGTGTCTCGGTTTAGGGAATGGCCCGCCAGTACCAGGATAGGTTTCAGTCATTTCAGATAGTGGCTCGTAGTCAGGAGGTTTTTCGGGTTCAGGTGCTCCACCTGGCCAATTGCTTTTATCCATATCTTTATCGCCTACTTGATTCATATGTTTATGTATAGCGTTCCTGCTATCTGGAAAATGTTTTAGTAGATATTCCCAGTCTTTGAGATAGAGAGTCAGCACCTGAGATTTGCACATGGTTTGGTATGAATGCGTATATGGAGTGTTACGTACTAAACCCTGCAACTGAAATATTATTTGATTATAAAATTGTTACGGGCTTGTTAATATAGAGATCATATGGATTTGATGCTTACAATACCAAAGTAAGAGCCGGCAGGGTAGACTCTTGCGCTAATGTCCATGTCTTCGCAGGTTTCTTTCACTTTGCCGGTATGAATGACGTACATCGAATCAGTGATCTCACTTTCCTTTACAACGTACATACCTTAAATTAAAAATATTTATTTGTAAAGCTATGTAACATTGTGCAAGCTTTAATAATTTTTTATGCAAAACTACTAAACCAATTGGGAAAAATTGATAAAATGTTTATAATAATAATAATATTTTATTTATTTCAATAAAATAAAAATTACACACGATTACTAAGTTAATTACAATAAGCGGCTCCAAGACAAAGTTTATTGTAATACGTAACTGGATTTGGGAACCTCTGCATCCGAACTAGGTGGAAACCTGTATCTCGAAATACAGTTCATCCCCTTTAAAAATTGTACTATTTAAAAGCCATTTCAAATCAATTACACTGTTAATCGATTGAATTGCCACTGTCACGTGTGCTTAGTTAAGTATGTGCATGCATGTATGTATGTGAGTGATGTGTGAGAGTTTTGGTGTTGTGACTTTGTGAGTGATGTGTGAGAGTGTTGGTGTTGTGAGTGATGTGTTTGTTATGTAGAAGAGTTGTGTTCGTGATCCAGTTTTTGTATGTAAGTACCCAGATTGCATCAAATTATTTGGGAATATTAAGTATTTCCTCAGTCTGGTCATACGAGAGGGATAGAAGATATTCGTGGACTTTTTTCTTGCTGTGGGACTTATCTAGATAATATATATGTAATAATTTTATTGTAAAGATATGGACCTATGAAAATGAAAAATCGTCCAATGAAAGATGTTCTTGGAAAATGTTTGCGGGTACACACTGCATGGTTTTTGCGTTTAGTTAGGATCTTAGGATTATATATGAGCTCAACATGTTGTTTTAGTATAACGTTTTCTATAAATAATTGACGTACGGTAAGGACTTGGCATGACCGATAAAGCTGAACAGTAGGAAAAAGGATCGGTTTAAAAGTAATAATTTTTAAAATTGCGCGTTGGGCTATTTCTAGGCTTTTCATTGCTGTTTTAGCAGCTCCTCCCCAGCATGATATACAGTATGAAATAAGCGAATGGCATAAGGCAAAAGAAATCTGCTTCAGAATAATCGGGTCTGCAACATGCCTGAGATTTTTGAAGATATAGATGAGTTTTCGCACCCGTGCACACAGTTGTTTAATATGGTCTGTAAAACTGAGATGACTGTCTATTGTTATACCCAGATATCTTATGCTTTTCACACGTTCCAGAGGCTGAGAACTGGGGCTCTTGTGTTATGAATTTAAGATGATCTTTGAAATAGACAACCACACCATCATTTTGTTTATTATTATTCTTTACTATTATTTAGTTAGGGTCGGCAGTAGCCGATGAACGATAACCCGACAGTTTGGGTATGATATTACTCGTTGAAATCCAGTATTCAGTAAGAATCAGTATATCACATTCAATTTTAAGTCGGGTTAGCATGAGTTCCAAGCCAGATATGTTACAGTTAATACTTCTTATGTTCTGTGTGAGAATAACTAGACTATTAGATAGGGAATGAGAAATCAGTCTGTGACAATTATCAATGTCACTTGTAAATACCGTAGATATAGTCACATTATCAATATTGGAAGATAGTTGAATTAAGTTATCGAAAGCTACTATAGAGAAGTATGAGGAACTGCAGTATGGGCGATTGTTTTCTAAGTGGGAATACGTACTGGGTTAGAGGATATATTTGCAAACGGCTGACCATAAAATACTTAGTGGAAATGAGAAGTAGTTGCAAACCGGCGTCAAAGGAGTTTTGTTTTGTGTTGTGAGTAGGTGAATGTGGATATAAAAGTTTTAAACAATAATATAATGTATGGTAATGTTGGATGGGTGTGTGGTTATGTAAGTGTGTGTGTTTGACATTATTAATACTAATACTAATATAATTATAAACGAAACCAGGCGGGATAAACCACAGGATGGAGTGACCTCTAAGAATTGTATTCTTTTTAGGTTACTAAGTAGTAGCGTAATGTAGGAGGTCTATGTTGATTTAAGCCGGGTCAAAAGCAAGTAAGTTAACTAACCCTCGTTGTACGTATACAGTTGAATACAGCCGACCAGTTGCCGAAGGAAAGCAGGCTCACACTCCTCAAATATGTGATGCTGTAACAAACGTAATAATTAGGGTTATATCAACAATACAAATGATTGAATACGAAGTTTTACGGAATTTCACAGTGCACTGAAGTGTGTATGGAGCACTAAGAATGAAATTTGTTTATCCACTCACGCTAATGTAAAACATGCGCTATATGTAAGTAACTAATACCATAGAAACTACTTTCGTTCATTACCTCCCAAAAATCGGACACTAGGTTTGCTGTATTTTTAATTTTGTATTAAGGTCAGTATCTTAAAAAGTACATACATACACACATACATATAATCACGCCTCTTTCCCTGTAGGGGTAGGCAGAGACCACTTCTTTCCACTTGCTATGATCCTTACACACTTGTTTCACTTTGTCCATTTTCATTATTCCCTTCATACATGCTGTTCGGTTTATGGTACTCTTGACCTGGCCTTTTTCATTCACACTCGCCTTATACACTTTTTTCGTCAATCGTTCTTCATTCATTCTCTCGGCATAGCCAAACCATCTCAGCATAATTTTTGTCTCAACATCCATCATCTGACATACTTCATCCACCTTACCATCCATTTCTCCTCTTACATTCAAAGTAGCATAACGGCTCTCCGTGGGTCACTTTTCGCCCCCGCGAGAAACGATACGTGATGGGTGGCGAACCACATCGCCGCGATTTTGGATAATTAAATTATTTTTATGATTATCCATTGCGTTCCTGCGGGATAAGGAATTGGGAAAGGATACGTTAGAGAGGATAACAAGGTAGGAAAGGGATATAGGATGCTACCATCACGGAGGTACAATGAATGTGACAGCAACAGCTAGGGCAGTCCGGGGTCGCGTACCCGTAGCGGATCTAGCCAGCTGTCGGACAGATAACTGGTAGATCCACCCCCTGAACGAATATCTTAAAAAGTACTGTATTAAAAGGGATTAAGTAGTTCAAGATCAAACATTGTTGCTTGTGTTGTTATTCTCGTTCTTGGTTAACAAATTTTACAAAACAACCCTATATGTCTTCTGTCTGCCTTTTTACACGACTGCCCAAAAAGTCGTGTTATGTTTTCAGGGTTCATGTATGTATGTATGTATGTATGTATGTATGTATGTTTGTGAGTTTCTTTATTCCACCATAACTTCTAAAAGGCTTGACCGATTTCAATGTTTGTGGTATCATTAGAAGCTTTGAGTTATCCCGAGTGACATAGGCTATGTGGACAATATAAATGGTCAAGTGTGAGTCAAAATCGCCTGCAAAGGGCTCCGAACGATATTTTTTTTTGTGTTGTGTCATGTTTTTTTTGTTGTTCACTAAAAGGTATTAAATAAAAAAAATATAATAAAAAAAACTAAAAAACACGCCTGCCATGACAAAAAAAATTAAAAACAAGTCAAATATTTGGAGTCGGGGGACCTGTAATGAATTGTTCCAAGTAACCGACCCAGACTGCAAATATTTGACTAGTTTTTAAATTTTTTTGACGTGGCAGGCGTGTTTTTTAATTATTACCCAGTTATGTTGGGCTCGGCTTCCAGTCCCAACGAATTTATCTTAACTAGAACTATTTCGCTGTAATACAGTATTCCGTTGAGTTACCCTGGTGATGTGGTGGAGATAGGCTGCTGCCATGATCCTCAGCCTAAGAGATAGAGGAGCGGTCTTCAGGAAGTGCGGCACCTGCAACCCTCGTGTCTCTCTCCAGAAGTGCAACGTGTACTTGTTGACTATGTACACGAGGTTCTTCGAAACTCGATTGTTTTTCATGAACTCCTGCCAAGAGGAAAAAGATATGACATTCTTATTTTTCCACGTAGAAAACTGTTGGACTGCTTAATAAATGTTGAAAATAGAGTATTAAAATAAAATGAAAAAAGCGACTGAGAGCGGATCATGTTCACAAAAAATCGACAAGACATAATAAATATTGAACAATTCATGTAAGGAAATGAGAAATAAATTTCAAATAGTTTATTTTATTAAATCACGACTTGGTCTTAGACGTTTTAAGAATTTAATCAAAGATTTTATTGATAATAACATAAAGATTACATAAAACGTAGGTAAATTGCACAAAACAAGTGCTGTCGGTTGTTTTTAAGTGTCCACGCTAAAAACATCGACACGTTATTTTTTATTGCGCACGTCATGGCACTAACTCTCTGCCAAATTCTTTACTCGATGCATTGGATGTCGACATTTTTATAAATTAGTTTGGTAATTAACTCGAAATACACCCCATTCTCTACACTGAGATATTTGGACTTGACTCACTTGGAACCCACAATGTACCTAATGGATGAGGAGTAATTATAATCATCAGGTAAAGCAGTTTCAGTTAGAAAATACCTCCTTTTTTTAATTAAACTGCATTACCTGATAATACATGCATTGCATGACTGAGTTTCAGTAAAATGGTCGTTGTTTCGATCGCGAATCTTCACTTTTACGATTAATAACTCCTGTTTTAGCAATCTCTCAAGGCCTCGATTCAGCTATTTAAGAGTTGCTTCAATTGACTGAATGACCTGCTTCATTTGGTCATTTTTACGATAATTGGCATTCTGTCATTACGACCATTAATTGGTCATTACGATCATTCTCTTCGAGAGTTCAATGAGATTTCATTGTAGGCTTATCTGAATACGAAAATTAGGCACAATGACAAGTCACGGACCGACCACTGACATGCATTTAAATAGCTGAATCGAGGCTCAGTAGTTTGAGACTTCGCTTACTTAAATCGATTTAAAGGATTTCTTAGTATGTATCAAGTTGAGTAATTTGTATGGTGAAATAAAAAAACAGTATTATATAATTCATTGTACCCTGGCATAATGTTCTAGTTTTAATGTTATTATTCGTTTATAGGACAAATAAGTGATAGTTATTTATTTGTAGTTAATAAGTCACATCATCCTTTTGACCAAGGCCTATCAGGAACGCATTCTCTCAGCAGCCGTACTTTACATCCTACCGGAGCTGCGCTGGGAATGCTTAGCGATCCCGCGGCTCCAGCAAAGGCGAGAAGGGGACCGGGGTGTTGGTCGGTGCAAGTCCGACATATCCCCACGTCGTGCCCTCGACGTGGATCAAACTCATTAAATTTTCACCCGCAAAAAAAAGCCGTACTTTACATACATGAAGCGATAGAGGGAAAAGGAGACTTAATGACGACTTAAAATTGAGTGGTGATTGATTGAGGGTTTACCTGTAGCTCGAGGTACTTGCTGTAGAAGCTGAAGGAGCGGTAGGACTGGTACTGGATGATGTTGGAGAACTCGCCGACGTACACCATGAACACCATCGTGGCCAGGATCATCAGGATCGAAACGAACACCACCTGAACCATGTTGTAGTTAATGATACGTTGATTAACACATTTACTACCTTCTTAACTCTAAATATCTTATTTCTTTATATCTCTGTAAAATACTCAATTAATTCCTTAATATACATAGTTACTAATAATAACTACTAAATCAAGAATAATCTCTTTTAATCTTCATCACACCGATCACCGTCTTCGCATAAACATCGTCACCTCGTACGAGAGACGTAAGCTAGGATACGGAGTGACGTAAGCGAGGCGACGGCTATCCGTAAGCGCGGCTACGGATAGCGGTAAACGCGGCGTTCGCGAGCTTGTCCCAAGGCGAGGCGATTACGTTACGATTCCCATTAGTGTGCGTTGCAGTAGGGAGTTTCATACAAATAATGTTTAAGTAGTTTTTATATATTGTTTTGTTTTTATATGAGTTTCATACAAATCCCTTTCCGAGTTGATATATGTGCTGTGACCTTTAATTGATGGAACGTTGACAGTGGCATTTGGCTTAAGTAAGTATTCTACACGGAGCAAATACAAAGGTATTCTATATCAGAAAAAACGTCTACGACTGGTAGTTATTTATTATACACTTTAGTAGAAGTTCACCATGTGAGAAGACGCCTATATTAGATACCCAGCAGTTGGGATTATTTACATTGAAATATCTCTGCAAATATCTTTACCCAAGCCTGTAAACTTTTTACGAACCTTATTAAGGATACAATACTTATTGAAACATCATGAGAGCACAAATAAAAGAAAACAAAATAGACACAATTAAGGTCTAAATCAAAATAAAGTGCCTACAGGGCCTCGATTCAGCTATTTAAGAGTTGCTTGAATTAACCAAATGACCTGCTTCATTTGGTTAATTTTACAATACTTGCAAAGAATAAAATAAGTAGGTATATACAGGACACCTGCCACTGATGCCATTGTAGGATTTCCAGTGATTGTTTATTGTACGCTTATCTGAATACAAAAATTGGGCACAAGTACACTGACCGTCCACTGACATGCATTTAAAATAGCTGAATCGAGCCCCTGGTGGCAGAATGACAGATACCTGAAAAAGCTTTCTTGTTCCTACGGTATAAAATGTAAATTAAAACTTATTTTACGGCTGGCCGTAAAATAGGAATGATCCATAAACTCAAACAAAGATAATGTTCAATCGGTTGAAGTGTTTGTAATTCTAAGAGGTTACATCGCGTCTTACTAGTGACATAATTAATCTAATTGATTTAGGTACAGCATCTTCAAAATTCTCTTTCTCTCTATCATCTTATAAATTTGACGTGTCTGTCTGTGGCACCCTAACTCCCGAACGCATGAACCGATTTTAATTGTTTCTTTTGTTTGAAAGGTGAATTATTCGGGAATGTTGTTAGCTATGTTTGATGGTATTTCAAAAGTTATAAGCCAAAAACAGTTTAGGGTTTCTTAAATTTTTAATTTATTTACTATAACAACATAATATGTTAAAAAGTTAAATAAATAAATAGATAGACATCGCAATATGAAAATTATTTGGTTTTTACCGTTTTGGTGCATTCGTCCGACAGTTACAGCGCGCGGCGCGGCGGCGTGGCCAAGGGAAATGGTATTCATTTTTATAATACTCATGTATTGGAACGCTGCGATGTATGGAATATTGATAGTTACAGTTTGAAAGAGCGCCAAATTCCTACATATTTTGGTGAGTCATATAAAATTGTTTACTGTTATTGAAAACTGAGACAACTGACGATCGGACTTCGTTCGTCACCCTTAGAGGATATAAGAAACTACAGAGTGCGCATATCAGGGTATGAACTTCATGTTACCTGCATGGTGCACCTGGTGATGGTAGAAGACTTTTGGCCGCCTGGCGTGGTGTTCCGTCGCTTCCGCGGACAGATACCACATGAACGTACATAAGGAAGTGTTTACTAACATAGGTTTAAGTCTATATACTAACACAAAATGTATTTATAAAATATGTATGTTAGTTGATAAGGTATATATCTATGGGCCTTAGTCGCCTGACAATTAAGATTTTTATTATTATTTAACTTTTTCAACTCTCTTTACCTCTGCTGGTTTCTGTGGCATGATGTCTCCAACACCGTTTTGAGTGAAGGTCGTAATGATGAAGTATAGAGAACATATGTAATAGTTGTCGCAGTGGGAGATCGGATCATCTAGCGGTCGGCCCTCTGGAAACAAGGACAGCGTCAAAAGGATGCTAATCGATTATTTATCTAGATTTTGTGACCTCATCGGAGATTTCAACTAAAAAGATAGTAAGTAGCGCTTCAGTTGTGTTCTTTAACCATTTAAGCTCGGGTTTCCATTAAATAATTTTCTAAATACTAAGGATGTTTTTACCTATTACAATAGGTATAATAACAACCAGACTATGAATTCCTTAACTGCAATAGTAACGACTTAAACTTAGAGCTTGCGATACATAATTTCTACTGACATTTTGAATGAAAAAATGGTTCTTCATACTTTTAAACATCCACGAAGAGTTTGGCATTTTATAGTCTTCGAGTGTCCCAATGAAGTACCACAAGCAGGTGGTGGAGTGGACGAAGAGAGAGAACCAGATGCAGACCGCCATCATCGTGGTGACGGTCAGGTTTACCGTGATCTGCTCGTTGCGGCGCCGCAGACACTTGTGCACTGTCTTCTGTAAAGACATTACATATTTACCTTTATTTTTCTTTTCACGGGTTATCCTCAGTAATAAGAATACCCGGTCCTTTGAAAGTTTAACGTGGGGAAACAGCTCCAACACCCAGCGGCTTTTTACAGATCTTTACTCTTATCCGAAATGGAGCATCTACCTCGGGCCATTCACGCCCGGCTGCATTAGTTATTATTATTATTATTTTAAGCCTGAATTGCCCCACGGCCACCATTCAGGCAAAGGAATCCCTGCATCCTTTTGATCGGTCCCGGTCTTTTGCTTCAAGGAAGGCGCGTAGTTCCTCCCGCCATGTTCTTCGCGATTCATCAGTAAAGGATTTCTTTTAATTTAATCCCCACCGCTTAAAAGGGTATTAAAAGTTTGAAGCCTGTGGGTCGTGTGTGACGAATGAGTTATGATGCGGTTTTTTTTTAAACTGACGTGATGGAGGTGTTCCTTAGCTTATGAAGATATCTATATCTATACTTATAAAAAATCTGTAATAATAAGTGAAAATTCTGTACATTGAAAATATCTATCCAAAAAATAAATGGCGGGGGGTGTTACTAGACCGACACAGAACCCAAAAATGTGATTAAAAAAAAAATTGACTGTCTGTCTGTTTGTTCAGGCATCACGTAAAAACTACCGATTCGATTACGATGAAACTTGGTATAATTATTTTTTCATATCCTGGGCACCACACTGGGTAGTTTATCCCGGAAAACTATATACAATAAAAAACAAACTTAATTTTGCGGTTCTATCCCTAGACCCGATTACTGTACCAACCGCAAATAATAAGTTTGTCGTAGGTTACGTCATAGACTACAGGCGCATCAAAAAAAATTATGGGTCATATGAACCACCAGGTGACGTATATAGGACGATATAAGAGCATAAAATAATAAGATTCAGCATTATGCCGTCACGTGTAAGCAGTCCAACTGAGTGCTGGTGAGAATTCAAAAATGCAGGTAGAGTGAGTACATTTTGGTCATATATTTTTGTACGGTATTTTTACCATCGATAGATCGGACCTCGGAAAGAGAGGGGGTTGCAACCCTCGATTTTTTCCCCTTCTTGCATGATTTCTGTACGGCGGCGTTGCGGAATAATGGATCAGTTTCATACTGTTTCAATACAGCTTGTATTGAAACAGTATGAAACTGATGCCGTACAGAATGAAATGACCAAATATACCCTGGAAATTGTCAGAAAATAAAAAAAAAATCGACTTTTTGGCGCACCATTTTTTTACGGCACTACGCGCTTTCTTATTATTTTTCATGGATCTATTGATCTATATATTTGATAGAGTGTAAAGTAGGTTATTTTTAGTACTCTTAGGTAGGATTAGTCATTCGTATAGATTTTAGTTTTTAGGGATTTTGCTTATTTATTGGTATATACATATGTCTAGGTAGGCGCTAGGTGTTAGGGCTCTTATATAAAAATAGTCTCAAAGATTTCTTTATTTTTAATACGGATATACTTATAACACGATCCCTTCCAGAAAGAGACCCTCTCTTTCTGCTACATCGAGACACGCTAGGCGAATGAGACTAGCCAGAGGTATGCTCGATAGATAACGTTCTACACAAATAGCACTTTACACAAAAAACTCATTGATAAGTTTCGTCATCCACGCGAACGAAGTCGCGGGCACAGCTAGTAAATAATATAATTTAAAAAGATCAGTCCAGCGATATCAGACACCTCATACTGAAAGGGTAACTAGACTGAAAATAGAACAGAAAGTTTAATAGTATTTAAGTAGATATTCTTACAATTCTAAAGACCCTGTTAAGTCGAAGCCAAGCGAACCAGAACCATTGATATTCTGAGGCGAAGCTGAACACCTCCATCGGTATTATTGATAACAAGTCGTACTTGAACTCCCGTTTAAAATACCTGTAACAAACATTATACCATTATATAATAATAATAATATTACGGGACAACTCACACACGGTTATCTGATCCCAAGCTAAGCAGAGCTTGTGTTATGGTAACCAGACAACTGATAAACATACTTATATACATCTAAATACATACATATTATAGATAAATTACACCCAGACACAGAACAAATGATCGTGCTCATCACACAAACATTTGTCCTGGGTGGGAATCGAACCCACGACCTCCGGTATAGCAGTCAGGGTCACTAACTACTAGACCAACAGGCCAGTCCATTAGGCCTAAGTAAGTAATTTTATTTGGCAAAAGTTAAATGTATCTGTACGTACGCAAGTTTATTTCTTAAAAACGTGTGGATAAAAAAATAAAGCTATGCGAGAAGAAAACCAATATAAAGAGTACATATCTTTACTTACGGCTTTACTACTCACATATTTCTTTGTCGGAGTCGCCCGTTGTCGATGGGGTCCGATAGTAATGAACATGAGCTCATGACGCGGCGGCATCGTGCCGCTTTTACATGTCTCTACAGTTCATTTGCCTCGAGTATTTAATACACTTACTACTTCGAGGCGTTAACACAACTCTCGCTCCTATTCAGTGGTAGAAAAAATAACTATTTTATGATTTAAATTGAATAATACTCACATTCTTCGTATGGGCAACATAAGCTTCTTTACATTCTTGTTGGTGACCAACAGGGGCAAAGAGTGTTGCATGCATATCTTGAGGAAGAAACAGAAGTCCAAGGCATACAGCGTTATCAAAATATACACACGGTTGTCCTGAAAACATCAATGCTTAGTTAGTATGTATTATAAGTAAACTTTTGTAATGTTACCCCTGACCGAATCCCCATCACGGCGGCTTTTGTTAATAAAGTTTAATATCTGCACGGGAGATACGACAGTAAACGAGGATGAGTGAACACAGTTGCACCCTCTATTTCTTCACCCTCATAGTCCCATGAGTCGGCAGACCGATTCAATCGGAGAGAGATCAGGCGCAGGCGAATTGGTTACGGAATAAAAATTAGCACTTCAATTTTGTTAGGGGAAATGATAAATATACGACTTTTGATAAGGAGTGGTTCAGCACAGCCTTAACGAGAAGAGAAATGAAAGGAGTTTAGAGAGGCCTTTGCCCTGCAGTGTGGCAGAAAAAAAAAATGAAATATATAAATAATGGTAAAAAAATATATAAATAATGAAGACCTGAAATCCTGCGTTGTAAAGGTCGATGTAGATGCAACCCATGCAGACAAGGATGAGATAGAACTGCACCAATCCCTCCTCGAAGTAGATGTACTTGACGAGGCTTTTCTTCGATCGCAACGGGATCGTGCTGGCCACGTTACGTCGCAACTTCGCCTGGACCTCGCTGCCCAAGATGTATGCCTAGTTGTGGAAGTTATATAATGGTTTGTGGTACATAACTTAGTTGCAGTTCGAAATAATCACTCATTTTCTCTGTAACCCGACTAAAAGGCTCTGTTTGGATAATGAAACGTTACTCTATTATAGGTAAAGTTGTTTTTATGTTTTACTAATATCAGCTTGGAAGTCCACGTCAGTTCCAAAACTTAATATATGACATTCCTTTTGCATACCTTTCTTTCAGGTCCCCTGTACTTGTCCAGCGTTGTCTTCAGGGCTGGGAAGTCATTCATGATATTGTTGAAGGCCAGGGACTTGATCATCATCAGATGCACGCGGCCGGTAGCCACCACATTGTAAGGACTTCTGTTGCCTGACGTACCTTCCAGGTTTCCAAAAACACTAAAGAAACACACAACCATAGATATTATACAGGAAGACAAGCTATAATCAGAAAATATACTGTTTGTCTTAAGCTACTTTAAAGACGAAAATTAGTTAAAATCGTAACGAAACGTAGATCGTATCCGTGGTAAGTTGTGGTGGGATATCTTCTGGGACCTGTCAGCTGATCGAGTGACCAAATGCACTTCCCGTCACCCGCAGGCCACCTTGGGTGGGTCTGAGGTCATGTGATGGTAATCTAAACCTACCTTCCTCTTGGCAGCCTGAGGATGGAGCTCATCTCGCCGGTTGAGATCCTGATCTCGACGCCGCCGTTGTCCACGAAGTACATGTCCGTCACCATGTCGTCGTGCTCTATTATCTTCATGTCCCGAAGGAAATACATGCTGTGCACAGCGCGACCGATAATGCGCAGGAGCGAGACGTCAGATTCTTTCAGCAGAGGACACTGCAAGTGGAACATGAAGGTCATAAATGAACAAATCCTTTTCAAGCTCAACTATCAAACAAACATAATTATATAAAAAAAAACTTCATACGGATTGTGCTGAACTAAAAGCTAATAAAAACTACTTTGTGTGATTTCTGACAATACCTAACACGTGACAAAAAAACATACTTTTATATAAATATTTAATCGAATAAGGCTACTATGCTTCCTGGCACTATGGCCACCGTTCTTTCTAAGAAAAAGAAACGGCTTATCATACTCCCTAACAAAAAGAAATGGCGATACTCTTCTAAATTACCTTTGTGAAGGTGGGTCCATAGATATGCAAGATAGCGTCTGTCCTGAGGGTGATCTGATCGCACAGCTTCAGCACTCCTCTGTAGTTGATGCCGCCCATCTTCTCCCAGCTGTACTCGTAATAGCGGCGCACCTCCCTGACAAGAAGACAAATGTCTGATCAGTCTTAGAATGTGTGTTGCCTTTGTGTTCCCAATCAATTTAAAGTGTTATTTCACCATTCATCATTTCCATCAATTATTTGCTAAACTGGAGGTGGATTCTTGCCCAGGACAAATCTTTGTGTGATGAGTATGATCATTTTGTTTTGTCTTTGAGTGTAGGTTAACTATATTATGTATCGAAAGAGATAGAAATATACTTCTGCAGTTCAGAGTCGAGCTTCTCCCTCGCCATGTACATGTTGATATCTCGGAGATGCTGCTGGAAGCCGGCCAGGGATTTGTTAACGTTTGCTCTGATACTGATGATGCGCACCGAAAAGTACGTGATAAACATCGTGCCTGAGGACAGGATAAAGACAGGTAATAATATCAAGAAAAAAGAGAGAAGTTTCTATAAAGTAGCTGTTAGCCTTCGTAACTTCTTGGTTGGAGTTGGTACCCATAAGTACAAAGAGGAGGCTGTAAATTTCATATCTGAAAAGATCTTCATTAAGTAGAGTATGATGGTAAAGGCTTGTATTATCACTGTTCATGGGGTAAATAACCTTTTTTTATGTCTGTCGGATAAGTTGAAAAAAAAATAAGACACGTTTTTTTCAAATTTTAGGAATTTCGTGCAAAAGCATAAAGTTTCAAGCCTTTGGTTCTCAACTTTGATGCTCTATTCGACAAACATAATTAACTGTCTAATATTTTTTTAATTATGTAACTGACGGACTCGGGTATATTATTTTGGCTATTCATACCTACCTACTCGGATTGGACTATTTGAATAGTCATCTACCCGATTCAAATCTAAGAATCGTCTCGTTCACATCAACTTCAAGCAGATCATAATCCTACAGATTCATATTCATCCAAATCCAGATTTTGATCCTATTCTTTCAGACATACGCACAGACACACGCATGTTAAGGTGGTACATCTATATTTGATAGAGTCTTTAACAAGCCGGGTTCAACTAACGGTTCAATGAAAGGACTTGTATGCACCAATATGACTTTTTAAAGTTATATGTACCTTGTCAATTTATTATTTCAAGACGCTAACGACAAACAGTGAAGGAAAACGGCGTGAGGAAACCTGGATTCCAAAAATTTGAGTGTGAAATCGACAATCCGCAATGAGCAAGCGTCAATGCACGTTACTTCCGTAGGTATATTGCAAGAGGCCTGTGCCCAACAGTGGGACGTTTATAGGCAGATATTATCATATAAATAAGCGTGAAGTTCTCACTGCAGGCCATCCCCACGAAGAGGATTTGCATGAGTTTGTTGTTGCTGGGGTTGAACTCGCCGTAGCCGGTGGTGCTGCACTCGTACACAACCCAGAAGTACGTCGCCAGGTGCAGGTTCCACGGCGACTGCGTCAGGTTGTAGCGGACTGGTTAGCGGACGGTTACAGTTTCAGTCACTTGGAAATTCTTTGGCTGCAATTTTCACTTTGCAGACAACTTATTTAAACTGTTAGACGAACTAAATGCTAAATGCTGCACAGGTTATCAGCTGATGAAGATCACATAAGTAGCTGTTAGGTATATTTTTTTGCGGTGCTGATAATTTTGTTGAAGAGATTAGTTAGTCAATTTTGTTATACTGGGTTGGTATTTTGGTACATATATACTAGTTGAAAAGAGGGGTTGTTTACATGCTCCCGCGAACAAGTTGATCCAGGAGCCGCCGTGGTCAGGGAACGGCTCTATGTACCACGTGACTAGGCCCTCCGAGTTCCGCGAGTATGATATTTTCACGGAATAGAATATCATTAACGAAGTCAGTATGTTGATCATAGCAATGAAAATAGGGATCGCCTTGAAGCTGAAACATAAAGTTATGTTAATTGGCTGTAACTAAATGTCACAATATAATAAAAATGGTCAACATACACATAAAACATTTTGGCATCGACGGCCGCGCACTGACATCGAGTATTTACATAAGCACGCCTAGAGTGCGCGCATCACTATTAGCCTCATGTGCTAATCGTAAGCAAGCTTTTAGCTGTGTACTGGCGATGCGTGCGACGATAGACCTACATGCAAAATATTCGATATTATTCGGGTAATTAAATCGATTTTAGGTTTTGAGATAGTACAAAGAAAAGGCGCGCTCTGTTTTGACACAAATTTAACGATAACGCTGGTTCATACTCATGCTCACTAAGTCACGAGATTCATGTCGTGTCATGCATGACCTTATTGATGTCATGTCGTATAAGGACGTGATAACTTACACCATAAGTACATCTCTCCTCTCGATGTACTCCTTGAGGACCATCATGGCGCTCGGCAGCCGGTACAGCTGAATCAGGCGGTTCAGCATCAGGAACTGCACCGTGGGAGTCACGCGGATTTTGTTCTCTAGTCAACAGAAAATAATTTTAGGATTAAAGAAAAACGGGCAGTATGTATGGAGGCCAGGAATGCCGGTTCTTCTTTAGACACATTCGCAGCGATTTATTTTCAGACCCCTTCTTTCCAAATACTCGATCTACATCGTTTTGTACGTGTACGTACATACTTGTAGGTAACATGTCGATTTAGATAACTTATTCACCAGCTGGGCCCACCAGCAGCGTCGCGGTGGTGTCCGTGGAAGCGAGTGGGGTTCCGGGGCCGGTCGTGTTGCTCGCTCGCCGCGCCGCTGCTGGTGGGCCCAGCTGGTGACGCATGACGTGTGCACGCCGCCAGTGCGTGATGGCCGCGCGCTTGTTGGGTTCGATTCCCAAAAGAATTAATATAAGTAACAAAAACTGCGCATTAGCCAACTATTAAACAATCGCAGGATATTTACTTGTATTAATAAAAATAACATTTAAGCTCTTAAGCTTAAATGTTAAAAAGATATAATTTAGATAAATTATAATTGAATCGAGGATTTCGAATCGATTTCAAATCAGTTTACCGACGGTATTCCTGCGCGCCGCCTCCAGGTCTTCAAGCATGATGCATCCGACCAAGTCCATAATGAACGGGCCCTTCATATAATACGCGGCAGTACTCGCGGGGTGGTACACCAGGATACCATCCTCATTGAAGTAGCCTATCAGCATGCGCTGGAAACTGTGTGGACATAAGTAAGGACATATTGGCTCGGGACCGGAGAGAAAGGAATGTAAAAAGGAAAGGCCTATAACCAGCATTGAAATTACCATTTACCATTTATTAATTCATATGAATCAGGATGGATGGACTAGTGAGAATCTGACTCACGCCTGTGTGCCACCTGTTCCGTATAAATTTTGATGACCGTCACGGTTCAAAATACAAATTTTTAAAATACAAACTTAACCGTGCTTTGGACAGCACGGTTTAGTTTGAATTTTAAAAATGCTAAATGTAAAAGGGAAAACGAAAGAAGCCTGAAAGTCACAGAGTCCAGGAATTACTTACATATCATAATACGCCGACAAATCGAGGAACCAAGCCAGATAGTAGAGGAAAGGCCACTGCAAGACGAGGTAGCAGTAGTGCGGGAACAACATGGCGGCCATGAGCGCGCACGTCACACGGAACCACTCGTACCGGACCAGGTAGCGCCCGTCCGGCCGGATCGTAAACCGGGGAAAGATGTAGCTGAGGACAAACATGGTAAATGTAAGACCACTGTCTGAAGGGCTGGACAGTATGTATGAAATCGCAGAGCACGCAGATATCTATTCGTATCGGACCAGCTCCTCTAGTCAAGAAGTATAACAGGCATTTAAAAGATAATAGAACTCTATTAAATGACACTAAACGTATGGAAATGACAGAAGACCAAATTACTTAATAATCTAGTGCCCGAAGAAAATTGGTAATATTTTCTTACTCGAATTCCAAAAATTGGGATCTGAAATCGCCAATCCCAATGAACAAACGATGTTATCAATATTCGTTTCTACTTCTCTTCATTGTTTTATGTGGGAAGGGGAAAAACGTTTATAAGGCGGTATAATTATTTTTCTATTTTATTACCGTAAGATAGATAGAAATCCAAGTCGATTAAAAGGTTGCAGGAACTCGGTATCGGGTTCGTGCTTCCTCGGCAGTCGGAAGTGCATCATGTTGGGCGTCGGCGGCGGCGGCTCGTACTTCACGAACCCGGGCAGTCTGGAGTTCTGCAGCCTGTGGAACTCCTGGACCACGAGGAACCATATAAATCATCAAATGTTATTAAAGTTTTACGCAAATCAACACAATAGGGTATTTGACATAGTTATCAAATAAATAAGTTTTCTATTGAATATTATAGAATTAAAGGTCCCAATTAAGAATATTTGACTTAAATTACGAATAAAAATTATTTAATATTTTATTTTCCTAAATAAAAATAAGATTTTTTTAATCTGTACATCATTGAAACGTAACGTCTTAACGACCAATCAGAGCCCGGTGACGTCACTATCTAATAAACTAAATGTCTTGTCATTCAGACTGTTATACGACGTCGTATCGTATTGTTTTCAGTTTTGTTTGTATTTTAAAGAGTGACGTCACGCCTCTGACTTATCACGTGACTTAGCGTTCTAGCGGGAAATACGAAATGTATTTTTTAAAACTGCCTTTTGGTTATTAAAATGGCTCAAAATTTAAGAAAAACAGTCGTCAAGCGTTTCTTTTAGTGACTTAGAACATTTTGGAGTAGTTTACGAAAATTTGTCAAATACCCTATTCCACAACACAACTGTAAAATCTCATGTTAAGCGCTGTAATTGGTTGTTAGTGTTTTATTGAATCAACCAATTACAGTAGTGATCCGTTGATTTGACAGAAGGTTCAGTTGATCAGCCCTTCAGAAACCGGGGGTTAGAGTAACATATTTATTAAATGAATCCTCACTGGCGAGTCTTTCAGGTATTCAAGCGCGACTTTGATCTGAGGCGTTTCCAGAGCGTTTAAAAGGTACTTCCTCGGGATGCAGAACACCTGCACGTGAGTGATGGCGCGAATTGTGTTGTATGCTGGCAGACCTATACATGAAAATAAAGAATCAAATTAAATCGAAAACCCAAACAAATTTAGACTCTAAATAGTAACTAATAATCTTGCGGATGATTATTCTTGAACTATTAGCTTATAAAACTCTCGATTGTGTATGCTTTTAAATAGTTAAATCTGTTGGCTCATTTGTGCCACACACCTACACATTGAGACAGATACCACCATACTTTTAGCGTCGGGGTTTAAAAGGTAGAATATTTGCAAAAACTAGAATCATTTAACAACACTCACGTAACAAGCAAATGAGAGCTCCGAAGTGATTTTTCGTCGACAGCGTCCCGATGCGCTTGTGACTTATCGGGTCGAGAATCTGAGCACAAAACAACAATATAGTACTACTAGCTGTGCCCCGCAGTTTCACCCGCGTGAATGACAATTCATACACTATCTTTATAAATTATGGCCTATGTGTTATTCCGATGTATAAGCTATGCTATGCTATTGTAAAGTTTCATTAAAATCCATTGAGTCAGTAGTTTTTGCGTGAAAGAGTAACAAACATCCATACATCCATTCAAATAAACTTTCGCATTTATAATATTAGTAAGGAAGTAAGCATTGGGCCATTTTATGTTCTGAGCAGCACAGTCTTACCATAATTTTATAAGGGTATCAAAAACATCTTTATAGGGTAGATGACTGGGTATGAAAATACATATTTCTATTTACACTGTCAGAGTCATTAGTTTTTTTTTAGCCTATACTGTCCCACTGCTGGACAAAGGCCTCCCCCAAGTCCTTCCATTTGTCCTTGTCTCGCGCTACCTCGAACCAAAAAACAAAATATTTTTATTAAAAAAAGGCGCTTAAGAAACGTTACGTTAAAAACTACTGACTCTAGTTGCTCGGTTCCAAAGTGTCCTTCCTATGGAGAAGAGCCGGCAAGAAACTCCATAGGTAATGTATAGAAAAACACTTGACCGTTCACACTCAACCGATGATACGTTAGTCTGTTGAGTGTGAACGGTCAAGTGTTTTTCTATACATTTGTCTGTTCTGGCGTTACGCGACCGATAATACGCGACGCATGTTCCGTCAGATATGAACCTTCCCTAAATGGTGGACTAAATTGATTTGACTTTTCATACCCATTCATCTACCATATTACATAGTAATCTAGATACGTCTCTCACTACGAACCTCACAGATCCCTTGTTTGATGATATACATCTCGTTGGTCAGTTCACCAGTGTTCAATAGTATCTCGTTGGGAGAGGTATAAAACAGTTGGGATTTCGACGACACTATTCTCAGGTCTTCTTTTGGTAGTAACTGCAAATATAACAAACATTTACGATATACTCTGTCAGTAGATCAATATATCGAATTTATTTAGACTTTACATCAATTTTAAGAAAGACAACAACTGTCTTATTTTTAAATCTACAGGGTGTTAAGAAAACCCTGTCCGACCCGAAAGGGTGATATAGGGTTCACAATCACATGCCCAAATAAAATATCAAATTTGGAAAATTCATGATAGAAACAATAATAATGAATTTTGAAACAACCATTTTTCGCCCCGAAATTCCTTAAATTTGAGATTAAAACTAAAACTACAACATCAATTTCGTTGGTATTTTTGTTGGGTAATTAGGTAGCATCTGTGACGACACAGACTCTCTGTCTCGACTTGTGAGAAAAAAATATTTTTTTAGGCTATAATTTTTTTCTTTTTTTTTTTGTCCAATTTTTTTCACTTTTTTGTTTTCACATATCGATACCTAACGACACCTTCACTGATCGGACAGGGTTTTCTTAACACCCTGTATATGGGACAACCTCTGATGAATTAAATCGAAATAAAAAAGGATTTTTGAAATCGGTCTTCCGTATAAAATTTTAATAATTATACGAAAACATACGGACGAATAGAGAACCTTTTGAAGTTACCTAGGTAGGTAACTTCAAAAGGTTCTCTATGAAGTTGTTCCAAATAATAACAAGCATAATAGAAGAAATATGAAAAAAAAAGTGTATGTTATTATTAAAGTAGCTCATTATTATTGAGTTCAATAAATTATTTCATTTCGACCGAACAAAAGTTATCCAGAAAAACGTAATTTTTCTTTTGACTCAGGGCAGATTTTCATGCGCTTTGGTACAGCTACTTGTGTTAGCCGAATGAGCACCGGAAGATTCAAACGCGGCGCGCTCAGTTTTGACGGTTTTGACACTAATTGGACGTGACATTGAAGTTGGTGTGAGATCATACCCGTGCTCTCGGATCATAGAACGTTAGAATCGCTCTATGTATTAATGGAACCTTCTACTGACAATAACAAACACAACAAAAAAAGAATTAGCAAAATCGGTCCAGCCGTTCACGCGTGATGCCGTGACCAAGGGAAATAGGCATTCATTTTTATATATACAGATTTACATTATATAGTTCAGAATACGTACCTTCATGAAAGGTATGCAGAGGATGTACTTGCTGCGGTTCCTACCGACGATGTCTTGGAACACGTGCGGCGGCAGGTCGTAGAATATCGTCGAGCGGTTCTTGTGCGTCATTTTGTACGCCTAGACAAACACATCTCATAAACTACATCTCTTTTAACCTAACGACCTCATCATCATCATCATCATCATCTACATCACTGCTGGGCGTAGGCCTCTCCTTTCTCAGGCCATTCTCTACGGTCCTGTGCCAGTCTCATCCAGACTCGAACCGAAACTTTTACTATGTCGTTGACTGACCACTACTGGTAGAGTTGGGCCTTACAGAAACAATTGGTATAATCATAATATTTGCATAGATCAACCGTAATCTTCATTAACAGACGCAGTGAGTTAAAATTGAATGATTTAATTATTACCAGTCTCTATTATAATATAATACTATTTACCTTATCAGTGTACCAGCAGAGTTCTAGGTAGGTAATAAACCTTTTTCTTAACACAGGATCAATTTCATTTCTGATCAGGAAATGCTTGACCGTTCCTATGCGAGCGCCGTAGTCTTCCCTAAAGGGGGCACATAATATGTACTTATTCACTAGTATCTAATATTTTGATATATTTGCCAGAGTAACTTGCTAGCCATTATCAAGTCCCGTAAGAAGAAGCATTTTGTAAAAGCAAGCTAAACTAAAAGAAGGCCCCACGGGGTTATTTGCTTTATTTGTTCATAAACCTAACTTAACATTATGAAATAATAATAAAATCTTGGGACATCTCACAAAGGGCAATTTGGTGCCAAACTAGGCAGAGCGTGTGCTATGGTAACCAGATAACTGATAAACATACTTATATGTTTCTTATTACATACACATTATAGATAAATTACACCCAGGCAGAACAAATGATCATGTTGACGCACAAAGATCTGTTTTGGGTGGGAATCGAACCACTAGCTAGACCAACAGGCCAGTCAAAATGTAATGAAATATATCGAACCCTAGTGCTGTGGTGACCATGATGGTGGCCGAGTAGACAGCCTCCATGAAGATCCGGAGCACGACGGACACTTCCAGGATTACCAGGGTGTAAATTACGTTCGTCCAGTTCTCCTTACCCCAAGTCTCTCTGTGAACTGGTAACATTTATAAAATGAAAAAATAACTTTCTAAAAATCGCGGATCCATTGAGATGTTTCTTTGCTATTTTCTACACACAATAAAAACAAATCCTGTTAACCTCGCTAAAGTTAAGCAGATAATTTGTACTTAAAGGAATAACGGTATGCTTCGACCAATAATAAGCGTTTTTGTGTTCCCAGAAGATTGCTCTTTCGAAAGAAAACTACTTACTTGTGAAGTTTATCATGGATATGGCCCAATATAGGCCGAAGACGATCCTTGTTGCCTCCGATACGTCATCCAAAGGTTTCTGCTCCCAGAAAGGCGGGTGCGTCAAGTTTGTCACCAGGCAGTAGCCGGATCTGAATACAATACAACAGGCTAGGGAATAATCGGGAAGTATTCAAGTATTACCAAATTAATTATAAAATCTCTCTTTATTAAATTATAATTATTAAACTTAAAATATTTTCAATAATATAAAAACTAAGCCTCATCATCATCATCATCATTATCATCAGCCGGAAGACGTCCACTGCTGAACAAAGGCCTGCCCCCTAGAACGCCACAATGAAGGACAACTCGCCAATTGCATCCACCGGCAACTTTGACGATATCGTCGATCCACCAGGGGCCCGAGTCTGCTATTTACACTCCGTGTCAGTGTGCTCATAGTTGGCTCGTCCGGCGGCGCTTGGGCCCTCTCGGGTGCACTCGGGCCGGTTCGGGCGCGTTCGGGCCGCCCGAGCGCGCCCGAACCGGCCCGAGTGCACCCGAGACGGCCCGAGCGCCGCCACACTGACACTTTATTTCATCATCTGACAACTTCTTCATTTTGTGTAAAGGTCTGCAACTTTACTTTCGCGCTGAACTGACACCTGATCGCCAAAGACAGGGGCAAGTAGAAAGAGGAAAGGGAGGCCTTGGCCCTGCAGTGGAACACCACAGGTTTCGGACTGGCGAATTGGCTATTATCTTAATAATAATAGGCACCTCGCATATATCACCGGTATCGCTATACGCTTTGCTTTCCGAGAATGTGCGATAACCTTAGAACATAGACACTAACTGGTAGCACATGAACCCTTGCTGCATGGCGGCGATCAGGTAGCAGGCGATGAGCAGCAGCATCGTGTAGGACAGGAAGCGGAGGATGTTGCTGCGGTACACGCAAGTCTCCTCCAGGCTTTTCAGGACTCGGAAGAACTGTGCACAGTCAAATTAAATCAAATCAAAAAGTTCAAGGTAACCCCATAAATGCGCTTAAAAAAAGTTAAGTTCTAAATGACTGTAGATACGCATTTCAAAAGTGTCCTTATTATGGAGAAAAACCGGGAAACTGGCCTGGATTTTTTGTGTCTTTAAAACTACCTGCTCTACATTTATTAAATGTATTTTTAATTTGACTTAACAAATTGTAGACATAATAAAAGCCGAATTCCCTGCTACAAAAAAAATATATATATTGGAAAGTATTAGGCATACGAGACATGAAGCACTGAAGAACAAAATACAAAAACCTTTGTACACCTATTTTGTGAATGCTGTGTGTACCTATAATAGCCATGCATAATATTATTTTGATTTCACCTTGGGTAGCCTGAGGATCTTGTTGATGCCAGCGAAGTGCCCATCGCCTATGAACTCGAAGATCGGCAGCGTGGCGACCACGTCCATCACGAACCAGTGGCTGCGCATCTGCTGGGACGAGGTCTGCGCGAAATTTATTGGGACACCTGGACACACATACCAACGTGTATGTTTCAGATAGCGTTTCACCGTAAGAACCCCTGGACTGCAAGTACTTTTAAATTAAATAATGTTTTGGATTGTGCACCAGTGGATTCTATTTAATTCGTTCTCGGTAACCAAAGCGCAGTCATTTCTGTCCCGTATCATATCTGTGTTTGCTCAGGGCCTAACTATTCGCGACGTGGACCTTGAACATTAGAAATCATATTAGAAAAATATATCTTTTCGTAGTTATTAAGATTCTACACTGACCCGCAATGCTAAAAAAAAAGGATTTTGTCATCATCTCCCTGCCCTGTTCCCATGTATTTGGGGTCGGCGCAATGCGTATTCCTCTTTCATTATTCTCTACTACTTGTAAGCAAAAGGATTTGATGATTCATATAATTAGTCGTAACTCAAAACATTCCGTAACAAGGGTAACGAGAGAGAGATTAGAGAGAATGCGTGTACCTTCCTCGACATTGGCGCCAGTGGACAGGTGCACGATGTGGTCGATGACGAAGACGCCAGTCATTGCGTAGTCGAAGAACCGGAACTCTAGCGTCACATACTTCTTGTACACCAGGAAGTAGGGGTGCGTCTGCGCATTCCGGAAACAAAAATCTTTGTCAGTTTGGTATACAGAGACTAGTATTAGTGGATGCTTGAAGGATATACATCTGTATACATTGAATAGACAAAATCTTATAGGTACTGATTGAAATAACACCATGTAAACGATTGTAAATAAGTTCTGTGTTTAAGTAAACATCATGTCTGTTACTTACGAGACATATAATGAGAATGAGCCCAGCCACGAACAGGTGCCAGGCAAACAGGAGTGAGGAGGTTGGCTGCAGGATACAGGGGAACGTCGGCCGCAGACAGATCTCATCCGACTGGTCCGTCAGGGTCGCGTCCGGACGCTGGTACGACAAGCAATAAATAAGGGCTCAAGTGACGTAAGAACATGAAGTTAGGGCAAGACTGTAATTAATGAATTGGAATACACCTGGGTATAGAGTTACTCGCCGGTTGTTTTCCATAGGCAGGACTCTTTAGAACGGTGCAACTAGAGTCAGTAGTTTAGCACGTAACGTTTCTTAAGCGCCTTTTTTTCGGTTTATAAGAAATAAAAACTTTTTGATTTTGGAACCTACAGGGCAGAGATATGTGGCTAAAAAGAGGCTTACCATGCTTATAAAATCCAGTAGTACCTATATAGTTCTCGGTGGCTCGGTGTTGATAGGGCGTGAAACCGATAATAGCTAGAATGTGACTAACGTTCCTCATGATGTAGCAGCCAGCGATCTCCAGGAACACGTCGGAGCTGGCCAGCAGCGGCTCCCCGTCGTCGTTCTTCATCTCCTTCAGCGCCACCAAGTTGCGGTTGAAGTTCAGAATGCTGCTTTTATGTCTGTCATACATAATTATTCAATTTAGCCTCATTAAACGCCCTTTTGTACTAAAGGAAACTTAGTAGTATAATAGCGACAGATAGACATTTAAGACCATCTTAAAGTTAAATGGCGTTTCAGATCATGTTGATCAATTTATTCCAAAATAACTCTGTTTGAAGTACGTCTTATTTTAGGTATTCAGATACTAACGTAGCTTCGTCTGGTATCTTCATAATGTAATGTCTCTTTACTCTTTCAACGTGATCCTGGAAGAATATTGGTCAAATTAAAATTTTATGTTGCTTCATGTTTAAAGAGCCTATCAAAAAACTCCGGCGATAAAGTCAGCGTGCTGCTGGAAAGATTGTTGAGCCCTTTCTTCTTCATATCAAGAACACTTAAGAAGAGGTGAAGGATATCGAATATGACCTTCAAAAGCTGCTAGTTTGTATTCAATTTTAAAAACATGTGTACTGACGGTAAAAGACGCCAATATCGGGCCAGCGTGGTCTTGCGTGACCGAGTGCTTGTAGACGATGCGCCAGAGGCTGGGGGCGGACAGCACGTGCGCCGTGCAGAAGGTGGCGGCACGCACTGCCACGTGCGAGAAGCTCAGCGCCATGGGGATTGCGCCTGCGCACGGCGTCAGCACCGTACCGCGCGTGAGGCGGAGGATCGCCGTGTGGTCGTCCTCGGCCGTCAGCATCTGTAGCGAATACTTTATTATTATCATGAACTTATAAAAATCTGATTGTATAATCGTTTTGAAATATGTTAACCATTGGATTGGTTTTTTAACTGTATTATTTCTTTTGAATTTTGTATTTTATATCTTGGTGTGCTACGAAGAATTTCCCAACAACTAAATTCACATTCATAAAATTGTTTATTAAAACTTTAAGTATTCATTTGGTGGACTCACCTCAACGTCTCCATAAGTAATGTAGATGATCTTGCACTTTTTCGAGCCTCGCTTGATGATGGCGTCTCCGGGGATGTAGTGGATCGTTTCCATACTCTTCGCGATCTCTGACAGTAGCTGGTAAGACAGCTCACGGAGGATTCGAGCCTACAAGAGTTTTTTTTTTCAATGAATTTATTTAGTTATAAAATTCTTACTTCTTCTGGCTATAAAGTACATACTTATCTGTTTATTTAAAGTTACATTTTAATAAGAAATTTTATTAGGCTTAACTCTTTTCCTCGTTTACCAATACGCATAATCTAGTTCTGATCTTAACTTCACAGCTTCGTAGTTAGATGTTGTGAGCACCTTTTGTGTAGCTTCAAAATAAATATCGGCGTTGATTGTGGCCGGCAGAGTGGGTGGGAAGTTCGGCAGCAGCTGCGTCTCCGAGACCGCGCGCTGCTTGTGCCAGTACATCTTGTAGAAGGTCTCCACCTTG
Organism: Autographa pulchrina; assembly: GCA_905475315.1. Classification (NCBI taxonomy): domain Eukaryota; kingdom Metazoa; phylum Arthropoda; class Insecta; order Lepidoptera; family Noctuidae; genus Autographa; species Autographa pulchrina. The sequence continues at coordinate 13,989,848 of FR997765.1, read as the reverse complement.
TCTCTCAGGGCCTCCGGTACGTTTGTGTCTTTCTGAAATTAATTAACAGGTGGCTATGTGATAAGACTCGTTATGCACCTGGGTGAATTGAATTGATCACATTGGATCTAGTTTGATCGCATTTATGAAAGTTACTTAAACCTGAACTAGCGGAATGTCAACACAAGCTAATCTTTCCAAAAACATTAAATATTTTTTTTTTATGAACTTTGATTGGAATATTTACAGTAAAATAGAAAGGCATACAAAATACCTATATATTTAAAATTCATTTTGTCAGTACAGAATTCTAGCGGGTAACAGGAAGTTATCAGGTACTTTAGTGAGTAACGTACCATTTCCTTCATGATGAGGCGGTACCTCGCGCGGAAGGTCTCCTCGGGCCGCATATACAGGCTGATGATGAGCGACATGGACGCCACCGCCGAGCCCGTCACCACCAGGCAGCCCGTCATCCCGATGAGCAGGCACACTATCCTCTCCACATCGTTGTCCGGGTACACTGGAGGACTACACATGAGAAGACAGTTAAATTGCAAACTTAAAACATTTAGAGGGCATTTTGTTTTTTTGTTCTATGGGATTCCCTCACCAATTGTAATAACAGATTTTAGTACACTTTTACTACATTAAACAGACGAAAAGGTACTGAAATATCAAAAAAAAATAGCGAACTGCAGTCTCCTTAACAAAGAACCTGTGCCAAAAGCTTGTGTTTCAGGAACCAATGTTCCTCCATACATAGAATTGTGATCCCTAAACCAAAGTTCAATCTTTTTTAATTGAGTTTAATACTCTATTGCCTGCAATAATTGGTTAAATAATCAACTGTAAAAGGGTATATTGTTAAAGCATTATTTTAAGTCAGTTTCTTCTGCAATTTAATCAAGGTTATTGTGTATCTCAGAATGAATAGAGATGATACATACTTACCCTATAGGTATGAACATCTTGTTAATGATGTAGATGCCGCTGAGGAACTTCCTGGCAGGGCTCTCGTTGGCTATCTGTTCAGTCAGCATGAGGCTGGTCCGCGACTGCCCTTCCGTATTCCGCCGCGTCGGGTAGTAATAATGAGCGATCTAAATAAGCACAATAAACTTAGGCCTGCTGTAGATTACGGGGCCGCGAGGCTATGATGTCATAAATGATCTATTGTAGATGACAATGTACTGCAACTCGTATGACATTTCCGTCATCGTCCAAGGGTCGCAGCACATATAAACGTAACGTAAACGGATCGTAACCGTATCGCCTTTCACCTCGCCGTCAACCAGGCGTCAACCTTACGTAAGCACATCCACTCGGCTACGGATAGGTGACGCCGCGCTTACGACTAGGGGACGCCTCGCGGCCGGCTATCCGACCGCTGGTTGATGGCAAGGTGTTCAGGCCTGATTACGTAGGTATTCTATAGTGCCCTGATGAGGACAGCACGTTCGGCAACGCAGGCCGCGGGAGGGACGCGGAGCGTGGACGAAGAGACGTAAGCTAGGATACGGAGTGACGTAAGCGCGGCTACGGATAGCGGTAAGAGCGGCGTTTTTTCTCTGGGTCCAATTTAGAGGGATGAGTGTCACAATCTTTTATAAGTATTTAATACTGCAGAGAACGCATACAAACGTCAACTATTTTACTTATTCAATTTATTTTTTCCAATTTAATTTAAGCATAATATTAAGCATATTCTAAAGAAGCGAGCAATACAATAAGGCTGACATCAGACGGACTGCATCATGCGACTGCGCGCGGTCGATATATTTAACCGCATGCAGTTGTACGTTCGACTTTGCAGTCATGATATCAACTGCACGCGGTTGAATGCAGTCGAGTGAAATCATTATCAACTTTTATCATTATCAACTTGGTGACTGGTCGTTCTGCTGACCTTGGTCTCCACGTAGATACAATACTTTTCACTCTTTAAAAGTATGATACCCATCTACCTTAACCACTTGTTCACTCTGCGCGGTCCCTTATTGATATTATTTGATATTATTTTTATTGTAATGACAGCGTGCTACTGGGGAGTTTGTTGCGCCGTTTCTTCTCCTCAGCCAGAGCACTTAGGAAGCGGTGAAGGGTGGGCGATTTGGGGTCAGTTCATATCTAGTGATGGTGGCGTCGCGTGTTGACGGTCGCGTGGCGCTGGGACGGACGGGCGCATGGTGGAGCATTCGGCCTTTCACACTGACCTGATGACGCGTTGGTGAGTCAGGTGTGAGAGGTTGGATGTTTTGTTGTGCGCTGCCTTTTCCGCCGGATATGAACCGACCGAGCCGAAAAAGGACAGCACCCTAGGCTGTCCTTTTTGTAATAATTTTGACGTTTAATAAGTGCTACTTTGTAGTAGAAGTAGAAGTTAAATAAATATTTTTTTATTTGATTTGATTTGACTGGCACGATATTTATCGTTTCGTCTGAAACCAGTCATTAAAATTAACAGTTATCAGCATTCTCAGGTTCATTGTGGACAACAGTCTATAGATATGAAATATTAAACCACTTTCCTTTGTGTTTTCGTAAATATAAAGTGGTTACTAACTTTTGCCCGAGGCTTCGCTCGCGTGATTGTTGGTAATTGCGGCAAAAAGTAACCGATTTCCTTTCATCAAAGGACATTGCCCATTTTATTAGGAGGTTTAGGCCCCCATAAAAGATTGTCGTGTCACGGTTATTTTCATTTTGTTTTATAGATAAATACATCCTTTCATATTATGCAAACGATTTTCATTTATTCACCCTGGTTCAAGAGAAATCTTTTTTTTAGGTTGCTGAATTTGAGGTTATAAAAGTTAAATTCTTCAAGATTTATCAACTTCCAAATAGATATTTGTTTACTATTTGAATTGATATTGTGGTTAATGCTAATGGGGGGCCATTAGCATTAACCTTTACAGACATTTTCATGTTAATAAAAATCTCCGCCACCAAGTGAATGGGGTCGTCGAATCAAAGTGCCATCCCATTGGCGTGGTTATGTTAAAATGCATTTTAACTAATCCTAATACACAGGTTTATTAAAAAAACAATTTACGCACCGGCGAGAGAGGGGTCGAATTGTCCGATATCGACCCGTTGTAGATTTTCTCGTTAAAACTAGAGTCAATTCGCTCACTTAACAACAAAACAAAAGTCCGATGTCTTACAACAAAACCACTCGAGGAACTTAAATGCTCAACTCGATAGCAATAACTCATAATCTAACAGACGTAAATACGGAGGACTATAATACAATATATATACGAATAACCGGCTAATTATTTGACAGATAAATCTACCCTACTTATTAGTTTATTTTTCTTTGTACGTAAAAGTACAAATGTGCGGATGTAGGTACTGAGATTCAATCAAATAAACATTTATTACGTTTATCAATGCGAGGGTAAAATAAATGCTAATAAAAACACACATTTACGTAAAAAATAAGATATAAATTTTGTATAGCATAAAGTTAAGACACTGCGCCACAAAGTGGGGCCTGTCCGTGGGCAATCTCTTTTAAATTAACTCTACATTAAATTATATCCAACATAGATATGGTGCGCCGACACCAAATAAATTGGGAAAAGGGCAGAAATAAGAAGACTAAATTTTATCAAAATCGGTAGTATAGGCTGCTATGATGATGATGGACAAAATGCACATCATTTAAAGTATACAGTACAGTCAATAAAGCTTTATACGCACCACGTCCACATGCAACCAAATATAAGCCCACGTGATCCTCAGGACCATGAATATGTAGCAATACTTCAGCGTCGTCCCCAAAATACTGCCCTTTAAATTATAGTCGCTTAGAGACCCTGGAAGTAATGTAAGGACTTATGATCCGGCCGCTGAGAGAATGCGTTCCTGACAGGTAGTGTTCAACAAGAAGATATAATTTTAATGTGCGAAGAATTTACTTTTAAACAAATTAAATGTTATGAAAGATATTTAGCTTTAATTCCGCTACCAAAATCCAAGCTTGGAAGCAGGATGCAGTCCCACCCTCCCGCCCTCATGCAATATGCGCATGCAGGAAAGACCACCCTCCCGCCCTCATGCATATGCAAAAATACACGAAAAGTGAGACAAAAGGGGGTAGCATGCCATGCAACAAAACCAATACTCATAATCCTAAATATCTTTCATAACATTTAATGTCATGGATTTCCGCAAAGTAACGCCTGATTCTATAACTTATTTTAAACAAATAACCGACTTACTCAAGTGATGTGAAGTATTAGGGCCGGATTCCACCAAAGCGAAGACGAGATGAGTGGAGCGGAGGAGATTTTTAAACAGCCAATAGGAATTCATTATTCACACTTCGCTGTGGAGTTGGGCCTGAATAACGAACTCATCTTTTCATCTCCACTTTGGTGGAGTCCGGCCCTTACCCCAACCGTTAATTTAGTTACAAATCACACCAACATTCTTCTCAGTCCTTAGGAATGTGAAAACAGATGGCATACTAACACAAATATCTATAAGGTCTATGAAGCCGCAGATAATAGCAGATCAACTTGAAGTTAGGTCTGTTGTTCTGACCGTAATGCGCAAACGAGCCGAGATCCACCAGAAACGATACTGAAAACAGAAAGTTATTTACGTAAATATACAACAAGGAAATCAATGCTTTGAAAATGTTTTATTGTAAGCCATACTGCAAAGAATGGGTGTTACTTAACCTGTCCATACATATGTAAGTTGCGGTGTAACTGTGAATCTATTGCGAGGGAGGATAACAACCATAGTAATCCAACTTCAATTCTTTATTTCGGAAAAGGAGTAATATAGAAATAACTCATTTTTAGTCATTTAACTAGTAATATTGCAAACAGTTCAACTCTAAGTTAGTAAGGAATCAGTGACAACGAAGAGACCATAAACACCCAGACCGAAAACGATGTAGAAATGTGGTTTTCTGCATTGACCCGTCCAGCTATCGAACCCGGGACCTCAGAGCGACACCTTGAAAACAGGTGTGCAGTACTATAGTGTACGCTACTCGACCACGACGGTTGTAAAACGTCCGAATGATAAATTTAAAAAAATTATAAAGTTAAAACTAACGGACAGTCCAAAAAGTGATATCAGAGTTCTCCAGATCAGCGACGATCTTGTATCCGATAGCAAAGACGTGTACAGCGTAGGAGACGTTGTAGATGATGTCGAGGATGTCGATGTAGATGGCCTCGAGGGCGGTGATCTGCCAGACCACGGCCGTCAGCACGATGCCGCAGATGTAGCAGTTCCAGAGCGTGTCGTCCGGCAGGTCGCGGTACCAGCTCACCACGCCCTCCCGCGTCCACCATGGCGGGTACAACGTCTGGATGGAAGTATTGCATACTTACGGTAGGTACATGGATTTTTATAAATAGCCTAAATTGTAAGACTAGAAGCTAACCCTAACATAGTTGGGAAAATGCTAGGCAGATGATATACCGTTGCTGAGCAAAGGCCGAAACACTCTTCTTCCACTTGTCTCTCTCAAGAAACGCGACTGAACAATTATGTAAAAATAAATCTATCATCCTCATCATCCCGCCATTTCCGCCTGGGTCACTTTAACATGGTAACGTTCATGGATAATCCAGAAAATACCTACCTACGTTGATGGGTTTTTAGCTTACACAGATGATAGTAAGCCGCAAAAACATGAGCATCAAAGGCATGCCTTAAAACACATTGCGACTCAAGTAAGTACTGTAAAAATTACGGAAATAAATAGACAACGTTATATATTGTTTCAGATTCCCTGAAAAAAAAATTGCAAGTGCTTAATTTTTTTTTTAACATCCACAGTGGGATGTTTTTCAACATTTGGCATTAAGCCACGTATTCACTGAGCAACAATCCAAACTAATCCAAACTAATATTATAAATGCGAAAGTAACTCTGTCTGTCTGTCTGTCTGTCTTTCTGTCTGTCTGTCTGTCTGTCTGTCTTTGCTTCACGCCTAAACTACTGAACCGATTTGTGTGAAATTTGGTACAGACATAGTTGGGAACTTGAGAAAGGACATAGGATAGTTTTTATTACAAAAAATAAAATAAAAAATAAAATTTATTCCGGACATACAGCGCCATCTATTGGTCAAGCGTCGGCATCAATTCAGTACTGAAAATTCATCGGAAAAATGTAAATAAATAGTAAAAAGGTATGAAAATATAATATAATACAACTTTTAGTACAAAGAAAATGCTCTAACGGAGTATAGATAATTCTATTAGTACTATTTTTCGATCGGCAATAACGGCTTTAATGCCCTAAGTGAGTATACATATCTTCAATTCAAACGCAGAGCTCATTATGTTGATTTTTGAAGAGATCCCGCGAGATCGGGAACTATGTGGGTAAAACCAAAAATCTGCCGGAAGTCACTATTCCACGCGAACGAAGTCGCGGGCAAAAGCTAGTTGTTTATAAACTCTGTTTCAGAAACAAAATCTACGTGTTTCTGAAACAAATCATTTTGTTTCAGAAACATATAATTTTGTTTCTGTAAACACTACGTGTTTATCGGTATGTTTCGGTGCTCCCCACTTGTGACGGAGAACACAGAAGCAAATCAGTTGCGCAACAGGTGCATGCGAGTGTGGACGCGTCTAAACATTTGTTTATAAACATGGCTGTAGTGTGGGACGATGAAACTGTCTTTAAATTGATAGAACTGTTTGAGAAAAAACGAATATTATGGGATTGCTCGACAAAGGACTATAAAAATAAAATAAAAAAGAATGACGCCTGGGAAGAAATTTCGAATGCTTTGGCAATTCCAAAAACAGATGTTGAGAATAAAATGCGTATATTGCGGTCGCAATTTGCAAGAGAGAGGAAGAAAATGTTGTCTACAAAAACCACAGGTGCTGGTGCTGCAGATATTAAGAAATCAAAATGGAAATTTTATGAAGAATTAATTTTCTTACAAAGCACGACGACAAGGGTCGGTGGTGCGGATACTTTAAATGAAACAGTGAGCGCATTATTCATATTTTATTTTTATGTAAACAGCTGTAGGCATGTAAATATTCTATCTAACATATACGAAAACACTACCGCCATAGCATTAAGCTACATTGTTTTGCCACGGCAAGCTTCCTCTTTCGCTCATGAAATATTCACCAAATTGATCCCTTATGATTGTAGCAGTACGTGCTGAATTTCTAGGTCGCCTTTCCAATTCCAAAATTGAAGTTCCTTCAACTGTATACTCTCTACGCCAAGCACCTTCTATGACATTATGGTCACTGTCTTCAAAATCAAAAGTCATCGGGGGCGTATACAAGGCTCTAGATTGTTTATTCCTTCTTAAAAAGTTATGCATGTAAAGACAGGCCATTACAATAAGTTCACAATTTTCAGGCTTGAGAGGAATTGGTTTACGAAATACACGAAAAACCACGCATAAAATTCCAAAAACATTTTCTACAACCCTCCTGGCCCTACAGAGTCTATAGTTGAAAATTCGTTTCATTGTGCCACGGTTATGAATACCCGGGTACGGCCTCATCAAGTTTTCCGATAATGGGAATGCACTATCGCCCAGTATTACATAAGGAAGGTCAGGTCCATCTGGTGATATCGTTTCTTGGTTTGGAAAATTAAGACGGTGTTCCACCATTCTTTGATAGAAACTCGTTTCTTGAAAGATGCCACTGTCAGATGCTCTTCCTTTCGCACCACAGTTTGCATATATAACATTATAAGATGCATCTACAATAGCCAGTAGTACAATACTAAACTGATCTTTGTAGTTGTAGTAATCACTGTTACTATTGCTAGGCGCTTCAATAACCACATGCTTCCCATCTATAGCTCCGACACAGTGTGGAAAATTCCATAATTCGTTCCACTCACGGGCCTTTTCTTTCCAGTGCGCTTCGGAACTCGGAACCTTAAAAAAAAAAGTGTTTAAAATTGCAGGCAAACCGTGAAGACCTCCTGGCAACTGAGGAGCCAGAACAGCAATCGGAGCAGCAGAAACCACAATCTCCACTTCCACCATCCCCACTACCATCTACAAGTAGCAAAAAAGCATCTAAAAGAAAAGTGGATGACAATCTAAGTGAAGTATTTGAAATAGTTAAATCTGCAAAACGCAAAATGGATGAATCTAAGGATGAATATGATATTTATGGGCAATACGTCGCTTCAGAATTAAGAGCGGTACAAAACGAGACTGCCGTAATACAAGCCAAGGCTTATATTAATAATATTTTAATAGACATGCGAATGGGCAAATACAATTATGGTTACGGATATCATAGCCATCCCGGATATGAAACTGCGTCGACACCAGCAAGTTCAACCTCACAAAAAGAACTTGAAACCATTGAAGAGATAGTTTCACAAATCGCATCAGTAGAAGAAACCGATAGTAGTACCCAGTAGATAGTTCGCCTAATTTTGTATAATTAATAAAAAAAATATTGATTCATAACTTAGTTTTTCTTACCTGGATGTAGTTCTTCAACACACGTATTATATTCTTACAAACTTCGGGTATGATCCGGCTGATTAATTGTTTGGAAACTCTAAAAGTGTATGAGAGTGAAGAATATGAATCTCCAGTAGCTAAATATCTTAAAGTAATGGCTAGTCTTGTTTCAGCGGTAACTGCACTTCGTAAGTTTGTATCTTGTTTCTCTATAAATGGTCCAACATTTTGCAAAAGATATTCAAAATCTGATTTTGACATTCGTAGAAAGTTTATAAATGATCCATCAAACATGCATAAATCACTTAATACGTCTTGTCTTCTTAGCAAGTAATTCCTGACCCACCATCTTTTACGTTTCTTTTTACTAGAAATGGACTTATGCAAAAAAATGTAGGCACCACATAACAACACTACTTCCTCGGGCGACATGACCTAAGCAACTGACTGTGTGGACGGCAGAGTTTCCGAAACATTGTTCCTGGAAACATTTACGTGATGTTTCAGAAACTGTGTATCCGAAACACTGTTGCTCAGTGAATACATGGCTTAACTCTTAGGGTGTGGGCAGATCTAGCGAACGCACACCAAATGCGCTGCTTGCAAACTGTTCGCTATCTGCGTGATTGTATTTTTAGTTTAGGATCTGGCGAATGCGCACCAAATGTGCAGCTCGCGTGCAACTCGCCTCATATTCGATGCGCGTTGTGTATCCATGTATGTAAGCTATGGCTTAATGTTGAAATTTCAGTTGGACCTGCTGGACACAGTTGCCTCCATATAGGTACATATGGAGTGCCTAAAACCACAATATAATACTGGGCAGAAGCATCTACTTTTTGACTTGTTCTACAATGCAGAATACTGTTAGCCATCTACCTCAGTCTGTCGAATAAAGAACTGAAACTCGAGTTCCCTGGGCTGGCTGCCCCGCATGCTGCCCATGCTGGCATGGCTGCCCTTGCTGCCCGTGCTGCCCCGGCTTCCCCGGCTGCCGCGGCTGCCCTGGCTGGCTTGCCGCTGATTCCACCACATTATACTCTTTACCTACTCTACAATATTACGATAAATACATTCATTATTAATATAACGCTTTACAGAAAAAATATTACATCTCACGATTCTAAGTTCGTGAGAATGTCAACTGATGTCAACCTACTTAATTACTTTTCTCTGCTTTTCTCTATGATGTCAACTATTCTGATTATTTTGATTTTTGGAATATTCAAGAATTTTCTTTAAAATAGGTTTTATTCAAACTGTAGAGGCAATGTTCTTAGCTTGTCCTTAGTAATGCCTACAGAAAACATACGAGCAAAACGTACAAAAACATCGAGGGGACGATTTCAAAAGTTTAGGCACGAGCACTTGCTCATTTGCGGATTGGTTATTTCAGATCCCCAATTTTCGTAATCCAGGTTTGCAAATAAAGGAAAAATAAAAATTAGCTAGTAGATTGTTGTAGGTACGCGTGTTACAAAGCATTGTTTTTATCAGTAGTCAAGATATCACAAAAAACTATACTAAATCATAGAATCACTAATCAATTTGGTATAAAATAAAACAACTCATCATGACGAAATATTTTTAATATTAAAATACTATCTAGAAAAGTTTCACTAAAAATATCACAATAAAAATTCTTAATATATACACAAACAACAAGTAACTTTTCTAAATAGCCTAAAATGTATTCACTAGCGTTCTTTGAATTATTTTATTTCGGTGCCGCTGTTCGTTGGCTAATTGGAGACAGAAGAGGCGTAAGACAAGGACAGACGATGTGTCACTTAAATGGACTTTCATCGGTACATAAATCTAAATAACCGACTTAAAAATATAAGTAACTAATTTCCAATTACTACGACCTCCGTGGTCGAGTGGCGAACGAACCGGTTTTCAAGGTCGCTAGCTCTGAGGTCCCGGGTTCGATCCCCGGACGGGTCAATGTAGAAACCAACTTTTCTACATTGCCTCGGGTCTGGTTGTCTGTGGTACTTTCGTTGTTTCTGAATTCTATGGCAAAAGTGCTTTAGCTACTTACTTTGGGTTCAGAGCAATGTATATGATGTTGTCCGCATTTATTTATTATTATTATTAGAAGAGATTCTATCATAATGACCATGTGTGATGGTCCTAATAGGAAGTTTATACTACTAGGCTTCTCCGTGTAGTTAAGGAAAATGTATGAAGAACGATCAGATACTTGTATTTTTTAAGTCGGTCATAAATGAAGGCTCTGTGTTCAAATCTATTAATTAATAAAAATATTGGGCGAGGTAGAGATAAGAAGAAAAGAACGGACTGTCAATATGTAAGACATACAAAGATCACACCACTTCCTGTCCTCGTCTAAAGCCTCTTTTTAGCCTTTCCTATGGTTTCCCATGACCAATGACCCATTGGTCTTGGTCCCAACCCACTTGGCAGTAATTGATTTAATGAGTCTAGTTGCCCTTGATCTTGGCGTTCTGAAGGTACTCCTGACGGAACTGCTCGTTAAGGCGCATGCCTATCTTGCTCCTGAGCCACACTGGAGGTAATTTGATCAGGAAGTACTGGAAACAAATAATATTAATTACATTGATGATTGAAAGACTATTTAAGGAGTTAGTCCTCATTTTCATTTAACTTCTAAATTTTGTTATTCATTTTTATCAAAAAACCACGTATGTGTCAAATGATTTGGAAACTTTTTCTTTCCTCTTTTTTATAGGAAATCAGCTTTAAGGGTAAGCAATCTGGATGCTTCCCTTTTTTATTCCAGATTCCAGGGACTTCAGACTTGAGTATATGGTTAATTTCAACTTGATATCTCTACGAGTTCCCGATATAAAGTGTCTTGATAGAAAGAATATCAAACGGAAAATAAAGTGCTCCTATAAGGCGTAAACAGAGAAAACAATTTTCTTCTATAAATAGCTAGCCCTTGTCACCCTTGTGCTAGGGACAAAAAAGGCTTAAACGACTTAAAAAGTTCTATTAGAAGTTAGGTACCTGTATCCCATGCAGCCAGTACCCAGTAGTATCCTGCTGCCTGCCCAGGGTAGCGACAGCATGTCTGGCGTACGTGGCAGCATCAGGCACCAGGATGTTGCCGGCCAGCAGCCTCGCGGAGAAGGCGTTGATCTTGGTGGACACGAACAGCGGCGCCAGGTGCTGGATGTGGATGCCCAGCGAGGAGTACTCTTCGCGGACGGCGTGCGTGAAGCTGTGCACGTACGCCTGTGGGGAATGTGGACTTTAGGAGACGGGCTTAAAGTTGGTTTTAACTTGCCCTGTAGCTCTGGCGTTGTAAGAAGGACTTTAGATTTCCAGTGTAGCAGTCAAAGCATGCGCTCAGGCTAACTGCGTAAATCTATTCCAGGTCTTTAAATGAAAATAGTTATAGAAATTTGACCCACACAACCGTACGAATGGTTTTTCTGTAGTCCTGGCGTTTTAAAAGAGACTGTCGGTGGTTTGTGGTTCTGACACTAGGTAATTGTGAAAAATATACCGATTACGAATGCTAGTATACCGATTACGAAGGTTGTTGTGGAGTTTGTTACGCCGTTTCTTCTCCACAGCCAGAGCACTTATGGTACTTTGTGGGCGAATTGGGATCGGTTCATTTCTGGCGAAGGCGCGTCGCGTGTTGTCGGTTGCGTGGCGCCGGGGCGGGCGGATGCGTGGTGGGGCATTCGATCTTTCTCACTGAACTGACGATGCCATTGTGCGTCAGGTGCGAGAGGTTTAGTGTCTCATTTCGTGTTTGTCTGTTCTGGCGCTGCGCGGCCGAAGATGCGCGGTGCGTCTTCCGCCAGAAATGAACCGATCCTTAGGGTGCTGTCGTTTTTGTATTTGTATTTGTGTTGACGTTGATAAGCGCTACTTTGTAGTCTAGGTCAAATAAAGAATTTTGAATTTGAATTTGGTAATGTTTAACCGTGCTAGTTATAGGCTTTATTAAAAGCGCCTTTTGAGCCAATACTGGTGTTCAATCTATCAACAAAGACTCAAAACTTTTTAATTCAGAATTCTGTTATGACAAACTGATATAAAAAAAATCTGGTTTCAGTCAGTATTGAGGAGAATCACAGATATTTTTTTATAGAGACAGTGAGGGTGTTACCTTAGTGGCAGCATACACGGTCATGAGCGGCAGCGGCTGCAGCTCGGAGCCCGAGGACACGTTGACCACCGCCCCCGAACCCCGCTGCACCATGCCGGGCAGCACCAGCCGCGTCATCGCCGTCACCGCGCCGACGTTCACGTTGATCAGCTCCCACGACTTGGATGGAGACGTCTCGCACAACGGCATCGGGTACTCGATCTGGACGCCTACGTTGTTGACTGGAAGGAAGGAATTATGCTTTGTTTAACAAGGGTTGCGTTGGACTCTCTATATACTGAATGCTTCATCCGAGTGTTACTACACTACGACGCAAGATTGGCATATTGGTAGGTCGCTGTCTGTGGCATCGTGGCTCCTAAACGAATTACCCGATTGCTGTTTTTTTTCCTTCAAAGGTGACTCGATCAAGGTGTTTTTTAATTTTTGACGATCGAATCTGCATTTTGAAAGTTATCACCAACTGTAATGTATATCAGGGGGTTCTTTAATTTTTATTTATATTTAACAGTAACTAGAATACTTTAGTGCAATTTTCATCATCATATCACACATCATCATCACCCACCTAGTATACCGACGGGAATGTCCTTGAGCTCGTTCTCGATGTGTGGGTACACTTCGGCGCCCTTACTGAAGTCCGCCACAATCACCTTGGTCTTCACACTGTGCTCCTTCTCTGTAACGTACAAGGGATATTCAACTTTATGTATCTAACTATACATTAGAATCTTCTCTCTAGAAAACTGAGGAAGTTACTTGGATTGGCGATATAAAATCTTTCTCAATCAACTAGCATGAAGGCATTGTTCTTCTCGATCAAGTACCTTTTTCATTATTGTTAGAATGAAATATTAGTAAGTCTTAGAATTATAAATAAATAATAAATAAATGCGGACAACATCACATACCTTGCTCTGAACCCAAAGTAAGTAGCTGAAGCACTTGTGTTATGGAATTCAGAAACAACGAAGGTACCACAAACACCCAGACCCGGGACAATGTAGAAAAGTTGGTTTCTACATTGACCCGTCCGGGGATCGAACCCGGGACCTCAGAGCTAGCGACACCTTGAAACTGGTGCGTACGCCACTCGACCACGGAGGTCGTCAATTGTCTCAAAGGGTCGCTCATTGGAAATATGCAACTATCCATTTAGCCCATAATGAGTTGTTTAGTAGTAGTCCAAATTAGATTGAAGTACCTATCTTTTTCGCCGAGGATATACTGAGGCAAAGTCATTTATCAATAAAGAGGCAAAACGGAACTGAAAATTCGCTATAATTGCTTTAGATAATTTCGTCGAGTAACAAAGACTCTTGCAGCATTAGCTGTAAATGGCTGAGTTTGAAATTTCTCAATAGACTGAACAAAACATGGCGGGGTCATCATCTCAATTAAAATCGAACAAATCATTAAATTCGTTGCACAATATCCAAAAACAATAGCTGTACGTGATCTGAACAATGATGTTCATATCGGGCGCAGTGTATTGTGACATACAACTAATGGTGCATTGTGTAGTAACATTCCCACGAGATGCGTTTAGCAATGGTCGTTGTCCCACTAAGCATACTATTTGTGAGATTTCGTATGTCGTCAGAAATACGACTACTTTGGCAGTTCGCTGTGAAAAGTTTTGTGCTAAAAAGGCAGTCGGACAGTACTTCCATCTATTTTGTAAGTTTGCAGATGAATAGCCATATACCAAGTCTTGCGCATAGGTTTGTTTCCTGATAAAGATGTTTTAGGCATACAATCTAGTGCATAGTGCATGCAAGGGAATTGACTTTTGTTTTTGTAGCCAATATAAAAACCGTCCAAGTGCGAGTCGGACTCGCGCATTAAGGGTTCCGTACCACCATCAGAAAGAAGTGCTTTAAAAAAAAAAACTTTTTAAAAAAAAAGAGAACCGCCTTCAAAAATCCGATTCACTGAAAAGTATTAAATAATTTTAAATGTACTGCTTATCAAATTACTAAAATATTAGGATAATAAATAAGTATAATTATACTTCAAGCACAATATTATTATTATGTTTGGAGTCGGTGTCTGTCCTTATAATATAGTACTAAAATTTGCTATTAGCGGCTGAAGGCGGTTCTCTTTTTTTTTTTAAAGTTTTTTTTTTTTATTTAGTACTTTTTAGTGTTTGATACTTTGTTTACTTACTTAAAATGGGTTTAGTCAAGTCGAGATAATCGCGTTTAAACATACACACATACATACAGGTCAATCTGAGAACCTCCTTTTTTTCAAGTCGGTTAATTATAAAATACCAAAACCTTCTCCTTGGTCTAACAAACACTTTTCTGAGAACCGTATCAAAATCGGTTCAGTCAAACGCGAGATAATCGCGTCCAAATATACATACATACAAGTCAATCTGAGAACCTCCTTTTTTTCAAGTCGGTTAAATAAAACATACTAAAACCTTCTCCTTGAACTAACAAATTATTTTCTGAAAACCGCATCAAAATCGGTTCAGCCAAACGCGAGATAATCGCGGACAAACATACATACATACATACAAACATACAAACATACATACATACAGGTCAAACTGAGAACCTCCTTTTTTTTGAAGTCGGTTAAAAATGACACAAAACATGATACGATGCTTCTAATACGTAACGCCTGACATTTATAACATATCAATTTGTTTAACTGTGTGCAATGTCTTTATAAATTATAAGACAATTCGTTTGCGGTTTGAATACATCAATACAATGGGGATCTCTCTTAGATTTTAAGTTTTCAATTATATTTGTCGTGATAGCGGCCGTGGTAACAAGTATTTTGTGTAAATTTCAGCTGTCTAACTTTTACCGTTTGGTCTGTAGAGGCCTGTGACAGACAGACATCGTAGGCTTAGTAATAGGGTCCCGTTGGTACCCTTTGGGTACGGAACCCTTAAAAAAGTTCTTCAAAATAATTAATGAATATAACCTTTTAATAAGCTTGCCTGAAGAAACATTGTGGGCTAATACTAATTGTCATTTATCGTTTTATAAATTTCTAGAACTAGCAGTCCTTTAAGTTCTTATGTTTATTATTACCTAATGGTCGTACATTTTATGTAGGAATATTACGAAGATAGTGCCAAGTCTACCTAATAAGCAGTTAAATGTTATTATGCAGTTTGCAACTACGTTGAGCTAATATTAAGTATGTTAACTGTTCGAGCTAACTATACAATATGTAGAAATGTTTGACTATATTATTATAATTATCAATTATGTCCTTAAGGTAGGACACTTAGGACATATTGTATCGAGATAAGTTTTAACCGACTTTAAAAAAGGAGGAGGTACTCAATTCGACTGTATTTTTTTATGCTTGTTACCACAGACATTTTGACTGGGTGAATCGATTTTGATGATTCTTTTTTTATTTGAAAGCTGGTGCCTCCCGTGTCCCATTTTATTTTAACAGTGGGATCCATAGGAAATAAATATGAGACTTATTTTGAAGTAGTTTTTTTTGTTAGAATTATATTATACAATAAACACTACATATTACAAAATCTACACGTTACGTATCTGTTACCGATGTCCGTATAACATAAGAAAAAATCAAGACGAACTAGTTTCCCATTCGTAACAAAAAATATAATTGGTTTTGCTCGAGGTTTATTAAAATGTGATGCGTGTTATTTAATACCCAGACTTTAAGTCGGATTCGTTCGAGTATGGGGTACTGTGTTACCCAGTAAAAATGGGTTGTGGAGGTCAGATAGGCAAACGCTCCATGTAAAATACGGTATTCAGCTGAATCCGGTAAAACTGGAAGCCGACTGCAACATAGTTTGGGAAAAGGCTAGGCAGATGATGACTTTAAGTCAGATTCGCTTGAACTACAGACAACTAGACCATTTATTACAGTATGTATGTATGTACTGACCAATCTCGCTGGCGGTGGCCTTCAGCTTGTCAGGGTTGCGGCTGATGATGACCAGGTTGATGCCGCGCCGCGCCAGCTCCAGCGCGTACTGCTTGCCGATCCCGTCCGTGGCTCCGGTCACCACTGGAATAAAAACACGGTATCGTTAAAACCATTATCAGCCATTCAATTATAAAAGCCAAAAGATTTAAGGCATGTACTGCAGGCCGTTTTTCTGATATACTAGGCAGGAAAACTGTCTTACTTTAACTAAATAACAATAATAATTAAATATATGTAGAAAACATGGCCCACATTGCTCTGAACCCAAAGCAAATTGCTGAAGTTTTTTGTGAAATGGAATCAGAGACAACGAAGGCACCACAATTAACCTAAGTCGAGACAATGTGGAAAAGTTGCATTCTACATTGATCCGCTCGGCGATCGAACCTGGGACCTCAAAGCTAGACACTTTGAAAACCGGTGTACACGCCAGTCGACCACGGAGGTTGCCAAACCTATAATTTTACATAGGTGCGAAAACAAATTTACAGGCTAGCTTTTCTTTCAAAATTTCGGAAGTTTCGTCAAAATTTGTGTAAACAGCGAAACGTCCTCGACAATCACTTTGATTTTATATCTTCTTCCGTTGAAACAAGCCATCATAATATAATTAGTAATTGAAAAAGGCCAAAGGTGAGATGAACTTAATATGCTGAAGTTCCGTACCTACTTACAAAAAAACTAAAGGTAATGTTACTTTTTTTTACCATGGCAATCATTCATTGACCATAATGTAATTTTAGTAATTCAGTATTTTAAAAATACCCGATGAAAAAAATTTGCTACTTGTAAATCAGGCACAATATCACACAGACACAATGTCATATAGTGAGTTTCTACAGTTTTTAAGATAAATAAAAACAGCATTACAAATGCTATGTAACACTAATCATCTGCATACATTTTAAAATAAGTGTAATTAGAAAAAAAAAAGAGTAGAGATTTTATAATTAATGTGCGGAACGCTAACGAGATGCTATTATCACGACTTCACAAGCCATTTCCTACCGTTAATACCATTATCATACTATTTCAACGGTAATATGGCCACAAATGGGCAATAATATTTCTCCATATAACCTAGGCTAGTAAGTTCAAGATAATCAACTAGTATCGTACTGGGCCTCGATTCAGCTATTTAAGAGTTGCTTGAATTGACCGAATGGCCAGCTTCATTTGGTAATTTTTACGATAATTGTCATTCTGCTAACTGTCATTAAGATCATTAATTGGTCATTACTATCATTCTCTTCGAGAGTTCAATGAGATTTTATTGTAGGCTTATCTGAATACGAAAATAAGGCACAATAACAAGTACACTGACCGACCACTGACAAGCATTTAAAATAGCCGAATCGAGGCCCTGTAGAGTCTGTAGAGCTAAGAGAAAAACCTTGTCGGTATGTAACAGAACAATTCAATTTGTATATTTTTATTTCGTATACTCTTCGTGTACTACAAGTCTACAACCATAGAAATTGAAATAAAACTACTTTACTTTTTTTTATTTTGATTTTAGGTCCCGACGTTTCGACACCTTTGCAGGTATCATGGTCACGGGCAGACCTTTGTATTTGCTCCGTGTTGTGTATCACCCTTTCGAGTCGGACAGGGTTTACTTAACACCTTGTATGTAGGCTTCATTTTAAAATGACGGCAATTATCTAAAGTAAAAAGAAAATTGTTCATGTTATTATTAGTTCACTCACTTCTCTAAAAAAAATTAATCATTCATGTATGTCCTTTAAATAACTTTTTTATCCACGTCCTAATCTACCTGCGAACCAGTGTTAGGTACAAATTAAAGATAATTAAATCTATAAAAAACTTCAATTTCAAATGTTTGTTGCCGTCACTCAAACAAGCTAAACCAGTTCGTAAGTTGGATTACCCTAAAAACAAAATTGACCGTATTGAATTGAATTTATTGTTGCGTATTCTTAAATTACACATTAATTTTGATCTCACAAAATCTCGTGTGCAAATTCCACCATTTTGAACCCGGTGAAAATTCTCGTGGGCCTTATTTGCCATGGAGATGCCGAAGAAGCTGGCTTACCGAATACCTACTGGTTAAAATAATTGGAGTTGCTCTACATTACCACTAACAGGATCCAGGCTAACAAATTCGCAAACCTAGGCTAGTAATTTTCATATCTATATCAATGAGGTTACAATAATATAAACATTCTGCTATTTACGTTGTTGTCGCATATTTTAAAATCATTTATTTATTTATTTAATCATTTATGTACACACAACACATTAAGAAATAATATTACATATTTAAAACTGATGTACAAAGGTGATCATCATCGATGTCAACCTTTTTTTAAAAGAGTAACCTACGGAGTTTTTTGCCGGTTCTTCTCCACAGGAATGACATTTTGGAACCTGCATCTCGAGTCAGTAAATTTAACGTATTAAAAGAGCTTGGAAAGTCCTATTTGAAATAAAAATATTTTGATTTTAATTTTGGTTACTTTTTCAATACCATCCGCCTATCTGTTAGCTGCCTGTATGTCATGAACTTTCACAGAGCTCTATTGGCTCTATAATCCTAAATAAGAAATGTTATTCGTAAGCGACTCCTAATCTTTTTTTCCTCTTGACCTATCTTGCACATCAAAGTTCAAGATCGACGGCTATCTCCTTGTATGAAAGTGATCGACCTTGCGGCCGTTAAATGTCGCAATAATATCGTAACATTGTAAATCCATGTGTCTAATAATTTACAAATATAGTGTTGGTAACTGATTAAAGAATCATGTTGGTAATCAAGCAAATATTACCTATGCAATCGATGAACAACACTTTTTTTATGAAGTTTTAGATAAGGTGGTTACATCTTGTGAGTAGGCTATCGGAAGGCATTTGACCTACAAAGCGCCTACCTAAAAGTAAACATACAAAAGATCGAATCTTATATAAGACACATCTTTTGTGCACTGTATTATTACATTTATTAATGCCTGAATTGTCCCACATGGAGTTTCTTGCCGGCTCTATGGAGTTTCTTGCCGGCTCTTCTCCATAGGAATTACACTTTGGAACCGAGCAACTAGAGTCAGTAGATTTAACGTAACGTTTCTTAAGCGCCTTTTTTTTGGTTTATAAGGAATAAAAAACATTTTGATTTTGACTTTTGACAGCTGGGCAAAGGCCTCCCTAAATTATTTCCTGAATAATCGTAAAGATTGTGTTACTAAAATTAAATATAACTAGGCACCAATTTATACAGTGCTTTAGAAAATTCAACCTTATACTTAACACCATATACACTATAACTATGCACCTCTAGCAATTTGCTTAAATTGTAGCTTGCAGCGAAGATTACCAAAAACACTCACTAACGATGTTACAAACATTTTGCAATAAACGGTTTTGTTAGGCTGAGCGAGGGAATGTCCAGGGCCACAAAAAAAAACATTTTCGACACCATAGATTGACATTTCAATGTTTTGAATGTGGAACGTGTTTTCCCGCGTTTAAACTCAAGCCCGCGTTTTGTGAACCTATTAGATGCGTTTAAATAAAAACATAATGTTTTTTTTTTATATTTATACATATTTACTTACACCCAACTAAATAGTCTTAGGAAGTTAGGACTATTGTACCAAAACAAAAAGACAATGATTCTTTATACAGAGTGTTAAGAAAACACTGTCCGGCCCGTTAAGGTATTGTTAGGTATCGATAACTGATACCATTAATGTAAACAAAAATTGGAAAATAGAAAAAAAAATTGTAACCTACAAAAAAAACTCGAAAGGCGAGAGAGAGTCACAGGTGCTGCCAAATGATCAAACAAACAAAAGGCCGCCGAATAATACCGACGAAAATGGTGTTGTAATTATTGTTTTAATCTCAAATTTAGGGAATTTCGTGTAAAAGAATCGTTATTTCAAAGTTCATTATTATTGATACTATCATAAATATTCCAAATTTAATATTTTATTTGGGCATGTGATTGTGAAACCTATATCACCCTTTTGGGTCGGACAGGGTTTTCTTAACACCCTGTATACTGTAAACTAAGATTATTTTAACTTAAATAGACTTAGGTATTTATGTAATGAGTAGCGTGAGAATTTAATTAATTGGTATTTAAAATTATTTTAGAGTTAAAGGTAGTAGCATTTATTAACATAGTATTATTATGTAATGAGCATACCTACACTTAATGCACAATACAACAATAAAATTAACATTATAAATGCATTTATAAATTATTTATTTAGAAAATTTAAATAACAATGTATGAATAAATGTTATAACTTCAATTCTTTTCATTTTAGAGATATTTAAATGAATGCATAGCAATGACATTTAACTAAACTTAACATAATTTATAATTATTTTATTTTATTTTTGGCGAAAATTATCTATAGCTACTTATAATAAATCTGTAGAAGTGAAAATTCTGTACATTGAAAATATCAAAAAAATAAATGGCGGGGGGTGTTACTAGACCTGTTGTTGTTTTTTTGTCTGTCTGTTTGTTCAGGTATCACGCAAACACTACCGGTTTGATTACGATGAAACTTGGTATAATTATTCTTTATTATCCTGGGCACCACACTGGGTAGTTTTTATCCCGGAAAAGTATGAACAATAAAAAACAAACTTAATTTTGCGGTTAAAAACTCATTGATAAGTTACGTCATTCACGCGAACGAAGTCGCAGGCACAGCTAGTGTAAAAATAAAAGTTAACCACACCGTCATCCATACTGTATATTAGATTAATATGTACTGTAGGTAATATGTGGAAATGTTGATTATTGTACGTAAACCTACTTTATTGTTTACATGTTTTGATGCAAGAAAAAATGTACAATTGTTTGATTTCCCAAATAAAAAAAATGTTGTTTGTTTATCAATCGTTTTGTTGCAAGGCCCATCTTTTGAACTTTAGGCGTTTGAAACACATACATCCATTTTCACATTATTGAGTGTCTTAGAGCACACTAAAAAGGTCGGTATTTCAACAGTGAGTACCCATTTCGGCAACTTATGTCGCCATTAGCAACATACATTATACCAACAAACATTGCCAATAACTCACTACTATCAACAACAAAAGGTTATCATTTGAAACCTATATTTTCGTCTAGTCATTATTATTAACAATAATAATTGCTTGACGACCATAGACAAATTTTGGGTCAAACTTTTTATGCTGTAATGCTGTCTGTTCAATACGTTTGCTCTAGTTACAGACAGATAACAAATAGTGACGTAAATAACTTTTTCTTAAAGCCGGAAGATTTTCTATTGTTATACAATAGGCTAGTAATTTTTTGTTAGCTACGAAACTACTGCTTCATGGAATCATGGTCATTTTGGTTTAACAAAAAAATCTTAAAGGATTTTTTCACGGTCATTAAAAAGGTAAATTGTTTGTTTTTTTTTATAGTAGGTATGGGCCGACGATATCGCTGTAATATTGGGACCAAACACAATTCGATAAAACAGTACCTAGCTTAAAAGAAAATTCTGTAAAAAAACTTCTTATGTGTAAATTGAATGTAGGTACTTATGTACCCATAGAGTATAGGTGGAACATAACGTATGCGTGGTAAATTCAATAACCACAATAAGAGTTAGTGAAAAAATAGACATAAATCCGTCATAGCCATTGGCCATTGCCTATTGAATCGTTAACAATAGACATCAATTTCACCAAGAAGTACCTAGTCCACGCAGATAGTTTTTTTTTTAAACAGTGTACATAATTTCTCTTCCGTCTGGCCGGCAGCCGTGTAATTTCGTTTTATCGAAACCGCTTAATTTTCTAGATCAATGTAAATTGCTTCACTCAGTTCTTAGGGATTTATTTCTGTACTTTACCGATAACTGTTAGATACTGGTATAATACAGTTAAGAAATCTAAATTGAAAATATGATAATAATTGATAAATTGGTGGTCAGGATCACAGTCAACTTCCTATTAAGGAAAGACATTTTTTAACTGTTCTAAATACTTTTATTAATTTTCGGGAGATGATCGATTAACCGTTTTGCGCTGATTAGACCAAACTATCACGACAAAAGAACATTACTATTCGATGAATTAATTAAAATTATACTTTACTACTGTTCTTTCCTTCCATAATGGTATCATTTATCTCTATGTATTTAAAATTTCGTCATCCTTTGCACAAATTCGAATCCGTTCAAATACCCAAAGTATAGGGTCTGAAACCGCATCCGTCGACCTAATAATAAGTATTGGTAGATGGTCGTGCCGACCACAAAATACTGGGTACCTAACCACTGTAATAGGTGTTGATGGAAATGACGGCTAAGTTGTGGTGACAAGTAAAAATTATCTTTAAGAACCCCATTTGTAACAAGGGGCCTTAAAATATTACAAGCACTTGTTGAGCAACGTCGTTGATGCGGTAAAGGCAGGTTGAAAGCGTACTGTTAGGCTATAAAATAAGGTAAGGACCTAGACAAGTAAAACCAAATCCATGATCCTGGGTAAGGAAAATATGTACTGTGAAGTCCATCCATATTTAAAGTTAATTTATGTGGCATGCGGCCGGTAGTAATCGTATATAGAGAACGATCCGAACTCCGGTTAGGAAAAGCGTAAATGTATAAGCAGAAGGTAGAAAAATTGCTGCCTAGACTTATCCTAGACTAGGGTCTAGATTTCAATATTATAGATAAAAGATATATGAAATGTATCGTGCGGTACCTGATAATCGTTCAGAAAGTAATTTCCTAACTATTAACGAAGTTACTCTGTTCGGTGCTTGGTCTTGCACAGCTTGCATTAAAAAACCATCATCATACTATGTGTAACCAACATAAGAAAAGATTGATTCTGTTGTTGCGTATACCTTAATGAGGCTTTAAGAGCAATGATATACCAGTCAAAACGGTTATTACGTCATTCTGCCACAAACTATTTGGTCGATCAAAGGGCAAGAAACGGTGTTGATTAATTTCCTAGTTCAGTAATTAAAATTAATTTATTTTTATTTCTCTCATATTAAGAGGCGAAAATTATAAAAATTGCTCAAGATGTTGATGAAACTAAACGTTTAATATTTGATTGTTAGTGTTATTAAAACTTTATTGACTTTGGTAAAATAGAACCTTGTATCATCTAGTACCTAGCGACAATAAAAACCCGTAGAATCAAGATTTTCGTAACTATTCTCATAAAATTGAATAGTTATAAAATTATTTCGATACGTTTAATCAATTAATTGATCCAATCCAATGATTACACAATGGAAATGTTATTCTTTATGATGATACTCATTTTGAGAAACTATCCCCTCCAAGATACATTATCTTTTGTTTTATAAAAAACATATCTGGTCTTATATATATTCATAGCTACACACGTATGTCAGTCATCATAGAAACATAGAAATCGATTTCAGCAGAGCAATTTACCAGATACACACGTACGGACATAAGAGTGCGTCGGAACACATTATGCATTGCGCATACGTATTTTCACATCACATTCATGGCGAACCTTCATCCAAATTGCAGTATTAATAGAGTTAAAGCGAAACTTAACAACAAAAGACTCTTAAAGAAGTCATTTAATTGTGTTGTGTCTTTAAGTAGGTATAATTTTGCCATGTATCGGGCTTATTTTTCTCTTAGCTTTTTCGTCAACCTTTATAATCTCCTTGCAGCTCTCTTTTCCAGGTCATGATGTGCCAGTTTTTGTCAAAGGAGTCCAGCTCATCCCGCCATCTCCGTCAGGCCTGCTACGACCTAGCGGAACCAATCGGGTTGTTAGTTTGGCAAATTGGGACGTTACTTTACTTAAATATTTGATAATGAAATAAATACTATATTATATAATTATCACCCTTTTTATTGACTTACCTATTTATTCGAACTTGTCAGTTTTTTTTTATAATTACTGCTGTGTGTTTCGCGAGATCAAAACCTGGATGCTTTGTGCATTTGATTTGAATTTTTTATCAACGCCTCAATAAAAAGGACCAGGTTACCTATTGCAGAAATATTTGAAAATACTTAAAGAATAGTCTTGTGTAGTCTAGTCAATCGCTACATATGTCTTTCGTTACCACTTTCGCTAGAACAGAGCATATTACATAACTGAAGACTGTCTCGTTGACATGTCATTAGCACATGAGTAGTATTGCCACACGATGGTGAAGCATGCAAGGAGATGTTATGGCGTTGTGCAACCAACAACCATGTGTTTGTACTATGTACCTTACACTTATACCCCGTAAGTGTATGGTAAATGGCACAGGTATAAGTGGTAAGTACATAAGTGGTGACTTACTATACCAACATACGTAGTAGTGTACTAAACTAACACTTGTAATGGAATGGAAGTCTCGATGTTTCTGCATATAAAATTTTATTGCATGGCGTTAACAATAACATGAATACCTATGTATTTCATAGTTGAATAGCTCGTAAAAATCTAGTTAAAATTGTCGTGTAAAAGTCAGCGGTGTCTATACTAAAGCCAATCTGGAAAGAGAATTAAACGTTATTACTAATTACGCAATTATCAACTTTGACAACATGTGTTTAAGTTCATTTTAGAATGACAAATATTACCGAAAAGGGCCTAAAAGAAATTTGAATGTGATGGAAACTGAACTGTTAGTCATTGAATTAAGGTTCATAATCCCAAAGCACGGTCATTATTTCTTTAAAATGGCTGATATATAGATACATATCAGAGTAGGGTCCACTGCAAATCTATCATTGGAAACTAAGCATGATTAATTGTATTTTAACTTATCAGCGATTCAAAGTAAATTGAAATATGAACTTTACTCCTTGAAATCTATTAATCATCTAGACCGTGACTTTTGAAAAATTTAGTTCCAGTTTCACATTGTATTTAAATTTTCTAAAGTCACGGTCTAGATATATAATGACGTAAATACTAAATAGGTATACATATTATGGCAGAATATGCTGGAATTTCCTGTAATAACCTATTGCACGGTTCAATGAACGGATTTGTGTGCACGAGTTTGCAGGTTCGAACCCAGGCAAGTACCAATGTAACTTTTCAAAGTTATATTTACTTTCTTAATTATTCTAAGACACTTCTGACAAACGGTGAAGGAAAACATCGTGAGGAAACCTGGATTCCAAAATTTGGGATCTGAAATCGCCAATCCGCAGGGAGCAAGCGTGGTGATCGATACTCGTGCCTTCTCTAAATGGGAAGAGGCCTGTGCCCAGCAGTGGGACGTTTATAGGCTGGATTATTATTATAACCTATTGTACCCGATTATAATAAATACTTACGTGCTGTTTCGCGGGTCTGCTTGCAGAATATTCTTAAGGAATGAGCAGCACCTTTGTACATCACTTTTAAATAATTATGTACCTAGGTAATATTATTTGTAGAGTATTGTGTGTACATAGATTGTTAAATAAATAAATAATTAAATTGATTTGTATTTTTTGATACAACTATCTACGTCATTGTGGTACAGTAAATTTACTATACCATAATGACGAGAATCACGTGGCACAGTCGCAAAAAGTGAAAAATAAAGTCCTTTGAAACTAGCAGCTCAACTTTTCTATTTTTAAATATTTTTATAACCAATCCTAATTTAACAACAACAATAAATAATTCTTACAAAAAATAACCGACTTCAAAATAAGTCTTATATTTATTTCTTATGGACCCCGTTGTCAAATGGGAAGCGTCAACTTTCAAATAAAACAAGAATCATCAAAATCGGTTCACCCAGTCCAAAGTTCTGCAGTAACAAACATAAAAAAAATACAGTCGAATTGAGTACCTCCTCTTTTTTTGAAGTCGGTTCAAAATTTTTTAACAATATCCCAGGACCGGCCCGGCTAAAAATAATAATAATCCTCATTTCTTACTACAGTATTATAAACACGTGCTACAAACATCTAAATAAAAATAGAGGTTAAGTTAAAACCGTTTAGTTTTCTATTACTGTAATGACAGGATTCGCTACCGCAGCGTACCTACCTACCTAGTACCTGCATATCCTAAACAGAAACGTTTACGAAGGCCACCGATGTATTTCCGTTATAACCCGGAGATCTAGACTGACTAGTTTATATTTAACTATTCAATATCGATACTTTACACTCTGTGGATACTTACTCTGGGGATTGTTAGGATATACCTTTGCCGATCCATAGTAAGACAGTCGTTACAATAATACTCGTACGTCACGTTTTGCTTACTAATTCTAAGTATTCTAGTAATAAGTAAACCACTTTTATGTAATATGTTTTTTGAGACATTAATAAACCAACCAGACTTCAGAATAAACACTGGTTTCCATTTTTCCTAACTTCACGAGTATACTATAGGAAAAAAAAGAGGTCTGAAATTAATTAACTGCCTCGTTGGCCTAGTGGTGCTAAGCGCGACTGCTACGCTAGAGGTCTTGGGTTCGATTCCCAAGTCGACCAAGGTGTTATTGGGTTTTTCTATGAAATTCTCAGTAGCAGGTCGGAGTTTGGATTTGTGCCCGGTTAGTGGCAATAGGCTCGCCCCCTATTACATGGGACCTAAACATACCGGCGAACTGTGGGTGTACATTGGTACACCTCTGCCTAACCCTTCGGGGATACAGGCGTGATAGTAAAGAGAAAGACTACTTTTACCCATTTCAGACTTTCAAAGACGGTCTCGGACTTTAATCAGTGACCAAATATAAGTTTTTTTTCGGATCCTATATTATTTATAACTATTTAACAAATGTAAGTAATCTTTGAATTATTGTTAAAATGTAGAGTCGCGATTCTATGTGTGACTATAACGCTGCGCGCCCACGTCAGACTTTTTGTAGGTCAGATAATCGGCCCGATTTTTCCGCCGATTCGATTTAGTTCCGATTTCTGACCTAATTTTTGTAGGACGTGTGCGTATTGACATTATTGCTATCAGTGTGTTCTATTTTTCTCTTACAAAAAATTGATCACCGATAATCGGACGTGGGCGCGCAGCCTTAATCATGTCAAAATAGTCATAATTCATTTTTAACGTCCTTACTTAGTAAACAAAAGAAGTGAGTACACTTCCGAGTTCATACAACACGTCAGTTAACCACTAATCATTAAAAATAAGTATAATTAAAAAACCATAAAATTTGAATAATAATTGACTGAATACATTAGGTATTTCTTTACAGGTACCTATGACTCAAAAAGTGCCTAATTATAGCAGGTAATATAAACTTCCTAATATATTAAATAAAATTATTCCTACGTCGTAATTTTTAATTGTTTACTTACAAAATAAACAATTAAAAATAACACGTGACCTAACTAATTAGAGTACATATATGGAATCCCACCAAAAACATAAATGTAAAAAAGGAAAGCCAAGCTCAATACAATAATTATGCTTGGCTGTGGGCTTCGCCGCAAAAAGAATGGAGATATAAATGAGTGCCAAGTTCTATGCAAAATCCAAATATGTATTTATAGGAACAAAATAACATTATGAACCAGTATTAAACTCTATTTTTTTGCTTTATTGGATACCTATAACAATTGCTGTTATTTAAAAATGTGATATCTTAAAGTAGGTTAGATTTGACTTTGACCTCCTATTTTTTAACTTTTTTTTTATTTTTATACTTTTTACTACGTTTACACACAATTACCGAGCTAGATTCTAAAATTTCATCCTTCTAGGTCATCTGGAAGTAGGTTAGGTTTAGGTACTATATGTCAGTCAGTCATTCAGTGCTAAAATTTACGATTTTTTGACCTTCATATCTTAATAACCGTTTAAACTAGCTTCATCAAATTTGGGCTTCTAGATGTCCTTATGTATATTATTAAACACACTTAGTTTTATGTGTTTCCGTTAAAGAGGTTTTGAGTTATAGAAGGGTCAAAAGTGGCACCAAATGGTTCGTGTAATATTACACTTGGCGCTGGCTAGCCAGTTTGCTTGAACTTGGCTTGACTCGCTGCCGCATGTCTAGATATTTTAACACTGTTTTTATAGGTCTTAAAATGTTAATTTGTATTAATTAACTAGGTAGTATATATAATTATTCAAGAAAAGTTTTTTTGGCGAACTATAATTAAGGTGTAAATAAATGGCCAGTGTGAATAGCAAGAAGGAATATACAATATTTAGTTGCAGTTGACGGCACTTTAGTGTAAGAAATTGACTTACTCAGATTCTTTAACTCGATTTTATTATACTTAAATAACCATTAACGTTTTATTTTAAAGTTATAAGATTATCGTAATATCACAAGACTAAATATCGAGTAATATCCTTTAAGAAAAAAAGAACATACTTGTGGCTCATAGGCGTAACCAACATGTAATAAAATTCCCATGCGAAAAATCCCAAAAGAAAAACAAACATTTGCCTTCGATCACATGAAACGAAGTATGGAGTTAAATAATTGATTCTGTAACTAAGATAAAATCATCGCTTGGAACAGAAAAATATTTTTCGGATTTGGATTGGTCACGAATGTTAATCCCACGTACGGATCGTCTGCTGCACAATGCACAGTTGCAGTTGGCGTTTTCACATTACATAATCAGCAATTTGTTTAGTTTAATTATTTCCAGTAGTAGGTAACTCAAATGGGATTGGGCCGGTCATGTCTGTCGCATGTCTGCCCACAGCTCATCTAAACTGTGGGCTAAAACAACCACAGAGTGGGTTAAACGACATCGTGGCAGACCGAGAAGAAGGTGGAGAGACACTAGACTCCTACCGAATGGACTGGCCCATCCTAGCTTAAGACAGAAGTGCGTGGAGAAGGGAGAGGACTTTGCCCTGCAGTGGGACAACACGGGCTAGATAGATAGGTATCTTCTACTAATGACGGGCCTGTTGGTCTAGTGGTTAGTGACCCTGACTGCTATACCGGAGGTCGTGGGTTCGATTCCCACCCAGGACAAAATTAAATGTTTGTGTGATGAGCACGATCATTTGTTCTGGTTGTCTGGGTGTAATTTATCTATAATATGTATATAAGGTGCTATAAAAATATCTGCCACGGCTTTAATGGGAGGTAGTATTGTGTTTATAGATTACAATAGTGAAGAACTTTCGTACCCCGGAACAGTTAATTAAATTTTAGAAAATAAAATTGTTAAATTAACATTGACTCTATTCTGCGTAACGTGGTTCACAAATTACGTGAATTCGGTGCGGAGCGGCAACAGCTTAGGACACGGGATGGTTTTATACTAATAAATCAATTCAAATTTATACGTTATTTTTTTTGTATGAAAAAAAATATGATAAATAATCAATAATTTATCTATACTATTGTAATCTATAAACACAATACTACCTCCCATTAAAGCCGTGGCAGATGTTTTTATAGCACCTTATATGTATTTAGAAATATATAAGTATGTTTATCAGTTGCCTGGTTACCATAACACAAGCTCTGCTTAGCTTGGGATCAGATAACCGTGTGTGAGTTGTCCCGGAATATTATTATTATAATGACTTGTTATCAATTAACATGTTGGTTACAATTCCTTTACAGGTCTAACGTACAGGTCATCTCGGTTTACAGACTGATAAAGTAAGCGGATCTAGTCTATGGGATGCTTCTATTTTTCTAAATCAAATGAATGACCCTGAAGGTCACAAAACACTGATAAGGATACATCAAAATATGTTATTAATATGACGAAAAAAACTTTGTTGGTTTTTACTCGTCGCAATTAAAATCAACTCTTTTTTTATCTTCGCGTATCTATATCTGTGCTTTTACATTTTTAGAAAAGACTTGTTTTTCATCATCGTTATCGAAAAGGCTGTGTTTATCTTTTAGTATTTATATATTTTGATCTATTACATTTATTTATCAATACTTTGAATTTAAGTGCGAAAAAAAATATTTATTACGAAAAACAGAGAATTTTGGAAGAGTTTCTGCTGCAATGTCCACGGCTTAGCATGCAGAACTTTTCTTTTACATGAAATAATTATATGAAATAGAAATATTAAACACTAGTGGAGCCACAAGTTGCTTAGGTGTGTACGAGTTTGAACCCACAACCTTGTGGACACGAATCCGGTCAGATTACCACAGAGCGACCGCGACATTAGGGCAGTATCATTTGGAATGCGGTGAACAGAATCTTACGCAAAGAAAATTAAAGTTAACCTATGCCCAATATTACTATTTAATGGTGTGATTATCTTGGTTCACCTACTTACTTAAATTGCTTAGTTATGTTTTGCAAAATGTCAATATCATTAAATTTATAGAATACACCTAGATTTCCAATGTAAAATAGGGACTATCATCGTCAAACCAAAAACAATTAAGGCATTTACATACTCTAAAAATATCCAATTTGCTACTAATAGTTTATAATTAAAATCACTTTTAAGTAGGTAGATCATATATAAATAGTGTGTGAATTATTTATTAGATGCTTAACAGCCAATGAAAATCGTTATCACTAGTAAAGTTGATAAAAGTGTTAATACCTTATTACCGATTATCTTTAATAAAAAAATCGACATTAGAAATAGAAAATTGTCTCTACATATTTTCACATAGAACCTGCTTTCTGTAGATTGGCAGCAGCCACTGACCTATCTCAATGTAAACAAGAATTAGTAACATAGTCTATGGGTATATGGCCTGCGTGTAAAAAAACTCACCAGCCCATGGCCCGAACCTCTTCGACAGCGGTTGCACCTCAGCAGGCAGGAAGTAAGGCATCAAGTATGAAGACACCAGCTCCAAGACACTCCATAAGGAATCGATTAGAATAAAAAATACCCACAAAGCCCCCACTAACGCTAAAACTATGAAGAAAAACATTGTTTATCTTATAAATGCACTGCTCTAGATTAAAATAATAGAGGTTATAATTTACGCGCGTTTTTTTGTAATTGGAATGTTTACTTTTTCGTGGTTTAGCGCACAACGCGCCAGCATGACGCGGCAGGGCACACTGATCAAGCGAGTGTTGCCTACATTCAACAACGTTACGCCGATTGACCTATAAACCTCTTATGTCACAGCTTATCAACAAGTTAGTTCAGTTTCTGATTTTTAATAATAACCAACTACTTTCTCAACTATTTTTCAGTTTTCCACAATATCTAGGAAATCAATTTTGGTTCAGCGGTGAAATTAATTACTGATTTGCGGTTTCTAATCATAATTTTCGAATGTGTAGACGCCTGGTTAGATTGTGCAAGCATCATTATATGTGCAAAACGGCGTTATAGCTTGATAGCAGGCGATATTGAATGGTCTCTAAGAATGTCCAAATTGCAAGTAACCTTCACATTTTACATTTATGTAGCCACTTATTGATATTTTTTTATAATCACTGTGATTTTCGAAATGACTGATGTCTGCTTGTCGTTCGAGACATAAGCGATTAGATAGCCTTACTTTGGTAACATAGCAATTTTTAAATAATATAATGTTATTAAATTTTCTGCACTATGCACACACAGACTGCAGTAAACTCTTCAGATTTCACATTAATTGTAATTTGGGCATCGAACCCTTTTTTACTTAGCGCAGTTCCACGACGACAGGCTACATACTGCAACAAATGTTTCGATATGTGTACGATTCTAGTCACAGCTCAAATTACTTTCTTTATATGGATAGCTATACTTATTTACTATACCTGATTCATTTACAAAACATTAAAGAGCATCGCAAAAATAAGAATATAAAATAAAACACACACAATACACACACAAATAAAACATACACTTGTAATAAGTATAATAATAATAATAATATTCCGGGACAACTCACACACGGTTATCTGATCCCAAGCTAAGCAGAGCTTGTGTTATGGTAACCAGATAGCTGATAAACATACTTATATATTTCTAAATACATACATATTATAGATAAATTACACCCAGACAACCAGAACAAATGATCGTGCTCATCACACAAACATTTGTCCTGGGTGGGAATCGAACCCACGACCTCCGGTATAGCAGTCAGGGTCACTAACCACTAGACCAACAGGCCCGTCAGTATGTCTTCGACAGTCGTCGAGTTTATTTTCTCCAAAAAAGGGGAATGGGTTAAGCAGAAGAAGAAGATGTATGTACTCAGATAAATATTTATTTATAATTATTATAAATGTATCTTAAATCTTATATTTTTTATTCACGAAAAATATCATCTTTCATTGCAAATCACAGCATTATCAATAATAAATTGCTTCTATATAAAATAATATGTAAATTATTATAATTATCATTGTAACTTTTGTAAAATTATAATCCAGCTCCTTGACAACAATGTATTAAATAACTTAAATAAGGGGGAAAACGTAGCACCATAGAATATCCTAATTAATAATTAACTAGGATATTCTTTGTTATTTGGTTTCAAATAAAATTATTCAACTGCCTTAATGTTGATTAATTGTACTTTTGCCTGATAATAAAATTTTAATATACTTTATTATAATTTTACATTCTAGTAACTGACTAAACTATCTATCCTGTGATAGTTATTATTATATAAAATCACACAGTCTCGGAAATGCTGTAGGGCTTGGAGTCAGGTCCTGGCGGAGGCGACTCCTCCTTCAGGGTCTTCATACCCTTGATGGAATTCTTCACCACGTCGTAGGGAGCTGAAACAATGATGTGACAATTAGTTTAATAATTAGGGTAGGTACAGTTACAGAGTTGGCCAAGGATCGCGACAGTATTGCTAAATGCGTTCGCGCATGGTCCCCGGCAAAAGGGAACGGAGAAGCACTCCAATGGTTTTAGCCGGTAGGAGTCCGGCACGCCCCTCCGAATTTCTCAGGCCGAGGAGGTCCACTAGGATCCACGTTGTAAAATATTTATAACAAAAAAAAACCGACTTCAAAATAAGTGTTATATTTATTTCTTATGGATCCCACTGTCAAAACTAGACCAAAATAAAATGGGACCAATGGGACCTCCTCCTATTTTGAAGTCGGTTAAAAAAAAGTAATAGTTACAGAGTTACGTTATGTATAAATAATATTTTTTATTATTTAAATTTGACCAAAAATTAGATTATTAGTGCACGTTTCATCTCATTCCTTTATCAAAAAAAAATGTATCTGAAAGAGTGAAGCATAGATTACATAAATCAAAATTAAGCGTAAACTGAAACTTAAAGTATTATGTTTTCTACCGAAACAATCTTAACTAGGTAGGTAGGTAGGTTACTATTAAGACCATAAAGTTACTTTTATTAATAAATTGCTATTACACAGAGCTGTTGTGCAATTTTTTAAACATATGTTTTGTAAACTCGAAAGAAACTCCGTTTTTGCTTTGTCATGGTCGTTACATAGCTGCACAGAAAAAGACTAAAATATAGACTAATACTTGGACACATACTTGGAAGGCTAAACAGGCGGAGCTGCTAACAAAACCTAGTTTTCATAACGCCGATGGCAATTCTCTTAACGATTACTTTTACGAATCCGGCCTTTGTGATTTAAGGATTTGTTCATATCGGATTGCATCTTACGACACAACAAATCGTTAACTAAAAATAACCTTTCGCAATGGTATAGAGGTGTAACGAAATCATACAAACTTTTCAAGGTCCCATAGCTTAATTTTAATTAAGTATTTTGTGCCAGTATGCTAATACGCATAGAAAGTCGTTTAAAATTAAACATTTTTAATTTAAAAATATCAGAAATTGTTCCTCAGCTCGTGAGATCCAATGTTTATTAACAGTTTAAGGTACTTGTATGCTGCAACAATTGATTAAAATCTATTAAATCATTACGCGTTCTCACGCATCTTGTAAGTACCGAAATATATGCCAAAAGTATAATACCTTTGCCCACACAGATTTTACCTATTTAATTATCTACATTCATCGATATGGGTTAACTATTAAAAAAGTAGGAACCCTTCGTCTAGACCATAGATCGCCCAACCTTGTAGACTACTTACAATTAAAAAAAAAAAAACAAAAAAATTAGTCAGACTGGACTTGACTAAAATAATTTGAAAGTCGGGAATAAAACCCCTAGGCCTACCTATCGGCAACTTTCTTAAAGTTTCTTAGTGACCAAAATACCCAATAAAATCTTCGTGTGCCAATCTTCTGTATTTTAAACACTAAGTTTGTCTAGAAAAATTGTTAACCATTTCGTCATGAAGTAGGTCCTGTACGTTGCATTTTGACAATTAAATTACAATAACAAGTCGTAACCATTGCCTAATCTTTACTCGTGATCGTAAACTTCCCTCTATATTGCTTTACTCTTTGTCGTAAACTTTCATTGCTATTTATACGACTAACAGGCAGTGCGAGTACGAGCTATAAAAATGGTTGTTGGTTTTTACGGTAGATGACCAAAGACTAAAACAATGAAGAGGGATGTCTGATCATCGTTTAGAAATTAGCCAAAACAGGGTACTGTGATTAATTGAAGGTGGCAATAGCAGGCAACTGTTTTAATTAAAGTTTTATGACTGCACGGATAGCCTAGTGGTATCAGTGGCCACATAATATGATCACTGTGTGCGATGTGCTGCGGGTTTGATCCCCGCATGAGACAAACATTTGTATGATCCACAAATGCTTCTTCCAATTTTGGGTATTCTTTTTTGTATATTCCTTTTGCCAGAATCTTCAATACAATTTATCTTGTTTTTTTATATACTCTCATATCTAGTTTTCTTTCTAATCTGTGGTAGCTAAATGGCACAGGTTTTTTATATTGAAGCTTATGCAAAATTGCGAGGTCAAACCACATCGAACTTAAATATGCTCTTAGTTAATTATTCCGCAGATATTTTTAGATTTGGTGGCAGACAAAAACATATCTATACAAAACCTGTCTTTACCTTCTTAATAAGTAGACAAGTAGAGAAAGCCCAAAGCTATAAAGACTAATAATAAGCTTTACTTGATAGGCACTTAGGTACCTTGATAAGCTCTTTGTTAATTGCAATCTGTTTACAACCAGACAATAGCCAAGAAAAATAAGCCTGTTTCCTGGCTTTCATACCATTTTTTTTTTATTAAAATCGGTTGCTTATTTAAACCGTAAAAGCGTTTAAGACAGACAAAGTTACCTTCACAATAATATTAGTATGCCTCGTTGGCCTACTGGATCTAAGCGCGACTGCTACGCTAGAGGTCTTGGGTTCGATTCCCAAGTCGACCAAGGTGTTATTGGGTTTTTCTATGAAATTCTCAGTAGCAGGTCGGAGTTTGGATTTGTGCCCGGTTAGTGGCAATAGGCTCGCCCCCTATTACATGGGACCTAAACATACCGGCGAACTGTGGGTGTACATTGGTACACGGGTAAACCTCTGCCTAACCCTTCGGGGTTACAGGCGTGATGGTATGTATGTATGTATGGATATGGATTCATCAACCTTGTTTAAGTAGCTGCTGTTCAATTATTTTTTTTGAAAGTAAATATCTAACTGTAAAATAGTACTAAAATTTTTTTATGAGTGGCTTTAGGTCCTTGAAAACATAAATAAAGATCATAATGATATTATAGATAGATGTTTAGAAGTAAAAACTAACTACATAACTTACCTACAAATATGGGTTACTTATTGTTTTCATTTCTAGTTGATTTGACTGAGAAACGAAGTTACAATCGGCGTTCAGTGGGTGTGCGAAATGCCGTCACACAAAACAATGCCACCATTGCTGTATTGTTACGTGGAAAACTATATTTTTGCATTATATAAAGTTTTCATTTGTAAGATAATTGGAGGGGGGCTCGTGGCTAAGTGTAAGCCGTACGGTTTGACTGATAATACAGGTTAAGCCGCGCTCGCCGCGGTTGGTCCGTGGATGGGTGACCATTTATGACATACCGAGACCCCTCCGTGTTTCGGAAAGCACGTTAAGCCGTAGGTCCCGAGTTCCCGACTGACATACGTACCTACATCTTTGGCAGTCGTTAAGTTAATTCTGACAACCAGTCTTACTATGGGATACTGTGATTCCCAGTAAAATGGGTTGTGGAGGTCAGATAGACAGTCGTTCCATGTAAAATACACTGGTAGCCGAACCCAAAATAGCTTGGGAAAAAGGCTAGGCAGATGATTTGTAAGATAATCTTATTTGTCATTATACAGGGTGTGACACAAATTATTTACAACTGATGTGCGCATGACTGTACAGTTTACCTACATCCAATGACACAGTTTTGTACCCCATGTGTAAACGTGTTGTTTGACTTTGTAGGGCTTAGGTCAATGTTTGTTTATGTATACTAGCCTAATTTGCTTAAACGTTGCAATAAGCTGAAAGCCGTGTACAATGTCCTAAGGACACTTAGTTTTTTGGCCTTCATCTATCCATAATTTATATCATAGCCCAAACTCAACAGTTATGTCCTCAAACTTTATCAGATTTTAACGGAGTTTTCCTTTTATAAAGCCTCACCGTTATCGCTATATGATGACGTTTAAGTGCACAACAACTCAACTAAGGTGTTAGTTACACTATTTTTCAGAACCGTAAAAAAATAGAAATGACAGCAAGGGACACTGAAAAGTTTTTTTATATATCAGCCTGATTTCTCTTTAGCTACCTGTATAAAGAAAGGAAAAAAACACACCTCCTTTTCTAAAAAAAGAATGCTTTGACGCTAATATTTCGACGTGTAAACATCTTAGAACTAGTTAAAAGAGTTACATACCAGACCACATTCTCAATCTCCTTTTGGAAGCTTCATTATCATACGTGCATAATCTTATGGTATCGAATATTGCTAGAAGTGTTAGAAATATTAGTAAACTGTACACAATTAGCTGTAACATGGTCACGGATGGCGGCACACAGGCACGAGCTGCCTCGTCGACGACAATAATACAACTAAAAACCGTAGGTATGTGCGTTAATACAGGTTTTTCAAGACCAAAAAGTACGTCAACTTGAACTTGAAGACTTCTTATTGTTCAAATGTATACCTGACTTCATAAGGTAATAAATCATTTAAACCAAAATTTATTTTTGTTTGTGTATCTCTGTTAATTTATGCAGCAAAGCAATAGTAAACAAGTCGTTGTTATTGCCACGAGCGGATAAAGCTATTAAACTTTAAAAAGAAAATAGGATGTCCAAAACTCCAAACAACCTTTATTTGAGTAAAAATCTTGTGAAACAATAATATCTATAAGTACCTATCTAATTTAATTAAGATACGCAAGTTACGCAGTTATACACTGATTCTTTTAATACAGTAGGATAACTATGCCAATGTCAATTGCAGAAACCACCTAATTTACTTTAAGGTTATGAGTTATTAAATTTTCAAAGCGTTAGACTTAATGGGACTTGGGTACTTGACCTTGCTAAGACCGGACTCATTTCCGCAGTTAGCGGACATTTACTGCTAAGATAAAAGATCACAGTAACAATGTTTCGTCAGCGCAGTATAATGAAGATGAATCTCAAACTTCATTATATTTGCGCGAACAAATGAGTAAGAAGATTAATTGATAAATAATTCTCATTCTTTACACTTAAAACATGAAAGTGAACTTAAATAACATATAAATAAAATTATTGATTTCTAAACGAAAAAAAGGCAGTCATTATAGCACCTTGACATTGACAGCGGGGTGTTAATGTGTGTGACAGTTTACGTGTTTGATGATATTTGTGATTTTGTAGAATAATTGTAGTTTGTTTCAAAGCAAATATACAGGGAAGTTTAAAATATCCCTTCTTCTACCAATATCAGCAACCATGGAGAAGGAATTAGACAAAGTAGTGGAGGAGATAATGTTGACTCCGAATGTTAGTGGGTGTCTCGTCGCGGACCACCAAGGGTTGTGTTTGGCAGCGAAGGGAACTGCGCACGTAGACTCTGCGGGGATCATCGTCGCCATATCGGAGCAGGCGTGCAAGATACAGCCGAATTTAAAGCCGCCCACCGTCTGCCTAGAGACGGATAAGAAGCAGTGCTTAATACAGCGGCATGGGACCATCACAGGGGCTATATACAAAGAAAAAGCATGGCGAGTATTATTTTTGTTCTTATTTCTGTATATCAACTAGATGATGAACTGAATGCCTTTCCTTATTTTCCTAGTTTTTCACAACTATCTCAAAAGCACCCTGTGAAGAGGATATTAAATTGAATTTTTGGTATTACCTTGATTTTAATTTTTATCGTTATTTATGTCATCTATGATAAGCCCATTGCTGGTTTTTTTTTTCATTTAAGCATGGTCATGCACTAGTATTGTCTAGTGTCCTATGATTATATTTTAATAAGTTATATTTTAATTACAATCATTATAATATTATAATTACCTTGTTACAGATTCAACAACAGAATGTTTAACTAAGACTGATGGATGCCATGTGATGCGAAAGCTGGAAGTTATTATATTTTATTAATGTTAAATACCTAAATGTATATCTAATATTATTAAGTATTATTATAAATCTTTTGTATAAATATGTAAATAAATAAAAATTATAGTTTATCCATTGTTTTTGGTTTGTCTAGACAGGATTTAAGTATTTTAAAATTCAAAGAAAGTATAAAATGCCAAAAATTAGCTCAAGTATATACTTCTAGTTTTTAAATTCTTGAAACAACAATAGTTTTCTATAGTCATTGTGTCTTGGTGATGTATAATAAAATTAACAATGTTACTTTACTGCAGGATTGCACTGGATAATTATCTCGATAATTCATCATCTGCCTAGCCTTTTTCCCAAGCTATGTTGGGGTCGGCTACCAGTTTTACCGGATTCAGCTGAATACCGTATTTTACATTGAGCGTCTGCTATCTGACCTCCACAACCCATTTTTACTAGGGAACACAGTATCCCATATAAGATCCCATAGTAAGACTGGTTGTCAGAATTGACTTAACGGCTGCCAAAGATGTTCGTATGACAGTCGAGACCTACTAACGTGCTTTCCGAAACACGGAGGGGTCTCGGTATATTATAAATGGTCACCCATCCACGGACCAACCGCGGTGAGCGCGGCTTAACCTGTATTATCGGTCAAACTAGGCTAAGGCCGGGACTCCACCAAAGCTAATAAATGATTTTTATTTATTTAAAGCAGAGATGTGTGCGGTGTGCTGTGTCTTGTGCGAGAAGAGATGTTTTTCAGCTCGGGGGACTCCACCAAAGCAAAGATGTGTGCTGTGCAAGAAGAGATGTTTTTCAGCTCGGGTGCGAGGCATTGAGTACTCAGTACGCATTCTGCGGGTTGCTGGCGGGCAAGAGGGGGAGGGTGACACCGCTCACTGCACGCCGCTCACATCTCTCGTCTCCACTGCGCGTCGTCCGCGCACAGCTCACATCTCCGCTTCCATCGCGCCATACAAATATTACACATCTCCGCTCAGCGATCTCCACTGAAGCTGAGCGGAGAGGAGATGTGTCAATAACACAATTCTATTGGTTGTTTAAAAACATCTCTCCGCTCGTCTCGTCTCCGCTTTGGTGGAGTCCCGGCCTTACACTTAGCCACGAGCCCCTCCTAATTATTTCGATAATTACGTATTGATAATAAAGAACGTGTGTTCGCGACAAGCGGCGGTTAGGCTCCCCCACCGAGAAGCACATATTAACACATCGATTTCTTATACAAATTTTAATATGATTTAATAACAAATTAAAAAAATACAAAATACTAATATTTATTAAGCATAAACTAGGTATTTATATGATAGATAATTATCGGTG
The DNA here is from genome assembly GCA_905475315.1 of Autographa pulchrina. Lineage (NCBI taxonomy): Eukaryota > Metazoa > Arthropoda > Insecta > Lepidoptera > Noctuidae > Autographa > Autographa pulchrina. The sequence goes on along the minus strand of FR997765.1, from coordinate 13,949,696 downwards.
TAAAAAATTATCTTGATAATTTGCAACCCTACTTTAATGTAAAATTAATTTTAGTTTGAAAAAGTCCCTGCATGGTTTTATATCCTACAAAAGTTGGGTGGGTATTAAATAAAGTCCAAAATCAATATACACACATTTATTACAGATATGCTTTACTAAATATAACATTAACTTGACGAGAAACAACTGCAACTGCTTACACTATACAACTAATGTATACAATACTATGTGTATACTCTTTGTTACTATAGTACGCGCGTTATCATCTGAGTCTTAGGGCCATAAATCATTTCTCTATGTCTATCTCGCTCTATGGGTCTTATGAAGCCGTTTAGTGAAGGGTGTAACAATTATAGACATATAATCGATAAGTAATGTTTATTCTCTTGTATATATATATATATAGGTAAATAGTATCTTAGCAACAGAATTAAAATAAAAAACAATATTCGAACGAACTGCAATTACATTGGAAACCGACCCATCAGAATCGTACAAATAATAAGCGACTCATCATTAGAACGTGCGCAGGTGGCCGTTTATCGATAACTAGGGTCCGGCGCGCTGCACATTCCTATCTTTTTTGACTTTTATGACCTGACGACTCAGATGATAACGCGCGTACTATAACAATCATAACTAGTACTTGGTTTAGTGCAGGGATAACTGACAATCACACCTCTAAACTGCAGCAGATCATAGAAATTACAAATGCAATGGGTGGCTATAAGTGCACTACTCACTGCATTCACGCTACAATACCTTGTCAATTTTGTCAACTGCCCAGTGACTGGTCTAAGATCAGAGTGGACATTAAGTTTGGTTTCTAGTATACCAGTCAAATGAAGGAAGTAAGATCAACTCTATTTGAGAAAGGACAGATGTTGTTGGCACAATTTTTTGAGATTTTTTCTTAATGTAATATAAGTTTGCTAAAGGTGCTTTATTTGCTGGTCGCAATGCTGGTACAACAAATCCGTTTGTGTACACTGGCTACATCTACACACAAAGATCTATGTAGTAAACTATTTGTGTAAGTAGATATACATATGTTAACCTCGGTACATACTAACGAGCTATTGTTTATGTGCACACACCCTAACATCAATTTAAGTTTGAATGCCTAAAAATAACAGTATTAGTCACCAGCTCTAATTACTGAAGTTAGTTGTTATTATATAAAGTCGTTCTCGTTTACAAGGAATGCTTTTGGATCATATTTACCCTGCATAACCTTTTTCTACGGTGTTGAGCAATGGTGGTAACATGGGCTTTATTAAACAACTTGAATTCTCTAACATATTGTTCTAAAACAACTGCCTATAATCAAACATAGAGTTCCTACTTTTATCTCTGCACTAACTCTAAGTATACAAGCAACTTAACTATTATGATAACCATTGTCTAACCGACCATTTAACTAACTCAAGTTGCAAGTGTTTAGGCTAAGCAATTAACTTATCAATTTAACCATAGCATATACTATATACAATCTCAAAGTAAATTCTTAATTTTAACAATTAATTCGCTTAATATACATAAATAAATCGATGCCTGTAAAAATAATGAAGTCATAAATAAAAAATCGTAATATTCAAATGTAAAATAAGGAAGCACAAAACATTCAATCATTCCAATCAAGTGTTGCTAGTTTATAAATTCATATTGACCGAACCTGTATTTTCGTACTGGCAACACTTCACACAAATTCAAATAAAAAATTCTTTACTAAAATATTGGCTGTGTGTGAGCAAAAATGTTAAAACTAGCAAAATATTACCTACGACTAGGGTCTTTTATACACAATAATACTAACGCTGTAACTGAAGCGCCATATCGATATATTACAAAAATATCTTGCAATTACAGTAACAGTGATATTCTCATCTATTATAATTGGGTTGCAGAACAATTACCTAGACTAGAGGCTAGGTGTCGATATACTTTTATAAACGTTTTTAACTTCTGATCCGAGCAAACCTTCATGTCTTAGCATAACTTTGTATTGAAAGTTGTGCTCAGACAAGGTGTTCGGTTAACTATTGGTAAATATCAATATTCTATTACAATATTATATTTCAAACACGTTAAACTAAACGATAACAAAACGAGTATAAGATGAAATAATGTAGTTATTAGGGTTATACATTCCCTATAATTTTTTATCTCGTTTATAATATTCGTTTAGCTTATACGTATTTAAAAATACTAACAAAAAATATTAATTTGATCACATCACCCTTTCCAGGATGAGTACAATAGGTATATGTATTTTCCGTGTATTTCCGTGCGACCCCTTACTAATTATCATATCTAACACGCCAACAAATTGACATTGTTATGTATTAACAATTCAGGAACTACGTACATCTAGGTATATATTGAGTCATGCAAGATATATATTTATTTATAATAGATTTAATATAGGTTTAGAAAGACCTTTTGATTCAGTACGATTTTGGAATGCATATAATAGATATGTGGATTACAATGCCTTGTGACTGGCTTCAATTTGAAACTGTAGGTATTTTTGTTAACTGGATTGTTTAACATGGGACATTGTAGTAACCCGGGGCAATTTGAACATTTTAAGTACTATAATACCCAGGTTTTGAAGTTATGTTACATGGTAATAAGTTGACCATGATACAGGTTCCTTATACCCACAAGTCAAACATCCAAGTTAATTACACCTCCACATTTAGATATGAGAATAGCCATTCACAAAGGCACAGGAATCTTTTCCTAATTCCTCTAGCACAGCAAAAGAAATGCTTCCAACACAAACCATGATACAATGAGGTGATAATAAATAGCCAACGTCAGAGCCTCGATTCAGCTATTTAAGAGTTGCTTAAATTGACCGAATTACCTGCTTTATTTGGTCATTTTTACGATAATTGGCATTCTGCTAACTGTCATTACGATCATTCTCTTCGAGAGTTCAGTGAGATTTAATTGTAGGCTTATCTGCATACGAAAATTAGGCACAATAACAAGTACACTGACCGACCACTGACATGCATTTAAATAGCTGAATCGAGGCCCAGAAATACTTCGTAACATTACAATAAATAACTTTACAATTTAAGAAAATTTTCGCTAACTACTATCGTTATCAATTGAGATATTTTTTAAACATGGCTGCTTATTCCATTTCACACCAACTATATTTAAATGAAAGAATTAAATAATTTCCTTGGATAAGTAAATATTATTTAATAAAATTCGAAATGTAATCTACAATGTTGGCCTGACGACAGGTTTTTGAAGATATGTATAAAATATAGACGTTTTTCGTCTCATGTTGAAGTTGTTCTAGAAATATCGATAAACGAATTCTTAAATTATGAGAACCAAGAATACTTAGATCATTGCCTTCAAGAGATACTTATGGTTTTTTTTCATCAATTTGTTCCTTAGTTCCATCAAAATTTCTAGCAAACCCCGAACTTAAGACAAAAAACACCAAAATAGCAAAACGTTAATCGTCCGCGTACTATAACTTAACGTTAAAAAATTATACTATTAACAGCCTCGGCTACATTACAATTACAACTTTATACCTAAAAGAATAAATACCAAGTTGCCTTGAAAGGGTATTAGATAAAGATTCTCAAAGTTTTGCATACGGGCCGTGACTTCAAAATTTATATACCGTATAAGTTATTTACGACAAAAAAAGAACTTTTAAATATCAAATATATTAAAAGTAAATATTGTTATTTTTTGAAGCCACAGTTTTTATAATTATCAATATTGCCACTTCTGAAAAATTCTCCTAAACATGTCCATAACAGTTCACTTTCCTTATTGATTCCAAATTCATTGGTCCTTTATTATGAACAATTTATTATTTTAGAGCCCATTCAAATATAGCCTCTATTGCAAAAATTCATTACTATTTCAGATGTATCTCATGGGCCAAGCGATATGGTACAATATTTCTAGAATATGTGCTTATTTCATAAACCTCTATAGTTATAACAAATAATTGAATATATTATTATTAATTTATAATACATGCTGAATATCATCATAGACAAAATATTAACTATCTAAAAGCGGACCAAAAATAAAAAATGTTGGCAATTCTATTACTTGTTTGGAGGACACTGGTTTTTGTATTGGCAACACTAAACTAAGGAGTTTTGATGTGGAATATTGCGTAACGTCCATGGGCAGCTTTCACATAGCAAAAGCTTACGCCACACAGTAGACAAACTTAAATACACTATGCGCTCCGTAGTACCAAAATACAAATAAATCTCTTAGCAAAACACCAGTCATTGTATTTTTACAAAAACGAACTATAAAGTTGTATTATTCCAAGGCATTTTAAAACAATACCCTAGAAAGCGGATAGGGAATTAAGATGCGAACAATTTTGATAGAAATATTGGTAGGTTATTCAAAAATGACATTGAGTAACAATCTTATACTAGGTCGACTAACCGTCAAAATCGACACTACTGGTCAATCTTAAGTCGAGTATCAATTTCCAAGTCAACTAACCCACACAAGACTGCCGGCCACAAGTAACCAGAACCGAGGCCATATTACGTATCTTGCAATAGCAAAGCGACAGCAAAATTATTACTGTCAAATTACAATGTTTCATAACATGTGTTGATACGAACTAGCAATTTGACAGCAATAATTGAGCAAATTTTGCTGTCATACCACCAAATAGTTGACCAGTCAATTAACCGACATAAGAATGAACCAGTAGAAAACCGTTTAATCAAGAAACCGAGTATAATACAAATTGACGTGACGTGTTCATGTACCAGGAGCGCATACTTGCCGGGCGGTTGCGGACGGCTGGCGGCGGGGGCGGGGGCGGCGGCGGGGGCGGGCTAGTGCTTGGCGGGCGCGCCGGTGTAGCTGACGGGCTGCTCGTTGGCCACCAGCGTGGCTCGCGGCGCGCTCGACGCCACCGCGCCCGCCTCCAGGTTCGCCGCCGACGTCCGCATGTCCTCGATGGAGCCTCTGGAGTATATAAAATACTTATTAATAGTTTGTTTGCGCTTTTTTGATAATCAGTGGGATTGATATGTAATATTGATTTGAAGTAGCGCAGCTCACGTATGCAAGCTGAGTGACAGTGAAACTTACCGTGGGATGCAAGATTTGTGCTAATATACTAGCAAACTAATATTTATTATAACGCATAATGAATCATTACTTATATTTTACAACTTAGTAATAAAAAAAATGTTTAAAAATAGTGCTGACAGCTGAAATAATAAATTAATTAAATTGTGCTGCATCAACGCAGAAACCCTGTGCAAAAATAAACTAAAAGAAAGCAAATATACACACACTGTTACAACTAACACTTGCATTCTCGTTACAGACACTTGTATAAAAAGTAACATATTAATTCATGTAACAAACAACGCAATACAAGTATTTTTTGTGACAGTGTATTCTAAGCTTCAAAATGTGTGCTGCAGAGAATACGGCTCAAATAGCTGAAGAAAAAAAAGGAATTCGATCATTTTCTTCAACAAAATTTCCAAATTGGCTAAATGTGGGCCAGCAACAAACGTGTCTACTGTCTAGATGTAGAACCATAGCCTTCAAAATTTTGTTTATATGACTATTCCGTATACAAAACATATGAATACTACATAATATCATTTATTATGTAGCAATTTTTTATACAAATTCATCAATTTCACTATCATTTTTAAAATTGCTCCACTATCTAGATCACTTTCAATTAATCTCGGTGAAAACGAGTGCGTGCGTCTAATGGGCCAATAAAGAGAAAGCTTCAAATTCAAATTGACAATAAATAAATTCTTTGTATAAGAAACAGACCAAAAACAAACTAACAATATAATAAAAGAGCATGCAGCGAGGTCATTAGGAGGGTTCAAGGGGTATAAGCAGAATAAGTATGAGTGCGTCGGGGTCGTAGGTCGAATACCACGGTATTAAAAAAAAAATAAGCATTCCAACTTATTATTATAGCTTCATATTATCACACTAATTGGCCATTTTCTCCCACCGTATCCCATTCGTCGTGCAACTTGTGAAATCTTTCCAAAGAGTTTTTAATAAAAAAAATGAAAGTTCCTATTTAAAAAAAGCTATCCCAACTTGAACAAGCATGCAGCAACATGACGTGATCTTAAGTCCTGAGCGTGGCTAGGTTGCATGCTTCGGCGCTAGGGTCTACGCTACAAAGAGCATGCAGCAAGGTAATCAAGTAAAGGTTCATAGGAGGTAAGGGTGATAAGGGTTCAGGGAGTGGGCTATGGCCTAGGATGCGTATCTCGCGCCTGAGTACGCATCTTAAAATTAAAGAACAAAAGAGCAGCGAGATGATCAAGTAAAGGTTCATAGGAGGTCAAGGTCATAAGGCTTCAGGGTGTGGGCTAAAATGCGTACCTCGCGTCTGATTAGGCATCTTAGAACAAAAGAGCATGCAAAAGGGTCATAAGAGGTCAAGGTCACAAGGGTTCGGGGTCTGGGTTATGGGCTGGATGCGTGCCTCGTTTAGTTGGGGCGCCAGACGTCGGGGTCCTCCATGAGCGTGACGCTGTGGTCGTGGCCGGCCGGCGCGCCCGGGGGCGTGCTGCCGCCCGCCGCCATGGCCGCCATGTCGTCGCGAGAACCCCTGCTCGTGCCCACCGGACCATGGATTAGTACGCACACATATATTAATCACCAATGGAATGTTATAGGGGCTATGGAGTTAGATTTTATTGTTATTGTGGTACCTAGTCTTCTTAATACTAGTAAATTAAACTGTTTAGTTCCCTACTGTGTCTGTATTTATTACTTTTAGGCACAGATATGGAACTTAATATATAACTTTAAAAAATTCTTAAATAGCATTACATAGTACAGCATATCACGGATTTTCATTAACTTACTGTAATCTTTTACATTGAATTATTAAGCCTTTAAAAGTCAAAAGCACAGTATGACACAACATGTTAGAAATATTATTTTCTGTAGAGATTTTTTTTTAATGTATGCCGATAGTACCTTCACCATGAAAATTGAAAAGGACTATAAAAGCATTGATTACATAGAACAAAAAGCAGTTTAAGAGAACCTTTAATAAAATCCTTACAATGGTTTACTTTATCTTAATTCCTTTTCTTAGCTAAAGGAAGGTGTTTGAATAAAATAACCCAGTATCAGAAATATATTAGTCGGACGATATTATTACAATCCCACACCACAAAACAGTAATGAGTATTAGAATGGCATGGCAATGTTTGTAAAAGCTATGGAGAGGCAATTCCTAAGTAATTACGTACACAGTATATGTGTTAAGTTAGTACGCGTACAAATTTCCATTTGATAAAAAGTAACAGCAATAATAACGACTGTTCTACTCACAAGAAGTCACAATTAGATTTTACATTAAAAGTGGATTCCATAGTAAAGTAGGTATTTTTATTTTAACCTTTCGCTTGTCTTAAGTAAAACAGTTTGATGTAAGAAAAAAATGCTCCAAATGTCTTAAGTCGGACAGTTATACTTAAGGGCTTGGTCAGGATTGGTCAATTATCGAATAAGAGTTAATATAGTTAAGTTTTGTAATTATAGTTATGTTTGTAAATATAGTTATGTTAGAAAATAATTAAACGTACTCTCCACAGCTTCTACAGACCACCACAAACCCACTTCACACAGGTTAACATGGACCTTACTTCCGTTCTAAGGTGTAACACTAAGTGTGGGGTATACTGACTTTTTGCCAAGCGCCATCATGCCGTAGATGATGCCGGTGCCGAAGATCAGGCCGCTGCCGAACCACGTGCTCATGCTGATGAAGCACATGAAGAATGGTGGGATCGCGAGTCTGTGGATATAAACAAGATACTTAATAAAATAAATAAATAAATAAATGCGGACAACATCACATACATTGCTCTGAACCCAAAGTAAGTTGCTAAAGCACTTGTGTTATGGAATTCAGAAACAACGGAGGTACCACAAACACCCAGACCCGAGGCAATGTAGAAAAGTGGTTTTCTACATTGACCCGTCCGGGGATCGAACCCGGGACCTCACAGCTGGCGACACCTTGAAAACCAGTGCGTACGCCACTCGACCACGGAGGTCGTCAAAACTAAACATGCTTTCAATAAAAATAAATAAGAACCCGACTATTTTTTTTTAATATGAAATAACTTTAAACATGATAAACTGACCTACACAATTTGTAACTGTAAACATTCTCAGCCAGGTAAGTTTTCAAATAAAAACTGCATCATATTCGATTCATTTGCTTTAGGAGCTACGATGCCACAGACCGACACCTTAAACTTTTAAACAGTTTTGTGTCGAAGGTTAAAAATTAATAAATTGGGTTAAATTCTAATTTTTTTTTCGAATGGATATTATCAGACATACAAACGGATGTTACATAGATTACCCCATTGAAACAAAACAAACTTTCTAGCTTCATTATATTATTCTAAATGTCTGAATTTCAGTTCAACCTGACAAAACTGTCATGTTATTTTAAGATAGTTATGCGTCACGTTTGTAAAACAAAAGGATAAAGTAATTATGAATCAGACAATTATGTTCGAAACCATTTAGTGAAGCGCTTAACGTTAATTAACATATTCATTAAACAGTCAGTTTACTGCAAAACATTTATCATGTCATATGACACTATTAATTCTATATTTTTATGTTCTAAAGAAGATTTTCCTAGATCACGATTACATCTGAGAGTACTACAGAGAATATTAAATCTTCCTGTCGAGTCAATAACTGCCATAAATATATGTGTCTTAATCTAAACTGAAATATCTGTCTGCCAAAATACATTCAAATCTGTCGATTCGTTTTCGATATATGAGGATATCCGAAAAATAACTGATTTGCAATATTTATTGTTTATTTAAATAAAATAATTCAATAAAAAAAAACCGACTATAAAATAAGTTTTCCTATGGATCCCAGTGTCAAAATTAAATGACACGGGAAGCAACAGCATTGTTTCCGTGGTAACAAAAAACCTCCTTTTTTTAAGTCGGTCATAACGTCTATTTTTTCCCAAATTTGGGCGTATAGGTACTTATTCTCTTTATTTACATATCTTTATATACATTTACTTACTGATACGGTCTTAATTCCCATACAAGAGCGAACACGCTTATTCATCGTTCTGGAGCATTTCCAAATGGCCAATACAAAGATCACTTGGGGACATAAGATATATATTAATTGGTACTACTCTGTCCATTATATAATACCTAACAAAAAAGATTATTATTATTTTAAGCCTGAACTGTGTTAATCCGGCGCAAAAGCCTCCCTTATGGCCTCCACTAAAACATAATTTAATTTAATTTATAATTCTTTATTGTACACATAAACATTTAAAAATATATACATTAATAAAAGTCGATGTACAGAGGCGAGCTTAACTCAAAATTGAGTTTTGAGTTAAACATCTGACTTTTCCCGTAAAAATCCTAAACTAATTTCGAAAAACATCAAGTATTAAACGTTAGATATTTGGCATACCGAAAAAAATGCTGGCCTATAAACTTCGCACTGCTGGGTAAAGCTTGCCATACCTATAGAGAAGTAACTGGCGATTTGGTGGAAGTATATAGTGTTTACTAAGCTATAAACTCCCCTCAGCGGGGTTAAGCCATTACCCCTTGAGCAGCCACTACACCTATACAGATTTATAGCATATACACCAGAATAACACATAAGCTATTATTAATAAAGATACGTGTATAAAAGCAAAAAAAGACAAACAGGTTTGGAGGACAGAGGGGGAGGCGTTTGCCCAGCAGTGGGATCTGATGTAGGCTACAACATCACGTATATAAAGTCGTGGCTACCCGCGATTTTATTCAAGTATCGCAAGTTAAATAAAACTAACTTATCATCTCAAGGACAGAAGTTAAAACTCACGTAAGGCTATTTCTAAATAAACGAAACACTATTGAAAGAGTAAAAGGGTCCATCTAAACAACTCAGTGAAATAATACTTCTTGATTATCTTCCAATATTATATTATATTAAAATGGTTTACAATACTGAATACTTATACTTTCACAAACATACTAATATTACAAGTACAGGGTTACAAAGCTCTTACAAATATACTTCTACTTGTATAATAACAATGTTTATGTAACACGTCGTTGTCGTCCCATCGTCGAAGGGCGAATGCCCATATTTATACAATTCCATGTTATCCCATCTTTCGTCATTAGGTAAGCACCATAATTTATTATTCAATATGTGACAGGTCCTGAGGCAAGTGCCGTAACTTATTATAAGATATGTGACAGGTCCTGTTGAAATAGGATCCTTTATTATCGTCAGTACTTTAAGTATCAACAGATTGTTAACATTTAGTTAAGTGGTCAAAAGGGACCTGTTGTTTTTATCTGGTACTTCAAATGCCAAATGTTGGCGCCACATATGTTTTTGGTAAAATAAACAATAATTAATTATTACACATTTAGTTAAGTAGGTAAAGAAATATAGTACTTAATACTGTTTTTACTTCGATTCTTACACTATTATCTTTACATGTACAGTATGTATACAAATGATGTCCGAAATAAAAGCGTGTTTGATAACACCATGAGCAAGATGTTATCGCCACATAAACAGGACCATTTCATTAAGTCTTATCACACCTGTTTAAGAACGCTACAATAACATATCTCAGTAACATTGCACATGTAATTCTTTATTGCAGTTTGTTTTTAATTTGCCGCGGCATAATGGAACGTTAAACTTTTTCTTGCATAGTGAATTGTAAGGATAATTTCGATTTATTTTGTCAGCTGCCTCGTTGGCCTAGTGGTTCTAAGCGGGACTGCTACGCTAGAGGTCTTGGGTTCGATTCCCAAGTCGACCAAGGTGTTATTGGGTTTTTCTATGAAATTCTCAGTAGCAGGTCGGAGTTTGGATTTGTGCCCGGTTAGTGGCAATAGGCTCGCCCCCTATTACATGGGACCTAAACATACCGGCGAACTGTGGGTGTACATTGGTACACCTCTGCCTAACCCTTCGGGGATACAGACGTGATGGTATGTTATGTGTATTTTGTCTGCTGTCTGTGCAGTCAAGGAAATTAACTTTGTTTAACTTTATCGTTGCGGCTGGGACAGTTTATTAATAAATTTAATCCATACTGACCCACAGCTTGGGAACCTTAGTCTTTGTGCATACTATGTTATTGATTTTAAATGTCGAATTACGTCTCACTTTCGCGCACAAGCGTGACGTCATCAGCCCCCACCACTGAACTTTGATACGCTTTATGTATTTAATGGTCACTTATTACGAAAAAAGAAAAAATACGTGTCATAAAATCTATTTGATTTTGACTTTAATAATAATATCCTGGGACTACTCACACCCGGTCATCTGATCCCAAACTGACAGAGCTTAGTTAGCTTAGATTTTGAAATTCATATCGTATTATGTAATGTAACTCACCCAATATACAAGGCAGCCTTATTCCAATAGGGCCTGGTCTCCATCCTATCGCTGAGGGTCTGCACGTAGTCGATGAAGAAGCAGCAGCAGGGCGCCTCGCAGACTATCGCTATGAAGCCCGCCAGCATCTGCCAGATGCCGGAGATCAGGCAGCCCACGTCCAGCAGGACGATGCTGATGCAGTTCACCAGGCCCAGGACTATGGCGACTGGAATTAAAGAGATTGTTTTACAGATACATGTTTTTTAAATTACATATTTTTTTGACGGAAGACAATTTTTCTATATAATAGCGGAGGTAAGACCTAAGTGTTTATTAAACTATACGAAATTTCATTTTCATGATTAGGACACTAACTTATGGTGCCCTTATGTCAAAGCATTGTCTTGATTGCATTAGGATTTTAGGGAAAAAAATATTAAAGGTTTTTTTAATTCACGAGCGCATTATGTTGACCGGTGAAAATTGTGTTCGTCTGTGATGCTTTTGGGAAGTAAATAGAGAGGTTGTATTGTATTCATAAATGGGTTTTCACTGCTAGGTTTCGCCACGGGCCAATTGTACGTACTATTTGGCCAACATTTGAGATATTTCTTTAGTCGGGAGACTAACAATTGATAAATAATTGTTTTCGAACAAGTCTTTAATTTAATGGTAATTTTACATTAAAAACTTTTTTTTTGCTGTAATTTACGATTACTTATAATCCGTTCATAAAAGCTATCTAGTTTCATCTACAATATACCTCACATAATAGAGCCATATATCTAAATATAGTAAATTCTAGCTTCCTATTTTAGTGAACGACCTTCCTACACCTAATTGGGACTTCCAAATGGTTAAAAATGCCCACACTCCCGGCGACCCACTACTCCACGTGTCAAGGTCAATTCAAGTGTTTCTAGACAATCCTATTTATATTTTTAATTGAATTGCAACTGGATTATCTGCACGTAATTCTGATACCATGATATATGCTAAATAATCAGCCTTGATCCATCATCATCATTCATGTTTCTTGTAGTTTTTTTTAGCTGGACCTCGATTCAGCTATTTTAAATGCACGTCAGTGGTCGGTCAGTGTACTTGTCATTGTGCCTAATTTTCGTTTTCAGATAAGCCTACAATAAAATCTCATTGAACTCTCGAAGAGAATGATCGTAATGACCAATTAATGATCGTAATGACAGTTACCAGAATACTTACTTAACCAGAATACATACTCTCACTCCATACGATAAACATAGTTATACGACGAGACGAAAATATACAGACAATTTTTATATTGATTTTTTTTTAAGACTAATCGACGTCAAGCCTTCTCATTGGCGTTTTTTAGCCTTGTTTAGGACTAAACAGGTATACAAGTCAATACTGGCAGCTTTTGACTGTTTCGTTTTCTTCGGAAGATGTAAATGAAAGTACGTTAAGTAAGTACTCTGATATGGATAGTGTGGTTCAGATATATTTTATCTATGCTTGCTATGCTTAAAATAATGCCCAAAATTATTAACACAATTAGCATAAATTATATGACCATCCATAATACATTATGTCAACTTTCTCTAATAGGGAAAACCATGCGTTGGTTCAGTACCTACTTATTTCGATAGTAAGGCGCCAACGATGCTGGCTCGCCTAATACAACGCTATTGTAAACGAATTACAATAATTCGTCACATAACCAGCGGAACAGCACAATAAGGATGGTAATATGTATCGCGATTATATTCAAGACTGGCCATATGAAAATGTAGTCCAATGGCAAATAATATAAAAACAAAAAAAAATTGAACCAAGGAAAGACCACGAAAACAATGGCACACCTCTATTGATGATATAGGCATACACAATGAGTGATTAATTATTAAAGACAGCATGTCTCGGTTCACAAACTTTATGTAGCGTAGGGACCTAAGTTCTGATGGCAGAGCTATATAATTATACGGCCAAATTTTACAAGCATTAAAATCAAAATGATAATCCGTATTACCTATCGCCATAGGGTCATAGAATTTGATAGCAAAAAATAGCAAAAGTTTCGATAACAAGTTCTACCGCCCGGCTAACGCTTGGCTTCCGCAAGTTAGGTAACACCGCCCTCGTATTTGAGTAAACACCGGTAACCATGTACAATTGTACCACCAGAGGCTTCAACTACTTAAGCTTCCTTGGCTTTTAATCTCTGGATGTTTTGCAAACGCGAACGCGTACTCGCTATTTGAAGTCGACGTTCGATAGAAGACTGGTATTTTTCCGAGTTTGCTGGCCAGTATGGCTGTGACCATGACTCAAGCAAGACTTCCACTAAAGCTTTACTATGTCTCAACCTTAACCTTCAATAAATAGCCATGGCCGCATCTCAATGTAACAGCCGAGGGCAAAACCCAATATGAATGCTCTAAATTTTTTATCTCAAACTTATTAAATGTTATCAATTGTTATCTTATACAACAAAAAGTAAATAATCCAGAATGATTGTTTGAGTACCAGAAATGAGTCATTAAAAACAATTTTGTTTGCTATTGATAGCATCAGTGACTCTTTAATGGCGCCATTAATTAGTTTTTATTTCAATTATCTAGTTACTTTCAATTTTTTTTTTCGGTGTTAGAGGATAAAGTACATAAATAAGACTATCTATTACTTTTATACTTTCCGGCTCGCCATCAGTTTACGTTTAGGTATACCTTGTGTCGCATGTCATCGGTGTCAATGCGGTGAAACAGTCGATTGCCTCGGTCACCATGGCCTGTCCTGCAGCAGAAGCGCAGGACGTATATCCCGTCACGCAAATATTAATGACATTATTCGTCGTGCTCTTGTCATTGCCGGTGTACCAGCTGTTTTGGAACCCAATGGTTTGGTGCGCAGCGATGGTAAGAGACCTGACGGTATGTCATTGTTGCCTTGGAAATTGGGTCGGCCTTTGGTGTGGGACGCAACGTGCGTCGACACCCTTGCGCCATCCCACGTTCTAAGTTCGGCGGCCTCTCCTGGCGCTGCTGCTGGAGCTGCGGAGACCCTTAAACGGCGAAAGTATAATAACCTAATGGGTAATTATATTTTCGAGCTGTTTGGGGTTGAAACGCTCGGGTCATGGGGTCCGAGTGCACGAAATCTTTTTAAAGAACTGTCAAAACGTTTGGTAGACTCTACTCGTGATCAGAGAGCTGGTTTGTTCCTTGCACAGAGAATCGGCATAGCCATTCAACGTGGCAATGCTGCCAGCCTTCTGGGCACGTTTCCTGCCATTGACAAGAATGACGATGAGTATTTTGACGCGTGTTAGTTTTATTTATTTATATAAGATTTAATTTTAGTCTTTGTTTGTTCTTGTATTAGATTTAAGTATTGAATTGTAAATAAAGAATCATTATATTCAACTTGAAGACTATCTATACAGAGAAATGAAATGAAATAGTTTATACTTGCAAGTAGGACTAAGTATATAAATCACTTTTACAATGTCTTCTTAAGCTAGATGAAGTCGGCATTTCCTAACTGACTACCCTGAGAAGAAATGTCAAAACAAACTCAAGGGTCTTAGTTTCTTTTATAGTCCAAATAATACAATAATAATATTAAGAGAATAACAGAAATAAGAGAATTATACAAGATTTACAAATAAGCAATGAATTTGTTCTAGTGGATTGATTCAGTAACGCTTGCCAAGATCGGTTAGTGGGTGTCTATGAATTTTATTTGAGGCCATCGATCGGAAGTAGAACTTGTCAACAAGACATGTGACAACCCGTGTCCCCAAACTATGGACCACTATTTCTTGCCCTAGGTTGCCAGTTAGCTTCACAACAGAAGACTAATAAGAGGCTATTCCAAGGGCAATAGGGATGTTGACTAATTTTTAATTTTTGTCCATATTTTAGATAATACAAAAATATTAGACAAGATTATTTTTTTTGTCCCTTAAACAAAAAATTATGAAGATACAATGAGTACAAATCTTGCGTGACGTCACTTCTAAGCAAAAGCTGTACCAAGCAGTGACCAGTGGCGTAACTACAGGGTGGCAGGACTGGCGAAATGCCACGGGCCCCCGACCCAAGAGGGCCCCGGCCCAAGAGGCCGCCAGCTCAGTTTTTTTTAAGTTTATTTACACCTGAGTATTATATCACATGGGGGCCCTTATGAAGAGTAAAGAATTCCCACAAAAAAAAAGAAAAAATTGCATAAAGTTAAAAGAAATACTTATTCATTATAATTTTCTTTCTGTCTCTTATCCCAAAATTTTCAAACAATTCCAATTAAATATGTAACACATCCTTGCCGTTTCTCGTAAAACTTATTTATTAAATCATTTATAGCTGATGATGACTTAAGTTTTTCTAAAGCTTCTGCCTCTGTGGACAAGGTCTGTCGAGCGTTAATGCCCCATTAAAGTTTATGTATTTCTTATCAGTTTTTTTTTATTTTTATTTACATTTTATAAATTTTTGCTTACGCACAACGGGGGCCCCCGTAGCCCATTGCCCCGTATAATTGATACGGCAGATACGGCGGTAGCTACGCTCCTGATTTTATTTTTCATGAAAACGTTCAGCTTTCAATTTTGGTTAAGCATTTCAACACATCATAAACTATGTTGATCATTTGTATCTTTAATTTTTCATATTTGATTTAAAGAAAGAAATTTGGTACTTTTAAAGTTGATTGTGAAAGTTAGATATTAAGATGTCTAGTTCCAGAAAATATTTAAGTGGGAGCGAGAAACGAAAGATTTGACTTGCTCGACTTATTCCTGGGATAGTACAAAACAAAGATGAGGACAAAGAAGTGGTACTTATTTGTAATTGTTTTACCATTTCCTCAATATAGTCCAAACATTTTTCGCTATTATATTCGTTTTTTTTTCAGTGTAACTGGTCTTCCCGTGTTCTAGACCAAAAATATGACTTGGTAGGATTAAAAAAACTGGCCAAGTGCGAGTCGGACTCGCGCACGAAGGGTTCCGTACCACCGTCGTATGAGAGCCTCCTTAAATATTCATTTTATGTGGTTTTTAGTATTTGCTGTTATAGCGGCAACGGAAATACATCATTTGTGAAAATTTCAGCTTTCTAGCTATCACGGTTTATGAGATACTGCCTGGAGACAGACAGCGGAGTCTTAGTAATAGGGTCCCGTTTTACCCTTTGGGTACGGAACCCTAAAAAGAACTGTAATATAGGGGTAAACATGCTCTTGAAAACAAAATTGTTATTAGTGTTGGAAAACTACTTTAGTAGTTTATTAAAATTTAACTAAGTAAAACGTAATAAAATAACTAACAGGGCCCCATCAAAAGAATTTGCCACGGGCCCCAGATGGTATAGTTACGCCACTGGCAGTGACATAACAAGCCCCCACTCCTGAACTTTAAAGTGGTTTATTTTCGTATTTTGTCATTGATTTGGTAAAAGAAAAAATATGTGTTTATTATATTTTGATAATCTAAATGGTGGACAAAATTGATTTGACTTTTCATACCCAGTCATCTACCCTATTGATCTGGCTTTACTGTGGTCTGTTGAAATCTGAAGTAGCCAAGGCAAGAATTATGTTTCAAAGCAAGTACAAAAATACTATATAGATATTTATAATATTGAATTAGCATATCAAATATGCGATACAAAGTTCTTGTTAGAACTATGTGAATAACAACTCATTCTACCTACGTCATAAAATATCTATTAAGTTTAATTTGTAGCTATCTCATGAATGACATTTTATTTAACTTTATAAATGTCGAGTAAGGAAGCTGGTTCTTTATCAACCTTATCTCATTTTAATTTTAAATTTTATGTAGTAGAATGATGCAAATTAAATAGATTATTTTATTTTAGTGCATGGATTTATAGTTATAAGTTAGTTTGTTGTATGTATAAAAGAGTTAGATATAGTTTAAGTTTATATGGTAAGGATACAGCATAATTTAGCAATGTATAATCATCTGTGGTACAATTACCAATTTTAATGTAAAGTAAATAAAATTGTTCCAGATAATTTCTTGGGTTGACAAATATGGTTCTGTAGAGAGTACATAAAAAACTCAAGTGTAAAAATAAATTAAATTTAAAATAGTGTGCACCATATTTACTCTATTTTTAGAGGTTAATGAAATAATTATTAAAATATATACTAAAATGTATAATTATTGTAGAGATTTTATGCTCTAGTTACCTTTTCAGTACCTACTTAATAGTTTTCTTAATAACTAACTGAGTGATATTTTTCATGATAAGTATTTAAGACGCAAAATGAGATTGCACTTACCTGTTTATTATTTTGGGTTCATTGTCTAAGGTGAGGGTGGTGGACATTATAGAGCGATGATAAGATAAAACAGGTATATGCTTACAGTTTCACCTCACTTTAGCATAACAGAACAAAAGATTTTACTCGTCACAAATATATGTCAAGTGTATTATATATTATTCAATGTAAAATAATACGAACTCAAACCGCCAACTGTTCCAAGTCCCCGACCACCGTAGCGCATCCACCAAGGCACGTCATCTTTTTGGACATTGTCGCCGCCCGGCCGGGCCATAAGCATGGAAAGCTTGTCTGTTAATGACTGAAACAATTATTAACATTATCATTACCTTTTCAGACCTGTTTCAAAGCTTAAAATTTAATATTTACGATTAATTCTTACCATTTTCGAAAAAATCAATTCACTGCCCTGTCACCTGTCAAGTCTACTAAAGGCAAGTACGTTCTCAATGGAGAAATTTAACACGCCTCGAATAAGTTTTGGGTTAAAAAACTGTTACATAAGATATTCGTAATAAAATGTTTTGATGATTACTAAAGATTCTAAAAGATATTGTGGTTTTTATAAATGATGTTACATTTATTCTTCATTCAAGTAATGTTTATTTTTTATTATATTTCTATCATTTACTCACTAGATTTTTAGTGTAAAAGACTTCAAGAAATAACTTGATTCATTTATAATTATTTTTGTTCTGTGCACTAATTATTCAGCATCCTAAAGTACAATATCAAAAGAAACACATCACAAAAATGGAATAAGTTAATTATTTCATTTTAGTAATTAAAAACGGACTTAAAAAACATTGGATGAAAATGTGCGTTTTGTTAACAGTAAAATATGCTAATGTGATTTTGTTTTTTACATTAAGATTGTGTTATTTAACGCTTTGATATATGAGAAATAAATAATGTTATATAATCTAAAAACATTAATTAACAAAGATAATTCAAGAAATAATTGTTTGTAGAAATATTAGAACAACTTTGTACGAAACGTGACAATAAAACGCATTCTCATGTCGGTCGGCATCAGCGGTTCGCTGTTGTAATATTTGCATGATTTTTTTGCAATTACGATTCTATTGTGAATTTGCGTTAAAGTTTCTGAAATTCATGTGGAAAGTGGAAGATTAGATCAGTTATGGCACCAACAACAATGCTTCCAAAGCTATCAGATGCCACTCAAACGATGTAAGTGACATTGATCTGAAACTAAATTTCGCGTACGATTTATCGCTTACGCAAATAAATACCAACTAGATACTGTATCCTCTCTAGTTAGATACGTTCTTATAGTTTGTTCTTGCATACCTATAATTTATATTTTTCAATAATGCTTCTGTAACCTGTTGCCTCAACATCCGTTTAACATGCCCAAAAAATCACGTAGTCACCCCTTATTGAGCTTTTTCATTACTTTTACACCAAAATTTGATGACATGTGTTTAATAATAGCCTTAATTATTTATTTGTAGCAATAAATGAAAAAAAATGAGAATTGATTGATAAATAATGCAGCTTTGCCTGTATTCCATTTAAATGCTATTTAATTTTCTGATAAACCACTATATTTTTTGAATGGCAAAGGTTCTCCAAATAGGCTATACTCTTTTTAGTAATACATAAAAACTTAATAACATGTTTTTGATTTAAAATAATATGTATAACCCATCTATTTCTGTAAGCTGGCTTAATGGAAACTTTGAAAGATCCAATATGAATAATAGACAATCATGGCTAACAGACCAGTGGAAGAAGAGTGAGCAGGCATTTGCCCAGCAGTGGGACAATTAAGACTATTCATAATAATATGAATATTACAAAAAAAAATACAAAAAACATCCTTCTATTCTGTATAGCAGGAAGTGCAATATTTTTGTTAACTGTAAAATCAGTGTCCTTTCATAACTACTAATTAAATTAGTACTGTTCAAGGGTAGTTTCAAACATAATTTAAGTTTGAGAAGACTATTCAAAATGTTTAAGCATCTAAATAAACCTAATTATACACACAGGCTTAGGGAATATTAATCAAGCCAGTAGCCAGGATTTCAGGAGCCAGTTCTCATTAGTGGAAGTTGATTGACTTCATGCCAGACTAGAGAACCAAACAGATTTTAAATCTTTAAAACTCTGACTTGAACTGACAATAGCCATATAGCATTATTTACGGTTGTGTATGGTTGTCGCGGTTTATTTTGATTTTAGGTCCCGATGTTTCGACACCTTTGCAGGTATCATGGTCACAGGCTCTGTCTGCCCGTGACCATGATACCTGCAATGGTGTTTGATTTCAATGTCTAACATTCGCGTAAATCTAAGAAGCCATATAGCAGTCTAGCTTATAATCATGTCAATACAAATCTACAGCATGTAAAATATTATTCCCAGATTCTTTATTCTCATTTGAACTGTTCCAGATCATTTTCTGATGGTGACGGTGTCTGCAGCGCAGAGGTGTTCTCCACGAATGTGTTGGTGAACACCAACGCTGGCAACCATGACCACGGTAGCTCCAAAGTGAAGCTGAAGAACCTGGTGGACTATAACTGGGAGCCCAAGTTCTATGCCGGACAGATCCTAGCCATACACACCAGCGGGAAGTACTTGGCGTATTCTATTAAAGGTATGTTTATTCAAAGGAATATACACCCCCTTTTAGGACCAATTTAGTTCAGTCCCTTTTTAATTGCCGCTTATTTAAAACAAATTGATTTTTTAAATGCTGTGTGTTTAAATTGTTAAGGTCCTATATTCCATGGCTATCAAATAGTATATTATACAACCTTGCAATTTAACTTACTGTTTATTTATGTTAAAACAGCCAACATGACAAGATTCCAATTTCAATACTCAATGCTTTTATTGTTCTCCAAATGTAACCTAATCAGCTTTTGATAATTATTGTTATGAGATTCTTAATTTGTAGGCATAGGAGTTAGTCACTTCCTTTCAAAAAATTTATTCATGTTAAGGGCCAACTTTAACTTAGTTATTTTTATTAAAGTTTTATTGATTTACTTCTTTATTACTTTGTTACTGCTTTCTAAAGCAAAAACATAGAAGAAAAACTAGCCTAACTATCTTGCTTTAAGATTTAAATTATGCTTTACCAGTCCAAACAAATTGATCTATGATAAGCTCTTAAGCCTTCCGCTTAAACTATATATTCCTACCTACCAATGTATTGTCTTCCGTACCAGCTCCGAACGCGGTGAACCCCGGCACGTGGAGCGGCATGGTGCGCGTGGTGTACACGCCGGAGCCCGGCACCGACCGCCGCGCGCTCATCAAGGGCATGAAGGGAGAGGTAACATAGTAACACTTTGCAGAATCAAATATAATTGACTACCTTTCCTTATTATCATGGGCGGCTATGCATCCGCGGCTGGCAATCTGGTCTATTTACTGCATATTGTTTGTTTCTTTAGTTGTCAAATATAGTCTTTTTTACCTTTCATGTTGTAAGGCACTATCAATTCACGATTGCAAACTTATTAGTCATCATAGCCCATGCTGGTATAACATACCATATAATAAATAACTTCTGATTCGAGTATATTTCACCTATCATTATTCTGCTTACCATAATTTTACATGTTAGTAAATAAATTCGTAGATTACACAAAGGTCTATCATGTTTCCAGGTGCAAGATTTAGCATTTGCCCACATACAGAGTCAGGTGATTCTGGCATCCATTGACGAACAAGGCAACTTTTATGTGCACGAAATTGAAGTCACTGACAGTGGACTGAGGTAAGGATAAAACCCATATTTCTGCTGCCTCTTTTTTAAAAACCTGTACATCCATAAGATTGTATTAGTCTAAATTCGCTAGACTAGCGATGAAATTGAATTGAAATGTTTTGGCTACAGGAGTTTCTAAAATATAGTACTTTTTTAAAACATTCGATTTCGTATGTTTATACTCCCCTTATTATGTTGTTTGATACTTCGTTTATCCTATCTATTAATCAATCCATCATGATTCACTTCTGGACATTGGCATCTGCAAAATTGCTGCTAACTTTTAAAATAGTTCCATCCATGTTTTAACTTTAATGTATTTAAATTTTAATTTAGGGACTAACCATGTTCCTATCTAACTGTTTGCATGCCTAGTGCAGAATATGGTGACTGTAAAAATCCACCTGTATGTACCCATATTGGCAATAAATGAATTTGAGTTTGAAAATCTATCCCAACATTTTTACTACTCTTCCCATCCTTTGAGGAACTTTGACCTAGTAACATACTACATGATTATGTGCATGTATCAGATGCACGCTGCTGTCGGAGGTGCAGGAGGACAGCGGCGAGGCGGGCACGTCGCACCGCGTGGTGTGGTGCCCCTACATACCTGATGACGACGAGGAGGCCTCCGACGATGACGTGGCCAGGCTGCTGCTCACCACTAACGATCATATTGGTGAGGATATACTATACTCATTATTATTATAGGACTTTTGAATGGGAGGGTTTGTGGTAAAATAATTTATGTGTTTGAAGTTGATCTGATATGCAGCTGAAAGAACAATTTTAAACGGTTAAAAATATTTGTATTTAAATTAATTTATTTAATAAATAAAACAATTTATTTTCTTATTTGAAATGTATAATTCTTTACAAATTAAATGTTATTTTTGAGTCATTAAGTAACGAAACGGTTTTAAAAAAAAAACAAGGTCCTTTTTGCTCATGTTACGGGTATGAGTACAATAAGATTCAGTGCTATGTGTCGGTGCTAGGTTAGCACTTTAATCGGCGGCTTTAGGCTAGCACTAACGGCCACTAACAGCCACAATACTCATATCAAAGCAATGAGGTTAAGTTGTTATGTGTGTGTCGCAGCACGCATCTGGAACACGCGCACGCTGTCGGGCAGCACGTCGGTCTCCGTGCGCTTGGGCGCGTGCATGTGCGCGGCGGAGCACGCGGCCGCCATCCTGGACGCCGCCTTCTCTCCCGACGGCAGCGCGCTCGCCACCGCCTCCGCCGACGGATACGTCATGTTCTTCCAGGTACCGCACTCTGTAAGCGACACTCTCACACTGCAACACAATCTCATAATGCATTCACACACACACAACCCATCTAAACTCACATAACACACTGCTTGGATACACATACAAATTTAACCTAGTAAAATGAAGAAAAACCCCCAATTTAATAGCGATTTCATAAGATGTTATTGCGACCAAAAATATCCCACAAAATGGAAGCCAATCGCAACAATAATTGGGACAAGACCTGACAAAAAAAAAAGGCTTCACTAAATGTCTACTTTTAACAAAATACACAAATCACTCAATCTAACATAGCAGTACCTACAACAATATGTATTGCAGGTGTACGTACTGACGGACAGCAGTCCCCGCTGCCTGCACAAGTGGCAGCCGCACGGCGGGAAGCCGCTCAGCTGTCTCTTCTTCCTCGACAACCACAAGAACTATAACACCGAGTGAGTATATAACCAGAACTTATTATAAACTTGTGTGTACTATGTATTCATAATGCAGGTCCGGTAGGTAGTTGCTCCATATAAAACCTATGACATAGTTATTGTAAAACAAAGTCCACTGCTATATCTGCCTGCCTTTACTCGAAAAACTACCCAACAGATCACATGGTTTTTACCAATGGATAAAGTGATTCAAGGGGAAGGGTTGTGCGTAAAATTTATTGTTTTTTTGCCTGCCTCTGCGAAACTGGAGCGGATATTCGGCCGCTATATTCACAATCTGTAACGTAATATTAGCCCAAAATATTTTTTATTAATAAGGTTTTGAAGCAACTTGCCTAACTTTATCTCTGTATTGAGTAAAAAGTGTTTTATCCATGCCAATTCAACTTCGAAAAACTACAAATCCTACAACAATAATTTAAAAAGATAGTGAATAAATTGGCAAGTTCACTTGATAAAAGACTGTCAAATCAACACTATTTGTGAGTACCACAGCAAAGGTCAAACAAATTCTCCAAAACCAGAATAACGCGTTCTCATTGATTAGATAACTTTAGCGCCAGTTTGTTAGTTCGTAGTTGATAAAACCTTAACTTTTCTTTCCCTTGTCAGTTCCTTCCAAAAACTTTTAAGACATCTCCAAGCCAATGCCCTGTTTATTTAATTTAAGTTACTTTTTCAATCTAACAATTTCACATTTTCCAGCGTCCAATTCTGGAAATTCGCCGTCACCGGGTCCGAAAACAACACGAACATCAAAATCTGGTCGTGCAAGTCGTGGACGTGTCTCCAGACCATCACCTTCACCCCGGGGTTGGGCACGGAAGGCACGCTAGGTCTAAAGGCTATGCTAGACACTAGTGCCAGCTACCTGCTGCTGTCAGACTTCAAGTCTCGGAGCCTGTACGTCCTGAACATGGCCAGGGATAGTGAGGATAGTCTGGCGTACTGTAAGAGCATATCGGAGTTCCTGTTGCCCTACCCGGTGTTGAGTTTCTGCATTGTGGATGCGGGTGAGTTTTTAATAATTATAAGTTTCGTAATATTTTTTTTAGAATAAATTACAAGAGAAAAATTGAAAAGTACCTGTGTTTTTAGTTAACTTAAAATTCAAATTACATGTTAAAAGATTACAAGTCACTGCATGTTTTGTGTTTTAAAAGACTGTAGGCATTTATTTCAACCATAAATTAAATAAAACATTTGTAAACAAAAGATATCAAGCTCATATTAGTAAAACCTATTTTGATGTAGTGGGTGGACTTTACACACTTCTTGACACTTTGTGAATTTTCCAAAAAGTTAATAAAAGAACATATTTATCTCCTAAACTATAAAAAAATCGCCAAAAATACATTGGGGTTTTAGCAGACTCCTAGGCAAAGGCCTGCCTCCATTATTTTCAGTTCTTCTCCCGCGCCACATGTCTCCTTAACGAACACCCAATTTATTTCCGTTGTTTGTCTAACAGAGGAACAGCTGAGCAAGTGCGAGCCGAGCTGCGACGAGCCCTTCCACCGCAACGGCTCCAGCGGCGACGCGGACTCGCCTATAGACTACGAAATGCACCATGACGTATGTATACTTGTAGTTTATGTTATGCCCACTAATTAAACTAATATCAACTTTAGAGGATTGTGAATAAATTTCATTTTAGAGTGACTATTAGTGTAAGCATCTATGAATTTGTAGCGCAATTTGAATCTTATACGTAAGCATTACAGTTGTTTTTTTAAACTCGTGTCAGTTTACATGTTTGGCATATAAATTGCGAACGCAGCGTTAATTATTATACGGTCATTTGATTGGTCTTCAATATGAAGAGGCTATTTCGGATAGCACGATTTTCAGGGAACAGTCAAATCAGAAAGCCTGGGGAAGTAAAATACAGGCACGAAACAAAAGAAGCTGTTCTGTGATTGTGTTTACAAACATACGACGCCGCGCCTGAAGGCGATCAAGTTAAGGCGCTGCTGCAAATATATTTTTTACTACTAATAACCCCAGCTATTGTCTTGTTACGTTTGATACACCCAGTATCACCTTTTTGTCTTGCCTAACGTATAGTATAATAATGATGTTTGTATATTTACCGTGTATTGTGTGCGCAGGAGTCGGGGTCGGTGGGGTCGTGCAGCTTGGAGCGGCGTCGCGTGTGCGTGCGGCTGTACATCGTGCAGCCGAAGGGCCTGCAGGAGGGCCGGCTCGTGTACGCTCCGCCGCGCGCCATGCACGCCGACCTCATGCACGGTCAGTGTGCACACACTACACTCACCCTACTACGCGGGACACTGCATGACTGCACAGACTGATAACACTATTTCCTATTAACTATAGAGCAAAAGTGCCTTTAGAATCTTGTTGCACTGGCGTTTGCCTACAGTAACTTAGAAGCACTGGCCAGGCACGGTAGATAACATTATGAGCCAAAACAATTTTTAAACAAATTTACTTTAAATTTTTTACTAACTATATTTTACGGCATAAGTATCTAAAACTTAACACTATGCTCACAATTATTATTATTATATTCAACCATTATCGTTAATTGCAGGGCCTTCCGCTCCTTCTTCCAATTCTCCCGGTCCTAGTTAGTTTCCTTACAATTATCTCTTTAAGTCGATACAAACAATCTTATTTATCCAGGTCTATCAGAGCTGGCGCTCGAGGACAGCTCCTCAGAGTCTGCGCCCGCCACCATCGCGTCCAGCATCCTGCAGCAGCAAAGCCAGCAGCTCAAGAACCTGCTCATGAGGACACAGGTATATATCACTATAGTACGGCCGCTGAGAGAATGCGTTCCTTACAGGTGGTGGTCAATAGGAAAATAATAATAATATTCCGGGACAACTCACACACGGTTATCTGATCCCAAGCTAAGCAGAGCTTGTGTTATGGTAACCAGACAACTGATAAACATACTTATATATTTCTAAATACATACATATTATAGATAAATTACACCCAGACAACCAGAACAAATGATCATGCTCATCACACAAACATTTTTCCTGTGTGGGAATCGAACCCACGACCTCCGGTATAGCAGTCAGGGTCACTAACCACTAGACCAACAGGCCCGTCTATATAAATATAACATTAATGTGGCCAAGAATATACTAAACATAATTTACTATCACTTGTTTGTGCTATAAACTAATAATATCATTTTAAACTATTCCTTATGCCAAGCTACAATAATTGTTAGAACTACGGTTTCTTTATTTCCCCATACAAATCTAGACCAATCGACATGTGTCAGGAACGCATCCTCTCAGCGACCGGAACATAGGCATTATTGATTATAGCATGAAGATAGGCATGATAAGGGGACGTGGGTATGACCTTCAGCTGGGTAATGGCATATCGGACACCTTTGATATGCTTGATGGTAAAAGAGTAAGAAGTCACTTAGAGGAAGAGCCAGTGCGGCCGTCCTTCTTTTTCATCGCGGAAAATTAATAAAGGGATAAATAAATAACTCCAGGAGTATTTACCGCTGGTAAATAGGTCAATATTAGCTATGACCGGAGGTTAAGAAAGTGAGAAGATTAGATATTTTTTTAGCCTAAATTAGATCCCTATGATGGAAAGGCCTCCCCTGTCTTCTTCTAAACCTGTCTTTTGTGATTTTTGTCCACTTGCGGCCGGGGTATAGGACTAGAGTATCACACCGTCACAAAAACTTAATAATAATAATAATAAAAAGTTTATTTATCAAAAATAGTTACAGAATTGTACACAGGTAGGTATATAACGAGTAGACTTATTCTATGTTACAGTGTATTGCAAAAAAATCTGTACATAATTATTGTAACCCTGCCTCTTAAACTAGGCTAACCTGTGTTTTAAGAGACAGTGTCTAGCTTATAAATTTGCCAATTTAAACAACAGTGGACAGTGTCGATCTACCGTTTACACATGACAGCAGTAATAGTTTTGCGTGTACAGGTAAAATGTGAAGCGGATGTATAGTGGTGTGATGTGGTGTGTGCTTGTTGTGGGTGCGTGTGTGTGAATATAGGGGTGAGAGTGTGTGGATGTATATGTGAGTATGTTTTGAATTTTGCGTTCTTTCATTTAGGTTAAGTGTACTTGTAAGTTTAACTTACAAGTACATTCCAATTTACTTCTTGCACCATTTTTTACGCCGACCCTAACTCCGATGAACTTATAAAGCTGATATATTGTTGTTCTTTTCCCAGACGCAGCCCGGCAGCCTGATTGGCCAGCGACCAGATACACCAGCCTTAGCACCGCAACTCAATCTCATGACCCCCGATGCTTTTAGGTTGGTTTTTACCCAGATTTTTCTTATTTAATATGTTTTATTATTATCAATGCTTAATTTTTTTTATTTATTTAATTTTCTATTAAAGCATGCGAACTGTACACGTGTAATTAAATACGAATAGTAGAAACGAAAAAATTGATTAGCAATGTTGTTCTTTAAATGACGTATACATCGACCGTTAAACTTGTAGTAAAAAAATATTATTTACGTAGCTGGTGCGGGTAACCAGTAGTCGCAGTTCGAGTCCTGCTTAAGGTTTTTCTTTTCTACTATTTCTATTTCTTTTTTTTTTACAAACCAGGGCCAACAAATATTTCCACGATATATAATACAATATTATTGTGTGTTTGCACAGTAACGAATTCCTCGGTTCCAGTTCTCCTGGCAAGCGCGAGGACGACGACCCGCCGCTGTCCGTCACGCCCGACGTCAGCAGCAAGCCTCGCAACTCTACCGCAGGTAACTAACACTATACTGATAGATATATAATGTTAAGTTCACAGACAAGAAAAAAGGACAGCATTTTATTTAATATATATTAATATAAAGATTTATGTAATGTAGCTATATAACATGTATTTAATTTTTTTATGTATAAGGACTCTGAAAAAGAGTCTACTTTTCTTTCAAGTATTGCCGTCTACTGCTTGTCTTTTGTTTTGTCCTGCAATGGCAATAAATAGGCTGAAAATAATTATGAAACCTGATACCTCTGACTTCTACACTGGATTATTTATCTGTTACAAAGTAAAATTATTAAGCTTAATTAATGTGGAAAACATAACATACTTTGCTCTGAGCTCAAAGTAGTAACTAAAGAACTTGTGTGATGGAATCAGTTAACAAAAATACTACAAACACCTAATCCCAAAACAATGTAGAAAAGTGGTTTTCCACATTGACCAGGGGCCGTACCGTGAGCTATAAAAGCGAGAGTGTTGCGGTTGAGTAAGCGGGACAGCGCTATGCGCAGTATAGTGCGCCGTCCCGCTTATTCAACGGCAACAGTCTTGTTTTAATGGCTCATGGTACGGCCCCTGTCCAGGATCGAGCCTGGTACGCCTTGAAAACCGGAGTACGTCACTCGACCACAGGGGCCCGATTCATAAACGTTCCAGTGTACTTGTTATTGTGCCTAATTTTCGTATTCAGATAAGAACAGTCGCTGGCAATCCTACAATGACAACAGTGGCAATTAAGTGTAAATTTGTCATTAAACTAAAATTATCTGAATACGAAAATTAGGCACAATAACAAGTACACTGGAACGTTCATTAACCTGCTACTCACTGATTTAAAATAGCGGCATCGGGCCCCAGGTATCATAATAAGCAAGTTATAAAGGTATCCAACAGCGTCGCTCTCCGCAGGCTCGTGTGCGGAGGAGGCGAGCTCGGCGGCCGGCAAGCTGGCGTCGGCCGGCTCCAGCCCCAGCCGCGAGGTGCAGCAGATCATGGCGCACAACGAACACGCATTCTTCAAGGTAACACATTATATACGTCATTATAATATTAACCACTTGACAAATTCTGAGAGGAAATATTTCAAAATTATCTATGGTTTAGTTTTCTTTTTTTTTTGTGTTTAAAATACCTTTTTTATAATAAAAATAAATAATCCTTTGATTTTGAAATAAAACTACTGTGAACGGATTCTGTTGCAGTATTTATTTAGGTTATAGTCCGCCGTTTTGACGCCTTTGCTGTTGTCATGGTCACGGAACACTTATAATTTAATAAAACTAAAGGTAGAAAAAAAAACTAAAGGTAGGTAGAATGAGCGATATTCAGTGACAACTCAACACCACATCAGTCTGCCCGTGTCAAACTATTATTGGAATGCAAAAAAAAAAAAATTACAATATTTTTTTTTGTTGGCACTTGGCTTGTAAAACATATTTGATGTTTTATCGTTACACTTGTCAAATAGCCAACATGTAACACACGGTAAACAATAGGAATCAAAAAATTCGCATAGAAAGCGTTGAAGGCCGAGTGAATCACGTTGCTGTCTGCAACCGATGTTACTTTTTCAAAAAGTGATACTCTGTAGCCTATTTTAAAAAAAGGAATTTCTTTTTTGGGCTACGCTGGATAACATTGGGAATTTAAAGATATGAGGAAATTTCTTATTGCACAATACAGATTAACTAAAGAGATTGTTATTCATAAAGGATTGTAGGTACATACAATGTCGAATGTGGATAGATAGCATTTTTTTTATTATTCCGTATTAATGAGGGCTACCATTTTTGCTCACCAGTTGGCGCCACGAGCGGCGATATTGCTATCATTGCTATTGTTAGCTCCGTTTGATGTATTTAAGTATTTGTTGCTTCTTGTGTTCCATTTTATTCTTCTTGCGCCTCCACGTGCGCCTTGTCTTGTCAATGGAGCATTGTTCATTGCTTACAACCTTTAGACTTTTTTTTTCTGCGTGAAAAGCTGTTGACTTCAGCCCTCGCCGAGGGCACGGCGTGGATACCCACGCCATGTCGGACTTTCACCGACTAAAAGCATTCCGGTCCCTTCTCTGCTTCGGCCGGGATCGCTCGCGCATTCTCTCAAGATTTCGGCAGGCCGTTTACGTTTGTACGGCACATTTGGCCTAGCTATAAGAATGTGTGAGCGTGTGAGTAGCTGGCGGGCTCACCTGCGACATGTTCGCAGGTGATGGCCTGCGGGGGCGCGGCGCCGGCGTGGCCCGCGCCGCGCTGGTGCTGGGCCGCCGGCTACCCCGCCAAGCCGCACAGCCACGCGCCCCACGCCTACGCACAGGTAAGGCACGCGTCTAGCCCGTAGCCACGCCCCCCCTGCTGGCCGCGTGCTTACGGGAAAGTGCTCAAATGCTCCGCAAGTCCGCACTCTTATAAAACATATGCACGTTCCCCGACTTTGAACTAAGCAAAATACTACGTCGCTTACTCATTGGCTTAAAACCAATATTTTCTGGTATATCGCCTCAATATTTTTTGATTATTTATATCACGTCCTAGGTTTTTTTTTTTTTTTTTTTTGGTGTTTTTGTGTTTCTATGCTGGGTGAAGGCTTGTTCTTGAGGTTTTAATATTGTATGAAACCTGATGCAGCTCAGTTCCCTTGATTTTTACGATTGTCTTATTTCTGCTCGGTTGATCAAAGGATCGGTTATGAACGGTTTAGTCAAGTGCTTCTTTTGGGTGTTCCATCATTAAAACAGCAAATGTGTTGGGCAAAACGAAATGTTTTTCGGTCTACTCTTCCATGTTTTAGAAGAGTTATTTTTGTCATAGGAGTTTGGTAATGACTTTTTATTGACGGCCGTATAAGTGGCTTTCTAGCTTGAGTTAAATTATTATTGATCTTACTCTGCATGGACAAAACAACTAAACTAGCTATATAATATTTGTATAATTAGTGTGAATCAAATCAATTTGTTGCACAGTGACCTACAACATTTTATGTGTCAGGGGTCATGTTTTGTCATCGGCTTCCGCTCTAAGAGCCAGTACATTACCCGGGACAACTTACTGAAGGCTATATCATACCAAAAGAGGCGGAGTCGATATTATGGCAACCAAACAACTAATAAACATATTTATGTATTGTGAAATACATAAATACTATCAATAAATTAAACCCAGACACAACAAATAATTGTGTTCATCACGCAAAGATTTGTCCTGGGTGGGAATCGGCTCACGGCCGCCGATTTAGCAAAATGGCGTAAAACATGTTGCTCTATTCATCCCCTAGTGTATTATAATGATGCATCGGTGCAGGAGGAGGAGGTGGAGGTGTCGAGCGTGGAGGCGGCGGCGTCGGAGCCGCTGCTGGCCGCTGCCGAGGTCTTCGTGCCGCCCGACGCGCCCGCGCTGCCGCACAAGCTCTCGCACACCAGTCAGTACACACTCCCACTGTCTCATATACCTACATCATCACCTCACACACAAGGCAACACTATTAACTCCCTCTTGTGTTTAGACAGCGAAACCTGGCCCCAGATCTCCATCCCTCAAATAGCCGAAGCGAACCAGCGCAAAGCGTCGAGCGACAAGTCGAGCAGCCAGTCGGTCAACACGTCGCTCAACGTGTCGTGCGTAGAGCGGACTTGCGCTGAGGAAGTCCGGTGCGCGGGACTGTCGCCCGCGGACAAGACGCGGCTGGAGGCGCTGGAGCACAAGCTGGATAAACTCACTGGTAATGTATTATACGGAGAAATTGTACATGAGCGACCAGTCGAGCAGCCAGTCGGTCAACACGTCGCTCAACGTCGTGCGTAAGGCGGACTTGCGCTGAGGAAGTTAAATATCTAAAAATAGTATTGTAATTTCTCAGAAATGGTCAGCAACCAGAGTAGAGAGCTCCGAAGTCTTCGTGGAGCGGTGACGTCACCGCGGGAGATGATCGACGAGGCCTTACATGCGCATGCGCAGCGAACTGCTGCCGCCGTCGAAAGTGCACTCGCTGACGGGTAAGTGAATACTGGTCTGAGTGAAATCTTGTTCACCTATAAAATTTTTAAGATTTGTAAAGATAAGGTCATAACACACGTAAATCCAGTTTAGTTCTGTCTTCAAAGTATAGACTTTTCGTTACTTGCGTTACATTACATTTCCTGCAATTTTGATCCGTACAAGCTTGTTTGTAGACTAGTCCTAAGTTACCCGTGAATACTTATAATTTGGTCATATATCGTTTTAATAGTTTATTTTAATATTACGAGTACATATTATATAACGGGAATTAGCGCGTACATGCTTAAATACCTTATTGCTCGACATTTCGACCAGGATACGCCGGCCGTGGTCGCAATCGGACAGATTGTTTATTGTTTGAGTATTTAGACCTGTTGATCTAGTAGTTAGTGACCCTGACTGCTATACCGGAGGTCTTGTGTTCGATTCCCACCCAGGACAAATCTTCGTGTGATGAGCACGATCATTTGTTATGTGTCTGAGTGTAATTTATCTATCGTATTTTGAATGTATTTAGAAATATATTGGTATGTTTATCAATATTATTTGCCTAGTACGGTCTGCTTCTTCTTTTAAGCGTGTCGATCTATGGCTATTTTCATCGTGGCTAGATTTTTGTGGAGCAGTAGTCAGCCACGCGGACAGCACCTAGTACGGTTATTAACATACCGTCATGTATGGCAGTTGGGAGCGCATCTCCCGCGTGGGCGAGGCGGCCAGCGCGCGCGCGGCGCAGGCGGCGGGCGTGGGCGCGGCGCGGGCGCTGGAGCCGCTGGCCGCCGCGCTGCAGACCGAGCTCGCCACCAAGATCTCCGCCACCGACCAGCTGCTAAGAGATAACATCGACAAGCTCGCCACCAGCAAGGTAAATACACCTACCAAAGATTGCCTGGAATAGATTGCCAGGTGCAATAAGGCGCCTTTTATACATGTTTCTTCTTTATTTTTATTTTTTTAACTAGGTATGTACAATAAAGAAATAAATGAAATAAATACCTACACAGACTTAATCACAAACTGCCACATTGAGGCTCACTGCTGCCTCTCTCAAGTTACAACACAATTTTTTGTATATTATTTTTAATAATCTTATTTGTTTAGAGCCAAAACCACTATATTTAATATAAATAATATTTAATTTCTCACCGGTTTGGCTATGATTTTTTGCAGTAATGTAAATATGATCTAGATCTATGCCCCTATTTTTTTCCTCTTTTAAGATAATTTATTGCACGACAGGATGTCGAATAGAAATACCCGTGGTAACGGACGAATGCCTGATTTTCAGCGTGGACAGCCCGCTATTGAAGGCAGACCAGTTGGCACTCGTGGCCAAGGTCGAGCATACAAATACCAGCAAAAACAAAATTTTCAAACGGACTGGAATGCAATTCGTGAGTTAGAAGAGCGCCCCATAAAACCTCGGGGACAAACGAAGAGGAGTCAAAATTGGAAAGCGAAGAAAGAAACAAGACCAGCTAAAGAAGATGCGGCAGTTTCATTTGATTTTCGAGCCCGTGAAGAGACGGCGCCAGTTGATGAGCCGCTCTACGACTTAGGACCACATACAAGTTTAATCCCGATCCAGACATATTCTCAAAATTTCGAGTTCTCCGGCTTTGTTGACCAGGTCGAGCGCACGTACGAAGTTCTGTGCGGCATAGATCCAAGACTTGATAGGCGCATGCCCTTTAGTATGTTTCAGCATTCTATGTGCACGACGGTTGGGACCAGCTAGATGCCAGGACTTGTTACCTGAAGATATGTGTATCCCCGACAATCTGTACCATTATCTGGCTAGTGTTGGAAATACAACTACTGTTGGCGGTCAAGAAGTAAAATTCAACTTACCTGAAGTCGCCATCCCTCAGGCTGCTGAAGATGGAGTAGATTCCGGTTCCTTTGGGCAAGTCACGCCGGATAATCACAACGTTTATGAATGCTACCATTGGTGACGTCAAATCGTGTTCTTAATTCGCGCCGAGCGCAGGATGAACCCGACATTCCACCACTTCCCGCTGTTTTGATTCCTGTAGGTTCGACGCCAACATCAAATCTATTAGGACATGGCCCACCGGATGTTTTACCCTTTGAAGCGCGAGCTCGAATAGAGGGATTTGCTTTCCCTAACGGTGACTCGGTCGCCGCTCGACTACGTCTATGTCCAGAGTTAATGAGTCGTGTTAACACTGTTCTTTTTGAACTTCGCGACAGATTTAAAATGCGGGATATCGGGCGTCCATCCCCGGATCACCGTAACTACATTTCTCCGAAAGTTTTACCGGGGAATATTCAATTTGTGCGAGTGGTTGAAGATGTCCCAGATGCGCAAAGACTCAGCAAGCGCCAGAATCAAATTAGAGGACAAGCTGCCTTCGGGTCAGCCACTGCAGGGTATTGCAATGTAACGTGTTTGCATAGAGAAAGAACGCACAATGCAAGAGGCGCGTGTTACACCATTAATGGAGCAATTCCCGCTGGATGGGAGGCGCATATTAATGCAAACTTTAACATGACAGGAAACTTTGCACCAGTGATAGGAGCCAACGATCCAGCCCTCCGTGTTGCCATGTTCGTTTCACACGCTCCAAGAGGTTTCAGAACAACTGCCATCGATAGTTACATCAAACTTAACTATTATTTGCCAGCACGCTAATCCGCTGGTTGATCTATTCCAATTGTAGCAATTGATGTTTTATTCCAGCTGTAGCAGTTGAAGTAGTTTGCGGCAAAAGTCCTCGCCATTAACTAACGATTACCCCAAACGGGATGACGTCTAAGAGGCAAAAAAAATACACCTCAGATGGCGCTATCGAAACGAACTGGCTCCGAAATGAAATATTGTTATAAATAATTTAAATTAAAGATTCTGTGAAAAAGTATCGTAAAAGTGTTTTAGTAACTCTTTG
Source organism: Autographa pulchrina (assembly GCA_905475315.1). Taxonomy (NCBI): domain Eukaryota; kingdom Metazoa; phylum Arthropoda; class Insecta; order Lepidoptera; family Noctuidae; genus Autographa; species Autographa pulchrina. Next base: position 13,914,833 of record FR997765.1, on the reverse strand, counting down.
TATATGCATAAGTGTTATCCTCTTAATATCTGTAACTGTCTGCGTCAGTTGCTTCGTAGCATAATAAACTTTTAAAGTGCGAACTAAATCAGAGTGCATTGACTTTAAGTCTGATCGTATCTTTTATTTTCTGTGTCAGCGCGGATAGTTCCGTGTAAAGGTGTTTACCTATAAGAATTTAACCTAAGTAAAACTAAATAATATAACCATAAGAGTCAGTGCAAAATCATCCTACCCACATATTTCTGCATTATTTTGAGAATTCTCAATCATCCTACCACTACCCACATTCATTCATTTCTGTATTATTTGACAGTTCTCAGTACTATTCTTATATTTTAAACTAGCGGCCCGTCCCGGCTTCGCACGGGTATTTAACACATTATTAAAAAGTTAGGATTGAAGGTTTCTGTGTTATTACTACTATTACGCTCTTTATAATATTAGTATAGACACTCCCGTACCTCATCCTCATCATCATCATCCACAGCCCTTGTCTTCCCACTGCTGGGCATAGGCCTCCCCTTTTTCGTGCCATTTTCTACGGTCCTGTGCCAGCCTCATCCAGACTCGACTCGAGACTTTAACTACCCGTACCTCAGTGATGCTTAAATCGCATAGTTAGCCGAGCAGAGTGAGCGACAATCACGCGACTTTTTTCTAATTCTTATATTTTAAACTCGTGATATCTTTCGAAGGGAATGTCCAAAGTGAATAATTCAAAAAGTTACATAAAGGTATTGAAGCAGTCTTGACTATGAAGTAATTTATTTTGATAAGGATCAATACCAAGTAACAAATAAAGAGCCTTTTCTAGCGGCGTCCTTTCAATAATATTTTTTTTTATAAAATATCTCTTATTGTGACCTAACTGTAATAGTTAGACATATGCTGTCGCGACACTTTTTGTAGATAATTATATGTTCTACAAAGACGTAGTACATTATTTTGTTCTATAATCAATAGTTTTCGCAGCGCACGCGATTCAAGAAAGTTTTTTGGTAATTTTTTCACACCTTGGTTTACATTATTGAGGTTTTAGTATGGATCCCTAACTTTTTTGAAAATTTTATATAGCCTATGTTCACCGGAGATAGTGTAGCTTCCCAACAGTGAAAGAATTTTTCAAATCGGTTAAGTAGTTTCGGAGCCTATTCATTTCAAACAAACAAACAATCAAATCTTTCCTCTTTATAATATTAGTGTAGACAATTGTAATACTACCGAGATAGTCGAACGTGACTAGTGTCCGACAAGAATAATATCATCAAGACTGACTCAAGTTCGGTCCTCACCACCGAAGAAGACTTTTTGGATGTTTTTTACATTTTTTCGAACTTAATCATAATTTATGCTGATTTAATTTTTAAATTTCATCTCAATGTATTTCAAACTCGTTTCATAATTACCTTTCTAATTACCATATTGAAAAAAGCATAATGTCGACGAATAGCCAACATTTGGACCCTCAAGTGGTCTTCGGTTCTGATAGCGACGGGGGCAGCAAGATTTCCCGTTCCCCTCAATGCTCCGCACCCGAGTGTCCGCAAGAAGACATTCAAGATCATTCCAATGTCACTAAGCGAAAAAGGGCAACCAAATCACTACCTAAATCGCGTGATACCCAATCCTTCGTCACTGAAAACAGATTGCGTGAAATACTTCAACAGGAACTCTCATCCGCCTTTAAACTGCTGATTGCCGCCGAATTTAAAAACATTAACGGAAAGATTGACGGTTTTAAAATCTCTTTGGATTTTATGAATGAGAAATTTGAAGAAAATAAAGCAGCCCTTGAGGAAAAATCTGCTACCTTTACGGAGCTACAGAAAGACAATGACAACCTTCAATGTACTGTCAAAGACCTTACCGCAAGAATGTATATTATGGAAATCCACATGACAGAATCAAATATCGAAATCAATGGCATTCCAGAATCCCGGTCTGAAAACTTAGTTACCACAGTCTTGCAACTGACAAGACATACAGCACGTAGTCAGAGTGGCCAAAAATTCTAACGACCCGGCTAGACCTCGCCCAGTTATTGTAAAGTTACGCAACCCTCGTTACCGTGATTGCGTTATAGCAGCTGTCACTAAGTTCAACAAAAAAGACCCTGAAAAAAAGCTGAGTACTAGCCACATCGGAATCGGAGGACCTCAAAAGCCTGTCTTTGTATCCGAGCATTTAACGCCTAGTCAGAAATCTTTGCACGCCGCTACCTGTGTTACTGCTCGTGATAAGGCTTACAAGTTTGTCTGGGTTCGGAATGGTCGGATTTTTGTTCGTAAAAATGAAGAAAGTCAAGCTATTCTCATTAAAAATTTTGATAGTTTGAAGTTATTGACCTAATATGATTCTACTTTAATTGATTTTTAGTGAGTATTATTGTGTCACTTACCAAAAATTCGATGTTTACTACCAAAATTCAAAAGTCTCTCCGCCCGCCTTTCCTCTTAATTTCCCATATATTTCTTCGCAGACGGTAATGGAGCGGCTGAGCACGTCGATAGCCAAGTCCCTATCAGACATGGTGCGCGAGTCGTTCCGTGACGCCTTGTTCGAGAGCGTCGTGCCCGTCATGGAGAAGGCGCACGCGCAGATCTTCCGACAGATCAACCAGGCCTTCCAGAATGGAACTAAAGAGTGTAAGTATTACAAAATAAAATTTATTTATTAGTGATGATGTTCCTTTTTAGGGTTCCGTACCCAAAGGGTAAAACGGGATGCTATTACTAAGACTCCGCTGTCTGTGTGTCTGTCTCCAGGCTGTATCTCATAAACCGTGATAGCTAGAAAGCTAAAATTTTCACAAATTATGTATTTCCGTTGCTGCTATAACAACAAATACTAAAAACCACATAAAATGAATATTTAAGGGGGGCTCTCATACGACGGTGGTACGGAACCCTTCGTGCGCGAGTCCGACTCGCACTTGGCCAGTTTTTATAAAATAAATATGTTTGATATACCTATGACGTAGTCAATAATCGTACTAGAGTCAGGCCTCCGTCACTCCATGTACTTGCGCGCTATAACTACCTACCGCTCGGCCGAGCGGTCTCGGGCCGTTTGCGGACCAAATTCAGTGAGGTTTTCGCAAGCGAAGCGCACGCACGTTGTTAATTGTAATAGTTCCCTTTGTTCGTACGCGTACCTACAATGCCGTCTGGTGCCTTATGTGCTGTAGATGGGTGCAAATCAATTAATTTCATAATTATGTAAGAAAACTTGAGACTATGTTTATTCATTATTTTGAAAAAAATATGAAACAAAGGCCGGGTTAAAACAAACATTTTGATTCTCTCTGCCCTTGTTTTCCAAAACAATATCTCATAAAACTTTTTACAAGATTCAGGATTTTTTCTACACTAAAATTTACTAACCGAGAATTTAGAAAGGGTGGGAATTTTATACAAAAATAAATAAAAATAAAACACATGTAACTTTTTACCTACACACTGATGCACGGTCAGAACCAATTTATAAAAAAAATATTTTAGAAACGATACAATTTTAAGCTGCCACATATAAGTCAGAACATATTCACAGTTCTCAAAAACATGACACAATAAGTTATGTAAATTTAATTTTATCGAAGCGGCCGGCATGGCGGCAGCCCTGCGATTGCTGTGGGATCGCGCGGTGCAAAGCAATCACAACTGTACGCTTGGGCATTTAGGCACATTTTAGCATGCAGCGGTTGCTAACGCGACGGAGTAGGCTATTATAGCAGTAGGTATTGGAAATTTTCTACTGAGTGAAGTATCTGTTACGTAGTAACTATTTAGTAATCTGTGCTAGAGTACCCGTCACGAGAAGCTATAAATTTTGTAAACACACATTTAGGGGTTTGCAATCTTTGGGTAGAATAAAATAAAAAAAGTTTTGTACTATTTTTTTACAGGGATATAATCATATTAACACACACATCTAATTACTGTCTTTAGACGATTCTGAATATTCTGTTCATAAAATTCATACACTCGAAAAACCATTACTCTCTTTTTGACGCAATCAGTCAAATAAACACATACCTTTTGAGGTTCTATAATTTCCTTGGACGTACTGGGTCCTGGATCCATTATAGGTAGTAAAAAAATAACAATTCCTTATACAATAATTAACAATAACAAACAATATAACCTAATCCGCGAAAACACCACAAACAAACAGACGCATTCGAAACTCGAAAGAGACAACGTCAGCGTCAACTTTCAAAATCTTGGCCCAAATGTTAACGTTCCATGAATCAGATGCGTTCCAGTACCACAAAACCTTAGACGACAGCGCTTTATATCGCTAAAATATAACCCGATCAAGTGAAATTGCTCATTAGTTTCGTATAACACGTACGTCACTTTGACATTATTGAATTTGGGATTATTGGTTGTTGATTAAATTGTCGCTACGTAACTTGGTAGAAGTTCTTTGTTTACAAAAATTATAGCTTCTCGTGGCGGGCACTTTAGTTGAGTTGGATAGATATTGAAAATGTGGAATATTATTTCACATCTTGTAAATTTTGTGCCATAATTTATTTAAACGAACCGTTTCATGTAGATTTTCATGATATTTATAGCTAGCCATCGAAACTCAACTTGAAATATGCCATTGATAATACAAATGTTGATTTTGTAATGATTTGTGTAAAGGCTTCGCTTTGCTTACGTGATTGATTTTATAGTCTGTAACTTCTAAGTTTATTACAACATTTTTTCTATGGTAGCCATTTAGGGAGGAGAGTATAAAATAAATGCTTTGATCAGACCAGTGGCGTGCATAGCATATAGGCAAAAAAGGCAATGCCTACCTACAAAATCCCTACTAACTATCTTTAAATATAACAATATAAAAATAAATCAGTGCAATTAGAGCGTGCCGTGCCCGGGGCGGGGCCCGGACGGGGCACGGCACGCTCTAATGAGAATCATCCCTTAAGAATACATAAATAAGAGTTCTCAATCATAAGCTGACCGCCGCCGCGACGCTTTGCTCGTCGCGAGTCCCGAGTCGCGGAGTCGGCTGCTGTTTGCAGTTAGCTTTACAAAGATTATTTTATACAAACTTATACCAAAAAGTTGAAATAGTAATTCAATCAGAAATGGGTTTGTAGATTAAGCTAGTGAATAGTTTGCGAGCAGCGCGCGTGTATTTTAAATTGTATCTTGTTCGCGCCGCGCGAGTAGCGCGCGTACTGCTCGCGAACAGTTCGGAGACGGCGTTATTTGCACTATCGACCTTTGCGTGAGTTGCGTGGAGGAGGCGCACTAACTTATTGCAGTACCTAACTGCAGGCGCGGGCAGCAAATTCGGTGCGCGTTCGCCATATCTGAATGCACCTTGTGTTCCACAAAATTATGCTTGTTCCCATTTTTTGGGAATTTAATTGCTTATTTACTGTAAAGTTGCTCCATGTACGAGTGCCTACCATGGCCGAAAACCAATGCACGCCACTGGATCAGACCCTCCTTCATTCCTTAATACTCCAAAATGGTTAATGTTTCCAAGACATTTGTTATTATGAGATGTAGCCACATATCTATATACTTATAATAAATCTGTAAAACTGAAAATTCTGTACATTGAAAATATAAAAAAAATAAATGGCGGGGGGTGTTACTAGACCGACAACGAACCCAAAAGTGTGAAAAAAAAAATTTTTGTCTGTCTGTCTGTCTGTTTGTTCAGGTATCACGCAAAAACTACCGGTTCGATTACGATGAAACTTTGTATAATTATTCTTTATAATCCTGGGCACCACACTGGGTAGTTTTTATCCCGTAAAAACAAACTTAATTTTGCGGTTAAAAACTTATTGATAAGTTTCGTAATCCACGCGAACGAAGTCGCAGGCACAGCTAGTATCACATAAATGTTTATATCCACAGTCGCAGCCAACACAGAAGCAGCCGCGCGTGCAGCCGCGGAGCGCGGCGGGGCGGCGGCGGCGGCCAGCTTACGCTCAGCACTGGAGCGACACGCGGACGCCCTCGCCGCCGCCCGCGCCGCGCCGCACCACATGCTGGCCGACGTGCTCAGGGACACCGCACACAGGTGTGTACTCACAGCTTACGCTCAGCACTGGAGCGACACGCGGACGCCCTCGCCGCCGCCCGCACCACATGCTGGCCGACGTGCTCAGGGACACCGCACACAGGTGTGTACTCACATCTTTCTGTATTATTTTTCTCTAGGCTGATTTTACGACACCCCGGCCCCTTCTCTACCTTGGTCGGAATCACGGGATCGCTCGCGCACTTCTTACGCGATTTCGGTAGGTCATAGTCCTTGCGGACGCCTACATACTAATGTTTGATATTTTTATTTTGTTATTATGGAGTTCCACTGCTGTATAAAAGGCAGAGGTAATAGGAACGTAGATAAAACCACTATACTAAAGCCAATATAGAAAGAAAATTAAACGTTATTCCTAATTACGCAATTATCAACTTTGACTACATGTGTTTAAGTTCATTTTAGAATGACAAATATTACCGAAAAGGGCCTAAAAGTAATTTGAATATGATGGAAACTGAACTATTAGTCATTGAATTAAGGTTCATAATCCCAAAGCACGTTAACTATTTCTTTAAAATGGCTGATGTATAGAGTGTATTTCTCCTACCTGATACTGAGGATTATACAGAAAAGCTATGCAAATTATTGTGATACAGGTGTAGCCTGTTAGATGAAATTTTGTATTTTACAACATAATTTAATGTGCTTTCAAAAATTGCAGTATGTATGTTGATTGTTACATAAATATTTTTAGTCTTTGATGGAATATTTATAACGGCATTCGTCTCTATTTTTGGGTTATGTTATTTGCCTATTAATCCCATGATATAATATGTACTACAGCGTGCTGGAGAAGGAGTTAACATGGTGGCGAGAGCAAGCTCGCTCGGTGGCATTGTCGTCGCGCGCGCACTCGCCCGCCACGCCCAGCGTGCACGCACACGACCGACAGGTATGCATCCATCTATAAACACTACACTATGACTTTTTACACTTCTAACAATCGGTGAAGGGGAAAATCTTCAAGAAACCTGAATTCCAAAAGATAATCTGAAATCACCAATCCGCAAATGAGCAAGCGTGATGATCAATTCTCGTGTGAATCTTTATATGGGAACAGGCCTGTGCCCAGCAGTGAAACGTTTATAGGCTGGTATTATTATATTATGAATTACTAGCTGTACCCGGCATGCGTTGCAATGCAATTTTTTCTACCTAGTACCTGCCTACTACCTACCTACTACCACTTAGGGGTATGAAAAATAGATAGTAGCCGATTCTCAGACCTACTGAATATGCATATAAAATTTCATAAAAATCGGTCAAGCCGTTTCGGAGGAGTATGGTAACTAACATTGTGACACGAGAATTTTATATGTAAGATTACACCTATTTCAATGTTAATCTTGGTGTTATTTATAACATGTTTGTAAATCAGGTCGCAGCTAAAACGCCACGACACGTCCCGAATGACTATAACACGCATGTACAGTAACGAAAAAAATTGTATACACTCTCCGATGTTTCATTGTTTTTCTCTTTAATTCTAGTTTGAGATTATAAAACTTCTTATGAAGAAATTATTGAAAACAATTCCTTAATCATGTACATATTTTTCTTTTGACGATCTCCGTGGTCGAGTGGTGTACGCACCGGTTTCAAGGTGTCGCTAGCTCTGAGGTCCAGGGTTCAATCCCCGGACGGGTCAAAGTAGAAACCAAAAATTTTCTACAGTGCCTCGGGTCTGGGTGTTTGTGGTACCTTCGTTGCTTCTGAATTCCATAACACAAGTGCTTTAGCTACTTACTTTGGGTTCAGAGCAATGTATGTGATGTTGTCCGCATTTATTTATTATTATTTATTTATTACTTTTAGAATTTTTAACACAAAAACCTCGCTAAATTGTTTTAAAATTTGGCAATGGTATACATACTTTTGTTCATGACTGTACGAGTTAGTTAAATAAAAATACACTCAAACGAATTCTAAAGCATAATTAAGACCTCTAGGTGCTGGAGATGTTCAACCATCAAGAATGACATGCTTGTGTTGAATATACAAAAAAATCTTATCATTTTTATTCCTATACTAGCTGTGCCTGCGAAATCGTTCGCGTGGATGACGAAACTTATCAATGAGTTTTTAACCGCAAAATTAAGATTGTTTTTTATTGTTTATACTTTTCCGGGATAAAAACTACCCAGTGTGGTGCCCAGGATAATAAAGAATAATTATACCAAGTTTCATCGTAATCGAACCGGTAGTTTTTGCGTGATACCTGAACAAACAGACAGACAGACAGACAAAAATATTTTTTTTCACACTTATGGGTTCGTTGTCGGTCTAGTAACACCCCCCGCCATTTATTTTTTTGATATATTCAATGTACAGAATTTTCACTTCTACAGATTTATTATAAGTATAGATTTCCTTGTTCTCCCATTTCCTTTGATGTTTTTACAGAGACCCCACCGCAATGTCGCTAGAAATTGTGTTCAAGAATCCCTACCCTTCCTCCTCCAAGTATATGTTTTGTTAATCTATGTAGCATTGGTGTAGCTTTTATTATTTAATAGCAATCATTGAATCTATTCCAACATAGAATTTAAAGAATAAAATAAGTACAAAAGTGTGTAATTTTTAGGACCATTTAATTCTTACCTATCAGTTTAATGTAGTATTTTGTTCCTGTTATCTTTTGTATTAAAAGAATAGTTGTAGATATTTAAACCAATATAAATTCGCATTATTTGCGCCGTATTTCATAAAATGCTGTGTTTACCCGTGTGACAAGTAGGTATGCCAATAACATTTTAAAGGCAGAGATCACTTCTTTCCACTTGCCAAGTTGCCACGATTCTTACACACTTGTTTCGCTTCGTCCACTTTTATTATTCTCTTCATACATGCTCTCCGGTTTAGGGTACTATTGACCTGGCCTTTTGGTGACTCATGACATGACAATGACGGGCCTGTTGGTCTGGCTAGTGGTTAGTGAACCTGACTGCTATACGGAGGTCGTGGGTTCGATTCCCACACAGGACAAATCTTTGTGTGATGAGCACGATTATTTGTTCTATGTATGGATGTAATTTATCAATAATATGTGTATGTATGTATTTAGAAATATATAAGTATGTTTATCAGTTGTCTGGTCACCATAGTACAAGCTCTGCTTAGTTTGGGATCAGATGACCGTGTGTGAGTTGTCCCAGGATATTATTATAAAAAAAAAACATGTTCCCATAGATGCAGGTGGCGCAGATCCAGTGTCAGATAGCGAGCGGCGACGTGAACGGTGCCTTCCAGCAAGCCCTGTCCGCCTCGGACCTGGCGCTGGTGATGTGCGCGTGCCGGGCCGCCGAGCCCGCCGCCGTGTTCGGCCCGCCCTGCAAGCTCAAGCAGCACGTGCTGCTGTCGCTCGTGCAGCAGCTCGCCGCCGACATGGCCAGGGATACGCATCTTAAACATAAGTATGAGCTTTTTTGTTTTGGGGTGAAATTTCGAAAGGTTTAGGTTTTATGGGGATTTTTTACCCCCCTTTAATAACCATTAGCATGAAAAGGGACTTCTATTACTTTAGCAAAAGCACTACTATTTTGTTTGTAAATATGCATGGGATTGGTAAACGTTCTATTTATGGGGTTATATTAGCGGATTACGACGAATATTTGCGTTATCGCGTAGACGGTAGCGTTGAATATCGAGGTCACTGTTGGTATATTGGAATGCATCAATGGTTACACTTGCGTCACTTCAGTGTTCACATTGTAGTATAGGCATTGAACACCACACGGCACGATGATGCGACATGAATTTTATGTCAAAAAGCATCGGTTGTGCTCATACTTGATGTTTTAAAGCTCGTCAATTCAACACGAAAGCACGTCTGTTAATCTAGCCCCAATATTAACACACGCAGTGAATATACGTGCACTAAATAACACAAACTCTGCAGGTACCTAGAAGAAGCAGTAATGAACTTAGACACGTCGAACCCGGTGACCCGCGAGCACCTGCCGGGCGTGGTGCGCGAGCTGCAGAAGCAGCTGATGTCGTTCCTGTCGGTGTCGCCGGGGCACGCGCTGGCTCGCCAGCTGCGGATGCTGCTGATGGCCACGGAGGCGCTCGTCAAGGCCGCTGCCTGACCGCGAGTGCCGCTCACCTTCCCTGTCTAACGCTCCTATGCCACACATACACACTAACTATTCCTAACTATACACGCAGCAAACAGTAAACAGTTTGTAAATAATCAAGCATGCTCATATCTGACCTACCCAGGTCTAATATGGCCGTGCTTGATTATTTCATTACCGTAGACTTATTGAGCCTGAAAACTAATGGAGGTTAGAAGTGGTTATCAATGTGATCGCGGTAATCTATAGTCAATAACGGTCATTTCTGAATTTCAGATAAATTGTCTATTGTCTACTCAGTGCTTTAAGATCACAATTTGTATCAAAAAAGAAAATTTCTAGATAACAATTAAGGTTTATAGTTTTAACGCTAAAATCTAAACTTAACTATCTTCATTTTGTACTATATTATGAAACATTACAACTATTATAATTTAAATGACAAAAAAAGTGGTGCTATCAGTCGGTATGGTTCACTGCCCATAGTTATAATATATCATAATATATTTAACATATTTGTGGATAGTTAGGTCTGAACACACTTATATAAGCGTCAAATAACAAACAATTCATAAACAATAGCCAAATTTTCTGCCAAATTTATCCCCTATTATTTAAGAGTAAAAAATTTACTCTATAAACAGCTTCATAAGAAACATATTTCTATGGACATTTGTTGTTTGACGCTTATATAAAACATTGGTCCCTTCCTAGCCGTGTCAGTACATTTGTACATAAAGTGCAGGTCCACATTTTAGCCAAAAGAACAATGATTCAAAATGATTGTCTCATGGATACACCCACCTTAATTTTTTTTTAATAAATATTAAGAATCTAACTAGCACGGTAAATGATAATAAATAAGTATGTAGACACGGTTTCCATCTCCTTTCCTCCAATGAAAAATCTAGATTTGTTTAATTTTAATAAAGTAAAAAGTATAATTATTCTTTATCATAGAAACAGCCATGTTCAAGACAAGAAAAAATAGATTTGGTATCATGTAATGATACTTTTTAAATTATTATTACACAAAGCTAGATTTTATAAATAAATACAGTGGCTGGTGTGTAAATCAATCAATAAACACGATATAAGAGCATTTTATAATTTGCTGTAAGTAAAATGCTTGCAAACTATTATATTGTGCTTATCACATCTAAGGTGCGATTTATACTAAAGACAAAAAAAAAGTGCACTTGGAATGTCAATGTACTTTAATAAATCTAAGGTCATTGATCCTTGCATGTTGATTAGAATAAACAAGAACTTTTTTATCGTATTAGTATAAATTGTACCATATCTCCATTTAAGACGTATTAACAACTGAGAATTCAAACTGAATTTTGAACCGACGTTATTTTGCGTGTATTTAACTGTTTTTATTTAAACTATAGTAAAAAGCACTTATCATCAACCAATATAAATCGGTATTCAGCTGATACGGTAACACTGGAAGCCGACCCCAACATTGCTTGCGAAAAAGCTAGGCAAAAGCATTGGTCTATCTAATTATGTACTTATGTCAAATGTCAAAAATCAACACTTAAAACAACGAAAGAGTCTACTAAGGTTAGTCTTCATCTTTGTAATATCCACAGACTTTAGATATACTATAAACCGCTAGTATCGCTAGTTTTCCTTCGTGCCAAGCGAGAGCACTTTTTGTCAGTATCTAGTACATTCGTTTACTGATTTAAAGTTATTTTTCGCGCAACGACAGACTTATATGCGAAAATATTGATGGTTTTGACATTGTTAAGATAATATTAGGGTTTTAGATAGTTTTATTAAAACAGCACGCTCCGTCTTAATACAAAATTTACGATAAAACTAGTTCATACTAGTGCTCACGGTTCATACACTGATAGGCTCACTCTTTAGTTTCTTATCTATACTCTAAGGTTATATCAGTTAACATTGACAAGCAAAATAAATATACGAGTATAAATTAATTTTCAGTTTGATTCTCCAGTTGTCCACCGGTAAGCGTGATCAAGGCGTAGAGCGATACAGTCGTCGACCATGTGATATTAAGGACTACTAGTGTAGCTTGTTATAAATAAATCCACAGACTTTCTACGGTTTTTTTAAGTTTGACGATTATTGTAAAAAGTTCGGTTTTTATTTTGGAGCGCAATCTCCGAAGGTGGCTTGTATTTATGATTGTTTCTGTCGATATTACAGTAGCGTTAGTATTACAATTATAGCTCAAGACGAGTTGCAAAGTAAGTATATGCTAGGCGAAATATAGGACTTAGGTATTGTTAAATTATTATTAAAAAAAATTGTTTACGATATCTTAATTTGATGAGGAGGCTCGAAAATTTTCTGTCAAGTCTTTTGAGCTCAATATTAAGATTAGTGTAAATACTACAAAAATACTAGTTTATCTCTTGAACACAGATATGCTTTAATCTATAACATCGATCTAAATTACTTAAATTTCGCAAAGTCTATACGTACATTTGTAGCTATAGCCTATAGAGCGATATCGCTGTTTGGCGTCAAAACTGATCCACTGACTAATCGTCAAAGTCGCGGTGTCCAGCCATAATCCTTGGTTTCTGAAACTGACCAATGGGAATCGTGATTAACAAAAGTGATTTGTTGACCAAAATTCCACAGGCTCAATCAACCAATCACAATAGGGTAGATGACTAGGTATGAAAAGTCAAAATAGACACATATTTTTTCTTTTCTCAAATAAATTACAAAATACGAAGATAAACCGCTGTAAAGTTCAGGAGTGGGGGCTTGTGACGTCACGGCTAGGTACAATTTGTACTCAAACGTGACGTCACGCAAGAATTGTACTCGCTGTATCTTCGTAATTCTTTGTTTACGGGACTAAACAAAAAATACGTGTCTAATATTTTTTTCTTATCTAAAAGATGGACATAAAAATAAAAATTAGTCATCATCCCTATTCATGATATAGAAATGTTAGTTGATTATAACATCTTTCAATGATTAGTCTTTCAGAAACTTTACTGGAGCTATTAGATAAAACATGCCAATCATACTTATGTCATTAGTATTAGAATATCCCGTATACCTCAAGCGATTGAATAACCAATAGGATATAAACAAAGACTGCTGCCTGGTTATATTTAAGGTTATTTTAATACTTAACACCGATGCGGTGCTAGTCTGTTGTTGATTGAATGATCTTGAGTGTATCACGAGTTTGCGGTAAATGAGTGTATACGAATTGTAATACAATCGAGTTTCAATTACACCCGATATATTTATTTCTATAAAATCTTTCTGTTCAACCTAGAATGTTACAAATTCAAACATTAAAAACCTGTACATGATTATAAAACCAAGTCTTCTTAAACCCTGTTTTTAACCGATTTCGAAAAAGGAGGAGGTACTCAATTCGACTGTATTTTTTTTGTTTGTTACCACAGAACATTTGACTGGGTGAACTGATTTTGATGATTCTTTTTTTATTTGAAATTTGGTGCTTTCCGTGTGGTCCCATTTTAATTTGGTCCAGTTGTGACAGTAGGATCCATAAGAAATAAGTCTGTTTTTTTTTGTAAGAATTATATCAACTAATAAACAGTCGGGTATAATTGAAACTTGATGTAACAACTGAATGTTATTATATCTACAACCGTTCGGCACGACCAATATGAACCAACACGAGAATACATTATTTAGACCAATAAATAACATAGTGACGAAGGTACCAATACCGTATGTTTGAAAGAGCGTGAGGACCTAATGATAAACGTACTTAGCTAGGGTTTAGATTCAGTGCCATCGTTCCTACACTAATATGGCACGTACAGTTTTTCTAGAGTCGTCTGAGCAGAAATAATTTAGCATTATATATCATATCGAATTTAAACTCGATATATCAATTGATTTTATAAGAACCCTTTTAGTGTGTTGGCTTAATTAATCGATAAAAATGAATCCCTGAATTAACCATCAACGTTTTAATAATGATGTAGTACCCACTGTATTAAATTAATGATTGCTCATTCCGTTCTGCTCTGCCACGTTATTAGCTAAACATTTGGAAAATAGTAATTCTGTTTTCACTACATATTCCGAACTATTTTAGACCGAAAACAGCATAGATATTGTATGTGTATCTTTTCAATTATATCGCATCAAACGTCTAGTTCTACAAAAAAATTTAAACAACATTATATAATTAGTAAAAAGTAACAATTTGTATAAATTATTTGTTATATCTACTTAAAGTGACCTTACTATGGTCTGCCCAGCAACATGAACATAAAAATAAGATATATTATAATTACAGAGCTGTTAAAGTTAAATGTATGATTATATAAGAAATTTACCTTGCAAATTCGTTTTTGTTGTATTTTATTTATTTTACTGATTATTTAGAATTTTCACAAATGCGTGCGAAAATCGTCTATTGTACCGAAAATACAACATAGGCTACCTTTATTCAAAAATTCGTTTTGCTGGTCTCATGGGATCTACCAATCACAGGTCAGCTGGTATCTCATTGGTGGAGTGACCAATACACCTGATTAGCCACTAGCAAATCTAGAGGATTTTTGAATCAACGTATATATCAAAGAAAAATCGGGAATTCTAACAATTTGATCTAATAAATAAATCAGTAAAATGAATGTACAAATACATAATTTATAAATAAAATGTTTTATATTGCTAATGTTAAAGACTGGACGGTAAGTTTATAACGAAACTGATGCCTAACTCAGTGATGTGTTGTGTTGTTGTGTGTACAAATGCTGGAACCTCAGAAATTATAGGTATGTTAAGTAAAGCCTTGAACGTTTGACTTCTTACGTAATTTCCAATTGGATAATGTTATTTTCATTTGATTTTTTGTTTTCTCTCATTTTTTTTTTTAATCAAAATTAGTTCGTTTTATCCTTAGTTTTATATGAATGTGACTCGCTTTTATCTATATTTTTTTCTTTGTAATTTTCTAATTCAATTGTATATATTGTGGACAGTTGATACTTAAGATAAATCTATGGGATTTGCGTGCCAAGTCCTATTTATTGAACTGCTATAGATTAAGACCATATTTGAAAAAAACTTGCAACCTCATTGTTAAACCTTTTCGAATTGGTAAAATGCGATGTCCGGTTGTAGTTTTAGCCTTATCCAGGTAACAAACTAAGAAAAACATTGGATTTTTGAGAACTGCAGCAAATGGTTAAAATCTCAATACAACTCATTTGTATGTATACTGTTAAGGTTATATAATGGCTGAATCTATAGCAGTCGGCATTAAATGCAGCCTCTTTGCTTATTTGATTTCCTTAGTGTATGATAGAACGCTGTGTATCTGTATGACTCCTCACTCCAGTGTCTCGGAGTAACGTACAACGTTCAGAGACTTGAAATACAACTGTTTACTTATAATGTCACTTTATATATACCAAGTTAAAGTGACCTGGTTTTTAATCAAAAAGATCTATAAACTTTTGTAAAAAAAACAACTAACAACTTGGCTTGGTACGTCTAGACAACGTTCAAATTCTGATTTTTATTATTTTGTAAGTTAATCGAACAACAATGACAAGTAATTCTCAGTGTAAGCATCGAACTAAGCGAGAACTGTCGGTGTCGAACATGTTACATGTCTATAAGTTTGTTGAGTGAGGAGTCAATGTTATTTTTTTATAAGATTATAATTATTTTTGTCGACGCTTAGGTAGTTACTTTTGACATTGATAGTATTACTCTAAGAAATACATATGTACATCAATAAATGCGTATTTGATTTGTATGTTTGTGGTTTTATTTTCTAATGCTAACTCACCCTATCATAGTTCAGTAATTCTAGTCTTTATAATACTAATAAAGAAATTGGTCGTCACAGACGAGAAAGAAAGACGTCCGGAGCTTACGCAAACAATAGCGACAAATCTTCGTCCTTTTTTAATAATACCCTCATTATAACGTAATTTTAAGAAGTCTGTCCAAACCTTTTTATGCGTAAATGCACAGTCACTATCAAAAATATGTATACCTACACTCTCCAATTTTAATTGAGTTTGTCTTCAATCCTAGATTGGTTTTATAAACCGTGTTGTAAAAAAATGATTCAAAACCGTTCCTTAATCATTTTTTTCTTATTGAGATTAAATACAAAAATCTCGTAAAATTGGTGTAACAATTTCGCTGTGTACCTGTGTACACAAATTTTTGTTCGTGACTGTACGACCTATGCGCTATTTAAAAGACGCTTCAAACACTATTATAACAGCCTAACATAAATCTGAAAAAAATGTGGGTAGCGAAACACAAGCTAAAAGGTAATAACCAAAGCTACCCACATATACAACAGTACAGATTGACTCGTCTTACCATCGTATCATGGAACAATTCGGGAAGAATCCCAAGCGTAGAAGGAGTCAGTCCTTAAGTTCTTTGCACAGTGATGAGACCGTTGAAGTGCGTTTAAAAAATGGACCTTATGTTCATCGCACTAACAGCGACTCTTCGGTCGATTGTTGCTTGCATTTAGACTGTGATGAGAGGCAGGACAGTGGGATCTGTGATAGAATGTTCGAAGGTGATATGCTGGTCGTGTTGGAGCAGAAAATTGATCGACTGAACGGTGAGTACTTATTTACGATAGTATACATTACTTAGCTTATTAATCGTAAGGGTCAAAGAACGAGTTTGTTTGTTATCGTCCTGTGTTGTGGCCATCAAAACGTGTTTGATTATCTAGATAGCTGGTAGATAATGCCTTGCGGCATTCCGCCTTATGTACCACAATTGTACATGAAAGTTTAAATAAATAAAAAGCTTTCCTAACATTGAAAGAAACGTTTTATTGATGCTGCTAAAAGTCTGATAGATATTACTTTAACAATAAATGATTTTTGATTTTTTTATTTGACTTTAATATTAAATTATTATGAAGGAGTTATTCACCGTTGATTGTTTTTTAATGTTTCTAAACAACAATTATACGGTTACATAGTAGATAACACAACGAAAGGAACATGGTTACAATATATTTAAAGAAATTATCAACACACATGATACGGTTAGTGTTTCACTCTTTATACAGAGAAGGACTGCATAACTAGCATCTATCAGGTACCACGCTTTTGGTTTGTACCGATCGTCAAAATTTATAATAACTTAATTCAGGTTTTGTCACGATAAGTATTTTGATGTAAGCCTGTCTTAGCTTAGTACCTGTCTATGAAATTTAGGTGCCTCCCTGTTTTCGCCCCTTCAAAAGCTTCTAGCAATTACGTCATACTTAGGTACCCTAAATACAGGTATTTCTACTTCCCACTATAGACATGTTCCTGGAGCAATGCCGCCTGTTGACCACCATGAAGGAGGAGCTCCGCAGCTCGAAGACCATGATTGAGCAGACGGAGCTCGTGCACAACCAGCTCCTCGTCGACATGCTGAAGAACACTATCGCAAAGAGGTTTACTCACTCGGCTATTTTTGTACCACTTAAGTAGTCAGGTTAGGGTTTAGGAGTGAAAAGAGGTAGCTATTATGTCATAGGTAGTAGACACAGTTCGGAAGGTGATCTAAGTATCTTTTTAATTCTAAATTATGTTTTGCATTAATTTTAATCGTACTCTTAATAGCTTCGATTGTCAAGTAGTAAGGTAAATGTACCATATTACCATAAACATAACATACCATCACGCCTGTATCCCCGAAGGGTTAGGCAGAGGTGTACCAATGTACATCCACAGTTCGACGGTATGTTTAGGTCCCATGTAATAGGGGGCGAGCCTATTACGGTATATTAAGGCGTTGTACACTTTGAGGACGATTTAAAAAAAATACGAAGGTGCTAAAAGTAACAACTCTTGTTCATTCTAGAGACTGTTCGTATAAGATGGGTTTTGGATATTATTTTGCCTCATACCTCTTAATTTATAGAAATAATTGATATTTTGCTAAATCATTTCTTTGGCTCTAATTCCGTGACAAAATTAGGCTCGTGATTTAATTCCGGGATTTGATGCACGTAATTCCGTGACACCTTAACCGTTCATAATTTGGGCAGGTAGTTTGAAATAAAAATTAAAAAAAATCTTAAATCTTTTATTTATATTATAATCTTGAAGTAGAATCACAACATTTGTTACTTATTGCTAAACATAAAATCACATTATAAACAATAAGAAACATAATGCTTTTTAAAATTATTGTTTCTACCATAACTTTGCAGAAACAAATATATAATAAAACATCAAAAACAAAATTAAACTTTCTCAACAAAATCAAAGTTTCTTAAAACAAAAACAAAATTAAACTAGCTACTTATTCCCTATTAGGCCGTGGATCGAACCCGAAATATCTAGCTTCAATATGACATTTAATGAAATTATACATTTACTTATTGCATAAAAATATTTACAAGTGCACACACACAAAATAGTTATTGCAACCATCTCTCGCATTTTTAGTTCATTTGCTTAAATATTTTACTATTAAGAAATATACCAGAATAAGAGACATTAGTAGAAAATCTGCGTTCATTATTGCGGAAGTGAAAAAAAGTGTGTAAATTAAATATTTTTATTAAAAATTCTTAATAAGCTGGAAGGTGATATCCAAACTAATATTATAAATGCGAAAGTAACTCTGTCTGTCTGTCTTTCTGTCTGTCTGTCTGTCTTTGCTTCACGCCTAAACTACTGAACCGATTTGTGTGAAATTTGGTACAGACATAGTTTGGAACTTGAGAAAGGACATCGGATAGTTTTTATTACAAAAAATAAAATTTATTCCGGACATACAGCGCCATCTATTGGTCAAGCGTCGGCATCAATTCAGTACTGAAAATTCATCGGAAAAATGTAAATAAATAGTAAAAAGGTATGAAAATATAATATAATACAACTTTTAATACAAAGAAAATGCTCTAACGGAGTATAGATAATTCTATTAGTACTATATGTCGAGTTGGTGATCGCGCAATGGTGTCGATCGTTACACGAGTTTGGTTCATGTTATTGTTTTAATTCATCGGAAAAAAGTAAATAAATAGTAAAAAGGTATGAAAAAAAATAATATCAATATAATAAAACTTTTAGTACAAAGAAAATGCCCGAACGGAGTATAGATAAATAATCCGAGTTGTCACTATGCTCGATAGATGGCGTTGGGATCGAAAACTAAAAACGTGGTATACAGAAATTAATGTCTTGGTGTAAGAAACTTTAATAATCTTTAAAGCCTAAAATAATAGAAAATTTGTCAAGGGAGAAACAGTATTTTTTTCTGAAATGGCAAATCAAAATAATATTTTGAAAATAAGGGAAAAATAACATTTTCGCCTTTTTCGATCGGCAATAACGGCTTTAATGCCCTAAGTGAGTATACATATCTTCAATTCAAACGCAGAGCTCATTATGTTGATTTTTGAAGAGTTCCCTAGAATATCTTCCACATTTCATTTTTGAAGAGATCCCGCGAGATCGGGAACTATGTGGGTAAAACCAAAAATCTGCCGGAAGTCACTATTACACGCGAACGAAGTCGCGGGCAAAAGCTAGTTACTATTATAAGCATGACATCGATATAAATAACTCTACTGTATTACTTAAATAATCTATCATTAATTTATTTTTCATGTCATACTCCATTTAACATAAGTAAAACGTGGTTATCATTAATTTTAGACCTGAATGTAAGACTAAGATTCCAAAAAAAAACATATAGCTACCGTAATTACGTCTTCATAATCTACAGTCATTACTTCGCTTATTCAAATAAAATTTATGAAAAAATGTAGCCCCAGATATATTTATGAAATTAAAACATTTCTGACTGAGTTTCTTTAATTGCGTGAGTATCACGCTATTACGTACTTCGCGTCTCGGCTGTGTACATAATTACGGGAGTCACAAAATCGTCTATTTCCCTTAAAATATTATTTATATAAATTTTATATGACTACAAAACCTTCTTCTAATAACTACTTAACAATAATTTTACAATGATACATTAAATAGACTTACCGGCATCACAACAAATCCTTACGAAGTTTCCGGTGTTACCTTACGCCCACCGACAACACAACCGTTAGAAACGACCGTGGTTCCGACTTGCGATTTTGGAGGTGCGACACGGCTTTTAAAACTTGTCCAGTGGTTTCAAAAAAAATATTTTCCTGGACTAGATTTAGTAATATAGTAAACTAGCTGTGCCCCGCGGTTTCACCCGCGTGAATGACAATTCATACACTATCTTTATAAATTATAGCCTATGTGTTATTCCGATGTATAAGCTACATTATTGTAAAGTTTCATTAAAACCCATTGAGTAGTTTTTGCGTGAAAGAGTAACAAACATCCAAACAAACTTTCGCATTTATAATATTAGTAAGGATATAGATTTAACTGTTTCTTTTATTATTCTACGTCTAAAATCAAAATATCACGGCATAATGTACTATCCCGTAATATAGTACATTTACCTTACCTATGTATCTAGGTATGTACCTTGTCATTGTTATTTCAGAAACATTCAACAAGCTCCGTAGTCCAGTGACCTGCACACACATTTTCAGTATATCGCTGGCTGTAAGGTCCTGGGTTCGATCCCCGGTAGGCTCTATGCAGAAAAATAACTTGACTGCATTAGTGATTGTGATCATTGTGATACCTACTTCGTAGTCTCTGATTCCATAGCACAAGTGCTTCAGCTACTTTGTACTATTAGTAATCTGTGCTTTGGGTTCAAAGGAATGTAGCCAGTAGGTATGGTGTCTGCTCCACATTATTGTTTCAGTGTGAAGAGCATTGATATGGTGGAAGCCAGCAATGACAGCAGTGAGACCTTGAACAACCGCGCGAAGAGTCTACTGGACGCCATCGAGTTGAAGAATGAGAAGTCCATCGACTTCGAGGCCAGGGCCAGCCTCATAAACTTCCTCCAGAGTGAGGTAAGTGCATTATAAGCTTTACTCACATTATGTTTTAAAGACCTTATCGCTAATATTATTATAAATGTTGGTTTTGTGAAAGTAACACTGTCAGTCCGCTACGCTTTCCGCTGCACGATTTGCGTTAAATTCGGTAGCTTGGATGCTAAGAAAGGCCATAGGCTTATTTTTGCCTTGATAACCGACACCCACGTGGGTGTGAAGCACCCCAAAAATATTAGAATTTAAACCACCTTTCTGTCGAATGAGTCACATATAACATTCCCATTTAAGTATCCTATCTACTGGCAAGACAGTAAAGTTATTTATGAATGTTGTGCAACTAGGAGCTGAAGGAGGAGATGGTCCGCGCGACGTCGGCGTCGGTGCGCGGGCTGATCCGGCGCAGCTTCAGCCGCGACATGTCCTCGCTGTACCTGCCTGTGCTGGAGCGCTCGCATCGCCGCCTCATCGGACACATTCAAAAGATCATCGAACAGGCCTTTATAGAACGTGAGTCGTTTTGTAAACCTTCATTAGTACCTATGTACCTACTTACTGTTTTGCTTTGTGGAAGAATTGGGAGGCTTTTATCTAACAGTAATTTCAAGTTGCATCCAAATTCATGGTTTATCCAACTAATAAGATAATCTGTAGTTTAGCAAAATTAATCATAACATAACATACCATCACGCCTGTATCACCGAAGGGTTAGGCAGAGGTGTACCAATGTACACCCACAGTTCGCCGGTATGTTTAGGTCCCATGTAATAGGGGGCGAGCCTATTGCCACTCACCGGGCACAAATCCAAACTCCGACCTGCTACTGAGAATTTCATAGAAAAACCCAATAACACCTTGGTCGACTTGGGAATCGAACCCAAGACCTCTAGCGTAGCAGTCACGCTTAGCACCACTAGGCCAAAGAGGCAGTCCAAAATTAATCACTTCAGACAAATGCAATCAAACCAAATTACTGGTGCTCCGTAGTAGTCCGTAGTTACCTATTTGGTATTTTTAACCTTGCAATTTAACACAAATTAAAGTATGCCTAGTCACCTCAAAAAAACCTAAATCGTTATCTTCTGAATTACAGTGGAAGACAAGTCCTCGTCTCTGTTCAACTCTGTGTACAAGACCTCGGGCGCGCTTCGGCGAGCGTTGGAGCGCCACCAGAGCCTGCTGGAAGCCACCGCCGTCCCCGACCAGACCTTGATCACCACACTCCAGGATAACGTAGAGGAGTATGCCATTATAATTAAGCCTATTTACACCTTTTCAAACAACAGTAATTTAGGAACAAGAAGGATGTCTATGTCAGTGTCATTGTAACTCCTAAACGAATCGACCGAGTTTAATGCGGAAGATCCAGGGGCCCGAGTCTGCTATTTACATCTGCTTGAATCGTCTGAGTGGGTGGGGCTAGTGGGACCATTTTACGATAATTGGCATTCTACTAACTGTCAAAACGTCACAATTGGCCATTGGAACGATTGAGCCGCGAGTTGAGTGAATATGACCGATGGCCGGTACAATTTCGTATTCCGCTATTTTTTGACAGCAGTTGCATCATATCTATGGCTAAACATTTTTTATTTTTCATAGACAATGTGTCAATTTCAACGAAAACTTTCCTTTTTTAAAACATAATTATCCTTATTTACAAGTTTTTAATAGAAATTACATATTGTATGGGCTTTTACAATTAATTAGTATTCAAAAAACAATTAATACAATTTTTTGCAACATAAGAAACGATTATTAATAATTAGTGCCAATCGGTGTTGCCTATTAATAATTACAAAATGTTTGATACTTTTATTTTTAATTTAAATTGACAACACCGCGTCCCACTCATGCCACTCATGCTGATTGTTGTTGGCTTAACTGAATACGAAAATTAGGCACATATTGGGTTGACACTATCATCCCACTATGATCATAGTAACACGGAGTGTAAATAGCAGACTCGGGCCCCTGCTTAGCTTGTTGAAAGTTATCAGAAATTTTCTATGATTAGTCAGTGATTTTTAACTTTATATTTTCGCTGCTCAGTGGCCTTTTTTCATCAATGAGATGAGGTACGTAGTAGAAACCTCCTTGAGGCTAACTCGGCAGACCTCCAAAAATACCTTACCTGTGCCACATTTTTCTGAGTAGCATATTTTTGTAATTATAAAATAGGTAAATATATACCGCAGTAGGTTTAACAGCCCAGTCTAGTTGTTGTATATGTCTATGGTTGTCTATGGTTTTTGGGTAAGTAAGCTACTCTAGGTATTAATTAGTATGATGAAATAAATAAGTAGGTAGGTACTTTAAAGTCTGAGCTATGCAATCATGCTTAGATTTTAGAAAGTTGTCCCGCATTACCTGTTGAATAGGTAGCTCTAAAATAGGTTTATTAATCCTTTATCCTCGAAGTAATCATTTTGGTTAAGACTAGTTATCATTATATTTTTTTTAACTATAGAAATGTCTGCTCCCACATTCACTATTTGTCAATGCTCAATTAAAAACATTGTAGCCCGATTAATGTTACAAATCATAACAATTATAGCAACATTTCATTATTTCTCAAACAAATGTATTTTATTACCTTCCAAACAATATCGTTATCGCAGTGCGGATTTATAACATTAATTTTAGTGTTATATATTCCGAGAAATATGTACTATATTATTCGAGTAATCAATTTATTTTTAACATGACTCCAATTACATTACATTACGAAGTTACCTACGGACCTACTAACCTAAAGTTTTTAATGTACTTATGAAGTCAAGTGTAATAAGTTCTACTTCTTGATAATATCTTCTACGAATAGAACAGATAAAAACACTTTAAAACCGTCATCATCACCAGGGCCTCGATTCAGCTATTTTAAATGCATGCCAGTGGTCGGTCAGTGTACTTATTATAGTGCCTAATTTTCGTATTCAGATAAGCCTACAATAAAATCTCATTGAACTCTTGAAGATAATGATCGTAATGACAACGGTTGACGACCTCCGTGGTCGAGTGGCGTACGCACCGGTTTCAAGGTGTCGCTAGCTCTGAGGTCCCGGGTTCGATCCCCGGACGGGTCAATGTAGAAACCAACTTTTCTACATTGTCCCGGGTCTGGGTGTTTGTGGTACCTTCGTTGTTTCTGAATTACATAACACAAGTGCTTCAGCTTTGGGTTCAGAGCATAGTATGTGATGTTGAAAAAAAAAAAATTACCAATGAATGATCGTAATGACAGCAGAATGCCAATTATCGTAAAAATGACCAAATGCAGCAGGTCATTCGGTCAATTCAAGCAACTCCTAAATAGCTGAATCGAGTCCTAGCCTAAAAAACTACAGCGGTCCGTTTGGAAAGAACCTCCAACACCGTTCAGAGATACGTACTTTTATTCATTGTATTTTGACAGGCTACTCCAAAAAGAGCTGAAGGAATGGCGTCAGAACTTTGCAGAGATGTTTTTGACACAGTTCCATTCGAAGGAACTGTCAGAAGAGTCTCTTGTGTCTGCTCCGGACTACGCTCCGGTCCCGTCACCACCGCCAGCGAGCTCCGAAGTTTCCGTCATAGACCAGATGGTAATCTTCTCATCTTGAAGGCAGTGCTGGACTAAACGTTACTGTATCTATATATGTATTTAGATCGAGGGTAGGTACACACATACATCGAGGAAGCTTATAGGCCCTATGTGGTGCCTTTCGCGAAGCCAGTGAATGTAGGATTTTTGTGGCAACAATACTAAGGCGTTGTAGTCTTTATTAGCGTTTGGTCTCGATTAGCGTCGGTCTCGGTAAGCGTCGGTCTCGGCAAGCGTCGGTCTCGTTAATCGTCGGTCTTGGTAAGCGTCGGTTTTGGTAAGCGTCGGTCTCGGTTAGCGTCGGTCTTGGTAAGCGTCGGTCTCGTTAATCGTCGGTCTTGGTAAGCGTCGGTTTTGGTAAGCGTCGGTCTCGGTAAGCGTCGGTCTCGGTAAGCGTCGGTCTTGGTAAGCGTCGGTCTTGGTAAGCATCAGTTTTGGTAAGCGTCGGTCTCGGTAAGCGTCGGTCTCGTCAAGCGTCGGTCTCGTCAAGCGTCGGTCTCGTCAAGCGTCGGTCTCGTCAAGCGTCGGTCTCGTCAAGCGTCGGTCTCGTCAAGCGTCGCTCTTGGTAAGCGTCGGTCTTGGTAAGCGTCGGTCTTGGTAAGCGTCGGTCTCGGTAAGCGTCGGTCTCGGTAAGCGTCGGTTTTGGCAAGCGTCGGTCTCGGTAAGCGTCGGTCTCGTCAAGCGTCGGTCTCGTCAAGCGTCGCTCTTGGTAAGCGTCGGTCTTGGTAAGCGTCGGTCTCGGTAAGCGTCGGTCTCGGTAAGCGTCGGTTTTGGTAAGCGTCGGTCTTGGTAAGCGTCGGTCTCGGCAAGCGTCGGTCTCGGTAAGCGTCGGTCTCGGTAAGCGTAGTTCTTGTCAAGCGTCGGTCTCGGTAAGCGTCGGTCTTGGTAAGCGTCGGTTTTGGTAAGCGTCGGTCTCGGTAAGCGTCGGTCTCGGCAAGCGTCGGTCTTGGTAAGCGTCGGTCTTGTCAAGCGTTGGTCTCGGTAAGCGTCGGTCTTGGTAAGCGTCGGTTTTGGTAAGCGTCGGTCTCGGTAAGCGTCGGTCTCGGCAAGCGTCGGTCTTGGTAAGCGTCGGTCTTGTCAAGCGTCGGTCTTGGTAAGCGTAGGTCTTGTCAAGTGGCAGTCCCGGTAAGCGTTGGTCTCGGTAAGCGTCGGTCTCGGTAAGCGTAGGTCTTGTCAAGCGTCGGTCTCAGTAAGCGTCGGTCTTGGTAAGCGTCGGTCTCGGTAAGCGTCGGTCTCGGCAAGTGTCGGTCTTGGTGAGCGTCGGTCTCGGTAAGCGTCGGTCTCGGTAAGCGTCGCTCTCGGTAAACATCGGTCTAGTCAAGCGTCGGTCTCGGTAAGCGTCGGTCTCGGTAAGCGTCGGTCTCGGTAAGCGTCGGTCTTGGTAAGCATCAGTTTTGGTAAGCGTCGGTCTCGGTAAGCGTCGGTCTTGGTAAGCATCGGTTTTGGTAAGCGTCGGTCTCGGTAAGCGTCGGTCTCGGTAAGCGTCGGTCTCGTCAAGCGTCGGTCTCGTCAAGCGTCGGTCTCGTCAAGCGTCGGTCTCGTCAAGCG
Source organism: Autographa pulchrina (assembly GCA_905475315.1). Classification (NCBI taxonomy): domain Eukaryota; kingdom Metazoa; phylum Arthropoda; class Insecta; order Lepidoptera; family Noctuidae; genus Autographa; species Autographa pulchrina. Next base: position 13,888,651 of record FR997765.1, on the reverse strand, counting down.
TCGGTCTCGTCAAGCGTCGGTCTCGTCAAGCGTCGGTCTCGTCAAGCGTCGCTCTTGGTAAGCGTCGGTCTTGGTAAGCGTCGGTCTTGGTAAGCGTCGGTCTCGGTAAGCGTCGGTCTCGGTAAGCGTCGGTTTTGGCAAGCGTCGGTCTCGGTAAGCGTCGGTCTCGTCAAGCGTCGGTCTCGTCAAGCGTCGGTCTCGTCAAGCGTCGCTCTTGGTAAGCGTCGGTCTTGGTAAGCGTCGGTCTCGGTAAGCGTCGGTCTCGGTAAGCGTCGGTTTTGGTAAGCGTCGGTCTTGGTAAGCGTCGGTCTCGGCAAGCGTCGGTCTCGGTAAGCGTCGGTCTCGGTAAGCGTAGTTCTTGTCAAGCGTCGGTCTCGGTAAGCGTCGGTCTTGGTAAGCGTCGGTTTTGCTAAGCGTCGGTCTCGGTAAGCGTCGGTCTCGGCAAGCGTCGGTCTTGGTAAGCGTCGGTCTTGTCAAGCGTCGGTCTCGGTAAGCGTAGGTCTTGTCAAGTGGCAGTCCCGGTAAGCGTTGGTCTCGGTAAGCGTCGGTCTCGGTAAGCGTAGGTCTTGTCAAGCGTCGGTCTCAGTAAGCGTCGGTCTTGGTAAGCGTCGGTCTCGGTAAGCGTCGGTCTCGGCAAGTGTCGGTCTTGGTAAGCGTCGGTCTTGTCAAGCGTCGGTCTCGTCAAGCGTCGCTCTCGGTAAGCGTCGGTCTTAGTGAGCGTCGGTCTCGGTAAGCGTCGGTCTCGGTATGCGTCGGTCTCGGTAAGCGTCTGTCTTGGTAAGCGTCGGTCTCGGTAAGCGTCGGTCTTGGTAAGCGTCGGTCTCGGTAAGCGTCGGTCTTGGTAAGCGTCGGTCTCGGTAAGCGTCGGTCTCGGCAAGTGTCGGTCTTGGTAAGCGTCGGTCTTGGTAAGCGTCGGTCTTGTCAAGCGTCGGTCTTGGTAAGCGTCGGTCTCGGTAAGCGTCGGTTTTGGTAAGCGTCGGTCTTGGTAAGCGTCGGTTTTGGTAAGCGTCGGTCTTGTCAAGCGTCGGTCTTGTCAAGCGTCGGTCTCGTCAAGCGTCGGTCTCGGTAAGCGTCGGTCTTGTCAAGCGTCGGTCTCGGTAAGCGTCGGTCTTGGAAAGCGTCGGTTTTGGTAAGCGTCGGTCTCGGTAATCGTCGGTCTCGGCAAGCGTCGGTCTTGGTAAGCGACATTCTCGGTAAGCGTCGGTCTCGGTAAGCGTCATTCTCGGTAAACGTCGGTCTCGTCAAGCGTCGGTCTCGTCAAGCGTCGGTTTCGTCAAGCGTCGCTCTCGGTAAGCGTCGGTCTTGGTAAGCGTCGGTCTCGGTAAGCGTCGGTCTCGGTAAGCGTCGGTCTCGGTAAGCGTCGGTCTCGGTAAGCGTCGGTCTCGGTAAGCGTCGGTCTTGGTAAGCGTTGGTCTTGTCAAGCGTCGGTCTCGGTAAGCTTCGGTCTCGACAAATCGCGTAATAAAATTGCTACAGGCCCTGCGCTATTTTACACCGGCACTGATTGAAAGCCTGATAGAGAGTTACAGTACTCTTGTTTTTTTATTCATAATTATCAATTGATAATTATATATCTAATTGATATCTATGTATGGCCAAGTAATTACTTGGCCATACATAGATCATTCTAACTATCAATTTCTTCGGTAGATGCAAAAGGCTCTTATCAAAAAGAAAATAGAGGATGGTGACGTAAATGGTTCGTTCGAGCTGGCGCTGTCTGCGGCGGACCTGTCCCTCGTGATGACTGCCTGTTGCGCCGTGGACCCCGCCTTCGTGTTCGCTACGCCCTGCAGCCTGAAGCAGCCCGTGCTGCTGTCGCTGGTGCAGCAGCTGGCCACCGACATGCTGCACGAGACACAAATTAAATGCATGTAAGATCGAACTAAATCATCCTACTTTTCTACTCTTTTTTGCTGTTTTCATTAAGTTTACGTTATGCATTGTGACCTCATTTACTTTGACTTGTGTAAACTTGAATAAATAAAAACAACTTTTATACGTAGCTAACTGTATAAAATTTACACAACTTTTAATATTATATTTTGTTACAGATTCATGGAACAGGCAATAATTAACCTCGATGTTAGCAACCCTGACACTCAAGCGCATCTCCCGCTCGTGGTAGGAGAGGTGCGGAAGCACTTGTCCAAGTTCCTAGCTTCATACCCCAACCATGTCGCCGGCAAAAGAATCACGTTGATCGTGATGTCTGCAAACAAATTACTACTATAAACTACAAAATAATTATACCTACATATTATATTAATTCGGTCTAATTCTTACAGTTACTTGGATTAATAATATAATCGAATAAGACCTGAATTAAAGTCTGGTTTGATAACCTAAATTAATAATGAATGCCTGAATAAACTCAGGAGTGATTACAATCAAGCTGCTTGTTTTCTTTTTATTTATAACTGAACTTTACTGAACCCTGATTGCCGATGTTCCGAGAGCTAGATTAAGTATTCTCTTGCGAACTTTCAATTGAATACTATTGTATTAAACTTAAAAAGTACAAAAATAATATCTAGGCTTCGCCTTGCAAATGCTTTTTTTACTTATGCAGTTGTATTTTATATATAATACAAGTAAAACTCATTTGAAGGCCTCGTTTCAAGTGTTTTACGAATGTAGGTCATCTTTCTTTTAATCTGAACATGCAAGCACGTATCGTATGTTTTCTTTTACTAAATATAGACTTTATGCAAAGTATAAAATATCGAAACTGAGATTAACTTTGTAGCATATTTCTTAGCCCAGAATAATTATTTTAATTATTTAAGGAACATTATGAAACGTGACTAAGCATCGAAGAGATGGATAATGACACCCTTTTCAGTGTTTATACAATGATTAACGAGATATTTTAATGTAGTGTTATAAACATTTATATCTATGAAGTATAATGTTACACAAAAGCTAAACAATGCGTATCCGCCCAATCCGTCAGTCTCCGTCGTCAGCTGAATACATCGCGTGACGCTCTGTCCTCATTCCATGAATAATTACATCGTTATAATATCATACTATTATTCGTAGTAGTTGTTATAAATACATATCAATATAAACATAATATAAACAGTGCATGATTAGTTTACATCCACATCGAGTTAATTAATTATAACTATCAATTTTTTTTATCTTAAAAAAAATAGATATATTTTCATATTGGCAATACCAAAATTAGTGCCATCGGTGTCATCAATCAAAACCAAACGCATTGCATTGCTCTTTTTTGCTTCTTCAATGTTATTTTTACAAAATAAACAATAATATCATGAAATTTGCTTAAATAAGCATTGAGCGAGATTTGTAGATTACAAATAAATCACGTTAAAGGATAGACGCGTGCTTTAAAATGTTTTTAAAATATTTGTTGAGTATTCTTTTGGCTCACAACATGTTGTTGTCGTGTGCGTCGGCGGCGGTGCACGGGCACAGCGTGGACACGCTGGAGCGGGATTCGGATGGCAGCTTCCGCGCTCGGGACTACGAACACTACGGCGACTCCGGCCACAACTCGGAGTTCGACCACGAGGCCATCTTAGGTACCCAGTGTGTTTTACTGCTTTTTTGTGTGACGTAGGCCGGCCGCTACCTGCCTAGGTTTTGCAACAGTTCGCGCAGTTGATAAGGAATGCGATAGCGGTCGGCGCGCGGCGCGATGACGGTTAAGAACGCTCTGGTGGCACTGGTGCCCTTCGCGCTCGCCTTCACGTATTACTTCTCCATAGGGAGCGTGCGGGAAGCCGAGGAGTTCGACAAGCTGAGCCCCGATGAGTCCAAGCGGCGCCTGGGCCAGATGCTGCCCAAGATGGACCTCAATGGGGACGAGCACATCGACCGGCTTGAACTCAAACAGTGGATTCTAAAGTCTTTTATGTGAGTTACTCTTATATTATCAATGTGAGTGTTACTAAATATGTAGTACAACATTTCATCAGGCTAACATATTCATTTTTAAATATTAAATTCAAAAATAATTATTTTAATAATTTCGATTGATGTAAAGTGAGTATTGTTGTAGTTTTGAAGATAATAAAATACTATGGTCATGTAAATATTAAAAATACATAACAAATTCATGCAAATTAGAAAACACTTTATTACTATTTTTATGAGCCAATTACATAGGTAATATTGGATATTTAACATTACTACCTAATTTTAGATTTCTGATTAAAAATTACCTAATGAAATTGAAAGAGGAAAATAAACTTGTAAACACAAAATCTCATTGATGTTGTTACTAACATAGAACCTAAACAGAAGCTAATAAGTGGATTTATAGATCAAGTATATAACCTTATTTTTATTGATAAGTTACGTGGTATTAATGGTTTTATAATTTATAACAAGACACATAGCAGAAGGCGCACTACTCTATCTACTTATTTTATTTATTATGTAATCATAATACCTTTTCCAATGATCTAGTAATTTGACTTTGAAAAAACTGCCTGTATTTAAATTCTGTTTATTGAACTGTATATAATTTTATTCAGTTAAAACCTTTTTTAAATTTGTAATGCTGAAAAAAAAAAAAGAAAAAATATGTATATTTATTTTTTGTCCATTAAGTATATCATTTAAAATCTCAATATTGTTAGACCAATATTATAATCCATTTTAAATAATGTTTTTGTCTGAATTGTTTTGTACAGTTTAGCATAAAAAAAGCATCACACATCTAGGAGTCAGGAAAGTATTCAATGCTGGCATCTATAATTATCTATACAAATAAATAATTATACAGTACTTAGATTTAATAAATAAATGCCTGTTGGTCAGGCTGTCTGTTAGTACCGGCTAATCTATGAAACTGCTGAATGGATTATGATGGGACTTTCATTAGAAAATAGGTAATGTTTAAAGCAGTAACTAAGGCTAATTTTATTTTGAAAGGGGTACTAACCACTAACCAGGTACCCAGGTACTAACGTGGTAGCTACAGCGGAGCACAGCTAATAATTATACTAAAATTAATTTATTGTACAACTTTGGGATCTGAAATCGCCAATCCGCAGAGAGCAAGCGTGGTGATCAATGCTCGTGCCTTCTCTATATGGGAAGAGGCCTGTGCCCAGCAGTGGGACGTTTGTAGGCTGGATTATTAATATATATTATTACTAGCTGTACCTGCAACTTCGTTCGCGTGGATAACGAAACTTATCAATGAGTTTTTAACCGCAAAATTAAGTTTGTTTTTTATTGTTTATACTTTTCCGGGATAAAAACTAACCAGTGTGGTGCCCAGGATAATAAAGAATAATTATACCAAGTTTCATCGTAATCGAACCGGTAGTTTTTGCGTGATACCTGAACAAACAGACAGACAACATATTTTTTTTCACACTTATGGGTTTGGTGTCGGTCTAGTAACACTCCCCGCCATTTATTTGTTTGATATTTTTAATGTACAGAATTCTCACTTCTACAGATTTATTATAAGTATAGATTACTACCATGTAACATTCTCTGGTTTTGTTTCAAGATTGTACATACATACGGTAAATAGCATTGAAATGCCGACAATAAGTGTATCATTGATTTATGACGCCTATTGTATAGTTGAACGAACAACGCTGTATGGGTTATGCAACGAGGCTCATAATACAGATAAGATGAATTGACGCATAACTCAATAAAGTGAAGGCTTTCTAAAACGGGAAACGAGTAATAATTATAAATCAATAATAATTGTTTGCTTCGTAATTTCTTGCAAAGAGAAAGTGTTTTGTGCTTTAAAAGTTTAAAATATGAGCAAACATTAGGAAATAACTATTTTTTATTGTTTATTGGTTTATGTACACACAATGGACAAACAATATTTAACATACAGGGTGTTAAGAAACCCCTGTCCGACCCGAAAGGGTGATATAGGGTTTACAATCACATGCCCAAATAAAATATCTTTGGAAAATTCATGATAGAAACAATAATAATGGATTTGAAATGACAATTTTTTGCCCCGAAATTCCCTAAATTTTGAGATTAAAACAAAAACTACTGCACCAATTTCGCCGGTATTTTTGCGGGTCTTTTGTTTGGTAATTAGGTAGCATCTGTGACGACGCCGACACTCTCTATTAACTTAGAGAAAAAAAAAATTAGGTTATATTTTATTTTTTCATTTCTTTTCACATTTATGTAATGAGATATCGATACCTAATAACACCTTCACGGGTCGGACAGGGGTTTCTTAACACCCTGTATATTTTAAGTTTCCTATTCATCTTATAGTCCACCTGTTGTAGATAAATACTGAAGTTATGCAGTACAGATGTTTCTTTTCTTTTAAGGTCAAAGAGAACCCGCTGTTTAAGTAATATTCACTCAAAACCTACATCTATACCTTCTGATGAACAAAGCTCTAAAAGTCTGCTTACGATCATGCGCACTCTACGCTTGCTTATGTATACTCTAAGATCCAGAGACGAATTTTATAAATTTAATTTAAAATACTCTGTACAACCTATAAGTCTATCCACCACCGTGGTACGGTGTGGTATTTATTAAAAATAATTCTACAGAACATAGTTATGCGTTATAAAACATGCCATACAAAACCGAATGAAAATTAGGAGCTGAAGACATTAGACATGACCATGTACCCTTGTCCGCAGTAACCTGTCCCGGGAGGAAGCACAGGAGCGCCTCCAGGAGGCTGACGACGACCGCGACGGCGCCGTCACCTGGAGCGAATACCTCCACGACTCCTTCGGCGTCGACTCCGAGAATGACGTCGGTCCTGACGATACTGGGGACTCCGGGATGGTAGGATACTGATTTATATTATCAAGGATTGTAGTATAGGTGTGTTTGTCTGTGTCGTAGCTCCTAAACGAGTGGACCAATTTTGAGGCGGTTTTTTGTTTGTATGTAACCTAAAATGTGGCCAAGTGATATATTGTGCACTACAACAGGTACATTGGAGCTCAAATTATCAAATGTATAAATGATAACTTCAAGGTGTTTAAAGTAATAATAGCCTATAAACGTCCCACTGCTGAGCACAGGCCTCTTCACATACCTATAGAGAAGGCACGAGCATTGATCACCACGCTAGCTCAATTGCGGATTGGCGATTTCAGATCCCAATTTTTGAAATCCAGGTTTTTCTTCACCGTTTGAGTAAAAAAATTGATTTAAACCTGAAATTTTTGGTTTAAAAAAATATGGTAAAAATCACAATTTTGCTTTATATAAAAATTATTAACACATCTATTTTCGGTCATTGACCATTTACCATAGAGATACATTTCTTTATTAAAGCGTGAATGTAATATAATTATAAAGTCAGATGAATTGAAAGCGATCTATCAAGCCATATCAATATCCGTTGCCGTGCATAACTTGCAGTTCTATGCATTTTGATACATAGCGAGAAACGTGTTTTGGATCGAATGTACGGCCATAAATCATTATTCCATAGTTGTATCTCAACAGGTATTCTAAAGCGCAATAATATTAAATTGTTTTCATTTTGTTTATTTTGCTTTTCAGTATCGGAGAAAGGTAATTTAATTTCATTAGAATAATACCTACTTATCTTTTCACAAAAGGTTTTGGGTTTCGTCATAAATGTTAGCGCAATTTCAGAAAAACTGTGTCTAATATCTCCATACATTACTAGTTAACAACTTAACTGTCCCTCCAGTAGACACAATAGTTAAACAATGGAAATGTTCATATGTGACTCATGGGACAGGGAAGTTGTTAAGTTAATATAGTTTTTACGACGTCCAGATTCCGAGGATCGTTGATCGAAAAGGTTATTTGCCATTGAGACTCGGGCACAGCGGGTTCCGTACCTTTTTACAATTTGTAAGTGTTATGACGTCAAAAGAAAGACACTGAAAATTTCAACTGCTTACCTATTACGGTACCTACAGCCAACCCGCTGACGGAAGGACGGCTTAGTAATAGGGTCCCGTCGCACGTTTCGGGTCCGGAACAACGAGATACACAGAAAACAGACTACTTGCTAAGTGGTTATCCTTCATTGGCACTTGTAATGCATTACCCACAATAGGGTAACAAGGTCGCTTAATAGACTAGATGGGATAAGACCCATTTGTCTTCTAGTAAATTATCTGATCATAATCTCATTACTTTAAGACAGTTTCCAGTAAAAGCGGTATCTTTGTGTTTACAGAGTGGTGCAGGTTATCAATATAAGTAAATGTAATGGATGACTGTTTGTTGTAGTTGCTACAAGAGGAGAAGTCGATGTGGGCGACGGCAGACGCGAACAGCGACGGGAAACTGGAGCTGAATGAGTTTGAGGTCAGTTTACAGTAGACACATATACTTATTCAGAATTCAGACAGCTTATACAAATACATACTAACAGTGGCTATATTGATCCAATATTTGTGATAATCTGAAATATTAAGCTGTTTAACCAGTATTTATTTGTTTATTTATGATCCACTTGAACTATCTTTACATTTTCAACCTTTAATACCTGGGTAGGTGAGTAGATAAGGTCAGATCAAAATTGAATTAATCTGAGCCTGCAACTGTTCTTTGCTGGGCAAAGGCAAAATAAATGTGAAAAAATGTTTAATGTCTAAATTGTAATGTTAAATGTATGTGATGTGGCTGTACTTTTATGAATAAATAAAATAAAGGCATAATGGTAATACTTTAACTAATATTACGGATCGTAACCGAATCAAATTATATATATATTTTAATTCTCTCTATTACCATATAGTAACATCTTCCTCAAACCCAGGTGTTCACGAACCCCGAGGAACACGAAGAGATGCACCAGTACCTCATAAACCAGACCCTCAGGGAGAAGGACACCAACAAGGACGGCAAGATCGACTTCAACGAGTACATCGGCGAAAGAGGTCAGATAATAATTTTCTTTTTCAATAACTTAAGAATACATTTACAAGATATTACTCAACTCTTAAGAACTGTCTTATCTTCATAAGAATAAGTACAAAGACTTCATTAAAAAAGTCTAAGTATATGTGGGATCGAGTGGTGAAATAAAATAGTTGGCAACGTGAAAACTTCTATATTTTAGTAAACACAAAGAAAAACTCAAAAATTACTTCCCACGTCGTTCGTCGTCTCATGCACACTCGCCATGTTCTTTTTTTTTCCTCTCCCTTTCACTCCTATACCCTTCTCACTCACACCTTTGCATACGTTCCTTTCTACTCAACATTCATTCCACATATATATATTAGCACTACCCACTTCTATACGTCGTGTATGGCCCTGTGCCCAATGATACCGTGCGAACCAAAGGTTTAAAATTATATAAAAAATAGTCTATTTCAAGTTAACTTCCGCAGACTCCTTAAAATTTTGACGAAAAAGTCGAGATTTAGTAAGACTCGAACACATGATTAAACACTAGAAAATGTCCTATAGATAAGCAGTTATTCCGCAAATAGTCGATGTCCTCTTCCGCTACATAAAACGATATCTTAATTTACGGTTTATCATATATTAGTATAGATATAAAACACATTTCGGCCATTATCACGGGCCCAGCCGCGTCAGCTATCTGCAGCCATTTCTCCCGCCGATACGCCCACCTCATGGGTCAAATGTCGACGCATTACAGCTATTTGTGTACATAATGCGTTTGTTTGTCTGTCTGTCGTGCACTCAATTCTAGAGAAGATAACAGTTTGCTAATGGTTTTATTGTTATATCATAATTTCTAGTAAATTGATAAAGCTGCTGCAGTCATAGTTTGTTTGGAAAGATACGAAGTAGGCTACCGAAATTATAACAGTTACCACACAATTGACGGGCCTGGTGGTCTTGTGGTTAGTGACCCTGACTGCTATACCGGAGGTCGTGGGTTCGATTCCCACCCAGGATAAATCTTTGCGTGATGAGCACGATCATTTGTTGTGTCTCGGTGTAATTTATCTATAATATGTATTTAGAAATATATAATTATGTTTATCCAACCAAGCAATGGTTACCATAACACAAGCTCTGCTTAGATTGGGAGCAGATAACCGTGTGTGAGTTGTAAAAAAAACAAATTCACTAATATACTGATGAGAAACATTTTGTTTAAAATGACCAAATTTTTCATCATCACCCTCAAATCTGGGTTCCCATTAATTTGCGTATAATTTTCCAAATCTGATGTGAGTCAAACTCTAAACATTTATTTTTGCTTTGCCATCCCCCTCCATATCTAGCAAAAACAAACGATCTTGCGAATTTATTCATCAACATGCAGTGCTTAGTAATAATACCAGTTTCATCTCCGGGAATCTTGATATTCATTGATGTAGATGTTTATTTCTTACTTACCGTACGCGGAGATCAACAGGAAACTATAATTCCTGGTAACAATGCTCAAGCAGTGTGGGAACGTCCGCAAGCGCAACGTAAACCACAAGCATTGGATAACCGACCAATGTTTATTGTCGATTTGTCGCCAGAATATACTAATAACTGCTATAAATTCTAATAGGAAAACAAATTAAGTATTTTAAATATGAACCTTCTAAATGAATGATAAAAATAAAGATAGAATCTTTTGATAAATTAAAGGATTTTTTTAATGAAACTTTCTTTAACTATCACCTGATAATTTGCTTACTGGTGGTTATTGTAAGTGCTTTTCCTTTTCTAGGGTCCCAAAATATATTTATTTTGCTAGTCTGCTAATTAGCCCACAATGCGGTAAAGTTCCCGCTGTTAAACTTCTCGGGCTTAAACAATAATAATATATCATTTGCACATTTCAGCACGAGGGAAAAATGAGGCCTATGCCCAGCCGTGGGTTTATAAGGGTTGTAGATGACGATGCATATCATTTGCAGTATAACTATTTAAGTAATGTTCTAAGAACCTTTTTACTTCATCAGGTAGTCAACAGGACAAGGGCTGGCTGATATCCGAGAAGGACAAGTTCGACAACGACCTGGATTTGAACAAAGATGGCGTCATCGACGCCACGGAGATACACGCCTGGATCATACCTAACAACGAGTAAGTATAAGACCTTTCATTTGTAAGATTTAGAAGCCGGTAGGGCTTTAGGCTTTACCATCTGGCAATTTAGGGTTATATCCTTACTAATATTATAAATGCTAAAGTTTGTTTGGATGTTTGTTCCTCTTTTAGGCAAAAACTACTGAATGGATTATAATGAAACTTTACAATAATGTAGCTTATACATCGGAATAACACATAGGCTATAATTTATAAAGATAGTGTATGAATTGTCATTCGCGCGGGTGAGACCGCAGGGCACAGCTAGTATATGATAAATAGTTATGGAAGGCTTGTTGCTAAGTAACAAGGTCTAAGGAACTTTATTGAAGGATGGTATATAGTAGGTATTACCCAGTGCCGGCTTTAACACTACCAGCGCCCTGGGCGAGATTTCTACGGCGCCCCCAACTGCAATTCAACTCCATACAAAAAAAAGGAAAGGATTATGTATAACAATACCCAATTATTAAAAAAATGAATATTTATAATAAAAAACAACCCTTTATTAGAAAAATCTAAAAGAATTCAATTTTTCTATGTTCACTTCTGTAAAAGAAGGCGGCCACCGGTCCCGTCCTGAAATCGACAGAGTTACCGGTTCGGCCGACGGTGACCGAACTCTTGCCCGACAAGCCCGCGTCTCCCATCCCTCAAAAAATATTTCTTTGGGAGAGGAGAAAGGAGAGGTAACAACGCCCGTCGCCACGATTCGGAATATGTCCGAGGCGAGGTCTATTTTCTCAAGATGTGGTCAGTGCCATCCAAAACCCCTCCCCCCACTCCGCCTCACCCCCTAGATGTCGGGACTTTTAGTATGTTAACTCTCTAAGCACCCTGAACAATTTTATGAAGTAATTGCTTAGGGCCTTGCTCACGCACTCTACAACCCCTTTTGGGTGATTTATTGACTGAACTATAAAAACGATACTCATGTTGATTTTTAGAATTTTATTGCCACCCCTTTTCTACCTTTTAGGGGTTAATATCTGAAAGAGCTTGAAACAGTTGTTTACTCATTTATTGATCGGAGTACTACTGTGAAGAATCAAATAAAATAGTTTGACTAATCTTGTTTCCCCATACAAACTTTCAACCCCTTTTTCACCCATTTAGGGTGTGAATTTTGAAAAACCCTAAGATACGTAATTTTTTATTTCAATTTTTTAACCTAAAAACAAAGTTTCAGGCTTCTAGCTCTAAAAATGACGGACTTACATTAAACATTTTAACCCCTTTTACACCCCCTTATGGAGTGAATGTTCAAAAATAATTTTCGTCACTACTGGCTGTATGCTAATTTACAGCAAAATCCGTTGAGTAGCTTTGGCTGTGCGTTGATAGATGAGTCAGTTAGGTTTGCCTTTTATATATTTAGATAATAATTGTGCACAGGGTTTTTAAGAGTAACTACGAGTAGACCTCGAACTTTGAGAGATAGGAAAAAAGGGGCGCTTGCGGCGCCTTTTTATTATAGATAATAATTGTGCACAGGGTTTTTAAGAGTAACTAGACCTGGAACTTTGAGAGATGGGCAAGAAAGGGGCATTTGCGGCGCCCTTTTATTATAAATAATAATTGTGCACAGGGTTTTTAAGAGTAAATAGACCTGGAACTTTGAGAGATGGGCAAGAAAGGGGCGCTTGCGGCGCCCTTTTATTATAAATAATAATTGTGCACAGGGTTTTTAAGAGTAACTAGACCTGGAACTTCGAGAGATGGGCAAGAAAGGGGCGCTTGCGGCGCCCTTTTATTATGGATAATAATTGTGCACAGGGTTTTTAAGAGTAATTAGACCTGGAACTTTGAGAGATGGGCAAGGAAGGGGCGCTTGCGGCGCCCTTTTATTATAGTTAATAATTGTGCACAGGGTTTTTAAGAGTAACTAAATCTGGAACTTTGAGAGATGGGCAAGAAAGGGGCGCTTGCGGCGCCCTTTTATTATAGATAATAATTGTGCACAGGGTTTTTAAGAGTAACTAGATCTGGAACTTTGAGAGATGGGCAAGAAAGGGGCGCTTGCGGCGCCCTTTTATTATAGATAATAATTGTGCACAGGGTTTTTAAGAGTAACTAGATCTGGAACTTTGAGAGATGGGCAAGAAAGGGGCGCTTGCGGCGCCCTTTTTATTATCGATAATAATTGTGCACAGGGTTTTTAAGAGTAACTAGATCTGGAACTTTGAGAGATGGGCAAGAAAGGGGCGCTTGCGGCGCCCTTTTATTATAGATAATAATTGTGCACAGGGTTTTAAGAGTAACTAGACCTGGAACTTTGAGAGATGGGCAAGAATGGGGCGCCTGCGGCGCCCCTTTCTTGCCGGCGCCCCGGGCGGTCGCCCAACCGCGCCCTGCCCTAACGCCGCTACTGGTATTACCATATTATACAAAAGGTTTAAAAAAAACATGAGATGAGCCGTTTTAACATTTTATAGTTGCACCTTTTTTGGTCCAGTAGAATTTCTATGTAAGAAATTCTTGAGAAATGAAATGGTGTCAATGCAAAATTATTAAATTGGATTGGTCATCCATATCAATGTTCTAGAGTCGTTACTCGCCACCGTTGATAATAACGACCGATACGAATTGTAACATGTTCTGAGAATTGTATGTCTTACACTCCGAATGATTTTTATCAATACTGTGCTCCAATATTGTTTCTAGGTGCGTTTCCGAATTTTTATGGTCATTGTTAAGACTCTGTTATGACATATTTTTTCAGTCCTTTAAATTATGTTTACAATCGCAGGATAAATCACGTTAATGTAACTATTATACGTTACATAAAGTTTACATGTTAATTATATGCCAATTTACTTTACATGTGTTTTTATAAACTTTTATTTTTATCGACCATAAATATTACTCACGCAGAACCGTAATATTTGTTTAAATAAAACTAATTAAACCATATTATAATTTTAAAAGAATCAAGGTATATCTGGTTTTCCCAAACGCTTTCGGATCCAAACGAAATCCTCATTACAACAGGAATTGTCCCCTGAAACTACAAATACTGGACATATTCTTGTACAATAGTAATTTTTATGTCTACGTATCTACAGGGAAATAGCGGAAGAGGAGGTGGACCACCTGTTCGCGTCAGCTGACGACGACCACGACGACATCCTGACGTTCGAAGAGATCCTGCTCCATCACGACGTGTTCGTGGGCAGTGAGGCCACGGACTACGGCAGTGACCTCATGGGCGACCACTTTGATGACGAGCTGTGAGTCACACAGAGGTCAATGTACTTTACATATCTTATGGCTAGCGGTGGTTAACTTGAGCAGCAAATGTGTGCGTAAAAGGTGGGATGGCAAGTCATTTGTAGGTTGGTTGATTGGTGCTCACCGACCAGTTTTCCAGATAGCAGAAGTAAAATTATATTATTTTTTAGAAAATAATACAGTTATTCCTAAACTGCTGTATTAACTTGTATTTTTGCTGTTTATTCTGAACATTTGTGATTATTTGTTGTGAAATAAACACAGTACCTACTGTAATTAATTAGTGTCTGGAAACAATGCCGGTGATCGACCAAAAAATAGTTTAGATTGCTAACCAATCTCGTAAGTTCATCAAAAATTTCCTACAATTAAGTAGTTAGACGTCTTAATACCGTTGCGCAGACGATGTTCAAGTTAATTGCCGCTATCTACTCAAGTACTTATGGTGAGCCATGTCCGTACATAATGTCTTTGATGACTGCCATATACTTGTAGAATGAAAGTTAAAAATCACATTTATTGCTGGTTGGCTCCGGGTTTTTAATGGAATTGCAGATTCCAATTATAGGTGTCCGTAGCAGTGTTGCCACCTTGCAGAAAACTTTGTCACTAGATTTGGACTGAAATTTCACCAAATTTAGGGAATTTTTTACCAAAAAAAAACACCAGAAATCACTAAATAATTTAAAATGAAATCACAAGGTAAGTCAAAAATAATAATATTTTAATTGTGAATAAAACGAATCAACAAATCAATATAAACATAAAAAACTAAAAATTAACTTCAAAATATACTTCTTGTGAAGCAACAAATCAAGAATTAAACAAAACAAAAAAAAAACCACATCAAAAACTTCTTCTGGTACTGGCACCATTAAGCTAGGTTCCAAAATAAGTAATTTTTATTCGGCATAGAGTATACTTTACTTTAACACGGATCCAAAACACATCATTCGATAAAGGCTCCCCCACACAGACGCGTTATTACCGGTCGATAATATCGCAAGCGTTATTGCGATATCTGTTTTCAGTACATTTTGTATTAGGATGGTCATGTAGTTACACACTGCTGCGATAATAACGCCGCGTTGGAAGTAGGACGCTGCGTTTCTGCGTCCTGCGATATTCCGATATACCTGAGAGAGATGGTATAATAGTGCCGTCGCGGCCGGCGCGGCGCTTTCTCGTATGAAATATCGGACGATAAACACGCAGCTGTGTGCAAGGAATCGGGACTCATTATCGCAATACCGCATGCGATATTATCGACCGGTAATAACGCGTCTGTGTGGTCCCGGAGCCTTAAATATCACTAAAAGTCGTCAAAAAAAAATTCAGTGACTTTTTTTTTAGAATATCACTGTCCACCTTCCAAAAATCACTAGATCTAGTGACAAAATCACTAAAGTGGCAACATTGGTCCGTAGTTTATGTTGTTGCCGTTCAATATAATTATAATCTTTTTAGTTATTTGTGTCATATTTAAATTAATATTAGGCCCTGCTCTCCACAACTAAGTGATTATTTATATTAGTTTTTATCAATATAATACAGCAGCAGCTTACCTTTCATTCTACATAACATGCATTAAAGATGTTTTGTTACGAACATAAACCACTCGTAACCGCGTAAAACTACAATAGTGAATTGACTTCCAAATTACATGTGAATCATCTGAAACACTAAAGTTCTGGTAACTAATGCATTTTGCATTCTATGGCTATGATTATAAGTGTTATTTTATTTACATCACTCTTGTTTTTAATCATCTTGAAATCCATACGTAGAGCTAAGACTCAATTTTAAAGGAATGTTTTTTTTTTTCAAATATTGTTCAAAGTAATTTATTTTGCTTACTTATTGATTTATGTAATTTTAATTTTAGATTTCGGCCTAATTTTATTGTTGTATTTTGGTGCTAGGAATTATTTTTTCGAGTTTGTGTTAAAAATCTCAATAGTTTAATGTCGAATAATATGAACTGTTAAAAGTTTTATTTTGCACAACCATTATGTAATTCAATACATAGACTAGTCATAAATTACTAATATATTTTAAGATACAATTATAGATGAACATTGTTTATGGAGCTGTTTGAAACTACATCTTATAAATCAATTATAAACTTCAAATATATGATCGCTAATTAAAACAATGTTCTCCAATGAAATCTTATTTCTGGCGAAACAGAATCTCTGCAAGAAATTGTAATATTTTTATGTCTACTTATTAAAATGTACTTGTAAACAAATCGTACAAGACAATTATTGTTATAACAAGATTGATACACCTTGTGGTGGAAATAGTTGTAATTAATGTTAGTAAAATACTTTTAAATGACGTAACAGATGCAAAGCTACTAGTGGGTTTATTCAGCTTACAAGCAGACTGAATGCTAAGATCATTTTACCTTACTGCTGCTCGTACATAGACTGATGTGCAGAAAAAGGCGATGAAAAAAGTTGTTTTTTTTATCAACCTGTATGACAACCAGGTTAATGCAAAGAAAACAACAATAAAGTAGGACTGTCTGCAGAGCAATTAGTAAAATTAACATCTGTTCACCAAAATCCTACATGTCTCATTCGTATTGTAAATCATGTAATGTATAGTTCGGCATGTACAGTAAATACATACTGTAATTTTGTAATAATGTATGTAACACTAGTGAAGTGCCATAAGTATTATCGTGCAGTACTTACTGGACCAAGAGTCTTTATAACTGTGTAACATCATGTTCGTCAAATAAATTATTTATTGTAAACATTTTTTTTATTTTTCTTTTTGTTAACCACATTTCATACTGATTTCTAATTTCGGTCTCGTGAATTTTTAAACCTTCCTTTTTTAATTATTTATTTTTGTATTCTATATTAGTTCAAGGAGTGGCAACAAATAGCAATCAATAGAGACGTGTGGAAAGAAGGTAGGGAGGCCTTTGTCCTGCAGTGGAACAGTTTAGGCTTTAAATGAAATGAATATTAGCTCATTTGTGTAGGGTTAAAATAAATAAAACACCTAAAACTCATCCATTTACAATGTTTTTTTAATCAATATAATAATATTCTTAATAAATCCAAAATATTTACACAATACAAAAAACATACAATACGAGCATGATCGGCGTCCGTGGCCAGCCGGCCAGTGCTACTATTACTAACCAATTTCGGGGAACTGCTTGCAACAACTACTCTATTCAGTTGGTTTAAAGTTCAATATTGATTGCCGCTTCCTTCACCGAAACAGAAAGGTAACCACAGAAAGATACATTATAAATCAAATCATTTTTAAAACCATTGTTTATAAGTTTGTATTTAGTAATAACTTGTTGGTCTGTTAGCGTGGGATTGATAGGTTTAGGAAGCGGCGCGATCAATGCTGCCGACATGTGACATGTACCGCTGGCTGCACGCGGCGCTGACGTCACGCCCGCGCCGCGACACAGACAACACATTCTTCTACAAGCTTTGATTAATATACAATGCTGACGTACATCAACAATTTATTCCCAATATTCACGACGGGCTTGGGATGTTTATAAATCTCATAAAGTCACTAAACTGACGCGTCAGGACCTGTCCCATTCTTGCTCAGCTGTTCGACGTTACCTACCCTCCTATAGATAAAAATAAATTGCTAAGTAAGGAGTGATGCAAGCTTTAAAGGAAAAGTACGATTTAACCAAGCGATACTGACTGCGTACACACTGTATAATACATATTGCTAATATTTGCGTCATTCTAAATCAGTGTAAGATGTAAAGACTGGATTTAGGAGAACAAGCTTACAACTTGGAACATTGACAGATAGAGATGTGTCGATGCGAAATGATCAAGTTTACAGCCTAAAGTTATCGACATGTTCTAGCATTCGGGCTCCGCAGACCCTAGTGACCTCCCTGTATGGAATGCGATTATAAAAAAGGATACGACAATAATGACCCCACCGTTTACATTTTACTTATAAAATATAAATTATACAAGACAATATACATAATAATTAATAATATGTATAGAACAATTTATCCATCGAATAATTAGTGTTTTAAAAATAACAATATAACTTCCTAACTGAGAAGTGTAAATCTATTTCATTAACTATGCCATATTATATTATTTTGAACTAAAATAATGAATTCAAATATGTGTCTAAACATTTCAACGAGAATTCAATTCATTTTATTATTTCTATCAAGGGTTCCTTCACCTGGCGTTGTGTTCCCATTAGTTTGTACCATCGAGAACATATAGCCAGGTGTATTGAAATGTCTAGGAACATAGTCGCAGTGGTTAGTGTGTGGGTGTACGACGCCCGCGACGGCAGCGAGGGCCCGGCGACGGACATGCAACCTCCATCCATGACCATGATTACCTACTTAAACTCCGCACTTATAAATGTTACTCTAGTATGTATATAAAATTACAATATTTTACGAAGCGTAACGTGTTTTCGTATTGGAGCCACATTTAGACAATAAAAATCATTTATTATATAAATTCAAACAAAATACATACAACGAAAATGTAGACTAAAAATAACATTTATAAGTAAAAGAATATTAATAAATGTCTTAATGCAAGCTAATTACATGGCGACCAACAAACACAACTCTCAAGTAAAGAGATAAAGATTTTAAATTCCTATAACAGTTGCCAACAACGAAAAATAATATGTAAATATAGCAGTTGTGTTGTTGATCGCCACACTGACGTGAACTGATCAATGAAATAATATTAAATGTATATCTAACGATACACGTATGTAAATGCACCTTCACCAATTAATTTTGACATTAAACGCTTCTATTTCAAACGCAATATACTTTAGCTGGAGAAATAGTACCATCGATCTTATTTCGATTTAAAAGAAAATGAATGTCGAGATATTGAACAGGGCGTTAGTCGTCCTGAGCCCGGTAACGGTGAGTAAGACTTAGGGTACTGTTAAAGTCAAGAATACATACATCTGACTCGTGAGTTCTACACAGTCCGGACAGTCCCCCAACTGAAGTATATTTCTTAATGTTTTATTGTATAACACAAGCTCAATTACTGCTAGAACGAAGGAATCTCGTTAAGTAACCCTACGGCACAGTGCACTGCTAACTTGATACAAACGAAAGTAAATATAATCATTTTTATTACATTTTTCATTACAGTTACAAATAAGTTTTAAAACTAGTTATCATTTTTTTATAATTAGCTTGTTTTTTTAATATAATATAATGTTTTATGCAGCCCGCGCGGACGTACAGACACACTTGTATGGGGAGGCCGCGTCGCGAGGCGCGCTAGTTTCATAGATTAATATTGCAGGAAGTAAATAGATATACATATGTATACAGCCTAGACTGCCTCGCGAGGCGATACGCCAGCTAATGTGTGAAGAAGATTAGCATTCTAGCGGGTATACGTTGAAAATATAATTTGAAGGAAGATTTTGTTTTACGAGGCTTAGGGCTTGATTTTAGTTGTTTATGTAGGAATTATGTCAATATGTTGTGGTGTTGTCCTCGTAAAGCTCGCTATGACCAGCTGTGTGTGTATGTCCGGCGGGAGGGCGGCTGTGCCTGCTACATACCTCACCCCGCGCGCACGCCCGCACCTAACGGCGATTGTGTCTGCAAACAACAACGATCGGTGTTATTTCCTCGTTTCAGGCTTGATATAAAACAATCGACGATAATGCAAGACTTGTCACTTGTTGTCATTAACATAACATGTAGTGGGTTATTAGTCTTACCACTAGTAGCAAGATAAAAATAATATCATAACTGGGAAGTAGCCAGGAGTAGTATTAAAAGCTACGCTGACGGAGTCTGAGAATATGGGGGAATTGACTACTTTTAGTTTTTCAGTGGATGGAATTGCAAAGCAGGCAGTTCCCACATGAAAATATCTTCAAGGAGGCAGTAGGCGTCGGGGAGGATAGTGCCCTGGAATATTTATAGAAGGCGTCGGGGAGGCTAGTACCCTGGAGAAGGCGTCGGAGAGGCTAGTGCCCCGAGGAAGGCGTCGGGGAGGCTAGTGCCTTGAGGAAGGCGTCGGGGAGGCTAGTGCCCCGAGGAAGGCGTCGGGGAGGCTAGTGCCTTGAGGAAGGCGTCGGGGAGGCTAGTGCCCCGAGGAAGGCTTCGGGGAGGCTAGTGCCCCGAAGAAGGCTTCGGGGAGGCTAGTGCCCCGAGGAAGGCTTCGGGGAGGCTAGTGCCCCGAGGAAGGCTTCGGGGAGGCTAGTGCCCCGAGGAAGGCTTCGGGGAGGCTAGTGCCCCGAGGAAGGCTTCGGGGAGGCTAGTGCCCCGAGGAAGGCGTCGGGGAGGCTAGTGCCTTGAGGAAAGCGTCGGGGAGGCTAGTGCCCCGAGGAAGGCGTCGGAGAGGCTAGTGCCCCGAGGAAGGCGTCGGGGAGGCTAGTGCCCGACGAAGGCGTCGGGGAGGCTTAGTGCCCCGAGGAAGGCTTCGGGGAGGCTAGTGCCCCGAGGAAGGCGTCGGGGAGGCTAGTGCCCGAGGAAGGCGTCGGGTAGGCTTAGTGCCCCGAGGAAGGCTTCGGGGAGGCTAGTGCCCCGAGGAAGGCGTCGGGGAGGCTTAGTGCCCCGAGGAAGGCGTGGAGGAGGCAGCGGTGTACGCTCCCGCTAGCAGGTGGTGTGTGTGCTCACCAGTGCGTGCGTGCGGCATCACTTGCAGCAGGAGCTCGCGCGCGGCTGCTCGGCCTCGCCCAGCCGCCGCGCGCCCGCCGCGCCCGCGCCGCCGCCCTCGCTCTTTGGTAACTTGTTCGCTGCGGAACCACACATACAGGTTACAGAAACCATTCAACAATAACAACTACTGGCATCCCTCGCAACAAAGTCTGAAATAAATTTCACACGTTGTGGCGAGGGATGCCTTTGACGAAACTTTAACAAACACCATCACTACGATGGATGTCTGGACACAAAACATCAGAAAACATCAAGTAGATAGAGCGAATTAAAGTTCAGGAGTAGGAAAGTTCAGGCTAATGAAGTAATTTTTTCGCACGATTTGCACGTAATTGTGACATCATACGCCATTACAAATCGTCGTGAGCCTTGTGCCTGAGTTCCCCATTAAAGATAAATAAGACGGTTGCATCGACTCACCGATAGCTAAGAATATGTCGTTAACGTTCATGGCGGTCTTGGCGCTGGTCTCCATGAAGAGCAGGCCGTTCTCGTCGGCGTAGGCCTGCGCCTCTTCGAACTCGACCATACGCTTGGCAGCCAGGTCGCTCTTGTTGCCCGCCAGAGCTATCACTATGGACGGCGACGCTTGCCGCTGGAGCTCCTTCACCCAGTTCTTGGCGCGCCCGAATGTGTCCTGGAACATTTAAATTATTGGATTGTTATATATGTTTGGTCATACATTTTGTGTCGACTGATTAATTTAATAACAATTATTAATTTATTGGTTGATCCCCCATTTATTAAGCTTTTCTAGAGTTGTATATATCTCACATCAAATTAAATCAGTTCGGTTTTTTTTTTATTTGGTTATTTTACATTTGCAAATTTGTACCAGGGGAAAGGTTGATTTGTAAGCATTTCCTTTGTCAGAATATATATTATTTAAAAAAATGTGAATGTCTTCAAATACATTTCATGAGTCCTCAGGCTTTCAAACAGCCTCAGATTTACATATAAGTACCAAACAGAGGCATGTAACTTCCTTTCCTTAATCATTTAAACGTTTAAAACATAACTGTGACTAGTATAAACCCAGTTACTTTGCATACGCCGCCGTACAAGTTAAATTAACCATATAATATAAGAATAGTATTACAAAGAGTTGAAGCACAAAGATGAATAGTGGAGGAATTAAAAATAACGCGTTTGTATCGATTTCCGGAGGCTTGTATGAATGGAGCGTGGGCAACACACGCAAGTCTGCGAAGACCGATAACGTCCGTACACTCGAGTGCAGAAGCTTGCACGTGGAGAAACTTATATTACTTTTTAGAGACAAATAAATAAAACAATCCATATTAAATTTATAAATGCGACTACATCTATCCGTTACGCTTTAACGGCTAAACCACACAACCGATTGTGATGAAATTTGGTATGGCATAGCTTAACTCCAAAAAGAGAACATAGGTTTATTTTTGCCGCGATAAACGATACACACATGAGCGAAGCCATTGACGAAAGCTAGTAAATCAAATATTACAATAACAACGTAGACAGAGATACTAGGAAAGTCATTTCGCCAAACGACTTGTTTCTATAAGATAACAAACAAACATTAATTATACAGAACAGTCTATAAAAGTAATCCCGATATGAATAATGAACATACGCACATATTTAATGTACATAGTGTGTACAGTTATGTTATCTATGTCGGTCTGTACCGGCGCCCTTGAACTCGCGAAGACTTACGCGTATAATACCATTTGCCGAGCACAATATTGACCGCAACCAAAATAGTGTGATGACGACTGCGAGGTGGGTAGAGTGACGTGATTTCAATACTTATCGAGAGAAACAAGTGGAAACGAAATACAAAAAAAAGTTGCAAAATTTTCCATGATACTACACCAGGCCAAACAATTTCCTTACTGTATTTACGTGATTTTAGCAAAAATTTTGGTAACGAAAGAAAGAATACTCGTATTTTTATGTTATTCTCATAATGTCTTTATTTTGAAAATCTGTGGGAATGACACTTAAAAAGGATCCTATATGGAGCAGCTTGCTGACGGGTTGTAAATGATGTTGATGATGATTCAAAATAAAGTCCATATGACGGCGATATAACTAAGGTTTAAAATAGGGTCTAGGAAAAAGACTGGACCTAAACAAGAATGGAATGCGCTAATACAGAACATGTGTAACCCACACGGATTAACATAGTAAATATCGCGATTGTAGATAGCGTCGCGGAATGTTCGCGATTGAATCATATCGTCTGCTAGTCTCGTTAGATAACCTGCTTTGTCAGCTGCACCTGCTTACAATGTTCAAATGTTTACAATAACTTTACAATGAGTAAAATTATAAGAAGTGAAGGTTGGACTGTTTATGATATGAGAAAGAAAGGAGTGAAGCTAAGGTAACTAGTAAAGACGAATGGAATCTAAAAACGAGACACCAAACTATTGAAAACGGCAGGAAGATAAAAAGCGTTAGAATGAATTCGGAAGGTGCTGTGGCGTAACTTGAGAGAAACGCGACGCCAAGTCCAGCAGTGAATTATTACTTATACGTTGAGATGTTTGATTAGACATAGGCATATTCCAAGTTAAGTTCCAAGCAAGAGTCTGGACAAAATGTCAACACAAACGAACATAGACCAACCCTGGCTCGAAAACAGTGTGACCGTGCCAAAACATTTGTAGCAATATTATGTTACAACTTAAAGGTCGAAAGTTGAACACCTTTGAACTACAACAGTCAGGATGAGTGCTTATCTGCAGCAGACGTCTGCTACAGTCGAACTGTTTATAAGAGATAGTGCGTGTGGGCGGAATCGGGTCGTATCGCGCTGTTCTGACGATTCAAATATTGTATGTGTTCTTGATATACAAGACTGGTAGATTACATAGACGGGGAAATTCAGATCGTGTAGCTGGTTAAAGGAACTGCTCTTCTGTAAGACAGTTAAAGAGGAGAATTGTGATGAAGTCCAGAGACATTGGCTCATATAAAAAGACAATGACTTGAAATAACAAATAAAGGAAACTCGGGTGATTGATGTAAAAAATACACCACAAGGTTTAAAACCAAACGAGGCACTACTTCTGACGTTACAGAACAGTATCAAGGCATATTTTTATTATTTTTTATTGGCCCTATTCCATTTTCAAGAGTTGTTTAACGCGTTGTTCGATACACACCGAATATTACAAAACAAATAGTATGTAACAATGATACGCATATAATACGGGGCACAGCGAGGGATCGTGTCGTATAATTGTTATCTGATAACCGTCTGAATTATCAGCCCGAGGTTATAATACATTTGTACAGTGTACCACTGACTTATACACCTGTACGCTGGAAGAAAAGAAATCATTTTTGTAAATATATGTCCGTAAACGAAGTGCTCGAGCAGTTAGTCACTGATCAAAGTACACCGACTCCACGATGATGACCACTCTCGCGCGTCACGTGTGCCCACACCACCTTACTTTTTGTTTTGTCCAACAATCGCAGCTTCAAGCAGTCTATAGAACGTTGAAGTTTATAGTTCATTATAGTCTCAGCTTAAGGCAGTCCGTTAGCGCGCGGCCTATGAATGGTAAATGCCACATTTTTCCTGACAAACGGAAACTACTTTGAACTCTGATTTAGGTTTTTGGAAAATTGTTAGTGTCAAGTAATCTATGCTCGTTCTTAATCGG
The DNA here is from genome assembly GCA_905475315.1 of Autographa pulchrina. Classification (NCBI taxonomy): domain Eukaryota; kingdom Metazoa; phylum Arthropoda; class Insecta; order Lepidoptera; family Noctuidae; genus Autographa; species Autographa pulchrina. The sequence continues at coordinate 13,864,072 of FR997765.1, read as the reverse complement.
TACGAGAAGGGGCGTTTTCCCTGCAGAGGGACACTAACAGATTGAATCTTTATTTTATTTCAAATCGTATTTTCAATCTTAGGAAGAGAGCCTAGTTCTAAGAAAAATATTTTTATATAATATCCTGGAGAGTATAATAATGATTCACTTATCAGTCAATTGTTGAACATTACATGTAATACGGCACAAAGCTATAACTTATCAGGCAGAATGATTGATGAACTGCATTCAGGACATTACGAGAAGAAAAATACCATTTATTATATCGTCCCCAATGTATCGTCGTTTGACGGGCCTGTTGGTCTAGTGGTTAGTGACCCTGACTGCTATACCGGAGGTCGTGGGTTCGATTCCCACCCAGGACAAATGTTTGTGTGATGAGCACGATCATTTGTTCTGGTTGTCTGGGTGTAATTTATCTATTATATGTATGTATTTAGAAATATATAAGTATGTTTATCAGTTGCCTGGTTACCATAACACAAGCTCTGCTTAGCTTGGGATCAGATAACCGTGTGTGAGTTGTCGCGGAATATTATTATTATTATTATATTATCGTCGTTTTATTGATTACTTCACAGTTCACTGCAGCGTATAGGATCGGAGGGGGTCTAATAGAGTTACAAGGAAATCCAATTTCATCTCAATTCCTATGATTAGTAACTTATCTAGCGGAAGCTACGAGAAATAGTTGGCTCGATAAGATGTTTACTTATTCAATAGACATTGGTCGCTTTAAATAGAGGTAGTTTTTGATAGGCAGTGATACCGTTGTGAATCATGAAATGGAATTATCTGATAAATATATGCCTACTACACCAAAAAATAAGTCTTTAAAAAAAGGGATTTCCTATACCCTACAGCGACAGAGAGAAAATTAGCGATAGAATGCATTAGTTTTTTTTTCTTCGTTAATTTAGCATTACTATTTACCGCTTCCCGATTTGATAAGTCCAATTTTTTATACTTTTCTCTTTATAAGGATTAAATTTAATATATTTGCGGTCAATGTCACTAAACTTATTACTGTTGCTGCATATATCGTGAAAAACGTGTTATAATCCAATTCGTAGGTTTCGTGCTTTGAGCTCCGATGCCGCTGTAAGGACTACGCCCATTAGCGTGTAACAACTGATTTACGTTTATAACCAATATTTATTAGATTTTTATTTTCTGATGCAAAGTTCCCACTTCTCCATTTTGCATTCACTTTTACCTCTCTTTTGAACTAAAAATAGCGCGGTTTTTCCCTTTCCCCTTTTTGTGTAAATAAAGTCGTATTTAGCGGAATTTAAACAATATTATCCTAAAAATATGACCATTTCAGTGAAGAAATACGTCATAAGGAAAATTCACTGCACATTCATTCACTCACACAATTATGAGCGCAATAAGACAGAAAACAATGACGATTCGCCATTATTTTTGTCATCATGCTTTATGTGTGATGCAACAGTGATTGAAAACTTGGGAGAATTACTATCACTTAATTGTTCTACAACCGAATACTATCATTCAAGATCATTATACCAGGTAAAAAAATAATTATACAGGTTTTTTTTTCCATACAAATCAAGACCAACTGACATAAGTCAGGAACGCATTCTCTCAGCGGCTATATCATAGTCTGTTTTCAACCAACTTCAAAAAAAGGAGGAGGTTCTCAATTCGGCTGTATTTTTTTATACCTCTTACTTTTTATCATAAGCATTATTTTTCGTGTTACGATCAAATGTGCGCATACCTTAAATAACTGAAACAAAACTGTTACATTAGTTGCTAAGTGGTGCGCAAACATTGTCGACCTTTGCCTATTGACCATGCTCAACAAATTCTACCGTAGTTTTAGTCAAGGTAAAAATATCATTTGCTACCATTGAGCTATTGTTGTAGTGATATTGACATACTTTTTGCCCATATTTAAAGAATTGTAACAAAATTGATTTTTTTGGTTTTTATTTTCGGTTTTACTCATAATGATTGGTAATAGAACTTTTTGGTAAAGAAAAACTAAATTAGCTATGCTTTTCTGAAGTGCCTCTTAGTGTTATATCTACATAAATGAAAATAGCAAGTTGTTTATGTGTAAGTATATTACTTGAAAACGGATAAACCGACTTAGCGAATATTTTATTGTTTTAAAATGTTTTTATTAATCTAAATGAGGACTTTATAAAAAAAAAAGTCGGACAGTTTGGTAGGGAATCTTTGAATTTGAAAACTGAAAGTCGGTTTTATATGTAGGCCAAGTTTTTTTTTAATGTTTTGCAGCGCTGAACATCTGAATGGTTAGAAAATTATTTTGTATACAGTACGTTACAGAGATATTTCAGTATTGTTATGTAAAGTTATTTCTATATTTTTAGCTGACGGCAGAGGCTAAGCTAGTTTATTGGTTTCCCGCACGGAACGATATAATATTTGTATGACCTACAGACGTTTGTGTCATGTGGTGAGTGTATTACAGAAAGCCCGACGTACATGGACTTTCAGCTTTATAAAATAGCTTTTAAGAGTGTCAAACACTTTTTAACCAACTTCAAAAAGGAGGAGGTACTCAATTCGCCAATTTGGTTTTTTTTTGTTTGTTTCAGAACTTTTGACTGGGTGAACCGATTATGATGATTCTTTTTTTATTTGAAAGCTGGTGCTTCCCGTGTGGTCCCATTTTTGATCTAGTTATGACAGTGGGATCCATAAGAAATAAATATAAGACTTATTTGAAGTCGGTTTTTTTTTGTTAAATTATATTTTAGACTTTTCTTGTGGATTTGGCAAGGTTTAGCTATAGTTAGGTTTTTTAAAAACATACCTTCAACATAGCATAATGCAGCGACTTGTACTGCCAAGAATGGTGATAGCTATCTAAAGAAGTTATTATACAAGATAGGCATATCAACAGAACACCCACATTTCCTTAATGAAACAGTTTTGGTAATATTTTAAACTATTGCTTCAGTATTATGTTGGTGAGTCATCCATTAGTCTATAATAAAAAAAATATTATCCTTGTTTAAAAATTAAGTTCTACGATAATCAGTGTTAAAAACCATCGCTTCGATATTTATTTTATTGAGTCATCCATTAAAGTCTATAATAATAATAAAAAATATCCTTGTTTGGTAATTAAGTTCTATAATAATCAGTGTTAAAAACTATTGATAATAAAACGCTGACCTTGCAAGGGTAAATAACCTTTTCCGCATACCAGGAAAAATCCGGTTGACGGAAATAACTGATTATAAACAATTCAGTCGAAACTTATCAATAAACAACAGGGCTTTGGGATTTATTCAAATATCAACAAATAACTTTACTACTGCAAAGGAAACTGTTGCACTCAGAGACGTTTAATGAATACTAAACTTAAGTTAGAAATTAATGTACTCTAAGGACTACATAATAATAATAATTCCAGCCTATAAACGTCCCACTGCTGGGCACAGGCCTCTTCCCATATAGAGAAGGCACGAGCATTGATCACCACGCTTGCTCTCTGCGGATTGGCGATTTCAGATCCCAATTTCAGAATCCAGGTTTCCTCACGATGTTTTCCTTCACCGTGAGTCAGAAGTGTCTTAGAATAATTAAAGGACTACAATTTTAGTAAAAAACAAAAAATATATACCTAAAGCTGGAGTAAATGAATATGCGTAATGGCTTAATGGTTACTTTACTTAAAAAGTGATGTACTGTACGGAGTACACTTTTAAAAGGAAACAAAATAAAAAAAACTGGCCAAGTGAGAATCGGACTCGCGCACGAAGGGTTCCGTACCACCGTCGTATGAGAGCCCCCCTTAAATATTCATTTTATGTGGTTTTTAGTATATGTTGTTATAGCGGCAACGGAAATACATCATTTGTGAAAATTTCAGCTTTCTAGCTATCACGGTTTATGAGGTACAGCCTGGAGACAGACAGACGGACAGACAGACAGCGGAGTCTTAGTAATAGGGTCCCGTTTTACCCTTTGGGTACGGAACCCTAAAAAGATACTAAAAAAGTATTTTTTGGGATAGGTGCATAAGTGTATGCACCTATCCCAAAAAATACTACAATATACTTAAAGTTGGAGTAAATGGGTACGTGTAATGTGAAATGTGAATGATTCTAGATCGGAACGTATTATAAGTTTAGCTTCTCTTTACTCGAAGGTCGGTCTTCACGGGATATGCAATCTCAAGGCTGCTCAGCATCCGAGCTCATTTGATCGCTTTGTCTTATCTACGGTGCTTCGCCGCTTTCATTTACATGGATTTTCTAGACTAAGACTAAGCTGATTTTTTAACATTCGTTTTGAAATTTTCTTTGCGGAACTGTAGTTTTCTTATGCGCGGATCCTAATTGTATCGTTTTTGTATTTAGGATGGTGTAATCGCACTCAGTCTTACTAAAGGTCATTGGGCATAATCTGACCCGGTTTGGGAAATTTTGTGGACAGAAACCAAACCAGATTAAAATTTTGAAGTTATACCCCACTTTTAATTTCATGTACCCACATTAATGCAGCCCATACTTTCTCGTAAACTAGAGACATTAATCTTCACCTTACTTTGTTTCTGTACAGCGTGGGTATAGTTTCCATACTAATGTGCCCATTGACCTTTTAAATAATAAATACCTACAAATATATATAACAAACTAGCTGATAAACTAACCGTACTGCGCCAATCGATAAATAAAAGCCTAAACTTGTTTTTTTTTTTTTTAATTCCGAGCATTTTCATGTTTATTCACCTTTTAAACCTTCTCTGTACTTCCTCAAATAATTCAATACCAAAATTAGCCAAATCGGTCCAGCCATTCTCGAGTTTTAGCGGGACTAACGAACAGCAATTCATTTTTATATAGATAGATATACTATCCTATAGTCTAGCGTTGTAACTGAATAGTTAAGCAAACAAAATTGTCATATTCTATTGATTATTATAATAAATCGTCCACTAAAAAGGCAATAACAGCGTACCTTTAATTTTCAGCGCAATTAAGATAAGTGTTCCTTTAATGTGTCCGAAATGCTATTAGTCGCACAAGACTCGGCATTAATTAAATAATCAATACTGAAACTGGACAACTGTCCACACAATCTAAGTGTATTTCCCTTTTACCAATGAAATCATTATTATTTAAATAGCAAATGGGATCCATCGGTACTAAATAAAATTGGATCCAAAAGTGGGATCCATCGAAAATAGACGGTCAATGAACCAACCAATTATAGTTCCTTAAAAAAACTTGCGTAATTTTCGCTGGTTGTAAAATGTATTAGTTAAAAGGTAAACTGGAAGCACAATTAAGCTACTTTTTTTTTATCACGGTGTCTTGTGTAAATTATTGATTTAATAAGAGTAGATTTGATAATAGTTTACCTGATTAGTAATATCATATACGACGATGGCCGCTTGCGCGCCCCTGTAGTACATTGGTGCTAAGCTGTGATACCTGTAAGAAAATATTGTTATTTAATATATAATCGCATATCTGACTGGAGATCATTAGATACTAATGCTTACATACTTAATACTCGCAATTTTAATTATACGAAACTGATATTAAAGTCCAGAATGGACCAGAGAACTCTATATTTAAGCCAAACCAAACTAGTATGAAAGAACGAAAGAAATTCTGTCTGACAGTCTGATACGCTTTCACCACTAAACCGCTGTCCCGATTTTGATGAAACTTGGTATAGGTTATACTTATCCCAAGAGAGGATATAAGCTATTTTTTGTTTGAAACCGACATTCGCGCGTGGGGCGCCAGGAGCTAAAGCTAGTCTACCATAAATAATGCACACAGATGACCTTACAAAGTAACTTTTCATAGCAACGACACGGTATTTCACTCGTTACGATTCAAGGCCTATTGCTGCAATCCGACTCGGAATTTTCCTTAAGTCTGCATTTTTGGAGACGTTCCTCTTGTCATTGTTGTGTTAGGTAATAAAACTAAGTTAAAGATAATGATTGTAGAGTCATTATGTGACTTGTGTCTTATTACAAGCGAGTAAATTGAAAACTACTAGACCCTATAGGACACTAAATTATCATTATAAAGCATAATTAACCGCTACATTAATTTTCAATTCAGATGTATTTTCATAAGTTTTTTTTTTTTCAATGTTTGTTCACAATCATGCCCAGACTATCCGTCTTGTATTCTTAAGTGAAGGGCAACGCAGTAGATCGATAATAACTGATACCTACCATAATAAGTAGCACACACACATAAGCGTAGACCAATCAAATCAGCAGTCAAATTATAATTATCAACTAAACAAAGTGTTAAGTTTGATGCTTTTTATAATCATTTAAATTATTAGTTTTTATTAAATAAATTATCGATCAAAATAATTTCAGCTAATAAAAACGTCATTTTGTACCCTTTTTGACATGCATAAATACATGCTAGATTGAGATCTAAGAGTAGTTCTCAGTGCAAAGTACACTCCAACTACAAATGTCTGTTTCCACATCTGCTAACAGTATATTAAATACTGATAATTATAATAATTAAAAAAAAAACCTATTCACATATTGCCCCAATTAAATTAGGGAAAGGACAGGAACAAGATATTTTTTTTGTGGTGGAGATAGAGAACTATGAAAAGACTTGGACTAGGGTGGCCTTTGCGCAGACATAGGGCTAGTTTAACATACAATTCTAAAAAAAAAAAACCGACTTAAAATAAGTCTTATATTTATTTCTTATGGATCCCACTGTCAAAACTGGACTAAAATAAAATGGGACCACATGGGAAGCGCCAGCTTTCAAATAAAAAAATAATCATAAAAATCGGTTCATCGAGTCAAAAGTTCTGAGGTAAAAAAACAAAAAAAATACAGGAGGAGGTATACAATTTGACATTGTATACCTCCTCCTTTTTTGAAGTCGGTTAAAAAATATAAATTGTTAGTGTAACTTTATAATAGTGTAAGGTTTAGGGCTGTTACCTTTCCTGTCCCGCCGTATCCCAGATCTCGAACTTGACGGTGGTGTCATCGAGACAGACGGTCTGCGTGAGGAAGGCGGCGCCGATCGTGCTCTCCTGGTACTCGTGGAACTGGCCCTTCACGAAGCGCAGCACCAGCGACGACTTGCCCACCGCCGACTCGCCGAGCAGCACCAGCTTGAACTGGCACACCTTCGTCTGGGGAGCGCCGTTCGGACGCTGAGCCGCACCGCTCCTGTTTGTCGCCATCGCCTGCAGACATACGTGACGTTACAACATCTGCTAGTGACTACATCAACCACTACGACAAACTATTGGCACATTAATAAATCTTGGATGAAACATTTGAAAAATATTTAGTTGCACGGATTAGGTTACGTAGTACTCAGTGACAAGCCTAGCTCACCTAGTGAGTTCCTAGAGGCAAAACTAGCAAAATCGCATTCCTAGAAAACGCTAGCAAGATGACGTCGATTGCCGTTTCTCGGATTAGTGGGAAAAGGCTGAAGGCATAAGAGAAGGCGAAATCAAGGGAAATCTATATGATTATAGAATCATTACAAGAGTGCCCTATTTATTTTGTTTTGTTTACATTTCGTTCCAAGCATCGTCGAACAAGGTACGTACAGTACACCGGTACACAACAAGGTGCAACATTCTTATACTACGTAAAAACTGGTCTTAGCCTATTCATTTACACAGTAATAACGTCGTCCTTGACCAGTAAACAGCTCACATAATTCTACAAGCTAACCTTGATACGTTGGCATAAAAATTACAGTAACTTTTTATGCCATCCTTAAGCTAAGTCCTAAGCTAACGAATTTAATTAAAACAGTTGAATAAGGGCTATCATCACGCCTCACGCATATTTTTGAAGTAGGCTGAAGACAGGCGGAGCCTGTGGATTTTATATACCTACCTATGGATAAGTCACGTAAATGACACTGACTAGGTCTTCTGTGTGAGAATGCTAGGAAGGCTCCGAATGATAGTTTTTGCTATCTCGGATCTAGCACAGAAACTTGTATAGAACTTCAAAGGGATAGCAAACGAAAGCAGAATAGACAAGATGAAGCGAACTTTTTTAACTATCTGTTGTACATACAATCACGTTGGAATCGAACTGACACTGTTTATATAATAATTTTAAACTTTATTACAAAAAACAGCCTCTGTGGTATGTAATCCTCTAGCTGTCTGAAAATCTAAGTTTCATAGCCTCTAAACTAATTTATGTTGAAAACTATGTAATAATATCCTTCATGATGAAACTCCTACTATATCTAATACACACATAGCAACAGACAAATCAGAAAACACATGTCCGTCATTGGTAAATCCATTGTCACACGATTGACGATAAGAGATATTTGTATGGGGCGTCGAACGACTCGTTGACAGAAATCCTGACCTTGAGACCATCCATTGTTTGTTTAATTATGTTTTTTTCGAGAGCAGTTTCCTGATTAGCCCGAATCAAGCCTTTGTCATAAGTTTAAAAGTTGGTCGGTGAATCATTAAGTCCTTCCTCCTTATTTTTCTTAGTCATATCCATACTTTCAAAAAGGCGTACGTATGTCTGTCCATCTGTCAAGCTTTCACAGTTAAACCGCTGAACTGATTTTAATAAAACTTGGTAAGTATGTGGTATGCTTGGATCCCAAGAAAATAAGATACACGATAACAGAAAAAAATGGGGTTTTTAAAAGAGTAACCTATGGAGTAACCAACGACTGCCTCGTTGGCCTAGTAGCGCTAAGCGCAACTGCTACGCTAGAGGTCTTGGGTTCAATTCCCAAGTCGACCAAGGTGTTATTGGGTTTTTCTATGAAATTCTCAGTAGCAGGTCGGAGTTTGGATTTGTGCCCGGTTAGTGGCAATAGGCTCGCCCCCTTTTACATGGGACCCTAAACATACTGGCGAACTGTGGGTGTACATTGGTATACCTCTGCCTAACCCTTCGGGGATACAGGCGTGATGGTATGTTATGTATGTTACCTATGTTAAAAGAGCTTGAAAAGGCCTATTTGAAAAAAAAATGATTTTGCTACTTTTTGCCACGATAACCGGCACCTAACGCAGGCGTAGCAAAAAAACTAGTTTATTTTAAATTTTATTAGACCATTGGGTCTAATAAAATTGTTTTACCTATATATAAAATGAAACGTAAAGACTAGACTATGTATTAAACTATCCGCTACTTATGCAAATATTTCCGATACGTGATTCTATGCTACACAAAATCACTTTCTCCATTACAATATTAGTATAGACATCCTAAACGAAACCATATATGAACGAAATCCTACACGTTCACGTACTGTGTACACCTGGGGCGCGATTCCGCTATTTTAAAGTCAGTGGGTGGCAGATTAATGAACGTTCAGTGTACTTGTTATTGTGCCTATTTTTCGTATTCAGATAGTTTTAGTTTAATGACAAATGTACATTCACTTGCCACTGTTGCCATTGTGGGATTGCCATTAACTGTTAATTGTAGGCTTATCTGAATACGAAAATTAGGCACAATCACAAGTACACTGGAACGTTAATTAACTTGCCACCCACTGACTTTAAAATAGCGGAATCGCGCACCTGATATTTATATTGTTTGTGCGAATAATACTTTGTTTGCAAATCCTAGCCGACAACAAAGAAAACTCGGCGAAGATGGCAGGAGGAAAGTCATTGACTTTTAATTGCCACTCTCTTTCCCACAATAACAATATGGCGTTTAAGATAGCGTTATCAAACAAAATAATGTCCTACTGACACAAAATACATTGAAAATGAAAAACGTTGCAACAAAGAAATGCTTTCTAAGACTTAATGTTATCGTGTGAACCTGCTTTAGTCACCAGAGTTTAAGCATACTTTACTACGTATAATCATCATTTCATCTCCCGAGCCTTTTCCCAACTTTGTTGGAGTCGGCTACCAGTCATACCGGATTCAGCTGAATACCGTATTTTACATGGAGCGACTGCCAATCTGACTTCCACAACCCATTTTACTGGAAAACACAGTACCCATAGTAAGACTGGTTGTCAGAATTGACTTAACGACTGCCAAAGATCTATGTATGACAGCCGGGACCTACTGTTTAAGGTGCTTTCCGAAACACGGAGGGGTCTCGGTATGTTATAAATGGTCATCCATCCACGGACCAACCGCGGCGAGCGCGGCTTAACCCGTATTATCGGTCAAACCGTACGGCTTACACTTAGCCACGAGCCCCTCAACTTTACTACGTATAATGTACCTAGTTAATTTAATATTGACTAATGACTGTTATTAGTTGTTGATTTAATGACGTATTCAAGGACGCGACTGACCTACCGTCTACAGACGATAAAAATAACGTGACGTAAGCAGACTTTATTTTGGACTAATAATAATCGTTTTTTTTATGTGAATTGGTGGATTTAGGTCAAAGACCTGTCGCCAGTCCTTGCCTGAATCTGACAAAAGAAAAACCAGTTTTGCACATATCTATACTAATGTTATAAAGAGGTAGTTAAAAGTGAGACAAAGCTATCGCATGATGTTATGGAGAATAATTAACTAAAATACTACAAAATCATAGAATTTTGAAATGGAACTAAATAAAATAATATAAAACTATCCAAGTAACATTTAAAAATGCGCAATTATCAATACTAATATAATCTTAAGTATTTGCTATATGAATACAATATAACTATCTTGTTTTCGTGCTTGACAGATGGGTACTATGAACTCAGAAAAAAGTTGTATTGTAACATTGGTTCCATGTTATGATCCCTGGTGTAAGAATACAAAAGCAGGGTTAGAAAATCCAGTCACTCTGGTTTAACAAAAAACTAATATTTACAATTATTGCATAATTAAGGACTATTTTAAAAGATTTAATCACTAATTTTAATGAAATGAATATTAGCAAAATGTTTGACACAGGTACAAAGCACTATTACTTTACTATTTTATTAATATCTTATAGAAAACTTGAGAAAACCCTTTAATCTAGCCTTGTCTTTTTTTACCTTTGTTATTGGCAGTTTATTCTCAGTTATTATAAAATGGCTGGTTTTTTTATGAGTTCAAAGTGCATTACTATAAGCTTTCACTTTTCTATCTTACACAAGATTGTGCAAATACAACTAAACTAGCTAACGCCCGCGGGTCCGCCCGCGTGAGTATGGGTTATTGCGGCAAAAAGTATCATACATCCATTCTTAGGATTTAAGCTTACCCCATATCAAGTTAAATCAAAAAATGATCAGCAGTTAAGCCGTCAAAGTGTAACAGACAGACAAGATTAACTTTTGTATTTGTAATATTAATATGAATCTCACAATCAATAAGAACAGGAAAATTATGTTTTCAAGAATTCTAACACTTGTAACTGTAATCTGTAAGTCAGTTGAAATGCGCTATCAATCAGAAATAATGATGTTTATACATTACATAATGTTATGGCTTGAAATACCCATGTTATGTAAACATACACTTGTCTTGGTACTATTCTGTTCTAGCATTGTACATAGAACTACATAATAAGTACTTAATCAATTCAAGTTACAGTTTAATGTAGCAAATATAAAGAGAAAATTATTTTAATAAAATTAATTTTTAGTTTTAGTTTAAATTCTGATCTGTTGCATTAGGACAAACTATTTTGTAATTATAGGTTAAGTTGATAAATAAATAAATAAAATAAAATAAATAAATAAATTTTCTTTAATATTATTTTCATTGAACAAGTTAGTAAGAGCCAGCACTCAGATACATTAATACATACTTAGGGGATTGTAGAGTCAGACTTCTCTTCTCTTCACTAATACTTGACTTACTTAAATCACTACTAAGGAATCCTTATCCCCATCTCTGAGTATGCCATTAAGATGCTTCAGGATCTTATTTATCAGAATACTAATATTCATATAAGCACTTTTCCCATACAAGGTTTCCCATAACTGGTTGTACTCTTGTAAACAAGGCCCATTTTTTTAACACCTAACAAAGTGAAAACAAATAACAATATGACTCAATTTGACTTTTTTTCTCATAATAGTTACAAGCACACTTTCTTACAACTGCATTTATTAATTTCTACACTATGTCATGTGGCAGAACACGGTATGACCTGTGCCTTACACACTGAATATTGGCTATTGTCAGTGTCACTTTTATTTTCATTAACACTGCTCTGTTACAATAAGAAACACTTGTGTCACCATTTATGGCCACTTATTTTTAATATAGATTTATAGGTACAACAATAATTATGCGTGACCTTCATGTTTATTGAAACTTAATATTACAACTTTCATGTATAATTTAATTACTACCTACATTTCTTTAAAGAAATAAACATCATAAAGAAAAGTTTTTTATTTGTTTTATTCATAGAGGCACTTATCTCTGTGGCTTATTAATCATAGATAATGAACTTAAATTCATATTTACACAAGGACAGGTTGTCTTGTATGTTTAATGAATCAATTTAATTAGAACTAACACCATGCTCATAATAAAAAAAGTCACTAACTGCTATAGACTGTTATGATTTATCTTTTGTTCTTTTCACAGAAAATAATCATTACACTAAACTTGTTCTGGAAATTTTTATGGATAAAAATGAGAACACATAATTATTATTTTCATAACTTTAAATACACTTGTCTTATGAATGTATGATGTTTTTCATTATTGTTTGTTTTTTTTTTAATTTTAGTACTTACCAGATAAAAGTCCTACAAATACACAATTAGACACCATTGACAAGGATTATAATTACTATCAACTTAATGATTAATCACCCATGCACACAAAAAAAAAGAATCCAACTTGTTGTTTTTTCTAATCAAACCTTGAGGCTTGAGAACTACGAAAGCGACTGTAATAAAGACTCGCTTAAAACGGTAAACAAGAATTTGTTATCTCCACGTCCGTATCGTCGCGAAATCACAAAGAAACAAAAGGTATTAACAATGACACTATCACAAGTATTCGGCGCAGTTCACCAGACTACATAATATAATTTCTAGATCAATTTATCTGTCGCGCACCAAAAACGTGTCTGTTATGATGATGACTAACCGCTTATGCTCGTATCACAACGTTTCCTTCGACTCCGATGATTAAAAATTACCTATAGACGCCCTCATCGGAATCAGCTGTATGTCATAAAGCACTCGACGTAGGCATCTACGCCTCCCATCACTTGACCCGCAGACTATTGTGCAGTACAATACACATATTCTTCTCGTTTCATCAACACTCTTAACAATATTCGATAAAATGACGCATTTACTTGATTATAAGGATATGAAAGACGTACCCTCCCTGTTATTATACTGCTGTTTTGCACTTTTCCTCAGGCGACAGATCCTCACGAGGTCGCCGTGTCGCCGAAAATATCATTAATTACACACTTTAATGAATAAAATCATTAATTTTAAATGCTAAACTGGAAAATCTAGCACAGAAATGCAAAATGACCACGAACAAACATGGAAGCGAGAGAGCGAGCGAGACGTTTCATTTCACAAAAAAAAAACTGTTTATGGTTTCGTTATACGTCATTTTTAAGAAAAATCACTTGCTTGTTTATGATATTTTTGCATCAAACCCAAGTGCAAATTAATAAATTATCACTTTATTGCATTTCTTAAAATCTAAATCTAACCAAATCTAGTAACATGTCAGATTATATTATCTATCCAAATGCAAGTTGTTACTTTAATCCGAAAAAAAAAATTGTACATTTTAACACGTTAAACTTGTTCAGTTTCACTGTTTTCTAAAGCATTCTAAATTAACTATAATTTTTTCCTGTAATTAATTAGGGAAAATAATTACTAATATATATATTGATTTGGAAAGTTTTCCATATTTTATTTTCAACTTATTTTTATAAACAAGAACTAGTAAGTGCTTACGCGGTTTTTTTTTTATGGCAACATGAAGTCTGATTCAGCCCAATGAATTAGATATTTGGCATATGTTCTATCTTTTTACTCTGTTTCTCTTGCAGAATAATTATATTTTGCCTCCTCTTCATGTTTGGTCATCAATGGAACGCTTTTTCATTGAAGTCGATTGTCAACGTCAAAATTTCATCTGGGTTGAGTCCTCGATACATGTGGTTTATTGTGAATTGGAAATCTTTTAATAACAAAGAAATTATTTCTCATTAGAAGGTTTGTAAGATTTTTCAAAATGAAGATTACGAGATATAAAAAGGTTCAGAAATATTTGAAATTCTACTACAATAACTATGGTTTCCACCAGCCATATCAAGTATTAATCGACGGCACATTTTGTTTTACTGCTTTTAAAGTAAGTCTTCTTTTTATCAACTTAACAAAAAACTGAAAAAGACTTAGTTTTAATTACTGCTTGCATAACTATAAAAAGCTACAGAGTAACTATTTGTCTATTTCAATTCTTAATTTTCTTTCAAAGATAATATCGGGGTAAAATGGATAGTAAGTACCGTCGGAACGGTCGTCTGATCGACGTAGTGGATGAGGAGTGGAGGAATGAGCAGCTGCCGCATGAAGACATCCAGGTTCCGCTGGAGGAACTTCCTGACCCTGAGGCAGACAGCGCTGACTCTCATCTCACCTTAAAAGAACAGAGCATGCGTTGGCAGGAAAATTTCCCTGAGCCAGCAGCAGGCAGTAATTAAAACTAGGTATTCTGATTTCTAAGTTATGAGATAGAAACTCTGAAGTAGCTAAGTTCTATCAGGCAATACTAAATGTAATAGGTGGAGCACCAAGTATATTGATACTTGGTTCTCCACCTATTACAAATGGTATTGCCACAAATTGTTGTGAGAAGACCTCTCATCTCTTGTAGTGGATTAGTTTAAGCTAAGTTGATTATTTCTTTCCATAAGAACGGTCTACTTTTCTGCTTCATTTACTAGGTACCTAATTTATTTGAAAACGGCAACAACTACCAGACTATGACATGGAGTTAAATTTATACTATTTTAAATTCAATTTTATTACTGTTATTAATAAGTTGCAAATTATATTTCAGGAACAAATAAACATAAGAGAACAAATACCAAAATATTTAAACTCCCAAGCAAAATTGTTGACAACAAGATGTATAATTGTAGAGACTGAAAAAATTGCTAAAAAGGCTCATGGAGCTCTGACTATTTTGAAGCAGTATGGAATACATGAGTGTGGCCATAAAGAACCTATTTCTGGGTCTAATTGTATCTTGTCTATGATTGGTAAAAGGAATGACAAACACTACATACTGGCAACACAGGACAGAGATTTACAGGATCGGCTGAGAGAAAAAAGTGGAGTTCCACTTCTATACTTTCATAATAAAGCTCCTACATTAGAAAAGCCCTCAAAGGCAAGTTATGCTAAAGCTGGCCAGAGCTTAGAAGGGAATCCTTTCATGTTTATCACTGAAACACAAAATGAGGCATTAAAAACTATGAAAGAAGTTTTAGGAGTTGAACAAAAAGTTGAGGAACCCAAAATAATTCCCAAGAAAAAGGAACAACACAATCCCAACCCTCTGTCCTGTAAAAAGAAGAAGAAGAAACCTCTGAACAACAAGAAGACGGAAACTGTAAGTGACGGTAAAATTAGGAAAAGGAAAAAGAAAAAGTTACCAAAACATGTAAAAGAACAACTGAAAAGTGTTGCAAGTAATTAATAAATGTAGTACATAAGTTATTTCTGTATTATTTTCTACCCTACAATTTCTATAAATTGATTAGGTTTTTTTTTTCAAATTTTTTTTTTTAGAGAGCTGGCGCAGTTAGCCTCATGGAGGCTTTTACTGCTTTACCGAACTAAGTTGACAAGACATTACTAATACGCCTCCAGCCAGAAGTTTTTCAATGGATTCACATCTCATTGGTTAGCTACTTTACCGGTCGTAAAAAAACAAGGGTTATGGACAGTTTATTGATATTAAACAGTTTAATAGATTCATTTTGTTTTGAAAGGCCACCACAATTTAAGCCTGTGCGTGCCAAACGTCACAATATGAATTAGCGGCAAATTCGAGAGATACACCGTGTGGAAATGAGATACTATGTCGTAGCAATCTTCCGGTTCAAACACCTCTTCTCCGTCAGGGCTATCCTGGAAACAAAGTTTTTGTTTATTAAGATTTTATTTTCAAAGTTGGCGTCAATCTGCAACTTTGTTCCTGCTTGTTGAGAGCACCTTTCAAGAAGCGAAGGTTACGATTTGTACAAATGGATTACCTACTAAGTAAAATCGAAACAAAGTTCTAAAATGAGCCAGAAATCTATGCAAATTGCTATTTAAAAAAATTCGGGGATTCTTTTAATTTTAATCATGTCTTAGACTAGCCCTATCTACGTATACGTACGTGCTGATTGTGGATTGCGAGAAATGCATTTATGATTCATATGGTAATTGGTACTGTGCTTCCACGTCGAGCGGTCGGGAAAGTGGCTAATTTAAATGTAATATTATTATAGTACTTTTTAAGATTTCATGTGGCCTAGTTAAAAGATCGCCTCCGGACACCACATTTACCAGTCTACGTTTAGGTAGAGAACCAAGAAATAATCACCATTTCTATTTTCACATACCTCAATCGTGTGTCTTATCATAATATCTTTAAAATACTTCCACACAGCTACCGGCGACTGCCAGTAGTACCATTTAAAATACATATGAGTGTCGAGGTAGATAGTAAGAAGAACTGATAGCTTGAACGCGTTGAAATCCCTCTGGGCAGCGTAGTCTATCGTCTCCATTAGCAGGCTAATCAGGAAGTTCCTTTCAGAAACGCTGTAGTTGGCAATTATGTTCTTTTCCACTAGGAAGCAAGCTGCAGAATAATTTACAGTAGGTACCTATAGTCTATACGTCTTTTTACGGACAGAGGAACAGCTAACTTAAGTATTTAATAGATTTAAGGATAAACTGGAGGATATAATTTTTATAGGAAGTCGAGATCTAATAAGTTAATTAGCTAATTAATACATGTAAACTTTTTTCCTGTAACACATCACAAGTGTGATATACCTACCTAAAGACGAGCCATATGTTTTAATGAGTCCATGCGAACAACCAACCTAAGAAGTTCCTCAATCCTTGTATCTTATCGGCATCAGAAGCTGCGATCATGGCGACGGCGTCATCCTCAGTCATTATCGTCCCAATCAGCAGGTGAGGCCGGGGTTCCACGCCAGGTTTCCTGAAAGGCGGGGCATCGTTCTCCTTCAAGGAATGCAGGTATGATGGCGCTGAGATCTGAGTTCTGATCAGCTCGTCTTCTGAGATGATTGGTATAGCGGGGGCGGAAGCCGCTTTAATTTTAACCACCTCCTCTGATGATGAAGCAGTGCCAGCTGAGCTGGTTTTAGAATCTAAGATCGTTTCCATGATTTAAGACTGCCAAAAAGTTTTATTATTCAGTTGATGAATTGTCACAACAAATAAGTTAATTTTTGACTTGCCGTTGTGACGTGTTTATTTTATTAAAAAGGATTTATGTAATCAATCTAAAAGTTATGTTATGCCGACCATACACGCTACACTGCACATTCGACCGGCGCAAGATCGAAAATCAATTCTTTCGAGTGTGTTCTTACGGTGTACCTGTGCGTGTGTCACGTTCGTGTAGATACTCCGGTCGCCTGCGCAGGTCGTCGCGTCAGTTGTTTTCTAGTGTTTCTTTCGGACGGTTGTCTTGTAGCTCGCATCGTATTGCCACGAAAGCCACGTAATACAGCAATTAAAAATGGCGCCATCAAATTCAACCAAAAAAATCCTTGAAGATTTTATCGAACTTTATAGAAATCATCTGTCTCTGGCTTCCTTTTTTTTTTCGCTTCCTTTTCACTGTTTTTGTATCTTTTATCTTCAAAATTAAAGCAAGGCCTAGCAATGCCAGCGCGTCATCGTCCTCAGTCGATGACATCGCAAAAAGGAATGAATACCGCTATGGTACACCAGAACGTCCCCATACACGCTACCGATGTTCGGTTGACCTGCACAGATGACCTCTCAGGTAGACCGCAGCGTGTATGGCTTACATAAATGAAAGAAAAATTCCTTAGAGCATTGAAAAAGTTACCTATATGAAACTGCGGGCGATACAAAACTGCTGAATATAAGCAAAATAAATGTGATGAAGTAGTTTCCTTCAACACCATGTTTTTAAGTAACTGAAGAATATGGGTGCCGTGTCTTAACAAATGTAAAGTGAAAAGAAAAGACGTCAGACACCACATAGGAGATTAAATAAAACAGCGCACTTCAACACAATTCAAATTATTTATTTAGTGTAAATGTTCTTTC
Organism: Autographa pulchrina; assembly: GCA_905475315.1. Classification (NCBI taxonomy): domain Eukaryota; kingdom Metazoa; phylum Arthropoda; class Insecta; order Lepidoptera; family Noctuidae; genus Autographa; species Autographa pulchrina. The sequence goes on along the minus strand of FR997765.1, from coordinate 13,845,809 downwards.
ATCAGTACATATTTATTTCCAAAACAAAGGTGCGACCAGGGGCCCGAGTCTGCTATTTACATCTGCTTGAATCGTCTGAGTGGGTGGGGCTAGTGGGACCATTTTACGATAATTGGCATTCTACTAACTGTCAAAACGTCACAATTGGCCATTGGAACGATTGAGCTGCGAGTTGAGTGAATATGACCGATGGCCGGTACAATTTCGTATTCCGCTATTTTTTGACAGCAGTTGCATCATATCTATGGCTAAACATTTTTTATTTTTCATAGACAATGTGTCAATTTCAACGAAAACTTTCCTTTTTTAAAACATAATTATCCTTATTTACAAGTTTTTAATAGAAATTACATATTGTATGGGCTTTTACAATTAATTAGTATTCAAAAAACAATTAATACAATTTTTTGCAACATAAGAAACGATTATTAATAATTAGTGCCAATCGGTGTTGCCTATTAATAATTACAAAATGTTTGATACTTTAATTTTTAATTTAAATTGACAACACCGCGTCCCACTCATGCCACTCATGCTGATTGTTGTTGGCTTAACTGAATACGAAAATTAGGCACATATTGGGTTGACACTATCATCCCACTATGATCATAGTAACACGGAGTGTAAATAGCAGACTCGGGCCCCTGACAACACGAGACTTGAGGTTCGAATGCATCCGTCATACTTATACAACATAATATTTTATTTACTAGCTGTGCCGACGACTTCGTTCGCGTGGATGACGAAACTTATCAATGAGTTTTTAACCGCAAAATTAAGTTTGTTTTTTATTGTTTATACTTTTCCGGGATAAAAACTACCCAGTGTGGTGCCCAGGATAATAAAGAATAATTATACCAAGTTTCATCGTTATCGAACCGGTAGTTTTTGCGTGATACCTGAACAAACAGACAGACAAAAATTTATTTTTTTTCCAACACTTTTGTTTTCGTTGTCGGTCTAGTAACACCCCCCGCCATTTATTTTTGATATTTTCAATGTACAGAATTTTCATTTCTACAGATTTATTATAAGTATAGATTAATGCTATTTAATTAACCAGCAATCTATTTTATTATGTTTAAACTTTAAAGTGAAGAATTCACTAAGGCCGTATAACTATCGGATTAAAAAAAAAGTATTGACACATCAACAGGCCCTAAGCGAAAATAAGGTAGAGTTAAAACTAACTGTTCGCGTTCTGCATTCGAGCCTCAAGTCTTACGATGTCTGGTCGCATTTTAAGATCGCTACCGTCGTTTACCAGCCATCTTCATTGTTTCATTCTTGCTCTTAATATCTAAAGTGTCCCAATATCTGCTGGGAGCATCTTCCTCAGAAGAGGATGATGATGATGATGATGACGACGAAGAGGAAGAATCTGAATCAGATTCGGAATCACTAGATTCTTCTGCTTTATCACGTTTCTTGTTATCCTTCCTTCTTGTTCTATCATCATCAGGTTTCTCATCATCCTTGCGTCTTTTATCTTCTTTACGATTTTTGTCAGATTCTTTACGCCTATCGTCGTCCTTGGCTCTACCTCTCTGATCTCTGCCGTCATCTTGACGTCTGTTATCATTCCTCCCTTCGTCTCTACGTAATCTATCATCATCCCTACGACATTTACTTTCACTATCATCGCGACTGTTTTTACCTTCGTCCCTTTGCAGTCTGTCATCTTCTTGACGTCTTCTGCTTTCATCCTGTTGTGGTCTATCATCATCCCGACGTCCCCTGCCTTCATCTCTTTGCTGTCTGTCATCATCCCGTCGTACTTTGCCTTCATCTCTTTGTGGTCTATCGTCATCTCGACGCCTTTTGCCTTCTTCTCTTTGAACTCTGTCGTCATCTTGACGCCTCCTTTCGTCATCATTTTGTGTTCGATCATCATCCCGACGCGGGTTTTCTATGTCTCTCTCTGATCTGTCATCATCCCGACGTCTTCTCCCTTCATCCCTTTGTAGTCTGTCATCGTCTCGACGTCTTTTGCCTTCATCCCTTTGTGGTCTGTCGTCATCCCGGCGCCTTCTATTGTCAGCATTTTGTTGCCTCTCATCATCCCGACGACCCCTGCCTTCATCCCTTTGTAGTCTGTCATCATCCCGACGTCCCCTCCCTTCATCCCTTTGTAGTTTGTCATCATCCCGCCGTCCCTTCCCTTCATCCCTTTGTTGTCTGTCATCATCCCGACGTGCCCTCCCTTCATCCCTTTGTAGTTTGTCATCATCCCGACGTCCCTTCCCTTCATCCCTTTGTAGTCTGTCATCATCCCGACGTGCCCTCCCTTCATCCCTTTGTAGTCTGTCATCATCCCGACGTCCCTTCCCTTCATCCCTTTGTAGCCTGTCATCATCCCGACGTGCCCTCCCTTCATCCCTTTGTAGTCTGTCATCATCCCGACGTCTCCTCCCTTCATCCTTTTGTAGTCTGTCATCATCCCGACGTCCCTTCCCTTCATCCCTTTGTAGTCTGTCATCATCCCGACGTGCCCTCCCTTCATCTCGTTGTGGCCTGTCATCATCCTGGCGCTGTCTTTCATCTTCTTTTTGTGATCTATCATCATTTCGGCGCCCTTTCTCTATGTCCCTTTGTGATCTGTCATCATCTCGGCGTCCTCTGCTTTCATCTTTTTGTGGTTTGTCATCATCCCGTCGTCTTTTACCTTCATCCTTTTGTGGACTGTCATCATCCCGATGTCCTCTGCTTTCGTCCTTTTGTGGTCTCTCATTATCTTGACGTCTCCTGCTTTCATCCCTTAGTGGTCTGTCATCATCTTGTCGTCCTCTGCCTTCGTCCTTTTGTTGTCTTTCGTCATCTTGACGTCCCCTGCCTTCATCTCGTCTTCCTCTGCCTTCATCTCTTTGTGGTTTTTCATCATCCTGACGACTTTTGCCTTCATCCCTTTGCGGTCTATCGTAATCCCTTCGTCCTCTGCCTTCATCCCTTTGTGGCCTCTCATCATCCTGGCGCCCTTTTCCGTTATCTCTTTGTGATCTGTCATCATCCCGACGATCCCTTCCTTCATCCCTCTGAACTCTATCATCATCTCTACGATTTCTACCCTCATCTCTTTGAGACCTATCATCATCTTTCCGAATTTTCCCTTCATCCCTCTGATTTCTGTCTTCATCCTTACGACCTCTACCTTCGTCTCTCTGCGGCCTATCTTCATCCCGACGACTTCTTCCAACGTCTCTCTGTGACCTATCGTCATTGCGATGGTTCTTACCATCATCCTTCGGCAGTCTGTCATCATCCCGACGGTTCCTACCATCATCTCTCTGTGCTCTATCATCATCACGACGGCCCCTACCTTCATCTCTTTGCGACCTATCGATATCTCTCCGGCCTCTTTCCTCGTTTTGCCTTCCATTATCATCTCTGTCTCTACGGTCCCTGTCTTCCCCGCGACCGTTCTGATCGCGTCGCCCGTAACCTTCAGGATTTTGTTCATTACCATCATACCTCCTCCTTCTATCGTCTCCATTTCTTTGATCCATTCTATCTCTTTCCCCGTCTCGTGGTCTCGCGAAGTTGTCCCTGTCTTGTCGGTTGTTCTCTACTCTCCTGGCGTCTTTACCATATCTGTCGTAGAAACCATCATGCCCCCACCTTTCCACTGGTTTCTCGGCCTTAACTTCGGGTGTTTTAGGCTCTTTTTCCTTATTTTTATTCTTTTTAGATTCAGATTTGTCCTTCTTCTTTTTGCTTGACTTCTCGCCACCAGAAACTGAAAAAGAAAAATGCTAAAACGTTAATATATGAAGACCAATTTCTAAAGGAATTTTACGGCATGTAAGAGAGTACTGTAAATTATTATGTGTAGTTGTAAGGCAAACGTTTATCAGGACCACTTCTCCCGAATAGCAAAAAATCATTTAAAATAAGGACTAACTTTGTATCTTCCCTACTATGCTGTGTGTAAATGAATTGTTAAATAAACAAGATATACCACCTTATGTTACTTTATATAACACCTGAAAATAGTTTGTTCAGAATCAGTAAATGAATCAATACCAATGATCTTTACATAATGCTAGATAGTATGTCTATGAACTTGTGAAGCATGTTGGGCTCAGCTTCCAGTCTCACTGGCGCTCATCCTATCTAACCTCCACAACTTATATTGATCGTTGGTATTATAGCATAGCCAAGGGGTTTGCTGGAATTTTAATGACTTATCACTGTATGACACAGAGACTGTCAAAGATCACACATATATACAGTTGGGATCAACGACTTCACGTGCTTTCCGAAGGCGTATATGGGGTGGTTACATATTTTACAATTCTGAGATATTATATCAAGATTTTCTAAACAACAACATGTTTGAAGGTGTTGCTTCTAGAATATACTCAGAATAAGATATTGTACTAACTGCTGGAACTGGAGTCACTGGACGAGTCATCAGAACTGCTTGAACTGGAGCTGGATTCTGAACTGGACTCCGAACTGGAGTCACTGTTCAGCTTGATCTCTGGGATCGGTGCTGGCACATTCTGGAATGCATATTGAGAAATTACCAATAAATATGTGTATTGCTTACAGAAATGTATACCTACTAACTGTTCTTTCAGCTTCAGACACCGGCAATAGATCTAATAAGCGGTAATTAAGAGTGAATATTTAATTAGTGCTTTTTGAGGTTTACGTGCATGTTAGACATTAAAAAACTACTTTGAACGGATCATATCGCGGTATACATTTAGGTTTTAGTTACCGACGATTCGACACCCTTGCAGGTGAATGTCTTTTTTATTTATAAATTAACACAGGTGGTTTGTGGCGTAACAAAACTCAAGGGCACAAAATTATAAATGTATGTTTCAACATTCAAAAACTAATCTGGTAATTCTTTTAAACTTACACCTAATAGTAACATAACCAATTAACCACACTATACGAATGACTGGCTAGAACTACCTATTACCTTGGGCATTTGTTTTAAGTGCTCTCTCAGCTCGTCTGTCAGACCTCCAAGACCGATGGACGTGAAAAAGTTGATGGAGAAGCGCGTGTTCTTCGGGTTGTCGCGCGGGAACACGCCCGAGAACGCGCCCTGCAGGGTCCTGCAACAAACGAGTAACTTATAATGGGGAGCAGAATATCTGAAAGTTAAATGTGTAATACCAGCCAATATGTATGATACCAGCCTATATGATCCACTGCTGGGCTCAAGCCCCTTTTCATGTAAAGTAGGAACAAGCATTGATCACTGATGAGAATTTATGGGGGATTGGAGGCAGGAATTAAATACAAATATAAGATCCTAAGGTTAATACAATAATTGATTTTGACAAAGATGTTGTATAAGTTTTCTTCCTTATTAGAATTTTCAATACGTTTTTTTTCTTTCTAAAATAACATTTTAAATCACATGATTTTACAAAACTATTGCAACACAATTTAACATTGAAATGATAGTGAGGGATATAGACGATATTAACTCACGGGTCTTTGAGGCGGTCATTTAGTTTCTTAAGTCCCATATATTCAGCCAGCTCTTGGAATAAAATCTTGATGTAAATACGACTGGAGCTTGTAGTATCTTCCTCGTTAAGCTTAACACATTCTAAGACTTCCCAACTGATGGAGTCAGTAAATAAAAGATGAGCGAAAAACTTGCTAACATTCCTTAGTCTGTTAGTATCCAATCTATGAGCGGTACCGTAAGAATCTTTAAATATCTCTTCAAACGGACCTATGTATATACGGTTGATGTTGCAGAATCTTTGTGCTAGTAGGCCGTAAAACTTCTCATATGTCCTTTGTTCAGCACAGCAGTCTAGAAACATGTGACAGAGTTCTATTTCCTGGCCCGGTTTCAGCTGCATCTTCATAAGCTTGTGGGCACACTCCTCAAAGTCTAAACTGGAGTTGATTGTTAAGTATATAGTCCTACGCAGCGCTACGAGGTTGGTTTCCGTGTTGTCAATGATTGTGACTTCCTTTTCAGCTGCTTCCTCTTCTTCAGATTCGTCGCTGCCACTTTCTCCAGACCCATCCTCATCACCAGATTCTGCATCAGAGCCTAAGATCTCTTTGCTAAGAGTTTTGTATTTCTGTTCATTTTCCTCATATTTGTCATCAAACTTAAATACATCTGAAAATTTTAAGCAACATGTTAGCTTTTGTATAGATTATCTGGTAATTGTAACAGAATTCTTTTTTATATGCTTTGTCTTAAAGCCATCTCGTATTTGAAGGATATATTTTTTTTATATTAAGAAGTATATACTCAATTTTTGTATTCATTATAGTGACGCATGATCAAATTAGATGAAACAATACTTACTCAGGATATCCTGTGGATCTGTAGCCTCATCCAACATCATGAGGTGAGTGAACTGCTCTTCCTCAGGCACCAGTTCCAGATCCTCAATCAAAGCCGGATGATCTTTGAAGCCATCTTTCCACACTTGGAACATGACCTCAATCATGTACTGCACCCTTTTATCTAACTGCCCTTCATGGAGGATGTTCCTTAACATCTCAAATATTGCATTAACGCCTTTAGAAGACACCTCTGTCAGTTTCTGACCACATTCCTTCAGGAAAGCTATAGACACCTCAACTGAGTCATCCGTAGGAGTCTCAACTAAAAGTGTCAACAATTCTAAAGCCAGAATCTCATGTGCAACTCTTTGGTTAACCAAATGGGCAATAAATGACGCTGATGATATACAAATAGGCTTGTCATTGCGCTTAAAGCCTCTTTTGAATTGTATAACTAACCTCTTTAATAACAACTCTCCAATGTTAGGAAAACGTGAGTTAACAGCAGCGACAAGTGCAGCGTAAACATTCGTAAATGTAGGAGAGGCCGCCTGTGCCTGTATTACTGAACGACATAGCAAACCTCTACCACGCACTATGTTCTCTTTCAACAGCTCTTTAATAATGATACCTATGTTACCAACGTTGATTTTGTTAATGTGTCCGTGTATGGACTTCTTCAAAGCCTCCCAGGCCAGTCTCTGGTATGCTACAGAACTTTTGTCAGTAATTTGGGCTTGCATCATTCTAAGACGAGCGGGAGGTATATAGGCACCTCCAGTCCTAGTGTTTAACATGTCTGTTTCTTTAGCACGGCGCACTGGCGCGTCTTTCTTAGCATCAGGTTCCTTAAAAGAATTAGCTTGTTTTTCTTGTTTGACAGGGACATCGGGTGATCGTGACCTGGAATGCCTGCGTTTTCGCCTGGAGTCTCGCTCGCGGCCTTCCACTGGTGATCGAGACCGCGACCTGGCTCTTCGAGTCTTCTTTTCCCTCCGTCTTTCGTCTTCGTCACTGTTTTTATCTTTCTTACGCTTACCATCATTATTTGAATCCATTTTATATGAATATACAACTATGAACAATTAACTTAGTTACTAATGTTTTTGGTTTTTACAATAAAACGTTAAAATGTTAACTACTGATGATATTAATCAGGAAATCTTGAGTCAACAGCTAAATAAAACGAACACACGAAGTCGCGGCCATTTTTATTTTGACAGTTGCACACTTGCACATGTCGTTGTTTTATTGAAATGTTGGACTCTAGGCTTTTTATATTACAGTGATACCAGCATCAATTTTTTCCTTAGAGAATGATCACAAACTATCACAGTTTTATTTCCTATTTTCTGAATCATGTAGCACTCATTCACCGACAAAAATGTCCTCTACCTTTATGCCAACCACACTCGGGCTGCTTGAAGTAGTTCGACTGCTGCGAGTGGTCGACAAAACAAAAATTGAGCAGACGAGAGGCACACGTAAATTTCGCCTGCAGTGAGCTTTATAATTGGTATTTATATACGAAGCAGGATTTTAATTGTTTATTATTGCATTTTATATGCTAAATAATAATTATTGATTTGATCGATAACTGCCTCGTTGGCCTAGTGGTTCTAAGCACGACTGCTACGCTAGAGGCCTTGGGTTCGATTCCCAAGTCGACCAAGGTGTTATTATATGTTGGGTTTTTCTATGAAATTCTCAGTAGCAGGTCGGAGTTTGGATTTGTGCCCGGTTAGTGGCAATAGGCTCGCCCCCTATTACATGGGACCTAAACATACCGGCGAACTGTGGGTGTACATTGGTACACCTCTGCCTAACCTTTCGGGGATACAGGCGTGATGGTATGTTATGTTATGTATGTTTTCTTTTCTGTTGGTCATTAATAATTTCAAATATCTAAATCAATTCACTACATGAATGCACGAGGAAGGCGGCCAACAGAGAAGAGTGGCGGCGTGTTGTGAAGCTTGCCACCAACACCTGAAGTGATGACCACGACCACTCTTGCTATATAATAAAACATATATTATGTTTCCTTTCTAAATTATAAAGCACTTCTTCGTAAAACATTTAAAACAAAGCTATATCTTTTTACCTAATGTATGTATTAACAGCGCAGACGACAGACTATATGCAATTATATGCAGTAACGCACACGACGCGCAAAAAGTCCGGCGCACAAAAAATCCGTGTAACTCGGGCAGACCGCACCGCGCCGCTCGGCACAAAAAGTGTGTGAAAAAAAATTATCGTTTGCTTCAACGCGCGCTAACGCAGACGGCGCACAGTGCACACTTTAGTCCACAGAGTACATTATAATATATCTTTAGTCGGCAATCTGCATTTGCTAGGGGTGGTGGTGGTTGTTTCAGAATTGAATGTTTAGTATGGAACTGTCCCTTCAGTAATCTTTCCGAAAGTATAGGATGTATCCAAAATTCTCTATTTCTTCTTCTTTTTCTGTACCTACTTCATGTACAAAATAATACTTCGCGATCTCTGCACGATTTCCATAGCGTCTACGTCCCTACAGCTCTGCCGACAGAATGATCGAAGATGTGCGGCGTGTGCGTTCAGTGCGTTGAGTCTGTGAAAAATCCGTGATCGACTTTTTGCGCGCCATGTAGACTTTTTGTGCGCCGCAGACTCGATCGCACAAAGTGTGCCGTCTGCGCTGCACCTTAGTGAAAGTAGCAATAAGTAAGCGATGATAGCTACAACAAACTTTTAGAAATTCTGCGTCCTTCATGCTGAACACGGAGGCGACCATCCATTCTAAAGTCAGAATGGTTGGTCAAAAAAATATGTAGCAATGATTGAAGAAATGTAGCAAATATAAGCAATTGGGTAGCGATTCTCGAATATAGTTGTTTCAGAAGCGCTTGCCATAGCCATTCTGACCCTAACCCCTATTCTCCAATTTCTGGCTCGTATTTGATTTGTATCTTAAGCGATTGCCATAAAGTTCATTATGCTATGTACAATTTCGTTGCAAAAAGTCGCTTCTATTAATTCATTCCGCGGCGGTGTAAATTGAGCCTTAGGATGTAAATCAGACTATTACATATTTCATAGTTTTCTGTATTTTTTTGTTTATTCTGAATTAATTTAAGATTATTCCAGGTACTTGTTTTTATTCAATTGTTATTTTAACGAAAACATTGGAAATTTGATATACCTAGTATGAAGAAAGTGTAGGTACCTATGGGTTGTTCAAGAGTAATAGAAACACACATTTATTAGTATTTATGACTTTATTTAATACGACAATGAAACTACAAAAGTTGCCTGCACTTCAAACAGCAATTTTCATATACCTCACAAACTGAAGCACATTAATAATATAATTAATCACATAAAATATAAAAATTAACGATAATAACACCATAATAAGAGATAGGAGAGTGACTAACATTACGCAAAAATGACGAAACACAAAAATATAATTATCTGAAAGCTATATGTTGCATCGCTATACATGATTCGTCTCGATCGTGAGAATCTAAAAGGCTACACAATACCCAAGGCAAATTGGTCAGAGGTTTTCACTTCTTCACCGAGAAACAAGCTAGTAACTTACAACTAGTTCCCTTACTCATATCAGCGTTAGTAACATAGAGGAGAAGCAGGCAAGCAACTCGCCCCGCCGCGCTCTACGCGCCAAGCATCGATACATCATCTCTTAATATTATATACAATTATTATCATATCTTTGACGTTAAAACAGACCGACGCTAAATGAATGGCAAAAATATACTATAAAATACAGGGATACTCTCACTTAACAGTCGAGCGACTGTAGCACGAGCACGTGTCCGCACCGTAGGGAGCGTCCGTCGATATATTTGTGCCTAACCGAACGATACGATACATAATATCACTAGAGCAAAAACATCACAGAAGCGGTTTGTGTCCAACACACCATTACGTCCGCGGCACGGCGCCCTCGCCATCTACGATTAAAAAAATATAAAACGCTATGAAGGCAGTTTTATACGTTACACTTTATTGATATTATCCAAGAGCCGATTACCGAATATACTGAGGCACTTCCGCTGTTAACTAATCAACTAACCACCATCTATTATATTTTTATTGTATCCGATTGAGATCATAAAAGGAAGTGATACGACTTAAATTGAAACTTGTAGACTAGATGTTGTGGCCCCGCGCGGACTGGCCCGAGCGGCCCCGAGCAGAGCCGAGCAAGGCCGAGCAGAGCCGAGCCGAGCCGAGCAGAGCCGAGGGCTCCGAGCCAGTCCGCGGCCGTGCGGTACCCCGACCGTTACCCACCACCGACTTGACGAAACTAACGCAGCCACAAACAACCCGCGACACGACAGTCTTCCTAAACCATTGACTACACAATAGAAAACAATGTATCGAGTAATGAATAGTTAATAGCGTTACGGCGATTCAATTATAAGAACATGATAAAACTTAAATTTAGATTATAACACCCTAAAAATACTGTTGCGTATGATAAACATTAAAAATAATGATATAAGTCTATAATCTAACGATTAGGGATAGTTCTCGTTCCATCGTCGAGCCTCGTCCCGCCAGCTTGCTTACAATTCTCATTCATTATTCATTTCATTTGCCGTGGGTTCCGTCAAAAAATATAATAGAGCCTCTGCAAAATTCAGTTGTCTACAAATTAAAATTGAATCATATAAAATAATAGGCAAATATGCGGAGGCACAGAACCCTGAATGCGACCTTCCAATTCTTAGTATGCCAAGATAGAAAACAGGATGACAAATCATTAAACAATAGTCAATACATCGATTGGTATACTAAAAAGTTGGTTCTTAGTGGGATCACGACTAAGACATATTTAATTAAGTACATCATTTGAAATAGGCCATAATTGTTATTTAAAGTGTATAGCAAAGTTGCCATAATACCAGTGAAAATAAATTAACATAATACATTGAATCAAAGATGTCGTAAGCATGATCACGAGGGACATTTGGTGTCACAAAGTAAGCGCGTCTGGGGGTGTAACACAAATATTGTGAGGATGCTGAACCGTGTGCAAAGTTAGAGGAATATCATTGTTTAAGTATTAATGTTATCACAATATTTTCAGATGTTACAGCACAGACGCAATATCAGCCGTCTAAATGGCTCCTCCACGTTCTACACCGAGGTACAAATTTTCCAACTGGACCAGCCAAAAGACCTTAAATCTATCGTCATAAATAGCTCACGTCGCACGAGTCTTCCCACCGCTATCATCAAGTGCTTCTAAGATGTAACAAAAATAATTAGTCTCGTACAAGTGTAGCAATTTATGACGTCCTCAGTCATCCATTGTGCCTCGAAACACCAGTGAGGTAATATGGAACTTCGCTGGCGCTTCGAGGGCGCAAACCTTTCAAAATCACGAAACTAAACAATAACCGAGATGTAAGACTACATAAATGCAAATAGAGCGCACAAACGCTCGCTAAGCGACCGTCTAAACGACGTGCAATTTCCGACAACCCTAAATGATGTAAACACATGGCAACACTGTGGGACTGTCATTGTTGGTGTGGTGACGTAGTGTGGCGTGGAGTCGTGCCATGCGGCGGTAGCGGCGGCGGCCTAGCCGGAGCTGGCGGCGGCCGAGCTCTCCACGCGCGCGCTCTTGTTCTGCCGCACCATCTCCGCGCGTCGCTCCTGCGGACACAACATCCTCAACGTCAGACCTCCAGTACTACTTCACTCGACAACGGAATTTAAATTAGGCCTTCGACTGCTTAAAACTAAACAATAGTAGGTACTAGGTACCTAAGAAAATTATCAGATTCACTCGACTTGAACGTCGAAACAGAGCATCATTTACTGGGTTGTCACAGATACCAATAAATCAATTAAATACTAAACATTAAATGCAATAACGATATACAACTTATATAGATTTAAAGTAACATGAAAATGATGATAAAGCAGAAGTGTTGCCAACAACATAAAACACAACCAACCTCTTTCTTGACGAAATCCAGTTTTTTCTGGATCTCTTTCTCCCTATTCTGCTCGGCGGTGGTGAGTTTACTCTCGATGTCCTTCGTTATTTCCTCAACCTTCGCGGTCGCAGCTGAACGCATCTCAGCTAGCTTTAGGTTCTGCGATTACGCATTAACAAAAAAAAAAAGGAAAATAAAAACATGCTTACAACATGCCGTGATGAGATGTATGGAATGAATCACGTAACGCTACGAAATATTTTAAGCTTTTAAAGGCTGAAACGGTTTGAAATGGGGCTGTTTGAGTGTCAAGCCAATTCGATCTTGATGATCCAAAAATTATAAGTCCATAAAATTTTGCGCAGTATCGCCATAACGAAAAATTTACAGCTCCCAGCTAAAAGGTACTGTTTTCAATTTTTGTTTACCTGACAATCCTCAAACCAATTCGAACCGTCGCAGCCGGCATAGAAACAAAACACCTAAGACCTAAGGTCACAACATCGAACAAACTTCAAGACGGTAATGAAGGACGACCAAGGAGGTTACAATACAAAAGCCTGGTAAGTTTGATTTGACGTTTAGGCACACGGTGGTCAGTGGTGGTAATTCGAAGATGAAGGTGACCGTTCGTGCATTAGGATGCAGGTAACCAAATACGTGAACGTCAAATCAAGTTACGAGGCCCTAAGCTTGCTTGAGGTCGCTTTACGAACTCAGTGAAAACACAATTTCGTATCGTCTAAAGTCTATGGTCAACTTCAGCCGCTGAGAGAATGCGTTCCTGAAAGGTTGTGGTCAACAGGAATATTTAATTTTAATCTGGCGAAGAATTTACTACACATTAATTACTATCACTAATTAGTGCTATCAACGAATAATTTTATTCAAAACTGTATCATTGTTACAATGAATCATTTAACAGTTTTTTTATTTCCCTATACAAATCAAGACCATCAGAAAAGTGTCAGAAACGCTCTCAGCGGCCGGACTATAATCGACAACCACGTAGTAGTTTACTGATGTTAGCCGATACAAAATTTGCGTTTTTACCAAAAAAAAAAACCGGTGAGCATTGCTGTTGTCAACTGTAGCCTACTGGTACGATGATGTCATGGCGGTATGGTGGTATGGGGTTGTGTGGTATGTGTTACACTCACATGGTTGCGCAGCTTCTCCTTCTGCTCGGCCTCGAGCAGCAGGCGGCGGTCGGCGGCCTGCTGCAGCTTCTCCTGGATGGCGCTCTCCAGCTGCTGGAAGCGCTCGTGGTTGCCGGCGCGCACCTTGCGGACCTGCTCCTCCTAGCAACGGTAATGCTCGGGTAAGACAGATTTATGCCGCACTGTCCTCGGTCAAATATAGTTCTCAATGTTCGGTTACTAAATCAATATTAAGCTTCAGGTATACAAAAACTGCAAAATGATGGCAACTTTATGCGTAGAATTATTAAGATCGTATTGCTGTAAAAAATCACTTTGTTCCCTCATTCACTTCACGTAATGGGAATAGTATGTTACTTTAAGAGCATTTTAATCTCACCGGATTGTTGTGTTCTGTGTTTGCCCTATCAACTAAACAGAGACGCAAGTAGAGAGGACCGTGCCCAGTTCCTCCTACTACTAAATATGCCTTATACGTCACGATGCATCTTACCATTATGCTTATTGTGCTGCACCCGGTCTTCAGCTAATCTATGAAAATTTGCTCTTGCCATGAAGATGACAAAATTCTGAGTAAGTATCATATTCTGAGGCTTGTTGCAAACGTACCACACCGTCGAGACAAACATAGTTAAGCCGTGGTTTGTAATGGTCGATGATGAATTTACAAATAATTTTCACGACATGAAACAAGCCTTATAAAAAAGTAGTGCTTACATGTTCGCGAAGGCGCTCTAGCATCTTCTTGATGTTCTCGTCGCGCTTGTCGGCGGCGGTGTTCATCTTCTCCTCGATGGCCTTGTACACCTCCGTCGTCTGCTGCTCCAGGGTCAACCTGACGAGTACATCACATTCAAATATCGACTTTAAAGCTATGAGGTTCGAGACCGTTATGTAATGACATGGGGTCTGTATACAGGGTGTATTCTTCCGAACTTGCAATAAATACGACTTGTTCCTAGTTGGAACCAAAAGATGCCATAAACTGTATAAGTCTTATTAACCTGAAAGAGCTCTGAGTTCCAAATGGCTATTCGCGTTGATTACTTATTTAATCGACTGTATATTCGAAGTAGGTATACATGAAAAATAAATAAAAAAATACCAGAGACAATATTTTTGAAAATTCTTGTTGAATTACAAAACACTGAACAATTCTTTAGAAATTATAGCCTAAAACAAAAAAAAACAATTCTTTTCAAACAAAAAATCACAGCACAATCAGTCCATTTGCGTAGGAGCTCAGATGCCCTAGTTAGTAACATGTATTTTTGCGTCAGGGTTTTAAATATAATCTTCTGCATAGTTACCTGGTCTTCTCAACACCCTCGAGGTGATCCTTGAGGCGCGCGCGCAGCTCGTTGATGTAAGCCTCGCGCTTCTCCTCGTGCGTCTCCATCTTGGCGTCCAGAGCCTCCTTGGTGGTGACGATGAAGTTGTTGGTCTGTTCGCTGCGGATGCGGGACGCCTCCTCGATCTTCTGCATCTTCTGTGCGATGACCGCCATCTTACTGGCTTCCAGGCTCTGTGGAGGGTGAGGGATGGGTTCAAGCGAACGTTGAAATAATACGTTTGTTTTATGGCATGTTAAATTTCGGCAAATAGCTTTTTTGCAGTTGTGGAACTAACCCACTAACAACAAGATTTTTAAAAACGTATTTGTCGCTACTATACATACACATTTGCAAAACTGGATATTAATCTCTTTTATTAAATGCTTAAGATTTCCTCGTCTCAGAAACGGTCAACTTTAACTGGCCTGATATGTTTTTGCCATTGCAATAAATAATAATGTATTTTTAGGGTCTAATCTAATTATGGTCAACCATTGTTTGTTGAACAGTTACAGTTTTGCAATTAGGTTTAAAAGTCCTTTATAATACGTTTCGTAACCTTTCGTGTTTATAGTAGGTAAATCACATAATTATGAGTGAAATATGCACAACATGTGGCCCTTTCAGAATACCAGCGTTCTTTCATTGCAATTTCGCAGCGTAATTAACGTTTTTCAACTTTAATTGCTTTTGTGCTCTGTAGCTTGTATAATATTAAATTTGAATTACGCATTCTGTACATGCACAGAAGTTTATTTGCGATGTTATTGTATTTAAACATAACATTATCATAAAACTTTTGCGTAATGGTATATTAGACTTTATGACACTTTACTTTTTATGGCAATCCCAACATGTATAATGAAGCGTATTTCATGTGCATGCACAGCAATTATTACCTAATTAGATATTTAACTAATGTGTCTTAAAAAACCACTGGCTAGCTACTTAATCGCCTGAAGTTTACAAAGAGCTTTGTTTGTCACGTCCCGCGTCCTGCTCTGTCAAACTCTTTAGAGCTAAAGGCCTGCATTCTCTTTCATCTTCAAGTAGTACATCTTGACTTTAGACTAACTTTCATCATCTCCTAGCTTTTTTCCCAAACTATGTTGGGGTCGTCTTCCAGTCTTACCGGATTCGGCTGAATACCATATTTTACATGTAGCGGCTGCTTGTCTGACCTACACAACCCATTTTTCTGGGTAACACAGTGCCTCATAGCAAGACTAGTTTTCAGAATTGACTTGACGAGTACCACATATGGTATGACAGTGTTCTTCGTCATGAAGATAAGGTGTACTAACACGTCTCCTCTCCTCAGCCGCCTTCAGCTTCTCCTGTATCTCCTCGACGGAAGGCGTCTTCTCCGGGGAGTCGGCGCGGCGAGGCACCGGCACGCCCACGGGCTCAGCCAGGATCACCTCGTACGCCAGCCCACCCTTCGACATCTCTTGGCAGCGGATCTCGGTGGCTGGAGGGAAGATATGACATAAGTAATGGCTTGTTAACTTGTTGGGATCGAATACTTGGTATAATAAGTCGTGTTATTGGATAAAAAAACTCAAAAGTGACAAAAAAATACATATGAAAGGCTTAAATAAAAAAGAGAACTTTGTCTATTGGAAGGGATATAATGCTTATTTGTCTAATTACAAGGCAACTATGTGTTAAAGCAGAATAAAAATGTGTATAAAAAAAAGAAAATATGAGCCTTGATATAAATAACGATACGTTTAAAGCGCACAAGGACTTAACTAACTGGTTGAAATCAAAATCTGAAATTAGATTTCTTAGTTTAAATAAACACATATACTTGATTTAAAAAAAACTGGCCAAGTGCGAGTCGGACTCGCGCACGAAGGGTTCCGTACCACCGTCGTATGAGAGCCCCCCTTAAATATTCGTTTTATGTGGTTTTTAGTATTAGTTGTTATAGCGGCAACGGAAATACATCATTTGTGAAAATTTCAGCTTTCTAGCTATCACGGTTTATGAGATACAGCCTGAAGACAGACAGACAGCGGAGTCTTAGTAATAGGGTCCTGTTTTACCCTTTGGCTACGGAACCCTAAAAAATGATAAGACTGTCTTATTTGGCAAAATATTGAATCAGAACCAAACTATGCAAATACAGATTTAATTTGAGGCTATAAACCAAATATTTTATCTGACTCCTTTGATCCTTTTATCATTCAACTCAACTGATAAAGGCCATTATTGTCAGTTAACAGTATTACGTTTCCAGTAATTAATGATCGCATTCATTGTGCATCAGACATGCATAATGTGCTTCATTATACTATTCGTGCTTATCTAGTACATAACTATGCTTAACTGTATAAAGCATTAGTTCGAATTATAGTCTTTATATGCATAGGTCCAATCTATAAATTTTAAGTGGATAATTGTTAAAAATTTAGGTTTATGCATAGGCAAGCACTCAAATTTATTCACAAATAACAACCCCATTTAGACGATCAATAACTAAAATGTCAATATCCTTTTATGACTCGCTAGGGTCCACAAAATAAAACCCAAAGCAAATAAATTAACAAGAAACTTATAACAAGAGAACGGTTTTCCAAATCAACAAGCTTTTAATAAAATAGCATCTCTTCTTCTTCTTTCTGGTCGTTCCCTCAATGCTGAGGATCGTGACTGATTCGAACTAAAATTGTATTATGTGTTTCAAATAGTAAAACTTAACAGCTGTTGCTGTCATAAATCGATACAGAACCACGCATCACTGTCTACAATAGCGTTATACGTCCTCATTGAACGCAATCTAAACAATGGAGCCTATTCGCAGTCATGTCCCTCTAGTATAATATGTATGAAATTAATTGCTCACATCGTAATTTGTATTAATTGGTACATGGAGGTAGTAAATTGTCAACATTAACTATTTGTCAATACGCCGTTTCTCCATCACCGCGACCTTAACATAACTATTTAATTGCAATATTATCAAAGTTCCATACATTAAAGTACTAATTTGTCAACCAAACATCCCAACAATTCCCTTTATAATATTTTACAAATTAACCATTATTTTAAAGGCGTTAATTAACATCCTCAACTGGATACATTCGCTAAACTCATTAAATTACGCCCCGACATTTAGGGAGGAATTCTTAAAACGCACAGGGGTAAGGGGGTAAATTACGGTAATATTCAAGGTCGGACAAAGTGCGCGCTGGGTACGACAGGAATGTTGTATTGTTTAATTATTGGAAGGGGAAGAAAGGGAGGGAAGTACTCAGTTTCCCACCCTCTGACTCATACAATTGCATTTACAATCGCGTTTCAGGCGATGACTACGTCTGTAAGCTACGCAGCTATGTCTGTACGATGACTCAGACTTGTGTTACATAGAGGGGTGGGTTTTTTATTGTTGACATATACCTACACCAATATTTTCTGATAAGTTCATTTGATTTTCAGATATTGTCGTTGTTCTGTCTTCTAAATTGGAACTTTTAGTACATCGTGGATGTCATTCTTGAATCGTTATCATAAATACATATTTAAGTACTACTACTACACACAAGTAACAGATACGTAACCCATGTAATGTATGTAATAATTTCTGTAATAACTGTCAAGTACGCAGCTACTTGAACTGGATCTATAAAGCATTATAGGCTACCTAAAAATCAGACAAGCTCACGAAAAATCGTCAAAAAAGAAAAAAAGCTAGAAAACAAAAAACGAAAGGTGTCGTAAGTAAGTGTTGGAATTTCTCCCGACAACTTGAAAAGCGCTTCAAAAAACAAACACGCGCCACAGTACAAAACTAACAATAACTCACTTAAAAAGGGGTGAAAACTCTTGACCCGTCACACAAAGGGTGCTCAGGCCCGGGGCTGTGTGCTATCTATGAAAGGGATCTACACCTGAATACTGTGAACGTAAGTAACGTCCTTCAGGCAGTACTTTCAGTCCTTTGGTGTAACTGAATGGACTTCCATCTCGTTAGAGACCAGTTAAGTTGGATTAAACCAACTTTTTTGGCAGCTAGATACATTTGAAACTCGTCCAAACGGCTGTCTGCTGTTCTTGTTTTTTTGTGATTTGGAGAAAATCCATATGGACCATATGGATCCATAAGACAATACTGTTAGAAGCTTCTGTGCGTAGGTGATGCTCTGGAAGCTTCTTGCCCATGTTTATCACTAATCGATAAGCTGATTACAAATATAAAAACAAAATAAAAAGCATCGAACATCAAAAGAAATAAAATATCAATTCTTTAACAACATCACTTACTTATAAACTTGACCTTCTTGGGTTGCTTGGTTCTGGGTTTGCCGACTGGTTTCTTGACGGGCGCCGACCGTCGGTGAGCTAAGGGTAAAGAAAAGCCGTCAGCGAAGCCCGATCCCGACGCTGGCCACTCTCATGAAGACAAACTGACCCTCTGGCGATACAAATTAAAAAGATCTCGAAGGTAACCTCATGACAAACAAAATATCCAAGAATCTCCTCCTATTTCTTTAAAAGACTTATCCTCCTCGTGATAAAAACAAATTAACGTTAAGACCACGGAATGTCTGCTGCAAATACCATCGAAATTCGAGACCCCCATTGCCAAGTCAACATTCCCCCAAACATCACTAAAGTACAATCGAAAAACGATTACGGCCGACCGAATCGACCCAGCTAATGTTTATTTGAAGAGTATTCGGACCCACGTTTTAATGAACCAGCTATCCATGCTTGCGTGACAACGAAACCGACGATTCTGATAAACAAATAATCGATTGAAATTGACGCAGTACTCGGAATACGTAACATATTATTATAATAATAGTTAACATACAGCAGTAGATACGACTAACGGTTAAAGTAATATTACATGTCATTTGTTTCCTGAAATTCATTTACAGAAAAGGCGACGTTTAGTGTTTTACAAATAGATGAGAAGAAAACAGTCAAGTTTAAGTATTCAATTAGAGAAATAATGGAAGTGAAAAACCGTTGACTTTTGTCGAGTAAACTTAAAAAATAATTAAAACCAGACGAGACCATTTTTAAGGCTTTGTCTCAAAAGTCCATTCTTTTGAAATAGCAAAAAAGTTTGGAGACTTCGAGGTCGCAAATGAATAGTCATTTATTAGATATTTGGGCTCCAACTCATGTTGTTGGGGCCGTCGGTAATAGTATCGAGGTAATAACGACGACACGACGGCGGGAGATGAGGCCGGCACGTGAGGGGAATACTCAAGTGCCGACACTGCCGACGAAATTCGCCGCAAATACGGATAATCCCTCACGGCAACGCTAAGTCCTAGTTTACACAGCAGACGATGCGGCGACCGCGCTATGGAACTGTTAAAGTCGACTTAAAACTTTAATTTCTTCCCCAATTCACGGCCAAAGTTATAACAAGGTATAACCGTGTTAATTTTAGGGAGTCTTTTTACAAGATATTTTTTAGGCTACACAGCTCATAAAAGGTGGGGTTAGATGAAGGACAACCGAAATATTATTCTGTGTTTGCCTAATGAAAGGAAAATTTATGTTCTAAAACCAAATAATTCCACATAAACGTGTAACTAATAGTGTTCGTTTGGCTCCAGCCGAGAGCCTCCAGAGGGCTATATACCACAAGCTAATTGGCTTTCTCTGTAATTCACGTCAGAATAACAATTGTCATAAACTTCATACCGATTGTTTTGTGTCTTCATTTCTGTGTAATTGTGTCTCTTCAACTCGATTTTCACAATTTACGTGAGAGAAATCAGTGCGGTGTACCGCATGAATCTTGAAAATTTTACGTAACCGCAAAGGAATGAAAAGTCTAGATCGAGATTAACGATGAAATCGCGAGGGAGAATAAATTGAATTGGAGCAACTGAAAAAGTATTTCAATTTTTCACAGCGAATACTAAATAATTCTGTCTTCAAGTCAAGTCGAGAATGTTCTTTTAATACTCAGTTGTTACAAAGTCGGTAACGCTTCGAGGTTTTCTTTAGGAAAGGACTTAGAAATTTTGATGAAGAAAATGTCTTAACTCCCGTCATAATACCAACTTGGTTTCACTAATACCAGACGTTATAATTAAATCGATATTTTTCATCCATATTCAAGAGCTGCAGCATAAAACAGCAATATAATGAACGTGCATAAAAACAATAAAGCAGAAAAAAAGTATGGTAATCGAATACAAACGGGGCAGTTACAACTGAAAGGTCGGCAGACCCCTCCGGCGCCGCACGATACAACATGGAAAACCTGATAAAATATTTAAAGGCTGGCTTTAAAACCCACGAGGGGGGGAAGCCTGAAAGTAAATTTACTACCTCTGGGAATACGAGCGTTGGCACGTACGAGTGTTTTAAACACGGCGTAAATACGACGGCTAGGCGATGCAGAAACAAGAGATATACTCTATGCAGCGCTGAGAACATTCCAGAATAGCGAAGACGGCACCGACGTACACTTTACGAGTTACGCTCATTAGGAAAATGGGTGTGACTTTGTGTGGAACCCCATTTTATAGCGCTCGCCGCAAGTGTTATTTTTAAATCTATTCATAACGAAGTGCGAGTTGTGATGGAATTAAAAGTAACTAGGAGTCATTAACCGTAAGAAGTTGTTGCAAATTCTGAAGTCGCCGGCTCGGTTGGTATACGTAATAGTTCCGAACACGCAAACTTTGCCTGCAATGCATCACTCTGGATTCGTCGTAGGCATGTGTGGCCCCAAATGTAGATAAAAAATTCTCCTACTTGGGTAAAATATCATTCGGTTTTCATTATGCCATAACATCGAAGTAAAATGCGTTATACCCCATGCATGAGATGAAACGTGTATTTTATAGCATTGTTCAACCCTCATACGGGATCAATAACGTCTGTCGTCCCTGAATCCAAATAAAAAGAGCGTAACCTCCAGTCTCATGTATATGGAACCATTACGAGCCCTGACGACAGAAATCCATTAAACGTACTCATCATAATAAATCCAATGTAGAAGTAATGTTTTTATTAAACAAAATGACATGGTAATAAAGATTATGAAAATCTGTAAACCCTTGCCGCACCCTCCACAAAGGGTGCAGGACTTGTTAGGGCAATTAAACCCTACTGTTATAATCGTTCCCTAAACAATTATGTGATCTCGAGTCCCCTGTTGTCACTTGACAATGGCGTGTTTGCTAATCCAAATACACTTGAAATGTAATGTCACACCATTACATGACGTTACGAAGAAAATTATGTTACAATGATTAATTGAGTAACCACCAGTAAGTTTATTGGGATGTGTTTTCACGTTTGATTCGTAACTCGAGCCATAGAATCTTTGTAGCTATTCCAAAGAACAATTATTGCGCTTCTTAGGATTGTGTCTTTTTGGGAAGTAGCATTTTTAAGGCTAATAATATGGTTCGTAAAGTCCATGTTTTATGTTTTCTAAAACGATCAAGTTGATTATCAAGGTCCGGGCTACGTTGAATCATTGAATAAGGACCTCAAGTTGTGATATATTTTGAACATTCGTTTTTCAATGGCTTCATTCGTTTTAGGGCATTCTAAGTCATGTGTAGGACGACCGTCATACAAATAAATACTTACAACAACATTATTCTATTAAATGAAGTCGGTTAAAGAAAGTAATTCTCTATTCAGTGTTTAAGAAATAATGTTCTTTTTGCTGAAATCTTAAAACAGTTTTTTTTCGCAATATATAGTATATGAGGTAGAAATAACGAAAAATCGCGTTAATTAACAAGGCCGCATTATAAACCGACACGAGGTCCTTAAATGCGTGCCTAGTGACGCATAAAATACCAAAACATTTTACGAGGGCCCACTAAAGTGATTATGTCGCGATTGCGTGACATAATTTAATCAACCCTACGATATTATGTGAAAACAACTATTTTTCCAAAATCTCCAGACAAGTAAGTTAAGACTGTTAGAATGTTACGGAATGTCATTCTATTATGTAAGCTAAAGAAATAATTTTCATGGAAAGATTTTCTAATTTTAGCATTTCGTTTTTCAGGCACAAATATATCGGCCATGCTGTGTGCGCAGAATGGTGGACGCATGCCATCGTATCACGATTAGTAGTCGGTACAAAATGGTGGACATTATGCAGTAATGTTTAATCAATAGCTGTAGTGAGGTAGAAAGACTGACAGGTATCCGTAAAACTGGAAATGCCCGAACATGACTTAGCAGTTACGACGCACGATGTTTACAGAATTTTCAACTAGACTGAATTCAACGTCTGAAATGAGGTAAGAGCAAAGGTTATAGGCATTGGTTAGAAATATTTGATAATACATCACAAAATTTTCTATTCACTTGCAAAACATCCTAGCAATTCAACAATGTACTTATATATAACAAGCAACATCTTGCGACAATTTAACATGAGATTGACAAATTCGTGACATTTTGGTCCACGTTGTTATCATAACGCTTGAAGACATCGTTATGCCATCTAACGACCTCCTGCTCGTAATCGATGGGTCACGTGATATACGTCAGATGTAATTTAAATATCGGCGCCGGCCGGTACCCCTCACCCCGCCGGCCGGCCGGCGCTGGAAGACTCAATAACAGACTACTTCATGAGACTTAAAACTTGGCATACAGAGAATGATTAAGTGATCTAGCATCGCCTACTTCTGAACAATACCATCAGATTAAAACAAATTAGAGAAGCTGTAATAAACAGTAAAAAAGGTTACCTTCTTAAATCCCTTTCCTGTGAAACGGATTGAGATTTTGACGTAAAACAATTTACTTATTTTCAGCCAGATAACAAAGTCGGGCGTTTGTCTTCACGGCAAGAGTAGCAGCAGCGTCGGAGGTCATATTTGTGGCAAATACGAAGAATTTTTCATCGAAACGCCTTTCCAACCTGCAGGCAAAACGGGCGCGCGGCATGAGTGGCAGAAGCACTGCATCACCGAGTCCCGAACGAGTCCTATCAGCATGGTGATGATCAAATTGACTATCTAACGAGTGACGGAGTCGCGTCGCGGCGCTGGCGGACTGCGCGACTCTCGCCCGGAAACTGAGCCACGCCGGGGGGAGGGCAGCCGGTCGATAGCTGCACCCCGCGTCCCGCAACCCCCGCCCTGCGGACCCACCCCGCAACCACCCCTTGCGCGCTACCGTCCCTAACTTGATAACCCGCACAAGAGAATAAGCCTACCAAATGGAAAAATAATGTCACCCACGACATGTATTACTTTGTGTCAAGATCCCTTCATTCAGGGATATGAGATCCTTTACAAAAAGGTTGATTTCCTCCGTGAAAGATATTCATCGGCGTAACGAAAATCTTGAAAGGTGACAGCTATCACGAAAAGATATTTGACCCACTCCAAGGGAGAACTGCACAAGTTGTGCCTGAATACAAATCCGCACCTAGCAACTGTAAGGTCTAGGGTCGAGAAAGACAAACTAATTTAAGAGCCGCCCAGACTCGCGTAGGTCTCAACGGAATTCTTGCTCATAAAAACGCCGAGCAGTTGGGAGGCGGCGGGAGCGTGCGTGGAGAGGGCACACGAGGGAGCCTCCATGCGGAGGTTCCGCCGCCGTCTCGGCGCCGCCACCCGCAGCCAATTAACAGCCGGCAACGCCACGCTGAATTTGTTTCGCCACTCGAATTGCTTCCGATTGATTTCCTGTTCTCAAAATCTATCAGTGAATGACTTTCTTGGCACCTCTCAGATGTTCAAATCAATCGCGGACCACATGGTGCTCCAACCAAGATATAAGTAGATAAGGTTAAGTACGGAGTCCCGAAAAGGTACCGAAACGGCTTACCTAGTCCAATGCAAGAGAGAAATGAAATAGGAAGACTGCAGTGGTGATGGTGTCGTAACCCCGTGCACCGGTAACACCGGCCGTGGTGCGGCGATCGATTCCGGCCATCAACCCCTAGACCGCGTCCCCCTGCGGTAATAACTGGGAATACCAGGACCGTAGCTAGCTCGGCCTGTGCATACGGACAAACAGACAGCGCCATGGAAATACCGCCTGTGGCGGCCGCCTGGCTGTCTCTTACAAGAAACATGCCTTTTGTGCAATTTATTTAATAAAACAAAATTATAACACTTACTAACTTAAACTAAGTAATTATTAAATAATACTTTATATTACAAAAGGTTTACTGTTATAAAACATCTGCTCTCAAGTTCATAAAAATGTAAATACACCAACTGGGGGACAACATAAAATCCCCGAAAATTTGCGAACACTCCATCAAAAGAACATGAAATTCAAGATAATACCGGCAGTCCGTCTACCCTCCTGAGTCCTGACGACTGCGTTCCATAGATCATATCACCGCAGTGATAAATTAGTTTCCTCAATAAAAGTTTGTCGTCGACTCCCCACTTCGAGAGGTGACTAATAAAACTTTTCCAGAGGCTTTTATTTGCAGCGACTTTTGACAGACATCATTATTTACTTACCTAATTTATTAAACGAAATTGCTCATTTTGTTTTCTCTACAATATCCAGCCTTTGCCAAATTCACTTAAGTGGATTTACAAAAAGCGTTTTAATAGAGACGACAGCATGGCGCCCACCGTGGGGCAACAAGATTAATAATTCCTACTTAGACGCTTATTATACGTGCAAAGCACGACTGCAGCCACATTCATAAGCGATGCGGTAGCGATAATAATGAGCTTAGTATTATGATACTAAAAAAAAAAAGTAAAAGTTACTAGAATAATTCTCTATTACAAGCAATAATATTTAAATTTGACCTTGTTCCATTTATTAGAAGAAGTATTTTCGACTTTAAAGTATCGACATGCATTCATTTTAGAAAAATAATATTTTGTTTGTGTCCCACATAAATACATTAGAATCGTTCTAAAGTGAAACCACGACCATCAGTGTCAATGGTGCTTAAAACAATTTAAATGGGATACTTTAGATAATGGTCAATAATCGGAGTCCGGTGGGCACGATCTCACCACCAGCATATTGCAAGCTATAATATCGTAGCATTGTCTCTCCAGAGCGGCAACAAGTTGAGTCACGTGCCGGCTGGATTTGGCTGAGAATATAATTCGGAGCCAGCGGCGCGCGTCCGCCTGCGACGGCAACAGTATCGATTTTGCCTTGTTTCAAGCATTGCTTAGACACCAACGACCCGGTATTTTGACGCAGACACAGCCTAGTACAAACTTCAGGCCGACATTACCCCGCTGGACATTTTCGGCATTATCCTTTACGGGTTTTATCCGCTTACGTACACGCAGACATCTGTAGCAACTTAGTCGGTACGAGTATTAGAATCCGACATACGTGAGTTAAATAACTTGGAAATGGTAACATATTGTGTACTGCGGACCAAGTAACTGTTATAAATATGAAGATATTATCGTATTAATATAGACATTAAAGGAGCAAGTATCGGTTAACTTAAACAAAGTAATATTAATGGGTCCGGGAAACGTTATAACCAATTAAAACGGTACCGTTGACGGCTATTATGAGACCGCAAATATAATGATAATAATTAAGGGTATTTCGATTAGATATTAATTATGGATACCACGTTCAGAGATAAGTAATCAGAGTTGAAAAGTTACGTCATCAATATTGACTAGGATCTATAAAATATTCAGATGGCGTGTTTTTTTTTTCTTATTCGTATCACTAGAAATTTCTATACAGGTAAATGTGTACGAAATAATAAAAAGCGAAGTGAATAACACGATCCATTTCATATAGGGGGAGACCCCGACACTGCGGAGTTTAAAACCTTATTTAAAAAGACATTGACGGAATATCTAATAAGAAGGTGATAAAGATAATTCGGTTGTAAGATGAGTTTGGCTATGATTCAGTGGCAGGGTTAAATATTTGCGAAGAGGTTGCAACATATGGTTAGTTCTTGCTAGCCATGTCGAATCCCGAGCCATCTGGACCGCGGAAACTTTTGGGAGTTTGGAAAGGATAATTTGTTCAGAAAATTATTAAAGACTAGCTGTGCCTGCGACTTCGTTCGCGTGGATGACGAAACTTATCAATGAGTTTTTAACCGCAAAATTAAGTTTGTTTTCCGGGATAAAAGCTACCCAGTGTGGTGCCCAGGATAATAAAGAATAATTATACCAAGT
Organism: Autographa pulchrina; assembly: GCA_905475315.1. Classification (NCBI taxonomy): domain Eukaryota; kingdom Metazoa; phylum Arthropoda; class Insecta; order Lepidoptera; family Noctuidae; genus Autographa; species Autographa pulchrina. The sequence continues at coordinate 13,818,960 of FR997765.1, read as the reverse complement.
TTCACCGTAATCGAACCGGTAGTTTTTGCGTGATACCTGAACAAACAGACAGACAGACAAAAATTTTTTTTTCCCTCTTTGGGTTCGTTGTTGGTCTAGTAACACCCCCCGCCATTTATTTTTTTGATATTTTCAATGTACAGAATTTTCACTTCTACAGATTTATTTTAAGTATAGATCTTTGTATTCGGAAGATATTAATACCTTGGTCTGATGATATTGTATGTAAGATTCCCTTTATAATTTAAGAAAAAGAAAAACTTAAAAGAAGGAAATAAATTCGTGTGGAAAATAATTGTTCTCAAAATGTCTTTATATTTGAATACAGTATATAATTGAATATAATAGACATTTAATGTGATGTCAGAGTGTAAATAAAAACCAATTCTATTTAAGCTCAATGAAAACCGCAGCCTATTAATATCAAAACTTTATTAGAAAAACAAAAAGCCAATACCGAACTTACTTCATTAAAATGTATGTTCGGCAAAATAAATCAATTCGGGAGACGCTTTGAATGTACAAATTACGTATTCATGAAAATATGACAAAGACGTAGATACAGATAATTCTGCATGAATTTTGTAATGAGACTGTCACAGGAGAAAACGAGATAGGTATTATTTGTATTATTTTGTCTGACCTTATAAAAAACTTAACGAAAATAAAGGGGTGGTCCAGTGTCGGTCGTGAGGTAGAGTTATTGGGCCTTCACGTTTATTATTAGGAATTTTATTAAGATGTTATTTTAATGTGTTATTGGGTTTTTCTATGAAATTCTCAGTAGCAGGTGGGAGTTTGGATTTGTGCCCGGTTAGTGGCAATAGGCTCGCCCCCTATTACATGGGACCTATACGTACCGGCGAACTGTGGTTGTACATTGGTACACCTCTGCCTAACCCTTCGGGGATACAGGCGTGATGGTATGTTATGTTATTTTAATAGAATTTAAGGTTTAGCTGGATGATGACCATAGTCATCTTTTAACAGTATCTGATGTGAGTTAATGATATAGGTACCCATCACTTTACCTTTCGTATATATTCCGTCAGTAGATTTCTCTCTTCACAGATGTCTCCTAATGTTTCTGTACGTTAATTGGAAGTCTTTAAAGAAGAGTGAAATTATTTACAAAAAATATGATTGCAAATTGACAACCAATCGTGGCTTCTAGCAATTAATTGCTAATTAAGCGTTTTACACAAAAAAAAAGTGTGCTCAAGAAGCGTATCATTATGATCGTTTAACAACTGATCGGCAAAACAATGACCCAATAAATAAAAATGAAATGTATCCGCGATTCTAGATAGCCAGACAGCCGTGGGTGGGACATCAATTCTGTACGACATTCAATACAAAGAGGGACCAAAGCGAGGGTTCCTATTATAATGACCCTACTTGTATACCAACAACTTTATTATATCGTCTCGTGCCCCCCGCTACGCTTGATTTATTTCGCTCTACGGAATATTTTCACTACAGCGAACTAATCTTAATTGCATTATAAACATGCGTACGGAGTAATAGTGAGATTATCCTTAATCCAAATGTAATCCACCGCCCTGCTGCAGGTAACCGTAACATTACAGACGGAACCCATTGAGCTATAAAAGAGGTTCAAGGCACGACCGTCGCCGACAATAGCTGTAAAGAGAATGACATACGCACATGGATCGATCAAGGCCAGACGACTTGCGATTAAGACTTTTTTTCAACATGCGTTTCCTTTATTTGCAGCTGAAGTTTTTCTTTGTTTTTTAAGTAGTCTGGTACTTGTAGTATTGCGGATTTCGTTTGTACTCTCTCAAGGTGAAAACTACTTACTTGAAACACCTCGCAGTAGCTCAAGGATACGCGGAAAATCAATAAGGACAAAACGAATAAAGGTTCTCAATGATGCGAAATAAAGATTGATCGAGGCTAAGTAATTGGAACACGGAGTTAATGTGAAGCTTAAAACCACAATGTGCCTTTGGTGGATGAAACGTTAGAAGGGAAGCCATACCGTAGTCGCGGTTAATTGCCAAGGTCTGTGGATGAATTAGCTGAAGACTGAATCGTAAAGATCAGCCAAGAATACAAACACAAATAAAAGCATTATCGTTCAACGACCTACAGCGATGCGTAGTGGCTTTTATGATCGATATCTATATTGTGCGAACATGCAATGTAACGGATTAAAGGCTGTAGTGATTAAAAACTTGCGGGAAATGGGGATTGGGAGCCGGAGGTTAACGTACTTGCAACGTTTTATAATGCCTTTAAAGAACGATTAATGTTGGGAATAGCGAATCGTTAAAGGTGATGCTAACCTTCTGGTTAGAATCACTGACATAAGGAAGAAGGTACCTAATAAAAAATACTATTTTATTCTTATGTTAAGATAATGAACAACGTGCCAAAAGAGCAAGCCGATAAACACGTCATAGTACAGATTCAGTGTATAAACACACAAAGAGTGTTCTGTAAATAAAATATTGTCAGTAAAATTATAATACACATTTTATCTAACAAAGAACAAGGAATTAAAAACATTAAGCAACAAAGTAACTTATTTCGTTTTTTTTAGCATACAATAAATACTTCTTTTTATAAAGGAAGTAGTGTCTAGAATAAAGGTCTTTGTTTTATATTAATGCCTTACTTGATATTTGGGAAATAAAATAATATCCTAATTCGTGATTAATTTTTGCAAAATGCATATTTTTACATATAAAAGAGCAAACCTCTAAAACAAGGTTTTTGAATAGACAAATAATATATCCTATAAAATTGTTTATACTTTTACTGCATGCATGGTTTTAGGATCCTATAGTTTCGTAAGTTAATAGAACTTTCCCCTTTTTGGAAGTCGGTTAAAAATAAATTTAACTCTGAACTAACTTCAGGATTATGTAATAAATACACAATCCTGAGATGTAATCCGAAATATAAAGAGAAGCTTCACCTTAAGGTCTGCCGAAGTGTTTCTGATGTGAATATTATTTTAAAACGTAATTCACTGGCCTACATAAATATAATATCGTTGTGTATGACGCATCATCATTCCTTTGTCTGAAAAGATCATACTTTTGTCCTATTTGCATAAGTTATTCTTAGCCTTTGTTTTTTATATCATTTTTATATGCTTTGTTAGATAAATTGTTTTTATTGCATCTTTGTATTCGAAGTAAGGGTTTAGGATCAATAATAACAAAACATTTCAAACCACACAACCATCGTGGCTTATTATAATAATAAAATTTAATTTTATATTCTTTAATGACATGTGTTTAAAAAAAAACTTTAAAAAAAAAATAGAACCTCCTTCAAAAATCCGATTCACTGAAAAGTATTAAATAATTTTAAATGTACTGCTTATCAAATAACCAAAATATTAGGATAATAAGTATGATTATACTTCAAGCACAATTATTGGTTATGTTTGGAGTCGGTGTCAGCCGCTAATAGCAAATTTTAGTACTATATTATAAGGACAGACACCGACTCCAAAAATAACAATAATTGTGCTTGAAGTATAATCATACTTATTATCCTAATATTTTGGTTATTTGATAAGCAGTACATTTAAAATTATTTAATACTTTTCAGTGAATCGGATTTTTGAAGGAGGTTCTATTTTTTTTTTTTAAGTTTTTTTTTATTTAATACTTTTTAGTGTTTGATACTTTTTTACTTACCTTAAATGGGTTTAGTCAAGTCGAGATAATCGCGTTTAAACATACACACATACATACAGGTCAATCTGAGAACCTCCTTTTTTCATGTCGGTTAATTATAAAATACCAAAACCTTCTCCTTGGTCTAACAAACACTTTTCTGAAAACCGTATCAAAATCGGTTCAGTCAAACGCGAGATAATCGCGTCCAAATATACATACATACAAGTCAATCTGAGAACCTCCTTTTTTTCAAGTCGGTTAAATAAAACATACTAAAACCTTCTCCTTGAACTAACAAATTATTTTCTGAAAACCGCATCAAAATCGGTTCAGCCAAACGCGAGATAATCGCGGACAAACATACATACATACATACAAACATACAAACATACATACATACAGGTCAAACTGAGAACCTCCTTTTTTTTGAAGTCGGTTAAAAAGCGCTGTGTGCAATTTCTTATTGCAACAATGTTTGAAAAATCAACCTTATCACTTGAAAATAAAAGCGTTGTCAATGTTACAACTATTCTGCTTTCGAGAATACAGCAGTCATCTTCGGGGGGACCTTATTCAGCTTATACACATTCTTTTTATGATGAATACTACATGTGACACTTTTAAAGTCTTGTATGCAATATGGGCAGTTTTTATGTTCATTCTTTACATATCAAACCTGTTTGCGAATATGAATAGTGCATGCTCATTGAAAATGGTGTGAAATAAATTGGTATGAACCTTTATACCGATGTATGGACCGCTCACCGCACCTGTGCAGCCGTTTATAAAGCGGATGGCAGGGGCGAGATATTTCATACAAAATTCACGCTTCATAAATAACTTCTTTAATATTTTACTGGGGAGCCTCGTAATTACGATTGTTTTCCTCGATATACAGTTCTTCGATATAGTAAAATTACAACTTTATTTCATAACTATCTAGTTTCATGAAAATTGTTTTTCTTGTTGTCTAACTTATATCTTTGTAAGTTTGTACATAGTCCATCCATTTCATAAAACATGAAACATAATTTAGCTTTAAAACATGTAAATTAAAATCCCGATTGGCGTCAGAGCGTGTTACTGCTCAGTGCTCAGTGATCAGTAAGTGCATGCTCCAGATGCATGGATCTTCACCTTACAGTAATTGAAGTAAGTGTTGCATGAAACCTGAATTCTGATAAGCGTGAAACCGACTGACATGGAGTATTACTAGAAATTAGGATCGAAGTCACCTGGTGAAGGTGAAAGGTCACCCAAATAGATCGAAATACTGTAATTACCACTCAATTTAGTCTTGATTACATTTAGACTCAATTTACTGGCTTGACATTTTTGGGACATTGATTCCGTGGCTTTAGTGGAAAGCCATATTCATAGGCTTTTAAATTGAGACAATTTTTATTAGAAATATTCCAGGCTGGGTGCCACTTGTGCTGTTTACATGGGACTTAATTTTACAAAAAGCCTTACTTAACTGACCGTAGAATTTATGAGGACTATGGTCTCTTCAGTGAACTCTTTCTCTCTTCGGAAGTATACAAAAAATATAACTATTTTATGGTTCACAATTCTTCTCGTTTTTGAATCATTAGGTAATCTGTTTTCTAAATGTACCGTAACAGTAATAAGTTCTAAATTTAAACTAAGTATACCCACCCACCCACTAACATAGTGCAATAATTCATAGAATTAATGTTTTCCTTACATACACGGCGATGTTACGTACACTAAATAATGTTATATTCACAAGGAACGTCTGGATACAAGAAACCTTGACCTTTCAAGATTATTTGGGCGTGTCCCCTTTGAAGTTCATTTACAAAACGCCGACGCCATCTAGATCCTTCAGAATAAAAGTTAGACAATCCTATTCACAGTAAATTCGAAATAATCAATATTAACATAATTTCAACGTCATGTAAGGTTACTAAAATGTATTTTTTTATCTTGGATATGCATTATTTTGACGTAATTTATAATCCACTTATTCGCTTTTAATTTTCTAAAGAGATGCTAATTTTAGTTGAAGTCAAGAGCGAAGTCGCTGTACAAAAGGAGTATTTATAACTAAAAAGCCTGAATACCAACAAGGTTGGTTACACACAGGTGAAAAGTCCTCGTGACGTCGTGTACGTGTTTCCCCGTTTAAAAGCAGGCACTATCTTCTAATTTATGACATCCTGGTATTAATAATTTAATACAATATTCTGCATAACCGTGTATCAAGTACCGACAGATGTTCGCAATATCTGGTGCGGATGTCTCGGCGTGCGCGCCCGTGAGCAAACCCAATAAATATCAGTTAGTATTGATTTTGTACCACGTCTGTCTGCCTGAGCTCCATGTTATACACGTTTGAACCTGTCTAGGTACTGCGTAGTTCGCGAGAGCAACAAAGAGGGAAGATTCACTTGTTTTATTTCGACTATTTTTGTGAGCAGTGTGTTGTTACTGAATGAGGTGTTTACTTGCAACTGTGTTACTTTATGTGTTCAATGTAACTTTGTAAACTTTATCAGTCTGTGAATTACATAACATACCATCACGCCTGTATCCCCGAAGGGTTAGGCAGAGGTGTACCAATGTACACCCACAGTTCGCCGGTATGTTTAGGTCCCATGTAATAGGGGGCGAGAATTGAGAATTGAGATTGATACTGAGAATTTCATAGAAAAACCCAATAACACCTTGGTCGACTTGGGAATCGAACCCAAGACCTCTAGCGTAGCAGTCGCGCTTAGAACCACTAGGCCAACGAGGCAGTCTGTGAATTACTTAGAATATTTAATGAAAAAATAAATGATATACATACTTTAGGTAGTACAGAAATAGACAAAAATGTTGGAGACAGAGATAGAAAGAATTATTTTTCGGACATAACGATATTTCGCCAGACAGTGTAAGTGCCACAGATAAGTCCCGCCTAATAGGGGGTGATGATATGACCATTCTCGGGCACGACTCCAAATTAATCAGTGTCCCCTCAGAACTTACAAGATAGGTCAATTTCATAAAAATGTATTAGGTATCAGAAAAAGGCACGTGCTAAAAACATCAACCTTAAATAATAGTTGTATTAAAAATAACGACATCATTATTTGTCTATAAGATTACCTGCTTTTTAACAGACTTCAAAAAGGAGGAGGTATTCAATTCGACTGTTTTTTTATGTTTGTTACCTCAGAACTTTTGACTGGGTGAATTTGATTGATTTTGATGATTCTTTTTTTTTTGTAAGGTGTTGCTTCCAGTGTGGTCCCATTCTAATTTGGTCCAATTATGACAGTGGGATCCATAAGAAAACCATATAAGACTTATTATGAAGTCGGTTTTTTTTGTAAGAATTATTTAATTAATTTTTCGAAAGAAACTTAATGAAAAACTTTAAAGAAGAAATTGTAGTTTCCTCTTAGATAAACAGTTTTGCTGTATTTATGAGGACTTCTAATCCTGCTGTGCATATTGGGATGTTCAATTTTTAAATTTAATTCCATTGTCGACATTTCGTAATAACTTAAAGTTGGTATTTCCAAATAGCAGTAGTAACAAGAACAGAGTGGTGGTATACTCGTATTAAGCACTACAATAGAGGGGTGACATACAATTCCAAGAACGAATTAGTCGCACATCGATTCGCTTTTACAGACATTCGTGTTGCTTTTAATATTATTTTAGAAACCTCAATCCCCTTTGTTCTGTTACGTTGTGGAATGGACATTAAACATGTACCTACTGGTGTTTATTAAAAGCAACAAACACCAAAGTTCACGATTATAATCACAAATAACATTACCCTTTACCGGTGTCTTATATTTGCCTAACCCTTTGTGCTTGTCTTTAGTAAAGACTAACATGATATTAATTGCAAAAAATAACTATAGCCAAAAATAAAAATAAAGTAAATTCAAGACCCAAGCGTTCACCTTTGAAGATAAAACAGAAACTAGTAAAAGTAACACTAAGTGACGACAAAAGAACCTTAACTTAAAGGGCATTGCCACTGAATGCTAGCGCCAAAAATACTCGATTTCGTGGTATATCACAATCGAGAACACAATACAATTTAAATCGATATTGTTTATCGATTCAAAACTGAATGAATTACAATGACGACGTCGCCGCCAATGGCAGGTTAAAAGAACAACTAGGGTCGTATAATGCGGAAACTGAGAAACCCGTCTATTGAAGGAAATCCTTGTCCTAAAGAAGGGCTTTATTTACCAGAGGGACCATATCAGGCCAGTGCGTGCTTAAGGGCTACTGACCATGGACTAAGATAAAGTTCTAAACTGGTGATGTGAAGAGTATAAGATGCAGTGCCTATAAGTTTTTTTTTATCGTCTTTGGAAAAGTCAGGCAGATTAAAGTTGTAATTTTTCGTAAGTATTTATTTATACTGGGAGCCAAAATATTTGTCCTCGTTGGTTTTAACAAATTTTATCCCTTGCTGCTATTAATCCGTCATCGAGCTCTTCTTGGTCACTATTTATACAAACAAAACTCATAAACCCTTCAACTTCGTCCGTTGCACTAATACCTGACACTAACACACGAAAGAACCCCACACCCCAAGCAAGTACATTCTGCAGTCTAGATAAGAAACTTGTGGCATGCAGTTTGGATAGCGCAGTAAAGCACGAAAGTACCTTAGGGCCTGTTTAACATAACGCCATTACGCCGTATCTGTTTTGATATGCATCCTGCAACGAAATACTGAGGCTGCAACGAAATAATAAGTGCGTATAAGTTGACCAGATGAAATTGAATCGCAATGCTATTAATAGACTGAACTTCATCACAGAAAGCCAACACACAAAGGTGTATCACAATTAAATGAATCCACTTTTGTTATTTGGAGACCACATAATTCAGAAAGAAGTACAGTATTCATTACTCTAAAGAACATTAAGCTATCGTATTTTAAAAGAAACTGTACTGAACAAAGCGAGCCAGCGGATGCATAAGCACACTAGAAAACCAATATTGGTTACGTATAATGCAGGACTTGAATCCTTTGCGCCGATGGATAAGCACGTAGCCAATACCAATCCTTATTATACTGCAAAACGGAAACCAAACATGGCAGGTAACAAAAAAGTTATCGTTACACTTTCAAATCTCGCTAAACATGTATTCATACAAAATTTGGACCACAATAGTACGTCATAATATATGTTTAGTAAACTATATTTGGCCCGAATCTCATTTTTTACAGATCGGAAATATGATTTCATTTGATCCAACTGTCGACTAAGTACCGTTGTATAGCACCGCTAGTCAATCGTACTCGCAGTGTAGGCTCTGCAAGTCTGCACTATAGATTATTCACCTCGGCACAAACTCAGGTCATGCGCAATGAATCTGATTAAATGTTTTGGGCACCATCCAAATTTTCTGGCTGAACGCACTTCTGCTTTTCTATACGAATTGAAATTTCATCTGATGAACGAAAATTCCTAGGGTTTTGTGTTCAGAGTAAATTATTGGAAACAGGTCACAAAATGAGTCATACAAGGTATTGATTTCAGTGTAATATCAGATATACGACCGTTAGGGTTTACTTTTTTATCAAGATTAGAAATACATTTAAAGGGGTAAATTATACAGCCACTTACATGAAAAGAATCGAAATAATTCTAAAACAGAAATATAAATTTTCATATGCATAAGCATAAAATAAATATTGAGAGATTAAAAAAATGTTATCTCATTAACAAGTGCATGTCGGTTATAGATACAGGGTTGTTTTCATCCCAGACTGAGTAATTTAGGCTTAGTATTCGTCACGAGGTGCGTCATACATCATCGACCTGTCTGTAATACAGTCGCTGAGAAACCGGTAGACGTGTTGCTAGGGGGTTGATGCGCTACTTTCTGCTACCTATAAAACTGGGAGGCGAGGGGAGGGTTGAGAGCTGTCTACAAAATATTAACACTGAATTCTTAAAACAGGAATTTGATTTGTATTCTGTACGTTCGCACGAAAAATCAATGACTGACTGGGTAGTAAGAAAGGCATACTAGTTAAAGACTACGTAATTAAACATATTGCCAATTAATTGATTTGACCTGGCATTCGAACTCCACAAGATAAAAGCGCAAAACAAAGAGATTCAACAAAGGGGTACAAAGCTGGTTGCAGATGCATTAAACACCCGTGTCTAGAATAAATAGATAACATTCGTTTAAGACTTTTTCAAAACGGCTTTCAGTTTTTATTTAGATTCTACAGCGATATAGGTAATGCGGAGAAAGCACGAGCATCTTCAAAAAAATCCTGTAACTGCGCAGTTGGTTGACCTTTACGATGGCAGACTGGTCCCTCATGAAAACAATAAAACGAGTACTAAAACCGCTAGTAGGCTGAAGTTATGACATCAATAAAGTTCAAATTAATGATCAACTCCGATGTACGGTAGTGATAGAGGCTATCAAAATGTCTTCAGGACAGAGTATGCAAGTAGATAAATTGGAATCGGTATCAATCACTTAGGTACATATTTGATAGTACCTAAACAATTTTATTTATGTACCTGTTATGGAACTTAATTTCTTCTTTAGACTAAATACTAACTTGTCAAATAAATACCTTTATCAAACAATTGTGGTTTAGAATTCTACAAGACTAAAGGTATGAGTGGAAAACCCTTAAAACATATCTCCATTAACGCAAGAAATACAAGGTCGCATTACGCATATTTTGTAGCGAAAGTCAAACAGAACAACCATAAACCTCGGTAAAAATCAAATTAGCATAAAGACTAAAATAAACTTTAAATTTCAATTAAGCTAATGTGTCCGCACCAGTGCATGCAGATATCATTTGTTTGCACTATACCTCGAACACGTAATTCCTTAATTTGATCTACTTTGTCTCAGAGTACTCAGGAGCTTAGTATAATCAAGTTAAGACCGAAGTTAAGGTAACAAACATCGGTCCAGAAGTTTCAAGTTACCAAGTTAGTTCAAGTATTCGTCGAGCAAGGCCATTGGTCGGCAGTAATTATAGCGAACATGTGTTCCTCTGATTTCTGCACACCGTCGAGTGAAGCGCAAAGTTTGATGACCCGAATGCGCTGTCTATTAGTCATGCCGATGCGAAAACTGCTACAATAGATCTCCCCCATGCATAATCAATTCAAAATGGAATTTCGGAGTAGTGGGTAAGTGTGGATGGCGTGGGCCGCACAAGTATCGCCCACGTCTTGCCTTTTCTGGGCAACGTACATTTGAACAAGCTTTCGTTGCGTGCAGCAAAGAGACAACAAAAACAACCCGGTCGCAATGCGTACTATAGAAAGCTGTGTAGGTGGACATATTCAGTTTTCATTGCATATAATTTCGCACATTACTCAATCTATTAGTCATAATTATATTGATTGATTGACTGGACGTTAAGAAAGTTGCGAGTAGATACTGCTAATCAATAACCCGGTTACTAATAAAAGCGTTGAGACACGGTTATACTATAATACAGTACTCCAACTTCATACAAACGGACGAAACGCGAGCTATACCTACGCGCTCGATCTCGGGGTGCGCTCGGGTCGCAGACAGTCACGGCTGTACCGCAGTGTCGAACGGACGGTGTGTTTTTTTTTAACAATAACCGCGCGATTTTTTCTCTAAAAATCAGTTAATATGACGAGTAGGAAATATTGTGCTGTTTTTGGTTGTATGAATTCGTCAATAACGCATTTTTAATTAAGCTTTATATAAGAATGCGGATTTATTATACTTTAAAATTTAACAATAAAGCATTTCGTACGACTCAGTCGAGGCGCAAATATTTTTCGGTCGCAAATTTATAAGCCCGATTTGTTTTTCAAACAAAAACATGTTTTATTAATTAAATCTACCAATAAAAAAACAACACGCATTTTTATTGAACACTTCCTATACAATATACAAAGTATTGAATTTATTTATATAAAAAGGATATTATTATTACAATCACAAAACTAAATAGAAACAGAAAGTAGGCAAATGTAATTAAAATGTTGGAGACGGGCAGCCCTAACGCATGTTTACGTACCGCGCGGCTGTAGGCATTTATTTCTATCATGCGCGAGTTACACTACTGTATGATAATATTACCGTGGTTGAGAGAAACTTCAGTAACAGTATTATCGATCTCGTTCCTGAGGAAAAACTACTTGAGCCGCAACCGTTGAAATTAGATTGACCTAGCACGCAGCCTAACTCCCCCAGTTTAAATCAAATCAGGAAGCTACCCTACAACAAAGTTTTCTAAATGAAAAGGTGTTCAATCGACCTTCGTTTTCAGTCGTTTTCCTTTGCTCTCAAATCGATTTTCAATGCCTAACAAAATAATAATGAAATGTTCGTATAATTGTAGTTTATAGCTATTGCCAGCTCTTGTCTAGAAACTAATTTAGAACTTAGCAGTTAGCGGTAAATACAAGTATTAGGTGCGGCGCGGTTATTTCTTAGGCACTTGAGATACAGTACATTAACGAGTCCTCTTGATATGCGCCTTTTCACTGTAATAATCAGAATAATGTGGTTGTTTACGTTCCGTCATGGACAATGGTCAATATTTGGTTTAGGTGCGGCGTGGTGGGCCGAGGATTCCGTTCATTGTGATGTTAATGTGTCGGATATCAACCAAATAGGGGGCTGCGTCGAATTCCCACCACTCTTTGCAAATGAACAAAGTTCCGTCCCGAAACGGCCCATTAAGCGGCTTGCTTCGAGATATTACATCGCTATAGTATAGGATACAACAGCGGTGTATTTGGAATTTACCTCCGCAGTTCGGCGCTATCGCTCCTCTCGACCCGCTTCTTTCACTTTTAATCAACGCACCCTCCGAGATTTGGGACCTCTTAGTGTCAATTTAATACCATTTTAAATTGAGCGTCAAATTTAAACATCGACAGTATATTTCGCAACAACTTTTTATGTTATCAACGGCGGTAGTCAATTTAATAAATTGCATTGTTTGGAGGAATTTTTCGGCAGTTTAATTAAGCTTTGGCTTGTTTACATCGCTCGGTTACCACCCTAATGCAGCTTGGACAATAGGGAAAGAAAATATAACATTTTCATGGCCGATTAAATGAGAACAATGGAGATTGTGTGAGTAACCGTTAGATGTGGTTACAGTGGTGCTCATTGAGGTGCTAAACTGTAGTAAAACCCTCCGTTGTATCAGTTCCTACACTAGAATATAAAATGTAAAGCAAAACAAAGTGAAGTAAACAAAGGAGTACGTGTTTGTAGGAACGCCGGAACTCTAAACAAGTTTCTTTACATGTCGACGACGATACGATTTACATACGGCGCCGGTCGTATACGTACAGCTGGCCGTCTTTAGCCCTACAAGGATAGGTATTACAATCTTCAAAATATGGATAAAACTCGTTATGTAGGAAGAGATGCGCGTGAGTCACCGACGACGGTTGCACTCGACTTCGCCAACCGCCGCTCTTTCAAATAAAGAATGACACACACCCACGAAAATGGCAGTGTTGGCCGTTGGTGGTAAATTGAAACTTGTTTAACGGTTGCAATGATGACAAATTGTTTTCGTCGTCGGGCACAAATTGGCGATGGTTATTAAAATATTAACCGACTTACAATTAACGAGTTAACGTTCTCGGAGATCGTAGGGTTCATTTGTGATTTATATGTTTACTGATACAATAAAATATCGAGACTTCGATATTAATAGAACACGGGTACAAAGATAATGGGTAAAAATGTATTGTAGATAAACATAGAATTACATCTTAAATAAGTGATCTTGCAGTATATCTTATGATATTTACGTCTAAACTACCTAGAAAATAATAAAACCCGCCCGGATAATAAAAAATTGGTAACGTGTTATTGGTGGTACGTCGTGTTTAAATTTTACCTATACATAGAATAATTCGAAGCTTTAGTTCAATCTGCCTTTTCCTACGGGACATTAATAGCACAAACAACATACAATTAAGAAAAATATCAGACAGATTAGGTACAAAGACATCTAGACCTATCAAACAAAGAAACGATGACCCCTATAAGACCTCTACTGCTTTGTTGTTTTTATACTTTATGAATCACCGGAATTCTGAATAAACAATAATTTGTTAGCGCGTAGTTACTATAACCGTTATTTTTTTTGTGTCTCCCACTTACATTAAAAAGGAATTTGTATCAATTTACCTTACTCCGTACCTACTACATAACTGATTTGAAGCTTTTCGTTTAGCTACACAATTTACACCTTTCTTTTATACATCTGTGTCGCACTTTTGACTGTGAACATTTATTAAAAAACCTAAAAATTCTGAAATACCTACAAGACCCCAGATTAAGAAGTACGTGGTTTAATCGATCTAGAACAAAAAAGCTACATAACTAGACAAAAGACACTCAGATAAAAATCGCGTGACTAGATCTTTGGTATATCTAAATTCTAGTCGAACAATGCCAACTGCTATTCGAGTAAAGAAGTTTAAGAATGAAAATTGCGTGGAACAAACGTCACCATCCCTAATTTTATTATTAAATGACAGCCAGGATGAGCTACTAGCTAGAGGATACGGACGCGACGTTCCACGCGTTCGTTTTCGGAAGAAATGAGGGTTGGGCACTTTACACCCACCCCTCTAGAAGTAGTCCTTAAAGGACCGTCACCTGCCGGAGCTGCGCTGAGAATGCTTAGCATCCCGCGGCTCCAATAAAGGCGAGAGAACGGGACCGTGGTGTTTTTGGTCGGTGCAAGTCCGACATATCCCCACGTCGTGCCCTCGACGTAGGTCGAACTCATTAGATTGCACCCGCAAAAAAAAAGAGGATGAGCTACTAGATAACACAATATGACTTTACTAATTAGTATTAGGTACACAGGTGGCTATTAAATACGGCTTCGTGTGATTTGAAGTTTATGGTCCTGTATGGGCAATTAGGATTACCTGTTTCTTTATTCAAGTTTGTACGCTACTGACTTACGAACTAGGTGTCCTGCCGCGTCCTCCGTGACTTTGTCACGTGTCTGTGTGTTTAGGTTCATGGATTATTTTAAGCTTTTCGCGGTAATGCTTTTAATTAATATGAAATAACCTACAATACTACTCCTCAGAAATCAAATTATCATTTACACAAAGTTTTATATTTTAAATCTGACAGGATCTCATCTGCTCTTTATCCATACAAAATTATAAATGCAAAGGTAACTCAGTTTGTTCGCTACTAAACCGCTGCTCCGACTTTGATGAAACTTAGTTTGAATTTCCAGAAAGAACATAGGCTACTTATGTCATGATAACCGTTATCCACGCAGGTAGCACCGCCAGCGAAAGCTAGTAATGTTAGTATGTGAGGTTGGGTTGATCGACGGGATGAAGGATTATGGACGTAATTAATGTAGGTAGATAGTAACTCGAAATAATTATCAATGTTGCCGTGCCCTACAGATCCTAAAGGAGACCTGCTACCGAAAAATGTATTTACTTATTAAACACGCCTAATCGACGCACAAATTATACGCGTTATTATGTATCTCATTTATTATTCCGTTAGTGACGCAAGTCAACAAAAATCAGCTGTTCTCTACCAAGGTTAGCACCCGAATTTAATGCTATATCGATTAAGTACCTACCTACCGACAAATTCAAAAAGCACACCAGACAGCAAGGTGTATAACGACATTATTATTAATTATTATTAAACCCTAGATCACAATATCAGCACGTTTTCAAGAATCAAGTATCAATGATAATGCGATTGAGGTAGGTCATCAAATATCAATTAAGTACCTACTAAATAGGTTACGTTAAGAACTTAAAGTAAAAATGGAAAAGTATGATTCCAAAGTTATGGCATAATTTTATATAGGTACCTAATACTCAGATAACTGTAACTGTAATATGGTACAACTTATTTGAATGTACTTATAGTAAAAAATAATGCTTAACACTTGAGAGATTTTCTGATGGCTCATAAAAGTTAAAACTTGTACAATATGAGTAGGTACTCCTACTTAGCAATTTTTTGTAAGTATATTATCTACTCTACAATATATTATTATAACACATAATAATAATTAGGAATTCGTGAAAAAAATGGCTAAATTACTATGTAGTGCTAATAATTATAATATTTGTAAAAGTAATGATATTCATTTATGTGCACACGATGGAAAATTTATAACAACCGTAGATATAGCTGAGGTATCCAGAACTAAAAAAGCACCTATTAATTTGTATAATACCAAATAAAAATAAAATCCACTTACATTTAGCAGCTTCAACTTCCATCGTAGTCTTTGTTTGAGCTAGCTGCAGCAGATAGGATAACAAAGGATTATACGTCCGATGTGCACAGAGGACCAACAAGTTTTAATTCAAGATGTTCGACACAAAAACTTTATAACTACTTCCTTGCGCCGTTGAAACAGTTATTTTGAATTAAATTTAAACTAAAGAAAGACAGGATATGAGTTAATAGCAGACGTTTTCTTTCGTAAATGAAGTTTTCAGAGATCGTTTGACAAACCGGTCGATGCAGTTGCGCTATTGGCTGAAATCAAATCGACCGCTTTTGCGTTCTATTTATCGACCAGTGAGAGATCTAGGAAGCTGCGTTCAGAATACCATAATGTTGCAATGTAAATATTAATTAAACCTTCACTGCAAATAAAAATAAATCATTAATTTCATAAGATTCACATTATTCATGTTTTAATACTAACATATATATAATAACTAAAATATATCACGGAAACTGACAAATGCTTGACAAATGATAATAAAAACAAAGTCATGTAAGCGCCATCTAGTATACTTTGCATGAACATTTTTGTGCCAATGACATCTATTGCAAGTTCGAGGAATCTTGGTGGAACTCACTCCTATAATTGGCATTGTGCGTTTCTGTATGAGGTTGGAATACTGTAGCCCTGTAGTATATATATTACTGCAACTTCTCTGTGCAGCAGGAATAATAATGCACTAGCAGCGGTTTTAGTAGGAACTAAATCCGTTAAAAGGATGTAAAAAAACTACTTACATTCCCTTTGCTATACGACGTAACTCTAAACCATCTCCTTTTTTTAGTATAAGTCCTCATTCCTGCACAAACTCGTTCACCCCCTGCACTTGTCCTCCGCTTGCTAGATCCGAAAGTGTTAAATACCTCGAAGTAGGTACACACATAGACGACGGACTGAGATGGGACCAACAAATTGACGCCGTCACCACCAGAATTTTACGTCTTATACATATATTTAAGAGTATCCGCCGACTTAAAAACTCTTAAGTGGTGTACCTTGCACTATGCCAATCAGTGATTGGTTATTGCGTATTTGCGGGGGGAGATGCGGCTAAGACTAGATTTCTGAGGGTGGAAAGAGCACAGCGAGCTATACCTAAAGAGCCAAAAAATGGGCCTCGATTCAGCTATTTAAGAGTTACTTGGATTGACTGAATGACCTGCTTCATTTGGTAATTTTTACGATAATTGACATTCTGCTAACTGTCATTAACATAACATACCATCACGCCTGTATCCCCGAAGGGTTAGGCAGAGGTGTACCAATGTAGGTACACCCACAGTTCGCCGCCTATTGCCACTAACCGGGCACAAATCCAAACTCCGACCTGCTACTGAGAATTTCATAGAAAAACCCAATAACACCTTGGTCGACTTGGGAATCGAACCCAAGACCTCTAGCGTAACTGTCATTACGATCATTAATTGGTCATTACGATCATTCTCTTCGAGAGTTCAATGAGATTTCATTGTAGGCTTATCTGAATACGAAGATTAGGCACACTGACCCACCACTGACATGCATTTAAAGTAGCTGAATCGAGGCCCTGAACTGTTCTCTGACTGTAAAGTACTTACGGTTCACCAGCTTTATGTGCTTAAATCCACCCTTAGAAAGCACGCCGGCCTCCCCCCCTGTTACAAACAAACGCACAAACGTTCCACCAAATATACAACACAATACCTACTCCGCCAAACATCAATGTTATATGCTAAGTACTCATATATATAGAACAAACATCTTCTTATAAAATTCTCGTGTCACAATGTTAGTTACCATACTCCTCCGAAACGGCTTGACCGATTTTTATGAAATTTTATATGCATATTCAGTAGGTCTGAGAATCGGCTACTATCTATTTTTAACCGACTTTAAAAAAAAGGAGGAGGTTCTCAATTCGGATGTTTGTATTTTTTTTTTTTTTTTTTATGTTTGTTCGCGCATAACTCCGTTGCTTTCCAACCGATTTGAAATATTTTTATTGTGGCACTGGATTTCGTTTGATGGAAATTATTAGGTGTCAGCTGAAGGCCTACCCATATTATCTAAGACTAGCAGTCGCCCGCGGCTCCGCCCGCGTGGATATTGGTTACCGCTGCAAAAAGCCTACCCAGGAAAGACACGGTCCCCTATTTTTATCCAAAATAAAATTTAGCCTATGTTACTCGTGGATAATGTACCTTTCGAATGGTGAAAGAATTTTTAAAATCGGTCCAGTAGTTTTTGAGCCTATTCATTACAAACAAACAAAGTTTTCCTCTTTATAATATTAGTGTAGATTAAAAATATGTCACTAAAAATAAACAAATAAAAATTATTTTTGCAAAAAAAAAAACCAACTTCAAAAATCGATAAAAGCACTAAAAAGTTAAAAATAATACTATAACCTACCTATATTAATAAACCTAACCTAAACTACGATTAATCTAAAATACAATTTAACATTTTTTTGGAGTCGGTGCCAAGCTAGGTAATGAAACGACTGAAAATTAGTCTGTAGGTATATAGTGATTAAAGTTTTGTATATTGCTTGGCACCGACTCCAAAAATTGTTAAATTGTATTATAGGTTAATCTTAGTTTAGGTTAGGTTTATTAATATAGGTAGGTTATAGTATTATTTTTAACTTTTTAGTGCTTTTATCGATTTTTGAAGTCGGTTTTTTTTTGTGCAAAAATAATTTTTATTCATATCCCTAAGTGGTAGTAGGCAGGTGCTAGGTAGAAAAAATTGCATTGCAACGCATGCCGGTGTACCCGGCATGCTAGTAATATTATAAATCTAAACTCACATACACTTATATCTAAAGTAACAGAGTAGCTGTTCCTTAAGGACTACACTTACACGGAGTCTTTACTCTCCTATCGTGTATAATACACTCACACACACATACATACACAACATATAATTCTACTCTTGTATACCATACAGTAGAATGACACAGTCCACTTGAGATATAAGTTTTTGTTGATTATTGACGGTAAACTACCTCTTTTAATAACGGTAAACCCTAGAGGTAAGGTAACCGTTAAGAGGTAGAGTATTATTCTTGTACAGAATTTGCAAGATGAACTTTTGATGTATTTATAAACCAAATATTAAGCTGTATATCAAAATCTGTATATTTTTTGGATAAATAAAGATTATTATTATATCTATGTATATATTATATACAATACCTTAGTCACAAGATCTTTATCGCGTTAACAAAACGATTTGTGTTCAATTGTTCATACAATGAACTGCAACGTTCTATTCCTGGATTTTTCATATCATGGTATTCTTATAATCAACCTATAGGTTTAGCAAACGTACAATAAAAAAACAATAAGATTGTAGAATTATTATGTAATTCAATAAATTAACAGTTCACTATATTCACTATTACATGAACAAATAAATACAATAATAAAATATTTGTATAAATATTTAATTAAATACATATTGCCTACTATGTATGGACATCAATATACATATAAAATATTGTAAATGCTGTCACATTCATCAAAGGGGTTTTTCTTACAAAAATTAACAATATTTAAGTTAGGAATGAGGGCTAAAGCGTGTGAATTCGCCGCTAGAGGCGCTAGTGTAGCGTGAGGTCTCCAAAATGTCACTTGTCACTTTAATGGGTGGGCTGCGCGGTTTTATTTATTTCATTTAAGTTTAATTTTGAGGTATTACAAAATATTTAATTTAAAACATCCTTATTATGGCAAATACGAGTTACGGGTCAATGAATGTCAATGCTTTAAAAGTGGAACTAAGAAAAAGAGGTGCAAAGTTAAGCGGGCTGAAAGAACAGCTAATTCAGAGGTTTGTTTACTGTTTACAAACAAAATATTTTGTCGAAATTAAGCTTCTTTACCGAGTTTACAGCTATGTTTTTCATTTTTTACAGACTTTAGATCTTTAGATCGGGACCTCACTCGCCAGTGGCGCCAACTGGTGAGCACAAAAACGGTAGCCCTCATTGCATTATCGTTATAAGAATGAAAAAGACAAAACTCACATTCTTAAATATTCCTGTATTTTTGTAAGTTGTGGTTTTATCTATGACAATTTGATTGGTGCTATAAATGAGTTTTAAAATTATTAAAGTCTACTAGGTAGGTATTCCAAAATAGACACCATGTACTATAGGTACTATTTATTCAAGATAGTAAAAATTATACGGAATTAGGCTAAAGTAGAAAAAAAAAATTACCTAAAGGTTATGTTTAACTCAAATCAACTTATATTTTAAAAGCCATTTAAACATTTTAAAGTACAACAATTTAATTTAAATATTGACTTTACTAATAATTATGTTGGGCTATTTTTTATCACAATTTATGTGCACCAATCAGAATTCAATTGGACTTCATTCTAAGTTATCTTAACTACTTCTAGCTACTTCTATATCCTGTAAAAATTTGGTGTAAATGTGTCAAGTATGTTCATTATTCGTACTAAAGACTAACACCACTGATTTTCAGCATTTTCTTGACAACAGTAGGTACCTACATACCCACGGTAAACTATATCTTAGTTGAAGATTTAAATAACCTTGTTGGAAACTGCAATTTGAAGAATGTGCAACCAACCGCAATCTCCGAGGTCTTCGATAGAATGCTTACTACATTTTAGTTTGGTTTTATTAACGCAATCCTAGTTACGAATGACATTGAGACATACCTTTTTCTTTAAAATAGTAATTCACTTATTTTATGAATCTTACTAATATAAGCATTGAATTAAAGACTACGGTTAACATGGAAAATGTAGGTACCTATCTCTCATCAAGAAAATGTATGAAGCAGGGGCCTGATTCCGCAATTTTAAAGTCAGTGGGTGGCCGGTTAATGAACGTTCTAGTGTAGGTACTTGTTATCGTGCCTTATTTTCGTATTCAGATAAGCCTACAATGAACAGTCAGTGGCAATCCTAAAATGACAACAGTGGCAAGGCACTGGAACGTTCATTAACCTGCCACCCACTGACTTAAAAATAGCGGAATTGGGCCCCTGAACCAACCGCCACTGGCAGGTGAGGCAGATTTACCGGTTTGCATTCGGATCTTATCAACCGTGACGTAGGCATTACCTATGACACAGCATACTACGTCATCGGTCCGTCTATTCGAGTCGAAATAAATTATACATCATAGCTGATGCTACAGCAGGGGACACAAAATATCTAAACTGCTATACCACATACGAAATCCTGGGGCCTGATTCCGCTATTTTAAAGTCAGTGGGTGGCAGGTTAATGAACGTTCCAGTGTGTACCTAATTTTCGTATTCAGATGATTTTAGTTTAATCACAAATGTACACCTACTTGCCACTGTTGTCATTGTAGGATTGTCACTGACTGTTAATTGTAGGCTTATCTGAATACGAAAATTAGGCACAATAACAAGTACACTGGAACGTTCATTAACCTGCCACCTACTGACTTTAAAATAGCGTAATCAGGCCCCAGGATTTCGTATGTGGTATAACAGTTTAGATATTTTGTGTCCAACAGTGGAGACATTTTGTTTGCTAATAAATATAAAAAGAACAAATCTTCGGACTTCATACAGTACGTTGAACTTAAATAGTTTTTGATATGTGGTAATGTGTGGCAACACCTTAAAAGACCTGAGTTATTTTTGTTCATCCTACGTCATGATTGTCTATGATCCGAAAGCCCCAAAAAGCTTAGTGCTTATATTATGTATGATATTCTTTTTGGCGGAGTTAAACAGTTTCTACATATACAGCCACAATGAAAGCGCTAGGTCTTACAACGCCAAGCTCACAAAGAGATGATTAATGTCTAATAACAATATTATAGAGATTTCAAAATGTCATATTAGTACATTAGTAATTAAAATCTATAATTAAAATTTCTAGTTCAATATAACAACGTAAGGTAAATTAATTGTAAACTAAAACTAACGGACAATTATTGGCCACTTTGATTCGTTGAACTAGCGACTAAAAATTATAAAATACTAATAAATAATTTAAACCGCAAAAAGTAGGTACACTTGGTATACCGTACGTGACGTCATATGGCCTGGATACCGAAAATCCGTTGACGGATGTACCTATGTGTAAAAACTAAAAAGGTTTTAAGCACGTCGTGTTAATTAAATAAGGATAGACTAAGTTAACTATTGCTTTTGATATCCTTTAAATTATTATAAATTAGTTATTGGTTGTACCTAAATTTTTTAACATGAATTTAAAGGTTTTTTTTCAATCATAAATAATTATACTGAGCCTTTGGATATAAAAATAATGTGATGTTGTTACTCAGATTCTGTTTAAGCTGCTGTTAATAATCCACTCTAAAGTTTGGAGTAAGTAATTCTCTCTCCTGAGTATTTTTGATTTAGATAATCTGTAAGAGTCTAGAGGCCATAAGGAGTGACAAAACGAGATGAAGCTATAAAGCCAGATAGCACCATCTCTTTCCCACAACATAATCACGATGGCTTTGATTCTTCATACAGCCCCCGACTTATAAGTTTCGTACCAATAATTTATTTTATATGCATTACCATTGCCTGGTTATAAATTTGAAACTACAAAATACTAATGCGCGTATTGCTTGATACGTTAACAATTAAATGTCATTATCCTTAACAGTCGCCGATAATAACCACATCTATGCGATAGCCTATAAAATAAAAACGAACCGTTAAAAATACTGTTTTTATGCCACAAAGATAGGTAGGCAACGTCCCTAATTCCCTACTAAACATTTATTACGATATTCGTCATAAAGAGGACAAGATAAAGTCACAATATATTTTTGGCAATTTTGTCATATTTACACAGACCTCTGACAAAGGTAGACGAAGACCCGAATTTCAAAATCAAGTTTTTTATATTGTTAAAAAAATGCATTATTAAGCTAACTACAAAAGTTAATTTTATCTATTTAAAAAAAATGTAATAATATCTACTTGTCAACTGCATTTAACGTTTTTGTTTTCCAAGTTCCGCGTCTAACTGTTTATAAGGTCTGTGCATTTAGTATACAAATACAACAGCCGGGAGAAATAAACATTTATAAGTAGTTCTAGGACTGAGCATTATTCCTATTAAAATACAAGATAGAGCTAGAAATAATGCTGACTCAAAGCGCATACTTAGTAATGTTTATTTATCACGGCCCAAGGGTAAACGCAGAGCGACAAGAGCGCAGACTTTATGCCACTAATTTACACTGAAATATAAACTTTACGACCGAATACATAAAGTGCGAAATTGTATTAGCTACACATACAAGTTGGCTGTGCATGATACGGAGTATCGGCCCGCAAACAATTTTAAACTCTATTTGCTTTGAGCTTTAGTTCTGTTTTCAGTATCGACGCTCTTCGCGGTCTGCGCTAGTTAATAATAATGAATTAGTGCAAAACAATAAGCCGAAACATTGATAAATGCAAATGTGAATTTATGTAAATTATTAGGTATTAAGCGTAATACATATAATGAGACTTTTTAAATAGGACATTACAATCTCTAACATGTGATTATAAAAGTAAAAATATTTCCTAAGGTCTCTAATGGAAATTTTTGAGTATTTCAATAAATTAAAAACAATAGGTACACGAGTACTAAACAAGAGCTTGATTAGAAAACGAACTCGATGGGGCTAATTGCAAGGATTCTCTGTTGCATTACATGATAGCGTTCAAATTTCAAACCAAGACTCGTAACACAACAAATTGTTAATTACCTAGAAAATATTAAATCACTATGGTCATTTACCAGAAAATGGTATACAAACTGGGCCTTCTTCTTGTCTATGACTTGTTTATTTATCCTTGACTGCGGTTCCTGCGTTTGATTTGGATTATCTCTGAGGAAAATGGCGCCGAACAATGTCGACAATGTTTTTGAATCCAATCCATTTTCAGCGCTGTGCTGCAATGCTTCTTGTAAAAATTCACATAAATATAGGAAAACATTCTTTCTGAATTCTGGTAATTCCATGATGATTTGCTTGCACTGTAAATAATTAGCTGATGCTCTGAGACAGACTGACTGTAGATTGTAGGGAATTATTGGATCTGCAGTGCTTTCTAGAAGAAGTAATAATGCTTCTGCTACTGAATGTATACTGCCTGGGATTGGGTCCACAGAGCCACTGTCCAGCCAATCTCTGATCTGAAGTATTTCTGAATGGAACCCTGGCTGCTCAAACAAATTCGGCTCTTTCAAGCCATGTAAATAAATGTGGTCAACTAGAAACCAAATCTCTTTAGGTATAGAGTAAGTGGACTGATTGGAAACACACTGATCCCTCTTATTCTCAAGTTCAATTAACTTCCCCACAGGAACTTCCTTGATTGGCATGTTGAGGTTAACTAGAACCTCTATAGAGCAGCCAAAACAACTTCTTTGGTATGTTCCGTTTATTGTTATGAAGATATCTTTGCCTCCATACAAGTGTAACACAAGAATATCGTACAATTTATCTGTTCCTGCATTCATTTTACAAGCTGAAGTCTTATTTATGAGGACTTTAAGTTGAATTTCGCATGTCTCTTCAGCACAAATACATTTTTTGTATGGTTCCACAATGAGCCATTCCTTGCAGAAGTTAGTCTCATCTAATTTCTTTATGAACTCAAATTCTACTGGCAGTTTACCAATATTCTTTATTGTGATAGTCCTTACTTGCAATTCTAAGTACCGTACAGTACCGAAATCAATTTCGGTTCTATCTACTTTGACCTGAGGAATTAGTTCATTTTCCATTTTGTCTAACTGCTTAATTACTTCTTCGTATACTTTTCGGTATTTCTCTTCATCAATTATTTTGATTGAAGAGTTAAATATGGCCGACACTGGTTTGTGGTCACTTATGTTTAATGATGGGTGACTTCGGTATGCTAGCTGTACAACATTAGATCCTCTCCAGAATATCCTATCACACCAGGCAGGGGCTCTGTTCTTTTCACTGGAGTCCCAGTTGTCTGTACCGGGGTCATACTTATATGTGGGCTTAAAATTAATGTCACCTTCATTGTACCCAGCAAAGACGTTGTTATGTTTATGTTGCTGCTTCAGTTGATCCCACTCTAGTACTGGAGCAAAATTATTATCACTGACCAATTTCTTAACTGAAACTGGATCTAATTCTGTAATACGGTAGTTCAGGTCACCAAGCCAGTAAATATGGTCATGGTCTTTGATGGCTTTTGGCAACTGGTTGGGTTGTACAAACCTGGTTCTATTGCAAATATCTCTAAAATCTTGGTTCCTTCTCTCGAACTCCTCAACATGGGCAGCCAAGTGAGAGTTGACAAAGCATAAGGAAGTGCTATGTAGATCAAACCTTATTGACACACCTCCTTTGTTGCCCATTTTACCCATGATACCTGTGCCGACGGTATCACACATTATGTTGCGTACATGTGAGTAGTGTTTCTCTTTAATAAGTATTATCAGCATCATACCCACAAGCCTTACCTTCTCAACTTTGACATACTTTGCTCTCTTGTCCACATAGTTTATAACAGCATTGTACCACTCATCTTCCCTGAAGGTCTGATCAAACAGGAATGTCTCCTTGGACAGGTCCAACTCTTGGAAACCAACAGCATATATGTCAGGAGGCTCTTTGTCAACAGACAACCATCCCTTGAGAGGAATAACAGGTGATTTATCATTAACATTCCAAGTGCCACAGAAGATTGAAAACTTTTTGGTAAAAGTATATTCATACTCTTTATCAGACATCTTGTGTTTGATGAGACTCTCCCTGATGGCGACCGGGGCCGAGGTCTGCGTGTGCGGGACTCCTCCCGGCAGCGCCATGGTGTGCGTCAGTATATCATTGTTGATTTTCCCACTGTACTTCTTAAGCCAAACAAATTCTGGCTGAGTTGGCACTTTGTTAACAGCTTCAATGCCTCTGAACAGGTCGTCGACGAAGGTATCTACGCGCGGAGTCATTTGAATTTCGAACTTATATTTATTACTGCGAGATTGCAGATTCAGGTACAGTATGGCCTCGGGGTCGGAAGGTTTGTTGTCAATTTCACACTTAAAACTCTTATCTATCGGCAACACTATTTCTATTGACAAATCCGTGAAGGACTTTGGTGGGTAACATGACGTAAACAAGCAGAATACTGCCTTTTCATCGCCGAACTCAACGATTGCTAAGAGCCGATCTTTTTTCACCCATTCGGGGTGTAAAACTTTGGCGTCACACAGGAAAGCAGTAACCCGCTCACTTGATAGAAATTTTTCCTGTACCACTGATTTGATCTCGTCGTGATTCATTTTGTTTCATCAGTTTGTTTCGGTCCACATAACACATAACATCGATATTATTCGGAATTCATGTAAAATTGTAAGTAAATTTCATTGACAGCCTAAGAATTATTTTGACACATTGATAATTTCGTTAAGAAACGTCCGGCGATGATCTGGCAAATGGCAGTAATTTGAAAAATTACTGACGTTGTAAGATTTCGGCACATAGCTTTTAATTGGAGACTGATAATTAATGCACACGATAAAATAAGTAACAACATCATGTTGTGATATTATAGTAAAAATCTCACTTTGTACATATTGACACAGATTTACCAAAAAAATCGTAATAATAACTAGTCAGTTATGGTTCCTAAACTACAGTTTGTAAGTCATATGAACTAAATTGAAATTTGTTTACAAAGACAGATTTCCTGTATGTTTTATTGATACAAGTTAGATTTTTAGCTACGTTGGCTAGCTTTAAATATATATGAGGATAGTATACTAATGAACTTATAATTAAGTAACTTGGATAAGTTGTTCAAAAAGTTATAAAAACCGAATAATTTATTGGATTTTGTGATTTGTCAGACATTTAAAATGTCAAAACTAAACGCATCACGACATTTATAAATGCTCACATGAATCAAGCGATTATTTTAGTAAACCAGCTTGTTTTGTTTTTCTTCTATTATTATCTAATTTTTACGCACTGATTGAGTAATACTGTGACATATTTGTGTGACTTTAACTTTGCAACTATTTGAAAGTGTAAAAGAATGGCGGCTGTGCCGACTGACTGGCAGTTAGGCTGCGTTGAAGTGAAGCAGAGAGGAGCTTACCTTCTGCAGTCCGGGCAATGGTCTGATTGCACCTTCTTGGTGGGGGCTGAGCCCCATCGGGTCGCTATTCCTGGCCACAAGCTGGTGCTAGCGATGGCATCTCCTGTGTTCGAAGCAATGTTCTATGGTGGAATGGCTGAGAGGAATGAACCCATACCTATATTGGATGTACAGCCTGAAGCCTTTAGAGCTCTTTTGGAGTGAGTATGTAATGTAGCAACGGTTCATATTTGAGTATAGTATTTTTACAATTTTTATAAATTACATTTTTAAAGAGAAAGTGAAATAAATTTTATGCTGTATGACCTTTAAATATTTTGATGTTTATGTAAAAATTTGGGATCCGTCTTAGATACATACGTATAATGTTTTTTTTTTTAATTTAATGCTACACAAAACAAAGTTTTAGATAAATTCAACTTTAACATCATCACATCTATTTGTAATAATTTCAGGTACATATACACAGACAACATAAACATAAGCTCATTTGACAAGGCTTGTGAGCTATGTTACGGAGCCAAGAAGTACATGCTGCCTCACCTAGTGAAGGAATGCACGCGGTATCTTTGGTCAGACCTGTATCCTCGGAACGCTTGCCGCGCGTACGAGTTTGCTAGGCTGTTTGAGGAAAATGTGCTTATGGATAAATGTATACAAGTATGTAGAACAAATCTCTCTTTAGCCATATTGACATATATTACTTTTAGAGTAGTCTTTATATCATATAACAAGCTTTTTAATTTTAGTGTTATTAATACACTTGATATTTTAAATAAATAAAAGAGCATAGCATAACTGCTACTATGAAAAACAAAAAAAAAATACTAGGTACTTAATTTACAGACGCCTAGAGAAGTTTAAATAACAATAAAATATTTTTTACTCTATTTACATTACATAGGATAAGATAAAAACTCAAAATAATATAAATTCTATTTTAGATAATCAGCACAAACACCAAAGATGTTTTAAACGACAGTAGCTTCGAGGACGTGGAACTGAACACGGTGATCACCCTCTTCTCCCTCGACCATCTGAACATCGACAGTGAGCTGGACTTGTTTGACGCCGCAGTGCGGTACGCTAAGGCCCAGGATAAGAGGACCATGGAGAGAAGCATCAGCCCTCCTTCGGAGAATGGACCGCCTAATGAAAAGAAATCTAAGAGCCCTGGACCGTCTACTTCTAAAGAAAAAGTAGGTGGACTTACCTATGTAATAAGTATTTTGAGGTATATTCAAATGTGAAAATAAAAACAAAATCAAAAGCGCTTCATGCGTTCAGGAGCTACAGTTCCATAGGCAGACACGTCAATCTTTTAACACCCCTTCGGTTTTGGGTCGGGGTTAGACAATTGACGCGGTTGTACTCCTGTGAACAAATTTAAAATGTCGAACCAGTTTCGGGCCAAAAGAGCCTTTAAGCCACTTGCACATGGAGTGCTTGAAGCAGTCAAAATGCGGGTATAAAGCGTACGTGTCGCTCAAGAGCCGTCGACAACTCAATTTGATGGACCCAGTGGGCAATATTGACTGTGGTATTTTTGGTTTCTGTGCTCAAAATCTAGGAATGCTTACTAAAAGCCTGACATTGCTTTTATTTCTCGAGACAAACAACATTTAGGATGGTTTTAAAACTGCTGGAATCGGGCAGGGATTGCGCGAGCGACCCCTTGATTCCGGCCGAAGCAGAGAAGGGGCCGGGGTGTTTTTAGACGGTGAAAGTCCGACATACCCCCACGCCGTACCCTTGTCGTGGATGGAAGTCACGCTTTTCATCCCGTAAACAAAGGAAAAATCGATAGGGTGGTGTAGGATTTAACTAAATAAAGGTTCAATATTAGATAAGTTTATTTATTAAATAAATTCACAACGGACTCGTCATGTTACACATTCGAAAGTTCGGGAAGAAGGGACGACAAACCATAGACCATATAATAAAAAGAAAAATTACCACAGATTAATTATGATTGCATTCTTGTATTTACAACATCCACCCCAGAATGCAATCCCATATTTGTTACACAAAATACATGCTTATCCTGTGATGTAGCTTTAGTAAGAATATCAGAAATATTTTCACAACCTTTTACATAACAAAACTTTAACTGATTATTAATAACATGTTCTTTGAGAAAATGATATCTAATATCTATGTGCTTGGATCTGGGCAAGTAACAATCGTTGGACGATAACTTGATAGCGCTCTGGTTGTCACTGTATACCAGCAACGTGTCGGTGCCGCGCCCGAGTTCTGCTCGCAGCTGCCGCAGCCAGAGTGCCTCCTGAGCGGCGCTCGCCATGGCCATGTATTCGGCCTCGGCAGTTGACAGAGCGACGGTCTGCTGCTTGCGGGAACACCATGATATCTGCATCACAGTAACCTGTGATATCTGCATTACCATTCTTGGTATATGTAAGCTTATATCCTTTTGTCCCTTGTAAGTATCTCATTACTCTTTTCACTGCAGCCCAATGCTCAGACCTTGGTTCCTTATTGAATCTGCTTAAGGCGTTTACAATATACGATATATCAGGTCTTGTACTTTGAGCCACATATAAGAGACTACCAATAGCTTGTTGGTATGGGCAATCCAATATATCATCTTCCTTATCCTCATTAAACTTTAGTGCAACTTCAGCAGGTGTTCTCACCATTTTGCAATCTGCCATATTAAATCTAGAAAGCACTTCTTTTATATATTTTTCTTGATCCAACATCACTGAATCATTTGTTCTTGTAATATTAAGTCCCAGACATTGATTTACCTTTCCAAGGTCCTTCATGTTTAACTTCTTCTGTAATTTTTCTTTTATATCATCAAGTGTGCTTTTCTGAGATGCAAACAATAAAATATCATCAACCCAAACTGCAATATATATTTCCATTTTAATATTGTAGTAAACACATGGATCAGTTTTTGATTGCTGAATGTCCATGTCCTTCAGAACTGTACTAAGTTTTATATTCCACAACCTACTGGATTGCTTGAGCCCATATATTGATTTATTCAAATGACATACCTCATCACTTTTCTTATACATTTCAGGTTGCATCATATATATATCCGTATCTATTGTTCCTTGTAGAAATGCTGAAACGGCATCCATTTGATGAATGTAAAGATTCTGTTGTGCAGCTAAGGCAAGTAAATATCTGATGGATGTCCACCTCACCACTGGAGAATAAACTTCTTGGAAGTCCACACCTTTCTTCTGTGCATACCCCTTAATGACAAGTCTTGCTTTATACTGTTTGACATTTCCATCTTGATCAGTTTTCCTCTTGTATACCCATTTACATGGCAATGCAGTCTTTCCGGGAGGGAGGGGTACCAGATTCCATGTGTCATTTTTCATCAAAGAGTCCATCTCTTTGTCCATTGCCTGTTTCCATTCATTTACTTCAGAGGATGTCAGCGCTTCTTCTACTGTCTGAGGATCAGATATATTAGTATAAAAACAGAGCATACCCTTTTTGTCATTCTTATGACGCGGTCTCAGTGTCATGGTATGAGTTTCTCCTGGTGGAACTGTGACATGCTTTGGTACATGATATGTATCTTCAAGATCATCTGCTGTATCCGTCTCATACTCGCTGCCAGTCTCATTATCAGCTTCTTCCAAACTAGGCTCGCATGTTGGCTGAGAAGTAATGTCTGGCTCCTTCTGCTGCTTCTCTGAATTTGTGTCATCAGTTGACTGAGCTGAAATGATTTGAAGTTCGTCACCAGGAACAGTCATTTTCTCAAAAAATATCACATCTCTACTTTTTATAATGTTGTGTGACTTGGGATGCATGAGACGGTATGCCTTTGAGCCGTCACAGTAACCTACAAAGATCATCTTTTCAGATTTTTTATCCCACTTTTGCCTACGTTCCTTGGGGACATGCACCATTGCTTCGGACCCAAATATTCTCATGTGAGACAGTTTCGGTTTGTGTCCTGTCCACATTTCATATGGTGTACTCTGCTCATGCCCTTTGGTAGGCGACCTATTAACAATATAGGCGGCGGTGGCAATGGCTTCAGCCCATATAGGTTTATTTAAGTTAGCATTGGATATCATGCACCTGGCCTTCTCTACCAGTGTTCGGTTCATTCTCTCAGATAGACCATTTTGCTGAGGGGAATATGGTGCTGATGTCTGATGTATAATTCCACAATTAGCCAAGTATCTTTCAAAATTGCTGTTACAATATTCCTTACCATTGTCTGTCCTCAATATTTTAATTTTTAAATTTAATTGATTCTCAACTCTTGATTTGAAATCTTTAAAAATATCAAGGATACTTAGCTTATCTTTAGAGAAATAAACATGCACCATTCGAGTGTAGTCATCTACGAAAGTAATAAAATATCTCATACCTCCGTAAGACATGCTTTCCATTGGGCCACATAAGTCTGAATGTATAACCTCTAACGGCTTGGTTGCTCTTGTGCCAATATGTTTGAACGGTAGTCTTGATTGTTTACCTTCCAGACAGCTTGAGCAATACATATTACCCTTGGCATTTTGTTTTAGCACAATCCCCTCAGCACAACTTGGTAGCTTCTGTATATCTGAAACATTCAAATGTGCCATCCTAAGATGCCACAACCATAGATCATTAGAATTATTTGAGACCAGGTGGACAGTTTCTACCTTAGACTGCAGATCCAGAGCATATAATTTATTATTTAATGTAGCTGAACATATCAATCTTCCATTTGCATCATTGACATTGCAACCCTTTTCATTGAAGACAACTTTAAATCCACTTTTTGTTATAGTACTGACTGATATTAAATTAGCTGCAAGTCCGGGTACATATAACACATTCTTCAACTGAATTTTGCCTCCTTGTGATATGTTTACATTTATTTCTCCTGCACCTTCAACAGTTAAGGGCTCGCTGTTGGCCACTGTAATGGTTTTTACTGATGGTTCACGGATATTGTACATCCATTCCTTATTACTGCACATATGCATGGATGCACCTGAATCTATGTACCATGACTGTTTATCACTGTTGCTGATAGTAGCTGGAAAAGCTGCAGCAAATTTAGAACTTTCTGATTTGTGATGATCCTTTTTCTTCTTCAAGTGACAAAATTTTGCAAAATGGCCGTAACCATTACAATTAAAACACCGGGGACCCTTTGTAAACTTTGACCTATCTGAATCAGGCTTTCCTTTCTTAACATGTGAGTATAGTGCATTGTTAGAGTTATTTACTTCTATTTCTTGCAATAATTTAGTCTTAATAAGGTCAGCACTAATTTTAACTCCTGAGTTTTCAAGTCCCATGATCATGGGCTTATACTGATCTGGCAGTCCGGCCAGCATTAAGGTGCCCAACCACTCATCGTTGACATCAAAATTAATATTTCGAAGTTTATGTGCGGCGTTCATGATTTTACTGACATAATCCTCGATATTTGTACTTGAATCGAGTGATGTATTGATAAGTTCTTTGAGCAAGCCTACTTTTCTTGTAAGCCCATTATCATCAAATGCTTTATGAAGGTTGATCCATACCTCCTTTGCGGTTTTGCAATCCTGTATATGCACATAGTTTTGTGAATTTATTAGCAAAATTAATTTGGACCTCGCCAACACGTCTTTCGCCGGCTCAACCACGACTCCTGATGGGGGCTCCACACAATTCCAAAGGCCCTCATGTTCGAGGTAGGTCTTCGCACTGAACTTCCAGGTCGCAAAGTTATCGCGTCCGTTCAATTTTTCCAGATTGAACATATAATTGTGCGAAGTCATTGCGGCCTCGTTTGTTTTTTCTTAACCTCAAAATTAAAACCGGCCAACTTTTCAGACAAACTTCGGTATCACTGATATTGCTTCTTTTTTAGCAAACCACGCTCTGCTACCATGTAGGATTTAACTAAATAAAGGTTCAATATTAGATAAGTTTATTTATTAAATAAATTCACAACGGACTCGTCATGTTACACATTCGAAAGTTCGGGAAGAAGGGACGACAAACCATAGACCATATAATAAAAAGAAAAATTACCACAGATTAATTATGATTGCATTCTTGTATTTACAACAGGTGGCAAAATAATTTCCCTATATTTTGTAGGTGGTGAACGTGGAGAGTAGCGCAGAGAATAGTCCTGAAGCCGTAACCGACACTCCTAAGACAAGCGAGCCCTCCGACCAGCCGCTGCCGGGGCCCTCTGACGAAAGTAAGAAGAATAAACCAGGTGAGCTTCGTAATTACTTGCTACAAATTGGTTACTAGGAAAATAAAATATACATTTAGATGATATATTTAAAGACATAAACTGCCAAATAGTAGTTAATTCCTTTAACATTGGCTACCGTTAACAATTTCGCCGCCTGAGAAGCTAGTCAACTTTTACAGCTGACGCGCTAGTGGCGCTAACTGGTGAGCGCAATAACAGAAGCCCTTATCACTGCTCTACTCTTTCTTCTCACTACTGTCGTAAATCTCATTTACTTTGGACTTGATTAGAATATTTAGAATAAAACTAAATAACTTTTGTTTTGCTCTGACTTTCGCTACCTCGGTTCCGTCATCCAAAATGATGGCGAGATCGACCGAGATATCAAGCATCGGATCAGCTCAGGTTGGTTTAAATGGCGACAGATGACTGGGATGATTTGTGATCCGAAGATGCCCGTAAGGTTGAAAGGGAAAATGTATAATCGGCTATAAGACCTGTATTGATGTATGGTTCAGAATGCTGGGCAGTGAAAGGGATGGATGAAAGACGAGTGCATGTTGCTGAAATGAGAATGCTTCGATGGATGACTGGAGTAACGAGATTGGATAGGATAAGAAATTAGTATATTAGAGGAAGCTTGAAAGTAGCGCCCGTAAATGAAAAGATGAGAGGTCACCGTTTGTCCTGGTATGGACATGTAATGAGGAGGGATGAAAGTCACATAACTAGACGAGTTATGAGTATGAATGTGGATGGGTATACATGCAGAGGAAGACCAAAAAAGAGATGGATGGATTGTGTGAAAGATGATATGAGAAAGAAAGGAGTGAATACTGAGATGACGAGTTGTAGAGATGAATGGAAGCTAAATACGCATTGCGCCGACCCCAAATAATTGGGAACAGGGCAGGGAGATGATGATGATGATGAACTTTTGTTTTGATTCTCTCTGGACAAAGCTATCCAGACCAAAGACCTAATCCCTCGTTAAACGAATTAAAAGAGGTATTCTTTGCAGATGTTAAAGAAAAGCCCACAATTCGGAGTGCGATAGAGAAGATCCGCTTCCTGACCCTCACTCCGCAGCAGTTCGCGGAAGGTCCGGCCAGGTCCTCACTCCTCACGGAGTCGGAGGCCTTCGCGGTCCTCATGAACATCCTCTCCAGCTCCTCCGACGTGCCCATGCCTAGCGGCTTCTCCACCTGCAGGGTGCCCAGGAAACAGCTGATCGGAGACGGACCTTCTTCCAATGTAAGGGTTTGTATAACTTTCAAGGTTATACTTTAAAAATATTTCAGTCCTGAACAAATGTGTTACGAAGGAGGACCATTTTATTTTTATTTTTGTATTCTAGGCCAATCGTGATGCAAATACATTACTACAATTTAGGCATATTTTCGATGGTGGATTGGGTCAAATAGTGATATAAAAGCTCCCCCAAAATAGTCAAGAGACACTGCAGCTGGTCGGATATAGTTAATGTGAAAAGAATTGTGAGTTCCATGTAGCTTACTTAATGATAAAAACTACCTTTCCTTGTGTGATATACTTTGTCTCATAGTGGGTAGATCAAAGAAATAGAAAGTGTTGGTTTGAGCAGATGGCGACTCTGACGGTGGACACGCCCAGCCCTGTGATGATGGAGCAGGTGTTCGGCGCGCCCTCGCAGCGCTCCAGCCTGCCTCCGTACCCGCGGCCCTCCAGACATGACGGTAACTAACGATATTTAAAGATCCGTCCAAAATCCATGTCAAAACTGTCGTGGTATACATATTTATACATGTTCAATCAAATGCAGGCTCTAGTTAGCCCGCCACTTTAGCTCACGATGACTTTCCAGTGGGTGTCCGGCACTCGTCGATCGTCCACACCCCGTCTGAGCCGCGGCCGTTGCGCGTGCTGTCCGGCCTGGGCGAGGCCGAGCTGGACCGCCACGCTGCCGACTTCAACAAGATCTACTGCCAGCGCCCCATCATCCAGCACACCGACTGCCTCAACACCTCCGTGCTCGACTGCTCTGTCACCTTTATGGTGGACAAGAACATCTGCCTGCTGGGCGTGCAGGTCAGTAGTGTAGGAGCCCGGGCACCTGCTGGACGCGGACGTATCAGACAGAGTCAGTAGTGATAGTGTTGTCGTGTAGGTCCCGACGCAGGCGCCGTCGGAGGAGTCCGGGCAGGGCGCGAGCGGCTCGTACTGCGAGCTGCTGTACGCGCACCTGCTGGACGCGGACGTATCAGACAGAGTCAGTAGTGATAGTGTTGTCGTGTAGGTCCCGACGCAGGCGCCGTCGGAGGAGTCCGGGCAGGGCGCGAGCGGCTCGTACTGCGAGCTGCTGTACGCGCACCTGCTGGACGCGGACGTATCAGACAGAGTCAGTAGTGATAGTGTTGTCGTGTAGGTCCCGACGCAGGCGCCGTCGGAGGAGTCCGGGCAGGGCGCGAGCGGCTCGTACTGCGAGCTGCTGTACGCGCACCTGCTGGACGCGGACGTATCAGACAGAGTCAGTAGTGATAGTGTTGTCGTGTAGGTCCCGACGCAGGCGCCGTCGGAGGAGTCCGGGCAGGGCGCGAGCGGCTCGTACTGCGAGCTGCTGTACGCGCACCTGCTGGACGCGGACGTATCAGACAGAGTCAGTAGTGATAGTGTTGTCGTGTAGGTCCCGACGCAGGCGCCGTCGGAGGAGTCCGGGCAGGGCGCGAGCGGCTCGTACTGCGAGCTGCTGTACGCGCACCTGCTGGACGCGGACGTATCAGACAGAGTCAGTAGTGATAGTGTTGTCGTGTAGGTCCCGACGCAGGCGCCGTCGGAGGAGTCCGGGCAGGGCGCGAGCGGCTCGTACTGCGAGCTGCTGTACGCGCACCTGCTGGACGCGGACGTATCAGACAGAGTCAGTAGTGATAGTGTTGTCGTGTAGGTCCCGACGCAGGCGCCGTCGGAGGAGTCCGGGCAGGGCGCGAGCGGCTCGTACTGCGAGCTGCTGTACGCGCACCTGCTGGACGCGGACGTATCAGACAGAGTCAGTAGTGATAGTGTTGTCGTGTAGGTCCCGACGCAGGCGCCGTCGGAGGAGTCCGGGCAGGGCGCGAGCGGCTCGTACTGCGAGCTGCTGTACGCGCACCTGCTGGACGCGGACGTATCAGACAGAGTCAGTAGTGATAGTGTTGTCGTGTAGGTCCCGACGCAGGCGCCGTCGGAGGAGTCCGGGCAGGGCGCGAGCGGCTCGTACTGCGAGCTGCTGTACGCGCACCTGCTGGACGCGGACGTATCAGACAGAGTCAGTAGTGATAGTGTTGTCGTGTAGGTCCCGACGCAGGCGCCGTCGGAGGAGTCCGGGCAGGGCGCGAGCGGCTCGTACTGCGAGCTGCTGTACGCGCACCTGCTGGACGCGGACGTATCAGACAGAGTCAGTAGTGATAGTGTTGTCGTGTAGGTCCCGACGCAGGCGCCGTCGGAGGAGTCCGGGCAGGGCGCGAGCGGCTCGTACTGCGAGCTGCTGTACGCGCACCTGCTGGACGCGGACGTATCAGACAGAGTCAGTAGTGATAGTGTTGTCGTGTAGGTCCCGACGCAGGCGCCGTCGGAGGAGTCCGGGCAGGGCGCGAGCGGCTCGTACTGCGAGCTGCTGTACGCGCACCTGCTGGACGCGGACGTATCAGACAGAGTCAGTAGTGATAGTGTTGTCGTGTAGGTCCCGACGCAGGCGCCGTCGGAGGAGTCCGGGCAGGGCGCGAGCGGCTCGTACTGCGAGCTGCTGTACGCGCACCTGCTGGACGCGGACGTATCAGACAGAGTCAGTAGTGATAGTGTTGTCGTGTAGGTCCCGACGCAGGCGCCGTCGGAGGAGTCCGGGCAGGGCGCGAGCGGCTCGTACTGCGAGCTGCTGTACGCGCACCTGCTGGACGCGGACGTATCAGACAGAGTCAGTAGTGATAGTGTTGTCGTGTAGGTCCCGACGCAGGCGCCGTCGGAGGAGTCCGGGCAGGGCGCGAGCGGCTCGTACTGCGAGCTGCTGTACGCGCACCTGCTGGACGCGGACGTATCAGACAGAGTCAGTAGTGATAGTGTTGTCGTGTAGGTCCCGACGCAGGCGCCGTCGGAGGAGTCCGGGCAGGGCGCGAGCGGCTCGTACTGCGAGCTGCTGTACGCGCACCTGCTGGACGCGGACGTATCAGACAGAGTCAGTAGTGATAGTGTTGTCGTGTAGGTCCCGACGCAGGCGCCGTCGGAGGAGTCCGGGCAGGGCGCGAGCGGCTCGTACTGCGAGCTGCTGTACGCGCACCTGCTGGACGCGGACGGTGCGCGGCTCACCTACACGCACTACACCAGCCGCGTGCCCTTCCGCCACCTGCTCGACATCATGTTCAACAGGCCGGTCTACATACAGAGGAACAAGGTAAACTATTGCAAAGAACCCCGACTTGCTACGAAGACAACGAGATTTGCAATCACTAATTTTGTGTGATCAACTTTCCCAGGTGTACAAAGTAGGCATAGTGTTCAACAAGGTGGGCTGGTACCCGATGGGCACGTGCGCGCAGCAGGTGGCGGCCGAGTCCGTGTTCTTCAACTTCTGCATCGGGCAGAGCAGCGACTCCGTCCGCGACGGCCTCATACGGTCCATCATCTTCACCTACTAGCAACCAATGTCGCACGATCTTTATATCGTCCTGTAAAGCTGATTTTAAACCGAGTTCGAAGTGTAGATCGGCTGGACGTGAATTGAACTAGAGAAAAAAAATGTCCTGTATTGTTCATGCATACCTAGAGTATCTTTGTGAAATGATGATACAATCTCACCGTCACAGGAACGCAATCCGGCGCGTGATAGCAACGGAGATCTTTTCCAGTAAAATAGGTAATTTCAATTCACGCCTTTCCAATTCTTCCTTCGCCGTGTTAGTTTAAAATCAGCTTATGACGTAAAAGGTTGTGGATGTCGTAGTTTATGATCTCTATAAGAGATGGCGCTGTATTCAGAACTGTTACAGAAGAAACTTTTTATATCAAAATATTTGGTAATTATGTTAAAAAAACACATACCTACGCTTTTAAGCACACCAAGGTATCACATACCTTAAATATTTATTGTTTTTCGTGCATATTTCTTTGAGTATGTAAAACGCCCCCGACGATCAATTTAAAATCCATAGTATGGGAGATGCTTTATTAACTAAACCAAAAGTAACATAAGTTGAGCAAATTAGCGTTCTCCGTAATTATTTTTTAAATTAACGAAAAATAAAATATTTTAATCTTTAAATTATACAAAGTGTACTGCAAATTTAAATTGAACACTATATAAGTTAATGTAATATACAATATAAATCCTTTAATCCGTAATAAAATGTTAATTATAATGTTCATATTCCCCAAAGGGTCTGGACAAATATACGCGTGTTACGCCATACTTAAGTACTGTATTAAGTCGCTAAAAAGCGTATAAGCCTTATAAAACGATAAGTATTTTGAATCCTATGTTATAGTTGTTAAGGTTTAATTTGTCTTACCTAAGGGGTTGAAATGTACGCGCAAAGTTTCGGTTTTAAAACCTGGCTAGCAACAATTTACCTAGTAAATAATAAGGCGCTAAGAAGACGGCGACTATTTCAAGACCTCTAGGGTCGCTAGTCTCGCGTCAGGTCTATCTGTCATTCTCCACTCGTCTTACAAGCTACTGTCCTGTGATTGGTGGAAATTGACAGATAACCCACACTCGACACTAGCGACCCTAGCGGATTTTAAATGTCAGTAATTCTCATTATGTACATAATGTGGTACAGCATGTTTTTACCTTCTAAATGTGTGTAGGATCTTGGGATCGATTTTTGTGACAACTTGTTATTGTAAAAAACTATTTGTCTATGTCAGAATGTTGCCAAACACAGTGTAAATATATAAAATCTGTTTTCTCTTGACTTGAATTTTAAATAATGTTTATTATTATGGGATTTAGTGATATTCATCTTTCTTGCATTTTTAAGCTGATCCCAACATCAGTGGGACCAATGTTTTTACTTTCGTTTTCTGCCGTGTGTACGAAAATTAATGACGATGTAATCTAGTTTGTAGTTTTTATTAAAGTCTATTTATTAAAATATTTTTATATGAATTTTGTTTTATTGAGTCTTATGAAAAAAAATATTTAGTCCCGCAAGACAATTTATCGAGGTAACAAATTCGATAAGTCACTTAGAAATGGTGAATAGGTTTATGTGCAATCAATTATTATTATTTTTAATTTAATTAGCGCTTTATTAAGAGTTCAAAGTTCTGAATAATATCTAATATACTTCATGAACAAGAATTTTAGCAATTAGAATATCTTGCAAACCCATGCAAGAGGCAAATTTTCGGCATTGGCCATTGGGCACTGATATGCTAAGAAGAAGAATATACATACATGCTTAACATATTTTCCTCTAAATTCGATTCTAATCAATATAAAAATCATGATGGCAATGTCTTTGGGTATTACGGGTAGGTACCTATTGTTCCTTCATAATAATATTTTCCATATCCATAGTCAACCAAAGTACTCAGAGATATCAACGTAGCTCTCTAGACTGTATTATGGCCCATACAAATAATATGAATCATTTTATGAAAATAATCATTGATATATTAAAAGGAGGAAAATAATACTTTTTATTATCAACTCCGATTTAATGTTCATGTCACGAGTTACAAACTATTGAATGAAGCAATTATTATCGGGCGACAGCTGTGAATAGGCGGAATAGGCACTTTAGTAGTTTATGAAGTACGCTGGTCAACATACGGCTCACGAATAGCCAACACTTTTAAAATATTTGACTATTAATAACAGAAAATGTAGTCATGAAGTTGTAGATCCTTATTTTTAATACTATTTTCATAAAAAAGGTATATGAGAAAAGATATTTTTACATGTAAATTTAATCAAAATAGTTATGCGTTTGTGTTTTCTCATGGGAAACTATATTCGTAAACAGAGAGCTGTCAAAATTGACTTTTGTCATGTTGGAAGTGGCAAAATCTTTCCTAAAGTTTTGTTCATGATTCTCGTTGTTTAATCCATATTATAGCAATTTTACAATGTTTAGTTAATGAAAATGGTTCTGTGTGGCTACCTTTGACATTGTGACAGTGTTATTTGATAGATACAGGCTCGCTGGATAGGTAAAATTGATGATAAAACCACCATGTCTCCCAATAGATGTGATGGTTTGCTGGCGAGGGTCGATTTTCCGCTCTACACGCTACAAACGCTCACAAATCGACACGTAATTGTTGCGGGTGGTGGCGGAGCTGCTGCAACAGGCGTCGCTAATGGATTTGTAAGTGTTAACTCAAACAATCTCAGAATTTCATGATGTCGTTTGTTACAATAGTATACGTGTCAGGTGCTCACCCAGACGATTAATAAATGCATGTCTTCTTAGATAAGGTTCTTAAAACTGTTGTTTTCACATTAACAGGCAAATTTCCCTACTCGAAAGTTATACGCGTTTATAATTTTCAATTAGAAATGCAAGTGTTGGTTCAATGATCACAAGCTTGTTTTAGTAATTAGGCATTTCGTTACGATCACTGATTCGCGGAAATGTGGTGGTAATTAAATTATCATGACTTTGAACTTAAGTTGAGATTACAAATTCATTATAACAATAAGTTGTTTATTATGAAACTTGACGCTACAACATCTGTTTCCAGGAAATATTTGAGTTATCACACAATGGCACGAGATTTGTTGCCGAAGAGGTGATGAGGCATGAAACAGGACCAAATGTAGTCATGAACTGTTCAGTGAGGAGCAATCAGAATAAGACTTATTTGACAGCTGGCCAGGAAAGCCACTGTCAACTGTACAAAGTGAACATACGCATGGTGGATGCCGCGGAGATGCGCCGAGGTAGCTTCAAGGCAGAGAACGGGCTTATCAGGAGAAGACGTCGCACTGTATCAGAGAAC
The DNA here is from genome assembly GCA_905475315.1 of Autographa pulchrina. NCBI lineage: Eukaryota > Metazoa > Arthropoda > Insecta > Lepidoptera > Noctuidae > Autographa > Autographa pulchrina. Next base: position 13,777,764 of record FR997765.1, on the reverse strand, counting down.
GATAATATATCTAAGAAGGACAGCAATAGTAACACTACGGAGAAAAGAATATCATTTGAAATAAGGCCTAGCGACAGTGTGCAGACGGATTTTAGGTGAGTTCAAAGTTTCTTATTTTATATAAGCTACTATTAATTGATGGGTCCAGGTTTTTAAGCTGATTTTTTTAGCTCCTTTGGTAGTGTATACAATCTTAAAATAATGGGTCTGCATCAAGATTTATCTGGGATTTTATGCATTAAAAACATTATCTATTTAGTAGTAGAATATTTAGTCCTTACAATAGTAAAATCTCAGTTAGATTTTACTATTGTAAGGACTAAATATTCTTAGGAAAGTAACTAAGACTACAAAAATCTACAGCTGCAGATAGGACTGTTGCTTTTTACCCCATAATATATCACAAATACTATAAACCCCATGATATATTTTTTATTGTAGTTGGAATTTTCAGTTAAAAGGATAAATTTTGTTAAAAATTTCAAAATGTTACAACAGTTTTTTTTTAATTGTCCTAGTAAATTATGATAATAATAAGAATATCAGTCAAGTAACAGTTTCTCCAATGTCTTTATAGTCATTATCTAATCATGTAGTTATTAATTAGGTAGCATAATTTAAAAATCAGCATGATGTAATTTTATCAGATTTTGAGTCATCCTCATCATATTTGACATGTTTAAGTAATTACTTCAACTAAAATAAAAATGAAATCCTTCGAAAATTTCGTAATTAAATGCGAAGTCCGAGAGATAGACGACTTCCATATAGTCACACCTGGGGCCCGAGTCTGCTATTTACACTCCGTGTCAGTGTGCTCATAGTTGGCTCATAGTGGGACACTGATCTATGAGCACACTGACACGGAGTGTAAATAGCAGACTCGGGCCCCAGCTAGACACACTGGTGTGACTATATGGAAGTCGTCGAGAGATAGTATATTCAAACAAAGAAATTTGTTACCTTTTATTTTACAGAATTAAAATTTAAAAATAGTGTAAAGATAAGACCGACTACTTTTAACTAGCTCACTCATAAACCATTGATAAATATTTTAACCCCATTCAGATTATAGATCTCTTATCAGCTGCACAGATAAGGATGACAAGCATCCGTCACTTACTGCAGAATGATAAGAGATAAGACATACATATTTAGGATTAAGGATTCCCTGCTACTTACAAGTTAAATGACGTTATTTAATATAGTAGATAATCTTTGGGTTAAGTAGCCTGATAACATTTTATCATGCATTTAAATAATAAAGTAATTATACCCTAAAATAAATATGAAAACCTAAATCCATTAAGTGCATCAGTTTTCTTTTGACAATTGGATAATAAAAAAAATATTGAACAGGTATTTTTTCCTTTTTCAAATTAGTTTTCATCGTAATAACTACAGGAACGAGAAAGGTACAACGCAGGACACCGTAATCAGTTATAACTGTTATAAGCTCAATTATGTAAAATTAAACGTAATGGCTCCTACACACAGTGCCGCCGGCCAAGCCGCCGTGCGCCCGGCGGCATTCAAAGCCGCCGGCTTTGCCGCACAAAGGAGCCGCCGGCATTTGTTTGTGTGACGTCTGTGTAAATATGAATGATGCTTGGCGGCTTTGCGCGGCATGTGCCGGCGGCTCGTATTGCCGGCGGCATAGCCGCTCGGCATAAACCCGGCGGTATTGCCGCCGGCACTGTGTGTAGGAGCCATTATATAACATTTATGTGGTTTATGTTGATGATTTTTTATAATGAATGATAGATAGTTGAACATAACATTCATTACCTTCAAATTATGTGACTCTCATCTCTAACGAAACTTATTTAGTATCTACATTTGTAAGTTATTTAAAAATAAACGTATCCCTTAATGATTTTTCCTCTATTATTGTTTTGTAATATTGATTTGTTCCTGTAAGTTGGTTAACGTTTGTGGTGTGGTTGTCAGCGCGGATCCCCTGCAGCGGGTGGTGCGCATCAGCCACGACGGCAAGCAGATGGCCACCGGCGGCATCGACGGCAAGGTGCGCGTCTGGAGCTTCCCCAGGATGCAGCTGCTGTACGAGCTCGACGGACACACGAAGGAGGTAATATACAGAGATTACCCAACTATATGTAACATATCTTAGGGCAATGGTGTGTGCGCAAACTCAGTTGCACCTGTATTATCGGTCAAACCATACCGTAACGGTTTATACATACATATAATCACGCCTCTCTCCCTTGTAGGGGTAGGCAGAGACCATTTCTTTCCACTTGCTACGATCCTTACACACTTGTTTCGCTTTGTCCACTTTCATTATTCCCTTCATACATTCTTTTCGGTTACGGTTTTATACAGATAATACACACCATTTACTAACATATTGAGACCCCTCCGTGCCTCGGAAAGCACGTAAAGCCACGATAACCAGTCTTACTATGGGATACTGTGCTACCCAGTAAAATGTTGTGGAGGTCAGATAGGCAGTCGCTCCATGTGTAATACGGTATTCTGCTTTATCGGGTAAGACTGGAAGCCGATCCTAACATTGTTTGGGAAAAGGCTAGGCAGATAACAGAAAACCAATTATTAATAATCCAGCCTATAAACGTCCTACTGCTGGGCACAGGCCTCTTCCCATATTGAGAAGGCACGAGCATTGACCGCCACGCTTGCTCTCTGCGGATTGGCGATTTCAGATCCCAATTTTGGAATCCAGGTTTCCTCACGATGTTTTCCTTTACCGTTTGTCAGAAGTGTCTTAGAATAATAAAGAAAGTACTTTAAAAAAGCCACATTGGTACTTGCCTGGGTTCGAACTTGCAACCTTGTGCATACAAATCCGTTCATTGAACCGCTAGGCCACCACGACAGTCAGAAGACCAATTACTATACTGCAAAAGATAAGAAAGTTCTTCATAAATTACTGCTCGTCTTATGTGGAATTAGGTATAGTTGCAAGAGAACAGCACGAAATCAGGTCGGTTGTGTTTCAGATCGACGACCTGGACTACAGTCCGTGCGGCCGGTCGCTGGTGAGCATCGCGAAGGACGGGCTGGCGCTGGTGTGGGCGGGGAGCGGGCCGCCGCGTCTGCGCATCGCCTGCACGCCGCCCAACGGCACCAAGTACCTGTTCCGCCGCTGCAGGTACGCAGCACGCCTTGCACCTGCACGACGACAGCAGCTAATCATACCGCTGTTTGTCGCAACATCCTGGGCCAATTTATTACAGTATCTTTTGACCATCGACGACATTTGACGGGCCTGTTGGTCTAGTGGTTAGAGACCCTGACTGCTATACCGGAGGTCGTGGGTTCGATTCCCACCCAGGACAAATGTTTGTGTGATGAGCACGATCATTTGTTCTGGTTGTCTAGGTGTAATTTATCTATAATATGTTTGTATTTAGAAATATATAAGTATGTTTATCAGTTGTCTGGTTACCATAACACAAGCTCTGCTTAGCTTGGGATCAGATAACCGTGTGTGAGTTGTCCCGAAATATTATTATTATTATTATCGACAAGAAAGAAAAATAATATTTTCGGGTCCTGTAAGATATTAATACTGTTTTTCTGAAGTACTATTGAGGTCATCATACATGCGAATTGTTTACATTGTGGGCTTCTGTCTGTTTATTACGTCTATCTATATATTTATTTTCATCAATCGAAAACCCAGTAAATAATCCTGACACAAAATTTAGTATCAGATATCTGAATCTTCAGGGATTCTTGGTAAAGGCCCAAACAAACTTATCTATTTGTTATGAGCTTCTATACTTTCACTTGAGTTGAGTGGCGTACGCAACGGTTTCAAGGTGCTGCTAGCTTTGAGTTCGGGGTTCGATCCCCAGATGGGTCAATGTAGAAACCAATAGTGGTACTTTAATTGTTTCTGAATTCCATAACACAAGTGCTTTAGCAACTTACTTTGGGTTCAGAGCAATATATGAGATGATGTCCGCATTTATTATTTAGTTACGTTGTACTTATTGTACTATATTTTTACAATTTTTTATCCTTTTATGACAACAATCTTATTAAAAACTGCCTCATTCCAGGTTCGGTGTAATAGAAGAGCAGGCGGACTCGTTCCGCATGTTCACGATAGCGAACCCTCTCTCCCGGTCGGGCCGGCAGCGCGGGCTGGTGCAGAGCTGGGGCGCGGCGGGCGAGCTGCTGCGTGCGGTGCATGCGCAGGAGTCGCTGTCGGCGCTCGCCGTGCGCGACGACGGACGCTTCGTCGGCGTCGGGACCATGTTCAGCGGATCCGTCGATATTTATATCGCTTTTAGTTTGCAGGTGAGCTTCTTAAAGTTAAATTAAAATGTATGTATATAACTACTGATTCTAGTTGCACGCTTCCAAAGTGTTCCTATAAATAATGAAAAAATATACATTGATATACTCTAAAGCTGAACGTTAAAAGCTATGTTTAATGTCTCCATTTTTTCAATAAATTCTTACTTCCATATAACAAAACAGCATTATTTTCCTACTCTTTTTCCACGACCAAACCACTTATGTCTAAACCCCGCAACGCTAAAAGAGGGTGTTAGAAGTTTAACCGGTCAGTCTGCCTGTCTGTGGAATCGTAGCTCCTAAACCAATAGACCGATTTTGATGCGTTTTTTTTTGGAAACCTGATCAGATCGATAAGGTTCTCGATCAGCTACAACGGAGGAAGATTATTTCAGCATTTTAAAATTTATCAGCAATTTACAAATATATTTGATTTGTTGACGAGTGATGTGTCGTTCCGCAGCGAGTGCTGCACGTGCAGAACGCGCACATGATGTTCGTGACGGGGCTGGAGTTCCTGCCGACGCGGGGCTACGGGCCCGCCATCGCCAGCCGCTCCGAGGCCGCGCTGCTCTCCATCTCCGTCGACAACTGCCTCTGCGTGCACTCGCTGCCGCACAGAAGTAAGTACTCCAACAACACAGCTGCTACAAATTCATATATCACACCTTTTTTAGTACAAGACAATCTTATATGAACTTTATTAACACGAGCATAAAGTTGATTATTGCTCAAGAAGAAAAAGCATCAATTGAAATGTAAATAGTCTATTACAAACTATCGTCATCGAATAATTAATTGTACTCACGACAAAAGGTTCACTTCACAGGCTACTTATAAACCACGACCTTTTTGGAGTCGAATTGTAATCAATGAATTAACATTACCTATAAAATATTTTGCTATAATAATGTGTTTTGTTGCCAGGTACTGTACCTGCCTGGGTTGCCATCCTACTTATAATCTTCGTCCTATTCTGTACCTTCTCTCTGTGTTCTTACATGGGCATTTAACGGTATATAAATATTTATTGTAAACGTAAAATATATAAAAAGCTATTTCAATGTAAGTATTTTGGGGTTATGTTTAGTGTAATTTTATTGTAATAGGCAATTATGAATATTACGCTCATATACATATTATGTATGTATAAATAGGAATAATTGAATTAAATGAGGTGCAATGTTGCAATACTGTTGGGATTTTATTTAGTATGTTTACTTTTTACTTTCGCACAACAGTAGATCTAAATTGAGTGCTGTCTTATAAAAAATCGGAACTTGGTTTAGAGCATATAGCCTTAATTTTTCAAAATGGTTCGTAGGAAAAAAATATAGCAAATTAAGTGTTGTTATGTAGCGTTTCCGAAAATCCAGTGCATAGAGGCAAGTATTATTAGAACTGGCTCTATTTGGGTCAAGACATTATGCAGTTAGTAACAACTATTATAAATAAACTATCGAATCACGTGCAGGGTTATCTGAGATCAAAGTTTAAAGACAGATGTATGTAGGTCGACGATATTATATTAGGACAATCTATCAAGTGCTGTCAAATTCGACTGATTGTAAATTATTGTATTTATTGAGTTGTTGGTATTTTATATTTAATACATCCACATTATCGGATAGTGTACCTATATTTGTCAAACTGGCTCCTCTAAGATGCATTGAAATATATTATAATGATATAGCTTGTAATAGTCATACTTTAGGGTGGGGTCTGTGCTCATAAAAAGAAAGAAATACAACGTACTTGAAGTTTTTTTCTTTTTGTTATAATCATGGAAGTTAGAAAAGATTTTCTGCTTTAAAAACCCATTACAGTGGAGTCCTTGACTCATATATATTATTGATTATTTTTGATCAAAACTTAATTAACTATCTATTAATATAAATAAAACTGTAAAATATTTTTCATAACATTTATTAATTACATCAAAACAAATAACATAGTTGATGACCGCGCGCTCTGCGATAGCACTCATCGATTTAGACCGACTAGAGATCTATCAGTGTACGTAGATACGTGACATACGCGATATACGTCAACAGTTTACGTCGTATTCAAACGAAGAAGACAGTTAACTATCCAAATCAAAACGCACTTCAAAATATACAAATCGAGGTATGAGCAAACCATTTTATCGGTTAATAAAGATACAACATTTTAGTACAACATAATTTACTTTCTGAGTTCACTACAATATACGAAACTTATATTAATACAGTAACATTTATAACCAATTTTCTAAATAAAACACAAAAATACACTATAACACACAACTCCTAAATTAACTCAGTGTCTAACTATCTTCTCCTTTTCAAATACATAGGTATTACTATTAGGTCAAATATTAACTCGTAAAATAGGGCTTTTAGAGACACGAGGCTAATTGGCATATCTCTTTTATAATCAAAATATAGGAGCTTATTAAGAATGTTTCCACAGTGATACAACATAGATATATATACAATATTATTATGCTAATTAACTTCGTGGTACTCAATAAACAGCCCCGTTTTACGGCATTCAAATCGATACAATGGTTTGAGAATGTTTGACAAAATGGAAGACTAACAAAACTAGATACATTGTTTTTTTTTCTTTTGATTATTTACTAGAAACACCAAGATTACAGCGAACAGCTTTTATAATTGATTTTGAGGCAAAAATACCTTCGCATTTCGCGTTAAAACAATCTTAGTGTTTCTACTAATACAGGGTGTCATGTAACATGATAACAATTTAAACACATTCAGAAACACTTCAGAGGAAGACAAAGGAGATTCCCAGATTTATTTTACACTATTTTATAGTTTTTATAAGATTTTTCATTCGTCATTGTGTTCGGGCACGCCTAGGGCCCGAGTCCGCTATTTTAAGTCAGTGAGAGGCGGGTTAATAAACGTTCCAGTACACTTGTTTTTGTGCCTAATTTTCGTATTCAGATAATTTTAGTTAATTGACAAATGTACACCAACTTGCCACTGTTGTCATTGTAGGATTGCAAGGGACTGTTCTTAACTGAATACGAAAATTAGGCACAATAACAAGTACACTGGAACATTTATTAACCCGCCACTCACTGACTTAAAATAGCAGACTCGTATGTTATGTAAATAAATATCTTTATGCTACTTCATGACTTACATATAAATATCTTTGCTTAATAATTCGATTCCATCTGAACACTGTCCAAGCACAATGACATAGTTTTGCACCAAAATTATCATTTCTGGACAAAATTTTTCGTAATGTATATTTTGCCTATGATTGCATAATATTTCATATAAAATCTATATCTGCCCTTATATTGGGTGCATTTCATTTTAGCATCAGTATAAAATGTTTGTAGACAAATGTGTATAATAATGTCTATTCTGTATAATGCATATCTGCACCATGGTCCCAGATTGAAATACTGTATAATGTAAAACTTCTCAATTTAATTGACATATAGCTGCCGCCATAAGCAAAAAATGTTGCATGTCGAAAAATAGCCAGAAATATTATAAAAATATTTTTGACTTATGGCAACTGTATGTCGCAAAGGTCTGTGTAAATGTCCTAAAGGCACGTTTACATAATGTCGGCCAAAACCAATAGTTGATAGAACTCTATCGATATGCTCCATACACTAACATATACCTACGTTTACATTTATTTAAATGGCACAAATATGTAGCATTCGACTCTATAAAACTCATTTAATAATAATAATAAATGTTCATAACATAATTTTAATATACTCTTTGCTCTAACATCACATCAGTACAATTTCCTTACACGTACAATAAAATTAACTACTACGTTGATTAATATGTATTTTTCACTTACATATCACAATCATATACAACATACAAAAATATATTTTACATTATTTGAAGTGGTCAGTGTGTTCACTTGTACACCAAGCTTGAGTGGGTTATTTCGATGTCCAAAATCATAAATATTGTTAAAGCTGTTACATATATAGTTGTGGTCGTTGGACTATCAATATATATAGATGGCGTGGCGGGGAGGCTAGGTATTTACATAGAACCAATCACTGTTAAATATAATAAATATAAATAAACTTATTTGTAATTTTGTATCTACTGCTGTAGGGTTCCGGTTAGATATGCTTATAGATAACAACCAGCTTCATTATTCACTGAATTAGAACGTTATCTGTATAGTCTGTCGTATTCTTAATCGGTTCACTCTTAAACTACCACTAAGTAAGTCATATCTATCCGTAACTTAAAAGTTAAGATTTAAGAAATATAACTGGTTTGATAAAGCTATGATAATAACTCATAAATGCTTTGTGCACTGTTATAAAATGCTGGTATACCAGTAATATTTCCTATATCCTAACTCGGTTATTATATTGTTATAAATAATTTAGGAACCCGTAAAAGAAATGATAATTTTATATCACTTCAAAAAATTTCAGACCTTTTTGGGATATGGTAAGAAAGTTTCCAACCATATTCCTAGTAAGGTGGTTATTGATTGGATATAAACTATCGAAGAAGCTATGCCCGTCGGACGTTGCTTAGGCTAGACGAATGCGTCAGGAGGCGTCAGATGTGAGTGGGAGAGGAGGCGGCGAGACGACCGCGAATGAGGCGAGTCTGTTCGCCGAATGTTCGCACCAACAGCGAGCGGGACCGAGCATTCGTATCAACAGGTATAACCGACGCAGTTGTTGCTGTAGAACGTCGTCCAATTCTGAAGTTTCACTAAATTCACGTAATCTGACGGAGACAAAATTATAATTGGTAAATTATCATTTCTCGTACAGATGGGGGGTATGACCGCTCAACGCCACAGTGTTACATAAATACTCACACATGACTCTATATACAAACTATATTCGTTGCGTGCATGCATATGCAACACATACTTTTCGTTGCTTGCATGCATATGCAACACATACTTTTATATCGCAAATACATTACTCATACAATAGATTCCGATAATTTTGGAACCATTGGACGTTTTAACATACATATAAAATTTCTACTAATAACGGTATAATAAATATAGGAAAACTATCGTCTATGGTCGGAACAGATACTTACGATTATTACATAATAATAAGATGTCTGGTATATGAAAAATACATGATGAACAATACAAGAGGCCGCAATGATTCCAAAGCGTTACGTTCAACCAATTGATTTGCCCTGTAATACTGACTCACACGAGGATCGGCTGCGGTCACTCAGAGAGATATCAAACGAAAGCTTCACTACAACACACATACCATCCACACTTACGTCCGGAGATTATATTACCTAAGTCTACATACATTATTCCTACATTGACATCCATTAAAAATTCACATAAAAACTGCGTTTGAGCCCTCGACACACACAAATGCATTCAGTAGGCAAAGTGTTCCGCTTACGAGAGTCCGGAACGTTCGGCGGCGCGGGCCAGTTTACACTGCAATAAATAAAATTGGTCATTTGTTAGAAATAACGGTTGTCATTTATTTATTGTAGCGTGATCGATGCAAGTCGTATTATATGGGAAATCAATTACAACAAACAATTTTGATTCACAACTTCAATCCAAATATACCAAACAAAAATAATTACTTTTGTATAGTTCTGCCAAAATATTACCAGTTAAAAAACTACCTTTTTTATTTGGTAACATTTTGGTAAACGATTGTTTAATAATAAAGTGTTGCAGTTATTATAAGAATGTTTAATAAATGAATAAAGAAGAAGCCTCGTTAATCCGAACCCTGATAATAAAAGCGTTTATATTCACTGTACTTAAAACATAGGAAACTAAAAGCTAAGTATATACAATATATACAATACAAGAGGCGAGACGTCCCCGGAGCTCGGCGCGTTCGGATTAATGCGGCCGCCTAGTTGTAGTATACGTCCATGTACTCACCCTGGTCGAAGGTGCTGGGGTTGATGTAGGAAAGCAGGTCCTGGTCGCTCATGTCGGTGAGCCCCTGCACGGGCGCCGTCATCTCCTGCGTGACGGCCTGGCTCACGGCCTGGCTGACGGCCTGCGACACGGCCTGCGTGACGGCCTGCGACACGGCCTGCGACATGGCCACCAGCGGCGTGTCGCCCGCGCGCGGAGGCTCGGCCGGCGGCTGCTCGGCCGCCGCCGCGTCCGTCGTCAGGATGTTGGCCGTGTTGATGGCCGACGTCACCAGCGCGTTCATGGTCGTGTCCGACGTGAGGATCTCGGCCGCCGCGTTCAGGATCATGGACTTGACGGCGGCGGGCGGCGTCTTCACGGACGTCAGCTGCACCTGGTCCTGGATCATCATGAGCTCGTCCTGCGAGGGCCCGGGCGGCATGACGATGCGCTGGGCGGAGTCGCACAGCATGCTGGGCGACACCTGCGGGTTGAGGATGACGTCGGGCGAGATGGCGGAGGCGGGCATGGGCGGCAGCAGGTCGGCGGCGGAGCTGCGGCCGGCCACGGCGGCGTTGGGGCTGAGCAGGATGTCGGACGCGTGCGACGCGGACGGCGACGACGACGACGTGCCGGACAGGTGGTCGTCCACGCGCGAGTTGACCAGCTCGTCCAGCTTGCTGCTGTCGGGCAGCATGGCGGCCGTGGCCTTCATGGCGTCCTCCACCAGCGCCTCCATGTGCGCCGACTGCTGCGCCAGCCGCTGCTCGATCTGGCTCGTGCCCATCTCCAGCTTTGTGATGGCTCCGAACGGGTTGAAGCTCTCCTCCTGGCTGCTAGTCTGCATCTGGTTGTACACTATCAGTCTTTGCTCGTTGCTTTGCAGGACGTTTTGTTGCATGGTCGTGTCCGTGATCATCAGTTCGGGGTTGAGGACCTTCATGTCCGTCTCCAGGGGGTCGACGGACTTAGAGGACATGAGCTGTCTCATGGAGTCCATTGGCTGCATGATGTTGGGGTAGATCTGCGGCGCGTTGTCGTCCGTGTTGAAGATGGCGGCCGTGACGGTCTCCACCATCTTGTCAGTCTGCACCTGGTTCTGGATGGCCTGCAGCTGCTGCGTGAACGACGCGAGCGGGGACGGTGGCTCGCTCTGTGAGGGTGTGGGCGGGGACAGCTTTATGTTTTCATAACCGCTGACAAAGCCGACCTGATAATAGTTATGACATATTAAATACATGAATGACAAGTTAATGACTGCCTCTACGGTGAACTCCTTTGTTTTGCTAAATACGGATATAGATGAAGTGTTAAGCATTATTTCTGGATTAAAGCACAATTGTGCTGTAGGATGGGATAATATTTCCAATACTATTTTGAAAAGCCTCAAACATTTACTTGCTCCCCCGTTAACCTATATATTTCAATTATGTTTAGATGAAGGTGTATTCCCCAGATCCCTTAAAAAAGCAGTGGTGACCCCTATATTTAAATCAGGAGATAGAAAATGTGTAAATGACTATAGGCCCATCTCAGTATTATCAGGACTTTCAAAAATTTTGGAAAAAATCATAAACAATAGGTTAATCAAATATCTTGAAGACAACAAAATACTTTCACAGAACCAATATGGCTTTAGGCAAAAAAGATCTACTAATCAAGCACTTCATCAATTAACAAACTATATAACTAGCAACCTGGACCGGGGTAAACCCACCATAGGGATATTTCTAGACCTCGCCAAAGCTTTTGATAGCATATCTTGTTCCATACTTTTGCGCAAGCTTGAAGCACTTGGGATAAGAGGAACACAACTCCGCCTTTTTACTGACTACCTTTCTGATCGCTTACAATATGTTAAAATTGGTCAATACTTAAGTTCTGAAGTTCAGAATACTGGCTATGGATTCCCTCAAGGTAGTATTCTAGGCTGCACTTTATTCCTGGTTTATATTAATGACCTCTGCAGCTTAAAAATTCCAAATGGTCTTATAATATCTTATGCGGATGACACCGCTTTATTATTTACGGCAAATACCCGGCAGGAGGTTTTCGAGCACGCTCAGACGGGTTTTGATATGGTAACTAACTGGCTACACAAAAACTTACTAACCCTAAACGCAGATAAAACCAAATACATTCTTTTTACAATGAGAAACACAAACATACCCATTTTTAATCCAAACATATATGCACACAGCTGTAAAATAATCGCTGACATCGCTTGTACCTGCCCTGCTTTAGCAAATACTAACGACATCAAATACTTAGGTATAACTCTTGACACGAATTTGAATTTCCGCAAACACATTGATTTATTATGTTCCAGAGTACGTAAATTAATATATTTATTTAAGAATCTTCGCAATATAGCAGATTATGCATTAATAAAGCAAGTGTATTTGTCGTTGTGTCAATCTTTACTTACTTATTGCATAACTTCCTGGGGTGGTGCAGCAAAGTCAATTTTGCTGCCTTTAGAACGCGCTCAGAGAGCAATTCTTAAAGTAGCAACTTTCCGACCTTTTCTATTTCCTACTGACCTGCTATATAGGGAATGCAACGTACTAACAATCCGACAATTATTTTTATTGCACACCATTTTAAAACAGCACACTGATCTCCCTTTTATCCCATTAGCAACAGACAAGAGAAGGAAGGACATAGTCTGTAGTAGACCTCAAGCTAATCATGCATTTGTCAACAGGTTTTATTTATTTTTGGGACCTTTTTTATACAATAGAATCAATAAAAAACTTAATATATATTGTTTAAATAATAAAAAATGTATGCTCATGTTAACCCAATATTTAGGGAAATTGAATTACGCAGACACAGAAAAAATACTAGAAATTGTTAAGTAAGACTGACAACATTATTAATAGATATTTTCCTTTGCTGATAGACTTTTTTGTAACTCGTATTATTTTGTAAACGAATACTATGTAGTCTTTAATTATTATTTTACTTTAATTTTAAATGCCCTACTTAAATATTTACCTTAAGCGATCACCTGAAACACAGGTTTACCCTAGTTCAGGCTGGCAGCAATTAATACTTTATGAACCATATCATACTATATGTACTCTAAAAATGTTATATTAATTTTAGTTTAACATAAGTGTAGTTTAAGTATTTTTGGAACTGTGGTATTTATAAGATCTAGTTTAAAATTCTACACTGTAACATATATTTGGTCAAATAAATAAATATTATTATTATTATTATTATTATTATTATTATGAATAATATGGAATCACTAGTAATTTCTGTTTGATATTGATTTGAGGCAAGGAGAAAACTAAGTGAGGAGTACATATTCCGCAGTGTATGTGTCGTACCTGTGACTGCGTGTCGCGGGCGATCTCGGACTTGAGGCGGAGGTCGACGACGCTGAGCTCTTCGGACATGGAGAGCTTGTCGGGCCCGTCGGCCCCGCACGACGACTCGCCGCCGTCCGCCATCGAGTGCTGGCTCGACTCGTCCGATACCTGACGCAACATACCATACTTTGGAACCGTGCAACTACACAAATGACCCACAATGAACGCCTGTAATTGATGTATAAATAAATAAATAAATCTTTATTGACATAAAAAGATTACATGATTTTGTTTGTAACCCTGACTCCTGCGCTAGTATTTAAACTGTATTACAGGAGCCAGTGTCTTCTCCTTATATTACAGAAGAAACATGTCAACAAACTAATAGAAATGAAATGAAACTTCGTGAGTTATTGACTTAGCTTATGTACCTACTCGTAACGCAATAGACAACTGTAAACCAGTGTCAGATGCCGGTTTTATTTTGCCTAGCAGTTAAAAATCAAGGATATATTCAGGAATGAAGAAAATATGAAATGAATTTTCGAAACGATTAACACCAGTTACAACTTTAAATTTCGTTCTATCTGCTTCAGAACATTTATATATTTTTTTCAAAACTGTTTTTACTGTGTAATTCGGTGTTGCAGGATACTCGGTGATGGTAGTAGTGGTGGTGGTGGTGGTGCTGGTGGTGGTGGTGATGGGGTAGTGGTGGTGGTGGTGTTGGTACGTACCTCGCTCTTGAGTCCGAGCGGCTCGTGAGCGTCGGGCAGGATGGCGGAGGGCCGGCGGGGCGGCGGCGGCGGCGGCATCATGGCGGGCCACAGCAGCAGCGGCCGCGCGTCCTCGCCACCTGCGACACGCGAGCGTTAGCGGGGCTCGCGGCGGCCGCCAGTGCCGCCCGACCGAGCCCCGTCTTAACTGACCACTGCTAGAGATATGCCTGCCCACTACTATACCTCGAAAACCGAAGCTCTTCTAACTTATAAACGTCTAAATTTCCACCATCTGGTTGGCCTAAAAACTCAAGTACTCAGTGATCGAGGCTTTATGGTAATTTCATCAGACAACAAGCATATTTCTAGCAGTGAATGTAAATATCATTCAATCATATAATTGTAACAGTAAAACAATAATTTATTCGGCAATATACAATATTATGCGGCCCTAAATCACGGGAACTTTCATTGCAAATGTGATGTTTTCTGGTAGCAAAAATAAATTATGTAAATGAGGTTATTTTGTATATTTTCAATGAATTGAAATCTGTTATGAGAACACATTTATTACATATTTTTTAGTATAAATTATTATTTTATATTAAAATAGATCGATATTTTGGCCTTACATAACAAAATCAAATTCTATCGATGTATTCAATGAATAAATATCGATTAAATTAGTAACTTGATATACATTGTATATTTTAAGTTAAGTTTCCTCTCAGGCTGAGGAACCAGAAACATCAGTAGTAAATAGCTTCAGATGACACATCAAGTGCCTGTTCAATGTGTCAAACGAAGCTGTCTCATGCATTAGAGCTCGCTCCAGTCTGAGTCTAGACCTGGACGTGGCTCACCACTAACTTCAAAGTCAGCAGTCCTTTCACCCTACTTTTTCGTTTCGTTTTAAAGGACGGTAATACGAAATATTTTATTTTCCAATGTCATTCAAAGCTTATTTGCAAGAAATAAAGTTTATATTCGAATACTAGAGGCCTCGAACCAGAGGTCTCTAACCATCAAGATATATACTTTATTCCGATGAAATAAGGATGAAATTACATTGTCAGTTTAAAATTAAATTATTTTATGAACCAGTTAAGACGGGGTTACACAAACAATACATAAAGGGCCGGCACAATTAATACTAACTAGGTGTGGGGGGATGTGCAGTCTGTCCTACGAGTCCTACGAGAAGGTCAGTGTTACTGGCAAGTGAGCTCTGTGTATAAGTAAATAGAGTTCATATTCCATTGGACGTTGCGTCGTCCTTTGGACTTTTTTTATTTTGTGAATATTCTGTATTGAGTGTTCTGTGTCGTGTGGCTTTAGTGCACTGTCGACGATGGTCATTTAAATTATTTAATTAATTATATGTAATAGTTGCTAGGATAAAATATGTAGATAATATTTATAGTCAATTGAATCAATGTTAAATGCATTCATGTTAAATGGATAGGAGTGGCAAGATGTACCTACATATAATTAACAATTTATTGAATTACATACAATTTTTTATCTTATATATAAAATTCTCGTGTCACAATGTTAGTTACCATACTCCTCCGAAACGGCTTGACCGATTTTTATGAAATTTTATATGCATATTCAGTAGGTCTGAGAATCGGCTACTATTTATTTTTCATACCCCTAAGTGGTAGTAGGTAGGTAGTAGGCAGGTGCTAGGTAGAAAAAATTGCATTGCAACGCATGCCGGGTACAGCTAGTTATTATATAAAAACATAATTATATTTCACATTGTTTTTTTACATTATTTTTTAATGACAAACTAAAAATAGCTAAAGATTAAAAATACAATATATCTGTTATAATACTGAGCTATAAATAAAAAACTATTTTCAAACGACCTAGATTTTATCTGATCTGTAAGTGTATGATAGTACAATTATCCTTAAGTATCGTACAGGCATCGACAGTGCGTCGTATGTTTGACTCAGGAATGTGTGAATGTGTGTTGTAAGAGTAATGTAACGTGTGCGTGTGTGTGTGCGGCTGTGTGTCAGTACCGTGCTGGCGCGGTCAGCGGGCAGCGGCGGGCGTCGGCAGTGCTCGCTACCTAGACAGACCTAGCTTGAACAGAAAGGGAAAAAAGAAAGAGTACGCAATTCGCGCATCAGTCGTTTCTTCCAAATATTCTCCTTAAATATATCTTAACTTTGAGTAAACTATTGTAACCGCAATATTGTTATATACATGCTTAAATAAACATAAGCGGTGTTAGATCCAAGCAACATGTTGTGGCAATATATGCAATAGGCAATCAATGGTTTCATATTTAGTTTGATTGTATCGCTCACGTCTTTATTATTACGAGACATCGAAAATAACAAGACACTAAAATATCACAAATAAATTACTCTAAACCCAATATAAATAATTAAAATAATCTATTTAACTGCATCAGTTAAAACTATATTTCTATTCTTCTACCATAAAGTGCTGTAAAGTTTCAAACAAGAACCAAGTATAATCGCATAAGTAATAAAAAAGTAAGCGATACACAATAAAAGCTAAATTAGACTAAATTAATTCCAAAGCAAATTGTATTTTAATGCAATGTATTTAAAGTTCCAAATGATACAATAATGTTGGTATGTTAGTCAGTATACAATGGAATTAAGCAATATTAGATATAAAGCAAGTACTTGGTAAGTTCTTCGAGAATTTTGAATATATTACATTAGGGTGCGTCCACATCTGACGAACGAGCAGCTCGCGAGCCGTTCGCGAACCGCACGTCAGCATGCCGCGAGCGGCGCGCGCACGTCTGTCAGACGGCGTAATTGACACTAGTGCGTTCGCGGCATGTTTGCGAGCGGCTCGCGAACGGATCGCGAGCGGCTCGTGTAATGCTCGTTCGTCAGATGTGGACGCACACCCTTACATACATGCATGGACAAAGTTTTATATACATTTTGGGTTATGTATACCTAACACTAATATATCTCGATTTATCTTCTGCCTATACACAAATATACAATAAATAATTTTACAGGCATTAGGCAAGGTTTTAATAAAATATATTTTTTGCCAAAAAATGTGTATTTTTTTGTATAAGTGTATTTGTTCTTTAATTTCTGTATTCGGATTTTTTTCCATACATTATGTAATATCCCTAAAGCACCTGTGTACGTAAAATAATTTTACTATGTGTAGTTTCATGTGTAATGTTATATTTTAAAGTGTATTAGAAGATATTAAGAATAATAAAAAATAAACGTTTTTAAATTAGTGATGGTGATATATGAGTGTCTTAATTTACTAAAAAGGCAAAGCGGATTACTACATTTTTTAGTCTAAAATGTATATTTAATGTACGTCAATAGTAATTTTATTGTATATCATTGACATAAACTAACTTTGTCCACAAGAAATTAAACCATAGTAAACTAAAAAAGGGATCTTAATGCAGATTCTAGAATGTACAATACAAATAAAAAAATATTATGCACTGGGGACATTCCGTATCGACAGTAAGGTACCTTCGCCCGATACGACATGAACAATGAAGAAACACAAGCATTGCGGTATATCGACAGCAATTTGGTATTGCACACAGATATGAAGCATGTTAATCCGTGCAGACGGGTGGACAAGACGAGACACGAGACGTGGTGATGGCGGACTCGTAGAGTCGGGTGTGGGAGGGGGTGTTACCTTGCGAGGGGTGGCGGGCGGCGTGCGGCGGGCCGGGCGAGTGCGCGGCCGGCGTGTAGTAGAAGGCGTGCGGCTCGGACGCCTTGCCGCCCGACCGCACGAACACCTGCACGCGCACAACCTCCGCGATGTCCGCGCGCACGTACGCCGGCACGCAGCACACCAGGTGCGTCTGCACACCACAGTACAAAACATTACATCAAAACTACATACATAGAAGCTCACGAAAACACATAAATCTACTCAAAGAGTTTCCTAAACAAATTTCTAGAAGTCTAGCACAAACACTATCAAAATACACTCATTATTCTCCAACTTCCAAACCCATTCTACTGCATGAACAAAAATACTAATTGCTTTACAAAGAAACAAACATTCATGTAAGTAGGTATCTGGTTTAATAAATATCAATTTAACACCTGTCTAACTATATATAGACTTAAAATATATATTTGTATTAATCTATTGTCACTACAAAAATAAAATTTTCGCATAATTTTATAATTAAATAGCTACTCCACAACTTTACTTAGAAGTTTGACTAAATAAATAACTTTAAATTTAATTTTTTGATTAGATATGAAAAAAATAAAATATGCTACAAATCGTTTAAAATTTAATTTTCACAACTATAACCAAACTGTGTTAACTGCTAGGAAATTTTCTTTAAGGACATAGTATCTAATGAGGGGTACCTCAAGGGACAATTATGGGCCCTTTACAAATTTAACCATTACATAATATTTTTCAAGATATAGATAGAAAAAAAAACCCATTGATACTGAAATTAAATTCACTAGTGTAGTAGAATGTATATAAAACATAAAAGATCTTTAGTATACCTGTTGTAAGAACTCTTTGTCGGGCACGACCTCCTCCTCCCAGTGCGTGCGGCCGTCCTGTCGCTGGCAGAACACGACGCGCGTCTCCTTCAGGAAGTTCTTCCCGAGCAGGTACAGCTCCAGGCCGCCGGTCGCGGGACATGACACTAAGGATTTGCGGCACACTTCCGGCACGCCTGGCGGTTGTGCTATAATGACGGAATTTATTAGTACGCTTTTCAATATACCATACCTTTTAGTAGATTTCCCTTGTGGTTCTAAAAATATGCACCCTTTTCGTCTTAAGAACTGATCATAAACGATCTCAAAACCTTAAGGACTAGTATCCGTTATTTACCTACGTTTTTCGTGTATAACTGTTTAATAACTGTTTTGTTAAAACACGGTAAAGTACTCACTGCATATAATTTGTGTGGAGCAGACTTGCAGCGTCTCGGGGTGTCCGGCGGCGTTGACGATGTCGGTGCGGAACACCATGCGGCAGCGCGTGGACTTCTTCTTGCCGCGCGAGAGGTGCGCCGCGCCCGCGCCCGCGCTGGCCGGGCCCGCGCCCGCGCCCCCCGCGCCCCCGAGCGACTCGCCGAACCTGTGCTCTACGTCCACATTGCGCTCCTACAAACAAAAAATATTTACTTAAATGGATGCCCATTGCAATATTCCAAAATATCTAACTGATATAAAAACTCAAAGTGACAGAGGACATTAGACTTAATAGACTTAAAATTATTAAAAGTTACATAAGATAATGTCTCATTCCAAGCAGCGTAATGCAAAAAAAAACTCTATAAACCATCAAAGAAAGTTAGTTATGCTCTATATTATTGTCATAGTCACCTTGAGTATTCCTACGCAGTCACAGGTGACCTGCCAGTTCTTGGCGGGCTCCAGGTCGATTTCAATGATGACCGTGCCATCTTCCTTCCTCTCCTTGCAGGGAGTGGAGTTCTTGCCGGAGACCCTGCACGCTTGATAGAACATGTGCGGGGCCACTCTGCCCGTGTCTGTTCCTATGTATACCTGGGAACAAAAATAGACCAATTAGAAGTAGTTATATTGAAAAAGCAAATTTCGAAAAAGTTAATTACAAAAGGCTTGCTGAAAAAGTTTTTATATACAGAATGACGAATACTGCATCAATATACGAGCTATTAATATTAAGTTACCCTTCTCGATTACTACCGCGGTAAAGCCAACCACAACAGTTTATCAAGATTAGCTTTCCACTCACGACTGATCTTATCCATTGATTTATCGCCGTTCTAAACATCGACCTTCGACATGAAGATGTAAGGATAGATAATGTTGCGCGTGCTAGGTCCAAGTAAAATCAGAGTAAAAGGAATACTAAGTACATTTTGTGCCATCTTACCTGCAGTACTGCCGGTTTATCATATCCAACTAATTTGACTGTTGGGAAACCATTCCCTGAATTGTCTTTGACAGCACCTCTGCTGCCTTCAGTCTGATATCTGGAAAAAGAAAGCACATTTCGTACACTTGATTCATTACTTATCGTTGTGAATGGATAAATATTGTTTTTGTGCCAACACGCTTGAATATAACTTGCTGAAACTGAAACACTAAAGAGGTGTTCACTAATTAGGTGATCATTGTGATCACCTGATACGTATGGCTCGCGATAGTTACCTCGCTCTGTGTTGTGTTTCAGGCTGGCACAATATTTGCAGCTCCACCGTACCGTCTCTTGACCGGTTGGACAGCGGTGACGCCAACCCAGGCTTGCCGCCTTGCGTCATGGCTGCTAGCGCCCTTCTTCTCGCCATAGCCTGTGCTAACTTTCCACCATACTTTCCCCCTAACTTGCCTCCTAATTTTCCTCCAGCACCGACCAATTTCCCCCCACCAGGGTACTTGTTGGCTAGTTTCCCCCCGCTCCCTAACTTCCCGCACGATCTGTAAGGATCTTGGAACCTTTTGCCGGGAGTTTCTGCTATGTTTGGTCTAGGTATACTGCAACCCGCTCTCATTCTGCAAAAAGATGATAGTGTAAATTATTGATTGATGTTTTTATAAACTTATTCCTCATAGTTTTTTTATGATCTTAAAAAGAAATGTATAGTGACCGTGTAAATGAATTAACAATACATAAAATGTGGTAAGTAATCATCAGTGCGTCACAAATATACGAACACAAACGATGCAAACACTTACATGCGATGAACATGCAGATAATTATACTATATGCCCGTCATATACTGACACAAGCGTCTTACAAGCTTTTATTAATTACGATGTTCAAATAGGGACAACAAGCTCCTTTTTCATGGGACACTCTGGAGCCTTCAGGATCAACCCAAATCCATGACGACTGCTCATACTAGTGATAATCCAATGACAGGTTAGGGACAAAGGTTTCCTTCGATGAGCATGAGAACAAGTTTCTCTAACAATAAAAAGACAACGTACACAGGATGGGGTAAGGCTGGTGCGAACGACGGGGCGGGGGCGTCGGGCACAGCGGATGTCACCGTCTCGGTCACACCGGCGGTGGCGCGGAAAGCGTACGCGTCGTTTGCGTCGTCGCATTCTAGCTTTACCGCCGAATCTGTCTCGCCACGTCGCCGTTTCAACTCCGGGTGTTCCCACTCCTCCAAAGTGTCCGATAATCTGCACACGCCAGTGAAGGATTTGGTTAAATTTGTAGAGTTTGAAGATACTTCCTTCGTCAGCCTTTCGAGATATGATGTGTTTGGCATTCAATGCAGATTACGCCAATTGAATGGCAGTCGTCGCATACGTCTCAGGCCAAGCTGGATGTGGGATTTAGGGAGAATTCTAGCTTGAGTATTCCATATTCATATATAAAAGGCCTTGGGCTCATTAAACAAGATCAAGCAAAGCAGTACCAGCGCGGCGAGAAAGTAAGTAGTCATGAAAACGTTACAGAAAAATTATCAGCTATTCATATATAAATAGTTTTATCATTGGTTGGATACGATAATGAATTGTTGGGCGCCAACTTAAATTATTACTTTCTAATCCAGTGTAGGCGCCAAGAAAATCTTTTGGCAACCGATAAAGTATTTAGAACAAGGATTTTTGTTCGTAAAATCTATCAATTTGTTGACAAAAATTATTAATGTATTTCATATTACTAAAGTGTATAAAAACAAACATATTTATTTTTCTTGTTACAAACTATTCATTATATTCTAACAAAACAACTTAATCTTTACTATCTTGAATAAAAAGCAGAACATAATGATCTTAATTAATTCAGACGAGAGAAGGTATTAATTACTGTTATGTTATTATTGGCTAAACGGTGAAGTAACAGCGTGATAGGCGACTCATGCGCACGTGCGTCGAAACGTGCTAAAAATATATTAGCGAGTGTAGCTTTGAGGTGTGTTTGCGCAGCGATCAGATCGCTTCATAGATCTAGTGGAAGTCTATGTATTGTGTACACTAGATGTAAACTGTTCAATTGGTAACGATCACTAAACTGAATTAGCCAAATTTACTTCTGTATATGTAGGCAGAAATAGAGCTAAATTCAAAATAGCTCAATAACAAATCTTTATGTTTGTCTGAATGGTTCTACTAAATATAGAAAGTATTCAATTGCAATTTCAACATAAAAATTGAACATTGAACGAATTAGTTCTTAGAAGAAATAGGATGCCGTAAAGAAACATGACAGTTTGAAGCAAGAAACGCGCCAAGTTATCGTTATATTAAGCAATCCTTTAGCAGGGGATTAAATCCGACGACTAGGTTAACATTACACGTGCATTTAGATATAGCTGTGATAATGACTAATCTAATCTTCTATAGAATGCAGAATGAATGAAATATATTCAAATGCAAATGATTTCGAGGGACTCCCTTGATGGGCGTACCGCGGAAACTTCTGCACATGGAAAATTAAATGATACTCTAACATTATTTATGACAAACGGAAGTGAAAGCATGGAAATAACTAAATGCAGAGTTAAGTGAAAAATTGTGTAAGAAAGTTTAATTTGTATTCTAATAATTAAAGTACATGTTGACCTCAACGCGAGAGAGAGGTCCGACCTAGTGAAGAAATGTAAATGAAACAATTTGATAGCCGTTGCGTTAGTGTAAATTTAGTGGCTATATTTCTTTATACGCAACCTAAACCTACTAATATGTTTTATGGCATATTAGACTCTGTGTGTAACAGTTTAGATATTAAAAGTAATTGTGAGCCCTTCAGAATTAACTTTATTTTAATGATTTTTTTTTTTCAACATAACCTGTTGAAAAAAAAAATCATTAACTGTATTTTCTGCCTTAGAAATAGTCGTTTTACGTTACGATTTCCGATGTTTTACGAAACTTGGTAGCATGAACCAGCTTTACAATATCTGAGAGTGTTCCGGCTGTAACATTTAGAATCACCTTCGTAACCTTGACCCGAGAGTAGAAGAGTATTTGGGTCAAGGCCATTCAGCTTGATCGGGAGTGTAACGTGATTCACAGCTGGATATCATGTATCGACACGTGAGTTACAACGTTTTATCAGTCATCACCGATCTCAAAACATTTGATTGCTGGCCAAGTGATTGGATTTCTGTGCGAGAATTACTGATTTAATTTACTCAACAAGAATGCTTCGTGCATTCTACTTCTATTAGTCAAATACTAGGTGTTTGTTAAGTGTTATTTTGGGACCTGATTGTGTTTTTTTTATAAATTTTTAAGGTCCGTAATTAAGTATAGTAGTAATTTAGAAGCTAGTATGTAGGTATGATTTGGCAAAAAAACCCTGAAATAATCACAATAGTTACTGTCTTTGCTCATAAAACGGCATTCAATTTAAAAACATTGAATGCTTAGTATTTTACGCAATTGATTGTTATGTAACAAGTGTTTATGTTGCCCAGTGACGTCATTACGTAACATGTACGAGGTATTTACTATATTGGTGTACTATATCATGTACAGAAGTGTGGATAATTGTGTTCGACTAATTGTGGAATGGGAAACTCTAGGAGAAATCTTGTACATATTACGTAAATATAAGAAGTGTTCTACTACGCTTTTTTATATATTTTTATTCTTTAAGCATTAAGAGAGAAAGTGGCAGGAAAGATTGGCACGGAACCGCAATACTTGGCGTGCTCATGAAGAGGCCTATACCCGACTATCATATGGGTGACTACAGGCTGAAGAAGAAGAAGAAGAAGAGGGAAAATATACCAGGAAGGTTTGAACTGATAATTTTAGCACTAATTTATCTTTGTAGTGTTTCATTTATATATTTTATTTAGCCAGCCTGCCTGTAAAAGGTCTCTACAAAAAACAAAAAATCATTTATATTAAAACCATCGTCCTATTGATAAAATTATGTACGGCGAATAACTACTTGTAAAACATTTTATAGTACGCCGAAATCCTAGAATTCGAATCGATAAATCCGGTACCGATAAAATCGAATAGTGACTACTCGATTCGATCGATAAGGACGTGTTCGCATCCGACTCCTGCGCATAAGACGTGCGCTGTCAGGTCTATATCTAAAACTAGACGGAGGTCGTATAATAAAGAATTCACGTAAAACAATGATGTTTGTGTGCAGACTGTTAAACTGCAAGTGCTGACTATTGTGTATCGCGAATTGTAGATAAACATGATTGATCACGATTTACAGTTTAAGGAGTGCTTCGAATTTATATGTCAAGCACTATACAGTTAATTAATGTATTAAAAAAATATTAAACAAATGCAACGGCAAATTATATGGAACTCATAATGTTGCATTGGCGCTTTAACAGTTACATTTTTAAATCTTTAATTTGTCTGCATGTCGATTGCTCCTAAAATTTAGGACATCAAACATTTTTAAAAGTCTAGTTGCTAAGCGACAAAGCATTGGTGCCATATTAATAAATAAACGAGCATCTTATCTAATGCATTCATGCAGTTGCAATTTAATGATATATGCTTGAGCTTAAAATTACTCTATTTATGTGCAACAGTTGATCCAATATATCTCGCAAGTCTGTTTAGTACGATGCTAAATAACTCAATTATGAAGTCATTCTCGACGAAAATGTAGTCATCACGTTAAACTGCGCTTAATAGAATTTGAAGATTGATTTTTTTACCTGAATACCATATTATTGACATGTGATTTGATTGTCACAAGTACCCAACCATAAGTGAGACGCCACAGTAGTAATAAGGTGTTAGAACAAAGCGGCCGACATCGAAGCTGGAGTGAGTAGACAGGATAGTGTTAGCAAGCAGTGCAGACGACAAGTCTTACCTGTTGACGGCGCCGGCGTCGGGTCCTAGGCCGCTGTCGTTACTGTTCTCGCACGGCTCAGGCGGTCGCAGGGCGTGCGTGTGAGCGTAGTGCGCGAGTTTCCCGAATTTGCCTAAATGTGCCAGTTTACCCGGGTGGTGCGTCACTTTGCCGGTGTGCACCATTTTGCCCGGGTGCTGTGTCTTACCCGGGTGGGCCCGCTTATGTGGTGCCCGCATCACTTTTCTGTGTACCCGTGCACTCATCGTTGGTGCCGTAGACATAGTCATTTTCATGCCTGTCGACAAACAGAAAATAAAAATCAGTAAAATTTTTATTCACCATGTGCTAAGACGGCTAATTCAAAATATAAATTTCAAATATTAACATGAAACGAAAAGTCGATTAAACGCACAAAATTTTGAAATTTTGATTGTATTAAACTATTTATGCTGATATTATACCGAACATCCTTGAAATTTTATGATATAACCAAACATTACGGAAGCCGTTGATAATTGTAAATCGCGAATCTTAGGATATGAGTCACAGGACAATATTTAGAGATAGAAATCAAAGTTTTATGGTCCAAATGCCATAACACGCTGAATCGTAAAATAGACGCGTCTGTGAATACATAAACTGTTGTAAGAGCGGTAACACACTGTGCGTTGTCTATTAAAATAATGGTTTATAATCAACAGAAAGTAGACGCATCATATAATCTATACTTATAATAAATCTGTAGAGAGGTAAATTCTGTACATGAAATACATTTTCAAAATAACTATCAGGGGGTGATTAGTGATCGATACTGATGCCAAAAATGCAATCAGTAAAATTTTTGTCCGTCTGTCTGTCTGTATGTTCCTTATAGAAACAAAAACTACTAGACGGATTTTAACTAACTTGGTACAATTATTCTTCATACTCCTGGGCAGGTTATAGTATACTTTTCATCACGCTACAATCAATAGTAATAAGGTCGTCATTCATTGATAAGTTTCGTCATCCACGCGAACGAAGTCGCTGGCACAGCTAGTAAATTAATAAATCATTAGTTTAAATTGTCGCTGCGTTAACAATGTTGACTTAACATGACATACTGCTGAACATGGCGTACTATTGTGTGTGAAGAATAAATTGAGGCAAAAATTACATTATGTATGTAAGCGTACTGATTTAAATAACCATTTTATGTATATGAGACCGTTTGCATCCCAGCGTGCGGGTTCACGGTGAATTAGGTTACAGCGTGAAAGCTTGTACCTAGTATTATTTGATTTTCCTTTAATTGGGAAAGTTAAAGATGGGATCCATGTAACAGCAATGGATATGAGAATAATGTATTCTAATCCAGAACATATTATTTTGAGAGCAAATCAGCAAATGAAAACAAATCTTCACAAGACGAGGTAAAGATTAACTATTGTAGATAGATGATAAAGGAATGATGAAAAGATCACCCACAACGAGGTAATACAGTAACAACGAACGAAAAATGACACAGTCTGCAGTTCTAAGTAGTTACTATTACGCACGGATTGGTTTCCGCTCTGCGGTGCTGTGGTATAGATTACACTGAATGTCCTGTTTAATCTAATCATTGTTGAATGAAGTACTGAGAGTGTTCATAAAGCCAGTCAATCTCTTTCCAATGTACTGTTAACTTTATTTTTGTTTGGAGATTGATTACAAAGTCAGTCTGTCCTTTATTCCATGTTTTAAGATTACTTAGTGGTGTAAATCAGAATATAGCATGAGAAGTATATATTGAAATAAAACGTATATTATCATTACTAAAATCCGAGTAGTGAGCTATCAAAATTACCTAATATTGACTCACAGTTACGGTCTACGGTCGTAATCGGTAGCAGTTAGCATATTACTGCCAAAATACATAAAACTAATTTATTCACGGTTGTAAATACGCTCGGATTGATCAAGCTGACGCTACAACCCTCTAACTTTGTTATTATAATACCAATATCGCCAGTTTTAGTAATGGGTGTATTAATCGTCCATTACATTTGTTGGGACCAGGCATCAATGCTAAGAACTCCTTTATGTCAAAATACTAAAGGTTGATTTTCGTAATTCCATAACCACCGACTGTGGTCCACTGTTCACAAGCCTAGATTACAGGTTTAAGGGTTATCCCATTAAATTGGACGTCCACACTCCACGGACTCTCAAAACCGATCCCCTATAATGGAACAACGAGCATACCTGGGGCATAGTGCCATAACAATTTGGCAGACACATCGGATAGTGTATTGCCGATGACGCTGTAATTCAAGTGATATCAACGTCATATATAACGTGTTGAGCTTGATTGGCGTCATCTAATATAAACACTAGTATAACAATTAAATCGGAAGTGGAAGTCATAAAGTACTACGCAGGCCATTAGGAATGAAACACTGTCAAAATATTATGAGCAGCATAAGTGTCGACCAACATAATTTATACAGAGTAAATTGTCACTTCTATCGAAGTATGGAATCAACAAATAAATACAAGAAGCTAAAGGTGTCTGGCGTGAGAATAGATGAACCTTTAAAATCACAGAGATCGCAAGTATTGGACGAGTATAGGTGAAGCGAGTATAGTTGTCACGTTTAGAAACGAAATATTAACTACAAACGTCTTGAGAAAATACGAATTATTTACTTAAACAAAGTTGTGTTAGATAATGATGAGGAATCAAAGAACACTATAAACAGGACAGGTTATTTAATAAATTTTAGTTAAAGCGCTTCCTAGTAAAAAAGCATAAATAAATCTTTATTCGGCGGATTTAGAAATTTATTCCTTATCAAGTTTTGAGTAATTTCCCTTAATAAATGTTTACCGGATATCTATAACTATAACATTATGATATAGCCTTTTTTTTAACCGACGAAAAAAAGGAAGAAGGTTCTCAATACGACGCGTATATATTTTTTTTATATTTGACCACGCGTAACTTTTTACAGAGTAGTCTGATTTTGATAATTCTTTTTTTATTAGATAGGGTATACCTCGAAGTAGCCACAAAAAAAAATATAAAATAAAAACTTTTTAACAAAAAAATTAAACCGCCGATAAAACTGAAAAGCAAAAAATTATATTTGCAGTCGGGGGACGGTTACTTGGAACAATTCATTACAGGACCCCCGACTGCAAATATTATTTTTTGCTTTTCAGTTTTTTCGGCGGTTTAATTTTTTTGTTAAAAAGTTTTTTTTAATTCCATTCTCTTAACTTACGCTATCATTCTACATAATATCAAACTCAACATAAGACATTATATTACATATTGACAATACGCGTTACAATACGTAGCGGTGATCATTTTATGCACAATGCAGATATGATTTACGTTCACAATGGGTCTCATATCAAATTCTTTCACGGTCCACAGGAAATAATAAATTTGGACAGTAAAATCTGACCTTGTGGGCCGCGGCTGGTACATCTCGCGAAATAGACCCACTTAGTATTCCTTATGAGTTTATTAGAATTTGTATTTGAGATTATGTATTCTTGGTTTAATACAAATTACTTTTTTATTCTGTTGCTTTAGCGTTATATTGGCTTATCCAGGTTTTAATACTCTTATTTTTTGGAAAAACTCAAAGCAAGGAACAAAGCTGTAAGTGAATTGAAATCTTTTAGAAGAGTTGGGATTGTGGGAAAATAGCTCAACATTTATCTAAGATCTCTAAAACGACAAAAATAGGATTATCATTTTTTAATAGCTTTGTTATTTGATTCGACAATAAATAATTACAGGACCGTAATTAAAAGAATATAAGGAGGCTATTGTGCGAATGTAGATTTCATGTTATACTTTGCATAAACAATATATTAATTAAGTACTTTGAGAGACATATAATAGTTATTTTAATAATAATATTAAGTTCGGCATGGAATATGTTAGTTCGTTCATAGACGATTAACTTGTATAGAATTTCATATATTATTATCTGTTACTGTAAAAACCCAAACTAAGGTAAATCTTAAGATTTTCCAGTAAAACCTAAGATTTCCCAAGTGAATGGTGGTAAAAGTTCGAACCGAAAACCTTTTCGAACATTTACCATTAAGAATTGGTAAATCTTAGGATTAACCATAGTTCTGGCTTTTACAGTAACATATCCACTGAATTTAACGTAATACTTGACTAATTAGTCAAGTATCTAATATTACGTTATGAAACACAACTAGACACTAAAGTTTTTTAATAAAATGATCGGAGCCTACAGACTTACCGAACTATAATTAATTATTATAAAATAAGTAATAGTTTATAATATCGAAATATATCTTAGCTCTACATATATTTTTGCAGCTGTCTCGCCATTTTCCGCATTGGTATGAATAATTTCGGTATTTACCGATCCATGTTAATGACGCAACGCACCACACGCACCGAGACATTCACTCGCCACATTTAGAACAGCCGAACGTTAAAAATAGGCGTCCTTGCGACTTTTTAATCGCATTCTCTCCGCATTCGGTCCAATCGCAACCTGATAACGATGGCGAACAATGGATGCTATCGTAGTTTAGACTTGTGATACCACTACTAAGGCTTTGAAATAATCAAGTATTTGATATGAAACAAAAAAATAAATAATAAATTGGCTAATTTGAGAATTTGATAAGATTAAACGTGAGGCCTAAGGAGTAGAGTAAAAAGTTAGAGCATCGATTGTGATGTTTAAATACACACCTATATTCTTGCAATAAACTTAATGATACAGGAAGTAACCTAAGAAGCAGACACGGTAATCGATTCACTATATTGTCGACAAGGTAGAGGCAGAGATAAAGATTATTTTTAACTTGTATTTAATTCCAGAGCTATTATTTCTAGTATCAATACTATAAGAAAAAACTAAATACATCACAGCAGTGGAGAGTGATATCTATGTTCTATGTATTTGTTAAGGTTTGAAGAGAATAAAAGTAATATTAAGACAAACATTGCACCGATTATAAACAGAGCAGAAATTTTAAGAAGTTTCGAGGTACATACTTACATATAAAAAATCAAAACACGATCAATATCGGAGTTTGTAAGGACAGGCAAGTTATTCTAAGTATTGTAATTGAACGAGTTCCGTCAAATGGCTACCGAGTTATAACTTCGTAAGTTGTAACAACCTAAATAACACGATTAACCTTTTTACGTTTCAGGTTCGACAGTTATCCTTAATCTTTATTCACAATTTTATTGCGTTTTTTTATTTCCTTGATGCTAGGTAAGATAGCGACAATAGACAGAACTTGCTGACCTTACAAAGGACTGTTTATGAGCCCTTCTCGTAAATCATAACGATCTTCTACTTGATACCGTCCTTAAGTTAGTTTGATGTGTGACTGATATAACTAACATTTACTTGTATACAAAGTAAAACAAGTACAGCTACTATAAAGCTATGTTACATCACGTGTGTAACTAGTAAGAAATAAAACTTTTATTATCATTTTTACAGTTTAGCGGATTTTATTAAACCTACGTAAGCAACTTAAAACAAAATTATCAATACTCACTTAGATTTAAAGCCACAAACTTCTGCACATGAATTTATTTATAAAGCCTATGTTTCAATTATACCACTATTTAAATACACAGCTTATTAAAAGTCTATAGAGTTCGTCCGATCATTTAAACTTACAAACAGTTGAGACGCTTTTGTAATACCAAGTTATTTGTAAATAATGAACCTATTAGATATGGCCCAAATAATAAATTACACGTGACAAAACAATGAGAATTATGCTTTACGCACTGAGAATATATTACAACACCGGCTCCTTTGGACAACTTATCATTGAATTTAAATTATACTAATATGCGTGAACACGATAACCCAAACAATATCACCTGATAGATAGTCCAACTAGCAATAATCGGTAAGAACTAGACTGAAAAATATCTTATCTATTTCGTAAGTTCTGATCGATTGCACATTTCCCTAGGGTCTGAGTTCCATTAATAAAAGTGGTAATATAATGGCAAAAGAGAGTTTGATTAAAAACATTGATTGATGACTAGATAGCAGTAACAACAAATACCTTACAAAATTTACGCATTCATCTTAAATACATAAACGAAAGAGCCGCTAAACGCATGAGTCTATAACCACAATAAAAACGTTCAACAAACACATTCTTCAAAGAAGCTTAAACATCGTAGACACGACTACTTACTAACTAGTAGCACTATTACAGATAAGTATCGGCCCTTTAACAACAGAACGACGTGAATCGATATAAACGACAGGCCATTAAGGCGCGCAATTGAGTGCACGCGTACATGTGTATAAGATATAATAGGACCGAGTTCGTTACCCTGCGGGACGCCGAGACGCGACCCCAGCTATCGACGGTTATCGGTCGTCATCGTCTAGCGGCGAAAGTCCATCACACCTGACACTCCAACCGCATGTCCAGAAGAAAACAGGAAGCAGGGATTAAGTTTGTTTGTATAGGTCACTACCTGTCATACGTCTCGAATGCTGATTAGAGGTTTTTTCCTTTTCAAAGTTCTACAAAATATTTGTGAACTTTGATATGAGAAATAAGATATCGAGTGCAAGCAACTATCTACTACGCAGTCATCCCTTGTAGTTTGTCTAAAATGTCATTTCTTTTTCGTTTCTGAGAATGCTGGTTTGGCTTATAAGAATGTTATCTACAACTATTTGCCATATCACGTTACTATGTCAAAAGTGTTCTTTAAATGTGATATTTACTGCTAAAGTAATCATGCATAAGCTATTTCTAAATTACTTTATACGTTTACACTTATCTTCTGTATAAAATAAACAAATAAGGAAGCAACTTATTATTTGCAGAGCGAGTGCGTAACAATTGCTTCGTTGATATCGTGGCTTCCGTTACGGTGTCATGTGTGAAACATTTATCTTTTACGCCTAATAATGTGTAAATATTACGCAAGAGATACGGATAAGAATAGGTCAAACTTCGTTTGGTGCCGATAAATATTCAGTTACCGAACCTTTCGAATTGTGTTGTGGCTATCCACGTGATCTTGTTATAATTTTAAATGCAGCTGGTACGTGCCTGCCAACGTATTATGTTTGGTATATTAAGTGAAGTGAATTCTATTGACATCAAGCTGTAAGCGCTGAAGCTAAATGCAATGCGTTACTACACTCCATATTTTGTGAATATTTATTTTAAATGATCATGATCTTACTTTTTTCAAGAATTTTGGTGCTTTTTATTGAGTAATTAGTAGTAAGTATAACTCTATAAAGTTGTCTTTAAATTGACTTGTATTTGTTTAAGAAGATACTGTCCGTTTGATACTAGTTTACTAATTAATTAATTTAAACAAGGTGTTTGTCGAATTGATCTACTTCTATTATAACCGGTACCCAATACCTCTGAAATGTATATCCAATTAACACACACCAACGTGTAGTTTGACATCAGCTTAAAAAATAAATTCTTTAAGGTTCTCACGACACGGCAGTATTTTGAGTTTTAATTCAATTATTTTGAAGCATAAAATTTGCATAAAAATCTGGTTATACCTGCTAGTTATACATATGATTATCTTTTTGGGAACCGGACCTGCCTCAACAGACGACAAGTGTTGTCTAGCTATTACGATAGGGCTGTACTATCATGCGCAAGATTCTGCCGACAGATAAGTATACGAAAAGGCCAATAATTAAAAATTATAAGTAGATTATCTTTACATCGCGTGCTGGAATGGCAATCACGAATCTTAGTAGTTGTGATATAGATACATGTGACTTAAGATATCGTTTAAGGAAAAAGATATTGTATTTTTTTGTAATTTTATTTTTTTTACACGACAGTTCAGATTTTTCGTGACAAGATTCAGCTCGATTTTTGCTTGTCGGTTATATTTTAATTATAATTTATGAAGGTAGACTTCCTCATATTTTTTTTTTTTAGAGTAATGTCATATTATGTTGTCTGTTTTGAATTCGTATTGTAGGTTTAAAAAATTGAAAGATCAAGTGAACCGATTGTGGACATACCTCGTTGATATCTTTGATAAAAATTACGGGCTTTCCTTTGATAAATTATTATGTACAAGAATTACCACGGCGCGGCGGCGCTTATAAAACTATTGCTTGATTAGAATGAAATTTAAGAATTAACGATTTAATCACGATCTTTTGATCTTGTATAAGTAAGCTAAGTTGTATCACGAATTCTATTTCTTCGGCCTTTACGAATTAAATCCATGATTTAATTTACTAGATAACATTGGTTAATATGTGATTGTAAAGAATGTAACATCGCGGTCGAGGTTGGGCGACATACCTTGACGCGACTATTTCAAGTTAATTAACAACTAGGGAGCAACTAGATTAATGAATTAACTGCTATGTATATTTGTTGTTTGACTAATGAGTAAGTGGATATTGAAAGGAGTTCTAAACAACACACACTGACGAGGTAAAGTTATAAACAATTTTGCAAGTCTAACCATAACCCATGATTCGCGTAGATGTTTTTTAACGCTTTAGTTTAATGGACACTGACGGCATTCCATTGCCAAGTAACATAAGTTCGCCAACGGATCTCGCAGAACATGTTTTAACAAGTAATATTTCATGTTAACCTTTTTTTTGTTAAACTACAATTTCTGGTGAACTTTATTGCAATGGGAAGTAGAGAAGGGTCCAACATAGACTAATAACATAATGAAATATATATAAACGTGATGGTCAGTGCGCCAAACCATCGAGCAATCAGCGCTCAGACCGCGCGCCGCGACACATTACTTATCACAATAATTTATTAAGCACCCAGGTTACTGACCGTGGGCTAAGATAAATACATATGCTGCAGCCATATTATACATGCTCCAATCTATACAACATCATTTATAAATAGTACTCAATAAAAATATTGCGTGTTTAAGAGATTACTTGAAATTTTGATAAGAGTGTTGTAAGCATGTTGTAAGCGAAAGATAATGGGACGTTGATGTATTCACATATGTTTGTATAGCAAGTGCGGCGAGGTCGCGGCTCTAGTGTTTTGGCTTCATTAGACTGAAGTAGACTGGCTATTAATAATACATAACACTCGTTATCGTGTGTTAGACCACCTCGACGGTCTCGTGGTCTAACACGAGTGTCAAGCGTGTTGCTTTTCTCTGGGGATTCAGACATTTATGCACGTGGCCAGCTTGATCAATTTTGAAGGGAGACAATTTAAATTATTCTGTCTAAATACCATTAAAACATAATGAAAGAAACTCAATATAAATCGTTCATTTGATTTCCTATACGAAGCTACGCAGACGGTAATCGTAGCTTATAATGTAGAGTTCGCCCTTACGGCTGTAGATAATAAGAAACAAACAAGGTATTTGTCGCTGTTATGTGTATTTAATATGTAAACACTATTAGGCCGTATCTGGGTCACGGAGAGAACAAGGTCCTGCTCCTGTCGGACTTTGGCTCCGATGGACATTTTTATTCTCTCTACATTTCGGTATTAATTGCTATTGTCCTTTGCTTCACGCTTCAGTAATAATTTGCCGGTATTAATATTGTTTCTGGATATAATTATTTGTTATTTACAAAAGCTAAATAAACGTGTGATTTATTTCAAATATCTGACCCTTGATCGAACACAAAAAAAAAAAACATTAATAATAGTGGTATGGGACAGGTAATCGTGGTAAAGCAATCCCTACTTTTATTGAGTTGATAAGACCATATGTAAATTCATATTGCATAAAGTCAGGTAAATATATGCCGCATAGTTATTTTTAGGTATGTAAAACCCAATTACTTTACAAAAAGATTAATTTACACACTTGATGGACAAAAACTAATACGTAAACACAAAAGTAACAACAATCAAAGAATAAAAGTGACTCGATGGAATCTTACAACTTCGTCTGTAAAGAAAATACGTTTGGAACTTTTGTAGCACTCAGTATTAAAAAAGTTGTTTGTTAGTAAAAAAATACTGCAGAAATTGTAATAAAAAGATTTATCATTGTCTAAGTAAGACAACTATAGGCACTGCCTACATAATATTACAGGTCGTTAAGATATTGATTAACTTGTTTTAATCACTAAAATCGACTGCAATATATTGACAGATTCGAAATATCGCATTGTTAAAAACAAACAAGAAGTTATGTAGAGTCTACGACCAATTACATTAAAACGACAACATCCAACAACTAATTTCCCATATTAAAACCAGAATCAATAGAATTCCTGCGAAGAATGAGGTTTCTTCTAGTCCACAGTTCATAAAAACAGTAGATACTGCGTCTAGTTTCTAATTGATAGAAACACGCGGCCACCACGTGGCGAGGGCATTTAAAATGCCGCTAATACAAACTACGAGTAATCTATCAAACATGACACAAAATAAATATATAGGTACCATGAGAATTCAAAGATAATTAACGTGAGATTTTATATTTAGAAAGTGCGCATCCTAAAAACTTTTAATTTAAAAAACAATTGTACACGCGAACAAGCGGACATTGCACTGGTAATTATTAAAGAATGGCTAGAAAAACAACTTTTTGTCTAAGCATTAGTGCATACGATTTGTATGGTAATATGAATTTAACGTTTTTTTATTTTATTTAACGTGAACAAAGTACGTGTTATTAGGTAGTTGAAAAAAACGCGTCATGTAGTGTCATCAATTTTTACGATAGATATTTTATCTTAGGAAATCTAAACAGATAATCGTGTATCAAGACAGTTTATTTTAAGTCTCCAGAATTTGGAGATAATCGAATGACTTAAGTATATTAAAGTGTGGTAATGTATGTAGCGGCATTTTATCACGTCAGGGGCTCGATGCAGGTGAATCGTGAACCCTAGGTGATTATGAACCGATTACTGGCTCGTTACTCGGGCATTACCGCGGCAATAACGGTGAACTATTAAAATTATATTAATTTATCGTCAGCCCGAATACAGATAGCGCCAAATATACTCAAGATTTTATAAATTATATGTCACGTATATATATATAAAGTCGGTTTAATAACGCGGTGTGTGCTAAGTAGCGGCCTAGTTTTACTTGTTGATAATGATAATGATATAGCATCACGCTACAATTCTACAATAACGGTATAACCAATCTATATCTATACTTATAATAAATCTGTAGAAGTGAAAATTCTGTACATTGAAAATATTAAAAAATAAAATGGCGGGGGGTGTTAGCCAGAGGTATGCTCGATAGATAACGTACTACACAAATAGCACTTTACACAAAAAAAACTCATTGATAAGTTTCGTCATCCACGCGAACGAAGTCGCGAGCACAGCTAGTCTTTTATAAAAGAATCGTTATATTTTTTATACTACGTGGAATTTGGTTAAAATAAACATAAATGTAGGCAGTTAAATAAACTTAAATAATGCAGGTGTTAGCGTTAGGCAAGTATAAAAAATTGTAAATTATTCGTCATGTATAAAAACAGCGGGCATGTTGTCTGAGGTCAATGAAACGACTCAGACACTCAATTGTTTGAAGGCCTTCTAGTTTTGGCTAAGACAACAACAATTTTGTTGTAACTGACCTCCTGTTACGACAATTGTTCCTGTCTGCCTACATCAATTTGAGGCATGTTAAATTATGGGCAAAATATGTTTTGGAGCGAAGATTTGAAGAAACAAGAGTATCTAGTTCCATAACATATTTTTAGGTATGTAAAATTATATACTATTTTTATGACAGCAGAGCGTTTTCGTTCACAAAAAAGTGTGCTTGATAAACATTGAGATATGACCAACAGTGGACTTGTAAAGAAATAGTTAAGTAATTTCTTCAAGCATGATATATTTATTAACAGGTAAGACTTGTCTGAAATATGCCAACTATGGAGAGAAATGACTGGTAAAATTAATATAAGGTACTGAACGATCACAAGGTGTGTTAAAGTCATAATTATAGTGACGTCTGTCAAAACCTTGTTCGAGAAATCGAGACAGGTGGTAAGTAAGTGTCAGGTCCATGTCACCTGTAACTTGTTGTACCTATACACCTCGAGATGAAACGTGAACGTCGTAATTTTCATTTACAATGCCGCTCTACCATACATTATTTTCTGTTATATTCGTTTTATTGCCGCGACATAGCGACAAACGCAGTAAAAAAACTCGTAAAGCAAGCGATACAGCTTTTTTACTATTTACATTGTCTGTTATTACAGGTGACCAGTCAATTCAGAATTCATTGCTTTGACAACACTACGGGATGTAAAAGATTGAAATGTGAAAGGTCACCGTTAGGTAAAATTAGACTGTACGTTCTGCATCTTCACTACGGTATTATTATTATTTGACGGGCCTGTTGGTCTATCGGTGGGTTCGATTCTCACCCAGGACAATTTTTTGTGTGACGAGCACGATCTTTTGTTGTGTCTGGGTGTAATTTATCTATCATATGTATGTATTTAGAAATATATAAGTATGTATATCAGTTGTCTGGTTTCCATAGTACAAGCTCTGCTTAGTTTGGGATCAGATGACCGTGTGTGAGCTGTCCCAGGATATTATAATTATTATATTATTATTCAACTCTGAATGAGAACTCGTCCTATGAACATAGGACACATTTCTCATCAAAAATACTGGTCGGAGTAACCGGAAGACGATACGATATAAGATACTCGTATTTTATTTGCAATCCCTCTACAGAACATGTGCTTCAAGGATCTACTGTAAATATTAAATGTGCAGGAGAGGAGACAGAAATTTACAGAACGCGAGGATATATTACTATTTACTGATTTAAACAACGGACATTACGTAAATAGAATTGGTAACTACTTTGCTGAAGAAAAATATAATGTATATGGCGCCTAAAATCTTTAAGAGGAAAGGAGAGCGGACATTTTTGTTTTTGAAGAAAGTATTGCTGTCGCTCTAATTCCCCCCGCCCTCTAATTCGTGCGATAAGGACAACTGCAGCTCAGACCGAAAAACTGACGAAAAATCGAGGTTTAGCTCTCGTCTATTTGCTCCCCCAATTCTTAACCAATTTTAAAGATATTTCATATACTGCATGAGAAAAGAATAATCTGTGCCTCTATTTTTCCTTTTTTCGATTATTGTTGTCAAATTCGAAAAAAAACGCGTCTAAAACTGCGGTCAAAATAAGCACTTTTTAGAAGGTTTTAGTTCCTTTAAATAAAAATTATCTTAAAAAAGGAAAAAATAGGGGCATAGATCTAGTTCATAATAATATTACTGCAAAAAATCATAGCCCTAAGTTCAGAAACCAGTGAGAAAACCGAAGAGAGCGTTTGTATGGAAAAATGGCCGCTCCCCTTTCCTCTTAACAAAATTCCAGATCCAATAAAAAACCTACCTTATACGAAGTTTAAAAAACAAATTATATCTTTCCTTCTAGATAAATGTTATTATTCAGTACAACATTTCATAGATGATAATATAAGTTAATTTAATTAAGATTTATTAAAATATGATATTGGTTTCAAGTTTTAATTAAGTTAATAATATTTGCCTGCTAAATTAAGGCAGAATTGTACACGGATTCAAATTTAAATGTAACACCTTATATTTACCTACATTCAATGCAAATATAAAGATTTCTATTCTACTCTACTGGAAACTTCTCGACTATTTACTTTTATTTTGAATCCATAATACTATGTTATCATCTACCCGGTAGGCGTATTTACAAAAAGAATTATTTATTATAAAATCAAAACATTTGCGATAAAGGGTACATAACAAACAGCTGATTGTCAGTATAAACATTAGCGTTGAACAAAGGAAATTAGACATTATTGTTGTAATGAGAATACGTATATTTTACTGTTTTATTAATATTACAAAGAACTGACCAATATTTGATTCATTTAACATTCTTGTGCGAAATCGTAAGCAATTTACAGGGACTTGTGACTATGTAAGGTTCAGAATACGTCAGATATTATGCTTTTATAAGTTTTGTTTCATACAAATTTATTTCTAACTAGATATAGCGTTAAATGTATGCATTATTTGGTTATAGGCTAGACAGAGTTTGACAATCAATTGACGTCATACTCATATAGCTTCCAATTACATCATTTTCGTCACTGAAAAACAACTGCAATTTTTTAATAATCTTTGCTAGCTTTAAGTCATCGCACTGTTTACTGGCGGTGTCCTTACTTCGAAGACATAAAGTTGTTTTTTGCTTGTCTGACGATAGTTTACAGTACGTAGTACGTATGTACACAAGGGTGCGGTGCATACAGCATTATGTAGGCAGGGTTCAACAATCGCACGCGGCAAATTGCCGTCGCCGCGTCGCGTCGCCCCAGATCGTCTTGTGACGCAAGTTCCACTGCGGTATGCACTTGATACAGTAGTTTAACTTAGGGCAAATAACTACGATTATTTTCAATGAATACTTACAAAATTAGTTATATATAAATTAAAGTCGGATTCTTTATACTATTTCTAACTTGCCTTCAATTCATTACGATCTTTATTTTGTTGGATTAGTCTCCGCCCCGAATAACTGAGTATTTGTAAAAACATGACATAGTATTTCTCCTTTACAATATCAAACGGTAAGAGTACTTATAATTATATCGATCGCTACTCAACGTGAAGCAGTACTTAAATAAACGTTTAATTGGGGCTTAACTTCGTACTTATCAGACTTTTTATGTAATTTTAAGCTTTCTACTTAACGTTCAAATTGTAAGCACGAATGCCTAAAACCCTGTACATTTGACGGTAATTGGGAATCATAAAATATATATAAAATTATTTTTTCAAGGATTAATAAATGTCTGACAAAATCATTTTCAGTAAATTTTAAACGATCACTAATTAAAAAGAAATGGTTTCTGTACAATCAGATTTTGAGTGGTATTTTCCACGTAGGCTTGGTACAAAAGTTAAGCTTTTCTATTTAGGTGTACCAATTAAAATGTACTAAAATAAGAAAAATGCATTTAAAAAGTTTCAAATGTATTTGCGCTTGATTTTCTAGGATTTTCCTGTACT
This sequence comes from Autographa pulchrina, assembly GCA_905475315.1. NCBI lineage: Eukaryota > Metazoa > Arthropoda > Insecta > Lepidoptera > Noctuidae > Autographa > Autographa pulchrina. The sequence goes on along the minus strand of FR997765.1, from coordinate 13,737,759 downwards.
AACAATCGGACCTCCCCACTCGGGCCGAGGCGAGGGCGCGGCTAGTGATGTGGCAAGGAAAATTGACTAATTTCTTTTAAGATTTTAGTCACGTTTTTAAGACTACGCAATTTGTAAGGTTGTTATAGTTATAGTTTCAAATTGTTGTAGTTTGGTAGGTTAGAGGTCAGAATGGAGGCATTTTCTATTTGTCCCGATCATCGAATGGCGTTTCTACTGGGTCTTGTTGTTCTTTCATATTTGTAATTAAAAAAACATATAATTAAGATAGTAAACGAGAAGAGAATGCAATAAAATACTTCTTAACATAGAACTAGTTGTGTTTACAAACCAACAGTTAAAATTAAATTAAGATGTAACCAGCGTTGCACATCACAGTTAAAAACTTTTTTATTTTAGTTGAATATACATGATCCGCTAACCATGGCTGAGCTAATGACCATTTAACAGTGCCAACTGGTTATAAACCTTAACTACTATGTGGAGGGTGTAAAATGTTTTGAAGGTGGCACGTGCACTGACCGCGTTGGAACTGGCTGCGCCGGGTGAAAGGAGAATTTCCTCTTCTTGACGGGTTGACCAATATTCATGAGAAACGTCTTATTTGACATGTGCGAGACAAACAACAAAATTACTAAAGCTACGATACTACTTATAAAGATTTTGCTAAATATTATCTTTTGTGTTTAGAATACTTTTTCAGCAGTTTCTGAGTAGCTTTTATAAATTATGTCGATCAGTTAACACATTTTTTCTCAAAAACTGCACATGCTTACTAGCCAAAGTAAGTTAACGCATTTTAAGTCCAGGCAACCGGACTTCTGAGTTCCAAACTAAACCATATATCAAATTTTATTTTCTGTTTGTGCTTAAATATAACTTTGATTGTTAATAATAACGCAGTGACATCATTTAATGCATTTTCATTTTATATAATTGGATTACATATTAAACATTTGGTACTAATTTACTAACCTAATAAATAACCAATAATTAATTCCGGGAAATAAGCGAAACAAAGTAAATAAGCACTTATCTAAGCATGACAAAGGTATAATTTACGCAGTTTGTCTATATTTTACTTTAATTATTATTGAGATTGAATTTTGAAGGTTTTTCCTTTCCTGAGGTACGTAGTTGTTAAAATTATATTTTTAGTATATCGGTACAACAATCATTGGTGTGTACTTCCTTCAACAATAGATAAAATTTCCAAAAAAAAAAACGTTTTTTATATCAGTGTAACTATTTTATGTTTGAAAGCCAAAAAGTTGGTGACTTAGCCAGCATTAATAATTTATTGTCACCAGGCTTATATTTCAATCTACAGCACCAATTTATTAACATATCTTCGTAAAGTGTACAAGTAGTACTGCATCAAATCAGGAAACATTTACCTACAAGCGAGTCTGTATGAAGCACAGTAATTATTAATATCAAGCTGACCCGTTGAGGCCAATATACATCAAGAGATTAATGAAGACATTACCAGCAAATCAATTAAACGAACGATCGTTTCTAAGAAGTTATACAGCACAATAAAAAGTACCATCCTATAAATGTCCTACTGCTGGGCACAGGCCTCTTCCCATATAGAGAAGGCACGAGCATTGATCACCAAACACAGAAATAAGACCTCGCGAAATTAAACCTTACTGCATTGAAATAACGACGCTGTTTTGAGTTAAAAAGCTATACTTATGTACTACTTTGAGCAGGAAAACTTGTTGCAATAAGATCAGTCTAAATCTGTTACACGATTACATGCTTATGTAATTTGTTTTTATTTCATAATGCCTCAGAACTGTAGTTTCTTTTTGTGAGAAACTAGAAGCATAGTTATATTGCTTAAGAATGTTATAAGGTGTTATTATTTTAACTTTAGGCAATGGTACTATTGAAATGTTCCCTTTTGAAAACTGGCCAATCCAAAGCAACTACAGAAACAGCAGTTAGACCACCAACAAGTCCAGTTGTTGGAGATGGAGAATCTTTTGTTCATATATTTCTATAAATTGGTAAATGCACTTTATACATATTATTTTATAAACACTTAAAAAAGACCAATCCTCAAAGATTAAAAAGTTCAGTTAAAAAATAACTAACCCAGAAGTGTTGTGCTCTTACGGAAACTCCGCTTCAAGTCTAAGCATATTACAAAAAAAAGTGTTTTCAGTGCAGCCTTAGCCAATTCAATCAATCATCGACTAAACAAGCCCAGCACTAGTAGAGAGCGAGGTCGGCTCATAAAACATGAGCGACATGAGTGACACGTGCAAACGGATGGAGACTGTTTGGCCATAAACATTCTACACGGACAAGGGTGCTGTCACCTCAAACACTAAGTAGGAAAATTTCGGAAAAGTCACTAAGCTTTAAGTTTATTTTCTATGCAGCTGCTTTAAAGATCATTTCTTTAACCAAATTCTCAGTGTTGGGGTAGGTTTTCAGACTAACCAAAAGGAAGTATTCTATATTATGTTCAGGTCCTAAGATCATGCAAATAGCGTCTTTGTTTGAAGGAAAAAGTTTAGAACATTTTTTGTAGTCCATTATGCTCAGACTTTGTTGTGATGACGATTACATGATGTTTTTGACGTCTCATTATATATAATTACATTAATTATCCAAAAAAAGAATGATATTACTAAGGTTTTAATGAATTTAGACTTTCAACAACAAAGACCCCCGAAAATCTATGACGCCCGCGTTGCGTTGGGCGTACATAAGTTGTAGGAAGCTGAAGCTTTGTACAAAATACGTTTAGTAAGAGAGAAAATATCAATATAGCTGCAACTTATCTTTATCCATCAATATGTCTAACAAGCCAGCAGACACGTATAATCTGTCAAATAAGACAGTTATTTTACGTGTTTTTCAAATAATCAGGCAAATACTTTTACCATTTTTCTGTAGTCGCACATACACATACGTCCATATTGAATAACATCTTCCTGTAGCTTTGCCAACTTTTCGCATCTAGCCGTCTGTAAAACGCCAGTGACAGACAGACGAGCATTTTTTTTGTTGTTTTGAACACTATAATTGAAATGATTATACACTGTCTGACCGCCACGAGACACTTGTTTGGTTACTAGTGCAGGATAAGATTGTCTCTCAACTCTTCTGCACAGTAATGGTACATACAGAGAACAAGGACTCCTTTACAGGCAACCTTGGTAACCGATAGTTCCCTATTTAGTATTATCGCATCGTTAGATATTATGATGATATAAATCAAGTTACGTGAAATACGTGCACTGTTAGCGAGCACTATTCCATATTGATGTCACTGTACTTATTGAATATGACTTAAAGACCTAAAATACTCCTGCCGACCTCTACTGTCCTCTACTAATAAACACTGTCATTTAAGCTATAGAATTATGATTATGTGAACTGATAGAAACTCGCGCCTCTCTGTGAAAATTTTAACTATGGTATGGGATACATTTGAAAATTTGGAAGGTTAACAAAATCTGATTGATCTGTGCTAATAACCGTAAATTAATACGCCCAATTCCGTCACATAATACAGTTAATTTACACCATAGTAAAACATTAACTTAGTCGTCGGTTAACTAACTTGTCTACAAATGTCTCATTAGCATACACGCCCGAACACAATATAACCTTAAAGTTATTGATTTAAATGGCCGTATACTTATTAACAGAATGTTTGTATTTCTTAAACGATCTTTAAATTAATAAACTGCTATTTAGTTTTAAGGCGTGGGATAACCCATGAAAAGTCCGTTAACCGCTAGTTAAACTTACGCCTCGAGTTCCGTGTTTTATTAAAGGTTTAAAAGTTACTTTGATGAGCCATAAAAATAAACGCTAAACACGTTTTTTGTTCTAAATTTTATGAGGTGTAAATGTACAATAGTAATGGTCTGTGCCTACTTAGGACCGTAAATGGAAATGTTGATGAGAAACAAATATTTAAAAACGAATACTTAGAAAAGATTTATAACATTCATCTGTCAATAATTAAATGAGGCTAAAAAATTAGGATGTAACGTTTATAGAATACTCAAAATCTAGGATATCCCGATGACGTGTATTCGTGTATTACATAACACTAAGTCCCGGCCTTCAGTAAGGCTGTACAAGCCGGTGTTCTACGTGACAACACTATTTATAAGGGCCCTCGAGTGTTTGCTTGCCCCCGGCCGCCGCAACGCGCGTCGGTTGCTAGGTGGCGAGCCAGATAATGTCGCCCTAGTAAGAAGAAGTAATGTAATGTAAACATCTATCGATTGCCATGTGCTGCGATTGTCTTAATTGGAATTCGTGTCCTTCTTGGTAAGGGAGGCGTGGTATGTTTTATTAAATGTACTTTTTGATTCTGAAGACCAATTTGTTTCAAGACATCTTTAGTATAGTTGTTTTAGTTCCTGCAGCTGTGTCTTTTAGATTTACTCAAGCATTTGATCTAGCTTTATTCATGTCATATTACACTTTTACCGATAAAAAGACAAAAAAAAAACCTAATTTCAATAAAATGTACATTTCTTCAGTAGGATCCAAACTGGTTAAAGTTGTCTTTAAGCATATCGCACAATTTTTAACATCTTTTCCATTTCGTCTTTGGAACGGACATTAACAGTCTTAAATATTTACAGCTGCTACCTTCCACTTAACGATGCACTGGATATAACCAGATTGAACCGGTAACATACATTTTCGTCTGATCAGCTTGAATGCGGATCACATTCTACTTAGAACTGTTTGTTGTGAAATAAACATAATTACTGGTCAACATAGCTATGTTGGTTCTGTAAAGAAAAAGTCCATAACAGGATTAAAGAATAATTGGCAGATCAAAGTACGCGTTCCCTTAACGATATTTAGGCCTGTTTTCAAATTGGCTTTTATTATCTATTTTTGAAGTCGGTTTTCACTTTTCATTTAACCTTTTCAGTTAAGCTCTGTTAGTTTAACAGTAAAAAGTATTTCAGATAACTGGAGTAAAAATGCTGTATAAATTAAAGACCAGTTTTTTTAAATATATTCATCCTTAATACGATATTGCTCTCAGAAGACAGGACAGTAAGCAATAATTGTTTCTAGGCAGAACAATTAAATGTATAAGTTTTTGCTGATTAGCTTTTAAACCTTGTAACAGTGAGAATACTAATTAATTATTTCTTCGTACTCCAGCTTGTTCGTCGTGTTCAAGAGATTGTAATTGGATTCTCTTGCAGTTCACTTGAACTCGTATCAATTGTTTTCGGTTAAGCACTGAAAGAATTTACTACCTATTGTTTGTTCAGTGTCCTGAAGTTTTCGAGTCTTGATGAGACTAACCGACTAGAAAAATAGAAAGAGTAAGTCTTTGGCATAACTAACGTAAACATTGTTATGACAAATAGTGTCCAAGTTAAGAAAAAATAATGAATAACAAAAGAAGAAAAATCTCAAAATTTATAATTTTGAAATGTACTCAGTAGTTTATTAAATACTTACTTGAAATTCCTAGATACATGTATTTTAATACGTTTTATTTGAAAGCAAAGTAATGTTAAAATACTTAACTGAACTGAAATTGATTTAAGATTATATTTTTCTAGTATGTGAAGGTTAACAAGAAGATAAAACAACAATTTTTTTGGTTAGACGTAATTTAAACAGGTGAATTTAAAAATATTGATTAAAAAATATGTTTTGATGAAGAAATTAATAATATTGTTGTCGATGCAGCATTGGATTGGATTCGATGCAGACGCGCTTGTTTATTTAATCGATTGCGACGACATATCGAGAGAGTGCGTTGAACTTCATGCCGTTCACAGACCGCGATCGCCTCTCACCACGTCACATGCAATCCCCACTCAAACAATAATTAAAAATACTTTTATATCTGATTTTAATAATATAATATCCCAGACAACTCACACACGGTTATCTGATCTCAAGCTAAGCAGAGCTTGTGTTATGGTAACCAGACAACTGATAAACAAACTTATATATTTCTAAATACATAATTACATATTATAGATAAATTACACCCAGACACAGAACAAATGATCGTGCTCATCACACATTTGTCCTGGGTGGGAATCGAACCCACGATCTCCGGTACAGCAGTCAGGGTCGCTAACCACTAAACCAACAGGCCCGTCAAAATCAACCAATTGGTACAATTCAGGTAACTTACGTACGAGTATGTTCAATGAAAAAATAATCCGCTTCTGTTAATACTGTTGTAATTATATGATGGGAGCCTTTGATATTTTATCATACATGTTTGCCTGGTCCATTGAGACGCGGTGGACCGTACGACAAATATTAGCAGACACGACGTAAGTAAATAAGTTTATGTGATGACTCATTAAATATTTCTTCAAACTGCATATAAAATTATTAGAGTTAGATAAAGGCAATTACTATCTCTCGACACACGAGTGTAATCTTATCAATAAAAGTAAACGGTAACGATTAACGCAAAAACATAACTGTTAGCGTTAGCTGTAGGTATTAAAGTACATCATTATATTAAATAATAGATCCGAAAATAACTCAAAATAACGCAGTAAAAAATGTTTTAATGATGCTTTGAATATTGGATTCGGCATTGAAAATATAAATAATGAGCAATATTTCATGCTACAGCTTAAATTGCTATTTTTAGAACATTTTTGGTTATTTGTAGGATTAGCTACAGTGTAATAAATTATGGTCCGAAACAATACTGCAATGTTGAAATAACTCGTACCTATGCCATGAAAACAAATAACTGAAAACATCTTATTATGGCCACGGCCATTGTTTATACTTACTTATGACTTAAAAAGCTTAATTCTCAAACATTTATCACTAGAAAAAAGAACCTAAGTCCGTGGTTTTAGAATTGAATTCCCAATTACCCGGGCCCACCTTGTTTTTCTAGCAACTTTTTATTTTCGTTATAAAATATGCTATTCTAACTTCTAGTTCGTTTACCACGTGAAATTTACCCACCGAAAAAAACAAAAAGCATTAGAAAATAGTTCATATTTGTTAAAGCATACGGTATACAATATTTTTCGTGTGGTATACAATAAATATGTAACGAGTTCTCAGTTTGTTGACGTGCCAAGATTAGAAGCAACGTGGTGGTAAAAAATAGCGAATTCGCATGAATTTGCATTTAAAAATAAAAGTAAACAAGTTTTGGTTACTAATGTTCTTGTTGACCCGTTCCTATGAGTTTGGCATCGCGTGAGGTTTTAAGTATTCGAATGTTTTTTTAGTCGACGCTTTTGTTCAGTGAAGTCACAAAGCAAAAAGTACCGTTACCGCTTTGAAAGCTCAACAATGATTGTTTCTCATAATATCTATTTATAGTAAAGCACTATATTAGTTACTTAATTGCTTAGAAAACCTTCAAATTATTTGTATTTTATAAGACAATTATCTAACATCCAGTCTTGTGGCAACAACATGATATCAAATAGCCCAATTAAAGTATAATTTTGCAAAGCCACTTACAAAAGTACTTAAAAAACTCTTGCTTGTGAATATGTGATTACACTAAAGTAAGCCCTTTTCCTTCGGTACACTCTAATAACTTCTACGCACTAATAAGCAATTTTTATTGAGTTTCACTTCTCGTATTTACACATTTATGTCGTTAAATAATATTTTCAAGTCTAACGCAATTAAACCAAATAGACGGACCCACGGGACGGACCCACGGGACGAACCCACGGGACGGACCTTAGAAATCTGACATATTTCAGTGGCTTTACACAAACAAATGCTATATAATAGTCTTTCTAAATTAGTAACATACATATGATACGAAACTTATGAAAAGGGACAATCGATAGATCATTTAAACTCTTTCGCTGTGCGAAATGATAGGTTTAAAAGCTTCTTATTCTTGTGTTTTACTTTGAGTTGCGATTGCTATACTGAGAAGGTTCTCTCACATAAAAATCAATCTTTAAATATATATATTGCAGCTACGAAGCTTGAAGGCAACAAGCGATAATAGACTTAAAGTCAGAACTCCGTACATAATTTACGCCGTGTCAGTCGGAAACGCGCTGCGCTGTAGAGAAAATAAATCAATAATTGCAATCCGCTTGTGGAAGGATATTTTCTGTGAACAGGGAATCTTTAACAACATTTAAAATTGATCTAAGATTTTTTGAGCTTCATGTGCATGTAAATTATTACTTTTAGGAGTTTAAAATGTCCCACTGCTGGGCAAAGGCCTCCCCATTCTCTCTCCACTTGTCTCTCTCAAGAGCTCTTGAAAATGAATGTAGGTCCCGCCATCTCCGTCTTGGTCTTTGACGCCTAATGTGTGTTGGGGACCATTCGGTGGTAATTTTAGCCCATTGATTCCCATTTCCACTTCAACGTGGCAGCCTTTCGAGTGACATCGGTAATGTTAGTTTTGAAACGGATATATAGGCCTTTTAGGCCATAGGCCTTTTAGGTATATTTTGTTGGAAACAATACTAATACACAGAGAAAGGAACATTTTACATTATCTTACGGCAGTTAGCAATCACATATTCAGCTCTAGGCTATAAGCAGGTTCTATAAGCAGGTTTTCACGCCTAATATATGCACATGACGTTCTGGGTCAGTAACTGGTTCTTATATCGATAAACGGGGGTTCATGTCTTCGGTAAAACACGTGCATTATTCTTAAACGTAGTCTTAATTAATTTGATCAAAATGTCACGATTATTTTTGTTATTTTATGAATTTTAGATGGGAAGGGGTGTGAAAAGTTTAGGAATACGACTTGAACGTGCCTTTCTGCTATCGCTATGGTCTTTATAATAACGTTGCCTCTTAAATCAAAGATAAATAAAAGTATGAAGTGTAGAGAAAAATATTTTTTATTTAATTAATTTTGTTAATTTTGAGGTACTACCATTTTATTTAGAAGGGAAACAACAAACATTATTGTGAGCTAGTTAGCCGATTCTATTTACAACCGATACTAATGGGATCTACGAATAAAACAATTATTTGTCCGATACTAAGAAATAATGACTTTTTGTATTACACACTCATCGGGACAAATATCCGACAATCATACACTTGTACGATGAAATAAAAGCGGTTCTAAATTACATATAAGCATTAATTAATCCAAGGTTGCCCCGGTTTCAACGAATCGAAGGGTTGGTCAATGTCCACTGCATTTGTGACGCACAGACTACCCTCGCTCACCTTCGCTACTTGAGGAAAACCCACTACCACCACAAAATAAAGTTAACCTTAACGTTTATATAACAAAGTCTGATTTCCAATGGTAACGTGTCGCTAATGAATTCCTGCGGTCAATTATATGAACGATACAGTAATGTGGACGCGATGACTGTAAGCGGTTTGCTGCCTCAAGATTGTTCTCAATTATTGTTAACGACATTTGTATACATACGTATTTGGAACATTTTTATACTTACTTGGAAGTATTTTAAGTCAAGAATATTTTGGGATCAAATAAGATCGATAAAATCATCGTATCAAAAGACTTAACTTTAGTCCCTTTAGAGATTATTTTGTTTTTATCGTACTCATACAAATTCACACGTAAAGCCCAGGCTATAATTAAATATCAATGTGAAATATATAAATATTGTTACATAAAATGTTTATTTTTAAAACTAGAAAAACCCCATCGTACGCACGAATAAATGAATAGATAAGTAATTGAATCGGCCAATAAAAGCGTGTAAAGTGATTATAATAATCTGCTGGTAAATCATCACGATCTGTACAGAATTCATTAATATTTTTACGCAAGTCCATAATATATGGGACTCATAAGATCTAAATATAAATTACTCAATTATGTCGCATGGGAATTAAATGAAAGTAAGGTGTCAAAACTACTGGATTACGTCAAACAAAATAGGACTTTGTTTAAAACATCAAAAAGCTTTTAGGCAGTTATTGCGTATCAAAGTAGAAAATTTGAAAATTCAAATTTTATTAATACAAGCCACCAATTGATACTATTAATACAAACCTGACGCAAAAGTAGGGGTGTTATAAGATTGTCGTCTGTCCCCGTTTCTGACAGGAATGACGTTACGATCTCTTTTTTAGGGTTCCGTACCCAAAGGGTAAAACGGGACCCTATTACTAAGACTCCGTTGTCTGTCCGTCTGTCTGTCTCCAGGCTGTATCTCATAAACCGTGACAGCTAGAAAGCTGAAATTTTCACAAATGATGTATTTCCGTTGCCGCTATAACAATAAATACTAAAAACCACATAAAATGAATGTTTAAGGGGGGCTCTCATACGACGGTGGTACGGAACCCTTTGTGCGCGAGTCCGACTCGCACTTGGCCAGTTTTTTTTAAGTTGATGTAATCAAGATGATTACTAGGCATAATTTATAAGGGTGAGTCCACATCTGACGAACGAGCATTACACGAGCAGCTCGCAAGCCGCACGCACCCTTAGGATATTTTCAGCATTTTTTTTATCAGCAAATTTCAAAAATTCCACATTATGGTTTATGCCATCACTTACGATGGATATAGGTTCTATCGCACTTCAGGAACGCAACAAGTCGCAGGACAACGTTGACGTCGTTGTTTACTAGTTACCGCGTGGGATTGGCATTCCAAGTATATCTGGGTCAGTTACAAATTGGTGTAACACGTTACACAGTTAATCGAGCCGATAGTTAGCGTAGCGGACTTTGAAAGCGCTGGTTCAACGCATCTGTGAGGTTAAGATACAATGTACATTATGTCCAAGTCAATATGTGTTTAGAAAAGTATGATTATTAAGAAGGCTGTACTTTACGTTAGTAGGTATAGGTTAAGTGTAACCAAGAATCTTTCGGCTTGTTCTAGGGTATCTTACTTAACTTTCAAAGGAAGATTGTGAATTCAAAAACCTAGCTACGCTGGTAATAATTAGTTAGATTCAAGTTAAGTTCATTTATTGGATTATCGCTCCTAATATGTTCAAAAGTGTTGTTGACATGTCATTGAGACAATACTTTTATATTTACAATCCACTTTTCTAGAAGTTCGTCCCCTTGGCACTGAACAATTCGTAGGAGTTTTCCTCATCCTATTTAAAGTTTTGCGCTGCAACCTACAAACGCAGTAACACGACACGTTGCAGTTGAGTGCAACACACTTACACTCGTTTACGTCACGAACGCTCTATTTATTTTATATTTGGGACAAGGTGCCTGTCTGATGTGTAATGTCATTTAACATGGACTGTTTATTCACGACTGGTTTTATAAACACGGAATCTATCAGAAACTCTACTATAGGCCGACCGTTTAACTCGCGTATTTAAGCTATTATAAAATATTTGTAAAACTTAAAAATAAATACTCAAAAAAAGATACTTATTATTTTATTCTTTCCCAACAATGTGTATCTCGAGGTAAATCTTTGGATTATTGACTCCGTGTGTAGCGTTACCCGCCCCCGCTCTCTTCTTACCGCGCAGGCGATACGCGAGTTAAACGGTCGGCCTATAGTTACCCCTGATAAATGTCAAAAACTTTCAACATTACTATTTTATAGGTGTTTTTGTGGCTCTATTCTTATAAAAGAAGTCAAGTAAGGGTAAATTTTAATTTACACAGGTGGTGTACAAGTGATTGTTTTGAATGAAACTTTTTAAACAGCTGTAACATAATATGTTTGTACATTAATGCGGAAGTAATAAGGACTTTACTAAGTTAGCAATGTGATACGTAGGATACAAAAGCAGTAGAAAAAATATATAACTCAATATTGAAATTTCATAAAATGCAGAAAGCAGCTCTGTTAAAAAAAATGTTATTTCGTTTGTATTTTAGTTCACAATCAATAATTCATATTTCTGTGTCTTCGTTATGTAAAAATATATAGGTAAGTATAAATATAACAGAACAATCATTAAAATCATGAGTCAAGTCAGGGAAATTGTTTTTCTCATTTCTGACTCAAATCCAGAGCATTGATAGTTGAATTTATTGCTATTATTATTTATTACATAATATTATGATCTTTTACCTCAAGTCGAGGACATTTTATTTACATTATATTGTATATAATGTTCTTCTTGGCTATAAGTTCTTCTTAAATAAGATATTTACTTTATGTTAAGCAATGTATCGACTACAGTTCATAAAACCCATCAATGATTTTAAAGCAAATTGATCGAAAGTAACTAGGCTGGCTTTGTCTCCCAGCATAGAAATTTCGCTTTATTCCTTTTAAATATCTCAAAATGCTGAAACTAGATGATCCCTTATGATTAAGTTATTACATACATTGTCATCGCTGACATCGTGAGGTTAAAGTGACAATGCATAGTTTCTGGTGACCTTGTCTCGTAGTTAAGTTATGTACGTAAATTACAAGTAATCGCGCCTCGTACAATACTTAGCTATAAAATGACATAACATCGCTAACACGCTCGATTTCCTGTCTGTGTGGTGCCAGTGACGGCGATCACTATATATTTAGTAAGACGTCTTATCACAAAAGGTTTTTGTCTAAACCTCAGCTTATAAAACGTAAAATTGTGACAGAAAATAAGTTTTTTTTTCTTTTTCCTGCCCTTTTCTCAAATGTATTTGGGGTCAGCGCATAATTTTTGAGGAATCTGAAAAATTTTATATAATAACTTTTGATAAAACATTCTACAATATAGGGCACTGTTTTTGCGAGATTAATTAGGGAATATACGTTCGAAATAGAACGAGGTCGGAAAGATTATGAGGTCGATAATTGAGATGAGAAAACGTACACCTTGTTCCAATTATCTTTGCGACTTTTTATACCGTATTTCCAGAATAAGGGAGGTGAGTCAGAACACATAATAAAGACAGAAGTACAATTATTGAAGTCTCAGGGTAGGACATTGTTTTAATAGTCAAGCAAAGACGAAAATGAATAGGTGTCCTTTTAATAGCAGTCATTTACCCACAAATCGGTTTGGTCACGAAAGAGCAATGAGCAGTCAAGTTACGGGACATTTAAATATAGGACTAAATGAACATTCAACCTTCAAAAAGAAGAAGATTAAGAGATACTAGAACATGGATAGTAGGCGTCCAAATTAGTTTATTACAAAGTTTGATTAAATTAAATGTCTTGTCTGTGTTTGTAAACAAATAAAATCTAGACGGCTGCTTTTACTTCGTATTTTCGAAATAAAAACCCTAAAACAGTAAATAGCAATAATGCTTTGATTTATTAAAGTGGACTTGATCTGTCTCTTCTTTAAAATCTTCTAACTAAATTCGTACATATCATCGCGATAGTTATATTTCGGATCATGATAATTTGTCTCTGGAAATGGTTTGCTTAATGAAGCAAGAAATGTAATAACATGTTTTTCTAACAGACCCCGATTTCAGGAAATCCAATTAAGTACCTCAAAAAGAATGGACGTATAAACCCAGCTTCGCTTATCGTGGAGCCACACAAAAATAGACCTACTGGCCACCTCGATTCATGATTCATGGCTTCCTTGCTATGCGATTCACTCGTAAACTTACATATAAACGTATGTTAATTAGGTCATTTTTGCATTGACCATATGTGTAGCGTGCACTGACGCGTACCGATTCTTGCGAAATTAGTAATATTTTATCCTTGATGACGTATGTAGAATCAAGGCTGCGATAAGAACTTGTTTTGTTAATAAACTGTCTTTTCAGTTAAGATTTTTTGTCTTACTTTCTGTTTCACAGGAAGAATTTAAGTCATCATACATGTTTGTAAACAATGTTGTAGCTCTGTAATAGGTAAAAGGAGAATAACTTCCTCATAGTAGAAATAGTGGGAAATATAATTATAGTGATATCACTCTTGTAATCCCTTGAGCATGGGTAATAGGATAAGGATGTTACATCAATAGCAATCTCACTTCCTGCTTAGTATGGTATGTTTATAAGTCAGTGGAGATGTATAGATAGATGTTTCTACTCTTTCAAGCCAAAGTTTCTAGACCTATTTTGATTATATCACGGTAAACCTACATCAGAATAACAGGCTGTATCAGACGAAGACGACAATCTTATGTTAAAACCCTAGAGGACAACTAAAACCAAATTTTAATGTTAATTTAGAATACAAGAAACAAGTTTTCAATGATAAATAATACGCTTCCACGTCTAAAGAGAACCTATCAAGTTATATGACAGATCAGTAATAATATCAGACAGACAGCAAAGCCTTGTATAATACTATTAATATCTAGAATGTTTACATTGAGATAACATGTAATGAACTCGTCAGCTCAACTTAGATGCAACGTCTCGTTATAAACAAACAATCAAGATACCTATATCATACATAATTACTATTTTTTATTAGTTCTGATTGCGGATCTTAGCAATCTTTATATACTATTTCATCACCGAATCAAAGTTGATCATCGATCGACCCTTAGGAAAAACGTGACTAGTAGATATGGAACTGTTATGGAAATAATTGGGTAGTCTTTATCTTTTACAAACTCATGGTACTTAACGAAACGTAATCATTTATAAACATATCTTATTTATGATCAGAATTCAGAATGTTAATATATTCTGGATTAGAAATCTCTTTTTGCAACATTCATTTATGGGGTTACAAATATCTTAATGAACGCAAAAGGGTAATTTTCATTATCTGTACACAATCCTGAATGGAAAAATCGAGCATGTTCAGTGTGTTAAAATGTTAACTATCTAATTAGCTTACAAGGAAAATATTTTGAAAATGTACTAAATCACGAATACAATACGGGTACCAGTAGTAATTCAAGCGAAGCAGCATGTTATTGAGGACATCGATAAATTTATAAAATAGTACTCACAAGTGTCGATGCAGAATTAGTTGGAACAGGCAAATAACGTACTTCGGTAAGTCCTTTCAAAAGATATCACTTCACAAAACTAAGTGTTTTGGAACAAATCCATGCGCGGTATAAACACTATAAACAACATACAAACTCCACAACTAATGTAGTCGGATCGGTGGCTAAACGTAAACTGAACACGAAGTAGGAATGAGGTAAACACCATTATATAAATTTAATTGGAGATAATTGCGCGAAAACCGCAGCTGCGTGACGTAGTGATCGCCATTATCAGGCATTATACGACGCTTTTCCAAGAAGCCGGCAGTGGGCACGCCTCTCCTTGCCATTCATCTAAATTACGGTAATGCAAACTAATACCAGCCCGGGGAACAACTTAATCTGGCCGCCAGAACTACTAGCACTTCCAGATAAGCTCCCAAGAGATGTCTAAACACGGATTTGGGTGATTTCTTTTACTATATTAAGGAGCAAGACTCTAGATCATTCCAGAAAGATTGAGTGAGTGGTACAGACTTTATATTCACTATTCAATGTACATCAATTAAGTCAGTTAAGATTAACATGCTACGCGACTAAATTAAAAAGTTGTTGCTGAATGTTGTTGTGTATATAGTCAACGCGCTTCTTAATTTATTCCTGTTTATTATGAGTTTGCACGCAATGTTGGCGCGTCAAGTAGTCTTTATCTTATTAAATGTGAATGTTGATCGCTCTGACGTATTGGGGAACTACGTAGATTATTTTTTGATTTTCACATTTGAGAGGTTAAGTCATCTGCCAAAAATAGTGGTCATTTAGCGCCTTAGATTAGTCATGCAGTACTTGTTTAGGAGGCTTCAACTCTAAGATAATTACTGTGCTGCCATATCATCGCATGCTATCTTCGCGTAGCTTGCTTTGTTCTTACACAAATCTCTAGATCAACGCAAAACAGCTGCACTATCCAGGAAATGGTGAGTATCAACTGACAATCTAAAGTCTTCGTTTTAGCACACATTGTGTATAGTCAAACCGTTGTTGTTGCGTTCACGACAACTTGTTTGTTTCACAATGTAACACATACGCTACTGTTTGTTCCTTAATCGCCAAACAATACGTTTTTCGTACTATTTCATGGTAATGCAATTACAACAATGCGAAACGTAAAATTAAAAGGCCTTTTCTCTTTTTACCAAAGGATTTTCTGACTTGTGGATGGTTGATGCATCTATAGGCATATATAGCATGGATCTCGCAATATTTACGGCTCATACGGGTATGGTAATCGAATTCGCGACAACTCTTCCCTCAGAAGGCTAACCAGTAACCACTTTTTCGCAGCCAATCGAGTCGTCAGTACTTAAGAGCTCTAGTAATTATCGTAAACGGTCGGTGTAAAAAAATACTGTATACTAATTGATGGAGATTAAAGTAGCCATGTTTCAGGAACGCCAGCAGATCCTATGCCATCATCAGCGCGCTTTGGTTCCGCAGTCCATTGGTCCACTTTCATCAGAGTTTATAAAGCGCGTATAGTAGCAAAGTGCGTTCTCTAGATATAGACATAATATTAGACATCTTGTTTACTACTGCGATATAGGCTACATATCTACTATCAGTGTGTGCGTACTACATTATGTAATAGTGCATAATCGTGTGGCCTCTTATGTTAAGCCCACACTACAAGCACGTGAAGAATAAAATGTTCTAGAACAAGGAAACTGCATTCAACAAGGTTATTAACCC
This sequence comes from Autographa pulchrina, assembly GCA_905475315.1. Taxonomy (NCBI): domain Eukaryota; kingdom Metazoa; phylum Arthropoda; class Insecta; order Lepidoptera; family Noctuidae; genus Autographa; species Autographa pulchrina. The sequence continues at coordinate 13,721,237 of FR997765.1, read as the reverse complement.
CGGGATGTTGTTTTGACGAACATTTTATAATTCTAAGGAAACTATTTTGTTTTTGCTGTAATTTGGCATCACCTCAAAAACGTTTATTTGCATTTTTTTAGTTTTTCAACTAGTAGCAGTATGTACTTAAGTTGACATCATCGGAATGTTTAAATCATGTCATAAATTATTGAATAGTTCTTCAACCAGGATGATTGTTATCTAGCAATAAATCAATGTTTTATTGCATAAAATGAGACTTCTGGCAATGTTTTTGGTATGGGAGACATATGAACTCTGAAAGGGTTCAAGTTCGCTTTTTGACAGTCATTACGGATCACTAGGTTAACGCGTGTCGGAGGACCAGTGATGGGTATACAGAATTATTTTTAGCTACCACCATTCGTTTTTTTTCTGTACTTTGTAGGAAAACCATGCAAGAGTCATAATTATCTTCAGCAGTGAACCCAAATATGCAGAGAAGAAAGTACTATATAATTACACCTAAATAAATCTGCAAACAGGTGCGGTGACACTGACTGCTTTCAAAAATACTAATCTAGATATTTATCTCATCTATTTTGTGTGGTGTAAATTTTGAAGGCACGACCAAGCTTGCTATATTTATATTGGCTGTTATTTAACATGTTTACAGCAAAATTCTGCTCAGCAAAAATGTTTAACTTTATTACGTTAGGTACTTAGTTAGGTTAGCCCACTGAGCGGTGAGTATATTAAATTATTTAGCACCACACCTCCGTACCTCAGCTTTATATTAGAAAGAATGAATTACGCCTGTTATTACGTTAATTTTAAAAATAGAAGAAGCTTTAAAATATTTTCTCGTGAAAAACAAGTTGTGACAGTGAGTCGATCAAAGTAGAAATTAATATTAAATGGTTTGAGTGGGCAATTGATTGAGACTGATCTATTTCAGTAGCAATTGATCAATAGGCAGTATAAAACCATACATAAACGAATTGAGTACACATTTGAGAAAATGTAAAAGCGAACAGACTTTATTTTTACCCGACTGCACCAGAACAGCCAGAAAGGAGGAATAATATATGTTTTTTACACATACGGTTTCGTTATTCCGTCAAAACGAAATGACAAGTTAATTCAAAGTACTTATAGTAGTAGTAGTTTATAATCTACACGGAATGAAATGCAGACTTAATAGTATCAAATTATCGTCCACTATACTATATTTATTGATAAAGAGCATGGTATCACTACATAATTTTAATGCACATTCACGCAGCCCTCAAAATGTATTCGATACTTATCTATCGAGTATCTTCCTATCAGCTATCTTACAAGACGTTTGTATAACCTGCGTATCTGTAGTAAAGTTATCATTTAAGATATCCCAAGGTCTTTATATTATCTATATTGTAACGTAAAACAATGTAGCATGTCAATTAGTCGAATCTAATTAGATCAACAATAACGAACAATTAATAGTTAAAGCAATTAATAAGATCAGAGGCCGGCCACTAATGTCCGTATCAAAACGAGTTTTGTATAATCTGAATGTTATGTTGTCGTCTTTTGTGAAACCACGTGTATTTTTCGTTATTTCTATTAGGTCTCATGTGTTTTAAAACGTGTATTGATATAGGTGACTGGTAGATTTATAGAATCAATTAAAAGTAAATTGATTTGTCTTTTGGTCCTTCAAGACATGTTTTCGAACTCAAATTCACAGACTTTAACGTTTAAAATAGTGGTATTGATTAGTCATTGAATAAAACTAATTTTTACGGATTTTATCGCGGTATATATTTAGGTTTTCATTCCTGAAGTTCCGAGGTCTTTACAGGTGTCATGTTCACGAGCAGACTGAGACTGAACTAAAAGTAGTTTCATTAAATGTCTAAAATTCACGTAAACCTCAGAAAGCATTATTGATTAGTTGTTAAAGATTAATTTATACGAAGTTACAAAAACATTTAATTTAAATTGACGACTGTTTAACAAATATGAGCTAAACTTTGTCTCATAATTTAACATGTTACAGAGAAGCTAATTTACGCACACGCAATTTCGTACACGCAGTAAACATATAATCTCGCCGTAAATGATGATACCTTAGATCTCTACTTACAAACTAGGAGCAGTAAATATTGAAGTATTACCTGAAACAAAAATAGGATTTATTAGTGAAATACTTTAAAAGAATAATTTGGAACTGAAAGCTGATAGAAACTCTTTAAGCGTTTCTACGTCGTAGTCAATTCGTTTTAACTGAATATCCGTACTTCAACGCAGTCAACCGCTTTAGACAAAGGAAGACATCAGTTAATACAAGAATCCAGAAACTATTAATTTACAACAATTAATACTATAACTAAACGTATCGTTTAAAGGTAAAAAGAAGAAGGTAAAAGGCTTTACTTGTCATAGAACGATCATGTATACAAGAAGTGATTGCTAGTACCCAACTGAAATGGGCATGCAATACCAAACGCTGGGATTGAACATTAACAATCTTGTTATAATAACGATCTTGGTAGCCAGCCAGAATATCATCTAAAATCAAGTATCTATAGAGCAATCAAATGCTCGCTGAAATTACCTCAGACCTTGATCTGTTCGTCTTAATTCTCATGTTCGTATGACGCGGATATGGATGAACTATTATCAAAATAATCATATTAATGTGTACTAAAGGAATATGAAAATATCTATATATTATTTCTGATAATATAATTTTAACTTCAATATACTAGAAGTGAGGTTGGCAAAGAATTTTATATTAGGTATACATTTTAAGAGCTTTTACATTATTTATGTTATCATTTTACGCGAAGTTACTATAGTAAACAAATTGTTTGCAAACTAGGTGAGAAATATAACAAGGACTCCTTTCCTTTGATTTCATAAAAACGTCAGATCAAAATACCGTGAAAGAAAATATTGTTAAAAAGTTCTAGTTCCCAAACAAATTTCAGATAATATTCGTTACAGTTTTCTCTCGCTGGGAGTATACCGCCTTCAAGGTGAGCTAGCTCATAATTGATGACAACCAGTTGCGCCACGTGTTATTGTGATGTAACTAATACAACGCATATGCGCCTGCGATGGTAAACATTGTAGGGCTGACACCACTTGCTGAAATAATTTCTTTAATTTTGTTAGAAAGAGTTATGTTGTATTTTTGTAGCTGTCACACAAAGATGACATGTCTGAAAATTAAGAGATAATTGTACTGTTCGAATGTTTTATTGGACTTAACTTACTACTTACTGATATAATGTGAAAAGGGTCTGTCAAAATAAAGTCCACTATTTCAGACATAATAATATTATTATCTAAGTCTTACATAGTGAAGGGTGGGCGAATTGGGATCGGTTCATTTCTGGCGGAGGCGCGTCGCGTGTCGGTTGTGTGGCGCCGGGGCGGGCGGATGCGTGGTGGGGCATTCAACCTTTCTCACTGAATCGACGATGCTTTTGTGCGTCAGGTGTGAGGTGTCTACTGTCTCATTGCGTGTTTGTCTGTCCTGGCGCTGCGCGGCCGCTGATGCGCGGTGCGTCTTCCGCCGGAAATGAACCGATCCTTAGGGTGCTGTCGTTTTTATTTTTATATTGTGTTGACGTTGATAAGCGCTACTTTGTAGACTAAGTCAAATAAAGAATTTTGAATTTTGAAAAGCATCGCATTGTTCAAACAGCTCGATTCTCAGTCTCAGACATGTTAATATAAGCTTACGTACGTAATACGTTCGTTTGAAATTTCATCTGAATCTAATCACAATGTTAATGAGGTGCCAACCCTATTTTCCAGTAGCGAGTTTATACACTCACTCGTATGATTATTGTTTGAATTTCGCTTCTACTAGATACGCTATGAGTTATATTTGCGATTACCGGTTATAACCGGTTTCATATTTACACAATGTTATTGAAACAAAGTCGGAGCTATGATTTTGGGTAGAACTAATGGTAAATGTTGACAGGATAAACAAAGAGATAGAGATATAAATAGAGATTTAGTAAATTTTGATTTGAGAATAATTTTAAAACAATTTGGAAAAGGTGTGGAACGAAACCGCTGAAAGCTCAGGCGTTCCTTTGGGGATTATTTATTTACGCCGTAGAATTTTTGAATGAATAACTTGCCTATGACATGGATGGATAGATTGTGTAAAAGATAATATGAGAAAAAAAGAAGTGAATGCTCAGATGACGAGTAGTACCTACGGATGAATGGGAGAAGCACACGGCACGCAAATCCCAAATAATTGGGAACGGGGCGTGAAGAAGAACTTGTGTATAATGTGTGTCTGATAACAAATAAATAAAGTTCATTCTGGTGAATAAATATAGGTTGATTGACACAACATGTAATCGATTTTGTAATATAATAACATTATTAGTGACAATTAGTTTTCTTTTTTCCAGAAAAGTCTTATTTATTGTTTGTCCCAGTAATTATTTCAAGGTAATGTGTCTAATTATTATTACATATTTTATTTAATGATCTTTGAAGCTATACCTATGATTAAAAGTTAATTGTGGGTTAAGGATAATAATTTCGAAATATCAAAGCATATTGTCAGAATTTCTAAACCGCTTTCTTGTCTGGTATGTGTACTAAGGCAGTTAGGGTATTATTTTTTATAAAAAAAATATAGCTTTTAAACAATGTTGTTTAATGCTGATAAATAAATACATGATTAAAAATTCGGTTTTTGAAGAAAGTATTGCTGTCGCTCTAATTCCCCCCGCCCTCTAATTCGTGCGATAAGGACAACTGCAGCTCAGACCGAAAAACTGACGAAAAATCGAGGTTTGGCTCTCGTCTATTTTCTCCCTAATTCTTAACCAATTTTTTTTTTTTTTTTTTTTTTATTTAATTTTATTTAGGGTTTTTGGTTAAAACTAACATATCAAACCCATTGTTCCTTATAACTATTAACACATAGTACTTATCCTAGCATGTTTATAAATAATTACGAGGGTCGGTGCTGGGTCTGCGGCACTAGCAAGTAAAACGCTTGTGCTATTTCTGATGCAGGCTCACTTAAAACACTCTGTATGATACCTACGTTCATCTTTGCAATGCCATACTTTCTCAGCAACGATTCCCGTTCCACATTATTCCGGACACACTCCATCAGCAAATGTTGCACATCCTCAATCTTTCCACAAGTCGGACAATTCGGTGTGTCAGCTTTTCTCATTAGATGTGCAAACTTTGCCGATGGATAGTGTCCCGAACGAAGTCTAAAAGCTAATTTCAACATAGATCTATTTAGCGTAGTGATTACGAACCAAGGCACTCGAGGAGGTTCACTTTGTAAACTTTTATACCATATTCCTTTTTCTTTGCTACGTATATCAAAGTATTCTTTCCAGTGATCGTAAGTTATAGATTTGACCTTCGGTAACAACTCAGAATTCTACGGATTTACCGATTTTGGTATACCTTCAGTCGTTGCTAGTTTTGCAAGCCGGTCAGCCTCTTCGTTGCCTGCTATACCTATATGTGACGGTACCCATTGCAATCTCAGAACTCTCCCATCTTGATTAGAAATGTGTAGACATTCGAGAATTTTGTAGGCTACCGAAACACCTCTGAAGCCAGAGGCGCATCGAGCCAAATGTTGGAGGGCGCTCTTACTGTCAGTTAAGATGACCACCTTATCTAAATTTAAATTTAAGCAATAAAAAATGGCTTCTGAGATTGCAACTAGCTCCGCCGACATAATAGAGGTGTTGCTGTCTATTTTATAGCACATAGATTCTTTAAGAAGCGGGTCATAGAATGCAGCGCCTAAAATTACAGAATTCTTTGAGCCATCTGTGTAGATTTTATGGTACCCTTGGTATTTTTCCTGTAATTCACTAATAACATTAAATTTAATTATACTAAGGTTACACAGCTTTTTAGAAACAGGAACACTATCTAAATTGGTATTAATGAAGTTATTTACGTCTATATATGAAACCCAAATGTTAAGACTAAACATTTCTAGAATATCACTCGAGTGTATGGTATCAAGTTTGGTATCATTGTAAGCTGTGATAAGCAAAGGTTTTCTTTTGTTCCTCCAATAGTGCGTACCACACAGAGTGCCAAGCTTGTCCAGCGCCTTAATCGACAAGTTATCAGACCAGGAGAGTGCCTTCAAACAGTACTTGTGTGCTAAAAATTCTCTCCTAATGTGCAAGGGTTGGATACACAACTCCGATTCCATGACATGAATAGGCGAGCTTCTAATAAATCCTCCAATTATTCTTAAGGCGATATTTTGAATTTTATCGAGTTTGTATAAATTAGTCTTAGCACAATTTCCGTATAAGTAGCTACCGTATTCCATACGACTTCTGATCAGTGCGATGTACAAATTACGTATAAATTTCGGATGAACTCCCCACGATGGTCCAGCCAACGTCTTCAATAGATTTAAATACCTAGCACATTTTTCATTTATTTCGTTAATATGCTTTCTCCATAATAATGATCGGTCCAACCACATTCCCAAATATTTTATGTTTTCTGCTGATTGAAGTGGTGTCTTATTAATTTCAATTTTGTTTATTTGTGTTGACCTTCCTCTACTGAATAGGCATATTTTGGATTTATTTTCAGAAATAGCGAGGCCAAGTTTATCACATAGACAGCTGAATGTTTTTAATGCCATTTCGATATTGGCCTCACAGTATCTTAAGTCTTTATTGCTTAAAAAAATTACAAAATCGTCGGCATATTGTAGTGAGTTAACGTTCTGCAGCAAATTACACATTTTATAAGTAACTATATTGAATAGGAGAGGAGAAATCGGATCACCTTGTGCCAGTCCTCTATTGGTCCATCTGACAATATTTTTAAGACCATTTTCATTTTTAATTTTGAGGTGTCTTTCACTCAGAAATGACCAAAGATATTTACATATTTTACTTCCTAAACCAAGACCATCAAGAGTATTAATAACCTCACTTACAGCAACATTATTATACGCGTTTTGTATGTCTATAAAACATGCAAAAGTAGGAGTTTTATTTGTAAATCCTATTTGGATGTGTGACACCAAGCGAACCAAACAATCCAAACACGATTGCCCTCTCCGGAAACCACTAGTACGGTTGGATAAGATTTTATGCTTTTCGATATACCATTCTATTCTTTTAGTTAGCATGTTATGAAAGGTTTTACATACACATGATATTAGGGATATAGGTCTTAGCTTCGAGTCGGAACCAGATTCTTTAGGTATCGGAATTATTTGTATACTTCGCCATTGCATGGGCACTAGACCAGTTGTAAATATAACGTTATATAAATCTAGCAAGTATTTTTTAGTAACTTTGGGGAGGTTATACAACATTGAATAGGCTACGTCATCAACTCCTGGAGTCGTATCCTTCTTTTTAAAACAGCATTGTAGTTCAGAAAACTCAAATTTCGACTCGAGAAGCTGATTAACTGATGTAAATATGGGGTTGCAGTTATTCACTGAATCGGGGGCTAGATCACATATAAGTTGATCTATTTTTTCTTGAGATGGATAAGTTCGACGCTTATTATAACCTTTCATCCACCGCATGTGCCGCCAGACCTCAGAAACTGTCGTTTTTTCATTTAAGTCATTACAAAATTTCTGCCATTGTTGTGATTTTGATTGATTAATGAGGTTTTTCACATTATTAACTTTGTGTTCTAAAATGTCAAGATTGGACGGAGTCGGGTTACGACGAAAATTCTTTAAAGCTAGCCTACGTTGTGCCACTGCCATGGAAAGTGACTGATTCCAATAACGTTTCGGTTTAAAATTGGTGTTGGGATTCGTACATATTTTTAAGTAAGGTATGCTAATATCCGCAGATTTATTAATATTCTCAATAAAGAGGTCGTAAGCCTCCTGCACATTCTGAGGCAAGGAAATATTTGTAAAGAATTGTATGAGATACTCGCGATAGGTTTGCCAATTAGCTAGCTTAAAATTGCGTTTTTTAATAAATGTCAAATTATCCTGATAGTGCATTGAAATTTTAATAATAAGATGGTCACTACCTAGATTTTCGTTACAGACCCGCCAATTAAAATCTATTGCTATGTCTGTGGTAACACAAGTAATGTCTGGGGAACTCTCCTGTAAATTATTATTCACTAATTTCACTCTTGTGTGATCGCCGTTATTAAGAAAAACAAAATTGTTATTCATCATCGCATCAAAAATATGGGTTCCTCTGGTGTCGTTTTTATATGACCAACCAGTGTGGTGAGCATTAAAATCACCAGCGATAAGGGTGTTCTTTGGAAATTTTGAAAATAATGTGTCCCAATCAGAATAAGATGTATGTACCGAAGATGGGCAGTATACAGAAATTATATGTTGTAATTGACTACAATTCATTATTTTAACATAGACAGCTTCTATGCCTACATTTAAATCTATAGGACATGCTATTGCTTGTATAGATTTGTGAATCAAAATAGCTACACCCCCATAGGAATCAGAGCGATCCTTTCTAAACACATTGTATTCATGAATGTTCAGTGATTCATCAATGTCCAGCCAGGTCTCACTTATTAGGGCAATATGTATTTTTTCTTTATTTAGTAACAAATCAAAACTTGCAAGTTTAGGACGGATACTTTGGGCGTTCCATTGATAGATATTGACATCAAATTTTTTATGAGGTGATTTAGCCATCAAAATAAGCTAATAAACTAGAAACAAGTTGCCCCGTAGTAATATACTTAAATAATAATGACTTAACTTCTTGTATACAAAGCTTAATAAATTCAATGCATTTAGATTCAAAACTATTACTAGACAATATTATTCTTTCAGTCTTACTTATAAATGTTTTAAAATCAAACCCTTTTTTGTTTCCTGAGATGGATCGAGTGTCTCCTCCTTGTCCGTTGTTCTCGTTCACGACGCCCATAGGCTCCTGTGAAATTGATTTACCTTTGCGGTTTTTCTTCTTTTTATTTTTCTTTTTAGTATTTGTGTTGCTGAGGATGACACTCTGTTCTGAACAGTTGCTAGTAGAATCTTCATCTTCTGCGTGCACCTCGGCGATTGTTGTTACGTAATTTACCATTTTTGTAGGTTCCTGAGTTGGCGTGTAAGTGTCATCCTTGTCCATGGTTGCAGACACAGTTTCTTGAGTGTTAACTAATATTTTTCTCTTAGGTCTTTCCTTTAGGTACAGTACCAATGCTTCTCGATACGACATATTTCGTGATGTCATTAGGTCCCTAATAGCTCTCTCTTTAAGATATATAGGACATTCCTTATCTAAGGCCATGTGCGATCCCTTGCAATTAATACATTTGAAGTTGGTGGTCAAACAGTTGTCATGATCTCCACCGCATTTTGGGCATATTGATTTTTTTATTGGACAATATTTAATGAAATGTCCGAACTTCCAACAAGCAGAGCACTGGGTGACAGGGAATGAATAGGGTTCTACTTTGAATCTCACTTCATAGGCATATATATATTCCGGTAAAGAAGTGCTCATGAATCGTATTCTAATGGTTTCGCTTTCTACCCATTTCCCTTCGGAGTTCGTTCTCTTCAATCTTTTCACATCTAAAATTTTGACAGAACTTTCTAAAATTTTCATTATCTCTTCTTCTTTCAATTCCAAATCTACTCCTCTCACTATTCCAAAACATATATTTTTTTTGCTTGTTTTTTCACACCGGTAACCTAGTTCTTGAAACTTAGGGCAATTCTTAAGTTTCTCTGCATCTTCCAATGTCTCAAATTGTACCAAGACTTTAAGTGGGCTTTTATATTTTATTTTGGTAATATTGCGGTGATTATGGGAGCGCAATAATTTAGCCATAGCCATCTGTTTTGGTAAACTTTGTGAGGATGTTATACATATCACATATTTTTCTTCTTCTACCTCCTCATTTTGCATATTAATTTCGGTTGTGGGTATGTCAAATGAATCACTTCTTATACGTACTTTTGTCTTCCTTCTAGTAACCGTAATGAAATCGTTTTCACTGATCGACTCTTCGCTTTGATCCAAGGTTTTTCTCTTCTCATTTCTACTTTCTCCACTATCAGGTTCTTGCTTCTTAATAACTAGATAGTTTTTATTGGTCAATATCACCTCATTATCTTCTTCGCTGTTTTCGTCTTCCATAATAACAAAAGCGCGGGTAAGTAGAAAAAACACACACACCAGCTAGTGTAAGCCGATAAGAATACGTGCGCTCGCAACGCCGACCCGAGCGTGACTGTGTAACCAATTTTAAAGATATTTCATATACTGCATAAGAAAAGAATAATCTGTGCCTCTATTTTTTCCTTTTTTCAATAATTGTTGCCAAATTTGAAAAAAAAAAACGCCTCTGAAAACTGCGGTCAAAATCGGCACTTTTTAGAAGGTTCTAGTTTCTTTAAATATAACTTATTTTAAAAAAGGAAAAAATAGGGGCATAGATCTAGTTCATATTTATATTACTGCAAAAAATCATAGCCCTAAGTTCAGAAACCAGCGAGAAAACAGACGAGAACGTTTGTATGGAGAAAAGTCCACTCCCCTTTCCTTTTAAGATGACGTTTAATAAAATTGGCATTATTCACAAGGTAGGTACTATTAAACAGAATAAGATCTGTAAACAAATCCAGGCTTTTATCCCATTACAACTTACGTATAGAATCACAAAGACCAGGGGATAATGTATGCACGTATTGTTTATTTCCTTATTTACTCCAGCGGTAGAATTCAACAAATATGGAGGCATTGCATAATGGAATAACAGTATGTTTAATTGTGACTTAATTAATAGTACAGCAAAATAGAAGTACTCTTTGATTTAGTTGTAACCAAAGTCACAAAGTCGAAGCTAACCAAGCAATGGATTTCTGGATTTTGACGGGCCTGTTGGTCTAGTGGTTAGTGACCCTGACTGCTATACCGGAGGTCGTGGGTTCGATTCCCGCCCAGGACAAATGTGTGATGAGCATGATCATTTGTTCTGGTGTCTGGGTTTAATTTATCTATAATATGTACATGTATTTTTTTGAAATATATAAGTAAGTTTATCAGTTGTCTGGTTACCATAACACAAGCTCTGCTTAGCTTGGGATCAGATAACCGTGTGTGAGTTGTTCCAGGATATTATTATATTATTATTATAAAGACACGGGAAATCACAAGGGTTTCAATCAGGCTTACAGTTAAATGTCTATAGCTTGTGATCAAAGTTGATAGTGGAACATTATGGAGCTATGCTGTCAGTTTAATCAAGAATTAAAATCAGGTCATATTTAAGATTAGGTATTTACCCAAGCACTGGAGCACCCTTAATTAGCGTTTCATGTTTAAGTTCAATAAGAAAATAACTACAGGGCTAAACAAAGGTTAAAATTAATTTAAAAGGCACAATATTTGTTTTGAATTATTACTAATTTACTCGGGAAGTCAGTGTTTTGGTAATGCATGCAAGAATCGTGCAAAGGAATAACCAGAACCTCAAATCTTACAAGAAGTAAAGGAAACGTAAACGTCTTGAAAAAAATAGCGATCGACATACGCCAACTGCCTCGTTGGCCTAGTGGTGCTAAGCGCGACTGCTACGCTAGAGGTCTTGGGTTCGATTCCCAAGTAGACCATGGTGTTATTTTGGCTTTTCTATGAAATTCTCAGTAGCAGGTCGGAGTTTGGATTTGTGCCCGGTTAGTGGCATAGGCTCGCCCCCTATTACATGGGACCTAAACATACCGGCGAACTGTGGGTGTACATTGGTACACCTCTGCCTAACCCTTCGGGGATACAGGCGTGATGGTATGTTATGACATGCGCTCAACTTCGTATAAAATTGTTATGAATAAAATGAAAACATGAATTTGGCAAAACAGGTATTATATATAGCTCATGAGTCAGACACATTGTTTTTGAAAACATTGACTTATAGGATATGTTATTATGTTACATTGGCATTCACTTGTTATGTTATTTCTTTACATACACGTTAAAGAAACTGAAAAAGAAACTGTTTTGTTTTGTCTATTAAGAACATAATCGTGGATAACAAGGCTAACACTTGATAATGAAGAGGTTAAAAATAGCTCAAATACGTCTCGTTATTTTAGTTTATTGGGTATGTTGCGAAGCGATATATAAAATGTAAAGTATTTGACTGCAAAACGTTTTAAATAACAACACACTACATTTAATAGGATAAGCTATAGTTAGATTGCTAGCTATTAAAAAATAGTGACGTGGTGTAACAAGTAGACAAAAAATTGTGTAGCCTAATTATCTTCAAGTAAATTCATCTTTCCTTATATAATGCATCTTGAGACCTTTAAGCACCAAGATTCGTAAATCAGGTCTAGACTTAAAACAATTACAGTACAATTACATTACGGTAGGTCGTAAAAACTTTCGTCGCGTGCAGAAACCTTTATCGCAGAAGGCCACGCACTAAGCCACCGCCAATCGTGTTGTTAACCTTTATTGAATAAATTTCGTACAGTAGATCCACAAATATATGTTTCAACGATAACACTCGTCTACAGAAAGAGATAAAACGCCGGACAAACAAAAAATATAAAGCCCCTGATTGGTGGATGGCTAAACGGATACGCATCAACCAGCCAATAGAATTGTTTACATTTTGGCGTCGTTTAGTTACAATTTAATCCGCGCCTACCAAGCAATGGTCTATTGCGCAGGTTCAACCTTGAAAGATGAGTGTACCGGTTTATGTATAAATGAATGAAGAATTTATTTTGTCTGCGCACAAAAATATATTTTTTATTACAGAGCACGATGCATAACAATGAGCGCCTGAAATTGATAAATGTGTTTACACAAAAGGTAGTTTAATCGGTCGTTCGGTTGATATACTTACCGAATAAACTGTCAAACTGTTGATAATTTTATGCATACGTCGGTGTATTTACAAGAGCATTTATAATAACATCGGCGAAAGCGGATGTGGAGTGAAAAACAGTGTCAGGTGAGCGCGGCTCAAAGGACCAACGAGATTGTTTTGATAGTGAGTCCAGTGTTTTGGTTTAAGACGAACTATTTAACCGACACTGAATGAATATTAAATATAAGAGAGTTGGATTATGCGATATTATTTGGATAAACCATTAGATATCTAAGATTAAGACAAAAATAACGTTTGGTCAGGCGATTTATATTCTAATAGGTAGATCGATTTGTGGTTGGGTTTACCTTGATATTAAATTACACGCTTAACTTTTGTAATTATGCTAAACTCTGTGATTATACATAAAATTAATACAACACGTTGTGGTTAATTGAGAATAATCGTCTTTCTCTAACGTCAAACATTAAGCACACCGTATGTTTTGAAAAATACATGCTAGATGGTATTACTTAATTCAAATATGTATTTGCTTCATAAAGTTTCTTACATAATGTGTTCGTTACCTAGCTATATCGCGTGTTCCCAGGCTCTAATTAACAAAATAAAAGGTATTTGATAATTATGTATTTTAAAACTGGCGAATTAATAAAAGTAAATTGTATCATCAGGAGAAAAGGTAAAACGCTTTTTATTGAGCCTTGAAACAGAATAGACTGTGAACTATAATTTAGCAGAATTACAGATTATAATTATTAGGTTACATGCAGAAAAAGAGAAACACTAACCAGAAATAAAACGGAGACTATCATAATTATATTTGGCATGTGGTGTGAATTTCGAGGGCGATTCACCCAGTTATAATCTATTTCGGGTGGCGAATCCACAATTACCGTGGTTTCGAGTAGGCCATAAGCGCCGAGCGAAGTGGCGTGACAGTCAAGGCCTGAAGATAATTCTTGATTAGATAAAGTTGCCAGCCGAGATCCCAAGACCTCTTGATAACAGTTTTGTGCATTTATCACTTAAATGTACATACATAAGTATTACGCATCTTTTATGTGATAATAAAGCAGGTTGCAATAGGGATGATGACTAATTCTTATTTTTATGTCCATCTTTTAGATAAAAAAAAAATATTAGACACGTATTTTTTGTTTTATCCCGTAAACAAAGAATTATAATAATAATAATATAATAATAATAATAGTTATTTATTTGACCAAATATATGTTACAGTGTAGAATTTTAAACTAGATCTTATAAATACCACAGTTCCAAAAATACTTAAACTACACTTATGTTAAACTAAAATTAATATAACATTTTTAGAGTACATATAGTATGATATGGTTCATAAAGTATTAATTGCTGCCAGCCTGAACTAGGGTAAACCTGTGTTTCAGGTTCATTATGAAGATACTGCGAGCACAAATTGTACTTAGCTGTGACGTCACAAGCCCCCACTCCTGAACTTTAAAGCGGTTTGTCTTTGTATTTCTTTATTGATTTGATAAAAGAAAAAATAAGTGTCTATTATATTTTGATTATCTAAATGGCGGACTTAATAAATTTTGACTTTTCATATCTAGTCATCCACCCTATTGGAGAGGCCTTTGTCCAGCAATGGACTGCTATAGGCTGATGATGATGGTGAAAGCAGGTTAAACAAAGACCCGACAATTTGGTCCTTTTTTAATTTAATTTATTTATCATCATCTCCCGAGCCTTTTCCCAACTATGTTGGGGTTGGCTACCAGTCTTACCGGATTCAGCTGAATACCGTATTTTACATGGAGCGATTGCCTATCTGACCTCCACAACCCATTTTCCACAACAATTTAATTTATTTACTATCAAATAAATATTACGTTGTATGGACTTTATACATAATATTATATTAATGCTAGCGTCCTTGAAGGCTTCCAGAAATTTCTAGTGATTGTTTCTGTACTAAGGCAGCCCTTACTTCAAGGTTAATGAGTACTACGTTCACATTAATACACATTACGTTCTCAGAATCGATCGAGTAGGTTATATTGTATTCACAAATTACTTCAGAGGTTTCGCTATACTATTAAGATTTCAAATGAACACTTGACAATGTACCTTAAAAATTTAAGGCTTTCATTAACATTTTTTTTTCCATTCAATTCAACTATAATTTGTAGCGAGCTAAAATAGAAAAAATCTCGAAACTTCTTTTTAATAATTCGTTTAAATCTCTATTATTAGCCTTATCTAACTATAAATTCGCAATACCCATGACTTAATATATTATGTGTAATTATAAGAAATATAACCACGGTCATTACACACCGTTTGATTAGGTACGAATAGTTGTCATGCGGAATTTGTATACTGTATGAGTTTGTGAGCCTTTATAATACTTACGTACACATTATATTACCTTGTAGTAGTCATACATTACATAAAGCGGCGCAAATTATTACATATGACTAGGGGTGTGTCGTTTCAAAATCGTTGAGAAATAATGGGTTAGAGCTGTAACTGAAATTATAAGTTATTAAATATTCTTGCATATTTTGATTAAGCAGTTGGAAATTATGTTTAACTATATTCTTTTTGCTATTTAAAATAGAAGATTCAACTATCTATCCATGGTTCTTTAATTAATTTACAGACATCCTACAAAAAGTATTTTGTAACCACAGCATCTAAGACGAAATGAGAGTGACAAACAAAAATACATCGTATTTGGTCCATTCAGTAAGGAACTACGATGCCACAGACCGTCGGACAGACCTACGCGTGAAACTTATAGAACCCCTTGTTTTCACGGCACCAAACTTGTCTAGTGTTTACGACGGAGCTCGTAAACACTAGACCAGTTTGGTACGTGAATGCAGATGCTTACTTTACTACTTAGTTTACGGGGAAGTCCTGCAGACGTGTTGTTGTTATAAAACAAATATTACTGTTTTGTATTAAGTTACAACGGATTCGTTATCTGTCAGTAGTGAAGTGATCTCCTACGCACGCGATAAGTGGGCGATTGTAACACAAACAAACAGTGCGGATTCAGGTGGACTCGTGTTGTTTCAGTACTAGGAAGACAGTAATAGGTAGTACTATACCATCGAGCTATTGACCTGAAGTGCAGGCGGGAAAGGGATAAAAACCGATACTAGAATCCAAAATTTATTCCATCTATCGTCTATAATCAAACAAGGTTTCGTGAAAGCGGGTAGTAGGTATAGTGTGATACCAACTTGATGGCGGCTCAACTCGAGGCGAGTCGCAGTAACAACCTCATGCGCGAGCGGGGGTGCGGGGGTGCGGGGTGAGGTACTGTGCAGCGTGTAGCGTTTTTCACAGCCGCGCCGTCAAGAAGTTTGAATCGCATCATACTATCATTTTTTTTTAACTGCCGCAGTTAGCCTCATAGAGGCTTTCACTGCTTTACTGGACTAAGTTGGCGAGACACTAATACTGAATACTTATATTGAAAATGGAAATAAAAGCTTAAACTCCATAAAATACTTTTTAACATACTTAGATGAGCGAGTCCTTCAGAAATGTTTTCGTCTGATTGAAATTATTATTTGTAACACCTAGATAATATTATTGCTTCCCTAGTATTATAATTACAACTGGAATACATCCAAGAGGTTAATATATTGTAGGTTATAAGTGATTCAGCTGTTAATTATGATGGTTCGTCGTAAAAAGATAACATCTTGGTACAAATTAGGGTTTAGTCTAGGAATGACTGATTCGCGAAATGACTACATGGTCTATAATTGACCAATTCTTGAAATGTACAATTCTTGAAATGACTGATTCTACAAATGACTGATTCTATAAAAGACCGATTCTTTTAAAGACCGATTCTTTTAAAGACCGATTCTATAAATGACCGATTCTTCAAATGACTGATTTTTCAATTCTATGAATGTGTGTGAATATCGTAAATAAAATGCTATGTTAGGGTTAGCAATGCATTGATAACAGCAACTTCGTAGAAGCATTTGTTTTTTTTTAAATTTTATACCATAATTTTTTATTATTTCGAACAATCTATTAGGTAACTATAGTAGTATGCATGAATTGATAATTGATTTTATGACTTTTTGATAACTGTTGATTTTTTTTAAAGAATAAATGTTTACTTTTGGTCTACAACATGTAGTACGTTACATTATAACCACATATTCCTCAGTGATTTTTTTTTCTTAGTTTTTGATAATCGATAGTTTTAATTTTATGACTTTTTGTTAATTGTTGATTTTTTTAAAGGAAACCGAATAAATGTTTACTTTTGAACTACAAAATGTAGTACGTGACATTATGCAAGTTATTTTTTGGGACATGATACAAGTTATTTTTTGAAACTAGTTGAAATATATAATTTGCCAACCCTTACATAGCATTTTATTTACGATATTCACGCACATTCATAGAATTGAAAAATCAGTCATTTGAAGAATCGGTCATTTATAGAATCGGTCTTTAAAAGAATCGGTCTTTTATAGAATCAGTCATTTGTAGAATCAGTCATTTAAAGAATTGTACATTTCAAGAATTGGTCAATTATAGACCATGTAGTCATTTCGCGAATCAGTCATTCCTAGACTAAACCCAAATTAGAACAGGGTACCTATACCATTCCATCTAAAAGGAGATATTATAAATTATTATGCAACAGCATTCGTATACCAAATGAAGTATACTTAGATAAAATCCCCTCTATAAAACATCACACGACCTCGCAAAGAAAACCGCCCTAGGTGTTCCTTCTACATAGAAATACCAGCTTTGAATATAAAAATAATTGTATTAATTTCTTCAAATGGCACACCATAACAATAGAAAAGAGGGTATTACTAGAATATTCGCGAAGAAAACACCTGTACCCTGTGTGAATTATCGAAATGATATAAATGTTGACATGTACTTTGGAAGCGAATATTTTGTAAACAATGTTTACCTATATTAAGCCTACAGTAACTACGTGTTGCCAAAAAATGTATACGTTAGGTACTAAGACTTTGAAAAATACTAGCATCTAGGATTAGACACATAAACCGACAATTTAGAATAAGCAAAATAATTAACATGAGTGCTGAGCGGAACATCAACTTGTTTCATTTCCTATTACGCGAATAAAAACAACATATCGGACCAACAAAAAAAGTCTATCATATTTATTAGACACTTTTTCCTCAATCATAAATATTCATGAAGTTGAATAGACCGCATTCTAAATTAATGCCACTGCATCTTAACCATGGTTCAGAGAGTTCTGTTAAAAATGTTGATACCGTTAACTGTAAGATGGGAATAACATTAACCGTCCGCTATTCGTAAGAAACTATTTACATATCAGTTTAAAATGATCTCTTCGGTTTAACTATTTCCTCAAATCACCAATACAGGAAGGCCTAAGATATGTATCAACTTGTTTTACAATATCAGTCCGTAACTATTAATAAATGCGGACAACATCACATACATTGTTCTAAACCCAAAGTAAGTAGCTAAAGCACTTGTGTTATGGAATTCAGATACAACGAAGGTACCACAAACACCCAGACCCGAGACAATGTAGGAATGTGGTTTTCTACATTGACCCGTCCGGGGATCGAACCCGGGACCTCAGAGCTAGCGACACCTTGAAACCGGTGCGTACGCCACTCGACCACGGAGGTCGCCACATGTATTCGACATGTAAAATCAATTACATACCTACTTACAAAAACAAGGATTCAACATTTATTACTAAGATTTCTTAATAAAAACGTAATATATATCTCCATTAGGGCTTAACATAAAGAAAATGTAGTGTTAAAAAAAAAACACAAGAAGTCAAAAGTCACACTCGCTAGCAGCTTGAAACTGAAACCAGAGACGGGAATTACATCAGTTTACTATAGTAGGTACTACAGTAGTTTATTTATGTCAAAAACAGTAGATGGAGTATTAGTAGGCGCTGTGCAAATTTGATAATATTAAAACTGGTATGTACATGTATATTATGGAACAATTATCAAACATAAAATATAAACAAGAATTCTGAGAATCCAATTCAGGTTAAAGATTACTACAATATAAAAACATTGTTTATTTAGGAAAGAAACTCGTGACTTATCTTACTGAAAAATAAACAGAAGCACGAATATAATATTTAACTTTGATAACACGAAAATCAATGAAATGTTGTGCAAAAACGAAATTGCGTGTTTCGTATTAAAGGCTATTTCAGGACTGTTGAATAAGTTCATAAGTTTCATGAAAATGTCGCTCAATAAGCCTGAAGTCTTGTTTCATAACTTAAACATATTAGAAAACTTTTGAAGGTCTATTTACGTCCTGTCCTATCGCATTCCACTTGTTCGTTTAATCTTCCATCTAGAAAATGCAAGCCTTTTATAAAAGTTTACGTGACCTTATATCCTAAGCTTATATCTCGGTACAGATAAAATCAAACTAGACACAGTACCAAGGAAGATTTACATGTTGTTTGCTCTGGTTCTACAAGCTGAACAGAATTCAAATAGCCTGTTCTGAATTCAGACATAATACGACACGCAGTTAGGTATCCAGACATACATATGTAGGTATAATACATATAGATGGTACATCCATGTGGAATTGCAATCGAGTCGCAAGGCATACTTCGGCTTCACTATTCTTGGTATGAATCCGCATCTGTATCGCACGTGGAAATGTCGCTGTATACTTCAATCCGTCTATCTACCATACCCAGCCAAGAACAACTTGCAAAACTTATAAACGAAGATTGATGATAGAAAATGGAACCATAATATGCTTCAGAATCAGTTATCTACTATTAAAACACCTGGGAAACTAAAATGTGAATTTCCGACGTTTTGACAAGGGCGTGAGATCTGAGAAAACTGTCTTCTAAAAATGAATAATGAACCTTTCACACAGATTCAGTTACGGCCTAGGGACGTACATTTACGACGTTTGATATGGGTCTGACGTATAACAAATAGGCAACGTCATAGTACTCTACAGTAAGGATTCTTTGACGCGAAAATGACTGAAGATGACTATAAAGGTAGGCTGTTAAAAGGCAAAACGTTACTGTGGTTAACTACGCTACTACCATCAACTCGGAAAGGAGAAATTTCGAAATTACAGTGTTGATGTGCTAGAACAGTCCAATGTGCTGTAAAATTGTCCAAAGTTTTAATTTATAGCGTAGACTAGTTGTGGCCTTTATAAAACAAACAACGTGTAAACGACAGACGTTCGTGTAAGCAAGCCTTTCAATGGTAATGCATTTGTAATATCGTTATTGCAAAACCATTGTGTTAGTGCATTTTGATATACATAAATAATATTCGTCTTGGCATAATATGAGTTTTGTACCAAAATTTAATGGCACCTATGGTGTAAAATAACAGTGTTTTTATCCACATCAGATGAAACGAAATCAATTGAATTGCCCTTATTTTTTACTATATTTACAACAACAAAGCGATTACTATATAACTGCTTTAAGTAAAGGGATAAAAGGAACAGATCCTGATGTTGATGACAGAGCACTAGACGTAACGCTATAAAAGCATCTTCGTGTCCTTAAGCCTAAAATAATAAAGGAAAACTATGAACTTATATCTACCCACAAGGTGGACCATGTTGGTGTAGGCCTTATTCAACTATCATTCTAAACGTAACCGTCCATTGTGTATCTATTGCAAATTACTTAAGAGTGCGATAGCTTGATTCGCTACAAGGTCAAGGTTGATCGCGCCGCTTGCGCACGATTCATATACGAAAGCAAAAAAATATTGTTGTCTCTTTCTCACACGCACTCTGAAAATATGAATAAGCAAGAGATAGAAAACGGATAGTCGAAAGCAAACGCCTAGAAGATCCATCACAAGACTTCAGAGGCGTCCGCATTCCGAGTCTGAAAATAAATCATTAACTAAATTAGATCTGGTACAGTGATACATCATCCTGTGACAAGACTGAATTTACTAATTGTGATTTAAGCAACTTTGCTAAGTATTAGCAGAAGAAAACATCCTAATTTTATTATATTGTAAAAGTTTCTCCAGAAACAAGATTTATTGTCTTATATTATATTGTAGCATGATAGACAGCTGTGATGATCGGTTTGAAATTGAACGATAACAGTTTCAAATTGATACGCCTACCTTTTATCACAATAAATGTCGAAGTTGAATTCAAGGTTAGGTTGTACATTACATAACACCTACAGTTAAAAAACTATATTGTAGTAAATGTAGTAATACGTACTGCGACCTTGAACCTGCCCTTACATAAGCAAAATGTTGTAGTTTTTCATTTACTAGTTATGTCATATATTATAGGTTATAAAAATACGCACAAAAACAATAACACGTGTATTTTTGCTGATCAAAATTTAATGATCAACAAGACTAAGTATGTAGCCGGAATTCCAAAAATAGATAACATCAATACTTTTTTCTACCGGTGAGCCAACGTATGACCTTTTTGTGTATACGTTAGACCACGTGCGACCTGTTACCGTGCCGCCTCGTGCGCTTGCGCAATCACACGAGTGACAGATTGTGCGACCAGTTTTATTGGCGAAGCATCTCACACCAGATTGAATGATTAAGATGTAATTTAACATGCGACGATGCGACTGTCGAGATGTCCTATTCATGAATTTAAGTTACTCAAACAGAAATTACAAGGCAAATGCAAGCGCTAGTGTCAAATATTAATCGATAAGACGTGCTATATTTGTGACTATTAAAATTTAACCCCAGTATACCAATGTTCAAAACAACACTGATTTAAGTTTACAGCTAATAATATACATATTATTATCTATTTATAATTAAATAATTCAGATATGAAATAATCAAAACATCAGTAAATGCGTGATTATCATACATTCTGGTAACTTATTGACAACATATTATAATCAAAGATATAAAGAATCCCACCTTATAATGTAAAAAATACGAATAAGAAACCAGTGATTGTGTTTTGCCAAGAAATCATTCAATAATAGGTTTTTTATTAGAATTGCAGTTGTTTCCTTATAGCAGTAACGTATACGGAAGTTCGCAGGACAGAAAACCTTACGTCCGCAAAAAATACGTTTCAAGCTAGTGATTAACAGTAATTTCAAATACCGCTAAACGTTACCTGAAAATATTATAAATTTATGGATGAAACTAGCCCAACCCTTAATTATACATACAAGTAGATATTGAAAGCATAAGATGATGTATTTACTTTTACTTAAGGTAGTCAAATGCGTGCAAATGAAAAAAAGACTGACACAAAAACAGAAATAAATGCAGGGCTTAATAGCTATAGGTCCAAGACCTTTCCTTGGGGAATCCTTAGGTCAAAATATATTCGAACTTTATTTTAACTAGACTTTTTTATTCAAAATCTAAGTAAAATAAGAAAGAATAAAGCAAGGATTCTATTTTTACTTATATTATACTTGCTAATTTAAGGCTATATGTTTTATTTAAGGTCTTTAGCGTGCTCTAACCATTCAAATGTCTATCTTAAGTCTAGTTCTTCCCTACACGCTATTATCATCTGTTAGTTAATTTTATAACATAGGTAAGTTTATTATAGCTAGCGTGTTAACATAGGCTAATGTTATCAAAACATAACTAGGTGGCACTAGATACACTGTCACGTTTCATGTCTTAAGCGTCTAATTAATTAATGTAGTTGACACGTATAGGTATTGTTAATTGAAATACTGATTCATCATTTAAAAAAAAGTTTATTAATAATAAATCCGTTCAATTTAATTCTACAGATGTACTTTATAAATTTTCTTCTACAAAATTTATTTAATGGCATTTTCTTATTTGAACTAAAATTAAATATATCTATCGTCTGGATGACAGTGTCTAGGAGACTTCCATAAATAAAAATACCAATAAATAGATAGAACAGAATAAATAATATCCCACCAAAAACATTCAATGTAAAAAAAAGCCAAGTCTCTCTATGCAATTCTTCCATCGTAAAAAGTTTTGAGATCGCATAGGAGCCAAGTCCTGTTCAACTTAATTTGTAATAATAAATCAATATTTTGTGACTATGTCAATAGTTTTGTTTACATTACAATAACAGTGACTTGGCCATGAGCACAAGTTAAAGGTCGTTTGCTCCTTGTAATTACGTGCTAATACCGTTGAATTTATATATTATATATATTATGGACATGATTTTGTAACTGATTGGAATTTGAGATCACTATGGACTAAACATGCGCCATAGTGCATGTGCAGTTCACTGATCTTGGATGATACCGACTGTCGGTTAAGGTGTCCTGATATTATTTATTATTTACTTGCAACTCCTCCAAATATGCCGTTTTATATTTGTATCTTATTGTGCTCATGGCCAAGTCACTATTATTGTAATGTAAACAAAACTATTGACATAGTCACAAAATATTGATTTATTATTATAAATTAAGTTGAACAGGACTTGGCTCCTATGCGATCTCAAAACTTTTTACGATGGAAGAATTGCATAGAGAGACTTGGCTTTTTTTTACATTGAATGTTTTTGGTGGGATCTCATTTATTTTTTGTAGGTCTCTTTCTTTTCTTTTTATAAATAAACAAAATTGCTATAAAAAATATTTGCTTTTTGTACATAAACAAAGAACAAAGTTAACAATGCAGTCAAAATTCATACACCATGTTCTTGTAAAACCGCAAATATAAATTTGTTTCATATTATTTACTAAGGTATATAATTTATTACCGTTTTTATAATTTTCCCTTTACATGTAGCTAAAAACCTATCTTGGTGCCAAATTTGAAGGTTCTAAGTTTGCTAGAAGTACCTTAGATTTTTGATGATCGGTCAGTGAGTGAGTCAGTGAGTGACAAAATGGTGTAACTTTGATCGCTCATAACTCGTATACTATTGGTTCAAATGTCATGTAATTTTGAGGCTGAGCTTGTTTTAATACTTACTCTAGGTCATCGAAAACCTAAACTCCTAGCTTTGTCCGTATCGATGATACAGGGGGGGTGAAATAGCTGCGAAACGCTTCGAGAAAAGAATGGTACGGCCGTGCCCGTTTTGCTCGAGACTTGGCTGGGGCACTGCCGTGCCCCCAGATAAACACGTGTGGTATTGGCTTTCACTCATTAACACACCAAGATAAACAGATATTTGTAGCTAATTACTGCGTTATTGACCACACGGAGCGTCTATTTATGTATTAAAATAAGTACTAGTAATACTTGTGCAAAATTACGTAATGTGAAGGAAGCGTTAATTCGTTAGAACAATTATTGGTTTTGTCTTGCGTTGTCTACTGTTTATTGTAGAAATATGATATCACCGTTATTATTGAATACTCTAACGCAAGTTACTGTTTCGCGTAGATAGAATATAATGTTGATTTTAGTTTAAATGGCGGAGTTTGTCCGTCAGTTTAATTTTCAGATGCAGCCATCCTTCCACTAAACCCTTTCTGAGACTATCTCATAAAAAAATTTAATTGGTGCAAATCCCCTAAACCAAGTAGGCATATAAAATTATATAGATTTTTTCTGATAAAAAGTCTTATAATGTCGATATTTGATTACGCAAATAAAGGCATATTAACGGAAGTGTCTCATCGATACACTAATGAAACACACTTATACCCAGAGAGTGCTAATTAAACGCTTCATATTAGGCAAAAGATGATAAAATGACGAATATGAACCGAACCATACTAGTGTAACAAACTTAATTAACATTACATAACGTTTTCGAAATATTGGTAAAGAAAAAAAGTAGGTACGCCCGGTACAAAGTTGAAATACAGTTAAGAAAGCAGTTGATTAGGTAGTAACACGGTAAATTGTATGTACTACTGATGACTAACTTTTCCATTGGTGGCTAAGATATTCAGGTTCTTTAAATAACACAAAGGGGTGGAAGCTGCAAGCACAGTTTGCATTTAGACCAACGAATAATAAAGCAGACAAAAGACTTCCATAAACGGACTTATGAAAAATTTCCCGAGTTTCAAAGGTTTCACTAAAAGCGAGTTCAGAAGTTATATTTTATTACGCCACCATCAAAGTTACCGTTACCTTCTTGTTTCACTGATGTAATATCACAGTTAGCGATCCGGAAAAAGGGCCATTTATGTAACAAGTGTAACGGACGTTTTGGGAACAAAACCAGTTGCCTGCGGTGTTAAGTAGAGACTTTTAAAACTTACCTAAATGGCTGGATGCGGTGAACGGAATTGAGAAACGTATGCTCAGTTTAGACCTTTCAAAGGTTAATTAAAGTGAAAACCAATACGTATATATCTTTATATAATTAAACGAAAATGGGAGAACAAAGATAAAATCTATGATCAAGGTACGGGCAAAACAGTTTCACAATATTTTTGACTCTACTCCTATGTAAATCCAAGTAAAGCCTTGTCTCATCTTACAGAATAATCTAAAAAACGAAAACAACATATTTCGTACGTCACACATTACCTTCAGAATGTAGGTCAAATACTTATCAATAAAAACCGTACTATAATATCAGCTAAATAGATAACATCGGCAGAAAGGAAGCGAGAGACTCCAGTGAGCTTGGCTTTTTTGGGCTCAGTATACATGTTGTTTGTTGTTGTGGTCCTAAGGCACCCCGCTGGTGCAGAGGGCCCCAACAAGTTTTCTCCAAGCCGGCCGGTCCCGCGCGATTCTTCGAGCGTCTTCCCATTTGAGTTCTTCCTTCCTGAGCTCCTTGTCCACCGATCTCCTCCACGTGTGTACTGGCCGTCCGCGTCTTCGCCTGTCCTCCGGTTGCCACTCAAAGGCGATTTCAGCAGCATTACCATCTTCCCTACGGAGAGTGTGGCCAATCCACTTCCATTTCCGCTGAGGAATTTCGTGAATTTCAAAATTGGAGTTTGATGGCATATAGACCACAACTCTTTATTCGAGATGGTTTTAGGCCAGAAGATACGAAGGATGGATCGAAGTGACTTATTCACGAAGACCTATAGCTTACTCGTTAAGCCTTTCGTAACTCTCCAGGTTTCACAGCCATAGAGAAGCACCGACTTTACGATGGACTCGAAAAGGGAGAGTTTAATGCGCCTGGTGAGAACATTGGATTGCCACACTGGTCTAAGTTGCATACGCTGCTTTGGCTTTTTTAATACGAGCTTCAATGTCCTCATCTGAGCCTCCTGTGCTTGTCATGATGCTTCCGAGGTAAGTGAAAGTGTTCCAATACATGATACATATAGAAAAATATTTTTTGCACATTTTGATATATATTATGGCATAAAAACTAGACTTACAACTTATAATTATTACTTATAAGGCCAGACGCCGGCGCAGAATACAGAAAATTCTGAAAACTCGAAGCTCCGACATCAAAAAAGCTATTTTTAAAAACAAAGCAAAAAATTATCATCACTTAATTGCCGTAATGATAGCACTTGGCAATGAGGCAGTATATAGTAGACAGGGTTTTCGAAAACAAACTTGCACTTTGACGCAGTAGGTATTTTAATTCCAACTAAATAGTAACCGAATTATCGTTGCAATTCTTATTTTAAAACATTTCAGGTCCCGTGCATGCAGTTGCTACCACATTATAACAAATAAAGTATAAATATAGTCCGACCTATTTCTTCGGTCAACGACATTTCATTCATGTTGGACCTAAATTGCTTATCTTATCATTGGCTTCCCTTTTATGTTTAATTAGATACAAGTGATACAAGATAGCACTTTGTAGGGCCTTCATTGTGTAGGTAACTTGTATTCGTGTTCAAATTATTCATGAGTACATTGTTAATTGGTAATCTATTGTTTGTCCAGGTGTTTCGAGGTCAACCGAATTACAAGAATTATGCAATTCTAAGTACCAAGGTAAATAAAGTAGACAAAATCTAACAATAACATGTCCCTATAACACCGTGGATCTGGAATTTGCAATAGTTAAGTAAGAAACATGTTACTGTATATATGCATGCAAGGTAAGGTAGAGTTTTATTTTTGCAAAACAACACTAGCTAAATGTTCAATTTTTAGTTCAATCGTATTCGATAGTAAAGAACAAAGAACACAATTCGCTTGCCAAGTGCGGTGATTAATTGATTATGACAATAATGTTGTTTAATGAGGTTCTAGGTAAGGACGATTACTGAATTATAATGAGGATTAGAAAATGAATGTTGTATTTATGTCTCACTGTAATTATTTGTAATGTCTTAACTGCGAGCGAGTCTTATTTAGAGCAAAGGCATTAACTGCTATTATTGAGCACACTTCAATTAAAGATAATTAAAGAGAACTGTTTTGTTTTAACGTGTCATGTTTTTTTTCTGTATTTATTGACATCATTTGTTGTGTTTGTCGAAATCAAAGCTGTGACATCTTTTCGGGTGTGTGATTTATATATTTCTGTAGCGGACATTATTCGAAGTTCGTAGAATTGTAGCTTGTCATTAAAGTGGTAAACTTTTACAACCCCAAGAACAATTATCTAATTAAAAAGTAGTAATTAAAAATACAATTAATTGTGTTTGACAAACGTCAAGCCTCTGTCTTAACAACCTACCTACTGATACAATCTAGGAAACCTAGGAACTTTTCCCACGAGCTAAAATATCGCAGGCACGTTTGGAATTTGATTATTTCTAAGTAAATGCAGTTATGAAGTAGGTACATGTATACTCAAACCAAATATTTGTTGTTAGCTAAAATAAATATTTGTTGCTTACAAAGATCAAACTCGCCTCCCCAAGCATGTCGGCGTTTTATAAACTTACAAGACGTGTCATTAACAGCATATACATTAAGCTACAGTTTCTAACTTTTCAAGTCTCAGTGGACGGTAGTAAGAATGATAAACGCCACAATTATATAAACATTCACGACTTTCCAAGTATCAGCTTTCCAGTCATAACTATCAACTCGCTTGCGCACATTTCAAACAAAGATAGCTTCTTTATAACAAAAAGACGAGCGCGTTTATTAATTATGCTAATTATAAAATTTCCGGAGTCAATGACCATCGAAAACATGGTCAGGTGTCAATTCGGTGTAAACTAGTTAGCTCATCATTTGGGCGGCGCGTGCGCATGTGAGTCTGTAAACAGAGCGGAGTGCGCGGGCGCCGCTCTGACCCCCGATACTGGTGCTGCGATAACACCGAGATAACAAGAGGCTCGAGGCTGAGGGTCGAGTGTCGCTCCACTCACAAGTCACAACGCGTCTTATTTAAATCGACATCAAACACTACAATTGTTAGCTATAACTATTTTATACCAAACAGGTTTACATAACCTGCGAAGCAACTAGCTACGTTTTCAAAGCGGTTCGGTCACCGAGCAGTCTAAATAATATTAGGACAAACACGTGATATTTTTAGAATATTTACGATCTTATTGATGATATTTTTTGTTATTAATTGTGATAGTAACCAGTTGAGACCCGACCCTTCTCTGTAGACGAGGTGAGAGGTCGAGGCTGTACAAAAATATTTTAATATATTGGGTAACACACCTTATGAACTACGTGATTGATATGCTCATTAATTTAGCTATATTTAGTTTAAATTTATCAACAAAATTTAGTAATTAGGGCACTAGTTTAGCAATTTGATTAGGATTTAGTTATTAGTTACTGAAGGTTCTTAATTAGATCTTTCATACTTAATTGTGACATAGCTCGAACGATTATTAAGAGTAGCGTAGAAAAAATAAGAATTTAACAATTATACAATATTCATAATTTAATCTCGTTTCCATTAAATGAAATAGCTAGAATGTTTTTACAGTACATTTACCGCCCCAAAAAAACACAATGTGATCTGAATCTGAAAGTTTTTTATGTAAATAAATAGGACATAGACCTTATCTCATAATGCGTAGTAACGTAAAAATATTTGTTGGTCCTTGGTAGAAAGGTTACAACAAGACGAAAAAAAAACAAACATATTATTTACTTTGTACAATTTTCACGAATATCAATCGCTTTCGGAGCCCATTATAAAATCGTTTCTCGAAATAATTCCTTTGATGTTGTAATTATAGTAATAATATTGATGGTTATATAAACCCGTCAAATAAATATACCTATTTAAAGTTATTGCGTCCATCGATATAATTATACTGTTTGTTTGTGCACGGATCTGAATCGGATTGGTCCTTAACATCAATGGATATAAATCTGGATGGCGTATATTGGATCTGGGGCTATCTACGCAAATCGCAGATACTATTTTGCAACCCGTTTATTTTGAATTGCTTTATTTATGAATGGTCAGTCACTCGTGATTGCTCAGTAATCCCAGTTAACGGTTTTCTGATGTCACCAGCATTTCCTTTCAAACTACCTTCTCTATAAGACCGGTGAAACAGGGCTCGTATTAAACTTTTGAAAAAAATTACTGAGAACAATGTCTGACGTCTGAGTCTGCCTTTAAACTGTAAACAAAACCAAAGCTGATATGACGACCCTACACTATCAGGCGGACAATTGAGTAGGCCATCCAATTGTTTACTCTATAGACATAAAGAATAAAAACATTGCGAACCAGACGCTAACGTGTAAATATTTAGAAAGATATCCGGTTTGTCATCATGCATGTGTGTCGTGTTTGTGAAACGTCATTCGGGTGACATGTTCAAATTGTTCAAGGTTTAAATAGCGTCCATCTAGCAGGACAACTAGATAATGTGTGAGCCGTTATCACCGCGACGGCGGATGTTACGCAACTATTTGTAAACATGCTTTTTATTGCAGCACTATAAATCTATAGACATAAGACAAGGCTATGCAATATACTTATTTATGCAGTTCTATAAAGACATGGAATAGGAAATCGTGTCTTATCAGCCGTTCTAACTTTAGAATTTTATTGTTTTGAAGTTTAATTAAAAAGTGTGATTATAAAAGATAAATTAATTTGCGCTTTAACAGTATTGAGGCGCTTTTCACGTGTTTAACGTGGGTTGGTGAATGGTGTAGCACTACTAGTACTAGTTAGTCCGTAGTAAGTAGGTACTTATATTAAGTACTAGCTGTGCCTGCGACTTCGTTCGCGTGGATGACGAAACTTATCAATGATTTTTTAACCCTTTTCAGGGATAAAAACTACCCAGTGTGGTGGCCAGGATAATAAAGAAGTTTTTGCGTGATACCTGAACAAACAGACAGACACAGACAAAAAAAAATTTTTTAACACTTTTGGGTTCGGTGTCTGTCTAGTAACACCCCCCGCCATTTATTTTTTTGATATTTTCAATGTACAGAATTTACAGATTTATTATAATTAGTATAGATTAGTTGTACTAATTTTGTTAGTCGTGTGGTTGCGTATTTCAGTTGACAGTATAAAAAGCTACAAAATTAAAAGCGTCATGGATGGTAAAGATAAAACGTAGGATAAATCAATGGTCTTATAGTAATTTTAGATTATTATTATTATTATTAAATGTTTATGTTTTATAAGTAAAAATGATAAAATTAATTTTAGAGTCTGAAAACCTTTCAGTACAAGATAGCTATCACCATATTAGTTGATTATAAAATGTTACTATCTCTATACCTAATAATATCGATACGATATAATGTTGATTTTATCAGTACGTGCGTAAAATTGTAAACAAAGTTATAAAAATATCTGTGTTTAGGTAGATGTTAGAGTTTCGTACCTGATAATATTAAGTATACAATAGGTACTATTCTGGTTGAAAACATTTTCACATTCGGTAATTAAGAAGAGTCGAGGTATTATTAATTGCGGTTCCTAATAGATTAAATAAAATGTTCCCTAAATAATTATGATCCGGGTTTAATATAGGTCATTAAATAATAAGAATTACTAAGCACTAGGGTTTAAAACTTTAAATATACAAACTTCATAAATAAATATACAAGCTCGACAATTGTGAGTATAATATCTTATACCAAAACTTAGAAAAGGGCATTAATAATGTTGTACTTTTAAACAGAAACAAAAATATTATTTGATTGACACGCCGTCACACGGCTGTATAATTATGTCGTATACATTCAATGGACAAGTTGTATCAAACAAACTGCAGATATTTATCGAGAAAGTAGAAATCGCGTAGTCAAAGGCCGTCAGGTCACTGTACCAACAGCAATATTAAAACTTAAGCACTTATCACACTATCCAATTTGAAGGAACCTACATTGTTTAAAATATAGTGAAATCTCAAGCCGGAATTATATTATTGCGTTGGCATGTGCTGACTTACTGTTTAACTACAGATTTCCTATAAATATTAAATTGGTTAGCGTAATAAGCTCTGTAGGACCTCAAACCCTGTACACGTTTGCGTGTCTATGTCCCTTTAAGCTATGACTACCGCGACGAGGAGTCAACCTTTGAAAATTGTAAGTTTTGTAGGTGTAATAACACCTACCAATTTTCAAAGGTTGACTCCACAGAAAGTTCTATTATGTAAATATAGAAAAAATACTAATTATTAAAAACCTGAATTAATGGAGGTGCCATACCTAATTAATTGTTTAATAATAGTAGGTAAGAATAAATTTTAGTTTTACGTAGGTACGCCTAGTACATTCCCACTTTCAACTTAGAGCCGTTTGCCTCAGAAGTGATGAACATATTCCAGAAACTCGAGAGTCGTTAGTTACGACTACCCCACACATACATGTATAAACATCAAACACTACCTACCTAAGTTACTATAGGTAGGTAGTATCGGTTATAGGAACTACCAAAGTACTTAGGTTGGTATGTAGCGCGGTGAACAAGAATTGATAATATCAAACACTTGTTGCATTTTATGTGTAACCTCTCCCGGTGAAGATTTAGAAAAACATGGCAACAAAGACACGAGACCTAATTTCAAAAATTTGATTACTAAAGGAATAGATACCTACGCACTTAGAAAGATACGAAGTAGCAGATATCAGTTTGATAAAACCATTAAATAATAAACAAAAGCTAAAATGTCGTTGTTATTTTCTAGTTTTGTTTTCTTTGTAACTGTTAGCTTAATTAGTTATATGATAAGAATTCTGATAAATTCGTGCGTACTGCAGTCAACACCAGCAAATGCACTGTGTGGTTAAACAAAAATGTAGCAGTTAGGAGCTTATTTAAATAATTAGGTTCCTGCAACTGGAAATAACGAAATTGGAATTCGAAAATGATGAATTATATGGTAGTTTTTTTGTGAAGGTAATGAATAAAAAAATATATGTCGGACCTTACCTCTCGCACCATTCCCGTGGCTGACCGGCGCCCCGTTCACTTTGATCGGCCTCCCGTCCGCAGTACATTTTAAAAGCATATTTTCAACAATCCGAACATTCACCTATTACGATCCATCCGATACAGTCAAAACAAAAAACTTTGTAATCAAGAAAACAAAAACACGCAATGTATTGGTAGAAGGTATTAGTTTTTTTTTCTTTGGCGCCAAGCGATTGGTTGTCGCGCGTGACGTCAAAAGTCAACTTGAAACCACTCGAAACGACACAAAACCTTTAAACGTTATCTTTCAGTTCAATTTATATAACCCGTAGTATAATTAGTTCACTCAACACGGTTAACACCACTAGCTTATGTATTTATCATTAAATTGCACAAATATTTCGCGTTTCGCTCACTAATGTGGTACACCAACTCGACGCAACAGGCTAGCTGGTTGACTGAAATGAAAACTGCTGCGATTTGCGATACGGACCACGGCTGATACTGTGTTTTGATTGATAGACGAAGAAAAAAATGAATGAAACATGTGTGAAGTTTGTCACGAGAGCGATATTGTTATCTCGCTCTATTTCATGCAGTGACAATACGATTACGTTAATTAGATTTCAATTTAAGCATATTTTTAAAACTTAACCCCTTTTGCTTGATAGTAGTTTTGGTTTTTATGTATTGAGTTTATTCTGAGCCAGAAACCGTGCCGATACAATTTATATTATCAAAATCAACATTTATCAATAGACAGAGATACAAAATATAAACAATGATAAACATTAGTTAGGTTGGTTAGCATGTTTCTTTTCTAATGTTGCCAGTCACTAAAATGTGAGTGACCAATTCATCTTCGTACTTTATGCCGCGCCGGCCATAAAAGTAGTGATAAACTTGCACCACGTACTGGTGGAAATTTATCGCGTATATACGTATCTAACAAAGGCATAATATATGACACCAAAATTTAGCAACAGTGGCTATCAAATTGCTTATTTCAAATTTTATTGAATTATTGATTTGAAAGTTGGAAATTGGAAATTTTGCTTTGCAACTTACGTATTTCGTCAGACGGTGATTATGTTGTTACGTGTATGTTCAGCATTACTGTTATGGGGAGTATTCAGCTTATTTTATGTTTTTTCGTAGTAATAAAGGCTCATTATTTTCTAGGCACCGTAGGCACTTCTTATAAAATCTTCAATATATTGTATATAATTATCCACAACTCATGTAAAATTTATTTTTAATCGTGCCATCGATTCACCTAGTATGTAGTACATCCGTAGTTTATGTTTGAAGTGATTTCTGAAGTTTTATGGCAACACAGGATTTGAATTAAATAAAGCCCCACTGCCACTCAAGTAATTTTTAATTCTTGTCATTCTTGTTGAACGCGCCATTTTGAGAATTTTCAGGTGACGCTACGCTGCGTTATCCTTTTCCTCACTTATTTTAAGTGTAAACAGTAACTATTGCTCCAAATTCATTAAAAAAAATGGGCAAGAAAGATAAAAAAGGAGATGCAACTGACGGATCAAGTGAAGAAGAGTATGTGGTGGAGAAGGTTCTCGACAAACGTACGGTTAAAAACAAGGTAAATCTTTAATAATTCTTCATCGGCGATCAAGCAATGTTGATCACCTTCCAGGTAGGTATTAAAGATTTTGATCGTATTACCGTACTAGTTGGCATTATTAATTAGAAATACATTTATTTCAAGACTAGAACTGTTTTGTTGGGATTGTAATTCAATTTTTAAGTAGTCTGCGGCGTAGCGGTAACCTAATCCCTATATAATATTTATATTCTTTATTTAATATAGGTAAGAAAACCAACGTACAAGCCGATTTATTGGTGTTAATGAAAGCAGCGACACAATTAAACTTCATGAGACAAAATCAATAATAGACAGAACCAGAAAATATAACTAGTAAGAAAAATGACTCTTCACAATTGAGGGAAACTTAGGATATAGCACACACTTTTAATAAAGAAATGAGGAACGAAACAAGTCAAATCTAGCAAACCAGTTAACAACATGAAAGCAGTTTAAATTCCTGGTATTTGATAAAAATAATCATTGCAAATATGATTAAACTTGTTTTTGTTGTATTGATATATCTTCAATACTGCATTAGTAGTTGATCTGGTAAGAGTAGATAGGTTTCCAAATGGCACACTTTTATGTCAACAATTATAATTTAGCTGTTTGATAACAGTGGATGTTGTATAGATGTTGTTGATTGGATGGTAGCAAATTTGCTTGACGGTGGAGCCTTAGATCTTATTGATTTGTGCCATATTATATACTTGATATTGTTATGCCGGAAGCCAGACTGACTTAAACAAGTGAACTGACTGAAGTTGACCTTACAATGATGATACATACACCATGGACAGACTAGAGAAATAAAACACATGGTAGGACCCAAAACTTAACACTGATAACCCATGAGGGCCATAAACCCAGTAGATTAAAAAGAAGTGAACACAGACTGATGACTGGAACCTGGAATAATGTGCTGATTGATTGATAAGAACTGAATCTACACTTCCAATAGCTATATAAATCTAAAATAAGCAAATAGGAAGTAGCCTGGACACATGTTCTGCCCAACTTGAATCTATTTAGACTGGTGTTGTCAAGTAGTGTTATGTATAAGTGGCATAAAACTAGAACATTATTAAACAAATATTTATCTTGTCGGAAATGCATATAAGCACCAGCACAAATATGATGACAGACTCTATAAGTGCATGGCAGAGTGATGATAACCAGACCAATTGGAATTGAACAAACTACATGTAGAACAGCTGTAACGAAAAAGAGAATTCAGTGTGCAAGTGTCTAAAAAAAAATACTAATTAAATGAACGTGCCACAGAATATGGAGTATAGCAAAGTGATAGTTTTAGTGAGAAGTTATTGCCAATAGAAAGTAGCCTGATCATTACTTGTGCTAAGTCACACACACAACCTGAATTGTGAGACTACTACTACTAGACCATGTTGAGAATACCTCAAAGAACATTATGTATTTATAAGTATCTTTTTATATTGACTATACTCAATCATACTCATCTAAAACTGGATGCTGCATTGTAGTTGAAAAATGCTCAGCCTAAGCTGTGGTGGAAATGTTCCATTGATACAACTGTTTTTCGTACCATGCAGGTGCAATATTTGCTGAAGTGGAAAGGCTACAAGGAGGAGGAGAGCACCTGGGAGCCGGTGGAGAACCTGGAGTGTGAGGAACTCATCAGGACTTTTGAAGAAGCCAGAAAGGAGAAAGAGGTCCATATTATATAGTTTTATGTTTTGTTAAGGTTTGCTAATCATTTGAAACACTCCAACTAATAATAATGAAAGAGGCCAAGTGACATAATATCTGATTAACAATTATCAAGAACATAATCATCATTCTGTAGTTGAAATAGTACCATGAAGAGGTGTTGTATGCGTGATAGGTGGATTGTCATTTGTTCTTCCATTGCTTAGTCATACCCATTCCATGTCATAAATTCCTTAGTTCCTAAGGCAAATATCTATTATTATAAAAGCTCATGTGTAGTGCGTTAACTGTGCAAAATGCATGCTTTTTATTTTTTTTTAATAATAAGCTTTCATTGTTGTTGCGTCATTAGTCGCCATTTTTATAGAAAATATTTCGTCTTACATCATTAATGTGTGTGTTAGTATAGTATAATGGTTTCTAGACATATTGACATCATCATCTGCCTTGCCTTGTCCCAACTATATACATATATATATATATACTGTTGGGGTCGGCTTCCAGTCTTAATGGATTCAGCTGAATACTGTATTTTACATTGAGCGACTGCCTGTCTGACCTCCACAACCCATTTTACTGGGCAAAAACAGTATCCCATAGTAAGACTGGTTGTCAGAATTGACTTAACTGCCAAAGATCATCGTATGACAGTCATATTGACATAGTGTATAAATAATGTAAAGTACCTACCTAGTAATGTAAATGGCATTGACTGAAATGGTATTTGTTTACAAACATTATCATTATCACAGTTTTATCATAAGTTATCTCTCATATTGTTTTTATATGAAAGAGATATTTACCTGGTGTAAGTTTTAAATTTATCAACATTAGGATCATTCTGTAAATATTTTTAACATAGACATAGTCCCACTTAGCTTTTGCATGCGCTTTTCCCGCAATAACATTTAATTTGAATATAAAACATGTCTGATGGATGATACTAACCAATAAATAATCATGCCAAAGAAATATTTTTGAAATAGTATAATGTAAATATTAGTAAGAATAAAAAGCAATCATCTGGTCATTCCAGCATAATGCATAAACCATCAAAATCATAACTTACAACAAATAAATAATTTAAGTTTGTGTGTCTGTTTGAAGTTGTTAATTTATCATTCTGAAGCAATTTCATTTCATTGCCATAGCTTATCGATTAACCCTACAGCAGAATGAACACAACCCCTTATTTACAAAGTTTACTTTTCCTCAGAAAGCCAAGAAGCCGGAAGACAGGGGCAAGAAGCGCGTGCGCGAGTCGAGCGAGGAGACGACGTCGTCCGGACGCAAGGGCCGCGGCGCCAGCGTGTCCTCCGCCGATGACCACAAGGACGCCAAGCGCGAGCGCAAGGACGACAAGGCCAAGTCCGGCTTCGATAAGGGACTTAAAGCTGAGAAGATTATAGGTAACATTATAGCATTACTGGCGTTGGCACTTTACAGGCAGAGCATGAGAAAGCAACGGGGAGGCGTATAACGCATTCCTTGACTTGAAACAGTAACCACGCATTAGCACGCCAGTATTGTGCCACCTCTGGGTTTGTGTAGATAGTTTAAATTGATCTAGTACCTGTCAAAAGCCCTAAGTGCCATATAAATTTTTGATTACACATTATGATTGAAACAGCATGTTCATCTCTTGGGTATGCTAGGACTTTCTTTTAATTACACTACTCCACACAAAGACAGCAAGACTGGTTAAATGTTTTAAATTAAACAACATGAGTATGTAAAGTCATTGTTGTATGTTTTTTTCAGGTGCATCGGATGCGACGGGCGAACTTATGTTCTTGGTGAAATGGGCTGACTCTGATGAGGCTGAGCTGGTTCCTGCCAAGGTGGCTAACTTAAGGTGCCCACAGCAGGTAATTACAAAATAAAATTGTTTTAATCAGTGCCATGTTAGTTCAAATTAAAATTACAAAATATAATTCATCTGTAATGTGCGTACTTAAATAGAGATGATGACAGGGTTTGAAAAGTTTATTTAGTTGTTGTCGCAATAAAGAACATCATCATCATCATAAGTGGATTAAAGTTCAGGACTGGAAGCTTGCTATGCCATAACATGGTGCAAAATGTCCTGAGTTTCGACATTATAACAAATCAATGTATTGTAATATATTTTACATAAAACATTTAAAACACTTACACTTTTTCATTGATCTACTTGATGGACATAAATGAACATTATTGTTACCTTATTTTCAGGTGATCGCATTTTACGAGGAGAGGCTTACCTGGCACACGCCGGCGGAGACTGAGTGATATACGATGTACCGTGGCTTGCCCAGCATCAAATATGGCGGGGACTACTTCTACGACAGAGCCACGGAGATCCGCCAGCGGCAGCGCCAGCTATAAGTCGCTAGGGGTAGCCAACAACGAACCTTACAATGTTGCCATACTTCGCATGTTTATATTTGGTAGCTACAATAATGTGAAGTGGGAAAACTCAGTGGTCTAAGTTTGTTTTGGTTTAATACTTCAGTGGATACTATCCGCGAGTAGTCGTAAGTGCTGTAATATTGCCAGACGATGTAGCGTTGGTAAATAAGTTTAACTTTATATAATTCTATAGCAAAATTGTTTAATCTTTCCATTATTACGTTTTTCGTGTTTTGATGTACTAATTGTAGGTGAGCGTAATTCATACATACACTAGCTGCACTTAAGATTTAGCAGCATAGCTTACTTATTAAGTAAGATGAAGACACTCAAAATGTATCAATTTGAAATATAGTTTGACTCCAAAGAGTTCAAAGTTGAATAGTTAATTAATTTCATATTTAAGCTTGTGCCCTAAGTCCAGCGCAAGTTCTCTGCGTTTACAAAGACGAATATTTATCTCATGTAATATTATTTTTTATTGTATGACAGATGATTAATATATTATCTATGAATCTATTTCATTCTTTTCGTCGCACTGTGTTCCAATATTTGAAATCAAACAGACCAAGAAATGGTTCTTCTAATTCAGTTTGTAAGCGTTGACGTAAACTTAAACATTTGCATGTATTTTAATGCGTACAAAAATTGTATAACATGTAGTTTTGACAAACAGTTAGCTACAAGTTAATTATATCTTGCAATATTCTTTAACTCTGTCAACGGATCTGGTATATATGATAAGTTAATGTCACTAGAGACACGTTTAATGCTTATTGTGGAGTTATTATTGTTTTATTGTGATAACGACGCCGTTAAACGTCGATTTAGATAAGTTTAGTCAAATCTGTTTCAATGTCTATTATAGTAAAGCGTAAGTCAACATCATATACTAGTGTAAGGCAATATGATATTAAAACGTCTGTAAAAGTCATCTGGTAAATTAAAATAAATATTTAAAATTTACAAGAAAAAATAAAAATGATT
This sequence comes from Autographa pulchrina, assembly GCA_905475315.1. Taxonomy (NCBI): domain Eukaryota; kingdom Metazoa; phylum Arthropoda; class Insecta; order Lepidoptera; family Noctuidae; genus Autographa; species Autographa pulchrina. The sequence goes on along the minus strand of FR997765.1, from coordinate 13,682,548 downwards.
TTAATAGACATGGCTATTGTTGCTAAAACAAGCCGCGTAATTACAAACTAAATAGGAAGTATAAATAATAATATTTGTCAATATTAATTATTAAACTATTTATAAATGTCATTTGGGAATTCATCTGTGATCCCCAAAAGGTTATGTTTTTGTGGTGTTAGGACAAATGTGGACAAAAAGTCCGCGGTGCAATCTAAAACTGCAAAATAAATATAAAGTAAATGAGAATAACAATTAATATAGTTCTCATTCTATTTTCACGTACACAGCGAGGTGACATGGCGTATTGCGTGGGCTGTGTGCAACATTATTGTAATAAATAAGCACGCGATGCAGAAATGTTTACTGTCATTGTCCTTCGTCCGCGAAGGCCCTTAGTGTACGCATATTACTAGATATCACAAGCACAGTTGTGTTATATATTTTTCCTTAATTTAATATCATGAACTCTAGTTCATGATATTATCAAGATAATATCTTGATAATCTCGATCTTGCTGAAATACTATAGATAGTTTATATTATAAACTATCTATAGTATTTCAGCAAGATCGTTTAAAACGTTTTTATAATGACGTGACAATTTGAAATTGCAATAATGAAGTCCGCGTCAGCAAAAGTTTAAAACTCGCTTCAAACAATCGGCAGATGTGAAAGTCTGTGTATTATTAATATTATTTGTTGTCTAACTGCAGCGGCATTAATCTAAGGCTGCGTTCTGCTTTGTAGCGCTCGGTAAGCTTTCGGTACCGCATAGGTATACCGAGTATAAATACAAAGTCCGCACCTCTGCATCGCCGCTTTCGCTCTGACGACTCGAAAGGCGGTCTTGGTTGTTTTCTTTCCATCTACCGTAAATGTCGCGTAGGTAGGAAAGTTTCGGTATTTTTTCTCATTGTAATTTTTGTAAGATGATCATTTTTGTATATGTAGCGAGGCGGGGAGTTTAGATGACTTGCGCAACGAACAACTTAATTTTGATCTTACATGCTTGAAACACAACACAATGGTGATGCAGGCTATGAATGTACATAAATGATACAGCCCTATTTGTTGGACGTTGTGCAAGCCATCGTCGATGTTAGGTAAATATTATTGATAGTAAATAAATACAATTTTATTAAGTAAATATCGAGATTTTTTAATCATAAATATAAGTCATAGTCTTACAGTAAATGGTTATGTAAATACTATTGAGATTTAAATGTGACTCATACATTCGAATCGAGATTCTTTTTACCGATCTATTCTTAGCAAAATTAATTTATTATCATGCCAGCCAGTAAGGGATTTCTATCTCAATAGTTTTTAAAAACCACAAAAATATATAAATATAAATAAAATTACACTTACAGCTATATATTCTATACTTTAGTACAATATTTGGAACTAGTAGACACAAGATACACACCACATTAAGATCATAATAACATTGGAATATTCTCATTTCTATTAAAATACTGAAAAAAAAAAAGTCTTGAAAATTCAAAATGTCCTCTTTGCTGTAATCACTCATTTTAATGTATGTATATTCAAATACATTCCAAGTCTTATTAGCGATGGCCCCTCTCTTTTCTTATCATACAAAAGGATAACGACATCCATGTGAGAAATAAATCCTTATTAAGTAGATACAAGTCATAATAAGATTTAATTAATAAATTACTGCACCACAGCTTTATATGTGAAGAAAAATCTAGAAATTATTCTCAATATCAATAGCAGAAGAAAAGCTTACTACTGAAGTTAATTGCACTAAGTTCAGTGCAATTAATTAACATTTTAGTACTCGTAAAAACCTTTTGGTTTTATGACCTCTCTTGTAAAATCGATGTTTTAATAGATATCATACAAGTATATGAAGACTATGGTTACAATAGATCTTTGCCCTGCATGTTATCATGCTCTGCAGCTAGAAACAAACCATGTCAAGTATATAGAAATACAATAAAAACAACATACACATACCTTATATTTTCACACAAACAATCCATTTTCACACCAAAAAATGTGCGTACTGCCTTACATCTAGAAATAATCTCATAGCACAGAAATAAGAAGAATTAAATACAGTACATAATAATATGTATTAGGTACTTCGACGGTGGTTACGTAAAGATATCGATAATTAGAAATGATTGTAATAAGTGTAGCTTACGATATTGGTTGTGCCGAACATTTGGCAAATACAAGTCGTATTAAAATGACTTGGAACTTTAAAAACTATAACTATTACAATTTGTTTCTTTAAGCTTGATATTTGTAGTCGTGCTTGCTCAGTCCATTGCTGAAACAGGAGATATTTAAACATACATTATTATTAATATCTTTTATCTTTCACGGGTTATCCTCAGTAATGAGAATACCCGGTCCTTTGAAAGGCTTACTTACGTGGGGACACAGGTCCAACACGCAGCGGCCTTGTTGAGAAATCTACTCTAATATGGGATGGGGCATCTACCGAGGGCCATTCACCCCTGCCCTATTGGAGAACAGACATGAACGGCCTAAGGTAGTTACAGAATTATTGTAAATTGTGGTGCTGAAACTAATTTGTGTTATGGGTGATTGGTATGGTATGGGTAATTAAGTGGATTGGTTCTAAATGTGGAATCGGAAACTATGGCACCTGCCTTTTAACACATAGAAATGCTATTAAATAGGCAGGTGGTGACTTGCCAGCTCACCAGATGGGCCCCCGAAACAGCCGCCACGATAGGCAGCGAGGGGCAACACCAGTGCGAGCGGCTAGGGGTGTCGAGCGGTGCGGCGCCGATTTCTCCATCACAGGTCACAAGCAGCCCGGAGCGGGTTTCCTCGCTATTATGCCACTAGACACTTCCACCCCCGAGCATATAGCTCTAGCGGCCCCTCTCTAGCCAGCCAGTTAAGGCAAGAAAGAGCTGGGAGCCCTCCTAAGGAGTGGCCCCCTGAGGCAGTCTTATTAATATATTTATTATTCTATTTATAATGAGACGATGGCTAGTTCTGTATTTGGACTGGTTTAAAAATATTTTCTGAACAGTAAAATGTTTATTTGACTAGTAGACTTCCTTAACCCCGACAAACATGATGGGTTAATTTTAAGTTGAGTATATCTCTTGGTAGCACTGTAACCCAAACAAATGGGTAGATTAAGATGCTGTTTTTCTGCTTGAAATCTTAAAAGTGGTCAAGATCTTAGCTATTATTTACGAAGATCTCTCAAGCCCACAAAATATCTATTCTGTTCTCTAATTCCTACAAAAAAATTACGGGGCAATCATAAATGTTTGATTGCTAGTTTAACAAGTGAGTAGTTAGTTACCTGAGCTGCGCGACATGTCCCGGCGTGGCCTGTATGAGCGGCGCGAGTCGCTCCGTGAACCGCTGGAAGTTCCGCTCCAGCTCCCGCTGGTACTCGCGCTGGTCGCTGCCGATCAGGTTCTTGTTCTTCTTCAGCGCGTCGTGGCATCTGGAAGTAAATACAATAGCAGGTGTCATAAAACGATAAGATTAAGAAACAACAAGTCGTCTTACATACACCTTATTTAATTCAAGAACGGGTTCACAGGATTTCATGTTCGTTTTGTTGGATTCGTTTACGCCTTGCATAATATAAATAAAAAACATCGGAAAAATAATTACTATAAAGTATTATTTATCCCTCACTTTTTAGAGAAGTCTTTGAAGGCGAGTCGCAGTTTATTTGTAAGTCGCGTTGGAGGCTGCGTGCCTTCCGCTACTGGAGCCAGGAACACCTAGAATAAAAAATGCATTGTATGTATATCTATGTAATAAATTTATGTAATAATAATAATAAATGCGGACAACATCACATACATTTGTCTGAACCCAAAGTAAGTAGCTAAAGCACTTGTGTTATGGAATTCAGAAACAACGAAGGTACCACATACACGCAGACCTGAGGCATTGTAGAAAAGTTGGTTTCTACATTGACCCGTCGGGGATCGAACCCGGGACCTCAGAGCTAGCGACACCTTGAAACCGGTGCGTACGCCACTCGACCATGGAGGTCGTCAAATAATATATAATAATACTAGCTGATTCCCGCGACTTCGTCCGCGTCAATTTCTTAAAATTGCGACTATAATTTGAGATTTAAACTATCCTATCTCTCAAGTTGGATCGAACTGCACATGGTGTGCGAATTTTATTATAATCGGTTAAGTGGTTTAGGAGTCCATTGAGGACAAACATTGTGACACGAGATTTATATATATTAAGATACCATTACACAGTTACGTCAAATAATATATTATAATCGTACACATTACACAACTAATGTACTAAGGTACTTCTTATTTCTGAAGAAATGTCCCAGCACCGCCACGATAGGAGAAATAGTACATAATGGCAATGAAGTGTACAAATTGTTAAAAGACAAGAAAAATATATAAACAGACTAGCTGATTCGCGCGACTTCGTCCGCGTCAATTTCTTAAAATTGCGACTATAATTTGAGATTTAAACTATCCTATCTCTCAAGTTGGATCGAACTGCACATGGTGTGCGAATTTTATTATAATCGGTTAAGTGGTTTAGGAGTCCATTGAGGACAAACATTGTGACACGAGATTTATATATATTAAGATAAGATATTTATGAATTTTGATTCCCTTTTTTTTTGTCAAATCGATACCTGAATTGATTTCAATTTTGATTTATTTTAATTAAGAGGTCATTGCCCAGCAGTGGGCTAGTGTGGTATGCGTTACCTGTGCGAGCTCGAGCGGGCCCTGGTTGACGGTGGTGCCGATGCAGCCCTGCACCACCATCTGCAGCATCTTGGGGTCGGCCGGCTCCTGGCTCGTCGCCGCCGCTAGCTCGTTAATCTGATATACGATAACCATTGTAATAAAGGCGGTAAATATTATAATAAGCAAGTTAATAAAGTTTAAAAAACAACACCTCGCAGTAAAAAAATTGCAATCTTGAGTGCCAATCTTGAGTGAAAAAGATTCATTATTTGGGACATTTTAAAAAGAGATACGAAAAAATAAATAGACGAAATTGTTTTTCAAGAATTAGTCAAAATATTTTTAAAACATACCTTTTTTTGTATATCCTCTATGGCTACTTCGATGGGCGATAAAATGATTTGTGTTCGTTGTGCCACCTGCAAACATAAACCTTTATAAAGAATATATTTTAAGACACTTGTCTTCCAACCAATTCTGTCAACCAAAGTGTAGATGGAAGAAGATTATAAATTCCTGTTTTCAACACCATAACAGTATGCCGTGGTGGAAAATTTGTCAGGGTGTGTATAATTCGAGCGTGGTCTTCTGCTCATGAAGAGCAGGACAATGCACGAAAATGAAAAGTGTTGTGACAATGATGAGGTAGTGTTGTACCTGTATCCGAGTCTTGACGTATGGGAAGTGGTGCGCGGCGGTGAGGATGGTCTTGCGCTTGCACTGCTCGGCGATGTCGCCGTGCGCGCGCCCGCCCAGCGTGAACGGCGTCGCGTACATGAAGCGCTCTGCACACACATTACACTCACTCTTACCACGTCATCAATACTATAAAAGTACAGGCGGAATAAGTCTCAGGGTATCGAGTGATCTTTAAACCGTTGATGAGATTTAGATGTACTCTATCCGCAAATCACCAGCGTGAGTCACACTAGCGGCATATAAAAGCTCCAAAGCTACTATATAAGCCGAAAACTCGTTAAAAAAACACATGCAATAATGTGTGCATCTATAATGAGATAAACCACTTGCCCAGTAGCCGAGTACCGGACTCATCTTCATTGGTCAGATTAAAGCAGGAGGGCAGATTTCGGAGTACGGGAAAGTCATCGGTTGGTATTATAACAAAATCTCGAATCACGTGGTCTCGATCACACCTCGATATGGGTGCTTACGACCAATGAAAATGAGCCTTAAATCCATAGTTAATAAATCAATATATTGGTACTCACTAATATTATAGTTCTTCTCGTACTGCGTGACGCGCTTGCGCAGCTCGTGCGGCTCGAAGTAGGGCTCGACGTAGGTGATCTGTATGTACGCCTTGTCCGGCTCCAGAGTGCTCAGGTCCACGATGTTCGAGTCCTTGATGATCACCACGTTGTCCACGCCGAAGCGGGCGCCGTAGAAGTTCTGAAGAAGTAAGATTTTATATTAGCTTCGAGCGACACTAGACTCTATATGGACGGCGTTCGTGTCAGTTTGCACTAACCTCGAGCCTGCTGAAGATCTCGGGCAGCTTGGTGAGCGCGTGCTCCTTGTAGATAAACTCCTCGCCGTCGAGGTCGCCGAACCTGCTGCCGTAGAATGACACGCGGAAGTAGGTACCGAACACGCGCTTGCCGTGCAGCTGCTCGATGCGGGTGAACGCTTCGTTCAATTTGCTGGGGGATAGAAGTGAAACGTACATAAAAAAGCATCAATTAAGATTACTCTTGCATTGAATTTAAAAGTGAGTTTAAAATGTCACATTTTGCAAATAAAACTACCAACAACAGGACCAAACCAATAAGAGTTTTCGCTACTAAATTAATCACCGAAAATTTGAAGGAAGTAAATCCTACCTGTGTATATTGGCGAGTTTCTTGTAGTCCCTGTGTTCTTCAGCGATGGGTATGAGCACCTTGTACACCTCATTCACCGTCTCGTACATGCCGGCGGTCATCAGCTCACTGGCCGCGTGTTCCAGCAGCGCCTGGAGGCAGGAGAATGAACATTACGATTGGGTTCGGTGTTTTTGAACATTCGTGTGATGGGTATTTGGAAAAGTTATCTTGTGTATATGTGTCCGTTTGAGTGTTGTTGTGTACTGGTTGAGTGAACAGTGCCGTGTGGCATTTTGCAATGTCTGACACAGTGTTTGAGCTTGAGTCCTATAGTACTTTTTTTTTCGCAATTGGAAGTTAAGGGTTTTTTAACAGCGTTCGTGTGTGTGCGCGTGGGTGATTCGCGTGTGTGTGTATGTACTGTTGGTATGTGTGTGTGCACCTGCAGCTCGAGGTGCGTGAGGTGATGGTGCAGAGCGTCTGCGCAGCTCTCGTCGAGCGCGTTGTGCGTGACGCGCTGCAGCAGCGCGGCGCCGCGCCCGCCCGCGCACGTCTGCTCCGCCACCAGCGCCGCGCCGTGGATCAGGCACATGCCCGCCTCCGTGTGGTTCGACCGCTACATACAAAAGTATACTACAATTAGACACATGTCCACGCTACGTCAATACCACGGCGTCGTGGCATCGCGGCGTCATTACGTCACGCTAAAAGAGCGTGGACATAACAAACCGAATTCATTGGTCCGCGACGCACTCGCGGTAAGCTTTTCGTCCATTTCAATACGATGGGTGTCAATAACTTCATAGAAAGCTAAAAACTTCATTAAATGCGGCCACTAAGGTGCGGTTGGTAAAGCAAGATGAGCATAAGCCGAAATTCGGCGGCTGATTTTACGGTCCGATGTATTCGGCTGATATGACACACCATAAGTGCCGAACTTACGTGGCAGAAATTCGGTTCGACCGAAGTTCGGTTCGATTGCCCCGAGCTATTAAAAATGCATATTATTATGGTAGGCTGTGCTCAAACGAACTACTTGAAGCATTTCAGCTCTTCCGAAGGGTGGACAAAACAAAAAGCAAGCGGACGGCGCGCGTGACGCTCCGTGTCGCTCGAGAGCGGTCCGTGTACCTTGATCACTGACTTATTGCTGGGGCAGTTCGTGTATCCGACTTTGATTGAAACCACTGTAGTGTATAAGTAAATCATGTTATAAATAAGTGTGAGATCCTGAATAAAGTCAGTCTTAAGTAAGCAACCTGTCGTTTCACTTGTTCCGCCTTTGCATGGCGACCGTGACAATGGTGTCATATTCGCACGTGGCGCTTCCGAGAAGCACAGCGGACACTCCGTGTGAAAGTGAATAAATAAGCTAAGTGAATATTATACCGATTGACTGTCTAACTAGGAAGACATAATTTTGTTTAAAAGAAAAAAATATATATATATATTTTGAACAATTTCGCAATGGGAAAAACGCAGTCAAAAGAAGAGATAGTGATAGCACAGAATGCATCAGGAGGAAATAACAGTGCACATGCAGAACAGCTGAATTATCATCTCACCACGGTTAACATCCTGCTGATTATCATCGTAGTATTTATAGCATTGGTGGTATTTTATTACACTTATCGCCAATATAAGAAATGCCACGTCCAATGGATAGCAAGAGAATTTGAGGAGAGAGCAACGCGACGATCCTTCTTACGAGGACGTTACGTGAGACCCACTGAAGAGCAGCAGCAGACAGCATAAGATGGAAGGTATAAGGCGCCGGGAGTAAGAAGAATGTGTTTACGTTAAAAAGTGTGGTGTTGATCAAAATTAAATAAAATCAGTGCGTGTTGGTAAAAAAAAAAAAAAAAAAAAAAAAAAAAACGCGTTTTAGGGACATTAAAATATTATGTGCAGGAAGACAGATACTCATACGTCGTGCATGCCAGGTATGTAGTTAATAAGATTTTCAGGTTAAGCAGAATTGTAATGAATAACACTATGTTTAGAATAGAATAATAAGAATAGAACTAGAGAATATAGATACTTATAGAAATGTATTTTAATGGCAGAGTCTCTAAAGAAATTGTGCGATGAATTACTAAAAATAAGAACGTATTTAGTTAAAATCGGACCAACTAGGAGGCGAGAAAATATTTTAGTTAGCAATAAAAAATTTGCTGAGGCTAATGAATTGTGTATTCAGTATAATAAGTATATAGAGGATATCAGTCGAGTTAAGGAATTTAAAGAGCCAGCCGAAAATAAATTAATTGACGACTTATGTGCAAAGTTCAATAAAGTATATTTAGAAATTGTTGTTTTATGTCAAACTAGTAAAGAGACAAGCGGTAGCGAAATGGAGAAGTTCAACTTAAAAGCAGCACTTAGTTTGCTACCAGTAATGAATGACCAAGAGCAGGTCACAAAGCAATTGATCGATGGTATTGAGTATTATAGTTCTATTTTAGAAGAAGGGTCTCAAAATAACTTAATTAGATTTGTCATGAAAAGCCGATTATCACAGTCAGCTAAATTGCGACTTGAAGCTAACTATAATAATGTAACTGAGTTAGTAAAAGCGATGAGGTTACATTTATTGCCGAAAAAATCGTATACTGCTATGCATAGTAAATTACAACTTATTAAGCAGGAGAACAAAACAATCTCAGATTTTGGTCAGGAAATTGCTGACTTATTTGTTGACCTAACGATTTCGCAATCAGAAGGACATTCGGAAAATTACAATGTACTAAAAAGAGTCAATGAGAAACTTGCTATTAAATGCTTTGCCGATGGATTGCGAAACCGAAGGTTAAGTACAATAATTACAGCTAGAAAGTTTGAGTCTTTAAATGAAGCTATCCAATCCGCAGTCGATGAGGAAATAACCTCACCGTCTACTTCTACAAATGTGTTCATGGGACAACGACATTTTCATCAATATAATAGGAATTACAGAGGAAACAATAGGTTTCAGCATCAGGAATATAGGCGTGGAGGTTTCAATAGAGGAAACGTAAACAGAAACAGATATCAAGGTCAAAACGAATCTTATCGTGGTAATACGAGTGTGTGGAGACGTAGTGCTACGGGACAACGTCGATCTGCACCACCACAGTACAGGAGAGGTAGGTTTTATAATAGCAGAGGAAATAATCAGTATAAACGAGAGGAGAATGTAAACGTGATGGATGAAAAGCCTGAGGAAAATTTGGAGTTGAATAAGTTTTTTCGAGACTAATCTAGAACATACAATATTTTCTTATGACGATGCATTACGCGTACAGTTTACTGTAAACGGACAAGAATGTTCTTGGCTACTTGATACCGGAGCTTCAATTTCTGTAGTAAGATATAATAAAGTATTGCATAAAAACATTCGTATTCATAACTGCAACGTAGTAATAAACGGTATAGGTGGGAAAATATGTGCAACAGGATACTTATATTTACCGCTGGTTATTGGTAATGTTACATTTACACAGAAATGTTACGTGTTTGATTCCTTGCCGTGCAAAGCAAGCGGTATTATTGGATGCGATTTCTTAAAACGGTATCAAGCAAACATTAACTTATCTAATAATACGTTATCGCTAAGAACGTCATCAGGTGATGAAATTAACGTACCAATATTTACGGATATGAACAAGGATGCTTTGTATATACCAGCGAGATCAGAGTCCGTGCATTTTGTAGAAACATCTTTTGATAGTGATGCTGTAGTGTGTGCGTCACAACTAGGTGATGGTGTTTTCATGGCTAGTAGTTTAGTTACACCCAACAATGGCAAGATACCTATTAGAATATTGAATACTACCGAGAAAGATTTAATGTTAGATAACATCCAGCCTCTCATATATAGCGCAAACGATTATGATATTTGTAGTTTTGATAGGTGTGATAAGGATGCACAGAGGGTTAAGCAGTTATTATCATTGATACAATTAAAACATTTAAATTTAGAAGAGAGAATGTCTATAGAAAATTTATGCGCCAAATACTCAGATATTTTTTATTTAGAAGGGGACAGATTAACAACAACAAACATATATAAACACAAAATTATTCTAAAACCAAACGCGGAACCGGTATATGTGAAACCATACAGGTTACCACATTCGCAAAGATACGAAATTACGAAACAAATAAATGACTTATTACAGCAAGGTATCATTGAGCCAACTAATAGCGAGTGGTCAAGCCCTTTGTTATTAGTACCGAAGAAACCCGACAGTGCAGGTAATAAAAAATTTAGGTTGGTGATAGATTATAGAAAATTAAACAATGCAATTATTGATGACAAATTTCCCCTCCCCAATATAACCGAAATACTAGATTCACTATCAGGGTGTATTTATTTTACACATTTAGACCTTCATCAAGGCTACTATAATGTTGAGTTGGAACCAAATAGTCGTAAATACACAGCTTTTTGTTCAGGACAATATCAGTTAACTAGAATGCCTATGGGGCTGAAAACAAGCCCCAGTTCGTTCTCACGAATGATGACGATGGCAATGTCAGGACTAACTTTCGAAAAATGCTTTGTTTACCAAGACGACCTTGTAGTTTTTGGAAAAAACTTAAATGACCATTGTAAGAATTTACAGGACGTATTTACGAGGCTTAGGAAAGTTAATTTAAAACTAAACCCAGGAAAATGTGATTTTCTCAAAAAAGAAATTTTATATTTAGGACATGTGGTGTCAAAAGATGGCATCTTACCAGATCCAGAAAAAATTACTGTTATGAAAAATTATCCAGAACCACAAAACACAGATGATGTACGTAGATTTGTAGCTTTTGCAAACTACTACAGGAAATTTATTAAAAATTTTGCAGCATTAGCATACCCGTTGAACAAATTATGTAGAAAAAATGTTATTTTTAACTGGGATACAGATTGTGCGATTGCCTTTAATTCTCTAAAAGAAAAGCTAGTTTCTTCGCCTGTACTTCAATATCCAGACTTAACAGATAGCAATACTTTCGTTGTACAAACTGATGCATCAGGTTATGCCCTAGGAGCAGTTTTGGCAAACCAAAATGAAAAACCAGTAGCGTATGCAAGTAGGGGTCTAAATAAATCGGAAATAATGTACCCAACAATTGAAAAGAACTGCTTGCCATTGTATGGGCTATAAAGCATTTTAGACCATACTTGTACGGACGAAAGTTTATAATTAGAACGGATCATAAACCACTTGTATATTTATTTAACATGCGAGATCCGACGAGTCGTTTGTTAAAATTTAGATTGGCGTTAGAAGAATACGACTTCACAGTGGAATATGTAAGAGGTAAAGAGAATGCGGTGGCAGACGCATTATCACGGATACGTGTAACAAGTAAAGATTTAAAAGAGATGAATGACAAAGTGATGTCATTATGTGTAATGACGCGAGCTCAATATAGGAAGATGCAGTCGAATTCCTCGGATATTATTGTTTCAAACGACGATCAGCCTGATCAACTGAAAGTTGTGGAGACACATAATAAACCTAGAAATTCGGTAGAGCTCAGACTTGCAAGTCATAGTGACATAGATAAATCACGACAGAAGTCGGAAATTACTAAAGAAAATGAAATATTTATTTACGTTTCTTCAAGGTTAACCATTTATATTAATCCAGCTGCCCAATCGCAATTGACGCCAAGCGACTTTGCGAGGGAGCTACGTGATTTTTGTCAAGTAATAAATGTAGAAGAAATTTATATCTTAAAACAAGAGGATAATAAGGTTTTTATTAGAAAATTGAGTAATGAGATAGATAAATGTAGAGAGTGGTCCGGACCGCGGTTATGTATAGTACAAGATGTCAAGCGTATAAATACTAAAGACGATAGGCGAGTAATTCTAAACGACTTTCATCTGTTACCTACTAGTGGCCACGCAGGTATCAGACGAATGGTCAGGAATATTAAAAAATATTACTTTTGGCCAGGGATCGATAGAGACGTGACGGAGTTTGTAAAACGTTGTCATCAGTGTCAGAAACAAAAGTATACAAAGAACATTAAAGAACCCATGACAATTACAACAACGGCACATTCAGCATTAGAAAAAATATATTTAGATTTAGTAGGGCCGTTAGATAAAGATGTCAATAATTATTCTTACATTTTAACTCTACAGTGTGAGTTGTCAAAGTATGTGGAAGCATATCCGTTAGTTACTAAGAGTAGCACAGAAGTAGCCAAAGCATTCGTGAATAATTACATACTTCGTTATGGAATTCCAACAACAATTGCAACCGATCGAGGTACCGAGTTTATGTCAGCAGTAATGAACGAAACTTGCAAATTATTAAAAATTAATAACATTAACTCAACAGCTTACCACCACGAAAGTATAGGTGCATTGGAAAATAGCCATAAACATTTAGGAGCATATTTGCGTATACAGACAGAGAACCATCCAGAAGCCTGGAGTTGTTGGTTGCCTTTTTGGTGTTTTTCATATAATACATCCGTACATAGTTCAACAAATTATACCCCGTATGAGTTGGTATTTGGTAAAAAGTGTAATCTCCCACATAATTTGACACAAAATGTTATTGATCCACTTTACAACAGTGATCACTATCCTTTAGAGTTAAAATATAGGCTTCAAGTTTCCCAGAAGGAAGCTCGTGACCACTTAATTCAGTCGAAAATAATACGTAAGAATAAATATGATGAGAAGGTAAAAACAGTAGTTTACAAGAAAGGTGATCTAGTTCTTTTAAAAAATGAAACTGGTAATAAACTAAGTGAACTGTATTCAGGTCCGTACAGTGTAATTCGAGAATTATCGCCGAATGTAGAATTATTAATAAATGGAAAACCCAACATAGTTCATAAGAACCGTACAAAATTGTTTGTTTCCTAATAGCCTAATAGGTAATATTATAAGAAATTAATTAATTACGCTATTAAAGTGTTAAGTAATATAATGTTATTGAAATAAGATACAATGTTTATTGCAATGTAACAGATACCCTAGTTAGTATTAAGCGCTTGTTACGAACCGTAGATAATATGCACTATGCATACATGTATTTGCAATGATATGTCTAATGATAATACATATTGATAAGTACTAAGAACTTGTGTGAACTTCATTGTTTAGTTGATACATTTTAGATGAGAAAAAAAAATATAAATGTCTAATTTAATTTTTTTTTTCTCCTGGATAAGAGGTGTAGTGTATAAGTAAATCATGTTATAAATAAGTGTGAGATCCTGAATAAAGTCAGTCTTAAGTAAGCAACCTGTCGTTTCACTTGTTCCGCCTTTGCACCACATAACCTGCAATGCATTAGACTGAAAAAAAAAAATAACCGTTACGACAAAAAGACCTACTACGTTCTTACATCCATACTATGCATCAGGTCAAGCAGCGTCTCCGGGTCCTCCTGGAACTCCTTCATCCTCACCGTCTCCACGAGGGTGTAACCTAAGTTTTTACCTCCATATGCTTCTGCGCCATGTTGTTGAGCCAGGTGAGCCTGAGGTCTGGGCTGTGCTGGTACCCGCGCGCGATGCGGTGCATTAGGTCCAGCAGCATCTCCGGGTCCTCCTGGAACTCCTTCATCTTCACCGTGTCCGACAGGATCATGTGCAAGTTGAAGACCAGGTCTTTCACCTAAGGATAATAGACTGTGATTAAAAAGTGACACGTATGACGTTAATTTAAGGTATATAGGAAATATTTATGAACCTAATTAAGAAAATAAAGCGGGAGTTACTATGGAAGGAAATACTATGAAAGTCAGTTGGAAAACTACAAAAACTTGCGGAATATACATGGGGATCTCTGGACGCGAGTTCGTCCATACTTACTATTGTAGAACACCCTCCCTACATGTTTATAAAAAATCGGAAGAAAGAGCAAATGTCAACAAAATAGGCAACGAGCCTAAAGCTCGATTGTATATTTACGTCTTTCTGACTTCTCACTTAGAAGAAGTATATTTTTTCTAATATTTTGTTATAATTTTTACAAGGGTTGCTTTGAGGTGGCGCGAGACAGAGAAATATGGAAAGACTTGTACACTTTTTTCGTCACTCGTTCTTCATTCATTCTCTCGACATGGCCAAACCATCTCAGCATACCTTTCTTAATTTTTGTCACTACATCCATCATTTGACATACTTCATCCACCTTACCATTGCTCGAAGGGTAATATTACCTGTTCAGGGAAGTTGGTGTCGGCGAGGTCGGTGTCGTGCTCGGCGTACATGAGGATGGTCTTGAGCGCGCGCCGCAGCGACTCCTCGCTGAAGGTCGTGGACGTGCCCACGAGGGACGACAGCGACATCGTCACCTGCATCTTCACGCGGCTGAAGTTCTGGCGTAGGCAGAAAGTTACATTCTGTTATATGTATGTAGATTTGTTTTGTGTTTTTTGAATATTTTAATATAAATGTTTATTATTATTAAAAATTATTATTATTAAATATTGTTCTGTTGTTTGAGAAAAATAGGTTAAGTTCTGTAATGTAGATTTTTGTTGTGTATACTTTTGAATATGTGGACGTAAATGAAATTAATTGCAAGTTTAGTTTAGGTTTAGGGTTTTTCCAAATGGGTATATCTATCCAAAAGGGGTAAAGAGTACATCTAGCATAGAATCAATTTACATAATTTCAGATCAATTTGAGTTAATTTAGTATCACATATTCAATTATTCTCATCAATTATGTGACTCCATGAAGCTCAACGACTCACATCGATTTGATTTACAAGGCACACAACTTACATAAAAATCTTTATTTTACGAAAAAAGCAAGGAAATTTAGCCCTTATCACGTATACAATAAGGTAGTATATTTATATTTCCCAGCTTGCATTGGCACTATCAACTGTCGCATGAGCGCGTACAGCGTGGCGGAGCCTGTCTTTAACTTCCAAGCTCAATCATTCAAATTTAAACCTTATTGTATATACAATAGGGTAGTATATGACTCACGTTTCCGAGCTGGTAGTGCTGTCGCATGAGCGCGTAGAGCGTGGCGGAGGCGTGCGCGCGCGTGGGCGCGGACAGCGCGGCGCAGTGCCGCAGCAGCACGCGGCAGATGCCAGACTCCTCGCCGCAGCACGACCAGCCCAGCTGATAGGGTTACACATATTTAAAATAACAGAAGCCACCAGCACAGCTGACACAAATATGAAAACATTGTAGGAAAGGCAAGTCGTTTTTCGCCTATATACAGTTTCTTTCATTCACTAAATCACAATAATACATAATCATTAAATACACTTTTTTCTGCAATCAAAGTCATTTACTAAACAAATAAAATAAGGACTTAAGGCGCTAAGAAGATGAATTATTTGCCCGGTAGTCAGAAAATACTGGGTTTGGTTTTTGGTTGACGTGATTAAGTAAACCATCACCGCAAATGTCAATTGGTCGCCGTGCGCAAGATAAGTGCGGCAACCATAGCCTCCTTTACACTAATTACATTATTTATTAAATATTGAAAAGGTTCATTACCTTAACGATGAGTGCGCGCACGGTAGCGAACATGTGTTGTAGCACGACAACGCTCTGGTTGCGCTGCAGCGCTCGCAACACGACCTGTAGCGCAGCGCTGCACACACTCTGTCCGCATTCCAGGTTGCTGCATGACTGCAAATACAAAAAACAAACATAACGGGCGCATATTGCTTGAAAGATTTCGCTTGTGTTTATCAGTTTGTCAGGGCTTGCCGATGATCAATTGAGTATCAGGTTACTCAATGTCATCAATTGTTGAATAGGTTGTTTCATTCACTTATATAATTTACTAGAAATTATCATAGCTGATACATCAAGGCAACGCATACCTCTCGAAAACCGGAGAGTAAAATAATTAACTACTAGAAACGGCGTCCGGTAGCTCCAGCCGGCGAAACGCCGCGCATCGACTCTGTACTCTACTTCATGCGCTTTATCGGCCAGCTTAGTTTATTTCGGTCAACACAGCCGAGTGTCGCATGATGTATGTATTACATACCTGTACAATGGTGTCCAAGGCATGCAGCAGCGTGAGCGCGACCTCGGCAGCGAGCGCGGCGGCGAGGTGCGGCTGCGGCGCGGGCGGCTGCTCGCCCCCCGGCCGCGCCCCCCCCCGCACCCACTCCTTGCGCCAGCGCTCCCGCCGGCACGCACCTACGCTCGAACCACCACCTATCTCAACACTGTAGTACTCCCGAGCAACATACACCGGCACAGACCGGCAAGAGTCGTGAACGTTAGTCAGGCAACCCAAATGAAGAAAGAAACTTTTCGAAGGTTTTTCAATTATTTCATAGGTTAGACGTTGAGCAGACGATGCACAATGCCCCAACGTAAATGAAATCGCGTGCCTGGTTGACGCGACGGTTTTGCTCGCGGTAACCAGTGGAGGTTTTGATCGCGGCAACCAATGGCTACGAGCGGTCATTTATGTAAGCTGCAGATTGACGTTTCATGAGCGAATACTTTAGTCCTCAGTAAAAATGGTTTGTGGAGGTCAAGTTCGGTGTCCTACAGTTAGCATTTATTACATCACCCAATCTGAGATTCCAAAAACTAATACATTCCATTATTAGTTTAGATTTTTTGCTATTTAAATCTTTATGAAATATTAATACAGTAAATAGTAATTTGGCCGAAAATGTAAATGGGTGCTTTTGCCAATGTTCAACGGCGCTCACGACTCTTGCCGGTTACTGTACCTACACCCCCTCATGCAGACAGCCACCTATGGTCCAACCGCTGAGAGAATACGCTTCTGACAGATGGTGAAATATAACTTTAATGTGGCGAAGAATTCACTATCACTTATTTGTCCTTAATCGAATAATATCAATAAAAACTATTCATTGTCCCAGGGCATAACACGACATCAGGGCATGACACGTCGTTATTTGCCATACAAAACAATACGAAGGGACTTGTATCAAGAGAGCATTCTCTAAATCGCCGGACCATACGACAAAATTAGACGTTGGTGGTTCACTGGTGGACTATAAGGAAAAGTGTAAATCGAAGGATTATTCTTCGGAATCATCATTCTCGTCATTTGCATAAACATCAAACATCGATAGAATAATTTTGATATTGAGAACAATAATAAATGCATTATTATGAGTGCATAAAATTGGATATCAATTAAAATAAAACTACTTTTTACGGATTTTGTCGCGGTTTATTTTAGATTAGGTGCCGAAACGTCGGGACCTAAAATCTTTAATGAACCGCGATAAAATCCGTAATAATTCTAACAAAAAAAAACCGACTTCAAAATAAGTCTTATATTTATTTCTTATGGATCCCACTATCAAAACTGGACAAAAAAAAACGGGACCACACGGGAACCACTGGCACCAGTTACAAACATATAAAAAGTTCTGTGGTAACAAACATATAAAAAAAAATTGTCGAATTGAGTACCACCTCCTTTTTGAAGTCGGTTATAAAGTAGTTTTATTTCAATGTCTAACATTCGCGTTAACCTAAGATACCAATATGGATATCAATTATTTAATTAACTAATTTCGAGCTGAACTTTTGCAAACTGACTTTATACCGGATGTACTCTTCACCCCTTTTGGATAGATATACCCTTTCGGTAACACCATGCATAATAAATATTTCTTATAGAACAAAATACGATTTTCTTTGCCTTACCTTTACGCCTCATGATGAAGTCGTTCCTAGCGGATCCTTGTCCAAGTATCACGTCTTCCAACTTAGCCTTAATGTCTGTGGTCTTGCGCACGTTCTGATGTGCGTACTTCATTATCTCCTTGCGACCCTGAACAAACAAAATGGATAGTTTACACACTGGTTATAAGAGTTCTTTTCGCATGAAAGGTTTTTTTGCCATAAAGTGGGTCAGTTACAGGTGAATTTGTTAATTCTGGTGGCATTTTCAGACTATGTAAAAATATTTTGGTCATATATTTTAAAACTGTTTTCGACGGCAGTTTTCGGCTCTTTTGGCTGTGAAACATGTTTTTATGGGATGTCGACGCCATTTTACGACTTGTCTCGATAGCAAATGTAGGCAGCCTGTTGCAGCTTATTTGGCCGCGGATTGGCTGACTGGTAGTATAATAGCAGCATGTTGACCAGTCGGTTGTACTCCGCAGTAAGACCGACTGGTCAACATGATGCTGTAGCGACCAGGTGCCACCGTTCCGCACGGTGGCACCTGGTTGCAGCACTTAGCCCAGTACCTTGTACTCCTGGCACTTGAAGCACAGGTCGATGAGCGCGAGCAGCGAGTGCAGGCGCGCGGGCGACAGCTCGGCCACGCACGCCGTCAGCGCGCCGCGCTCCGCCCACTTCAGCACCCACACCAGGCACATCAGCAGGTTGCGGCTCGTCTCGCTGTTGAAGGGCGGACGACCGTTCTAACACGAAAGGAAAACATCATCAATATTGTACACTCAAAATTAAGGTATTAATAATCGAGGCAAAGACAGGCCGCAAGAGTTAAAAAATAGCTAGGACAATATAGGCTACACTTTTGACGGCAATTTATACGATTCCGGGCTTAATGTATGATGACGCAGAGCAAAGCAAATCGCTCCGCTTATGTTACTAAGTCCTTGGCCATGTAACAGCGCAAAACGCAGCGTGTAGGCAAAGAGTACGCATGATTTAGTATGTACCTGATATTTATTTATTTAACAAAAAGTACAATTTTAAAAATTACATTTTGTACTTATAATTAAAGATCCTCGCCAAACATTTCGTTAAAAGGCGAGATTGAAGATTGTATAATTATGGTCTTCATTTGTCTTACCTGTTTGAATTCACTTTCAGGCGAGGACGCGGTGTATATGCTGCCAAATTGACCCATATCACTGTCCAGCTGCAGTATTTCTGTTGAAAAGAACATTATGAAATATACAGTTGTTTTGTTACTTTCTGATCTTATGAATAACTAGCTGTGTCCTGTGGCGTCACCGGAGTTTTGTCTGCTGCAGCGAGTGGCTTCAAGTGCGCGGAGCCTATACAAAATATCTGAAAAATGTTGTAAAGTCGTTGTCGCTGGCCACCGATGGCAGTGGTCTGTGGCCTTTGCGTACCGAGCCTTAGACGTTGATCAATACAAACATTTGTTAATCATATATTATGTCAAATCTCGTTTTAAGCGCTGTGATTGGTTGTTGGTCTATTAGTCAACCAATAACAGTCACGATCAGTTAATTTGACAACAGATTAAGTTGATCAGTCTTTCAGAATCCGGGGCTTAGTGTGGTATAGCAGTTACCCTTGTTGGTGGCGAACCCCCTGTAGAGCTGCGGGTGCGCATCCATGACGATGCCGAGCAGCGGCAGGTAGAGCCCCGCCACCCGCGCCCGGCCCTCCGCCGCCAGCCGCGGGTCCGCGTCGTGCGCCGTCAGCAGCGACAGCACGCCGTTCACCGCCGCCATCTGCAGCACCGGGCTCCTGCCGACACAACACCCATACTACGTAATGCCTGCACAAGCTTCCGGAACGGATACCTTACATATTTTAGGAGCTAAATCATTGTTTCACAAGGAAGCAAACGCGAATTGATTCGTGCGTGACCAGCTTCGCATGGAGCCCATACAGCGCCAGACGTGCAAACTTGTCCTCATACATGTCACCCCTGGTGATTTCTCGGCCAGCTGTAAAACCAGAGTTAAGAAACTATCAGGACACGGCATTCTTTTGTAGAGGTACTCACTGCAAATCCAAGGCATTAGTGAGCTCGGTGAGCAGCAGGCCGGCGAGGTAGTGTCGCGAGCGGAACTCGTGTCCGAGCGCGTGTCTGGGCGGGGCGGAGGACTGCGAGCCCAGCGACTGCCACGAGGCCGCCGGGGACACGCCGTCCGCGCCCCCCGCGCCCCCGCCCGCCGGCTGCGGCAGGTTCAGCGACACGTAGTGCTCGTGCGAGCAGATGATGCGGAGGAATGCCAGCTGCAGGACAGATAGAGGTTTAAATCAAGGTAAATGGATTGACGAAAGTCAGTGACAATTATTTTAACAGACGAAGATTCCTAATCTCTAATCTCTTTCTGCCGGAACCATACACTTGGCAACTAAATTTGATGCACTTGTAAACGTGTGGAAGGCGAATGTTTGTACAGATTTGGTTTATGCGCCCAGCTATTGGTAGTGCCAAGCTTGTGATTTCGGCGTCACGTTTAAAACCAAGTTATCAAACACAATCCAACATGGCGTTCAAAGGGTCGAATATGAACAAGCAGTGAGCAAAACAATCGCCACAATTTACAATTGATAAAAAATTTTGAAGATGAAAGAAAGAAAGAAAAACCATTTATTCACACATAAGTAAAAGGACGCAAAAAAACAACAAACAGGTAAGAATAGAAACAGAACAACTCAGAACAAGCTAAGAACATAAAGAAAAAACGCTGCATTTGCGTCGCTTATGCGAGAAAGGGTCAGCGCTCAGCATAGAAGCTGCGTCTTGTGCTCGCAGGCACGAGACAACAGCGCTGGTTTTCAGCGCTGAAACGAAAACATCAACCTACTATTCAGATAACACCCTTGTCACCCAGTCTTTACCGCCTTCTATGTGATCAAGCTGCGGAGAAGAAACGGCGCATCCATCTCTCCGTTTAACTAGTGATACCTTATAATGCACGAGCGGCACAGCATCCGGGAGCGAGGCGATCTTGGCGCACATCTGCTTGCAGAAGTGCAGTGAGGTTGCATAGTGTTACCTTGTAATGCACGAGCGGCACAGCATCCGGGAGCGAGGCGATCTTGGCGCACATCTGCTTGTAGTAGGTGCGGATAAGGTTGAACACATAGCCGCGGTCCATCACGCTCAGCAGCTCGAACAGGAAGAACGCCAAGCTGTTGTTCAGGCTCTGCGTTAGACGGCTGTCTTTGCCGTATCTAGGGAAAGAACATGATTTAATTCAATTATTTGTCAAGTGTGGTTTAATGATATAAGAACATCATGAAAAACGTGGAATAAAATAGACACAGCGATTTGGTTCTCCTCTCCATAACAAAAAGTAAAGAACATACTTAAAAAAAAAAACCAATGATATATAGCATTTTGTTATTGGTTCCTAGGCAGGCCTTCATACATTTCTGCCTGCTCTCTTTTGAGTGCTTATGGTACTGATAATAAGTGATGATGCAACATGTCGCCAAGCTGTACAGATCAATCAATCATAAAGTTTATGGAACGATTGATTAATGGATGGACGATCACTCCCACAATTTCAGATCCAGGTCTCCCATGCTTCGGTGCGCGCGTGTCAATGTTAATCCTGCTTTTAATCTCGCTCCAAAGGTCCCAACTTGCCGTTGCCCATCCAGCTATAAGTGTTAAGAAATAGAGAGTGTCATCAGCTGTTACCTGGAGATGATCTCAGTGGTGACGTTGTTGACGAGCGTGGTGACGTCATCGGTGAACTGGTCGGGGAAGCGAGCCTTGCGCCTTGCCTCGGCCGCACCCGACCAGTACAGGTACTCCACCATCGACTTCACCATCAGCTCGAACAGGGCCCTGCGATAACACACACACACACACACACATATTATGAAAATACTAAGAAAACCTAAAAGACCAGACTGATTGTTCCTAAATATAATACTTATAAACGGAAAATTGAAAAACCACCGAATTTTGAAAAAAAAAAACATACCTATGGGAAAAACCGCATAACAATCGGTTCATTTGTTTAGGACCTACGATGCACGTCAAACATATTTTTCGAGTCGGGGTTGAAAAAAGACAACCAACTTTAGTGTACCTTATATATGACAACTTCTAAAATTTAACCTATTGATTACAAAACATATAATATAATGAGAATCTCCTCTTTTTGGAGCCGGTTAAAAAAGGGACCACATTTGTAATACATAAAAGTGAATTACAATTAAGTTTTGTATATACATTTTTTAAATATACTGACCATGAGTTCTGCATGGCGAGGTCTCGGGTGGCTCCGCTGGCTACCACCCACTGCAGTGCCAGCTCCTCATGCAGGATCTTACACGACCCGTCCGTCATCACTGCACAAAAACGTCATTACATTTAAACTTCTGTGTTTCAAATACAGGGTGTTAAGAAAACACTGTCCGACCCGAAAGGGTGATATAGGGCTCACAATCACATGCCAAAATAAAATATTAAATTTGAAATATTCATGATAGTAACAATAATAATGAATTTTGAAATAACCATTTTTGCTGCGAAATTACCTAAATTTGCGGTTAAAACAAAAACTACAACACCATTTTCGTCGGTATTTTTGGCGGCCTTTTGTATGATCATTTGGCAGCACCTGTGACGACGCCCACGTGCTCTCGCGCCTTTTGAGATATTTTTTTTAGTTTATAAGATTTTTTTTTTTTCCTATTTTTTTTAACTTTATGGAATCAGATGTCGATACCAATACCTTAACGGATCGGACAGGGTTTTACACTCGATCCTGCGACTAGAAATTGGAATATGACGTTATTTTTATGGCATTTAAGCCAAAATTCAAACCCTAGTCGGAAAAACTATCTACAGATATGTTGCTTTCTGAGGTTTATGCGAATGTTAAAGCTTGAAATAAAACTACTTTTACGAATTCTATCGCGGTATATATTTAGGTTTTAGTGCCTTGCCTTTCTTTACAAGTGTTATGCAAACATCTGCTCGTGACAATGAAACCTACAAACGCCTCAAAACGTTGGGAACTAAAACCTAAATATATACTGCGATAGAAACCGTAAAAAGTAGTAATTATATTTTATTTAAATGAGCCGTAAATGTTTGTCAAATTCAATTGTTTTTTTATTCAATATAGGTTACACAGTCGTACTTATCGAACGTCATAGACAAAATAAAAGAAAAAAAAAAAAATAGACAGCCCCCTTAGGGTCAGTTCATATCCAGCGGAAAACAAACCGCGCACACGCGACGCGTCCTCCGCCAGAGATGAACCGACCCAAATTCGCCCACCCTTCACTGTCTCGTAACAGACTAAAGTCAACTGTGATCCCTTTCGAGGGTATATAAAGTGCTTACCAGCAGGAGGTAGCGGCAGCCCGATGTCTCTGTCGGTGAGCGAGGGTCGGGGGATGGTGCACTGGTACTGGATGTACGTGCTGATGAGGCTGCTGCGCCCGTGGTTGTCGCAAGTCGCACCCTCGTTCATGTTCTGGTGATAATATCATACTAACTGTTGGTAGTGTGTGATTGCTTTTGTTAGAAGTAAGGGTATAAGGGTCGGTGACCATAGCTAACACTGGTTAGAGACATAACACATTTTTGTATACTTTATATAGGCTCAGCTGACATGTATAGCCAGCCGGTGATGGCCACTCGCTACAGTCACAAATATAACAAGAAGTATGTCCCAGGCCACCGTTGGCTATGTTCGGTGGCTCCTTTGCGCCCTCCCTTAAGTAGTATTTTAAGTTTCCTGCTAGCGTGTTCTTCTGATATGAATCTCTATGATAACACTCACGGATATATCGGTGAAGAGATGCGCGAGGCAGGTGAAGACGTCCTGCGCGATGTTGAGCGTGTGTCCGGCGAGCGCGGGCGGGGCCACCAGCAGCCGCAGCAGCTTGTCCAGCAGCACCGGCAGGTAGCGCGACACCGTCTCCACGCTGGCCGTCGGCAGCTCCGTGATGCTGCCATCACCGATACACACTCAATAATTACAGAATTCAAAATGGATTTAATATAGGCTACACAGTAAGTGACGCCCAACCCCTCACACCTGACGCACTAACGCATCGTCAGTTAAGTTTGAAAGGCCAAACGCTCCACCATTTATCCGCCCATCTCGGCGCCACACAAGACAACACGCGATGCGCCCTAATTCGTCTACCCTTCACCGCTTCCTAAGTGCTCTGGCTGTGGAGAAATAACGACACAACAAACTCCGCAGCAGCACGCTGCCTTTCAATTACAAGAGTTTAAAGGAGGTAGGTACCACGCCATTATAGAACCCAGTCAGTACTCACTTAAAAAGCTAAACACTACTGTGCGACGCGCTGCGGTTTTAGCACCTGCATCGGACAGTGGAGAGCAAACAAGAGGAGAAGTTATATATTATTCCCCTACCAAACGAATTATTATTTTTAGGTCATACAAGAAATGTTTTCAACACTGATTTCTTCGTGCCCAGAAAATTAGAACGTACAACGAACAGTGGCGGCGATATTATACAGAAAGCTAATAAAAACCAGTATACACTCACCTAGCTCGTAGCTCAGCCTCCATGTTAGTTAGTCCGATCCGTGGCGGGATGTTCCCTTCCTGTACGGCCTCGCACGCCATCGCGAACCGTTCTATATACCCATCCTAGAAAAATATATTTCTGATGTATACGTATGTTTGTTTGCGCTTTGATTGGTTACGCTAATTTTACATTGAAATCAATAGCAGGCTGTTCTTATAAAGGCTGATTGTAAGGTGGTGGGGAATGCTGATTTTATTTTATTTGTTAAGCTATTGCATAGCTTTTATCTTGGGCTTTGAGCGCGGCGACCGAATGAAGAAATTCCGTAACGAAAATAAACCTAACACCCCCCACTCCGACCAGCACAGCAGTGCAGCGTTGAAAGCCGTGCATCGTCTAACGTCGTATCAGTTCGGCAGACTTCGGCACGGTGTTTAGGTGTGTGCGACTAGACGTATGCGTGTAGACTGTACGAAGCTCGCACGGATCGAGACGAGCTGCTCCGAAATACGTATATGAATACGTAAGCAGCTATTTGTGAGAAAGTATATAAGTGTATAGGTATCTATCATCTATGTACAACAGTGAATTACGCGTAAAATTTGTGTATAAAAAGTGTATCTTGAATTAATATCAAAGAAAAAAAAATATTGCATAAATATTATAATTGCATAAGTTGATAAAAATGCTATGCAATAGCTTTACCGCGGTAGTCCCCGAGTGCCACACGTATTTTTTTTTTGTTTTATTATTAGTAGGTCCTGTAGTGCTGTGACTCACCAGCGGGTGCACAGTGGTGTGGGCGTCCAGCGTGACGCTGAAGATGGGCTTGTGGTTGTCGATCCAGCGCGTGCCGGGCAGCAGCACGTCCGGGAAGATGTACGAGTAGTTGGCGGGAGGTTCTTCCATCATCACTGGTAGGTTGAACTCGCCGCACGTCAGCTTGCCGTTACGGCATAGAGGGAGCCACTGCAGATAGGAAAAAAGAAACAGATTTTAAACTACACACAGCACAGCAGACTGGACATAGCAAACACAATACGCCAGTTGGAAATATTCAAGAAAAAGTGCGCAAGATAAACAAAATCTTTAAAACCGCAATCTAATTCGTAAAAAGTAGTTTTATAAAAGATGTTCTCTTCATACCCTTTTGGTAATATGTATAGTATACCCTTTTGGTAACAGTCTGTAAACGACATCTTACCGAGTAGCCGACTGGCGTTTCTAGGTTCTTCTCCTGGTCGGGCGCGACGGGCTTGCGCTGGCACGACACGTGCAGGAACGTGAAGAACAGGTGGTGCTGGTCGCCCAGGTCTGCGGGGAGCTTCAGCTTTATCTCGTCGTAGAGGGATGGGTTCCTGTGGAAATGATTTGGGTTTAAAATAAGTCGGTGAAAAAAAGTTTTTTGGCCTACAATGACTGAAAGGCCTGCATTAGGACGGTAAAAAAACGAAATGAACTGAAAGATATATTGGAACCTGTAATAAATAAATGAAAATTTTGTTCTTACTTTCTGCACTCTTTATGTAAATGATATGGCTCTATGAGCAATATTAGCATGGGGCTTTTTTGCTAATAAAACATCAATATTCCGCAAAATCACGGGATTTGGGAGATACCCAGCAGTAAACTGATGTAGGCTGACTTCATTATACAATCAATATATTTGTATGCATGTCTGTGTATATTGAACATAGGTATAACGTGGGAACGGCTAATAGTCTAAGATCCCGTTAAGACCGACCTTCACCGAGATGCTTATTTAATGAAACGTATTTTATATTTAATTTAATATGTCAATAAATATAATGCATATGGGTTGCCTAGCAAATTTCAGTCCAGAGCATATTTAATTAAAAATTAAAAAAAAAAATCTTTTAAACATTTCACCGGTATGATTATTAGATAAATTCTATACCAATCGAAAGTATGAAGCCCATAGAATAAGCAAACATTAGGTTGCCTATTCTTTTCCGGTCACAACTATAGACTCGTAGATACTATGGCAACCCTATAGTTGTGACCGGAAAAGAATAGGCAACCTAAGGTTTGCTTATTCTATGGGCTTCATACTTTCGATTGGTATAGAATTTATCTAATAATCATACCGGTGAAATGTTTAAAAAAATATTTTATTTTTTAATTATTAATTAAATATACTCTGGACTGAAATTTTCTAGGCAACCCATATGCATTATATTTATTGACATATTAAATTAAATATAAAATACGTTTAATTAAATAAGCATCTCGGTGAAGGTCGTTCTTAACGGGATCTTATACTATAATACATACTTGTTATGATATAATACAGTTGTGTACGCCTCGTTCGTGAACTCGGGGCAGGAGCTGCGGCCGAATATCGCGGGTAGCGCCGCCTCCGGGTTCTCGCCGGACATCAGCTGTATTCGGACCTGGAAATACACAACATATCATATTTCCAACATACATCTACATAGACAGTAAGCGTTGAGGTTGAGCTCGCGCACGGCCACGTACAGCAGGTTGCGGTACTGGTAGTGCAGCTGTGTCTATGTCTTACCGTGATGTTCCTAGCGGAGCCGGTGCGCGAGGTGTAAGCGTTGAGGTTGAGCTCGCGCACGGCCACGTACAGCAGGTTGCGGTACTGGTAGTGCAGCTGTGTCTATGTCCTACCGTGATGTTCCTAGCGGAGCCGGTGCGCGAGGTGTAAGCGTTGAGGTTGAGCTCGCGCACGGCCACGTACAGCAGGTTGCGGTACTGGTAGTGCAGCTGTGTCTATGTCTTACCGTGATGTTCCTAGCGGAGCCGGTGCGCGAGGTGTAAGCGTTGAGGTTGAGCTCGCGCACGGCCACGTACAGCAGGTTGCGGTACTGGTAGTGCAGCTGTGTCTATGTCTTACCGTGATGTTCCTAGCGGAGCCGGTGCGCGAGGTGTAAGCGTTGAGGTTGAGCTCGCGCACGGCCACGTACAGCAGGTTGCGGTACTGGTAGTGCAGCTGTGTCTATGTCTTACCGTGATGTTCCTAGCGGAGCCGGTGCGCGAGGTGTAAGCGTTGAGGTTGAGCTCGCGCACGGCCACGTACAGCAGGCTGCGGTACTGGTAGTGCAGCTGTGTCTATGTCTTACCGTGATGTTCCTAGCGGAGCCGGTGCGCGAGGTGTAAGCGTTGAGGTTGAGCTCGCGCACGGCCACGTACAGCAGGTTGCGGTACTGGTAGTGCAGCTGTGTCTATGTCTTACCGTGATGTTCCTAGCGGAGCCGGTGCGCGAGGTGTAAGCGTTGAGGTTGAGCTCGCGCACGGCCACGTACAGCAGGCTGCGGTACTGGTAGTGCAGCTGTGTCTATGTCCTACCGTGATGTTCCTAGCGGAGCCGGTGCGCGAGGTGTAAGCGTTGAGGTTGAGCTCGCGCACGGCCACGTACAGCAGGTTGCGGTACTGGTAGTGCAGCTGTGTCTATGTCTTACCGTGATGTTCCTAGCGGAGCCGGTGCGCGAGGTGTAAGCGTTGAGGTTGAGCTCGCGCACGGCCACGTACAGCAGGCTGCGGTACTGGTAGTGCAGCTGTGTCTATGTCCTACCGTGATGTTCCTAGCGGAGCCGGTGCGCGAGGTGTAAGCGTTGAGGTTGAGCTCGCGCACGGCCACGTACAGCAGGCTGCGGTACTGGTAGTGCAGCTGTGTCTATGTCCTACCGTGATGTTCCTAGCGGAGCCGGTGCGCGAGGTGTAAGCGTTGAGGTTGAGCTCGCGCACGGCCACGTACAGCAGGCTGCGGTACTGGTAGTGCAGCTGTGTCTATGTCCTACCGTGATGTTCCTAGCGGAGCCGGTGCGCGAGGTGTAAGCGTTGAGGTTGAGCTCGCGCACGGCCACGTACAGCAGGTTGCGGTACTGGTAGTGCAGCTGTGTCTATGTCTTACCGTGATGTTCCTAGCGGAGCCGGTGCGCGAGGTGTAAGCGTTGAGGTTGAGCTCGCGCACGGCCACGTACAGCAGGCTGCGGTACTGGTAGTGCAGCTGTGTCTATGTCCTACCGTGATGTTCCTAGCGGAGCCGGTGCGCGAGGTGTAAGCGTTGAGGTTGAGCTCGCGCACGGCTACGTACAGCAGGTTGCGGTACTGGTAGTGCGGGACCGCCGGGGCCACGCTCGGGAACGGGAGGATCTCTTTACAAGGGCGGACGTTGTCGTCTGTACGTGATGAAAGAGATTTTATAGAATTAATTCACACCAGCGCAAGGGGTATTACATAGCACAAGTGTGAGCGTAAACAGCCGCACTCTGTTTCAGTCTCATAGTCTGACACGACTGGAAAGTGATCTGGCCCATGACCAAAGACTTTACGTGCGCACCGAGGCACTGAGGATTTCCATTTCCTTTTTATGACATGGTGTGTAATCCACAAAAATGGCGACTACTTCACTACCCAACAGCAGCAAATGCGGCTTAACTTTTAACATAAATTGGTCTGTACATTACATATCGAAACACATATATCTAAACAATAGTAAACCTTATCTCACCTCCATAAGGATGCAATTTGGCGAGCTCCGGTGTCAGTCCGTTCTTGATTTCGTCGGGACACGGCGACACTTCTATCTTCAGAGTACCGGGGATGCATTTCAACTTCTTTGGAGCTGAACTGGGCCTCTTGATTTCTGCTAGAAACTTGTACAAGTCCTCGTCACGGAGCTTGTCTGTTTCCTGTAGGATTAAATTATTCATTTCATGTATTGAAAACAATAATAATAATATCCTGGGACAACTCACACACGGTTATCTGATCCCAAGCTAAGCAGAGCTAGTGTTATGGTAACCAAACAACTGATAAACTTACTTTAAATATATTTCTAAATACATACATATTATAGATAAATTACATCCAGACACCAGAACAAATGATCATGCTCATCACACAGCATTTGTCCTGGGCGGGAATCGAACCCACGACCTCCGGTATAGCAGTCAGGGTCACTAACCACTAGACCAACAGGCCCGTCAAAAACAAAGGAAGGTAGGGTAAAAATAGTAGATTTTTATAGAAAATAATGCTAAAAGTGCCATGGCAACTATATCATACCCTCCACGATATTGTCTTTCGAGTTTCGTTGACGCGGCGGTGTCGAAGCGGCGCAGCAACATCAACGCTGAG
Source organism: Autographa pulchrina (assembly GCA_905475315.1). NCBI lineage: Eukaryota > Metazoa > Arthropoda > Insecta > Lepidoptera > Noctuidae > Autographa > Autographa pulchrina. The sequence continues at coordinate 13,652,748 of FR997765.1, read as the reverse complement.
CGCCTCCCAAACAGTTTACCTAGTGCTGGTGTCACGTTCACTAGTAGTTTGAGAAAACACGTTGCGCTGGCGCTGCGTCGAAGAACAGACGTTTGCGCTGGCGTCGCGTCAAAGCTGTGCGTTGGGCAGTTGCTCAGCGTATAAGTACATAAGCTATCTATCCTTGCAATCCGTTCACCGCCAGGCTGCTGGAGGAGCTACACACCTGCTTGAAGAAGCTGGTGACGGTGATGACGATGGGCTTGAAGCTGTCCAGCTGGTGCGCCAGGTCGTCCGCGTGCTGCGGCGGCGCGCGGCGCTCCACGCTGCCCTTGCGGGTGAGCGAGCCTCCCACCTCGCCCGCGCGGCGCCGGAGCTGCTCCAGGCTGCTGGATGACGCCTTGCGATCTGGTAATTGAAAGTCAGTTACAATCTGATCTAAGGCCACCAGTACAAGGCCTGCTTGAGCATTTTGACAGTGAACAAGGCACACGTGACGCGCGAGCTGTCGATCACTCTCGCACGTCACGCGAGTCTTTCATCGGCTAGTCTTTTTTTTATCGACCGTTGAAATGCTCTAAACCAGTCCGTGTGAGGGCGGCCATAGAAGTTCGGCCAAATATTTCACTATGCAGAAGCGGCTTTAAGCAGTCCGCTGCTTGGGCTTAATAAATGCGTAACACAACCACAATAATCGGCAGATAAATCTGGCTAAGCCCAGCAGAATGTCAAGGCTGTTGGACGATGCTTAAAGATTTACACAAATGGGAAACTAAGAGAGATTTGTTTAAGAAGAACGTGTTGCACTCTACGAACATGGCCATCAACAACAGCTATTAGGAGATCTATTACAAAAAGCCCGTAACATCCAATTACTAATTGTTTTGCGTCCCTGTAATTCAGGGTTTCTTTAACTTTTTGCACTCACGGACTACTTTTACAATATAAATAATTCCACGGACCCCTGCCAAAGAATATTTTAAGTAAAGAAAACAAGCATATGATCCCAGTAGGCGAGCGATAGACATGAGCAATAGCAAGATAGGTAATGCGCACAGTGGGTGAGAGGCGTGGCTATTTTTTATTTTATTTATCAAAGACAAACATGAAACAACTGTGCTGCTGAGAAACCCTGCCCTAGAAGTTTAGTCTTTGTTCAATTAACTCATGTGACTGACGATACGTTGTCGTCGCAGTGAGTTCTAGACAAGATTATTACACGATTTCCTAGTAAAGAGTTAGCTGACCTACTGCGGACCCCTGGTGCACATGCCACGGACTGCCAGGGGGTCCGTGGACCCTATTTTATGAAACCCTGCTGTAATTGATCATTTTAACTACGTGACTTAAATGGGCACATTATTTTTAAATAAATGAAACATAATTGTGCTATAAACAAAAAACAATATTGACGCCACCGATTCCTCTTTCCGTGTATTTTGAAAAGATTTGGCATGATATATACAGGGTGTTCGCGCCACTGGCAACACCGGTGAAATGCGAACACCGCGCGCCACGTGTTCGCGTCACTGGCAACACCGGTGCGATGCGAACCCCGCGAGGCGCCCACATCGCCATTCGCCACCGCTGCGCCAGAGCCATCACAACCGTGGGATCGCGCGCACGCATCTTAGTCATATAACGCGACACGCGCGCGACTAGCCCTATAAGCCCTAGTCTACCATTTGTAATAGAGTACAGTGCAGAATTATTATATTAAACTGTTAGTAGCTTCAATAGTTGTTTTAATTGGTGGCTCTCAACATCATCCATAACACAGGGTGTCCGGTAAAGAGTCCGAAAAACTGTGGTGGTTGATACCTCAGGTCAGGACCTACCAAATCAACACAACATATTATTATGTTCAGCGAAAAGTTACGAGTTTAGTTACAATCGATTTTTAGAAATTTCAGAATTTTCTACCTTGCATCAGACTTTTCCATATTTCTGGTAAAAAAGTGGGTTTCTGGCAAAAATCTTATATCACTGTACAATCACGATCCGCGTTAAGTTAGGTCTAATTTTTCCTCAGATTTACATTAGTAATATTTCAACAACTAAGTCCATTTGAACTGCAGCAGCTTGTTTTGTCAAATTTTGTACAAAATACACAAGTATTGTACCTTCCCAAAGTCAACAATATCCAAGCAAGTTTTTGAGATTGTTGTACAAAACTCCCACATACATTTATTTTTTACCACTGCAGTTCAAAGTTGAGCAGTAAGAAAATCGAAGAGTGAAAATTGTTAAACGAATGGCGTTTTCGTCAATACATTCTTTTTTTAGATAAATATGAGGGTTATTAAAGCGTAGAGTAACTATTCAAGATTAATCTGATGTAAAAAAAATATTACAAAACCTATTTTTCAGCCAGAAAAATGGAAAAATCTGATGCAAGGTAGCAAATTCTGAAATTTACGAAAATCGATTGAGATCGATCGAAGCCCATAACTTTTCGCGGAACATATTATGTTGTGTTCACTTGGTAGGGCCTGACCTGAGGTACCGTACCTACCACCATTGTCTGTCGGTTTCTTTACCGGACACCCTGTATAATGATACATATCGATTAAATCCCTAAATCTACGACGAATTTCCCATATCGAATAATGTTTATAGCCGTTGCTATAACTACAATGATGTAATGAAAATGATTAACTAGTGAGAATGGATGGAACTAGTAAAAATTATGTAAACAATTAACAAATAAATATTATTTCTATTAAAGTTGTGTGTTATGAAAAGCATTTATACATTGTTGATACTAAAAGCACGTTGATCTGGGAATTAATATGGATATGATGAAAATTTAGTCACATACTACGAAACATTTATAAAAGCCAATTAATTACCAGACGCGCCTTCTGTCGGTTCCCAGGTCAGCGTTGAAACACAATTTTGATTATTTTTTGGCCAATTCAGGTTACATAGAACACAGATAACAAAAAACAATAAAACAATACATTTTTTTTTATTCTTATGGAATTCCTGAATACAAACCTGTGTTGAATCACTCGGCTAAAGTAATGTATCAATCAAAGATTTAGAAAATAAAACAAAAGTAAAATGAAATCTGTCTTCACACGAGTGTATTTTTATGCCCTAATTTTGTTTTAAGTTCACAAAGAATGTAATCGACGGGTGAGCTTCGAGCTCACGATATAGCTCGCCGCGATTTACTCGCGGCTCGTCGTGTTTTATACACGGGCGAGCAAGTTTAATGTTCGCAAAGCGACGCGCTAAAATTTTAAACATGCGTGACGAGCCACGAGTCAATGATGTTACCAAATGAAACCACGGTTTTGCTTGTGGTTGTTTTACCGTATCATTAGGGTACGTTTTAAATTGGCAAGCTTCGTTTTTCATCACATAAAATATTAATTAAGTTAATATTTTATGTGATGAAAAACGAAGCTTAACTTACCAAGACTGTTGGTGTTGACAGCAGCGGCGACATCCTTGTCGTGTTCGCGCTCGAGGCTGTTGGAGCCGCTGAGCACGTTGAGCAGCGACACGGCGCTCCAGGCCAGCGGCATGCGGTACTTGCCCAGCCGTCCGCACGCCGCCAGAGCACCCGCGCGGACCTTCTCGCGGTTCTACGAAATGGACGGTGTTAATGAAAGGTTATATTCATCTGAAAAGGGTGAAGACTGCATCTGGTGTAGAGTCACTTTACAATATTTCAGCTCAAAATTAGCAACTTATTTAACACCCATCTCTACGTCCCTTGCAAAATGTAATATTGTAATGTAATTTTCTTTCGAAATAAATCAATCACATATCAGCATCTAACACAGCTTAAAACCTACCTTATCATCCTTAATATACGGCTCAACACATTCATTAACATCCCCCTGCAGCACCTTCTCGACCCTGACGACGAGGAACAGGTCTGGCGAGGGGTGCAGGATGTCGAACACGGCGCTGCGGCTGAAGGTCGAGAGGTCCGCGTGGGGCACGTGCCCGGCCAGCATCTGACGCGTGGCTTCCGAGTTCAGGTTGAAGTAGAAGTTCTCTGATACTTTTTTTTTCTCTTTTGCGTCGTATAGCGCCATTGATGCGAAGAGGGGCTCTACGTCGAGTTCTAGCCTGGAGGTAAGGGTTAGAATTAATTTGTTTCATTTATATGTGTTTAACTTTCATAAGCCAAAGATGTTATATGATCGTACCGTAAGTGTAACATCGGTCATAATGAAATAACAGCATTTAAAAATCGATTTAAAATTTCTCCTTGTTTTTCATTCATAGCTTGCAATGTTCGCAGATTATTTTAATGTTGTGATACAGAAATGAATAAATAAATAGTCTGCTATATATCTCCTTAGATGTATGACAGCTTTTATGTTATATCATCTTGAAATCAACCTGGCTACCACAAACTTGAGAACTCATAGTAAAGGTACCAGATTTAGTCAGGTATAACTCACTTGAGCTGATGGCAGACCACAAGGATCCTGTGGCCCATGATCTCGCAGGGCATGTCGGCCGCCAGCCGCCGCTCAACCGCCTCCTCCTCGTCAAGGTACGGATAGTACAGGCCCAGGAGGTCCGCTTGCCGGTTCTCTAGCCTGTTAAAAGCGATCGTATGTTGTTACACCTGCATATCTTCATTATACAATACATTCCACTAACGTGAAAACAAAACAAGGCAATTTAGTATGTCCAAGGCAAAAGATCTTCTTTTTGTGTTTGTCTAGGTTTTGTCTAAAATTCCGTCAGCCTTTATTAGTTTTTCTTAAGACACCTCACCTCCTGGCTTCATTAACAGCATCCATCTGATCAGGCGGCTTCCTCTCGAACAAATCCGGCAGCAGCGGGTCGGAGGACGAGCTCCGCAGGTCCAGGCTGGCCCAAGAGCCGCGAGGAGTGAGGGTCTCGTTGCAGGACGAGGAAGATGACATGGAAGCGACTGACTGTCGGCCGCTTGATGGCTGAGATTCCGACTGAGGACACACGATTAATCTAGTGAAAAGACACTGCCTTACACATTATAAATAACATTGTAACATAACAAGGTATTTATAAAATGTCGAGCATTAGGCCTGGAATAGGCATTGGACGATGCGAATAATATCTCTTCCGAGTTGCAGTACTTTGTCTATGGTGGAAGCTATTTTAATTAGCCTGAGTGCTGGTTCTTGTACTGCCTGAGGACTGTTCTTACCTGCTGCGGGGCCAGCTCCTCGGTGGAGGTGGACAGCTCGGCGTCCACCTCGTACTGGTGTCTGGGCGCCGCGTGCAGGCGCTCCAGGCGCTCGGCGAGGCGCTCGCGGCTGCACATGGAGCCCGAGTGCTGCCGGTACTTGTACTCCACGACCGTGTAGTCTGTCGTGTAGCAGCGGATGCAGTCGCGGACGAACATCGGCGCTTTTGCACTACACGGGGTATTTAGGACATGTTAAATGGAGAATGCAAAAAAATTAAACAGGAATTCGACGATATGCTTGATACAGAAAATTTAAGCGAGAGTCTGATCTGATTTGTTTCTGTTTTATAATTTTTTGTACCTATTAAATTTCAGGAAATAAGCAGCTTATTTTCAATAAAAAAAAACTGTTCATGAATACCAATTACCTATGTAAATAATCCAATCATGTGAAAACAGTTGAAAACTCTCTTCGAAGGCATGTAGCTGTTTAGAATACTTCTTTTCTAAAGATATGCCACACCTACTAGCATTAAAAACTTTCATCAAAATAATAAGATTAGGCAAGCAGCTACTTACAGGTCCTCATCCGGCAGCACATGCGTCAGGGTCCGGATGCGGCGCGGCATGTTGCACAGCTCCATGTCGACGGCCGGGTAAGCGAGGGGGTCTCGCTCGCCCATCAGCCGGTCGCACACCTCCTCGTAGTCCGGTGGCTCGATCATGTCGCACAGTGATAGCTAGGTTTGGAGTTAACATATACTTATACAATAATTCTTACAAAAGAAAACCGACTTCAAAATAAGTCTTATATGGTTTTCTTATGGATCCCACAGTCATAACTGGACAAAAATGGGACCACACGGGAAGCACCAGCTTTCAAATAAAAAAAGAATCATCAAAATCAGTTCACCCAGTTGAAAGTTCTGAGGAAACAAACATAAAAAAAAATACAGTCGAATTGAGTACCTCCTCCTTTTTGAAGTCAGTTAAAAACTACTCCTGCACTAGTGACTCCTGCCTGTATTGCTGCCTCATAGCACCAATACTTGCAATAAATATTTGTGGATCACAAAAATGCTTGTCGCATGCGGGGATCAAAACCAAAGCATGTCACACGAATTGGTTATGGGTGTGGTGACCAATGCCACTTGGCTATCCATGCAGTAATTCCTAAGAGGTATTTTTATTCTATGGCTCATCAACTAAAGACCATGTAACACTATACTATAGTTCATTGTGCCTTAGGGAGAAGACTGTCTGTGTAACTAGGTTAAACATGTCTGTTGCATTTACTTTGGAAGATGGACACACCACGCAATTAATTGCCTGACTGAAAAATGGCAGAAATTCTTTGCTCCTTTGAGTATAACTGGCCTGTGTTGTTTGGATTAGACCAAAGCTAGTTTAAATATATCTATGTAAATGAAAACCCAACAACCCAATCCCCCCTAAATGGCAATGACATGGCGGTAGGCCCAGACGGAGATGGCGGGGCGAACTGGAGTCCTTTGATAAGGAGTGGAACACGAAAAATACCAGAGAGAGATGAAAAGAGGGTAGAGAGGTTTTTGCCCTACAGTGGGTCAGACATGGCTAGGGAAAAAAAATGAAAACCAAATGATACACATGTATTGAGGAGCATCACAGCTCAACTGATTTACCTCATTTTTTTGTTGTGTCTGTAACTGTCAGGACAAGGTTTGTATAAACAAAAATAATCTACTATCAATATATCTATCTACATAGTTTTTTGGAACATCAATCTATATCCATTTTTGTGTGGATTGATAGAACAGCTGCTGCCAGGTTTGCTAGAAATATATAACACAGTAGAAAAGCCATTTAAGTGACTTTTTCCTCATCCCTTAACATAATAACTATATTTATTTAGTTTAGAATAGTCATATAATTTACTAATAAACCTTCCTTTTAAGAGACTAATAGGTTTTGTACTCTATACCAGCTAATTATGGCCTCTAAATCCATCATATATGAGCGGTAACTTTTATAATTTTATTAATTATATTCATATACTTCATTTACATTTATATGAATCTACTAAGATTTAAGTCATGCCTACTGTGTTTAAAACTTTCACTTTATAAATGTACACTTTCGTTATAATTTCTTCATTTAGAATATCTCTAAACTTTGCGATTTGATTTAGGAAATATAACTTATAAATGAGCCAATTTAAGTCCTAGCTAGGTTGACAATACCAGTATGTACATGGATTATGTTCATAAACATAATTATTTCATTTAATTTGAATGCAAACTGTAAATTTTAATTTTATTGTGAAGATAAGAGCTGTTAAAAGATTTATATGTGTAATTACAAACTTGTTGACTTTAGATATAAAACCTGTTGCAAGTTTCACACCACATCAAACCTGGATTGAATTAAATAATATTAATGAACAGCACACTGAGACATAAGCTAATATTACATATTAGTGTTAGGCAACAGTAACCCCGACGGACCAGCAATCAATTAGTAAACAATCCGAAGCACGCACTACTTATAAGGACGGGACAGGGATGATTCATGATACAACTTGTGAATACAATATTAGTAGGATAACTTACAGAAGACGAGCAACCCGATAGAGTCCCGACCTTCGACTGGTTAGAATACACCTTACGAGCCTCCCCAGCATTCCTATAAATAGTTAAAAATCAATTTTTGCCTTATTTATATACATTATAAACCGTTCATGCATCGCCACCCAGGGACGTCGCTACAAGGGCAGGGGAACCATTTACCCGGAAGATTGCTGGTATTTACGTCCGAGAGTCATGGAATATAACTATATTAAACTTCTTACTCAGTATAACAATGTTATTTTATTATTATTTCACATAAGATTCCGTTAAAAACAAACATCCAATAATTTCTTCCTTGTTTACTGATTTGACGTTTGATAAGACAGATACAAAAAGTGTTGCCGTAACAATAAAACATATTCATAGAGCACGGTCCATGCATTTGAGATTGCTATTTTTACATTATTTTCTATTTATAAAACATATTTATTTTTCACAATATTCTTTCTTAAACTTCTGAGTTTACTTTATGTTACTTTTGAGATAAATACTAATATGTTGTGTTTGTCATTGAAATAGAAATATGATAAAAAATAAAGTAACAAATTCATAACTATTTAAAGATTTTGTACTTTAAAAAATGATTTCCATGTTGTGTTTATTACTATTAACTTCTTATAAATCTCGTTATATGATTAAAAATTAAAATATTTTTAAGAATACAGAATAAGGGTTTTCTAAAAATAGCTGACTATTTATTCTTATAAAGCAGTTATGTTATTATCGGAACAACAAAATGTTAGGTCGTAGGTACTGTAATGAACTTGAACTCCTGTACGTAATCTGAGGAGCAAGGTCACGTGCAAGACTTATAACTGTGTCCAGACAATGTCAAGCGACACTAAAGTATTCTAATGAGTAACGAAAGTGGGCTTTCCATCATAAACCTTACGAGAGTATGTTATTAGTTTTGCTATAGTTTGACCTATTGTTTCTATTACCCTTAGTATTACGACTAATATGTTAAGCCGTGGCAAATGACTCGAGACGGAGAAATCTAGAGTCACACAGGGGATACCTTTGCTCAAAAGAGGAACATTCAATACATAAAAAAATGTTAAGCCATTGTTTCCAACTGTCGTATAAGACAATCCATAAGGTCAACTAATCTAGCAAAAGACTACCCTATTACCTAGTAAAAGGTGTTATGGCAGTCAGATATTCAGTTGCTTCATGGCACATTGTGATATTAAAGAAGTTCCTAAGCACTAAAAAAATCTGTAGTTAAAAAAGACTGGTCAGATAAAGTAGATTCTACACTCACAAAAAAAATGCAGAATGTTTTACTTATACGTTAATATAAAAATCCCTCTACTTTTCTACATCACGCAGGCATCTCATGCCATAAAATCTCGGGAAGAACTGCGCATATGAAGTAATCCCTTTGTTCTATTCGTGCACGTTTTGATTCTAATTGGATTGGAGTGGTCGCGTGGCGCGGGCTTCCTGCGCACGGGACCTCACACGCCGGATTACGAACGCACTTGAAAATCAAGCCGTCTACTGTTTTATACGACACGGCGTAACTGTAATTATGTGTCTGATGGCCGAATACTAAAAGGGAACTGAGTTTTAGTCGTAGTTATGTCTCATGCTGTCTCTGTCAGAGTTGCGTGTAATATATGTAGCGATGGAAAGACTGATCTGAAAGCTCTGATCCTCACATAAAATATTTTAATAAGCTCTGTCTTATCATTCAGTGGAAATCTTCAAGTAGGTACTTTTTAAGGCCTAGGGATCACATAGCGGCGTGGGCCACGCTGAGAACAGTCCGTCACGAAGCGTGGCCGAATGTTGCTCAGGAGAACTTCTTTATCCCCTATCTCGACTCCCCTTTTTGGGAAATCGACGTGAATATATTGACAAAATAATGCTCATCTAACATTTAAATCTAATACAAGAACAAACAAAGACTAAAATTAAATCTTCTATAAATAAATAAAACTAACACGCGTCAAAAAACTCATCGTCATCGTCATGCCCAGAAGGCTGGCAGCATTGCCACGTTGAATGGCTATGCCGATTCTCTGTGCAAGGAACAAACCAGCTCTCTGATCACGAGTAGAGTCTACCAAACGTTTTGACAGTTCTTTAAAAAGATTTCGTGCACTCGGACTCCATGGCCCGAGCGTTTCAACCCCAAACGGCTCGAAAATATAATTACCCATTAGGTTATTATACTTTCGCCGTTTAAGGGTCTTCGCAGCTCCAGCAGCAGCGCCAGGAGAGGCTGCCGAACTAAGAACGTGGGATGGCGCAAGGGTGTCGAACTGTAGACGCACGTTGCGTCCCACACCAAAGGCCGACCCAATTTCCAAGGAAATGCTCATCTGATATCAATTCATGGAGTTACCATCTTATATATAAAATTCTCGTGTCACAATGTTAGTTACCATACTCCTCCGAAACGGCTTGACCGATTTTTATGAAATTTTATATGCATATTCAGTAGGTCTGAGAATCGACTACTATCTATTTTTTATACCCCTAAGTGGTAGTAGGTAGGCAGTAGGCAGGTGCTAGGTAGAAAAAATTGCATTGCAACGCATGCCGGGTACAGCTAGTAAAACTATATATAAGAAGATTTCACAATGCTTCTTCATCTTTTAGCTGTGTCAAGTCTTGGTTGTTTTTGAAAATCAGTTTTGGAATACTAGGTAATAAGATTAGGTATGTTAAGAAAGTAATAAATAATGTACTTTACATCGTAACAAGAAAATAAATGCCCTGATATCCTATGATCACATCCCGTGTGTTTGTTTTTACCTTACTTCAAACAAAAAACTTTTATGCTCAAACATCGAAGGAAGCCTTAATTTCACTTAAATGAATGTAAGTATACTTATCTCTCATTTTCAGTTAGCAAAACTTTATAACGAAGCCAAATTTATTGGAGAACGGTGATCTAGTGACAAAGTTGAAGACCGTTAATATAAGTAGCTAATACAGTTTTAATATTTGCAGCGCTTTTATTTTAAAGTCATCATCATCTCCCGAGCCTTTTCCCAACTATGTTGGTGTCGGCTACCAGCCTTACCGGATTCACCTGAATACCGTATTTTACATGGAGCGACTGCCTATCTGACCTCCACAACCCATTATTACTGGGAAACACAGTATCCCATAGTAAGACTGGTTGTCAGAATTGACTTAACGACTGCCAAAGATCTATGTATGACAGCCGGGACCTTCTGTTTAACGTGCTTTCCGAAACACGGAGGGGTCTCGGTATGTTATAAATCGTCACCCATCCACGGACCAACCGCGGCGAGCGCGGCTTAACCTGTATTATCGCTCAAACCTTACGGCCTACCTCTCTTCTACCTCAACTTTTATTTTAAAGTATCAATGTTAATTTTCGTGATTAATTGTTTCCACGTAGCAGTACCTTAATTATCTCCTGAGTTATTTAATATGTTGGTGTGTCATACAGCGTCCGAGATACTATACGTCATGGAATGATGAAGAGCTGCTAGTACACTATGCAATGTGCAAAGGACAACAGCAAAGACAACTAATTTAATACATGAATGTATGTATATAAGGCAGTATGTATAACATAGGGGTATGTATCACATAAAGCAGTATGTATTATATAGGGGTATGTATCACATAAGGCAGTAGGTATGTATTACATAGGGGGTATGTATCACATAAGGGAAATATGCATACTGACTTTGATACCCCAAACGAGGTATTTGAAAATATTTTTTTATTTCATCTTGGATTTAAATCTTATGTTTTGTTAGTGACACTTGCGCTATCAAGACGAATCATTGATCAAAATCGGTTAAGTCGTTGTTTAGTGTTACGAGTGGATATAGAAATGGACACGCACACAGACATAATTGTAAAATTAATACGTTTTGCTTTCTTTAGTCAAGCTAACAATATTTTTTAAGGTATTTTCCTCAATTGAATGTTACGCAAATCGCAAAAAGGCCTGATACAACTTAAGAGTTACACCCATAGAGAAAAGTAATAAGTAGGGTAGTTAAACCGTTACTACCACATATATTTCGACCCTGTAGCAAAAAACCGGACAAGTGCGAGTCGGAATCGCGCACCGAGGGTTCCGTACAACATTTATTTAAAAATATGTGTAGTAACTAAAAATTTATGGTTTTCGGAATTTTTTCTTTATCTGTACTATAAGACGTTACTTCGTACCAAATTTCAAGATTCTAAGTTCACGGGAAGTACCCTGTAGGTTTTGATTCCCGTGCGAGTTTCGAAAATTTGCGGCATAAACGTCTGTATCTTTTGATTGCTTTGGCTTAGAAGTTTAATTTTTTTAACAGCTCCAAGGGACAGTAGACTTGAGTATTAGATATTCATTTTAGTTTGATACCTCCTCGCTTTCCTGAGAAAAACAGTCTTGACGGACGGACCGACGACGGACGGACGGACGGACAACGAAGTAATCCTATAAGGGTTCCGTTTTTTCCTTTTGAGGTACGGAACCCTAAAAATTAAGAGTTTTTAGGCACGCAGGACGCTTATTAAAACTGTAAATAAATAACGATGTCTGTACAACAAAAACACCAACTAAAACTTAAAATAATTTGTTTATTAGACGTAGGCGAGAAAGTTAAAGGTTTATAATTACAGCAACTTTTGAGACTAGGTCCTCACCCACGCGTTTAAAGAAACCTTAAAATGTCAATTAAAGACCATTATAATCTATTGTAATGTAATTACATCGTAACAATACAGGCTCTAGTGACTTCTATTGTATAAGTTATGAAAAAGGCTTAAAATTTACTTTATAAGTTAGTAAAGTTAGTGTAATATGCCTTGTGGCACTGGCGACTAACTGAATTACAATCTGCGCTCGTCTCGGCCTGCCCCGCCCAACACGCAGCGCCGGGCGGCCTCAGTGTACACCGCGCTTCCAACAAGTACGCTTGTCACTGCTTACTAAATAATAATAAAACAGAACACATTGGTTTTCTATGGGAAAGAGATACATTAATTAAAACTAGGTATCACAAGAAAGTCTCTTCGTTTTGAAAATAGAACAGTTTAGTGTTACCATTTAGTGCTGTGTTTTGAATTTCGAACTTAATTTCGCAATTTCATATGCATAACTTTTTGAGCTTTTTGCCTAATATTTTGGAATAAACATTATTATTTTTATGTGCAGCGGACCGTTCCTAAGTTTAAAAAGTATTTAATAAGGAGTTCCTAATGCAGAACTAGTCTTTGGCAAAAAATATAAATTATGGTAAAAATACTTACTGTCAGATAAATTGTAATATTGACTGAAAAGTAAGGTTACTTAAAATATTAATTAAGTGAATAAAATAGAGATAACAGAGTTAAGAACAGTGCAACAGGTGACCGATACGAAGACTCTCGACATGATCTTGTACGACGTAAGTATTTTTAAAAACAACCTTCTTATAACAGAAACATAATAATAAAGAATGCTTAAAACAACAAAATAACACTACACTATACTCACACTTACCAAATGGTACCTTATTTTAGGGTGAAATAATATAATCTATACTTATAATAAATCTGTAGAAGTGAAAATTCTGTACATTGAAAATATCGAAAAAATAAATGGCGGGGGGTGTTACTAGACCGACACCGAACAGAAAAGTGTGAAAAAAAAAATTTTTGTCTGTCTGTCTGTCTGTTTGTTCAGGTATCACGCAAAAACTACCGGTTCGATTACGATGAAACTTGGTATAATTATTCTTTATTATCCTGGGCACCACACTGGGTAGTTTTTATCCCGGAAAAGTATAAACAATAAAAAACAAACTTAATTTTGCGGTTAAAAACTCATTGATAAGTTTCGTCATCCACGCGAACGAAGTCGCAGGCACAGCTAGTACAATAATAATATAATATTCCGGGACAACTCACACACGGTTGTCTGATCCCAAGCTAAGCAGAGCTTGTGTTATAGTAACAAGACAACTGATAAACATACTTATATATTTCTAAATACATACAGATTATAGATAAATCACACCCAGACACAGAACAAATGATCGTGCTGATCACACAAAGGTTTGTTCTGGGTAATAATAAATAATTGGTTTTAGCATATCCTAGACTTAAGGTCACTTAAACATAAAATTCTTCATTGGTGTGGACTTCATGCAAGAGTTAATGTCTGTTACAACATAAAATCGGTTAAACATTTGTTATTTATTAGAAGATTATTTCAAGCATTTCTTTATTACTGAAAAGTCTGGACTATTTCAGAGAAAATAGCTAGATAGAGCAAGATTTATTGCAAAAGATTATCTGTCCTAGGTTCGGACCCTAGATTTTACGCTACGCTAGTTTTGTTTCGACATGGACTATCCTTTTTTTTTATTCGACACGCGACTATCTTTTATAGTATTCCTTTCATAGTATTTACAGCAGTCTCTTATTCTTCGTTACATAAATCATCTGCCTTATATTTACTAAATTAATTTGGAATGTAAACTATTCATAATTTGTCATTAACTTTTCCTGAACTCACGTTAAGGTGACAATCTCGACGTGGTAAGCAGAGCAGTCATGACAAAAATATCTTTGACTATGTTTTGCGTGGGTTTGAACCCACCACCCTTACACGTTAAATCAGTAAGCCCAGGGCCTCGATTCAGCTATTTTAAATGCACGTCAGTTGTAGGTCAGTGTGCTTGTCAAATGTGCCTAATTTTCGTATTCAGATAAGCCTACAATAAAATCTCATTGAACTCTCGAAGAGAATGATCGTAATGACCAATTAATGATCGCAATGACAGTAAGCAGAATGCCGATTATCGTAAAAATCACCAAATGAAGCAGTTCATTCGGTCAATTCATGCAATTCTTAAATAGCCGTTTCGAGGCCCAGTAGGCCAACAACTATAATAAAATCATTAAATAACATATTTTTTTTGTGGTTACATTATTTACCTATCCTTTCATACGAAACCCATTGTTTGAGTAAAAATATAAATCCCTTGAATAACCATTATTCGTGGCCATTGTATTCAGCGCAAAAACCTTTTTTATTGTACTCCACAAGGCTTCCCAGAACTAATAATTATGTACATTGTACGATACAATATGTTATTATACGAATTAAATATTGCTTGAACAGGAGTAATATGTGTAATGGAAATGTAGAGAAACACTGAAAATTATTTGTGTTTGTACTTACATTTTGTACCAGTAGAATATTTTTTTTTTAAAGGACGAGTGAATTATGTAAATTTGTTGTTTGTAATTATGAGGTAGTGATACCATAGCGATTTAGGCTGCCCGCCCACGTCCGATAATCGGTGACCGATTTTTGTTTGTAGGAGAAAAATAGAACTCACTGATAGCAATAGTGCAACGCACACGTCCTACAAAAAGTAGGCCAGATTTCGGTACTAAGAATCGGCGGCAAAATCGGCCCGATCATCTGACCTACAAAAAGTCTAACGGGTAGCGTATGTAACTGACTTACATCTTATGCTACTTATACACTATGCTACTATACTAAGTAGTATACACAATTAAGGGTGTCTACACCAAATGTTTGTGTGTGAAGACGAGTGTCCGACTGTAGGTCATTTATTGCGACACACAGACACTATGCAGGCAAAGAAAGACTAACATATTAGGCAGAATAAGAAAATGTTGTTGTTTAGACTTGGCTTTACGGGTTTGGAGAATAATTTTGGATAAATATTAGTTACTAAGTTATAATAACAATATAATATCCAACAACAAGCAAAGTCAGAATTATACTATACGTCAACACACGTCGTCACTCGGCACGTTACTGTACGGTGTGTAATTCTGGCCATACTACATATTGTGTAGGTTCGATATGCTTCTGATGCGATACGAGTGACGACACGACAATAGTATCATTCCAAATTTTCAAGCAGAAAAGTCCAATTTATTGCTTAAAATAAGCATGTTTTCAAATATATTATTTCCACGAATCTTTACGCGCATCCATTTTGGGTAAAAGGAAAGGATAAAGGATGACGTAATTGGTAGCGCTCAAGAGCCTGCTTCCTGAATTTGTCGGGATTTCTGGTTGCCCGAATTTGTAAGATGGACCCTTTACGGGAAAATGAATTAATTTCGTCGAAGAAAATATCAATCTAAAATCCATTATTGATGTTTGATCACCAAATTAGAGGCTCTGGACGGCGGGGGTAGGAGTAGCTGAAACTGAAGCCGGATTAAGTAATTGATTTTCTTGTTAGAAAAAGTAATAACTACAATTATGGAAAGCATGTGTCTTCACGCTGACCTAAGATACTCACTTACTCAAACATTTTACAAAGAAAATTCCTTTTTTTTATTTAGTACCTATTTACCTTTATTAATAATCATAATAATCCAGCCTATAAACGTCCCACTGCTGGGCACAGGCCTCTTCCCATATAGAGAAGGCACGAGCATTGATCACCACGCTTGCTCTCTGCGGATTGGCGATTTCAGATCCCAAATTTTGGAATCCTTATCCTTACCTTTAGTATACTATTTAGAAACAGACTAAATTTAAAGGGTCGATCTCGAGAGGCATTTTTTTTCATGTCGGGCTGGATAAACCCATTTTAAATTCGAAAAACGTTTTCAAAATATTTTTTTATACACAGTTCGGTGTCTGATCTACGTGGTACAAGGCTAATATTAAGAATAAGTTTATTTTAAATATTTAAAAAAAAATCTTAAAGCCTAAAATCCTGATCGCTCTGGGTTGACCCAACTCCCGATTGAATGATAAAAACGTTCTTCAACTTTTTAATGAGAAGGTTCATATGAAACAACTTATTTAGATTACATAACAAATAGTTATTCTTCATGGTAATAAAATATTTTTAGTTATATTAACAATACTTTTGCCACAATTTGAATTTAAAGTCGTGACCGAGCATTTTATCTCATCACTCTGCGCTGAGGTAAAACATCGCGCTCATCCCTAGTTACGCGTTATAGACACTCTATTCCCCTCCCGCGAGGTAACGCTGGTAGTGGTCTAACCGCCGAGGAGGATACCTGTGCGCCACGTTCCCGCGCTCCAACATTACGAAGGTAAGTTTATGATTGTTCTGGATTTGGTTCTCGAATTTTATGATTGCTATGGCACGTTATTTAAATTAAATAGTTAGCTTGCAAAAGTGTTTGTTATGTGAATTAAGTGATCGTTATGATGTTTTTTATGAGAAGTAATGACAACTTTCTACTGCTTTTAAATTCGGCTAAATTTATGATTTTGTGACTTTTTCTGATCGCTATGGCTGTGATTGCTCTGTCCAAAAAGACTAGAGCAATGATATTTTGCATTAATTGTACGTTATAAATCTATTTCAAGTTGTAGTAGCTGACTGCAACAATGACAAATGATGAACTATGCATATAACCTTTAATTTATAACCTTTCCTGGGTTTCTTTAGGTAACCTAAACCCATAAACCGATTTTGACGTATTTACCTACCTTACGTACCTTATGTACCTCGTTCACATTTAAAGCCGTTGTGGAGAGAGATGTTGAAAAATCTATTCTTTCCATTTCCACAAAAGCGGTAGGTGATGACGGCCTACAACTCCAAATGTTCCTTCCCATCTTAGAATATATAGTACCAGTTATCACCCACATCATTAATTTCTCCCTGACTACAAGTTCCTTTCCTTCCGTCTGGAAAAAGGCCAATATCCTACCGCTTCCCAAAGTCGCCAATCCAACATCCGTATCACAGTATCGTCCCATTTCCATTCTCCCCGTCCTATCCAAGGTCCTTGAGGGCGTTGTTCAAGATCAGCTGTCTAATTACCTTTCCTCTAACAGCCTGCTGAGTCTCAGATTTCGCCCTGGCCATAGTACTGTTACTGCACCTGTTAAAATTACCGACGACATACGACTGGCCATGGAGAGGAAGTTCCTAACAGTCCTGGTATTACACATTGAGTTCTGAGGTTTACCTGCTGTACTACCATATGTCAGAGGAGTCACTGACAAGATTGGCTACATCCTGAAGCGAGCTTCAATCAAAACATACTTCAAGCCGCCTAAGAAGAATAGTCAGTCCTTACCATCTGTCAAGTGTCACATACCTCTACAAGATGCAGGAGTTTACAAACTAGATTGTGACTGTGGGCTCTCTTACATCGGACAAACAAAACGCAGTATAGGGACCCGCTTAAAAGAACACATAGCTGACGTGAAACACCGCCGCTCAACCAAGTCTGCAGTCGCCGATCATGCTGAAGGCTCCAGCCATTACATTAGATTTGATAAGCCACAGATCCTCGCTAAAGAACCTAAATTCCTACCTAGGATGTTTCGCGAGGCTATAATTGAGATTAAAAAACACCCTAATTTCAATAGAGAAGACGGCTGGAAGATATCACCTACTTGGGATCCGATAATTAACAAACTCAAAATCAAACCCAAGAGCAGCGCTGCAAGACCTCAAGACACCGTGAGCTCATATAGGCCGGAACACAAATAATTAATAAAAATATGAAGGCAGAACGAGCAACAACAACCGTCAAGACGAACACCACCTCAGTCTGCCCGTGACCATGATACCTGCAAAGGTGTTGAAACGTCGGGAACTAAAATTAAAATACAAACCGCGATAAAATCCGTAAAAGTAGTTTTATTTCAAGTCCTGGTACTTTTGGATTTTAGCAGTGCTTTTGACATACTCTTAGGGATCCTCTCTTCCCTCAATGTCTCTCCCGCAACTTACGACGGGCGTTCCCCGGGGTGGTGTCCTTTCTCCCCTTCTTTTTTCTATATTTATCAATTCTATAACTTCAGTTCTTTCTTCTCAGTACCACCTCTACGCAGACGACTTGCAGTTGTACCGCCACTGTAGCTTTGACAGTATATCCAATGCTATTGCCGCCACCAATAATGATCTTAGTAATATCCATCAGTGAGCTAAATCTTTTGGTCTTTTAGTTAATCCTACAAAATCTCAAGCTCTCATTATTGGTGGCAGACATTTTTACAGCCTATTGGATCATCAATCTCTTCCACCTATACTTTATAATTCGGCTCCTATAGCATACTCCAAAATAGTCAAAAATCTGGGTGTATACATGGATTGCCATCTGTCATGGGATCCCCATGTCTCTGAGGTAAGTAGGAGGGTCTTTTGCTCGTTTCACTCCCTAAAGCACCTCCAGAAGTTCCTGCCCTTTCAGACTAAAATCACTCTCGCCCAATCTCTTCTACTACCTCTTCTGGATTATGTCGATGTATGTTATTTAGATGCAACGGAGGAACTTCTAAATAAACTCGAACGTCTGCAGAATTTGTGCATCCGCTTCATATTTGGTCTTCGGAAGTACGACCACGTGTCGGAATTCCGGGCTAGATTGAAGTGTTTGCCTATTCGGCAACGTCAAGATTCTCATATTCACTTTACTCAGTTCACTCAGTTTTGCACAACCCTAAATATCCAGGCTACCTGCGGGAACGCTTTGAATTCCTGGTCCCCAGGGGCAAGCCTTGTCGTACTTCTTCTTCTCTTCTCCTTCGCACTTCTCTTCACTCCTCTAGTCGTTACGACAAATCGTTTGCTATTCGTGCTGTGCGCCTCTGGAACTCACTTCCACATTCCTTGCGCAATAGCCCCTCGCTGAACGTTTTTAGGAGAAAGATAAAAGAACATTTCCTTTCTATTTGAGTTATGTAGTCTATATATGTCTATATTTAATATATATATTGTATTATATACGTACTATATGTAGTATTTGTATGTATGTGTATTAAAATATGAAAGTTGTACACTTCTATCTTCCTCACCACTTAATAATAATCTCACTATAACTCAAAGGTTTGCCGGAAGAAAACTCAATTTTGAGTTAAGCTCACCTCTGTACATCAACTTTAATTAATATATGTATATTAAATGAAATGTATTTGTGTGCAATAAAGAATTAAAGGATTGATTTCAAAAGGTTTTTAATTTTGTCTCATTTAGGTACCTAGCCAAAAGTTCATTTTTATAATTATGTTAATTTGTTATTTTAGCAATTATTTTAAATAAAACATTCCGATTTTTTATATACATGTATGACTCTTACATATTATTATAATCTTGTTACACGTTCACTGAATATGACTGAAAACGCCTAAATAAATAATATTTTATCAACATATTTATTTTTGTTTCACTAATTTCACCATTTATGATCGCTCTGGCACCAATTATGATTGCTCTGGTTGCGAAATTTTTGAAACTTAAATATTTTCATAACTGATTGTGTAAATTGAAGGCCAATAGTAAAAATGTACTATTTGAATATCATTATTTTCAATGAAATACATAATTACCATTAAATATCAATATCTGAAAAGCACCAGAGCGATCACACGAATACGCCCGTTTTGGAGATTGATCCTATTAACATCTGCGATAGTAAATACAATAATAATTTACGTATTTACATCCTCCAGCATCACTTGATCGATCCGCATTAAAGCAAGTATCTTAGAATATGTAACATGGATGTCTATAGTTGTATGTTGGGGGAAACTCGTTTGTCAGTAGTTAGCTGACATTTGGACTGTCTATGTTACTATGCGTACTAACTGGGTACCAAGTAAATGCTATGGCCCACGAATACAGGTCCCAAGTTCTGGGAAGATAGCGATTTAGCTCAAAGAAAACGATTAAGATTGCTGAAGATTGGGAGAAGTAGGTAGGTAATATATTATTTTCTATAATAGTCTTATTTCAGTTTTTTAGATTTAGTTGGAATCATAACTTGAAGCAGCAGTTTTAGATTACATTTTTATTTAATATGAATTAGGAAGAATGCTGGCTGGGGCTCTTCTAAAATATAATAATGTTATTGTAATGACTAACGTGTAACTACGTGATGGTTACAATAATTGTTTAGATAGATTATGAGATGGGAAAACAATTACTGATTATCTATCAAAAATATTACTGGTGCGTGTAGAGATTACGCCACTATTGTGACGTCAAATGACTCGCTAATTTCATCAAATATAAGTAGAAATAGAGAAATATGTTGTGATAAGTACTTGTCTTGGACCAAATGATTAATAACTTGAAACAAAAATAATGGAAATTAAAATTTAGATTTGATTTTCCATTATCGCCCCCCCGCTAGATGGACCGATGACCTGAAGAAGGCAGCTGGCAGTGACTGGATGCAAAGGGCGGGAGATCGTGCGATGTAGCGCTCCTTGGGGGAGGCCTTAGTCCAGCAGTGGACTGCAACAGGCTGATATGATGATGATGATGATTATGATGATGAAATTTAAATTTAACTTAAGCCTTTGATACGAATAATCAGAAACCCACAATATTTTATTGTTACACCAACATAACAAGACAAATTGTAGTGTTTCTTTAGCTTTTTCCTAAAGCGATATTTTATTCCTCCGGTGGACAGCAAATTGAATATTTATAGGTGTCTTGTAAATGTGTATTGAGCGTAGGTCCTAAAACTGCGAACGGATGACGTGGTGATATAAGGACCTGTGTCCTTTTGGGAACAGAATTTACCTTCCTATTGCTTGAAATAAGTCGTGAGCTTTGAAAGTTTTAGTGGAAAAGGAAGGAGTTGTTGTTAAATATACCTTCCTACCGATCGGTTTGTTTTATTTCCTAGAATTTGAGTTTCTTTATCCTTGCTGTCTTTGTGACCTCTTCCCATATACGAACTCGTTCATTATTTTAATTTCGCTATTTTCGTATGAAGTGTTTTATTATAGTTATGGGTAAAATTGGGCATTGATCACAATTAAAAGGTGCCAACTACGATAAATTTACAACTAACTTTGCTGTTTCTTAACTCATATTAGCTGAATCATCATTATCAGCTTAACAGACCCACTAATGGTCATTAAAATCTTTTTCAAACGCCATTCCAGCCTAATTCGAGTCTTTTGCAACGATGTCAAAACTAGCATAATTCCAAATATCTAAATCTTTTGACAGAAGCATTATAGGTCCTTCACAATTCCCAAATCATGGAAGCTGTCCTAATGAATCCCAGTGCTCTGACATCGCTGCCAATCATAACTTGTACTGCGAACTAAAACGAAGGACGACCTCACTGCACAGCGAATTTAAACTCTAAAGTCTATAGGTAAGGTAGCATTTTGATCGGTTTCGCGAGATGAGGTGTGAGGCAGGCTTCGGGGTTGGACGGCGCGCGCAGCATCAAGCACTCTAGGGATGAGATGTTTGTCGATACTTTTGTACTGGTGCAGAATATTTAATATTGCATATCGTTGTTTAGCAGAATAATAAAATTTGATGCTGTTTTAAAATGAAATCATTTCACCTGGCTGAGATCATTTAAGTGAATATACCCAGGGCCAGGGTTTGAATTTGATATAAGGTGCCTGTTATGTCAAATGAACCTTTATTTAATTATTTAGTAAACAAACGCAGCATTATATATTCAAAAGAAAAAATATCAAAAATGACATCAAGTGGTACCTAAATTAAAAAATCTGTTGAAAATCAATTCCAACTCGGTAATCCTAGATTTTCTCGACTCAGTTCCTCACTAACCCACCCAGTCCTCTCCCCAACCACGATGGGCGCATACAGCCAGCCGCGCTGCGGCTAAAAATAGTAATAAAAAAATATAACAAACAATACAAGATTTGTAAGAACATTAGTGACGTGTAATGAGTGGTGTGCTTTAAAATGGGCGTGGATAGCTTACCGCAGAGGCCGAATGTAAGTATGCCTGTGCCTGCCGTGTTGTCGACGAGCTTCAAGCTTCACTCAAATGCGGTTTTATGAGTTTCGAATTTAGAATGCCCGTAGAATTTTAATTTTAATGTGTTTTGTTTTTTGATTTGTGGATTTTATGTTTTTTTTTTCATCAATAGGTTCACGTTTTAAATAAATGTGATTACAATTTATCTTTACATCATAAATAATATAAATATTCAATGAATAAATAACAATATAATGTTATTACATCTTTATGCAGTTCTGTTACCTTAACATATACCTAATTAAAATTCTCCTCACATTGACCGAGACGCTTCGTAGCCATCTAATGGCGTAAAAGCTTTAACTGCAGCGCGTAATAATTTCTATGTTATATTTGTTCTAATGCACTTAAATTGCATTTTAGTAATTAACCATACAATTAAACTAATAACAAAAGTCCTGAATTAGTATAATTATCTGTAATACCTTATAACACGTAACAGCTAATTAAAAACAGCTTAGTTCATTAGCGCGGTATTCAGAAGCCCGTATGACCGTACTGTCAACAAATTAATGAAAGAAACATTCAATATGATACATATAATACGTTTGAATTAATTTTAAATATTAAATCGTCTTTTTTTGAGGGGCTCGTGGCTAAGTGTAAGCCGTACGGTTTGACCGATAATACAGGTTAAGCCGCGCTCGCCGCGGTTGGTCCGTGGATGGGTGACCATTTTCCAAAAGATATAGAGACCCCTCCGTGCCTCGGATAGCACGTTAAGCCGTAGGTCCCGACTGTCATACTATGATCTTTGGCAGTCGTTAAGTCAATTCTGACAACCAGTCTTACCATGGGATACTGTGTTAATACCTAGTAAAATGGGTTGTGAAGGTCAGATAGGCAGTCGCTCCATGTAAAATACAGTATTCAGCTGAATCCGGTAATACTGGTAGCCGACCCCAACATAGTTGGGAAAAGATGATGATGATTAAATCGTCTATTAGAGTCTTCATATTTTCATACTGTCTTTGAATTCGTAGTATACATACCGTGTAGTTGGTACATCAATGTATAGGAAATCCTTAGATCTTCAGTCTGTAAATTGCTTTAAAGTTTCGACTACGCACCACTGGAATAGATTTACGTGAGTGGCGAAGATTGATTGTTGGTCAATATCGTCTTATACAATAAATACTTGGAAACTGCAGATATCATGACTCAATTGCCAATAGGTACTGGTAGAACAGGAGGCGGACGGACTTAGATTCCGAAGCATGGATGGTATAAACTAACATATCACTATCACTATCACTACATAGTATAAAACAAAGTCGCTTCCCGCTGTCTGTCCCTATGTATGCTTAGATCTTTAAAACTAGGCAACGGATTTTGATGCGGTTTTTTTTAATAGATAGAGTGATTCAAGAGGAAGGTTTATATGTATAATACATGCATAATATATAGTAGAGAAACACTGATAATCTTAGAGTTTTTTATGTAAGGTCGTAAATAAACACACTTTTTTGCGCTTACATTGCAAACGCTGGCTGAATCCTACGAGATAGATCAAAGTAATGTACTACAGTATTGTACACCTTAAAAAGGTCTACAAAAGGTCTACACCTTAAAGAGCGAGTGCCTATACCAAATAGTGCGTCGAAGGCCGCGCTTCGCCCTACAACACTTTATGATTATGTAGTATATTTAGTATCAGCAATGCACCCGTGCAAAGCCGGGGCGGGTCGCTAGTAGAAAATAAAATAAAAATGTAATTTTTAAAGTTTTTCAGGAATCTGCGGTTTTCCATTTAAACTGGTGAACTTAGTTCCGAGCCAAAAAAAAGATTGAAATAGATGAAATTACCATAATAGATAAACTAATTAAAAAAAAATGTGCGCATATTTGAGAAAAGACACTGTTTACGTTTCACACGGCTTTTCTTTCTGGCCATTCAAATCAGCTTTCAAACAGAAAAAAAAATCCATGAAAACCCGATAGTTATGAAAAGCCAACAACAAAAACAAATAAATTCCTACATATAAACGTTATAAAACCTGTACTTTTTTGTCTACCGATAAAAATAAATAAAAGTTATTGTTATTATTATCCTACTATTTGGTAGTTTAGAAGGCAAACGGTATTCACTTTTATCATAACGTATACAAAGTGATCAATAGACGGTAATCCCTCCGAAATTGGCGCTCGCTCGGATTACGACGATGGCGGGGCTTAGCCAACGTATTAATGAGTTATTTTTGTCGATATTCTAACAATAAGCCATTGTTGCTTTTAAAAATACGTGTTTTATGATAAAATAATTGTTATTGGATATGAATTGGATTAATGTTAGAGATTTTATGCATCAAATACATGTTGTCAAAGAATTTTGACATTTAAACAATCCTAAAAAGGGGGGGAGGGGCAAATACAATATAGACATTGTATGAAAATGTACAATAACTTGTAAATAAATGCAGTAGCAACATATCTGCATCGTAAGCCAAACTAACTAAAAGACACAGGCTGAAATTATTGAAAAGATGAAATAAATTCTCCTTGCTGGTCTCGCTACTGAAAAACCGTACCGCACGTAGTCTGGCCGGAGTTTGAAAAATGTTGCCTCAATAAGCCCACCCCCAATTACACGGGACTTATATTGTCTGCCAAAATGTGGCTCAGCAACTGTAGACTTCGGGAAATATACAAATTTAAAGCATACTAAATACACTTTACGTTTCATACATTATCCTGGCGTCTTGGTTTAAAACTGTTAGGGATATGTACAAAAGTAGTTTTAGCCCGTTGTTTCAAATGCCGTATTACATGTTCCTGAAAAATCTTTTTATTACATGACAAGTTGTTAAACAGAGTAGCACATTTAAACGAAAACAATCTGTTTAAATAAAGATGATCAAATAATAAAACCAATGTCAATATCAATATTGTTGTGAGTTGATAATGTTGTTTCTGCTCTTAGGTTAAGCCGTACATTTAATATAACCGAACATTGGTTGCTACATAATTGTACCATTGTATAAATAAATTGTACTCTACGAAATCGAACCGAAGTTCCGGGAAATTAATTTTTAATGCTGTTCTCGGATACACCTAATGGATATAAATTTACAGTGAAATATCTTCTGATTTGTGAAACTGTTTGCCGATTACTTCTCGGTATGCGTTATATGTGATATCGTTACTTCAGTGTCAAGTTTGCAAACATTACGAACCTTCAGACAGACTGGCAGAAAAAAGGGGAGGCCTATACCTAGCAGTGGGTGATTCCGGGCTGATATGACGATGATGATGAAGAGCCTTCGTTTGTATAAATTTCGTCCGTAATATTGGAAAGTAGATACTTGAAGAGTTGTTATGTAAGAGAATAGGTATACAAGGTGTTACCGAAAGGGTATATCTATCCAAAAGGGGTGAAGAATACATCTGGTATTAAGTCAGTTTACAAAATTTTAACTCAAAATGAGTTAATTTAATAATATTAATAAATATAGATAGTACATTTGATATATAAGTTAACATCAGACGAGCAGATATATATTTTTTTCAAGCAATTTAAAATGTGTTATTGAGCGAGTTGTAAGTGTTATTCCAATGCGGTATTACAAGACAAAAAACAAGCATTTACTTGCTACAGAAAGAAGTTTAGACGACATTTGAAACATACGGCTCAGTTCTGACTGGTTAGATTTGAAATATATTTTATAAAATACTAAACCAACTAAAAAATGTAGAAAACCGACCATAAGATACGTGAAAATCATACAACATTCGGTCTGTTAAAAAGCTAATACTACATGAAACAGAAATTTATTGATACACAACTGTATGTTTTTATTTCTTAGTAATGTACTAATATGTCACGCCTGTCCAGCGTGTAATCTTGGGATAATCCTCCAAGGAGGCTGTAATGTACCATCACGTCTGTGTCTAAAAGCTTTGAGATGACAGCTCTAGATCGTTTGAGAACCAACAGAATTTACTACAAACATATCAAAGGTGTACATTGCTTTGTTAACCTTTACCATTAACCTTTGTTTTAAAATATCTTATTCCATTCAAAAGATCGGTATGAGATTAAGACTACTAGATAATATGTATTTCTGCGTAATGGACAATAAAAATTACACAATTATTTTTACTTTTAAAAGTTATACATATATCACCTTTTTAAGATAGGTTAGCTAAAGTATCACAATATTTACCCATGTTGACCAAATATTATTAAAAGCATTTAATGAACTGAAGCATGAATTCGCGAACATCCCAACATTATATTAGTTGGGGGAAGCGAGCCGTAGAAAGTTCTGTGACAAACAATATTGTTGGAATGACCAAAGTTTCGCGAGATCGAATCTCATCTGTATTTGGTTAGCGTAATTAGTTTTCAGCGTTTTCTGCAAAGTAAACAAGAATTTTATTCAATGATGAGAATAAGTTTTCTTTGGTTGAGTTTTTTATCAGTATTTTGGGTATGATTACAGAATCAAATTAAATATACACAATAATATACACTTAGAAATATGGAAGGATTTGGGGGAGGCCTTTGCCCAGCAGTGGGGCAAGGAAGGCTACAAAAAAAAAATACAAATACGCAGTAAAAAAAAATAAAAAGATGTAGAAACAATTATGGAACTTGTCGGGTATAATGTGGTCGTATTTAACGACAAACATCGATTTAAGACTGAGTTAAGTTACTTCATAAATCTGGCCTACTACAGACATAAAATCAATATCATAATTTATTTATTAAGTATATGTAAATCATTGGCAGTTCGCTATTTCTTTCTTCGCTTCTCTTTCCTGTCTATACTAAAATAAAATATATTGAGTATACTCTTGGGTGAAGATCTGCAAGCAAGTCCGACTTACAGTCCCACACATACCTAACTCAAACGTAATAGGCATCTCGCAAATTTATTCTTGAACGTTTAGAAGCCCTGCAAATGGTTTCACGACCTCAGCATTTGCAGGTGTCGTTGACCCATCTTACCTGGTCGTCCCACGCTCGTCTCATTGATCGTCAGTCGGTCACGACTCGCAGACGACTCCAGAAACGTCCTCGTCTGACATTTATCTTACGCATTTAAGGGAATATAAAATATATCATGAGCTAGAAAATATTCTTGTTTGTACGCAAATGCTGCACTTCAGGATAGAAAAATAGGTAGGGAAGCTCTAAAGCTTTTAGAAAAACAATTTTTATATTAAATGCATTGGATAGGGATCTATTATATAGTAAATAAACGGGATTGCTATTGGATAGTAAATACACGGGTGCAGTAGTACAACATTGGAAATGCTGTTGGTCATTAAAATGGATTTGGGCGAATCCCCAACAAACATTAAAAATAATTAACTGCATAGTCAATTGTAAGATAGTGCTCCACTACGCAGGATGCTCACAAAATTAAGATTAAAGCAAAAATTCTGCTGATATTAAATATCAATCGCAGGTTAATTTAAAGGCGTATCCAATAAAGTGGGACGTTGCCTGAAATCAACGTAATTACAGTTCGCTTAACGAGCTCATCGGATGCCACTTCCATTGACAACTTGTTTCAGTAAATGGAGCCTTCAGCTGTCGCTCGCGTCAGAAACATTAATGCTCAGGAAGATTGAATGTTTACAATATTATATTTTATGTTGAACTAGTTTCATAGATGTAGTACTATAATGGCTCTAATTATTGCAACTCCAATTATTTTGTTTGATTACTAAGTTATGTACTTTAAATTAGAATTATATATTTTATTAAATAAAAAAATAAAATCGTTTCTGAAAAAAATATCTCTACGAAAGAAAAAATATCCATCCATAATTTTTTTTAGGACGGACGGATAAACAGTATGATAAACATACATTTTTCATTGTAGTTCCTAAAGGCCGAAAGAGTCATTTCAATCACGAATCTACTAATTAACGCCGATCGCGATGATGTGAAGTAAGGGCTTTAAAAGTATAACAATTTCGATGCTAAGCGCTATGTATTCATCGCACGTAGATCTAGGCTACGCGCTACGGCACGCGTAGCCGTACTACGTCGTAGAGGCGTAGCACTCGTAGTAGCTCATACCATTATGCCTGAATGAGTTAACTTTATCATGTCATATTTTTCACTCTTCGTTAAGCTTTATAAACTAGTTTTACTTAACACGTTATGATTCAATTTAAAAAAGCTTTTTTATAAAAGCTGTGGGTGTTCCTCGTCGCGTTTGTAGCGTATATTAAAACACATTATACGTTAAATCTATAATATAATCTTTAATATATGAATAGCGTGGGTGGGTATTATTTTTTTTGTTTCATCGTTCATTTCGAATGGCATTGCATTTCGCATTTCATCGCTCATTTGAACGGTTTTAAAAAGGAATTACTAATGAATGAGGATCAATAAACAATTGCTTGTCGCTCGCAGTGCTAATGAGGAGTTAACGGGAAATTTTTGGTCAATATGTATATAATTAGTAGTTTATCGTTGAGTGATTAATGTAATGTTTAATTTTAGAGTGTTATTTTATATTTAGTAATTTTAGAGAATTTTATATGTAATAATTAGAAAACTCAGTGTACTTAGGTCTAAACCTAAGAAAATATTTGCCGGCCTATTTTATGGCGAAATGTGCCGAACCATGTATTAATATTACCACCAATATTGTAAACCATGTAGCTTTGAAGCCATGAATCTTTATTTCACGACAATAAAGATTCTTATTCTTATTCTTAAATGCATGGACTAATTTGTTATTCTTTAACTACATTAGTATTAATTATATGTTGAAGTACTCTATAAGAGATTGCGGATTTTTGGGTGAATGGCTAATTATAGTAAGAGCATAGTGCAATAATGTTTAAGCTGCAGCTTTTTGAAATATTTCAGACGTTCCCAAGTTTAACCAAAATTAAATTTAAAACCTATACCGGTCTTCAAAAATAAAAGTGAATTATGGATATAATCTCAAAATATATTAATACTATGTATGTAAAAAGTGCTGTAATGTAAAAAGTGCTGTACTGTAAAAAGTGCTGTACTGTAAAAAGTGCTGTACTGTAAAAAGTGCTGTACTGTAAAAAGTGCTGTACTGTAAAAAGTGTTGTGGTTACGAATGCTGCCTTAAAAATAATAATAAATAAAATCAGTATCTACTTTATTATATGTTTTTTTTTTATTATTATTTTATATGTTATTTAAGTTATTATTCCTTATATGATCGCGTTTTGATAGCGAGACCCACTTAACTGTCAGATCTTTGAAAAAATTTTATACTTTTACCGCTGATGTAACACTGAAATAATTTAAGCTAAACTTAACCTTTGCCTTTCTGAATTAAAACACAATATTGTGTTAAAGCGACCCTCTGTTAACTCAGGTTGTATCCATATCTACATATTTAGTACGCCGGCTAAGTACGGTCAGATGATGGATGAGTTGCTGAAGGAATGGTACCTATCAGAAATAAAAGAGTGATGACGAATATAAAATATGAATAAATAAATAAATAAATGAATAATAATAGAATACTGATAGCGAAACGAAGTAGTAACTTTTAAACTATTACGCTGCATTTTTACAGTAATATAATAAGGATGATGACTAATTTTTATTTTTATGTCCATCTTTTAGACAATAAAAAAATATTAGACACGTAGTTTTTTGTTTTTTTGCGTAAACAAAGAATTATGAAAATACAGCGAGTACAATTCTAGCGTGACGTCTCGTCTAAGCACAAATTGTACCTAGCCGTGACGTCACAAGCCCCCACTCCTGAACTTTAAAGCGGTTTATCTTCGTATTTTTATATTGATTTGATAAAAGAAAAAATACTTACGTGTCTATTATATTTTGATTACCTAAATGGCGGATTAAATAAATTTTGACTTTTCATACCTACTCATGTACCCTATTCTAAAAAATAGAAATCTAAAAGGTATTTAATAAAGGTATTGTATGTCTCGCACTAATTCCCGTTGAATTATATTACTGAAATGAAATAGATAAATTAATAAAACACAGAATTATAGTCTTAAAAAAATGAGATCAATGTTTTTTTGGAAGTATCATACAAATATCTAAAAAAAAAATACAAAACATGACATTCATAGGCTTGATTATTTTAATACTTACTACTGCAGGGATTTGTATAGTAGACTTATATGACATAGATAGATAGATATCATTTACAGATACATATAAATTAATAAATAAATAAGTAAATGTGGACAACATCACATACATTGCTCTGAACCCAAAAGTAAGTAGCTAAAGCACTTGTGTTATGGAATTCAGAAGCAACGTAGGTACCACAAACACCCAGACCTAGAAAAGTTGGTTTGACTCGTCCGGTGATCGCCTTGAAACCGGTGCGTACGCCGCTCGACCACGGAGGTCGTCAAAAGAAACATACACCAGTATGCCAAGATAAATCGTGTCAAGAGCTTTCCACATGTCTATTCAAAATATCCAACAACAAAGTCATAATTTCCAGCGACCCTAATAAATTAAAATATATGTTTGCCTGTTAATTTTATACGCCATAAGCTGTCTATGTTAAAACAAACACTGCAGTCTAGCCGGGCGCCCATCGCAGGGATTACCCAGCCTTCGAACCCTTATTAAATTCACCCAGGCGAGCCTTATCGCCTCTTGCTGTGTTTACGCCACAAGTTAATAGATAATGTGATTAGTATGTGATGTTTAGTTTTATATGTTTGTAGGAAAACATATTCCCAGTTAAATATTTTGATGACAGACGCCTATACCGCCAGACTCAAAATAAATTCAACTGAAGACTAGCTATGGTTTCAAGGCTGTATGTAAGCAGCTTACTAGCCAAAGACAGAGTAGAGAGGTATAACAAACAAAACAGTATGAGCTAAGTGGGGTTATGCAAGGTCAAAGGTTATAACGATATAAGTAAAAGTAACGACAATAAGGGAAATATCATGCTAAAAAACCAAAATCTATGAGCAGTCTTTTCTACGGATTTTTTCGCGGATAAATTGCCCGTCTTATAACAGTAAACTAATCTTCTCTATACTAGCCAGTATATAAAAATAGATTGTGTGATGTGTACAAAAATCCTATAATTTCCAGTCCATTTGTTTTCGCTTCTATCGACGAGCAATCTGCGTTGGATTGAGTAACGTGAGCGAGTGGATGGCTGTCCGCAGCGCCACACGCAACAAGTATACGTTTGATTGATTTGGTATAATACTATAAAAACCTATGTATAATGTATCTACATGATGTGACAGAGATACGTTATAAGTAAACTCATGTGAAAGGGTTTCTTCTTCTTCTTCTCCTCGAGTCAAAGATCCAACTTTCAAATTCTATCTGACTAAAAAGATGCCACCTGGATGGCTCGGTCGCTGGCCTCCATCACGTCCTGGAGAGTGCAGGTGGTAGTGCAGAACGTAAGAAGAGAGCCTCCCCGCGGCGCGTCTGGTAGCAGCTAGATCCGGTAACACAGAATCTAGACTGACTAATCTCTTCACCACAGCGATCCATTCTCAATGTGAAAGGGCTACTATGTAGCTTCACTTCTAATCGATTCAAAAACATTTATGAAAAACTGATGCTACTCTGAATATGGCTAAGAAATATAAGCCTGTTGATATATTTTTTTTATTTTATATCATGTTCTTTGAGAAAGTTGTAGACGTTTGATGTTGTTTAATATAAGAAATTATTTGTTTTGCTTTTGTTATATTACTTATAAAAAAGAATAGTGTGCTACAAATTATAAACAGAAATATAAACCCTCTATTTGCTAGATTTTTTCAGGTAAGTCTACACTTCAACCTCATGAACCTCAACATAAATAAAGCTCCAATCGTATCACATTACGTAAACACACTCCATACGTCAAACGGTTCCTATATTAGAAACAAAACACTCTCACACTCTCTCCTCGAAATAACAGCGGTGTCAGTTGTCGTTGTCGGTGACGTCACCGCTACCTGACGTCACGGGCTGCGGCCTCTCGCTGACCTGTGCAGGGAGGGACTCCCTAAGGGCCGGGCCTTACACCCTACTGCCTACCTTCTAGCCTTTTAAATTCTCATACAATGTTTAGACGCAGAATTTTATACCATTTTTACAACTTTTTTCTTTTGTTTTTGTGTTAAATAAACAATGCCTTACATTTGGATTTTTTCCTTTCTATAATTCGTCTTCTTAGTTTTCAAAACTCTGACTCCTAATACGACACCGAAAAACAGTAGTATTCATGTCGAACTTTCACTTAAATTATCCACCTTGTCTCTATCTAGTACTAACCAAATCTAAAAGTAAGATTAAATTCAGCCTATCCAAGAAAAAAAGTATACAACAATCACGTTTAAAAGAGTTCATTACACGCAAAAAAACATTTTTATTTTTCCCTCAAACACTACAGAAGAAAAAGTAATTTTCGCTCACAATTTTGAAATGAAATTCCTTACTGGTTCAATAAGAAGGTCTCAAAAGGTATAAGAGTAGTTTTTAATCTCCGGATCGATAATATTCGGGGAGGCGTCAAGTGCCGCTTGGCACTTCACTGGCACGCGGCCGATGTTCGGAGAATTCTCCATAGTCATGCCAAACGTCTTTATTTTGTGGGATTTTAGTTTTTCTGCTTGCTTTTTAAGTTTTGAAAATCAGCTTCATGAAATGATTTTTATGTAGACATACATGGTATATTTATTTTTTTAGTTTGAGATCGAAATAACAATGTCTGAATTGCCTAGCAAAGAAACCTTCCCTTATGTTTCTTATGTAAACACATTGTGGAATTAAGTACCTTGCATTTTAAAATGTGTGGTTTTACTTATATGTAAATAATTTATATTATTTCTTACTCGAGTTACTTCGTACATAGTAAAATTATGTATTTTTATTTTTGTTGCCTACAAATGGAACTCATTTAAAGTTCAAAATTTAATAAAATATGAATATTTATTTGCACGGTAGTCCAATATTTCGAGCTAAGTCTTTCCAAAAACAATTCTCGTATTTATTATATACTAGCTGTGCCTGCGACTTCGTTCGCGTGGATGAGTTTTTAACCGCAAAATTAAGTTTGTTTTTTTATTGTTTATTCTTTTCCGGGATAAAAACTACCCAGTGTGATGCCCAGGATAATAAAGAATAATTATACCAAGTTTTATCGTAATCGAACCGGTAGTTTTTTTCGTGATACCTGAACAAACAGACAGACAGACAGACAAAAACTTTTTTTTCACACTTTTGGGTTCGGTGTCGGTCTAGTAACACCCCCCGCTATTTATTTTTTTGATATTTTCAATGTACAGAGTTTTCATTTCTACAGATTTATTATAAGTATAGATTTTAACATTGTATTTTATTAACTTCTCTTGCTACAGTACCTACGTTTCCTTTATTCAGCCCCTGAATTTTATTATACAAAATCGGGTAGAGCTACTTATTCCTTATTTGGCACAACTTCTTATCTCCAAGACTATCTACATTCCACGAAAATTCGTAGGGAAATCCGCAATTCACTTAAGAACCATTCAACGGTTCTATAAAGCCTTTGTACACGATTCGACGCAAGTTTCCAATATGCGATGACTTTAGACTACAAGCAACTCATCATCTGCCTAGCCTTTTCCCAAACTATGTTGGGGTCGGCTACAGTCTTACCGGATTCAACTGAATACCGTATTTTACATGTAGCGACAGCGTATCTGACCTCCACAACTCATTTTACTGGGTAATCAAGTATCCCATAGTAAGACTGGTTGTCAGAATTGACTTAACGATAGTCAAAGATATGTATGACAGTCGGGACCTACGGCTTAACGTGCTATCCAAGGCACGGAGGGGTCTCGGTTGGTTTAGAAAACGGTCACCTATCCACGGACCAACCGCGGCGAGCGCGGCTTAACCTGTATTATCGGTCAAACCGTACGGCTTACACTTAGCCACGAGCCCCTCTAGACTACAAGCAACTACTGCCATACAAACTTATAAGAGGTTCGTATGTACGCAAGCGTCGTTGGCGACTAAAGTCGTCGGGTATCGGAGACTTGCGACGCCTCGTGTATGCAGGGCCTTATAGTTTACGAGTACGTAGTAATAGACATGTAATAATATTGTGTGATACAACCGGCATGAGGAAAAATCTCTGATACGCTTTCATAGATATAAATGTAAATATGTTACGAATATTACTCGAGTATCAGATTATTTCGATTTTGTTTATATTTTCCTTATTTTCGCTCAACCTTGACATTTCTATTAACGTATGTTATTATGAAGTTCCAACATGTAATTATTCCGCTGTGCTGAATATATGACGTATACAGTGTTGAATTTATTACGGTGTATTACCTTAAATTGTCCGCCGAAACCAAACAAATTGCCATCACATTTTATGTTGATGGTCATCTACGAAAATTTTTTATTTTCATTTAATTTCTGTAACATTTAAAACAATATTTTCACCTCCGCAAAATGGCACACTGACCTCCAAATTCCACATGACAGGATCTTTTAAACCTATGCCTAAGCCTTTGGGAAATAAGGGACGTCACATTAAAATATCAATGGACCCTACCTATATATGCACAGATATCCACAGATATCCAAAGTACATAAAAGCACAATAAACCTGGTTACGAGCTGGTCTGTCTCCATAAACGAGGGTTTACGAGGGTGGCCGAGGCTCGCGTTTTATTTCCGCATACCAGAACCAATTAGGATGTTTTGATGGCGCCGTACATTGCGGGGAGCCATAGACTATAAATAACATGCTATATCCATCGAATGATATGGTTGCGGGTGTTGATTGAAACATGTCGATTGATTGATTGGAGAGTGATAAAGATGCACACCTGCGACGAAGGTTGTGTTACTAATTAGATCTCTTTTAACTCTTGTTACTAAAGACAAATTTAACTCAATTTTAAGTTACTGTAAACTGTATAGCAGTGTCAGATAAAAATCATTGGCATATGCTTAGGCATAAGTTGCTGATAAATTTTAACCACTGTAATAGTAGGTGCAGCTGTGACTGTATACTGAATACAGTCACAGCTGTACATCTACAGGGACTGGCCAACTGCAAAGAATATTTTTCAATGCAGCATTTTGCGCATAAACCCAGGAATTTTATAGTTTTGGCTTTGGTTAGTCTTTACCTGAATTATCGTAAATATAGGCTAAGTAAGTGAAAATGGTGTATCTGCACAAAAACACATAACAGTCAGTTTGTTTAAGGCATAACGTTGGGAGATTTCGATCAGGAAAAGGCTGCTCCACTCCCACGCGAGTCGTAATACATGACTAAGGGATAGTATTTAAGAAAGGTAGTCATATAATTTTTTACGCAGATGAAACATTTTTGATTCAGCTGAATCCGGTAAGACTGGTAGCCGACCCCAACATAGTTGGGAAAAGGCTCGGGAGATGATGATGAAACATTTTGCCAAGATATCTAAGGGTAAAACGTATAGTACTTATCATGGCTCCTTTACCAACAGAAACTGTATAACTTTTTGTAAACTTTTTGTACAAGTTAGTTAATCATAATAAAAAATAAAAACACTTATAATGTTTTGTGTGCTTTCTTGGTATTAATATATACCAGAAAGAGTTCAATTTTAAACTTGGCTTTTTATAAAACTACAAATACATGTTACTAAGTACCTACTACTTAATAAAAACACATCAGTATTCCGTATGGAATCATACTTACTATATTTTGCGTCACACATGATAAACAGGTCTCGTGCAACAACAACTGTCATTATTATCAAGTATTTGCATTACACATAAAACTTGGAAAAGTTTTAGCTTTCTTCGTGACTACCTCATTTCATAGTCTTCAATTAAAAAGCTACAAATTTCGGGATTACTTCAGCCTGCAGTTTTGTAACTGACGCGATGACGTACTGACGTTTGCCTGATGTTATGTCAGAAGGCTGATAGCGTGCTTTTGAAGATGTTTAATGTTGACTGCATTAGGACTTGAATGCACTGTTCTACAAGACCTTTAGACTTTTCTGTGTGTAAATTAAAATATTTCCGTGTTAGTGAATGGCCTTTCTTATCAGGTACTTTTCACGTTTATGAACAATCAGGTGTAAGCAGTTCAATAATGAAATAAATGGCTAAATCTGCGATTATTATAGTATTTTTCAATGTTCATTACTTAAATAAACTTATTATAGTTACATTATAATTAATGTTGACTGATTTTTAAGTACAACCTAATGAATAATAGAAATACTTCACTACATATTTAGTTTCTGAATTAACGTTTTTGTACATGTAATATTTATTTACAATAGAACATGTACTCAAAGTGTGAACAACAATCCCAATAACCTTTGATGCACAACAGATATCTGGAATGTTTGCCGACAAGCATTAGTAGAGTGAGCACTAACCCTAGCGCATTGCACCGCCGTGCGCCGTCGCGCCGTCGATGCGGACAAACTTTTACAATAATTCTTGGTACTTGGGCGTGTAATGAATAGGAGTGCGGCAGGGAATAACACGCTTTTTGTTATATATTAAGGTTAGAAGTAAGAGCTAAAAATAGAATAAATATAGGTACTTACGGGTCACTGGTTTATTTCTTTTGAGTTTTTTACTCACCTTATACTTAACTTACATTATAGTACCTAATTATCTAGGTACCAGTAAATTCAAACTTTAATATTATTTAAGTTTCTTATTTTAAGATTTTTTGGTAGTAAGTATACCTATTCATAATTATGTATCATTAAAACAGTCCCATGAATGATTAGTTTTGTAACTTATAAATTTTCCGAACATCGAAGTCTTATCGTGTCCACAGAAAAGTAACTCATTATCCTACTATTGAATAAACATCGTTAAATAAATCTTGTACATAAAAATAGCAATCGTTTATCCATACAAATATTAATTTGTTTGGTGCGAGCTCGAGCGCTACACGCTCGGAAAATCAATGCTCTCACTACATCGGCGCTCGTGTTTTCTTTTTACACTTTTCCATTTTCATTGTTTTATGTCAATAGCACTTTCAGTCGGCCTTATATTTTGCTTTAGGATAAATTAAATATGTATTACGATGAGAATAGTTATGTATGAGAAAACTAGCTGTGCCCCGCAGTTTCACCCGCGTGAATACCTAGGTCCCGTTCCCGGTGCCTTTGTATTATTAGGGGCGGGGATGAATCCAACAAATCACTATCGTAACAAAAGTCAGGATTACTTAATTTGGTGGTTGAGTATTCTTCAATTTCCTAATTTTCAGCGCAATTTTGCAAACTTTTTCTTTAATAAGAACCTTTTCCTGACAATAACAAACACAACAAAAAAATAATTAGCGAAATCGGTCCAGGCGCTTTTGAGTTATGCGCTTGCCAACACATTTAGAGATTCATTTTTATATTATAGATATTAGTAGTCCAATTTACACACTTGTGAAAATAGATTACTTATTGATTCTAATGTAGTTTTTTTTTATTCTATACATAACTTTCTAACATACTTGATTTTATTTCATAGTGATAACCGAAATTAGAATCGATTAATACGTCGCGTCACTATTACCGGAATAACGAACAACACTGGAGAGCGATGTGTCATGGCGGCGCGTGCGATTCTCTTTGTAGTAGTCTATTTATTGCATTATATAAATTAATAATAATCATTGTGGCGTTGCTGACCTTTAAATGTGTTGTAATTGTAACGTTGAATCCATTCTAATGATAATATATTGTAAATATTGTATTGTTATTATTAATATATTGTAAAGTTAAAGAATCAGTGGTTTCCTTTTAACAATAGTAAGTTTAACTCCTATGTAAACATCATAAATTGTTAAAGGTTATTGGTGCTTCAAACAAAGCCAACTTTAAGGCCTCTAAAAGCTCCCGGTTTAAAAGAACAACAATATTGATGACAAAACATTACAAAGTATAGACGAACCACACGCAACAACGAAGGCTTTGCTACCGTTTTTACAAATTATGTATTTTTTAAACAAAAATCGTAATGGGATTCGTATTGCATGCATATTATTAAGTGTTTTATGAATTTATTGCTGCATGCTACTGTTTAGCTAGTTGCCATAATCATTGGTTTATACTTAGCATGCCGATTTCCGGTTTTTGCAAATGGATTTGTTAGATTCTTTTCTTGTCTCTTTGATGGTTTTATATTTTAACGTAGGGACACGGGCAAACTTGGTACCGATTAATAGGCTTGATAAATCAATGAAAGTATAAAATACAAGCACGCTATGCTAATCAATTACTTCCTTTTGTTTTTATTGGAATTCAAATGGATTTTTTCCAAAATTATCAAAAAAAACTCTCCAGGTATAAGATAAACCGAGTAGATAATGGATCTCGGCATCCCACATCCCATGAGACCAACACTGACAGAGATCGACTTTTTGTTCCTTCGAGACATACCTACATACCTACGCAGGTTTCACTGCATAGGAAGGGTATTTACTGATAAGAACTCCCAGTGTGGTTGATAATTTGTGAATCAGTTGTGTTGTTGACCATTAGTTTGTAAGGAACGACAGTAATACTGGCAACTTACATCAGACAATTTGTAAACGAACTACCTCATTAGAAATTTAATTTTAACCGGAGCTCTGCACAATTTAGTGCTACAGTGTGTCAGAACCCCAGTTCCTACTGTTAAAAGGAAACCACTGATGCTTTAAACTTTACAATATATTATCATTATAATGGATTCAACGTTACAATTACAATACTTTTAAAGGCCAGCGACGCCATAATGATTATTATTAATTTATATAATGCAAGAGACTGCTACAACGAGAATCGCACGCGCCGCACATCACATATTGCTCTCTAGTGTTGTTCGTTATTCCGGTAATAGTGACGCGACGTATTAGTTGATTCTAATTTCGGTTATCACTAGTGTCGCATCAGGTCTATCAGTCTTTTACCACCAATAATAGACAAGGTACTGCCCTGTGATTGGTGACAATTGAACTTAAACTCCGTCTCTAATAAAGATAAAAATATATGTTATTATTTTAAGTTTAAGTCAAATCTTTCTACGTCAATTTTATACTAAAGATATTTTTTTTAGAAATAAAACATGATTTACTCGGTAATCCGCGTTATCCATCTTTGATACTCACATAAAATTTAGAGGCATGAAAAGCCAGACACTCTACAAATATTTACCGACCAAACAAAATATAATATCCTTTCCGAGACGATATAATCTTCACATCATATATATCAAAGGATCAGAAGGACAACTTTATTTATTAAATATTTTTATAAACATAAAGCGGTTTTTACCCTCGATAGTAAAAGGCTTGAATTTTACTTGGGTTCAGAGTAGTTCTAAGGGAGCAGCAGTGTTATTTGCTTGCTATAGATTTACCAGTCAATGCATACGGTGTGTTGTGGTGAGGGCTACGTCAAACAATGAAAATGTCCACAAAATACCACGCACAGGGATACATGTTTGACGAAGAAATCGGCTCGTGGAACAGACCAGTCCTGGATTGATTAATTGAAGGGCCCTTTAAATGTACTAAATTAAATTAAAATATAATGAAATCCTTAAATTCAAGCTCCATAACGTTCTGCGGATATCCAAGGAATACATTAAATTTAGCTGTGTAATAAGTTGAGGCCAAAAAGAGATCGCGTGCAGTTCGCAGTTGTCGCATGCGGCCCAGGAAATGAGGCCGGGTGTAATTTTTACCGTGTTTGGAGGTTTAAATGTCCGAAAAATTGCCTTGAATTTTAATCAGCATTTCATTGACGGCAAAAACAATGTAATGTTGTTTAGAAATCTCTAGCAGATCTTGATCTTCTTTTTTAATGTTTTTTGTACCTTCAATTGCTTTTTATAAATAAATAGTTTTTTTGCAACTGATTTATTAATTTAATACTTCATTCACTGTAATATACATAGGTGGACTGTAGAAGTTCGACTTTGAACCATGAACATTGTTTATGATCCTGACAAATAATGACCTTTGAACCATGAACATTGTTTATGATCCTGACAAATAATGACCTTTGAACCATGAACATTGTTTATGATCTTGTCAAATAATGACCTTTGAACACTTGTACATACATCGGCATAGTTACATCCCTGTTTAATTGCTTTGTCGTTCTTAAATACATACAAATACTAATAAAAGACCTTTTGAAGTTTCAATTTATTGTCGACACCGTCAAAACCTTCGCTTATATTAGCAAACAAGGAGAATGTTAAGTTTCAAAGTGAAATTGCCAAGTCCTTGAAGTTTAATTAAGTGTATTTATAATTAAGCTTTAACAAAAGTAATTAACTCATATATCAAAGAAAAATACGTAAATGTCGAAGAAAACCTATTAGCGGCTAATTTTAAAGACCTTTTTTTTTACAAAGTACAGTTAAATTGATGATCGAAAGTTACATTGATTTAATAGTAGACTGGCACTTTTTTTCTGTGTAAATGAATAGGTCATCGACCTTTTAAAGTCTGTTTTAAGTGCCGTTAAAATCTGAGTTAAGAGGAAAGGGGAGCGGAGAGTCTTTTGAAAATTCGGTTTATGAAGAAAGTGTTGCTGTCTCTCTAATTCCCCCCGCCCTCAAATTCGTGCGATAAGGACAACTGCAGCTCAGACCGAAAAACTGACGAAAAATCGAGGTTTGGCTCTCGTTTATTTTCTCCCCCAATTCTTAACCAATTTTAAAGATATTTCATATACTGCATAAGAAAATAATAATCTGTGCCTCTATTTTTTTCTTTTTTCAATAATCGTTGCCAAATTTGAAAAAAAACGCCTCTGAAAACTGCGGTCAAAATCGGCACTTTTTAGAAGGTTCTAGTTTCTTTAGATATATAACTTATTTAAAAAAAGGAAAAAATAGGGGCATAGCTCTAGTTCATATTTATATTACCTACTGCAATAAATCATAGCCCTAAGTTCAGAAACCAGCGAGAAAACAGACGAGAACGTTTGTATGGAGAAAAGTCCACTCCCCTTTCCTCTTAAGAGACATACAAAGACTACTCCTGAAAAGCATTGCCGCTGATTCATTTTATTGTTGTTATGTTTTCCTTTAACTAAGACCTAATAATATCTCCTTTTATCTATGAGAATTTTATTACCTGCAGTGGCTGGCAGCAGGTGTCTCCGACTGCGATAGGCAGGGTTGATTGATAGGACCTTATTACAATATCTTATATATAAAATTCTCGTGTCACAATGTTAGTTACCATACTCCTCCGAAACGGCTTGACCGATTTTTATGAAATTTTATATGCATATTCAGTAGGTCTGACAATCGGCTACTATCATTTTTCATACCCCTAAGTGGTAGTAGGCAGGTAGGTAGTAGGCAGGTGCTAGGTAGAAAAAATTGCATTGCAACGCATGCCGGGTACAGCGAGTAATTCTATAAATATTTCCCTTTAACCTTCATTTTCTTTGTGACCATGATAATGGCAGCGTTGCCTGACATTTCGCTAAACATAGCCCTGAATATAATTATCTTTGATGCTATTTTAAGGTTTCCAAGGCTCGGCGACGTCACATTAGTTAAAAACAAAGTGCTGTTATTTTGTATGGGTTTAATTACTTTAAATTATGATTAGGTTCCTTCAAGTTTCTCAAGACATGGAAATAATGAATAGTAAAAATGTTATTAATTTATATCAGACTAGTATTTTAAAGAAAGATTTTTGACCGTCTAATCCTTTTGGATTCGTTTCCTAACTCTATACATGTCGTGTAGCATCGTCGTTGTACAAAGATATTTATTTCGATTATTTTTCGGAGAAGTTTCCTGTCAGGGACCATATTTTTTTTAGAATAGTACTCCCGTACGTGCGAATTTAATACCTGTGCAGAGAAATAATTGGGTTTTTGTTGCTGCTATATCTTATTGTAACTGCATCACCATGTCTTGGTTATAAAACCTCATAAATAATCTCCTAATTTATAAAAACATATTTTCTGATATACAATCTTATTTCCAGCTGCAGATCGAGGCAGGAGCGGGCGAGGGCCCCGGGCCCCCGGTCAACAACAACTCTGAGGGCGCGGCGGCCAGCCCCCCGCGGGACGACAACCACAATGCGCAGCCGCAGCCTCCCGTCACGCCCAGAGCTAGACCCCTCACTCCGGCAGGTAAGTCCTAAGAGGTTACAACTGCATATAAAAATCGAAATAATTAGGCAAAATTGACCTCTGTAATAAGCACAGAGGATTTCTTAAAAAAAAAAAGAAATAGAGGTTTTTTAGAAATGTTAAAATTGCTTCTTTATTTATTTATGAGTAATTTATATGTCTTAAAATATCACTAATTGTCTGACAGAGATTTGGATTTATTTTATACTTAGTTCAAATAACGGCGGACAGTATATATGATTAATTAAATACTCAAGACAATACAATACAAAGCTTAATTCGTGGCTTCCTTTTCTTGAACCGTATAAAAACAATTCTCCAAAATTAAAGCAGTCTTAATTATGTTCATTATCATTTCGTTTTATTCTCGTCATTATTAAACATTCTCTGTATCAATTGGAATCAGTTCCAGTATTCATTTATTCTTCGCTTCGTGACTGCAGAATAACCTATTTCGTTAACCTAGATTCTATAATTAGAATATACGCTGAAATCGCTGAAAATGTTAATGTCTTGGCTTCGATGTTCATCAGTATTAAATTTACGTGCCCTAGTGGCTTATACATACATACATAGTAATGTTGACATTTCGAAGTATTACAAGTTAATACATTATGTATACCTGAATATCTCCGGTAAATGTAATATAAAATAATAATAATATCCTAGGACAACTCACACACGGTTATCTGATCCCAAGCTAAGCAGAGCTTGTGTTATGGTAACCAGACTACTGATAAACTTACTTATATATTTCTAAATACATACATATTATAGATAAATTACACCCAGACGCAGAACAAATGATCATGCTCATCACACAACATTTGTCCTGGGCGGGAATCGAACCCACGACCTCTGGTATAGCAGTCAGGGTCACTAACCACTAGACCAACAGACCCGTCTTAATGTCCTTTATATTAGACTCTAAAAGGAATTAAATAAAGCTAGACAGCTTCCGAGTTCGCACCCACAGTGACCCACACTACGCTATGTTAAGAAAAGAGCCTGCATTTATTTATATAAACAACTAGCTGTGCCCCGCGGTTTCATCCGCGTGAATGACAATTCATACACTATCTTTATAAATTATAGCCTATGTGTTATTCCGATGTATTAGCTACATTATTGTAAAGTTTCATTAAAATCCATTTAGTAGTTTTTGCGTGAAAGAGTAACAAACATCCATACACACTTTCGCATTTATGATATTATTATTATTATTATATTATTATAA
Source organism: Autographa pulchrina (assembly GCA_905475315.1). Classification (NCBI taxonomy): domain Eukaryota; kingdom Metazoa; phylum Arthropoda; class Insecta; order Lepidoptera; family Noctuidae; genus Autographa; species Autographa pulchrina. The sequence continues at coordinate 13,608,962 of FR997765.1, read as the reverse complement.
GGAAGTAAAGATATTAGTAAGGATATTAAATATCGATTGTTTGGACTCTAAAAGACGCTGTGACCCCTGAGTTTGTTTTGACATTTCTTATAACGGTTTCGGTCAGGAAATGTTGAATTCTCCGAACACAAATATATTTTTTTGAAACATGTAAAAGTTATGTTTATATTTATTTATTTAATAATTTATGTACTAACATTAGTTTAAAAAATAAATTACCTACTTAATTTGATATATGTAGAGGTGTGCTGTAATTTTAAGGCTTGTTTAGATTTATGACTCATCACCAACTCCTTCAAAGCAAAGAAACAGATTTTAGTCGGAGGATAAAAATAGATGTCAATTGTAAAAATCGATACTCGTTTATACGTAAGCCAATTAAATACCCCAATTTACTTTTTATTTTTTCCAGATTATAATTTAACTGAATAAATCTAACACATTACTGTAATTTACATTATTTATAGGCTGTGAACATTCGCTGTTCGAACGACAATAACAAATTGAATAAAACCTTTTTTTGGTGGCAGTGGACCGTAATCAATGAAATGGGAATCGCTTTGAGCTGAATTACGCATGTACTGATAATTCCGAGCCACAGATAATAAAATTGATTCGGATACATCTGAACATCGAGTATTAGCCTATTTTGGGAAACGTATAAATGATGAATGATTTATTTCTCCTACTTTTAAATGTCATTTTGCAGGACTGATGCAGTTAAACTGGTTTGTGTAAATATACAAATAAACTGAAGTGTCTGTTTGTAATTTCAAATTATCAGTTTTTCACTAAACGTATGAAAATGAGTATATATTCGTGTTCCAGCTAAACTTTGGAACGGCTGCACCTATTTGAATGGGACTTTTACCCGCAGATAGCTAATGTTTTAAGGAGCAACTAAGGCTACTTTCATTCAATAATTTTGATTTACTTTAAAAGGGGAAAGAATCCTGAAACCGCGGAGCACAGCTAGTGATTAATAAAACATATTTATTAACCATTAACATGGACTTGTAAATACAAAATTACTTACATGATATATAAAATGCCAATGACAAAGTTAACACAACTTGAAATCTCCGAATAACGGTACCTACCTGACTGAGAATGCCTTTATTAATTGAAATGGGTGATTGCTACCACCATAACTGATTGGATAATAACTCGCCTGCAGCAAATTGAGTTACCTTCATATGACAACTATCTAGCTAGCTTATAATTAAGGAAATACAAATATTTCAGGTTAAATACCTGCACAGGCGTTCATCATCATCCACAGCCCTTGTCCTCCCACTGCTGGGCATAGGCCTCCCCTTTTTGGTCCTGTGCCAGCCTCATCCAGACTCGACCCGAGACTTTAACTATGTCGTCGACCCATCTTGCTCCCGGACAGTCATTAATGTGTATTAAATAATAAAACAAAATAGTAGCTAGCTAGCACACAAAAAGATATAACTATCTTTATATGTAATACTCAAGTAGGTATACTGCGCAGTATCAATGAAAGTGTCGTAGCAATATATGAGAAACTCGATATGTTTACGAAAAGGCTGCGAAGTTAATACTTACCACTTATTGCCACATAGCAATCATCGTAAAGTTTCTGTTGGCCTACCAAATGTATTTACTGAGTTGTTGCTTAAGTATGAGTTTTACTGTAATAGAGAAGAAATTTGGTACTTACCAGCTTACTTTGTAGGAAATCCTTCTCTGTATGAGAATATTATGTAAAGGATTTCTTAGTTTTTGCCCAGAAGTCGGCTAACACAGGTCGAGATTAGGTATAATGATCTTTAATTTGTTATATTCGTATACAACTTGAATGGCAGAATAACTATAAAAACTAGGTACTTATACTTTAATAAAAACTTATAGTCCAGAAATAGATATATAGTCCACATTCTTTATAAAATAATTTCTTCGAAGCCTAAGTCCTAAGTGTTTCGCCGTTTAAGAACCTAGGCGTAGGATCACGGAGGATCACGGGAGGCGTCGTGAAATCAATATTCGATAGTCGCAATTTATCTTACAGGAGGCTTACTTTTTATTTAGATGTATCTGTACCGTGTACACATTAGGTTTTTCCTTCCGAGCATAAAACCTTTATATAGAATCCCAATTACTAAATAATGGTTTATTATACATGTATATTTTAATAAAAACACGAAACCTCGAGTTTTTTCCGAAAAGATTTGGTATTTTTTGGCTTCTTTTGTATTGAATAACGAGTAACGAAGTATTAAGTTTCTACATTATTTTCCTTTTATATTCATTTGTGAACAAAAACATGTATTTTGTATTCATTATTTTGTATGGTTAAAGATTTGCTTATAATGGCGTCTGTTTTAGAACGCAACGAATCAATACTTCTATTTCTAAGTAAAATTCCAAACATCTTGAATATTTCTAGGAAAAAGCCAGCAACATCGGCGAATTCAGTCTCAAATAAAATAACCGTCTCGAAACTCAACAAGTCTTTGTTCCGAGTTTTATTCAACTACTTCAACTTAAAGACAAGAAGAAAAAAAAAGGGAGAAAAGTGCTATGGCCGCTAAACGTTCAATGTCAGCGTCTAAAAAGGTTTTAAAAGAAAGTTTGTAGTCATGCAATCTCGGGAGTATTATAATGCGTCGTGTCATTAATCCTGGACTCCCTCTAGCCTCCTTACAGCCTGATGCCTGGTCATCCATCACGCAATCAATTTGTTTCTCTGACTGACGGAGGCATAGACCTCACAGATTTGACCCGAATAACTTCGAAAATTACCTGAAAGCCATTAAAAGTACATTTTCATAATGTTCGCTTTTCGTTATGGATCGAAATACGGCAATTTGTTATTTATAAAACGATAGTTATGGGTAGTAGGAAAGCGAAGTTTTTATAGTTTTATACGACACAAATAAACCGTTTTGCTGATTCGCCTTTTTGGATTAGTCTACCAGCTATTTTTAAGCTCACGAAGCGACGAACTTAATCATATATATACTCGTAGATATATAATAAACGGTACTTAATCCCGCAGCTCTGCTCGAGTATGTGTCAGTTATCGCGACAAAAAGCAGCCTATTTTCTTTCTTAGGATCCAAGGTGCAGCAGTTTAACCGTAAAAGCGTAACTGACGGACATAATTACTTTCGAATTTACATACATAATATTATTATGTGACTGTCACATTTGCAAGCTTGTATAGTTATTAGGTCAACAAAATGTCAACTTAATCGATACATTATTTAATTTAGCGTCAGCAAGTTAGTATTTAACACAATTCTTTGATGTCTTGTTTGGCTTCCCATCGTAACGGTGTCGTCCAAGGCTGGGCTTGGCACGAGAACCTTATTACGTCTTACTGAAACGCGTACAAACATTTCTTTCATGTACCTAAACTCCTGTTTTCAAAGAAAAGGCAAGTGCTTTTCCTCATACATTTTTCAGCAATGGAAATTTCCTACCAGTTTCAGAGTTCATTTCGAAACCCTGATGTTTTTCCAAAGTTTTTGACTCCATAATTAAATTTCGCAATTTCTTTTATTCTACTCGTTTATGGCTTCATATCACGTTACCCAAAATGCTTTTAATTGTTTAGCGAGTGCGTAAGATATTTTTCAGTTATTTCTCCAAAATATTTCTTAACTCCACTTCTCTAATTTGTAGGGCTTCAAGTCTGTGGTTTACTCAAAGTTGGGTTCAACTCGTAAAACTGTTACGTCTACACGAAAATCAAAGGAAATTTTCCTGCTTTTGTATTTGCAAGTACAAACACGATTTTTTTTTATTTCTATGTCTTCATAAAGTCTACCGCTTAGCAACAGTTTCAAAATGACTTCGCCTTTATTTTAACAGTCATTAGGTTGATTTTTCGTTATTATTTGTTACGACTGTGCGGTCTACTGTCCTCGTGGAAGCTGTGGTGCCACGTGAGGTAGTTCGTAACAAATGCGTGGGACCCGCGTCACGGCCGGGGCGGCACGTGTTGTGGCGAATGTACCTGCGACTGTACAGATTACCATGCCAACTGCTTTGCGCAACGTGCCGCAGGTTCGATCCCATCGCATACGACACATATGGGGATACACAGCTCTTTGATTTAAACCAATTTTTAGTGTATGTAGTACATTACATGTTTGTAGAACCCGCAACACAGGAATACTTATCATAGTGCGAAAGTAGTGTTGTTTTAACAATAATGTTCCTTTCACAGGATAGGCAAAGGGTTTAGTTTCGTAATCCTAACATAACAGCATCTTAAACTAACAGTGGGTAATAATTAATTACTATCCGTAAGCTCGTAGCCTAGATCTGCATACAATAGGAATATTCAATCGAAATGTAATGGCGCATTCTCAAGAGGAGTTATTGTTCCGTTCCTGTCGTCTAGGCTTCTCTACAAGGCTGAGTGAATACGACTTGCAGAATTTTAAGAGCATTCCTCCATTTTAAAGATTGACAACGTATTTATTTAAGAGCTGCCTGTCTAGTCTGTTGGAGGCGAGATGCTGCAGTGTAGTGCAATGTCTCGCTTTCAATACCAACGGTCCTGCTCTTTGAGCTTACAGTAACGCTGAAGTTGTAGAATTTCTACATATTCTCCATATGCAACTATTTCCACTTACCACCGGATAAGCCACTTACCCTTTTGTGGGAAATACTATCGTTTCCTTCAGTTTATTTTCCTTCACATTCTCCGCACGAGACACTACCTTTGCCCTTCAGTTGTTATGTAACGTCTTTGGAGGCCATTCCACTTCAAATAGTTTGCAAACAAATGCAATATTGCCCTCTCACGTGTGTTTTCAGCGTTGTAGAGGGAATTGATGGCTGATACACACGTGTGAGGACACCTAAGCTTCATGTTTCAAGAAAATTAGAGTTACGCGTGGAAATGGAAACTCGTACACATGAGATACAAACCCACGCGTGTTACGGAACTAAGGTACGTGCTGACCATTTTAATGGCGATCAGTACATCCTAATGCGTGGTTACTGCATACTCGTGGAGTTGAGAATGCTTTGTGCAGCTGTAGGATAAAAGTAAATATATATACTAGCGTAGGAGTAGTAAAGATGGAGAAGAATAGAAGTAACGAGAAACGAGACTCTTTTAGTGGATAAGTGGAAAAAGGATGATATACAGAATTTGGATATAATTCTACTTTCATGATTGTGATGAAGCTTCTAGTATATTATTTCTAGTATTATTTTAGAAAGCATAGTTTATTTTTATTTCTATTTTTATTTTGTTTAATTTTTTGGTTTTGACTTAATTTTGAGTTTATTTTACTGTAATAATTCCGTGTACACTGTATGGACTACGGTCTGAAAATATTTTTTTATTATCTATACTTATAATAAATCTGTAGAAGTGAAAATTCTGTACATTGAAAATATCAAAAAAATAAATGGCGGGGGGTGTTACTAGACCGACACCGAACCGAAAAGTGTGAAAAAAAAAATTTTGTCTGTCTGTTTGTTCAGGTATCACGCAAAAACTACCGGTTCGATTACGATGAAACTTGGTATAATTATTCTTTATTAACCTGGGCACCACACTGGGTAGTTTTTATCCCGGAAAAGTATAAACAATAAAAAACAAACTTAATTTTGCGGTTAAAAACTCATTGATAAGTTTCGTCATCCACGCGAACGAAGTCGCAGGCACAGCTAGTTATAGAATATTTATAGATAGGGTATGCTTTATACCTTCGATCAACAATACAACAACTTATACCTTCACCTGTGTGTATTAGAATCACATTAGAATATTGAAATATGCGTCTTATCTAGGGACCACATCAAGACTGAAAGGTTCTTATTATTTTTGAGTTTAATACGTTAAAATTAGACACATATTTTCATAATATTTTGTAAATCTTTTCCCAAAGATTCAAGATTCTTTGTCTTTACACAAAAGTATTCCGTTCATACGGATTTCAGATTAATCAGGTTTCGTCCCTTTTACGTCCAAAAAATTAAGTGCTTCTTAAAAGGGACTGGGTATATTTAAACAAGGTTTATTTCTTTATAAAGTGGGAAAAGAGAGTTTTTAAAGATGAGAGAAATGTATATAAACACGAACGAGTATTGAAATATTTGTGTTCGATATTTTTGTCTTTCAGAAGATTTATAGATACTCAAAATAATATGGTTATTATATCCAACACCAAAAAAAAATTGCCAATGTTTTTGTGTGCTTCCTATGGCTAGTTTCATATAGTTATAAATTTTACATAGTTTAAGTCTTTATCACTTCCAAAATTAATTTCCGTTTTTTCATTGCACTTTATATTATTGGATGTTAGTTTAAAGAGAACCTGTTAATTACGTCTAGACGATACTATTACTTCGCCACCCGTGTCCGCACCCTGGACATTGCTCCTTGTATACCTTTATAACCTGCTCATAGTGAATTATTGTTTCTAGTGGCCCTAGAGTAATATCTCTGTCGTCTAGTTTGTCACTGGACATGCTGTTCTTTTGTTCTGTGTTTCTTAGCATTGGTGTTAAGTGATTAGGCTATTCCATTTTGGATTGCAATTTAATTAAAAAAGTATAATATACACATTAACCTGTCCCGAATGGACCATAGACATCTGAATCATTATCTATACGAAGAATTATTATGTGTCTGGGTGTATTTTATCTATAATATGTATGTATTTAGAAATATATGTATAAGTATGTTTATCAGTTGTCTGGTTACCATAACACAAGCTCTGCTTAGCTTGGGATCAGATAACCGTGTGTGAGTTGTCCCGGAATACGAAGAATTCTTACCAAAATCTTTATCTTTATCTAAATGAATATTATTTTTAACGAACTTTTAAGAATCTGTCCTTGTTATTGCAAGGGTCAAGGGTTCACCACAAACAGCTTTTTCTTACTATTCTGTGTTTTATGTGTTATAAAAACTTAGGGTTCAATAAAAACTAGAGTTCGCAGACGTCTGTAAAACAATGCAATCCTTTTATGTAAATTAATTCATGTTATTCAGCACGTGGACGGAGCGGGAGGGTCACTGGTTCAATACGGCTCTATGACCTGACGTAGCTTCACTATGATTGCACAATATAACATGAATAAGACTATCGCATATTTTTAACTTGAAATATATTCGATTACCAACTGCACTCCGCGGGAATGAAAATTCTCACAAATCTAACTGATAGTTCCAGAGATGAATGCGGAATAACATTCAAACAAGGAACACTCTAACTATTACAGCTTTTTAGGGTTCCGTACCCAAAGGGTAAAAACGGGACCCTATTACTAAGACTTCGCTGTCCGTCCGCCTGACTGACACCAGGCTGTATCTCATTAACCGCGATAGCTAAAAAGCTGAAAGGAAAGATTTAAAAAGATTTTGTGTTTCTGACCCAGTAAGAATATGCATAAGATGTTCTTTCAATTAAAATACATTAAAAGTACTATAGCGTTAAATAGGCACTGTTTAAAACCTTTACTAACTAGGCCACACTGCTTCCATTTGCCGTATAATTGATTAATGGTGTGCGGAAAGTGGCATTGCGGCTTGTTTCATATACCTACTCATATTTAAGTAGGTACTGATGTACTACATGTAGTAAGTATGTATCATTTGTGGAACATTCTGGTACGCATTGGGTAATAAGCTGCAAACTGTTTTTTTTTTAAGATGTAATTTGTTTTGTTAAGTAAATAAATCTACATATTCGCATATAAAACGAAGTACAGTTAGTTACACCATTTAGAACTCAAAAACGGGTGACCCGATTTGAATGATCTTAGATTTGTTGGATTTTTCTCCACCCCGAATGGCAGAATAACTATAAAAACATCGGGAACAGGGACTAGGTACTTATGCGAAGGAAACCGCGGGGCACAGCTTGTATCTATTAAAGAAAACCCCTACATTAGAAGCACACGAATAAAGTTTACTGAAAATATAATTCCAGATTATACGAAGCTTACTAGGAACTAAGTGTTACAATAAATCATCCCCAGCTACCTTCCGAAATGGTAGGTTATGGTCATAAATAAAGAAGAATTTATGTAGAATAAGGTAAAGGCCACGAATTTCTTCCCGTTCTATTATATGCAATATCAAACTGCCACGTGTAAAACATTTCTGTACAAAATGAAAGCCTATTTTAAAATGAGCGAGATTTTTCTTTTGACGCATTTTTTTGGGTATTTATTCGCGTGTGAAATTGCTTGTAAAGGACGCCCAATTTCTGTTAATTATACACTGAAAAATTGTTTTTATATTTTTAATGATCACTTTGATACAGTACTTATATTATTTTCACTTTATGCGACAAGCTTACGACTGTGTAACAAAAACGGGCTCAGTTGTGTCCATTTTAGAATGAAACCTTCCAATCACTATTGACAGCTACTTGTACTGCGACGAAATTCACCAAAATCGAACTAACCGTTTTGGGGATAAGCCCGAACAGACATAGAGACAGTATTATAACTCTAACAAAAAAAAAACCGACTTCAAAATAAGTCTTACATTTATTTCTTACTAGCTGATCCCCGCGACTTCGTCCGCGTCAATTTCTGTTATTATGACCGCGATTAAGAAGTTTAAAAAAAAGTATTTCTGCGTAAATGATAATTTTAGTTAATATTATGTTGATAAAACTCTGTAGCAAATAATTGGCAATAATGCATTAATTTCGACCAAATAATTACCTTAAAAAAGGTTATAGTGAGTCAATCTTAAAAGATAGACATATACCGTCGCGGGCATATTTAGATCATTTAAAGAGGAACAATTCGTTCTTACATATTTTTTAGGTAACTCTGACCGTTTACGTATCGCACGCATCGGAAGCCTTAAAAAATGAATCGTTTTCCCAGTTTTTGCAACATTTTTCACTGCTGCTTCGCTCCTATTAGTTGCAGCGTGACGTTATATATTCTAAAGCCTTCCTCGATAAATGGACTATCTAGCACAAAAAGATTTTTTCAATTCTAACCAGTAGTTCCTGAGATTAGCGCGTTCAACCAAACAAACAAACAAACAAACTCTTCAGCTTTATAATATTAGTATAGATGAATCTCATTGTCAAAACTGGACCTAAATATAATGGGACCACACAGGAAGCACCAGCTTTTTTAATAAAAAAAGAATTATCAAAATCGGTCTGTAGTAACAAACATAAAAAATACAGTCGAATTAAGTACCTCCTCCTTTTTTGAAGTCGGTTAAAAATGCAGTAACAGATCATCGACATAATATTAATAAGTTTCATTCTGACTGCGGCAATAATTTCGTCATTAAAACCGCTAAGCATTGCAGTGCCCTTGCACGGCCGCCATTTATCTGGAGAGACCCTTAGCCCTCGGACGTGGGCCCTGCATGTAGGTCAACGCGGTTGCACTCAATTGGCCCGAGAAAAAAACAGCGACGTGTCTGAGCTCCAGCTACTAATGACTAATGAGCTTTGCAATGTTTTATGAGACGTTTTGTTCTAAAGGAGAAGAAAATAAATAAAATGTCTTGAAAGTACGCTTTCCTGTTAGGATCAATATCTTTGGTTATTTTTCTATTGTAAATTATTCTATAGTAAAATGTACATTGTCTTCTATTAACCTAAATAAAGGATTTAAAATAAACCAAAAAGGTAGCTTAAGCAGAAACAATGTGCATTTAGGCTAATAAGTTTAGCGAGCTTAATCACAAAGCATGTCGACAGAACTTACATTACTTTCAAACAGAATTTCACAAAATAGCTTTTATAAAGCCTATCGCACGTCCAGCTTTCGACTGTGAATTCGCGATAGCACAAACAAAAAGGTTGGACGCCGTAGTTTCAACAAAAACCGATTTAATAACATTAAAGGGTAACACAATTGGTCCCACGTACCACGCTTGCTGGGAATTGGATCGGACGCAGACGAACTAGTGTCAATGGCTTTGTAGGGATGCACTACTGGTCTTATCGATAAAATTCCCTATACACCGAGATTACACGCGATACGATACATTTACAATTTGTATTTGGGGTTAAACAAGGTATTAGTTTTAATGCCCAAAGTGCTATAAAATATACAATCATATTGTCGACAACTCTAGAAATATGGTAGTTTGTTGATAATGAGATCTAGGTTATAATTTAACTATCGAAATTATTTTGTAACGTATCGATACTAAGATTGAATGTAACATCCCTAGGCCTAGTGATTTGGCCTCTACATATAGGTACTACCTAGATTCAGTATTCAAATGTTACCAGGGAGAAATGGCTGCCAAATTTTTTGATTTATAAGCTACTGGTTTCGGATTTGGGTCGGCGTGTGATTTAGTTGGTGGATTAATACAACGATGCCTTTAAAATTCCGCCACCAGTGCTTAAAAAACTCTGTATTCTTGCATTTTTCGCTTTCTGAGATCTAGCTTACCCTAGGAACTTTTAAAAAGAGTGTATTTTATAAGGAGTTTGGCACGAATATAAGGCTCAAGTACAGTACAATATTAAGTTCAAAATAGCAGCAACCTTTAGGTTTCCACGCCTAAAGTATTTTAGGAAAAAACTTTTACAAGTAATATGAAATTGTTACGGAATGCTTTTGAATATTAATACGAAAAATGTAAAAGAGAAATTCTTAACGATGTAATAGAGAAAAAATACTAGGATCTAAAAAGGTATTAACATATTTTCATTTTTCAATAAAGTTTGCTATGCTTTTAACAAAAAGAAATCCTCGGCCTTTTTTCTGAATAAATTCATAGGTTTTTATGGAACGAAGTTTCCTTTCGGTCTATGTATTTCTACCCGTGCCCTTTTCTATTTGAACTTTCTAGTTGGTATTGTGTGACGCCAGATTGAATAATACTTTGACGCATGAACGCGTTTGGCTCAGATTTTTTGTGTAGGCGCTTTAAATTGCTTTAACGTACTTTAAACTCTGATATCCTATGAATCATGAAATTGGGTATTTCACGTAACTAGATATATAGTTCTTATTAGGTACATAAGTAATATGTAATTAATATAATATGAGGAATGAATACCTACCTAATTATAAATGAATAGACTTAAAATTATCCAGTGCAATTATTTGCATACCTACCAGCATTGTTTAACTTATTTGTTAATTGATCTAGCTTTCGATTAATCTATTTAGGATTTAAACGCTTCGTTCCATTTTACGTTGAGAATTATACTTAGGTTAGGTAGTATATTATACGTGTCGTCTATCATGTTACCTAAATTGTGCGTAGGTTCACCCTATTCTCAACCTAGGCCCAACCGCAGCCAATTTAGACCTTTGTCAGTTCATTTACCATTTTCCCTATAACACAGGCCTGGACAAAGTAGTTTTACGAACTATAACAAATTTAATTAGTGGAGTTCAGAGCATGTTGGGACAAACTTATCATATTATAGTTTTACTTAGAGCACTTACAGGCAGTCAGAACTTTGTGTAGTTACCATTATCGAACTGTGTTCTGAGGTAAAATATTTAAACGACTTATAGAATATAAGCAGAGTTTTAAATCCTCTCTTAAGAATTTTACATATAGATATATCCGAGGGACGTATGCAATATTCATAAGGAAAGGCATATAATAATCAGTTGATCTTAGATCTTATCTACTGAGGATAGTCCACAAGCAATTCCTGTTTTGCAGGTTTTCCTTTTACATAAAATTTCCTTGTGGGATATCGAATGTTATAAAAAATGTCTATAGAAGCTGAGAAACTGGGTTTGAACGCAAACGTTTATGGAAAAATTGTACAGTATATTCCCGTTTTATGAAAAAAAAACCTTGCATCAATAGTTTCACAAACATCCAATAAACATATTGAACATAAACAAAGTACACTTGAATTGGAATTGATATTTTCGTTTTTTTATTCCATGCCGGGATAGAACACGCCACCTCACGGAGTGACAGTTGATCTTTTGTTCTCTACTCTGCCAACCGTGGCGCCTTAACAGACATCCATCCACATAAGCGACCATTAAAACGAATACTAATTAGAGGTAAACAGATTTAATTACCCGGTTCCCAACAGAAAACTAGAACTAATGTAACTACTCGTAATGGGTTTTAATAGCAAGATCTATTTGCCGCCAGAGACTTAAGTTAAAGATGTACTGTTATATGCCTACTACTGCGAAATGCGCGGAAAACAATAGTACGACGCCATTTTTAATTCTCAGTAAACCTAGTTCCTTTTAATTAGTACTAGCGGTCGCCCGCGGCTCCGCCCGCGTGGATGTCGGTTACCGCTGCAAAAAGCCTACCCAGGAAAGACACAGTCAGCAAAATGATTCCCAGGTCAATTCACAGTCACCGACACTAACATCGACGACGCAGTCATTATCCGCAGGCTGCATAGATTGTCTTTATGTGGATGTTAAAGTTGTTAATGATGAAAATATTTAAATGTAATTAATACTAAGTTTTCACTTCTGCCGGCAGCAGTCCCGGAGTGCAACCCGTTGTTTTAGGATAGATAACTTTTTGGTCAGGCAGAATTTGAAAGTTGGATCTTTGACTCGATAAGAAGAAGAAGGATATATAACTAAAGCGATTATTATAGAGCTTCTCTATAATACATTTGACGTCAAATTATTTTCAGGTAACAAAATATACTGATGGTCGGGAGCCCCGACCCGTGATAGGGCAACGTAAAGTTGCCCATGCGTAAAACATTCTTTTCGTAAATCAATTCCTACTAATTTTTCGCCATAACTTCAAAACAAAACGTCCAATTTTAATCATTCAAAGACCAAATATTATCTTCATAAACTATACTTAGTGATAAAATAATTTATTTTGATAAGGATTATAGCATGAGTAAAATAAATGCGTTTAAATGTAGTCCAAAAGAAATTCAAGATAAAAAAATGGTTGTTGTGCCTCACTCGACAAAGATAGGTATAGTATATCGCGGACTTTTTTGTAGATATTTATAAGATCTACAATTAATTAGAACATTTTATGGTTCTATCTTTTATAGTTTAGGCAGCGTACGCATAATAAGTAACTTTTCTGGTTGATTTTTTACACCTTGTGTCCGAAAAACCCAAATATCTTACGGAACCCTATTATTTTTTTAAATAAAATTTAGGCTATGTTACTCGTGAATAATGTTGCTTTCGAATGGTGAAAAAATTTTGAAAATCGGTCCAGTAGTTTTTAAGCCTATTCATTACAAACAAACAAAGTTTTCCTCTTTATAATATTAGTGTAGATAACTAAGAATATTATTAACCTCTTTATTTGCAGAAGTCTGAGACCGATGGGAAGGATGGAGGGAGGCCTTTGCCCAGCTTTGGAACAATTCAGGCTAAACATAATAATGTACCTACTAATAATTTGCTTCATCAGGAAATACATCGGTACCTACAGAATTAATGGCATTTCACAAATGAAATCAATACAAGTTCCATTACAGACGCAATTGAGCATACACGTCGCTGACATCAAAGGAATCGCTATTTATATACTACAATACCTACACATGACACAGCGAGTAAAACCAATTCATCATCAAATAGAATTCACTGTACATTAGTTAAAGTATCAAGATATGTTGCTTTGTGTGTATCAAGATTTGATTTCGACGATACAACTATCGATGGGTGAGCATTCACGATGGTGCCATTTGGCGTAGCTTCTAACGAGTTGATACTTATGGAGTCACGCCAAAAAGTACACTCCTGGTCGGTCATGCTAATATGTTTTTGTTTGCCTATGCTTGGTACTCTTAAGATGGCTGACCATAATAGGTATAGCTCGCATGCCGAAAGTCAGTGTGGAATGAACAATCAGGTAAATTCGGGCATTCACGGAAAGAGTCTCCAATGCAAAATTGAAATCAGGCATTTACGATTTAGATTTAGCTTTTTCATTCATGATATTGGCTTGTTACCACGCCATTTGGTTGATGGCATGATCGTGTATGCTCTCCTTCTAGGTGCCTAAGCCACTGTCCCACGATAGCACGCGAACGATATTAATCATTTAAGTGTGGCATAAGTTTTTATTTCTACGAGTTTGACAGTGATACGTTAATGAAATCGTGGCCACTTTTATAGAAAAGTCTTGGTTTGGAAAGTACCCATGTAGGTACAGCATCGTATGGTCTGAACGTCTTAATGGTTGGGATCCTTGTTATAGAATTGAAAGCCGGGTTTGATAAATAGGTACCAATTTGTGTCGTAGGCAATTTCATAACAGTATGATTCCAGTTTTACCAACTGGTGTTCGGTTTAAAACTCCTCGCAGTTTTGAAATAAGCATCCAAATGTGCCATATATACCATCGCATTTCCTATAGGTTAAATATTACAGAACATTCTGAAAAAATAAAGACTGATGATATTACGAGCATGAAAGCCGTTGTGTCTCATTATAATGGAGACGCCATTAAAATTGCTAGCGAAGCAAGTGCTTTATACATTAAGCAAATGGCTGTACCCGGAGTCGGGACAGCTGTTAATGTTACCGGGATCCATGTTTTATGTGCTTCTAATGTAATACAACGTTTTTTACAATTTACGATTATCATATTATTATAATTATTTTCAGCCAATTCCAAAAGGAGGCTTTTAATTCCGCAGTAGGTCGGTTTTGCGATATGTTCGGCAAAAGACGTTCGATTTCAAAAAAACTTTTAATGTTCAATAGGACCCTATGTCCGAGGTGGTCTCATATAAATTTCATCAATGTCGGTTCTTTTTCACATTTATTGATTTGAAAGTGTATTTTGATTGGCTTTAATAATTGGCTAGGAATGAGAGCATTATGCAGGGTAGTTTGTTAAGCCCAAAGGGTGTCGACTAGTTGAAGGTTTTTTGATACCTGCAGATCACCATATCTAGTCTGCAAATGGTAAAATTTTGCGTAAAAACAGCATATACATTTACTACTTTCAATTTATCAGGGCTCCTAGGGGCTAGGTAGTCTAGCCGACCTTAGCTTACCTACATTTAAATTCATTACTTGAAAAGAGTACCTGGAAATATTCAAGAGCTGACCTCATGCAAATGTTAGCCGTCCATAAAATAGAATCCAGAGCCGCGGGGAATACGAAACGAATGATATCTGAACTTCACGAAACAAAAAGGTTAAATATTTTGTTTTTTCATCTCTGATGGACGAAGCTCATAGCATTATAATACCTATATCTTCAGTTTGATTGAAACAACGATTCATAATGATCAATAGATTGTATGTAGGTATGTAGGTCTAGGTATTGTCTGCTGAAACGTGGTTTTTTATTTATTTTACCGTCCACAACAAATTCGGATGTGAATTAATATTTGACTTACGCAAAGGTTACTTAGGTATATTTGCCAAATAAATATTGTAAATTCCAACATATGTGTATAGGTAGGTATATGTTAGTCCCTATGTATACAGTCTAACACTTTGAACAGGGCTTAGTAATAAATTGGTCGGCGCGAGTGCCATCTTTCTTGCCCCGGTGGGCGATAAAACCGACACCAGTCGCCACTCAACTGTAACAGATGTTAGGGCTGCCACCAGCTGGAGTAAGAGGGCTAGACGTATAGAAAATAGGTATGCTTAGACTATAAGATATCATTGAGGAGCAAAAGAGATTCGCGGCGTGGATATTGGTTATAGTACAGTTGCTTTTATTTGCTCGTCAAAGTTCCAGGTCAAATCTTTGCCAATTGTCACGCCAGGCCCTCGATTCAGCTATTTAAGAGTTTCTTAAACGTATGATGGAATGAATGATGGAATGACTAGCTTCATTTGGTAATTTTTACGATAATCGGCATTCTGCTAACTGTGATTACGATCATTAATTAGTAATTACGATAATTCTCTACGAGAGTTCAATTAGATTTTATTGTAGGCTTATCTGCATACGAAAATTAGGCACAATGACAAGTACACTGACGGACCACTGACATGCATTTAAGATAGCTGAATCGAGGCCCAGAAATATAGGAGTTGCTTTCGGATTAATAAGAATATTTTTTTTTCTCAGATATATTTTCGTTCAGAATAAAAACCTTGCGAATAAAAGCTATGTTTCCCCTTTCATAGCTCCATTTCATTTTTCCAAGGCCAGTGCTTAATAAGCTGCTTGTTATTTCTCGCAAAATTTCAGTTTTTACCTTTGATCAACCCTACAGCTACAGCTGTGTAGGTCGCGACGAAGCCTTGACCTCTATTAATATATTTCACATTGCTTTTTTAGATTTAATATGTCCCTAGTTTATTTTGTTTGAAACTAACTAACTATGCTAGGGTCAGGCAATTTTCATTAATAAGTTATATGTAGGTCAGACCTTATGTTATGGGCCAGGTCCCATGTTATTAGGCTGCTTTTTTTTAAATAGAGGGATGAAATATATATTTTTATATATATATTATTAATCTGTAGCGATGTATGCCGGTGATCTCCCGACCAGTTTCCGACGGTCGCGTCAGCTCATGATGAAGGTCTCCATGGAACGAAACTAGTTGTGCGATCCCGAAAAATACGCCCGAATAAACCGTTGATGTTTAATAGTTACAAATTCAAGTTGTCCTTCTCAACGTCCTTTGAATGATATCTTAAGGGTGCGTCCACATCTGACGAACGAGCATTACACGAGCATGCCGCGAGCGGCGCTCGTCTGGCAGACGGCGTTATTGACACTAGTGCGTTCGCGGCATGCTCTCAAGCTGCTCGTGTAATGCTCGTTCGTCAGATGTGGACGCATCCTAATATTGGATGTCATATTAAACTGCTCCATTCTGTACGGTTTCTGTGCAAAAAGCAATAAATATAAATAAAACACCATATACATTTATACACGTGTCTGTAAGTGTACCATAGAATTGTATCAACACGGTTTCGAGGAAACCAATATCTGTAGTTCGATGTCTACGCGAGGGATTACTTTGACTGAGATTAATTACTTCCAATATTTACGCAGCGAATACATTGCTACAGGCTCGCCACTATTTACCTACTCGTAGTACCTTCTCTTAAATGGATTTTGTACACGTTTTAGTGATTGTAAAGTTTATTTTATGTACTGACACGTAGAAGATTGAATTCTTGGTGGTTCTTGTATAGATCTAGTATATTTTAGAATTAAATAGTATGCAACCATTCTAGTCGCTTTCAATTTACTTATTCTGCTAATTAAAGGATTATGCCTTGCCTTATAGCAATGCAAATGGTTCTGGACTGTCAGGTTTCTTGTTTTGTTGTTCTTCAAAACACATATTTAATTTAAAAAAAATACTATGGTAGGATTTGCTTTGTTTCAAAATGGGTATTCAAACTATCATTACGATGGTATATTCCACTTTGTTCACCTGAGGGATATCACCTGGGTGAACAAATGCGACTTTTTGGATTATTCGAGTAGACTTATATCACCCATATACAAAATGATATGAACATGAAAATTGAAGTATTTTACTTCATTACACGTCCTTTACTTAAAATGATTACTGCTTTTTCTTATAGTAAGTATGTAGGTATGCCTGATTTACAATGAACTGATTCCTAAAAAAATACTTCAATTTCCATGTTTATATCATTTTGTACATGGGTGATATAAGTCTACTCGAATAATCCAAAAGGTCGCATTTGTTCACCCAGGTGATATACCTCAGGTGAACAAAGTGGAATATACCAGGACGATATCTTCACAGTTTTTAGGTGAAGTTTTACAAAGTTAATATAATAATAATAATAATAATATCCTGAGACAACTCACACACGGTTATCTGATCCCAAGCTAAGCAGAGCTTGTGTTATGGTAACCAGACAACTGATAAACATACTTATATATTTCTAAATACATACATATTATAGATAAATTACACCCAGACACCAGAACAAATGATCATGCTCATCACACAACATTTGTCCTGGGCGGGAATCGAACCCACGACCTCCGGTATAGCAGTCGGGGTCACTAACCACTAGACCAACAGGCCCGTCGATACGTACTATCAAAAAATACATTTCCAATTTCCTCTCGTTACACTTAAAGTATCGTTCCCAGTCCCAGTTATGGATGCAATCTGTGTCAATCTGGTAGCATTGACCTACATCCGCAGCATCCGTTACAGGACCAGTGACGTCACTGACACGTGTCACATCGATACAGGTGCCGACATTGATCGGAGATTCCCCGAACACTCTACCTTCAAGGAACACATTCAATCTCGAATGGTATTGACAGTTGATTGGACGAAATTAATTACACGTCCAAATCTATGGAGGTTTGCCTAGAGATCGAGTTTAGATTAATAGCTAATTAAATTATTTATCTTCGAATACTACATAGATACTAAATAGATACAATTGCCAAATCGACATAGTTAAGAAAATCTATGGAAATATATAGTTTTGGCCACTTTTTCTTCTCAGCAAGTTTGTGGTCGACTGCTGAGCATATACCTCATGGCTCTATAGCATCTATACCATGTTCTTGATGTGAGGGTTCTGGTCCAGGTGAAACCTGCCGTCTCCTTACATCGTTTGTCCATCTGGCAGCTGGTCTGCTTACACTGCTGCTTCTTGCATCTCCAAAAAAGGTTTCTGTACGACCGCTACTTTACAGTAACCAGAGACATTATCTGTAGTCAGTTGTTCAAGATAATGATGCCCATAAACTTGCTTTTAAACTTAGTCCATTATAAACTGTAGACCTCTAACATTCAATAATATCATCTTCATTACTTCTTAAGTACCATTCCCTCATTATATCACTCCGTCATTCAAGATAATATACTTCGTGACACGCGCCGTAATAGAGCCATTACAGCTTATGTGACGACATAGTACCATCTGTCTTATGTACGTAGTAATCAATAACTGAGATTTGTCTATTACTGTACTTAACAGGAACTCATTAGTTTTGAAGGTGGCTAGAGTTGGGCAATTGTTTGTGGGCCGAGATTTGAAATATTTCTCTAGTACAAATAAAATATGCAAGTAAATTATTTCACATCTTGGCCTTATGTGGGTTATGAACGTCATTCATTGGAAAGTTAATGAAGACAACTATTGGTAAACAGCAATAGGTCACTTGTCCCTACGATGGTAGCCATTATTTTTGTGAAATGCTTGAAAGGTGTTCTTAGTGACTTAAGTTTGAATTTGCAACTACTCTATTCACTCTTTCAAGGAATGTCAATGTAACTGTAAACACTATTTAATGTCTATAAAGCATTAAAAAGATAAACTTACGACTTTATACGTCACTGACACTTGACGATGGCTGCTCTGGCTGGTGAGATTAAGTACATTAGATGCGTCGTGGTTTAGGTCTCATTAATTTGATTATAGGATTTACTGGTGTGTCATGTACATGATAATGCCCGTAATCTATTTACAATATAATATATATCCTATGTGTTATATAATGTCTATTAATTATGAAGATTTAGGGAGAGATGGAAAAAGTAGAGTCTCTGAGCTATTATTCTAAATAAAGAAACGTGAAATTTTAACTGCTTCAAGAGACAAGTTTTTGCCGATTCAACATTTTCTTCTATCACAATATACCATCATTATAACTTTTGAACATGGAACTCGCGAATTCAAGTCTAAAGGCTAATCGTACCTAATAATTGCTTACGTATCTAATATGTTCTTTTTCAATTTACCAAGAGTCCTTAACTTATCTAGTCATTTATTATCTCCCCAACAAGCTAGTTCCAGCCCTGGACGCGTGTAACACATCGTCATTACACGTCAAAGCGTCCCGCTTGACAGATGTAGGTCATTGTCGATCGCGGGGATTTATGGCTGAAACATGACGAGACGAAGCGATTCAGCGGCGATACATAGCGTTACAGTTTCAGAAATAGTCGGCTGTATGAATAATGCATTGTGTTGGCTTGTCTTTAGGATAAAGTATGTGTTTGTTTCTTATGTTAAGTTAGAGGCTATTTGAGATAGCACATCTTTTCATTGCAAATTTTGACAGGTAAAATTGCTAAACGCGATATTTATTGAACTATTTTATCCACAAGTTCTAGACATTATTTTTTAGTTAAAAAAAAGTTTACCTTATGGAACTTTTGAATTGCATTTTTTTTCATTCGTGTTCTAAATTCTGTTCTCAATTACTTGTTTTCTTTTACAGAAGCTTTGAAGCTGTACGGTGAGAGACTATCAGAATGGGAGAGGAACGAAGTGCGGAAGTACCCGGAGCTGTGGTTCCTGGGGCTGGAGGCCAGCAAAGTGCAGGCCCGCGCCAACCTGCCTAACAACTGCGGGTTCGATGACGAGAACGGTAGTTATAACAAGGTGAGAAACAGCTTGACATCTCTTCTTGTTCTTCTAGTTTCGATGGTAGCAGTAATACATTGATAGAACCAAATTTTGCCATAAATTAATTTGGTTTTTTATCTCTTATGTAGATATTTTTTGGAACTTCCCTATTTTTAAGCTGACTTCCTTTAAACCCACGTTTGGCGCCATAAGCATTTGTATTGTTCAATTATATAGTAATTTAAAATAGTATTTAACTGTCTATTTTCGTATAAAAACGCGCTTTTAATCTAAGGTAACAAAAAACCAAAATTTCAATAGAATAAATTAGGACATTCAAGAAATAAATGATATTTACCTGAATTAATTATCAGCTTAACGGTAATTATACTCCGATGGAATTTGTTTCCACGACCTAAAATTCCATCAAGTTAAAGCTCTTTAAGAAATTCACGATCTAATCACAATTTTATTATTCATTGATTATATTTAGGGGCCAAAAAGGATAATTTGACTTTTAAAGGCTCCGCCATTATTTGGGCTCTAATGGAATGCCTGATGGGCTTCTAACTAATTAATTTTTCAGCTTCCAATAATTGGTTTACATGTAATATTAATTTAAATGAATTTTGGCCTTCAACGGCTCCTGAAGTTGAAGTTTATTAATGTACAAGACTAATTATAGGCGTTGATGAAAAGTGTACCAAGCACCAATAACAAATAAAATTGTTTCACGTACGTCCAATAACTTCGTCTGTATAACTAGAATCTTGTTCAATTTCTTTGTTGACGGCTTACAATACCAATAAAGCAAGAATTATAACGCCTTTAAGTCATACTACCTACAACTTTAATCTGGAAAATTCAACGCTTCCTAAAAAAAACTTAAACTTATAAACTTATACTCGAATTAACATAACAATCTTCGAATTCCAGCAAATCCACGACCATATAGCGTACAGGTACGAGATCCTCGAGGTGATCGGCAAGGGATCCTTCGGGCAGGTGATCCGGGCGCAGGACCACCGCACGGGCAACCAGGTGGCCATCAAGATCATCCGCAACAAGAAGCGGTTCCACCACCAGGCCCTGGTGGAAGTCAGGGTGCTCGACCATCTGCGGCTGAAGGATAAGGACCAAGCGCACAACGTCATACACATGCTGGATTATTTCTATTTTAGAAACCATTTGTGCATCAGTTTTGAGTTAATGAGGTGAGTATGGTGATCAGAATTATTTTGAATCCCCCATTTCTGAATCACAACCGAAAGCCTTGAATTTAGTATATTACTAGCTGTGTCCCGCGGTTTCACCCGCGTGAATACTTAGGTCCCGTTCCCGGTGCCTTTGTATATAACAACAGACAAATAATTAGCAATAAATTAAAATTGCGACTATAATTTGAGATTTAAACTATCCTATCTCTCAAGTTGGATCGAACTGCATATGGTGTGCGAATTTTATTATAATCGGTTAAGTGGTTTAGGAGTCCATTGAGGACAAACATTGTGACACGAGATTTATATATATTATATTATGGTATTGATTTCTCACCTTATTTAATAGTTAAACAAAACCTTAAGTAAGAAATTGTACATTTGCGCCATTTCAGATTATGTATCTTCGTTTCCGTTCCTTAGTTTTTAGTCAACCACAAATACCTCGATCAGTCAGTTAAATACACATCTTTCACACTTAACCTGATCTGCAATTCCATTATATTTTTTGTATTCTACATAAAGTGTGCTACTTTTTTTTCCAGCATCAACTTGTACGAGCTCATCAAGAAGAACAACTACCAGGGGTTCAGCCTGAGCCTCATCAGGCGGTTCGCGAGCTCGCTGCTCAGATGTCTCAGGCTGCTCGAGGGAGAGAATATTATACATTGTGATCTGAAGCCAGTGAGTAGACAGCCATAATTGTTAATTTATATAGTTTAAAATCTACTTACAAATTGATGTACTTTACAAATACATCTATCTATCTATTTCCCAAGCTATGTTGGGGTCGGCTTCCAGTCTTACCGGATTCAGCTGAATACCGTGTTTCTTTTTATTTTACCGCTTCAACAAACATATAAAAATATTGAACTGCATGTAATAAGAGGTGCTTATGTTTAAATTCCATTCACAATGATGTAAGCCTATTATTCCTCGGATAATTATAATTAATACAAGTTTTACTTTGGATTTTTCAAACCAACATAATGTTATTAACACTTTTGTTAAACTATTGTTTCTCTTAAATCTCTTAGGAGAACATCCTGCTAAAGGCGCGAGGCAGTTCATCCATTAAGGTGATCGACTTCGGCAGCTCCTGCTACACGCATGCGCGGGTGTACACCTACATCCAGTCGCGCTTCTACCGCAGTCCTGAGGTCATCCTCGGCCTGCAGTACGGCACCCCCATCGATATGTGGAGCATGGGTAAGACTCACACATTTACCCAAACTAAGCAGAGCTTGTGCTATTGTAACCAGACAGACAACTGATAAACATACTTTTATATTTCTAAATACATGAATATTATAGATAAATTACATCCCGACACAGAACAAATGATCGTGCTCATCGCACGAAGATTTGTCCTGGGTAGGAATGGAAACCAGGGCTTCCGTTATAACAGTCAGGGTCACTAACCACTAGACCAACAGGCGTGTAGTGTTTTGCTATAGGTATACATTTGCCTATAGGTACTTCCTATAGTTTTTGGCCATTAGTAGACTATGGCAGTTTGGTCACCGGTTAGAAATGATCGCGCCTGACTGTTGGTTGGTTTGCATTGACCGCGAAATCAGTTTCATCGATTGTCGCGCTCAATTTGAAAACATGTGATTATTAAACTGTGAAGAATTTTATTGATTTAAATAGATGTACCATTAAAAAAATGAGGTTGTGTTCCTATTATTGATACTACACATTTACAAATTTCAAAATAATATTTTCATATAATAGGCGCATATTTCAACAAACAAAATGCCAATCAAAAAAAAAATATATTCAAATCGAAATTACAATACGTAAGATTCTATTGAGGTATAGAGGTCTATTAGTTTTATAACTTTTACATAATAGTTCAATTATGTTTAATAAATACGATAAGTGGTTCTTGAGGTACCGACGATGTGGGACAGAGATGCCTCGTGTTACGTCATTGAGTAGTACGATGGGAATTTAAATGAATGATCAGCCTGACTAAGATACAATGTAATCAGAATCTTTAATGTTCGGATGTAGAATTGTCAATGAAGTGATGCTACTCCTACTATTGACATTCCTGATTGTGTAACCTTAGGATTGCTGTACACATTGAATGTACTACATAGATATTTTAATGAATTGGTTAAAAAGATCAATAAGTAATATTGTATCCAAGTTTTATGATCTAACTATTGCGTTCGAATTGCCTCATTTTCTTCAAAAGAGGCATTTAACATCTAATCTTACGGAAAATTTGTCTATTTAAAATAACTCATGTACAACAGATGTCTATGTAAATAACGAATCCGCTCGTAGATAAACGATACAAAAAAGCAAGTTCATTAAACTGTAATGATTCATAACACTTTGCATAATTAAGATCATTTTTGAGTAACAGCAGTTTTAAGACATAAAAGTCTAATTAAAGCGTCATTCCGCTCGATTTATGGAGTCGCTCGCATGCGACCAGCCTTAGCTTAGAAAGTGAGGGAGAAAGGTGACCTCGCGATTCTCGCAGATATTGAAACCAAAGAATGTAGTTTTTACGCAACTGACAAGTGCTTGTTACTTGCCGTTTCTTGTTACATTAACGTTTTGATGGACAAGACACATCTTGACATTAAAACTGGTAAAAATGCGGATGATATCGTAGTTTTGTAGGGACTTTCATTTAAAGAATTTATGTAATTGAGATAACTAACAGTATTATTGTTATGTGAAACGTTGAACTCATCATCTAAAACAGATTTCGTGTTATGTAATTTAAACTAAACTAGTCTAGACTAAAATTTTCAAAGTGTCTTAAAATACATATCATAACTTCTATTTTAGAAATCTCCAATAGTCATTCATCGACAATTATAAAAACTCAAATCTGTGTCTATGTCTAATGTTGAATTTCGCATGGGTCCCAGGTTGCATCCTAGCGGAACTCCACACCGGCTACCCGCTGTTCCCGGGGGAGAATGAGTCGGAGCAGCTGGCCTGCATCATGGAGCTGCTGGGACCACCACCACCAGACCTGCTGCTCCACGCCACCAGGAAGAGGCTGTTCTTTGGTACGTTCTCATCAACAAATCAATATAAAAAATATACCTAATAGCAAATTGAGAGATTTTTCTGTTTTGCGTATTTGCATTTTACACACCATAAATAATATTGTTGAAGAACTTCTAGTACGCAAATTTATCTTGATAAGTAAACAATTCTGATTGTCAATTAAAATTAGACACTTATTTTTAACAGAGAAAATATTCGTAGTAAACTTTACAATTTATTTGAGGAAGGCGTTCTAGACAAGTTACGACCTTACCTATACAAAAGCCTCTTGCTATAAGGAACAATACATTTATTATCAACCGTAAAACCAAATGTTTTCTTCATTTACCCCTACAGACTCAAAAGGCTCCCCCCGCAGCATCACGAACTCGAAGGGTCGCAAGCGGCGGCCGGGCACGCGCACGCTCACCACCATCGTGCGCTCCGACGACCCCGCCTTCCTGCACTTCCTGCACAGGTGCCTCGAGTGAGTACACCAACATTACTTCTTCCTTTATTTTGACCTAGAGAAAATCGTCATGGACTTCCCCGGCCATTGGTAGATCAAGAGTCCATGCGGGACTCTTACCAGCTTAAAAAGAAAGCTTTTAGAT
Source organism: Autographa pulchrina (assembly GCA_905475315.1). Classification (NCBI taxonomy): domain Eukaryota; kingdom Metazoa; phylum Arthropoda; class Insecta; order Lepidoptera; family Noctuidae; genus Autographa; species Autographa pulchrina. The sequence continues at coordinate 13,583,904 of FR997765.1, read as the reverse complement.
CATCCTTGCCTTTAGGTACCATTAATAAAATTATGCTCATACGGGGATCGGGAGCACAATCGCAATGTACTGCAGCTTTTTAATATTATCGCCACAAAGTTGAACTGTTTCATAGTAGTAGACCTATAGACGGCAATTCGATACGACCGGAACGAAATCAGACACGAAGGAATAAAATAAGGAGTGAATAACAAATAGTAAGATACCTCTACTTTATGTATATCTCAATATTATTAACTGTATGTAAATGACAAACAAAAAAGTAATAATCTGAAAACAAATTCACAATGGCTCACGTGCGCTACTGGCGTCTAATTTCTCTTTCACAAATAACCATAGACATGTACCGTCATTAACCAGTATGCAATATTATAGCCACGTTATATCATTTTACTTACAACATCTGTAGATAATTAACAGTAATAAAAGTGTTGTAAATACCGACCGCCGGTTGCACGCCGTTTAATTATCAACATAAAAACCATGGCAGCATTTTTAAATGGGAAAAATTACAGATTTCCCAAGTGTGATTGGAACAAATTAAAAACAAGATGCGCTTTATTTTACGGAACCATTGCTATGTGATTACTTTTGTTCTTCCTGATTCATTTCCCAGCCTGGGAAAAGTTGACTGTCGCTCTAAAAGTTTCGTTTAATAGTAGAAGGCCTTCCGAAGTCAGTTGCAAGATCACAACTCAAATTAACTATGGTCTTTCAAATAGTGTCAACTTAGTAACACTTAAGTAATAGGTTTTCTAAGCTAAATATTCATTTAGTTAAAATATATATTTATTACCTTAACTGCCTAACCTTGGACTACCATTCTAGGCAACAAAATTAGCAATTTAACTCTCCTTTCAACTCAATACGCTTTCGAAACTTCCACTTGGTCTTAACACAAGCTATTGACAAACGTTAACAATAAATCGTTACCGCCATATTTAATTCATTTATCGTTATGACAGGCGGATCATAACGTAATTGCAACGAACCCTACAGATACATACAGATACACCTATAATTGGATACGTATGAAATAGAAATCAAATATTATCCACTTAGGTGTGTAAAGCTTTTATGCAGCGAGACCAATCCAAGCCTCTTCCGATTGTCCAATATTATTATGCATGTAATTCTTAACGAATCACGCGTAAAAGAGTTTCTCACACAAGGCTAGGAGATCATACGTTATCTTCGTAGCGATGGGAAAGCAATGAGTGGTTGCGCAATCGTGCGAATGCCGCGCATTCATCGCCCTCTGAATGGGAAGCGTCATCGCGTCATCTGCCACGACCGTATTAAATTGTTTAGTAAAAACGCGCTCTTTGTTTGTTTCGGTTTTATCTTCGCTTCTGCGTTTGTTTGCTTCGATTTGATCGTAAACGGAATTCCGGGTCAGTTCCGTCGTATTTAACTTTGTTAATTGTTATAGGCTTCTTGCGTAAGTTTCTGATTTAACAATGAACAAAATTTTTAATGATGACATATTCGGATTTCCCAGGAATGGTACCTATTCTAAGCCAAATTACACAATTCGGATTAATCACAAACAGACCGTAATGTTAAAAGTTGACAAATTGCATAATTCTTATTAAAATGTAAATATCCTAACTACACATTAGCACACTTCAGTCAAACGTTATTTAAAATGCAATCGACAGATATGTTATTACCTGTAACTAACATGTTATTGATCTTTGATCTCATCTCATATATTTGATACCAGCTGTGTAGATTATACATATTTCATACCGTCTTAATAAACTGTTTCAATCATAAGCTGGTCAATAAATAAAAGTCAAAAAGTGATGGGGAAGAGTCCTTTTTCTTTTGCCGGGTGAAAATCTAATGAGTTCAACCCACGTCGAGGGCACGACGTGGGGATATGTCGGACTCGCACCGTTCAAAAACACCCCGGTCCCCTTCTTGCCTTTGCTGGAGCCGCGGGATCGCTAAGCATTCTCAGCGCAGCTCCAGCGGGCGACAGTCCTTTAAGGACTCCTTCTAAGGGGAAGAGTCCTAGTCAACCTTTATATGAAAGTCACAAGGTTTAATTTTAAAAACTTTTATGGATAGTCTATCATAGTAACAAGAATTTCGCAGTCTACGGGTTTAGTTAGCATAACACAAGTCCATAATATATGCAGAATTTTACTGTTGCTATTGATTTTGTTTCCTTAGCATCCGTACGCAGTTTCTAATTTATATAACTCGGTGTATCTGTGTTCGTAGAAAGTATTGAATAACTTGTTTCTTTTGGATTATTGTGGCCCGTCGGATTGGCTCGTATTAACTCTATGTCTAATGAAGTTTTCTTCCTTATTAGATGATGTTTACTTAGAGTAGTTGTTTCACATCCAGGGCTCCGATTCAGCTATTTTAAATGCAAGTCAGTGGTCGGTCAGTGTACTTCATTGTGCCTAATTTTCGTATTATAAGCCTACATTAAAATCTCATTGAATCTCGAAGAGAATGATCGTAATGACCAAACAATTATCGTAATGACAATTTAGCAGAATGCCAATTATCGTAAAAATGACCAAATGAAGCAGGTCATTCAGTCAATTCAAGCAACTCTTAAATAGCGGTATGAGGCTGGAAGCCCCTGGTGTTTGTTCCTTGCAGATATTGCAATTTTATGCTCAATATTTTCATTATTTTTTTCGTTTGAATTCATATTGATTCTGCAAATCAATTATCATGTGGAAGCATGACCGAATCCAAATGTTATGTTTAGCACAAAACTGTTTCAAATCACGTTATTAAAATTTGTTTCTTAGTCGTTGTTTTAAATGTTATTGTTAATACTATATCAAGCGTGATGTATGTCATATTGATTTACATAAATGCTATATGGAACAAGAAATAATAAAAATAGTCTGTGTTTATTTTGAGTGCGTGAAATTAAAAGATTGTTTTCTTTCTTATAATACCTAAGTAATTGGCATCTTTTAGTGTTTGTGATAAGCACATGCAGTATAGCATTATACGGGGAATGATATGCACGGTTATTAAATGAATAAAACAATATATTTACGGAAACTAACAACATCTCGTATTGTTATGTCTATGAAGTATGAAATAAATAAATCCCCATGATTGATGCAATAAATTATAAAACTTATTCACACATAACCGCAACAAAATTAGAAGTTCGTTTCCGAAAATACATTTTGTACCTTAAATCTAAAGTCTTAAGATACAAAATGACGTGTTTTAGATGGAAGACAAGAATGTGGGGACAGCAATAAAAACATGACTTTCTCTGCAAGTTCACACCTATTTGTTGTCAAGTGCAAGACGGAATAGGAAGTAATGCGTCGCCATTCTTGTACAATTACAACAAAACTTAACTTTGAAAAACGAACACGTCTTTTTCAATAATTATGTATTCTAAATTGTTTTGTTTTTTCTTTTTTTATGGCCTTTTTTGTTTTATTTTTTGTGTTTTTATTTGTTCTCATTAGAGAATGTTGATAGGTTTGCATAATTTTCGAAGCTAACTTCGTGCATAACTGTATGTTTGTATGGAAAGCACGCAACATATCGTTTTAAGACACAAAAATTAAGAAACATCACTCGTCTCGCTTTTGACGGTAATTTGCGTAATTTAGTTAAGCGGATGCTGTAATAGATCTGCTTGTTGTTTAGATTTTAGAGTGACTCTTGTTCTTCTTCATCATTATTTTAAGTTTCTAATACGACATAATCCTCGACAGTTATTGATTTTATAAAGATTATACGTATTTTTTTTATATTATTTTACATAGGCAATTGCATTAGGTTGTTACCAATAAAATTATTATAAGTGTGTATGGTTCCGTCATCCAAAATGATGGCGAGATCGACCGAGACATCAAGCATAGCCCATAGGATCAGCTCAGGTTAGTTTAAATGGCGACAGATGACTGGGATGATTTGTGATCCGAAGATGCCCGTAAAGTTGAAAGGGAAAATGTATAAATCGGCTATAAGACCGTTCAGTAAAAATATCATCAGTTTGCTTTGCAGGACTTTTATTATTTGTATTCCCGTTTAAAATAGGTTGTTTACATGTATTCGTACTCATAACTTACTCATTCCTATAAATATCTTAGAACCCAAATAACTTATTGGAAGCAGAGCAGGGAGATGGTATGGACTATGGATGGCACTAGTTTTTACACGACTGCCCAAAAAGGAGTGTTATGTTTTCAGCGTTCATGTAAGTATGTATGTATGTATGTATGTATGTATGTTTGTGAGTTTCTTTATTCCACCATAACTTCTAAAAGGCTTGACCGATTTCAATGTTTTTGGTATCATTAGAAGCTTTGAGTTATCCCGAGTGACATAGGCTATGTGGATATTAAAAAATGGTCAAGTGTGAGTCGAAATCGCCTGCAAAGGGTTCCGAACGATATTTTTTTTTGTGTTGTGTCATGTTTTTGTTTTGTTCACTAAAAGGTATTAAATAAAAAATTATAATTAAAAAAATTAAAAACACGCCTGCCATGTCAAAAAAAATAAAAACAAGTCTAATATTTGAAGTCGGGGGACCTGTAATGAATTGTTCCAAGTAACCGACCCCGACTGCAAATATTTGACTTGTTTTTATTTTTTTTTGACATGGCAGGCGTGTTTTTAATTTTTTTAATTATAATTTTTTATTAAACTTTACTACGACTACTCAACGAAGAATCAATTTGCATAGAGTTGAAGGCAAGTCTGCGTGTGGTAATAAGGAAGAAATTTCAGTATATTTGACATTAAAATGACAATAGCAGACCTTTTGACGTTACGGTCACGAACTTACTTCCCGTAGCATACAAATATTTTTATGTGCGATTGGTATTTTATTCCGCATGCGAGTACGTTTATTATTGTTTGTGATATTCACATTCTGAGTAGACGTTTATGATTTAAAATATTTTGTCCGTGGAGAAAATGTGAAAATCTGAGCTCTCAACAAAAAACTGGCCAAGTGCGAGTCGGACTCGCGCACGAAGGGTTCCGTACCACCGTCGTATGAGAGCCCCCTAAATATTCATTTTATGTGGTTTTTAGTATTTGTTGTTATAGCGGCAACGGAAATACATCATTTATGAAAATTTCAGCTTCCTAGCTATCACGGTTTATGAGATACCGCCTGACAGACGGACAGACAGACAGCGGAGTCTTAGTAATAGGGTCCCGTTTTACCCTTTGGGTACGGAACCCTAAAAAATGCTTCCTGACTAGTAGCATATCACACATCAATTCTAATTTTCATGCTTAAATAAAATTGACAAAAGCTCTCTTATTTTCTCAAAGAAGACCCAAGTACTAGCCTTTACTTAGACATCCTGCTTTTTCATCATTACTCAAACTTCATCATTTTACTTACTATCCTATTTAAACGATCTCTCATTAAGTAAGTACAACCTATAAATATAAAAACACATAAAGACAGTCCGGAGGCGTCGCGTCGCGCGCACGAGCGTTTTCGCAGTGGCGACCTTTTGCCCGCGAGAGCGGTGAAAGTGCGGTAGGGCGACGTGACGTCACACATCGAAGTCTTACCGTCAATATGTCATATTGTGAGTTTGTGACCATCAGTAACAAGCCTTAACCTGTGTTAATTAGTAATTAAATCTTGCCGAGTAAAAGTCATAGAAGAGCTGTATAATGAAGTTTATTAACTCATAATTGTTTGTATGATGAGAATGGTTTAAGCACACAATAATATGTAACCTTTCTGATAATGAGTTGTAGCTCTTCCGGTAAGCAACCGTTAATGTAAGATACAACCGGTTGTGGATGCGAGACGCATTCGTCTCGCATCATCTATTTAGACAACCTCGTAATTGGCTGCTGGATACAAGTCTCAAAATCATGACATGTTTTCTAACGTTTTTACATCACATTGAATGGTTTTTATTTTTGAAAACGTTAAAATTACTTCAAGTAATCAGTCATTTAAAGTGCAAGTTACTTATCTATACTTATAATAAATCTGTAGAAGTGAAAATTCTGTACATTGAAAATATCAAAAAAATAAATGGCGGGGGGTGTTACTAGACCGACACCGAACCCAAAAGTGTGATTAACAAAATTTTTGTCTGTCTTTCTGTCTGTTTGTTCAGGTATCACGCAAAAACTACCGGTTCGATTACGATGAAACTTGGTATAATTATTCTTTATTATCTTGGGCACCACACTGGGTAGTTTTTATCCCGGAAAAGTACAAACAATAAAAAACAAACTTAATTTTGCGGTTAAAAACTCATTGATTAGTTTCGTCATCCACGCGAACGAAGTCGCAGGCACAGCTAGTATTAAATAATAAAAGGTTTTGCTATACAGCCAAATCATCATCAATATTTAGTAGGAACATTTTTTACCGGCATAATTACACCAATTACAGCAACCTGTAAAATTACCTCATCATTCATCAAACATTTAAGCCATATAATTAAAATCAATTGGAACACTCAAAGAAGATTTCATCTCAAAGATAAACACATTCGTAACACTATTTCATATGTAGGGGTTAAACGTGGTTCATGATTACAAAACACAAAATATAATTTAAATAATGACTGAAGATTATTTGATTATATTAGCATAGACAGTTATGATTCTTACAAAAAAAACCGACTTCAAAATAAGTCTTATATGGTTTTCTTATGGATCCCACTGTCAAAACAGGATCAAATTACTGGACCACACGGGAAGCACCACCTTTCAAATAAAAAAAGAATCATCAAAATCAGTTTACCCAGTCGAGATTTCTGAGGTAACAAACATAAAAAAAAAAACAGAATTGAGTACCTCCTCCTTTTTGAAGTCGGTTAATTATAACATACCAGTTCAAGATCATACGGTTGTAGAATGAAATCCGTGAAATGTGGGCGAGGGTGAAAGTTCAGCCTAACTCGACATTCTCTCTAACTGAATGAAGATGCTTATACAATACACACTTAATATATACCATTCACTCATTGATACTTGATCAACAACTTGAAAACAACGCTATTTTCTCTATTTTTAATCAGATTTCTAGATTTTTTATGAGTTCCTGTCACAAATGCTTTATTTATTTAAAAGGCGTGGTGTTATAGAAACTGAGCTATTTATATGCAAAATTAGGATATTAATTTTAAATGTCAACGTTTTATACTGAATAGTAAACCGCCATAAATAAGATGCGCCTGACTTGAATGCAGCTTAGAATTCCTACTGCGTCGAAAGCTGGTGGTCTAGCAGCAAAATTGATAATGTTTTCTACATTTTGACTTTTAATTATGAAGCTGAGTTTAAGACATACAAGATAAGGAAAATTAAATATAAATAAAACTATTTGGGTAATCAATAAAGCTACTTTTTAACCCTAACTAAATCCCTAAAAAGTTCCATTATCTGGAACTTTGACGATCCAGATCCCAAAATACCTAGGTACAACCAAGGGTCTAAAAACGGTATTTTAATTTTTAAATATGTATTGCGTTATGAGCTTTAATAATTATGTGTTATCTCTTATATATAAAATTCTCGTGTCACAATGTTAGTTACCATACTCCTCCGAAACGGCTTGACCGATTTTTATGAAATTTTATATGCATATTCAGTAGTTCTGAGAATCCTATTTTTCATACCCCTAAGTGGTAGTAGGTAGGTAGTAGGCAGGTGCTAGGTAGAAAAAATTACGTTGCAACGCATGCTGGGTACAGCTAGTTTCAATATATTAATAATATCTGTGTTAGGTTCTAACGAGTTGCAGTCAATAAGACAGCGTGAGCGCAGAAAACGAGTAAGCAGGCGTGTAGCGACTACTGAAAGTGGAGCAATGAACTGCGCTTATGTATATTACTGAGTAGGTTACCTGCTGAGGTATAAGCTTCTAGTAGTTTCTATTAGATACCTTTAGAAATACAACTACACAATTTACAAATATGATACAGGTTCAAATATGAACAAAAGGTCCAAATGATAGGGCAGAAGTGAACTATGCTCAGTACCCATTACTTCACCTCAAAATGCCGAAATAAAAGAAAGACATAAACAGCATGAGATAAAACTTAAATAAATGTTCCATTAGGTAAAGCACTACTGCTAAGAATTTCTATATATTATGAAAACTGTTCTTCTGAAGATAAAATAAAGGTTTTAGTTAGAAGGCGAACATATTTCTAAATTATCTACGAGAGGTGCAACGCCTAAGGAGCCTTCTTACCACTAGTATGACACAAGACTGATGATGACACGCATAACATTTTCCGCCTGCAATCCACCCAGAATCTACCGGGAAATGCACACGAATAACTCAAATCAGTAATTAATCTTACCACATGGGTATGTTTACTCACATAGCTAGGCAGTCCGCCGCAGTTGCGCGTACGCATCGAGTGAAAGGTTACCGAGTGACGTAACACCGATCATCGCCGACCCCGGGCTATCTCATGTGACGTATGCTTTGTACGTTTTCACTTTTTTTTTAATCTCAGACATGAATGAATTATTACGAAATATTAATGTTTTCGATATTTGGAGATGAATTATTTAATTAGCTATCTAGGTATTAATTGAGATGCTTAATGAATAATCGCTTTTTTAGTCTTTTATTTTTAGCTAAGTTGATCCCACTGAGGGCAAACATTTTATTACAAGGCAAAATTAACTTCAGAATATATGTGGAGGTTAATTTGAGATTGGTAGTCGTCCTTAGGCTGTTGAGCTATCAAAGCCAACCTAGATATTGTTTGGTCAAACGCTAAGCAAAACACTACACTATTATGTAATACACCTACAACTCTGCTATTTTAATAATTTATTTATATGATCTTGTTAAGACTCTACATCCTATCCCGCAAGACAACCTACTTCAGAACAAAAGCTATTGTCAATTGTCATAAAGAGGCATTGATTAGGCACTATATGAGAGTTCGAACTATCAATGAAACCTTACATCATGCCGGATGTCTTTACAATAATTCAATCGTGTCTTAGAATAACTAACGAGGTACAATTAACTGTACATTGGCGCTAAAAGACTGAATTTATTTTGAATCTGTTTAATTTATCCGCGATGGAATAGAGAAGGTATATGCGTTTAGGGCGAGAGGCTATTTATGTGTGTGTCGTATTTGAGAGCAATCGAATGCTATAATTAAATTTGTTGTTCACATATTAATGTATTATACACATGACATCTGAATAACCTTTTTACCTAACAAAATTAATCTGTAAATCTTTTTCCATCTCAACTCCTCACGTCTCTGGTTACCATGGTAACATGGTGTTAGGAATCGTGTTGTTTGAGTCACAGAGAAAACGAAGAGAAACTGTTTTGGATTACCATTGATGTTACATGATTGGAGCTTGGCTCACAATCACATGAATACTTCATACAAAGACGTTTACGTGAGTACCTACAAAAGGTCGTTACTACGAGTACATTGTCAGTTTTATGTGTTTACTTCATAATATCTTTGTCATGTTTAGGTAACTTAAGGTTTTTCCTTTTCGTTAAAAATGGCTACAAAAATATGACCCACCAACTTTAAAACTTACAAAACTTAAAGAACGTTTTTTTGGCAAAAAAATATTTTTACAAAAAATATGACCCACAAACATCAAACTAACAAAAAAAATTAGGTTGAATACATACATAAGACATACCTTCTTTTAATTGCTACATAACTAACACGTAAGATAACATTTCCTGACTGTACAATATGCTAGGGCCATTAAAGGTCATAAAAAACAAAATATTCACATAACGATTGGTAAAGCCCTATCGAATGTTACCATCTGATGATATCACAAGTCGTTAACAAAATTAATTTAATCTCCGTTTTACGTAACAATCTTTGTGCGTACCATCACAATGGATCTAAGGAGGCCTACACACGTCATTTCTTTTTATAGTACAGCTGGCAACAGAGCTAGTGGTGAGCGGATGCCGCTACAACCAGAGGACTTGTAGACGATTAACCGATTGTTAAAAATTGTGTGGCATATAAATCTGTCACAAATTAGAAAGAAAAGTAGCGGTGACGCTTTTTTAAGTCGGTGCCAAGTATTGGTCCATTCGGCTATTTAGGCTGCGACTGGTCATAACGCATATGGCACTACAACTACCAAAACATAGCTATATGTAAAAAATATAATGTAATGTACCTATAAGCAGTACGTAAGCAATAGTGAATTAAGTAGATTTGCCACGGCAATGACTGGGCGCATCAAATTTAACTAATAGTACCATCGACGCAAAACTAAAAAGCTACCAATACGCAATTGAATTGCCAACCCTTTTAAAAACCTATTTTTCGCTCTTTAAGCCTTGTACGGAGTCTACTTATGAACCTAATTGAAAGGCTTATGAAATTAATGCATTTCAATAAATATAGTTTCGCCCAGCCTAGCGATTGTGTAGTCTCAGAATCGGATTCCAGGCCAATGAACCATGTTTTAGAAAGGGATTAAGAAATTTGTAGACCACCGATCGCACACGTTTATAGCCAGAAGTGGTAAGCTCGACGCATAAGTACGACCAACTTATGTTGAACTAGGAAATGCTTAGTCATAAAGCTTATCTTGTATTCAAAACGACCTAAATGCTAACTTGTTCATATCCTTTAATGAGATAAATTGGTCATATTACTTAGGTCTCTATTAGTCCAGATTATATTATTGATCGGAACTCACAGAATAAAACAGAAGCTTATGTGATTTAAACTGGAGAGGCAAAAAAGTTTCAGAAAATAAATGATGTATGATTTCTTAGGAACAGTACAATAAAAATTTAAAGGAGTTTTTATCTTCTGGGAGTCATTCTCAAGGCAATCCTGTTTCTTGGCGGAAACGATGCGGTATGCTGGACAATCACTGGGATTCACACAAACCACGGAGTGCTCTAACTTCCCTTTTATCAAGGACCAGATGGGACCTAATTTACAGATTACCGCTATTTCTTACAGCCACTGTACTTAGCTTAAAGCCATAATAGTGAACCTGACGTCATAACCTCACTTACATAAGTGAGATGCGACAGTGCGTGCGGTAATCAGATGCCAGCAGCATTCTCGTCGGCTAACTGATCCTTATGTAGACAAAAAATGTCGTTTGACTGTATATCATAGATGCTGTAAGTAATAGTTTAATGGGCTGGTTTTAGTAAAAGTTTGTGTAAGTAGGACAGTATGTAACATATATTTATATCCAGATTATCTTTAGTGTTATGTAATCCACATTTTCATTTTAAGCTTTTTGTATCTCACAGCTAGGCATAAGCCTCCTTTTGGATTCGTCTCTTGTAAGTCGCTCATATAGATCGATAGAAAACGGGCTTTCTTGGGGAAAAGGATTATAATATTTTAAAAATGCTTTCTAGATACACGTAAAACTATCCTGAAGTATTTTTAAGGAATAAATGCAACTAGAATTAAATAATTTAGAAGGTGGTGACAAATGGCGTATGTCCGTAAACCTACGCAAGATCTGTCTCATCCTAATTAATGCAGTAATCACTTCTTGTATAACACATCTTTAGCAGTTTGTTAAGTCGGCTGTATGTATTCCTACCGCGTGGTAGTCGGTAGGCACTGTCGTCTATTGCGACACGTCTATTATTTCCTAGTACAAGATACTCTGTGACGGGACTGATAATTAATATGCATAAAACTTTCTTTGGATTTGGTTTTGTAGGCTAATTAAAAGGATCGGAACTTTTTCGGCACATATTTATGTTCCGTATGAGGTGCGATATAATATCAACAAGTTTTGGACTGAAATTGCAGTTCAAAAAGAGTTTGCTTTCTTTTTCTGGTTTTAAAAGTGACTTTGTTCACCTCTTGGCTAAATTTTTTCCCAGATTATATTTTATATATATACAATTTTAGTTTAGTTACCGATCCCACCAAATATATTATTATGTTACCCAATCTCTAAGGCACTTGGATTATGAATTCATACGGTCTTGGGTCCGACCAGTCCTAAAGTGACAGTTATCGCCTTGATCCAGTTATCTTGTAAGTACTTAGGCTCGGACGCCAGTTGGCCAGGACATAAAGCTTACAAATATTCAGAATTGGACAAGTACATTTAAAGGATTTGTTTAATTATTTCTTAAGGTCTTCCCAGCTTAAGGTCCTCCTAGAGCTTCGTACAAATTTATTTAATAAAATTGACATAGGTTTACGCACTAGCCACTTGGAAATAAAAGGATAAGTTTAGATGATGCAGTCGCTTTTAGATCGTCGCTATAAATATTTAATGTGTGAAAGGCCAGCAGTTGTTTTTCGTAGGTTATACAAAACACATTTAAACTCTAACAATTCATGATCCAGTACAAGAGACTATTTGGAACAACATAAATCCGTAAGAAAAAATATGTACTGTAATTTATAAGTAAATTAAGGTTTAAAAACTGGAAAAGGAGTACCACAAGGGAATGAAGAAAATTTCGCCAAAGAAAACTCCAAAAAAAATTTACCATGAAGTGCGTACGCGCTCATGTATAAGACAAGTGCACTCTAAATGTTATCAACTCTATACCAATACACATTACAAGGATACGACAGTACCATATATGGTGTATAAATATGTATCATATCTATAACACACGAGTTATCAACAGATTTAAAATAAATTACCTTGCAGCTGTTGATATACAAAAAATATCACATTTTCAAATGTGTGCGATTTGTGAGAGGTTTCCGTCGAAACCTGAAGGGTTGGCCAATATACTTCGATATAGGAGTTCCGAGGTTTTTGCGCGCCGTCTGGCCGTTGCACAACGTCTTACCACCATACATGGCTCATGATGGAACATTTTCCGAGAATCCTATCAAACTGGTTGAGATATCGTCTGATTAGGTGATCGGTGATGTCAATTACAGACATGTAGACTTGTAAGATGAAGTTGTTTCTTGCGTTATAAGATGCTTGCGGGTTGCCAATTCTGAGGTAATCAATGGTATGATGGTTTTCTGTGAAAAAGTAAATATGAGGATTTACTTATATCATCAAGCGCAGGTTATTAATATCTGTACTAGTTATAAAGAGGTAATGTTGGTATTTTAGTAGGATTAAAAATTGGTCTATCACTTGTAAATAAATTGACTTTAACAAGCCCAGTGCGTAGTTTTCCCAAACTTTTTCCCACTACCTCAACCAATAGGGTTAAGGAGGCAATTTTTACAGTGGTCATTTATTTTCCAGATGGGACCCAAAGCGACGGATCACGCCAACAGAGGCATCCCGGCACGAGTTCGTGACAGGCTGTCCCTTAGGCTCGGCCCCGAGCGGCATGCTGGCGCTGCCGAGGCTGGCGCCCCCGCGGCCGACGCGCGGTGCGCTGCTGCACTCGCAGTCCGCCGGCGACGTGGCCGCCATGCTGGGCCGCGCGTGACCGCCCGCCTGAGCTAGGACACAGCTGCGGTAGACGCCTTTCTTCTGTAGTGTAGAGACTCCGGTGTGGCCTCAATAAGTTTTATTACTTACGTTTTTGTTGATAGATTTACCATGGTAATAGTAGTCAATAGACCGTGGTTGAAGTGTTTTCATTCTGTTTGACATAATATATGCCGTAAGGCCAGCTGTTAATATATCGTGTACCTGAAGAAATCCATTATATCAGAACCGTACCTGAACGGCAATACGGCGTATGTAACTGTTCCTATATGCACCTCTGAAGACGAAATCTGATGCGTCGAGACTCAATCAATCATTGCAAAATTACAAGATACTTTATATTTTTAAACAGGCTATAGAAACTACGCATACATTGAACAACATTACTTTACATCATGAACAGTTTGATTTTAACACCTTTTACTGATTATTGCGTGAAAGAACAGTTAAGTTCATCTGAAGAGGTGTACCAACACAACCTTGACTATTTATACAAAAAACATGATGTGTAACGCACCAAATTGATTGACGCGTTTAATGCTGAATTAACTCTTGCTTATTAATAACAACCTTGAAGACTTCAACTATGAACTTAATCTGATCTAGGAAAGTAGAAAATACAGAGTCAGATGTTGACAAGAGTTGCGTACATACTCATGCAATATTGGAATACTTCCACGACAGAACAAACATCTTTTTACAAAGATGTGTTGTGTGTACTTATATCGATTTATCATAGTTTCAACTTAAGATTTAGTTAATTTATTTTAGTTTAGTTGCTTTAGTTTAATTTAACTTACAATGCATATCAGTATTGTTGAAGTGCCAAAGATCGTATACATATTAGTTTTATATTTTCGTTTAGTAACTGTTCTGTGACTTAATTATTTAAGGGGCCCACTAGAGAGACCTTAGAGAATGTACTTATATCTAATATCATATCTTAATTAATATCATTATTATTCAATGTTTTGGGAATCTGTAGTGTTTGTGTTAAGCGCCATTTTTCTCTGGATTCCGTTGACGTCCGTGGTGTTGTGTCGACTGAAATAAAGTACAAGTTTGTATACGTTCTCATATCACAGAATGGCTCTATATAGTATTAACAATATTTAATATGCACGAGTGATAAATGGAATTACATAATAACAATAATATTACCATTGTAGAAGGTCTAAAACAAGCTTAATTCAACTACAAATTACATTGCCAATTTTGACTATACGAATGAGTGTTGTTAAACTAAACTTAATATGAAAATTGCGTCTACAAATGTTTCTTGCTTACTGTAATAAAATTAAACAGACTATGCTAATTTCATTTATCATTAATCGAATAAGGAAGCTTTATACAGCCTTCGAATATTGAAACAATACTTTGAATCTATTTTAAGTTAGATCGTATTATCAATACTTAAAATTTTCACAATGACAGTAAAAATATGTTTATTTAATTTGAGCAGCAGAAAAAAGACAGTGAAAAGTGTTTTTGTTTTACTTCCTGATTTTAATATTTCCTTAACTGAATAGATGATCTTTCTGATTAAAACCATAATGATAATACGATCAGACAACTAGTCAAATAGTTAATTGTATAGGATAATAGTCAAAATCGGGTACTTAGCTGTAAATGTTCTAGATATTGTGATGTTGTAGATTTTTGTATATTCATTATTACAATAGGTAAGATATCTAAGCTTTAAATAACCAAAGTGTTGATAGTCAAGTAGTCGTTTCTTTGTATTATTGTGTAGATCATTGTTGTTTCGTATCGATAGAGTCTTAGTGTTTGCTGAAATATTTTCAACAGCATTTTTCAAATTGTTTTAACAAAAATGTGATATTGTGATAAGTAAGTTAATGAACCAAAATTGCCATTCGGAAGATTTAGAGACATTTAATTTGCATTTAATAGATAAAGATTAAAGTATTTAATACTTATTTCGGATAAGTTTGATTAAATGAGGTAGAATACTTGTCTGGTGCATGCAAACGATGTGATAGGCCAAAAGCTGGAACCTCATTGTTGAAATCTCTTTTAGAACCTTTATAGTTTTAAATAACGCCGCCATTGGCTAGCTTGGTTTGTAGGGAGCTTAATTATTTGTAGTTGTATAATTGCGCCTAAAATACTTTACTGTCAGTACTGAGGTACCTAAAGTTTCCTGTATGTTAGTGTATGTCTATAGTCGTCAAACATCCTCTGTTTGATAGGATAACGAACGGACCAATGCCTTTGGTTCTGTAGCTTTTTGATATTCTGACCTGTCTCCGCTAGATTTTGTTTGTAAACATCGAATTACGTTGAGTTTTTGAAGAGATACGTTTTAGTATTTGTGATTTTATTCATACAGTCCTTGATAAGAAAATGTGCCTGTTTTAAAACTCATTTACCTATTTTCAGCTGGGATCAGTAGGACACATTTTCTTACAAGAATTTTAAACACACGTTGTCATAGTTGACTATTCCAAACATTTCTGTCTGGCTACATTATTTTATTAATAGAAGTTATTTATAAGTTAATCGACGAAAAGGTCTTTCTAGTTTAGTAAGAATTTGTTACTTCTAGGGAAAATGGTCTAAGCAAGTGTACATATTATACTCTTATCATATTAGATATAGGACTAGAAAAAAAGCCAAACTGTGAATTGACTTAAGTATTCATAAATATATAGATTTTGTGGCGGGTTGAGACTCACAGATTGTTCGGCAAGTTAATGTAGTGTGTATATGTGTATTTACATTTAGCATAATATGGAAATATAAATTTTTCAGAATAGAAAATTCCTTATTGTACACCTTTAAAGTCAGTTCAGTTTCTTTTATTAACGTACTGTTTTTCTATGCTCCAACAATAAATTCTTTTTAAAGGTCTGAAATTCATTAACAAAAGCTCAATTTTAATCCACACTTTTGTTTTCCAAAATCACAATTTAAACTAGGTAAACTAAAATTTTATTTAGTGTAATATTTATTTTACCAAACTACATTTAGTTGCCAGTAGCAGTGGAACCATCTGAGCTCGCCACTACAGTGTTAGCGAAACAACGTGTTTGTGATTTTGATGAAAATAATAGAATTAGATAATGGTCGTTATACCTATGTATGTATCATTAATTAACGTGTATGGACAAGATGTATTATGTATTTATTCGTGAAACATATTTGTTCTAATTGAATCGTCATGATTAAAGTTCTTCCAAGCAGCTTTATCGTTTTATTCCCAAAGCAAAAAATGTATGTATTCAGAAATATATAAGTATGTTTATCAGTTGTCTTATTACCATAGTACAAGCTCTAATTAGTTTGGGATCAGATGACCGTGTGTGAGTGGTCCCAGGATGTTATTAATATTCAAATCATTCATGGAATTTTAACAAGTTTTGAAAATTTGCTGCACCCAGTACTAACCAAAGTACTTAGGAATGCAGTCCATCCAAACAGGACCAATAACCAACTAATAGTACTTATACAGTTAATCGTTGGCCAACAATATGCGATACAGTTGGCATTTTCAGTTCTTACCCAACGATTGACCAACGAAAGGCGAGTACTCGACTAGATCTATTTCTCATGTGAAACGAACCGGGTCGAGGATTTGGGAAAGCAAACAGGTCGGCTCTGCTCCTGTGACTTACGACACTTGCGACACTAGCGACACCTAGTGAAAGGCTGGTCCCGTATGCTTCAGTTAGGCTAGTGGAGCGGAACCTATTGGTAGCCAGTGTCTATGTAACGAAATAGTTACAGAAGGCTAAAAGAACTAAAATGAGAGCGATTGGTCTCGTTAATAGATTTTGATGTACGATTACAGCAAATAACATCTATTGTTATTATAGTTATTGTAAGTAACCTAACGCTTTTTAGTGTGCAACACTGCATTAAACAGTGACAGAGACAGAGCGACACGTCTTTGTAACACCCCTTTTTGCGCCAAGGTTAAATAGGGTAGAAGAGATGTCCCTGAAGGGGGAACATTGTGTAAATTGACTTCAAAATACTACGCGGATGGTGGTTTATAAAGGCGACGAAACGAAATACAGCGTTGTAAATTAATTGGTATTTAGCAAGAAAACAAAAGACACATGGCTGAAAATCTGTCTTTCTACCTGAACTTCTGCAGCAATAAATCATGTGTTGATCTAGTGTCACACTGTAACACGTCTGTTACGTATCATAACGTAACATGGTCGGCCACATTGACATGTAATTACATTACGATGCGCTTGTAATTGTCGTTGCATATTACGTTACAAAATAGAACAATAGCTGCAAGCTAGTGCAATAATATGACGTTTAATTATGCTCTTTTGTTTAGTATTTTTGGTGTTCTCGCATGCTGTAATAATATGCACACATACCTACTTATTAAAAACGTTGTACCAACAGAAATGTCTCCAGAATTACTTTAGGTTGACAACCCCTAGTAGTATTATAGGGTGATCCATTTACTAAGAATAGGTATATAGTAAATGGATGATGTTTATGACAAACTCATACTTATTTATAGATATAATTTAAATCGATTAGTTATTTCTAGAAGTTAGTACGCGGAAAATTGTGATTACCTAGACAAAGTTCGTTAAATAAAGTTCACATTCATAATAATATTTATAGTGTTAATAACAAGTGCCTTTAAATCGGTTCAAAATACTTTTTTCAATCGGTATTCAACAACGCATTATCTTCGCTTCAGATATAATCGTGTAGCTTTGCGAAAAGTCCGCGCATTGTTGAATAATGGTAGATAATAGTAAATAATGGTAGATATCATCGCGCTATTGTGCCATGTGTAGTAGATTCCTTGGCGGAAGAGTGCAGTTTTTAGTACAATTATTGTGGCATTCTTTAGAATTGCAATTGTGCATGTGGTGGGAATAAAAGTTGTATAAGCGGGGAAGGGTGTACTTTGCTAAAGTTGGTTAACAAAAAGATGTTATTAGGATAGGTAGCTTAGTGCCACACAATTCGGAATTCCTATGTTTTATATTCCTAGTATAAGAAGAAGCATATTTTGCACCCAAAGATTTAACCAATTTTTTTTTTATCCGCTCATTATTTATTTCATACATTTTCAATTTAGTTGCAAATTCGATCTATCCTTAAAAAAATACCAATTGAATCATTAAAACGCATAAGTCAAAAGTGTAAATTTTTATTTCCATATTTCTTTCAACCATGAAAACTGCACCAAGCTATCAAATCCTCAACAGGCCTCGTTCCTATTCTAAACTAAATAAAAACTCAAAACAAGCTACAAAACAATTAAAAGTGTTCAAAGAAAACACAAGGGCTCTAACCCGTGGGAAGGGACTTTTCACAATAATGTGTAGACAATGGCTCGTAACCGTACGAAATGGCTGACATAACTTGGCACCTCTGGAAAGGACTACAATATATCGCCGTCCCTGTCTCACACACAGTGAATGAATATGGCATGCTCGATAAAACTATCTTTTATCTCTCTTTAGATGCGCCAAGTTATATCGACCGTACAATATGCAAGCGTGATGATAAGGCACCGCGCCGTGCGAAAGTTGTCACTGTAACGTGTAATGGGTTTGCTGCCCTAAATAACATGTAGTTAAGATGGTAGACTAGCTCACGTGAGTTCTAGACCAAATCTAAGATCATCTGCTGAGAATATTGTGAAATAAAAAAGAAATAAGTGAATTTGTCTTCAAAATGTTAGTAACCATTTGTAGCAAAGTAATTAGGGTTTTGTCATTAGCAAACTGTAGTTACAAATATTACTCTTTGAAATAAAAATATTAATATACGAATAGGATAATTTACAAACTGCAAATATTAAGAAATCTATAGATGAGACAATATAAGATTTCTATAAGTTTTGTAAACCGTCTATATCCACTGAAAGGCAGTGCTACAAAACTCTTGTTAGCGAATAATTAATGAAGCTTCAAACATGTCAAGGATTAAGTAACGATTAAACAATGGTTTACTAATCAGCTTACAGAAATCAAGTGACTGATTATCTTGTTGTACCAACAATCCATATTTGGAGAGCTTTTTAATAGTTTTACTCAATTTCTTAATACCTTTTTGTTAAACTTTGTCGAAATACCGCTTTAGTTATGGCTCGTACTCGGCTTTAAAAGCAACCAAAGCATGAAGAGGAGTTGCCCTCGAATAAACAATATAGGCCTATCTGTCACTACTTTACCTATACCTTAAATGAAGTGACAAAAACAGAATGAGCCTAAATGGTGACTTCAAATACTTATATTGACTGGCAGTGACTGGATGCAAAGGGCGGGAGATCGTGCGCTGTGGCGCTCCTTGGGGAAGGCCTATGTCCAGCAGTGGACTGCAACAGGCTGATATGGAATACTTATATTGACATATTCGTTTATCCATATTTTGTTTCGGAATGTCACCCATCTATTGGCAAACCTCGACACGCGCGACTTTACCTTTATCCTTATCAGTATTTTTTTATCACTATCTGATCTTACTTAACTATCAAAAATATTAACGACTAATGCGTTAAATCAATGTTACAGTTACTATCATAAGTGTTTAGACTATCTTAAATTACATCACAATGGCTCGTTGTTATAAGACTATTATTTATTGCAGAATGCGGAACAGATAGAAGGAAATATTAGTACTATTATCTAAATAATATAAATTGTGTTGCACTAGATAGGTTACTTTGTATTGCGACAGTTTTGGCGCCTTCTCTCTTGGTAATATCAATTACATCGCTTGTTTCTTGAAGTGTTGTGTACTGTGAAAGACAGCAATGGTCTTCTTAATATATATTATATTCGATTGTAATGTACAATTTACTACTATCTAGTTATATGTATATATGACGACCTCCGTGGTCGAGTGGCGTACGCAACGGTTTCAAGGTGTCGCTAGCTCTGAGGTCCCGGGTTCGATCCCCGGACAGGTCAATGTAGAAATCAACTTTCCTACATTGTCTCGGGTCTGGGTGTTTGTGGTACCTTCGTTGTTTCTGAATTCCATAACACAAGTGCTTTAGCTACTTACTTTGGGTTCAGAGCAATGTACGTGATGTTGTCCGCATTTAAAAAAAATAAAAAATATATAAGAACTTTTATTACTCAAATCATTCGTTTGTTAATCTCGATTTAGACATTTTTCAGCTCTATTTTCGACTAAACGTCTTTCATTCATTCTGAGGTAGTATCGAGTAGAAATCTCGAGATTTTTTATCAACGTGTTGTAATGGTCACTTACATACCTCAAGAAATAGTTTTCAATCAAACTTACTAACCTCTACAAAAACACACTCATTATGTTATGTAGTACACTTAGAACGAGCACATCTTTACAATTAACTTGACCTTTTCTATATTCATTTCAATATAGTAAATAGTACACATCCATTTATGAATAGCATCATCAATACATATTGCATTACCCAGTTACACATACTCCCTAACAGACCGATGTATCTATTGCACATCTCAACCATCTTTCACACTTTAATAATGTACAAGTTTTGGCCTTGACGATAATGATAAATAGTATAAATACATTTCATAACAGTACAGTGCACTATTATTGAGAATCTTGAAATGTATGCATTTTGCAACTGTTCAGAAGTCACGGCTAGTAGGTTAAGTTGTCAACTCGTCTTTGAAGTTAATTACTTTACTATTAATAGTGTTTAATAGTTATTCTTTATTATATTGACAACCTTTTCAACATTGTTGTAGGTATATAAATCTTTTTGTACCAAGCAATTTCAGTTCCAAGAAACGGCTCGAAATATTTATCGAAGGCGATTACAATCAATCGTATTAATAGAAAAAATACAAAACACACAATGAAATTGTTCTAATTTCTACTAAACTGCAGTTTTCTGGGGTCATTACACATCTAGACCACCTTGAAATAAAAAATGAAAACATACACAAACTTTATTAATCCAATCGTAAACATTTACTAAAGAAAACATAAAGAATCTAATTACACGGGTTTTAGTCGAACAAAGGCCTAACTTTTAGCTGAACGATCATATTTAAGTGTTACTAATCCAAATATTATACAATAGATATAAAAGTAGAGAAACATTATTTAGGATATGTTTTTCTTTTTAACTATTTGTTACGGCAATAGAGCGATGGCGATTGAAACTCGTTGATTTTTAACAATAAATATAAGTAACGCATTATTGTCGACCCCAATTCGGCTAGTTACATTTGAAGCATTATTTATCTTGTTTTTAACCGACTTCAAAAAGGAGGAGGTACTCAATTCGACTGTATTTTTTTTATGTTTGTTACCTCAGAACTTTCGACTGGGTGAACTGATTTTGTTGATTCTTTTATTGATTTTTTTATTTGAAAGGTGGTGCTTCCCGTGTGGTCCCATTTTAATTTGGTCTAGTTATGACAGTGGTATCCATTAGAAAACCATATAAGACTTATTTAGAAGTCGTTTTTTTTTTGTAAGAATTATTTAGAATTTCGTTTCTGAGATCTTTCTTTTCAAAACGCCACAGGATAGGCGAAATAATTCAAGACACAATTCTTATAATTAAGATGAGAGCAACAGAGAGATTGGTTAAAAAAAGATAGAGTCTGTAAGTATGTTTTGACTATTATATTACATAACCACCTAATTTTATTGAGGATGTTAACTAGACTAAAAACAAGCGTAAACCAAAAAGCAAAACGAACTAGACTGCTTCAAGCGGTCGACGAAACAAATTGCAAGCGAGAGGACAGCACGGCGCAATTTTATGCGCGAGAGCGGTCGACAGCTAGCGAAGACCCTGTATGTTGATCGCTAACCATCTTCTTGAGCAGTTCGTGTACAAGCGGCCTTAAAGGAATAAACTCCATAAAGCTCAAACTAAAAGAGTTTATTTATCTCAGTCGTGGCCAGTTTTAAAGAAGAAAGGAGGTTCCCTTTGCCCGGAAGTGGGATCTAACATAGGATAAAAAAAAAAGAATGATTTAAATATACTACTTCCAATTAAAATTCTAACGCATCTCTATTACAGCACAGTACTTTTATCCCATAAAGTTTTAAAATCGATTATAATTATCTTACTCTAGAATGAAGATTGATCGCCATCTTAATCTCACCTATATTGAGTGTAACGATCTCATATTACGGATACATTATGTAACTCTTACGTGTGTGTAACACGACTAAATTAAATGTCACTTATGTGTGGATACTGCCGATACTGCGTAGATACATGTGATTGAGCCGGTTTATCCACTTTCTCCGGCAAGGTCAACGGTGAAAGCAGTTATGAGGTCTGTATGAGATGTAACTTGTGAGGTTATTCTCGTACAGGTTTCTTTGTTACTTGGTTTCGTTGTAAATTGATGTATATGCCATGGATATAGTTATAAAAAAATCAGACAGAAAAAATAGATATACTACTCAGGGTGCGCTCTCATATGGGAAGTTTAAACCGATTTTTTTTTTAATTGTGGAACGGGCTTAGATTTCCGCTTTTTAAGCAAAAAAAAACACAAAGAAACTAGAGAAAACCAGGGAAAATCAGAGTTAAAATTAAATTGCGACGTTAATGGCAGCATCGTATGAACTCTAATTTAAATCTACCATCGACACGAAAAGAAGAAGAAAAGAAGAATTACAATTTTAATTGGTAAAACTATAGGTTAAAATTAATTTCAAAATAACTATGCAGTATCAGTCGCTGATGGCCTTCCCAATTGGTTCCAATACAGATCAGGCCCGCTTTAGCGCCGCGTGCGTATTTGTAATCGTCTTGTTTCGGATGCAATCGGTTATCTTCGGTCGCCAACAATACGTTACGGTTCCTGAGTTAGGTACTACTAGATGTCAAAATAAATAATTTAAACTTAGTCCTTAAGCTAATGGTGTCATGTGGCTCGAGGTAGGAATGTCTGGAGTCAGACGGGGGAGACCTTTGCCCAGCAATGGGACACTTAATGGGTTATTTAAAAAAAAAATGTGAGCCGTCACGGGACGCCTGGCAGATGTGAAACATCGACATTATTTTGTAAAAGTAATATGCAGAAAAGAACAGATCGCGTCGCCACGCATGCGTCGCCACGCCAGGAATCGGTTTTACGTGCGGCTATAGATGTTTCACATCAAAAACTTATTCCTTTACGGAAGTGCAGAGTAACATACTTACTTAAAAAAAGTATATTAAATTTTTTAAGTATTTTTTTTCACATTCTAGTAAGCTATAGTTTTCCTCTTTGTCGGTGTTGAAATCAACATGTAATACTGCTTCCGGGTTGATTATTACACGCTTTACATTATAAACTATTCTCTTATTTCCAATTAACAGATATTACTTCACTGAAATAACTAAAACAGACCACCTAACGTTAAGTGTCGCAAAACGAATTCATTTATTTGTCAACAATAAAATGATAGCAATACTAATCGCTTCCCGATGATCGATTTCCCGCCAACTAATAATTTGCGAAAATACCAACAAAATTACAAAAACGAACAAATCATTGTAATATAAACCTTATGCCTATAATAATAGAGTAAAAGTATCTGCATACAATAGTGCGTTAATAAAGATTTCGTCAACCGATCTCTTGATTTTAAAATATACATTTTTCCTTCTATTGTGAAATAAAAAATGTTGACATTAATTCGATGTGGTTTGACATTTTTTGCGTTGAATGTAAGTAATTTATTTACTATTTGCTGAAATTAGCCAGTGTGGATAATTCAGGTTAACCTGTAGATACTGTACGGGTCAATCCAGAAATCTAGTTTGCAGACTTACGACAAAAAAATGTATTTTGATTGATTTTATTTTGATTTTGAGACTTAAGTTTTCTCTCTGTGAAATCTATTGTATTGTCTTTAAAATAAAACCATTCATAATTCAGTATAGTAATATCACAATTCACAGGTATTAAAGGAAGTCCAACCATAAATATAATAACCATTGTCTTTTTTATCATATAAAACAATGGCCGGGGTTCTAGCTTATTTTTTTTTATATATCATATCTATAATATAATATCATATATATAATATCTTTATAACCTTACTCAAGATTAGGGTATTAAATACCACGGCTCTATTTTATCCAACAATTTGATGCAAAAAGACTCTACTTTTTTGTGGTTACATAAATACGTACCATTTTTTTTTTGTCCTTTATGCACTACGAAGCTAGGTCCCAGTCCCACAATTGCCTAACATAAAAAGAACTGTCGATATCACAGACAACCATCGCCATGTCTAGATTTAATCAAAACATTTAAACTTAACACTCTATTGTTTATGGAACAATGATATTACGAAAGTATATATTTTTGTATCCGCCATAATGGATTGCAAAGTTTATGATTTCTCAAAATTGATAGCACTTGGCCAACGTTTTGTTTGATGACTATGTTACACCTTATAGGTGTCAGTAAATGGTCTTGATTTTTTTTTTTTTTTTTTATAATAAATGCGGACAACATCACATACATTGCTCTGAACCCAAAGTAAGTAGCTATTAAGCACTTGTGTTATGGAATTCAGAAACAACGAAGGTACCACAAACACCCAGACCCGAGACAATGTAGAAAAGTGAGTTTCTACATTGACCCGTCCGGGGATCGAACCCGGGACCTCAGAGCTAGCGACACCTTGAAAACCGGTGCGTACGCCACTCGACCACGGAGGTCGTCAAATTAAACAAAGAGTAAGTGGTTTTATAAACAGTATACAGTAGTGTACAGTATATTTTGTAAAATATCGATACCTATTAATATTACCGTATTATAATTAAGGTAAGAGGTTTTACAAGCTAATGCTTTTTGTATGAATTAATAAGAAGAGATGGGCTAAGTTTTTAACTTTAATATTCCTATAAAAAAAAATAATGCAAAAAACGACTTCAAAAATCGATAAAAGCACTTAAAAGTTAAAAAATAAAACTATAACCCACCTATACCTATTAATAAACCTAACCTAATCTACGATTAACCTATAATACAATTTAACAATTTTTTGAGTCTAAAATTTTTTTATTTGTTTATTTTTAGTGACATAATTTTAATATTAGATAATATGGGTAGGCCTTCAGCTGACACCCTTTCATCGTCCTCATGATAATTTCCATCAAACGAAATCCAGTGCCACGCATCTCACATCCAACGAATTCCCGCTACATTCATCATCATCATCTTGGCTTCATCATCAGATCTGATAGTAGAATGGTTCTTATTGAACGCAAATGCTTTTGGTCTTGGACTATGGGACCATTTGGGAAGTATACCCTTTCCAACAGAGAAAAAATATTTCAAATCGGTTGGAAAGAAACAGAGTTATGCGCGAACAAATATAAAAAAAAAAACATACAAACATCCGAATTGAGAACCTCCTCCTTTTTTTTTCAAGTCGGTTAAAAAGAGCTTAAACTAAAGAATAAAGTAGGTATGTAATAAGTGACGTAAATCCTGAAAAATTGCTACCAACATACTAGACCAGCTCTCTTTCACCTTGAAGCCTATTTACAAAAACGAAAACAAAATATTCAAACATTGCACGTTACCCGAAATCACCTGCATTATGCAAATAGGTGTACAAATTACATACATTTACGCGTCGAACACCTTACAGGTCTTGCGACATCAGCAGAAATGGTGCGAAGCCCCAATTAGTGGAGATATGGTCCATTCTTTCTCAACGAGGTCCGGTCCATTGTGTTCATGGAACATTACTGTTGTTGCCTCAGATCTCGCCAGATTAATGGTTTACGGGATTTGGGTGGTGAAGAAATATGCTAAATTGATATGGTTTTGGCATATACGCAAATTTTTTTTTGCTTCTGTTTTGTTTAGTGGAAGTTTTATACTCGATCTATGGATGCCAGGATAGGTTGATTGAAGCGTAGGGTTTTCTCTGATTACTTTTTCGTTTTATATGGGACAAAATTAGATGTCTATTTGCCCACCCTTGCTTCTGCGACATGCATAGATAATCATGGGTTTATGTGCTTTAGCAGTTGGTAACTTATAAATTAAAAGATAGTACCATGGAATTTTGACACTATCGACCGAGTTACCATACTTTTATTAATCAGCGTGTAACTATACAAATTAGGGCTAAGGTTCTTCTCACGCTGATAAGAATCTATCTCAATAGATAGTTTCAAATGGCATTGAAATCTTGTTTTATATGGTATAGTTAGAGCTGTAATTAAACACCAAGCATCTTACGGAGGTACTATTACTTTAATTATTTCACTCGCGCGAAATTTTCAACACACACTAGAAGTCGCGATAACAGTAACGACACCGCTGAATGTATCTCACGAACGTTACTTAACAATAATCTAGATTATCTTAGTCTGAAAATAATGAAAATATAATGTTATCTAAGTATGACTCCAGAATTATGGAAATTATTTTAAAATTTTAAAATATTGCGCACCAGACACACACCCAGTTAGCAGCAACCTCATTCGTATAATGATGAGTAAATAATGATTATTGTCAAGATGTATTTGACCCACAATAATGTAAACTTGACGCAATATTCAATTAACATCTCGCGTCTGTTTTACTTCTCATCTCTGATGGATCCTTTCGAAACGAGTAGGGGGTACGAGGAGAAGGGGTGGTAAAACGGACAGGTGCACGGCGCTCGCGCTATTGCCGTGCCGACTCCCGCACCGTGCGTCTGCCGCAAACTGCGACGACTGACTGTCAACTTGTGACGATAGAGCGCCGAATTTGAAATTTATTTTTTAATTTTTAGTTCGGTACATAGTGACGTGCAGTGCTTTTTATTGTCAGATAGTGACAAAGGACGTGTTCTGACAGGATAGTGGTGTGTTGTGTGATGATACTCAGCCGCTCTGGTTTTTGAGAGCAGTATGAGGGGCAGCATTTGTCAGTTTTTGTTGTTGGCGCATGCGGTGTGCGCCATCACCGGACCGAGAGTAAGTCATTTTATTAATACTTTTTTTATTATATGCGTAACAAATATTAATTTTTCACATATCAACCAAAACCCCTAGTGAGAACAGATTAAGAATAATAAGAATAATTAATTCAATCTAAAATTACGTGAAATATTCGCAATTATATATCCGGAAAACCTGTTTATTGCATCTCTATTCGTCCGGAAGAAAGCCACCGGTAATTGCAGACGCGTCGAAAGTAGATATTAAAATTCGCGTGTTTCATATCGATTATTTATTATCCCAGATACATATATTGATTTATGAATACCAAGAACAGACATAAATCTTGCTACGTAATCGGCAATTTGAATAGAGAATCGATTCTAGTTCCGATAGTTTTACCGATTGATGTTTGATTAGTTGCTCGATTCGCAATTGGTTTTTAATGTTACTGTTGAACAGCACTAGTTGTTTTCCTGTCTTACTGCTCTATATTATAATAATAAAATTGTTTAAATAATGTATTATTTTTTCGGATTAATTTTAAATCTTTATTATAATAATTGGTTAAGTGATAAATAATTTTGTCATATGTAATATAAAATAAATTTACAAACATACATGTTTAACCTTCCTAAATATTCGTGCGTGCGCGTATTGAACCCGCAAAATTTTATATGCAGCATCAATGTGCAGTTTGCACTGGTCAAAAGCAGCAGAAAGCAGAGAACATATAAACTAAGAATATACTTTAAGTTTGATTTTAATTATTATAATAGCCATTTCTTTATATTTTATTACATTATTTTAAGTTTTTAAAGATAAGAACTGTGTGGGAGAGAATCTATAAAACAAACTTATTTTACCTTTTAGAAAGAAGTAGATACATGCATTTATATCATAAAAATTAAATACTATTGTTACATACGTTAATGTGTATATTGCTGGCTGTATTCCATAATAGTCTTAATGTATTCTGAGTTTATAGGGCAACGAAAAAAGGTTAAGAATGTTTACTCTATTCCCCGAAAGAGAGCTCAAACAAATATTACATAAATATGGATACAATACAAGTTTTTTGATGAGAAGACATGAAGACATAACACTAAAAACTATTAAGAGTTATGTAATAGTTTTCCCATGTAGAGTCATACCAGACATTACCAGAACTCTTCAAATCTGGGCTAGATTAGTCACAGCAAGGCGGATCAGAAACCTTGCCCAATAGTATAAGGTCACTGTTGTATCACAGTTGTAATCTTCGCGTTAGTTCCGTTTGTATATCTCTCTTGCTACAATATTAGGGGTAATAGTTATTTGGCTGCCTCGTTGGCCTAGTGACGCTAGAGGTCTTGGGTTCGATTCCCAAGAACACCAAGGTGTTATTGGGTTTTTCTATGAAATTCTCAGTAGCAGGTCGGAGTTTGGATTTGTGCCCGGTTAGTGGCAATAGGCTTGCCCCCTATTACATGGGACCTAAACATACCGGCGAACTGTGGGTGTACATTGGTACACCTCTGCCTAACCCTCCGGGGATACAGGCGATACCTATTTCATATCTACTACACAGTCTAGCCATGTGACATCTCCACGAGCATTAAAAATATATTCAGGTCACTATTTTTAAGCGATTTTTGACTATTTGAAACTAGAGCCTATCATATATATAACATAATATATATATACGTGTAACTGACCTATTAAACGGCAGAATCGTCTTTTCATGTAGAGAAGAAATTAGCATGATCCATTATCGTAATCACCGGTTTTACAGATATCATTTAGGTTTCATCACACACCACACAAGCCAAGCTTAGGATCTCTATCGTATAATATCTACTACAGATAACCTAAGCTTGGGTTAAAATCTGCTAATATTCTGAATCTTGTAACAAAACTCCTGGGTCACATCCAGATGAACTAACTAATTCGAACAGTATTTTTTCACAATAAACTTCTTATTTATTTTAAGTAAATATCACAATACTGACTATTGTTAATAATAAACCACAGATGACCGTAATAGATGCTTATTTATTATCACGTTATTCCGATACTTGGATAGGTAATAGAAGACGAATCTAAGCAAGCATTATATTACCTAGGGTCCATTATTAGATAAACTCAGTAAGGATCTAACAATAAGAAAACCATGTTTATTTCCATATTTAATAACAACTCACTCACCGAATATTAAAAAGGAGAATAAACAGAAATTAGATAATGCTGTTGTTTGAATATAATAGTGAATATAATAGGAATAATTATTTTAGTGCAAGTTTTCGTTAACATATGATTTCATGCTTGCATGGATTAGGCATAGCTGTCCGTAGATATAGCTACCATATGATCCGAACTTAACATAATATGAATTTAGTCAATTCTATCTTAAAGTTAATAACTTTTAAACTATCGCGCTGCAGGTTTATAGTATTATTATACCGGGTTCCGCAGGCCGTGGTCGCAAGTCTGCTTGCTTGCTTGCCTGTGTAACCCGGTCGAAACGTCAAGCCCTAAAGGTATTTAAGCATGTACGCGCTAATCCCCGTTCTATAATATTACTATCTTAAAGTTGACTAACAACATACATAATTTCACTCTTAGTCACATCAGTTTCGGACCAGTTTTGTCATTTTCACCTTTCATCATCTTCGCAATTCTACCCGAAGTCTAAGTCGAAATCAAAACTTGGAGATCTTATTGTTTTGACTCTATTTATGTGCAATAGCTTTGGTGAAGCTTAATGATGTAACTTTACAGCGAATTGTTAACTTTAACATTCAGTTAATTATTTGCGATTCTCCAGCTAAAAGAACATTTAAAAAACCATGCTAGAGGGTTGAATACAAACTAACGAAACCACTGACGCATATCGCAATAATTATGTTCACAATGTGGTGTTTAGGTTACGAATCAGTTTAAATCCGACATCCGGATATTTGTAATATTACAAATGTGTTGTTTGCGTGTCTGTAACATAGTTACTTTACCGGTAGGAGTTACACATGATACTCAGTCAATTTGTCATTATTAACTATTTCTTTAATTATCCGATTTGTTTGACAACTGACTGCAAATAATGACGGAAAGTGGCACGCTCTTTTCATAAATAGTAATTATAAAATATTAATTTATTTATTAAAAAATGGACACAATTGAATTAATAACATAAAATATCGCCAAACTGCACAACAGTTTGTTGGCGATTTGTTACTTGTATTTTTATTACTAAATACAAATATGAGTTTCTATGTATAAAGACTGTGTTTACTGTGTTTCCCAGTAAAATGGGGTCAGTAAAATACGGTATTCAGCTGAATCCGGTAAGACTGGTAGCCGACCCCAACATTAGCTTGGGAAAAGGCTCGGGAGATGATGATGATGTATAAAGAGCGAGCATCGGTTACCACTAGTTATCAATTAACACGTTTGCAGACAACATATTTTATAATCATAATTGACTTAGGTTTAATGTCAGAGTCGTAATAATCTATACTTATAATAAATCTGTAGAAGTAAAAATTCTGTACATTGAAAATATCAAAAAAATAAATGGCGGGGGGTGTTACTAGACCGACAACGGACCCAAAAGTGTGAAAAAAAAAATTTTGTCTGTCTGTCTGTCTGTTTATTCAGGTATCACGCAAAAACTACCGGTTCGATTACGATGAAACTTGGTATAATTATTCTTTATTATCCTGGGCACCACACTGGGTAGTTTTTATCCCGGAAAAGTATAAACAATAAAAAATAAACTTAATTTTGCTGTTTTTAACTCATTGATAAGTTTCGTCATCCACGCGAACGAAGTCGCAGGCACAGCTAGTACAAAATAAATTAACAAGCTTTCATATTTACTAATTTAATGCAATAATAAATAATAGTACTACGTAGTAATAGAAAACCGAAGATATTGTGCCGTCTCTATTCGCTCGGACACTAACTGCTCATTTACTTCATTGACGGGCCTGTTGGTCTAGTGGTTAGTGACCCTGACTGCTATACTGGAGGTCGTGGGTTCTATTCCCTTCCAGGACAAATCTTTGTGTGATGAGCACGATCATTTGTTCTGTGTCTAGGTGTAATTTATCTAAAATATGTATGTATTTAGAAATATATAAGTATGTTTATCAGTTGTCTGGTTACCAAAACACAAGCTCTGCTTAGCTTGGGATCAGATAACCATGTGTGAGTTGTCCCGGAACATTTACTTCAGTAAATAATCTAAGATTTAAAGCTTAACCTAACCATTGAATTGTAGTAGACACTCTTAGTAATTATGTATTTCTTCTATTATAATAATTGTGTGTCAAGGTACAAGCGAACTCTGTTCTAACGACTAGATTTTATCTTTAATACTTTTTATATAATTCTGTATTGTTAACGATTTTCAATTGTTTTAATTGTGTGTACTCTTAATTAGTTTTAAAGTGACACTGACACCAGGCATTAGATCTCAATGATAAGCGAGGTTCTTAGGCACTGCCTGTATTCTATGTTGATGCATATGGATAAGCAGGCGTGCCTACTGAAGTATGTGAGTCTGTAGGTACGTTTAGGTCATACGATATTTTTTTTTATTAAAAATCATTTGGATTAAAACTGTGATATGGACTAAACATGTATGCAAATTTAATAAAACTACTACCTGCGTTACTTTTATAACATTTACTCAAAAAAAAAATTATAATTAAAAAAATTAAAAAACACGCCTGCCATGTCAAAAAAAAATAAAAACAAGTCAAATATTTGCAGTCGGGGTCGGTTACTTGGAACAATTCATTACAGGTCCCCCGACTGCAAATATTTGACTTGTTTTTATTTTTTTTTGACATGGCAGGCGTGTTTTTTAATTTTTTTAATTATAATTTTTTTATTTAATACCTTTTAGTGAACAACAAACAGACATGACACAACACAAAAAAAATATCGTTCGGAACCCTTTGCAGGCGATTTCGACTCACACTTGACCATTTTTTAATGCCCGCATAGCCTATGTCACTCGGGATAACTCAAAGCTTCTAATGATACCACAAAAATTGAAATCGGTCAAGCCTTTTAGAAGTTATGGTGGAATAAAGAAACTCACAAACATACATACATACATACATACATACATACATACATACATACATGAACCCTGAAAACATAACACTCCTTTTTGGGCAGTCGTGTAAAAAAACATTTGCACAAACAGGATCAAAGTTAATCAAGAAAGTCCGATTTACTTACAATGAAAATGTAATTAAGACGGTGTAACCTAATTGGTCTAAGGAGGCGTATACCTGTCATCTAAATTTTAATTTATAGTTATTTAAAGTATGTCGATGGTTGTTATATCCTCGTAAGGCTTAACATTCTGTAAGAGGATACACGCCTTTCTCCGTGTTGACGCAACACTTACGTAAGACTAAGAGACGCGCCTTACATGTTTTTCGTACTATTTTTAGCAGACAAGTCATCGTGATTTAGAAATTTGTTAGTTTCGATGATTATGAGAATATTTCGAAGCGTCGAACGGCAAACAGAGTGTGACTCGTCACGCCACTTGTAATCAGGAATGGCCTACTGTCTTAGTGCCTGATGAGGCGATGAACTCGCCAAACATTTTTTTCCTGAAATAGCTTTTAATTAATCGTTATTTTTTTTAAGCATTTAAACACGTCATTTCGGTTGCTAGTTATTAGATTTTTGGATCTTATGTATGCCAATATCTCTAATTATCTAATGATTACAGCGGCGATGTCTGCTTTTAATTTCATAAAAATTGAATAAACCTAAACTCACTTAGGCATATTGTGATTTATTAAAAAAATATGCTTGTTTATTCACAAATGAGAACCAGCTGCAGCCTGCATGATGCATGATGACAAAAAAAAAATCACTGATGACACAAGTTTTAAGATTTTCTTATCATTTAACTCCTAAGTGTTAAGACCAATTGTATCTAGTGGTTTCAATAATAAATAAACTATTAACTCAATACAAATCAAATCAATTCTTTCAACAATTTAATTTTACACAACAATCGATTAAGTTAGCAAACACCAAATCAATATCAAAGATTGCGTACCTATATACCGTAAGAAATTCTCTAAGGAAATAACTAATTAATCGAATTACATAAAAGTACAATTAATTAAATCGAATGAAGATAAATCGAGTTAATTACTCGAGTCGTTTGAGTAAACATGGCGGTGCCTTGAACTTAGCATAGAGAACGACTGATGTAATGTTTAGAAAGCCAAATTACGCTGTCTATGGCCAATACGCTGTATAAATGAGCTTGAGTATGTATAATCGTTGTTTAATGATGGTAATAACCCCTTTTATTGTGTTTAAACGGATTTTGTTGTGGTCCAGTCAATTGGGGTCAATTAGGAACGTGGATTTCGCTTTTTTTCTATCGGCTCTGGTGTTTATTTGCGACAGACAACTATGAACTATGAAGGAGTAACTTCGGTTTGCAGGTATACACTTGGTATGAAATATAAAGTAGGAAAGTAGTGATATTTACTTACATAAATGGTTTTCTTCCGCGCATTTCTGCCCGGTAGCCCGAAGTTTTTCAAGAGATGACGCGGCGGACTCGAATTCTAAAATGCAAAGCTTTTTTAAAAAAAAGTTTACACACACATTTTTTCTTTATATTTTGCATTTAAATCGTTGGTATGTGATGAACAAATAAACATTCCACTTTTTTTCGTACTATCTAGGTACACATACCTAGATTCGTTAAACATCGGCAAAATTCGGAAGTCATCGGAAACTATTCAGCTTTCCTAATATAACATAGTTGATAGTATGTAGTTTTGAGCATGTTTGTAATTAATAGCCTAATTACAGTGAAGCGTGAATCTCGCGTGTGTCAAGCAACTACTTTCACCTTTTGTGTTTAACTGATGCGAACAGTGACTTAGTGCTCTGCTGCATGAACTAAGATCTATGTAGACTAGGTACCTAGATAAATAGTATGTAAAGTTAAAATGAGTAGACTTACCTGAATAGTTAAAATAATCATTTAAAATCGCCGAAAAACTCACAACAAAATCACAACAACCATTAAATCATTATATAATTAATATATATTTCGATTAAAACAAAAGAAACTAAAATAAATGGCGGTACCTACTAATGTTGCAATTCGCGGCTCGTCAAACTTAAAACCGCTTAAACCACAGATTGCAAAATTATGACCAAGGAAACAAATAAACAGCCAGACAACCTTATTCAAAGATGTCTGAAATTCAATTGTTGTACTATAACATTTTATGCCGAAAACAACTGCAATATATTATAAGGTACCTATTAGGTAAATAACAACACAGCTTGATCGTTTGGTTTTCATTGTAAGTTCCTAAGTAAACTGAAAGTTGATAATACTGTATCCTAAAATTTGTAACGATGATGCTTTGATTATATAATGTCCGATGATGATAACTTCTAAAGCAAATGACCGAGAAATCTTAAAAATTTAATAAGTAACTAAATATTTTTTTAAGTACGTAGGTATTACGTTTTACTATTTCTTTTTATGTATTATTTTGTTCAAAAATAATTATGAAATAGTTAAAAAAGTTAAAAAAAGCTGAATTTCGACATATTTTGAAATAATCAAGATTTCACACGAAATATAAATCTAGGTGACAACTTTGAAACGTGCGAAAATCTAAAATGTTATGCAAATAAGAGTCAAATTATTTCGTAATCTAAATTAAACTAAAAAGACAAAATTAATTAATGAGTTCAAAAGAAATGTCTTAACCGTTACGACAGGAGTGCTATCGGTTGCGTAATGAACTGGAATTATAGTGCTTACTGCTTGATACCATCTCTGCAATCTCTCCATTTCGAAATTTCACACTGAATGTTGCATCGCAGACGGCCATTTGCGTTGCATTCTTGCATTTACCATAAATAGTTGAGAACTAGTATTCCAATTTCAAATAGATATTCATCCAGCTTTTAAATTCTGTTGCAATTGCCCCGTTCTTCATTAGACTGACATGTACCGAGAAATTATTTTATTTCTCAATGTGAATGATAATACTTACATATCATGTGTTAACTATAATTACTGCCTCTAAATTATACGTAGCTGTAATGCATAACAATGAATAAAAAATATTTTCAAGTACCTATTTGTTTTTGACGTATAACTTTTTCGGCGGGATTTTTGCCTTTGACAGATGACAGTTATTTTTTTTTCTAAGTTAATAGCTTACAGGCTTGAATGTGACAAAGAAAATGAAATAGAAATGCAATAAATAAATAATAATTTATTAAATAATATCTTAACTAAATAATCCGTCGATTAGTTTCGCAAATATTCGTATTAATAGTCACGAATATCTCACGGAGATCGACACTTTCACTGCGAGAACAAGTTCCAAAGAGCTTTCTGTTTTATACCATTGTGCTGAGGTCGCCGACATTCTACGTAATTATATAAATTATGTACATACCTGCGTGTAACACTGATATCCGTTTATTGTAATGGTATAAAAATTATATGATTGTCGAAATAGGTTCGTTCTTTATTACATTTTTAATTTATTTCCGGATTATTGTGATTGGGCCATCGGGATGAGCAGGTGAGGATAATAATTTACAAGCATACTAGCTATAAAAAAAAAAAAAACAAAAAAAAAAAGCAGTAATATTGACGGGCCTGTTGGTCTAGTGGTTAGTGACCCTAACTGCTATACCGGAGGTCGTGGGTTCGATTCCCACTTAGGACAAATCTTTGTGTGATGAGCACGATCATTTGTTCTATGTCTGGGTGTAATTTATCTAAAATATGTATGTATTTAGAAATATATAAGTATGTTTATCAGTTGTCTGGTTACCATAACACAAGCTCTGCTTAGCTTGGGATCAGATAACCGTGTGTGAGTTGTCCCGGGATATTATTATTATTATATAATACATGCTAACAATGATACAAACATCTATCAGGTTCAATTTGTAATTGTGATAATTAATAACACGGTTAAGAAGTTTACACGGTCAATTATTTTAAACCGGTAATCGATTACATATCGAGATTGGTCGAGCGATAACAATTTTATAATTTAAGAAATTGTACAAAAACTTTTTATTCGGATACTTTGTTTTTAGCGTTGCGCTTATAAAGTTGTTGTTGCTTTTTATCTACAAGTAGGTAGGCACATAAGTGATATGAAATTCACCTAACGAGACTTTACGACACACGCTTTCCATATTAAGTGGTTCTCTCAGATAAAATCGCATGCAAATTAAATTAAGCATTGTATGAACAAAGTCCTGTCAAAATTAGTAGCTTTCACTTCATTATAATTATAATTTATAAACGTTTTCGAGAATGTCAAAGGCGTGTACTTCACCTTGCTATGTGAATAACAATGGTATACTGCAGTTTCCACAAAATGGCGAAAGCCAACTTTCTGTCTATACATTTTACTAATGCAACACCTTACTTGGTTACCAACTATCTAGACTCACCCAAGTATTGGCGAAAACAATTAAGGAAAGCGAAATTCAAATGAAACCTCATTTGAATATTATGACAGTTTTGGCAGAATGCATAATTGCCTTCGTCTTATAACTGATGATGATTTGCATAATGTTTGTGTATGCTACGCTGACACAAATTACGTTATAATTTTATAACAATCTGTAAAAGTATGAATGTAGCAAATAATAAAATGCTATGTTCCTGATTCAGTAGGTCAAGACTACAGATACAAGTATATTGCATCAGCACTTATGTAAAATACAATTCTTTACTTCATGAATGTCATTGCCAAAACACAACAGTTAAAGCAGACACTTCAACATTTAGATGCATTTATTTACCAGGCCGTTATTTTTGTGTTTAGAGGGAAAATTCTAATAACTTCATCCCACACCGAGAGCAAGCGTGGGTATGTTTGTAAACGTGGATATGTCGGAATTGCACCGACTAAATAATAATAAATAAATAAAATAAATAATATTCCGGGACAACTCACACACGGTTATCTGATCCCAAGCTAAGCAGAGCTTGTGTTATGGTAACCAGACAACTGGTAAACATACTTATATAAATCTAAATACATACATATAATAGATAAATTACACCCAGACAACCAGAACAAATGATCGTGCTCATCACACAAACATTTGTCCTGGGTGGGAATCGAACCCATGACCTCCGGTATAGCAGTCAGGGTCACTAACCACTAGACCAACAGTCCCGTCTCTGCCTTGGCCGTAGTAGCGGGATCACTCGTACTTACTCTGCGCGGCAAATTCGCAGGCCTTATTATAAGTTCATGGTAAAACCATGCGAAAAGGCATTGCACTTCTCAAATTGACTATGACCAACTATCAACACCTAATGAAGACAGATAAGATTTATGGTTCTGGCAACAGGTAATGTATGGTCGAAAGTTGTGCAATCGAGCAATCGACTCTGTATAGATCATAAACATAGCTGCACGCTAGATATACACAGATGAAGACGAACACACAGTATACTTGATAAATCATCTTCATTAATATAAGTCGGCAAATTATGGAGTCATTGCTATGAGTTTTTATGTTAAAATACAATAAACGAACTTTATCTAATTATTTTATATCTAGGTCAAGTTCCATCGGTCCTTATTTCTTTGAAAAATAATCCACTTTGTAGATAATTATTTTCTCGTACCTACGAGGTAATTTTTTTTTTTTTTTTGGTTTTCTATTTATCTAGTGTCAATAGGTGATCATACTTTTATCATTATTAGTTTGAAATCCGTTTAAAAATAGGAAATCGACCATCAGGCCTACCAAAATAACAATGGGACACTGCATATTTTCTAATTCCACAAATCTTCAGTATAAAGTCAGACGCATCAATAATTTTACCGGTATGACGTCACGTCTCATTTATACCGGCGCCTACGCAGGTCGATGATCTACATTATATTATGTGTAGTTACCGAGATGTAATATCATCTAGGTGTATGTAATATTTACGTCGTTAACGATGTCTGGTTGTAAGTGAGCGGGAAGTTAGGTTCACTAGACAGCTAGGTATAATATAAACGGGGCCTCGATTCAGCTATTTAAGAGTTGCTTAAATTGACTGAAAGACCTGCTTCATTTGGTCATTTTTACGATAATTGGCATTCTGCTAACTGTCATTACGATCATTAATTGGTTATTACGATCATTCTCTTCGTTAGTTCAATGAGATTTTATTGTAGGCTTATCAAAATACGAAAATTAGGTACATTTGACAAGCACACTGTCCGCCCACTGACATGCATTTAAAATAGCAGAATTAGGCCCCTGCAGATATACTATGAGCTTTAAGTTATAATATAGGATGGGATAAGAGGAGATAAGTTTTGTCGGGTAGATTCACATTTAAGTCGTGAAAAGAGAAGCAACAGTAATTAAATGTAACATCCGTTGTTATACATAAATCACAGTTTTAGTAAATAATAATTCTAAGTTAATTAAATGTTGCAGATTTAAAACTAGTTAAGATTGATAGTAGCAATAAGTTATCTGCTTATTAGTTACGTAAAATTATGTTAATAATGTTATGATTATCTCTAGATCCATAAATATACAAATTAAAACGATATGTCACGACTTAATAGATAATTTGAGAGATTTAAAATGAAAAGTCGTGTTTTAATTTAATAATAATAACTATAAATTAAATTAAAGATTTCTCCCGGATAACAGTAAAGTTTCAGTTAAAAGTTTTATTAAAGTAAAAGCATTGTTTATTATTATTTTACAATAACTTCTTGATGCCTATCTGTTGATAACGACCAGTAAAGTTACCGTATTCATAAATTAATTAAATTATTACAGAGAAGCGGAAATAAACAGGAAATATGCATTATCAGAATAAAGATAATGTACTTAGAGCAGCAGGCAAGATATTTAAATAAGACGTTGTAAAGTGCAGGTTTGACAAATGGACCACACATACGGGCAATTTTTTTTTAGTATTATAAGTATTAGATACAATTTTTTATCCTGTCTCGTATCCAGGAGTGTGAGTACCAAATATGGTAACTTGGTTACTTTTGTTTAATTTAGATCTGTTTTTACCTAGTTTAGGTACATTTCCTATGAAATGCCT
This sequence comes from Autographa pulchrina, assembly GCA_905475315.1. Taxonomy (NCBI): domain Eukaryota; kingdom Metazoa; phylum Arthropoda; class Insecta; order Lepidoptera; family Noctuidae; genus Autographa; species Autographa pulchrina. The sequence continues at coordinate 13,544,539 of FR997765.1, read as the reverse complement.
TGGGGTAGATGGAGAAGCACATCCATCTTACATCCACTATTATTGTCTACTACTAATTAGGCACTCTTATTCTGAGTGCATTTCCTTTACCGAGGACCGATCGCAATCTTGCGCAACACTTTATTTAATAACCTCATTCAATTATAAAATTAAAACAAAACAGAGTTGGACCGTGAAAATCAACACTATTAAGTGACACAGAGTTTGTCGACTCTTGCGCAGATCGTTAACATGTATTATTCATCGTTGTATAATCATTTTCTCCGCTGCGTTGCCGCCAACTGAATGTTTACTGACAAGCCAACTACTTTCTTTATTTACTTTTAAATATTTATATTTATTCGTTAGCCATCATTTGCATGGTGAATTGAGAATTATACAAGCGGATAAACCATGGAGTTGCATAACTGAAGTGTTAAAAACATGTTTTGGATTATAAAATAGAAGGGCATCGCTAATGATGACGCATAACTAATAACAGCACATGCATAATATTAATAATCATAATTATTTATTACATAGGCTATCGTTTTGTAATTGAGAATGTTATATGCTAGGTTACCTACTAGATACAGGGTCGTTTGCCATACTCTCCTTGATGGTATAGAATTTGGGAATAATAATAATAATAATCCAGCCTATTAACGTCCCACTGCTGGGCACAGGGCTCTTCCCATATAGAGAAAGCACGAGCATTGATCACCACGCTTGCTCTCTGCGGATTGGCGATTTCAGATCCCAATTTTCCTGTCGATGTTTTCAATCACCGTTTGTCAGAAGTGTTTAAGAATAATTAAGAAAGTACATATAACTTTGAAAAAGCCACATTGGTACTTGCCTGGGTTCGAATAAAATATATATATTTTAAGTTTCTTAGGTGCACGCCATTGAACGCTTTAGTTTGCGTACTCTATTTTTCTCATCTATGGAATTTCGGCGGACCTTCCGCCATTTTCCCAAACGTCACAATTCCCGCGCATTCATTTCGCCCCATAAACAATGCACCAGACAAGAGATGAGATCGCGCCGCACCTCGCACCAGATGCGCCTGTCCGTGACGCATCCAACAAGAAAGCGCATTCCAGTGCACTCCACGCTCCTCGCGAGTTTACGCGCCATTTGTCCAATATCTACTAAATATTATTCTTACTATAAATTCTTACGTTAAACAATGCCAATTTGATGTCAGAAGCATTTTTAGGATATTAAATTCTTGCTGAAAATACATTAAACGTCTGTGTATTCTTAGCTAGAGAGCCGGTCAAAATTCAGACAAGAAAAAATTGACAGAACATGTACAACATGGCGTATCAAGAATACAGGAGAAATATGTGAACTATTCTCTTACAAATGTCTACAAAGCACATAAAACACATAAGTATTGAAAGCATTTTTTGTGCAACAACAGGCAACAACATCCTTTGAAATTATTGTATATTCTTAATTTATATTGTTAACACGAACATTCTGAATCTATACATATATACTTATAATAAATCTGTAGAAAGGTCAATTCTGTACATTAAATATATTTTCAAAATAACTATCAGGGGCCAAAAATGCAATCAGTAAAATTTTTGTCTGTCTGTCTGTATGTTCCTTATAGAAACAAAAACTACTCGACGGATTTTAACGAAACTTGGTACAATTATTCTTCATACTCCTGGGCAGGTTATAGTATACTTTTCATCACGCTACAATCAATAGAAGCAGAGCAGTGAAGGGAAATGTTGGGAAAACGGGAGAAGTTACTCAATTTTTTAAGCTTCCGTCGCGTGTGCAGCCTTAATGGTTAAAGACTCATTGATAAGCTTCGTCATCCACGCGAACGAAGTTGCAGGCACAGCTAGTATTGTAATAAATGTAAAATAATGTTCCATTTGAAAGGTTTTCGTTATATAACCGGCCATTAAATTCTCACGACTAGTCACTAGAGCAGCTAGATCTTATTACTCAGGCCTACTATTTTAAAAGCACCTGTAGATACAATATCACATAATTTATGTAACTAGTCTCCCAAGTTTTGCAATTTAGGAAGCTAAGCAAGTCTGTTGTTTGCCTTTTAGTGTATACTGTGTAGTATGTGACATCTTATTTGCATAATAATATTCAGTCTCTAATGAAAAAGAAACGTAAAATAAACAATTTGAAAATTTCGTAAAACGACTTCCGTCTTAGAAGTGACGTAATAAAGTGACAGTTAATTCTTTTTAATTTTGGTTTTTAACAATAGACGATCAAATTAACAGGAATAGACAAAAGGCTTGTTGAGTAACGGATTTTGTAATTGAGTGTTTGTTAATTGCCGTTAAGAATTTTGATAAATGATCAACGATTTACGGCTTTTAGGTCATGTAGATAATTATATAGATGGTATTTTATATTTGTACTCATATTTATTTTCTCGTTCTTTCAGGTAGAGAATGACTTCGATAGACGAAGACAGGCCTCGCTACCATCGCATCCAGGATTTACGGAGCATCAAACAAGATTCGGGCTGAGCTCACCTCTGCAGAGCTTCCAGCCACAACAGGGACTAATCACGAGCCCTCCTCCTACAGTCCAGTTCCAACAATCCCTATTCCCCCAACAGCAACAACAGCAACAATCCCAGCAGCAAATCAACCAACAACAACAGCAATCTTACGTGCCACAGTTCAACAACCACATCCCGAACATAAACAACAACTTGCCTATTCAGAGTAACAACTTCCAGTTCAACCCGCAAACGAGTGTCAACCCACCCGTCTTGCAGAACAACTACCAACAACAACCGAACATAAGGCAAATCCCGCAACAGACACAGAATATTCTTTCCCAGCCTATTCCCACAATACCGACCTACCAGAATGGACTCATCCAACAGAACGCCCCCACCTTCCAGCCAAGTATTCCCGTGAACACGGTCAATATCAATCAACAACGACCAACACAGCAAGCTTTCCTCCCCACTATTTCGACGGCACAAAACCAGCAAATCAATCAACCTATTTTCAGCCAGCCGAACCCGATAACTATTCAGCCCGCGCCGAACCTAGCCCCGCAGAACTTCAATCACCAACACAACCAAAACAACGCACAACTCCCTTTCCAGCCGACTTTAGGACAACAACCCGTATTCTCCAACGGACAAGCATCCCAGATTCAGGAATTACTGGAGCAACAGTCAAAGGAGAATCTGGAAAAGCTGAAGGAGCTACAGGAGAGGGCGCGTATTATCCAGAAACACCAGGAGTTTGTACAGAAACAACAGCAGAAGCAACAGGAAAAGGTAGAAAAACTGCACGATGAATTCATAAAGAAACAAGCGACAAAATCAGTTCCAACCTATACGACCACTGAAAGCTACGACGAAATTTACAACAGGAATGTAGAAAGGCGACGACCTATTCTACCGCATGAGACGAATTTATTTAGAAAAGCTATAGAAATGTACGAAAGGGATCACCCTACAACCACAACGACAACGACGACTACCACGACCACGACGACCCCGCCCCCACCACCGCCACCTACATCCAGGTACCGACCTCGCCCCAAACCTAAACCTAGGAACCCTCCCCAAGACAGAAACAAGCAGAAACTTTACAACGAGATCAAGAACCTCTTGGAAGAAAGCGAGACGAAAGGATTTGACGACAGCCTGAGAGCAAAGAGTGCCGAATTACTTAAGAAACCAGATATCTTGAAACAGCTTAAGGTGGCCCTTGCTGAGAATCCTGAAGATTATAGTGGAAAGAACTTCTCATCTCGAGAAATTTCACTCAACGGACAAAAGTACGAGGTTATTAGGACAACAAACCCAAATCTCATTCCCAAGGGTGCCATAAGTGCTGACGGTTCTAACTTAGCCCAAATCATGGCTGCTGCTCAAATTGAATCACAAAAAGAGAGTCGCGTTTCCATAGAAGATCTAACAAAAGGTATCTTACCACCCGGTGCGAACTTCGAGCTTATCAAACAAGCCGATAACGGAAAACTCGAGGAAGTAAAGACTCCCAATGAGCTCCAGAACAAAAAGAAAGTTACCTTTGTATTCTTAGAAGAACAGGAAGACGGATCATTTAAAGTGAAGGGTGTTAAAGCTAATGGACAACAAACAGAGGAAGGCCCTGAGGTTGAGAATATTCTCAAGAAAATTAAGAACGGTGAGATTCAGCTGCCTGGACAGACAAAGATCTCGAACTCTATCTTTAGTTCAACCACAGCAAGTCCTATTACGGAAACGACAGACTACGTCGCCGAATCCTCCCACCATCCATCGAGTTACTCGACCTTCGTCAGCACCTCCAACCACGGGTCCACCGGCCACACCATCCCAGCCACCCACACCACACAGGCGCCACTCTACCAATCTTCCATCCAGTCTTCTCGCAACACAGCCCAAACACAGACTCACTTCCCGTCTACCGTGACCGTGTCAAGCACTGAACGATACAACACGAAATCCAGCACCCCAGCCTTTGAGTACACATCCAGCAGAAACAGTATAAGCCAAACGCCAAGAATCACGTTTCCCAGTTCGACTCTCTCGCCCATCATCAATACCACTCCATACCGTTCCTCTGAGAAAGATTTAGTTGTGATTGGCTCGAGTACACTTGCTCCGAGTATAAGTGAAGGTAGCACATTGAATATACCAAGGCAGGCGCCCCAATCGGGCAACCCAGGTCTCGTGGACATTCTGAAGGAGAATGGTCTGTTTGCGACTGCGAAGTACTTGCGCCAGTCAGGTCTGGACTCGATCCTGAACGAGACAGGTCCGTACACCATCTTCGTCCCAACTGACAAGGCGTTTAGAACTCTGCTCGTGCAGCTCGGCGGCCCCGACAAGGCTGAGGAAAAGTTCCGTGACAACCCTAGGCTGCTCAGTGGTGTGAGTAGATATTGCTTATCTTATACATGACTTACTTGACAGGTAAAACGAACTAGCGTGCGATTTTATTATTGGTCACGCGAGTTCTCGGCGCTCGATCTGTAGGCATAATTATTGTCGAGTAAGGCATTATGTTAGGAAGATTGGCAGTCGTATCGACTGTCATATTAATAGTCACTTTAATTCATTTACAATCACAGTAATATAGTTGAAACATTTTTTGTAATCGCTCTATAGCATGACTCAAGAACAAAAATAAGTTAAGCTCTACTTGATACACCATCTATAGAGTAAAACCTAATTAGATTAAATGCCTTAATTTCCAGCTGCTCCTCCACCACGTGATCCCCGGCGCGTTCGACATCGCGTCCCTCCAGGACGAGATGACGGGCGTCTCGCTCGCCGGCACCCAGCTCCGAGTCAACCAATACGACATGCATGACGTCGAGTGGAACGAGGTGCGCGTCACCACCATCAACGGAGCCAGAGTACTTGATGATAAGAAGGATATACACATACCACAGGTAATTAGAAATTATTTTTTCCATGGAAACTACAGTTTAGTGATCAATAAAATTCAACGTGTGAATAAAGCGCCTATGTGAATACCAATAGCAATGTTAATTAAGTAGTATATTGCTGGAGAATTTCTGCAGGCGTTCTTAATACATAGGTTTATAACTCAGCTTTATTTTCGGTGTTGTCATTTGAAGTTTTACTTTGGTCCGTAAAAGGAGGAATCTTTTAGCGGAAGGGCAATCAATGCTACATAGCTAACGTATCTGATACTGAAGTTATTGAGATCTACTTAAAATTAAAACAAAATTAAATGCAATTTTTACCTAAAGTACTTACTAAAAACTTATAAGCGCTCCTTTTTAACTTACCTATTCCTTCCTTTATCTTCAGGGCATAGCGCACGCAGTGGACCGCGTGATGTTCCCGCTGCCAGTGGGCGACCTGGTGCAGACGCTGCAGGCCGACAGGGACCGCCGGTTCACCACCTTCCTCAAGGCTGTGCAGGCCAGCGGCTTCGAGGATACGCTCACAGGTTTGTTGTATAGGATTCTTTGCTAACTTGTTTGATTTACTTCAAGGGCCCGATGCCGCTATTTTAGGTCAGTGAGTTGCGGGCTAAGAAACGTTCCAGTGTACTCATTATTGTGCCTAATTTTCGTATTCAGATAAGAACAATCACTTGCAATCCTACAATGACAACAGTGGCAAGTAGGTGTACATTTGTCAATAAACCAAAATTATCTGAATACGAAAATTAGGCACAATTAAAAGTACACTAGAACGTTTATTAACCCGCCACTCACTGACTTAAAATAGCGGCATCGGGCCCCTGTACTTATGAATTTTAAATGTTCTGTATAAGTATGGACACATCGATCAATTAATTAATTATATTTCTTTACGTATTCGTTTTAGAGGTATTTGACCCGTAGGTACACTAAATAATAGTAAATATGACCGTTTATTTTCTTCATTTTATTAACCTTTTTATGCCATCTTATGATACTTGTGGCATGTTAACAGTTTGGCTTTTTTTTTAATTCGTCTTTTTTCCATACACATTTATTATTGGGGATACCGGCTAGGTGTAAGAATTATATTATATTATAATATTATAAGGTTACTATTATGTATTTACCAAACGTCTGTTTAAATTATACCATAACACAAAGCCCTCTAATTCCAGAAAGCAAAACCTACACGGTATTCGCGCCAACGGACGCGGCGTTCGCGCGCATGCCGGCGGCCGAGCTCGCGCGGCTGGGCGACGCGGCCGGCGCGCGAGCGTTCGTGGCGCGACACGTGCTGCCCGGCACGCTGTACAGCGCGGGCATGCGGTACTACCAACTAAGGAACTCTATGGAGGACGCTAAGCCGCTGACGCTGCAGAAGAATGCCGGTGAGATATTGTTTGGTGTTTTTTTTAAATATATGTATAGTAATTAAAGCTCGCTTATTATAGATACAAACCCAATAAGGGATATTGGGCTTATGTTCACATTTTGTCCGTACATTTTAGTACACTCAAATCTTCCAAGATTACATGTACCGGTAGTACCGTTTTCCTATCTAAATTACCGTTTAAATTACACATTTATTTAATGAAGCATAACAATCAAAACGATATGAATTCTACTCATGCTGTTATTTCGCAGAAATATTGATTGTTTTATCTTTGAAAATATAATTTGTCACATGCCCAATCATATTTATACGTTTCAAGGCAACGTAATAAGTCATTCTTCAATTTACTTGGTTTTCATATATCTTTACAAATCCTTGCAGGTCGCATAAAAGTGAACAACGCGCAAGTGATAACCCACAACATCCCGGCCACGAACGGCGTCATCCACGCGGTCGACGCGATCCTGTAGGCGCAGGCGCACCCCCCACCAATTAGCTTCAATGAAGCTTACGCCGCGCCTCAGTCGATACCCGACCGCCACACTGAATGCACGCAGCGTCACATTAAATAATGTAACTTTAAGACTGTAAATAACGTTAGAGTAAGGTATAATTTATATATGCGTGTTAGATTTTTGTAAATAAAGATTTTTAATTATATTTGCGATTTGTTTGACTGAATAAAACCTTGAAATGTGGTAGTGTCTTAAGTACATACAAACCATATAATAATATGTAGATCAAGGTAGATAGCAACTAATTATTTTCCGCGTGTTTTCTAAATATTTGTGGTTCAAAATGTAGCAAAAAAATAACACAACAGTGTTGGCCCAAAAAACTTTACTTGCCGCCCAAAAACATTCCAAAAATCAAACGAGAAAATCTCACATCATAATACTATATTAATGTAATATCACACACATACATACGCTAAAAATAAGTACACTTCGCAGACCTGTTTACTGCAAGTGCGAATGAAATCAGTGTTCAAGAAATCCTTATAGAATATTGATGATTTTGCGAGAAATATGGCGACAGTTTTGTTAGCGAAAACAGACTTAACTACATCAAATTATAAGTAGAAATACTTAAATAATGTTTCAAATAGTCACGTTCCTCGAATTTCACGTAAAGCCGTCCAAAACCAATCATATTTTTTTAATCCATTTCTTCCGCTTTATCTTCCAAGTTATTCAAGCAGAAGATTCGCAAAAACTTTTTATCCGCACTTTCCTTAAACCGATCTCACAACTCACTGATAATTGAGTTTAGCCAACATCATTTTCAACCTGGCAATCTCATCATCTTTCGCAGCTAGTTCCTCTTTCAACGACTTAATAGTTTCGTCTTTATTTTCAGACAAGTTTTTGAGTTCTTCCAATAGTTGGGCAGTGTCAAGTCTCTTGCCTGGTCGTCTTTGGACTAGCTTGCCTATAATATGAGCTATTTTAGGGTAGTTGGCGGTTAAATGTGCTGGAATCTGACCTTTGCGAAGGTCGGAGATAGTTTTCACTCGCTCCATGTCAGTGCTGAAGGGTTCCACGAGTTCCAAGAGTATGATGCCCAGGCTGTACATGTCACTCTGGAATGAGAAATAATTTGGATTAGAATTATTATTACTTGCCAATGCTTGGTATCAATTCGTAGAATCTATATAAGTTACTAAACAATACAAATAGCACTCTTTTTTTTTCATTGTAAAGCGGTAGCTGCGAAAAGACAGTTCTTACGTGACTCAAAATGTTTCATCTACAAATCGTTTTATAAATCGTACTGTAGCTGCTCCGCACAAGTGTGATAATTTTGTTAATTGTTTTTTTTTTTCTGACGTACTAATACGATTTAAGTAATTAAATTAAACAAAAACTAAGGAGAGCAGTAAATATTTATCATGAATTTACAAAATATACATACAATTAATACATACCTTGGGGTTACACTGCCCATCCAACTGTTCTGGTGCAGCGTACAAATGCGTGCCTAAAGCCAGACCACTGTGCGACTGCTGCAGAGGACACGCCAGCCCGAAGTCTCCCAACTGGACCAAGAGGCCGCCTTCATTCTGCGCTACGAACACATTACTCGGCTTTATGTCGTGGTGTATTATGCCCCTCGAGTGTATGTAATGCAATCCTTTCACCAACTGTGTGAACAAGTCTATGAGGACATCAATATGTGTCCATGCGACGGGATACGGTGAATCTGGGGAGTCCAGGCTGGCAGAGTCCACTGAATCACTGTGGTGGAGAGTCATATCCTCGGACCCCTTTCTAGTCATCGTCATGTGCTGGTTCCTATCGTCAAGCCATTGCTTCAAGGTCTGCTGGCAGTATGTCATCTGTATGTATAACGTCGCCCACTTCAAGTTCACACGGGAGCAGTTTTCGAACTCTTCTTCGGAGAACAAATGGCAGACAGCATTCTCATCCTGCTGTGTAGTTGTCTCGTCCTCAGACTCAGATTCGTCTAAATCATCTTTAGAGCTAGCAAAGCTGTTTGAGTTCCTGAACGATATCACGAAGTCAGACATACTCTTGTGTTTTGTTAGCTCTTTAGAATTGTGGGTTTTGAATGACGTCAGTATGTTAGGCTGCGCTGATGATATAAGATTAGAGTTAAGAGAGTATTCCTCGCTGTCTGTGTCCATTTTAAACTTGCGTTTCTTTTTTACTGTCGACTCAATCATCGGTTCAAGCCACGCGGCTTTGTAGTTGACTATATTAGGATGGTTGAGGCTTGCAATAGTTTTCACTTCCGCCAAATGTGTCATGATCGAGTTAACATCTGAGGACTTGATAAACACTTTCTTAACAGCGTATTCGACACCGTCTAGTCTGTGCCTGGCTTTGAAGACGCTTCCAAAACCACCGCCAGCTATGAAAAACAGCTCTTCGAATTCGCGATGGTATCTGGACCATTCGAGGCCCGATGGCTGGACTATGGGCCATGTAGCTGGGAGCGTTATGGGTATTTCGGAGCCGCTGGCGACTGCTACAAGTTGGTACAAGGCCCTCTGGTACTGGCTCCTCATTGCTTCGAACTCTCCCATGGCGTAGGAGTCATCGATGAGGTTCATGCTGTGCAGCTTCTCGCAGATGGTGTTGTAGAGCTGGTTGGCTCTGAGGTTGTCCTTCTCGAGGAGGGAGCATAGTTGCTTGACGAGGGATTGCACGAGCAGGCTGATGGGGGTGGTGGTTGTAGAGTTGATTAGGTCGATCTGCTGAATGCTCTGGTGGAACACGGAGTCATGGTGACTGGTGCGGTTTATTCCTGGAATTATAGAAAAACACTAATAAGCATATTTGAATTTTATAGTTTTGAATTACAAAACATTTTAAGCTTCGGTGATCGTATACATAGATTTGCTGCGGACTATGCAGCTGCCGTATCTGATGTTTTATATGAATAATAGTATTACTAACAAAGTAGCAAAGAATGGTTATCCCATTATCAAAATTTACAATGTCTCGAAGACGTAGGGGACCTTTGGAATAATAATTATCATACAACAAACGTCTTTCAAGTGCAGTGGAGTTTTTTTTTTTTTTTTTTTTTTTTGGTAGAGATCTTTGCAGTTAGCCTGAGCGCAGGCTTTGACTGCTTCACCGGACTTTTGGCGAGGGCCTTAAGGCCTCCAGCCAGAGCAATAGGAAAAACTAACTACGTCAGCAACGTCCACTAAGGGCACCCCCTGCGGGGTTCGGACCTCGACTTAGTGCGTTGCTAACAATCTTAATAAAGGAAAACAACAAGGGATGGCTGGATCTAAGTTTTTATTATTTAGGGACATATTTTTATTGCTAGTTTGGCCGGCTCGGGCCAGCTTGGTCTAGGGACGGGAGGATAACATTTACGTTACTATTATTTATAATACGCGACGGGCCTCGCCGGCGAGGACGTAATATACGGCGGTTGTGTTGTGTAATGCTACTGCTAGCTAAATCGAATGCTCCTTGGAGAAGCGTTGTTTTATCGTCAGGGTAGGAGAGAGTATGTCTGGGGCGTTTAATCTTAGATATTACGGAAGGTACGTATCGCGCGGCCGCTACGATTAGCGGGTTACGGTGGCTTTCGGAGGAGTCGAAGAATCCGATCGCGGCGCGTTTCATGAACTGCTTGATTGTTGGCAGCTTTAAGTCACAGTGCAACTGCAAGTTACGGACGTAACCTGGAGCGCCTGTGGCTCTACGCATGAAACGGTTTTGCAGAGTTTGCATTCGTTTGAGTCGATAATCGGGTACGTGAGAGAATACGACGCTGCCGTAAGTCATGATAGGTCTCACACACGCAGTGTAAATTCTCATCTTACAATTAAGAGAGAGTTTACTGCGCTTGTTCAACATACAATGAAGTCGGCCGAGAGCGAAGGCGGCTCGCGCGCGTGCCGCTTTAATATGAGCTATGAAAGTAAGTTTCCGATCAAGGATTACACCCAGGTATTTGGCTTGCTGCTCCCAAGGGATAGGCTTGCCGAAGAGGGTTATAGGTGGAGGGGGAACAGGAGGCTGCCGTTTCTTGCTAAAGAGCACGGCTGCGCTCTTGGTAGGGTTGACTTCGATTCTCCATTTCGTGAACCACTTCCCGAGGGTCGTGACCGCGGTCTGGAGAGTTCGACCTATCGCTAAGGGGCTGGTGCCTGAATAATAGATGGCCGTATCGTCGGCGTACATAGCTACTTGGGGTTTGCCACCGCGAGGAATGTCGCTAGCGTATAGCGTGAAAAGGAGTGGAGAGAGTACGGAGCCTTGAGGGACTCCGGCGCGGATCGGGTGAGGGGAAGAGAGTGTGCCCTCAACGCGATAGCGAAAGGACCGATTCGACAAAAAGTTTCGGATGATAAGCACGAGACGATCTGGCACCTCGAGTTGGTATAGCTTGAAGATCAAGCCATTGTGCCAGACCTTGTCGAAGGCCTTTGCTATATCGAAGAAGAGCACGCCAGTGAGCCTTCCACGCTGAAAACCAGCGCTTATATGCTCGACTATGCGGTGGACTTGTTGGACGCACGAGTGTTGGGTTCTAAAACCGAACTGCTCGTCTGGTATGAGACTCCTGGACTCGGCATAGTCCATAAGACGGGAATAAATAATTCGCTCGTATAGCTTCCCAAGAACCTTGAGTAAGCTAATGGGGCGATAACTAGTAGGAGTGCAGTGGAGTGCTGCGCAATTTATTTATTGTTGCTTTTGCTACCTTGTTTAAAAGACTCAACTATTTAGATCTACGCATTATTACTAATCTAACAACGTGCTTGTAAAATTGCAATAACTCTTATAAGTAAACCATATAGTAAAATCGTAAAAAGAACAAACGCCTATCTCGTAAAGATATAAGAACCGAACTCTACATGATAAGTCATCGTAATTTACGCCTAATAAGTAGCGAAAATAAACAATATTATCACAATAGCACACGTCATTAAAATCAATGTTATCGGAATTACAAATTGGATTGATGATTCAAGGTAGCGGTAAAATGCGGGTTTGTTTGTGTGTGTATTTGATATTCCGAATACATTAATGTATTTGGTTAATAAAAACATTGCTCTGGAAACAAATAACTGTTGAGCATGCAATGCATGGATTTGGTTTTCTTAGAGAAAATTGAGTATGTTTTATATCTTTCTTTAAACACATTTTCTGCATTTAGCAAAATCACGAGCTGAGCAAATTTTTTACCCTAATTTCTGTTTATGGAGATCGATGGATGTATTACTTCTTGTTGGAATGGTAATAAAGTATTGTCGAATGATTAGAAAAACATGTTGTATGTTAATGCATGTAAACTACACAAATCCTCCATTGAATGCATCTTCGACACTTTTAAATAAAACATGACGATGCATTCGATTCTTTCCAGAACTCTAAGGTCAGAATATTTTATCCCTACAGTTGCTTTTACAATAAATACAATAGCTAAAAAATACAATTGAGACCCTACCTGGGGTGGCCTTACCCTCAAAGCTTATCACACCAATTTAACAGAAAACAGACTATAAACGATTGAAATAAGGTCTAAATTCACATGAGTGTAGTAGCTGCGTATATCATGGTACTATACAACAATATCCCTATGGAACGAAGTAAGCAAACCAGTTTTTACGTCACATGAGAATATTCTGGAATATATTTCGCGGTTACTGCACATTGATATTGTAGGAACACAACAGCTGTGTTAACCGCAAAAGATAAACTACTATAGTACTACATATGTACTCATGACTTATTAAATTATATTTTAACACATTTTTTTTGTTTATATTTTCATCATTAAAATAAATAATCATGGTGGGTTTATTATTTACTAGCTGTGCCTGCAACTTCGTTAGCGTGGATGACGAAGCTTATCAATGAGTCTTTAACCATTAAGGCTGCACACGCGACGGAAGCTTAAAAAATTGAGTAACTTCTCCCGTTTTCCCAACATTTCCCTTCACTGCTCTGCTCCTATTGATTGTAATTTGTAGCGTGATGAAAAGTATACTATAACCTGCCCAGGAGTATGAAGAATAATTGTATCAAGTTTCGTTAAAATCCGTCGAGTAGTTTTTGTTTCTGGAACATACAGACTGACAGACAGACAGACAAAAATTTTACTGATTGCATTTTTGGCATCAGTATCGATCACTAATCACCCCCTGATAGTTATTTTGAAAATATATTTAATGTACAGAATTGACCTTTCTACAGATTTATTATAAGTATAGATTACTGCAGGCCAATAGGAACGCATGTAAACCCTTCAAAGTTATATTTACCTCTTTCCTTATTTATTTAAAATCTTTATGCCTAGTGCATGAATAGGATATAGAAACTAATGATATGAAATCGCGTTGCAAACTTGCAACCCTGCATTGAACCGAAATCGAAACTCATTTCTCTGTGTGAGAGAGAAATTGGCCGTGAGTGAAAAACAAAGGTCATTGGGCATAATGTGACCCCGCTTGTGAAAACGTAGAACAAAGAAGTAATACCCCACTTATTATTTCATGTACTTTTTTATTTTTATTGCGGTATTAAACATTAGTAGGTCAAAGAACAATGTCACAATGCCGGTCAAAGGCCTTCCCCATATGCTTCCAGACACTCTTCTCTTGCGTAACTTCAGACTATACCCACAGTAATGCAATCCATACTATCGTAAACTAGAGACATTAATATGTCTCTTTCACCTCATTTCTGTACAGCGTGGGTATAGTTTTTATACTAAGGTGCCCATCGACCTTTGCTATATTTCTATTCTATTAAAATTTTATAGCAGTCTAAAGTTTGTCGTCAATCCTTACTAATATTATAAATGCGAAAGTTTGTTTGGATGTATGGATGTTTGTTCCTCTTTCACGCGAAAACTACTAAATGGATTTTAATGAAACTTTACAATGATGTAGCTTATACATCGGAATAACACATGGGCTATAATTTATAAACATATTGTATGAATTGTCATTCGCGCGGGTGAAACCGCAGGGCACAGCTAGTATTTATTAAATAGGTTGTCATATGTTATGATCAGTTATGTTGTTTGTATGTCATGGCGTTTTGTGGTATATACGTCTATAGTGGGTACTAATTAATGGATGGAAAATGGCAAAGTGCCAAGGTTTAAAGACTATTATAGTAACCGGTAAGAATTAACACAATTATTGTAGAAAAGAGCACTCGCTTTTAATTTTAGTACCTATGTAAAATCATTCGTTGTTTCGGCGTTTTGTATCATAGTACTTTTTATTTGATGATTATTTTGATGATTAGTTTTAGTTGTTTAAAATAAGTCTAGATTGAAGATATTTTAATTGTTGTGGTATATATAGATTAAGGAAGGATATTGAGTTTATTACTAGTTATTAGGATTTAGTTTATCATAAATAGAGAACATTATAAGTATAAGATATAAGCAAATTAAAGTAACTTGTCTATTGCATTAGGTATGCCTGTAATAATAGACGATTAATAAATAAATAATTCGTAACTAGCTGTGTCCCGCGGTTTCACCCGCGTGAATACCTAGTTCCCGGTGCCTTTGTATATAATAACAGACAAATAATTAGCAATAAATTAAAATTGCGACTATAATTTGAGATTTAAACTATCCTATCTCTCAAGTTGGATCGAACTGCACATGGTGTGCGAATTTTATTATAATCGGTTAAGTGGTTTAGGAGTCCATTGAGGACAAACATTGTGACACGAGATTTATATATATTAAGATTATGGCCTTTCCCAGCAGTGGGACAGCATAGGCTAGGAAAAAAAAAAAAAAAAAATGTGAAATGATAATCGTTTATAACGGATTTTTAGGTACATCACATTTGTTTGAAGTATCTGATCGTGGCCTACATCGAGCTAATTAACCTATTGTTCTATAAGCAAATTAAAGTAACTTGTCTATTGCATTAGGTATGCCTGTAATAATAGACGATTAATAAATAAATAATTCGTAATTATGGCCTTTGCCCAGCAGTGGGACAGCATAGGCTAGGAAAAAAAAAAAATATATGTGAAATGATAATCGTTTATAACGGATTTTTAGGTACATCACATTTGTTTGAAGTATCTGATCGTGGCCTACATCGAGCTAATTAACCTATTGTTCTATTACAGCATTAATATTACACAAAACATACTGAAATTTCATTACCCAGACAGATTTAAAAAAATAACATAACATACCATCACGCCTGTATCCCCGAAGGGTTAGGCAGAGGTGTACCAATGTACACCCACAGTTCGCCGGTATGTTTAGGTCCCATGTAATAGGGGGCGAGCCTATTGCCACTAACCGGGCACAAATCCAAACTCCGACCTGCTACTGAGAATTTCATAGAAAAACCCATTAACACAGATTTTAAAGGTCTATATAATAGAGAAAAAACTAACAATGCAAAGAGAGTCTAACATATTTTTGAAGTAAATGACAAACAACTTGTTATTGTTTTTTAAATGCACTCACCAATAGAAAAATCAGTGCGTTTCCTAATGTTCTTGATAAACATAATATGTGTTTCTAATTCTGTTAATTCTGTTGCTTTGTTAAGCATTTTAATTTCCTTTTTATTTTTGTTATCAAGCACATGCTTCGACGAAAGCGCGTTTAAGACTGAACAAGGATAACGCTGGGTTCCATACAACACGTTGCTATGGAAAGCATCTCATGAATTGTAACTAAGAAAGAAGTCCCGACCAGCGCACACGTAGGTACTCCAACAAACACTGGCTTAAGATCATTTCTCATTACAGGAATACAGAAATAAAACAACAAAATAGTAAACAACATTTATTACAAGTTTCAAGCACATACACGAAAATTGTTCGGTAAACATTAATGATGAAATATATGGTATGATTTAGGAAAAATTTAAGGTCCGAACACCTCTTAACGCTAGGTACTTATAACTACGTCCCATACATATCCATGAGTTGCCACCGACCTGATGACTTACAATTTTTATTCTTAAATGAGCCGGAATCGACTGTTGCCGACAAATGAGCATCTCACAGATGATGACGTCAAACAATCAGACAACAATTTTTAGTTTATAAACTTAGGACAATATTAGATTTTGTCACAAATGTTTTAAGTTATTTTACGGTATAAAAATAAAGAACACTTAGGTCATAGCTACGTCACAGCTAGAACATACGTTGATATAGGCATAAAGAGCATGCAATAGGATATTGTATCCTTACAATACACAGTGTAGTTTTAATCACATCATTATTTTTTTCTCTTTTAGTAGAAATGTTAAGTTCCTTATTAAGAACTCCCCCTGAAATCTCGGGCGAAACCAGACTTTAATCTCCTACAATATATACCTGTAAACAGAACTTTCTTAATCCGAGTCTTCAGGATTATGGCTACATTGGAACAATATTCGAGTCTTCAGGATTATGGCTACATTGGAACAGTATTCTTTTTCTGGTTTCCTCTTGGGCTTTTCGTCTCCTCTGTCTCTCTATTCTAATAACTGCACCTGGTATTTTGGCATACTGCGAACGAATAGCCATGCCCACCACGTGTATGCACATATTATTATTGAAAAAGTCCGGGCAGCTGCATTCCCCTTGAGTCCATCTGTCTTTTTCCACTGACATAACGACATAACACTTACTTAAGTACTGTGCCTTAAATTCATTGAAGTCATTCGCTGGAGTAGCGAACCTTTCCAAATTGTTTTTATTTAGTGGTACCTGAATGAAGTGAAAGCCATCATTTAGGATGGTATTTATTTCCATCAGGACTGTAGCCCAACGGTGCGCGTTGACCCAAAGCTTGATGTCGACTGTAGGTTGTAATGAAAAGAAAAATGTACCATCTCGTTTATATCCTTTCGACCATCTATGCACCATCTGTGTAATTGTATTCAGGAAATTCTCCAAATTTATTGTTTCATCTATTTTATTCATCGCTTTACATGCTTTTATATAATTATTAAGTGGTGCATTTGATGGAGGTGTGCCGGGGACGGCACCTAAATACCAGTTACGGTTCTTAATAAGCCATTCGTCATTTAAGTACTGGGTAAATTCCGTCTGTTCACGATACTTGTGCATGAAAAAACCGACGGCGGCATTAAAATCACGTTTTGAGGTAATATTGTGTAAAAACTCTAAATCCGCGTTCATCTCTTCTTGGATTGATTCAGGCACGACATATTTGGCACGTCTTGTTATCACCATACTCGCGAAGATCCAGCAAATACGCGTATTTCCATCGGAGAAAGTTTCGTGGAATGCGTTTTGAATACTGTCTGATGCATCGTTAACCAAAAAAGGAGGATTATAGTTTTTCCTAAACAGTTCGCGAATTCTTCTCTTCATACTTCCAAAAAACATTTTATAATCGTCTTTCGTTTCTAACTCATTTGAAGTAACAGCTAAGCAGAGAGGATGAAACTTTTTGTCTTTATCTGAGGTGCCAATTACCATCACAGGGTAACCCTGCCACGAAAATTTATAACCGTTACTGGCGTGTAAAACGTTTGCTCTGTTAGCAAGTTTCAATAAAAACTTAGTAGACACCACAAACCGGAAAAATAATGGCAGTCCGTCAGGAGAAAGCTCATACCCAGCCACGTAGGGCTCGTGGAAGTTGTCTGGAACATTCGAATATTTAGTAAGGAATTTTCTTAGATCCTCCGATGTGAATTCATGTTTTTCATATTTAGGCTTATTTATGTAGGATATGTATTTGAGTACTTGAGCCTCCGTGGGCAATATAATATTATCCATTTTCTTAAGGGCGGCAACTATTTCCGTTGGTTCCGTTATGTTTTGTTCTAACATAAGAGTCGTGATTTTGATGTAAAGATTTTGAAACACTTCTATTTCTTTCGTAAACAGACCAAATTTGTGGTGATGGTTGGTTTCGGATCTGAACAGTGATACTAGCTTGTTATTCTCGACCAGTATATACCTCCTTGCGGGACAGTCTGTTTCATTACATTTATAATACATTTTATCTTCTTCCCAATCATCAAATGAACGGTCTTCAACCCATTTTTTTTCGTCTTGTAAGGTTTTTAGAGCCAATTCAAGGCTTTCATACTTCCCTATATGTACCCAGGAGTAACGGGGAAATTTAACTGGTCTTTGCAATTCGTGTTCCTGACTGTAGTAGGAATACATAATTGGCGATGCAAAGTCAGTGTTCGATTAAAAACTTTCTTCTTCTTCTCAATTTATTCTTGAACGTAACAAAACAAGCTTTTTACTTTTTATATTTAGATAACACAGCATATTAACAACAAACTACGCACGCGAGACTGCAATGGCCGACTATCACGCGAAATTGTACTAGGAATGTTTGTCATTCATCAACATAGTGAATAAAATTTACGAGGCCAAACATCGATACTTTATGTATAAAATGAATGTCGATATTATAAGTACCTACATCTTTCACCATAAAGCTGAGCATGAGCTTTTTAAAATAATGGTTTATGGACAGAAGAATAATATTAATTTAAACAGAATAACTTAATTAATTAATAATTATAATAACTTAATTAATTATTAATTAATTAATAACAATAAATATTTGAAGTTTGAAGTTTGAAGTTTGAATTATTAATCATCATTAACATTGTAGTATTTCTGTAAAGGATGGTTTCTGTGCATAATTTATTTTATTTTTATTTAGGAAACAAACGGTCTTTAACAATATAATGATAACGGTACAATTAGGTACGCACAGACTTACGAGTTCCATAGAATTATTGTATAATAATATGTCACTTAAGAAAGGAACCAGGCTGGGGTATAATATACCATTGGCAAGCATAAACCACTCGCTGTCTGTCATTACTCCCGCCCTAGGAAATAATTATCTTTGTGCTACGGAATTTTACGCTAACATTCAATGAAATACACAAATATCCCCAACACATCGCGCAGTGGTGTTGAAGACCGTTCCGTATATATTTAAAAATATTTAATTAAAATCATAATATAATAGTTATCGATATCGATGCTTTACAGCAACTCTCGTCTCTAGACAGGAGCTCGAATTTAGCGCATGCGCTGTAAGGGACAGGGGCGAGTTGTATTGATCACCAGTTCCCCTCCCAAACAAAAAATAGGGTGACTGAGGGGACTACTTGCTATTGTTCCTAGTTTTAATATAATTTCAGTACATGTATTGTATGTGAAAGTTTCTAGGTTTTCATATTTTTTTAAATTTAAATCATACGGTGAACGATAGGAAGTAGTCCCCTCAATCACCTTTATTTTTTGTCGGTCTCCCTACCAATCATTCTGTATCTTGAAATACACGTACAGATTTCAGGTACAAATTTTGTAGTAAATTACCTGTATACTACAAAATTTGTACCATTCACTCATCTATATTATCTATACTTATAATAAATCTGTAGAAAGGTCAATTCTGTACATTAAATATATTTTCAAAATAACTATCAGGGGGTGATTAGTGATCGATACTGATGCCAAAAATGCAATCAGTAAAATTATTGTCTGTCTGTCTGTCTGTATGTTCCTTATAGAAACAAAAACTACTCGACGGATTTTAACGAAACTTGGTACAATTATTCTTCATACTCCTGGGCAGGTTATAGTATATTTTTCATCACGCTACAATCAATAGGAGCAGAGCAGTGAAGGGAAATGTTGGAAAACGGGAGAATTTATTCAACTTTTTAAACTTCCGTCGCGTGTGCAGCCTTAATGGTTAAAGACTCATTGATAAGCTTCGTCATCCACGCAAACGAAGTTGCAGGCACAGCTAGTTCTATATATTATATTAAAAATCTATAGCCACATGTCATGCAGTCGATTTTTATTCAATGAAAGAGGAGCGTCATTTAAGAATGGATCGATCGATTACGCTGCTCTTTTTGTTGAGTTTTGTTAGGACAAGGTGTATGAACGAAAATCGCCATCGGCGGATAAAAAATTCAGGGAAATCTCCGAAATTTATGAAAAAAGCGATAGATGTTTGTAGTTAACCTCAAATAATGTACGATGTATGTTTTAAGTTAGACCTCCACGCGCGAAAACTGTGAGGTTTAGGGAGTATGATCTATAAATATAATGAACAATTAACTTCACATTGTGGCTACATGCATTACTCATTAATATTATATCCGTATTAGACTCGCAAAATTTACGTAATTTATTGGGTATTTTGAAAGTATTAGCTAATTAATCGCGAGGTTCAATTTCAATTATAATAATTTGTGATTCATTAAAAATAATCAAATAAAACTTAACAAACAACAAAGGACACTACCATAGCAATTATACAAAATTATGGTCAAATTCTTAATTTTAACTATCTATAAACCGTAATATGAACTAATCCAGTCAATATAAATGATGAGGTGTTATAAAACTTAAAAAAAAAAACATTTCTTTTGCTTAATAAAAAAAAAGTATGGGCCTAAGTACTTTAAAGATTAGGTGTGTGGTTCATGACCTCACATCTTGGCAACAATATTACCAAGAAGTGATGGCACAAGAAACTTTTATTCACCAAATACTTGTTTATTTTGTTAACAAGAGAAAAGAAAAAAATCTTAGTTTCACTTCATACTTATTAATAGCAATAGTAATATGTATTTACTATAAGAAGGAGATTAAATTACTTAAAACAGTTGCAGCTGTTATACAAAGAAACACAATTAATATACATACTTTATGCCCACTGCTTACATTTTCTCAATTAAAAAGTTACTGGATTTTGTCTGTTGCCACACCCATGTGGGTTTTATTACTAAAAGTAGCCTTTGTCCTTTCTTTGGATCTAAGCTCACCTCATATCAAGTTTTATCAAAATTGGTTCAGTAGTTCTACCATGAAAGCATAACAAAAAGACAGAATTACTTTTGTACCTATATATATTATTTAACTATGGAATAATCGTTTTTCTACATCAACATAGAATTGTTTTGTTATTATTTTTTAATATTGCTAGCGGTTTCAGTTCTGAAGGCCATATTAAATCTAAGGAGGTTGTATATAATTGTAAAGTGAATAAAGATAACATTGCCATATAAAAAACCAATTTAAGTCATAGGTAAGCTTTATTAAAATCTATGGTTTTGTCAACCAAAAAGAGGCTGCAAATGCAAGGACTCATAATTAATAAACAATAATTAACATACTAAGCTGATGCAATAGATTAGATGAGAGCATGCAACAGGTTTGTAACATACATTAATTTTACCTATGTATGATGTATGTGTTTTATCTATGGTTGTATCTATCTAAGAAGATTTGTTAAACCACTCAAAGATTGCATCACTATTAATAGTAATAGTAATGTTTTATTTAATAGTACATTGACATTAAAATTAGCTAGTGGCTATTGACCGGATATCAATCAGAAACAATATAATAAAAGCAAAATGTTTTATTTCATATTCAATCACTAATATATATCACATTTGTAAATAACTGATTGTAAAACAAAACATTTAAATGACTGAAAATTATTTTAATATAAAGCTTTTAATTTAAAGAAAACTTCTTGAAAGTTCTACAGTTTAATATATAAATAAAAGCAGAAGGCTATGATATAACGAAGTGCATGAGAGAATTGACATATTTTAGTGCAATTTGAGTGCATTTGCAATAGTATTGTTAAATATTGATAGTTATAACTAAGTAAATATATAGGTAGGTGTTGTCTAATAAATTGTACATTTAATGTTAAGAATTGTTAGGTTAAGAAGTTATTGTTATATAAGTTATATTTGAAGTTAGTTTTGTTTTGATTTTGTGTCTTAGCTGTAAGTTAAATTTTATTCATCTTGTATGTGTATGGCTATGGAAACCACTATTGTATTGGATCACTCTGTAATGATAGTGTGTGTTTGTTTAATAATAAATAAATAAATAAATAAAAATAACAGTTCATTGGCATCATGTTTAACATGAGAATTACAACAATTAATCTTTACGTGTTTCATAGACATTAGATACGTGATTCTCAAGGCTATAGTTACGTGCTAAAAATACATAAGTAGAACCTAATAATTAAATAGGTTATAAGGTTATTTAATATTGTCTTACTTACCCAAATCGAACGCCTTGATCGTCGCTAAAGCCTGCCATTTATCCTGTTGTTTGCTTTCCATGTTGATTTTTTGTGATCACGAACCAAAATATTGCAGCCAAGTTTTAATTCTATAAAGTCCCAAAAGATCATTTTACTCAAGCCAAAGTCATTGCTTATACTGATATTACACACCACATTTAAATTAAATTCAACAACATTTTACGTAAATATTAGAGGATCACAATCACGCCAATTTATTTCAAACACCCACGATTTTTAGAACTAACTTTTATCTTTTTTTTTCTATACAAGGAAGACGTCATTAAGACATTGGAATGACACTGTCAAAGTCATGCATGTCGTCGTTTGAGAAGTTATGCAAAGGGTCATAGTAATTACTCTAAGCAAAGGGTACAAAATCGAATAAAATGATTATTTCATTTCAATAATTAATTTCTGTTTTATATAATTTACCATTTTGTACCAAATTATATATTAATTTATTATATAATTATTAATATTTTATATTAATTCTCACTTTTTCTCAAGTGGCTAAGTTACGTCCAAACATTTTTATTTTAAATTTTAAGTGGGGATCAGAAAATAAGTCATGAAAAATGTGGAGATTTAATCAACTACCAGTTAGAAACATACTAACACCTACCCAATTAACAACAATAGAAATGAATAATTTAATCTTTGGACTTAATGATTTACTATTTGGTAACACTGAAACAAACTTTACGATCTCTGTTTGACAGAAAAACAAACCAAATAATAAAATCCATGCATGTGCGACACTTTCAATAACTTGTAGAAGATATTGATTGAATCATTATGAATTTACTACCAAAGAGCCACAAAGAATTTAGCGAAAAGGATTATTGGAATAAATTCTTTAAAAAACGTGGGAATCAAGCATTCGAATGGTAGGTTATAATTTAAAACAGTCGTTTACAAACATCACAGTTCAGAGTTAATTATCTGATTTGATTGTTCTAATATGGCTAATATATAATAGAATACTCAATTTCCAGGTATGGAGAATATTTAGAACTGTGTGGACAGCTGCATAAGTACATAAAGCCTAGGGATTTCATACTAATACCGGGTTGTGGTAACTCGGGCTTAAGTGCAGACTTGTACGATGTCGGCTACGAACACATCACTAATATTGATGTTTCGGAAGTAGCAATTAAGCAAATGAAAGCTATAAACTCTCACAGAACAGGAATGAAATTTATTTGTATGGATGCATTAAATACAACTTTCTCTGATGATGAGTTTAATGTAGTTCTAGACAAGGGTACATTAGATGCTCTCATGCCGGACGATTCTGAGGAAACACAAAAATCCATAGACAAATACTTTAGTGAAATCAAAAGAGTATTGAAGCTTGGAGGTCGGTTTGTGTGTATAACTTTGCTACAGAGCCATATCCTTAGTAAATTCTTGGAAGCGTTTTGTGACAAATCCTGGATGTTCCGTGTCGTGAGATGTCACGAGGCTGAGGAGAAGAATGCGGAGAACACTGATGGACCTACATTGCCTGTATTTGTGGTTATCGCTACCAAGTTCAGAGCTATGCCAGAACAGGTAAGATAAATCACGATCACAACTTGCATGCTATTCAGCAACTTTTATCATCATGCTCTCTGGTCCAATCTCATTTAGGTTTGATATAAAACTTACCCAACATTTAAGCCAGACTAATTGGTAGCTTGGAAATTATGATTCTATTATATATTTATCAATAATATTCAGCACATAAAATATCGCAAAACATAATCAATTTAATAAAAGGTCAAAAATAAAAATGAGTACATACATACATTATCATTTCTGGCTGGAGGATATTAAATTTTCACCAATTTAGTCCAATTAAACAGTGAAGCCTCATGGAGGCTCATGAGGCTAACTAAACCAGTTCTCCTTAGGAAAAAAACATTATCATTTATGAATCTATCAGCCAGTGTTATCCCAGTAATATAATATGTTTTAATTTTCCAGATCTTAGAAGTGTGTATGGCTGGTGACAAGATGATAAGGCTTCAAACCCCTGAGGAGGTGAAGAGCTACGTGAAGTCTGCTCAGGATACGGCATTTGTTACCAATGGACTTGCCAAGACCAGTCTCGATGAAAATGAAGTAGGTATAAATAATGTTGGCATTTATGTAATAAATTATATGCACAGACTTTTAAGCGAAGCTTTAGGGTTGACAAAGATGTGCAAAATTGGTACAAAAAAGTATTTATTCTGTATATTGTCATGAACATAATTTATTCTATTAGAATAGAATATTCTTTATGTAAACCATTAGAATTACAATAATTATTCACGCATTTAACTCATATGTCGGCTCTCTCTTCATATCCTAGGCGATACCTATCTTCATTTAATTTATACAGCTGTTTGTATGTACCATTTTAGTATGTGATATCTCAAACTGTCTTGGTGTATTATGTACAGGTATCCCTAGATCTAATGCAGCCAGGAGACGACAATCCGCGATACACATTGTATGTAGTTGATCAGAAGCGTTCGCAGGCTATCAATAAATATGCCGTGTTTATTGTCCCGCAAGGCAGGTAAGTCATACAAATTTATTATATGATTTACTAGCTGTACCCGGCATGCGTTGCAATGCAATTTTTTCTACCTAGCACCTGCTTACTACCTACCTACTACCTACTTACTACCTGCCTACTACCTACCTACTACCTGCCTACTATCTACTACCTGCCTACTACCTGCCTACTACCTACCTACTACCTGCCTACTACCACTTAGGGGTATGAAAAATAGATAGTAGCCGATTCTCAGACCTACTGAATATGCATATAAAATTTCATGAAAATCGGTCAAGCCGTTTCGGAGGAGTATGGTAACTAACATTGTAACACGAGAATTTTTATAAAAGATAATAAAATAAACTTTTATAAATACTTTGATAACCCTACTAGAAGTTTAATAGTGTTTCACGAAGATGTCATGGCACATTGAATACTTACTAAACTTAAAAAAAGGTCGACACAACTTTATGTTGTTTCGCTAGAAAGCTCCAGTGAATCTAAAAGCCCAAAATGCTAATTACAAGAAAATAATCAAAAATAATTTATAAATTCATCCCTTTAACATTTACGGGATCATGGTCTTGAATAGACTGATGTAGGTTATTCTGAATGTATATAATAAATACTCGCGCAACATTCAGAAACTTATAAAACCGTCTTCAGCTTGGTGTCTGTTTACCTCATTAACTTGTCTCGGAGTCAGTGGCGTAACTACAGGGTGGCAGGACTGGCAAAATGCCACGGGCCCCCGACCCAAGAGGGCCCCGGCCCAAGAGGCCGCAAGCTCAGTTATTTTTTTCAAGTTTATACCTGAGTATTTTATTCAGTGGCATAGCGTGACTTGGTGGTGCCCCGCATACAAATTTGTTTTGTGGCCCTTATGAAGGGTAAAGAATTCTCACAAAAGAAAGAAAAAATTGCATAAAATTAAAAGAAATACTTATTTATCATAATTTTCTATTTGTCCCTTTTCAAAAAAAAATACAAGCAATTTAAATTAAATATGTAACACATATTTAATAGTTTGCCTTTTTTCGGCAAACTTCTTTATTGTATCATTTATAGCTGATGAGGACTTTAGTAGAGTTTTAGTTTTCTTAAGTTTCTGCCTCAATGGATAATAGTCACAGGTCTGGTGTTGTAGGTGTTCATGTCCCATTAAAGTTCAAAATTATATATTTTTTATCAGTTTTATTATTCTTATTTACATTTTGTAAATTTTGGTTTACGCACGATACGGCGGTAGCTATGCCCCTGATTTTATTTTCCATGAAAACGTTCTGCTTAAAATCAAGTAAAGTGAGTCAACTAAAGACCATAACACAATTTCAAATTTGGTTATGTATTTCAACACATCCTAAACGATCTTCATTATTTTAATCTTTGATTTTTCGTATTTGATTTAAAGAAATAAAGTAGGCACTTTGAAAGTAAAGTTGATTGTGAAAGTTAAATATTAAAATGTCTAGTTCCAGAAAATTGTGAGCGAGAAACGAAAGAGAAAGATTCACAACATAAGGAGGTTTTTTAATAAAAAAAAAGAAATATATTTCCCTCAAATTATACGCAACTACAATCAGTATATTATTATGGGTAGACTCGATTTGCTCGACTCATTCCTGGGAAAGTAAAGATGAGGACAAAGAAGTGGTATCTGGACTGTTTTACTATTTCCTCGATATAGCCCAAACATTTTTCTCTATTACTATCAGTTTTTTTTTTCAGTTTTCCTATACTTCCCGTGTTCTAGACCAAAAATAAGATCTGATATGATTAAAAAAAGAAATGTAATATAGGGATAAATCCATGGTCTTGAAAATAAATTTGTTATTCGTGTTGGAAAAATACTTTAGTAGTTAATTAAAATTTAACTAAGTAGGTACAACGTAAAAAATGTACTAATAGGGCCCCATCAAAAGAATTTGCCACGGGCCCCAGATGGTATAGTTACGCCACTGCTCGGAGTGAATATAAAACAGTAAAAACATAGGCTGCAACTGAGTGGTGTCAAAAATAGCGGCAATGCGTAAACAGCGACCTACGTGGGCGCTGTTTACGCTTTGCCGCAATATTTATCCAGAAAGAGGATCTCTATATACATAGGAGTTAATTGTTTGTCTGTAAAAATATAATATAAAATAATAATAATACCAGCCTGCAACGTCCCACTGCTGGGCACAGGCCTCTTTCCATCTAGAGAAGGCACGAGCATTGATCACCACGCTTGCTCATTTGCGGATAAAATTGTCCTAAAAAAAACGTAAAAAAAAAAAGAAATACAGCCGAATTGAGAACCCCCTCCTTTTTTTTTAAAGTCGGTTAACAAGGAATGTATGCAAGTTGACTGATGATTACTGATTTTCGAATGCTGTAGCTCAATGCTCCAACCACTTACTTTGTGACGTGCTGCGGGCTCGAATACCGCGTGGGTCTAATATTTGTGCGTCCCACAAATGTTTAGGTCTGGGTGTTCTCAATGTACAGTGACGTTCTTTATATGATATCCAATAGTAAAAAAAAATGTGGACATTGACGACGTGTTTATATCAAAGCATTATGTTTATTTTGCCCTCAGTAAACTTTAAATAACTTAGGTACTTCTATAATAATATGTGTATAGAGAAGCATATTATATCCCATAAATGCTCTGGCTCTTTAAGCAAACCTTACATGAAAACAAAAATGTAAAAATATATATTTTATAAGTGCATCCACGGACCGTAACTAGTATAATGACTAGCATTTATTGAGGTGCGCCTGGACGCACGTATACATTTATTATTATTGAAACCACTGGACGAACGGACGTGAAAATTGTGCATTTTTAAAACAAGATAATTTAAATTTTTGATTATTTTAAAAATTATAACTTACAAAGTTGTTTTCTTCCTAAGTGTTTAAAAATAATTGTATTTTAAAGCAAGACCTAAGGAAGTTGCAAATTTAATCGTAACAGTTAGGTGGGTATCATATTTTTTCACTATGTTTGATTCTATTTTTGGCAAATGTGATAAAACCAGTTTTAAGTTAGTTAACCAACTTCCAAAATGAAGAAGGATCTATATTCGACTGTGTTTTTTTTTCATAATACAATAAAGACAAAACAATTATAATCATAATTATCTGTTAACTTGAGTAAACAATATCTCTTGTGATGCAATGATTGAATATAATGTTAAACTAACTTCTGTAATTTGCTAAGTTTTTCGCGGTTATTGCTGTGAAAAAGTAACTGCGGATATACAAATAATTTGACGACCTCCCTGGTCGAGCCTACACACCGGTTTTCAAGGTGTCGCTTGCTCTGAGGTCCCGGTTTCGATCCCCGGACGGTACAATGTTTAAAATGACTTTTCTACATTATCTCGGGTCTGGGTGTTTGTGGTACCTTCGTTGACTCTGAATTCCATTACACAAGTGCTTTAGCTAGGTACTTACTTTGGGTTCAGAGCAATGTATGTGATGTTGTCCCTATTTATTTATTTAAATTAAATCATTGTACTTTTATTTTATTTTTTTGTGAACCACGATGAAAGAGACTGGCCTCCGCGACACAGGGAATCCTAGTGTGGAGACCAGTGATTTATCTGATTGATCTATGTATTTTTCTGAACAATAAAAGTTATTATTAAGTTATTATTATTATTAAATCTTTTGACAAAATAAAGTTGAGTTCTTAGCATTAATATCATTTTTAATTTGACTTACATTTTTAAATGAATAAGTAATCGCAAATATTTGTAACATGCCGTGGAACCCGAACTCCGTCGCTCTCAAACATCATTGAACGCGGAATGCAGATCAGTGTTCAAGTCCTTTATATAATTAACATGATTTACGTCTTGTCACAATAACAAGCTGCGAACTGATATATTTCATACTCGCGCTCCAGAATCTATTTGTGGATGTGTATGATGACACGACCGACATTATTTTAATATTGTTTTGTTTTAGGTAGCCCAGATCTAGTTACCTATGTTTAGGCAACGTATTTTAGAGACCAACTTGAAGCGATAAGATTTAATTAAAATATTTTCTTATATCCTGAAATGGGTGCTTCAGTTACAACAGCCAGTTTTCGCAGTTTTTAAGTTCTTGACTAGTGTCAAGAACTTAAAAACTGCGAAACTTAAAGACTTTCTTAAACTGTGCTGTGGTCGGCTTTCAATCTGACAGGATACATCAATATTTTTTTACTAGCTACCCCCAGCGATTTTGTCCGCGTGTTTATTTAATAAAATATTATATTATATTAGCAACTAGTCTACCAAACCTCACAATAAATTAAGAGAAACAATCAATATCCTAGTAAAGACCTAAAGTACTAACTTTAGGTCTTTACTAGGATATTGATTGTTATGATACTTCAATATTGATGTATCCTGTCAGATTGAAAGCCGACCACAGCACAGTTTAAGAAAGTATGGGATAATGAACAACTGTATGGCTGTTTTTGAACTGCTCCCACAATTCAATTAATGAATGAATACAATAGTATTTACCAGTGCACCTAATAAAATTTAATATAATTGTACGGGTGTTTGCAAAAAAATTGGCCGGCTTTCGATATTCGACGCAGTTAATAACAGGTTAAAATTGTCGGACACACCCACATTGTTTGCTGCACACGTTTAAATATAGAACTGTTGATCAACAAGTGCGCGCGAGTTGAAGAACTCGCTACCAAAATATTTGCTTCAAACGTTTTTGTAAACAATTGTAAAAAATGCGTTTTCTACTGTCTGTATATACACGAAATAATATATTTTCTCAGAAAATGTTTATTAGTGATACTGTCTGAAACAGATATATTGTAGGAATTGAGACATGGTAATAACAATATTTGTGCTTTCATTCCAACATAAAAAGGCTTTATTTATAGTTGACGATATTTCTTAAGTTATTATTATTATTATTTATTTAAAGCCTGAACTGTCTCACTGCAGGGCAAAGGCCTCCCTTCCTTCTTTCCACAGGTCTCTATTGTTTGCTATTTGTTGCCACTCCTTTTTGTATGCGTCTAGTTCATCCCTCCATCTCCGCCTGGGTCTTAAGTTATACCCAAGAACATACCTGTATATTGTATTTATACCTAAAAATATACCTAATAATCAACCTTATTTTGACCAAAAAGTAAATCCAATCATGCAATCCATCAGCAAGGATTAGGGATTAAAACACTTGGGGGGGGGGGGGGGGGGGGGCACAATTAGCGAAATGCGTATTCAGCTTCCATTCATGTCTACTACTCGTCATCTCAGCATTCACTCCTTACTTACTGCTTCCTAAGGGTGCGTCCACATCTGACGAACGAGCACTACACGAGCCGTTCGCAAACCGCTCGTGTAGTGCTCGTTCGTCAGATGTGGACGCACCCTAATAAACCACATTTATCAATAACCATATATTCTCCTATTCTAGAGAATCAGAGTGGTTGTTCGGCACGGCGGCGGGTCGGCGACAGCTGCAGGACTCTGCGCGGTTCGGGCGGCTGGTGGTGTGTGCGCTGCGCAGGGGACACACGTTCGCCTCCCTGGACGCCGTCAAGGACGAGCTCGCGCACGCCGCCAAGATGCTGGCGCCTTTAGGGTTTATCGGACAGGTGTGTGTACAGGTTCCGTACCTGAAAGTTGCCTGTGAAACCGTAGTTCTAGCCTCCGATATCCGTCTGTCCATCGACCATCGATGTCCTATCCTCGGCCCAAGAAATGGAACAGGTAGAGCTGAAATTTGAAGGAAATTCCGTCTTCCAAGTACTACAAAATGCTAGTTACAAGATTATTTTAGGTTGTCTCTCTATGGCATCATAGCACCTATTTTTTTTAATCGTAACTATATTTGTAAGATCCCAGCTAGGAACAAAAAGACATAAAAGTTAATTTAAATGTTTGAATATTACAGATATTTTAAAAAGAAAAGTTTTTTAATAAATTTAATGTGCGCTATGTACCCTGCTCTGTTTTCGATTAGTTATTTGGGGTCAGCGCAATTCGTATTTAGCTTTCATTCGTCTTATATATTTTATTTTATATAATTCCATTTCTGCCCGTAGATCCCGTTCCTGTCGCTCGGCAGCGACGTGGGTCGCCGGGTGAAGGTGTTCCAGGGCTCGTCACAGCAGTCGGGCAGCTTCGTGGTGGAGGACGTGGCGGTGGACGACAGCACGCATCGCCGCCTCGAGTTCCTCGACAACCAGTTCCTGGTGCAGTCTGAAGCTAAGCTGAAGACTAGTGAGTTTTTGACGCTTGCACAATTATTGGTATTTTAAATAAAATAAGGTACATCTCTTTTCGAAGTATATACCTACTACATCACTGGAGTGGGTTAGAGTTCTAGAAATCATTTCTTTATACTGGATGCTTATGATTAGTTTTCTTCTAACATATACACTCAGATTGATTAGTGTTATTAATTACCCTACTAACAAATTATTCTGATTATATTTGACGACCGATCGAGGAGCTCGTGGCTAAGTGTAAGCCGTACGGTTTGACCGATAATACAGGTTAAGCCGCGCTCGCCGCGGTTGGTCCGTGGATGGGTGACCATTTAAAACATACCGAGACCCCTTCGTGTTTCGGCAAGCACGTTAAACAGTAGGTCCCGGCTGTCATACATAGATCTTTGGCAGATGTTAAGTCAATTCTGACAACCAGTCTTACTTTGGGATACTGTGTTTCCCAGTTAAATGGGTTGTAAAGGTCAGATAGGCAGTCGCTCCATGTAAAATACGGTATTCAGCTGAATCCGGTAAGACTGGTAGCTGACCCCAACATAGTTGGGAAAAGGCTCAGGAGATGATGATGATTGATTTGACGACCGAATTAAAATAGACTGAAGTACAATTTTTAATGAACTATATATACTATTTCCCTCCACAGTCAAAAAGAAAAACAAAACAAAACTCGTGGTGGACTTCGGGCACATATCTCTGTACCACTCCTTCATGTGCGTCGGAGTGCATCTCTCTCGCTCTGCCCTCACGAACGTGGCCGTCCTGGGTCTTGGCGGTGGCAGCCTCTGCATGTTCCTGAGGAAGTGCTACGACGACCTCAAGGTCACGGCTGTGGATATAGACCCCGCCATGCTGGAGATCGCCAGGGACCACTTTGAACTGCAAACGGATGAGAACTTGGAAGTTCAGATTAAAGATGGACTGGATTTCTTGAAGGATGAGATTAAGAGTGGTGAGTGATTTATTAGTGTTAATATTTTTATATGTGCCTGCCTGTGTTAGTGCATATATGTATTAGCTAGACAGAATAGAATAAGTAGGATTATACAAAGTTGAATAAGAAACAGAATTATAATGGCTTCAAGTAGGAACTATATGAATAAAATTTCATTCGCTTTAGTTGATATGTATGTATAGTGGTTAGTTCAAAACAGAATAATTTATAAAAAAAATATACCTTGTATTTATATCAGACTGAATTTGGATTTTCCACTCTATTACTGATTGCATATAGTTACTATATGCAGTCAGTAATAGTGTACAAAGGTGGTGTCAGCTA
Source organism: Autographa pulchrina (assembly GCA_905475315.1). Taxonomy (NCBI): domain Eukaryota; kingdom Metazoa; phylum Arthropoda; class Insecta; order Lepidoptera; family Noctuidae; genus Autographa; species Autographa pulchrina. The sequence goes on along the minus strand of FR997765.1, from coordinate 13,512,135 downwards.
TGTTAAATAACTTTCTGTCTGACAAGTGTCAACATAATTTTTTAGGGTTCCGTACCCAAAGGGTAAAACGGGACCCTATTACTAAGACTCCGCTATCTGTCTGTCTGTCTCCAGGCTGTATCGCATAAACCGTGATAGCTAGAAAGCTGAAATTTTCACAAATGATGTATTTCCGTTGCCGCTATAACAACAAATACTAAAAACCACATAAAATGAATATTTTAGGGGGGCTCTCATACGACGGTGGTACGGAACCCTTCGTGCGCGAGTCCGACTCGCACTTGGCCAGTTTTTTGTACTTACGCATAGGAAGATTACTTACCTATCCTTACTTTTACATAACATGTTGTAACACTTTCCAGGCAAGCGCTACGAGGCGGTTCTATTCGACATGGACAGCAAGGACCCGAAGCTGGGGCTCTCGTGCCCGCCGAAGCAGTTCCTTGAAGACGACGTACTGGATGACGTGAAGAACGTACTTACTGATGATGGTAGGTGTTATGATGATAGGAAGTTTGGTAGTTAAACTGAGAGAGATGAAAATACTATTTCTACATTTTATTCATGTCATACAGTTAGTAGGAAATCCCGGGATGTTCCGAAAGATTCGTTTTTTTTTCCACCTTTTTACATTGTTAAGATGTGACATAAAAGTGAATAGATAGATACTTTAGCTGATAGATATTTAATGAAATATAGAGCGCGACGATACCTTTCACGTATGGGACACCCCTGGCGGTCGATTTACCTTTTTTTTTCTACTGTTTTATCTTGTGAATGGCGCTATGAACTGTTGATGACCAATGCTGAAAATAAGAAAAGGCTTACGTGTCAGCAAACAGAAGTTCCGAAGTGAAATCATTACTCATTTCGAATACGGGCGGGCTTGACGGGCCTGTTGGTCTAGTGGTTAGTGACCCTGACTGCTATACCGGAGGTCGTGGGTTCGATTCCCACCCAGGACAAATGTTTGTGTGATGAGCACGATCATTTGTTCTGGTTGTCTGGGTGTAATTTATCTATAATATGTACGTATTTAGAAATATATAAGTATGTTTATCAGTTGCCTGGTTACCATAACACAAGCTCTGCTTAGCTTGGGATCAGATAACCGCGTGTGAGTTGTCCCGGAATATTATTATTATTATATATTAAACACGTCGACTCAAAAACCGACCATTCACGTTTCAGGTCACTTCATCCTCAACTTGGTCTGCCGCGACACGGACCTCCAGCAATCAATAATGGAGACCCTTAAAAAGCACTTCAAACACTTAACCACAGTGAAACTATACGAAGAGGTCAACGAGATAGTGTTGGCAACGAACAGCGAAAGTCCATACACCTCGGACGCCTTCGACCAGGCGATTAGGGAGCTCAACACTGCGGCCCGGCAGAAGAAACTTGTTAATGTTAGATGTGTAGACTTGAAGGATTTCCTGCAATCTGTTACTATTGTTTCGTAATTAACGGTTAATAAATCGACTTTTCAGGTTTTCGTCAGGGTTTTTGTTTGTAGATTTCTTCATATATTTGATAATTGTAAACAGTTCATTATAACTTTTCAATTCAATAGTGTAAATCGAAGGAGGTCTCGAAACCAAAATATAATTGATTTGACTTTGAGGTGCGTACAGACTATATAACATAACATGTTATACAAATTACGATATAACATGTTTCAGATAACGTGGATACTGAATGTTATAAAACATTTTATTCTTGGGTACAATATTCTGTTATGTTGCAATGTTGAATAACAAGGTTACATAATGTGGACGTGTTCTAAAACACAAGTTATGTTATATGTTACATAGTCTGTACGCACCTTTAGGGTTCATACGCACTATGCGGTTACCCGCAATGCGGCTAGCCGTCCGGCTGACCGCAAGCACAATTATGTACGTAATATTCATTTCTATGCGCACTGCGATGCGGCTACCCGCAGCGGCTAGCCTAATTGTGCTTGCGGTCAGCCGGACGGCTAGCCGCATTGCGGGTAACCGCATAGTGCGTATGAACGCTTATTCTTCCGTATATTCAACAAAGTAAGACTTCTGTTTATTCTCGTGTAGGTTTTTGATTAACTTGCATAGTGCTCAGATATATTTGCAAAAAATTATATTATTAATATTTATTGTAGGTATACTATAATGATTCTATTGTTGACCGCATTCGTCGTTTAGATTTTAATGCCATAAATGTATATTTTTAACTACTTTTGTTAATCGATATTGAAATTCAATTCTTGTAATTTTAATATTTACAAGAATTATTTTTAGATAGGTAGTCTTCTAGGGCACTAGGCTATTTTTTACCTTATCGATTAATTATATAATAATATTATCACTCATGACGTTAGCAATGTTTACTATTATGTTAAGAATTACTGTTATTGTTTTGTAAATATGATTATGTTGTTTTTATATGTAATTAGAACTATTTTTTTTTCACTCAGTATTTCAGACCCATGTTATTCACTTTCTTACATAGATCACGATATCATAGTTTAAGAAACTATTTCAAGGAAATCAATAGTGTAGCCATAGATATTTTTCAAATATCATTCATCTATTTGAACTGTAACTATCTTGTATATTTTACTGTGATAATATCTAAGCATTCTGTCAAATAAAACTACAGAATAAAATTAATGCATTTAATGCCGTTTCTTTGTTTACCGATCGCTCCCCACTCGAGACTAGCACTCGTCTTTCCAATTTCACATTATTGTCGCCATTCAACATTACATTCACAAGCAAACATTATCGCATAAAATTAAAATTTAACACGCTAACAATTAGGCTCCCTAATTTATCACAATTGGCACCTATGAGGTCTACTAACAACAAATATACAATAATTTAAACATTAATATTCGCAATGAAATAAATTACAATAGCGACACGCTTAATACTTTAAGCGGAATACACGACACTGTTAAATTACAAATATGTCCCTCAAAACACCTTCTTCAATATGTTCTTGAGACTCTTCTTCTTCTTGCCCTGCGTGTGGTCGTGTTCGGGCTGTCCGTTCTGCGAGATCTCGGTGGAGTCGGACCAGAGGCTGCCGGTGGGCGACTCGGACGCGGCCTTGTCGCGCGCGTCGGGCGCCGGCGAGCTGCGGCTGCTCTGCCGGCTCAGCGTGCGCAGGAACGCCGGCGACGACAGCCGCCGCGTCTTCATCGTCTTCGTCTTCAGGTTGTTGAAGAACGACCCGTTTGTTTTAGGGAAGTCCCGCTTGGGCGGGCTGGCCGACTCGCTCTCGATGAACTCCTTGGGCTCGGTGACCGGCGCGAAGTATTCCTCCTCGTCCAGCGGGATGGGGTTATCCTGCAGCTTGCCGATGCTGTCCTGCCGCGTCCACTCCTTGGGCTCCGTCTCCCCCGCTCTGTGTATTATGGAGGTCTTTCTTCTTCTATTCTTGCGCGCGACCTGCCACTCGCCCTCGTCTTCTTCTCGACTCACCTCGTCGGTGGACTGGCGAGCTATCTGCAATGCCTCCTCGCTCGGGCGTCGCTTCTTAGCCGAAGGTGTCTCGTGTCCGCTGACGCCTTCGACGGATCTTCTTCTAAACTTATCTTGTTTCTTTTTGGTCTTTTTAATGACTGGTACAATTAAGGGTTCAGGTTTCCGTCTCCTGGAGAGGAAATAGAAAGCTATGGCGAAGATGATGGCCTGGAACACGACGAATTTGAAGAAGTTGATGTTCCCGAACCAGCTGTCGCGTTCGTCCATGAGCAGGTGCGTAGCGGCGGCCAGGCGCGCCAGCTGCTCCTGCAGGCTCGCCATTTGCTCGAGGTACTTCTGCTCCCGCTCGTTGCTCTTGCGTCGCTCCTCACTCATCTGCTGCACAGTTTTCTCGAAAGTCTTTTGCATTTCTTCTACCTGTTTCTTGTAACGCCTGCTCAGCTCCTCCAGATATTGTCCCGAAAGAGACATGTTGCGTTCCAGCGTCTGAAATTGAAAGCAGACAAAAATATTAGAACCAGTTTATTATAAATTCTTGTAACTGGATACAAACAGTCTATTCAATTCAAGATGTAAGACAATCCTGGCCAATTTACTAGTAGTCATCACAAACAATTCTATCAACTAGTTTATGTAAGCAACAAATAGTTGAGTGCGTATACACTTGCGGTTCTACTGATAAAACATGATAGTGGCGCCAAATTGAATGAAGTTAGGGGTGAAAGGTTATTATTATCTTTGTAATAATAATAATTTAATTTGAGTAATTATTTAACTAACGTTTGGTTTCCTTCAAAAGGCATCAAACCCTATTTAGATGTTTTAAATTTTAATAGAACTAAACTATTAGATATGTATGTAAGAAAGTGTGTTACTCACCTTAACTCTATTAGATAGCCTCAAAAACACAGATTCCTTCTGCAGCGTCGCCTGACCTTGGTTTTGGTTCGGTAACGGCGGCAGGCCGGCGGGCGTGGGGTCCACCGCCATCTGGTCGATGTCCGATATAAAGTTATCATTGTCTATGATAATCGGATCAGTAACTTCCTCTGTACCAATTTCTTTAGGCTTCTCCGTCGTTACTTCAATTTTACCATTTTTTATTTCAGTCTTTTGGACATTTTCTTTGTTTTCCTCTGTTGTAGTCTCTACTTTTTCAATTTCTGTAGTAACTTCTAACGTTTCTTGTGTAGGTTTCTCTTCAACCGACGGAGTTTCCTCGACCTTTTCATCAACGGACTCATTTTGCTCTTTTGGCAACTCAACAGGGACGGTGGTCCCTTCAGTCACAGATTCCGCTGGTAGTCTCTCTTCTGATTGCGCTGTTTCATTTCCTTTATCATCTTCGGAAGCTGTGTTCTTGTCTGGAACTAGCTTTATCTCCTGTTCTGAACTCGTTTCACTATTTACAGTTTGCGGCGACTCATCAACAGTTACATTCATGGTAACATTCAATTCAGTTTCAAAACTCGTATTTAAAACAACTTTTTTTTCTTTAATAGCTAAGATATTACAGAGGGCGGCTAAATATTTACGAGGGAACAAAGCATTCATATAAGCGACACGTTCACCACTAAACTCTATTGTCTTTGTACTTTTAAAATCTAGTCCGTACTGTTGGCAGATGCCTGTACACTTCAAAGTCTCGCGGAGGAACACCTGGCGCACTAAACTCACTAACTTGTCCGAGCTACAGCTAATCAGTTCGTACACCTCATTGTAAAGCGTTTCACTGCAATTATCACACACGATTATATGGCTGGGCGAACAACACCGTTTGTACGTTTTGTCTGTTGACGTATCGTTGTGTTCAGATGATACGTTTTTAGGAACTTCAGTTTTCACCAGCGCTTGTGCCGCCTTCTTCATGATCGACATAACTGCATCTCTCGCGGAACCAAACAGGTTCTTCGAGGGCTCAGTCTCGGCAGCGGGGATGTCTGGTACGTCGATTATTTCATCATCCTCATCCTCGTCAATATGGGCGGGATGCTGCGAGTTCTCCTTCTCCAGAACTTCAAATTCTGACGTGCCGTACACTTTGAATAGGGATATCGGGCAGTAGTGCTCCGATCCGTGATGTGACAGCATCTCAACTTTGATAAATTTTCCAAATAAATGCGGAAACAAATCGAAGCTCTGCACGTCTCTCATTTCTTGCGCCGCAAACTGTCCGACGCTGGCCCAGTCCCGCGTCGGGAACCGGTCGCTGAAATACACGGCGATGTCTTTGGGGGTGGAGGAGAACAGCTCGAAGTTGGCTATCTCTATCTTCTGCGCCTGCACGGCCTCGCAGAGCTCCACCACGAACCAAATGCGGCTGTTGCACGTGTTGAGCATGTACTCGTCCCTGTTGGGCGACAGGATCGAGCTGGCCGAGCCCGCCTCGGGGTTCACGGCGACCACCTTGGCGCCGCACGCCAGCGAAGCGTAATTCTTCGACCGTAATTTAGTGCTTTTACTACTAAAATTCGTATTACTATGACTAGGTTGACTCGAGTGGTTTAGTACTGTGTCTTTTTTCTCGGCTTCGGCCAGCTGTTTCTGTGCCCACTCCGAGAAGGAGGGTATGTCCTCCTGGGGCGTTTCTGGTTTGACTGGAATGTTTTCTGTTTCTTGTTCTTTCGGTTCTTCGATCTGAGATTCTGTAGTGGTGTCAACTTCCACTGTAGGTGTTTGAAATGCTTCCTCTACCTGTCTGGTCTCGTGCATGGGCTTGGCTTTGACGACGAGCCGTGGTTCAGTGCTTTCAGTCTCCACGTCTTCCGCTGGTTTATCTGCGACATCTTCAACGTTGTCGCCGTCAATGATGGAGAATATTTTGGTGTCGTTGTGTTCTTCCGAATCGTTGACGAACAATAGTTCGTCTGGATGCCTCAATTCCAATTTGGCGTTGTCTGCTAGCGATATGAGCACTGGAGGCTGTCCGGTGTCAGGTAACCTGGAATAGACGAGAAAACAACACATTAGAAACTTTATACATAATGTATCGTGAGCATATTCTGATATGTTGCATTTAAACATTCAATTTATAGGCACAATAACAAAAACAACCGATTACATAATAAACTCTTCTCTTGTTTCATTAACAAGCAATTAATATTCACAACCGCATCGTGAATATTGAACAGAGAAAATAACGAGAGTGCAGTGCAGCAGTGGAGCGAAAACATTGAACTTCCATTTATGACAACGCGAACAGTGGAAATGTAAAAGGAAAATGAACCTTTATGATTTCCTTATAGACATAACATGTAATTTCTAAAGATTTTTGTTAGACATTCTCCTAGCCTTTAAGCTTACATAAGTTAGTCGATAAAAATTCAGCCACATTCCTCGGTACATGCGGTGTGACCGCGCCCATGCAGCGCTCGCCGCGAGTCGCTCCACAATAGACAGGCAGTCTTGTCAAGATTTCTGATTTATATTTATTGTGCCCATTGAGCCAATTGAAACAATCAGTATGGTCGACGGAAGTATCGCAGAGTTGTATGTTAATGAATTGTATGCGAGATCGATGAACTAGTAAAGTTTTATTACTTGGTTACATCATTGAAGATGATATAGGTAATTTATTTTAATTAATTTTGATGGAAAATGTTTAATTAAGCTACAACTAAGCTAGCAAGAAGAAGTTACACTGCTGAATATGGTTATCTAAATTTTATCCGGTTTCCTTTTTTTGCAACCTTTTTTCTTGTAGATGGAGGATTAATTAAAATGTCACAAAAAATATATTTGATTTAGGAAGAACTAAATAGGTATGTATGGGTATTATAATCATACCGTAAAAAATTCTTAATATCTAAAATAAGATTAAAATTTTTGAAAACACCCAAATAGTTTGCTGCATTTAGATCCACAATTCGGCACACGCTCATACGTTGACGAAACCTATAATATGATACTCCACCGCAGAGCTCAGGTTCGTTATATTCGACGGCTAAAATCAACAAGCCGTCTGTGACTCGCGAAACTTAATATCTGTTGTCATTTCCACGTCAATAACATATCAATTTTTACAAACACATAAAAAAATATAATAAATGTGTTATGAATAAATTATAAATAAACATTGTTATTAATTATGGCCACGTGTGACAAGCCAGAAAGAAATAATAGGTACCTAAATGTCTCGATTGCAATATAGTATTGAGAAGATATATTTTATGGGTCTACGTGAAGAAATGAAGAACATTTGATCAATGATTCATACATAATGCAAAATCTCAAACTATATATCAAAATCGGTCAAGGTTTGAGTGCATAAGAACGTAAATACAACTCCCAATTTAGTTTTTCTAGACTATGTAACCGTTTTGATAACCTTTGACTGATATACTATACTATTGACGTATGGGTAAAAATTACATAATTATTATGCAAAGAAACTGATAAGTAGTGGAAAGATCATACCGTGGAATTTACTTTGATTTCTCGGTCTAGTAGAAAGTAAAAATCTTAGATTATTATTCATCAGCCACAGTAACTCATAAAGCGTTTATTTAAAAATACTATTATTAATCAATGCATAATACTAAAGATTTTAAAATATTATTTTCCTCTCTTACTCTTAAAAGTACCTAAATACTAGTATCCCAATACTCAATTTAAAGTAATAAAGCTTAGGACTTCTTTTACCCGGGGAAATCCTCATGGACTTCCTCCACCCTGGGGAAGGCGGAGGGGTATGCCGGACTCTTACCGGCTAAAACCACCGGAGTGCTTCATCCTACCCTTATGCTGGAGACCAGGCGGGAAAGCTATGCAAACTATCCTATCTACACTAAAATTCTTCAAGTTACCGCGCGGAGTAATAATTGAAATGGGCATTTTATACATCGAAAGTTAGATTGACAGTTAGAATATCAATCAATCGCAATCGATCATAGAATTTCTGAAGCAATTGAATGAATCTTTTGAGTCTAGCGAACCGTATCTATTAAGATTGATAAACTGACTAGCTTTAAACCTAGTTTCATATATTAAACTTGAAAGTGACTCTGTCCGGGATATTTTCAAAGGGTTTTGTCAATTTCCGATGTCTATAGTTTAACTAAACAGTCTATGTAGGTTCGAAATTGCTTAACCTTTTGGACTCCACAAAACATCAAAAGACCTCGTGGCCGGCCCAGAAGGAGATGGCGGGACGAACTTGACTCCTTTTCAGCATTATGGACAAAAATAGCTAAAGACCGGGAGAATTGGAAGAAAGAAAGGGAGGCCTTTGCCCTGCAGTGGGACGATAATGGCTGAAAATAACAAATAAAATAATAATAAATCATTTGTACTCGAAATGTGTATAGGGCTCGCTTTTCGGGAACCTAACTTCTGCCTAGTTAAAAAACACCTCTGGAAACTTTCAAGGCTTTCAACGAAATATTCTCTAAAGAAACCTTAATTAAATAGTTAACGTTCGACAGTATTACGCTTTACGACAAGTCTAACTACTAGTTTCACACACATTCATTAATATTGTTACTTATAAAGACATTTTCACTCGACAACGGTGAGAGAATTTCCCTTCCAATTTGCAGCGTCATTAACAGCTGACCGACAGATCGTATCGTTTACCGCGCATTTTCATCCATCATGGCGGATAGACGAGGTAATTTTCTACCTAGCCTTCAGACCAAGGTTGACCTTGAACAGAAAACTATTACAGAGAGGTCGGGGTATTGTTTTGTACAGTCACGTGGAAAATGATTTACATTTTAAGGTAAAATGAAGTTATTTGAAAACGAGTTTCTTTTTATGAGAAAATTGAAACAATGTGAGTGTAATAGATACAAACATTTAAATAATAATAAATACAAAACTCTACACGAACGACTACTTTTTTATTTATTTATTTTTGTATAATGATCATAGAAAAGTACTGACTTACTATACTAAACGTTTATCAAAATGTCTATACAAAAACAAAATCCCAATGAGTTTCGTCTTTCTTCCATTATTCAAGTGCTATCTAGGCCAGGCAGAGGCAGGCCTTCCATTACTTGCGGTTTTCAGCTTAGACCCACGCCCACACCCCAACTTTTCAGACACTTATTATCTGATGAAACTACTTGGCCTCACCTTTGAAATTGCAAGTTTCCTTTACCAGTTTTTAAACTGTCCCGTGTTAGTTGTTCTATCGTTGCAGGAAACAGAACTTTGTTATTTATCAAGCAGTATCTACTGTTAGTTCAATGCTTACGTGTAAAATATCTTGGTGAGTCCTTGGTGGCCACCGTAGGACAGCAGTTGGCATATAAGCAGGGCCGCCAGCAACGCCCGCGCCGGCGACATCCTGTAACCGCCGCCGGCGCATTGGCGACGCGCCGATACACCTATCACGACACGACACGACACCGCACCACCGACGCGACTCGCACGTGCGACGCGATTATATCACACACCGAAAGTCGCACCAATATCAATACTGCGACTAATCGCGGTAACTGTCAGTTGGTTTTAGTCACTTTGATTCACTTGTTTGTATGGTAGTACACTGTCGGCTGGCCGCTGAATGAGTTGTATTCGATGGTAAGACCTAGTGGAGGAATTCGTGAATGTATTACGGATGTTTGCAAAACAGGGACTGTGAGAAACTTAGTAGACAATAGGTTTGTGTCAGTTTGTCGGGTTTAGTGCTGTCATTGTTGTGGAGTAAATCGGAAATGTTGCAGGATATGTGCAATATCCAACCAATTTCAAGGGCTAAATAAGAGATGTCTTCTATCTTTCAATTAAGTATTCACCCTAATTATAATACATAAAGTGGTAATGATACTTTCATGAACAGAAACGCTCGTTTTACGAACAATTTAGATAAATAAGTAACTTAACGGACTTACTAAAGACAAACACCTCCTACAAAGATACGCTTATTTTGCCATTTTTTAATTCCTTAATGCTTCATGCAGATGTCATTTAATATGAATATACTGATACTTCTATACAATAACGCTTCCTTTGTTACAAAGCACAAATTACGTTTTTAGAATCAATCATCTTACTTTGTGATAGCACACATTTTTTCCAATTTTATATTTATCCTCACAACATTCATAAGGAACAAAATATATGGTAGTCTCCTAATTTCAAATCATACTTGGCTGAAGTGTTATAAATGCTAAGTAAATAATTTCAATTGTCTATAAGACTGACAATGGGCGAAACTGGCATAAAATGCTTACTAAAATTTTCGGGAAGTTTATAAACCCCTAAAATAATTCGGAACAAAGCTAAATTGATCTGGACACCTATCAAAACATCTAATATATTAGACAATGAGCTCAATGTCTATTTCAAAGTTAGTTAAACAAGTATTCAATGAGGAAGAGTTATTACTACTATAGATAGAGACTTATGTTATTACAATGTACGGACAATTTGTAACACTAGTAGGTACAATAAAATAGGATATTTATTCAGTAGACAGGACAATTCGGAAATTGTGTTGGGAAATGTCTGGCTCTTAAAACGAAGAAATAAATAATAAATAAATAAATGCGGACAACATCACATATATTGCTCTGAACCCAAAGTAAGTAGCTATAAAGCACTTGTGTTATGGAATTCAGAAACAACGAAGGTACCACAAACACCCAGACCCGAGACAATGTAGAAAAGTGAGTTTCTGCATTGACCCGTCCGGGGATCGAACCCGGGACCTCAGAGCTAGCGACACCTTGAAAACCGGTGCGTACGCCACTCAACCACGGAGGTCGTCCAAGAAAAATAATACAAAATACTCCCAAACTCCCCTTCCAAAATCAAACCTATCTTTGTCTGTGACTGGGACTGTCATGTTGGGATCTCGAAAATTGCTTAGTAAAAGAAAGTATGTCAATAAGTTTAACTTGATGCTTTTTGAGTTTTATTTCAGTGAATTCGCGCAGAATATCTAAAAGCGAAAGGCACGCAAAAAAAGCTCAAAACAAATTCACTAGCTTCAATAGTTAGGTATTATAGGAAGGCTCCCCCCCCCGAGCCTTTTCCCAACTATGTTGGGGTCGGCTACCAGTCTTACCGGATTCAGCTGAATACCGTATTTTACATGGAGCGACTGCCTATCTGACCTCCACAACCCATTTTACTGGGAAACACAGTATCCCATAGTAAGACTGGTTGTCAGAATTGACTTAACGACTGCCAAAGATCTATGTATGACAGCCGGGACCTACTGTTTAACGTGCTTTCCGAAACACGGAGGGGTCTCGGTATGTTATAAATGGTCACCCATCCACGGACCAACCGCGGCGAGCGCGGCTTAACCTGTATTATCGGTCAAACCGTACGGCTTACACTTAGCCACGAGCCCCTCTTGAGGTATTATAGGAAGGCTGATAACTAAAAATCATTAGCTTTTTCTATTTTTTTGTGATAGTTAGGCGTCCGAGAACTCATGAAGAGCTATACGTTAGACAAAGAAACCACACTTAAAAAACTTACTGGCACCTAACACAGCTTCCCTATAAAACCGACTCTCCAACTATACTTATAAAACAAACAAACAATTCGCAAATCCGACATCCGTATCGTAAAGGGCGACGACTGACAGTCGACACACATTAGCGGCCACGTGGAGAACACAACAATAAGATCGAATACATTGCAGCGTATCAAATGACGGAGCCACACGCGTGGGAAACTTACGTAACTAGACTAGTGATGCGCAAAGACGTTGTTATTGTATCGGTTTTAGCAAAAAAAATACACATTGTTCATTTTTTTGTTCAATTGTAATATTAATTAATTGTTGTTATTATGGACTAATGTTTGTCATGACAATTATAGAGTTGGAAAAAAGTGGTGTGCTACATTTAGGAAAGGTAATAATGATTTACAAATTGGATAAACCATCTACTTGCCTTTAATAAGCCAATGAGGGCAAACTATGAAATTGTAATACTTTATTTTTTTTATTTATAACAGTAGTGACAAATTCAGGCGTTAGAACTTTTAGATGATTCCAAATTATTACCAAAGTATCTATGCAGCCTGATTGTACCTTTTATGTCGGTATCAAGTAGTAAGACTGTCGTAAAGTCTCGTACATCACATTTTCTATGTTTAATTTATGATAAGAAATCAGTATTGTCAGTTAGTAAATCAAAGCTTATCATTACAACTTCTCTTAATGACATGATTATACATCTACATAGCTACATGTTAAGTGTTACACAAGATGAATGTAATGGAATACATGCTAATATTATTTAATATGCGACGGACAGTCGGACGTATTTAAATGAATCACTATTACGCTAACTAAGCTTGTTTACAAATGCATGTGATTAAGATTTCCCTATAAAGTGACGCTAGAGATGCAAAGGAATGCATTTTGTAGGTATATTGTTGCATGTATCAATTTACTATGAAGTTCAATGATTAATTGGTGTTTCCCGACCTATCGCGTAACTAAACAGTGATAAAAAAAGTAATTACGCTTATTATGCACAACAATAAGTAGGTAAAAGAATATGCCTATATTCGTCAATATCACAGTAAATAAGTTCGAAAATTTAATTTACGAGATACGTATCGATATAAATCATAACACCTCTAGCAGCGCGTAACGCAGCACTATTATTTATCGGGTAATAAATCGATAGTTATCCAACATTGTTTTAGTTATCGATACAGTTAATTAATTGCTAATCAGGACAACTTGTATAGTTTAACTAAAGCATATTTCTAGTTAGTCTGGCAAGTTTAAAACTCTTGTCTAAAGATACGTAAATAATTATATTTATTATAACTTCTCGACCAGATACTTAAGTTGATATTTACAGAGCAACCAATGCAGTTATATTCTAAAGTCCGGTGAAGCAGTCAAAGCCTGCGCTCAGGCTAACTGCAAAGACCTCTACCAAAAAAAAAAAAGCAGTTATATTCACTATTTATATGTTTTAGCCAGCTTCTAGTCAAAACAAAGAAAAATATGAATCTATAAGACACTCGGCAATAAGAGTAAAACAAACGCAGTCTGCCAATGAATTATAGGCTTGAAGTATTTGTATTTTACCAGCATACTAATATTGTACTGTCATGTCTGTCATACTATGATCTTTGGCAGTCGTTAAGTCAATTCTGACAACCAGTCTTACTATGGGATACTGTGCTTCCCAGTAAAATGGGTTGTGGAGGTCAGATAGGCAGTCGCTCCATGTAAAATACGGTATTCAGCTGAATCCGGTAAGACTGGTAGCCGACCCCAACATAGTTGGGAAAAGGCTCTGGAGATGATGACCAGCAAACTAATATTATGCAATGTTCTCAATCCTCACGTAATTAGAATAGCTATAATTATTTACGTTACGACTATTAAACGTGCCTTCAATATATAAACATAGTAACGTGTCATGACGTTAGGCATTTTTACTACGATAATGTAAATCTTTTATCAACATATAACTCCCGGCAAATAACTTGGCAAGAGTCGTTAGATGCGCAGAAATCGTTTTTTAGGTCTATTTGGTGGTCAAGCGGGACGCGGGGTATGCGGTAGCGCTGATCCGAGCGCGCGATTGGTGCGTTAGTCGACCGAGTCGCCGATCCGAGCGCGCGATTGGTGCGTTCGTCGACCGAGTCGATTAGAGATTGGTGAGTTAGTCGAATATGCGCGGGTTTACCCCCACTACGTCAAAATCTTGCCAAGTTATTTGCCGCGAGTTATACAATGTTTGAGAAAGTGATATAAATGTATAAGGAAATGTTAATAACATTAATTCTATATTTGTCTGTAATTACTATCATATAATCACTGTAATATTTACTGATGTTATCTTAACTTATATGCTAATATACGCGATATAAATTACGCGAAATTTTAATTAAGATTTTATAATGTAAACGAAAACCAATGTTTTGTAGAATTAAATTTAACTTGTACAAACAAACTCAGCATAAATATATCAGCGTCTCGACTGAACTGCGTAAAATATTCATGATTATTTATTACGTAAGATATACTAGACATTCTGCATGAAACCTCGTACAAATACACATCGGATATTTATCTGAAAACGTACCACTTCACATTTAGGCAACGACCACTTTCCACAAGTATTCAACAATGTAAAATTATGATTAAACCTTTACTCCCTTTTAAAGGTGTCGCAAACTTTAACCAGTAATTAACGATAGACAAAACGCCTTAAAATATACTTAAGTACCTATTCAATTAACTAATGGTTACACAAAACTTGTTTGAGTAACCCTACACCTAATATCTCAGCAAGAGAACCGACAGTTTGAAAGCGCTACATCAACTAATCGGGTATTTATCCGAAAGCTTGCCACCTAAATTCATATAATGACCGAACGCGGTGGACAGCTCCCACCACTATCCAGTACCTAACTAAGCGAATTCTTATCAGAGCTCGAGGGCAATAAACCAATTAAATAAAGCTCGGCTACAATGTCTCTCGCAGTCTAATAACCACAGTTATCTGTTACTATGAAATATCGAGTGTATTTGCATATCGTTATACAATGACGCAGATTTTGTAAACTGATCGTGGAAAGGAATTCTGTTCGAACGTAGTTTTGACGCAATTAAATTAGAATTTATTGTAACAGCTAGATAATGTTATTTTACGAGAATTTGTTAATGTGATAACCTCAGAGCTAATAGGTACTTCGCAGGAGTTACAACAACGGTACTGGTCATGCTGTGCTCTATAGTATTAATTTCATATAGAACTTTTTTCTTTAGGAAAATCCAGTATGATTAAGCTTAGGGTTGCAGGGGGAATTTTCCCTTAGTATACCTTATGATAACTATCTATAAAACACGCGATTTCCCGACTTTAGTAGGGGTAACAGCACCAGAAAAAACAGTTGACTATAATTGGAAAAAGAAGTGAAATGTCGATGGGTCGAATACTTATTTCACTAACAAGCGAATAAAAACTATAGTTATTAATCAAGCTTGTCTCGTCTTGTCCAAATAATTCTTAAAACACACCGTATGCTTACGTAACCTGGACGGTACTTTATTAAGAAAAATAGGGCAGGTTTTTTGGGCGCTCTTGATCCCACATCTAGTGCGTCGTCAGAGGAAATTGGGTCATTCCGAGGTTTTTAGGTGACGACGAGAGACCACGCATACTCAGCTTTTCTAGAATTTTCATTTTAAATTGGGGCACAAACCTTATACCAAAAATAAGTTAAATCAAACATTTGTTAGTCTGAAGTTCATTAAAGGACACATTTGTCTGATAAATGAGTTATATAAAACATCTTTATTCATACATATACAATGGTAACATTCCGAACATTATGTAATTTTTATTATACCTACGTCAAAATAAATTACCAGAACGAAATGTAATAGAAAGAATGATAGCAACGCTGTCCTTCAAAGAGGTCAAGTGCGCGTACGCGGCACGCACGTATGAATGTTGCAATAATAAGTATATTATACGACGATATAAGGATTATACTACGTGGTAATAGTAAATATGTGGATTTATTTACAATAAAAAATAAGACTATTTAAATGACGTCCAATCTCATATGAAAAGTACTAGTTATTATCTGGAGGAATCTGATCTCGCTTTTCATTGCTTCTTATTATAATTTGTGGCTACAGACATAATAATAATGGTAATTAAAAGATAGCGAACGAAAATGTATTTTAATAAGAAACAAAAAACAAATTCATTCACTCGGTCCATTAAACTTGGATCACCACTTTTAGCATCCAGTCAAAAAAATTTTTTTTTTTCAATCCCGATGTAACCACGTAAATTACGGAAAAATATCCATTGATAAAACCTAGAACCCTACATTCTCCTTTAACACCAGAAGGAGCAGGTCTCGAACTTGCTACAGCCATCGCCTACCCATTAACAACGCATAATGGCTCATCAATCACACGCTTTCGTTTTCCATAGCCGTTCGCACAATATTTGCGAGATCATTTAGTGCGGTATCAATTTATAAGCTCCACTATATTGTGCCGTGGCTTTCCCTGGCTGGGGGCAACGGCCGCGGTGGGCGGGCAGGTTGCATACTCAGCTAGTTTGTAGGAAGCAACCATATATTACGTTTCGAGGGGTTGATTTAAAATAAAAAGATATTTAAAATTTTTAAATGTCAAATAAATAAGAAAAAAAATTGTAATTCGGTAACATGGCATATAGGTACAAAAACAGGCTAACCTTATCAGATGCATATTAACGACATGAAAAAGCTTTCTAAGATTAGTATATTATTTAAACAATATAATATAATATTGCAACATACAAGATATTATCTAAGCCAAAATGTATATTTGCATGCAATTATTTAACATGTAAACCATTTATTTATTTAGATATTTAAATTTGAATAGATGAAATGGGCTGACTAAATACATTGTAAATATATGATGCTCCTTTCATGACATAAAACATTACATAAAAAATCGGACTACTCTGTAACAAGTTATGCGTGATCATACATAAAAAAAAATATACGCGTCGAATTGAGAACCTCCTCCGTTTTTTTCGTCGGTTAAAAAAGCAATAATCAATAAATTAGAAAAATTGTAGGCAATAAATATATTTCGTGCCAATGACTTCGTGAGGTTATAACATAGCTAATAAAACATCACGACTGATTGCATCAAAGGAAGAAAAGATCACGAAAAAAACTAATTAAGTTAAGAAACAGTCATGAACTGTATATTGCAAAATTGCATAATAAAATTTAAAACTGTCTTACAAAAACATAGGCATGTATATTTGAATCCGCAATTAAGAAGGTAGAAAAAGATTGTCCATTTATGTTTAAACGAAAACGTACAGAACGCAAATCCAAAAGCGACCATTCAGGATAATTTATCTCGAAAACTTTCATTACTCACATTGACACAACTAATAAACTTTGTAAATACGTTACTCAACAAATCAGCGGCACACCTAATCCTGACACACAATCAACACTGATTGGAGATCAAGCAACAGAAGACAAATGCACATCGCAATCCTGTGGACACCGATCCATTCATTGACACTCCGACACTGCAGCAATACTTCTCAGTTCCCAGTTAGATTAATAACACATAATCGTTCCATCAGAAGCACTTTCATAAAGCGCTTTAATGCTTGATAAATTGCTAGCACTTAAAACCAGATCTCAATGTTTACTTTATATACAACACTTTTTCTGAAGAGAAATGAATGTTAAGAAACGTTTACGTTTTCCATAAAGTGAAATACGATTAGATGCTGCTGTACTTATTTAAAGAATTTGTAGCAGCGAGTTTCTGTACTCTGAGTGAAACGGAAAGTGAGAGTTATAGTCAGAAAATAATGAAAACTAAGCAAAACAATATTTACGGTACGGTACTTAAATCAGAAGAAGGGCTATAAAACTGGGTGTACTACTATTATCAGAAAATTTTAAATTTCGCAAGACTACTGATGGAGAAAAATATAACATTTCCTACATAACGCATCTCTCTGCTTTTTATCACTACAAAAATTAGCATCTATAAAAAATATATAATGAACAGAACAAACAAGAAGTGTTAATAAGTTAAAACATATTCGCTGGCCGATCCCTCTGTCCGTCTGTTGCTACGTAGATATATTATTAGCGGGTTCACTCGTGCATCGAGCGCCCTGCATTGGCGGAATGTCGCAAAAAACGTCAGCTATTCGTATCGAAAAAAGAAAACCTGCATCCTCATAGCCTTGACTCGTATCGTGGTAGACGAGTAACGGAATATATTAGTACTAGTAGTACTGGGTGTAATCTGAATAAATGAGTCAAAACTGGTAATGTGAACTGCTCTCGTTGCAAAAATACATTGATAAATGGAAGATGATTTGGAAAGAATGGAAAGATAAATGGACGAATATTGCACAAATCAATGTTAACTAGTCGCGAAGAAGAAATTATTATAGGAATTTGGGTTACTAAGCCAGTTACCCAAATTCTTGTACCACCTCTTTTATTTGAGACCATAATTTGGATTTCTCGCGGTCAGAACTAAGTATAAGCTATATCTAAGATTGCACCAATAAGACACCTGATAATGACGGAGGCTCAACGGTAACTGTTCTCGGAACAAATATTTGCATGTGGACGTTAGTTCTGCGTACAAACAGTGCATGTGATATTAATGTTTTAACTGTAAGAATTAAATAGGTACCTATAGATCTCCGTTTCATATCAAAGAAGATCGTAGTAAATCTCAGGTATAGGTATATGTATGACATCAAAATAATTGTAAAAGGTATCGAAACTATCTCTAGTTGTAATCTCTTCCTATCTCTAATTGTAGACAACGATAATGCAGTGTGGTTCCAGGACAATATAACATTAGTTTTGTAATAGATTTAATTCCAATTTTAATTGAGGTTGTAGACATGCCATTGCAGAAACTAATGAACGATACTGTAAACGTTAATACAACGCATCTCTATCTTAAAATAGCATAAAGGAAAACATTATAATTTTAATGTCGTCTGCAGTAAGGTTAATGAACTCTAATTTAAATGCCATGTTCATGACGGTGTGCAGAACAAGAAAAAAGGGACTAGTTATTTAAGATAGTTTGGTTCAAGGTTGACATATTAGACCCTAACTTAAATATTGCAGAATACGAAATCTTAGCACCTGAGGAATTTGGTCAGAGGGCTATTTTGTTAATAGTCGCCTGAACGGACACATTCAAATAACAAAGAGGGTTGTATGAATACAAATTAATGATCAAAACATCTAAAGGCGAGTTTGAGGTCTTAAATAAGAAAAGGGGGCTAAAGTCATTTGCAATCATAAATCTATGCTGCCGCCAAACAGTCAGATAATTAATCAAAATCCACAAGCAATTTATTGATACTAACAAATCAAATGGAGGAGAATGCAGTTTTGACATGCAATCCTAGGCGATAACTATGAGAAAATATGTTAGGAAGTGTGTTTCACAATCAAACCGAAGCTTTGATATATGTTTATAGAAATGCGTCACGCTTAGTAGGTGGAAGAGATTATGTTCGACAAATTTATATTGCTGCTGGTGAAACTGTAAGTAATGATACAATGAAGACAAATAATGTTGAGAGTACAGGTTTTCATGTGTAATTATAAGGAGCGAAAAAATCTTATTATATTGGTACAGATAAATCACTAGATATGTATGGCCTGACCACCTATATATATCAGCTATGCTACAGATTCATGAATATGATACTAATTGAGAACGTAACCCACAGGTGAAGGAAACTGAGGGACTGAAATTGAGTAGCTTACAATCCAGCTTAAGCTTTATAATTAATTGTGTATAGTTGCCCAACTTAGAATCAGAACAAATTTGAGCAACAACATAGCAATTATTAAATGGATCCATATTCAAATGGCTTGATAAAAAAACATGCTACAAAATCTTATGTTAGTACAGGTTGTTTTTTAATAGCTGCTGTGCAATATTGGATTCCATTTCCAATAAATCAAATGGCTGTTAGCTCATGAACTCGTGATTGAGTAACATCTTCACTTTCATATTTCTGATATTAGTGAAATGAGATGTTTGGATTCCTAGATTTATGTTGGTCGGTTCACGATAAAACCTGAAACCCACCACAGTAATGGATGGGCGAATTTATCGTACGCTTGTTAACGAACGAAAGACCAGTTTGAAGCCAAGTGAATTCTAGGTAGGGTAGACATTGAATAGATTTCTCGACAGAAGCTAATAATTTTGAAACATCTCTATTTTAGTTATTATGTCTTATTTTAGCATTTAATATTCATGTTTCTCTAGTTTCCAAGTTTGCCTCAGGTATAAAATAAATTTACATCGAGGATAAATATTTGTACGACATTACATTATTTGCTTTGTATCTGCAGTTGCCAAATTGGAATTGCTACACTTTTTATCTCACTAGATGACCAAAAGGACCAACCATTCACAGCCGATCATAACCGCAAAAAGGGTACCGAAACGGCATTTGAACGGTACTAAGTCAAATCCCACGTACGCCCACTGAGGGTGGGCGAGTCATTACCAACTGTCGCTGCAGACTGCAACACTACTGTTTATTAGAGTTTACTGCCTATTGTCTTACGGTGGCGAAATCAGCACGGATATCATTGTGACAGCCATTGTGGATGACTGCGAGGGGCAGGTCAATCTGGATACGTTTAATTGAATATTTTGTTTATGACCTGTTATCGGATAGAGTAGGATTTAATTCAAAGCGTGATATGACAGCTTAATATTATCGTGTTCATTGTATCATAGGGCTAAAAGTCATTGGATTGCATCATGACAATAATGCTAACTAATCACGAGATTAAAACGCTAAGAAATGCCAAAAGCAAAAAAGGTGGATAAATGTATGGTTTCCGAGAAAAAAATATAACGAAAATAACTTAAAATATTGGCCCACTTGATCTGAAAGACACGAAACACATGGTGACATCATATCCTAAGTATGTACTCAACCCAATTCCAGTGTTAGTTCGAGACGCGAGCTCTGAACAAGTGACCTACTGTACGAGTGAACGAACTGTTCTCAGCCATTCGTTCAATAGTTTGTGCAACCAATGATGATGGTAATCACTATAAAATGTTAAACAACGATTTTATTGAGTTTGGTGAAAGCCTAGAGTTCTTGAAGGAGTTAATTGACATATTTAAAGCTATTTTTATGTAAGCAAAGTACGCATTTCAAGAATTAACAGTATTAATTAAGTAGTTATTGTAATAGACATAAAATTAATATAGCCTTTACAACTTCATTTCTTTGAGACAGAGAAAGGTATTTAATCTTTAGAAAGACTAAATGATTATAGTATCGAAGAAACATAAATGAAAATCGCTACGTAGCTGCGACATCCATAGGTTCTAGCTAAATTTGGGATGCTATTTTCGAGGGTTCTCAATACTTCTCAATAAGTACTTTTATTGCACTCAAAATTACGTATTTATTCCGAAGGTAATTCGCAAATCTCTGCAATTTTAGGCACATGGTTTTTCTTTTAATAATAATGTAAATTCATCTGTACATACAACAGGACTCCATAGGATTATAACTGTAACAAATCTTCTAAGCAATAACTGTCCTATCTCCCATACCATCTACAATTCCATATCGATGCAAGAGCTTAAGTATATTCTAAACCCTAATGAAAATTAATTGTCCCTAACAAACTATAGTCAGTCCGAAATAATCTGTGATTATGTATTCATCTCAATTTATGTGTCATTAGTATCTGTTACGATAACCGTTATAATGCTAGCCCTAGGAATGGAGATAGTCGTCGTAAATAGTTGGCAGTTGGCTATTAAGCCGGCTTGGGCCATAGACGGCCCTTTAATTAACTATTAAGGTACGAACAGAATTGTAAGTAGTTGAGTAATGACGCCGTATGAGACTCGAGTTATTGATAATCCGTTTGATTTAGAAAATGTATAGTTTTCAACTGGAAGAGTTTTAGGTTTTTAATTTTTAAGAGACTTCCTAAAACTAGTAGGTTTTATTGTGTATGTATTTTATTTATGTAATTTCACCATTTTTTTTAAATACATTATAACAGGGTATAAGTGGCACATTGGACATTAAAATAGTTTTTAGCTCATGCAATCCATAGTTTTAAACTCCTAAGGGCTGATTTTTCCAACGCCAGATAATTTTATCAGAGGAATAATTTAGAATTTTCGACAGGTCTTCAATACAAAATCTGTCAAACACGAATTTTATCTCTCGAATAAAAATTATCTGGCGTTGGAGAAATCGGCCCTAAGCAAATTAAACATAAGAAACTTGTTAGATCGGACATAATTCTATAAACAGAGGGATAGGAAGAACGGATTCATATACGCATTACTTCGCTACTATATCATTAATTTATTTATTGTTTCTTTTACTTACTCAAATTCAATTCACGTTATTAGTACAAGATCTAGAAACTCGTCAATAACGAATCGTACGTGATTTAAACGGTATCATCACACGCTACCGTTACTAAACTATATATGGTACAACGGAAGACTTACGACGAAGAATTTTTATTATTACTTCATACAAATGACTCATGCCTCACCTACTTAAATAGTTTCTTATAATGCAAGATTTAAGCTGCATTTCACGCGGTACATTTTTTGATGGTAGTATCTGCGTTTTTATGACACACCTTTGAAATAGAGCCCTATAAAACTATAATTATTGATTTAGAATTTAATTTTGTAATTTATTGAATGTATTTTTAATATTATAAGTATGAATTAAATGTATTATAAAAATAAAAGTGTATGTTGTTTATCTGATACAGGTCTTACCTGAAATAAATGAATTTTATTTTTTATTTATTTATTTTTAGTTCAACACGTAATTTTTATTTGAGAGATTATATTCATGTCTTACATATTTTGCACTGAAAAATACTCCTCAGATAAAATTATCTGGCGTTGGAAAAACCGGCCCTTAGCGATACAAAGAATATTATTAACCTACTTAATAATTAGCACTTTCTGCACGAGTTTGGCGATAGGTCAAATTAGCAATATTCTTTGAAATCATGGCTACCTACTCAAAAAGTAGTCAGTATTGGTTTTTAAATTCACCAAACAATACTGCCGATAAATCTTGCCCCGAACAGCACAATATGTTAGTAACAAAAGTATAATACAAGAGGCATTTCAAAGCGACTACTTGAGCGACATAGCCTCCTAAAACATGTAGCTATCAAAGTTCCAAGGTTTCCTACTGACCCCAATCCACTCTGTATTACTCTTGTATGAAGTAGGCGTATTGTGAGAAATCTCTCTGTTTAATGTTAGTACAAATTGCTTGTGGTACTGGAACATTTTATTGATCTAGTCTAGCTGCCATTGATTAGGTGAGTGTTTCATTTCAGTTTTTATGGTATTAGAGTGCGTCCAGATCTGACGGACGAGCATTACAAGCTCGCGGGCATGCCGCGAACCTACTAGTGTCAAAACGCCGTCCGCCAGACGTGCGCGAGCCGCTCGAGCCGCTCGAGCATTCTCGCGAGCGGCTCGCAAGCTGCTTTTGTCATGCTCGTTCGTCAGATCTGGACGCACCCTAGGGAGTAGTAGACAAAAAGTCTAAGTCCCTTAGACTTTTTGTCTACTACTCCCTTTCACCGTCCTTTAATGCAATAAAACTTTGTGGTTTTAGTTTTATATCATTTTAGAACATGACATATTGGATAATGCAATGAATAGTCAGAGACCCTTTTATAGTCAGAGACCCAGATTAAAAAACTGCTAATGCCTTGAAGAATATATTTTATCTACCTTGTTATACTCGCGCCCAATTGTTAATTCTGTCGTATGTAAGGTTTTTTAAATAATAAAAACAAAATGATTATGCGTCTGTTTTTGTAAGGTGCTGATTTCTTCTTGTTGATAAGTTTATAAAGCAAATAATTTATATTTTTCAAAAATATTAAGAATTTATATTAAAGATAATAAATTATTTAAAAAACTTAAATAAAATAATAAAGCGTTCTGTTCACGTCAAACCACTTTTTGCTTTCAGCATTTTATTTCGTTCTTTTATTTTTCATTTCAGTCTCGAGCATTTTTCAGCGCACTCCACGAGACGGCTGGTTCGTGTCAACGTCCATAGCAAATAAAATTTAATTATGCTCAAAGAAAAACAGTGTTGCATTAAAATTAAATTTTTTATAACAACATCATGCTTTTATTTCCCTTAGGGATGGAAAGTTGGAATACTTATTAAATAAGATTTACGCAAAACATTTATCTTTTAAGTAAGCTCAAAATACTAAAAACCTTTGGAACGAAACCAAAAATAATCTTATATAGAACGAAATTTTTTTATTTTTGAAGTCATAAAAGAGTAAATGTACTATCTTATCTGCCCATAAGAGAATACTATTATGCTTCAACATCTAGACTTTCACTCTCACTAAAAGCAATAAAAAAAGTTTAGGTAATAATTACGTTACTACGCTTTATATAATCAAGCATCAATATTAGTTACAAGTTATTATCTATAAAAATCAGATACATTGTTCTACAGTAATTACTTATAAACTTTTTGTTATAAAAACAATAGCTATTAAGTTTAGATAGTTTTTATCTAAGCTGTTGAAACAATTGGCACCGCAATCTCACACTCGTTTGGCCCAAGGGTCGGCCAATAAATCCATATTTCGAACTTATATGGAAACCAACAAATAGCTGTCATAACATTTTTCTTTTTCGAAATTTCAAATTCGACACAAACATAATATTTTCACGTTTCACTTATTTAAGTAATTGGCAATCAGAACAAGCTATTAATGAATAGAAGTAACTTCGCGTAAATATTAACGAGCCTTTTATTAACGCTTAAGAATGCTAGCCCTGTTGTTCCATTGTACAGTTTTATAGGTGTCCTTTAGTTTATTGCCATAGCAGCTAGTTGCAACGAAAATGACTAACTTGTGATGATAAAAGGTCATTCTGTGAAAATTATCATATTATTATTATGTTGATAATAATTTTGGGGAAGCTTTTCGTCCTGAACTCGACGCTAAGACAGTATCATACGTTTCAAATCTATACAATTAAAATTTGAGAACTGAATAAGGCAATGTGGGAAGTTTAATAATAAAAATAAAAAAAGACCTAAATCCGCCTACGATTCTACATTAAAGTTAAAAATCTACAAGTAAAAATTGGAAGCACCAACGTGACTTAGCAGTACCTATAGCGGGTTTAGAATTAGGTATATAGCTTACAACACAGAGGACATGGAGTTTAACAAATTATAACAAAGTGGAGTAACTACAGCATACAAAGTTACATCAGGTAGGCTTATCGTTACGTACGCCATAATCAATTCAACTCGGTCCTCCGTAACAAGTCGCCTCTGATAAGCATAGAACGCACTGATTTTTGTTGCAAACCCAAATGGGCGTTGACGCGTGCATAGTAATCGAGTGTAACCGTTTTGGTGATAACTATAACAAGATTTAAATGTATTTATTTGATATCTTTTCTTTTATCATTATTGTAAACTTCACGGCCATTTGTGACTTTGGGCTACACGCGAATTTCGTTTTTCCAGATCAAAACAGTTGCGTTTCAAAATCAAAATCAGTTTGCACCTATCATAATACCTTTCTGTTGTACATATGATATATTCTATTCAATGAAAAAAACTATTTTAAGCATCGAAGTAATCATCTTCATCTTAACGTTTCTTTAACTTTACTCGTGTTTATGTGTCGTGACGGCAGTTATGTTAACTGTTCACACAAGGTCACTTAATACGTCAACTGCAGTTAATTCTGTTAACGGTCACATGTGTAATGAACGTTAGTAATGTTATTTTCTGTCATCAATCATGTTCAGTTCTTCAGCGGTTTAGATTAAGGTCAAGAGCTTTCAGTTGGATGTGCTCCAATATCGATATCTAGACCCGATGAAAAACCTAATTCAGTGGGTTTATGAGAGGTCGGCTTTGCTGCAATAGGTGGGCACTTTGCGGCTTTATGCTCACTTGCATTCGTTAAGTAAAAATATCGTACCAACGATTCCTATATAGGGCAATCCTTCTTTTGTATTTTGCTGTATATTATTCTTAATAATAAATAATAAATAAATGCGGACAACATCACATACATTGCTCTGAACCCAAAGTAAGTAGCTAAAGCACTTGTGTTATGGAATTCAGAAGCAACGAAGGTACCACAAACACCCAGGCAAATACATCATATAGGTTGTATTTTATTTAAATAAATAAATAAATAAAATAAATGCGGACAACATCACATACATTGCTCTGAACCCAAAGTAAGTAGCTAAAGCGCTTGTGTTATGGAATTCAGAAGCAACGAAGGTTCCAAGGCAATGCAGAAAATTTTTGGTTTCTACATTGACCCGTCCAGGGATCGAACCCGGGACCTCAGAGCTAGCAACACCTTGAAACCGGTGCGTACGCCACTCGCCCACGGAGGTCGTCAATAGCTGGCTAATTTTGATTAAGCAACCAGAATTTCACCGTATGAGTCGTGTGGCTTGCGAGATTCACAGATAAATTACATGACGTAACAAAATGTGGGTTGCACAGGACGTTTTCATTTCAGCCTAAGACGGCTTAAATATTCTGAAATCTTCCAAGCAGGAAACGACTCAATCATCAGTTAGCATACAATACCAATAATCTCGTGCTACATAGATTTCTCTATCAATAATTACGAAGCTATGTCCAACACCCACCAGCCAGCAAGTACAAGCGGGTCCGCGGTGGGCGCAAGCTATGTAAATCGTGCTATGGGGCCGACCGAACAAGTTTTCTATTTCAAGGAGAAAATACAGATTTACAGTGCCCGTGAAACGTCAATTAGGTGGCTTTCGCGCCTTCTACAACTATTTCGAGTATTGTATGATTGTCAATCTATTTTGCCTTATGGGGTGAACAAAACTTGGGGCGGTATTCGGTACGGCTAGCGGAGTGAACACGGAATTGGATTGGTCGGGCACCGCAACTAAAGCTGTCACAAAGTGTGATGGGTGAAAATTGGTGCGATACAATTCATGAGCCGATTCTTTATTCAACCATATTTGTGGTTGGTAGGCCTCGGTTTGGTTTATCTAGAAAGTCGTTCGGCACCTTTTATTGTATTGACCAAGCTGGCATTGTGAGTTTAGACCATTTCGGCAACAAAGCGAAATAAATAGTCAACAAAAGGCTTTCTGCCCTAGCGGAGTTCACTTCGAGCTGCTTATAAACTACCATTAAAAAACTTAACTCGTAGGACATGTTTCATAATCTAGAACTTGATAAACAGCCCGACTATAGCAATCCAAAATATAATCCTCTAAATTGCGCTACATCAGAATAAATTAAAACTGGATCTCGCCATACACACATTAAGCAATGATTATCACATTCAAATCAAACCACTACTTGCAATAATTAAACATATTTCTACAATCGCGTAAATAATCGTACATCGTGGCTCAAAGTGTGAAGAATCTGGTTTCGACGTGTGATTATCACAGTTCAATGATAAGTCTAGCGCAAAATGGACGTGTTGGCTGA
The DNA here is from genome assembly GCA_905475315.1 of Autographa pulchrina. NCBI lineage: Eukaryota > Metazoa > Arthropoda > Insecta > Lepidoptera > Noctuidae > Autographa > Autographa pulchrina. Next base: position 13,484,651 of record FR997765.1, on the reverse strand, counting down.
TGCGCTAACATTACAGAAAGCATGTTCCACTTGAATATGTAACTGGTATCTACATAATGTCATAACTGATTTGTGTGCGATAAATTTCAATAGGTTAACCGCTTATTGGACGGGACTTGTTTAGTCAGGCGATACGTAGGAGTGCAAGTACTTAGTCGAGCCTTTTGAAATTAAAATGCAGGAGTGTCAATAATGATAATAAAATGCTGGCCTATACTTGTTTGGCCATCAGTAGGTAAAAAGATGAGGAAAAAATTATTTTCTAAAAATGAATCAAATAAATAATTTATCATTTACTGTTATCCTCGATAGCGATTATATTCAATAATCATCGATATTTCCGGGATTTTCCTCATTCGCTAACAAGCCTATTTTACATTGTTTTTATAATTTTGTTAGTGACATGCTCTTACATTGCTTTTTGTTTCTTTTGGCCGTTGCACCTTTAATATTTTCTGTTATATTTCAAAGTGAATGTTGAAATGCTACAAAAAAAATCAGGTCTATAAACAAACCGATACAGAAAAATATTTAAAAGAACAAGATACCAAACTGAATCGGATAAAACCAAAATTATGTAAATAAATTGTAACATCGTGCCGTGAATGGGTTTCCTTATTACAATGGTAGTTAGTGTTTTTAAAATTTCCTTGATTTCAACGAAAGTGTAAGATAACGAGTGTTATCGGTTGTATTATTATAAATTATCGTTACACAAGCCGGTATGACTGCGATTTCTGCCAAGCATTAAACAATAACCGGTGGATATTTATAAAATATAGTGAGTCAATGTTACGAGGCCATACATTGGGCGGGCTGTTATGATTATAAGGCTATGAGACATTCAAACACGCGCGCAGAGACGGGGGATCGTGACTCCTGTATAATCCTTTTTTGATAACTGTAAAAGTCATTCCCTAATCCAAATCGAACAACTTGACTGGGACATGCGCCTGCTAAATAAATAGGAACGGTTTGAATTTTGAATGCTAAGTATAATCTGATTTTCACTGTGTTGTAGCGTTTGGTGTTAGTCAGTAATTACTCTGAACAGTTTATTTCATTAAACTAAGATAAACAATTAATAAATAAATAAAATCGTCAAGGAACAAAACGACTACTTAAAAAGAAGGAATTTGTCTCCGACATTATCTCATCTCATTATCTCCGATAAAACATAACATACCATCACGCCTGTATCCCCGAAAGGTTAGGCAGAGGTGTACCAATGTACACCCACAGTTCGCCGGTATGTTTAGGTCCCATGTAATAGGGGGCGAGCCTATTGCCACTAACCGGGCACAAATCCAAACTCCGACCTGCTACTGAGAATTTCATAGAAAAACCCAATAACACCTTGGTCGACTTGGGAATCGAACCCAAGACCTCTAGCGTAGCAGTCCCGCTTAGAACCACTAGGCCAACGAGGCAGTCAGACATTATGATGTCGGAGACAAATTATAAGCTTTAAATGTTTTAACCCCCGACGCAAAAATAGGGGTGTCTGTCTGTGGCATCGTAGCTCCCGAACGGATGAAGCGATTTCAATTAAGTTTTTTTTATGTTCTAGTGTATTTCAAATCTCTTAACCATAAAATATAATCTACAAAATGCAAAAGACACCTGTATTTACTTTACTACCTCTATGCAAGTCGTTCTAGATAGTCCCATTTCTCTTATGACTGCAAGCGATTTCTTAGCCAGTGGGCAATCGATTCACTTGTTTTTGGAGATAGATGCAATATATCTTAAATATTATGAGGACAGTATTATTCCATTAGATGGGAATTAAATGTTTTCTATGGTAGGTTGATCATTTATTTTTCTCGTAGAGTTATAAATGCACCTGACTGGTTAGATAGTTAATGAGGTTAGTATGAAACCTGCTGTAGGGCTTTCCTCACGTCAGTCAGACTATTTATAGGTGTATCACGTTTGTAAGGGACTTTAGTGTTAAGTGTATTTTTATCTCTCACCATACCAAATCAATATTTACTTATCATCTAAATCTTCTGGACGTTAGATTTTTTTAATTATATAGTACCAGAAATTAATTAAGAACAGCTTAATAAAAGTTGTGTAAAAATTTAGGGAACTTAAGCTCAAAAATAGGACTTTGAATTATCATTCACATGATACTTGGGACCCTCGATATCTATTGGATGAAGCGATTTCAATTAAGTTTTTTTTATGTTCTAGTGTATTTCAAATCTCTTAACCATAAAATATAATCTACAAAATGCAAAAGACACCTGTATTTACTTTACTACCTCTATGCAAGTCGTTCTAGATAGTCCCATTTCTCTTATGACTGCAAGCGATTTCTTAGCCAGTGGGCAATCGATTCACTTGTTTTTGGAGATAGATGCAATATATCTTAAATATTATGAGGACAGTATTATTCCATTAGATGGGAATTAAATGTTTTCTATGGTAGGTTGATCATTTATTTTTCTCGTAGAGTTATAAATGCACCTGACTGGTTAGATAGTTAATGAGGTTAGTATGAAACCTGCTGTAGGGCTTTCCTCACGTCAGTCAGACTATTTATAGGTGTATCACGTTTGTAAGGGACTTTAGTGTTAAGTGTATTTTTATCTCTCACCATACCAAATCAATATTTACTTATCATCTAAATCTTCTGGACGTTAGATTTTTTTAATTATATAGTACCAGAAATTAATTAAGAACAGCTTAATAAAAGTTGTGTAAAAATTTAGGGAACTTAAGCTCAAAAATAGGACTTTGAATTATCATTCACATGATACTTGGGACCCTCGATATCTATTAAGAAACTGACAAAATACAAGGAAGGTTAATAAAAATTTTGCAGGTTTAGAAAAGATATTTCTGATGAAAAGTGAAGTCGTAAGTTACTCTCGTACAAGCTTTCCCAGTTTCCATCGTATCCATCACAATTCACTACCATGACAGGCACGAGATACTCTATATTTTCCTATTATTACCACATCAAGAAACCAACAATTATGGAGGCTTATAATTTAAGTGAGTAATTTTCTAGTTTCAGCTTTGTTTCTCATAAATCAGAGGAAACCTCACAAGTAAATCGCGTTATTGAGTATAATTCAAGGTTCTTGATAACTTAGAACAAGGATCTTTATTGAGCTTGTAAATGTAATTATTGTATTAGGGAAAGAACTACTTTAAGGAAAAATAAATCGACGCGATTGCCGCCTTTGAAAAAGTATTTTTTTTTATACTTAGGTAATATATATATTGTCATAATTATAATTTTTCATACATGGACTTATGACGTCCTCAACGTTTCCGATTTAATACAGAAATTCATAAAGCACAAATACCGAACCTAACATGCGGGTGGAATACAAATGAATACATCCGCTATTCTTGCGAGGAAATAATAAATAGTGACGACGTTAAACTGTCTAGACATAAACAAATAACAATCATAACACCATTGTTATCTGCAATGAAATCAATCAGAATTAACTGGGACAATATTGCACGGCCCTTAACAGACTACTTACTAGGAAAGCACCTACTTCTTGTTTACTTATGAAGTTGTTAATAAAACAGTCACGAGCGTTTCTTATCTAAAAATATAATTTAACCAATAAACGACATAGGTACGTCAAATAATAGGTTTGTATAGTGTTAAATAGAACAGTCCTAAGTAATCATCAATCAATGTTTTGCAAACACGTAAAGGGATTTGCCCAGAATTACGGAAAAACTTACGTTAAAGATATACCACAATCCAATTTTTTGTTATTCCAAGCACTAAACACTTAAATTCTAATAAAAAGAAAGCCAAAACACGCTTTCTTTAAACAATTTAAACTTTGCCAAATTCACGATCGCGCCGGATAATAGTATTTATTTTCCGCCCGAACGTGGTGCACACGTCTTTCATGTGCGCAGTCACGCGCCATACTGAATTATTACTGAGTACTGCGTCGGCTGTTGAGAGCGAAATTGGTTTTCGAACGGCTTATCCTATCAATAGAAAATGAGCTCTGATTCATTACGATTTAAAGTTCGATTTTGAATAGGCAAATAGGTTTTTTTTTTTTCGCTACAACGTGCAAACAGGTTGGACACGAGAAATTCTCAGTCTGCCAGGAAACTGACACGTAGGTCTTTAGCTTTTTGACCGATAATGACACCGATCACTTTACTTTTACACGCCCATAAACAACTAGTAAGTCATAGCGGATAAAAAACTTGTGGAATTAAATAAAAACATGTGCGAAGTTCCTAAATAATAGAAAGTAAGTACATTATCACCAAGTGTAGTGTCAAGATGTCGAGTGGTGACCATTTAGAAATCGTCAAATAAAATATGAAGCAGTGATATTTCAACTTATTTGTTTTGATGCAATACGATTTTTATTGCTTGGCTTTAGCCTCTTTAGTAGATTGGCCAAAAGTCTATTGCACAAAATGTCCAGTCGAAAATTGGTTATTTAAATGACAGAGCCAATCTAACTAAAAAAAGCAAGTGGGTGGAAATACAAAACAAGAGACGGTCTGCATTGCAGATGTGCTGTAAGCATGGGACTAGAAAATGGATTTATTGCAGCGCTTTTCTTTGAAGATGTAAGGTTACAAATTCCCTTTAGAAACTACTGAGTACAGAACGGTAAGAACACAACTAGCTTAAGGATCTCGAGGTGGGTAGATAATAGTTTACTATTAAGCCCTCTGAGAAATGGAAGACTTGTAATAGTTGTAATTCCTTTCCGGATTAAGTGTGTTTAACAACTTCTCTTCGGCAAGTTGGTACATAAGAATAACGTTTTCTGTCCATGTGTGTTCAGAACTAAATGGAGTTCTGTATCCCAAATTATCTACTTCGACAAAATTTCGCCTTTGAATAGTTATGGTCCAATTCTTTCCTATTTGGCACTGGTTTATAATTATTATGATGGATTCAACGCAGCATGTATTGCATCACTGCTGCAGTGTTTTGACAGCAGCCCTTGTTCTAATAACGTAAGGCCAACGGTTGGCTGATCCAAATTGCCGGAAGAATGAGATACTCCCACATATGCAAATTGGTTTTATGTTTAAATAGAGCTGGATTCTGTCTGGTTTTATCCAATGATGAAGTCGGTCAAGTGTTAGTATTACTACCAGCGTTATAACAGATAAAGCCAGGAGAATTACTTTGGTCAGAACATATGGTCCGGATTATGATCAACATAAATGAATTCTGTTATAGACTTTGAGATATATAATATAATAGAACATAATAACAATAATGAAAAGTGCCCTGAATAATATATGTAGGGACTGACGCAAAAAGGAAATTTCTAATGTCCCTTTGTAGGTAAGCGTTTGATTCGTAACAAAGATGAATCGGATCTTAGAAATAGCTTTTAAGATATGACTCAAACATGACGATGCAAAACATTTAATTCTGAACGGAAGGGACAAGTGGATTCTTTTCAATTGTTTTTGCTTTCAGTAGTAAATTCCTCGCCTTTGATGCTTTGTGCCCTTTATTCTGTTTTAAGTTTCGACATTTCATTTGTAGTGCGCAAGTATGGCCTATTTTTAGTTTTAAGCACACGTCCTACTAATGTACGTTTTAGTATGATTTTAGCACTGAATTCAACAAAAAAAATCCCATACATACCGAAACTAGTAGGTAGGCAAAATAATAAATGTTGTTTCTGATTATGTCACTTAACCGCATACGAGTTAATATTAGCATGTTTTAGGTTAAAAGCCTACATGTATGACATGTTGAGTGTGTAAGACTTAATGCAAAATTTGTGTAATGCGGCGGATCGATACATGAGGGGTTTACCATTACAATGACGTGTTTGCAAGTGATAAAACATCGCGTGACGAGAGCTAATATAGACGGTGTTAATTATTATTACCAATTAGTTGATGGGAATAGGTGATCAGTAAAGTACCTAATGGCAGGACTCACAGATGTTTTTTTTTTTTTCAATGAAACTGTCTAGGGATTTAAGTAAAAAATTTAGGCTCTATTTTTGCCTAGGGCTCCAGACAAATCCAATTTAGGGATATATTCTTATTACAGCAGTAAGACCAGAATGTGGAGTATTGGTAAAATAGTTTGTGTCTTGAAACACAATGATAAAAATAAAGAGCAAAATGACGACAATGACGTGAAAATCGGTGAGCAGATTATATAAGCGTTACATGCCAATTGTTAAGAAGATAAACAACATTAAGATAAGGAAAACGTATCTACATAAGATTACACAATCTTTTTTACGTACATAATTCTTATAATCAACGCATAATAGTGATTATTAGTAATTATTACACTCATTCAGAAAACCCCATTTTTATTTCAGAAATTCCAGAAGATATTAAATTATACAGATACCTACCTTAAATAAAAAAAACAGATCTAAAAAATATGAATCTATTACATTTCCTTTACATAACTATTTACAAATCTTTAAAGAGCTATAGCTATAGATGCCACAAAATGCTATAAAGAAAATAGATTAACAAATGAGTTCCAAGTAAACGATTTAAATTAAAAAGCTATTTTAAACATACCTTTAGCAATTAAGATAGACAACAAAGGACTAATGATACATCATTAGAATGTAGATGCTGGCTCTAATCAGCGATCAACTACTGGTTAAGCATGTTAATTTAAGGCCTTAGGCAAAATGACAGAACATTTGTCCACCAGATTGACTGAAGACGTAAAACTGTTTTGGAACTTAAGGAGCTGAGCAAGCGAAGCAATATTTGTTCGCTAGATTGATCGGGAACAAAACTGAATTGGTTGTTGCGCGCAATAGTCCATAGTCAAACGCGCACTTTTTGTACGGCTTAAAAATTGCAGCTCCTAAAGTTTCTTACCTATGTTCGTAGGTATTACATGAGTCTATTATATTGCCATCAAGACTATATGTGATATTAATTATGACTTGATCAGATAACAGGAAGGGCATCGAATACCAATTATTTACGTCACAATAAGAATCTCGTTTAATAAAAATTACATCAGATATTATATTACAGCGTTCGGTGTTGGTAAGTTAATTTAGAATGTTAAGTACAGGTTCTCTAATACACTTTCACGTTAATAAAATAATAAGACAATTTTTAACAAAAATCACCCTGACCTTGAATATAATCTGAGTAATGATGCACGAAAGTTTAAACCTAATCATACGTAAATATGGAAAAAATGATGAAACTTATTTAAATATTTCTATTTTACTTCCCTAGATCGAATGGATTAGTATGTAAAACGTGTTCAATAGAAAATAAAACAATTGATTTAATTTGTATTGTTATAACTCTTGCGTCATTTACTTCACGGAAAACGTTTTTGAAACAAACAAATAAATCTAGAAACATCCTCATTAATTTGTGACAGCTTTAAATACATTTGAAACAGATGTATACGTAGTTAATGATTGTATTCATTAAAATATAGAAACAGTATTTCCATCTTTTGTACTACAAGAAGGTCTAGTCTAACAAATAGTTTTTAATCAGAATGCCAGTGCTTTGGAATTCGATATTGTAGATTGTGATAATAAATGAAAAATAGACACGAGTATGTAATGATGACTCAAAATTATTGAAGCAAAAATAATTAGTGCGATAAGAAAAGATTAGTTTAAGGCTGACGTGTTAGAAGAGCAAGGCAATGACATATTAACAACTTTTATAATACTACTTTTTTTAAGTTCCCTTACAGTGACGTAAGATCCCTTACAGTGTAGTATGTTCCCTAGGGATAAGGCTGGCACAGCTAGCAAGCAAGTGCTCAAGGTGGCGCTACATAATCGCGCATCAAAGAGAGAAATAACAAGAACAAAATCCGATCGCGAATAAAATGAGAGGTCAATGACACTTGTTGTTATGTCACTTTCTGACCACGTTTTCCGATAAGCTTGTCTTTTATCTTAAAAAAAGCGTGTTAAAAAATAGACGACGCAATATAAAAGTATGCGTGGTAGTAGGAGATCTTCTGATCAGTGCAAATATTTAAGATAATATATCACTATTATCATATCTCTTCTTATTTCTTTCAAAATATTGCGTAATTTTGTAGTGAGTCTAATGGATGAATGTCAGAAAATCACAGTTCCACCCACAATTTGAAGATAATAGGTAAAATTATATACCTACATTTCTGTACACAGCAACAGTGACGTCAAGATGTCGTATTTATATGTCAGCAGACGATTCGGTTCGCGTCGATGAATCCGTCACGAGCGGCGGTGGGCGCGACTCGTAAAGCTACGCAAATAACTCGACGTGAAGGTGATGTTGTTCAAGCGTCGAACAACACAATAGATCTCTCAATAGTGTTAATCTGACGCTTGCATGTCGTCTGCTGATGTTGATGTTAAATGCGGTATTCGGATGAATCCGGTGAGACAGGAAGCAGAACCTAATATAGCTTGGGAAATGTCTAGGCAGAAGAAAGATCTGATTTTGATATTTTTTGGACTCGAACAGTGATATATTATATTATTATGTTATAGCTTTATAGTTCTAAATTAATGTAAAGCTTTCAGTCTAATTATGTGTTGCTGAATTTCAATGTTCAGCTGAACTAATTATTGAAACGTTATGGTTAACGTTCAACCACTAGATGGAAAACCTGAAGCAATTTGTTCGGTGAGGTGGCTGAAAATGTGGTGGAGAAAAGGTGGAGGAAATTTCCACACTCCTGCAATGTAATCAGAGCTCTTTTTATCCCTTAACATGTAACCATGGATTCCATAGAATATAAGCGTTTACAAATAATATTGCACTAAAACAATAACTTCATAACATTTCATACATTTCCCATTGTTGCGTCACAGTTCGGAGTTCAGGGCACCGCATCGTGACTCACGCGCCTGATAATCAAGACGTAAAAGGGGAATTAAACTATCTAACAGATGGGAGATGTGTACAGATTTGTTCGTGTGGTGTTATATGGTGCTAACTCTTGGACTTTCACTCTTGGCTGTCCAGACGGCGTATGTTCCTGCTTATGGCTCTATATGGAAACGACTGCTTTAAAATAGACATCAGATGTCAATGATCAGGACCATTCCTTGCTAGGACTTGCTAGACTTCAACGTATTAAATATGAATTTAGTAAAGTCAACATCGCGGACGATAAGTCTACCGATAAACTTACATGACCTAATTTGTAAGTATAACAGTTACAGATTGCAAATCAAACACCTACTTAGAATTAATTAACAAGCTTGAGATTTTCTCCCACAGTATTGATTGTATCGCGGTTTTAGCTGGTCAATTAATTTGTATTAAGTGTCGAGGTTTCACGCCGGTCGACCGAATGCCATCGTGAATTCAAAGATCTTTTAGTCAGCTGGATAGCTGGCGCATACTTAATTGACACAGTTGGAATAATCTAAAATTTTTATGAACTTAAAGGCAGTTTCAAGTTATTCCAAAAACCGAAAAAAAAAAAAAAACTTCAAAGCAAACGACGCCATTTTAATTGGACCTAGTGAGTAAGAATTGAGTTCTCAAAGTCAAGCTCAATGCAAACAGTTCCCACTACACGTAAGACCAGATGAACTTAATTATGAATCATGTAGTTCGCTTTCTAAGACGTGAATATCTTTATAAGGTGCTTATTTAGAATTAATTGCGTGGAAACAATGGTTTACGTAAGGCTTGCGGTCAAATCCTGACCCTATACAAGTTGATCGTGGCAAGTATTTATCTATACTTCAGTTAGCTTCGTGGATACGTGAATCGGTAGGCGTAGATTCTTGCCGATTCGAGAATTAAGTTGTTAAGGCTAATTGAGTTGGTTTTTTTAGAAACCGGTTTTGATTTAAATGTTTTTCGTTTCCATTACTATCTCTAGTAATTATTCTGCCAGTTTTGGTCTTTTTACGATGATTGAATTGCCTGTGTTAGGTTTCCCACCGTTTTTTTGCACCTAGATTAGTTATGCATTCCATGAACATAGGAATACATAATTATATCGTCTCTATTAAACGGCAATAACCCTGATACATCTCTATAGAGTGAAATAAATTCTTTCCTTTTACGGAAAATAATTTTAACGTCGTATAAATTATACTTAATAAAATTACATCGTACTTAGATGCCAATATGAAAATTTATTAAATGTAAATGGGCAATCCCTCGAATGCATAGGCATATTATTGAGTGCATTTGAAATATGCGAGTCGGATTTTCGCGCACATCAAAGCGAAGAAAGTTGGAAAGCCAATGTTTGGAGCAGTTTGGTGCAAAGTTCCGCGCGCGAAAGTTGCTACAACATTTAGTACAAATGTTTGTACATGTATTGGATACCTAGCCAGGCATGTTGCCTACCTTACATATAAGATTTACTACATCGCCGGGATGGCTTTATACTCGATAATTGAACTGGCCCTCCTAGTTCAATAATCGAGTACAAAGCCATCCCCGCAACTTGTTAAGTTTATTACCCTTCCACTCTTCTTAGAAGATTTTAAATCAGACATTTAATCAGACTCTAATCATATCAAATCAAATTGAATATATCATGTCACTTGATTGCTACATCAACATTCTAAACTTTTTATGCGATAAGTTAGAAAGTACTTTAACATGAAAAATTCACACGTGTACTTGCCAGGCCCTTTCGACCTCTTGATTAAGAAGTTGGTCCTTCGATCCGCCACGCCTGTATCCACTATTTTAATGAACCAAGATTAAAGCAAATTAATCGTGATCGTCTCGTGAGGCAAAGGCTAAGTAAACTTACGATCAATATAGCTTACAAATCATTAATACTACGCCAATACCAGTAAGCGCTGGCTAACTAACTCAATTTGTTACACCCACAAGTAGCTTCAAGCCATGTTAACTTGGTACTTTGATTTAGTGTCGCCCATGCCCCATAAAGGGGAAAATCAAGAGAAACACACATAATTTACGAAACTAGGTTAGGCTATAAATAAAGGTACATCAAACGGTGAAGGAAAACGTGACCTAACCCACGCGCTATACATGTATCTGTTCAGCTCACATTTACCTAATGCTGATTATATGGATACTTTGAGACGAATTCGGACTTGCGCCCTTAGCGTCTCACCTTGGTCAAGGTGAGAATATCCGTTAGGAAACATACTTTACTGGAATAGGCTGTTGAGCGGTTTAATGGCTCGTAAATCCATTCGTTTTATTCTAGCCTTTATATCAGATCATCGGAGCGGTAGTTTGTTTTTACTTACGAGTGAATTAACGAACTCTATATTTACTGTTTTTATTGAGGTCTTAATATTTGATGGTTTATCTTAGATGGTGTATTAAATCATTAGTTAAAGTTTCTGCGTACTCTAAACTGTTCGCAGCTGTTACATCTGTGTATGCCAGCACGATATAATCATGATAAGACATATGAATCTTATCAGCGCTTGCATCTCGGCGCTCTCGTGTGGGAATCCTCTAGTATTTGGTCCTCCGAGCCGTATCGTGACCTTACATAATCCCCACGGTATTTTAGACTTACTATTTATGTAACAATTTTAAGTCGCAGTGTTACGTATTTCGACCTTTACGCTGTTAAATATTCAAGCATGTAAATATTTTAATGGACTCAAGTGTCTGTAGTTCTGACTGTTTTATTTTTAGTCAAGACTCAAGAAATTACGAACTAATGATTATAACCAGGAAGTAGATGTTGGTAACTAGGTATACATTAGAGAAATAATGGGTAATTGTCGACGTAGACGGAGTCGCGAGCGAGAGCTAGTCAACAAGATATATTGGTAAAACAATAAAGGCAGCGTAACTCGTTTGTTCTTTGTTATTAGCTGTTATGAATATTCATGCACGTAATATGTCGGCGTTCGTGGCGTAAGCTGAACAAAATCATGAAGTATGGTCCCTTGCCTAATGGACGGAATGTTGCACTAGTTTCCTGCAAAGGTACGAGTTCATTTTGTTTTGTAAGTATCTTTATAAATTATCTAGACATTTTGTAAATTATTAGCTATCTTTTTGCTCACGGTCTCATCTTTCTACAATAAGTAATAAGGTTCTAATATAGAGACGATCTGTGATAGGTAAGACCTAAGTTGCAGAAGATCTAACTTTATGTACATTAAATAACGTACAGTCATCCATAAAGCGATATTTACATAAACGAGTCAACGAGCCGTACGAGTTAACTGGGTTACTATCCAGGCCGCTGCACCCGATTGTACTTTTGCATATTTCAGGGACTTTAGCTGAGAAATATTCTGAACTGCGGTTACACGGTGTGGCTATTTATAAAGTTGATTTTCCTGCAGATATATTTGTTCATAAATTATTAAAAAAGCCAAAAAAAATTTAACTCTAGAGACGAAGATAATATCGTGGATAAAGTAATTTAAAAAATTGTTTATTTAATTATAATGGAATGCTGTATATCATGTAATGGACATGATCAATTAACAAATCATTTTTGTAATAATTAAAGTGCATTCAATTTATTTTCCAGTCACGTGATTATAAGATAAGAAATCTAAGTAGTATTTAATGTAAAAATCAATGAGTATCCAATTACTTGTCAATTTATTGATATCTTCTTCTTCTAAGTCGTAACACTCTTGTCAGAGTGGTCGTGGTTGCGCAGATGAGGTACACGGAGGGATGTGCGTTGGGTCGTTGATTTCCCCGAGGACTGCTCTTTCAGCGATATGCTTCCATTTTTGCCGATTGGAGACGTTGCGAGTACACTGGACCATGGTAGACTCAGTAGCTTCTTTTATTAGGTCAGACCAACGAGTTGGTGCTCGGCCGCGCAGCCTTTTGCCCTCCACTTGGCCCTGAACCACCAGTCTTTCCATCGAATTCTCATTCCTACAGATTCCAATTTATTGATATGCAAGACATTAATTTTATGATCATGACTTAGTGGTTTAATAACGCAATTAATACCTAACTCTCACAAATTATCTTTACAGAATATAGTTTATGCTGTCAGAGAAAAAGTACCGATGAAGAGAAAAACAATTGTCAACAATAGAGCCAATCTTCAATGATTAAGAAAGAAAGCAAAGTAATCAATTAAAAATAATAACGGAACTAAGGACCAAGAACCTAAATAATAGTGTCTCGCTGTCCTGACATTTAAAGTTCAAATAGTATTCAGTTCACGGTATAATTAGTGCATAAGACGGCGCTAAGCGGATCATTATGGACTAATAATAAATGCTAATTAGATGAGAAAACTTTGATAATACGAGATACTACTAATCATTATCATATCTCGCAAAATTCTTATCGCCTTGGCTGATGAAATAATTGCTAATGGAACACAAAGCCTCGTAATTACAAGCTTCGAATTACTATAGGCATTACTTCCTTTAAATCCTGAGGTTCTCGTTAAGAAATACAGGGATTTCGTCTTAATTGCAGTCTTTTTTAGAAGCCCGCTAATTAATGACTATTTGTACCCACTAATTGAAGGCAGACGAGTCAAGCATAAATTGAAGACCTTTGCTCAGTAGTGGACCACTAACAGATCATCGAAAAGAAAGTTCATAAGGACCACTCCTCGGTACTTTTGAACAATATTGTTGAACAGCTCAAAAATTCCAAACTCCCAGCAATTTCCCGGAAATTGTCGGTTTCTTTGCAAACTATCGAAGGGCCCCAGGTTATATTACGTGACTGGTGTAAGGCCACGGGGCGAGACACGAGGACGGAAGCACGTGTCAGGCCTAATCCTATTATGATTTACGTTGCTGCTCAGACTCGTGGAGATTGAGAGAGCTGTGATTTCATTCCCAGATGAGATTGGTTTGTTTTTATTGAGAGTAAAAAGAGTATTTGAAACTTTATTCTTTGGTTCTGGTGTAGGCTTATTTCATTCGTGATATTTTGTGGCAATAATTATTGGTATCCAAATGTCAGGTACGAAAAATTTAAATTTTCTTTGTTAAATATTACCCTACAAACGTTTCAGCATACAATTTTAATCAATTCGTTCATTTTGTTATGTAAAGTAATTTCAATCCCAATATCCTCTTCAAAATGTAATCACAACAACTAGAATGGAACAATCGTCTGACGTTTTGAGGAGTGGAAGGTCACCAGATTAATTTCGTTACCATGGTTATGCATTTATTTGCAATGTTTAGATTTTGTCAACTTATGGTAAAAAGGAGGTTTCATACGATTAAGAAACGAGTAATCAATCTTCGAGTAATGAATTGCCAGTTTACAAATTGTGCATTTGAATGTGCTTTGAATCCTGGTTTCTCGTTTTTGACCTATCAGACGCTAATTATTTACTAATTCAAAAGACTGGTAGGTAACCTTTGATTACCGAATTTAAAGTCAGTAACCCCAACCAATGAAGTCATTTCTCATTAGCTCGGTAATCCAAATTGAATCTTAATCAATGAAACTAGGTCTAAAACAATCAGGGTCTTAATCTAGATAAAACTAGAATATGTTGGCACATGACTCAACTGTTTCTTAAAAAGGTCAATGCACTCCTTATCAAATTCCTTCGGTTCATTAACTTTCACGACGTTTTGTGTGAAAGGTTAGGGTAAAATAGAATATGACACGCAAATAAAAAACGAAGTTCGCGTAACTGGAGAGGTAATGAAACGGAAAATATAGTAAAGGGTAACCTGGGCTCTACAAACGAACTGTGAACGTTCTGAATTTCTTTTTAAAAGCGTCTACAGAACTTGCAACGTAATGTAGGCTTACGTTTCACTTCGTAAGATACTAGTATGTGATCATTTAACACGGTTTACCTATTTGGCATACCTTCACTAAGAAATTTGGAAGGTTGCCAGAAATGGCCCACGTATGTTACATGTATGCGAGATATGATATTCGATAGCAATGTAAACAACGATATGTATCCTTTTCATAACTCTCAAATATATTCTATCAAACGATATTTCTATAAAGTTTAGACAAAGTATATTTACTTACAACTAAACGTAACGTGTTGTTTTTTTTCTGGAACTTACCTGAAAACAATAAAAAGTAACATTAAAACATGTTCATAGAATCGCGAAAAACAGAAAGGTTAAGAAGACAAAACCTTTAGGCTACTAAAAAAATAGAAACAAGTTGCCATATGGATGTATAGGTATGATTTATTATCTAAGTTTAAACTTTTAGACATTTTCGATTGTCGGTAAATGTTTAACAATAGGTCAATACCTAGTTCTTGTTATTCATCCAGTATTCATGCAGTCAGAACAATTTGAATAACAAATGTACAGACTTCAAATGCGACTTTTCATGAAGCGAACAAAGACCAAACGGAAGAACCAAATTACCATGTGTCGGCAAATACATCATATAGGTTCTATTTTATTTAAATAAATAAAATAAATGCGGACAACATCACATACATTGCTCTGAACCCAAAGTAAGTAGCTAAAGCGCTTGTGTTATGGAATTCAGAAGCAACGAAGGTTCCAAGGCAATGTAGAAAATGTTTGGTTTCTACATTGACCCGTCCGGGGATCGAACCCGGGACCTCAGAGCTAGCGATACCTTGAAACCGGTGCATACGCCACTCGACCACGGAGGTCGTCATATTCGAAGTCAATAAAGTCGAATTAAATAAAGCATATTTATGCAAAAATCTAAGAAAATGTATAAAGGAGTGATATTTTATTACGCCAGATTCGCTGCTGAATAAATAATGCATATGAAAATAATAAACATAAGGGCTGCGAAACTTCCCGTTTTATAACAACCAGATCTAATTGGTCCTTTTGTACGCAGGTCTTTTACGCCTTTTGTAACTTTTTTTTATATTTATAATGTGGTAATATTTAATATTTACTAAAGACCAATACGAGGTTTCATTTTAAAAATAAGTTCTTGAAATTAATACATCAAAACAAACTAGGCTAACTTAGCTTTTGACATCCGAGCATACGAATAGACAACTACTTCTTATTCCACAACTTATTAGACAACCTTGAAACCCCTTCAATAAACATATAAGTTTATATAAAGAAGAGAGATGCACACTTAGCTGTATGAAGTGGCTGTAAATCCTTGGCTTCATGATTCATATCTCTGAGTGAAACATTTATAGCACGCATTTGTACGTCAAACGATACCTCTTTGTTTAAGGCCGTTTCTGGTTTATTTGTTAGTAGTACTTTCTGCTGTAAGTTGTTCTTTGTGCAGCCACTTAACAATTAAACTACTAAACGGATAAAGTATTTCGTTAAGCTTAAACATAGATAGGTACAATGCAACTCTTATTTTTTGTGAACTCATTTGGTGTTTTAATACAGACGTACGGACCTTTTTTTTTTTACGCGGTGAAAATCTAATGATTTCGACCCACGTCGAGGTCACGACGTGGGGATATGTCGGACTTGCACCGACCAAAAACACCCCTGTCCCCTTCTCGCCTTTACTGGAGCCGCGGGATCGCTAAGCATTCTCAGCGCAGCTCCGGCAGGACAGACGTACGGACCTAGTTCTCATTTTGAAGTCTATATAGATAATTAAAAAAGCGTTTTTTTTTCAACGTCATAATACGGGGCCAAGTATAATATTGGCATACAGAACCAATCACAAAATTAAAACACATTATCAATACCACCAAGGTACTAAAAATCCATCGAGATTTCTAGAAAATAATCAGGTACGCAGATAAAGGGTATTAAAGAAAGCTTGGCTGATAATGTTTGTCGTGTTTATTTTCTATAGGCTCAATTAAATAGTTATTCGTTTGATAATATAATTATAAAGATTAGATAATAGTAATCAACTTGGAAAGTCCATATTTATTGCTTGTGGCCTTGAATTTGTGTCACTATCAAGGTTATCAACAGGAATAAATAATTCTGATTGATTTTTCTGCAGATTATTTGAGACTATGCAGGCATATTAAACTACATTGGTGTTTAATTAGATCATTGATGATTCTGCTTCTAATATATGTAGAAAATGAGCTTAAAACCTAACCTTCCTAACCTAAAAAATCTTTTCCCCTTAGATTTGCCCGGAAAAATAACGTGTCCTTTCTGGATTTCAAGATTACATGAAATAGTTTAGCCGTGAAAGCGTAGAAGAGCAAAGAGAGTTACTTTAGCATATAATATTAAGTACGGATAAGACTTATGACGATAATAAGAAAGTATCTACTACGAGTAAGCCACGAGCCATCGTTATCAAGTCGTTATAGCCGAGACAGATGTCGCTGGCCAGAGGTCAACGCTCATTGCTCATGCTTAGAATAAGTAATTAAATTACCATTACGTCTCTACTCATAGCTCCTGACTAGCTAATTGCAGAACTGGTTTAAGTTGTGTTTACAACGCGCAATTTAACATAATTTAAGTAATTTTAGTTTTATGGTGTTTGGCTGTGGAGGGTAGTTGAAAGTGCTCGTAAATAAAAATTTGTGAGACTATTTTAAATATTAACTGACCATTTCTTGCTGTCTTGTTATTTATAACCTAGTCAAAAGCTAATCTAAGTACAGTGTTAAACCCTCAGTAATTATGAAAAGGAAACAAAAAGAGATGCAGTCGATCATCTTCCTGAATGTCTTTTCTTATCTACAAACTTCAACGCTGTCTTTCCCAGTGATTTCATAATCAAGTCGTCACAAGAAACTAGACTACTCAAATATCACTCATGACATATCACCAATGGCTCTGCCAGAGACATTGCCTGTCTACACTAGAGATTTAAAACCCGAGACCTTTTTACAAAAGGGCAAATACTTCTAATCAAGATGTCAAAACTGACGCGTTGTCTGGCGCCAATACCTATTTCTCATGACATTGTTATACGTATACCGTGTCTTTTAATACGTGATAGATTTAAGAAACATATGATATACTAGCTGTAGCCCGCGGCTCCGCCCGCGTTGGTGTCAGATATCGCGGAAAAAAGTAGCCTTTCCAAACAAACTTTCATGCAGCATTTCAACATCTTACAGCCCATTTTTCGCATTAAAATATCACTTAAATCGGATCAGTAGTTTGGACGTTATTGAGTAACATACATACAGACGGACAGAGTTGCTTTCGCATTTATAATATTAGTAAGGATTAGAACACACTCTACCGTTATGTCATCGTAATCGATTTAACTATCAATTGACCCTAACTGATGTTTAAACAACAGTTTTTGTTCATCCTACTGCCATTTCAGTTCTTATGTAAGTTTTTGATTGCTGCATTTCGGTGCAATTATAATGCAGTTACGTGGTATGCAACACGCAGTAGTTGAAGAAATATCGCAGGTATGTATATAAATTGGAAAATTATATTGTAGACTTATACCAAATGCGATGGTAAAACGTTTTGGCGGAACGCATACCAGAATTTTCGGAATAATAATAATAAGGAATGAAGGAATCCCTTTCATATCTTGTTATGTGGGTAGTTCAGGAAAAGCTTAAATAGCTGCTTCTCGCATAATTTTTCTGATCGTTGAAATGTAGAGCTAATAATAAATTTAGACCTATTTAAGACGTATATTAATCTAAGTTGACTTATCTACGTCATCGCAAGCGCCATTTCGAACTTTGGCTAACAGGTACGCGCGTGCGCATTTGACGTTGAAAGCATATTAATTTTTCGTCATTCATGCGTGTAGTTCTGGCAGCGAGTTATTGGCGGCGTGCCTAAATGTTATCTGCGACTGTAGTGTGGTAGGCGTAATACTACAGTTTAAGACATTACGGGAAATGCCAAACTATGACAAATAAATAGATTCCGGAGTGTAATAACTTGTCACAGATTGGAAATAGAATCTGCGAGTACAAAATTACGCAAAACTGTATTTTGCAAGTAGCGATGTAAACATGATGCATAGATTAAATTTCTGGACAAATCAGGTACGTATCTATAAAAGTATTTTATGCTATAATTTATTTTAATGAAATACTTTTCAGCGGCATAGCATTAAGTATTGATAAAGCTATCGCCCAAAACAAGAATACAATGATAACCTTTCGCAAATTTGGCTTCATGTATTCAAAATAATTGAGGTCTACAGATAGATGATTTAAAAATAACTTAAGTAGTTTGAAGTTATTTGTAAACCGAACATTATTAATTCTAATTCTTATCATATAATAAAAATTAATAAAATATTTCAAAGCTTCAAAAATGCAAGAAGAAGCTTCTTGCATTTTTGAAACATTCGTGATATGACGGTTACACGTTTTCAAAATGTGATTCATATGAAGGAAAACCAAAAGCAGAAAATTCATATTCGTTTTGAATCACATTCTCTGACTAAAAGTATCTTGTCTGCAATAGTAACTAAACATAAGATATCGTCCTTCTTGTCTTTGCACTACCAAAAAACCAATGGCAATGAGTCAAAGACACAAGCAAAAGTGAACTAGACAGTTTAAACATCGCCCATCAAGTGAAACAAGACTGCAACAAAGAATTTCTTGTTTACATTCCGCGGATGATAACGCGAGTGGTTATCGTGTAAGCTTCTTATTAATTTGGCGAGGAATGCGATTTTTTGCGATCGCAATTATCTGACAGATTGATACATGCGCGTTTCGAGACAATTCTACGATACGTTAATTGGTAGCTGATTTATTACTTTCGTTTTGGGTCAGACAACCAATATTTTTGGCGGATATGTGTGTTTAGCTTTGGTCTATCTTAAGAAACCGTATTAGAATAATTAAAAGAAAGACAGAACACTGGTCACATCCATTAATCTGGTCAAAGGGAAAAATAATAATTTTAGCTAAGAAGAAAAAACTATAGTTTTTATGGATGTTTACTGCAAGGAATGCCAAAAGAAACGGCGGCAATTATAACAATTTATCTAAAGGAAAATGGAAAAGAGAAACAAGAAAAGGTCATTCAAAAACAAACGCTTAGGTAGTCCTTCACTTTTAAGTTCCTTGTTTGGTTCATCAAACCCTGACTCGTTCGCTAATCCTGTAAGGCCATCAATCCGAACCTTTGTTTCCTATTACTTATCCTGTTTAAAATTCAATAAACATACTTAATTATATTTTATGGCAAAAACATATTCTTGTCAGTAAGAATTTATCTTAAGGGTTCAATGATAAATATGGAATCTTTTGTACACAAAATTAAGGTTAATGCCGTTAGGCTGAGGGCATTGCAAAGATCATGTCTCTAATCCCACAAGGAAATATTTGAATGACAATACAAAAACGAAAGCGACGAAAGGCAAAAAAAAACCATCGTTACATAGTAACACATTTACTGCAGACTAACAATGTCTATTGCCAGATAAAGATCATGAAATACGTCACATTTCCATTTTCTTCGCCCTAAGCTTCCATTTCTTTACATAATTTATGTCTAGACGGAACGAGGCAGGCTTAAAAACATGTACATATTTTAAGCAAACAAATTCGGGTCGGAAAAATCAATAGCTGCTGACGGCAATGACCGCGGAGGCTGCTCGAGTTGGCGCCGAGCCAGCTAGTATCGATCAGCTGATCCAACACAAGACTTATATGTGAAAAACATAAGATTTTTATTTAATATCACTTCTCAACACTTAAAGTAAATTTATTATATGAAGGAAATAATATAAGAAGGAAACGCAATAGGTCTATCAAGATTACTTATCCTCATGTTAGTGACATTGTTCGAACGCTACAATTAAACATTTGTTCAGGTCAAGAAGGACATAAGTAATGAAAATATTTTCTTATTATTTTCCCACGTCAAAGTGTATGAATCTATTCTATGCCATAGACGTCTCACAAACTGTAGCAGCTCAAGTGAGAAAGTCCTTACATAAATACTCGGAGATCATAACAGCGGTGTAGCTTACAACGTATTTGTCCAAGGAACTTAAGCCTAACCATTGAATGGTAGTGCTAATAAAATGAGTATTGTTATCACTTTCCCTTGCTTAGAAACTAAATGCGGACTAGAAGATAAATCTGCTTTATCATCTAGGCTTGCATGGGAACTAAGGCAGACCTGACAGTTGAAGGCCTAGCGTTAAACTTCAACGTAAACCACTTGGTAGAAAACTTTTCAATCTTAAAAGCTCTTCAACTGGGTTAAAAAGTTCATCCGTAATTATAGACGTCCTTCAAACTTCCGATCAGTTCAAAGCGACGTATTTACCAGACAAAGTTTAGACGGGCCTGTTGGTCTAGTGGTTAGTGACCCTGACTGCTATACCGGAGGTAGTGGGTTCGATTCCCACCCAGGACAAATGTTTGTGTGATGAGCACGATCATTTGTTCTGGTTGTCTGGGTGTAATTTATCTATAATATGTATGTATTTAGAAATATATAAGTATGTTTATCAGTTGCCTGGTTACCATAACACAAGCTCTGCTTAGCGTGGGATCAGATAACCGTGTGTGAGTTGTCCCGGAATATTATTAAAAAAGTCCATAAAGATGTAAAGTCTACACAAAGCAAAAGTCATAGTCAAACAAAAATAAATCTCATTAGTAACACCAAAACAACAACACTACTGTGAACGAACAGAGAACACTCGAAGGACAAGAAAACATTCTTCATACAATACAATCAACCACTCACCAGTACCAATGTTTTGAATATCACAAAGACCTTATTTCAAGGCAGTAAGGTTGATTTTTGCAATTTGTTTGTAACTCTGACGAATGACGTAAGGTAACGTACCAAACAAAAATATAAAGTGGCATCTGTTCAAACATGTCTGCAGAACATGTTTGTTACGGCTACTTAGTTTGTAGTAAATAATACTGATACATATGAAGGACATAATGCAGGACCTTGATTGGTAAAAGGAATGGGGGCAGGTATTTATTTGCTCAACAGTGAGACAGCAGAGGCTGAATAGAGAAATGAAAAGATCATCAAAAGTAATGATCTTGCACGAAAAGTTGTCCACAAATATAGTTCTTTGACAGAACACTCCAATTTTATCGATATACAGAAACGGCCAGAAGACACTATAAAACTGTGGAAAATAATTTTAATAAGTTTAACGATTAGAAAATGTAAGTAACCTTAGAATTATAAGGTTAGAAATGCAACAGGCTCGCCCACCATTACATGAGAATTATTACCGCGTTTGTGTTATATGTAGCGAGTATGTGGACCCTTCCGCAAAAGCTGGAATCATGTTTTACCAGGTATAACGTAGAAATTAGATGATGCAATAGTTATAAACGCTATTTTCAATGGGTCTTGAGGTGGTTAAATCATTATCACATAACTACTATCTATAATTCGAATTGAATCCAAAAAAACCTAATTAGGACATTAGGAACAGAAATTTATTTCAGATGATTGAAGTCTTCACAAATATTCAGCAATTCTTTTAAGGCAAGCAGAAGTATAGTTAGAAGCTTACACATACTAAAACGTGGATCAGGAAATATAAAGTAAAGAGAACACTTACAAAATAGAAGACACACAACAAACTAAGATCCAGACATTATAATGGCTGTCGTTAATACCATTTGCCAAGTGACGGTGATAAAGCTGCCGGGTGCGCGCCAAACGCTTTCTAAAAAGATTGATAATACAAACTTGTTCAGTAATGATAATAATACGATAAACGTTATGTAGAAGGTAACCCATTCATACTAGTAGACGAAAATCTCCGATACCCGATGATTTTAGTGTCCAATGACGCGTGCCCATGTATGAACTTCTGTCGGTTGTACGGCGGTAGTTGCTTGGATACTAAAATCGTCGGATATTGATTTGCGTCGTCTCGTGTGCCAGACAGTGTTACTTGCGCTTTCGTTAGTGACGTAGGTTATCATCATCATTAAGTACTCTCAATCTGGGAGTCATAACTGCAATTATGCAGTATTTTGAGTTGATGTGATTAGCTTTTCCGCATGCCTTTATCACAAGTATCGGCGCATATTATTTATTTTGTTTGTTTTTGCATTGAAAACGAGGGGATTTTAGATATTGTTAAGGTAGAATTTCCTAGGTATTAAGTTTATAACTCGTCCAATATATCGAAACGTATTATTTTTATTATCAATCTAGGTTATTCCAAACTAGTCCATAAATAAAACAAGTGGCTATTTCTAATCACTAAAAAGTCAATAATTGTATTTTTAACCTTGATACATTCGATAAAATACCAGTTGTTGTGTTTATTTTGATTGCTTGATGATTAAAAACATGTATTTCTGGTCATTTTAAGAATATCAATGCATTTTTATTGATGTGGACAAGTCTAACGCAGCATGTAATAATTTTATCATTTAACCTTGGATACTATTGAATAAGGTATCTGAATAATTTATTCCATATTATAATAAATTCAGCTATATTAAACAGGCTCTTGATCCTGAAAAGAAAGGCTTCTTTTGTAGACACAATATAGGCTTATGACAAGTAACACATAATGAAAGAGTTCGTGAAAAACTTCTCGTCTATTCATCACATAAAAATTGACGTCGTTAGAAATGTTTTTTGACAGACCTAATGGTAGACTATCAATTTTATTATATGATATGAAATACCGTCATTACTCGATACAACTACATTAATTAATTACTCAGTACAGAGTTATGTATTAGATTGATTAGATATGTTAGCAAACATAAGGAAAACTGATGTTTTATTCAATCATTCGTAATGACCGCAGATTTATATAGACTCCAGAAAAAATAATGATAATTAGAAAATGTCATGATCTAACTTTCAGTGTAATTGGTATTCCTTTAGGCTCGGACCACAAAACCGGGAATCTAGAATGCCTGGGATTGCTCTGCCATGGTCTGGAATACTGACAGCCTTATTAGGACATAGACAGCTGTTATAAGACTTAATTCTTCGGTAAAAGCAAATCCTGAGTTTGAATAAAGTAAGTAAATTATTCCCATTTCAAACTTTGCACTTGGTTTTTAAACAACAACCACAGAAAAAAAAAGGTACTGAAACCAATAAACTTGTTATTTTAAGCGAAAAGTTTTATACCTCGTCAAGTTTTTCAAAGAAAAACAGTTTCATTCATTGAAGTAATCCTAACAGAACATTACATTATTGTTTTAGACTTTATTTGTTAAGATTTAAACAATACTGTTATTATCAGTGTTTAAACAAATGTTTCAAACAATAATTGTACAAATTGAAAGAAATCAAGACCCTCTATGGAAAATCAACAATTGTATTATTTTAGCATTTGTTACTTACTCATTTACATGTAAAGTTTGTTACAAAGTATAGAAGGGTAAATAAACCGAGCAAATAGTGTAAAAGTTGACGCAAATCAAATATTTACTTCAAGCTACTTTTAGTAGTAATTCTTCGACACTAAAAAACGGTAAAGAAACAATGAAATGAAGACTGATGTAATTCTGTGCTACAGTAATAAAACTAACGTGTATATTATAAGAACTAGGATTATACATAAGAAATAAAATATACTGATTTATCAATAAGTACAAATCATTACATATGTTTCAGTAGCTTCACGACGCAAAAAGATCAAAATCGGAATAGATAGATGTCTTTTGCCTTTAACAAAACGGAAATTCTAAAACGCTGATTCTTGTTTGGGAAGCAAGTATTATCAGGTACAGGTAAGCAATTAGTCAATACCGGTACAAACCAATTAATGAAACAATTTACAACTTTTAACCGTCAAAATACAAACAAAATGCTAATTTGGTTAAATTAATTAGGAACTGTTTCCGCCTTCCTCAAAAACTATCGAATCCAAAAGTCTTTGAAATCCGACTTAGCTCCAGAAGCTAAGTAGAACTTACCTTGATTATGTCACAGAATCAATTGACTAAAAATCAATAAACATTTAAGTAAATCACAGCTTATATCAGTGGCACGTGCATAATGAAAGAGAAAGTCGACCGGTGCATCCCGTTCATCTACGAAGATTGATGATTAGGAAGTGGCTGATTGAAGACCACACTCGATTATTGTATAAAACCAACATAATTACTTGCTAGGGAGAGTTAATAGTTATTATAATTACTGGTTTCAATCCACGGGAGCTTGATATTGGTTATTTGTATAAGAGAGAGTTCCGTCAGAGCGGTGTGACATGGACATTTTTAGTTTATCTCGTTCCAGTTTCCCTTACTTGGATCTTGAGATGATAGGGGGCTGACACGCTCTAATTTTCGTTCGTTTACTTGTCACGGTGGGAATATTTATGTAGCTAGTTTCTACGACACAAAACTAGAGACTCCTTTGATGGTTCTTGTGAAGATCGATTGAATGGGAAAAGTTGGGTCCTCAGTTATTGAAAAGTCAGCGTATCTCAAACTATGCAGGCAGGTATTAATTAAAACTAGCCAAGATGATGAAGGGTTCGTTTCTCTCACGGCTAGCCCGCCTCAAGTTTTAACTCCTGCAGGGAACTGATATCATTCTCCATCACAAAGAATCCCAGTACGATCCAAAAACAAATGAGTAGCTTACAATCTACCAAAATGAATCAGTAAGGAAAATAGGTAAAGCATTTCTTCTAGTTCCGTACCTATGTAGTATTAGATTCAAAATAACTTCACAGACGGAATATGAATGCAATGACGTAAACTGCACCACACATTGTACTGAGAACAATCGTCAAACCGTCTGTAAGGATTTGGTTGCGATATAGCAATTACTGCATTAATTGTTGCACAATCTGCATCCACCATTAGAATGTTTTCTGTACGAGGTATTGTACGCTGTGTTGACGTGACCTCTGATTGTGCTCGGGAAACCGTGACTTGGTCTGTCTCAACCGGATAAGCGATCCTAACGTGCTGCGAATACCTTTGGTGGAGACTGAAGAATGCGGGTCACTCAGATAAGTAAATCTACACTAATATTATAAAGAGGAAAGATTTGATTGTTTGTTTGTTTGTTTGTTTGTTTGAAATGAATAGGCTCCGAAACTACTTGACCGATTTGAAAAATTCTTTCACTGTTGGGAAGCTACACTATCTCCGGTGAACATAGGCTATATAAAATTTTCAAAAAAATTAGGGGTCCATACTAAAACCTCAATAATGTAAACCAAGGTGTGAAAAAATTACCAAAAAACTTTCTTGCATCGCGTGCGCTGCGAAAACTATTGATTATAGAACAATATAATGTACTACGTCTTTGTAGAACATATAATTATCTACAAAAAGTGTCGCGACAGCATATGTCTAACTATTACAGTTAGGTCACAATAAGGGATATTTTATTAAAAAAAATATTATTGAAAGGACGCCGCTAGAAAAGGCTCTTTATTTGTTACTTAGTATTGATCCTTATCAAAATAAATTACTTCATAGTCAAGACTGCTTCAATACCTTTATGTAACTTTTTGAATTATTCACTTTGGACATTCCCTTCGAAAGATATCACGAGTTTAAAATATAAGAATTAGAAAAAAGTCGCGTGATTGTCGCTAACTCTGCTCGGCTAACTATGCGATTTAAGCATCACTAAGGTACGGGAGTGTCTATACTAATATTATAAAGAGCGTAATAGTAGTAATAACACAGAAACCTTCAATCCTATCTTTTTAATAATGTGTTAAATACCCGTGCGAAGCCGGGACGGGCCGCTAGTCTTAAATATTTCTAGATAGTACTACTTTTACGCTAAATAAGTATTGAATAAAATCTAGACACAGTAGAAAAAAAAGACGTTATTCAGACAATCGAAATAAGGCACAACCGCTGGATGTCGATGATGAACAGTAAATAAATTATGGTTAACAAAACCATCTACAACCAAACCCAAATGTATTAAAAATTCAGTAATCAGGTATTTCAGACTATTTATCAAAAATAATTCGAGTTATAACCTTTAGGCAATAAAACTAAACTAAAGTAAAATTAATCAATACTTTACAGTTTAACAAAAGCTATAAAAGTTACCCATTAACATTCTAAAGCGTATGATCTGGGCCTTTCCCTACTTAATGCCATACAATGTTTACGACTCCCATTAATTTCGCACCTCTATCAAACCATTGAAGGGCAAAATAAAGGCATCCCACTCATTAGTGGCATTATTATGGTAATACTCTAAACAATATAGCCAAGGTTTCTACACTTTCCAATATTAATAATCAGATGACTAAACGGCATTTCGAATATAAGTGCAAATTGTTAGGATGCCGGCTTCCTGTGTGAAAGTGTGGACTTTCTTCTGAAATCGCCATATATCTGGTTGTATCATCAGTGTAACTTACTATTATGGTAAACGGGTAGCACTTAGACTGTGCTATCTTATGCGAATGCTTAGGGAAGCTACACATGCACCTCTACTTGGTTTTTCGTATTGATCCCTTTAATAAAATCCATTAAAATTTTGGATTTTTTTTTTTTTCATATAAAGAAAAACTAGAAAAATGTTCTATTTTCTTATTTACTAATTATTTAAAAATGACTACATTAGTATTATGTGTTTACATAACATAGACAAAGCGTACTTATTCGACTCGCAACGGCCACGACTTCCATCATTGCAAATCTTATTAGCCAAGGTCTAAAAGACTAGTGCCTAAATAATGCGCAACAATTTTTATAAACTAACAAAACATTGTAACTTTGTTACAGAGAGTGCGTTCCCACCTTAATTCTGCAAAAGGTTTGTTTTAGCAGCTTTCAGAATTTAATTTGTGTAAATATACATAAAACTTACTGTTACATAGTATTTATTTGCAGTAACTCACTGAGAATTCTGCTGAAAACGTTCAAACGTTTTATATTGCTGACCCAAGTTTTACAATAATTATTGGCAACTTTCTCGACAGAAATGATTTATCGTTGAAAAATATTATATAACCTATTTCCCACACTGCTAATATTTGTTATGATAATTCATTTCTACGAGAAAATATCAAATATGGCGCATATTAAAAAGAAGAAAAACTTTCAAAACGACCTCTTAAGACTTTCCTTGTGGACTTATTAGACACACAAGTACCTATAGGTATAGGAAAATCTGCCAGAATCAGTCTAGTTTAATCGTAAACGTTACGCAAAACATGAAATATGTTCGCATATTCCAAATTCAGTTTTTACTATTAATTAAAAAGTTTATTGCTAGCGCGTTCGATAAACTTCCAAGAAATAGTAAAGCTTATACAGATAAAACAAAAATGCTACTGATCCACATAATTTTGTCTCAAGCCATTACGGGCAGCTAAAAAGACGAATTATAAAACATAGGTTGGTTAGATTAACAGAAAAGTTATTATATTTAGTCGAAAATAATTAATCTTACCTTCCATTTTCGCATTGACACTGTCGTAAAAAAAAAGTCATCGTTTATTCCATTATGGATATAACTTTCTTTTTTTTACTAGTAATGAGATAACAATAATTAAATTTTCACTTTACAATAAATAAGATTATAACAACAATTCGTAACACATTCGTTAACGTTAACTGCCTCATACATTTTTATCACTTCTCGTTAAAAACGATTAAACGTTTGACATATAAGAAACTACGACGTAAGACGGATAAGACTGTTTTAATATTATCCGATACGATATTAGGGGCAAGTAAATGTAGGAAACATGTCGGATCGGGGTATATTCCACTTTGTTCACCTGAGGGATATCACCTAGGTGAACAACTGCGACTTTTTGGATTATGCGAGTAGACTTATATCATCCATATACAAAAAGATATAAATAAATAATAAATAAATAAATGCGGACAACATCACATAGGTACATTGCTCTGAACCCAAAGTAAGTAGCTGAAGCACTTGTGTTATGGAATTCGGAAACAACGAAGGTAGGTACCACAAACACCCAGACCCGGGACAATGTAGAAAAGTTGTTTTCTACATTGACCCGTACGGGGATCGAACCCGGGACCTCAGAGCTAGCGACACCTTGAAACCGGTGCGCCGCGCCGGTACGCCACTCAAACCACGGAGGTCGTCCAAACCTCCAAAAATGATATAAACATGGAAATAGAAGGTTTTTTTTTAGAAATTAGTTTATTGTAAATCAGGCATACAAACGTTACGTAAAAACAGTAATAATATTAAGTAAAAGACGTGAAATGTAATAAAATCCTTCTATTACCATGTTTATATCATTTTGTATATGGGTGATATAAGTCATATAAGTCTACTCGCATAATCCAAAAAGTAGCATTTGTTCACCCAGGTGATATCCCTCAGGTGAACAAAGTGGAATATACCCAGATCGGATATCACATTCGTTTTCTAATAATAATACCAGCCTATGAACGTCCCACTACTGGGCACAGGCCTCTTCCCATATAGAGAAGGCACGAGCATTGATCACCACGCTTGCTCACTGGCGGATTAGCGTATACATATTTTTTTTCTTTCCGCGTTATCATATCGAATAATATGAAAAAGCTCAAGGCTAGTCAACTTCTGCAGCTCCTTTCTTCGCACTTGTAAGCGCAAATAATACAGTAAATAATATAATCATTAAACACGTAACTAGTAGGACAGGATAGCGGCTATATCGCCATTTCCTCTGGTCGCGTACATATATGGCAGTGGAACTGATAATAAGGGACCGCTTCCTATCAACTGTCCACCTAGATTACCATTAGAAAGGTCTTTGATAGCATCAGAATTAAATTTATTTTCCATTTGATGTGATTTTTGTCGTAATGAGGTGTTGTGCTTTCATTGCTTTCGTTTTGATCGAGCCGTTCAGGTGTGGTACTCTATCATTTATAACGAGAAGTCGGAAGAGAAGAACCATATTTCTTTAATTAAAATATGAACTACTTTAGAACATTTTGAAACAATGTATGTATATGAGGTAAACAGGTTTAGATTCACTAGGAAGTCTGACTGGTAGTAAAGGTAACGATAAAGCACGGTCCAAAATGTAATTTAAAAAAAAAACGCTTTTTTTGATAAACGGACCTAACGAGATCCGAACTAAAACTTACAAGTAGGTATGTGAAAGTACACTCAACCACTCAAAACTCAACCACAAGCCTTAAGAACGTCAACAAGGATAAGGACTCTAAAATACGGCATTAACCTAAATAATTTATCAATTGAATTAATGTGGTCTATAAATAACTATCACCCACAAACATACGTCCATTCATATCTGGCAATAAACATCTACTAACCACAGGGCTCGAGATCTGCCGCGAATTATAATTACAACGCGTGCGCGAAACAAATGAATCTAGTGAGATAATTTACTGGCGCATACCTACGCTATGCAAATGTTTGATGTAGTGCAAATTGTCTGTACGTGGTCCGCTAGAGGGAACTCCGTAGGAGAGCACTCTTAACTTTGTAGCGATTTAAGCTTATTCAGCGACTTTCTAGCGATAAACAGATTATATTATTCCTATAAGCTTAAGCCTGCAATTGAAGATACATACAGTCAACTTGTCTAATATAATTGCTGACTGGTCAATATACACACTGCATTGGTCTTCCAAGTGACAAATCGATTAAAAGACTGTAATTTATGCATTCACTAGGACTAAACTAAGAAAGGCTTTTAAGGGTGTGATGTAGTCAATGAATTAAGTTATGAATATTATTTATTTACTACTCCTACTCTTACTGTCCATGTATTGCGTCTGCATTCAATCGTCTTCCCATGAACTACTGGACCAATCGCAACGTTTCAAAGTAGAACAGACATATTTTATTAGAATCGTTAACCAAAAGAAACTAGAAAACGCCGTAACAATATAACCTGGTAATCAGTAACACATTAAATGCGCAATTAATTCCTGAAACACCATTACTGTTTAATGCAAGGCAATTAAGTAATATATAAAGGTTATATCGGTGATAAGGCAGGCGGGACAGATCACTAAATGTCAGGAAACACGGTGATAATAACCATTGGCATTAACGACGTGGATTACAGACTTAGAGTACGATAGCTGGTAGTAGTAAATATGTATTGAATCCGCAATGTTTCTTCCATCGAGTGCCAATGGTACTTCGTTTTGAATAACATGGACAAAGCGACAAGAACTGTGATCTAACGTCGAAATAAATGTATATTTGAAGGAGTTAGCATTGCGTCGAGATTTAAGCACTTGTAGCTGAAACACTTGAATGAATAGGGTTAGGCAAGCATGCTTGGAATTTCTTGCCAATTGTTTATCATTACAAGATATTTTTGTGAATATTGTCGTCTGAAATACTAATACTAATGCACTTTAAAAGTCCTCGCCAAGGCCAGACTCAGCGCTGTCACATTTGACTGAATAATACAAATAACACAAGTACCATCACACCGCAAAAACCAAGTATATCAGTTTGACAATTATTAGCACAAGTCACAATAAGCACAAATATTGCTTTGTGCAAATCTTAGATTTTAACATTTACCTTCACATAATGTACACAATATGACAACACTACAAATTGGCATTCCGCACAAACGAGTTGAGTGATTCTTTATTAACGTCTGCTAGATATTTAAAAACCCGTGGATCAGGTTTATCCGCAAATTATACAGTTCATCAAAGTTCGCTGCGATATTTACACAAATATTTAATATTCAATTAACTGGAAAGACAACATAATTTACTGTATTTTTGTCTAGTATTTTATGCTAATTACTTTTCAGTATGACAAGATGCTTGTGCCTTATTGTGGAATTAATATAGAAGAGTATAGTGGTTCTTGAGGTTAGAGACATATGTAGGAGACAAATTGGAACCACAAATCACTATCGTATCGTGACCAATCCAATTTGCACGTGGTGAATGACAAATGTACATCACATATCTTGTGGTGGACAGGCGTCCAAATGTGGGTGTCCACTTTACAGAAATAATAGCACTACAGACGCGATTACAGGTGTGGAGGCATGTATGTAGGTATATCGTCATACTCTAACAATACTTATCAAAAGATCCGTAGTATACACTTATCATGAAGTTTACAATAAATATTTACTTCTGTCAAACATGGTGGACTAAAGACTTCACTTGTCCTTACTTGTATTGTAAGCTACCATGAAATTGTATTAAACATTGTTTTTGCATCTTAAGAGACCCTTAAAAACTCGTGCGAAATTTGTCTAGTGCAAGCAATTATTTTACTATACATATTTTTACAATGATTTATTTAATCTCGATTTAAGCAAATACGATAGATGTCCACAAACGTCAGAGTTAAGACTAAGTTTTAAACATCTAGTACAATGCCAAAACGTCCATTGCCTGGAAGATCAATCTTTTATCATTATTTCTCGATAAAAGGAATAATCAACGCTTTAAAGTACGATATAAGAACCTTTTTTTACTTGGTGTAATCCCGGACTTATACTGCCCTTGGGACAGTAGGCGGAGTAGACGGGAGACAGACTGAAGTGTGTCTCCCGCCTTTTTTACCGTAGACCATGAGGGGACGTAGACTGCACACGACATAAAAACCCAATACTTCTTTTCAACAGCCACATATATAATATGTAATTTGTATAATAACCAAATACATAATATTTTCTGCATTACATGAAGTCCAGCATAACATCAAAGTAAATAGCTTCTGTATTGTATAAAGTTATCACAAAACAAAGGTTCCAATCAAGTAAAAGCGTAACACGAACGGGACACAATTACCGATTTCTAAAACAGCAATAGGAAATCTATTTGTTACTTAATCACGACTCGAAATTGATCGACCAAGGTTAGTAATTGATGCGAAGATACTGTTTCTATTTATATTGTAGACTAGCTGTGCCTGCGACTTCGTTCGCGTGGATGACGAAACTTATCAATGAGTTTTTAACCGCAAAATTAAGTTTGTTTTTTATTGTTTATACTTTTCCGGGATAAAAACTACCCAGTGTGGTGCCCAGGATAATAAAGAATAATTATACCAAGTTTCATCGTAATCGAACCGGTAGCTTTTGCGTGATACCTGAACAAACAGACAGACAGACAAAATTTATTTTTTCACACTTTTGGGTTCGGTGTCTTTCTAGTAACATTATTTTTTTTATATTTTCAATGTACAGAATTTTCACTTCTACAGATGTTAAAAACAAACAACAGTATTTAATTATCTGTATTAGCAGGTACACAATAGAAAAAGTTTACGTTAGTTATCTTCTTCTTCTCGAGTCAAAGATCCAACTTTCAAATTCTATCTGACCAAAAAGATGACACCTGAATGGCTCGGTCGCTGGCCTCCATCACGTCCTGGAGAGTGCAGGTGGTAGTGGGGGACGGGCAGGACAAAGGACGTTATAATACAAGCAGATAAGGTATATGATTAAAGGAAAATCTTTAGCCAACAGGTGAAAATATTCCTTTAATCATGTAAAGAGATCCTGCTGTTAGGTAACTTTTCATTCTCATTGAATTGAACTTCCATCACGAGCTTATTAAAACCATATCCAATATATTGCACATCATAAAATATTACTATTCAGAAAGCAATAAAAAGCATAATTTCTATTAACAAGTTATTTTCCCGCGCGTAAATCATGCACCATTTGAACCTGGCAATAAATTGCGGAGATGATTCAAAAACTCATCCGTGCACGTCCGGGATCAAACCCGCGACAACGCTGTTACTGTACCTAACTAGATACATGGAGCTACGAAACAATGGAGTGCTTATTATATATTCTACAACTCAGCAAAGAGCAAGAAAACAAAATTTATAAAAAAAAAAAACATAGTGGAACTAAGAACCTTGTCTTTTTTGGAAGACGGCTATTAAAAGTTGTGGTAAATTGGTAATGTCGCAAAAAAATAAATATTTTGTGTAATAAATAAACTTCACAACTGTTGCAAAACACATCATGTAACTTTATTACGCATTTTAATGCGCAAATCGTACTTATTTTAGCTATACCTTCTTAGTATCAGTGACAGCAAAAACACATAGTTAAACTATTAGTAGTTGATAAGTAATTGGATGTCACTGGTTATTTTACTCGAATGTTTCACCTGAGTTACATGTGTTTCCCTACTCACCAACTCAACACTCCATACGCTAACACCTCCATGGTACCACCGACCCCCCACCTCGGTCAGATCACAGCTTCATAAGTACATGAGTGACGGTCCTAAGTCACCGTATTTCGTTCCTGACATTTACACATTTTACGACGGCAATACGAAATACGTTTAAATTTTATACACGTTACTCAAAGAACTGTTACTCAGGTGTCAGATTTCTAAAGCGTGATTTGTGCTAAACTTTACACTTCCAGTAATGAAATTTTACGTCTCATATAAATTACACTTCAGTTATCGATAAATAAATGTCTTTAGGCTATTGTAACTATCGGTTAAATGGAATAGTTCGCCATTAAAGTGGACACCGCTTAAATGTCAAGGTGGCCGAATTTAAGTACGACAGAGATACTTACCGGTACTTATTGGCTCGAAATATTATTGATGCTTCGACGTAAAACACTAATTCATAGGAATACGGATCTTATCTATTGATAGTGCCCACTTTCCCACGTGTCCAGTTTCAGACCAATTAGGTAAGCAAGTTGCAATTGATGTAGGTACACATTTGTGAAACATGTTGTCTTTAAAAAATCCGATCGTCGTAAATGAGAGTAGACTGATTATCTTGACAATAATAATATGTCAATAAACTGCTCATGAAATTAAACTCATAGCAAACTTGTTTAAGAATATCTTGAAATCTTTTGACAACGCAAGAGACATGATGAACACGAAGAGCTGCACACTAGGGAATATATTTTTTTTCCCAACGTTTTTATCTATTTCAATTTTGTATTATCTATTTAGAGGACAAAACCTCTTAGAGCTGAAAGATATATCTATAAGAATACAAAAGCGACGCTTAGTTAAATCACGCAAAGCTGCATCTAATCAATACACCAGTAAAAAACGCACCCGCCCGCGTGGAAACAAACGTAGAAAACGGGAACAATTTGACCGAGAGCCTTTCCAAACGGTCTAAACCCAAGATACATAGCGTTCAAAGCAACTCTATAATTACATACATTATTTATATTTATATGCATTTGTCACTGGATGTGTAGGCGGGGAGAAAGCAACATTTAACTGTCGTTTTATGGTACTGGTCGCAGTAATAATGCTTATAATTCACCCAATGCGTAATAGATTTCCGCTCGGCATTCGTGTACAATGGCCTTGCGATCTGTCACGGCGACAATACGGCAGCACTCGGCAAAGCTGGGATATCTGATATGTCTATTCGACGAGAAATTATTATATTGTGCATTAACCTAGTACAGTGAGAAATCGAACATTTAACAACCACTAAACTTAATGAAAGGGTATCAATTCATCATAAAATTTTAATGGCGCGATCTGGATCGATGAGCTATAAAATCACTTTCAAGATACAAATAAATAAATTAATAATAGCAGCGAAAGCAACCTATAAATTCTCTTACAATAAAAAGATTAAATAGGAAAGTATTATAAAATATTTTAAAACTTTTGTAATGAGACACGCATCGATCAATATACCTTACTTATTTACCATTCTTTAATTATACTAAGAACACATTGACGTTAAAAATAACGTCTTACTAGTCGACTGTATCGATTCAATGACCACCCTATTCTACGCCAAAGAAGGAATCGATTTGTAGTGCAGTCATCAATAATTGATAGAGGTCGGAACCCAAGGCTTAACCATCGTGACCTTCCAACACACCCAGTGGGCAGCTCTCTTCATTAAACCCACCCCCTCTTTATTAAGAAGAGCCCATTGGTGGCCCGTTTAAGGCGAGCATTCGTGTTCGATTCGACAAACGATGTTTACTTTGGTTGTTTGTTTCTAGTTCTTTCAATAACGGTTACAGTGGGTTAAGCTTTTGACAGTAAATTATAGTCAGAAAACACGAACGGCTTAGCTCAAAATTTTTACTGAAATAAGAATATTACACAAAACCAAAAATGAATAGGAAAATAATAAAAAGCGCCGTTGTTACTCGTCTTCTCCTTGGCCTGTTTCTTGAAGATATAAGGTCACCGCAATGTGTTTCTGTTTCATAGAATTCACCCCTTACTCTCGCGTTTTTCACACAACTCAATCATCACTTTTCGTTCCAAAGATACTTGCAATAAAATCTTTAAGAAGCAAGTATGTTGAGACGTAGCGTGATGGAAACTTACTTAGTGATTAATGTCTAGATCACTTATAATACTTTTTCCTTCACTTTCTTCGCGAAAGGAACAGACATGACAGTCGATGCGTGTGCGTTAATCTGTATTTTTTCTTCAATAATCCCATATTATTAAAATACCAAAGTAAGTTTCCACTTACATTCAGAAATCTCGTATATCTATCAGGAAATAAAGGACTATGTCCATTGGATCGAACTTGGCAGAATTGACTGATGTACAAAGAGACTTCAACATTCATGATCAAGCGAGACAAATATTGATTTGGAGTGGAGATTGAAATTGACGCAATAACTGTTAGCAGATAGTTAAGCACTCATTCGGAGCGACAAACAAACCATCTATATTAGCTAGAACCGTTTAATAAACATCTCAACAGCTGGAGCCCCCTCCTACCACGTGACAGCTGTATCGGCGGGCTATTTCAGCATATCTCCCACTTGGCACAGAACGAACGTGAGAATCAAACAAAACTGGCAATTACCTACTAAGAACATAGAGATTTATTACACTAAACACGTTCATTTCACTTTCGGAATCGTGTACGAGAAAACGCGAACAAGTGCTAGACGGCCCTGTCTGTTAGCCGATCCAGCATTAAGCCGATCGGCTTTCCCTACAACAATCGTAAATTACGAATTCATTACGAATAACATAACCGTTTAGTTGTTTTATTGTGGTGTACG
The DNA here is from genome assembly GCA_905475315.1 of Autographa pulchrina. Taxonomy (NCBI): domain Eukaryota; kingdom Metazoa; phylum Arthropoda; class Insecta; order Lepidoptera; family Noctuidae; genus Autographa; species Autographa pulchrina. Next base: position 13,447,982 of record FR997765.1, on the reverse strand, counting down.
AGAGATTAGATTTTCATTGCCACTATAAAGCTGAAGATTTGCTCTGAGCAGAGATTGTTCCAGTTAAGCGGGACTCGGGGACGGCCGGACTTTATGATATTGCGTGTACGAACGTGTCATTTTGGGTCGTTCAACAAATAATTGTTGGGACAAATCTGATCAGACGCTCGGCATAAGAAATATTTTAACTCCATATTTGCGCCGAGTAGAAATTCGATCAAATTTCTAACACAAGCCTTGCATATTTCTCTGCTAAACGCAGGCTATCTTCCTCTTGAATTGAACATTATAATAAATCCGCTAGGCTGTTGTAAGTAACAATTACAAATCTCTATAAAAGTTTTTGTTGTACATGCACTACAAAAACGCGGAAGCTTATAAGCTTATCCGAAACTACAATCTAACGCGATAGTAATAAGTATGTTTTTCAAATACATCGGTCACGTGCGGAGGTCCGACAGCTAATGATGGCAAAAAGTCAGTGTTTGTATAACATTGAATTTATCACTTTCCCTGTATCGGACACCAGCTGAGCAGGACTAACGGCTGTTAATCGTTCGTCTGACAACAGACTACTAAGGTAACTCGAATGCAACTCGAAAATAAAAATCTATGTAAGAAATACTTTTTGAAGACCATGGCTAGATCTTTTTTGTTTTTTTATATTGCGTTTAAGGCAATCTTAAAAAAAAACTTAACAGAACTTGCCGAGTAAGAAAATATTATTGTTTTTGTTTTTACAGACTGGGGCTTTAAAGGGCAGTTTTAGTCGCTATTAATATCTTGTAAGTACTGTTAAAAGGAAAACCACTGATGCTTTAAACTTTACAATATATTATCACAAGGATGGATACAACGTTACAATTACAATACTTTTAGAGGCCAGCGACGCCATAATGCTTATTATTAATTTATACAATGCAAGAGACTACTACCACGAGAATCGCACGCGCCGCCATTACCAATGCTCTCTAGTGTTGTCAGTTCATCCGGTAATAGTGACGCGACGTGTTAGTCGATTCTAATTTCGGTTAACAGTACATACTTGTTAAATTGTAATATGAACCAATGACTATTTATTTATTCGTTTGTTTAAATAACTGTCATTGCTTACAAATGCAATACATTTTAAGGTTATGATTATGTCATGAACTAATGACTCGATCGCCACTGAATTTCGTAGTTACTTTGCATATAAAATTTATCGGATTAACAAAACACTATTTCGATTTATACTACTGTCCGACTAGTTTTAACCAAACAGGAAAATGAAATTATCACCTCGAGCAAATACTATTTAATTTGAATTTCATGCGGCGATGCAGTTTCGCATAATTTCCAATTAACTACCACATGATGTCGACAAAACCGAATGACATTCAAGCAAGCCTTTTCGGTCCAAGATTACGGTTATGCTAATAAGTCCATACAAATAAGGCAGCTAATGTTCTGTCTGTGTTAATTTATGGGATAATTTTATGCTAAATAACGGTAGTTAGGTGTAAAGCCAAGATTTTCAGGGTGTTAAAATTTAGATTGGGTTGATAACAATTTAGATTATTTCATTTGATATTTTCGTCTTCAGATTTACTCAGCCATCAAAGTAAAATGTTTATTATTTTAGCTCTTTATGTTTAAATGTTTTCTACTCTGACAAAAAATATTACTACTATACTTTTTTCTTTTTCTCAGAAGCTCATTCAAATCAGTCAAACTTAGGTCCTTATCAGTACAAAAAATAACAAGTCTACAATTTCACCATTTGTTGCGGTGCGTTACAGTAGTACCCCAGTTATTGTCTCAGCCGCTAAGTAGCCTTCAACAGCAATAATCGTAACAGATAACCGCTCCATAATAACAGCCATTAAATTATTAGCAGTTCAAGTTAACATGTCAGCTTTTTATCGTACTAGAGACGCTATTACTCTCGGTAATTGCGCTAGCAAATTACCATGGCAACCGTACTTGAATTGCAATAATTTGAATTTAAAGCTTCTTATTAACAAGTATCAGCACCAATTTGTCCCAGACTGCAGTGGACTCTGAATAATTAAAATACTCTTTTATGTGGTTAGAAAATTGTTCGAAACATCATTTGCAATGCAAATCATTTAGAGTGGCCTTGAATAGCATACATTGAATTAATATCTGCCTTATCTTTTAACAAAACACAAATTCAAAATACCAGTGTAAAAAATAATTTCGATATATGCCGATCATAGCTTGATTCGACTAAAACTCGAAACTGACCAATAGTACCCCGTTTCACCTCTAGCAGACAGTTGAACGACCGATTGCAACGTCCGAGGCAATACCTTTTACAAACTACGGAAAGCAACCACGAAACGCGGCGTACTTTCAAAACCTCTTTGTATTAGTCTGGCGAGAACTGGCATAACTGAAACATGCTTCGAAAGAGACGATCGCCAGGATAAGATCCGAAGATACATAATGTTATCGAGAGAAACTAGATAGAAACCTGAAAAATATGGCCGGAGGAAGGGAAGATATATGAACGAAATGATGATTGTAATCTTGGTATGGGACATGGCACAGGATTCAATGTTCCCAACTGAAATGGCATTACTATATTCGAATATTGGAAAGATAACATCAATTTCAAGGTGGCCTAGAAATAAAAGAAATGTTGAATATATTTCTTGCGAAGATCAAGCGATTAGAGCGAGCCCATTGATATTTGTGAAGCAGAATCAGTGATGTCATACAGAAATAAAATTCATAAAATTACTCGGATATGATGAAGATATTTTTTTGGATAGTTCCATTCCTTAAGACATGGTGTACGACCTTAGCTGAAATATACAAATCATCCTTGAAGAACACAGCCTGTCCGGGTATAATAGAAAATTGAAGGAGATTGCGGATTTCAATTCAAATACGAAAATAGTACCGTGACCTATCGTTATATATAATTTTCCTTAATAGTAAAATCTTGTTGGACCTCTGATATCATAAACTTTCTCTTATGCATGTTTACAAATAGGTTTTCACATTTATCATGAAATAATTCAATTTTTATGGTCACTTTTAGCTATTTAATAGGCTATAATATGCTCTGAAGCGCGAAACAATTCCACAATTCCCATAGTAATTTACGACCAATTTTCTTCGTATAAATAAATGTTAAATAGCTCCATGTCAATGTTCTACGATAAGGGTTTTCTATTATAAATATATTAATATACTATTAATTAGAAACCCTTAAGTCGTCGTCATCAGCCTTGTGTAAGTAGACCACTAGGTACTCAGCCGAGGCCTCTTTTTGATCATGCCAATCTGCATTCTTCTCTGTCTTTCTAACATGTTTCAGATGAATAGATAAACTCACTTTCAGACGTCCTTTCTTATACAAAACGTTTTTTGTAACCTCAAGAAAACATCTGACCAGCAACATCATAAACAATTCAAAATAGAGATCTCGTATTGCAAAAATGTAACAAACACGATTCTAATATTATCAGCTCGGCCTCGAGGTCTGCCAAAGTCACTGACTGTATAACCTCACGTATATATGTCAGTGCGCATATTTACAGGTATTTACGTCACATACATACATATTCCAGTGAAAAAATAAACCAAAGCATTCTGAGCAAATTGTATAAATCATGAGGGTATTTGCTGAAACATTCTTCATTCTGTCTGTATTCAATCATTTATATCAATTGGCCATAGAAATATTCGTATCGCAGAAGATAGACTTCTTGGCTAACGCGCCAATCGGCTTGTCAATAACACTTTCACTGCTAGAGTTCAAGTAATAATAAATTGATGTGGTGTAAAATTGATTGACAATCAATGTTATAAAGCTGCGGCCAGACATCTTTAGGCTCGTAAATATTTCTAACGATTTTTTGTACATAAATCATCGCCTTTAAACGACAAGTCACGATTCAGTAGCCGTTGATAGTCAAACACTAGGTGACAAGTAAGCATATTTGGCAAAGTTGCACAATGTCACGACACGGCATGCAATATCTAACTTTCCACCTACGCATTCTATTTGATCTTAATATAATGATTTAAATTAACCAGTAGACGTTTATACTCGCTTTTAGGTTGTCATTTCAACTAATACATTATTGTTTAAAGTTATTGCCAACTAAACGAAGCGTGTTACATCAGAACATTCGCGACGCGACGTTCCAGCGGTCTGGCCTCACCTTTACATGCAAATTAAAAAATGAAGACGCCACATTATTCATACCCGAACAAATTAAAAACTACATAACTGATACACAAAATAGATTAAACATTTCTTTGGGTTTCATTTAGTTGATCGTCGCATTATGTCAGCATTTTGTCTATTACATAAATTGATTATCTAAGAACTTTTACAATAACGACAATAATTATTTATATCGATCGGTAATTCGTCTAACGGCTGCCCCAAAGCCATTGTGGACAAGGTTTTGATTAAGAAGGTGTATTATTATTGGTCGTAATCTGTTATCTTATGAAATCTTGTCTGTTTAGGCATTAGACTTATGTAAGAGGGAATTTATTTTGGAGTATTATCCCTATTGTTCAATAAATCCCGTACCACCTTTTCTTTTAACTGATTACTGGACACAAACGAGAGGCTTAGTATTTTTTTTTTATATGACGTACAAAGAATTTGGTGGCATGTGTCAAACATCGTGATCGAATGTTATGTGTTCATTTACACCATTGTCACGTAGAATGTTTTTAGTACTCCGTCACGTTTAAATTATCTTTTGCGTCAATAGTCAACACTTTTTTATGACTATTTAAATTTACTGTTTTGGCTTCTGTACGTTAAAAGTACATAAAAACTTGCTGCACATTCTTATTCTATAAGTATAATCAACACTACCAACACAATACCAGACAAAATATTGATATTGGCTCACAGAAGTTGTTTTAAATGACCATTTATTATGAACTGCCGGAAAGCTAGCAAAACAATTTACTTACTTACCTCGCAACCCGTAATAACCAAGCCATGAACAATTACCAACAGATCAACAAGACTGATTTTAATTGCAATTAACTAATCGCCAAAACGATCATTTATCACTTCACATTACAACGTTAATTACTTTTGACTGGTTTCAGGCACAGCCATTTCACACATTCCGTTTGCCGGATAGGCGATGGCTATCCGGCTACGAACGGAATATTACTAAAGGTACAAAAGTTTCTAGCGACACTCCGGTTCTGAATCCCATACATTTTCTGCTGCCGTCCGCCGGGCAGCCGGACCGTGTATAAACCCACTAACAATTTGGGATTGACTTACCGATATTTCATCAGTTTAGTCGCCTTAGATGCAGAATAAAATATTTATTTGTAACTTAATACCTTCACCTAGTATTTGTGCAAGCTCTAATTTAGAATACTTTATTAAAGGTTGCCTTTTAAGGAGTACCACCCAGGTTGCGCTGTGCTTATTTTAAATTATGTACATAATTTATAGTTCTATATCCTAATAAATAATATAATGGATTCGAAAGTTCCTACTCTATATTTTAATCTGATATTTACAAATGCTTTACGCAATAATCATCTTTGTTAGAATCAAGACAATGAAGAATTGAATGCCGAATTTAAAAGGATTTTAGGAAATATTAAAAAAAATGACAACTTGTATACTTACTTTAAATTAAATCCTGGAGTTTTAACAACTTTTTAGAATGGTAGCTAAACTCATGTTTACCTACCAGGTGTGAAAACGACTACCACGGAACAATATCTTGTCACACAGTTTTCCTGGAACCAGCTCGCAACTGTCAACATGAGCGCAAAAGGACAAACACGCAGTCACGTCGCCGATCAGGTCAAACGACTTACATGTAAGTGCAGGCTTGAGACCACAAAAAGTCAAGGTACGGCTTTCCGAGACTTCCGTGTTATTTTTGGGCATCGGAAAAACGTAGCAACCTAATTAAGCGTCCATGATTTGACTTGACTTTGAAAAAACCAAAGTTTTAAATAATGATTATTTCCTCACTGAACGATATTGCAAAATTTGGATATAGCTCTCTAACTATCATAGTTTTGAGAATTCTAGAGAGTTATGACTACTTTTAGGATTCAGTTTCTGAATCTGTTGACGACCATTGACATGACGATGTTACCGTCGCAATATAATATCTATTCAAGTTATATCATTCTTATCTTAAGATTACATGTAGGCCACATAAAAATGTACACATCATACACATCTTCCGATCGATAAATGTTCCATACAACGTTTATCTTTGCTTCAAGTGGTCTGTGTAAAACGCCAAGTATTATGTCATTGTGCTAATGTAAATTCTTAAAGAAATCATCAAAAAGGCATCAGCTCTTCAATAACTAAATATAAACCATGGAAATTTGATCCAGAAAATTAACCCTGCTTAAAATTGTAAATGGGTCCTGGAAACATGAGTCCCTTTTACAAGATCAGTAAAGTTCTTGATTCTTTTTTTACATACTTAATAAATGGATGCTTCAGAATATCTGACCACCTGACCAAACTTCTAATTCATGCCTAAACATACACTCACGTGGACTGTAATTTTAATGCACTTGAACATATTACGATCGGTTCGGAAGGCACCTTAAAATTATAACTCATTGCTAATATTATTATTGGCTGGAAATTCTTATGAGCATATATACATAGTTAAGAGATCGTTTGGCATAGCGCCCTGCAAAATTATGATTAATATGAGTTCATTGGTAATTTGCAACAAGATTCCATAGGTGAAGGTGTAATATGTCTGACTTCATTTAGGGGCAAAATGATCAATGAAAACAGCCGTAATAAAGAAGGAAATATAAATTAAGATAGGAACACATTCAATGAAGCAAGGTACTAAAACAATAAAATAAATTCTTATTTATAAATCAGTAAGATATCAATAAAACTACAGAACGGACGCATCAATATTAAAAAAGTGTAAAAAATTGGCCAATCTTCTGTTCTATTGTATTATCATGACATTTAGTTAGGGATGCAAGTCATCTCAGACTCGTATTCGGCCTTCTATGTAACATAGACTTTAGATAAGAGAGTATTAATTATATTTGCATTCTCATCTTGCGTAATTAAAACAAATCAACATCTGATAAGTACGGCTGTCGCACGTGGTTAAATATTTGACGTGATTTTGAAACCATTGTCTTCAAAGAATAAATAAACATACATATATTCCCGTAACAAACGCTTTAGATCTAGTACCCAAGAAAAAATTATAGAAAGAGAATAATGGATGGCATATTAAAAATTGATTTAAACCGGCTATTTAGGGAAGACGCTTTGGAAGATGCTTTTACAGATACTGCCCAGAAAACTATACAGTCTATTAGTACTATTCCTCATATCCTTACAGAAAACCTGTAAGGATATGAGGAAATACCATTTTATAATCGTTGCATGGCAACTGATGCCGCATCAAAGCGTTGTTTTGAGGTTGACCAGTCAACAGTAATGGTTCGGAAATTGACAATGGCGTATCCGATTTGCTTTGATTTGTCATATCATCGCTAAGACAAGTTACATTTAACACATAGTTAGACATACAACACCCAGTTCCAGTAAGAATCCTTGTTACTATAATATTTCAAATGTATGATGACAGTTATAATTAAGCGTAAATTGAAGGTGACGCATAACATCGCGATGTTTTCGTCCACACAACTAACACAAATTCTAATTTGTAATTGTCGTGTTGTACTTTGGACGCATGCAATTTTCCTGCATGCGCATATTGCATGAGGGCGGGACGGTGGGACTGCATCCTGCTTCCAAGCTTGGATTTTGGTAGCGGAATTAAAGCTAAATATCTTTCATAACATTTAAGTTCTAATAAAGTTATTTATTTATTTATTGACTTCTTCCAACATTTATCCACACAAACTTTTCTTATATCAATAATTTGCAAACCTTAACGGCAGTGTGCAGCGAATCCAATTGTTTAATCTAAACAACATTACTCTGAACTGGCATTTATTAAAATAAATGATTTCTGATTCAGCGTTATTAAATGCAATAAATATAGATGAAGAAGTAGGTTATCGGTTATTTGCACCCACATTTTATTTAGCACAATATATACCATCACGCATGTATCCCCGGAGGGTTAGGCAGAGGTGTACCAATGTACACCCTCAGTTCGCCGGTATGTTTAGGTCCCATGTAATAGGGGGCGAGCCTATTGCCACTAACCGGGCACAAATCCAAACTCCGACCTGCTACTGAGAATTTCATAGAAAAACCCAATAACACCTTGGTCGACTTGGGAATCGAACCCAAGACCTCTAGCGTAGCAGTCGATTTAGCACAATATTGTCAAAAAAATTAAATATTTATGTATTGAAAAATCAATTTCCCTTTTCACTTTCTTTGTGTACGCATTAAGCACTTATAAACACAACATTACAGCCGTCAGTAAGGTCATTGATACTTCCGACCAAGATTTAACGATACCTAATGTACGGCTTAAGACATTATTTTTAGATGTTACTTTCGTTTTCATACGATTCGCGCCGTTAACGAGCAGTTATTTGAACGTCAATTATTTATTTATAGTGGCCAATCAAAATATTGTGTAGATAGTGTAAGTAAAATTGTGTGTTACCAAATGTCGGGCTTGTGTTCATTCAAATTGTCATTACTCTCAATATATTTAAAGGCAGTTGTGTTTTTCGTTGAATATATGTGAGATGATTTTTACACTGTGATATTAAATATCAGTGTTTCTAAATATAAATAAATAAATAAATGCGGACAACATCACATACATTGCTCTGAACCCAAAGTAAGTAGCTAAAGCACTTGTGTTATGGAATTCATAAAACAAAGGTAGGTACCACATACACCCAGACCCGAGGCAATGTAGAAAAGTTGGTTTCTACATTGCCCGTCCGGGGATCGAACCCGGGAACTCAGAGCTAGCGACACCTTGAAACCGGTGCGTACGACACTCGACCACGGAGGTAGTCAAATATACGTGATAAGTCATTTCGATGGAAGTTGAAGAGAGGTTATTAACCCAAAAACATTAGGTACTCAAAGAAACATTGAAAACACATAAAACACTTTGTCATTTTAATAAGTTCACTGAAAAGCGACACCATTCCTCTTTTCATGTTAAAAGCTCATACAACGAATAAAACAGACTATAAAATTTCAAAGAGCGGCAAAGTATCAATGAAGTCGCACATATTTAACGGTTTTATTCCTTTGAAATGAAATAACCTATTATTAATTGTATTATGCAAAACCAATAAATAAAGTAGGTGAGTGCTTTTCATATAATTCAGGGGATAGTGGAAAACTGGTGCGTAACGGTAAAGAAAAGCACCGCAAGGTACCCTGGACTTTGGATGGTTTGATTTCAACAAGATGTCAAACGTGATCAATGATCGCTCTTTATACGTATGAGAAACTAAATTTAATATCATCGGAGATCGGAGTTATTAATGAAATATGACTCAATAAATAATATCATATAAATATAATGTGGACTAAAATTCCTTTTTTTTTTGTGATATAAACTATGTTGATTTTGTTTTCATGTGATTAAATGGAGTTCGGAATAATTATAAAAAATGTTTAAGTTTATTTTTTGCTCTGAACAGAGTATTGCATACATTAAAATATTATAACCTAGCATACAGAATTTACTACACAGGAATCGAATTCCAACTGACCTGCATCTTACAAAGTAGCATGTTTACTATAGTTCATAATCTATCAATAAATAAGTGTAATCAGGTAATCTACGAAGGTTACTACACTGATATGCCACATGAATGGAGTTATCACGAATGCATCATCGGTGAGGTGTGGCGTACTGGCCTTTATCTCTATGTCCACACGTTGATACGTCCATGTGGACGCGATGTAAACTTTAAACAGGCAACACTGGGCTAATGTTCTGTTTTTTTTAGGAATTCTTTTTGGAAAATTGGTGTGAAAGGTCTATGGCGAAAAAAAAGGAATTTCTGGAACTTTGGATTTCTTATAAGAAAATCGTCAACGGTCTGAATCATGGTCATGATAAAAAAACGCCGACATCCATAGAGATTTAGGTATTAAAAATGAAACGTATTAGAGTGTAGTTACACATTACACTATTTCAGAGTTACGAAAAAAAACTGTCTTACTTCAGACTATGTTCAAATCCTTTTCTGCTTTGCTTTTTCGATTTTAAAAGAGTGACAGTGATTGAGTTATCTTAAATTGAGCCAAAAGGCTATTTGTAAGAGAGAGAGAGAGAGAGATGCTCTTCTCCTTTTCTATCAAAAATATTGACCGGACCGCAAAGTGGCTGTCTAGACGCCACTAAATTTAGTCTGGCCTACGCCACGCCCATTCCATTAATGAATATTGAAATTTTCATGAATAAAAGCTATTAATAATTAAACTGTGTCATGAATAAATTAATTCGAGGCACCGAATATTTCAATACTAGTGCAGTGTACAAACACACTTAGAGAAATTAACTTTTTACTATTAAATCAATGATAGGCCGAATTGATATTCTTAAGAACCGCATTATGACATTTTAGATAAATTATAGATCTATAAAAATATATCATCATCCCTTCACAATGGTCCAATAGGATACCTCTAGCAGTTTATAATACGACCCCTAATGTACTCTCGATGCACGCAATGATTGACCATCATCATGAGGTACATACCATGAACAGCACGTATGTGTTAACGCTTCGTCATTATCACCCTTATTTCAAAACAATAAGGTTGACTGTACTATTCCGTCATTACCAGTGACTAGTGGTCAACAAAATGATTAGCGTGATGAAATTCATTGGAATATATCTGTTATCGGTCCATCGGATCGCTGTTGTCACGAGTCACGTTAAACAAGTACAAACAAACATGTCACACGTGGAAAACCGCATATAATCGTATCAGATACACGTATAGTCTCACATGACTAAACAAAAACTGAAAGCGGTTTCGTCCGCATTTTCAGCGTAAAAATATCTTCAGCATTCATAATAATAAAAGATACGAGTATGATTACAAAAAGCAGTTCGACACACTACAAGACAATTAAAACGCTGTCTTATAAGGGTGCGTCCAAATCTGACGAACGAGCACCGAAGGAGCATTACACGAACAGGGGCCCGAGTCCGCTATTTTAAGTCAGTGAGTGGCGGGTTAGTAAACGTTCCAGTGTACTTGTTTTTGTGCCTAATTTTTGTATTCAGATAATTTATGTTTAATGACAAATATACACCTACTTGCCACTGTTGTCATTGTAGGATTGCAAGGGACTGTTCTTATCTAAATACGAAAATTAGGCACAAAAACAAGTACACTGGAACGTTTATTAACCCGCCACTCACTGACTTAAAATAGCGGACTCGGGCCCCAGCTCGCGAACGGCGCGCGCACGTCTGGCGTACGGCGTTATTGACACTAGTGTTCGTGTAATGCTCGTTCGGTGCGCGTTCGTCAGATCTGGAGGTCTACTCTCTTTCTCCGAAACGAAACTTCGTAAACGAACGAAATTTAAACGAAGTTTCGTCAGTGACCCTACTCTATTTCATTTTCGGCCGCGCACAAAAAGTTCGTAACCATAGACAATTTTCGTGAACGATAATATCGTGTGGGTCTTTTATGATGTCATCTTAAGTAAATTACGGTTTTTACTTTAACTTAAAATGAATAAACTCTTTTGCTTTATTTTTACATTTTACAATGAAAATGTGATTTATTAAATATTTCTTGAAATATTCATGCAGAAATTATAAATATATAGATAAAAATTCTATTTTCGACGACATTCACCGCGACACAATAAAACACCCTTTCACTGTCATTGTTAACCGACTAATTTGAAGAGTACTGTTTCATGCCAACAATGGGTATGTCACGAATGACAACCAAAAATGTCTGTATATTCACAATCTAATCATAACATGTCAACTTCAACTTATGATTTTTTGTTTGAATACTTTGAAAAGTTTTCTAAAGTAGCCTCAGGACCGAGCTCGCAGCGCGCAGGTCTCAGGACTGACCTGGCAGGCATGAGGACTGAGCTGGCAGGCATCACTGCTGCCCTGTTGCAGCTGTGTGGTCTTGGTAGACAATATTTAGATAGGAATTAAGATTTTGTTACTGTTTTGTTTGTTGTGTTTCTTTATTATATTTGTGTTTAGATAGGGTTAAAGTAAATAAAACTTTATTATAAGTATAAATTTTATTCATATTTATATTCCTCGCCCAACTCCTCGAATAATTTCCGACTGAGTCTGTAATTTCCTACAAACTTGAAGTCGGAAATTTCGCTAATATTTAGTCGATTGCGCAGGCGGCGCCGGTTCCTTCTACGCTCTACACGTTCTTCACGTAAAGCAGCTTCGATTAAAAGCATTCTTGAAGCCATTGCCAACAATTTTCTCACAATATTCACAAAACTAAACGTAAAACGAAAATCAAAAGGTAACACTTTTGGTTTCGTCAAATTTGAGGTTAAAATTACGAACAATCGTCTGTCAAACTCAAATATTCGTTCGGAACATTTCGAATTAGAGTAGGTTTAGAGAATCATAACGTCAAAAAATGTTCGTTCGTCCGAAATTTCGGAACGAAATGGAACCGTGGTAGGAAAGACGCGAAATTTCGATCGAAACTTCGTTTTTCGTTGAATAAGAGTAGACCTCCTGGACGCACCCTAACACACACAGCAACATATCAATAGTAGTCTAGTCTGGCGTTTAAAAATAAAACAAAAGACGAGCGTTTCCGAGTCCCTGAAATCCCAATGCTTCATTTTTTAAATAGATCAACAGTTGTCAAGGGAATCCGGTAGAAGAGGAAGGAAGTTATCCATTGGCACTTTGACATTATTTATGTTCGCTTGCATTTTATTTTATAATGAAAAGGAACCCTTTGGTGATCGAGATGTCTAGATGCATTTTACTTTATGTTCAAAAGGAACTTTTAGTGGTTGAGGTTGGTCCATTTTGTTTAATAGTCCTCATGTTTTTCACTATTTGTTTTAATTAGGGTATGAAATTCAACTTCTGTGACAGAATTGAGAATAAGAACGGGTCTTAAAGTTTTAACATTTTACAACACAAACCTACATTATTAGGCTTTCGTGCGGCTTATGATAATAAATTTTCAATCAAATGCGAACATTATTTCTGCGGGTAATTACTTATTTAACGGTATAATCGATGCATTCCTATTAGCTTACTATTAAAAAACCACATAGATGATTATCGTAATTATACTGCTAAACCTTACTATGTCTAATCAGTCAATTCTAACTGGGGCCCGAGTCCGCTATTTTAAGTCAGTGAGTGGTAGGTTAATTAACGTTCCAGTGTACTTGTTTTTGCGCCTAATTTTCGTAACAAAAGAAAATTTGTCATAAATACAGCTGATATTTTTACATGTTTTGTGATGTAAAACATAGCAATCATGCTAATTAGCTGCCAATCAGAAAACAATTGCTGTTACATAATATTGGAAGTAAAACAAAAGTGTCAAGAAATGAAACGATAGACGTGAATATAAAAAATAATTGGCAAGTGCACTGGTTCAGAACCTATAACATGTGTTAAAAAACACTTGCATTATAGAAAATTTCATTTCAATATTTTTTTTAGTAAATAGTCTACAATTCCTAAATAAAGATCTAGTCCAATCAGATTTAAGTAGACCAGAAGGACCAACATATTTTTATATCTTATGATTCAATTAAAAAAACAAATTAAGCAATTAGGTTCGCAACTGTTATTTCATATCTACCAGTGACCTCGATCCCTACATATTTTAAAATGTTGTTTTTTTACGTTAAACTGAATTCGTTACTCAACGTCCATTTTTTGCGAACTTCCAAAATACACACATCTTTTGACACATGACAGTTATGTTGAGGCGCCGCGGCCTCAAAGAGCGGTAACACGACAAAATACATCGTACCCCAGCACAGCACAAGGTCAACGGACAGAGATTACGTCTAAAATTATGCGGGTTCCGGTCACGCCTTCGTACGTCAGTCGCGTATTATTAACGGAATTTCTATTGACACTATTTTGAGGAGCTTCCAACTCGAATTCTAAAGAGATAGCTGAGTTGGCGGTCACAAAAATATTTTTAAATTTGCATTTTTATTCGATTACAAAAGTGATTTTAAAAACGCGTAATATTTGCATGACTTTAAAACTAAACGTAGTCAAAGATAAACAGAATCTTTAAGAAAATATCTTATTTCACGCCCTAGTCAAGCAGGCTCGGGACAGCTGACAAACGGTGCGTCTTACGACCCCAAAAAAAACTTGTATTCAATGGCTCTACAATAAAAGTCACAAAACCAGCTGCTACTAAGTTGAAAAGGGATACTTTTGCAACCCCTGCACCCCAGCATCGGAATCGAAATCTACAATGTAACCCTAACTAGAATATGGCCAAATCGTATTATTAAGCTAAACTTGTCTTAAACATGAGCAAATCTTACAACAACTAACGTACGGCCACGTCAAAACGGTATTGACGAGATGCGTAACGAGATAATGTAGGTTGACAGTTGACACCATTCAGAAATTCATGCTCCAGTTCTCTAGTAAATGTAGGCAATTCTGTTTTTATTCTATTATTATATTTCTTTTCTATACGAGAAGACGCCTTGCGAGGACAATAACACGTTTGTATTATTTATTTCTTTCACGAATATAATCGGTTTTGAATGTAAATTTTCGAATTTCGACGACCGTGACTGGCCTTTTCGGCCGTGACTTTGGCCAGAGATAAGACTGAGTTCAAAATAATAAATTTACAAGCAACCTTATAAATGTTGGTGCCTATTTATTTTTTGTTGGTCAGGCATCAATTTCCATCAGGAAGTAATTAAATAAAAGACCTCTGATATGTCATTCATTGTTGTTGCTATCAATGTGTGACAATAAAGCAAGTCATTGATGTAACACAGTTCAAATGTTTAGGAATTGTTTTGCCTTTTAATAAATTATTTTATACTTTATTGCCACAAGGAAAATGACTCAATCAATAATTAATAACCAAAATTGATTTACAGCATCATTTATCCTTTTAGCTATTTTCGAAGCATGTGGTAATCCTCAAAATTATGTATAATAACAAAATATAATAATGTTAGAGAGCATTGCTTACAATACTAAGCTCCAAGGCCTTATTAAAAAAATGAGGTCAAACCCACATAGACATCCAGTAGTTGCTATAAACAATTAGTTTTACAGAAGTTTTATATTGCATCACTTTTTTGACTCTCGACAATAAAATGTCTAACAATTTTTATTGGAAATGACTTGACATGTTACGCATGACCGCTACATGCTTTCACATAACTGTTTTATAAGGCTGTATGCTCTGTTTCCTATTACACCTTTTTATTGAACATTGCTAACAAGTGATCTACATCACTTGAACCATAACCAAAGACATTTGTTTTTAATTTTACAGCACTGAGCACATGTTTTTATGAGTTCCAATAACAAAGAGATTCTAATCTGCTTTGTGTTATCTTAAGAGATCAATCTTGTGGCTGTGAGTCATTTGTGATAAGAAAGGCTTCCTTATAATACTGTTCAGGTATAAAATTAAGATTGCTGATAATCTTAGATTACACATTACTTAGTAAATTTTTGACATGATTGTGTAATATTTATTATATTTACCATAGTCATCATACAACAACTTTGGTTCGAATATTTTTTATAGTTTTTAGTATTATGTACAAGAAATGTTTTTATTAATTAGAAATTAAATAATTCAAGGTATACACTTACATAATTATGTTCTGAACACATAAATCATTACTATATCTGTTCCACACGAATCTCATGATACCAAATTTTACCAACAATAACAAAACAAATCACTGGAAATGGAATGGTAATGAAAAAAAACTTGAAGGCCAGTGGATTCATTGAACAGAACCACTCACTTTCACTGCTGGCAAATGAAATGCAAAGTTTCACTTACCCGTCTGTTGTCACAGAGTTCAATGACAATGTCTCCGCGAATATCATCTCATGGTCTTCGTTCGTCTTCTGGTTTTCAGCCAGCTGCGTTTCAGGGGAATCCTCGGGTCCTGGGACATCTTGGTCACCAACCGCCACTTTCTGACTGACATTATGCAGTCCTGACAAGTCAACATTCGTATTGACTCCGCCCTCGCCGTGGAGAGCTTCCGAAACCACCAAAATGAAGAGAGCACAACTGTGGAGTGAATAATTTATGTAAAAATGTCTGTTAGATTCATAACAGTGAGTATCATATAAAAAGCTAGTTTAACATACCTGGATAGCACTGAAATAGTCAGTAAAGACGTGTAGATAATACACAAACCACCCTTCATCGTAATATCAGTGAAATATCCACAGTCCATATCATTTTGTGCGTAAAATTAACACATATTCGCGACGCCTCCAAACTTAACAATGGTAATACAATATTATTAGAAAACACACAACACGAGCACAATTAACACATTTTGAGGGTTGATAAATATTAAAAAAATTAGCTGCCGTCGCCAAACGGATAAAAATGTGGGAACGAACTTTTGCTCAATTTTTACTAAAATCGAATCGTGTAATTTGACAATTGCCAAAATATTTGTTCTCGCTGTAGTTGCAAATTTACTAATTTCCTATTGGCAAATATGTTAAATTTCGACCGATGTCAAGATTTCCACCAATGGCCGTTAAACATTTAATGCCATAACTACGTTTTTATTGGCGCTAGTCTGATTTGGCCAAGTTACGTTTCATTACATGCAGACAGATTTAACATATGATTTATGTAAATATAAAAGTTTTTTAAACGGCAGCAATTTTAAGCCGTTTAATTGTATTGTCATTGTAAATAAAACTATTTGGAGACTGTGATGATTTCATTATTAATTGATACAATCAGAATACATAATGAATCACAAAATTTAATAGTTTTTAACTAAACTGCGAAATGAAATGACCAAACATATAGAGTGGTAGAGTTGCCCTATGAACAAAATGCTTATTTAATTGGAAATGAAAACAGCTCTGATTAGTAATTAATTTAGCTTTTGAACATGTGATATAAGAATAAGTTACGAAAAAAACTACATCAGACTCAAGAATTTTCTACTATATTTTAGATGTAATAGAAAAGTAAAGGATTTAATATTGGATGTCTTTATTTTATTATTTCTCTAGACTTAGACTTTTTTTTAAACAGGAGGACGACTGCAGACTTATTTTTATTGGCAGCCCTGCTGCTAGCTCCCAAGTCCCAAATAGTCCCATCTGTCAAGTGTCAACTACGTCAACAGCAGGCGCGCATCAAACTTTATCGGTTCCTCCTATTATAGTTCTCGTTATATCTAATTCGAAAAATGGAGGCTTTATTTGCAATCCCGTTCTCAGTCCTAGAAATTCCTAATATTAAAATTAAGAAGCCGACATGGCTGCAGGCACCGTCTGCCATGACAACATTCTCTTTAGTGTTGCTTTCATACTTTCTGGTGACCGGAGGTTAGATTGTTTTTGATTATATCTAATGAAATTCTTGTTGGATTCTGTTGAAAGGTAATCTAATACATATTTTCTGATTAAGGGATTATATACGACGTGATCGTGGAACCGCCGAGTGTTGGATCGACGACTGACGAGCACGGTCATAGTAGGCCGGTAGCGTTTATGCCCAATCGTGTGAATGGGCAATATATTATGGAAGGGTTAGCGTCGAGCTTCCTGTTCTCGCTGGGCGGTCTTGGCTTCATCATACTTGATCGCACACACAACCCATCCACGCCGAAACTGAACAGGATCCTACTCATCTCAGTTGCTTTCCTGTGTATTCTTGTATCTTTCTTCACAACTTGGATATTCATGAGGATGAAGCTGCCAGGCTATTTACAGAACTGATTGTTTACTAATTTAGAGTAAGCAAAGTCTTGAAACTGTTTTAATAAGTTTAATAAATATTTTTTATATCCATTTAAAATTTGTTTTATTATCAATTCTATTACAAATACATGCACAAAAAAACATTAATATATATTTACACCACTACAATGTCAGTATTTTATATAAGATTTCTAAAGAAATTTAATACATCAATATTTGGCATTTTGTTTTTAAAAATGTTCTTATAAATCAATAGTACCACAACACATCACCTAAATCATTAATATAATAACACATTTCAATTAAAATAGAGATTCACAACAAACTAATATAAAAATTAACCTAAATATACTTTGAGAGGAAGACATAATAAATGCATTTACTAAATTAACTAAAATTGTTTATATAAAAAGTGTATATCTTTACTAGACAAGACCTCTAACCAAGAAAAATCAATTGTATAGTAAAATAAACCTTAATTAATTCTGAATAAGAGTCATTAGTGTTTGATTATATTTCACCAGTCTTATGTTCAGCGGCCATTACTTATTCACACTTACAATTCGAGCCTCTAACACTAGACTTAGCAGATTATATCCCTAGCATTAGAATTTAAAACCATATTTACCATTGTCCTGTTCCATCAGTGGAGACAATACATCAATCATCATCAGGTTACTCATATGGTGCAGGAAAAAGGGTTGATGACAATTTTTGATGTTTATGTCCATCTTTTAAATAAAAAAATATTAGACACGTATTTTTTTCCATAAACAAAGAATTATAAAGATACAGCGAGTACAATTCTTGCATAATGTCTTGTCTAAGCAAAAATTGTACTTACCCGTGACGACACAAGCCCCCACTCCTGAACATTAAAACCGTTTATCTTTGTATTTATTTATTGATTTGATAAAAGGAAAAATACGTGTCTATTATGTTTTGATTATCTAAATGGCAGACTAAATAAATGTTGACTTTTCATACCTAGTCATCTGCCCTATTATTATTATTGAGAGCATTCTTCTTATTAACTGGTCTATCTAAATTTTATTTTGTATATGTTCCTACTTAGGTGTATAATGTATTTCGAGTTATCAAGTATAAGTTGAGAATGTTTGAGTACTTTGTGACTGAACATTGAGTATTAGATCTCCGTTTCACAGCCTTATTCTGAATGCACTGAAAACAAAATATAAATAAAGAATTAGTAAATTTATAAGTACATTTGTCATTAAACTAAAATTATCTGAATACAAAAATTAGGCACAATAACAAGTACACTGGAAAGTTCATTAACCTGCCACTCACTGACTTAAAATAGCGGCTTCAGGCCCCTGAACATCTACTTGAAAAATAAAATAAATGTGTATCACAATTCACAGCATCTTAGAAAATAAGATCAATAACCCACAGACTTGAAGTATATGGGGTTATTATTTATTTCATTAAATATACTTTTTATTATTATTGATGGACAAAGAAGCTGCAGATTTCAAATGTAAAACTCATTTCATTACATGTTAAGATTCAGTTGCCAAAATGATATTGGCAAGCACAGTTGATAAACATAATCATTTATTTTGGTAAGATCAATACATGACCTGATTGGCGAAGAAGCTAAGTAATCGACAAGTCCGGGGATTCATACCTTCCAAAAAAAAATACTACAATAGGAAACTGCTTCATTGTATTTTTATAACATCATTCTGTGTATTTTGTACATACTCATGTTTTACAAATGAACTAAACTTTATCACATTGCCATTGTCATAGTAGAGTCTTTGTGTATTTCCTAATATAACAAAATACTTTGTCAATAAATATAAATACAATTTACAAACCCCAGTTTTCAGGAGCTATAACTTCAAAGTCTTAAAATAAGTTTTATAATAACTTACTGGCAAAAATCTGAGCTCTTATCAATGATATGTTCAAACTCTGCAAACGACAAGGCTCCGTCGTCATCCAGGTCTGCTTCCTCTAGAACATTCTGGACAACCTGCTGGATATCGAAGTCAGACAGCTTGAGCTCAGGACTACACAACCTTTCTACCACTTCGCGTAAATCTGATACTCCTATCATGTCATCTCCATCAAAATCTGGAAAGTAAATCAGTACAAAAAACTTATTATGTGACATGAACACATACATTTTGAATTATCTTCTATTTTATTCGTTCTACCTATTTTTTCATTTGATATAATAATAGGCCCTTCTCTAATTACCAGTAGTCAAAATATACATCTAATAAATAAATGCGGACAACATCACATACATTGCTCTGAACCCAAAGTAAGTAGCTGAAGCACTTGTGTTATGGAATTCAGAAACAACGAAGGTACCACAAACACCCAGACCCGAGGCAATGTGGAATGATGATTTCTACATTGACCCGGCCGGGGATCGAACCCGGGACCTCAGAGCTAGCGACACCTTGAAACCGGTACGTACGCCACTCGACCACGGAGGTCGTCTAAATCTCTCACAAAATTGTCTTTCTATCATCTACCCAGCTCTGTACCGAGTCATAAAATATTCCTTTGTTATCAGGACCACAAAGGGATGCAGTCAAACACCTACATAAATGAAGGCTTTGTCTAGCTTAGATATTAGTCAGGTCAGCAAATACTCTTAGTGCCTGAGCACAGTAACAGATTGTATTATCTTATTTACTTTCATTATTATTGAATGAGAAGTGGATTATGTGAATATATTGGCCATTTTTACTGGAGGACACATTGAAACATTGAAGCCGTGGAGTGATCTCATTGATGCCTTAATTTTAACTTCAAATTCAACATCAATTTTAACATACCAAATATCCTAAAAGCATGTTCAGCTTTCACAGCCTTGGGTGCATTCTCACTGAACACAGACATCATATCCAGAAAGTCTTCAAAGGTGCAGTCTCCATCGTTACTGGAGCTGAATACTTTACATATCCTGTCCCTGAACGGGTTCACTCTTAGCTCTGGGTACTGTAGGATCTTTGCCATTGGGAGTTTAGCATTCTTATTGTGACCTACTTTTTCTGGAGCTAACGCTTTGAATTTCTTGTGTGCGCTGGAATCAAAATGTTATAGTATATAGAAAAGTCACTGAGCAAATACAAAGACTTTCTCCGTGAGAAAAGTAGTCTTAGTTACACAGACATATGACAGAAATTGTTAATTAATTTGTATGCTGCACCTACTTAGTATATATAAATATAATATTCTTAGCAGCTTAGTTGGACCCATAGAAGAGTCCCTAAAGTACTTGTTAAAAACCAGTTTTTGTCTACATAGTCGTTTTGCTATATAATATTGAGGTTAAATTGGGCTGATTTGGTCCATACAAACTAATAGGTTGGTGACTTGACTGTTTATAGGGTATTATAGTCATAAACTCATAGTTTTACATGAACATTCTAATAAAGAATATGATCTCATGGTAACCAGCTTTCCTTATCACACCAAAATATAATATATAAATAATTATTACTTACTATAACACTTCCTTCTTTGTAAAGTAAGTCAGGTCCTGGAAATTACGGCAAATTGATAGTATTAGTCATGGATTTACAAGTTTTTTTAGCACAAATTATGTGAACAATTGTGAACTAGCAAAAGTAGAAATAACTATGGTTTACCTCGTAGTCTTGAAGTTCCTCTTCTGTAAACTGGCTTTTTCCTTGGCCCATTATAACTAAATATAGTTGAAAATTCAGTTTTTTGTTCACAGAATTAGAATTTAATGTAAATAAACAAAGACCGAAATCATGAAAAGATTGGGCGGGGAACGTTGTGCGGGGAGAAGAGAGGAGAGGAACAAGTTAGGGATGTCCAAAACAAATCGAGTAACTGATCACTGATGTGTATTACGTATCATAATAATATAGAATTGATACCCTTATTCGATTTTCTCGTTTGGAACATAAGAAACGATTTCCAGTAAAAAAGTTTGTCAGCCAAGTGCAAAAAATATCTATTAATTGTTGTGCCGCGAGAGTCTTGACTAATTCGCTGCTTCTAAAGCTTATTTTTGCTACTTTTAACTGAATCCTTAGTTTAGCGACGGTTTTGCTAAGTATGGGTAATTAACAACAAACTGTAATACTGTTACAGTTTGTTTTGAAGTAACCCAACCATGTTGCAAACCGCAGATAATCAAAATCTGTAAATTGTTTCTAAATCGATTTATAACAAAGATTTCATAAAAGTAATGAAATGCCCAACCCTAGAACTATTTAGGAAAACGTCAAATTTTTGCGTTTTATTACACCTCAGAGACAGAATATATTTCTCTCAAAAAGTATTTATTATAACATTTATTGACTCAAATTACTTTGAATTATAACATTCACACTGGAAATTTTAATTTTCATCACTTTCTTTACTTGTGCCTGTAATCGAAAAAAAAATCATTAGATTTCTTTCTGTACAATAATAATATTTGTTTAATTTTTAACCCACCGTTAACTTTTTTATTTCTTGAAGCAAATATAGACCCTCTCTTATACGGCCCTTTTGGAATTAATTCACAAAGCATTGGATATTTCTGTTTACAAGGTGTTGACTTCCATGTCCGATCTCTAGTAATGATCACGCAATCATATTCTTTGCGTGATCTTTTCGGAAACCCAGGTGCCCAGGCTCGGTATGTTGAGCAATCTAGACCATCTCCTAATAAAAAGTACAAGAAATAAATCAAATTTTAGTACCTACTAGTATTTGATTTACAAAATTAATATTTATCTAGCTAATTGAATTCTTTATTGCATACCATAATGTTACATAGGTGGTCAATACAGTAAGTTAACAGCTCATTATTTGATAATTGG
Source organism: Autographa pulchrina (assembly GCA_905475315.1). Classification (NCBI taxonomy): domain Eukaryota; kingdom Metazoa; phylum Arthropoda; class Insecta; order Lepidoptera; family Noctuidae; genus Autographa; species Autographa pulchrina. The sequence goes on along the minus strand of FR997765.1, from coordinate 13,425,273 downwards.
AATTTGCTAATTATTTTATGTATTATGATATAATATTTTAATATAATATATTGTGCGTAAGTATTTAATATAATGTACCTACATTAGCTAGATAAATATCAATTATGTAGGTAGGGCATTGAGAACATTTGCTGCATGACGGCACATATAAAAAACAATCCAATTTCTAGACTTACCAGAACTACTCACGAAAACACTGCCATTCTTGCTCCTCAACCCTACAAATGCGGCAGTTATACTAGCACCGGCTAACAGCTGCGCCAGCGCATCAGTGCGCTGTTCAGTAGTGATGTCAGCTGGAACGCCGCTTAAATTCTTGCACTCTCGTAATCCTTGCGTATAGTTCATTCTCTTCTCCAAAATGAAGAACATCCCTAGAGCTGGGACGCAAGTCGAATTCACGTGTGCTAAAAAGTAAAAACTGTTAGGTGTGTAAACTCCTGGTAGTTAGGCTATTTACCAGCTCATCATCATCCTTTTCCCAATTATCACATACAAAATTCTACATCAGTAGTTTCATAAAGAGTCTATGTGTACCTTTAATCTAGGGTTACCTATTTGATTCATTACTTACTTCTAGATTACACTGGCAATACTGGCATGTACGAGTAGGTAACCAACATTTTGAGAAAAATATACCGAAGTTTGTATAGTAAATGTGTGTTTTAACTCACGTATCGGCTTCGCATAAATACTGTAATGATCATATCTGGAGTCGTTGACCAGCGACAATCCACCATCAGCTTCCGCACATCTCAGGACTTCGCAGGTGTACTCTGCAGCCATATTCCCTTCCCAAGCTTCTGGAGGGCTGAAGTTGATAGATAAGCCTTTCTTCTCGATGCTAAGTCGTTGGCAGCTGGTTAAGGACGTGTAGTTGGCCTTTGCGATCATACCGAGTTTGGACCGAAAGCACTTCTCCATCAAATGGTATTTTGGTGTCCGTGGTGCGGTATCAACTGAACATTCTGAGTCCGCTCTAACTATCCTTGTTTTCGCTGTTAAATATATTATGAAGATAGACAAAATAGTTTGTACAAGATAAATAGGCATTTTTATAATTTAATTCGCAATTTTAATTACTTCTGAATGTCAGAAAATCTTTTTAAACAATTTGAAACTAAAGATTGAATTATAATGTCCTATGGCTACCACTACGTGATTCAAGCTTGAAATACAAATAAAAAGTGTACCATGCACCTATCTACTGAACTGTGAATAGATATGCATTTAAACGGAAGGAAGGTACTATTACAATCCGTATCACTGTCACGCCTTTCATAGCATTTGATGGGATGATGATATAATTTCAGGGTCGGTGCAATTTACGGGACGTCGACCATAAAATGAACTAAGTACCTACTTATTAACTTGTTATGGACCCGTTATATTTCCTAACTGAGTTTTTACTTGTTTTATTTATTTATTACACTACATTACATTAATGTGCGTACACCTTCTCATTTGTTTATGTTTAAATTAATTGGCTTATTTCATGTCACTAAGAACCTTGACTTACAGCGAGATGGTTCAAAAGGTTTGAGATGGGACAATCCGATGCAAACCTACAACCTCCTTGGTGCTTCTCAGCCAACAGGTTTTAATCAACAATACTGTCTGAAAAGTAAAGTTAATTCGAAAACCGTCAAAAATCTAGTTGTCCATTCAAACAACTGTCATTTATTTGGAAATGTCATTTTACTCCAGTTTTATTGAGGATTATAATTATAATTAATTTTACAAAGTAATAAGTTGGTGGATAGTTTGAGTGCCATCAGAATGGGATGCTTTTACTCTAGGGACATGGAGGAGGTGAGTCCTGGTGGTGTCCACAATAGCAAGTGGTGTACTGGTCGCGGCCAGTACCTAGACACCAGCGTGATTGTCATCGTGCGTATGAGCTGGGTTTGGTTATGAGCGTTTTATGGCATTGTCACTTATACCACATCGAAGTGTCAAAACATGGCCACATTTCAAATTTACTTTTCAGTATACTATTATTGATAGGATGCGAGTAGTGGATGACACTAGTAAAAGTAACTTGCAATATACATGTCTAAAGGCAAAAGTAAACTTTATTAACGAGTATGTCAGACGTGTATTAGGCTTAAATTCCAAGAACGCAAAGGGTATCTGAGAGAGACTTGATAACTCTCTTTAATGTTTTCAAGATCACTGTCTAATCTAATTTAATAATGTGTATACAACCCCATTCTCATCAAAAACAGCTTCTTGATTTTCAAAATATTTTATTCGAGTATCTCAGAACTTGATGTAAGTTTGGCTAGTCTCCGCCAGATTGATCTTTCCACATTAATCTCCTTACATGTCCAGGACTTGGTCTATGACATGTCTCCTATCCGGCATCTCCCTGTGATCTTCGTGAACGGCGTGCCTGGCGCCGGCAATCAGACTGTGGCGCAGACTATTTCAAACATTACTGGGTACACGATGATCAGGCCAGGAGAGCTGGTGCGAGCTGAAGCGGGGAAGGACACGGCCAGGGGACGGCTCATCGCGGATAAGTTACAAGCGCAGGAGGATATACCTGAGGTTAGTTCTATGTTTTTAACATTTTTATGTAAATAATTGCCAGCCAGTGAGCTTCTTTCGTCTTTGCAGAAAGAGAGCCAATTACCGTACTTCCCTCATTATGGCGTGACTTTTTTTTTATTGTACAGAGCAATGTCGTCAACAGATTTTCTACAGATTCTTGATAAGTTTTTACATGAAAACTATGTTAATTTCATATTTAAATCAAAGGCTACGCCGCCGCCAGTTCTGTTTTCGTACAAAATTTGACGTTAATGCGTAAAAGTGCATGACATTTCCGAGACTCCTTTTTAGGTAGTAATTTTCTTTAGAACCTCATCATTTCATATCGGTCCGGTATCGCTGAGGATTGTTATGAGCCTACTGTGTGAACTAATTGGTGCATAGTGATGCATAACTTGCCTTCGAGGGTACTAAGACATTAGGCCCTTCTAAATACCAAAATGCTATCCTCCAAATAACAATTTCTATAATCATAACAGTTTTCGATCACTTCCGAGTGTAAATATTGTTCCTTCACAGCAATTGACAGTGGACCTAATAAAAGAGGCGATGCTGATGCAGCAGGAGGCCAAGGGCTTCATCCTGGTAGGCTTCCCCAAGAACCCGCGCATGTCGAACATGTTCAACAGGCAGGTCAAGTGGCCGGAGAAGATTGTGGCTCTCGAGGTGGATAATGAGGTAATACAAATGTTATAACTTATTTTCTGGTCTCCAACTCCGATGCAGCGATGAGGATTATCATTTTGACGAAAATTATCTCTTATCACCAAAGTTATGAGTATCAAACTATCAAGGGATTTATCAAGAGATAAAGGAGTGCATGATTGTTACCAATGAAATCATCATCATCTCCCGAGCCTTTTCCCAACTATGTTTGGGTCGGCTGTTACCAATGAAATAGTTACGGAATTAAATAGTATAAATGTAGAGGAAGACCAAAAGAGAGATGGATACATTGTGTGAAACATGATATAAGAAAAAAAGGATGAATGCTGAGATGACGAGTAGTAGATATAAATGGAAGCTGAATACGCATTGCGCCGACTCCAAATATTTGGGAAGAGGAGAGGGAGATGATTTCCTGAAAAGGCAAAAGTAGAATATAGAAGTAAAGTAGAAGTGGTTCTAAGTTTTTCGATAGCTACACCTCGTGACTTGATGCTTCTGACATCTTTTAGCTATCGAGAGTCGGCGTACCTATATATTTGACGACCTTCATCGTCGAGAAGTTTTGCCAGCACAGCCTCGGGTCTGTGTGTTCGTTGTACAAATTACGATAAAACCAAACCCTAAGGGTTACCAAACCCAAACCTTAGGGCCACTGCTGACATGCTGCTTTTAGCATCGACGATCGACAATTTTGCGAGTGTATCGATGCCGCATCGCATTTTAGCAGCTCCAGGCGTACCAGTATATCTTTAAGTTGCTGCATGTTCTAAAAAGCGAGCAAATTATTGATGTTTAAACTTGCATGTCTGCAGTGGCTTTTATACCTCTAGTGTTTCGTAAATCAACTCTTGTGTCCAGGTAGCGGCAACCAGACTACAGAATAAGCTGTCAGAGCTAGGCAGGCCCGAGTCAGAGATCAACGCGGCGCGGCAGATCGTCAGGGAAGCAGCTCATAAAGTCAAAAACGTGCACAAACGGTTCGGCGGACATGTTATTACGGTGAGTTTTAAATAAATAAAAATATAATAAATAAAAAGTTTATTTGTACACAAAAACCAGATAGTACAAGGTAGAATCTAATGATTAGGTTGTACAAATGCCAACAAGACGTATTAAATAACGTCAAGACGTATGTAGATTGTAGTAATAGTGTAAGTTAACAATACGTATTACGCTGTGTTTTGTAGCTGTCTTGGAAAGCCGCGAAAACTGGCGAAAACACATTGATCGAATGTTGCAATTGAATTTCAACTTTCTGTCGAGACTGTATGTCTGTATCTATTATCCTTTATTGGACTTACATAGAGCAGCAGCCTATCTATCCGATGCCACCTACTATTTAAGACTGTACCTACTCTACCTACAACATGTTCATGGAAAAACTTTCTTCGAAAAAGATTTCGTGCTTTGTAACCTGAAGATTTGAGATTTTCTGAACGATGACTATTTCTCCTTTCAGCTGGACAGCAGCGGTAATCCAAAGGCTTTAGCGTCAACTCTAAAAGAGATCCTATCAGACACCATCGAGAAGTGCCAGAAGCGGCCAGAGTCCCCCGACCCCCGCCCCCCCACCGCCGTCTCCGCCCCCGCCGTCGCCCCCCTCACGATGACGTCACTCGCGCCCGAAGCCCCCCCCGCGCCTATAGAACTCGCCGAGGGGGAGAAGTGATAGTGTTACTCGTTTAATTGTGACTTATTTTAAATTTTGCTATATTACATGTTACTCTTTTTATTTAGTGTTTTTTGTAAAGCGACTCAACGTCGCGTAACGTTACTTATTAAAGAACAATTCAATTTAATTATTTGCTTATCATTTTTGCCTGCTCGATTTTAGTTTTGTCGAGCTTTGGAAACAAACAAACAGCAACCTTAAGCTATTCGTATAGGAAGGTTTTTTTAGGTACCTTAATTACATCCACAGCTTTTGTTTTCCCACTTCTGGGCATAGGCCTGCCCTTTTTCGTGCCATTTTCTACGGTCCTGTGCCAGTCTCATCCAGACTGAAGAACTGAGACTTTAACTATGTCGTCGACCCATCTTGCTCCCGGACGATCGACGGTACTTTTGCCTGTAACTGTAAAATAACTGCTATTTTCTGTGCATATGCATGGTACATACACCCACATAAATAAAACTTTAAATTGGAAAAGAAGCACATTAAGCGCAGGACTTTTCGCGCTACTGACGTCATGCTTTTGCACAAAATGCGCGAAATTGTGACGTCATAAGAAATTACAGATCAATGTATCGCCGTAAGTTAGTTCATAGAGAAAAGTAATAAGTAGAGTTAGTTAACGTGTAATAAGAAGGAATACGTGTCTAATATATGTGAATGATCTAGTTACTGAAATTGGCTTGCCTAGGTAGGTACATACTACAATCCTTCTACAAAATTTAAATATCCTGCTGGTTATTTACGTAAGTACAATATTTTTTAAAAGCAATGTTAGGTCTTAATAAAAGTGAATTTTCACTTTAATTAAGCCCATAAGGTTTCACTTTAGTTAAGCGCATAAGAGGTGAGTAAAATTAAGGCTGTTAATACAAGAGACGATGCATGTCTTCGATACCCGACAGTATTTTGTATATAAGCGATATATAAGTACATATCGCTTCCGAACTCAAAGAGGTTCGTACATAGGTAGGTACGCGTCCTTGGGGACTGGAGTTGTTGGACATTGATGACTTGCGTCGCTTCGTGTACAAAGAGCTTATTTATATGGTTTGTATGGCTCTGGATTTCTTCTAAAAGAAATTTCAGAAGATGGCAAAAATTCATAATTTTATTTCTTAAATTTAGCTACATGAAGTTATGTACATCTACCCTGAACTTTTTATTTTGGGTGTGGAATTACAAAGTTTTATTAATATTGCCTGACCCGTAATCAAACCTACCAAGTTCCCACGACCAGCAGTTTCGTTTGCGAAAGACCTTTGAAAAAAATAATTGAAACCGCAGTAAAGAGGTTGGAGTTTAGCTGAAACTTTACTCAAGTATAAAACCTTTTTTCATTACGGAGTTTGTATATCATGGCGGCTGGCCGCTTATAAATTCTTTTTATGCAAATTTCAAAATTTAATCACAATGACAAGTGACAGTGCCCGTCGTTGTCAATTGTCACCAAAAGCGCATCGATTTTCGAAACAAAACATAAATAAAACGCATTCATTCCCAACACAGCGGTCTTTGGCTAATCATCGTCTACTAATTTTGTTTAATTCATCAGCTTTTTCCCAAGTTACTTCTGTGATGTCAATTGTAAATATCATAATTAATTGGCAGCTAATGTCAAAAGCGTGAAGTTTGGTGGCGGGAATTGCACTTTGTTGATTATTTGGTAAATTCGCCACGCTGCCTAGATCCGTGATCAAAGTTATGAAGATCAAACTGCGTAAGTATAGAAATCTCTCTTCCTTAGTAGCTATCGGATATCAAAGTCTACAATTCCACTTGCACGCTACTATATTACGCTTATGACATAGCTAAGTTTATAAAGTTATGTACCTACAAGTAATTCAGTAGGTGTCCACTAGTAAGTAGATATTTACTTCCTGTGGCTTCCAAAAAGCTTTAAAAAGTTTAAAACGTGTAACAGACATGAAATAAAAGTTTTTGCACACTTAGTGTAGAAAAAACTTTACTTTTGTCTTATGTAAAATAGGTTAGTAACAAACGATAGACTTTCCCGATGTTCAGATTTTTATCTCATTTTATTTTTTACCTAAAGATTTAAGAGGTTATGAATTAAAATAGGTAATAAAAAAATGAATTTAATAAATCCCTATTTTTTTTTTAATTGTATTAATCTGAAAAATAACTTATATAATATACTAGTTTCTTAGACAGCCATGAAATAGTAAAGCTTTTTATTTTATTTAAAGTGTACAAATTTAGAAACTTGCATTGTATTTAAATACGAAGTCTTTTCGCCATTTATAGCTCAAAAACGATTGGACTGATTATGATCATCTTTGATTTATTGGATTTATCCCGTCCTGAAATAACCAGAAATAAAATAATATAGACGCGAAAAAAAAAAGAAGAACATATTGTGTTTGTTTCACGGGAACGAAAACTACGAGGTTGAAACCTAGCCACGGCTAGATACCGATGGAATACATACACAATAGTCTACTTTAACGTTTAATCCACTTAATGAAATCTATAAAATTATATTTTGTATAGCGCGAGACCGTTTCCCGTCGACATCATCGACGGAGGACAATGAGAGCGGCACGGACTGGGACGCCGAGGGTCGCCACCCCGCCATGACACACCCCCGACACCCGCCACCGCCGCAGGTAAGGACACTAAATACGCTATAAAGAAAATCCCGTAAAAGCCCCGATGAAATAAGAAGTGTGTTCGACTTGTCTGTCTGTGGCATTGTAGCTCCTAAAGGAATGGACCGACTATGATGCGGTTTTGTTATTGAAAACTAACTTGATCGAGATGCTTCATAACTGTAAATTAGATTAGATCAGATCTGATTTACGGCTGATGATCTAAACTTTAATTATCATCAATTTTTACCCCTGAGTTAGTTTCGATGTTTTTTCTCAGTGTAGTCAGTTAGGAAATGTCGACCTTATCTTGATTAAAAACTCGTGTATAAGTAATTGTATAGTCCTAGTTGCAACAATTTTTTATCAAAGTTTCGATAATCAATAAGATTTTCGATATAAATTTTATATCGAAAACTATGTTTTTTATTCATTTTTCTTTTATTTCTACTATTTTTATTTATTTTTTCGATCAATCATTATCATTTTTGGGTGCAAAGGAAGTCCCTATTGTTGTTGTATGCAGTCAAATCCAGATCATCCATCTAGAAGGCCTAGGAGCATGTAAAATCATGCATTTAGTTTTTTCTTATTCACAGAGGATAGAGAGCACTGGCTGGGACGTAGACGGACGTCATCCCGCCATGACACACCCGCGACACCCGCCGCCACCACAGGTAATATCGGTAATATCTACCAATACTTGGAATCCCTTTTTTATGTGTTTTATAGGTAATAAGTAAACTTTATACTAAAGAAGTATTTTCTTAAAAAAAATATTGTTTATTATGGTGATGCACGACACAAAATTTCGAAAAAAAAAAAAAAACATATTTTGAAGTTTTATTTTCATTCTCATCTTTCTTTGAACGGTGAACTGACTTTAGTTTTGAACTCTTCCATGTATTTCTTTCTGATTACTATCTTTTTATATAGGCGGTGATAGTCGGCTCTGTGCGCAAGCGTCGTGGAAACCTTCCGAAGCATTCTGTGAAGATCCTGAAACGATGGCTGTACGACCATCGCTACAACGCGTACCCCAGCGACGCTGAGAAATTAGCGCTCAGCCAGGAGGCTAACCTTACAGTGTTGCAGGTAAGATGTACTGATATAATAAGAGTAATTTTGGTTTGAAATGGAAATTAATCTTAACCCTTTTTTGTGGGGTGAAACTCTAAATTTTTCAACCGATGTCGAGGGCACAGCGATGGGGTCGCTGTGCTCTCGGCGTCGGACTTTGTCAGACTTACGACGAATAAAAACACCCCGGTAGCATCCTTGCCTTTGCTGAAGATGCGGGGCACACAATAGGCATTTTTAGGAGCCAAATTGAAAAATATTGTATGGCTATTTATTTTTGTGTTTTGACAGGTTTGCAACTGGTTCATAAATGCTCGCCGTCGCATTCTCCCCGAGATGATTAGGCGCGAAGGGCACGACCCCCTCCACTACACCATCTCCCGGCGCGGCAGAAAGCAGCCGGGCGCCATGGCTGGCGTGGGCCCAATGGTGGGCTTGGCTGGGGCATCAACGTCAGGGCTGGGCGTGAACCCTGGTGATAGTGTCACTGTGGCAGCGTGGGACGGCATCGTTGTAGAGGTTCGTGATATTATGAAATGTTCTTATATTCGTTATTTTTTTACCCAAAATTTGTTATTTTAAGCACAATAAAGTCAGGTATTATCTTGCATAGATAAGCGAAACCATAATGTTTAAACAAACAAACATCATTGTCGGTGGCTTTCTCAGGGCAGGATATAAAGGTTTCTAGGCAGTTGAAAAGGGTGACATGGCGACTTATCCTCTATTACACATAATATGATATGTTCATTACTTTGTGTAAAGTTATGTGTAAAAGATCCTATAGGTAATGAAAGCAGTACCCACAGAACGGTCCCGACGGCCGTGCCCACGACTACGGCGACGGGTTGCTGGTGTACCGCAGCGACGGCGACGAGCTCGGCGACGGCGAGGAGGGCTACTCCAGCACCATCAGCGAGGAGGAGGTGAAGTACGACCCCTCCGTGTGGCAGTCCGTCATCCGGTACGGGCCCGAGGACCACGACCTGCACCCCGCGGCTAGAGAGTGAGTTACATCTTATAACTGTTGGTTGTGATCATCTTCTGTTTTCGGTGTTACTCTAGAAGCCTTCAGTTGGGAACATGTTAATAATGTGTAAAAGTATTTTCTTTAGTTGCATTAGAAAATTGTTTGTAATCTTTATTTACGTTGGACTTCTAGGTAATATGGAAAATTCAGCACTGGTGAATCCCGGCTCATTTACCAAACTTCTTTAGCTTAGTAAAACTTACTATAACAAGTTGAGACCTTTCCACTTATTTATAGAATTACATCAATTCAACTAAAAAAATCTTATCTGACCCTGCCGTCCTATCGTCAGTCACTGCGACGATTCGTTTTCCCTCCCACAGCAGACCATCGGTAACAGGCACAGCGGCGGTTGACCAAGGGGCCGAGCAGAGGGACATTAGTTCAGAGCAGTACTGCTCGAGAGCAGCGAGAGCGATAGTCAAGCGCTGGTACCATACCATATCACTTTTATAAACAGTGTCCAATGTTTACCTAAATCCCTGCATCAACAATTTGCGACTTTCCACATCTCATAAGTTTGTCGTAAGGGAAAATGAGCTGAACGATGAGTGAAGTATCCAGAATGAGTAAGTAAACTAGAGGTAGTTCCTCAAGGCGTTCGTTTCCCCCGTCCCCAGCAGCACGGCGTCCGTGGTGACGGTGACGACGACGGAGGAGATGGTGGAGCAGGTGCCGGAGCCGGTGTCGAGCAGCGAGGACGGGTGGCAGGCGCTAGCGCACCCGCAGCTGGCGCACCTGCCGCAGCTGCCACACCCGCTGCGCGCGCGCCGCATGCAGGTGAGCCCGCCGCCGCAGCCGCCGCCGCCCGTCGCCGTCGAGCTCGAGGTCGCCACCACTGACATGTGGTGCCACACTTAGTGCCAGCCGGACTATCACTCACAATCGGTTCCGACCTAATCTTAGTTTATCCGATGTTTATAGTTCCGTTTACTCTTGCAATTTTGCAAAAGGAAAGAAGATTAATTTTTCAAAAAATTCGTTTTGAATATCTTTGCTTTTGTTTAAAAATAAAATATGTTTAGATTTTTTTAGTATATGATTTGGCTGCGCGGCTGTTGTAGCCGCAATTTGGATTTGACTAAGTTTTTGTACATATCTAACTGTAGGCGACGTCGGTGTTAAAACACTATAGTTCCCTTTGAAATCAAGTTTTCTTTTTATATCGTTAAGAGAACTAATGTTAGTGTTTTTGTTTTGTTTTTAGCTAGAGACGAGTTTATGTTTGTTGTGTAAATAAATTTTATAACAAATATATCGGATTTTTATTCAAGTAGGTGGTAACGTAGCCAAGTTCTTGGCGTGGGGTGTTTTAATGCCGGCATCACCTGACAGTTATTGCTCATAACAGATTTAGTTAAATCATCATTGCTAAACATATTCAAAATCTAGAATTTAAAACAGGCTTCACGTATTTAAGGTTTTGATGTTCCAAAAGTTAAATAATGTTCATGCTTATTCAAAATTGACGTGGGGCCATAACTTCAGGTGGTGCCGAGCAGGACAGACGGCGATCAGGACAAGTTCAAGTGTCTGTACCTCCTGGTGGAGACTGCGGTCGCGGTGCGCCAGAGAGAGAAGGAGCAAGAGGAGGCACTGCTTCCTGTCTAGCCAATCGCGGTGCATCCCGACCTTTTCTTATCTTAGCTTTAAGATAAAATAAATCGACTGACAGTTATCTAATGAACTATGCAAAGTAGGTAGAATAGCCAGAGTCTGGTCATATAAATGTGTTTGTTTCCACTTCTCATAACGTTTACCATACTCTTTTTGATGAAGGTTTTACAATCTTGTCAGTAATTGGTTTGATCAGCCATGCTTAGTAGGTTGACTAGATATGGTTTTTCATGTAGCACTGACCTGCACTGATTCATCTTTTTTTAAAAGAGATCTTTAACATCGTCATTGAGATCATGAAGTGCTCCTACGAGGATGTAGAGAAAGAGTAGAAACAAGGCAGTAAGGAATTGGTATATTTTGACGCCTTCATCTTTGCTGCGCGATGTTGATACTACATAAAAAAGTTCTATGCCAACTCCAATGATCAAATCACCAGCATATTTTCTTTATCATAAGAGATGTTTTTGTTTAAGCCTACTTAACTAGACGTTAAGCATATTAATATTATCTTAGTATTTTATTATTTAGAATATTGTAATAGAATAAGATCGAATGTTTTGTTAAAAAGTTAATCGTCAATAAATTTAATTCATTTAACAAGCCAATTCATTTTCCTCTTCGAGCAGTGGTGGTTAGATCTTTTTTCAGGAGTTATATACAAGGGGTGTTTGTTAGGGAACTGACAAAAAATATTGATAAAAAAGAAGTCTACTTGCATTGAATCAAACGGTGATCTACTACAGAGTATACTTGACCTCTTATAGGCTCCTCAATTTTCAGTTTTTTTTTCAGTCACTAGCAAACACGTTTCATATGACTTTATTCTAAGATGCGTATTTTGTCGTAGCTACCCGTGGAACTGTGTGCAGTTCAATCTCTTCAACAGTATTAAAAAGTCAAAGCATAAAAAACCTTTTATATTAAAGCAAGTGATAGTCATTCTGAAAATAAATAGGGTCCTTCATCATTAAGTGATAGGTGTGCCTGCAGCTGCCATAGCCGCGTTGATCTTGGCGATCTTGGCTTCTTCGGCGCGTTTCGCTATGGGTTCAATGTGCTGCTGCACTTCGGCGAAGATGGCCTCTGGAGTAGCCTCCGCATTGATCTAGAAGAAAATATTACTGCGCAAATGGTCTGAATTAAATATCATCGTTAATAGACCGTACAACTGCCAATTTTTATAATCGAAACTTCGTCGTTGGTTTCTTAAATTTTAAGTTTATATTTTATCAATTACTTATAAGTAAGGTTTCATTTCCTAAAGACAGGACAATAGCAGTCGGGTCAGTAGCTACAAATATTTATAAAAATAAAAACCGTGATAAGCTTATCCTTGTATTGTTCGACAACTGAGTTGTTGTGTTTCGAGAAGACCTGGAGTCGCAAACTGATGGTGGTTTCGTTATCGTCTTTCCGGCCTGAAGTTTGCGCGCGATTCAATAACCGCTTCTGAAGAGTTTCGTGAGTCGCCTCAAAGTAAAGGAGCGCCTAAGGGTTATACAGTAATTTTAATGAAGGAACTACTACTGAAAGGCTCAGACTCCACCAAGATGATGAGCGGAGATGTCCAAAGCGGAAATGAGACAAGAAGTTCTTCAGAAAGAACTTTTCAAGGAAGTTATACGGAGATGAGCACTGGCTAGACTAACCCTATGAAACTTTGGAGGAAAATTACACTTTTCGTCTATGTACCGCGGTCCAGCTCACATCTCCGTTTCCATCGCGCCATACAAAGAAGCTGAGTGGAAATGAGTTGTGTAAATAAAGAAATTCTATTGGTTATTTAAAACACATCTCCGCCAAAAAGTTACTGATCCATTTTCATTTAAATTTCTCTAATGATAGGTCGACTCAACAATACAAAAAAAGTTCAATTAAATCAAGGTTACTTACAGAACATGGCGCAATGACTTTCTCAAATTCCACGCCTTGGGATTTCTCGCGAGGATAGCCGTCGATGAGAAAACCCTTAGCCTCGCCCGCGTTTTTTATCATGGCCTCTTTAACCAGGGCTATCACAATGTCGTTAGGGACCAGGCCACCTGTAATGAATAATAACATAATTTTTCCTATTAGTGTCCTTGCACAATTGGCGGTGCGGAGGCGGCATCGTTCACGAGCGCTTACAAATTCGTACCTTCTAATCAACCCGCAAGTTTCGTGAGTACCCGAGAATAGAGTATTTCTCTCACGTAGTCAAAATAATGATAGGCACAAAATCACTCAAACTTGGAACAAGCATTTGCAAGAAATGTTTGACCTATGCATGGGTCGCACCAGGAGCACGTTACGCACAGTAGTAATTAGCGTGGTGATCTATCCCACTCGCCTAGCACTTGAAAAACATAACCATCCTGGCGCAGTCGGATAAAATCAAGATGCATACCTCTTTCCATGATAGAAGTAAGGCATTTTCCTCTGTCGGAGCCGGTTTGGATTTCATCCCGTAGAAGGTCCCCGGTGGATAAGTGCGTGTACCCGAACATTGCGACTATCTTCTTACACTGGGTCTCCTTGCCACTGCCAGGCCCACCCAGGACCCAAATTATTGGTGTTACCTCTGGGTCTATAACAGTCTAGGAGTGAAATATGATTTAAATGGCACCTCTCAATATCACACTCGGAATATGATTAATTTAAAAAGGAAAATAAAAACAGATTTTTAGATCCTATTTTTATTATTTCAATTTAAAAAATTTGTTGCTGATATGAATGACACTGTGTGAACACTGTGGCTGCCTAAATATAGGAATTAAAATTTTGTGTTTAAAATCACTTTAGTATGGTTATCCTACAGATTTTATCTGCACTGACTAATATAGACGATAATAGCATTCTTGCTGTTTTCGGTTTGGCAACGGGGCTAGCAAAGTAAACAATCGTCACCGGTCACTGACTGATAGTATGGAAGCAAAACTCACCCTATTTTTATATGCATCGCATTTCGGTGACATACACAGCAGGGGGCAGGGTGGCTTCTTATCAATAACTTTCTCCTCACATCCTGGGCAGTATTTATCCTCCATTATCCTTCCCTCTTGATCCTTGATGGTCTGGAAAGGTCACTGGGTTACCGTAGTGTTGGCCGAGTAGGCATCACACAGCTGCACTGAACTATTGGCTGTTATGTTTTGAAGGAATCTTTATATTTCGATAATGTGATTAGTCTGTCATGTTGGGAAATGAAATTCTACTTATTACTTTGCTCTATGATGAAATTCTCTGTCTTAGAGTAATTACTAAAGTAATTTCTCTAAGTTCTCTGTAAGCCTTCTTTTTGGTTTATGATTTCATTTACAAAAAAGGTCTAACTAAGGAGGTTGGTATGAAGAAAATCAAAGATCCTTCTTTTACGAAGTGATGGATAGTAATTTTAAAATTCTGAACTAATAATACATTGAAAATTAAATTCGACAAAAATAAAATCCAAGTAAAATAAAAACATAATATTTATTCAGCAGTCATTAAAATTAATGTAGAATAGGTAGTATGTACAGTGTATAAAGGTTTTTCTTGTGCGCTTATTTAGCAACGATGGGGTCAAGGACCTTCTGGACCTCGTCAAAGATGGCGTCCACAGAGGCTTCCGCGTTTATCTAGAACAAAATAATATTACATTATTAACGTATAACGTATGTTGTATGAAATAAAATTCACGTCTCCCATATCTTGTATTGAAAAACTGTCAAAAATTCAAAATTATTCCTCTGAAAATTATCTGGCGTTTGAAAAGTTTGTTCTAAGGTATGTGTGACTTACCCTGCTGATTTTGTCAGGGTACTGGTCGATGACTTGCTGGTTGTTTTCGAGGAAGGTCTTCAGGCGCAGCTTGATGGTCTCCTCGTTGTCGTCGGCGCGGCCCGAGCTGGCGGCGCGGCCCAGCAGCCTCTTGGTCAGCGTCTCTGATGACGCCTCGAAGTAGAGGATGGCCTGGAATGATGAAGGGATATGTGATTAATTATTTCAATCATGACTAGTTGGTGGTCAAGTTGTTAGACCCTCACTAAACTGGAGGTCATGTGTACGTATCTTACCCAGGACAAATCTGGTTTGTGATGTTTTTTTTTTTTGTCTGGGTTGATAATATGTATGAATTAAGAAATATGTATGTATGTTTATCAGTTCTATGGTTGCGATAATACATACAGGTTTTGTCTAGTTTCGTGACTTTAACTACGTAGAAATATGAAGTATTAGTATCCAAAGCCTTTAAGGTATTCTCGTAGTTACAAAAATAGGTGTGATGGCCTGTTCGAAGGCGATGCCCTGCGACTGCTCGCGCGGCTAACCATCTACCAGGAAGCCTTTGGAGTCGGTCAGGCGTTACGCGTTGGATAATATACCTTATAACTAACACCATAAGATAGAACTTACGGAAACAGGTGCGATGGCCTGTTCGAAGGCGATGCCCTGCGACTTCTCGCGCGGGTAGCCGTCCACCAGGAAACCCTTAGAGTCGGCCAAGCGCGCCACGATGGCCTCCTTCAGTAGGTCTAGGACCACGTCGTTGGGGACCAGACCTCCTGGAATGTGAAAAATTTGATTAGTTTTTAAATAATGAGGTATAAACCATGACGCTCCAGCAAAGAATAAAGAATTTACAATGCGCTGAATTGATATGAATTTAGTAAATATATAATAATCGAAAAATTCCTAAAGAAAATGGTACCCAGAGACATATTATGACATATGTAGGCATAAGCCTAAATGCAGGCTACTTAAAGGACAATAAAGATCTAGTCATACAAATCACCAATATAAAAAAAGTGTATTCGAACCTTGTTCCATAATAGCGAGGAGGGTCTTCGCTCTGTCGGAGCCGCTCTTCACCTCAGCCCGCAGCAGGTCGCCGGTGGACAGGTGTGTGAAGCCATACTTGGCGATGATCTTCTCGCACTGGGTGCCCTTGCCAGACCCTGGCCCGCCGAGGACCCACACGATGGGCTTCTTTGATATGTCGATAGGTGCCTGGAAACGGTTGGTAACGTTGTTAGTAGATAGAAATTAAATATGAGTACAGTCACGATACAACATGATATTCTGTCTCTCTCACTTCTTCTTTCATAAGTTAAGATAATATGATACCCGCAATCATAACATATGACTAGCCAGACAAAGCTTGACTACAAAGTTTGGCAAATGTTTTGGGTGGTTTTCGAATGCTTGAAAGCTCGAAACATACGAACACCTACGATCTTACGTAGATACCTATTTTAGACTAAATTGTTGTAATATCTGTAGTAATCTGTACCTATATTTATCGTGGTCATCTCATCTTAAACTATGATCTTATAGATTACAATTGCACAAATTCTAACCAAATCTTTATACGCTTTGCACCTCGGTGAATTGCACATCATGGGGCATGGCTTGTTGCTGGTAAAGGCTTCGTCCCAACCACCACCACAACTGCTGGCCATCTTCTAGCTCATGAGGACTCAGAACAACTATGAAGTATCATGTACATTGCGGATATTGGATTCCATTGTTCGGTTTATTGACGGACCTTGATTTGGTGACTGGGTAAGCCATCGCGATTTGTGAACTATTTTTTTAATATCTGTGTTTGATTGGTAACTTTTAGGTTTTTAGCTTATTCCAGTATGATTCCATACTGTTGCGGTAGATTGAAGTGTCATGCTTAATATTGTATTCTCTGTTTACGTTTTTTTTGACATGTATGTCTAAAAGTGCATAACAATTGTCAGCGCGGGCAAATTCTGTTTATTTTTTAAGGTTAAAACGAAGTATCTATGGTTTTCGACTTAGGTATTATTAGCTTGATCCCATAATTTTAACTCTGCTTTTCATGTTTAATATAATTGTACAAAACACGGCCTAGTAAATGTCCATACCTGCCATCAAGGTATTGATTATTTAATAGGTTGTGTGTGTTATAATCTACCATCAGTCACATTATACGATCGATAGCGTTTAATAAGTATAGAGTACTAAAAATGATTTCTTGGATTATATTTAGCTATGTTTTGTGTTGATCGTTACGTCCTACTTAGATTGTATGGTGTCAGTATTAAGTCTTTATAAATACATTAGTAAAAAAATTCTTCATCAGCCGGTAGACGTTTACTTTTGAACAAAGGTCTCACCCATAACCGTAGAGGGAGGTTTTCCAGAACATAAGCTTTTAAAAATCCTTTTTATTCCTTCTAGAATAAATAGTATCATACTTAGTAAGCCTGATGTCTGAGTCTTTTTCTACTTACGAAATATGACCCAAGATAACTACTGAATTCGACTCTCTCTAGGGTTTGGCCGAATTGGAGTCTTTCTTACCCTTTATTCTCGCTTAATACCCAAGTGTAATTTTGTGGGTCACCTAATATTTTTCTAATTTATCTTGTCTGTCGTATGGTTGCTTATTTGGTATAAAAGGTGGAGTAAATAATGTATACTAAAACATGGGAGTTCATTTAGAGACACATGCTACTTAATCGTTTGGGCCTTCCTTAGCTTATTTTATTAGGGTATCGTAAATGACGGATGTCAACGGGACCTCATTACTTAGTCTCCTTTGACCATCTTTCTATTGCTCATTTACTGTAATACATATGTAGGTATACATTTTTTTGTGTGTATTTTCAACTTCCCGCTGTGACAACAAGTATCAAGTCCGGGGTCGAAACCGGAACGTCAGAGATGGCGACACGACGACTTAGCCATGGAGGTCGTCAAATCACTCTTCTAAGATATGTTAATTGTATGCATCAATTATGGAACCCGTCGGAAATACAGTTTGTACAATAAACAGACCATCATTGCGGGCGCTGACGTCAGCCTATTATAATCCATTTCTTTGCCAAATCCTTGATACAGAAACAACTAAACAAGACCATTATCTCAGCAATAACTATATATCTAAAACTATCGTCACTTGTTTATTAAATCTATGTTTAGTTTACATTGGATTACACTCAAGGTTCTGACGATCACCGTAATGTTATTAGCTGGTTAGCCCTTGTTAGCGAGGATTTGTAACCCCTACGCAAAGGGGTGTTATAGGTTTGACTTGTTGATCTGCCTGTGAGATCGTAGTTCCTAAACGAATGTACTTATTATGATGCGGGTTTTTTATTCGACAGCTGACGCGATCTGGTTGGATCTTAGCTGTTATATGAAGATCTGTATAGCATTTTGATAATTTTAATAATTTTCTAAAATTTCTCGGTTGTTCAAGGGGTTATTATTAAGGACTCTCTTTCTTAAATTGCACCATGGCTTTTGATGACGCGCTCTTCCTAAAAAAAACATGTCTTTTCTTCCAGTGACTCTGATCTTTTATTTTACCACACTACACGACATACGCCACGTTCGTTACAGATCTATTTATATAATGATTTATATAAATAGCATTGACACTGCCGGAGGGCTACCGGGGACTGTCACTCAATGCCGCGTAACGGCCGCCACGGAGGCCATTGTCATTACCGATGACAGTTCGTTACGTTCGCGCCAATTATTCATTATCTCAGAGTGATATATATTTTGAAATGCTAATGATTTTTGACATCGTAATTATTAAATACTATCTGTGCCCCGCGGTTTCACCCGCATGAATGACAATTGATACACTATCTTTATAAATTATAGCCCATGTGTTATTCCGATGTATAACCTACATTATTGTAAGGTTTCATTAGAATCCATTCAGTAGTTTTTGCGTGAAAGAGTAACAAACATCCAAACAAACTTTCACATTTATAATATAAGTAAGGAAGTAAGGAAGTAAGGACTATGTGCTAAAGATTTAAAGTAACATTGTCTATAACTTGTCGTTTATTCTAGTAGTGAAAAGTTGAACGCGTGACTGGACTAATACAAAATTTGTTGTGGCTATTGAGACAAATAAATTTAAAAATTAAAAAAGCTGTAATCTTAAACCATTTTGTGTAAAATATATTCCGGGAAAATTCACACACGGTTATTTGATCCCAAGCTAAGCAGAGCTTGTGTTATTGTAACCCGACAACTGATAAACATACTTATATATTTCTAAGTACAAACGTATAATAGATAAATTAAACACAGACACAGAACAAATGATCGTGTTCATCACACAAAGACTTGTCCTGGGTGGGAATCGAACCCACGACCTCCGGTAGTCAGTGTCACTAACCACCAAAATGGTGATATATGTAACATAGTGATATAAAACGTAACACCATTTTAAATTATGTATAACTTTTTAGTTACAGACTTTCTAGAAATAGTATTTTATTTACAGGAAAGTGAACATATTATTTTAATGTCAGAAATCATTGCAGATAAAATAAAATTTTGCTTGATAATATCATGTCAAAAGCAGGGAAAGCGGGGGTGGTGCTATTTTAAAGCCGTGGAAATGTGAAAGGTGACTTTTCCTTGTTGATAAGAGCAATGAACTGAGATAGATACATCTTACTGTATTCACTTAAGAGAGTATATTTACATTGACTACTTATGGTCGTTTCATGCCATTCTTAAGATGGGATACTGTGTTCTATGTTTCTCAGTAAAATGGCTTGTCGCGGTCAGTTAGGTAGTTTTATGTAAAATACAGTATTCAGATGAATCCGGTAACGCTGGAAGCCGACCCCAACATGGCTTGGGGAAAGGCTATTTAGAAAAAGACATTGATCTCTTATAAGTATATTCCTTATGTAACAAGTATTTAACTATTATTTACGCGATATCATTATATTAAACTAACTTCTCTAACTGTGCTTAAAAACTTATGTTGTATGTTGCTGTCCCTATCTTGCGTGACAAAGAGCGTCGTCCATTCATCTCTATCAACCACATGTTTACTTTCTTCGTGAAACAAATTAATATCCAACCATTTTGGCAATGTAACCACAATCCCAAAATAACGTTCTAAAATTTATTTTCTTACATACATGCATGTAAATACACAAAATTCATACACGTGTTATCTGTAAAATATGAGCTTTTCGATCTTAATAATTAAAACAACCGAAGAAACAATAACGAGATTACAAAAACAAACATTAGACACCTACCTGTATTTCAATCAAATCTCTCTCCTTAAACTCAAGCCGATTTACATCCATCCAAAACGCAAACAGGAAAACAAAAACAAACCGAAATTTAGATTTAAACCAACACTCGTTAAGTAACGTTTTCATTCCAACACTATTAAATAAAAGAATAACAAACTGAATTATTTCTTTTCGAATTTATTATCTGTTGTTCAAATTTTCATTTAAAAACACGACTATTTTTTATTGTGTATTCTCGACGTCAATAGGTATTCCAAATTTAAAATTCGCGGCCTCGAAATTTTGTCATAAAACTATTTCGTTTTGTAGCCTCTAAATAAACAAGTTTAGGTTATTTGCCAAATTTCCCGCCAACCGGCGTTGGCCGCAGAAGATCTCAAACTGGATTATTTGGAGAAATGCGTCTTGTCTGCGTTGTAAATCTAAAACACCTACGTGTGATGAAGTGAATGAAAATTTACGTATTGGCTTCAATGCTCATTGGTTGGTAAACACTAAACATTTACGGAATAAACAATGGTTCGTCCTTCATGATCATTGAATGTGATTACGAGATGTTTTATATCTGAATGTGTTTATAAATATTATTATGTTTATTGTAGAGATTAACGACAGTTTCTAATTAAACAACTACGACAATACAACTATACATACAAGCAATAAAAAAGAAAAGTATGAAAGTACTTAGTAGTCTTGTATATCTTAAATTACATAATAAATAAAAGACCACGAGGAGCAAATTTTCAATTGTATT
This sequence comes from Autographa pulchrina, assembly GCA_905475315.1. NCBI lineage: Eukaryota > Metazoa > Arthropoda > Insecta > Lepidoptera > Noctuidae > Autographa > Autographa pulchrina. The sequence continues at coordinate 13,404,263 of FR997765.1, read as the reverse complement.
AGTATTTTAAAATCCGTAGAGCTTATTTCTCTTCTTTTTATACATATTATTTATTTAGGTTGAGTGTGTACACGAGCGTGGTGAGTGTTCTTGTAACCTTGGGTTGTTTATATTTTGGTACACAACTATCGACCATCAGCAGATATTACTACGTAGCAAAGTAATAATAGAGAGATTTCCGTGATTGTTTGGCATTTAAACTTAACATTTTAATTATTTCTTGGTTGTTTTAATATTATCCATGATAACGAATAATTCGGCCGCTGAAAGAATGCTTTCCTGACACATGTCAGTTGGTGGGGGGTATGGGGAAATAAAAAACCGTATCATCGAGTTACATGCTGTAATTAATCGATATCATCATCATCTCCCGAGCCTTTTCCCAACTATGTTGGGGTCGGCTTCTAGTCTTACCGGATTCAGCTGAATGCCGTATTTTATATGGAGCGACTGCCTATCTGACCTCCACAACCCATTTTACTGGGTATTAACATTGTATCTCATGGTCAAGTCTGGTTGTCAGAATTGACTTAGCGACTGCCAAAGATCATAGTATGACAGTCGGGACCTACGGCTTAACGTGCTATTCGAGGTACGGAGGGGTCTCGGCTCGTATGTTTAGAAATGGTCACCCATCCACGGACCACCGCGGCGAGCGCGGCTTAACCTGTATTATCGGTCAAACCGTACGGCCTACACTAAGCCACGAGCCCCTCCCCCTCAATTAATTAAACGATATCATTTATTTAAATATAATAAGTAAGAAATGTTTATGTCTTGACGAATAAAGTTTTTTTGCTCTTTCTGTTACTAAGTGCAGTTGTTTTTTCTTGCGTTTTCTATACATATAAGAACATGGAGTTTGAACATGCACTTTTTATAGATAGGTAGTATTTATCTCGCTTTGCAACAGATATGCTCTAATAATAATCCAATCAATCTTATCAATAAATACACGCTTAAAAATACATAAACATGACGTTACGTTAAGTATGCACTTCTTGAAGCGAACTACATGAATTCAGGTGTTATTAATATGTTTGCTGAAGTAGCAAAAATATTAATAACACCTGAATTATGTCATAATTAGAAAATTGGTTAATCTTTTATATCTTTTAGCCATCAGTCTATGCACATTGCACAAGCATACGAATTTACCGCTGTCGGTAGTTGACATTTACGCGAATTTCAGACATTGTAATATTCCATGTTAGATTTTACTTTGGGACCTAAAATCTAAAATTTACCGCGACAAAGTTCGTAAAAAGTAGTTTAATTTCAATTTCTTCAAGCGTTAATCTTTGGAATCACTTAAATGTATGGAAATGACTAAAAAGCGTTGACGATTGAAGAAATTTTACTAGATCGCTCGGTCGTTACACTACTGTGCCAAAACAATTATTATTAGGTACTTTAAATAACTTCTATTTACTATGTTTATTACAATAGTTAAAAAAAGAAAGATAAGAGAATAATTTGCATTAAAAGTAGATAAATTAGTTTTCTTTTTTGTTTTATGGTTGCATTGTTTAGAAGATGACATAGTTAAGATGTAATGTGATTAAAACTAACCAGTTCAGTCACGAGCAAAAATATGTATACACATAGTTAAATTCTAAAACAAATTTAGCGAGATTTTTGTGTAGTAACTAAAAAAGAAATCCCACCAAAAACATTCAATGTAAAAAAAAGCCAAGTCTCTCTATGCAATCCTTCCATCGTAAAAAGTTTTGAGATCGCAGTCACTATTATTGTAATGTAAACAAAACTATTGATATAGTCACAAAATATTGATTTATTATTACAAATTAAGTTGAACAGGACTTGGCTCCTATGCGATCTCAAAACTTTTTACGATGGAAGGATTGCATAGAGAGACTTGGCTTTTTTTTACATTGAATGTTTTTGGTGGGATCTCATTTATTTTTTGTAGGTCTCTTTCTTTTTATAAATAAACAAAATTGCTATAAAAAATATTTGCTTTTTGTACATAAACAAAGAACAAAGTTAACAATGCAGTCAAAATTCATATACCATGTTCTTGTAAAACCGCAAATATAAATTTGTTTCATATTATTTACTAAGGTATATAATTTATTACCGTTTTTATAATTTTCCCTTTACATGTTGCTAAAAACCTATCTTGGTGCCAAATTTGAAGGTTCAGAGTTTGCTAGAAGTACCTTAGATTTTTGATGATCGGTCAGTGAGTGAGTCAGTGAGTGACAAAATGGTGTAACTTTGATCGCTCATAACTCGTAAACTATTGGTTCAAATGTCATGTAATTTTGAGGCTGAGCTTGTTTTAATACTTACTCTAGGTCATCGAAAATCTAAACCCCTAGCTTTGTCCGTATCGATGATACAGGGGGGGTGAAATAGCCGCGAAACGCTTCGAGAAAAGAATGGTACGGCCGTGCCCGTTTTGCTCGAGACTTGGCTGGGGCACTGCCGTGCCCCCAGATATATGTGCATGATAAAGGAACTGTTTACAATCATTTCTTCATAACACGTTATACAATATCAATCTAGAGTTGAAGAAAAATTAATAAAAAAATTGGAGAGTGTATACATATTTTTGCTCGCGACTGTACCTATAACATATTAGTTTTTTACCTATTTTTACTATAATAGGTTTTCTTTTTTACTTCAATGTAAATTGAAGCATTTAACATTATCTTTAATTCTCAAAGGGCAATGGGCAGCTTAGTATGGAAACTATACCCACGCTGTACTGAAACAAAATAAGGTGAAATAGATAAATTAATGTCTCTAGTTTACGATAGTATGGGTCGCATTACTGTGGGTATAGTCTAAAGGTTCGCAAGAGAATAGTGTCTAGAAGGATATGGGGAAGGCCTTTGCCCAGAACTGTGACATTGTTCTTTGAACTACTAATGTTTAATACCGCAATAAAAATAAAAAAAAGTACATGAAATTAAAAGTGGGGTATAACTTTACAATTTAAATCTAGTTAGTTTTTACAAACCGGGTCCGATTATGCCCAATGACCTTTAAGGTAATACTTTGAATACATAGGAGTACCTTTTGAAATTGTAGTAAGTAAATTATATATGTATGAATTTTATATAATGCCATAAAAAAGTAATTTGAAATACGTGACTGAGAGAAAGATATTGTCCGATAGCATTGTGTTAATTACAATTGATTATGTATGAAAACTGTTTATAACTGCCTCGTTGGCCTAGTGGTGCTAAGCGCGACTGCTACGCTAGAGGTCTTGGGTTCGATTCCCAAGTCGACCAAGGTGTTATTGGGTTTTTCTATGAAAGTCTCGGTAGCAGGTCGGAGTTTGGATTTGTGCCCGGTTAGTGGCAATAGGCTCGCCTCCTATTACATGGGACCTAAACATACTGGCGAACTGTGGGTGTACATTGGTACGCCTCTGCCTAACCCTTCGGGGATACAGGCGTGATGGTATGGTATGTCATGTTATTACCTATTAGTAAGTTATAGCATTTTTTACCAATAAAGTAAAACCACAAGAATGAAATAGGCGTATTGGACAATTGGGTAATTGATGTCCTCCGTGGTCGAGTGTGTGTCGCTAGCTCTGAGGTCCCGGGTTCGATCCTCGGACGGGTCAATGTAGAAACCCACTTTTCTACATTGTCCCGGGTCTGGGTGTTTGTGATACCTTCGTTGTTTCTGAATTCCATAACACAAGCGCTTTAGCAACTTACTTTGGGTTCAGAGCAATGTATGTGATGTTGTCCGCATTTATTTAATTATTTCAGTAGACTATTATATGTCTAAGCTATGTGCAAATTGGTTAAATGTGATTCTAATATAAACCACGATAAATAACTCAACCTTTAAGAAACTAACACAACTTTAGCTACATTGCTACGCCACCGTTTGGTTCCTTGCGTAGGCTGCCTCCGAAACCTGCTACGGTAACAGACAAACATTATTTATGTACCCGTAGCAGGTTACCTACGTTTGTTACGATTACCGAGGCTATTCCGATTTTCTATGATAAAAGCATATTATAGGTATTGGTACCGACAGTATAAAATAAAGATGGTTTTTGTATGATTCCTTTTTATTGTGGTACCTAGTCATTTTGGGCCTACGAGCGTTTCGCGATCTATTTAATATAGTACTACTAGCTGTACCCGGCATGCGTTGCAATGCAATTTTTTCTAACTAGCACCTGCCTACTACCTACCTGCCTACTACCTACCTGCCTACTACCTACCTGCCTACTACCTACCTGCCTACTACCTACCTGCCTACTACCTACCTACTACCACTTATGGTATGAGTATGAAAATGATGAGAAAAAAGATGGGTGTGAAAAATAGATAGTAGCCGATTCTCAGACCTACTGAATATGCATATAAAATTTCATAAAAATCGGTCAAGCCGTTTCGGAGGAGTATGGTAACTAACATTGTGACACGAGAATTTGATATATAAGATTCTGTAACGTAAAATCTTTTTTTAGAACTGTTACTAAGCTAACCTGTCGATGTTTTTAATCGCTTGATAACCAAGTGAGTTAGCAACTTGTATTGCTAAATAAGCTTCCCTAAAAATGTGGTTCTTTTCAATATACTTGAATCGTGGAAATAAAATCAAAACACCTACTTTAAAACAATGTTAAAATCGTTCAGAATGTCGCATGATTACGTATTTTTAGCATTTTCTACTGCAGTGGCGTTCAAGGTTGTGTAATATAATCCGAGCCACCGATTCCTAATCTTCTGCATATCAATTACTAAGTCATAATCTAATTAAGTCATACTTTGATAATGCATTTTACATACCTAATTTAAATAAAGATAGGTAAAACGATGTCTTTAATAGTTACAAAAATCTTTAAAGTATTTTAAAAAAGTCCCTTCAGAGTTCTACACTTCTTATGCCTAGCCAGCCTTTTTTATATTGGGGTTAGATATCATTCTTGAAAGACCTTACTGGATACACCCAATTAGGTACTATGAACGGATAAAAATGGGTATTTTCTGCTCAATGCTATCCTGATCGTTGTTTAATTTTATCAAATTCGTCCTTTTATCTGTATTCCTTCATAGCAGTTAAAGAATAAATTCTTAGTTTGACCTGCCTCTATACCCGACTTGAACATTCTTATTTTTCTACATTTAATAGTCTGTCTTTACTTTATGTGGCCTAGATTAAGGTACCGAGCAACTGCAACTTACTGTATAGAACCTTCTTACATAAGCCTTCTTTTATTTTAGCATCTATAACGAAAGAAAAGTATTGTGTTGTATTACTACTTACAATTAACGTTTATAACCTACCTATTTAAAATAATAGACAACCTATAACGATGGCAGTATGTACATGTAAGGTTTCAAACGAATATTGAGTCAAGTCTCTCTCTATCTATAGTCTATCTCTAAACAGTTTATAAATATATACATTGTAGGTGTTTATCACTTCAGTATATTATATCACTCAAGGATAATGTACTAGCTATTCTATATATTTAGAATCTGTTTGTGAAACTTTAGAATTATGACCGAGATTCGAGGTATTGTTACATAAATACGTTTATAAAAAGACATCACGCCACATTCACTGAACTTAGATTCTAATAAAATTGTAATACTCGATATACTTGTGCAAACAAAACATCTCGAGATAACACTGCTTTCTATTCTTACTATCGTGACGTAACAATTTACTACAGCTGAAAACTAAACTGCAGCACGATAAACAAAAGATTTATTCATATCACACAACTAACACAAACATACAATAACCGCTTTAACTACAACAATAGCAGTCATAAATGATAAAACTCACCATTTTTATTTATAAGCGACGAATTAATCCAAGGGATTTATAAATAGAATCGCTGGCACGTCCGTACGCCACGAGCTATGCGGACCTACTGCGGTCTCGCGTCGTCCCGCGGACGGTCAAGGCCATGGAAACTGTGCCAAACAGCCAATAATCGACCTCTGACAGCGCGGGAAACCGGGAAAACGATTTCAGCTGACAGTTCCGCATAACCTAGAAACTGGCCTGAAAAAGTTCGTAAATAATTTTGGGTGTTTTTTGTTATTATTGATCACTGGTTGGTACCAAGTTGTGTCGGGGTTAGATACTCAGTTGGAAGTAAATCAATAAAGTAACAATGCTGCAAGTAGCGTCAATTTACTGACTTATAATGAAAAGTTTTTGGTACGTACCTATGTTATTATAGTAAAAAAATTATAATTAAAAAAAAAAAACGCCTGCCATGTCAAAAAGAAATAAAAACAAGTCAAATATTTGCAGTCGGGGTCGGTTACTTGGAACAATTCATTACAGGTCCCCCGACTGCAAATATTTGACTTGTTTTTATTTTTTTTTTGACATGGCAGGCGTGTTTTTTTTTTTTTTAATTATATTTTTTTTATTTAATACCTTTTAGTGAACAACAAAAAAAACATGACACAACACAAAAAAAAATATCGTTCAAGAACACTTTGCAGGCGATTTCGACTCACACTTGACCATTTTTTATTGTCCACATAGCCTATGTCACTCGGGATAACTCAAAGCTTCTAATGATACCACAAACATTGAAATCGGTCAAGCTTTTTAGAAGTTATGGTGGAATAAAGAAACTCACAAACATACATACATACATACATACATACATACATACATACATACATGAACCCTGAAAACATAACACTCCTTTTTGGGCAGTCGTGTAAAAATAGAATCAACAAATTATCACCAGAAATTTGTTTGTGTCGTAAAGTCGATGATATGATTGTTAGTCTGATCTACTGAATAGTACTAAATTGTTTTATGAATACAAATAAAAGTTAGAAATAAAACGCAATATTTATACAAAAATGTGCTTTTTTATTATTTGATTGTAAATAAAATCTCTACAAACTTATAATACCTAATAGTGTTTAATTAACAAAAAAAATGACACAAAATAACAACAGCTTGATTTTACATAATACTATGTACGAGTCAGGTACTCGTGGTGGGACATTTTGCTTTTTCTTACGCATTTACCCTAAAGGAGTCTGCCCACTACACCGTATCATACCATGACCGTAATAGGAACGTATCAAGCACGGAAGGCAATACGATACGGCTTGCTTTGCCCACTGAAACGAATCGACGGCGTTTAATACCCGTATGATGCCGGTATGGTGTCCGTATGCAACCCGTATGTTGCCCACCCCCGTAATTTGTATGACGTAAAATTGATAGAAAGCCGTGTATTCTCGCATGACATGTGTATCGGTAATGCCTGGACGTCTCGGGAGTGCTATCAAGTTTTAAAATAATAAAATAGGTATGGCTATTAAAAGATTAACTGTTAAACAATTACTGGCAATGATTGCCTTAATATTGGATGAGGAAGAAGAAGAGAACCAAAAAACAACCCGACGCTACTGGATTCACGATACTTTAAAAGAAAGAAAAACTAAATGAGAATATTGGACTCATACGCGGTTATAACCCGTATGACCACCGTTTTGCTGCCTGCGCGCATCGTTTTGGCAACGTCGCGTGCCATGCACGGAGCGTGTCCGCACCGGCAAAATATTCCCTCCGACGAATAGTTGACGGCCCGTGCATGGCACGCTACGGTGTCGGCCGGTGACGGAACGGTCTAGTGGGCATAGTCTCATACTTCTCAATACAAAGAATAGTTTTTTGTCTGAAACGGTCCTAGTACGGTCATGGTATGCTACGGGATAGTGGGCAGACACCTTTATTAATAGTAACTTTAATTTGTTTTTCGTATGTAGTATTTTGTAATAACATGCCTCATTATAATTACAAAGTATACAAGACAGGAGTAAGTACATAAAATTATATATATCGTTATTTATTAAGCGTTAACAAAATGTTTTAGCTTAGCTTAACAATATGGTGTTTTAATCGAGAACTTACAATCATAACGAACAATTACATAAATTGTATGCTATTTATCGGAGAAGTGAACTATTTTCATACATTACCGCGAAATATATATATTTTTTATTAGGAATTAATTGTTTTCATCCCGTCACGGTAGCCTATTGCAAAACCGACTGGATTCGCTTATAGCTATTAAATTTGTTTTAGGGTTGTGTTTACAATCAACAGATAATTTTTATTTGTTAGATAAAATTAATATCTGACAGATTTTGTACACTACAGTTCAAAATAATCGCTTATCAGGCGTTGAAAAAATCAGCCCTTAAAATGGCATTTTAATTTTTAGTGTGTTTTTTTACCTTTTGGAATTTATACTGACCATCCCAATATGAATACGATGTGGAGAGCAATCAAACCTGTATGAAAATATATATAATGGCGAAGATTTGTCGTAAGTGAGAAGGGCAAGGTTTTTTTTGGTTCATTTCGAATCGTCATGTACAACACGCTCATCGTCATCGTCGTTTCGTTCGTTTCATGATTGTTTACACACCCCACAACAAGTAGGTCCCAGTATCAGGGACAAAAAGTAATATGTACAGGGAAAAAGTTTTATTGTTTACTTTAAAAAGTTTTTTTTGCAGTTTACTATTTCCTATTGCCTATGCCAAGAGACATTTCTACAAGCTCAAGCGGTGACGATGTTAGAGATTGCACTTAAATTGAATTGACGTTTCATTTCGATAAGTGTCATGACTTAGACCAGGGGCCCAATTCCGCTATTTTAAAGTCAGTGGGTGGCAGGTTAATGAACGTTCCAGTGTGTCCCTATTTTTTGTATTCAGATGCTTTTAGTTTAATGAAAAATGTACACCTACTTGCCACTGTTGTCATTGTAGGACTGCCACTGACTGTTCATTGTAGGCTTATCTGAATACGAAAATTAGGCACAATAACAAGTATACTGGAACGTCCATTAACCTAAAACCCATCATCTCCCGAGCCTTTTTTTAAAACTATGTTGGGGTCGGCTACCAGTCTTACCGGATTCAGCTGAACATCGTATTTTACATGGAGCGACTGCCTATCTGACCTCCACAACCCATTTTACTGGGAAACACAGTATCCCATAGTAAGACTGGTTGTCAGAATTGACTTAACGACTGCCAAAGATCTATGTATGACAGCCGGGACCTACTGTTTAACGTGCTTTCCGAAACACGGAGGGGTCTCAGTATGTTATAAATGGTCACCCATCCACGGACCAACCGCGGCGAGCGCGACTTAACCTGTATTATCGGTCAAACCGTACGGCTTACACTTAGCCACAAGCCCCCCTTAACCTAAAACCCACTGACTTTAAAATAGCGGAATCAGGCCCCTGTTACTTGATTCGATAAACGTTAATTAACGCTTGTAGAAATGTCACTTAACTAGTGGGGCAGATCTATTTTTTAATTAATAGTCAATTATAAAAACTAAATTAACCTATAAATACATTCGAATTTTAACTATAACTCTAAATTAATTACAATAATAATAATATTTTTTTTTTAACTATAACATTTATTCATATAAAAATTGTGCAATTAATATTATGAGTGAAAATATTATCTATCTACAATAAATATCTAAATATTTTTCTAGTCGACTAATTCTAAATTGGCCCCATTAGTGATACTAACTAGCTACGTGGCTTATTCTAACTAACGTATGACTAAATAAACTAAAATTGGTTGTGTGTGTGATGCACGCTAGACTTTGGAGATAGAAAATCATTTGAAGATAAAATATTAATTATAGTTAATTAACTAGAAGATAGATAATGTTATTTTTGGTAAAAACCAGAAAGGGATATTTTGAGGGAGCCCTGCGTTTTTAGGCAGTAAGGGAGAGTACTCTGTTCTAATTTCTTTTACTAATTTGTAACATTTTTGATCTGTAACAGTATGGTAGTTCCTAAATAGGTCAACCATTTCTTTTGCGTATTCTATAGTTAATCAAAAAATATCTTTAAGATTATATTTACGATAACATTTCATCTACCTAGCCCGACTTTCTTTATTTAAATATGTAGGTTTGTTTTTTTATCGGATTTAATTTTTTTTCTTATTAAATTGTCCGAATTTGTTATATCATTATTTAATTTTTATAAATATATGTTCGCATACTTTTTAAATAGTTCTAAAAATAACTACATCGTCTTAAGCTAAGGCACTTCTTACGTTATTTGTGTGTGCGTCGATTTACAAAATATTTGATATAAAATATATTATATTTTAACCGTTTTACATTAATTAATATTTGTGCCGACTTCGGCTAGTTTGATAAGTCGACTTTAAGTTGTATAATTGCGTATAGTTGGCAATTTAGTTACGCTGTGGATTAAAGTAAAAAAATATTTCAGGGGGTGGATCTACCAGTTATCTGTCCGACAGCTGGCTAGATCCACTACGGGTACGCGACCCCAGACTGCCCTAGCTTTCATTCATATTACATTCGTGATGGTAGCATCCTATAACCCGTCCTACCTTGTTATCCTTTCCAACGTGTCCATTCCCAATTCTTTATCAGAGAGTAGTTGCCTCGACATCGAATCCCGCAGGATCGCAATGGATAATCATAAAAAGAAGTTAATTAACCAAAATGGCGGCGATGTGGTTCGCCACCCATCACGTCTCGTTTGCTCGCGGGGGCGAAAAGTGGCCCATGGACAGCCGCTTCGCTTGGTAAGGTGGATGAAGTATGTCAGATGATAGATGTAGTGACAAAAATTTAGAAAGGTATGCTGAGATGGTTTGGCCATGTCGAGAGAATGAATGAAGAACGATTGACGAAAAAAGTGTATAAGACGAGTGTGAATGAAGAAAGGCCAGGTCAAGAGTACCCTAAACCGAAGAGGAAGTATGAAGGGAATAATGAAAGTGGACGAAGCGAAACAAGTGTGTAAGGATCGTAGCAAGTGGAAAGAAGTTGCCTCTGCCTACCCCTGCAAGGGAAAGAGGCGTGGCTTTGTTCTTAACAGACCCATTTTGAAAACAAATTCTGGTTTAGCATGGAATTGACTCTTGCATAAAAAACGCAAAAATAACGTTTTATATACAAATCGAATCTTTTTGAGAAAAATATACATTTCTTTTACTAAAAAGTCAACTTAAGCAAACGTAGCCAAGTCTTGTTTACATTTTTAATTCATTTGCTTATACATAGATCACTTACCTAGGTCTACTTAATAAGTAAAATAGTTTTTATCCCAGTTTTTCATTGATATCAATTTAATTCTACTCCTAATTTATTCGGCACCTTTACTAGTATATAAAGAGTTAAGATTTCGTCTTACGACGTTTTAAAACCATTTTAACGTGTAGAAAAGAGATAGCGCTAGCTACTTATCCTTGTCACTCTAACAATTAATGGTTTTAAAACTTCATATTCATTATCGATATTATATATCGATAGTATCGGACACTATTTGTAAAGATACTTGTTCGCTGATGTTTTCCTTAAAATAGATTACATTATAATAATTTGTTTGTTTACAGGGTTTTTTGAAATACGTGTTGGGCTTGTTACGAAATAGCTATATTTAATGAAAAGCTGATTAGCGCAACCGTCCACCTGTCATATCTCTTCAACTCTCTTTTGATCATGTTTTTTTTTACATAAATCAACAGAAATTCGAATCTTTTCTGAAACAGGGAGTTGTTTGCCTTATTGCTATCTACTTACTTTCATTTTTTTTTCTTCCAAATCCATTTTGTAAACAGCCATTCTAAGAAAGAAGTATCCTACTTATTACTTTGCTCTATGGAATTAAGAAAGGCTTATATTTATTGGACACTTTCACATAATCTGTTGACTTCTATTGTTTTTCTTGCTCTGGCGTAAAATTAAAAGCCGTAGTTATCCCAAAACCAGCCCACCCTGTGTAATCACACAATTACTTCACCTACTAGCATTCACTACTTATTTCACAGCCATATAACCCACACTACTTCAAACAACCCTGCACCTTATCGTTAACTAATAAGAGCTATATTGCATTGTCTACATGTGTGTGTTCATGGTGATCTCCCCAGGGCCGTGCTCGTAGAGGGCGCGCACGTCGTCGTGCGTCAGCTGGGAGACCGTCGGGATCTTAGACACGTTGTTCAGGACTGGTTTTACCTGCAAAATAAAGCATTTTTTAGTTAAATTACTCCACATATATCCATCATAAATTAAAAATGCCTGTACAGATTTATATCGTTCTATCATTCTGAGTGACACTGGCTGTTTTTTTTTGGGGATCCATATAGCGGTTGTATCAGCATACTACATTTTTTTTTCTTGTTACATAATGAGTACATAGATTGTTCATAGCGCGAAATTTTAAGCTTGGCACTGGTATACAGTGAAAGAACCTCCAATATCACTGCTTAGTTTTAAAGTGCCAAAATCTCTATACATAAAATGCATTTAGAAAACTGTTTTATGGTCTAATAACGATTCCCGCACTAGATAATTTAGTCTCTATGGGATTTTACAAACATTCAAATCACATGCACAACACCCAGACTCAGAACGTCGCATTGTGGTATCTCGGTTATCCGTGCAAATAATTGTGCCATTATATAATTTTGAATACCCTTGTTTTATTTCCTCGCGATTTTCTGACTATTTTAATCCGCACATGAATCTGAAAAAGCAGAAATTGGACTCGAACCTCATTGTATATCAGAGTCAAAAAGTAGACTACGCCACACACAGAATTTGGGTTTTCTGACCTAGTTGCTTGTTGTTGTTTGTTATGATTACATTTCAGTACATACTGCCATACTCAGAGAAGTAAATGGTTACTTAAGGGATTCCTTATATATAATAGATTTAATTGAGCCAACTCTCAGACTTCTGAAAATTGGTTTACTTAAATCGATTGTAGGGCTTCCTAAGTATCGATTAAAGCAAGTCCTTATAACATCTCTGAGTATGGCAGATCATCCCAGTTTGTGGTCATAATTAGGTTGAGGGAAGTGGTCATTTACCTTATTCCCAGCCATGCCAATGAAGCCATTGTTAATGCCTCCATTGTGCGCGTTCCCGTTGGGCACGGCGCCGTTCGCGTAGCCGTTGGCGATGCCGCCGCCCATGCGCGTCACCGCTGCCGCCAGCTGTTGCTGCATACTCGTTGGCTCTGAACACAAAGACGATCAAGGTATATTGACCAATTTGGATGTAAACTGTATGAAAAAAATTGGTATTCAGGTGAAACCGTCGGGACTGGAAGTCAACCCTTATATAGCTTGAGAAAGGCTATGCAGATGTGCTGATAATTTATCAGTACATCGTACTACTTCATAATCTAAGGGATTCGTTTTTATAAAGGAGCAGATACCTAATTGTAGGTTTAGTGTCAAAAGTCTTTGATGAGGGGCTGTTGATGTTGAAGTTTTACCACTGAAAGTGGCTTTTACTTGTGTCCTAGCTTTCTAGGTACAATGATGTTTTGGTATAGATGACGCAGATCAATATTGACGTTTAAAAACTGATTCCGATTTACATGTCTGTCATTATGTGAGTAAGTGAAACAGATCAAAAGAAAATGATAGAAATACCGAATAGAAATAACGAAATTACACCCATTGCAAGAATTTTCTATCCTCCGTTTTGACTCCCTAGTGCGATATCTACTTCGTTTTTGTATATAAAACTAGGTACCTGTGTGAGCTGGCGGCTGTTCCTGCTGCGGTATGGAGGCCAGCACCTCCGCCTTCTCCATCTCCTCCAGCAGCACGCGCGTGAACTCCGTCTGCACGTCTGGAGAGTCCGTGTCGCCGTCCACCTATAATAAAACAGTTTTAGAATAATCAACAACTAATTTAATTTGGGGGTTTCTCCAAAAAGGGAATTTTAGGTGAAGGTTCTTGGCTCCTACACAGGACCAGATCAAAATGCATGTTACAAAGGCAACTAAAATAATTATGTAATAGTAGACGAGTGCAATAAGGTTATATTTACTTTTTTTGTATCAATTATCCAGTATTTTTATACAGTATTTTATTTTTGAGCATAATGAAGAACAAATTGTAAATAAAGGAAAAAAAAAATTTAACACTTTGAAGAATGCTTTATCTACTCGATCAACGTACAATGACCAGTCGATGGTCCTGGTCCAAGGTCTTGAGCATGGGCAGGCTGAGCTCCCTGAAGACCTCGAGCCGGCGGCGGAAGGCGGCCACGGAGTCGTCCCGCCGGCCTCGCCCCAGCTGCAGCTTGGAGCAGTCCAGGAGTACCATGCGAGGGGATATGTGGAACTGGAAGGCGAAATGGAAGGTGGAATTGTAGTAATTAGGAATGGGTGCATCTGATAAGAAAATGCCTAAAATTAATTGTTCCACCAAGTACTTTTACGCACAAGTAAGCAGGTATCTAAGTTATCCATAGTATCTTTATAGCAACTAACGACCGTACCTCACGATTTCACCTGCGTAAGTACCTAGTCACCGTGTTTTTATAGGTATTTTGTTATTCGGGGTGTAAACAAATCTAACAAACCAAAGACCATGAAAATCCGTATTATTTATAATTTAAGAAAGAGTTTCTTAAATTATAAGTTTCTTAATTTAAGAAACTTAAGAAAGAGTTTCTTAAATTATAAATAGTGTATCTAATCCGACTTTTATTACATACTTATACAGAGTCTAGAAAGAACCTTAAAAGATTCCCAGTTATACTTCATCATCCTCACCTCACTCTGAAACTGTTCCATCTGCTCCAAGTCCCGGGGGTACCCGTCGAGCACGAGCCCCTGCCCCGTCCGCCCGGCATCAGTCATCGCCGTCCTCACCAGCTTGCTGACCAGCTCCTTGGGCGCCAGCTCCCCTCCGCTGACGGCCGTGCGGGCTACCGCACCGTCCGACGCGGGCCGCCCGCCTGCGTCCGCCATGCTGCGGAGACGCTGGCCTAAGCTGGAAGAGGAAATATATGGCTTGAAATTCGATCAGGAAAGAGTGGAACTTGCTTAACCTATATGATAACTAAAATAAGAAGAAGAATATACATATGTAAGACAACAATTGATGCCATGAGAGAAAATAAGAGAATGACCCGTCAACCAGTAAACTGACCAGCCAAAAGCTATTAACTTTGTCGTCAAATTTACTATTGCTAATACATTCATGGAGACGTTAGTTATTTAGCCTTCTTAACAACATATTACAGTATAACTAATCTCGCCAGATTCTTGATGACAAATGTTAAAGATTCCTGTAACTTTTAACCACGGAGCAAATCTTTTAACCCACTGTTCTTCAACTGTTTACCTATAATGCGTCCATCCTTGCCGCTGAACTATGGCCCGCTGACATAAGGTAGCCTTGTTGCTGCCGGGCCCGCCGACCACCCACAGCAGCGGCGGCGTCGTCGTCTCCCCGCGGACTCTTATTACCTCTGCCTGAGAAATGTACAACAAAACTCAAAATCAATCTTAAAAATATATAAAAAATCTCGAATATCATAATGAGTATAGCACCAATAGTAGCTCATATTGTGGTCTGTTATGCTTCGAGGTTTGAAATTGTATAGATTTTTTACTAGACTAAAATTTAGTTTCTGTGCCAAAATGAAGGTGAAGACGGATAGAGATTAATGAAACATACGCAATGCGCCGACCTCAATTTTAAACAGGGCAGAAAGCGGATTACTGTTTACAAGCCTACATAGGACTCAATAGAGTAGGTAATCAATCACTGTGTGATAAGGGAGCAAATTGTATCTAATGATAAAAAATCTGAACTATGACAGATTTTTCTAAAACAAACTCATATGATGCCTCCCAGCAAGCAATACTTGCTAGATTGTATTGGATTGGTTTGCTAGAGTTCGTCAACTTCGCCTTTGCTATAAAACTGAGATATAAAAATAAAGTACACAATAGAGTCTACGTTAATACACAAAGCAGCGACTTAAATAGCAACAGAAAATGTACGAAAAAGCTTATTAGGTCAAGGGAAATGTCCTGACCTCTTCTATTCATTAAATGACTCGAAAAGTGCGCATCTAAGCATATTTTCAGGCAAGTCATTGCGAAAATAAGTTGTAGACTAATCGCATTTTTAAAGTAGTTTGCCCTGAATCGCTTTTTTCATAAACTCCACATGGGTTTCACTTATATTAATATAGTCTTATATTTATAGAATACCAATAAAGCGGTGAATGATGGGCGAGACAGGATGCTGTTTGATATGATGACTTTCAAAAAGTAATAGGTATAGTAGCCTAATTTCAAAAGGATTAGGAAAAGTATGTAAAATTGATAAAATTTGCACTAGCTCAGATCGGGCATGCCCAACACTAGCTAGGGACTGTAAATAACTGTAAACGAAGATGATGTAAAGCTGAGATACATAAACTAACCTTTGGCGTCACTACCCTCTCCGTCCCCGTCTCTTGCACGGCAGGCTGCGGCAGAACTATCGGCAATGTCATCACTGCCGGCAGCCCCGACAACCCCGTCAAACTTGGCAAGGTCGCCATCCCCGGCCCTCCATTCTCCTCCCTCCTTTCTTCTCTCTCCCTCTCCCTCTCCGGCGCTGGCTCCACTCCCACAATCTCGCCGGGTATACCGCCAGCGCCGACTCCCACGCCGCTGACGCCGTTCATAGTGGAGTGGTCCTCCGTGGTCCCTAGGATCTGGAGCACCGCGGCTCGGAAGTCTTTGTATACTTCGTCTGGATTCCGTTCGCCGTTTACCTGTACAATAATTGGAATTAATTAATTACTCTGTTAGTATACTTAAAGCCTTGTTAATAGTTTAATTTTAATTTTGAAGCAATAGTTTGTATATATATATCTATAGTATTTTTAAGTTGTATTGTAGTATAGTATTGTATATATTTATATGGGCCTTGATGCCTGAAATAAATGGATTAATAATTAATAATAATAATAATAGTTTGTATTCTTCAAACACATCTAACAGTTTCATGTTAACTTGAAACAAAATGGACACAAAATAAGCGGTGTGCCTAGATTATATCACCGTGTAGGAAAACTTTAGGCAAGTAAATGATATTTAAATATCGTGCCTGAAATAAGTTTCAGAGGAATCTTATCCTTAAATGATAGTACAAGACCCTAAAAAAAATGTAAGTAAATAGCAACGGAAGGAGGGTAGTAGAGACGCCTTTGCCCTGCAGTGGAAAAGAAAGGGCTAGGAAAACAAAAACAACGACATAATTCGACTTCGATTCTAAAAACATTCACTTAAAATTTCAAGTTATTCCTAACCTAAAAATTTCCCTAGAAATATAATTCTACCGAGGGTAATAATTTATTTATCCAGACTAAAGTACTGAAACATCCAAAGACCCAGTTTAAAACTAGGTAATTATAAGTAATTATTGGAATATAGCTGCACACCTATTGACACAGATATTCGTGTCGAATCATACATCATAAATGTGACCCAATAGTAGCCGATATTACTCAAGATGACATATTTGGAAACATACGGGCCGGTAATGTGAGCGGAAACGTCGGAGAAGGCGTACCTACTGTGTATATTATATAATAGTTAAGGAACAATAGTTAGTATTCAAAACATTGTTGTTGTGGCATGCCTTATTTCGGTTACTTATATACCTTCCGACTACGTTCGCTTCTCACATTTAACAAGTTTAAGTGGGTATGTGTCTGATTAAGATAAAAAAACACTTTATTTGAAACAATTACATTCTCCATCATGTAATGTAAATAAAAATCTACTGTACAAAGATTTGGCCCACAGGAAAAGTGAGGTTATTCTAAAAGTTGACATAAGAAATGCGTTCAACTCAGTGAACAGAGACACCTTGTTGGCAGAAGTCAAAAGTGAAACCCCCAAAATTTACAGTTTCCTTTGGCAATGCTACCGAAACCCTTCAAAATTAGTCTATAAAGACAATGTTTTAAATTCGGCTGTAGGTTGCCAACAAGGAGATCCTCTCGGGCCGGTCATATTCAGTTTAGCCATCCATCCCATTATTAAGGAATTGAAATCAAAATTTAATATTTGGTATCTGGATGACGGAACTCTAGGATGCGATGTCAAAACTGTAGCAGATGATTATATATCCCTTAAAACAAATTTACAAAAAATTGGTCTTGATTTAAACACAAGTAAGTGTGAAATATATATTCCAGATACACATTTAGATAAAAAATTAGCTTTACAAAAAATCCAAACAATAGCCCCTGAAATTAACATAGTCAATAACTCCTCTCTTCGCCTTCTAGGGTCCCCAATTTTAGAAGAATCATATGAAAATTTTATACATGATGATAAAATTGAAAATTTTCATACAATTTCGAATAGACTTTTCAAAATCTCTTTACATTCTGCTATTACTTTAATTCGTTTTTGTTGTTTTGGTCCAAAATTTACATATTTTCTTCGTTCTTCACGATTATGGAAACATTTGCCGCTTTTGGAAAAAGTCGATAAAATTATTCGGTCCACGTTAACGTCCATTTTTAACGTAACGTTGGATGACCGAGCTTGGACCCAAGCCACGCTGCCGATCCGATTTGGTGGGCTTGGTGTACGTAAAGTTTCCAGTCTAGGCTTACCAGCATTTTTGTCTTCGGTCCACAGCACTGAACAATTAACCAGGCAAATCTTAGGGTCTTCTCTGGTTGATTTTCAGATTCTGTGCATGACTGAGGCAGTAAATAGTTGGGAATTGTCCTGCCCGGGCACAGATCTACCCGAGCAACGTTCTTCTCAGAGGCAGTGGGACGAGCCGCTTTGCAGTTTGATACGGAAAGAATTAATTAATACGTCAATCAACACTGCAGAGCGCGCGCGTCTCCTAGCTGTGGAGAATGGGAATATGGCCTCTGGTTACAGGCACTTCCGTCAACCACTCTTGGTACGATTTTGGATGACAATACTTTCCGGCTCGCCATCAGTTTACGTTTAGGTATACCTTGTGTCGCATGTCATCGGTGTCAATGCGGTGAAACAGTCGATTGACTCGGTCACCATGGCCTGTCCTGCAGCAGGAGCGCAGGACGTATATCCCGTCACGCAAATATTAATGACATTATTCGTCGTGCTCTTGTCATTGCCGGTGTACCAGCTGTTTTGGAACCCAATGGTTTGGTGCGCAGCGATGGTAGGAGACCTGACGGTATGTCATTGTTGCCTTGGAAATTGGGTCGGCCTTTGGTGTGGGACGCAACGTGCGTCGACACCCTTGCGCCATCCCACGTTCTAAGTTCGGCGGCCTCTCCTGGCGCTGCTGCTGGAGCAGCGGAGACCCTTAAACGGCGAAAGTATAATAACCTAATGGGTAATTATATTTTCGAGCCGTTTGGGGTTGAAACGCTCGGGTCATGGGGTCCGAGTGCACGAAATCTTTTTAAAGAACTGTCAAAACGTTTGGTAGACTCTACTCGTGATCAGAGAGCTGGTTTGTTCCTTGCACAGAGAATCGGCATAGCCATTCAACGTGGCAATGCTGCCAGCCTTCTGGGCACGTTTCCCGCCATTGACAAGGATGACGATGAGTATTTTGACGCGTGTTAGTTTTATTTATCTATATAAGATTTAATTTTAGTCTTTGTTTGTTCTTGTATTAGATTTAAGTATTGAATTGTAAATAAAGTGTTGATAATTAAAAAAAAAAAAAAAAAAAAAAAATACTGTACAAAGATATATTTTTCTTTCCATGTTTATCTTCCTCTATTAAACAAGTTTACTTTTTAACGAAGCTATCGTTTTCGGTATTGCAAAACTAAGTATAAAGCGATTAAATAAGTACTTTTAAGACAGCATAAACTAAAAAAGAGACTACGAATACTACAATAAAAGTAAACATAAAACAGCAGCAGCCCGCTCCCAACAACGACACGTGTATTCCATAAAAATGGCATAAAACTCGTAATATTCAGGTCGTTCAGGTGTCTAACAAAAAATTAATAAACGCCTGGCGGTGGCCGCAGGCTCTTTACTTATTTAAGCTATGATTAGCAGGTACGCCACCAAGTTATTGGAGCGTGTGATATTACAAGGCTGCCGTAAGTTCATACCTTTAATAATAACTTGAATAACAGTATGTTGTTTGTTACTCGATATTGATTGCTATTCAAAAGCTTTTTAAAGTTATATACAAACACAGTGCCACAAAACTGGGAACAAAGGGGTGCACAATCAAACTAGACATCCAAACCGTGATTGTTGAATTTCTGTTTTGGACAATTCGTGTGTTCTTATGGTGCTCCCACATTGCCGTTAGAAAATGTTTAGTAACGTTAGTAAACATTTGTTAGCAAACATTTAATCACGAACATAAAAAAATATTTTCGTGTTAGAAATTGTTTAGTAACGTTAGTTAACAAATTATAACAAAATAAAACATGTGTTACCTTTTGATTGTAAATCTTTTAAAAAGGTGACTTAGTAAACATTTTCTATTAGTGTAGGAGCACTTATAACATGTAACAGTTCCTAGCAAAATGTAACAATTGACAACATTTGTTAGTAAATGTTTTTATGTTAGAAAATGTTTACAAACATTTTCTAACGGCAATGTGGGAGCACCTTTAAATACTTAAATCATCGCGATACAAATTACATCTCCTTAATAAAATACCTTTACACAAAATATATTTAAATTTAAATTTTATAATGATTGTTAATTTAAAAAGTCTTGTTCTTCTTACTATCTTAATTAAAAACGAGGGTAAAAATTCTAAATGTTAAGTAGTCTAATGGTAAGTACGTATTAGTGGAAAAATATAAACTTCTTGAAGAATAGTTTTAAAATACCAACAGTTTTATAATTCTACTTTTCAGATGCATAAACCATCATAAAATTGTTCGCCAAACACGTACCTAATGGTTGCGAGCCAACGACTTGCAAACTTCGTAATAATTCCAGAGATCTGGCTAGGTCTACATTTACAGGTATTTGCGAAAGACACGTGCCTTATGGCCAATAAAAATACGAAAAATGTTCAATACTATTAGATCAGATACAAGAAATGTTTATATTATGCAATGTTATGTATTATGTGTATAAAAGATTCCAAGCATGCGTAATATTGAGCTCTACATTATTATACATTCGCCTATCCTTTTTAACCGACGAAAAAAACGGAGGAAGTTCTCAATTCGACGCGTATTTTTTTTTTGTGTGACCACGCATAGTAGTCCGATTTTTGCATGTCAATTCAGTTTTCTTCTTTTAACTGTAAAAGATTGCATGTTTGTAACGTCCTGCAAAAACTAAGTAAGAAAAATACTGTATGACTTAGAAAAACAAATGACACTTCACACAGTTGCCTTCATTTTAATAATTCATTATTTTCTTCAGTTCGCGGACAGACCCCGGCAAAATATATAATTATCATTTCCCTACAATATGCATATTATATTATTATATATTGTTTCACAAATATTGAAGTAATTGCCTTTAATACCCGGCCCTGTAGAGCATATTTCCAGTTTTGTGTCAGCGACACGCGCCCGCTCCCACGACGTATGGATGTGCAAACTGGATTATTTATGCATTAGGTACTTTTCAATTGTTTGTACATTTTGTAAAATACGTTTTATTTCTAAGAATACTTTGTGAAGTTTTTTTTATTCAAATAGGACATATTTTTACAGTTGTGTTACAATTTGGATTTAAAATGGTTTGTAATGTTGTTGGTGTTTATTTGAAAACGGCGTATAATTTTGTTTATGCTTAATGAATGCGTTTCTACAATTCTACTTGCTATGCAGTAGAGCAGATTTTTGGCAGCCTGAACGTTTAAACCTAGGAGCTAGTCTGTTAATGGAGGCGTAAGGTGCCGTCGAAAAGTCGTCATGAAACATAATATAAATAAATAATAAATAAATAAATAAATGCGGACAACATCACATACATTGCTCTGAACCCAAAGTAAGTAGCTAAAGCAGCGTTGTGTTATGGAATTCAGAGACAACGAAGGTACCACAATCACCCAGACCCGAGACAATGTAGGAAAGTTGATTTCTACATTGACCCGACCGGGGATCGAACCCGGGACCTCAGAGCTAGCGAGACCTTGAAACCGGTGGGTACGCCACTCGACCACGGAGGTCGTCAAATATAATCGCATATAATCCCATTGTGTTTGCGTTCGTTTCAGTTGTCTTTACGAATAATTTTCCCAGTTAATTTAAAAGCTTGTATTTAAAAATACGGTTCTAATAAAAACTTGTAAGACACTTAAATGAATAGAACCTCAAAACTCGATGACACACGAAGGTGATTTCAGTTAATTGTTGTAAAACCCACAGTGGTGATGACAGCTGCCGGCTCCCAGGCGAGCTATCATCAAGCTTTTAATTATTTCTACTACAATCGAGCTTGGCTGTATGACGAATACTTGTGCCAGCCATTTACAATTTATAAAACGGATTGTCTTTGACTTAAATTTTAGAATTGATTTATGTTTTAAATGTTTTACTTAACTTTTAAATGAGAGCTTGGCTGTATGATGAATACTTGTGTCTGCTAGAAAGTAAAACGGACGATTGTCTTTGACATCGTTTTAGAAGTGCTTTGTATTTTATATGGTTTACTTATCTAAATGGAGTATTTAAATTTTTCTGGTAAGATTAGAAGCCAACCCCAGTACAGCTTAGGAAATAACTAGGCAGAAGATGAATAATAAGTTTAACAATATAAGAGGGTCTTAATAAAATAATAGGCCGCATTGCATTTACGAATTAATGATAATAATTGATTGTTCTAATATCTGTTATAGGTGCAAAACGATAGTTTAAAATAAAAAATATAAGTAAATTGAGAAGTTTCTATTTACTGAATCGCATTAGCTACCAAGTTCTGTGGCTTGATTGAAAAATATGGTTTGTTGATTTGTTGTTCCGTTTCCCCCATGTTATACAAGCTACGAAAGTGAATTATTGCGTAACATTCAGTCGATTAAGACCCTTTGTTTATAGAGTCGGTAAGAAAAACAAACACTCTTCAAACATCGATAATGTCGTCATACTTAATACGACTTCTACTAGAATCTTTAAAATATACATGAGACCTATGTAATTAGTGTGCCTTGCTAACCTATTTCCAACCTTACTGCTCAGGTCATAAGAGTTAGTGTTGCTGTTAAAGTTGGTTGTTATGACTTTTCTTTCGTTGGAATACTTGGGTAAATTCAATTCGTCGTTTGTGTCGGAATGGTGGGATTCTCTAGTTTATTTATTTTTAATACAGTCATGTTTGTTGATAGGTAATAAAAAGTATGAACAATATTATAGGAACATATTTATACAGGGTGTTAAGAAAACCCTGTCCGATCCGTTAAGGTATTGTTAGGTAACGATATCTGATTCCATTAAGGTAAAAAAAATATTAAAAAAAATATATAAATAAAAATTCCTGTTAGGGATTTGATTAGGACTACATATTGATTGTATGTAAAGTTATATTTTTATTTTTCCTTCTTCTATAATTTCTTTTTCCTTTATATGTTCGTCCTTTGTAAATGTGACGACAATGTAAATTAAGTTGAATGTTCGATTTCTAATTTTTTTACTTTTTTCTTCCATTTTGGATGTGTTTGTTTACATTTATCTAAACATTCAGCTGTTTACGTTGTTGTCGTATATTTTAAAATCAGTGTAATCTTAACATCTATGTTAACCGAGCACCTTATGGAGTTTCTTGCCGGCTCTTCTCCATAGGAAGGACACTTTGGAACCGAGCAACTAGAGTCGGTAGATTTAACGTAACGTTTCTTAAGCGCCTTTTTTTGGTTTATGAGAAATAAAAATATTTTGATTTTGATTTTTGATATAACCTAAAATTTTTTTTTTCTCTAAATGCTAGAGAGAGGGTCAGCGTCGTCACAGGTGCTGCCAAATGATCATTCAAAAGGCCGCCTAAAATACCGACGAAAATGGTGGTGTAACTTTTGTTTAAACCTCAAATTTAAGGAATTTTGCGGCCAAAAATGGTTATTTCAAACTTCATTATAATTGTTGCCTACTAAGTATCATGAATATTCCAAAAATATTTTATTTTGGCATGTGGTTGTGGTCCCTATATCACCCTTTCGGGTCGGACAGGGTTTTCTTAACACCTTAGATATGGTAAAGTGTTTAAATAGCGTTCAACTGGCAATTGTTGCCTTATGAACAGATATTTTTTTTATATGTTACTAACGAAATAAATAAACTCTTAAAGATGGTGGGTTGTATCTGTTCTAATATGACAAATAACTGTGTTTTTTTGTTGGACACTGCGACTTACTACATGGGATGATTGATACCTTGGTGCACGGTAAAACTACACAACATTTTCACATAGTTAAAAATTTCCAACTATTAAGCTAGCTCTTAATGTGAGCTAGCTAAGTAACCGCGTAGAGCGCAGCTAATTAAGTCGTACGGTTTGACCGATTATAAAGAAAATAAACCGCGCTTGCCGCGAATCGTTTATAGATGGGTGAACTTTTGTAAACATACCGAGACCCTTCCTTGCAGGAAACACGTTAAGCCGTAGGTCCCGACTAACATACTGTCTGTACATATTATGTTTGCTGGTCGTTTTTCATTACCTTTCTGATAGCAAGTCCTGTCATGGGATACTGAGTTAAAAGTAAAATGGGTTGTGGAGGTCAGACAAGGACTCGCTCCATCCATTCTTCCGCTCCATTCCATGTAAAATACAGCATTCAGATGTATAGATGTTAAGAGTGGAAGCTGAACACAACATTGTATGAAAAACGCATAAGATGGTAAACGAGAACATCGTAAGGAAACCTGGATTCCAAAATTTGAGTCTGAAATCGCCAATCCGCAAATGAGCAGGCGTGGTGAACAAGGCTCGTTCCTTCTCTATATGGGAAGATGCCTGTGCTCGACATTGGCCGTTTATAGGCCGGTATAAGAATTATAAGATGATTGCCGCTGCGGACAAATATCTATGTCCTTTATCTTAATCCAAGTGTAGTATAGTTTTCACTATGAGTACCTAGTTTGTAAAGGTTGTGTAATCTGAATCTTTTGTCCGCTAACAACAATAGCAGCAACAGGTTGTATCGTGCTTAGGTCAAAGATCAGAATCGTGCATAAATAAATGGAACCGCGATAGAGCTCCATTGTCCGTGAGAGTTCGGAACTATGGACCTACACTTTTAAGATTACCATGCGATGATCATGACTGCGTGGTCTAGTGATTGCGTAAGTAGATGTGTAATCTCTGTTGAGAGAAGCTGTGATCGATATTAAGTCGGAGAATATAATATTAAATGTGAATAAGAATTGAATATATGAATGTGATAGATTTAGACCTGCCGTTATGTCCGTTTAAATCCTGTGAGATTTTTTTCATTTCAAACGCCTGTCAAATTACAAGATCCTAATGTTGTTGGTACAAGTGTTAACCTTAAAGACGTAAATTAAGGTTTTATTGCCCAACTTAGAGTCCTTAACGGTGACTTAAAAGATTTCCTATAGTTGGTTTAATTAAGGCAACTCTCAAAGGTCAGAAAGTTGACTTACATACATCGATACTAATAAATCCCTTAAGGATCCAATAACATCTTTAAGTATGGCATCATCAACTAAAAGACTCCCACCCACATCTCAATCTCAACAGTTCAGTCCACTTGAGTCTGTACGTCTGTATGTCTGTATGTGTAGTAATGATGGCATGACATTGTACATTGACCGTCACAATGCGATCGATACAACGACACAAGTGCCGTGTTTTATTCACGAACATCGATTGTCGGTGTCTATAATGATGCTATTTTATTTTAGCGAGAGGCTTTTTGGATGTTTTTTACTTAACTAGTTGGTTTTTTATGAGGCAACTGTTTAAAAAAAGCATCTCCAAATCATCAATATTTTTTCGTTTTCATAATTAAAAACGGAGATTCTCGTAAAACCGTTTAATGATATTGATAATTTTACGATACGAAAGTTTTGAAATTTGTTTTATTGATCCGTCAAACAAAATATCGTTATTTGTCAATATCCAAAAATAAATAATTAATATTGGTTATTTAACATTACAAGTAAAATTAAACAATCCCGATCAGTGTAATGTTTCAGTTAGGCATCATTACATTATGATATCCGTAGGCAATTAACTCTTACAAATACTTTACACTATTTCTCAATTTTTAACCGACTTTAAAAAAAAAGGAGGAGGTTCTCAATTCGGATGTTTGTATTTTTTTTTTTTTTTTTTATGTTTGTTCGCGCATAACTCCGTTGCTTTCCAACCGATTTGAAATATTTTTTCTTTGTTGGAAAGGGTATACTTCCCAAATGGTCCCATAGTCACCAAGTCGGGATCTGATGATGGAATCTTGGCGAAATCGAGGGAACTCTTCAAATTTTATAGGAAAACGTATAGCGATTTTGGTATTTTGTACAACAAGTGAAGCATTTGCGTTCAATAAGAACCATTCGAGTATCAGATCTGATGATGAAGCCAAGATGACCTCGTGAATGTAGCGGGAATTCGTTGGATGTGAGATGCGTGGCACTGGATTTCGTTTGATGGAAATTAGCATGAGGATGATGAAAGGGTGTCAGCTGAAGGCCTCTACCCATATTATCTAAGATTAAAAATATGTCACTAAAAATAAACAAATAAAAATTATTTTTGCAAAAAAAAAAACCGACTTCAAAAATCGATAAAAGCACTAAAAAGTTAAAAATAATACTATAACCTACCTATATTAATAAACCTAACCTAAACTACGATTAACATAAAATACAATTTAACATTTTTTTGGAGTCGGTGCCAAGCTAAGTAATGAAACGACTGGTAATTAGTCTGTAGGTATAAAGTGATTAAAGTTTTGTATATTGCTTGGCACCAACTCCAAAAATTGTTAAATTGTATTATAGGTTAATCGTAGTTTAGGTTAGGTTTATTAATATAGGTAGGTTATAGTATTATTTTTAACTTTTTAGTGCTTTTATCGATTTTTGAAGTCGGTTTTTTTTTTTTGCAAAAATAATTTTTATATTTAGCTTCATTAACTTTATTTCCAAACAGCCCTAGATACTAAATTCTAATTAAAAAAGAACCTTACTTAGAATATATTTGTGTCAACATAATTTAAAAGCTTTATTTACACGAGCCATTAAACGAATTAAAAGACATTCAAATAAAACTAGTGTAACACGAGTTGTTCAAAATTAAATTAATGTATTTGCAAAGGTAACATTTATAGACGTAGGTAGGAGGGTAAGTACGTAGTCATTTTCACATAACGGATGCAAATGGCTAGTTGTGTACTAATAGCTAGTTGTATAATAACCCATAATTTAAGTATAATACCTAGTTAGACTTCGAGAACGAGCTGAGCCTTTCGTGACTCGATATTGAAGGCATATCGACTGATATTTTGTTGTAGGTAATAGTTATGTAAAAAGGTAGTTGTCGTTTTTTTTTTAAGTTTAATTCTGTTCTTTTTTTGTATTCCTTTTTATTTATTATTTATATTAATCATTATCATCTAAGCCAAAAGATGTCCACTGCTGGATAAAGACCTTCCCCAAGGATTTCGACAATGAGCGGTCCCGACCTCTACTTTTTGCATAGCTAAATAAAATGCAATTTATGTATACTTATTGATTTTTTTGGCCTATTTTTATACATGCGATCGGTTTTTAAGAGTATTCAAACAGCTGTCTTTAAATAGTCGCTGCATGTAAAATACGGTATTTATCGAACAGAATCCAGTGTAACAAGAAGCCGACCGCCTGACCACAGCATAACATAAAATAGCTAAGCAAAAAAGTCCTGTTTTGTCCGAATTTAGTTGAGCAAAAACGACGAAATATGCGCAGGTAAATGTTTTCCTAACATAGGTACAATACTATTACATGAAAGTAATGGTGTCACTGATATTTTACTTTTGCAAGCCTTATCTAACTTGAAAAATATGTTTCTGTTATTTATTTGATTCAACCATCTTGAAAGCTAAATTAGGACTAGTAAACCTCCGATTCAGCTGTTCTTTTTAATTTTATTTCTTTTTTTTTATGATAACTTTAATTCTTAAAACATCATAAACTAGGATATAACAAGAGATCGGAATGCCATTATAAATACCCCTCGCAAGTGTATCACTGCCCACGTGAATTGAAAGGGCCCGAGCGAGGGGTCGTTGAGCTTCTACCGTACCTACTACACAATACTACACGTCATGTGTGATTCATATGACCTTAGGCAGGTCACTTCTGAAAAGCCAATGCAGAATGTGTAAAAACTATGAGCAAAATTTCGATGACTAGCTTTTACGTATTGATAAAGATTTAAGTTTCATTATGATTGTTTTTTTAAGATTTTGATGTTATATTTTTTGTCATATAATACGTTTTTTTTTCTTTATTTAGGTACAAAATTTTGTCGACGTCGAAAATTAAGAAAACAAAAAAGAAAAAAAAAATAATATAAGTAAATATATATAAAAAAAAAAACAAAAATGTATGACGTAAAATAAAAAAATAATAATGCAGATAAAAATAAATAAAATCATTGCAAGAAATATGCTGGCCCATGAGGGGATCGAACCCGCGACCTTCGCGTTATTAGCACGACGCTCTAACCAACTGAGCTAATGGGCCAAGTGAAGAATCATCGGAAATATCTGTTCCTTAGCCAATCTAAACAAATGCAGTTGGCACACATTGTGTAATCTTTGTATGCTGTAAATAGACAGAATAGTAAATACTCACATATATTGATGAAATTAAACTTAAAATATTTACAATAATAAAAAACTAAGCCTACACAAGAAATAAGAAGAATTATGAGTACCTATATATTGTAGTTGTTTGCTGAACATGTGCTCGACTATTATTCATCAGAGAGTAAACAAGGGGTGCATTTAAAATACTGATATATATCAATCAATGGACATTGTAATGCGGTTTAATTTTGTTACGACTCATGGATGTAATTTATGCTATTCTCTATTCACTCAGTTTATCAATTTTTTTGATAAAAAGGTTGGCAAATTTACAGTATAAAATTCTTTATTGACGTTTATTTATAATCTTCGGTCAATTATCAAGGGGCTCGTGGCCAAGTTTAAGCCGTACGGTTTGACCGATAATATAGGTTAAGCCGCGCTCGCCGCGGTTGGTCCGTGGATGGGTGACCATTTATAACATACCGAGACCCCTCCGTGTTTCGGAAAGCACTTTAAACTGTAAGTCTCGACTGCCATAAGTAGATCTTTGGCAGTCGTTAAGTCAATTCTGACAACCAATCCTACTATGGGATACTGTGTTACCCAGTAAAATGGGTTGTGGAGGTCAGATAGGCAGTCGCTCCATGTAAAATACGGTATTCAGCTGAATCCGGTAAGACTGGTAGCCGACCCCATCATAGTTGGGAAAAAGGCTCGGGAGATGGTCAATTATAATTTATAAGTATGAATTCATATAAAAACGGAAGAATTTTAGTGTGTTATCTCTGGAACTACCCATTCGCATTGAAGAACGCTATGTCTATAGTGATAGCCTTATTTATGAGGAATATTATAGGCTTTTATTGTATGAACGTAAAGTGATTAGGGTTACACGCAAAACATGAAAAGCCCATGAAACTAAAACACGTGGACGAATCGCCGAGGACAGCTAGTATAAAAATACAATAAAATAAGGAACAGACCTACATTTTATCTATATGTAGAATTCCATTTATCAGAACCCGCATTAACGAAAAACGATTTCAAAACTTTCTTCATTTAAGGAAAGGTTATGACCAAGGAGGTTTCGTTACTGGCTGTTACACGTCTCGTTAGTTGGCCTTAGCCTTGGAGAGGACTCTTACGAGAAACCTTGACCAGTAAACTATAATACTAAGGTAAATACAACTATCATGTTTCATGAAGGATAACGGTGTAATCGAACGTAAAAATAATATCCTACCTGTTTTAACCGACTTCAACAGAAGAAGATAATAAATTAGTTTATTTTTGTTATTCGTTTTGATACCTTTGATTGTTGTGTCATATGTTCGGCAATTGTGGATCAAACTAAAAAATGTTTTTGTCTTACTCAGAGATCATATAAAGTTCACTGATGAAATATTATTATTAACGTCAATATAAAGAGAAATATTCAAAAATCGATTACAAATAAACGTATTTAAAAAGTACAGAACTGAAGGATCGATTTTGATGAAATGTATATAGGACCACCTCTGTGGACCCTATCGCCGATGACATCGCGTAAAACATACAGACTTTTCAGAACCTCCTCTTCTTGAAATCAGCTGAAAATGATTAGCTTGGTATTTGTACTCACCGCAATCAGCATATTAGTCTGATCGAAGTAATCGGCGACTGGCATGACATTCTTATAGAAGTTGTTGAGCTCCATCCTGGCCAGGTTGAGGACCACGTGGCCGAGCCGCGCGCCGTACTCGATCTGCCGCTCCAGCACGCGCTGGCGCCAGCTCACCAGGACCACACCGTTGATGGTCTGGATCTAGGAAGGACAAGAAGGTGTTATAAATGTGATAATGGTAGGTCCTTTGGCTTGTGACTTAGTGTAAGTAGGGTTGTCGAATATAAAAAAGTACTCTGTGGTTGCCGCGCTCACCTCAGTTGGTGACCAGTGACCATTTATAATAAGCACGCTAAGCCGTTGGTCCCGACTGTCATACGTTGATCATTGGCAGTCGACTAGCCTTACTAAGAGATACTGTGTTACCCAGTAAGTGGGTTGTTGAGGACATAGGCAGTCGCTCCATGTGAATAACGGTATTTAGTTGAATCCTGTAAGACTGAAAGTCAACCCCAACACAGCCTGGGAAAAAGATGGGCAGATGATGATGCTAGGATCTTTGGCTCGTAGTTTGGATTTGAACAAATGATCGTGCTCATCACACAAACATTTGTCCTGGATGGGAATCGAACCCACGACCTCCGGTATAGCAGTCAGGGTCACTAACCACTAGACCAACAGGCCCGTCAAAAATATTAATGTGGCACTGGTACTTTGACTTGTAATTTAGGGCCGCCGCTCTAGCAAAATAACTTTTTTGTAAGAATTGCCTCGTTCACATAAACTGTAGGTACTTAGTTAGAAAATAAAGATTTCATTGAATGTCGATCTACAAGAATAGCAGGGTGCGTTGATTAATAGCATTATATAGGCAGCTCAAAAATACCAGCTATTATTTCATTTGAAAAACTTATACTTTCATAAATACCCACATAAAATACACACTTATAGATAAAACATACAGTACTGTACGACAAGCTGACTTATTATAAAGCTTGAAAAAGCTCCATCTATTGACTATAACTAGAATTAATAAGTCTGTTACATTAATTTTGTGTCAAAATACATAGTACTTACAAAAATCATATTATCATAGAGTTACAAAAACCTCTGATTTATTTCATGTCTAACTTACGAGAGATAATTACACACTACTAGTAGCTAGAACATTAAAAAGGGAGGTACCTACTCATGAGCAATTTGAATGATTGAAAGTCATGCTTCCAAGTATCTGTGAGTCATCGCGCTATTATTTAAACTGCTTACTAGCTTCATCATGAGGTATGTTTTACATAGCGTTGATGTATGCGTCATTGATAGTTTCATATTTCATTGAAGGAGTATTGTAATTTTGAATTATTGAAATGTATTTTTTTTACATGAATGACGCCTCTTTATTATTCAATAAATATTATATAAAAAATTCAAATCCGTCACAATGCTATTCGATTAAAAAACTTAATTCAGATCAAATTTATTTGAAAACAGTGTAAAGAACTGTGCAAAAAATTGAGCACGAAATACATTTAATTAGTGTAGTAAGCTGCTTGATTTTAATAACTTTTAAACTATCGCGCTGCAAGTTTATAATAATATTATCCCACCAAAAACATAAAAATAAAAAAGGAAAGCCAAGTTCAATACACAAAAAGAATGGAGATCTAAATGAGTGCAAAGTTCTATGCAAAATCCAAATATGTATTTATAGGAACAAAATAACATTATGAACAAGTATTAAACTCTATTTCTTTGCTTTATTGGATACCTATAACAATTGCTGTCATTTAAAAATGTGAGATCCTAAAGTAGGTTAGATTTGACTTAGCCAACAAGTGTACACTTGGCGCTGTCTAGCCAGTTTGCTTGAACTTGGCTTGACACGCGGCCGCGTGTCTAGATAGAACGGGGATTAGCGCGTACATGCTTAAATACCTTTAGGGTTTGACGTTTCGACCAGGTTACACAGACCGTGGTCGCAAGTAGATTGCAGTCTGCTTGGATTTTCTATAAATATTTAACGTTTCTGCATTTAACTCATTAAAAAACCTTGAAAAGGATGAATATTTTTTCTTGGAACACGTAAATATATTCAAAATCACTACACCTATTTCGACACTACGATGCTACATACATACCTATACTAAAACACCTCTATTTTCCCGCCGAGGGTGAATGTATGAATGTGTTTGTAAACACGGCGTAATGGCGGCAGCTTCACGTGTTCATCAGATAGCGATTGAGTCACGGCTCTGACACGAACCCCTAATTAATGTAATTAGGGTTGCGATCGACGTTTACACGTCCGTTTACATTATCAGGTCTGATAGATATCTTCTTGTTCCAGAACAGGGAGCGGGAAGGGACCGTACGTAAGATAAGAATGGTAATAACATAATAAACAATCTGTCAATGATTATTTTTAGTAACTGACAAACTTCGTGGTCGAGTGTCATACGCACCGGTTTTCAAAGTGTCACTCTTAGGTCCCGGGTTCGATCCCCGGGCGGGTCTATGTAGAAACCCAGTTTTCCACATTGTCCCGGGTCTGGGTGTTTGTTGGAACTTTGTTATTTCTGAGTTTTATAACACAAGAGCTTTAGCTTCTTATTTTGGTTTCATATACCTAAATGTTTGTGATAATATAATAATAATATAATATTCCGGGACAACTTGCACACGGTTATCTGATCCCAAGCTAAGCAGAGCTTGTGTTATGGTCACCAGACAACTGATAAACATACCTATATATTTCTAAATACATACATATTATAGATAAATTACACTCAGACACAGAACAAATGATCGTGCTCATCACACAAAGATTTGTCCTGGGTGGGAATCGAACCCACAACCTCCGGTATAGCAGTCAGGGTCACTAACCACTAGACCAACAGGCCCGTCTTGGATGTTGTCCGCATTTATTTATTGCATCGTGCTTTTGATAGTTTACGGCAAAGGGTTAGGCCATTTGTAATATTTAGTTTTCAACCGACTTCAAAAAGAGGTGGTTCTCAATTCGTCTGTATTTTTTTTGTAACGATGTATTAAATTAATTTACGTTAAGGTATGTGCAGTCAATTATTAATTTTAGAGAGGACTCAAAATTACATGATCAAGTAAATAAACTGATAATTAAAGTCTCGACATATAAGTCACAATTAAATTAAAATTAAATTTATCTTTATATCTTTCATGTATTTACGTAAACGTATATTTTTTGTACGATGGCTTAATTATGTACTTTGAGCTTATGTAAGCATGCTTGAGCATGTTTGTGATCTTATTGTTGTGTTTTCTTGTATTTAGTTATTTATACGAGGTAATTTTTGCCTCTGGCCTTATTCTACTATTGAGTATAATTGTGAATTTTAAATATATCAAAATTATTGACAACTATGATGACTTGTTACTGACATTTTTAAGGAAGTAAACGGTCATAAATATATATTTATTTATATATTAGGTATACAAACTCAGTAAATTAACATTATCTTTTAGTCTCAAAACAGAAAATTAACAAACACTTTATTTTAATAATGTGTATTAAGAAAAATGTACTACTCTTCCCAACCCTTCAACTAACAATATTTATACCAACTTACCAAATAAACAACTCTAATACTTTCTAAACTAAACTTAGCAGTTAAAGTTTTAGTTCAGTTTAGTCAGTTTAGTCAAGTAATTCACGTGTCGTTCCTTTATTGAGTCGTAGGCATTATTTACTTTGGTCGCGGTCTCAACGCGTCATCATTTATGTAGGTACTGACTGTAATGTTGTTTGTCCTATTTCATACAACTTATTGATTTTCTAAACATGCCTGAGAATGAGAATTTCTCACTTGGAACAGATGTTTTTGTGTTGCTGTCAATATTTAGGTGTGTTCTCAATGTTTGTGGAAGAATATTGGAAAAGATTTAAGTTTTTATATTTTGATGTTTTGTGTTATTTCTTATATTATTATCCTAAGACGACGTTGACCAAGCGTGGGGATGTATGCCCGTTCCTTTTCTACGTGTGTTGAGCAAATGAACTTTTTTGTTGCCACCTCTGATTATTACTTTAACTTTATATGCAGTTAGCCTGTACGCAGGCTTTGACTGCTTCACCTGACTGCGATCGCTAACGTTGCCTTCCCTAAATCTATACAATCCAATTCTGAATTCAAATAATTTATTAAGTGAGACAATTATAACTTCAAATATATTTTTGACATCTATAGTGTATACTTCAGAGTCCCTTATTTTAATTAACGTCAGTTCTTTTACTTATGTGTGTAATCAAATATTACTTAAACAATATTTTTATTTATTTATAACCTACTATATTAAGTAAACAACTAACTACCAGTAAAAGTAAAGTGTCAACATGTCGTGGTGGCCCAACGGTTCAATGAACGGATTTGTATGCACAAGGTTGCAGGTTCGAACCCAGGCAAGTACCAATGTGGCTTTTTCAAAGTTATATGTACTTTCTTAATAATTCTAAGACACTTCTGACAAACGGTGAAGGAAAACATCGTGAGGAAACCTGGATACAAAAATTGGGATCTGAAATCGCCAATCCGCAGAGAGCAAGCGTGGTGATCAATGCTCGTGCCTTCTCTATATGGGAAGAGGCCTGTGCCCAGCAGTGGGACGTTTATAGCATTATGCAATAGGTAGGACTCGTTCCACTAGACATAGAACTTTGACCTTTGCCTTACAATATGGTCTATCTCAATAAATAGAATCAAGGAAATAACTCTAAATAAACTCTTCCTTTGGGAAAACACTTTCATTAAGTGATTAGGATCAGTTGCGTCATGGTTTATAGTAGCTAGTGGTAAGACATGCATTATGAGTGGTACTTAACACTGAGGTGTTATTATTACATGGAATACATAGGTGATACTGTGAATTAGTTCTTTCTAGAAGGAAGAAGTTGTATTTTAGGTATAAAGCAGATTATGTCATTCTTAAGAACCTATAAAATAATTATATAAGTAATTGAATTAATGGAAATCAATTCAGATATATTTATTCATTTTGATACATTTGTCCATTTTCTATTCGACCGTGGTCGCGCAGCGTACTGACGGTTTCAATGTGTGCAATCTATGAAGTCCCAGGTACAATCCCCGTTCCGTGACAGGACGGGAAATGCACAAAACAACCTTCTATATTGTCTTAAGTCTGGATGTTTATGGTCCATTCGTTGTCTCTGATTCCATATTACAAATGCTTTAGCTATTTGAGTCGGGTTCAGAGCAATGTATGTGATGACATTTATATAAACGCGAAAGAAAATTATTATCAGTCTTCATTTTGGTTGTAAGTCAGCGGATATATGTCCGCCATAACAATTATCTACACAACACAATATGTCCGTAAAGCGGCAGTTTATATTGTGTCCTTGACATGTTTCCGATTTTTATCCTACGTCTTCACTCAATCGATCGACAACCAAACTTTAAATAAACTGTACTATGATGTTGGTAGGTAAGTATCAGAAGATCGCAAGTTTCTGCAATTCACAAGTCCTACTTAATTTCATATTATGTAGCTTTACATTGTGCAAAACAAAGTTATGCCTAAAAAATACAGAAACACTTTGGGTTACAAGTATTTCGGCCTCACATTTTGTGTCCTTTACAACCGAATTCGTAATAAGTGCACCAATTGTCTGAATGATCATTTAAGATCTACTAAGAGCCGTTCTGTTCCCATAGGGTAAAACGGGACCTTATTACTAATGGCTCGCGCACACGTTATTGAACAATTGATCCAAACGATTAAGGCGAGTGTGAATGAAAAAAGGCCAGGTCAAGAATACCCTAAACCGAAGAGCATGTATGAAGCGAATAATGACAGTGGACGAAGCGAAACAAGTGTGTATGGATCGTAACAAGTGGAAAGAAGTGGTCTCTGCCTACCTCTACAAGGGAAAGAGGCGTGATTATATGTATGTATGTATGATCCAAACACTAGTTAACAAAAGAGAGTGCCTGCACCAACACGACTGTCATCGCCTGACGACGCCGTCGTGTTGGTGTACACTCTCTCTTTAATTTACTAGTGTTGCAAATTCAAAGGCCGTCGACGCCCGAGCAAAGTTCGTCCGATAACGGATTTGGTGGACGCGAGCCATAAGACTCCGATTTCAATACGGCACATTTGATCCCAACCATGGATGTAAAATAAATACCCTATAAATAAAAGTATATTCTGTTTTCCTATCTCTCACCTTATCGGAGTACTCGGCAACGTCCCGCATGGAGCGCGGGTAGCCGGACACGAGGTACGTCTTGGCGGTGGGCGCCATCTTCATCTCCAGCATCAGCACCTCCGTCACCGTCTTACTGGAGAGCGTCCCGAAGTCTTGCATGTCTGGTGGACGAGAAACTAAATAAAAATATAAAACTTGTGATCCTTTCTATTGTTGTGTGCGTTGTGTTTGCCTGTATTTATAATTATGTGCAGTAGAAATAAAATCAGTTAGTACGTATTGTTATATTTATATTGCTGTAACATAGGTTGATAAACCTAAAAATATAAAAAATGTGTCACTGTAATGGAGTGCTACGACGTAGACAACGCGTAACTGCTTCGTAGGCTGTAGCGTAGGCGTAATTTTAACTGCTACGGGAAAAGGCTACTATAATAGTGATGTCTACGCGTTGAGTAAGTTTTGAAATTATTGTGATATTATTTATTTTGTTTCTCACGTCTTATTATGCGCAACTTCATACAACGTGCTTTTCGATGATTTTAAAGGCATAAAATAATATACAAAGGTACGGAAGTCTTCATGCGCGGTATTTTTTCATTATTTCTTTCTTTATCATAAAATAAATTAATGTCGAAATGTAAAAATATTCATGGAATAAAACAAATATAACTTAGTGCTTCATGCAGTGCTTATGTCCACTGAACTGAACTTATGACCTGTACCTGTACCATGAACTCCTAAAGCATGACTGGTGCCATTGAGGAAGCGAGATAGCGCACTACACTGCACATAGCGGCGTCTCGCTTACACAGCGGTAATAGTCTTGTTTTAAGAGTTAATGGTAGGTGCGCTGAAGCAATAAACTAAAGTGACACCTATCAATAATTATTATTGACTTTACTTAATTTAAACTTATTTTATCGTCAAAGTGCATCGGAACCAAAGGCTACATAGACATGACGGCATGATAAATAATTAATTTGGAGGAAAAAAACATACAACTAGTTTTTATATATTGTCAAATCTTAAATCACATAAAAAATCAAAAGAACAATTTTGATTTTTTATGTGATTTTGGTAAATACGTATGCTGTCTAATTTAAGCAACTTTTCTTTAACTAATTTATGATTATCATTTTAATTAGTATTTATTGATTAATTATAAATCATTAAATTAATAACCATTCTAATCCATATCTTTAATTAACTTTCAAAAGTCCTTTGAAAACATATATCTCGTAGAACAAAATATGTCGTAGACTTGTAGTCACTTGCTACGGGCCGTAGCTCGAAGACTACCAAGCTACGGTTCGTAGCAGCTGCTACTTTAAAAAAGAATGCCGTATTATAACCTTTAAGAACACAGTGAAAATTTCTTGGAATATATGATAATAATACTACTTATTTTTTTATTTTGTGTTGCTATATTTTTGTCCAGCATTTTGAGAAGTAAAAGCGCTGTTTAAATTTTGGTTTCGTAAATATGTGAGTGTGTTTTTTGTACAATTATAGTGCTTATCTTTAATTCCATAAGGAACAGCTACTTATGCTAAATTTATTATATAATGTGACCTTCAAAATAATCCTGACCTTGCATTTTAAGCTGGATTCGAGCACACGTGCAGTTATTTAATTAACATATTTCGTAAACGTTTGAATATCACCTTTCGTAAGAGGAAAAAATTAAAAAACTCAGGTAAAATTAAAGCATGAAAATTGTCAATTAATTTATATAATATCATTGGAGTGACTAAATGACTTGTTTTAAATAATTGGTGTGACTCATTGCAATACCAATTAAGTTTATGTGAAACGATCTGCGTTATAAGTATTATTTCGCAGAGCAAACCTCATTGTTCAAAATATTTAATTACGTTAGTAGTTCACCAAATTGAGTTCACGAGTTTCTTTTTTTTCTGAACGAAAACACATGCAATCATGTATTATGTAAATAAGGAACATAAAATAACATACCATCACGCCTGTATCCCCGAAGGGTTAGGCGAAGGTGTACCAGTGTACACCCACAGTTCGCCGGTATGTTTAGGTCCCATGTAATAGGAGGCGAGCCTATTGCCACTAACCGGGCACAAATCCAAACTCCGACCTGCTACTGAGAATTTCATAGAAAAACCCAATATCACCTTGGTCGACTTGGGAATCGAACCCAAGACCTATAGCGTAGCAGTCGCGCTTAGCACCACTAGGCCAACGAGGCAGTTATTACTTACTGTAACTAAGGAAGATAATAATATATCACCACTTTTACATGAATGTTTTTAGGCTCGCCAAGTCATATAACGAACGAACAAACAGACCAGAGTTAAGTTAATTAAACAAATAATTAATTATATTGGTATTTCATACGTCGGCTAATCCTTTGTTGTTTTATAACGTGTATGTTAAACTGCAATATGCTTTTACAAGCAAATGTTTTGTGTCACGATATCACTCGTACGAGCTCGCTAACTGCATAATACACTATATTTTAATAAATATAATTTTATGGTAGTAGTTAGTACAATCAGGAGGGGCTCGTGGCTAAGTGTAAGCCGTACGGTTTGACCGATAATACAGGTTAAGCCGCGCTCGTCGCGGTTGGTCTGTGGATGGGTGACCATTTCTAAAACATATCGAGACCCCTCCGTGCCTCGGATAGCACGTTAAGCAGTAGGTCCCGATTGTCATACGTTGATCTATGGCAATCGTTAAGTCAATTCTGACAACCAGTCTTACTATGGGATACTGTGCTTCCCAGTAAAATGGGTTGTGGAGGTCAGATAGGCAGTCGCTCCATGTAAAATACGGTATTCAGCTGAATCCGGTAAGACTGGTAGCCGACCCCAACATAGTTGGGAAAAGGCTCGGGAGATGATGATGATGTTTGTAGTTAGTACAAACCGTTAATGAAATTAAACGTATTATGAATATTACTTTCTGAGATTTACGCGAATTTTAGACATTGATATAAAACTACGTTTTAATCCAGTTGTCAGTTATCCAGTAAAATGAGTTGTGGAGGTCAGAAAGGCTCTGTATAAAATAACGTTATTCGGTATCCGATTATGGCCTACGCAGACCGGGACGGCATGGCAAGGGATTTAATTTTTTAACAATGTACAATGAAACCTATCGTTATTGAAATACGGCATAGATTGCTCTGCTTCAAAACGATGCAATGAAATCCTGTCGATGCCACGGCAATATTTTTAAGCACACCAATTTATGTCATATTTCTATAACAATACGGTTGATTGCCCATTGGCAAAAAAATTAAATGCTTTGCCATGCCGTCCCGGTCTGCGTAGGCCATTATACTGAAAGCCGACCTCAACATAGCTTGGGAAAAGGCTACACAGAAGGGTTAATAATTCGGATCGTCCCACTACAGGACACAACCCTCCCTAGGTTGTTAATTAAGGCGCTCCCACGAGCAAAACGCGCAAAAGCTGTGTTTTAAAATGAATACTATTCGTCAGTTTACGAGGCGACGCAGATACTTGACGACTTTAGTCACCAACGACGCGTGCCATTTGGAGAACTTTGTGCATTAGATTTTTTTTTTGACACCCCTGGGACACAGGATTAATTTTAAAAACTAGTAAGGAGAGAGATGGAAGAATTGTAAAGAGACCTTTACCCTGCAATGAGAAACGTATGGCTAGAAAAAAATGGGAATGAGTAATGCGCAATTGAAGCAAGCGGTTTAGTTAATCAGTGCACCACGCCGCGCCGCTCCTGCGTCAGGTGTATCTAACCCTACAGTGCTGTACAAGCTACATGGCAGTGCTCGGGGTCAGCAGGTCCGTCATGTTGATGTGCACCACGCCGCGCCGCTCCTGCATCAGATGTATCTAACCCTACAGTGCTGTACAAGCTACATGTCTGTGATAGGGGTCAGCAGTACCGTTCCCGATGGCGTACTGCTGCAGCAGGTCCGTCATGTTGATGTGCACCACGCCGCGCCGCTCCTGCATCAGGTTGTCGCAGTGCGTCACCTTCCCGCTGCCGGGACCACCTGAGAGAAACAAGATGGTAATTTTTTGTCGAATCAGTTTCAAGTACCTAACTCTTTACAGGCAATTTTCAAACGCTCAAGTTGCGGTGTCAATATGTCATTTGGAGAAGAACCAGCAAGAATCTTTAGAGACTCTTTTAAAAAGGTAATAAATATTCAATGTTTTAAGCACATTGATAGCGAGACGATGCAGTACACTGTACGGAGCGGCGTTTGTCATACACGCCGGCATAAGTCTTGCCGGTAATCGCGCTGTAAACATACTGTGTAGGGAAACATTGTTTTACAGAGGATGCATCATGCAGTAGTATGGCTTCAGAGAGGATAGATAATATGCTTGGTCAGTGGAAAACAGCAGCATGGTGTGGCAGATATTTGTAAGTTTATGGTTCCAGAGGTAATTAGGGTTCCATAAAAGGTTTTATACATAAAAATAAAGTAAATGATGTTGCAGAAACGTATTAAAAGAGTTCTTGTTTTGGGACCTTTATAAGAATACAACTATGTTTTAAATTACCGAAATTAAATTATTACAATAATGTCTAGGCTTTTTAGCGTATTATAATGATCAATGTGATTATTTTTCCAATCCTAATGGTGTAATTTACTACACGCCGGACAGCCTATGGAGAGGGTTATGGAGAGATTACTCTAGAGTGATTATACTTTTCAGGTGTTTATATAGTATGTTATAGTATTTAGTTTGCTTACCCAGTATAAATATAACAGGCACATTCGGCGGCTCGAACTTGACGTGGCTGGAGTTCTGCATGGGGAAGGCGGAGGCGGACGGCGTGGCGCGCCCGGCCCACGCGCTCTCGCCTCGGCTGCGCTCGCCGCTCGTCGTCTCCAACTCATTTTTTTGTTCTAGGTGACATAAAAATGACAAATTAAATATCATCAAATGCTTAATTAAATTGCATTTAGACCAAACGTATAGTCAGCTGCCGATTGTGAGCAAAACGTGAACGACGGTATTTAATACGCATAGCGTAATAAGGAATAGTTGGTTAGGTGTGAACGAAAAAGTAAATAACTATGGAAATAATATGTAAAGTTGGCGTACGTTGGTATACGTTTGTTTAAACACGGCTTAATGGTTGATACTGAAATCTCAATCAGTTTGAAGCCGTCAGTCTCATGTGATCTCCGTCACTTTAAGGTGTATCGTAGCAACAGATGAACATTAATAATAAATAATAATAATATTCCGGGACAACTCACACACGGTTTTCTGATCCCAAGCTAAGCAGAGCTTGTGTTATGGTAACCAGACAACTGATAAACATACTTATATATTTCTAAATACATACATATTATAGATAAATTA
Organism: Autographa pulchrina; assembly: GCA_905475315.1. NCBI lineage: Eukaryota > Metazoa > Arthropoda > Insecta > Lepidoptera > Noctuidae > Autographa > Autographa pulchrina. Next base: position 13,362,550 of record FR997765.1, on the reverse strand, counting down.
CACCCAGACAACCAGAACAAATGATCGTGCTCATCACACAAACATTTGTCCTGGGTGGGAATCGAACCCACGACCTCCGGTATAGCAGTCAGGGTCACTAACCACTAGACCAACAGGCCTGTCAAAGGTTAGGATTATTTAAGGTAGTCCTGCGGTTAATTTTCATTTGTTTTCAAATCAGTATTCCGAGGCAGCATAGTTTCAGCGTTAAAGTCATCGTTAACAATAATAAGAGGGTAAGATGTAGAAGGCGTTACATTTCAACGAGGTGTGTAGTTTTAATTTTAAATGATGTCTTAGGTTATTTTTATATTTGTTATTTACGTTATAGTATATAGGTATTTGTGGTACCTTACGAGGCTGTCTTGGCGCATCAGCGCAAAAAGCCTCATTAAATAAATAATTAAAAAAAAGAGAGAGAATGAAAACGATGTTTTATTTGAGGCTTATTTCGCCAATCTTGCCAAAGACTATGTTCCTTCCTGTGCAGAATAACGCCATTCCCAGTCTCTGTGCAAATATGTCGAACCATTCATGTTGATCATTCAGGCAGAGCTCTTAGTATGTTTTTAACTTAATGGACTATTTTTTCAGTAAGCCTTATCTTTTACGTGGCTTGCTCGTCATTCATTGTTGAAATAAAGCAAGAATTATCATGCTGTCTCTGTCACGTTAAGGTGTTCAGTGTACTAAAGCCAATATGGAAAGAGAATTAAACGTTATTACTAATTACGCAATTATCAACTTTGACAACATGTGTTTAAGTTCATTTTAGAATGACAAATATTACCGAAAAGGGCCTAAAAGTAATTTGAATGTGATGGAAACTGAACTATTAGTCATTGAATTAAGGTTCATAATCCCAAAGCACGTTCATTATTTCTTTAAAGCTGCTGATGTATAGTGATAGATTGACATTCGGGAGCTTAGAAATATTTTGTATGAACTTAATATAAATGATTTTATGTTTGTGTTAGCCACCATCATTTATACGATGCATTGCATTCGCGACACAGTATCAAAATTTAAATACCTCTATCTTACTTAGCTACTCAATATCCTCAATATCTTAGATACTTAATAAAGTCAGAGGCAACAGACTAAACCCACAATTAAATTGGAAGTACAAAATCAAAAGAAAAGTTGGTACTTAAACTACATGATTCTTTAGTTAATGTTATTTGTTACTTAAATATCTTAAAAACTGCTACCGGAATGTTATCGGAAGGACATCATTTAATATAACCGTGTCGAAATGGATTAAAATAATTGACGCGTGGAAAAGCAAGCGGTGACACGCGTGCGGTAATGAAAATACAATATTCTTTATGTTTATTGTTAAATAAACAGAAAGAATAGGGGGAAAAATAGAGGGGCTCGTGGCTAAGTGTAAGCCGGTTTAACCGATAATACAGGTTAAGCCGCGCTCGCCGCGGTTGGTCCGTGGATGGGTGACCATTTATAACATACCGAGACCCCTCCGTGTTTCGGAAAGCACGTTAAACTGTAAGTCCCAACTGTCTTAAGTAGATCTTTGGCAGTCGTTAAGTTAATTCTGACAACCTGTCTTACCATGGGGTACTAAGTTACCCAGTAAAATGGGTTGTGGAGGTCAGATAGGCAGTCGCTCCACGTAAAATATTTTATTTAGCTGAATCCGGTAAGACTAGTAGCTGACCCCAACATAGTTTGGGAAAAGGCTCGGGAGATGATGAAACAAAGTATAGTAAACATTCTGAGAAAGCAAATAGTTACCTCTAAATGGCTTTGGTATCGGCTTGTTTAGGCTATAGGTTCGATTTCGGTGTTATTTAAATAAACCAGTTCATGGTTTGCCTGGATGCTCAGTTTGCATAGCGAAATATTTAACAAGGTAATTAAAGGACGGTTATCGCTATTAGCGATAAGACCGCCATTGTACGCTTTACTGTTGATGTACTTTATTATTATGTTTTTAGTGGTGTACAATAAAGAATATTCTATTCTATTCTAAAGGACCATCAATTTGGCAAAGTTTAGGATGCTTCGATCATAAGTATTGGCACAAGAATACGAAAAAGTCTAATGAAAATGGAGGTTACATAGTAAGTCTTGAAGATCCAATGACGATAAAGCGCTCATAAAAAAATACTAAATAAAAATTGTACTGTAAAAATAATTTACAGAAGTGAAAAGTGATGCATAGCAATTAAATAGTTTAAAGAAGATTTATAATTTTAAAATAATGAGCAATGTTTATTTATGGTTTGTCTTAAGTATTGTTAATTTAGAATATCATTAACGATTTTCAGTCGCTTTGCCTTGCCACAGTTTCCACAAATATTTGCCGCGTATAGAGTAGACGCATAATTTTTTTATTATATTTCCTTTAGAAAATCGCCACGCAATATTTAAGTATCGCCTGTACTGTACAATAAACATATTTCAAACAACTACATTATAGCGTTTGATTTTAAACGCAAACTATCTTCAGTTTTTAGAACCAATTACCTACATAGATTTCATGCTTCGAAAAGTTGTGCAATTTCGATAGTGAATGTCTTGAAGACCACACTGACAAAATTACACAAGTTTAACGCATCTTGCATAAATTGTTTAGTAAGTAGATGTCAATGTGATCCACTACAAAATAATAGGTACTTCTATCTATCCATGTTATAACACAAAGTTCGTCGCCATGTCAGCCTATCTTAACGCAAACTCAAAAACAACTGAACAGATTTTCGTATAATTTTCACTGATGGATGGAGTGATTCAAGAGGATTTTTGTGTGTATAATTCGTTCGTGTTTTTTCTACCCGTTCGAAGCCGCGGCAGGTCCCTAGTTATGTAAAGAGCCACGGCGTTTTATCAATTTCTAGGAACTGTCGCTTCGCTTTCCGCGATGCGAGCGGCTATTTGTTTTAAATACGTATTTACTTGTCATTTGTACACAACGATCATTACCTCGCGTACATTTGTTTTTCAATCGCAGTATATTGCACCAAGCTTCCCTCTATTCTGTATAGAAGTCCATCCTGTTTATCTCTCTTTCTTGTAGAATAGAGACTAGGTACTTCTTTACGAAAATATTTTAACATAGCATTCTGCTTGTGCTCTTCGCAATTTATGCCAGTGTGGTGTATTGCGCAGATAATTTTAAAGTAGATAATTAAGTAAGTAAAAATTTCAAAGTAAGTAAGTACTTAGTTACACGAGTTACTACGAAAGTACGAACCAAATTGCGTGCATTTATTTTATTTGCTTATACTCTCTAGAGTCTAGCGTAAATATTGCGACATACTTATGTGTGGTAATTATGGTGAAATACACATTTTTTTTGCTGGGTGGACGTCGCATCCCACTTCGAGAGCATGACGTGGGGGTATGTCAGACTTACAGCCGGATTCTATCGTGGTATATATTTAAGTTTTAGTTCCCGACGTTTCGACGCCTTTCAAAGTAGTTTTATTTCGAAATCTAAGGGTGCGTCCACATCTGACGAACGAGCATTACAGTAACTGCTCGCGAGCTGTTACTGTACTGTAATGCTCGCGAGCCGTTCGAGATCGGCGCGCGCACGTCTAGCGGGCGGCGTTAATGACACTAGTTCATTCGCGGCATGCTCGCGATCTGTTACTGTAATGCTCGTTCGGTGCTCGTTCGTCAGATGTGGACGCAGCCTTAGACTGTTGATACACAGAGTCGTAGATATCTAACATAGGTTATTTTAGTTATAAAAAAAATGTTTATAATTACCCATCTTTAGATAGAATATGTATTGATTATTACAGCTATTCGTAGTGATAGATGTAAGGTCGGGTCCCTTGTATATTTATAACACGGCACTTAATTACAGAGTGTTTATCTAGCGTACGTAATACGTAATATTTTACTGTGTTGTTCAAAATATGTAACGTACAGTAAAGAAATGAAATAGATAGGTTTTATTGATTTTAAACTTACTTCGGTAATTAAGTTTTGTATTGCTCGTAGAAAATTATTTTTATTCTAGAAACGACACTACACAATCATGACTTTCATTTTTATTTAATTAATCAAATCAACTAATGTAAGATTTCGATTGTAGAGTCCTTATTACGTTAAATTGATATAAACTACAAACAAAAGGTAAGTTACTTGCTCTATCATTGTTTACTGTGGCGCCCAACGTGGGGCCAACACTTTGTTTTGATAAACAAACTAAGTATGTACTTATAACATATAATGGCGCGTTACTTTTACACACCGGTACATTGGTGTGTATACGTTGATAATTGAAATCGTGTTTCTCCGTTAAAGATTAGTGTATGATGGAAACACTATAAACTAATGAGTATTGATAAATGGCGCCCATCGTGGGACTCATTGTTTTGTTTATTATTCCTGTTAAAGACAAGATAAATAACAAAAATTGGAGTCAATTAGTATGTACTTACCAGTGTCTAAACAGATGCCCATATTCCATGAAGATGCGAATTAAATGCGAAGTCTTTTCACCAACAAAGTTTCGGACACGGGGTCCGCGATAAAAAATTATGACTAATGTTTTTAATTGGCACTTTACATATAGAATATACATCCAAAACACGCGTGTAGTTCCGTTGTCTACCGGCCACGGGCAATCACACGCGGCAATTAATAGTTTATCGATTGAAGGACGCGACCTTCGTGGACGAACTTCAAAACGAAACTAAACTTAAAACTGTTTAAATTGAAAATTATCTCATTATAGAAAACTTTTAACTGATCGACTTCGCTTGAGTTATTCGGAAGTTGTGCCTTCGTGATAGCATTTCTGCGAGCGGTTTGAATCTTATTGGCATCGCGGGCCAACCGCCTGCTCGCAGCCCTCGCACACGACTGGGAGAAACACCTCTCCGTGCCACCGCACCCAACAAAACACCACCCGTCTCGCTCTAACACTCCACAACACAACCGCCAGAGGGAGACAGAACAGCAAATGAATAATTAAATGCGTCCCCCTCAACGAAACACAGTAATTGCCGTATAAAATGCAAGTGTTGCTCTTGCAAGTGACTGATGACGATATTTGCCGACTTGAAAACGCTTTCGATTAGGGTCATGATAATTTTTCAGTGCGACAGCCAAGGCGACGATATTTTATTCATGACAGTTACATTAACTGTAATTGTCGCGTCCAAAACTTAGAATTCTATGTACCAATTACTGGGTAGGATCGGTAAATATTCGATAGAGTCCTAGTAAGTTTGTGCTGGGGTGTAATTACCTAATTAAAATTTTACTTTGAATGATTCATCGACGGCTATCGGTTGGACTTCCTTGGACTTATGTTGACACAATGTGTCGCCCTTGGCTTTGTCGTATTTGTTTTTTAATGTTCGAACATGTGTCATACAGAAAATTTTACAGTCGATGGACTGTGGGATGTATGTCTTTATGCAAAAGAACCAATGTCGTATTTCCTAATAAATTTAACTAATCAATAGGGTAAACTACCCAATTATTGGCACTTTAAGGCGTTAGTGTGTAAGAAATGTCTTTTTTGTGTAACCTAATAGGACTTTGATAATTATTTTTTAACTTAGATAATGTAGTATTAATTTCTCACGGTGAAATAAGAACAGGGTTGGAATAAAAAAAATGAAATGATTATTTTCAAACTTTGGTGTATACTCCAATTATTGACATACTTTCTCATCATCCCATCTCTGCAGATGTTTCTGCAGAGAAAGGTAACGTATCTCTGCAGAAACAAGTCTATAAAACGCTTTGGTAAACATATTTTACTATAAAAACATAACACTTTACATGTTAATGGAATATAAGTTCATACAGACTCTTTAAAAATGTACTTACAAAACTTTACAAAAATGGCGGTTTTGGTTACAGCAGTTTTTTACTCACAGATTATGAAGCCATATTGAATTCAATGATAGTTAATAAATAAATAAATGCGGACAACATCACATACATTGCTCTGAACCAAAGTAAGTAGCTAAAGCACTTGTGTTATGGAATTCAGAAACAACGAAGGTACCACAAACACCCAGACCCGGGACAATGTAGAAAAGTTGGTTTCTACATTGACCCGTCCGGGGATCGAACCCGGGACCTCAGAGCTAGCGACACCTTGAAACCGGTGCGTACGCCACTCGACCACGGAGGTCGTCAGAATAAATAGTTGGAATGTTGTTATAAATAAGATGTACATTTTTTACAAAATTTATCATTCAGTAAACATTGTGTACCTATAGATTACACTTTTCTTATATTTTTAGATTAAATAGTACAATGCCAATAATTGGGTAGGTGCCAACGATTGGGTAGTTTCCCCTATATACCTAAAGGAAGAAGGAGTACCTAACAAAAAAGTCAAAAACAAAATTTTATGAAAAATTATTTATTTCATTAACACCTTTGCACAATAAACTAATGTGCAGAGATTCGGAACAGTATGGAATTAAAATAACAGATTCTATAATCACATTTCTCTATAAATTATATAAATATCAACCTTAGAACTAAGTAAGTAGGGTCTAGAATTGCGTGACAGTTTGATCAAATTAAGTACAGCTTTGTACGTTTAAGTCGACAATGTTTTAAGTCTTTTTTTATCTTTAAGTTTCTGTTAAATCCAATCTTAGAACAAATATTAATCTAATTCGATTTAATTTTAAATTAATTGACGGAACTAAAATATTAAGAAATAGTACAATACACTTATAATAATAATTAAATATCCAATTAATGATCTCATGATACGTAACATGGTTTTTTCAATAACTTTCGTGAAAAAGAACATCAAAAACAGCCAATTTTAAGTACCTAATGATAGGGACATAAAATCAAAAAATATTGCTTTTACTAGCCTTTTTAGCCAAGCAAAGTCGTTTTCTAAAAAAATAAAAAACTATAGTAGGGTAGTTAAAACTGTAAGTACCTTTAAACAAAAATTAGCAATCTCAATAAAATAAATGTTAACAAAAAATAATGTTGCTTTTTATACAAATATCGATTTATGATAATCCGTTAATATTTCTATAATTTTCTAAATTAAAGACTAAACAATATTTTCTAATAATTATCATTTTTTATTTCGAACTATGTAAAGGCTAAAGCTGCACTACGGTATTTTCCGCCAGCGGTAAAACGTAAAACCGCAAAACCGACCGAGACGCACACGACACGGTTGAAAATCAGTCGCGGTAAATAACCGTCAGTGCGGCCGCTTCCATTAGTTTCCTTTACTCACAAAATCAGGCGGTTAAAATGCGCGGCGGTTTAGCCGTAGTGTGGCCTTAGCCTTAGACCGTTACACAAATCAATGTCCGGTGCACCAAAATTAACAGTTTATATTTTCTAGAAAAAGTAAAAATTCTTACCTATATTAATATTTACAGTTAGGAAATTCAAAATAATGTCATAACAAAAAAAAATATTATAATCTATTTGCGATATCAAATGATGGCAATACCAGTGTGAGCTGACTTATTTTTATTTCGTATTTTCTGTCTAACTGCAAGAAACAGAAAACCATAAAATTATTTTGAAAAACATCTAGCTTTTAGCTGTTTTATATCGCAAATAAAAAGAACTGAAAATCTATAATTCAATTTATAAATATACTAAAAAATTTCAATACATACAGCCAGACATCTATGTAGTATATTTTCAAAAACTTAAAAACAGTTGATAGAAAGAAGGAAAAGTAGAAAAAAGAAAAAGTAAACTCCAAAACTTTTCTGCATGTAGTTGTAAATTACATTTTTGGATTATTCTTTTTATTCAAATAGACATTAGTATACCAATAGACATTAGAAGACCACATATTATAGTACTGTATGTGAAGATGTGTTAGCTACACTTAAAGATAACGAACAATCAGCAAAAAAATGTATACATTTAGGTTCCACAAATATATTTATACCAAAATTGTATTTGCAAATATTCTTTATTTGGTTGTCATCATCTCCCGAGCCTTTTCCCAAACTGTGTTGGGGTCGGCTACCAGTCTTACCGGATTCAGCTGAACACCGTATTGTACATGGAGCGACTGCCTATCTGACCTCCACAACCCATTTTACTGGGAAACACAGTATCCCATAGTAAGACTGGATGCTTTATTTGGTTGTATTTCCTATTATTTTACCTGTACGATCATACGATCAAATTAATTGTAACAAATTTGCATTTTTTTTTATATTGAAATATACATAATATACTTATAGAAGATTATATACATCGCAAGATTAACTAACATAATTCGATTGGAAGAACATGTTCACTTACTCTAAATAAATGCGATTTATATACACTAAACAATAGTCAATATTATACCCGAGTATACATTTTATAATATTGTCTAATTTGACTACGTCCTTATAAGAAATAATATTTACATATTTCATACTAAGTGGCATGATTGTATTAGATTTTATTCATAAGTAATATCTGATAATTAAGCAGACTTCATTTCGAAAATTAAGGGAAGGTTCATATCTGACGGAAAATGCGTCGCGTATTATCGGTCGCGACGCGAACGCGACGCATTTTCCGTCAGATATGAACCTTCCCTTAACTTTGTTGTTATTTTTACTTTACTTTAAAAGCTGCACAGATTAACGTAGATTTGAATTTATTCCATAAACCTCTTTTTTTCAGTGTCCGTGTATTTGACAGAGACAAGCGCCATCTATATTTTCACTAGAGAACTACACGTATGATGTCTTTCTTTATAAAATGGCCCTTGATACTTATAAAGAACCTTGCGACCTTTACAGGCGGTCAATGTCTCAGCCTTAGGCAAATGGCGTCAACTAATTGATTTTCAATTTATTTCAAAAATGTTGATGTTAAGCTGTTTATTTTAGGAATTGACAAGGCTGTTCTTTTGTTCTTTCTTACAGTGAAGGCTGTTAGCTTAAGTTCTTAGCTGACCAAGGTTATGAAGGCTATTATTAGTTCATTAGTTTTTTTTTAAGTGTATTTCTGTGCAGCAGAAGCCTGACCAAAAAGTAATATTGATGCTAGACAAACACAAACATGTATAAAATTTTTACATTATGCAATTTTTCATATCATTTTGGAATAACACTTAATTATTTTAAAATTAAATAAGTTAAGTTCGGTTTTAGTCCAATTTTATATACAATCCAGTTTATAAAGTCCACTTCAATCACGAGATTTAAAAACTAAATAAAACAACATAAGAAAATGTCAAATAGGGAAAACTATCCTGCTATCTGTGTTACACAACCAATACAGATACTATTAAACTTAACTTTGATACAGAAATTTGCGCTATATGTAGGTAACAGGTTCAATCCAGACAATCAGAAATCCAGACAAAAATATATAATGAAGCTATTATTTATTGATATGGAAAGTATTAAAACTTGTATTTATTATAGTTATACGTTTCCTGTTTAAATTTGTTCTTCGTTTCTAATATAAGAGGCGCTGGCATCGATTCTATTTACTTTTACATTACACAAACATTTAATGTAATATACAATGTTTCTTATTTGGCTAAGATATGTGACATTTATGTGCAAACCCGGTTAAGTTTAGCTGGCTAAGAAAAACGGAACAAAATAACAAAAATATTAATATCTCTCCGTTTTATAAGATGCAGATACTTTAATTACCCAAAACCTTTTATTCTCAAGTACTTACAATATATTGGTCCAAGGTCAAGCGTCATCTAGCGGACAAAAACGGCAACATTCATTTAACACACAATAAATAACAAATAAAACAATTGTGCACAATTAACATTGAAAATAATAGCATCAAATTGAGTCAACAAGTCGTTGGATGGACTTAAAAATATCACAATTTTTATTAAGTAGTAACATTATATATTCGGCTTATTGCGACACTAGCACCGCTTGGAAAAAAGAAAATAATATCAAAAAGTATAAAGAAGCAAAAAATAATTATTGTTATAGCGATGTGGTTGAAGCGAAATAAAAATACATTATGTAAGGAGCTTTACTATAGTACATAAGAAATTCGCTGCATTTTCCATAAAAATTATGGAACTATTTAAACAACTAAGACTACTGTTACTACTTTTTTTTTATTTAACCATGGTTTAACTGTTTATTAAATTAAACTTATTTTTTTTCCTTGTATATATTGCTGAACGAGTCAATTAGAAAATTATGAAAAAAAAAAACTGTAGATAGAAAAAATATATTTGAGGATTATATTGACCGTACCATTTCCCTAACACGGTATTTTTATTACAATCACAAATACAGAATTCAAAATGTCTTTTTAAATTATACAATTGAAAATAAGCAATAATAATGAAATCAAATTCAATAATTCATTGAAAATTATGTCAAAAAAATCTAATAATTTAATTAATTAAGGAACCATAGTCTAAAATTGTCTATTAAGTATTAAGGCCTACTATTTCTAATGGCTAAATTTCGTTTCCTTATTCAAAGGTCTATAATTATTTAATTAAGTACCTAATAATATATTTCCTTTCTGGAGCGTGGCCGAGTTTGGGGCTTGCTTGACATCATTTTAATAATTATTTTAATCTATACTTATATTAAAGTAAGTACAGACTAACAAAACCAAATACTTTATTAAATGTATTTAAAATGACATTATTAACTTTGTTTTTTATTTATACCGACAGGTATCATAATAATATGACTATTTAAATTCTCTGCTTACTCAACCCACAAATAAATTGATTCTAATAGAAAATTTAATATCAATATCATCTAATATCAAGAATGCCAATTTAGGGATTTTTAGAGCCATTTTCTCTTAAAATATCCCTAAATTAGACGTTCACATAACCAGTCATAAATTAAACCATACACTAATTCATCTACATTCCCCGGTTACATATAACCATTTTATTCCAAATATACCCTAACATGTGGAATGATAAATTTAATACATTCACGTGCAAAAATATGTGCACAATCACCGAAAATTACTTTTGATCGTATTGTAAAAAAACTGCTTTGAAAATCAATGAATATGTACATTTTTTTGCACGCAACAGTACATTAATATTACTTAGTCACTAAATAACAAAAATATCATTAAACAAAATATAGACAAGTAGATAAATCTCTCCGGCATGATAACTGATTAAAAATAAAGTAAAAATTAGTTCCAAAAAGGTACGAAGCATATCCATAGATTCTGGACATCCGCGTACGGTCGGCAAAAAGTCATTTAGGCCTTATCTTCTCGTAGAAATATATTTGTGCGACATTATTAGCCTCTTTGGCCAACAATTTTCTTTTAACGAAGTTGAAGTGTTCTAGCGCGAATTCATAGAGTTCGTTTTCCATTTTCCAAATAGTTGACTGTTGTATTTTATCTATGGTGAGTATGCTGGGTTCTATCTTAGAGCTAGTTTGTCGGAGATGAGATTTGTTACTGTTGAGGTAGTATTCCGTGGCGCCGCGGAAGAAGCGGGGCAGTGTGGCCTCTAACACTGTTATAAAGTCTAGCATTTGTTCCGTGATACCTACCAGTAGGTAGTGCGTGACTAAATTGTGTTTAGCTTGTTCCAGCGCCCATTGGCTGCCGGGTTTCCTAGAAGAAAATAATTTTAATTCAACACTTGTTTGTTTGTTTATTTCTTTAAGGGAAGGGGGAAATAGGAGTATTATTCTGTAAGGGAAGGAGATATGATTTGTCTTCACTTGCTTGGTTGTAAGGATGTACAGAATTTGCAAAGAAAATCTTAACTATGCAAAAATCGTTCCGATTGGGGTGCTACTTACAGTTTTAATTACTTATGATCTAAATACACTCCATAACATTTTTAACAATTCATTTGATCCTAAAACAATTTGGAACTCAATCTATGCTTAACTATAAAAGGTATGAAAAAAGTGTCTTGTTGGCCAATCTATTATCGTAAATTACTTCCGTGATCACTTGACAAAAAAACAGATAAAAAATCTTGATTATGCGAGTTTAATTTAACGCACAATCTGTGTGTTTACGCTAGTTTTTCTATCTAATTGTATTTAATTCCTGCAAAACATTATTGCATGTTTGTCGATCTGTCTCTCTGTCTGTTACGCTTTCGGGGCTAAACCATACAGCGATCCTGATATTTAGAATAGAGTCATCTAGAAGTCCAGTAAAGCACATAACCTTCATTATAATACAATATATAATATCCTGAGACAACTCACAAACGATCATCTGATCTTGTACTATGGTAAGCACACAACTAATAGCAGCATACTTATATATTTCTAACTACATACATATTATAGATAAAATACACCCAGACACAGAACCAATGATCACGCTCATCACACAAAGATTTCTTCTGGATGGGACTCGAACCCACGACCTCCGGTATAACAGTCAGGGTCACTAACCACTAGACCAACTGGCCAGTCATTATTTTCGACATGAGAGCCGACATACATGCGTGTTAAGCCGCTAAGTCGTGGTAAACTATTTACCTATTATATACTGTATAATATTAATATATATATATATATATTGTATACATACCAGCACTCGGCAGCATGGCCACAGAAGAAAGGCACTTGCAGCCACATGTTGTTGGGGTCACAATCCGGCTGACTTCGCTCCACACACTCGTCGAATGTCTGGGGAAATAATTTTGTGTGATAGATCATAAGTACATAATACATAGTAAGATTCTGTTACAGTGTAGTCGGAAAAGTGGTTATTCGTTTTACATAATGGTGGAAAACGCTACTAGTTAGATCTCATCTTTAAAATAAGGGCTGTTGAGGTGTATACGGCAAATACTTCGCAAAATACTTTATTTATATTACGGTACTTCGCCAAGCGACATAGTTCTATAATTATATTATTATGTGACTAATTCTATAATAATTTAAAATGTGACGTTTTTTGTTACCTCTCTTCTTTAACAAGTTATATCTATAACAAGGCATGCGTTGCAATGCATTGTTTTCTACCTAGTACCTGCCTACTACCTACCTACTACCACTTAGGGGTATGAAAAATAGATAGTAGCCGATTCTCAGACCTACTGAATTTGCATATAAAATTTCATAAAAATCGGTCAAGCCGTTTCGGAGGAGTATGGTAATTTTTAATGGTTTAATGGTAAAAAACATTGTGACACGAGAATTTTATATAAATACATAAAAGAGTTCTTAAATACACTTACCATTTTATCACCATGTTTTTTCCGCACTAAATGCGGCCTATAATTATCACCGTTCCTTAAGAAATAATAGTATGATACTAATCTATCAAGAGGCTTTCTTATTAAGTTAATAAATATTGGCTTTGAGGTGGTTCCCAGTCTGAAAAAAAAAGTTTATCATAAATCATATAGAATTTTAAATTAAAATAATTAATAATAATTCCAGCCTATAAACGTCCCACTACTGGGCACAGGCCTCTTCCGATATAGAGAAGGCACAAGCACTGATCACCACGCTTGCTCAATTGCGGATTGGCGATTTCAGATCCCAATTTTGGAATCCAGGTTTCCGCACGATGTTTTCTTTCACCGTTTGTCAGAAGTGTCTTAGAATAATTAAGAAAGTACATATAACTTTGAAAAGTTACTTGCCCGGGTTCGAACCTGCAATCTTGTGCATACAAATCCGTTCATTGAACCGCTAGGCCACCACAACGAGAATTTAAAATTAAGTTAAGAAAACTTGTCAGAATAATCTCTTTCTGTAATAATGTTATATCTTTAACATTTGGGACTGAATAACTTTATTTTTATAATATTAATTTATTTACTAAGATTCTATAATAACTATAAACCAAAATGTATAAATAATATTATTATATTCGATATGTTTTATTCTATTATTGACATAACTGATTATAACATTTTTTTTTCAGACTATATGTACAGTCACGAGCAAAAATATATACACAGCGAAATTCTAAAACAAATTTAGCGAGATTATTGTGTTGAAACTAAAAAAGAAAAATATGTGCATGATAAGGAACTGTTTTCAATAATTTCTTCATAACACGTTATACAATATCAATCTAGAAATGAAGTGAAAATTAATAAAAAATTGTAGAGTGTATACATATTTTTGCTCATGACTGTACCTATGTACAGTTTTATGCATAGAATACTAGATAAAAAACTGGCCAAGTGCGAGTCGGACTCGCGCACGAAGGGTTCCGTACCACCTCGTATGAGAGCCCCCCTTAAATATTCATTTTATGTGGTTTTTAGTATTTGTTGTTATAGCGGCAACGGAAATACATCATTTGTGAAAATTTCAGCTTTCTAGCTATCACGGTTTATGAGATACAGCCTGGAGACAGACAGACGGACAGACAGCGGAGTCTTAGTAATAGGGTCCCGTTTTACCCTTTGGGTATACGTTGATATTCAATAAATACCTAATACCCACACAAATGAGTACTACCGACTAGAGCAGTATTAAAACAATGTGTTATTTAGTACTCGAACTCTTAGTAATTAGGTCACACACTTGCTGAACCTCTGACATCTAAACTGGGACACGTGACGTGTTTCACTGTTTATATATCAATAACAAACAAACTCTTGTATAAGTCATCTATATATAGACAATATCGGCACTCTTTGATATTCAGAGTGCCTTATGTTAAGGGATTAAAGTCCTTTATCGCTAGTTCTGGTTTGAGCACTTAGAGCTATTATAAACATTTATTATAAGCTAAAGCATGGTCCCCATTGTCATACGTAGATCCTTGGCAGTTGTTAAGTCAATTTTGATAACCAGCCTTACTATGGGATACTGTGTTACCCAGTAAACTGGGTTGTGGAGGTCAGATAGGCAGTCGCTCCATATAAAATACGGTATTCAGCTGAATCCGGTAAGACTGGTAGCCAAACCCAACATATAAACTTTTAAACTATCGCGCTGCATGTTTATATTAATATAATTCACGGGAATAAGCGCTTACATGCATAAATACCTTTTTTGGGACGTTTCGACCGGGTTACACCGGCCGTGGTCGCAAGCAGACTGGAGATGCGGTGTCATCGCTCCGTGCACGAAGTTGATGATTTTTCATCTACCCCATGTTTTTCAACTACCCTACGTCAAGCCCCAAAAAAGGTATTTATGCATGTACGCGCTTATTCCCGTGAATTATATTACTACAAACCCAACATAGTTTGGAAAAAGGCAGATGAGTATACTATAAGCTAAAGCATGTGGAAAATGGTGATCAGAGAAACATATAGGATTAACAAAAGTGGTTGTATCTTATAAAGCCAGTAACGGAAACATTTTGTTTGTTTCTATAGGAGAAAAATATTTTTATCTGTAACTACTCAAGCGGAGGTAGTGGGTTCTTCCCGCCCAAGATAAACCAATTGTTCTGTGTTCTGTAATTTATTTATAATATGTTTACATAAATATTTGAAAGATATAAATAAGTATGTTTATTAGTTGTCTTGTTGCAATATTACAGGCTCTGCCTACTTTAGTTGTCCCAAGACAAGTTATTATATTATTCTACGCTTTAAATAACCAATTATATTGATACAATGATTTCTATTTTTAACCAACTTCAAAAAAGGGGAAGTTATTCAATTCGACTGTATTTTTTATGTTTGTTACCTCAGAACTTTTGACTGGGTGAACTGATTTTGATGATTCTTTTTTTATTTGAAAGCTGGTGCTTCCAGTGTGGTCCTATTTTATTTGGTCCAGTTTTGACAGTGCAATCCATAAGAAATAAATATAAGACTTATTTTAAAGTTGGTTTTTTTTCTTAGAATTATTCTCTGCCTTGTTTCCTTTTCCTCATCTTTGATGGAAAATAACACTTAGTAACAACCAAGAAAGACCAAGTATTACATGAAACCTAAACCCATATAGAATACAAAACAGATGCTGTAGATGTTATCTCAAGCTGTAAGAGGAAATGTGTGTACTCAACTACTCTGGAATAATAATGAGACAAGCCTTCAACCATATGAGAATGTCTTAGTCATGTGTTATTGAGATTAGCACAATAATAGACAAAGCAGTGATGGTTTATGTTTGTTTAGAGAAACAAACTCTGTGGACTGTTGAAATTAAATGGTGTGACAAATAAATTGACGACCTCCGTGGTCGAGTGGCGTAAGCACCGGTTTTCAAGGTGTCGCTAGCTCTGAGGTCCCGGGTTCGATCCCCGGACGGGTCAATGTAAAAACTCACTTTTCTACATTGTCTAGGGTCTGGGTGTTTGTGGTACCTTCGTTGTTTCTGAATTCCATAACACAAGTGCTTTAGCAACTTACTTTGGGTTCAGAGCAATGTATGTGATGTTGTCCGCATTTATTATTATTATAAATATGTAACGGCCTCTCCAAAAATATGTTCACATAAAAGATATTTCTAATTATCGATTTAAAGAAGCCAGCTATAAGACTTCTGAAAGTTGGCTGACTTAAATCACTGCGGCAGTCAATTTATTCGATCAAAAATTATCATAGGTACTCATTTAAGAAATTCAAGAACTGAAGTTGAATCAGATGACACATTGATTATGAATGACTAGTCTAATAATAATTTTTGGAATTACCATTAGTCTAGTTAATTGGTAATTAGATAATTAAATGGTGGTCTAAAATACCAACATTCTTGACTTAATTTAGTGTAGGGCCTTTTTTAGAGTGAATATTTATTTTGTTCTCTATATGGGAAGAGGCCTGTGCCCAGCAGTGGAACATTTATAGGCTGGTACTATTATTATGTATTTAAATCGATCTTAGTTTTAAGGCATAGAATCAGAATGTTTATTTAATAGAAAATTAAATATTCCTACAGCCCATTTAATAAAATTACATAGTCTGCTATTTCAAAAGGCTCATACCACCTACAAATATAAAAGACAATTTTTTATTATAATGGAGTGTGGTACTCACCTATCAAAGTTAAGGAATGCCATATGCCCATGATACAGCGCCGGCTTCACCTCATGCCACTTCGTCACATTCTGAGCAAACTTGTACTGGTTGTTCAGAGACATGATATGTCTGTTAGCAGTTATGTTGATATGTAACACTTTGAAGCTGTTCCTCTTACACAAGTCGTACGCTACGCCTATGAAACTCGTCGATCCCGTCTTCGGGACCCTGTTGTATATCACTACAGTGTCATCGTCATTTCTTTCTAAACTTTTCGGGAAAAACTGGCGAGATTCTGAGTGACTCTGTACCAGTCTGAACTCTGCAAATTAAACACAATGTTAACTGAAAAATCTCAATAACTTATTTTATATAAACCACAGATGTTTCAGCTCACCAAGTTTTCGGTAATTCTCTTCTAAACGTGCTATTTCGGTTTGAAAATAAAGGACAATAACAACAATAATGCAAAGACAAGAAAACAGACATAGTTTGTTTACGTTGAACATATCGGTATGCGCCCGCACCGCACAACTTCACGCCGAATTCAGCACTGGCATAATTAACTCGCGTACATTATAAATAAACATTATTTGGGACACATAGAAATGAAAAATAGTTCCGCAGACGACAAACGCCATGTATTAACATTCCATCACTACAGTTCACTTCACTACACTGATATTTGTTCATGTTTAACATTCTTTTCGTTTTACTCTCTCTGTATCACATGTGTTAGAAAGAGATAACACAATACGCCATGTTACAAATGAAACATGGGAGAACTGAAACACGAAAAAATTATGACAAGTTGTCAACACTACTGTCACTTTATACAAAGTTTATTTTGCAGCCACAAAACCAAAATGAGCTAGAAATATACATGTCCCACTTCTAGAATTAAAAGCAAAATATAAGTTGGCATAGTCAGGAATGTTGTGTGCGATAATGACAGGAGAAACGTTTTATTTCATTCATGGTTAATTTGATTTCATTGAAGTTTTTATGAAAATCATAACATTCCGCAGTAGTTGCGTTGCAGAGTTTTCGTACCTTGACGTGAAACGCAGTTATATAGTGTATTATCTATGCGTGAAACGTCTTAAATTCTGTAATATAAAAAAAACTATCGTTAGAGAATTCAGAGAATTAGCAAAATCTAAATTGTTTTAAATTTTTCGTAGCTGCAAATTAAAGCGGAGGTAAGCCCGGGATCAAAATTGTTTACTAAAAGTTTTAGGTAGGTAGGTACTGATTCTAAGCTGTGAACTAGTTGGTTTACAATGTGTAAACTTATTTTGTAGATGTGTGACGCTGAGTACAATACATATGAAGCACAATTTGAAGTTGTAGAGCGCTCTTTGGTGGAGAGAGAATGTTGTGTGGAGAAAAAACGCTGCCGTCGTCTCATTCGGTGAATATTTAAAATCTATTTGAAATATTATAGGGTGTCCCAAAAAGGATTTATAATCGGGTTTCCAGAGGTAGAGGACACTTAGAGGTAGCCAAATCACCCCCAGGACCCAGGTTTTTCAACAGCAGTAGGTACTTATTTACTTTGAATTTAGGTCATCATTCAGCCAATCATAGTCTACTGCTGGACATAGGCCTCTCCCAATTTGCGCCACAACACCCGGTCCTCCGCCCTCCGCATCCAGTTCCCTCCAGCGACCTTTTTCAGGTCGTCAGTCCACCTGGCGGGGGGGCGTCCTACCTTACGCTTGCCGAGTCGCGGTCTCCATTCTAGGACTCGTCTGCTCCAGCGGCTATCGGTCCTTCGACAGACATGGCCAGCCCATTGCCACTTCAGCGAGCTAATTTTACGAGCTATGTCGGTTACCTTGGTTCTTTGTCGGATGACCTCATTACGAATTTTATCCTTCAAAGAGACTCCGAGCATAGCTCGCTCCATAGCCCGCTGCGCGACTTTAAATTTGTGGACTAGTCCAACCGTTAATGTCCACGTTTCGGCACCGTAAGTCATAACAGGTAGGACGCACTGGTTATAAACTTTCGTCTTCAGGCATTGCGGTATAGGCGAAGAGAAGACTCGACGGAGTTTGCTAAACGCTGCCCAGCCTAACTGAATTCTCCGATCGACTTCCCGCTCGAAGTTGTTTCTACCAAGCTTGATGACCTGCCCTAGGTAGATATACTCTTGAACAACTTCGAGCATCGATCCTTCGACATATATCGGTCTCGGCATGACATGTTCATTGAACATGATCTTGGTTTTATCCAAGTTCATGCCAAGACCGACCCGTCGTGAAGCTCCATTTAGGCCATGCAGCATCTCGCTTAGTTGGTCCAGCGACTCTGCCACTATGACGATGTCATCGGCAAATCGAAGGTGCGAGATGTGCTCACCGTTCACATTTAGGTAATTAGTTGAAAAAATGAATTAAATGTTTTCTGTCCTCATATATTACGAATTCTAAGTCATCTAGCTATCGTAGATAAAAAAAATACCGCTTAAAGAAAAGTAATAGGTAGGTACGATTTAGTACTAAAAATACTGCGTAGTACCTACGTAGTTCATTACAATAATGGCATCCCAAATTCAGACTTCCGTGTATCGAAACAAATTGAAACCCCTACCTTCAGCAGAACAATCAATACGCCACGGTAGGCGAGCCTAATGTTATTAAATTCAGTCAATATTAAACATTCCGTGTGGTCCCGTCCAAATATAAACTGTTCACATCCCTATTTTGACCAAAGAGTGACAACTGACTTAAACGAAGGTTGATGGTGGCGATTCATTAATCGCCACCCTTCGAAATTTATCCTAATTAAAAACTGCTTTCCATTCAAACTTTATCATAAGCAGTCCAGCTTAGCAGCTTTAGCAACCACAATGTGCAGACAATTTTATCATCTGTCACACAAGTCGCAATATTTACTTCGATCGTTACCTTTTAGCATCACCTGTCCTGTAATGTCATGAAGTAAATAAATAATGTTACCTACACAACATAAAAGACTTTAGATAAGTACTATGACCAATTGACAATACCTATATCAAAAAGTACAGGAAATACGGCTTATCAAGGTGGATCCTCAACACCAGCTCAGTCAGTGTCCAATGGCGCTTCGCCCTACGCACCCGGGTGCGCGCGAAAAATAGCGCTGACATTAGTTTTCCCGCCAAATGTGGGTCGAATCGCCGCGTTCCAGTTATCCCGTGTAATAATAACGCAACTAATTTAACGGTTTTGTTTATTATTTAAATAAATGTGCGACGCGATGTCTCAACTTTGGTAATTTATAGATTTTTTATTGCTGTATACCTTTGTTTGTTTACTGCTAGATTTGATGGGACTGACAAACGGAAAAAAAATGCTGTTTTATTGTGCACAATGAGGCAAGTAGATAAATTATTTGTAGGTAAAATTAAAAGGTATTGGGTGAACATATTATTATATTATGAGATACATTAATTTTTGCCCTATACCTACTAGAAGAGTATTTTGCTCCGCGGTAATACAATTACAAATAATAAGTACCTACCCAAG
This sequence comes from Autographa pulchrina, assembly GCA_905475315.1. Classification (NCBI taxonomy): domain Eukaryota; kingdom Metazoa; phylum Arthropoda; class Insecta; order Lepidoptera; family Noctuidae; genus Autographa; species Autographa pulchrina. The sequence goes on along the minus strand of FR997765.1, from coordinate 13,342,198 downwards.
TAGGTATGTGTTAGGCTGATTCAAGATTGATTACTAATGCACACAACGAATAAATAAATCTGGCCTCATCTATATTTCGCTAATATGTTTAATTTAATTAAGTGCACACCGGAAAGAAGCTATCCAATATCTCCACTCGAATCCAAACCTTATTTGCTTTGGTTAAGGTTTTATTCCATAAATAGTGTTGACGTATTTGGCCATACAAATGCAAACAGTTTATTGGTTCCTTTTCCGGTCATAATGGGATCTCGATTGAGTTTGCACGTGCTGGCCAATATCGATTGGAGCTATAAACGATTCTCGATTACCTATACATAATTTCAAAGTTGATGCTGGTCGCTTGAATTAATGTGTTTAGAGCACGGAGGTTTAGAGCGATCGGAACCCAGCTCAAATTGTTTTTTGTTAGTCCATAGGTAGAATTAAGCAATATCCCATGTACCTAAGACTATAACTGCGTTTTTTCTCAAATATACCTCTATAGATTTTATCATTTTCTAAGTAAGTATCCGTTAAAGATCAAGCCACAAAAATATATTATACAGCAAAGGAAATGAGAAATGGCAGGGGTTGTTATAAAAATAACTCATGTTCCAAGTGTCATCCCTCGGCGATAGGAAATTAGACGGGGCATGCATCACGCGTGATTGCTACTGTTTATGAATGGTTGCTAGTGGTTGACTCTATTTATAGGTTTAGTATGCTCATAATTATTTGGCCTTAATAACTTTTTGTCAGGCACTTAAATTTCAACTTGCGAGAGGGTTGCAAATGAATACTGAAATTCCTCTTGACGACATTCGGCATTCTGGGTGTTTTTTTTATACTTTTTGGTGGGCTACACTTAAGGTCTTCAAGTGCACCACTAAGAATTAGGTGCGCTCTTTATTTTATAACTCTCAAGCCTTGAGAACTTTAAGATGTTCGTAAATGTTTAAGTATCTGTCGCTAATCTGCCATTCCTTAAGCGCATACACAGGTGCACTTTAAGACCTTAAACTCACCAAAAGATAGTATGAAAATTAACGGAACCTTAAAAATAAGTTGTGTTTAAGTATTTAGTCAAAAGAACGAGTATGTTAGGATGAGGATAAAATATTGATGAATTATGATTGATTGATGGAGAGTAAGAGAAAGCTCGAAGTAAAGATGATGGATTGTGTGGTAGATACGAATGAAAATAATGATTGATACCTAATATGAAGGATAACTCCAAGTTACATGGGTTAGGGGCAGGAAAAGAAAGTTTGGAAGGATCTCTATACATATCTTGAAAAAGGGTAAAGTTTTCCCTTATTCTATTATAGCTGTCACCGCAATCATGTAACAAAATATGAAGTAGGACAGCATACCTTAGCTTAAATAATCATTAAAATATCATTCCGAGTTCAGTATCATTTTGAAGTAACACAATTTCATCTCATAAGCTGCATTCATTTAGCCCCATAAACTTTTTAATACACTACTATATCGACAATACATTGACTTTGTTAGCACATTATAGAGCCATAAAAACAAAACAGGGATGCTATTAACACATTACTCCACATAATGTTACGTTTGTCCCGAGCATATCGCTATTGTCAGTCGAGAATCACGCGTGTTCGCGGGCGCACGTTTATTTATACCGCGCCCTTCACGATCGAGCCGCTTTCGAAATATAGATCAAGTTTACAATCTTTTAATACATAAAAACAAAAGAATCATAAACAATATGGCGACATAGTTTTTAACGACCAAATTGAAATTAGATTCCTTTTTGCATTTAAAAATGGAAGTAGACCGTCTTTTGTATATTTTCGGCAGTTTTACGCGCAAGAAGCAAGATAAAAGGAAGTCTTTGGAGCAGCTTTCCTTGAGTGCCGGAAGTAGCCCTCTCCATGCAAAGGGTTTGCGTCGCCCGGTCAGCCAGAACCTGAACGTAGCACCGAGGACTTCGGCATACGATGTCAGGAAGAGCAGGGTTAAGGAGTGGGACTGCAGGCTCTGTAAGAAGGAGTTAGTGGAGCCGCGGCTCCTGGCTTGCCTGCACAACTTCTGCACCAGATGTCTGGAGGGATTACACCAGGAAGGAGAGACGGAGGCCTGGAACGAGGTGGACGGTGGTAAGTCTTTCTCATTGTATTCCTGAGTAGTCCTTTCAAACCCCCGGATTCTGAAACGTTGATCCACACATAAAATAGTTAGTTAATCGTCAAACTTCATGTTAAGCGCTGTGATTTTTTTTTAGTCTTTTGGTCCAACAATCACATCTGTGATCAGTTGATTCAAAAACAGATTACATAGATCAGCCTTTTAGAAATTGGGGTTCCCTCCCAATTTCTAAAAGGCTGTTATTTAGCCTCTCATTTTATCTCTTTCTAAGCTATTTATTTAGTCCCTCATTTCTCCTTTTTTATGTTGTTCTTTTCAGAATTTCAGTTATAAACAGTCAGCGTACTTTATTGTATTTTAACACCCACTCTGTTCTACAGTTCCATCGTCTTATTACGTTTGCATTCGCAACATTGTATGTAACGTAGAAGCCGTACAAATAAGCCTACCTCACTGCAGTCAGGTCTAAGAATCAGGTTATCCATTCTGGTTCAAGCCAGGTTACCTATCACCTGATTACTTGTACACAGTTACCAATAAATGTCAACTGAAAATAGATTTAAACGTTCTTTGAACTGTTTTCAGTGATTAAGTTTCGCTAATTTCCTGCGAACTATAAACAGTGTATATTAAACGTCTTTATTTACGTTTTACAACTTCTGGAACGTATGTATTATTAATAAAGCTTTATTTATTATTTCATAGGTATGAACTCATTGTCATGGTAACAGCAGCAGTATGTAGATTGCAACTGTTTTTCGCGCAAGTGTCAAACCACGTAGATTCACCTTTTTCAAGGAATTTATCGATGAATCGCTCTATGCATATCAGTCCAAGTTATTTCGTAATTATTTGCATGTTTATTTATAGACAGATTTTGACAATGCTTCAGTGTGATGATAGGCATATTCCTATTTCGCCATAAAGAGCTTATAACAAACTCTAGCAATTTAAGATCGTATTTTTTTACTTTACTGTAATCTTATAAAAAAAAAATGGGCCTGCATTTAATATACATTTAGGTATCTATTATAGGTATGTTTGTTATTTAAAGACGTTTATGTGAACTTGCAATATGATGTTTACGGAACCGGGCAATGTAGGTACCTGCGCCACCGGGATATTAATACAAAACATTCATATTTTCACATGATGCTTACAAAAACAAACCTATTTTAATCGCTCTATTTTATTTCTTTAGTTTCTCTAAACAATACCGATCATAAAACTCTTTGTTTAATAATTATATTTATTTTAATCAGCGTTCTTTAAGACTATCAACTACTTATTGATCTCCTATTAACAGATCATAAAATTCAAATCGTCTAAGGATGTCTGGTTTCTGACCAGCTCTATAAAAACTCTTAAATATAAAAGATGCACTTAAATATCTTTCCGCGGCTTCTGTTTGAGAGTTTAAATTGTAATGGTTGTTGTATTTACGCTAATATAAAGTGTTTAATGGTTAGTTAGCAGTTGAGAGCCAGTAGCGTATCTGTGGGAGCCATCAAATTGGTGTTTGAAAAAAATACTACACTTATTTTTATAGGTTTACACTGCTCATTGCAAAGCTACCAAAGGCGTACTAAATGCTGACACCCTATTATTGAAAACCTACGGATGCTATTAGAACTGACAAGAATAGGTCCTAGACTACGTTTCGTTTCTACCTACCACGTTCATTTTTGGGAATAAATAAAAATAACAACAAATCACAATAAATACGTATACATTTATGGGAAAGTTGTGTCTCTTCACGCTCCAAAAATACCAGACTAAAAGTTATGACATGTTATTGTTTGATGTGCAATTACAACAACAAAATATATCTGATGTTGTGCGTTGACCTTACAAATTAAGCATGTGTTGGTTCAGTTTAACTTGATTCAAGACTTCAAACTTAGGGTTAGTATTAAAGTTAGTTACTATAGCTATTCAAAGACATTGACGAACAGAGAACAACACCTTGAAAGCCAAATACGTGTACTACCAGTAGCTATATTATAGTCATTCTGAAAAGAGGCGCTCGTCAGTGCCATTCATAGTTACAGGCTAATATCAATGCTATACAAAATACAAGGTTACCGCATTTATTGTGCCAAAAACTACGGTAGAACACTCATCAGTTTTGACACAGCTATTCCCCATTATACCGTCCCACTAAGGGTTATTTTCCCAATGAGTCTTTACCACGGACGTTTGTCATTTGTACGATTATGTATGAATGTATGATGTCCATCGAGGCTTGAAGTACGTGAAGCCGGACAAAGGAGGTCGGATCTCTGGCCTGGCTACAATACTGGGCTACGCGTAATCCCATCATTGTGATCGATTTGAATGTGACAACTTGTTAGTTGATTTGTTTTGTTAATGGGATACCGAATGTTATAGGTATATATAGGTGAAACTAGTCTGAAACATAGGTACTATGCATTGGTGCTAATATTATAAATGCGAAACATATAAAATATTTTTGACGACCTCCGTGGTCGAGTGGCATACGCACCGGTTTTCAAGGTGTCGCTAGCTCTGAGGTCCCAGGTTAGATCCCCGGACGGGTCAATGCAGAAACTCACTTTTCTACATTGTCTCGGGTCTGGGTGTTTGTGGTACCTTCGTTGTTTCTGAATTCCATAACACAAGTGCTTTATAGCTACTTAGGTACTTTGGGTTCAGAGCAATGTATGTGATGTTGTCCGCATTTATTTATTTATTATTTATTTATTTATTTATCTATCCGTCTGTCTGAAGTACTGAAACGATTATAGTGAAATTAAGTTCGCAGAGAGCTTGAACCCCAAAAACAATGAAGTCTAGAATTTTTCCCGGCAAGAAAATATATGATTAGTAGTGCTTTAATAAAGCGGGTGGATTTGATAATTGAAGCAAAAATATCACCGTCTCTACCCTTTTGCTTTTAAACACCCGTGAAAATATACTAAGTATTTAAAATCGCGAGTTTATTAGATCTGATTTCACACGTCATGTGAGGCAGTGCAAAAATATGTGTAGATTAAACCATTCAAAGACTTCTAACCATTGCGCATCAGCAAACCATATAGCAAACCCTTACTATGACCGTAACATTACAATAACCGGTAATACTCATTCACAACATGAACCCTGTCTCATTGAGCAGGAACCAAACTAATGTGTTCTATATATACCGATGCCACCCGCGCCGTCACTGGGCTCACAAACAACATTACCAAGCCCTATGAACTTCCATACAGAGAGAGAGGTTCACCTTTTAGGTAGATCAATTTTTTAGGAATGATTACTAATTTTTATTTTAATGTCCATATTTTTGATAATAAAAAATATTAGACACGTATTTTTTCTTTTGTCCCGTAAACAAATAATTATGAAGATACAGCGAGTACAATTCTTGCGTGACGTCACGTCTATGCAAAAATTGTACCTACCTGTGACTTCACAAACTCCCACTCCTGAACTTTAAAGCGGTTTATCTTCGTATTTTTTATTGATTTGATAAAAAAAAATACGTGTCTATTATATTTTTATTATCTAAATGGCGGACTAAAACTAAATTTTGTCTTTTCATACCTAGTCATCTTCCCTATTGTTGATCTAATTCTGCAAGAAAGACTAATATTCTGTGACATGTTTTTGAAAAGTATGTATTCGTTCTTTGCATACAAGTAAAGTTTCGATGTAGGGAAACTTTCGAAACTCATCGAATTTTACAATTATTTAAGTGACAAAAAGTATATAACAAAAGGAGAATGGGTAGAAATGTATTGCGGCCTGACAAGGTACGAATAATAACGTGAACGAATAATATATCAGTTTGTATAAACATACTGAAAAAACAACAATAAACATGTAAAACTTGTTGATGAATGAAGTCTGTCTTTTCCAATGATATATCGCATTTTATTGGTTCCTAGGCAAGAATGCCCGTTCCCCTTTATATGTGAATAATTTGAAAAAAAATTGTGAATCCATCCATTTTGAAGTTGGTTAAAAACAATAACAATCACTTACAGAATAAGACGACATTGACATCAAAGTTTCAATAGTTTATTTTTAAATTATTACATCAATTCGTATTTCTTAGAATCTAACCCAGATTTACTATAAGATAATCTATTTTTACGCCTACTTTCAAATCGTCTCTAAAGACTCTAATTTTTCTAACACACAGTTTTAAAAATAGCCTCATATACCTTATCATTGTTTCTCCAAATTGCTGAAGAATGATGTAATGAAAAAAAAAGAGCAAGATTAAGAAAAAATTGAGACTCATTATTTAATTAAGAATCATGTAGGTTCACCAATAAATCCAATCAGGCAAATCATTGGCGTTTGAAAATTAAATAAATGATCTAAAAGATAAATCTGGCATACCAGAAACTTAAACTTGAAACCTAATCAAACGGCCAAAGCTGAATGATTCATCCTCATTTATAACCAAAACAATAAGAAATTAAACAGACGTGCCGTTATAATAAACAGCTGGTTATAAATATTATCATTCACGGAATTATCTTTTATAAGTCTGACTATAGAGTCAATGTGTATCTGAAATGATGGCCTGTTTGTTATATTTGTTTAAAGTTAGTATCTCCCGATTAACCGGCATATAACATGCATATGATGTACTACAGATGTAAAGAATAACGAAGGTAATTAATCCAAACCCATACGTTGTTAAATAACATTGCGTTTTCATACCTGTGTAAGTAAAATTGGGATTTGATTTTAGGATAGATATGATACGTGTCAGAAAGCTCGTTATGCCGTAGGTTCCGACTGTCATACGTTGATCTTTGGCAGTAGTTAAGTCAATTCTAACAACCATTCTTACTATGGGATACTGAGTTACCCCATAAAAAGGATGTGGAGGTCAGATAGGCAGTCGCTCTATGTAAAATACGGTATTCAGCTGAATCCGGTAAGACTGGAACTCGACCCCAACATAATTTGGGAACAGGCAAAGCAGATGATGAGACAACTTAATCTGACTAGGGATTCTAGATGCTAAAACTATAAATTGAACCTTTATTTGCTAACAAAATAATATATAAAAAAAAATCTCCTGGCCTGTGGCTTACAGTTAGCTGCAAGGTACTTCCTCTTTCCTAGGTCATCGACACAACTAGCTCCGTAATACCCTTTAAAATAACTAGGCATTATATTAATAGTTATTGAATCACGCTACTCAATGTCAAACACGTTAAATGTAATATCTCCTGGTAAACTGAATGATCTGCCAAAAACGTTGACTCATCGTTTTTGCGAGAGCGTAATTTTTCACTCGCCTGAATGTCTACGAACGATTTGTGTTTAAACATGTAATTAATTGTGTCAGTGATGATTTTAGTAAGTAATTGTATCTAAACAGTTTTTTTAATGAATAGGTAATACGAGTAGGTTTGTAATGAATATACATATATGTATAGGGAAATAAAAGGGAAATTTAAATTTATGGGTCAGTTAATGCAGTAACATACATAAAATAAATTTGTAATGGCAATTGTGTGGTTTGGGACCTTACACCTTGAGTTGATGCTGATTGATACACATGATTACTGATTAATTGATAAAAGTATGATTGTATGATAGATGAGTGCACGCGGTATTAATGCTATTCGTGTACTAAATTCACCGGCTAAGAGCAGGTAAAATGCTGACATATTGATGCGAAATTGAGCTGCGCTTGCACATTACAGCAATTCTTCGAAAAACTCGACTTGAAATCAGGAAAGTACCTACGTAAAGAAGATTTTTTCATAACTACAGCCTTAAGTCCAATGTCTACCTCGCTACATACTATATATGTATGTCTCGTCTTCGTGTGATAATTTAACTACTTATATAGAACCTTCTTCTGCCTTCTGGCTATTAGTGTCAACGAATTCTGTTGAACGCCATGGATATTTTAAAAATATACTATTTACTCTTTTTTGTTCCAGGTTCAGTTCAGCTAGACCCAGGAGGATCAAGGTCCAACTCTGGGGGAGGGTCCGCAGGCTCCGGCTACGAGAGCGACTTCCGCCACTCAGGGTCCGAAGGCAGCTGGGAACAGAAGCAGAGGAAATACGGGATATTCACCAGAAATGTTCGTATTCCAGGAATCATCGTAAAGTCTGTTTCATGTCTTGTAATACTGATATCAATGCAATGTAATTTTAGGTTTTCGGGGAATTCTGGTAGATAGGTGTGGATCTATAAATTATAAATGAGCGAATTTATCCCTGAGTCATGGTGTGTACTTCTAGTTCGTTAGAAAAATCGTTGAAAGATACCTTTATTTATTCATTGTCTTATTATATTACAGTGTACCGTTAAAAAGGAACGATTATGTAGTTTCCATGATTCTTTATTTAGATTTTCATATTCTGTAAATAAAAATATTTCAAAAAATGTTATTTGATTTGATAATCACAACGTCTACTGGATGATACAATTAGCAAAATATCTTATTCATCACCCGTATTTTAATATCCTACTTAAAAAAACTTCCATTCACGGTCTACTAAAAATCTACATCTACTAAACCTTTGTCCCTTACTCCAGGAGTCAGGGAAACCAGTCCAGTTCCTGCTGTGTCCGACTTGCGGGTACGAGACACAGCTGCCCCCCGGCGGCATCTCCGCGCTGCCTCTCAACTACGTGCTGCTCCGCAAGATGGTGGCCGCGCAGGACAGCGAGGGTGTCAACGTGCTCTGTGATCTGTGTACTAGTGATAATAAGGTGAGGGAAACCAGTGTATTTTGTGTACTTTTATAAGTACCTACGTATATCATTTATATGTATATAGTTAAAATTTACGCATGTCAGCATAAACCACAGTAGGTGGATTCTAGTAAAAGCTACTGGAAAAAAATTACTTCTGCAATCAAAATATCGTATTAAAAACTGGTCTTTCCTGATTTCAGTCTGAAAACTATGTATCTTGTATAAAAGATTTATGGTTCACACTTTACAACAAATTACTACGGTCTTGATTGAAAAAATGAGAACATACGTTCTACAAAATAAAACTTTAACTCTATTTATTTGTTTGGCACTACTTACTACAAAAATAATTCATGAGCCTAACAAGAAAATCCATACCCTGGGAATCTTACGGTCTTTACATTTTGCCAAAGTTTAGGCGACTAAACAAAGAATTCAAATATCATTGGAAATCCATTGTCTTTACAAAGCAGTCAAAGCTATAATTTGAAAGTATTTTAAGAGAAACACACGTGAAATATCTCAACCGTGTACTCCACGGTCGAAACGTGTGATTTCAACAAATTACCATTCGTTACGTTGCGGTACATTTGACTTACAGAAATATCTGTATTTAGAATTGTGTCCTTACATCTTGTAATAGACAAAGGATGCTTTGTTAATTGTCTATTTAAATTCTGGATGTCGTGAGAAATTTATTGTTTTCACATCATTTGTTGGTGGGAATGTTTTGATAGAGTAAAATCTCACATGTAAGTTATAAAAAATATCCTTAGCCTTAACCGGTACCTATTACCGGTAGGTATATAAAATATTCTTTAGAAGTCCTGCTTTTAAGTATGCGTTTAAATATAAGTTGGTATTCTTCTCCCAGTCATCTAAGTAGTGTATTTTTTGACGACCGCCATGATCGAGTGGTGTTTGCACCGGTTTCAAGGTGTCGCTAGCTCTGAGGTCCCGGGTTCGATCCCCGGACGGGTCAATGCTGAAACCAACTTTTCTACATTGCCTCGGGTCTGGGTGTTTATGGGATCTTTGTTGTTTCTGAATTCCATAACACAGTGCTTTTGCTACTTACTTTGGGTTCTAAGCAATGTATGTGATGTTGTCCGCATTTATAAATTTTAAACTATGATGGTCAACTATATGCCCAGATCAAAATACGTCATTAGTTCTTTGATAGTTCATATCATAATATCATGCGTGTGTGGCTTCAGGCGGAAAGCCGCTGCAGCCAGTGCCTGGTGAGCATATGCACGTCCTGCGGCGAGGCCCACGGGCGGCAGAAGGCGACCTCGCGTCACGCGCTGCAGCCGCTCGAGCCCGCGCCTGTCAAGTACTGCAGCCAGCATCCGAAAGCTGATCTCAGTGTGTACTGCGCGACGTGCCAGCAGGTGAGAGAGACACAGAGATTTTGTGACACTGAAAATGTTTATGTATTTAACAAAAGCTGTCTAAACTGATCTTATTGGCACGTAATAGTAAGTCTTCTAGATGTAGGATTCGGAGAACTTTTAGTGGAAACTTTCAAGATCACCTAAAACAGATAAATAGATGAAAAAGACGATGACATATATTTTTTTAACCATTATGTTAATTACAGATTTTACATGCACCTTCATAAATCGGTCAATATCACGTGCCCCTATCTGGTGTCGGACGAAAGTTAAAGTCGATAATATACAGGTTAGATTAGGTTATAAAAATGAAACATATCCTATATCTCATATCCCTATCCACAAGAGCCGATTTCTGAAGACACCTTCTAATTTGGACGTAGCAGCAGGAAGTAAGCTAGCGTGTGTTGCAGGTGGTGTGCCGCGACTGCTGCGTGATCTCGCACAGCGGGCACGCGCTGGGCAGTGCGGCGCGCGCGGCGGGCGAGCGCGCACGGCTGCTGCGCGCCGCGTGCGAGCGTGCACAGCAGGTGCCCGAGAACGCTGAGCGTGCGGCCAGGGAGCTCAGCTCGCATGCCTATGAGATTGATGTGAGGATGCTTTACAACTTTATGAAATGGAAATTGAAGTTTAGGATATAGAGCTTTTCCCTCAAAAAATCCCTAAAGAAAATTTTGGATAAATCAACATATAAAGCCTTTTAGCACTGAAAAAAGAAGCCCCACTTTCATTAATTTTTCTTCTTAGTTTTTGGATGATTTTAATGAGTTTGAGATCCAATGAAAAAACATTTAACTGCTATCCGTTATTTTAATCCACTTAAAAATATTACCTCCTGAATTGTCTTCTGAATTATCTTATCATTGAAAAAAAACTTTTTAACGGACTTCTGCACGGTTTCTTATACCATTCTGCTTAATCCAATACACTATTCATATACTCCCAGTGCCAGGCGGCCCGCGTAGAGAACGAGGTCCAAGAGTGGGCGATCCAGTACCGTCGCGCGGTGGAGGCTCACACGCGCGCGGTGTGCGCGGCCGCAGCCCGGGCGCGGGAGAGACACCAGCAGCGACTGGATCTCAAGACTCGCGCGCTGGATGATAGGACCAGGCAGGCGGTCGATGCTGTGAGGTTCGCGGAAGAGGTGAGATGACAGGAACCCTTTGATGTTGTCCCCGTGGAAATCTTTAAGAACTCTAGAGAAAAACACTCATATTTTCCAATAGTAGAGGAAGGTTCGGACTCCTACTGGCTAAAAACAGGATTAGTTGTTTGTTACATTCTGCTGAGGACCATGCGGAAAGGCATTGCAAATTAACGCGATGCCCGGTTCGCGAGTTTTCTTCCCAGATGCCAGAAAACAGTTTCAGCATTAGTTTTGTCAGTGCTTTGCTGGCTAAGAGGCGTGATTACAAAAAAGTAAACTCACTATTCAACAAGTCCACGTTCATAATATCCCCTTTTTATCACCACGGCACATCGGTTTACTACCTTCTACCAAAAAGAATATCAAAGTACCTACAGAAGCTCCATTTCCCTCCAGCTCCTATCAGAAGGCAAGGAGGACGAGGTCCTGACCCTCAGCGGGCCGGTCCTGCGTCGGCTGGAGCGGCTGACGGAGATAGAGTCTCTGTCGGAGGCCCCGCGGCTGGAGCTGCGGTTCGCCCCGCGCGCGCCGGCCACGCACGACCCCACCGTGTTCGGCAGGCTGCTCACACACGCGCCCGATCCCGATATGTGTGTGGTTAATACTGATGGTGGGTTTCTTGTGAACTTGTTGAATTGGAAGATGATTTTTTTTTTCGATTTTGGTAACCAATTTAAATGTTTCTTTGAGCTTTCTTGGATATAGTAGAAACTTTTCCTTCCAGCAATAATTAATTTCAAACAAACGAGGTAGTGTGATGATCTTGTCAGATATGCGGGGCGCACGTGGCCAGATATCGCGAAAGTCCGAAAGACACACAGGTTCGGAAGATAAAAGGGGAGGCCTTTAATCGGCAGTGGGATCTTATGCAGGCTTACCAATAAAAAACAAATTAGAGAAATTCATTAACATTTTCTATGCAGACCTGATCTAATCTGTTCCGTTTGACGAATTTGCAATAATCCAAAAATTCTGGTATTTCGTAATTTGGTTCGACACATTATCGGATGATTAGATTTTATTTATTTCTGTAGGTCTGCAAGACTTGAGAGTGGACTGTGAACATGAAGTTTCTATGGAGCTGCGAGACAGCAATGGGGAGCGCATCTGGTGTGGGGGAGAGCAGGTAAGTAAACATAAGTGTGCTAAGTAAATTATGGTGTCGTTGATGATCATCCCCAAAACTGGAGCATTTTAAAATAGATTCAGTTTGTAGATCTAGAAATTACACCGTAGCAATTTTGAATCGCTCCGTCCGAACTATGTTCTGTCTGAATATGGTAGGTTTCCCCGAACGTGCTCATTGAGTTGTAACCTTATAGCCACTTTTGCTTATTCTAGTGCTTTCTCCGTACGTAGACGTTGCTCGTTAACTTTTAGAACTCCTAACGAATGTCATAACTTTCTATTACTAAACTAACACATAAATGATGTACGTAGGTGGCGGGCTACTTCCGTCGCCGCGACTCGAGCGCTCGACCAGCGTCGGCGCGAGTGTCAGACGTGGGCGACGGCTCCTACACGCTGCGAGTCACGCCCACCTCGCCCGGGTCCTATCTACTAGCTGTTACCATCAACAATAAACCTATTAAGGTAAGCAAGAATTGAAGGATTTTAACTCTTGTTTGGATTGTCACAAGTTTTAACTAGTCTCAACCGTTTGTTAGCTTAAGTCAAATATTATAGGCTGAATTTCAAAACCACGTCTTGACATCTGATGGTGTGCTGACTTTTACATAGGTACTTTTGCAAATGTGATGACTTTCCAGCAGATTTGAGCTAGGCGAATGATTTAGGACTGAGCCACAAGTAGGGTAGAAGAGTAAGTAGTAGGTAGCTTACTATGTAACGAAACGTCGCAATTCAAAAGTGTTTGAGCTTGTTTGATTTCTCATCACGAGTACAATTATTGTACCTCACATAAAAGCTTCTCATTAAAGTATTAATTCCGTATCAGGGCAGTCCGTTCTCGTGCTGTGCGCGTGCGGGCGCGGCACACTGGGGCACGTTCCACTGCTGCGCGTTCTGCTCGTCCGGCGGCCGCCGCGACGCGCTCTGCGGCTGCGGGGCCCGCATGCCCGGCGGGTACAAAGGTAACATGACAAGCTGTTAGGTTCTCTGTGATTTGATTTGATGTACCTACAGTCACGTCATGTGAAGTGGTCACGTGAGGTGAGGTCACGTGTTGTGTGGTCACGAGAAGTGAGGACACGTGAGGTGAAGTGAGGTCACGTCACGTGTTGTGAGGTCACGTGAGGAGAGGTGAGGTCACGTGAGGTGAAGTGAGGTCACGTCACGTGTTGTGAGGTCACGTGAGGAGAGGTGAGGTCACGTGAGGTGAAGTGAGGTCACGTCACGTGTTGTGAGGTCACGTGAAAAGAGGTGAGGTCACGTGTTGTGAGATCACGTGAGGTGAGGTCACGTGTTGTGAGATCACGTGAGGTGAAATGAGGTCACGTGAGGTGAAGTGAAGTCACGTGAGGTGAGGTCACGTGTTGTGAAGTCACGTGAGGAGAGGCGAGGTCACGTGTTGTGAGGTGAGGAGAGGTGAGGTCACGTGTTGTGAGGTGAGGTGAGGTCACGTGTAGTGAGGTGAGGTCACGTGAGGTGAGGTCACGTGTTGTGTGGTCACGTGAGGTGAGGTCACGTAAGGTGAGGTCACGTGTTGATGTGATCACGTGTTGTGAGGTCGTATTGTGAAGTCACGTGTTGTGAGGTCACATGAGGTGAGGTCACGTGTTGTGAGGTCACGTGAAATGCGGTCACGTGTTGTGAGGTCACGTGAGGTCGCGTGAGGTGAGGTCACGTGAAATGCGGTCACGTGTTCATGATATCAAGTGTTGTGAGGTCACGTGAGGTGACGTGTTGTGAGGTCGTATTGTGAGGTCACGTGAGGTGAGGTGAAGTCACGGTGGTCATATGATTTCATGTCACATGACGTGGTGTAAAGTCAAATGATATTGTGAGTTTGCCCTTGGAGACCCATGTCTTTTTCTAACATAAGATGTGTGCTCAGGTTGCGGGCACGGGCACGCGGGCTGGCCGGGCGCGCGGCACTGGTCGTGCTGCGGCTCGGCGCGCCGCCACGCCGCGTGCGAGCGCCCGCGCCCCGCGCTCGCCACGCACGACCAGCACACACAACACGCGCTCTACCAGTTCTCGCTGTAGTCTAATATATTGTCTGGTCTATTTTATGCGTTTTTTTTTACCCTTGATCCTTTTCCTGTTTGAATGAGAAATCAATCCAAGCAACAGACGATATTTAAATTGCTGTAGACGATCATGATATTGAGGACTAAAAGAAATATTAACTATGACTGTATCAGACTGTTTTTAAAAGTTCCGCCTTTTGTAGGCACCTACTGGAATAAATAAGGCATATGCATACTAGTGAAAATATTAGACTAGGTGTTGCCAATGAAAAAAATAATTAATATACTGGCAACAAACGTATTATTTTGGGTTAACGAGAATCACGAATAAGTAAAAAGAAAATAATACAACCTAATAGAATTAAATTACATTTTATTTTAAAATACATAATTACAAACAAGAAAATTATTGCTTATCTCAATACACTTTTACAACAATTACATCGATAACACTCCATCAAAAAGGGACCTCCAAGGAAAAATATAAAAATACAAAGTACAGTCGCCTGCAAAAATATGTGAGCAATCTGAATTTAAAACACGCATTTTAAAACTGGTTTAAATTACTTGATGAATTTTATGTTTCCATATTTTTGTACACGACTGTATAAAACGTCTGTAGCCTACCGCACTATTTCATCAATAAAAATTGATCCCAGATAAAATGTACTAAATGTCAAGAATTGTTTTTGTTCTTTTCAATTAATAAAGTATTATAACAGAACTTGAAAACGAACAGAATCAAGTTTAGAAAAATCTACTTGTTAGTTTTGTATTACATAAACATGCTAAAAGTTGTTAAAATAAAAAAAAAATAAACCTCTGTTACAAAAATTTTAAGCATACCTTCGGTTTTCTTTCGAATTTTCGAATTTATGTAGTTTTTCGATGCACTTTGCAGTACCATAAAATATTCCATAGGTTGAAATAATATTTAACATAATGTGAAAACAAAATTAAATTAAATATCAAATTAGGACAACCATAAATAGGCACTTGAGCCTACTGCACAACCTAATAGTCAAAATATTTTTGGATACATATTTTTCCAGTAACATGGTATAAAAAATTTCAGAGGATCAGTAAGGTCAACAGATTCATTATAAATAGTACAATGCCGTCTTACAATACTGGCTAGCAATATAACACCTCTGAAATTCACTAGTGGATACATAAAATTGTAACTGTCTTCAAATTATCACAGATAAATATCACATCTGCAAAATATAGGCTTTAAAGAAGATCCCTCTAATACAATATCAAGTTAATTTATTCTTAAAACTATTCTCATATAGAGTATATTTAAACAGGATGATTTTGAATGTTCACACAATATTGAACCTTATTGCAAACACACACAGTTCCAAATAATTTGATTTGCATGCATGAGATGTATGTGTGAAGCATAGGGTTTAATATTGCTTGAACATTCTAAACAATACTAGCATGTCTTTTAAAAACGTAATAATTGTAACAAAACTGTTTTAAATGCAAATCCATTGACAATTCGTCTTTGTATAATATGGTTACTCTTTAGGGTAAGCAAAATTAATCGGTAGGGTAATCAGATCAAGTATTTTTTTAACTCTTCGTTTTAAATAGCCTATGGCTTACTAGACCTCATAATAACCTAGACACATAGTAGTTTGACTTAATTTTGAAATTGAGAAGAGATTTTATATTTTCTCTTGTCATCATCCATGATAGAGTACAAAAAGGGCAAATGTGGTCCCTTTTTTCCTAGGAAAATGCCTGTAATTCAAGACCTTTAAAATTGGGTAAAATTTAGTAGAAATTATTGCTTCCACTTAAGGCAATTAATTGCAGGTCGAATCCTTGAAAACAGTTTTTACTGTTTATTTAATACATTTTTCTAATGACATTTAAATTTCATTAGGCTAAAATATCGCTATCAAAGAATTATTAGGTAAGAAATAGGATATATATTTTTCGTCAAACAACCGCCCTGTGACAAGGCGTCATATTGTTATACTGCGCAACGAGCTGCGCGATTCAGGGCATTTTCTTTTGATTAGCTACCTTTCGACATGTCTTGCTTAAAGAGCATATATTTACCTCCAAGAGTTCAAACATGCAATGGTTCATAAAAAATCCTCAAACGAAATTCGATCTTATTGTATTAATTTGGTGGACTTTAAAATTATTTTTACCTATTTTATCGCGAAATTTTTTTACGTTCCCGACGTTTCGCTCTATAAAATCAATAAAAAATAATTTCAATGTGTATCCATTCGATTACCTCAAAAATTATAGATATGTTCCATGTTGTCTTATAGTCCGAGAGCTGGTACCGGTGTGTAGGACACGGGCGTAGGCGCACAAGCTTGGCGCACGCTCATCTCCCACGCGTCGAGCAGCTGGCCCACTGAACAGCTCTTTGGTAGCCTGCGGACAAAATCATTTGTTAGCCGATTTTCAACTATAGGAGAAAAGCAAACCGAGAGCCTTCTACGAAGTATTTAGTCCTGGTGGTAACACGTCATCATCATCCGCCGCCTTTGTTGTCCCACTGCTGGACATTGGTCTCGTTCCGGTAATGCGCTGTATGGCCCGCTCGAGCCTGGCGAGGAAGGAGTCCGGCGCGAGGTGCTTGTGTGTTACCTGGCACAGCGCGCGTCCATGGCCCGCTCGAGCCTGGCGAGGAAGGAGTCCGGCGCGAGGTGCTTGTGTGTTACCTGGCACAGCGCGCGTCCATGGCCCGCTCGAGCCTGGCGAGGAAGGAGTCCGGCGCGAGGTGCTTGTGTGTTACCTGGCACAGCGCGCGTCCATGGCCCGCTCGAGCCTGGCGAGGAAGGAGTCCGGCGCGAGGTGCTTGTGTGTTACCTGGCACAGCGCGCGTCCATGGCCCGCTCGAGCCTGGCGAGGAAGGAGTCCGGCGCGAGGTGCTTGTGTGTTACCTGGCACAGCGCGCGTCCATGGCCCGCTCGAGCCTGGCGAGGAAGGAGTCCGGCGCGAGGTGCTTGTGTGTTACCTGGCACAGCGCGCGTCCATGGCCCGCTCGAGCCTGGCGAGGAAGGAGTCCGGCGCGAGGTGCTTGTGTGTTACCTGGCACAGCGCGCGTCCATGGCCCGCTCGAGCCTGGCGAGGAAGGAGTCCGGCGCGAGGTGCTTGTGTGTTACCTGGCACAGCGCGCGTCCATGGCCCGCTCGAGCCTGGCGAGGAAGGAGTCCGGCGCGAGGTGCTTGTGTGTTACCTGGCACAGCGCGCGTCCATGGCCCGCTCGAGCCTGGCGAGGAAGGAGTCCGGCGCGAGGTGCTTGTGTGTTACCTGGCACAGCGCGCGTCCATGGCCCGCTCGAGCCTGGCGAGGAAGGAGTCCGGCGCGAGGTGCTTGTGTGTTACCTGGCACAGCGCGCGTCCATGGCCCGCTCGAGCCTGGCGAGGAAGGAGTCCGGCGCGAGGTGCTTGTGTGTTACCTGGCACAGCGCGCGTCCATGGCCCGCTCGAGCCTGGCGAGGAAGGAGTCCGGCGCGAGGTGCTTGTGTGTTACCTGGCACAGCGCGCGTCCATGGCCCGCTCGAGCCTGGCGAGGAAGGAGTCCGGCGCGAGGTGCTTGTGCGCGCGCGGCTTGAGGCGCACGGGCGGGCGGCGCGGGTAGTCGCGCGGGACGGCCACGTGCACGCCCGCCACGCACGGCAGCCGCGGCTCGTCCAGCGCCGCCACCAGCGCGATGGCGCCGCCGCCGCCGCCGCCGCTCCACGACATCGGCTCCAGCGACACCTACGCCGCGATAAAATAGTTCATGTAATGATGTGTCCAGATCTGGCAATTTGCGCAGTTCGCGTGCTGCTCGCAAGCTGCACATTCGGTGCGCGTTCGCCAAATCTGAACGCAACCTTACACGACACGACCATATCGATCAACCCTTGCGATAGTTCTCCGTCTTTCCAAGATTCTCCATTACGCGTATTTCTAACTTTCGGATAGCGTGCCATGCCCAATTTTCTGAGAACGGTGACCACAAAACGCCTTTTCACAATGGTATGACCAATGTATTGGATCAATGCATCTTTCGTAACGCAATAGTGACACTGCTGAACGCCACATCTTAAATTGTTTTTTATCAGGAACTAATGAAGTCACACCCTTCAATTTCCCGCGATTACATTTTCGAGGAATGGTGACACAGAAAATTCTCATTTAGATGATGATGAAATCTCATGATTTTGGGCAACACTCAAGATTTATTTCCCATCTTCCCCGATACTACTCATCACAATGAGGAAGATGTAAATAAAAAAAAAACGCATTTTTATTGGCTTATCAAAAAATTTACGTGAATAAAAAAATAACTGCGAAAAAATTATGTCGATATCTCCAGTAGTTAATTTTTTATAAATTTTTCAATTTCGTATCCCCCGATAACTTTTTGAGCCGGCCGAGAACCTGTCGTGACGTCACGCCGCAGTACCGCAGGCGACGGGCGCTCGGGCCGGCCGGTGGTTATTTTAAAATTATGATACCTCCTAAGATGTTGATGGAAATCAAGTAATGTCAAAGACAATTTTGTTCACAATTAAATACTTGTGATTAATATCACATTTATTTAGATAAGGATTAGTATAATTTTGACAAAACGCCTTCGCAAATAATTCATAATTTAAAACAAAGTTGATTTCCATAAAAATAGGGTTATAGTATTAAATCTTGAAAGATAGCCATATGTTGTCGCTGACTTTTTTTTAGAACTTTTAAAGAGGAACAATTTCGTCATACATGAATTTTGCCTAACTTCAACCGTTTACGCTGCGCACGCAACGGAAGTTCACAAATAGGGATATTTTTCCGTTTTTGTTACATTTTCCATTGATGCTTCGCCCTATTGGGTGCAGCGTAGTGTTATAAAGTCTGAATCAGTAGTTCCTAAGATTAGCAAGTTCAAGCAAACAAACATACTCTTTAGCTTTATAATATCAGTATAGATAGGTAGATTTCTATGTTGAACATTTTACTCATGTTCGAGAACATGAAAAGCAGCGGAATGCTAAATATTCAGTAGTATATGTGCCCCAATGTTTCACAAAATCCCCTTTTAAAATAAATAAAATTTAAACTTCCTATTGCATTATCTATCTGTGACTGAAAGTTCTGTCAAAATCGGTCCAGCCGTTTCAGAGATTTCGTTTCAGAGCCAAACAAAAAAATTAAAACATGTTTTTTTACGTAAGTATGTACCGTATTTGTAGTTAGTGTAATGCTGTTAACCTAAAGTGTGTTTGTAATTTCATATTAAGATATCTATGATAATATAAGAAAGAGGCAAGATTTGATTGATTGTTTCTTTGGTTGCATTTTGAATAGGCTACGAAATTATTATACCTATTTAAAAAAATCTTTCATTGTTGATTAGCTACACTATCGTTGCGTGAAGTAGCCTATATTATATTAAAATAATAATAGGGATCCTTACTAAAACTCCAATAATGCAACAAGTGTTCTTTCATTAAAAAAAAAATACAATGACGTCGCTGGAAATGGCGACCTTGTGTTTGACCTTGGTAGTAATCCTCATCAAAATAATTTGCTTTATATTTAAGACTGCTTTAATACCATTATATCATCATCCATCATCATATCAGCCCGGAATCACCTACTGCTGGGTATAGGCCTCCCCTTTTTTACACGACTGCCCAAAAAGGAGTGTTATGTTTTCAGGGTTCATGTATGTAGGTATGTATGTATGTATGTATGTTTGTGAGTTTCTTTATTCCACCATAACTTCTAAAAGGCTTGTGGAAAAAAGACTTCTAAAAGGCTTGGCCGATTTCAATGTTTGTGGTATCATTAGAAGCTTTGAGTTATCCCGAGTGACATAGGCTATGTGGACATTAAAAAATGGTCAAGTGTGAGTCGAAATCGCCTGCAAAGGGTTCCGAACGAAATTTTTTTTTGTGTTGTGTCATGCTTTTATGTTGTTCACAAAAAAGGTATTAAATAAAAATAATTATTATTAAAAATTAAAAAACACGCCTGCCATGTAAAAAAAAATAAAAACAAGTCAAATATTTGCAGTCGGGGGACCTGTAATGAATTGTTCCAAGTAACCGACCCCGACTGCAAATATTTGACTTGTTTTTATTTTTTTTTACATGGCAAAAAATTTAAAAATTAGAAAAACAATGGTGAAAAATTTTTAGCGATATCTCAAAAACTCTATTTTTTACGAATTTTTAAAGTCGGGCATTCTTAAATTTAGTTTTGGTTCGCCCGATCAACGCGTGACGTCACAACGCCCGTCCTCCGCTCCCGTACATACGATCTCGTGCAGTATTTTTATGTTACTCGCATATTTTTGTAGATTTTGCTAAATATGGAAAAAAGAGTAGCGTAAAGTTACTGAATAGGTTTCTTTGTACTAATACAACAGTTAGCACGCCAAAAAATATATCTTTACAAGCTTTTATTTAACATTCAATGTATACGTTTGTACCTACAGCTACGAGTGGAATCTTGCAACTTAATTTTGAAACAGATATCTTTAACTGATTGAGCTGAAATTTTGTATATCTGTTAAGTTTGGATGACAATATAATTTTATAGTACTTTCGAGCTGATCTGATGATGGCGCCAGAAGGTGGCCCGAGGAACTCTCTAACTAAATGACGTAATCGCATCGCGTTTGGGCTTGTTTGATAAGTCTACACTATTGCTGTGAGCTTAGTTAAATTTGAAGCTTGTGTTTAAAATTAATTTATATTAGAAACTGAAAACTGATTTGTGCCCGAAATGACAAAAAAAAGTATGCGCTCGTGTATTATATTGTCGTAAATTAATGAAAAGGAAGAACAAGTCGTCATTCTTGAAAAGATCGTTTCAATGTGAAAAATAATGCTAAAACTTTATTTCTATCCATAGCGGCCCGTCCCGGCTTCGCACGAGTATTTAACAAACATTTTAAAATATATTAATTTTAATAAACACTCACACAAACACGTTTTTGAATGGGGTACAAAAAAAGAGTAGGTACATTAAATTTCATTATAAAGAAAATTGGATTGTTATTTCTTTTTTTATTATTGTTTATGAATCTTTCTATTACATTTTATATTTTATTTTAGTTTACTCCCCTCCCGTACTCCAGTGACGTCTACATCGCATAGTTAGCCGAGCGGAGAGAGCGGCCACCATTAACCAAGCGACTTTTTTCTAATATTTACACTTTTGAACTCGTGTTATCTTTCGAATGTAATGTCCAAATTGAAAAATTCAAGTTATATAATGGTATTATATAACTTGAATTAATATAATGTATTGATATAATAATAATATATAATATAATGTATTATATTACGAGCAGGACAGATAACAATAGCAGAATAAAAATAATTATTATTAAAAATTAAAAAACACGCCTGCCATGTAAAAAAAAAAAAAAACAAGTCAAATATTTGCAGTCGGGGTCGGTTACTTGGAACAATTCATTACAGGTCCCCCGACTGCAAATATTTGACTTGTTTTTATTTTTTTTTACATGGCAGGCGTGTTTTTTAATTTTTAATAATAATTATTTTTATTCTGCTATTGTTATCTGTCCTGCTCGTAATATAATACATTATATTATATATTATTATTATATCAATACATTATATTAATTCAAGTTATATAATACCATTATATAACTTGAATTTTTCAATTTGGACATTACATTCGAAAGATAACACGAGTTCAAAAGTGTAAATATTAGAAAAAAGTCGCTTGGTTAATGGTGGCCGCTCTCTCCGCTCGGCTAACTATGCGATGTAGACGTCACTGGAGTACGGGAGGGGAGTAAACTAAAATAAAATATAAAATGTAATAGAAAGATTCATAAACAATAATAAAAAAAGAAATAACAATCCAATTTTCTTTATAATGAAATTTAATGTACCTACTCTTTTTTTGTACCCCATTCAAAAACGTGTTTGTGTGAGTGTTTATTAAAATTAATATATTTTAAAATGTTTGTTAAATACTCGTGCGAAGCCGGGACGGGCCGCTATGGATAGAAATAAAGTTTTAGCATTATTTTTCACATTGAAACGATCTTTTCAAGAATGACGACTTGTTCTTCCTTTTCATTAATTTACGACAATATAATACACGAGCGCATACTTTTTTTTGTCATTTCGGGCACAAATCAGTTTTCAGTTTCTAATATAAATTAATTTTAAACACAAGCTTCAAATTTAACTAAGCTCACAGCAATAGTGTAGACTTATCAAACAAGCCCAAACGCGATGCGATTACGTCATTTAGTTAGAGAGTTCCTCGGGCCACCTTCTGGCGCCATCATCAGATCAGCTCGAAAGTACTATAAAATTATATTGTCATCCAAACTTAACAGATATACAAAATTTCAGCTCAATCAGTTAAAGATATCTGTTTCAAAATTAAGTTGCAAGATTCCACTCGTAGCTGTAGGTACAAACGTATACATTGAATGTTAAATAAAAGCTTGTAAAGATATATTTTTTGGCGTGCTAACTGTTGTATTAGTACAAAGAAACCTATTCAGTAACTTTACGCTACTCTTTTTTCCATATTTAGCAAAATCTACAAAAATATGCGAGTAACATAAAAATACTGCACGAGATCGTATGTACGGGAGCGGAGGACGGGCGTTGTGACGTCACGCGTTGATCGGGCGAACCAAAACTAAATTTAAGAATGCCCGACTTTAAAAATTCGTAAAAAATAGAGTTTTTGAGATATCGCTAAAAATTTTTCACCATTGTTTTTCTAATTTTTAGTTTGATTTTTCTAGATGATAAAAAAAACATGCTCATCTTCCTCATTGCGATCTTTTCGTTCTATTCCCATTTTCCCCATTCGCTATCAGACCAGAATTGGATCATTTTTAGGGTTCCGTACCCAAAGGGTAAAACGGGACCCTATTACTAAGACTCCGCTGTCTGTCTGTCTCCAGGCTGTATCTCATAAACCGTGATAGCTAGAAAGCTGTAATTTTCACAAATGATGTATTTCCGTTGCTGCTATAACAATAAATACTAAATACCACATAAAATGAATATTTAAGGGGGGCTCTCAAACGACGGTGGTACGGAACCCTTCGTGCGCGAGTCCGACTCGCACTTGGCCAGTTTTTATGTTTTGGAACCTGTATATGTAATATGTAGACCTATAGTAAATAACATTCTTGAGACAAGTTACAAAAGTCAACAAACCTTAAACCTTGAATCCAGTCGAGCTATCTCACCCTGGAGAACATCTGGTATCTCCATTGGTGGCTCTTCTAGCTTCGGAATCTTTTGAGGCGTCGGGAGATTCCTAAGAGTAAAGAAACAAATATTTACGACTAAAACAGTTACTGGTCGACTATCTTTCAACACCAACACGTTAAATTGAGTTTCTTTAGCAGCAATTTGGACAATACAATATCTGAAAAATAATGAGGCGGAACACACAGAGAAACACTATTCCTTGCGTATATTCAATGACGTGTATACGAAACATGGTTAAATAAAACAAGACAAAATTTTAAATATGGAAAAAGATCGATATGGAACTTGAACTTTAAGCGCGGTTTCCGTCTAACAACATTTATAAAAATGTGTTTTTGAGTTTGTATACAACTTACTTGATTTCCGGACCATTGAGAGCGTCGAGTGCTGATCCAAATGTGCGCTTGAGTGTGTGGTTAGCGAGTGGTGACTGTAAACAGTTGTTCACCACTTCTAGCAGAGGATTGAAGATTTGTTCCTAGATAAATATGATGCAATTATTATTTTGGAAATACTGGAAGACTTTTGCCCAGTAATATAAGATTGTTGCCTTAATATAAAGATTCTCCTTTTTTCACTTCTCTTCCGTTCCCTCTTTTCCCTGGTCGAAATTTTCTACCAGCTAGGTTCACTTCTTAATTTTGTTTTTGTAACTATTACTCTAAAACCTATTTTGAGAAGCCAAATTAAATCATGTTTTTATGAGAGGATTGCGATAAAAAAATAGCGGTAGACTTTCTACTCTAGTATGTGATATCTGTCAATTTCCACCAACCAGGAAACAATAGCTTGTTTTGTCTCTCATTCCTGGAAATTGACTATTATGTACTAATTTCAACGTATACAAGTTTTTAAACTTTTTGTTGCACAAAATGACCTGTTTAATCCTCAAAATCATACCTGAACAACACACTTCTTCTTTTCGAAAGACGGTAAAAAAAGTTTTATCGTATATCATTGAAAGCTCACCTTCCCAGCGCTGGGTACGACCACACCCTCGCTCCTCTTAAAGTCAAGCTTCTCCAACACCACCTCACACTTGATGAGCGTCTCTAGCGGCATCCTCTTGTTAGGGTTGGAGAGGATGTCCAGTAGGTTCTTCATCTTTGTCAGTTTCTCCACGTCTGATTATTTTAAAAGAATTTTATAGAGAAATAAGTTTGCTACATTGACATGTTCAAACAAGTTGTTGTGCATGTCAAAAAGTTAGAAATAACATTGAATTATTTAAATCAAGTTTATTGAAAAAAGAATACTAATATGAAACGAAATAAATAGTTGACCCCCTTCAATGGTGCATATTGAAACGCGACTCTAAGGACCAGACACAGTAAGGACCTAAACACATGTTCAACACTCACTTTCTCCCTCGCTGACCATCCGATGCACCATGCGTCGCAGCGGCTCGATGTACTTGGAGAGCTGACGGACCTTCTCGCGGTAGGCCGCCTCCTCCCCGCCCGGGGACGCCACCCCCGCACCCACGGGCGTGTTGAGCGAGGACGAGGGCGAGGCCACCATGCCCATGCCTACGCCCCTGATGGTAAATAGAAATGTCGGTTTAGGGTCGGATCATATCGGACGAAACGTTGTCGCCAAATAAGTGACGCATTTTCCGTCAGATATGAACAAATCCTTATATAACCACGAAAGACCAAAGTGTAAGAATAAAATGTTATTTTAAGAAGGGTTTAAATATATTTACCAACTATGAACTATTGCATTCGAATACATTATATCAATTGCGCATTATCATGTGGTCTGATCAATTTATAAATTTGCATAGTGTTCCATGAATTTTGTACGCATTGATTTGATTTTTTGATTGATCCGTACACTCCTTATACTATTAAGAAACGAAGTTACTATAAAATATGTACAATTTATTTAGAGCTAAAAAAAAACATTGTGCTATTATTTTTGGTAAACAAACTAATCTAAAGACACATTTCATTTCACTACACCTGTCAAATAGACAATTTTAGCAAACAGAATTACGGTAAATGTTGGTCCTTTGATCCACAATTCCTAGCATTAAGACACATACCTCTGCGGCTGCTGCACATGATGAGCTAGATGCGCAGGATTCGAGGGCGAAGGACTGCCGACACTGCCGCACGCGCCGAGCCCGCCGAGTGACGACATCGGTGACGTCATGGTCGCGCCCATCACACCTGGTGTAAGGAAAAGCTGGCTTAGAATGATAGAGCAATGTAACGATCACACCTAGCATACAGAAATTATAATTTTAGATGATAATTTTTTACCGAAAGATTATACTCATATTCGAAAAATTTGAGAAAGTATACTTTTTTTTGTTTGCTATTGACTAGTTACATTTTACGATTAGCTACTAGTCTTAGTCTAGATTGCATAAAACCTTTTTTTATTTTATATCATTTTGGGTGTTTCACTGCTGGACAACAGGCGATTTGCTAGAGGTTCTTTAGTAAATAAAAACTTCATATTCTTAAATTTATTTGTTTCATGTGTTCTAGTTTTATATAGAAGAGTAAAGAGTGATTACTGAGGAGAAGGGCTGATAATGTGTAAAGTTAAACAGGCCCTGTTTAGTTCAGGTGTTTCAGTGCATGTTTTTTGGATTCCAATTTTAATATTTAACAATATTATATTAAACAAGTCTTTTAGAATTCTTCATATAGCATGCAAAATCTTTGAAGGTTTCGTATAGTTCTGAATTATCATTTTCACTGTAAGAAAAGGCCTTTGCACTGACAAGGTTTTAATTACTTGTATGTTTATAATAACGGTACAGGTGTGTGCTTTTCCTATTGGCTTAGCATTAAAAAGGAAAATAAAAAAGGAAGAAAAATAAAAGTTTTAATATCATTTACAAAAGCGTAAAACATTTGGCCTAACCTAATATAATGGAATGATATTGATTTATTATTACATCTTATAGCTAAAAGTAATATAAAATAAAAACCTCGAAAGAATAGGCTGAGACCATTTACCCTAGTTGACTAATAAAAAATAAGTCAAAACTTTCTTTAACTTGACTCTTGTAATATTTTTGTAATTCTAGACTAGACTGTTAAGTCAACTTTATCTAAAATCTATTAAAATAAATATCATATAAAACCTACTCATATCACACGAATTTTTAATTCGTTGTAATCACAGTCAAAATTTGAGACCGATGTCATCGAAAGTTAGAGAAAATATACTTTTTTTTAAACTTGTATACATTTTTAAACAATTATTCTTACTATTTTAACACATAATCAGATAAATACGAGAGCAAAACATGTAACAATTTAAAACGTTTTAAAATCACCAATAAGAGAGACAAAGTTATACAGACATATAGCACCATCTCTGTCACTAACGATCATACTAAAATCTCACCTACCAGGACCTTCCCTCCTCCACGTCTTTAAATAAAAAAAAAAACAAATATTTCAATATTACTCAGATCTTCTATTAAAATGCCCAAAAACGAACTAACTTAATCAAAAATAGAAGTCTTCAATATCAATTAAACAGTACAACAGTTACATAAAAATGTATGTTCACACAAAATGTATGCCTCCTAAAAATGTACGTTTACACAAAATGTACGATTCCTAAAAAAACATGTTTACACAAAATGTACGCGTACTTAAATTGTACGTTTACACTAAAAGTCCAGTTTGACCGGCGTGTACAACTTGACCATAAACTCGACCTGTTTCCACATAGCCGTGAGTTTTTCATCGGGAACGCCATGGATAAGCCTTTTAAATTTAACTGACAACGCATTGCGGTGGCGGTCGGTTAGGTCTGAAAACATTAATTGGAAATCAATAATACTATGATGGTGTTGAAGTTAGATGTTCTTTTTTTGGCGTAAATATGTTGGTTACTCTATTGATGAAGCTATGGAAAAGATGCTATGATAAATTTTCAGATGAAGCGGTATTATGAACTTACATAATTAATTGAAACTAACGAAGGTTTTTTTTAGAACGGGTTTTGCCGAGAATTGGGCTATTATTTGAACTAAGTATAGGATGGTACAAAGAACTGTTTATTTGGACTAGTAAATGTATCTGTACTAAACCGAATTAATTGTAATTATTTTTATCTCCCGGCTAAAAATATTTCGAAATATGTGTATTATTTTATTGTTTTATATTTAAATGTTAACTTTATTGAATCAGAATCTAATTGTTTTGGGCGAGATCTGACTTTGAGGATATATATTCATGCATACAAAGTAGCGACGCTTATTTAAACAAAAGCCTCTTCGATCCGTGTAATTATTAAGCCACTGACATCCGGCCGAGGTCATTGACTCGTTGCAACATAATTGTAAGATTTGTGCAAATATATGAGTCACAAAGTCGTATAGATACATGTATAATACTGAATGTAAGATTTTATGAAGATATTTGGTTGGAAGTATCTAAGCATGTTATAACTTTATGTTCTTTTTTTTTTGTAGTTTATGGCATTTCTTTGTGCTGTTATTTGGTGTAATGGACTCATTAGAATCTGTATCGCTTTAAGTAGATCTGAGTTCCAGCAGAAGGTTGAAAACGTATGTACAATATTAGTTAGTACGATCGAGTGATCAGTATTCTTTGATCTTGATACTGCCTTTATGTAAAGCTGATGCTGCCTTTATGTAAAGCTGATGCATTTTTTTATTGTTAACGTGCATAACGTCCGCTCCATCCTCTTGTGATTATAACTTTAACCCTCCTAAATCTACAACAATCTGAGTCTTACCCCGATTGCTGCATGGCTGTTTAATTACGTTGTTGACTTAATAAATATTATTACCTATTAATCACGGCACATGACTAGAACAAATGGCAATATTTTATACCTTGCGATGGTTAGTAGCAGACATAGAATGACAAGTAGTGTAGTGTATCTGAGAGAGGGGGAGAGAAGCGCGATGACGAAGAATGGCGCCTACCACTTCCTGCTTGCTGTAATGTGTGTTCCTGTATGTGTGTGCGTTTGTGAGTGAGGGTGTGTGGGCGTGTGTAAGCGTGTGTGTGTGTGCTACTGACCCATGGGGCTAGGTCCGGGCATGGCGGGCGAGGGCGCGGAGGGCGAGGGGCTCTGGCGCAGGAACTGCGCGGGCGGGGCGGCGCGGCCGAGCATGCCGCCCACCACCTCCTGCTTGCCCCCCACGCGGCCCTGCATGTGCAGCATGTTGAGGCCCACTATCTGGTTGTTGCCCATGCCGCCAACTACAACCATACACCATCATTGTTATGGAACTCCTCTGAGGAAAAGGCCTTGGACCAACATTGACGTAAAAATGACAAAAAGAAAGAAAATATCCCAACAAAATTTACATAAATGCTGTATCTACATCCTGGGCCCCCGCCTTTATAGACTATGAACTTGTGTTATACATTGCACAGTAAATTTTTTCATACCAACAAACATAAATAATTAAGGACCAAAAAGTCTTGGCCATAAATATGAATCATAGAAACTCACCCATTTGTCCTTGCATTTGTCCCTGCATGTTATTTGGAGCCATCTGTCCTCCCATCCCCACCTGATTGCACGGCATCTGCCCCATAGTGTTAGACCCACTCATGGGCACCTGCATTGTGTTGGGCATGGACATGTTGGGCATCATCTGGCCCTGCATGCCTCCCGCCAGCTGGCTCTGCAACTGACTTCCCATCTGGTTGGACATTCCTCCCATGCCTCCAACCATATTATTTCCCATCTGCCCCTGGTTTCCAACCATACCCAAAACGCCACCCAACTTATTTTGCAGCTGCATATTGATCTGAGGCCTCTGGTTGAGTGTTTGTAGTAAGTTTGTTGCTGTCTGAGCTTGTGGTCCTTGGGAGACTATTGGTCCTTGCTGGTTCATCTGGTTTTGCATTCCTTGCATGCCAGGATTGGGACCCATTACACCCTGTTGTTGCATCTGGCCTTGTGGGCCCATAGTCATCATCTGATTCCTTGAGCCCTGTGAAGCTAGGTTCTGGAGGGCATTGATGGGGTCTTGAGTGAGGCCTGATTGGTTGTTTGGTCCTTGTTGAGGTTGGCCCTGTGGAGCCTGGACTTGGGGACTAGGCCCAGGCTGGCCTTGATTGGAGCCTTGCATGTTTGGTGCGCCTTGGTTCTGTTTTGATTGTGCTGAAATATATATTTGTCTATAAATATTAATATAAGACTGGAAATAGATGGATGGATTGTGTGAAAGATGATATTAGAAAGAAAGGATTAAATGCTGAGATAATGAGTAGTAGAAATGAATGGAAGCTGAATATGCATTGTGCCAACCCCAAATAAATGGCAACAGGGCAGCAAAAGCAAAGCAGGGCAATAAAACATTTATGAAAAAGCCTTGGTTTTCCATCATTTGCTTAGAATTTTGAATTAACATAGATACTTACACATCTCTCTCACATGCAATATGAGTTTGGCGACCATATTCATGTATTCCTCACGTGTCTTGGCCTTCATGAAGACATGATTCTCCATCTCACTGCTGTTGCGAGCCACTTGCACTCCAGAGCGCTGGATCACCTCCTCACTAAAACAAAAGACATGACAAAAATAAAAGATGTTACCTTTTTTTACCTGGCAAAATAATGTTAATAAATAAATGCTAAAAAATTTTAACTTTACTTCAATTTAATTTTTAAATTTACTTTAATTTTTACTTTAATTTATCTTTATGATAAACATAATTTAAAGTGATGGGACAACATAAAATTAAATTTATTTTTTTGACCTAACAATACTTGTACTTTGTGTGAAGATTGAATCTTATGTGTCTAAATAAAGTTTTTTAAATCTATCTTAGAAAATAGATGTCCCATAAAATAAATTAATTGGAATTACTTGTATGATGAGTCCATTTAGTTCTTTGAGAGAGGTCTATGACATGGAGTGGAGTGATATAGGGCGACTTGATTGGTAAACCCCCGAGTTTTAAAGGAAAAATCTTTCAATAAATATTAAACAATATGTATAAAAATGTCTAGAGGGTTATCTGAAATGTTATCGCAAAAAGGAAAACCAATTGGAATTTCAGCTCACAGCATGGCTCATTGTAATCAATCCTGTGGTTTTTTCTTTTTGTTGTCTTTGTTCAAAGCAGATGATGAGTCTTACTCTTATTTATACAGTTATTATTGTAAACATTTGGGAATCTTTATTATTTAACAATTTTAATTTATGTATTTTTTTTGCCCTGCAATGGGACGATAATGGCAGAAAATTAATGAAATGAAATGATTATTTCTTTAATTAAATTAGCTGATAGTTTTTATAACTAAAATGCAGCAGATATGCATTACAAGTTAATTTATCCATCATCTTAGTCACTTGAAGTTAAGATTCTTCAGAAAATGTACTAGGTCTGTGTTATTGTATATCTTATAAATAAAACATTTATTAGTTTACATCGTTTCATTAACAGCTACTTATGTACTGAACCTTCTGTTATGATACCAGTCAAGGTCAGGTTTATCGACATCTACAAGTTTACAAAATGGAACAGTGCATGAGAAGTAATTACTCACATTTTCGACACAACACTCTGCCTAAAGGCTTGAGTTCTCCAATTATCCTCTGAAGCCATTGTGTTGAATTGTTTTAGATTATCCATAAATCGTAAAAATCACTATTAAAGTTTCCGCATCTACAGACACATAATTATTTTGTTTCAATTTACTGTGATTCATTAGTACAAAACGCTCGATAACGAAGCGCTACTATGGTTTTGTTTTTTTTTAGGCTGATGGTCGATAGATTATAAATTCTGAATGTCGTTTCCTTTCACGATATCTGAATTAAGACAGATTTACACTTGAAATACAACTTGAATGAATGATAAGTAATCGAGTAATCGAAAAACAACACGTTTATTATGTTTACAAATACTGGCAACATTCAACATGAATATTCCATGTCTTAAAATTACATATTTTAAGCATGCTTTGAAATGTTCTATTCCCATAGAATACATTTTTGTCAAATATCAATCACGTTAATGTAAAGTAAAACATTGTTGTCACATCTGCCAACTTTTTGGCAGATCTACCATTTTGAACAGTCGTCATTCTACACCCTACGGCCTCAAATCTACCAACTTTTTAAATATTACATTATTACTAGCTGTACCCGGCATGCGTTGCAATGCAATTTTTTCTACCTAGCACCTGCCTACTACCTACCTACTACCACTTAGGGGTATGAAAAATAGATAGTAGCCGATTCTCAGACCTACTGAATATGCATATAAAATTTCATAAAGATCGGTCAAGCCGTTTCGGAGGAGTATGGTAACTAACATTGTGACACGAGAATTTCATGTATAAGATGTAAAAATTATAAACTCCCTAAGATGACCCACTGACCCTCACTAGAAGGCCCCCAAACAGCCGCCAACACAGACAGCAGGGATTAACAAAAATGCGAGCAGCTAGGGGTGTCGAAGGATTCGGCCCCGTATTTTACCATCGCAGCGGACCCGGAAGAGGTTTCCTCGCTTCTTCTTCTTCTCGAGTCGACAGTAATCTTGTATATTAAAGTTTAAATACGCTTCGCCCAGTAGTTTGCCACACTAACTGCAGCGTCATTGGCGAGGTTTAAGTCCTCCAAAGTGCAGGTGTCCGGACACTTTGGGCACTCTAGCAGGTGTGGCATTGTCTGGTCGGAAACGCCGCACTCACTCCGGATATCGGAATGGTCTATGATCCCCCATTTTGCCAGATTTTCCTCGCTGTTACGCCATTAGACACTAATTGCATGACTTCCATCCCCAAGTGTATAACTCTAGCGAACCCTTTATAGCCAGATAGTTAAGGCACGAAAAAGCTGGGAGTCCTCCTAAAGAGTGGCCCTTTGAGGCATCTCAGGTCCGTTGTGTGATGCGTCGCTACTCACAAACAGTTCCCTGCACATGTATGCTCCTAAATAGATACAGTTTATATTTATATCTCAAAGTTAGGAAACACAAGTTAATTTGCCATCAGGTATCTATTCTCGTGATGAGGTAACACCTAGGGGGTTTATTGTTATTAAGAACTCGGGAATTTCTTAAGTGAAAACTCTACTGGCTTGTATGACAGTTTTATGATGTTTTTCTCCCGGGAAAAACGAGTTTAAGTGACATTGTGGATGTGTCATGGACATGTCATGTTCATTTCAATTAATTTGTATTAAACCAAACTTGAAATTAATGTGGTAGATCTACCTTGTTCATTAAATATTTACCACTTTTTGACGTGCCATCTTGACATCTAGCGATTTCACAAAATCTGGTGTGACAACACTGATTTATTTATTCGTATCCAATCCTTCAAAATTTAAAATACTTCAAATCATTTGATTATTGATTTCTGTCGGCATTGTAATTCAGTGCCGCGCTTTTATAAGAAAACATTCTAGTCTTTTTTTCGCATAATGACTTCGTCTACCGTGTTGAGGGTAAAGCGGCGGCTCGAGGAAAACCCTCAGGATGCACTGGTACTCATGTGTAAACGAATTAAAACGGATAAGGAGGAAATATCACCCTCCCTGTTCGTTTTCCGTGGAACTGTTGATAGTCAGGTAAATCATTCTGGAAGATCCAGCCTAATGAAGCCTAGGTTTTTTTTAACTCCATGCTTATTTCACATAAATCCCAAGTCATAACAATGACATGTTGGTTCTAATTCGCGGTTACATAGAAGTTATAAACAGGTATAGTTGGTAAGAGTCCCGGCCATGTGCCTCCACCTTCTACAGATCAAGGGCAGTCCATGAGGATAGAAAATAACTAGAACTATTAAAAAGAAACGTATTATTATTATAGTCTTAGCCTAATCTTAGCAGCACTGTATATCTAAAAACGTATTTATGCTACTACTTACTTATATATCTATATTATATATTCTAGTCAAGTAATTGGCCTTAAAATGGGCTGTCGCCTTACCCTCTTTGTAAACCCAGCTGAGTTTGTATTATAAAAATTATTATTAATAAAAATTTTATACTCATACCAATATGAAAAGTACTAATTTTTCTTAATGTATTTCCAGGAAACCACACATGTGAAAAACATACTACCAAAGACAGACATAAAACAGCAAACAATTCCGAATGCGGAACAATACATCAAAAAGATGAGAAAGGAACGAAAAGAGGTTGCAACGGAGAATCGTTACAAACTCCTTACTTGCAGCCGAGGTTTGAAGGAAGATGGTAACGAAGACAGTGGAGATATCTATAATTTAATAGACTTTCAGAAAACTGCTGAAAAAGAAGGGGATGAGCAATATGCTTATGATTTGTACACTAGTTACAAAACAGAGTTTGACATCGCCATGATTGATAATTTTGTTGGGTAAGTTTGTTTGTAAGTTGTTTTGTAAGTTGTTATGATAGACGTAAAGATTTTTTTTAACGGAACTCCAAAATATTAAAGGGAAATAAAATAAGAGAATTTCTCTGAAATATGGGCTTTAAAAGAGAAACTTAGTCTTTAAAAATTGCTTCACTGTAAAGCAGTCTCCATAAATGTTTTTCATATTCTTGTTACACATGTTTACACCTTGAGTAGACTAACTAGATACTAATAAGTAAAAACTAATTTATGATGAGTGCAACTTGAACTAAATTTTTACATTATTATTCAAGTTATTAAACCTTCATAATATTAAATTGTAAACAAATCTTTTTTTTTTTTTTTCTTAACCTTTTTAGTGTCCCACTGCTAGGCAAAGGTCTCCCCCGACTGACTCCAGACATTCCTGTCTCGAGCCAAATGACACCAATCACTTAAGAAGCGATTGATGTCATCCCGATAAACAATTCTTACCTAGGTTTAAAGAATTTATTTATATCTCATAAGAACATACAAGGTTCAATTAAAATGAGATACAATGAACTAAAATTTACAAAAATATTTTGCCTCTGGGGCGCACATCTTACATTGACTTTACAAATTCTCTAAGTTCATTTTTGAATATATGGATTTTGTCGCACTCTTTAACTTCCTTTGGTAAGCTATTACAACTGTGCTCCCTCAAACAATATCGTCTTTCTTTTCGTAATTGGTACGCGGGGTAATTAATTTTGTCTTTGTTCCTTAAGTTTCGTGTAATGTTATTTTATGCAATTGTATATTCGTGTGTATTGAGTGTGTTATAATTAAACTCTCTAGACTATACACATAAACAAAATAGTATTATATTTATTTTATTTATTTATATGTTACAGTGTTGAAACGGAGATCCTATTAGATTCCTACCAGGATCCCTGTGAAGTATCTGACAATGAAGGGGACGTCGAGGATGACTCCAACGATGAGAACAACTGGAGGAACGATTACCCAGATTCAGAGGGCAGTAGTATTGAACTGGAGCACATGGTTATGGCCATGGCGAGTGCTAATATGGGTAAGAAACTTTAATTTATTATGCAATAATGCCTGCGAAGTGATTACTTGTAATTTAATATGTATAGTAGAAAGACACTCGAATGTGCGACAGCCCGTTAATAATCCAGCCTTTAAACGTGCCACTGCTGGGCACAGGCCTCTTCCCATATAGATAAGGCACGAGCATTGATCACCACGCTTGCTCTCTGCGGATTGGCGATTTCAGATCCCAAATTTTGGAATCTAGGTTTCCTCACGATGTTTTCCTTCACCGTTTGTCAGAAGTGTCTTAGAATAATTAAGAAAGTACATCCACATTGGTACTTGCCTGGGTTTGAACCTGCAACCTTGTGCATACAAATCCGTTCATTGAACCGCTAGGCCACCACGACATTTCGTTAGCATCAGCCATTTTACCAATTAAGCTACAGAGGTCCGAGATACTCATATCATTCTATCTACTAAACTTGTTATCCATTGTAAGGAAGATGTATTCATGTATGCAACATCTGGTCAATCTATACTCTTTACCCATACTATACAGATGCGAAAGTTACTATATTTTTGTCTGATGGCTGAATCTTAAGTAATATTATTGATATTGACGGGCCTGTTGGTCTAGTGGTTAGTGACCCTGATTGCTATACCGGAGGTCGTTCCCACCCAGGACAAATGTTTGTGTGATGAGCACGATCATTTGTTCTGGTTGTCTGGGTGTAATTTATCTATAATATGTATGTATTTAGAAATATATAAGTATGTTTATCAGTTGTCTGGTTACCATAACACAAGCTCTGCTTAGCTTGGGATCAGATAACCGTGTGTGAGTTGTTCCGGATTATTATTATTATTAATCTATATTCTTTACCCATACTATACAGATGCGAAAGTTACTGTATTTTTGTCTGATGGCTGAATCTTAAGTAATATTATTAATTATCGTCAGATAGCGAAATCCATTTTTTCTTGTATTATATTAATTTAACATCCTGGGGCCCGAGTCCGCTATTTTAAGTCAGTGAGTGGCGGGTTAATAAACATTCCAGTGTACTTGTTTTTGTGCCTAATTTTCGTATTCAGATAATTTTTTTTAATGAAAAATGTACCTACACCTACTTGCCACTGTTGTCATTGTAGGATTGCAAGGGACTGTTCTTATCTAAATTAGGCACAATAACAAGTACACTGGAACGTTTATTAACCCGCCACTCACTGACTTAAAATAGCGGATTCGGGCCCCAGTAGGTACTACTTTTGTTTGAAGAAAGCACATAAATAGTTTCTGAATACCTACTCATTTCTTAGAATCCGTATTTTCTAAAAGATTTTCCTTAACTCTTATTTTCCTCTACCGAATAATAAACGTGAAAGAGAATTACGTAACTGTTTTAATTACTTTTATAACGAACTTTCCTGTTACATATTCTTTTGTTTTGTGTGGCTTGAAAACAAACCGCGATTATTAAAGTTTGAACTTTAAATTGTTATGACTAAGTAGTTACATAACAATTTAGAGACATTCCTCGTAAATATTTTTACCTACATAATAGATATCAGACGCCATAATAAACGTAGCTTTCTCTTGTTACCTGTTTTTATAAACCTATGTTTAATCAGACATAGATTTTTCTAGTTAGAATCTTGTGTAAAATGACGACGAAAAAAATTACAGACTTACATTAAAAATCATAAAAAAAAATGGTTATAAAATAATATAAGTATACATTTACAGGTGAAATCCTATCAAGCGATGACGGCGAAGACGAAATCTACGATAACCCGGCAGACTTATACAAAGAGGACGTGAAAAACTATGGAGCGGCCTACGCTAAATACAAGGCCCGGGTGCTAGCAGAAAACCCGGATCAAAAGGAAGGGAAGCTGGTGCACTGCGCCACCAGTGGAGAAGCTAGTTATAAGGAAGACAGCGAGGGATTCTATTATGGAGAAGAAGAGGACACTGAACAATTCAGAGAACAATATAATGAAGATTCCGACGGCCCGGATTAAAAAAAAATGATAGTTTTGTTTTCTGTTGTGATTCATGTGCCAAAAAAGTCAATCGTACAATTGTACAACGTTTGTGCGGACCTAAGATAAGATTAATTTTGTATACTTTATACTCATGTATTGAACAAAATACAGGAAGTACCAAAACATATCTCAGTGAAAGATGAAATGTAATTGAATTATGATTTATAAAATTTTATATTAATATACTGTATTATAAGATCAAATAAGATACACGGTATAATCCTTTCAAAGTTGTTTTATTTCAATCAATGAATACCATATTGAACTTGTTTGCCTAACTTCTTAGCATGATACCTGTACAGTCACCAGCAAAAATTTGTATACACTCTTCAATTTATCATTGATATTTTCGTCATTTCTAGACTATTATTGTAAAACGTATTATAAAGGAATTATTGAATACTATTTTTATTTATGATTTTACACAAAAAAAACCCCCTGATTTCATGTTACAATTACGCTATGTGTTTACATGTTTTTGTTCGTGACTGTACACACTGTGCATCCGTGCCCACAGAGCAAAATAATGGCTGACCTGTTGGTCTAGTGGTTAGTTAACCTGAATGCTATTTTGAAGGTCTTGGGTTCGATTCCCACCCAGGATAAATCTCTGTGTGGTGAGCATGATCTTTGGTCTGTGTCTGGTTGTTATTTATCTATATTATGTATGTATTTAGAAATAAATAAGTATGTTTATCAGTTGTCTGGTTACTTAGAGCATTGGTTAGGACAGTATAAGCTCTGCTTAGTTTGGGATCAGATGACCATGTGTGAGTTGTCCCAGAATTATATTATGACAAAGAAATCTCCAATTTCTTATACAGGTTAGATTTTAATTCGGTAACTCTAGCGTCACTACACTTTATTTGCATACATCCATTACCTACGTAAACTTAATATATACGACATGCATATCATTAAAGAACCATGGTGTACTTTGTACCCACCCAGGAATCTGTACCAACAGATGGCCTTGTAAGTGTTGGCATGAAAACGCGATGTGCCGTGAGTTCGACCAAAGTCCAAAGTACAACTATCGTGCATACATTTACTAGAAAAAAACAATGATACACGACAGGAAATGTAAATTAGCGTAATTTGTCACTTGTCTACCTGTAATAATAATATTAACATACCTTACTCTTTTTTTATTAGATGATGCGTCGTTGGTCTAGTGGTTGGATGTGACTCCCAAGAATATTTCGGGTTCTAATCCCGGGTCTGGTCAAAGATGATATTGAGTTTTTTTTGTTAAGAGAATACCTACTCTGTGGAGCTTATATTTAATAAGTTTGGCGATATTAATATTAACAACTTTAGTCCCCGTGTATTGGTAAGCACGTAAGCCGTAAACGAATAAGCAGAAGAAGACAGGTCTGTGTATTATTAAGATATTTTTGGTAAGGAAAATAATCAATCACTTTGTAATATTAATAACATGTCAAACAAAAATGACAAAGGTATTTATTAAAAACACAAAATATGCATATTAAACGTATTTGATGTCAAATTAAGCAGACAATTCTCAGGTATCTTACCGAATTACCGAAAATACAAAATCTGATAAGATTGTATCTCCATAATTAACTAGGAATATTTTAATACAATGTTTCTATTAGTCCATTATAACTGTCATCAGTTTTTAAATTAAGAGTTTGGCAGTTGATAGAAAGCATAAATTCTTTAATTTATTTATAATTTGTCAATATTTTATTTTAGTGTCTTGTTATTTAATTTATTGCTTTCGCAACCTATGGAATTGTTGTTTGTTCAGGTTCAGTTATTATCTTAAAACATTCCAAAACAAAATTTTATAAAGATGGCAATTAACAAATCAATGTCTAAATAAGTTTCCACATATTGTTCCAAAGTTAGGTAAGTACCAACAACAATAATAATAATATGACACAATCACATGAACGTTAAGCATGAGAGATTGATCTTATTTTAATCTTGACTTCCGGGTCCATACTAGTCCATAGTCCACCTAAATGATTTATTATAATGTATGTATAATAATAATTATTTATTAAAGTAAATGAATATACAAAATGAGTATGTACAGAGTTCAGCATCGAAATGAATTTTTATACTTTGTACAGTTTGAACTACTAATAATTTTCAAAGATTACAAACTTCGCCGAAGCGAAGCATTCAAAAAATAGAGTTAGACTCATTTGAGTGTTCCCCTCCACGGAAATCTTTAGTAAAAGGCGAAAGATTTATGCGTTTTGAAGGGAAACCAGAGTGACGATAGCGAGCGAACCGAGCCGACCCAACCAAACCGCGGAAAATCTTAACACCGCCATTCAGGAATCGCCGCTCAATGCACAGTGACATCTGTTGAGCGATTTTGGAACTAAACTCGAGACTTGTCCATTTTCGAGCCACTGTTTGTTTTTACTTGGTTTTTACCACAGTAAAGGGTTTTTAGGGGCTCCTTATTGCATGCCTAGGTTTTGTAGTGAACTTAATACTTCTGTGTTGACGCTTCTCTGACCGTTTGACTCTGGAGCATGTGTTAGCCTCGCAATAACGTGGTCCGGTTCTGGATGCCCCTTTTCGTGGAGTACTGAAAAATGTATAATACATTAGTTTAAATGTATAAAATTAAAAATAAATTTATAAGTGAAAACCGCATCAAAATCATTTGCGTACTTAAGGAGTTAGTAAAACTAAAAGAAGGACAGATAGACGTGACTTTTAATTTTACTAATATAAATTTTAGAGATGTAAAATTTAAGTTACTCAAATATTTGCCGTGACCTTCCCACAACAGGATAAACGCCATACTTTCCTCCTTTCATTAAATATGACTATGATCAGGCGAGGTTTAAATCGAGGTTCGAGTTTTCCTCTTTAAATTTGAATTTACATACATGGTCATATAAGGTAACATACCTAACCGCTTCGGAAAACATATAAAAAGCTGTGAATGACAGTTTCTTACCAATCCTCCTTAAATGGAGTATTATTTTGGCGATCATGTTCATGTATTGTTCCCGCGACTTGACTTTCCTGAAGACAAATTTCTCCATTTCGGCGGCAGTGAGGTGGATAGGTACACCTGTCTGCTGGATAGACTCCTCACTAAAACAAAGGTAGAATATAACCTTTATAAAAATATATAGCAATGTGTCACGGTTCTTGGTAGACCTGGGTCTACCATAGCATTTGCAAAGGCGTCGAAACATCAGGGGCCTCATTCCGCTATTTAAGAGTTGCTTGAATTGACCAAGTGACTTGTTTCATTTGGTCAATTTTACGATAATTGGCATTCTGCTAACTGTCAAAACGACAAAATTGGTATATCTAAGTATACAATCATTCGCTTCGAGAGTTCAATGAGATGCACCGAACGCCGTCAATCGGTATTCCGCTATTTATACATTGTATTAAGCCCTAATAGAATCCGTTCAAAAATAGTTTAATTCTAATGCATTTTTAAGAAACATTTGCGTTTACCTCAGAAAACCAAAAAATTACTATAAGTAGTAAGTTTAATCTGTAAATCAAGTATCAGTACAAAGTTCTCTCCTTTCTAGATAATTTAGATAAAGAGAAGTATTATAATATTCGACGATAATAATAAATTGACCTATTAGACAAGGACCCAAATAGCGATAATAACTAATTGACCTATTGTACAAAGGATAAAGGTCTCCTGTCATTAAATGCTAAGGCAATAATCTTAAAGACCTGTCTAAAGATTAATTTGCATTTTTTTGGCGCCTGGTCAGTGTTCATCTGCAGGGGCCTGATTTCGCTATTTTCAAGTAAGTGGGTGGCAGGTTAATGAACGTTCCAGTGTACTTGTCATTGTGCCTAATTTTCGTATCCAGATAGGCTTATCTGAACTTACTACTATGAACAGTCAGTGGCAATCCTACAATGACAACAGTGGCAAGCAGCTGTACATTTGTCATTAAACTAAAATCATCTGAATACGAAAATTAGGTACACACTGGAACGTTCATTAACCTGCCACCCACTGACTGGGCCCCTGGTCAACTTTTCAGTCAAATCTAAGACAAAAGCAGTTAATTCAGCAGTAACGATACAATGTTTGATATTGTTTGTTATGTAACTGTTTATCGATAAATAATTTATCACATGAAATCAAAGTCGAAATTCCGATATCAGTTGGACAAGAATAGTTTAGCGATTATCTTGTGGTATAAGTATCTGAATGTCGACCGAACGGAATTAAGTTCAATGGTCAAAATAACAGTACCTAAAAATAGTTTATTCGTGTTGTCGATCAATCTACTTGTTTCCCGCTGTTTTGTCCGCTCGGTGCCTGTTTCCGTAAATTATCAGGGGCCCGAGTCCGCCAATTTAAGTCAGTGAGTG
This sequence comes from Autographa pulchrina, assembly GCA_905475315.1. Taxonomy (NCBI): domain Eukaryota; kingdom Metazoa; phylum Arthropoda; class Insecta; order Lepidoptera; family Noctuidae; genus Autographa; species Autographa pulchrina. The sequence goes on along the minus strand of FR997765.1, from coordinate 13,300,716 downwards.
GCGGGTTAATAGACGTTCCGTGTACTTGTTATTGTGCCTAATTTTCGTGTTCAGATAATTTTAGTTTAATGACAAATATGTACACCTATTTGCCACTGTTGTCATTGTAGGATTGCAAGGGACTGTTCTTATATGTATACGAAAATTAGGCACAATAACAAGTACACTGGAACGTTTATTAACTCGCCACTCACTGACTTAAAATAGCGGCATCGGGCCCCAGGACGTGCATGTTTTTTCTGATTCATTGCAGTTTTCTACGTCTTACTAGACCTGTTATAATTGGCAATTTCTCACGGTCACCTACGCTATACGAAATCATTAGATGATTCATGTTAACAGACAATCGACGTTTGATCTTCATTTCCTTACCTACCAAATATACATCAAAAAGTGTTTCTGGGTTTTTCCGTTTGGCATATCTAGTTAAAACGGAGACCTAAGTTATGCTGGGCGCACGTAGCCAGGGGCCCGAGTCTGCTATTTACACTCCGTGTCAGTGTGCTCATAGTTGGCTCGTCCGGCGGCGCTCAGGCCCTCTCGGGTGCACTCGGACCGGTTCGGGCGCGACTTGTGCGCGCTCGGGCGGCCCGAACGCGCCCGAACCGGGAACGGGAACGGGCCATGGCGGGTAAATAGCAGACTCGGGCCCCAGATATCGCAATTCGCAAAAGACAGACAGGTTTGGAAGACGGAAGGTGAGGCCTTTGCCTGTGGGATCCTATGTAGGCTAATAAATAAATAATAATAATACCTAAGTACGTAATTTTGTCTTCTTAGACGTTTTTATTTTACTTTCGGAACATCTCATTAGTTAAGTTGGTATCGTATGGCCGCACATCAAGAGGTCTCGAGTTCATAAAAGTTTAGTTTGACAAAATTAATTATAGAGCCAGAATTCCGCAGAATCAGCCATAATATGTGAAAGGAGAACATCATCTCCTACCTATAACACCAACTTTTTTCTAGAATCGAACTTTTACAAGATAGGGACTTAAAAAAATTGTCCCACAGAATTTGAACACATTGAATCTTATCATTTAGATACAGGCCTAGGTTAACAAGTAAAACATACGATAATCAAGTTTAAATATAAAATTTGCTTTAAAAATAACTACTTAAGTAGGTATATAACGAATGGTTCAAAATTACTTAGTCTTTGGAGTTTGGACGCTGAAGTACCAAGGTTATTAGATACGAGTTTTGGTAGAAACTGTATCAAAATCAGTCAAAATGTGTCGTTGTAAAAAACCTACATACATTTCATTATAACGTATCGACGATAGTAAGTAAATCTTTACACATTTTCACTGATGAAAATGAATAAGAACATAAGTCTTTAAAATTATTAACAGAACATGCACTGTTTGAATAATCGTTCTCACTTTTTACTTACTTGAAAAAATTGTCTTATTTTAAGTATGATAGTATAAAAAGAAAAGAAAGTGATAATTAAATGACTCACATTCGAGAAATCATAGCTTGTCTGTTAATCCGTGTTCTCCAAGCATGCTCTGACACTGAAGGCATTGTTTTAGTTTATTTAATAACTACCAAACAGGTGGTAACACGAACAAGCACAACACACGAATGAAGCCGTATCAATAAACTCCGACGTTATAAATAATAATAAACATGATCTATGAATGGACCGGACTACACGCGGTGCAGAATGTGCAAATAAATAGTTTTTATTTTCCTCAAGCCGCGCGTCCGCGACCTTTGATTCAAAACACTCCGTAATGACGTAATGAAGCGCGCCAATTTTTTGAGTGTCATTGCGCCATCTGTTATTGTGGCGTTGAACTTTTTAGTTCACTACGGTATTTTCTTATCTTGAAGAGAGTTTGAAGTCCGGCAATTAATTAATTTAATTATAAATACATATTTAATTATATAAATACATAATTTGTTGTCACTTTTTAGGACTTATTTTTTGTTTGAATGACTGTTTTAGGCTATCAAAATAACTGTAATTTTTTAACCGTCCCCTCTTCATAGTGGTATCGTTAGGGGATGAGACATGATTGCTTTTTTGCAGGCTGCAAATACGGTGTTCCAGGTTTAAGATAAATCGTGTTTTCACATTCCAAGGAAGAATTTAACACAACGCAGTACTTAGATACTTTACAGGTATAACCGGACTAGTTTTACTTTTCGCCTCTAGGGGCGCTTCAGTCGACTTAGTGTCGTTATTAATAGTATTAATATTATGTACACAAAGTCGGTTAACACGGTATCTGTATGTGCAATATCCGTGTTTCATTTTTTTTTCTTCTTTTTGGTACTCAAATGGGAATCGAACCCGCTAGCAAAGCCCTTGGCCGCGGCCAGAGTCTTTTCAATGTATATTTTTATCGGTTAGTTTGGGAATATAAAATAAAAAAGAATGAATAATATGTGATAAATAATTTATTGTCTGGCGGTATTTTTACAATATCATTGTATGCCTACATCAGTTACTTTCATTAATTGTTATTATCACTTTAAGTCAACTTCTTAATAATAATAATGTTGCATTTTAAATATTGGTAGGTACAGAACGATTGTCTTAAATTATTTTATGGCCTTTTGAAGATTTTTTCACTTTTATATTATTATTATATAGTTCACGTTGACAGTTTGTAACTTTAACTTTTCAAACCTCTAATTAATTTTTAAGCCGATTTGTTTTTTTTTTAAGTCTAAAAGGCGATTTTTGTATAAAGGATTTTTTTCAGATAACTTTTCTACTGTCCACAAATTAATTTAAGACAACCATTAAAACAAACGAAACAATGAATTTTAATTTTATTCGAGATGACGCCCCTATATTAAAAACTATGTTTTACTGAGAACACAGTTATGGCACATAACATCAGATGCTGTGTTTCGCTAGTTACTTGTTTTACATAAAATGTCATGATTTTTACGTTAATTCTACATTTTGTGGACAGTTAAGTAGAAAAGTGACTTTATCAAGTACTTTTTGACATTTAATAGTTAAAAAAAAATGATTTTAAAATCAAGTAAAAAATTATTGTTGTTATGTATAAGATCCTGCTTTACATTATTTTGAATTCACTTTTCTTGATGAGTACCCACACAAGTGTTTGCTTTCATGAAAATTCGAAGTCACTTTCCTAAACAACTGTCAACTTATACGTCATAAAAATGGAAGATCAACATAAATTCTGTTTTGTACCTATATTTATCGCAACACTGAATCGAGACTCATTCCTTTACAGACAGACAAAACATAAAGTTAGACAAATTACAATAATATAATTATACGTAGGGAACAAGTCTTGTAGTCACTTAATCTACAACTATATTTAATGAGATAACTATAAATGCAAATTACGATTATTCTAGCGATGCTTTGGCATTCACAAAACATGGTATTTTCAAAGACCAGAAAAAATATATAGATGGAGGAACAAATTCACATGGCAGTTAAAACGATTGTCTGAAATTATGTAGATCCATATTAATTTTCAGGCAATTGCGTTTTACCTTTTAAAATTATTTATAACTTTTTTTAAAGTAACATAATGTTTTTTTTTGAACTAGCTTTTGCCCGCGACTCTCCTATGCGGGTGTCTGCTATCACGCCAGAAAGTAGCCTATGTAATTTCAAGACAGACGACTGATATTAAAGTATGAATGTTTACAATATTCTTATTCCATTATTCGTAGCACTTCGTTCGTTACATAATGTTTGCGTACGCTTCTATATATTTTTTCTAGTCTTTGGAACTTTATATATTTTTAATAACACTTACGTCTTGATACTTTTTGTTTGGGGAACGATAAATACTGTGGTAAGCCAGTTATACACTGTTTGAAAAATGAAATACGTATTCTAAATTATAGTTTGCATTTAAATGTTTGAAATTATTAATAAATAAAATCTGTAATATTCAATTTGATGCTTACAATTACATACAATATTTTATGACTTGATACTTTTTGTAAGTACCTACCAAGTTTTTTTTTCAATGTAGTTAACGGAAAACATAGCTTTTTTACAGCTAATTCTTTTTTGTTTTGACTCAATCTAAAACTGGAAGACAAACTGACAAGAGGATAATGTAACGGGCAAATATTAAGTATTACAGTTTTTATTTATAAAGAAAATGGCTGTTATAATGACACTGGTAAATTAAACCTCATTATGAAATCAGCACCTGCATAGGAGTAGATAAATTCGCCTAATAATTAATTAATATTAAACAAAAATTAACAACAAAATCGAACAATCACTTAAAACGAATGGTAATAATATTTAGTAATATCTTTACATATATTTACAATTTTGGTAATATTTTTTAACCGTATACTAATACAAAGACGAAGTTTAACTTTTAACTAGGAAATTTACAATAACAGAGTAACAAAAATCTTAAAAGTATTGAGGGCTTGTATGTACATTAGCCATTATAAGACCTTCTTACTTTTAGTACTTAGAAAAGTGTCCCAAAAGTTATACGATGCACTTATTTAAGTACCACGAGCATTGAAGGGTTAAGAGAAAGTATACTTATTTTATGCTACGCCAATCGATAATTATCAACTTTTATTGAGTCCAATCTTCCACTTCATTACTACTTTTGCCGTAGCATAAGCTAATACACTTTTTATTATAATAATAATTTAACATTGAATCGAAAATGTCAAACATCGATTTGGCATTGATATGCAGTACAAGTGTAATTTTAATAATCATTAATTTATTGCACATTTAATTTATATTTTATTTCAAAACGCGAAGATACATTCTTATTCTAGAATAATTACAAGAAAGTCTGGTGAAGCAACGTAAGCAATGATTTTGGCGAGCAATATTTAAAGTACATTTTGATGTTCAAGACTTTAGATTTAATAAAATAATAACAATTAATTTCATCAAAAATGAATATTATTCATTGACAATTCAAATTGCATTTAATATAATACAACCACGAGTTGCTGCCACTAATAATATCTCAGGGAAACTTGTCTGTTTATTTATTTCATTAGTTCCCTTTTATAACAAGAGGTGGCGTTACTAGTCACCTTCTCGATGTGAAGTAAACAATTTTTGATGAAATTGTCGTGTATCACTTTGCCCGTAAACATGAATATTGGAGATTACAGCGTAGTTTCGCATATTAATTTATAGTACAGGTGTGTCTGTAACCCTGGCGGGTGTGGGCACATTGTTGTTGGCGGTGGCGTCCTGGTTGTTGGCGGTGCAGTAGAACTGCTTGTGCGCTTTGTAAGTGTTCACGTATTTAAAGGATATGTCGCAGGACTTGCAGTAGTTTGGAGTTTCTTCCAATTCTGTCTCCGGTTCCTTTTTGATGTCGACGGCGGGTACCGGGGAGATCTGTTCCTCCTCGGGCTCGTCGGTGGCGTGCACAAGGCGCGCGTGACGCACGACGTTGCCGCGGTAGGTGGAGGTGTAGGCGCAGCTGCCGCAGCGGTGCACGCGCTCGCCGCCCGCCGCGGGGCTTGGGGACGTCGCCTCTCGGCTGTCTTCTTCAAGGACGCATGCGATGTAGCTCTCCTCCTGTAATGGTGATAGTTCGTGATGAGTTTCATGTTTGTTGTGTCTTAGGGTTTAGGGATTTTTATTGGAATGGAAATTAATGATTGTCTTTTTATTTTATTTTTTGGAAAAAGTACTATACATTGTTATTTTTAAATTCCTCTACATTTTGAGAAAGAGTTGCAAAAAGATTAACATAAAATATTTGCTAACACCAACTTACCTGCAGATCAGCAGGCTTCTTGTTGTTGAAGTGCATGCGAATGTGAGTGCGCATGCCTCGCAGTGTGTTCCCCCGGTACCGACAGATGGTGCAGCGGAAGGCCTTGACGCCGGCGTGGGCCTCCATGTGGCGCTGCGCGGCGGCCGCGGTGGGCGACACCACCTCGCAGCACGGGCACTTCCAGCCGCCTTCCGAGCCTGACGTGGGCCGCGGCGCCTCGGGCACGCTGCGCGGCGACCGTGTCTCGCGCTTGGTGCAGTAGAACGACTGGTGCGTCGTCAGGTTGTCCAGCGAGCTGAAGTGGATCCCGCACGCCAGGCAGATGAGCTGGCGGTACTGCGGCGGCGGCCCGGCCTCCGGCGGAGCGGGACTCGCGCGCTCCTCCCCGCCGCCCGCCGAACAGTAATGCCGCTTGTGAATGCGGTAGTTCTCATACTTGCAAAACACTATGTTGCACTCCTTGCACTTCGACACTCCTTGCTTAACCAGCACTTGAGGAGATGCTGCGGTTACGGGTAATTCTGATGCGAGACGTATCGCTAGAGCAGGGGGAAGAATTGCTGGAGGAACGATAGGTGTGAACTTTTCTTCAGGTGGCGAGGGCACACTGGGAGGCTTAGGTGTGGGCCCCCTTGAATTCCGCCGTCGTCGCTTTGGCGAACTTTCTCCGCTTGGCGATGAGGACCTCCGAGAAGGAGACGGTGTACCTGGAGATCCTGGTAGAGAAGGCGCGCACACTATCTGCTCGGGTGTCGCTGAACGTATTCTATTCTCTTTTTCGTGTTCATCAGTTACTACAGACTCTGGGGACCGCCGTACACTAAGATCCAGAGGAGTGGCACCATCTCTGGATGGCTCTCGAGGTCGGTTTGCTGATTTTAAAACCTCAGATTCTTTTCCATCCGCGTTCATGTTAGATAAAGCCCGACTGATTGGCTGGAATGTTCCATTTGGTAACAAGAAACATGGCGTATCTGGGTCGGGTAGTGTTGCGCCTGGGAGAGTACTAGCGCTCCGTAATAGTGAGTAGGGTACAATTAAAATGGGATTAGTCGGTAACGCGAGCGCGTATTGGTTCTGTGCTGGTGGTGTAGCTCCCGGTGACGGTGGCGCGGACCCGGAGGTCGCGGAGCCGCCCCTGGCTGCAGCTAGCGCTTGTTTCACAACTTGTCTTGTACTGCAGTAATGCTGTTTATGCGCTCGGTATGTCTTGATAGAGCTAAATCGAATATCACAGTCTGCGCAGTAGCGGTCCTGTACCGGCGGACCCTCTGTGGCTTCACCGTTAGAGGTCGGTGTCGGCGCGGGAGTGCCGCTGCTTACTGGCGACGATGAATGCATCCGCATGTGCCTGTTCAAACTAACTTTCTTGTCGGCACTATATGAGCAGTAGGTGCAGGCATACTGCTTGCCGGCAGGACGCGGAGTCTTCGCATCACTGCTCGACTCATCAACAGAAGGATCAGCTGTTGCGTTTGCCCCTTCTGTCGGTTTAGGTAGTCTGTTTGAACAATAGTGTTCTTGATGAGCTTGCAACGTACTCAGAGAAGAGTAGCGAATGCCGCATGGCTTGCATACGTAACTCGGAGCAGTAGACGCAGGAAATAGTCCTGGGAAGGCTGCCGCCGTTAAAGCGAGGTAATCTCTCGCTTGTGGCGCTGGTGGCGGCGGAGGCGATGGTGAAGGAGGCTCGTGTTTGAGCGACGTCGCCTGCGGAGCGAGCGCTGGATCAGTGGCGAGGCTGGTGTTGAGGCGAAGGCGCGGCGGCGATGCGGCCGGCGAGCCCCCGGACGCGGGCGAGGCGCCCCCGCTGGACGCGGCGCGCTCGCCCCCTGAGCTTGGTGTGCGAGGTTCTCCCGGCATCGCCTCGCTCTCGTTTCCCCATTCCTCGTCCTCACCTGAAAACATAAATAATACAAGTCAGAAACTATTGACCGTGCACCTATAAATGTAAAATAGTTGAACAAAAAAAATATATACGCCATATCGGCTCCTATTAGTGTTGTTAATAGCTGTGCGATGGAGAGTTGGCAGCGACGTCCCGCGATAGTCGTCACTCGTCACGTTTCTTCCCGTATCTGTCGACGTCAGTCAGATGGAGCTTTCGCGAGTCGAGGCATACATTAGCGCTCCTAATTGAGACGTGGCCGCGCTATGTAAATGTCGCCGCGTGGGTGGGGCGCGAGCACCGGCCACTCGAGCCGGCCACTCGTCTTAACAAATGCGAGAAATGTGGACGAGATTAAGTTCGCGCACCCGGGACGGTTGATCCGTCATTACGGCCGATGCTCGTCCATCAATATCGTGAGCGGGCCCGCGGCAAACAGAACAAAAACTTAACGGGCCCCGTTGTAATTGGATCTGATTTCCAGAAAACGTTCGCTCACCTTCCTTTTTGAGCGACAACGATCTCTACCGAGCGAGGAATTAACCTATCTTTCGCACAGCGATCTCGACTCAAAACGCCAATTAATGAGAGGCTCAACTTCATTCTCCTGGCCCTGTGAAGATCATTATATGGGCACGACAGCGAGATGGACGCGACGATTGGTGCGGCCGCGCACCGACCGCCATCTCGCGGTAACGAACACTGCTCGGATCGGATTGCGTTCGGGTCACGCTATCCTAGTGTGCGCGCGTTCCGATTGGTCATTACGATTGGTTGGTGACGCGCGATTGGCCGACTAATGCTGCCTTTATCTGGCAGCTTAATGTTAGCGTCATACCGAACGCGAGCTTATCGTGCTTCGTTAGTCGCGCTCCAGCTTCTGTTTTTCGCTAAATAAGTTATAAGCTTGTGATTGTTGGCTTGGCGAAAGGTTGTCCGGACAATCAGATAGATGGCGTGACTCGGTGTCGTTTATGCAGCTCTCGCGAACTGAACGTCGATTCGTTAAATGATATACATCTGTGCCCTTTGTCTTTATAAACATGTCATTGCGTTCGTACAAGAGAGAAACATGCGACTCATGTATTCGTTGAAAGCTAGCCCGCATAGTTTTGACTAGAACTTAACAATGAGCTTGTTAGATTAGGTGTACCCTTTGACTGTGAAGTTGCCTCACGAATTGCAGGAGAACAATGCATGTTTGCGTTCTTGTATGAAAATTTGTATAAAATATAATTTAATGTTAAATGTCGGGTGTAACAAGGCCGACAAGCTTCATACACGTGCTACACACGTAGGGTAAAAAACAAAGCCGCCATCTTGTTGAGGAGTTATCGGTTCTGTGATCGAGGTCCAATTAAAATAGTCGTGCATCGGTGGCGTCACAATCGCAGTGATACAAATCTGTGATACTGACGCCCGTGAGCGATCACCTAGGTCCCGCGCTACCACGGGCCGGTACGACCCGTATCTCGATTGATAACTCACGGTAATCGCTACACTCCACTTATCTGCAGATAGCGAAAATAAATAAACACACGTTATTTACTTTGCGTGTAAATAGAATTACTATAGTAACGTACTTGTGATCGGTAGTGTATTGTTTTGTCTGACTTTGTAGAGTCCTTCACTCGTGTGTCTAATCTGTATGTCGAAAAGTTCATCATTTAACTTTGCAAAGTTTATTATTGAGTTGTTTACATAAACAGTCACGCCACTCACGCCAATTTCCCTAAAAGTCTTTACAGAAATTACAAAATTAGGATACTATACCGCATATTGCGTGAGCTAGGGATTGCATTTGATTGTTTTATTACACTTACAAACAAGTAGGTTATGGTAAGGTAGCATGTTTTTATGCAAGCTGAAAAACACCACCATTGAATAATCAAAATAAAAATAAAAAAGGTTCTTAGGTTTTACCTAAGAAACCTTTAATTAACTGGTGTTTTAATTTCCAATCACAAAAACTGTTCAGATAATAATTAGTGAGGGCTTCCAAAACCCAACAAACCTTGAAAGTATCAGATCGCATGATAACTGGAGATAAAAACTTATTCATTGAATATTAATATACACAGTTTTATTAATATCTTGCTTCGCATCCCATCAATAAATTTTCTTAATTTGAAAATTTCTTATTGGTCAGTCTTCAGTTTTATTTTTTAAGGATAGATGGCGCTACTTGTATGTAGATGGGAATTTTCGTGATTTTTAAGCACGGAGCAAATACAAAGTTTTTAAGTTTAACTGTTGGCTGTGGATTGCATTTACATTTATTTTACCTTTAAGTTTAGGACCTAATATGATATTCGGCATACAAGTTATATGTTGCTGAAAAGAAGTTATGAAATCATAGAAACTAAAAAAAGCTCCTTCAAAAATGATTGAATTAAATTCAATTAAATTAAAATAAAAGTAATGAATTTAATTAAAAATAAATAGGGTAAATCAAATAAATATGTTTTGTAGAGCCACGCCTATGACAGAGTATCTAAGAAGATAAGAACATTGAATCAAACTAGGCTGCTTATCCCAAACGTATCAAACAAGCATGAAGCACACATGTAAATAAAAGCTTAGATGATTAAAATGTCAATCATAGACAAAATCTAAAAACTTCATAAAAACACACACATCTATCTCAAAAAAAAAACTATAATACAAAGTTCAAAAACATGTCGTCTTAACGTCACTACAAAACATTATGAGCGCCATTACCAATGTTGCCAGTTACAAAATAAAAAAGCTACTAAAAAGTTTCGAACAAAGAGGTGAGTGACAAAGTCAGACACGATTATCGTTGCACACATCTTGATTTATTTGTGTTTGTTACTGGGTACAGGGATGTGTACATCTATCATGCGTGGACCGCGATAATATCATAGGTGTTTAATAGTTACGGCGGGAATTACATATTTGAATGAGGCTGACGTTCTGTAACTGGTTTCGCGATTTAGATAAGTTCCCGAACTGTGTGTGTATTGTAGTAGTTTTTTGTTCGTCGCTGAGATTTAATAATGCATATTTGATTTGGAGTTTTGAATTTTAGATAAGTTGTAAATAGACGGCTTGTTGTTATCATTAGGTATGAGTATTACATTCTAAGTTTTGAAAAAACCAGCATGTTATTTTACCACGTATAAACTACAGTTAATGTAACGAGAAATAACCATACTAGCACAGTTGATATCCATAGCTAGAATCATAAAGGCACAATATCTAACCCCATTCCGCCTCATTATTGGAAGCCAATAACAACCCATTGAGTTTCATTCCGAACGACTCACAGCCACGCTATTTACACATAAAAAATATTCTCAAGTAGGTATCAAGGTGGTGATCTCCAAGTGTCCGGCAGGATGAACGTCGTGCGTCACGATCGGACGCGCATTAACATATCGCCGGTTCGATTCCACTATCGTTACGCCTTGTGCTGCGCTGCGGCGCGTTCGCGTTAGCTGACGACACGAGGTACTTTGGTTCATTCATTGATGAGGATTGGTCAGATGAAGTATGGTTGGTGGTGGACACGGCACGAGATGACTAGTTACTTTGGTTCATTCATTGATGAAGATTGGTTAGACGGAATAAAGTTGACAGTGGGCAATTTTTGTTACGTTTTCGCGTAATTACTGTTAATTTCGTGATGATTGGCATTTTGTACATTTATGATGTATTGTCTGGTGTAAAAACTAGGAATATTTAAATATAATAGGAGTATTTTCATACTGGTTCAGATACATAGGTATAAAAATCTTCATCAAGACATTAAAATAAGCTCTGGTTTTACAGTAGAATAGTGTACTATGCAATGGAGACGTGTCGAGCAAAAACGTTGGTAAGTAAGCGTAGTACGTAGTAGATAAACATTTCCTTGTGTCCACGTCCTGGTTCATGACGAATAAATCTAGATGTCCACGCGGCCCGCGATAACAGTAACGTACAGCCGCGATGTTACTATGACCGCGATAAATGTTGCCACGCTTAGTTCGTTATCTTTGGTGTTGGCTGTGCAAAAAATGTGTTAGTCTGCCTAGTCTGGTAGTTTGTTGGTGAAATTTTGATTTGGTTTTTGTTAGATTAATGTGAGGGATGAGCGCACAACATTATTTTTACACATCTAAACAAAATTAGATTATAGATTGAAAAGCTTCTACTGAACAACCCAGAAACAAGTGTGTTAGAATATTCATTTTAACTTAGTCTGGCTACTGTGCAAGCGATGGCCGCAACTTTTTGACAGTTATGCCATAATGATTATGACAAGATTTATTTTGCATTTCTGGATGTCAGGAACGGATAACAGTTTACAGAGGTAAACCGTTGTCCGTTCCTGACATTGGATACACAGCATGCAACAAGCGATTATTGATAGATTTTAAAGGAAAGTTATTTCCTAAACTCAAGCATGCTATAAATAAACTATAAAGCACCCGGAAGTGAAGCACGTAACACATTTATACAAAATTCATTACACACTTTAATTAACCCAGTTTCACGTGGTTAAATATCGTCAAAGTAACCCCTTGCCGGCAAACGAGTGGTCGTATCGTATAGCGAAATCTCAACCTCCATGTATGATTGATGTGGGATTAAATATTCATAAGGTGTTGCCACATGTGTTAGGAGGTAGGTTTCGGTAGATTTGATGCGGTATTTAGCGTTCAGTTATTGAGTATTAGGCTTTCTGTATGATATGGATGCAAGGATAATTTGCATAAACAAAATATTATTTAATTGACCTCGCTTGGCTATCGCTCTAAAATACCTATACTATATATATATATATATATAATATTAAACACGAGAAGATACTAACAACGGTACAAAACACAAGACTGTATGCGTTTTCCGTTGCCTGAAACCACATAGCGGTCATAGATTATCTGTGTTTTATTACCTCTTATCTGTCAAATCAAAATTGTTTCGGCGATGTATCCGAGACGCTAAATACATTACAATGTTGTGTACATGAGATAGTCGCTTATCGTATGTTACATCTGAATATGATCTTACTTTCACATCTAGAAAACGATTATAATACTCAAATTGCGGTTTCTGTCATTTAAGATTTTACTGTTGCTTGATGGCTGGTTTCTTTTTGCGGTGCACCATTGTTTATTTAGCTGAGATTAATATTTTTGAATCTAACAGTAAGTTATTGCTAAGACTCATTTCATGCACGGTTAGTAACTGTTGTGTCGTTTAGAATCACATTACAACATTAATTATATTGCACTCATAATTTATTTTGAACTCATCGATTTTTACTAACTTTTTAACTATCGCATTCTTATCAGTTTTTTTGTCAAAATGAGTGTCAGATTGACAAACGTCAATTGTTTTTTTTTTACCCAATCTTTCCGCAGAATATGAGAAAATATAGAAAATGCGTTCAGCTATTTCTGTACAACTAAAATACCACATCCAACTCGTTTAGTAGTACATCCATTAATTATTACCAGTGCGTATTTAAAACACAAGTAAGTACGCTTGATCGAATGTAGATATGCTTGAGGAAATTAAACATTTTACGTATAATTGCTTCTTTTCCTTTCTTTGTTATTTTTATCATTAATATTTTTGGTAATTTTCCTGAAACTGCGTAAATGTCTTTATAAGTATTGTGTTTTAATTCCTTTTTTTGTGTTACGTCAGAGAGTTAATTCTTTAGTTTCCGTTGCAGTTTGAAATATGTTCTTTTTATGTTTTATTTATTTATTTATTTATTTGGATCTCCAACAAGAAGTACACCTTACATGCTAATAAGTATTAATATTTATAAACACTTTTAGGTGCCTCCTCAATTACAGGAGACCACATCATGCATAATAATTATTTTTAAACATTAATGAGAAGAATACAAAATAAAACATTAAAATCAAACATTAAACATTAAAATACAAAATAAAATAAAATAAAACATTACATTAAAATATAATTCAAAAACAGAATCTAAAATTTAAAATTATAACTGGTAATTGGAAATATTCAGATTATTATTTAGATATGTATAACAATTAATTAATTAAGACAAATAGATAAACATTCACTGACAAATAAAAGCAAGTCAGCACTGATGATGATGATTTTGATTGTGGAACTTATGTAACTTTTTGATATCATGAGTTTGCTCTTAAATAATGACAGTAAAAGCCCAACTGTAGGGATGGGCAAGTCAATAAGGATGATTGACCACCAAAGGAGCGTGGGAAAAATTTGTATATATAAAGGCGGTTTAAATTTCACATATTCTTAAATGTAAATCCGTCACTACTTTACATCATAAAGTGAAATAGACGGCAAAAGAATTAACGACCTTTAAAATTGAGTTGTATTTACATCATCGGTCAACAATGGTCTCATAAGTGTTGCCGGGTGTATTAAGGCATAATTACCAAAATAGAAAAAATAAAACATAGGTAACTTGATTGATTTGTATAGTAGAAATGATTTTGGGTGATAGAGACTATAGATAGTTAATTAAGTAACTAACTACACCGCTGATGTAGTAATTAATCAACATGTTTTATAATCTTATACCGGAAACAAAGTTCGTTACCATTTAAATATCAAACCAAAACAAAAGTACCAGGGCTCCATAATTTGTGGGAAGTAATTAGTAATATTTAAATGCACCACGCCCTCTTGCGTTTGTGTAACATACTAACATACGCGTCATTATTACGACAATACTTTCCCCCTTTTATTATCAAATGCATTAGCCATAATATAAACAAATACTTTTTAATGTTTGTTTCTAGACCTACAGGTTACAAGTATTTCCGAACGGTGAATAAGATAGTCATAAGGACAAAACCAAAAATAAGTAATTGATATTTTGGTTGACGAATGAGCAAAAGTCGGTAAGCAATGCGATGCCACGAAAATAACACAATGTATCTCACCACATAAATTATTGCCCACTGTGTATTTACGCAAAAAACTATCAACGAGTTTAAGAAGATGAACGAGTTTAAGAGCGAACGAGGTAACTTTCTACATGTCATAAAGAGGACTGCAGCAGCTCCTGTCCTCAAAACATTTAGTATTGGATGCAAGAGTCTGAATAAAAATAATTGATTAACACAAATGTGAAAAAGAATTGACTTCAATGACATCTATATGGGAGGCCTCTGTCTATCGATGACAAAAAGACAGATGTAGTACAACAAACAATGACAAATTGAGTACCTCGTCCTCCTTAAAGTTGATTGAAACTACAGCATTGAATAGCTGGATGGTAACCGCGAATCTTTCATAAGAAGGTAAGTCAATCAACCATCGCGACTCGGGTCGTTGATCTTTCAAGGAAATACTATATTTATGAAATATGTAAGAAAGTTTACTACGTTTAAAGTATAACCATTAAACCTACATGAATGGCACTATAGCACGAATTAGGTGGAACATGTGAGCTAAGTGTAGTTAGAGAACTACCAATTAACTGTATAAAGGTCTAGCATACAGTGTGTTGCAATTTGGAGGAATATGGAAAATTTCTAGTAGGTGTAAATATAATCTTCTTGCTGTTTCATTTCGTGCTTGTAAACAATTTTAATATCCTCATATTAGATTAGAATATTTCGTATAATTCGTATGTCCTCTCGACATGCAATCTGCAGTCGCAGAAACGTTAAAAAACGCTTGAACACACAAAAAATACTAATTCTGATAGGCGCGGGGTCTATTACCGTGGCACGCCGTAACTCAGAAACAAGTAAACACGGCAGTCTCGACATTTGCATAACTATCGAGTTTTTAAATCTATGCAAAACGCGACGATACGTTGCACGGGCTCACGAGTCGACCCCCCCTTCCCCTCCACCGCACCTTCAGTAAAAACACATGCGATTTCATAATACGTCCCCCCATAACTCCACGTGTGCCACGTTTTGATTAATAACCCAGGATTACCGCAGACCAGATTATAATATAATTTGAATACACACTTTTAATAACAATGACGGTAATACTCCGCGAAATTGATGATAAGGTGATAATACACATAAATAAACAGCTTAAAAGTTGCGTCCACGCATCGCTGGAGGCGTCAAAAGTAGGCGGTACTTATGATGAATAACGTGACGGAATCCGACATCCAATCGGATCGATCTCGATTTTAATTATACGAATCGAGAACATCGAGACGCCTATAGATCGAATATTAATATGTCGATTGCGCACGCGGCGATATCAACGGGCCGGCCTTTGATTCCGCCGTTCGAATTTCGAATGCGTAATTTGATTTGAGTCCGCGACATTCCGCGAAACAGATGTACACGATAATGGTCTTCCGCAAAAGATTCAAGATAGTTATTGCCAACTGAGAAAAATAAAAGCACAATTTATAACTGCTAGCATCGAGTGATCTTGATTTTAGTTTATTTACATTCCGTGAACGTACCGTCTGTATTTTATTCATGTGAACATGACATTACAGCAGGCCTATATACACGTAATAAAATAAAACGAATTTAACATAAACTAACAAAGCATTGTTACAGTGAAACGGTCACGTCAAACCGATCCATTTCCTTTTTGTATTACGGAACAATCTCGATGGCGATAGCATCTAGCAGTCGCAGCACGCCTACGACACGAAAATAATTAACTCGATCCACCGTCAAACATGATGTTTAACATCGGCTACTCCCATACCAATTACTACCGACAATCGATCCACTCACAGAAACAGGCGGCCAGCACTAGCCGCGACTGGTTTACAAAAAAACGCGGCGAGCGCCGGCGACGCGCCGAGAACGTGTTAACGAGCGCTTGATGGATCGCGCAACAATCTAATACCCATGCTCTTAACACTACTACAAGTTTCATGAAGCATACACTGTTTTTAACCGACTTCAAAAAAAAGGAGGTTCTCAGTTTGACCTGTATGTATGTATGTTTGTATGTTTGTATGTATGTATGTATGTTTGTCCGCGATTATCTCGCGTTTGGCTAAACCGATTTTGATGCGGTTTTCAGAAAATAATTCGTTAGTTCAAGGAGAAGGTTTTAGTATGTTTTATTTAACCGACTTGAAAAAAAGGAGGTTCTCAGATTGACTTGTATGGATGTATATTTGGACGCGATTATCTCGCGTTTGACTAAACCGATTTTGATACGGTTTTCAGAAAAGTGTTTGTTAGACCAAGGAGAAGGTTTTGGTATTTTATAATTACCCGACTTGAAAAAAAGGAGGTTCTCAGATTGACCTGTATGTATGTGTGTATGTTTAAACACGATTATCTCGACTTGACTAAACCCATTTTAAGTAAGTAAACAAAGTATCAAACACTAAAAAGTATTAAATAAAAAAAAAACTTTTAAAAAAAAAAGAGAACCGCCTTCAAAAATCCGATTCACAGAAAAGTATTAAATAATTTCAAATGTACTGCTTATCAAATTACTAAAATATTAGGATAATAAGTATAATTATTCTTCAAGCACAATTATTATTATGTTTGGAGTCGGTGTCAGCCGCTAATAGCAAATTTTAGTACTATATTATAAGGACAGACACCGACTCCAAAAATAACAATAATTGTGCTTGAAGTATAATTATACTTATTATCCTAATATTTTAGTAATTTGATAAGCAGTACATTTGAAATTATTTAATACTTTTCTGTGAATCGGATTTTTGAAGGCGGTTCTCTTTTTTTTTTAAAAGTTTTTTATGACGCTTTATTACCCGACACCCTTCATAACATACGAGTGTGTATCCAAGCGCAACCGGACAATAACAGATCCCAGATAAATCGAAAGAAATCAATTGAATTCATGAATAAATCGCATAAACTTGTCCCGCTCTGTTATCAACGCGACATAATATTTTTTACAGCTGTTTCATAAATGCGAGAAAGCGACGCACGAGGACGCGGCGGTATTTATTTTTTTAATAAATTCACGTTTAATCGGTATCCGGTATCTTTGAAATTGCTAGCGAGGACCGAGAGATGGAATCGATACGGGCCCCACAATGTAAATTATATAATTAAAGAAAACTCGCGATTGCGATCGAATACTTATACGATGTTAATCGAATAACGTGACTTTAATCGGCGATTGCGTCAAATTACTGTTCAAATTGCCGCTTAAAAAAAGTAAAGAGTAGTGTTGTGAGCGTAAAGGGGTAAAGGGATAAAAATCGGTTTGTTTCTTAAAATAAAAAGTGTGCGGTGTCGTTTGGATCGCGGGCGGGCGAACGCGTTGGAGATTTGAAAATTAGCATTTTTGTCGAATAACTCTGTGGCGGTGTCTCGCTGAGCACCCGATACCGACGAGCTGGCCGAATCTCAGCCTTTTTATACTTTTTAACAGGATTGGACTTTAAAATATTTCTCTATTCTTTGGTGATCA
The DNA here is from genome assembly GCA_905475315.1 of Autographa pulchrina. Taxonomy (NCBI): domain Eukaryota; kingdom Metazoa; phylum Arthropoda; class Insecta; order Lepidoptera; family Noctuidae; genus Autographa; species Autographa pulchrina. The sequence continues at coordinate 13,282,728 of FR997765.1, read as the reverse complement.
CTTGTTAGGAGCTAGGAATGGTAGTGCGCACATCTCTACAACTTTTACGAGTGTTTTATTTATCTTTGGAAAGCTCGCTTTGACAACAACCTCTTGTAATCATGAATTTTCTTTCTACTGTCATTATTGTATTTGCTATATTGCTTTGGGCATGCATGAAACTTGAAAAATAAGAGAATTTATTTCAGATTAAATTCAGCACATGCCCTTCAAAGGCAATTTACTGAGAAATATGTAAGTTAATAATACAAGATCCAGTATATTTTCTGTAAATCTTGAACGTAGTAAACAATTATACGTTTATCTGCCAGCGCACTCATAGCAGACCACAACAGTTCATATCCAGTTCTACACTCAAAGGAAAATCACCAATAGCCAGCTCATAAAAAATGAAGCAAAAACACAGCTCTAAAAATCGTTGACCCTTTATCTTCTGTAGCAGCTCTCATTGGGCAAGTAGAAATTTATGTCGCCGAGTAATCCGGGCCCATTTGTATAGATAATTTTTATTATTGCCATCTCCCAGAGCCGACCGAACCCGATAAATGCCGAACGAAAGAGTTCGTAATGACAATTTAAATAAGGAAGACGTATTCGTTTCTAACGATAACCGGGATTTAAATTTAGAAAATTTGTAACTGGTAACTTTAGAGTAGGGTTGTGCTTAGAATAATCGATATTAATATGTCGACTGTTCTACTTTTAGCGCTACTTTATCTTTTAAAAACAGGCCTATGCATAATATTTCCATTTGCGTACTAATTAATCACAAGTTCATTTTAAAAGGTTGGTCATTTATGTGAGTCATTTTTGAGTGCGTGATTATCTCAATGCTGTTTCCTTTTTCGACTAATATATTTTTGTGTATTCGCTTATCCTTTCATGTTTATTAATTAAAATCATATTTAGAAAAAAATAATCCATTACACGAGAATCCATTACAATACTAACCAATAACCCTATAGCAGACAACAAACTAAGCGTGTAAACTATTTTTAACATGACCACACCGAGTTTATCGGCTCCCGCTCTTATGTCCGCGTTATCTCGGCCAGTGCATTAGTCTTCGATAATACAACGATAAAAACAGATCGGCCGGCGCCATGCTCGATACAGATTGTATTTAGTCGATTTAAAAGAAAAAAGAATCGATTCAACCCCGATAAAGATGTTATGGCGTGTTTTCGTAGTCGAGTGACTTAATTGTGGATTCCAGCGCTATGTTTACGTGGGATAATAAATTTTGTGATTAAAAATGTTTTAAGTAGATGTTCTGTTTTATGTTTGGGTTGCTAGTATTTTGAGATAGCGTACGTTAAGTGGGAGGCAAAGGAATGACGAGTATTCCGACGAGTATATCGAAGTATTGAAATAAAATTTTATGTTAAACTTATTTTATATTATGTAGATTTAGCAGTTCTCCATTTGATGTATAATAAAGGTTATTTACTATTTTAATTGGTTGGTCAAAGCTTTTAAAAAGCCATAATTTGGTCATCAAATATTATTTATTATCTCCAAAACATAGTGTGTTATGTTTTGATTATTTAATTGACGTCAAGACGTCAGAGTTATTATTATTACCTAAAGTTGTTTGATTGTACACTTCAGAGCATGTTAATGGAACATATCTAAATTAAAATATCTTAGAAAAGAAAAGCAAAAACGGATAAAAATCTGTAAAGTTTTTATTTGGTAGTCGTGTGAGCTGAACCTATTAATAATTAAATTAGCCTCGTCAACGACTGATGCTTTTAGCTCTACATAAAGTTAATCGAGCGAGTCACAAGTAATTATAAAGGTGTTGTCTTTTGTACAAGCTTATATCGGTTGATTTAACATTTTACTATTAGGTCACTTCACTACCCTAACAAAATGGCGGTCTAATTTCCCTCCAAAATTAATAACCCGCATCGCTCGTGTCGTTTTTCATCAACCTCATTTTAGTGGGTTTATTATTTATCGTGTTTTCCTCAAAACATCATTTACATTGCTTTCATTCATAACGCCGACGCACGTTGAAAGACTGAAAATTTTGTCTATTCGACAAAATAGTGCGATAACTGTGCTAATGACGCCATCGCGGTCGCCATTTTACCGCGGCCATTTTGAATTTGTAACGTTTTGTTTGTCAAGTCGCGTTGTGGGTAATAGTATGAAAAGGTTTGGGGTCCTAGATAATGGCTTGTATACATCAGTTTTTGTTGAAAGGTCCGACTATTTCTTCCCCGCTACCAAAACACACAAAACGACACTAGTTGGCATATTTCTTATAGGCTAAAACAAATCCAAAACATAACGATCGAAACATCGATACAGTTTATGATTTACAAGACAGTGGACATTAAAAAACAATGCTTATTCAACATTCGAAAAAATAAAACAACAATGAGATCGCACGGGCTGAGGATGAGCGCCGAAAGTTGAATACAATCCCTTGCACAGTGGGCCGAAAGCGATCCAGATCTGGCTATCGGGATCTCAGTTTGTTCTCACATCATTACCCGCGCCGACGGCTACAAATTTACATCCAACACAATGGCTATCCACCATCGAGACATCATTAAGGTGATGCCGATAGCGCCAGCTGAGCCACGGAACAAATGCCTCATAGAACCTCAAGCCGTTATTTGAATATAGACCTTATGAAAATGGAACATAAATTCCGGATTTGAACCGGCTGAAATGGCGTTTACGCTGGAAATTCCAGTCGGCCGTAATGACGGAACGTCATATAAGTTAGAATGGAGCGAGCGATTATGAGCGCAAGCATGAACGCTTGTAGAGTCGAATTTAAATTGTTAGTACGGGATTACAAGGCTGGAGGGACGGTTTAGGAAAGGATCAGTTTGAGCCGAAGCCTGGGGCTATCGCGGCCGCACAATGGAACTTATAATATGGTTGATTGCGGAAAAATTGATAATAAGAATTTTGTACGCAAATCGTGGATTTTGTTTAACTTTTTATATCTTTTGGTATTTCTGCTCAGGTTTTATAGCAATAAAATCCTTCGAATCGACATGTGGTATGTAACGATATCAATAAAAATAAAACAAATATACGAGACAAGGAAAACGCAAACAATGCTGAGATGCAAAGTAAATAAAGGTTACATTATTATCGTATGTAAAAGATAGTATATCTAAGTTAGGACATATCAACGCTGGCGTTTGCATACAATACGCGGTTCGTTACGCGCCACGATTGACGCGCGATCGACGCGCGATTTGTGTCGCCACTGTGACGCGCGACCGACGCCTTATCGCGTCATCTCGACCGCCCTAATTTGCTTCGTGCTTTATTCAGCACCTGTTTAGTTATTGTCTGCATTTTAAAATTTACGGTTTTATTAAAACTGGATTTTGTTTCGATTTGGTTTGAAAGTCGTGGGTGTGTTGTTAATGGGTTTGTGGATAGTCAGAGCTATGAGAAGAGTCAAAAAAGTAAATAATGACATGCTATAGACGGGTGGCTATTGCTTAGATTTTTTCTAAGGTAGATATTTATCTTACATTGATTATACAACTTTTAGATTGTCTAGTGGAATCAAAAGAAAAAAATACGAGAAATCTCAGATTAAATAACTGATATGAAAAATGTTAGTCGATAAGTAAGTTATCTGATAAAATTTAAAACTAGAAAGTTTTTTCCCGCTTCCGTACCTAAGTATCACGCAAAACGTATGCTAATATGTATTGTTTAAAACCCCATATCACAATCAACATATTAAAACAATCCAAATAATTATACCCGTCCAAATTCAACATTGATTCGTATCAAATATCGCGAAACAATAACAAGTTCGCGCTGACGAAAAACACTGAAACAATCAACAAACATCGTACGAATGTACTGAGATAAGTAAAACATGGCTACCGTACAAAAATAGCTGAGATAAGGCCGCGATCGCATCTGTAAACAATGGCACTGGTATCCACGCTCTCATTAGCCAGCCTTGTCGACTCGACGCGGGAAATTGTGCAATTCCGCGGGAATCCGCCGTATCGAGTATCGATAGGCGATTTGTAATCAATCGATTCTTGTGCGATCGCCCATCACTAGAGTTGCCTTTTTTAATGGTCTTTTACATCGTTTGTTAGGCCTATTTGTTGGATTTGTTTATTTATTGTTTGTGTGTGTTTTGTAAACTTATCGAGCCTATTCAGTCAGTTATTTAGTTACGGTCTAGAGTTGCTCTAGACTTTAGATATAGTATATCTACAAGGTGACGTTTAGAAAACATCAAAAAAACTACACAAGTTTTCTTATAGATAATATGTTTTAAAACTATATTTTGTAATAACTTACACATCAGACCAGTAAGTTATTACAAAACGCAAGCCCTTATCCTATGTAGGTAATTTTCCGAATTATTGGTAACAGTTTTTAAATCAATATTATATTTAGCTAATGCGATCTAACGTTGATTTTAGTAGCTCGAAGTTACCATCAACGCGCGGCGTATGGTACCGCTAAAATCAAGATAAAATATTAAAAATAAATAATTCATTACTTAATAGACCTACATAATATAAAATTATAATAACCAATTTAAAATAAATGGACACAAATGGCCGCTGAATCGTTCTATATTACGTTTTTATTGCGATCATGACATTTGATACGTCCATTCATTTTGAATCTGTGCAAATAAGTTTGGACAGGTCACAGATCTGTCAGTTCACACTATCTAGCCAGATTAGTAGATAAGATAATTTACGTGTTCAAAAATAATTGTTATTTATGACTTTTTTATTGGAGCAACCTAGAGCTTTGAGTTTTGTACGCTAGCCTATTGCTAAGCGTACTATTCTAGGTTCAAAGTATAGTAACAGAAAAGTCCAGTCTTATGAAAGAGGGTTAAACTGTCATCATCGGCCCTTAACTAGAGGTTAACAATTTAGTATTATGACTATGTAATTACTCAACTAGGCATCAACTAGGTACAGTTCTGTAGATATGGATGAGACCTTTATAATGTTGGCTAAAATTAAAATGGCACAAGCCAGTGTTATGTTCATAGCCATTTATAAGTATTTTTAAACGTGGTTTACCTAATACTGTTTGGCTGGCTACAAACCCACTCTCTTCTTAATATAATTGGGCTTTCATATTATAATTGAAATTTTTACATAATTTTATAAAATCCATTGCGCAATAAATAGAAAAATAATAAAACCAGCAAAATAGGAAATTATACAGAAATAGCAAAATGTCGCACGTCGCGACCACAGAACTATCAGTTTACCTTAACGACATTTTTATTACGTATTTTAAATATTTGAATCTGTTAATATGTTATTTATATGAAGATAGCAATCGGGAGATTTTCATGTTTATTTAATTTTATTTGTTGTGTATCCGAATGTCGATTTGGGTTTTGTTACCTTCGTACGTGTCACATCACTACTGACAATAAAATAAGTTAATTTAAATGTTACAACTTAAAAAAAGAAATATAGACAATTTAAACTCAACATAACTTTAATCTTTATAATTATGTAAGTAAATAATTAAAACTATCAAATCAATAAAAGTGAATCAAAATTAATTTATTATCCTGAATTTGAATCCGCGAATCATAAAGTAAATCAAAACACTTCGCAACAGCGGCGCCAAAGTAGTCATGATCGTAAAAAAGTTTATTTCTAGAGTAGTCGCTACATTTTAAAAACATTGCTCTCAATATTTAAAGAGGTTTTATAACAGTCACAAAATCTATTAATTTATTATCCTGTCATTTTTAAGTACCCCACTATTATAGTGACCACGCTATCGTACCATTATTAACTTTCATCATCTCCCGAGCCTTTTCCCAACTAAGTTGGGTTCGGCTACCAGTCTTACCGGATTCAGCTGAATACCGTATTTTATATGGAGCGACTGCCTATCTGACCTCCACAACCCATTTTACTGGGTAATACAGTATCCCATAGTAAGACTGGTTGTCCGACTGCCAAAGATCATGGTATGAAAGTCGGGACTAACGGCTTAACGTGCTTTTCGAGGCACGGAGGGGTCTCGGTATGTTCACAAATGGTCACCCATCCACGGATCAACCGCGGCGAGCGCGGCTTAACCTGTATTATCAGTCAAACCGTACGGCTTACACTTAGCCTCGAGCCCTTTTACCATTATTAACCTTATTTAAAAGAATTAATCGCCTATATTACAAAACTATTTTTTGTGAATGATAACGTTTAACTTTTAACTTTGCAAACCTAATATCCATAAACACTTATTTTCCTGTCAACCAGTAACATAAAACGCTCGAAACCAAAGCCTAAATAAATCCATAGACAAACGAATAGCTTTTAAAAACGCACAAAGCTAGCAAATCGACTACAAATCTGTACAATGCCACCTCACTATAAATATCTTGAGCTATACAGCGGATAAATCTCCAGAAAGGCCTGTGGACACACTTTTAACTTTTACTATACTCAAAAACAACCTTATTCAAAGTGAATAAGATTCAAAATCGGTTGTTTGGTTGGCTTGGACGCTATGTAGGGTTGTCAACGTTATACGCGGGGCCTACGCGGGGCAATTAGAAGCGTCCATCCTGAGTTGTGGCGAAGAGATTGGTGGCCAATTTATTGGGGGTGGTTTTCGTGCTGGTGATATGTAGCTACAAAAGCTAATAAAAACAGGAATTTTGGTTGATTTCCATGAGTAAAAGAACCCAACAGAGTTGTCTCTAAGTTCTAGTGATGACGAGGTTTGGAAGTTTGGAACCCAGCTACAAGACAAGTGATGCTTCACAATCACATCTCATGAGTCGATCATGAGCACACGCGAAGAAGGTGGTGAAAATAGAGTGAATTATTTGTATGATTTGCTCATAATTACATGGTCGTCATCAATACTTCTTATTGCTGATATTATGAATAAGTTGTTCCAATGATGGAACAGTAATTGGGCCATTAAGAATAAATAATTAGGTCACAAGAGTGAAAGATTTATTCGGAGAAGACTTTGTTCTTTCTAGGCTTTTTATATTCCGATAGTCTGACATCACCAAGTGCGTTTAGTCATTTTATTCCTCGGTTAGGAAATGTAAATGTTTATTTTATATTGTTACTCTTCATTTTACGACCGAAATAAACTTGTGTTCAACAGAGCCAGTACAAGCAAAACTTAAATAAAAAACCACTAAAACTACAAGAAAACAGGAAATTTTCCGTACAAATATTTCATTGTCACCATAACATTTAATTACGAATATATACTTTTTTATAAATATTTATAAAATCGATTATTTATTATTAAGATCGTATCGCAGGGGCCGACGATTTTATTTAAATCTTAAGTACATCATATATTAAACTTGACTTATAAGCGTTATACTTGAAATGTGTTATGTTTTAAAAATATGTACATCATTAAGTTTCAAATCGATTTAATTGATAGGTTTTTCAATCGATTTATATCTTGTGTACAGTTAGCAAATTCAAAACGATTTTGTCGTAGATTTAATTGATATTTAAAACGATTATTAAAGCTGATTAGCATGCTAACTGTACGTTAATTTTTACACTATTTTAATTAACGGAATAACTTCTTTTTTAAATATCTGGTAGACAACCTTCTTCGTCGCGTGTCTTAAATTAATTTGTGATTAGATCTATCTGATTTTTCTTATTGTGATAAGTAAAACAGTTATTGTATATTCAAACTGCGAGTCCGTGATCAACAGATATTTGTATACTTAATATCTTCTTAAACTTTGAGTTGTTTCTCTAATTTCGGTCATGTTACACATTACAGGTTCATGATTGCACTATCTTTGACTGTCAAATTCCACTGACTAATAGACTAAGAAAACATCCTGATAAAACCTAAATTTGATGTTCAAATGTTTCAAAATAGCCAGCAAGCTTACTGATCAATGATTCTCACTCTGCATGAGAAGTGTCATTATGCCCTTAAAAATGCCTTACTTCTTACTTATGTCTTACCCTCCAATGAAGCAGTTACAGGCTGGTTTTATTATTTTTTATTTATACTCAGTTCACTATACCTCTTTTTATGTCTTGTTCTTACAACCAACATTTTTAATCCGTCTATTATGAGGTTTTGACAGATGGTATCATTACATTCGGCGTTGACCTGTCTTCGCTTTTCGAATCGAAATTCGCGATCGTCGGCGCGATATCGCGAATGACAATAAACGGACAGCCACGCGATTTTCGCCGCGATACACGATGTGTGGCCACCCTTACTTTTTACTCGATTCCAGATTGTATTGTGTTATGAATAGGGTTAGCCGATTATTCGAATAGATTTTGCGATTCTTTTTATTGTTTATTCTTCTTGTTATGGAATTAAATTTAAAAGTTTCTCAAAAATGGCTAAAGAATGTACTTTAGCACAGAACTACGCAACAAGTAGTATGTTATAATGTTTTAAATTTCTATTATTTTATTCAAAGTTGTTTTTTATCGAAAAAAAAAATCCTTTACACAGCCTTATAACGTTTTCTTTCAGAACTTTTAATACTCATCAAACACAGTAAAATGTCAATGTCAAAAATATCATTAAGCTTTAGAATTTTCGAGTTTTAAAATTAATCGTTAAATGAATCTCGTATCAGACATCCCTAGTTATGAATCGATATTTATTTCGGCATGTGTCGCACCACGAGTTTTTATGCGGCTGTTTTACGGTTAAAATTGAATGGCTCTTTGTAGAATTAATGGTACATTATACTGTAAGGAGTAGTCTATTGGCCGAAGTGAATTTAAAACGCATTTTGCGGTCGTTAGGACGTTGTCCAGTTCGGTGGCATTATGTAGAGTGGCCGTTTAATATGCACGTTACCTTAAATGGTGGTGTTTATCTGTCCCGCTTGTGTGCACTTACCTGAAAACAAAATGGACGGTTAGTTTGATGGCTGTAAGCTGTTGTGAAGTTATGGGAAGAGTGTGAGTTTCTATGGAGTAGTAATGTTTAGTCAACGCGTGTGGTAAATGTGGTAATGTGTGGACCTTTAGAAACCTTTTTCTACCTTTAACCAGCAGTGCTTTCTGAGTCTTGAGCAATATTATGTATCAATACAATACACTGAGTACAGTCATACTATAAGTAATTAGTGCTTAGTTAATTGTTATCAAACTTTTTAATTAAGTAAAAATATTTTTTTATTGTTATTCATTATCGAAGCAAAATAAAACTTATTTTAAATACAATGAACACGAGCATAAAAATTTCACAATAGGTAATCCTTATTCTTAACTCAAATAAAATAAATGCAGATCATACTCAAAATTAAAAACCACAATATACCTAATTTTAATAAAATTCCACAATATAATTTTAAAAGAAAATCAACATTAAATAAAAACAGAAATAAGCAATTGAGAATTCTAAATTCAAACCGCACGAAAAACTTAACACTCACGATGCGACACAAATATTATGTCAAAGTTTGCGTACTGTCACATAATGTCTGCATTACATTAGCCTTGTAACCTCGGTAAGGGAAGCCAAAGCAGATGGTTATCACTGCACCCTCTCTGTCAATAAAACTACCTGTTTTTGTCAACACATACTATTCGTGACACTTTATTGGTATTATGAAATATTATTAGGTTTACGTAAATGCGTATGAATTTTGTGTCGTTGAAGTTTTGAGGGACGTTGTAAAAGATAAATGGACGCGGCACGGAGGGGTTAGGTAATGTACCTACCAATTTTTGTCATCAATTGTTTTTTTTTCGTAAATATTTTTTTATCTTCTCATCTGTTTTGACATAATGATCAAATCTCATACTTTCTAAAACAGCTGCCATTGCCTATTAAGTTTAATGGTCAATAAATTGCATTTAAAATAATAAACAACATTTCACAGCTCATCCATCTGTTTACATAAAAAAAGCAATAATAATATGAGTCATGATCGTTCAAGTAATTAAAAACATTTAAGTATTCGTGTTTTGAATATGAATTCATTATTTATTTCTAAAATAAAGTAACAAATTAGTGTAGAGCCCGCACAGGAACAGATATTGTATTACTTGAAATATAGGTATATATTTATTAAACTAATTAAAATGACCCATAAATTAATTAAATAAATAATTTTAGAAATCTATCGAAGCTGTCTTCACGTTGCTTTATATTTATACTAGCTGTGCCCCGCGGTTTCACCCGCGCGAATGACAATTCATACACTATCTTTATAAATTATAGCCTATGTGTTATTCCGATGTATAAGCTACATTATTGTAAAGTTTCATTGAAATTCATTCAGTAGTTTTTCATCCATACATCCAAACAAACTTTCGCATTTATGTTATTAGTAAGGATTATAAATAACTAGCTGAGCCCCGCGGTTTCACCCGCGTGAATGACAATTCATTCACTATCTTTATAAATCATAGCCTATGTGTTATTCCGATGTAAAAGCTACATTATTGTAAAGTTTCATTAAAATCTATTCAGTAGTTTTTGCGTGAAAGAGTAACAAACATCCATACATCCAAACAAACTTTCGCATTTATAATATAAGTAAGGATAGTCTATATTATTAATTGGTGATACAGTAATAGAAGTTATGTTATAGCGTGATGAAACTAAAAACTATTCGCATATTAACATCTGAAACTTGTTCACTAAGATTTCTTTGATGACAGAGAAATATGAACGGTTTTCTATTGATTTGGGCCAAAGTATAAGAGATAGAGAACAAATGCTTTGAATTTTACGGCTTATTGCCATCTAGGTGGATTTTTTAGGTGGGTATCAATACAATTTTAACTCAATTTATATACCATCTGATCTTTTCCGCGTACCCCTGACTGATCGTAAACACCCGTAATCAAATGTTTTTTTTGCCTATTCCTCAACCCTAAGATGGACATCTACACTGGACAAGATCGATGCGTACTTTTCTAACTAGGCATTTTTAATTTTAAACCATTTTAATGTTTTTCTTTTCCCTTATACCAAGGATCTAGGAAGCGCTTTACCAACTACCACCGTTCCTAGCAGACAATCGCTATATCTCCCACCTTAACCCCCACATAAGGGTCTCGCATCACTTTCTCAACGGCAAGGCTGTACAGATCGCGTGCGAACGCTATCGCGCCATCAGGCCATCGCCACACGCGACTGACACATTGTCATGCGTGACGCGACTGGCGTGTCAACGCACCTTATTTCGGGACTCCGGCCTTTTTACATACTTCATGCGTAGCGTAGTGATGATCAATCACTGGGGTTGAGTCGTCAGATACTTGGATCCAAGATTGTTTTGAAATAGTTGGGTTAGGATCTTCATCTTAACTTGTTTAGGATGTAGGTAAGCTACAGCTGTATCAAGGCGGTACATATGAAAAAGACGGAAAACATAACATAACATGATCACAGATGTATCCCTTTGTTGCTTGCTTGGCATAGAACATGCACAACCATGATCAAAACCAGAATGATCTAACCGTGTTTTTTAACGGTCTCATAATCCCCCGTAATTAATATATTATGACTTTTAGTGACACTCCAAAATCAAGTTCTAATACGTTATTCTACGTAGTTTTTAGAATAGTAGTTGTGTTTTTATAATACCGGTAGAATTTTTTACCGGTATTGTAAAAACACAACCCTTCTCTGATTGTAATAGTTCAGTAAGAAGCTCCTTCTTTGAACTTATTCATGGCACTATAAAACGTTTTGCAACGTCTATGCTTACTACCTTTATGATACAACCAACAAGCAATTTCTTAATTCATACAACCACAATAGGCACGTGCCCTAGCTCAGCTTAGGTATCGTAGAAGCGCAGAGCCTAGCCACAAAGCAAGGCGTGGGTGACAGATATTAATCTAGGCATTGTCTGGCCGCAGGTCCTGCCCCCAGTTAATAGATTTGCGTATCACCACCAAAGCTGCCTAGTTTCTGTGTTACAACCTTACTTCGACGAATTCCATGATTGCTACTTGGATTTCGAAATAAAAGCTGTAGGTTTGACAGCTGTCAAATTGAAAATTTCTTGCATTTTTTTTTTATTTCTTGTAGTTAGGGCGTCCGTTTAGGGTTAAACTTCCACTGAGGGGAAAAAATGTAACTATATAAATACTTGGATACATTAATGCTTGTGTTCCTAACAGTTAAAGTCGTCGATAAATTAAGGTTTTAAGGTGCATTAATAGAATTATCTAATCAATGTGCGTCTTGCTATCACACATTGCTGAAAGATGTCATAGATCTTTTCGAAATTGTCTGTCACTTCTCAATAATTAGGCCACAAGTCACAATATTTTCCTACAAATTTAAACAACACAGTTATTTCAAGGTAGGCCTTTATTAATTAAGTATGCATTCATATCACACGATATAAACAGGCTTGCCAGCCGCGCCCGTGTTATCAGTTAGATAATACTCTATGGTAACAAAATTACCATATTACTGCCTGTCACTTTTACCTCACTAACTCTTTGAGTGATGTTTTGTTTTTGTATAAGTTCAATTGTTTTTCTTTTACCCCTTGTGGAAGGATCAGGTTAAATTTGCGAAACTCAGAATCGAAATAAGACTAAAAATTTGATGAAAAATATATTGGTGTTTTATATAATAATAGAAGGGCGGACACAGGGATTAACTGGACGCATACAAAAAGGAGTTGCAACAATTTTCTCTAGAACGGAAACGTGTCGAAAGAAAAAAGGGAGGCCTTTGCCCTGCAGTGGAACAGTTCAGGCTCAAAATAAATAATAAAAAGGCTCGTTCTTTCTTGCATTAGTACATTTATTGACCAGTATTATTATATTTTTAAACCGTTTTTCTCAGACCTAAGATATAATCAAATGCCATTAAAAATAAATCGAATCTGAAATTTTGCCTTTCCAGGGCATAACTTTACTCCACGTCCTTACTACCACTACTGCTAACCCCTCAGATATAGGCGATATAATAAACAATATCTATGACTTATGCCAACCAGTTTCCATTTAAAGAGCATAACACCAATAAAATGGCGACTTAAATATGCCAGACACCAATAAATAGTTCGTTTCAATGTAGCCATACCGTAATAGGTAATAGGGTGAACTTGTAAGATTGGTAAACTATGTCCCTTTTGAGTTATAACGACAGGATCATAATAGCAGTTTGCAATCTGTCTTTTGAAATCAAAAACTGCATTAGTAGACACCATAAACGAAAAAAGTTTCAAAACGGAGGAGATGCATGGATTTTCAATGCATTTGAAAATACTTTAGTTTAAGCTTTAAGCTTTTTAGAATCAAATCTATACTCGTATCTTGTTTGGCCCGAATCTCCAAAACTAGTGAACCAATTTTCATAAACCTTAACAACAAAATGACCTAAAACACTTTCAATAGTTTTCTACCTCCGTGGTCGAGAGGCGTACACACCGGTTTCAAGGTGTCGCTAGCTCTGAGGTCCCGGGTTCGATCCCCGGACGGGTCAATGTAGAAAATCACATTTCTACATTGTCTCGGGTCTGGGTGTTTGTGGTACCTTCGTTGTTTCTGAATTCCATAACACAAGTGCTTTAGCTACTTAAATAAATAAATGCGGACAACATCACATTTACCACTTACTTTGGGTTCAGAACAAGGTATGTGATGTTGTCCGCATTTATTTATTATTTATTTATTTATTTATTCTTTGTTTTCTTAATATAGGTCTCAAAAAGACGTGTCTAAAAATAAATATTCAAAAATTTTACTTGTCCATCAAACTATCAATTCCATTTAACCTTAACTTTACAACAAGCCATACATAATATACTAATGGCCCAACACACTCGCGTTTATTTTTAACGAGCAAATAGAGTACGTCTGAGAGGCCAGTATCTCGGGCTAAAAGCCCGGTATCTAAGGCATCTGGTAGTAACACGTGTTACAGATAACGTGTAAAGTAGACTAGTTCTAGTTCTAGACCTATTCACATTCAGTCTAGGTTGTGTTCAGATGGTTTGAGTGGTAAATGTATTATGTAGAATTAATTTTCTTACATTCAATTGAATGAGTATTATTTAGTAGTAAGATTTAAATTTTAGACTTGTAGTTTTGGAGTGAAACAGGGTTTGTTTGACAGTGTTGTTAGTAGAACAAAGCACGGTAATAGCACCTGAGAGTGTGGTCCTAGTTAGTACCCAAGTTATACTTAAATACCAACAGATAAGTATTTTGAACACGTATCCGTATGAGTTCAACTTTATTGAAAAACCTGCATGTAAAATAGATACCATTTATGTATGTAATACTTAACACCTCTGGTTAATTTGTACCCTGAGCTACCTTAGTTACAATGTATACTAAACTTTATACAAAAGTACAGTTTCTATACAAATCGTTTTCTCGCAGTTCATTTCAAGAAACATTGTCTCTATTAATATTATCTCTAAAACAATATTCGCAAACAATTCGCTATAACTTGTCCGTATCAAGTATCTAAATCTTTGAATATGACAAAGCAACAAATTTCCACACTTCAATCTGTGTGCGCGTGGGCATAATCGCGGACATCTACGAGCTGAGCCGAAGCTAGCCGAAGCCGGCCGACGCGACCCGAGCGCGCCCGAACTATCGCCGAGTGTGTCCTGTGCTATCTGACAGACGTGGGTGGCCGATCTATCTGAAATGCCAAGTTGAAGGGAATGTGAATTTGACGGTCAAATGGCCGGCTTGATAACCTAAGGCTATTTATTTAAGGCTGGCAACCCGCCACTTAAGCTAAACAGGCTTAAACAAGGGGAATTCTTGGGGAGTGCCGCAAATGTGTTGAACAAATTGATTGAGCAAAACGAGAATTTTGAACCGTACCAGACATGATCGTTTCTAATAACTATATTATTTCTATTAATTATAACAGGGGTTAGAACAAAAAGCAGAAGCGCGGGAAACTTGACATTGACAGTTTCGACCATAGACAGTTTTTTTTTCTCATTAGACAAGGGCAAACCTTGCACTAACTAATAAAAAGGTATTAGATGATTATCTACATTCAAGAAACATTTCGCAACATTAAAGTGCTATATGTTTTCCTGAGCTAAACAGATAGGATCGTTTGTTAGACTGGGCTAATCGATTCGCAGGCGCACCCTTATCTCTGGGTAAATATAAAACTGAATGGGGCCTTATCGCGAGATTTCGGCCCGGAATGTACATTGTCGACCGGTACGTTTTGATACAAGGTTTAATTTCAATTTTTAAAGGGTGCTGATACATAAATACGGAAGCTGTTGGTATTTTATCGGAATTACTTTATTATGTACTTTGCGCGGACTGCAAATAACATGGTGTAAGAGCAGACAGAAGAATCAAAAGACTTTATTAAGCATGGAATGAGATGTTTTAATAATGAAAAGCTTGCTATCCATAGCAGTTGGATAAAAGGATTAACAGGGATTGTATATTTAAACTATAAATGTTGACCAAAGCTTTGATGAATCAACAAGTAGGGAGGCAGACACAATGTATTTAAATATCGGTAGTTCTGGTCAGTCAACATTTTTCATGTATTTGTTTTTTCCCTGCAATGTGATGATTTTGAGATATAGGTAAGATTATAAGAGACTATAGGTAAGATTAATCATTTGTTTCATAAGTGTTAAGTTAGACTTACGGTCTGTACCCAAAACTTTGATCAAGTCTTGGGATAGTTGGCATAAAAGTAGGTACATTAAACTGTGAATCGTATCGTCCAAACAAATGGATACCCACATAGTCAGCCACAAACAAATCAAACGTTGCCTTTTCTTAATATCTCTCATATCAGCTTGAAGAATTTATTGCCTAATTACCAGCCATTATTGTTCAGTGTATTATTATTTATATATTGGACCGGTCCGCGTTTTTATTGAGCGAGATAAGTTCAGATTTTAATGGTAATGGGAGACACGTAAATGGGATAAGGATTGCCTTAAGAGCGCCGATTATACAGATATCGCGAGTTCTCGGGAAATCACTGTTTGTACTTTTTTTAGAACATCTGGCCTTTGTCAAAGTGGTTGCGAGGTTGTTTGGTGATTGATGGTTTAGATTTTAATTAGTGCTTAATCAGATTCGTTTAATTGAGCTTCGGCAGGAAATTGTCAGTATTCTTTTAAATTTGAAGTACCACAAGCCTGAAAATTTTTTTTAGAAATCTCTATATTTATAAGCTCATCTGACACGTTACAGGTAACAGATAAAGAATGCAACCTCTTCGATAATTTTTCTCTAATGACAGAGATCTCGAATAAGATTACTTATTTCTTTTAGTCAACGATATCCAGATGCTAAACGTCATCGCAAGTCCTAAGATAAGGATATTTACTATTTAATTAGGGCTATCATAGCATAAGTGGCGTTTTATGCTGCAATTTGCTGTCCACGATACATGACAGAGCCCTATTTATAATCTGTGGTTGTAAAAGGCGGGATTATTGTACGATGACGTGTCTATGGTTAGTGTGTTATCTGTGGTGCGTTTTGTATTTTTATTTGTGTGGTAAATAATTTTATCTGCTTTTTAGATGAATAAATATGTATATTGATTTTTTCTACTTTAATAAACTTATAAGTATCATTTTGTGGGTACTTACTAAATAAGTTATTGCTTGTCTATTTTTCATGTAAGCCATAAACATAAGATCCGATATTTTTGTAGCTGTTTTTTTAAGTAAAGAAAAGGCTAATTTAGTAGTTTCATATTTTGCTACCATTTCGACCAGATAGCAAGAAATTGATTGCGTCACTTACAAGCTAATAAAAGTTAAAGTAAGTACCCCTACGTTAAGCCGTGGTACGTACCTCTTTTCTTGTTAAATAAAATATACGAAAATGTCTCTTCCTTTAGTCAAATAACTGACCTTGCTAGCAGATATACGAAGAAACCATTTATTGTTGCGTTGTAGTTTGATATAAAAAAAAAAAAAAAACTTCTAGGTTAAATATGACAGCCAAAAACCCATAAGCAAACCAGAGTTACCAACCTAAAAAAATAAAAGCGCATCATAAAACATGCGAAACGCGTTACTTTCGGGAACATGTTACAAAGCATGTTGACTTGACCTCAAGCATTAAAAGGCTTGAGTGTGAAGTTTAAACAGGCTATAGGTAGTCTGAAATAAAACGCGACAAACGCCGGGTGGTGGGCACTGATAAGGCGAGCGCCGAGCCGCGCCAGTGTTGCCACTCTCCACGTTTTTATGTGGCTGTATGGATTCTGGTTTGGGTTAGTGTTTAGATTTTTTTTGTTGATAAGTAATGGAGGTTGCTATTGTGTGTAGTTAAAATGTTATATTTTGAATATAAAATAGATGGATTTTTTAAACAATTTAAAGGACTATCTATTTTAATATGTGTATGTTGTACATCTGCGACCTATTTATGTAACACTTGAGCTTCGTAGCACTTTTAAGTTACTTCTTTTTTTTTGACTCTATCTTTCGTAGAATGCAGTAACATAAAAACGACTTTAAAAATATGTCAATAAACATAAACACGAGAAAAATACGTCGTAAAACAAAAAATAAAGTGAGCAAATTCAATTTTCTGCCCTGGCAACACTGGCGGCCGGTGATGGATGCACCAGCCTGATAACACCCTTTTGACTTAAACGCGGCAAAAAGTAAACACTACGAAGTACCCAGCTACAACAACATTGCTTTTATTGTAATTCATAAGATTAGTATTTAGGTAGATACTTTGGTAAATAGTGTACATTCTTAAACTTTGTAAATAATGTTGTTTGTTAAAAAATGCTAAAGCAATAACAACAAAAAAAAACAGACAGAGAGGAAAAAAAAGAATTTAAATAAGACCTTTAAAAAATGAATAAGTAAACGTATTAATACATAATGTAAAAACGCTGTATTTTATCTGAATTACCAACCCATTTTCGCAATAGGTAAATAAGTTAGTTTTTTTTAAACATGATTAACAGTGTTTAAATTAGACAAAAATATATACAAATGACTTTCACACACAACAAAACCCAACGAAACAATGCGACCACTTAAACCAGCACATAAAATTTAACACAACTTAATATTTGCGCAAGTTCGTTGTGAACGCGTGCGAGGTGTTGATAAGGGCGGCGTGATGTATAGAGCGATAGACTGCAGGGAGAGGATAACCTGCATTGACGCTGATTGACTGCTGCCTCCAGAAATTATACTACGTTTCCGAGGGCAGCTTTTAGGCAAGAAATTTACTAGTTTATAGTTACATATGCTGCTCCTACGTGTACCAGAAATTATTCTACATTTACGAAGGATTTTGGGCTGAGAAAATGACTTAGACTAGTCTCTGCTAGTAGAATTGAATACACGCACAAGACATTCTAATAAATAAATGCGGACAACATCACATACATTGCTCTGAATCCAAAGTAAGTAGTTAAAGCACTTGTTATGGAATTCAGAAACAATGAAGGTTAGACGTGAAATTTTGTTTACTGTTGTCTTTATGTCGATTTTTCGCTAGGTGTGTAGGGTTTGTATCAAAACCAGGATGAGCTAATGGGAATAAAAGCTAAGATGTTTTCATAACTCAACGCCAAAAGAGGGATGTTGTAAGTTGTAAGTTAGGGGACTGTTACTCAATCAAACGACACTTACTTAGGTGTAATAATTATGTAAAATTATCTGTTTTAAAACTGAATTTAGTTAACTGAGAAAATTATGTAAATGCCTAAGGTTTTGCCATACCTTATGCCTAATGGCATAAGGTATGGCAATACATTTTAAATAAATAAATAAATGCGGACAACATCACATACATTGCTCTGAAACCAAAGTAAGTAGCTAAAGCATTTGTGTTATGGAATTCGGAAACAACGAAGGTACCACAAACACCCAGACCCGAGACAATGTAGAAAAGCTTTTTCCACATTGACCCGTCCGGGGATCGAACCCGGGACCTCAGAGCTAGCGACACCTTGAAAACCGGTGAGTATGCCACTCGACCACGGAGGTCGTCATTTTCTTTTAGTTATGGGACACATAACTAAAAGAAAGTCCTAGTTAAAGGTCTCATGACACTGTCCTACTTAAAACTGCTAATAACTTGTCCGTCAATAAAATTAATATATACAGGCATCTTATCTGGTCTGGTATCGAATATCAATCTCCGCCGGATACGAACCGGCCCTGTATCAACAAACTTATAAAACTTCAAAACGATAACATTCAGATTAGCAAAACTTTCACTGAAAAGTTGTTAACTGGTTATATTTTAATAGGTAGGTACTGATATGTATGTTAATGATGTTCTAGTGAGTTATCTTGCGAAATAGTAACTTTGATTAATAAGTTGATTACTCAGGAATTAAAAAAAAAAAAAAATGTTTTAGTGCTAATGTAGTCGTGCTTCAGCTTTATAATATTGGTATAGATGAGTATTAATAATCTAGGGTAAAGGCTTCGAATACGAGACCCCGTCGGAGGTACTCCCTACTAACATTTTTTTTAATCATTAATTTTTGATATCGTCATACAATTCTCGGAGGTAACGTATAGCAAAAAGAAAAAACAGGGTCGAATTGAGAATCTTTTGTTTAATTCAGTTAAAATAAAAGAGAAAACGAAATAAAGTCAATTTATTTACCGATCAAACTATTTAAAGGGTCATTCCTATCGTTAACTTACTAGTAGATAACCTAAAACAAACCAAAGTGTCTTCCACTAAACACCCAATGAGTCACAGCGCATCAATTAGCTATATTAATAACACAACATTTAGCACACGCGCCATCTTATCTTACAATGAGGCATTGACATTTTCGCGGGAGATACCGAACCTCAGAGATATGTATTTAAATCATACTCGGATTTTCGTCTCACGCGCATTTTATCTTTAAAAGCACTCCCAGTTATCAGGTCAGCGCAATCTCACTTATATGTGCTTATATCTTCTGTAAAGGGTAGGGCACATGGATAGAGTTAAGCCGTTGTTATGCTTGGATCCATGGTTATTTTTATGGTTTTGTGTACTGTCGTCCTGTACAGAATAGGGTTAAAATTAGCTCTGTATGAAAACTTAAGACCGTTTTTTTTGCAAAGGAATGATGGAAATTTTGTGCGTACCCACATTAATGAATTTTTTATTGCTATTGTATTGGTTTCTTAGGTTTACGCGAATGTTAGACATTGAAATAAAACTACTTTTTACGTCTGCCCGTGACCATGATACCTGCAAAGGTGTCGAAACGTCGGGACCTAAAATCTAAATATAAATCGCGAAAAAATCCGTAAAAAGTAGTTTTTATTGCTAGTTAAAAAAATGCCTAAACATAATACCTGTTTCCTTACCAATTGTTCGTGGCAGAAAGATGATTGCCCATTGTTATTTAGGAGATTTTTGACTTACATATCCATCTACGGGCCTGTTAGTCTAGTGGTTAGTGACCCTGACTGCTATACCGGAGGTCGTGGGTTCGATTCCCGCCCAGGACAAATGTTGTGTGATGAGCATGATCATTTGTTCTGGTGTCTGGGTGTAATATATCTATAATATGTATGTATTTAGAAATATATATAAGTAAGTTTATCAGTTGTCTGGTTACCATAACACAAGCTCTGCTTAGCTTGGGATCAGATAACCGTGTGTGAGTTGTCCCAGGATATTATTATTATATTATTATTATTATCTACGTCTTATTGAGGAAAAGTTTCATATTTTCCTTCCAAACCAAATTTAACTTTTCTTTCAAAAATCACTACCAAACTTAACTTTTCTACTCAAAATCATCTTTAAATGAGATCACTGTAAACACAGCTTATATTATAAAGTGATTCATTTGTCTTCTGCTATCCGAATGTTTTAAGTTTCACCGATAAGTGAAGGCCCATCCTCTGGATTAATGCTTCAGTTCGCTGCTATCGCACAGATAAAACATATGTAAGTGTCGCTAGGTGCTCAGGAATGTAGAGTAATTAATATGGTTCTACAATAGGTGCTTCATGTTTTTGATGCGTTTTAGGTGAATCTTTTTTGTCATATTTACTGTTATACCAGCACATGTTTTACAAGAAATAGTTACCTGAAACCCTTTTGCTATATACATTCTGATAATTGTTGAGAGACGATGAAAAGCTCCATTGTCTTAAAATTTTGGGTTGCAGATTTAAAGTGTCTTCGTAAAAAAGTATGTTTAGTTTATTATTTTCGAAAGTACTTCGATTTAACTTACTTCTATACTCAATACGTTAGCACACAGAAGTACCTATACATACGTCATTCTTCTAAACAAACCCTCCAACCTCCCTAACCAGTACCAAAAACCATCCAAACATCGCTATCAACCCAAAACCAAGATAAAATCGTAAACAGCCGCATAAAATAATCGACACTCACTACGAATGCAAATAGCGGGAAACAGTCCATGAGACAATGCTATCGCACGTAGCGAAACATTCGCGAGACATTCCCGCGACATTAGACACACAAACTAACATAACAGTTTAATTAGAAGTGCATCTAAACCGTATTAGTTGCAGTGCGAGCGAAGTATGGGCCAAGTTATAAGAGCACGGAGGTTTTTGCTTTCGACCAAACGTATGACATTATTTTGAAAGTGAAGTAACTTAATGCCACCTAATGCCAAGTTGCTGATTACGTTGCGTGAACACAATTCAGTGTGTAAAAATGAAATGATAGCAAAATATGCCTTGAATTCAACCTTCCGTTTACCTAATATCTACTTGAATTAGTTTTGTGTGCTTTGCAGTAGAGAAAAGGTAATTTCGTTGTTTTTTTACATGGGTAATGACTTTTGAAAGCCTTGATTTGTTTATAAACATCCCTATCCCACCGACAACCGCCGCAACTCTCTCAGACTTCATAAAAAGTATAAAATATTATTCTAGTTTTAGCACTCAACCGCCCCCGCTCATGCCTCACACCGAACCCAGTTAGACCAACTTTTGGTGTTTCGTATTGGATCTTGCGAAGTTAGTCGTATCTACAAACGTATCGTCGATGTCTTGGGCAAACGTTCTCGAATACAATGTGCCACGTTATTATTGCACAGCCTTTGTAAATTATATTTTAGGCATTTACATATAGCTTTCAATTGATTTGTTTGTGTTTGAAACACGTGTGAGATTCTTATCTGCGTAAGAAAGAACGTAACTGTATACGACAGTAATTATTTTTGATAGAAATTATGTTGTATTTGATAAGGTAAAGATTAAAAAAAACTTTTAAAGTATCTGAATAAATAAATAAGGTTTTTCAACATATTATTTTTATTACGGGTATCCAATTAAAGCACAATTACAACAAAATTATCAGGTGTGCTCTTCAACTTATAAAGGTTTTATTGATAAGTGAGAACTGCCTTTAAATTAATAATATGTCTTAAGAATAGGTACGAATCATATAATTATGTATATGGGGCGAGACAATGCCGCTAATTTTATCTCAATTTGTAATTAAAATACACTCATAATTACAATTAAGATAACAGCACTTTTAATATTACCATTTTGAAGCAATCGCAAAGAGCATTTTAGACTTTTTTTTGTCTTATGTTTTTGATATTTACGATGAACTAATTAAATTGATACTTATTTAATTAGTGAACTATAAGAAAGAGCTAATTTATTTAATAGTACTTAATTAGTAGAAGATGTTTCTCCATTTTTGATTATTATAATACGATAAGATGCGTTTATTTTTGCATAACAGAATCATTATTATCTTTTTAATAATGCCGACTTTTTGTGACAAAAGTACACAACCGGCAAAGTAGTTAACAAAAATGTGTTTGATTTAATTGTTAAAAAAACCATAATTGTTTATTTTATTCTTTCTGTTCTTTTCCGGTGCATTAGACCAGAAAACGTTAACAAAAACGAAGTTCAAACGGAAAGATCCATTTCGTAACAAAACGAACAGAACGCGAAAATTACTGATCGGAATCTAAACACAGCCCAATGTATCATAGCTAGTTGTTATCTCTTATCCCGGTGCAAGGCGGATGAAAAATGTTGAGCAGCTCAGAGTGCAGTTTAAAATTTTATACGTCCAAGATCTGGGCGTATATCTCGATGCAGTGCACTTCCTACCGAAACTTTTACTTTGTGCCGTAGTGTTGTACGGGATTGGGATGTCCCGGGAAAACCGTAATGAATAATTTGAGATTTTCTTTATATATTATTAAGTGACCATTTGTAAATATTTAATAAAAAATACTCATAGACCCATCGTACCTACGAAAGCATGTTAAGCCATTGGTCTCGACTGTCATACATTGATCTTCCTGATGACAATTAGTCTTACAATGCGCAAATGTAAAAGCACTGTGGGTATTTGTGGGTACTTGTGGGGACCTTGGTTGTGGTCAAATATATAGTAGCTTCATGTAAAATTGCGAATTCAGCTGAATCTGGTAATAAATTAATAGGTACAGCTTTAAAAGTCAAGGCAGGCGATTCCCGGTATTACAGTACACCAGAACAACACTATTCCAAGATACTGCGCCCTGATATATACTCTAGCGATACCAAGTTGTGAACGCGGATGCCTCAGATTCCCCCGAATTGTTCTGAATTTTAAAGTAAATAAGCTAGTTCCGTAGATAACGGTACAAGATACTAGATACTTTGTGAAGATTAAGTTACATATTTGAAAGTTTCGTAGTATTGGCGATATCGTTCTTTCTTTACGTACTATGGTTAAGGTTACTATACAATTCAAGGGGTATGATATGTTTAAATAACTCTCCTTTTTTGACTTGGCCGCAGTCGGTTAAAGTAGATTTACTTTTGAAATTCTCCGAATTTGGTTTATATTTGTCTCTGTTTACTACACTGATCAAGATGAATAAAAATCTTAGTTCAATAAGTAGTTATATTATTAATATGTTTAAATAGCTCTCCTTTTTTGACTTAGCCGCAGTCGGTTAAACGAACTTGGGTTATATTTAATTTTGTCTTTGTTTACTAAAGTGTTCAAGATTTATAAAAATCTTTACAAAATACCAATACACAGTATAAACATATACAAACGTAATGCACAGACGTGACTTGAATTTCCCTTTATACCTTAAGGCTATCATCTTAATAGAGACGCCCATATCCCAGTTTACGACTAGATAAACTTAGAGTTATTAGCTTACAGCTATTGTATGCATTAAAAACTTCTTCGACAAACCGTAAATTGTCTACAGACATACGGATTTTACGACGTACTTATGTGTACTTTTAAATAAGTGTATGTTTTGTGCGTTTAATACCATATACAATGGAAATTAATGTAGTTAAATATAGGCATTGGGATGAACAGGGAAAAGAGACTATAAATCTAAAAATACTAGCTTTAGCTTACGAATTCGCCCGCGTGGATGACAGATAATATTATTGACTCATGTCCTTTCTTGTATGTCAAGCTCCATACCAAGTTACATCATAATCGGTACTGTAGTTTAGCCATTAAAGCGTAACAAACAGATAGACAGAGTTAATCTACTCGAACCATAAGTCAAATTTCCAGTCTAATGTTGTCAGCACACAAAAACATTTGAGAGTATTGCCATAGCAAATAAAGGCGCGATAAATTACGGCTATCGTACAAGCAAATAGAAATGTATCATTTTAATGGACGTTGTCTTATATTAAGATAACATCTAAATCACAATATCAGACTGTTTTGAACGTCTCTAAAATTATACGTCTGACATTGAATATTAGCAATTTAGTTATGTAATCATATTTTTCGTAAACAGTTTATGATAAAAATAGATGACGTCACTGGAAGTAAAAATAAAAAGGTTAGATTTGGTACCTTTGTTTTAAAACAATATGTTGTCTGCACACAAATAAGGTATATATACGCTGGAGGCGCAAAGAAGATTTTTTAGTAATTAAGCTGAATGGTCAATCTAGAAACCAAACGGGTCAATGTAGAAACCAAAAATTTTCTACATTGCCTTGGGTCTGGGTGTTTGCGGTACCTTCTTTGCTTCTTAATTCCATAACACAAGTGCTTTAGCTACTTACTTTGGGTTCCGAGCAATGTATGTGATGTTGTCCGCATTTAAAAAAAAAAAGATAATCTTGTCGGTGCTTTTGACCAAAGTAATCTTGCCTAAGTTGTCTCAATGAAAAGTTCAGATATTGAAATTGATCAATGTAAAGATCAATCCTTTTGCTTTCTTTTCAAATTGGGAATTAACCACGTTAGGGGTCAGTTATCCTTGGCCTACCGGACAACTTAACTAATCGCAGTTCGAACTACTGGCAGTTCTTTTTTCAAATTATAGTCAGGAGTGATGGACTAGTAAAGTAGAGTAAAGGAGAAGGACAGTCCCCTAACCTTAAAGGTGTAAGACTTTTCACATCACATCTTACTGAGAAGACCAGCTAAAGATAAGAGAAATTTAACCTGATCGGTTAACAAATTTACGAGGGCCACCATTTTATAAAGTTCCAGAGCCGGCCACTCGACACAATGGGCGAGGAAGTAACCTCTACTAACGGCGTCGTTACGCCCGCTAACGCCCCTAACAGCCTTTAACGCCGTTAACGCCGCTAACGCCGTTAACGTACGTTATCAGCGATACAGGGCGGGCGGAAGATCACCTGAGGCTGCCCGCCCGCCTAATGCATCCGCACTTATTTATTCCCCTGTAACGAAGGCGATATGTTTCCTGAGATGATTATCGCGGACCCTCGCAGGGTCAGCTCACCTCCAAAATATTGTTTTTCTGGATTTTAAATGTGCTGTAAATGTTTATTGTGTGAGTTCCGGATGGTAAGCGTCTTCAATTAAATTTGATGTGTGTTCTGTAATGCATATGTTATGTGTATGGGCAATTTTGTGGATGGGAAAAAATGCTTTAATTTTTCATGAGTAAAGTAAGTCTGCTTGTGCATGTAATGTCCACGCAAATTATTTTCTATAAAACCCCCTTTACATTTGAATTATATTATTATATTAATATACCTATGAGTGCACTTTTATCAAGTTATGTGAAGTCTCAAACTATGGCGAAATATATGGGCCATAATGATGACCAAATAGTTTCAATATATTTTTACACTGCTTACGGATTCTATTTCTCAATATAGTATAAGATCCCGTTAAGAACGACCTTCACCGAGATGCTTATTTAATGAAACGTATTTTATATTTAATTTACAATTTTAAATTAATATACTCTGGACTGAAATTTGCTAGGCAACCCATATGCATTATATTTATTGACATATTAAATTAAATATAAAATACGTTTCATTAAATAAGCATCTCGGTGAAGGTCGGTCTTAACGGGATCTTAGACTAATAGAAAATATAACTGACCACAGACATTTATTATAAACCAAAACACAAATCCATACAAAAACACTTAACATTCCATACAATTTAAAAACTAAATGCAAGTAGTTTGCTATAATTCCAGTAGAAACAAGATAGTTGCCTATCAGGCCATTAGCGCACCTGACTCGATATATATTCAATTAGAGTTGGGCGGGCGGCGATACCATCGGGGCGGGCGGAATAACACCTTTTAATTTCGTGCTAACTGGAGGCTTTGTTAGTTGAATTATGATGTGTAATGGAAATGTTTACATTGTTTTTTTAAATAAACAGTTTTCGTAATAAGACGTTCATTTAGGATTACAAGAGGATTAATAATGTAATTCTGTTTTAAAAACTGACAAGTCACATAACCTTATAAGACATTTTGGTATATTTATAAGATTAAATAGTTTTTTTGATGTAAAGGAAACTTAGAAATAATCAGTAAAAGGTTTGAAAAGACCACTACATACAAACACTTATAGGATTTTCGTATGATATTTATCATTAACTTATACGAAAATCAAAACTTACTATGAACGTAGCCACATTTGAAGATAGTTTTCCAAACTCTACTCTAATTTGGCAAGTAGCGTTGACTCATGTACTTACCTGAAAAGAAAAATAATAAATTAAATAAAGCGAAAATAGCTCCCAATTAATACCAATAAACACAAACATTAACAACTTCTATGCTAAAACAAACTAAAAGAAATCCAATTGTCATCACCTTTGCATAAAAACAAAAGTAACGAAGTACAAATTGCAAGTCAAACGAGACGAACATGCATCACTGCATTAACAGGGCGGATTTCACCGGTGCATATGACCGCGATCAGTTGGTTAGCTCGGTTCTAGCGATTAAACCGGACGTAATGCCCTGCATTTCACTATACAAACTGAAAAGATCTAAGCTACAATTAATATTTTTGAGTTTTTAAACTGTTTCAAACTTTTCGTAAAAGTATGTCAAATTAAAATAGATTGTAGAGTGATTTTATTTATGTTAATCAGTCTAAGAGTGTCTTATAAATCTATGTAACATGTTCACCAATATATAATGAACGCAATTTTACTTCGATCACGATGAACTCAGTTCCTAAGAACGTAGTTTAAAGTACGTGGTGTCATCAGTCCTAAGTGGCATTAACATTAAGTGTTGATTAAGCAGAATTCTTATGTTAATTCAGATAGCCGCGGTCTATCAAAGCTCCTTGTTTTACTGTAATACCCTTTACTCTGGTGTGTAATTAACAGCAAATTGACAGCTTCAGAATAAATTAATATAAGTGTGTGTAGTCCTTTTTGTGGGAATTTATTTGATGTTTATTTTGGTCTTAAGTGTATTGAAGTGGGTAATTGTAATTGGTAATTCTTGATATGTGTATGAAAATAGCTGAGATGACGAATGGTAATTAATGAA
This sequence comes from Autographa pulchrina, assembly GCA_905475315.1. Lineage (NCBI taxonomy): Eukaryota > Metazoa > Arthropoda > Insecta > Lepidoptera > Noctuidae > Autographa > Autographa pulchrina. The sequence continues at coordinate 13,255,044 of FR997765.1, read as the reverse complement.
CATTCAATTTATGAGGCACTAATTGTAAAATACTCATATTTTCGCTCTTAGTCTCTGAAATGCATAGTTCTGTTGAAAATCATTCGACGAGTACAAAAATCTAACTTTTTCTAGGTAGAATAAGAACTATGATGGTTTCAAGTACTTCAGAACCATCATGTAAAATGCTCTTTTATAAAGCAGTAAAAAATATACTAAATAGCTCTTAAAATAGCAACTAGATGTCACCACTTCACAGTTAAACCAATAAATAAATATTTAAAACTTCTGATCTTCATAATTTTAATACTGTTTGAAAAAGCCGGCTTTAATTAAGTTTGTTTGTTTAGAATTATTCGAAGTCGTGACGTGAACACCGCCTTGGCGATTACAGGAACCCATTTGTTTTTTAATAATCTTTGAGAATATTGGATGAATATTTAATGGCTTAATTTAAGAATACTGGTTCATTGAATACTCTAATATCCTGATATTTATGTTCAATATCCTTTTCTTAATATGATTTTGATTTTGTTATTTCGCCCGGAAAAGAGTCGTATCGTTTGTTACGCTTGTTATGAGTTTGTGTTTTTTCTGGTTTAGTAATCACCTACTTTTTGGAAATTCTCACAAGATTTGAACTGATAACATTTTTTATGTATCTATTAAAATTAAATGGTTTGATTTTGAGGATTAGATTAATATTTTGCTCATGGTTTTGGATTTGATACGTAAATAAAAATTAGTTTCCGCATCTTTAAATTACCCACTGACCAATGTTTAAAACAAATATACTTAGGTTGCCAAAGGTAACATACAACATTAGATGCAATACACTCTATACAACAGAAGTCAAAATTAAGTTTATTCCTATTCACCCTTCAACATAACATAACATACCATCACGCCTGTATTCCCCGAAGGGTTAGGCAGAGGTGTACCAATGTACACCCACAGTTCGCCGGTATGTTTAGGTCCCATGTAATAGGGGGCGAGCCTATTGCCACTATCCGGGCACAAATCCAAACTCCGACCTGCTACTGAGAATTTCATAGAAAAACCCAATAACACCTTGATCGACTTGGGAATCGAACCCAAGACCTCTAGCGTAGCAGTCCCGCTTAGAACCACTAGGCCAACGAGGCAGTCACCCTTCAACAACTAAATATTTACTGGTAGATTAAGTAACTAAGACTGACCAAAACTTAAGGTCATATAATCCATGTCCTGCCTGGCATTAGACCTTAAAACTCAATAAAACCTGATCTCTAGCTGACACAAAACGCTGGTTTGTTATCGACGCGATAAAAACGCAACTAGGGGCATGACGTGTGGCGCTGGCAGAACAAACGTCGTTACTGCGTTACTAAATAAATCGTTAGCGGCGCGTGAGCTAACCTCGAGATACGGCACGTAACTGCAGGGAGGTAGGGCGCTGGATGTGACACTACAATGTCAAGTGGGACGCAAGCGAGCGTAGTCTTTACCAGTCTGACCTACGCTAGTATGACCGTTTTTTTAGACCCAGTTAATGAAATCTAAGTAGTTTCCACAAAGTAAAAAAAAGAGCCCAACTACTCCGTTTGAAATTTGGGTTGTTCTACATTACAGCCATATTACTGACTCATCCCTAAATAATCATGAGCTGCAGGTTTATACATTGTATTATCTTACGAAAAATTGCAGTTCTATTGGCTAAACTGAAATTACATGACCCACTGTAACGATTACATGAGTAAATTGACATGATCATTGCATCCATGTTGAGCGTACTCTCCCTATTCAATGTTTTCACAGACACTTCCAGTTGACATCTACATCTGTGTTCAACCTAAAACCGTCTCGGTTTACCAAACAAACTAAAACTCGAAATTATTAGTGTTTTTCGTATTGTAGATTGTCTAACGTCCCTGTTCGCTTTGTGTACACTTGTTGACTTAGTACGTTTTCATGTATCTCGAATTTGTTTTAGAGCTTACTGAAATAATAACATATTGTGGATTTACCGAACACATACTGGTATATTATGGTTTTGAAACTGAGTCAGTATAAAACTGTTTTAACTTGATAGAGTGCTGATAAAATAAAGTTTTTTTTTTTATCCTGCATTCACGTGGTGGTAAAATGTAAGATAACAATATTTATGTTAGAGAATGAGGAGTATAATATAATCTTAGATTCACTAAGGGTCCCAGACCAGTAGAAAACATAGAAAATAAATAGATTTGATATCGGCTGCAGAAAAAATCTAAGGAAAATGATTCATTGAAATAAAACTACTTTTTACGGATTTTTTCGCGGTTTATATTTAGATTTTAGGTCCCGACGTTCTGCCAGTGACCATGATACCTGCAAAGGTGTCGAAACGTCGGGACCTAAAATCTAAATATAAACCGCGAAAAAATCCGTAAAATATAGTTTTATTTCAATGTCTAATTCGCGAAAATGATTCATATAAAATACAGAATAAAGTGCATAGTTTAAAATGTCTTAGCGATTTCAATATTCTATCATATCAGATTTAAGTAAAACTCAAGTACAGCAAGAAAATGGTACCCAATAAGAAAACCAGTACACCTAGTGTTATCTCTTTTAAGAATATAGAATACAGTATCGTATGCCCGCGGGTGCATTGCTGCGAAATATAATTACAATTAACATGCAGAGATAAGAAAAGAAGCAATGTAGGTTGCGCTATCAAATAATATCATTTCTTTGTGGTGTATTACGAAACAATTCGTGGTTTTAAAGACAATTAATGCTAGTTTTTTTATATATAAAGGTTGTGTTTAGGGTATGAGTAGAAATGTTTGATAAGAGTTCATTCACTTTTAATTCAAGATACTGTTTATTTTCATTTATTTTCTATTACCAGTAGGCCACTGACTCATAATATTAGTTCTATCACCATGCATGAGAAGGAGTCTTTTATTTGCTGTTACCTAAGTAGGTTCTAATACAGGTAACCTAAAATCAAAATACCAGTAAATTACAGCAGACCAGTATCATGTCTATTCTGTAAATAATTTCGGTATCGAGCTTCACCTGAGTGACAATAAAGCTCACTTCAAAAGTGAACCCAATAATCCTTGATTTAGAATTCAAATTCGAGAATACGTATTTGACATCTCACCGCGGATTCCGCTGTCGAGACATGAAAATAATGTTACAGAATAGCACTACTGTTCTCTACAACAACTTTGCAATGATGAAACAAATGGTGCTCACAGAATGACTAGGCATTGCGCAAGTATTAAGCCTAAATATAATTGTCTAACACACAAGTTCTAAAACCTTATGCTTTCCGCTCTCCATACCATACATACACCTAAAACTATTTACAATTCAGAACCTTATTTACAGAGAATTAGCATTCAATTTCAATTGCAAATGAACTGTACTTAAGCCTCATTGGAATGGTGTTTGAAAATTGTTATTTAAATCTGTTACACTGTATTATAGACTTTGATGTTTGGTGATTAGGTTTAATTTCGTTTGTAGGTTAGAGAGGTTTGAATGCATTGTTTTCCAATTGAGATGTGGGCAATTGATGTTGTTGCTTTGTACGATCTGATCAGTTACGATTATGTACTAACAGTCGATAATATTTTGTGAAAGTTTTTAATATTGATCTATTAATTGAATCTTCAGTATTGAATTACATTGATATTATTCTCAATTTGGATGCTTGACTCGATAAGAATTCATCGACGTTAAGCAGTGGTTTGCAATTTTTTTTTTTTATATAGCTTGTAATAAAAAAGAACAGAAAATAATATAACGCAATGTGTTTTAAATTATTTAAGTAAACTAAAATATAAGTTAACTTTAAATAAGGTTTTATTAGAACATAAACTTGAGAACGTTCACACATCGTTTGAAAAGTAAAGCGGCTGGGGCGGGCTGATAGCGACGATACCGGCTGGGCGCGCGCGATAGCCTCCGCCCGCCCTGACGCAAGACACTGCATCTGTTAGCAGCCTTCACTCAACCAAGTAATAATTTAATTGAGGTATATTTAAATGTCATAGTATAGACGTATGTAAAGGTGATGTTATTATTCAAAGGTGATAAATAGTAAAAATATTATAATTCTAGTTATGGTAAAAAAATATATATTTATAAATAGCATTTGTCATCACAAAAAAACTACCCAATTATTTTTGTCAATTTTATACTTTACTAGCTGTACCCGGCATGCGTTGCAATGCAATTTTTTCTACCTAGCACCTGCCTACTACCTACCTACTACCACATAGGGGTATGAAAAATAGATAGTAGCTGATTCTCAGACCTACTGAATATGCATATAAAATTTAAAAAAATCGGTCAAGCCGTTTCGGAGGAGTATGGTAAATCACTACATAGTATAAAACAAAGTCGCTTCCCGCTGTCTGTCCCTATGTATGCTTAGATCTTTAAAACTAGGCAACGGATTTTGATGCGGTTTTTTTTAATAGATAGAGAGATTCCAGAGGAAGGTTTATATATAATACATGCATAATATAGGAGAGAAACACTGATAATCTTAGAGTTTTTTATGTAAGGTCGTAAATAAACACACTTTTTTGCGCTTACATTGCAAACGCTGGCTGAACCCTACGAGATAGATCAAAGTAATGTACTACAGTATTGTACACCTTAAAAAGGTCTACAAAAAAGTCCGCGATGGTATATGTCTATCTCTTGAGGATAACCCACAATAACCATTTTTATACTTTATTTATTACTTATTAACGAACAAAGCAATTTTAAGCAATACAGCATTAATCCTTATCCAATTAAGTACCTTAAATACATTGTGCATGTAATAAAGATCAATATGGCCCTTTACAGCATGTAATTTAAATTAATATTTTCGAAGATATCACAGATTTAAAATGCAGGGACATAGCGGTTGCGGCGTTACCGGCCGGGGGGCCGGGGAGCGCATGCCTATACCAAATAGTGCGTCGAAGGCCGCGCTTCGCCCTACAACTGACTGACACTTTATGATTATGTAGTATATTTAGTATCAGCAATGCACCCGTGCAAAGCCGGGGCGGGTCGCTAGTAACTTATATATATAAGAAGATTAAGCTAGCGTTGGAAAAGTTCTCTTAGTTGTTTAAAAATAATATTAAAATTTCATTCGCATCGCATCGCATTGGGTCCTTGCAATAATGAAGGCCCGCTGAAGTAAGACTTAAGGCACATTTTCGAAGATTCATACACCAAAATTTTATTACACCATCTTCAAACATGTAATAAACACATGCCAAACAATTGATAAACATAGAAAGTTGTAAACAGTTGAAGGCGCTGGGCGGCGCTGGGCGGCGATGGGCGACGATACCGGCTGGGCGCGCGCGATAGCCCCCGCCCGCCCTGACGCAAGACACTGCATCTGTTAGACGCAGCTAGGGAGGCTGTGTTGACGAGGAGCCTGAGACTGTCCTGAGGATTGGAGTTACAAGCTTCTAATCCTAGGTTTAAAGGCTGTGTTGATGTACTTGGTGTCAAGATATTATTAAACTTGTAGTTAATAAATGGTAAAGTAGGATTGTTAGTTGCGCAAAAGTCAATATTAAATTAGTGGTCTTGGAAGAGTAAAACGTATATTTTTAAATAACAGATATTATTTTTTTTACTGGCCTACTCGTGTTTTATTATATTAAGGGGCATATTCTACTTTTTAAACAGTAATTTTTTGAGTTTTATGTGTGTGTGTGACATAAATCAACTTGAATAAGTCGCATTTGATTATCTGGGTAATATAGTTCTAAGGTGTGACAACATAGTGGAATATACCACATAAGGTACCTACTATCTTAATTTTCCGTATACAGAATGATCAATGTGACATGTCAATGATTCAAATATAATTAAAATTTGCTATCATTAAGAACAACCATCCACATACCACTCACACTACACTCACACAATTTATTCAACCATCTTATGCACACGTCTCCCTCCTAGCCGGCGCGTGGCAACCCTACGCGGGGGTCCGAGCGGCAAGCGACCCCTTATCGCCGCCAAACACCCGCCGTATCGCCGCCGAACATTGTATCTCCCGGGTTTTGTCATTCTGCACTACTCTATGAATTTTGATAAAGATACCTTTACCTATGAGATTCGGAATTTCAGTTTGAGTTAAGATGGTGGGTTAAAACTGTAGAAGTTTTGTAGTCTTTAGAGAAAGTGTGCGTTGATTTTGTAAGTAGTTTATGTGTGACAAAATGGCTTAACCTCTCGTCTGTCGCAATAAATAAGACAATAGAATTCAATTGTGTCTCGCGTAGATCTGCGCTTCCGACATACAACGGGTTTATTAATATATTTTGCTAAAGTGGTTAATTATTGCTCTTTATAGGTCTATTTGAGTATTTTTTCTTTTGTATTTTACTACGATGACAATTTTTATCTTCACAGTTAACGTCACAGCAAATGCAGAAATAAATATGAATTGCCAATGATTTCTTATGACTTTTTATTTAACGTTAAACCACTAATCCAACGTTACCAATACACCTTAATTTACTAACCTAACCCAAACAAACGCATAAAACTCCATATCACCAAAACCGCATAAAACCGAACCCGAATCAAGAACATTTATTTAGTTTATTTTCGCGGCAGCCCTATTCGCGCGATATCGCGAGTGCAGCCGCGCGATAACGTGCGACACCGCGCTATATGTCGCGCCGCCGGTCCGATTCACACAGATAATGTAGCGCCGTAAACGGATCGGGGCCGTTTGAAAGAAATTGATATGGAGTGCAGGTTTCAAGTCCACTGGAGTTATGGCTGATTGGTAGTCGCGTGGTTTATTGGTGCCGACACGGCGACGTGCCGACGTGCTGACGTGACTTACGGTTTTAGGAGATTATGGTTGTTAATCACCTAAATAAATGTGGGAGAATGTTGTGATTGAATTGAGGAGGAACGCATGCAGCCGTTCGTGTGAAACATGTAAGACAGAACATTCAAGTCGTATTTGTAGTGGTTTTCTAAATAGGTAAAGAGTTTAGTTCGCTTTCTGCCAAAAATTAAAAAATGAATTTGGGAAAATAATGTCCTTTAAAAATTTCACGTGCATATGAAAGGACTGATTGACTTAGAGGAATTCGCAGGAAACTTCTCTGCAAAAATTTAAAACGTTTTCAAAGATCTCTTTCCTCTCAATCCATGATAGGTTACAATGCCAAATACCTTTAATCGCTATGAAACAACACACTGTAGGATTTCTTGATGACTTTTAAATGACTTGACAAAAAAAGGACAGTTCATAAAGCTAAAACCACATTACAGGCAGCGTCTTAATTTTATCAGTACAAATTTCTATCAAACTAAAGACTCATACGTAGTTTCCGATGGCAAAGCTTATTTAAATGTGGTTATTAATGTAATAACCGAAGCAGTGGTCGGGTTTACGACGCGGAGTGCACAGAGCGTTCGGAAGTAGATATTAAATCGTTTTATTAGTCTTCGCCGTCGCGTCGAGCGGTCCATGGTATAGGAATTAGCGGGGATTTTTGCAATGGCGAATGGTTCAAGAAATATGGAAAAACAGCTGCAGGAGCCAAAGAAGGTCTGGTTTTTCCTGAGGATCAATGACAGGAGAGACGTTGAATGCAGGTGAATTACGCTAGCCATCAAGTAAATGATCTTTGTCTTTTGACCTAAAGTTTCAACTCCTAGATTTCTGGTGTGCTGTTTTCAAAACCTTTTTACAACATGCTAAGGGAGCTTCTACTAAAAAAAGTTGTTTTTTTTTTTTTTAAGACTAAGGAAGGGTTAACTCAGATTGTGATTGACTAAATCCCAAGCAGATTAAGTGCCTCTAGAATTTGACCAACGCCGATGACAATCCTGATAAATTATGCCTGAAAAAATATATTTTTCAGTCTTTAAAGTCGTCGAACCTGCAGTAACTTGGGCCAACCGTCCATCGTGGTGTGAAATATAGGCGAGTCGAGCTCGCGTTATCGGGCGCGCGCACGCTCGCTATCGGGCGCCGCCGATAACCGGCCGATCTATGTGCGTGATGCATGTGCATGCCTTGCCGAAGACTCGGTAGCTAGAGCAAATTGTTCAACTACCTTGTGGAGTTAGGTAGTGGATTTGGTCATGAGTGTAACTTAGGTTAAGAAGTATGTGTTTGCAAGTGATCAATGGTAGTCAAAGCATGTGTGACTGTTTCCAAAAGTGATCAATAGGAGTCAAACATAGCCTTTTAAAAGACCCTACGGCAGAAATCTTATATTCTTTTTACTTAAAATTTCAGTCTTATATTTTGTATGTGTATCAATTCTGCAAATTAGGATAGTGCTCTAGGCCTCTAGCTAGTCTTGTCCTCCAATTTTTATGTGATGGTATTCTAAATCGGCAACTACAAAATGCATAAGCAAAACTGTCGAAAAGCAGTATTTTTGTTATTATGTAGCAAAAGTGTCTTTGCTTTGAAACAGGCAAGATTAAGAACCTACAAATGAGACTTCTTTTATGTAACTTGACTATAATTTACCTAACTTAAAGACAACCTTATCTATCTTGAAACCGAAAATAGATATCACATAATTGTGTTCTGCAAAGCGCTCACGCAAACGCCATCGATTATAATGCACTTACCTAATTTAACCCGTCGAACGCGCACTAAACCTGGTCTAATGAGACGTGGTATCTACCGGTCGCTTCGCTGCGCAGACTATCGCTAAATTGTTCTCTAACAAGAGCTTTGTGGGGTTACCCGGCTCTGTGATCCGGCTTCCGATTTAGCTGGCTGACAAAATTGTATGCTTGAGTGATGCAGCGCCAGGTATATGCAATATGTATTAGACTATGTAAGGTCATAAAAGCAATGATTTCAATAGATTGTAATTCGGTAAAATTGAGAAGGGTGAAAGACAGAAAAGCGAAAAAAAATGGACATTTGAAGTCGTTTTTTTGTCTGTACTGTCCCACTGCTGAGCAAAGGCCTCCCCTAAGTCCTTCCACGATAGGTAGAGAATATTTTTATTTTTTTTATTTTTCACTGTTAACAGTACATTATCTTTGTTTTGTTTACTAAGAGGATCCTTAACAGATATTGGAACTCGAATAAACAGCATTCCTAAAAACCGATAATTTTGAATAAATCTGACCACCTATTTGCAAATCTATTCCCAATCTAAAATACAGTTCATAACTCAAAAACCGGTACAGCTCTAAAGATCTTGAATCGAACGAATAAACAAATATAACTATCACTTCACAGATTAAGATTATAATCGCAATCGTATCGAGTTACAGATAATATATACATTCGGAATAGCGTACGTCCTAAATAACGCATATACATTTAAATGCGAATTAAGTGTTGAAATAAAACGCATATTTATTTATTTTGTAATATGATAGCTGATCGTATCTTTGGTAACGGGATACCGTTGATAAAATATTTGATGATGATTAGATAGACTTGGATTTTTGATTGTATAAAATTCAAAATTTTGCTGTTTTGGGAGGGTAACCGAATAATTAAGCAGTGTCTCTTTAGTATTTTCTGTTGTTTTCATTTATAAAAATATATGTGTTGTTTGATAAAAGCGAGCGGTTTGGATCACACCTTTAACTTATAAGTTATATTATTCTTAAAATATAATAGGTTGCGACACACAGCTGCTGGCATTAACTTTATAAACAAGAAAACAACTAAATACCACACAAAAACAATTTAAGATACATAATTTTATTTATGATATATTCAGCACAACATACGATATAAGGCCGTCCATTCACGACACAATAAACAGCTACCCACGACGCGACATTGTCGTGTCATTCCGCTAATATCGCGCGAGTACCGCGTGTAATCGCGCGGCTGGATCGCGCGACGCGCGGCCACCCCGCGCTCTGATATCGCGATAACGGCCGTGTGTTACACCGGGACGATTGTTTTCATGTTCGCGTGGGAATGTTTGGATGGTTTTTGCTAGACATGTGTTTTGACATTTAGCTTTGCTGTATGTACCAAATAATGTAGTGTTATTCAAGTGAGTTAAAATTTAAGTATTTAAGGCGTTGTGTTGAATACTATTTTTAGTGCCGAAAAAAAACTTGTAATTTTTTAGATTTACTTAAAAATTTAAAAATAATCGGTTATGGTATTTACTATTGTTTTGCCAAATTTTAATAGTCTAAGCATTTGTCTTCTAAAACAATAACTAAATAAAGCATTACATGAGTTAATCATTTAAAAGTCCACATTTAAACTGTGTGATACACAGCCATCGCACAGAAAACCAGCAACAACAACGAGAAAATGGAATCCTAAATCTACTACATAAAGTTCATTTTCCCTTGTGCATGTCCTGGGATTCTGTAGGTTTGGGAGCCTGAAGATTTGTCTGTTCCTAGAACCGAGGCCTCATGCGACCTCATGATAACCAGTAATATATAGAAAGACACTAAACGTGTTTAAAATTAAGTAATATTTGTGAATATGAAGGAATGTCTTGTCCTACTAAGAGTTGCTTGTTTAAAGTTTTACCTTTGCAGACAGGATTAACATTATTTTCAATTAAATGTATTTTTTCTGAATATTTTTGAGTTTCTTTAATCAGCCATTAAAGCCTTTTTCTATAGTCAAACAACCTTAATTTACACCAATATTTAGAAGACTATACTACTTCTTGTTATTTTACTTTACATTTTTTCCCAAAACAAAATATCCTAACATGTATCGACAGAAAACAGAAACAACTCACCGATTTTATTTCAATACTACTGTCCATTACTTGGGGGTGAAGAGGTCGCGCTATAATGAGCGAAGATAGCGCGCAATGTACGTTGAAATCGCGATCGCAGCAACAGGTGTCTAATGCACTAATGTCTACAAGTCTACGTTTTTCTTTTAACGGTTAAGTATGTGTAGTTTATTTCCATTTGTATGTAGGTATATAAAAAACAGGTATTTTTTGTTTAACGTGGCTATTCTCTAAAAAGGTTTTAAACTTTCTTTCTTGACAATTTAGTGCTAGTTTTTGAAGATAGATATTTTTATACATTTTGACTATATTATCTTACATACCATGTTTTAAAGAGAGACAATAGTTGGTCTAGGAAAATGTTGTAAAACTTTCAGACAATAATTACAAACTAGCAAAAAGCATGGGTAGCTTAGAAAAAATGTAATACTTTTGCAGTGGGCCTTTTATGATACAAGCACCATAAAATGGTCATGACCTTGAAATAAGTTTGATCGAAAGTCAACAAGTGTTATCGCTGTTGATAACAGCTGCAACTCAGAAGTTTACACTTTCTCTATTTTTACGTTCTTTTGTATCACAATCTCTAATTGAGTTAAATCGGTCATCTGATCCCAAGCTAAGCAGAGCTTGTGGTATGGTAACCAGACAACTGATAAACATACTTATATATTTATAAATACATAAATATTATAGATAAATTACACCCAGACACAGAACAAATTATCATGCTCATCACACAACATTTGTGCTGGGTGGGAATCGAACCCACGATCTCCGGTATAGCAGTCAGGGTCACTAACCACTAGACCAACAGGCCGTCAAAATATGAATTGTCAAATTATGTATTATTTCTATCTCTAGTACGGAAAATCTTTACATAGGGTACTAGGAGAGTGTCATTTTTTCTGCCTAGCCTTATTGTACAGGGTTCGGCTTCCAGTCTTGCCGGATGCAGCTGAATACTAGTTTTTACAAGTAGCGACTATCTATTTATCGGACACAAATCAGTCAGCTGTAAGATGGTACTTAATAATCCCGAAGTACCCAACAGAATTGCAATAAACGATTGAAAGATTGCATTTTTGATTGTCATAGGTATTCAGACATAATTTATCAACATAAAATGTTTTTAGCAACTTCAATAACTTCAACTTCAATCGTTGCATTAAACATTTCGATGCAAGTGACAAACAAAAGCTCATTTCGCTAGTCGCGCGACGGTGGGGCGACGATCGCGCGATACTGTATGACGAACGGGCGAGATATGCGCAGACGCATGCGGGGTGGCCACGCATCCACCGCCTATCTCGTGACTATAAACTGTCGGATTTATTTTTCCTTAAACTTACTAGTGATGGCAAGTTTGCCTTTTGAAATTTTTATTGAACTTTTTGGTCCACAAACTTTTTGTAACATCTCTCGATATGTAGGAATGGTCTGTTAATTATTTTACTGTAATTACTTAAATTAAGGCCACCATTTTTGTGGGTTTCCAAACATTCCTCTTGCTATGTATGGTATGCTACTAATTACTTCGGAATGTATGCCATAGATAGTAGGCCAAACATATTTGGAACCCGTATGCTTCATCCAATTAACAAGATTAAATACACGATATTAATGTATCTTTCATTCAATAATTAATTAGCAACACCAAAAACTTTTGATTTAAAACAGCGACAAAAATTCGAAGGGCACCCAAAGACAATACATGCAAAGAATTTTTAATGTTGGCGACTTATTAACATTATACTGGCCACCCTATCGGAACAATGACGCGATAAACTCGCCGCAATATTTTAAAATCGATGTTTTTATGAATCGATAATTTGTTCGGTGCGTTTCGGCGCGACGTTTCGCGAGCCTATCGATTCTTATCTCGATGTCACAACGCTTTGTTTCGATTCGACCCCAACATCGTCCATGTTTCGCTTGAAATGTGTTTCTTGCTAACGTACGAAATGATACTATCTCAGGCAGCGCTGCCATTTTGCGTTTGCTGGTTCGAAATGTGTTTTGGAGCTAATTTGAGTCTTCGTGCTTTGTGATAGAGGTTGCTTGAAGTTTTCGGGGGTGTTGGTGTAAGTTTGCGAGCGTGTATCTGTCCTCTTCATATGCATGCCAGGCTGTCTGGCTTCAGGTGTGTCCGATGGTTAATATTTGATACTTTCTTGTTCGGGAGAGGTCCCGAGAATGCGGTGTGCCGTCATTATGCTGGATGGTGAGACGTTCGTTACGTTTCCAAGTTTTTTCCCGAAGGTATGTTGGGTGTTAATTGATTTTTTGATTTTATAGCCTAATGATGAGGCTATGAAAGTGTGGCAAGTTTCGCTCCACAATGATTTCCATTTATGATTCGAAACCTTCAAAAGACATGATTGATTTTATTCCCAAACCAACTTATGTGGTATTCATTTGGAAATACATATAACCATCAGTTTTGAAACTTTATAAGAATCAACAGAATTCTTCCAGCGAATTCTTGACGAACAGAATACTCTAGCAATCTTTCCCAGAAATCATTTTCGTCACGTGGGCGACTCCTGTCCGAATAAATAAACCGCTATCGCCGATCGAGATACGCAAGATAAAATAGATTTCGCATAATTTATTCGAGACTAGATAGCGAATATAATACGGAGCGAATAAATAAAAACGGAGACAGATAGCTATCGGATGGATGCCGAAATTGGACGCGTTGTGCGGGCCTTCCGCGCTCGATAAGCGAACTACTCCTTATTAGGAATGTTTTAATGTTTCGAGAACTGATCGCGTCATTATCTCAGTGCGTTCTGATTATACTCACGTGGGATAAACAAGTTAGGAGAGATTTGAAACAAATGCTGTGTTTTTGAAGCAACTTTAAGTAGCTACTGAAGTTTATTTCGGCTTTTATGTCGAGCTTAGGTAGCCAGGTTTGAGCTAGTCTTAATTATGTGTTCTCAGTTCGGTAAATCGTCTTTAGTTTTTCAAGTTTGTTATGTAATCTTACGTAATACAATATCACTGTACTTTTAACAGTATCGCTTTCCCTTGTTTACTCGTTAGCAGCCGTTTTAAGTGTCGGTTAACATTTGGTAGTACCTGCTGGCATTTCATTGTCAACTTTTTCGTTTATGTCCTTGCTTCACTAGGGATTGAGTCATTGAATCAACTAGTCGATATAAAAACTAGTATACATTTGGATGTTTAAGTAACAAGGTCTCTATAAAAAAGATAGATAGCTATTTACAATTCTGTATCTATCATTGCTTCTGATGAAGCACCGCATGTTAATATTATTTTTTCCTTCAATAGTCTCGATAAATAATGCCTATAGAGGGGGTTGATCATTCATACAGCCTGATCCTAGAGATAAACAGCATCCTTTAAAAGGTTACCGTGTGCATGTATCTCTGTGTAAGGGGGTGTGTGTGTGTGTGTGTGGGCGTATCGCGACAGGATCTTAATTTACAATGGCGTTCTTTACACAATTTCTGCTGATGACAGATGTAGTGAGTGATTGAAGTATTGGGAATATGGTAAAGATGCACTCCTTTACTAGGTATGCAGTGATTTTGACTAAGTTTTGAATTCAATTTCGATGAGTAGTGTTTGAGTTGCTCGTAGAAAAAGGTAGATGTCGTTATATGTTAAATTTCAATTCCATTACTTGAACAGTGAGCACAAAATTTTGCACGGCTGTTATCTTTAAAAAAAGTTGTCACTCAAAACCATTTAAATTCAAAGCGGCACTAAAGCTGTTCGTGTCACAAACCAAGACATTAATTGCGACACTTAACATCACTTAAGACATCGCCAACACCGAACTCCCTATCATAGCGACTGCAATATAACTAACCGTCATTATAACTGGAGTATACCTTTACTGATAAAACCAACTTCCTGAAAAGAAATGCAAAAAAGTCCGACTCCACCACACAGTTAACTAACGTTTAACAAAGATTAATGCCGCCCGATATATCATTCGCGACACGGCGAGGTGCGCGAACTTTCAACGATAAACTTTTTAAAGACTCAACTTGCTTCAGCTTTTATATCGCCCTGAAAAATTGTGTATCTGAGGCTGTGCCCTGCGGCGGAGAGATAAAAGGAAAAAATCGCGCGAACCGTATTTGTTAAAGTGGAGTAGATATTTGTCATGGGACGAAACTTTGGTAATTGCTCTCTGGATGCCTGATTGTCGGATCGCTGATATGGTTAGTTACTTATTGTGATTTTATGAGCTGTGGGTGTTTATTTTTGATAAATTAACACTGACACACATTGATTTCTATTGGGATGCTGATTGAAACTTAGGTATTAGCAATGTTAGATTTTAACTAATTATGATCTTCGTTTATTTTATGGTATGTATGTATTTTTCAAACACATTCAATAAATTGTTTTTTAATTCATACATAAAATATATACAGTCATGTACTATATATTTCAGATTATAATTACTGCCGCTTAATTTTGGAAGGGTTTCTTATCGCAGCCGCTTCACAATTTGCAAAAATGTAGCAAAAACTATAGCTGTATTTACATCCCCCAAATGACACAATTAAATAAGCCTAAAAGCTCATCATATCTCCGCGATGTGTCTCGACAGCGACTTTATTAAACTTTTTTTACCATTTTTTACCGTTCCGAGTACGTTCCGCGGATAAATTGTCGTGCGATAAGTCAGCCGGCTAAACGAGGTTAATACATTAAACGGAGTTTAAGCACAGTTGAGGTTAACTTGTTGGTGCCTTCGGGCGCGCCCAAGGTGATGGACTGGTTGAACAGCAAAGAAATGCGAGTTGACACTGTTGGACAGTTTCGCTTTTAATGCAGCTGATTAGGAGAGCTTTGAGCATAAATGGTTTTTTGTTGTTTGTGAATATTTTGGTTTATCTTTTAGAGTTGAGTTCAAGAAGCAGTAAACGGTTTCTGGTTATAACACGCCTAAATTTAAAATCAGTTGGGCAAACCACACATTTTTTACATTGATTCTCTTTAAAAAATCCTTTTATCACAATTAAACAATGCTCAAAATAAATTATCATCAAAATTAAGGGATTAAGTCCCTTTCTCAAATAAATCACTAAAAATTCAATAAAAAAAACACCAAAGAAAAATCGTCGAAGTCGCAAAAAATCCTTTCGGCAGCTATCTAAAAATATGAAAATGTATGTAAAGCCGGCCACCGATGTGGCGACAATAAATCGTGCGACATCGGTATCGGCGTCATTAGCGCCAGAAGTAATTGTTCAGATTTGTCTTGCGGTCGCCGTGGAGTGGGACGCCTTATCTGGCGGAGACGAGATGTGGGCTGGTCAGATTAGCGAGTTCATGGAGACCACAGTTTTATTGTTGGACTTGGAAGAATGAATACTTTTTGGAAACTATGTGAATGATGATATGATACGTGATGAATAATGTGTCACTATGTGAATGTGGTTCTAGTTGATCAGATTTGAATGTTTGAGGTTGCTGGTTTAAACTCTGGCTCGTGGTAATGTAAATTCGTAAATGTCGAATGTTAATCAACCGCTGCCGAAATTTTGAAGAAACATTTATGATTGCATTGCATTTACGTCCAAATTGTTTGAAGCCAAACCCAAAATGAAAAACATATATATAACTACATCAATACATTCAGTCCTGGTTTTTAAAAGCCTTTGCTAAGTAGACGGACACATTCTACTGTAAACTTTTCTACACTAGAAAACATTTAACTTTTAAAATAAAAGAGAGACAATTAGTAGGAAGTGTATCAGATGGTCAGGATTACCGCGTGAGTCGGGCAGGCGATGTGGTGGCGATTTAGCCGCGCGCTATCTGAGCGGTCTATAATCTTCGCGAATTAACCGCTTTGTGCGCGATACATTTTGTTTCGACGTTTTTTGTACAAAGACTTAGTAGTTTTTCATTTTATGTAATGTTTTAGTGAGTGATATGGTGTAATAAGTTCATCTTTTTAAGAAAACTAGTGCCAAAGGTGTTTCGAGAGGTTTCGAAAATAGTAAGGGGTCTTTTCAAAAGCAGAATATTTATAATTATTTTTTGATTATGCAAATTGAGATTGTTGTGGAAATATTAGGTATGATCTACCTAACTATTGTGATGGAAAATAAAAACCTTTCAATATGTTTTAGCTAGTTCTGTTTCAATATTTAGTACATTCTTTTGACTACGCCTTCAAGTAATGCAAGTATAATTTACACACAAGATCCTTAAATACCCCATAAATTATCATCCCACCAAAGTATTACATTTTAAATACATTGCCCCAAAATTTCAGTAACTCCACAATAATTTATACGAATATTTTTAAAATACAATTCGAACAGACTTACATGGCTAATGTTTCCTGCCATACATCTTCTTTGTATGTTAAAGCCTTAAAGCAAAGGTTCTAATGACGTGTGCGATCGTGTGCAACTTACCTGAAAAAAGAAAATTGATTGTAAGTACATTTGTGTGACAGGTATAACTTATGGGGTAATAAATAATTTTATTTATGGTGTAAGTAATTATTTTAACGTGAGATTTCGGTAAGGTAAACAGAGTAAGAAAAGAGTAGTCTATAACACAAGTTTAGAGCAATGCAGCAAAAGTTTAAATATGATGATTTCTTTCAATTATCTTAAAACAGCAAGACGTGAAACAACTATATCCATCTCGAGGTTATATAATATATATGTCGGAGAGTGTAAAAAGGAGCGTCAAGGTTTAACCGCCTTGGGTGTGTTCGGGATCAGATGTTGGCAGCATCGTGCGAGTTGCCAAATTTGGCAGTGTGGTTTGACATCGGGTGAAAAGCACGAGAAGCGAACAGAGGAAACCGACTTCGCCGCGTTCCTAAAAGCATTCACGATGGAAGAAGAGCTGAACAACAACCGCCCGCCCATACCTCTTCGTTATCAGAAGTGGGATTACCAGCAACTGCCCAGTAATATTGTCAGAGTATTGTTTCTAACCTAAATAGTGAATCTGACAGTTGAAAAAACGTTGTTTGAAATGTGTTGCGTAGCATGATGGAATTAATACGTGCTGTAAAGGACACAAGCACGTTTGATACAAAGCTAGCATTCCCAGAATTCAATCCTGATTCTCGAAACACCGATGCCAGGTCATGGTGTAATACTGTAGACTTATGCATGCAAGAAAAAACAATTATCCAGTGGTACTCTGATTATCGCCATGAGCAAAGTACTTAAGGGCGCGGCAGCTACGTGGTTGGCTCGAAATAGTTTTGCTGGCTCTTTAATGAAAGCCCAAAAGACGGAGAGTGCATGTCGGCCTATACTTCTCGATTTCTGAGTACATTAATGAACCAATGACATTCTTTATCGACTGAAGAAATTGCGATTGCTATAACTTTGGCTCACGCAGTGAAAATCGAACCACGGTTGCAAAGACTAGCGTTTACTGAAAAGAATTGATACTAGAATGTAATTGCAACAAGAACTAATGGCGTGTACTTATCGAAAAAGAGGACTTCCGATGCCAGAAAAGTCCAATACTTACAGTGACGCTAAGAAACCGCGACATGAACCGAAAAAAATGTTACAATTGTGGCAGACTAGGCCACATGGCGAACGAACGCTTCTCTAAAGACTCGCGTAATACCAGCACTAATATCACCCTCATTTTTCAGCAACAAATAAACAGCAAGATACCCAAGGCAACGGTGTATCAAACAAAGCATTGTCGCCTGCGTGCTTCGGCGAGACAGGTCGCATCGCCGCTCGCTGCCCGGAAAAGGACACCAAGATTAGCAGCGGCAACGTAGAGCGCCGGGTGGGTGCCTGCACTATGGGGCCAGCCACTGATCACCTAACAGTTGAATCCGGTGAGAAGTTTTCATTTTGTTTTGATCCGGTGCTCAGTGCTCTCTAACCAAAGAAAGTTGAATGAAAAATGAATCTTTTGTTGAGACGTGATGTAGCGAACAGTTAGCAATGTAACATATCACTCGGTTTAGGTGATATGGTTGTAGTGTTGCTCGATGGAGGCAATGATACTTGATAGAAATGGTTCTTAGCGTTGTGGTTTCGTCACTCGATGGAGGTGGCAAGGTTTTCGTCACTCGATATAGGTGGCATGAGTTACTTTCACTCGATATAGGTGATCGTAACGAACAGTGTGTGATCGTCACTCGATATAGGTGGCATGAGTTACTTTCACTCGATTTAGGTGATCGTAACGAACAGTGTGTAATCGTCACTCGATATAGGTGGCATGAGTTACTTTCACTCGATTTAGGTGATCGTAACGAACAGTGTGTAATCGTCACTCGATATAGGTGGCATGAGTTACTTTCACTCGATATAGGTGATTGTAACGAACAGTGTGTGATCGTCACTCGATATAGGTGGCATGAGTTACTTTCACTCGATATAGGTGATCGTAACGAACAATGTGTGATGGGATACTGTTTACTGATGTGATACTGTACGCTGATGAGAGTTTTGAGGGGATAGAACGATAATTTATCTGACAAATGCTAAGCGTTTAGCGATAGTATGTGTAAGCGATATTGTTTGAATTAAATTATTTGGTTTTCTCTGTGAAACAGAGTGTACTGTACTGTGTGTACTTTGTTACGTAATAAGACCCTTAAACAAATTTTGGTCAGGATTGGCCGAGAGAAGGCCTTTAGATATTGCAGTTGGTTTTCTTTCTTACAGGAGCATCACACAGGGACGTGTGACGTGTCAAGATGGCCGTGTCGGAGAGTGTAAAAAGGAGCGTCAAGGTTTAACCGCCTTGGGTGTGTTCGGGATCAGATGTTGGCAGCATCGTGCGAGTTGCCAAATTTGGCAGTGTGGTTTGACATCGGGTGAAAAGCACGAGAAGCGAACAGAGGAAACCGACTTCGCCGCGTTCCTAAAAGCATTCACGATGGAAGAAGAGCTGAACAACAACCGCCCGCCCATACCTCTTCGTTATATAGGTACCTAATCATTTCTGAAAATATTTTATTATAGTGCAGAACAAATCACATACATTGCTCTGAACCCAAAGTAAGTAGCTAAAGCACTTGTGTTATGGAATTCAGAGACAACGAAGGTACCACAACACCCAGACCCGAGGCAATGTAGAAATGCGATTTTCTACATTGACCTGTCCGGGGATCGAACCCGGGACGTCAGAGCTAGCGACACCTTGAAACCGGTGCGTATGCCACTCTACCACGGAGTTCGTCAAAAATTCAAATTTAAAACAGCAAGGCTTAGAACATAACTCTAGCCATCGCCATTAATTAATAAATTATCTACTTATCTTAAATACGTCATAAAACAATCTAAAAAGCGATCTTAAACACGTGTTGGTTGCAAACAAAATATAATAAGCAGGATATTGTTAAAATAAGTAGTTTCGAGTGTCGAGAGCCGTCGCACGCGTTGCCACTAGACACTTCCTGCTCTCAGACACCGCCGTCATTATAGTTATTACATTATATTTAATAGAACTTATCTACAGGGTGTTAAGAAAACCATGTCCGATACGTTAAGATATTGTTAGCTATCGTATTTGATTTAATTAATGTAAAATATAATTGGAAATAATATGTAACATTTTTTTTTTCTGAATGACAATACAGAGATTCAGCAGCGTCGTCACAGGTGCTGCCAAATGATCATACAAAAGGCCCCCAATAATACCTAAGATAATGGTGGTGTTACTTTTCTATAAACCTTAATTTGGGGAATTACACGTAATGTTTATTTCAAACTTTATTATAATTGTTACTATGATGAATATTCAAAATTTTATATTTTATTTGGGCATATGATTGTGACCCCTAAATCACGCTTTCGGGTCGAACAGGGTTTTCTTAACACCCTGTATAATATCATATCTGTTCGATAACAGACAAATATTAACCTCACTTGGTTTTTATACGTCAGGTTTTTGATAGCTGACAAGAATCCTGTTATTTTATGGGACACGGTAATTATTTTTATAATTTTAAATACTTTGGTATTAGTGTTACATGTTTTAATTTATGAATTAGGTAGATTATGCTGATAATTAAATGATTATTTAAATTGATACATTTGAAGTTTGTTTGCACATCATTTCCTACTTGGTTTTAATTTGGAATGATTGTATTGAAATACACGGAAAATGTATGAAAAATAAATACACAAAAGATTTTATTTTTACTATTTTCAGGCGTCAGAAGAGCGGTAAGTACTCTGTTTATAAGAATGCAAGCGATTTGTATCATACAAATTTAGTAGTGGCTACTTAAATAAAATAACGTTAGTTAACCGATACTATCTAGGACGTAATTAAAAAAGGATGATTTCAATAAACCTTCCAAACTGCCAACAGATCTCAAAAATCTACACGAAAACAAATAATTCACGTTATCGATTAGTAATAAATCGAGTCGGGGGCTTTAATGATATTTAACGAGAGTAGATCGTATCGATAAACCTATGTAGTATTCGAATTTCTCATTCGAGAATCGTTTTCCTAATCGATTACTAAGTATTCGGGTGGGCTCGTAACGGTGATGCATTGTGACAGACATATTGTTGATACAGCCGAGTAAAACATTCCAATCGAATTCAAATCGAGAAGGAATTGAATTTCGATTCTTAAATTGGATATCAAATATTTTATTACATCATTATGTAAGTATTTTTAAGAGAATTTATGATGTCTGATCAAGTTACAGCGCTACTGTTTGTTGTTCACATTTATAAATCAAATTTTATAACAAATTATAGCTGTGATGGGCAATTTCCGTCGAATGTAATCTGAGCTGAATTTATTATAATTGTACAAATATTCGTATAATTTTATTTTATTCGCATTCATTCATAATATCGTTTCCTTAACAGCATTGCTATGTAAATTAATCTCGAATGTTTTTGATAACCTCTATCTAATGTGGACTAGATCTATCTAAAGATCAGTATTTGATGCTATTTTATATCAGTACAAACTAATAGATTTGAGTTTTTAGTGCGCAGTAGATTTCTAAGTTTGCTCAGATCATAATGTGGGAATAATAATTAAAAAACCTGAAAAAGGGCATACAAATTACGTTCATGGAAAACTTTAAAGTCAAATGTTTTGTTTCTTATTATCATCATCATCACCATCCAGCCATCATAGCCATGCCCATCATGCCCATCAGTCGGAGGCTTGTCCTCCCCTTGATGAGGGCATAGGCCTCCCCTTTTTCGTGCCATGTTCTACGGTTTGTTTCTTATACACATCCTCAAATGTACAAAACATGACAGACTATATAGAACTATTTACGTTCATTCCGAAACATGTTGTTATAACACTCATATAGTTTATGGCACTCCTAGGTAACAAAAAAAAAGCACAAAACAAAACACGCAAACATCTACAAAAATAACTACATTTAAAATTCTCTCAAGAGAAATCTGTCATTTCTTGCATTGTGCCTGACTTACCAGATAATCAGATACATTTAGCTTCAGAACAAAGATTTATGCGATACAGTCACGAGTTAAAACTCATGTGAATAGGAACACTGACATTTTAAGCTTGTACACACAAGTAAGGGTTAATTGGCATACATCGGTTTGTAGCATTAGATAAATGATGTAATCTATAAGCGAAAAACGTGGATGCTGTTTTGTTTTATTAACCTCCAAAGTAAAAGAGGGGTGTTGTAAGTTCAATGTGTCTCTCTGTGTATGTGTGTCTATATGTCTGCCTGTGGCAGCGTTGTTCCTAAACAAATCGTCTGATGTTGATAGTTTTTTTTTGTTTAAAGCTGATGTGATCGATGTGGGTCTAAATAATTTACAAAGATCAAAGCGAAATTTAAACTAAAACGTAAGATGGTGATACCATAATTCATCCTCTTAATCATTTGTATAAATAGACTTGTAATTGGCTTTCTGTAAACTAGATTATAACTATCCTATATTTGTATAGCTGTAAGTCCTCCATGCTGTATTAAATAAATAAATAAATAAATAGCTTTTAACGAATTATCATGGAAAAATACCTAGATAGACATAGTTTGTCTAAGCCAGCATGTACCACCTACCTGTTCACCCACGCATCACAAAACATATTATTTCATTAGTAAAAAATTAATAGAATTCTTCTTAAATTCACCTTCAAACTCTGTCATTTGTTTTTCAATGCAGTATGTGAGAACATAACTAACACTTACAATAAGAACAATCTGCTAGACGCATGCGCAAAAGACGGCAAATTACCATTACATCACCCAAAGACAAACAAGAAATCCCACACTAAATAAAAATAAGAAGTGACCAGAAACACTAGAATTATCGTGATTTTATCATCGTCATCCGATATATTCGTCTTTAGATCCTATCGCGACCAGTTTGTATGTAAATAACTCTGAAGGTGTCAAATTAAACCGACTCTGTGTGAATATTATTAATTTTAAAAGTGTTGGGAACGGTGTCCGATGTGATGTTAGGCTGAGTTTACACCTTGATACTTATTGCTACGCGAATGTGGAAGACATGACAGTTTTGTAAAACATAACATGACGCATTGTATAGTCGTCAACATATACCTTATACCGTATTCATTGCGGTTATGATTTTCTACATAGACTGAGAGAAATTTGTAATATGAAGTGTGATAAATATACTATTAATTCTATTCCATGTCTTGAAATAGTCCGTATGTCCGAAAAATATATTAAAAAAATATTATTTCACATTCACAAATTGACCCATGTAAAAGTCGTCAGTGTGGTACACTGATTGAAGGACTGGTGCGAACAGTCGTAGTATAAGTGTGGCTTTATAATTCCTAGCATTCCACTTTACTAATCGGCACATCACTACTCATTACTAGAGATGTAACATGTAATATTAGAAAAATTACAATCGAATCGATATAACGATTACCAATCGATTGGGAAACGATTTTGTTCGATTAATTCAACAATTGTGGGAGTTTGGAATATTAGTTTTTATTGGGGTATAAAATTACGTTTATATAGCACTTGGTCTTGTCGTGGGAGTGTTTAATGGTCACTTGGTTCTGTTAATATTGGGTGCTTATAAACATGATCATTAGTTTCGTATAATATGAGGTAACTTCTAAACTTTTTATATGCAACATCGAAGGATTCTTGAGATTAGAAACTTATGTACATAACATAAAACATTTGTTGTTTATTTTGATTGAAAGTTAAGGCCTTGTTTTATACATTTAATAAATAAATTGGTTTAGCAATTTCGCCGCTAGAGGCGCTAGTCGCACGTGATGTCCGAATTAAAAAATCCGTAGTTTGACGCGCTAGTGGCGCCAACTGGTGAGCGCAAAAACGGTAGCCCTCATTAGTATTAAAGATTATTTATAGGCCTACATGTACGTCCGGCATTATAAAACTATTTTAAGTACACACAGATATCTAAAAAGATATCTCTATATCATAATTAATTGCACAAAATCTTGTTATCAGTAAGATGTCATAAAAGCTATAATTATAATCAAATTGCTTATCAGATTTACGTAATTGTTGTAACTATTATAATGTACTTATATGATTTTATCGGTGTCGCAAGGAAATGTCAAAATCTTTTGTGTATTATCTTGCTGTTTCTTAAAGGGCTGGTAGATGTTTAGTTAGTAACGGATTATGTCATAGAACATTGTGGTTTTGTCCCGTAAATAATATTGTGTTGTAAGTATGTGAATGTAGGAAAAGGCAAAAAGAAATATCCAAAGGAGGACCTAGCCTATAGAAATACTCTAACAAGACAAACTTATTCATCGAAATATGTTAGCATTATTGCACAGGCGTATTTCTGAACAAGGTAAGGATTTTTTAACGATCAACTTTTCATCACCAGATTCAGCCAATGATTTTCATTAAATGATCCTGGCATATGGCTTTCCAAGGTGTTCATCGTTTCAGTCTGGTAAGAGAAGCCTCTTATTTTTCGAAGTGGTTGAAGATCAGTCAGGCTTAAGTGCTAGTGCTTGATCAAAACAAGTTAAAAAATCAAAGCAGAAACAGACAAAACAGTACATAATAAACGCGAACCCCTCAAGTCTATAACTAGAAATAGCTCATAACAGTAGTTATTGATTGAAAACAAAACATCGCGTAACCAGTAACGCATTGGTTATCGCAGGGGGGGTGGGGGGTAGGGAGCCGCGCCGCGGGGGGAGGGGTAGAGATAAGAAAGAAATCGACCTTATCGTACGGTAACACGCGAAAATCGGTAAAGTGCACGCTGCGGGCGGTTGGTGCCAATGTTTGTGGTAGATATTGGTGGCCAATGTTTGTGTTAGGATTGGATTTTAAATTTCGTGATTAGAAGTGAAAAGAGCGGAAATTCTTTGCACTAAGATATTAGTTCTAGGTATGTACGATGGACAGGTATTGGTAATGTAATAATATCGAACCAAGTTATTGAAATAGGACAAGTATTTTAAATAGAGTAATTAAGTGTCAATAATATAAAGATAATATATTCGCAAATTTCAATATTAAACCCCTATTTAAATGTTAAATCCACTTTTTTTTACTTAATATTTTAATTAAGTATTTTAAATGTTACTATGAATAACTATCTTAATCTAAATAAAATATGAGACTGGTAGCTATAAAAATTCATTAGGTATATTTATTGGTAAATGCATATTATCAGTATTTGCATGAATACAAATCGTCCGTAAATAGCAAATAATGCATAAAATCATAAAATCAATACCGACCTTATCAGATCTAGAAATCTAACTTTACTACTACACATTTTATTTCCTCACATTATTTTTATCAATAGAACGCAGTAAAGGCCACTTGTAAACAAACATTGGGGCCAATATAGAGCCAATGTTTGATCAAACGTTTGCGATATGTTTGGCGATAAGAGCCCGTACATCTGTTATCTATCGCCACTGAAACAATTTTACATGTGAAGATAAAAAAACTGTAAATATACAATTATTTGTGTGATATGGCTTATCTTCATACCCTATTAGATGTGAAGTAGAAATCGGTTTGTTCTATTTTTGGCATATTCTGTTAAGAAACTCGTTTAAATTCTAGATAAGAAAAACTACTTAGTTTTAACCATAGTTTAGAATGATAAAAAAAAAGATCAATTCGTTGTTTTAAGAAGTAAAATGACCAGTATTATTTTTCCTTTACATAGCGTTTGGTTCTTGATTTTTTTATAGTAGCCTTTACGTATAGTTCTAACCAGTAGCGGTTTCGGCTTTCAGCATGTTTAAAGACATTTTTTATTAACAAGCCTACCCGTAAGAAATTCATTAATTAATTTAACTTAAGCTATAGATAAAATGAAGAATAACTTATATTTAATGAAAAGAAAAATACAAAACTCTGATGTATTTTAGTAATTTAAAGAAAGCAGAATAATCTGTTTTTCTGCTGCAAAAAAATTACGAAATAATAATGACCTAACTTTATATTTTTGTGCAACATATTTTGTAATTCAGTAGTAGCATAAATATCACCTATACAGTTTTATTAATTTAAAGGTGAAAATTATAAATAAAACAGTAACAACAATAAAGCAAAAAAATAATTAATTTAGAAAATAAATTCGAAGTCACAATCCCGCAAATGTAACACACAAATTTTAAACCTATTTTAAATAAGCAACTACGAACGAACTATCAATTTAAATGAACTATAAATCGACACTAATAAAGCCCCAAAAGAAAAACAATAATTAAAAAAAAAACCAACCGGCACTGACTGCAGTCCATACAGCACAGTATTTCTCCAAGTACACAGTATTTTGCGTCGACAATCTAGCGCGCACTAACTGCCTGCGTCCAACCGGGACTGTTATCGGAAAAAATACCGATAAAAACTTAATCAAGCGCGATTTTTACGATTTTTATCAAACGACACGGCGGATTACATACACTGATAGCAATCGGTATTATTGTACAAGTACTGTAGATTTTTATCTACACGATGTATGGACGAAATATTTTTTGTGATTAATTAAATCTGATAGGCAACGTCACTATTGGCCGCTTGTCTTATCGTTGGATATAACAGTGTTTTAGTTGTAATATCATTATAAGATAATATCATAAATAATATTGGTCTGTTAGGTACTGATATTGAGGAATTTATAGAGCGCTTGCTCAGTGCTTACTGTACTGCATGATGGAAATGTTAGGAAGTTAGTTTCAAATCTAAAACTCAACAAGCGACAGTGATTACGGCGTAAATTCGAAATTTCCTGACTACTTCTGCTCGTTGCAGCTGTTGTTTGTATTTTGGATGATTAGGATTTAGGAGGTAAGTTATTTTTTCCACAAGTGAACGACGCATTAGCTTATCAATAACTTGTATAACTACTCAACTATAGATATAGGAAACTATTATCGCTATTCTAATACCTAAGGAAAGACGATAGCTGGTAGTATTTTTCTGTAGTTGTTTAGCACTAGCAACTGCTTGTGAAATAACAAGCCTTGGGCACATAGTATATGCTACAAGCTGCTAATACTTTCAATGTTAAGGATAATTTTTATATATATTACTATTATGGTACAAAAAAATAAAAATCGCAATAAACAACTATTTTTCCAACACCAGGTCAGATCGATAACATACATAAAAAACTTACAAAATCCTTCACAGGCAGCCAGTCGATACGCAACATTAGTTTAAAAAATTACGATAGCTAGTAACACTGCGCGAAGCTTATCTCGGGGACAAAAGAATTTTTGACGACTGAGCACACATAATGTCGCGCGAATCGTGATCGCAATCGCCTGGACAGGTGACGTGTGACGATACAGAACCCACACAAAACATACTAAATACACACATATTTTTACCTAAATATATTCGAAAATATACGTATAAAAATGTTGATGAAGAAGAATCAACAACTTTTATAGTTTCCGCCAAGATTAAGCGAGCCGCTAAACAAATTATCACACACACCGGTTTTAAAACCATCATAAACTGCTCCGAACAGATTAAAATTTTCGACTCCACGGTGGCTTTTCAATAAACCTTCTTTATTTTGTTCTGAACTCTAGTGCGAATGGTGGCGCTATCACACATAGCAGTCGAAAAGTTTTCAACTGTGTAGGGAATGGCGCGGCTTAGCTCAACGGTGGCTCGACGTGACGAGACGGCGACAGGTACGTACGTAAATACGAGGATATCTCGCAGCCGCCTGCCGCACAGTGATACGTCACTCATGTAAGTTTTCTTCGCGGAAACACGAATTATCGAATAGAAGTTGAAATTGGAATTTTTGCCTGGTTTTTGCTAGCGCGGAGCACTGCGATGCCTTCCGCCGATATTGTCATTCAAGTTTTGGATGAATTTTAATATAAAGAAGGTATCATCTTTTACTTCCTTTGCAGTGTAAGTTGATACTTAATCGGGTGTCACTCATCTTATTGAATGTGTGGGTTACGGGTTAGGTTTTATCAATATATTCAATATTCCTTCACAGGTATTCATGCATTAATAATGCGAACGATTTATGGGTGCTGATAATTTTTTTGGATGCCAATATTATGTTTGATATGAAAAGTTTTTGAAATAAGCAATGACTAAAGAGGCTCGAATCTAGATATACCTATGATGTATGGTATCTCATTATAGCTTCACTGCTTCAGTCAAATATGGACTTCGAAAACGGACGAGCTAGAGAATGTTTAGCATTGCACCAAGCCCAGCCATTCCCGCATAAATTGCTCTTAATTTGCTCTGTACAACGCTCGCATATAATATGCGATGCGATAATAGACTCGTCTACTCGATGGACTTTCATTTCCGCGCACACGTCCCACGATAACAAAGAAGTGTTGACATATTTAGAACAAGCCTGAAACCGAACTGGCTGGCAGCGCGGCCGGCGGCTGCCGACAGCCGTCACCACTGCCAACATTGCCAACTAACGCGAGATTTTAATTTTCGAATCCATCGTCGCTGACGCGCGCCCTTTTGTTGCCAACGTCACAACTCGATTGGTTCCTTCGCCATTTTTTTAAGCTGTCAAAGTCGAATGACGTTTGTCAGAGGATTGAGTTGATTGATTTCGAATTGGAGTTTCGACAGCTTCGTCAGTTACATTCGTCTGTTTTAGAATATCTTTTTTGGTCGGCAGGTCGGCAGCCTCAACTTTTTCTTTATTTATAGGTTTACGAATCCTATTCAAAATCCCAATTGTATTCTCAATCAATTTCATAGACTTCACATAAATCGACTGTGTAAGAAGTTTGTTCACAAAATGTAATTCTTTTGAATAACAAACTGAATGTCAGACTTAAAGCTTTCACCTGCGTTCAAAATTGGACGAAAAATGAAAAATATGAATAGATTTCTGGCATGGCGCGCCTTGTATCGTATCGGTGGTTGCCGTCCACCGTCCGTCACTATCTATATTCCACACGAGCGCTCTCGATACTCGCTTCCTCGATACACCTACTCGATTAAAATAAGAATATTTTGAGGCGCAACACTATTGTGAAGCGAGCGGACCTTCCGAGAAAGGTTGTAAGCTGATATCGGATTCAAAGAGGTTTTAATACTTGACACGTGTTTTTAAATATTTGAGAAAAATAAATTAAGTGTCCTTTGTTACACTTGACTGCCTCGTTGGCCTAGTGGCGCTAAGCGCGACTGCTACGCTAGAGATCTTGGGTTCGATTCCCAAGTCGACCAAGATGTTATTGGGTTTTTCTATGAAATTCTCAGTAGCAGGTCGGAGTTTGGATTTGTGCCCGGTTAGTGGCAATAGGCTCGCCTCCTATTACATGGGACCTAAACATACCGGCGAACTGTGGGTGTACATTGGTACGCCTCTGCCTAACCCTTCGGGGATACAGGCGTGATGGTATGTATTGTTTCACTTACCTAATCCAGTTCCAATGGTTTGGGTATTCTTAAAGGTATCACATTAGCTCGCATTAGTCGCTCACATTAGTCGTTAAAATACCTTATAATACATAAACTTGTTTCGAAACCTACCCTACGCAACAGAAAAATTCAAATCATTGAATTGAATTAACATCGCAAAATTAATTGGTAAAATCATTCATGAAATAATACAAACAAAAATAAAGGAGTGTAGACACGGGACGGCGAACTAAAACACAGCCATCCAGACACTTAATCGAAATAGAGGTGCGCAATAATCCAACATGGCGTCTGCAATTCGACTGCAGATGCAATTGTCACGGGCCGATGGGCTTGCTCCCGCTCCTTCTGTTTTTACTCGATTGCTCGATTACTCTATTCTCGTTTTTCGTCGTGCCCGACTAGCGATACCGTTCCTACACTGAGACCTGTCATATCGCCTTTGTTCGACGTGTACCAAAAAATAGCAAAAAATGAGATAAAAAGTCTCTCCCTAGCAAATTGGGCGTCTCTGTTATAAACAACAGAGGTGGAATGTAACGATAGCGGACAATAAATGTCCGATCCGTTTGTACGATGTGAATTTGTTGATTGTTTCGGCTCACCGGTGCTTTGTCAACGGTAGTTTTGGCGCGCTCTCCGACTGTCACTTTGACGTATCATTTTTTTAAAGTGCCTTGCTGTGGTCAGTCATTCAAGGGAAAAGGTTATGGAGCCTAAATTGTTTTTCTTTTATTTTGTGTTTTGATTGAGTTTTTGTTAACGAAATACGGAATATTTCTCTTTATCTTGTTTCGTTTCTGAAGTAACTGTTGTGTAGTCAGTGAATGGTTATAATTTAAATTCGTTGGAGATATCTAGAAACATGCGGAGCGAAATCCGGGATGATGGATTGCAGTAATTTGCACATAACACGAGATAGTTACTGTCTTTTTGTATGCAGGTTAAATTTTAATAGGTATATTGGGCGGGCCGTTATCTCAGGGAGCCCGGGTGTGCTGTGGGGTGTTGGGGGGTGTCGGGGGGTGTTCGATATGAATCACCAGGAGTAATGGCTGCAATATCACGTAGTGCAGTTTGTCAACTGGTTGTAGCCTCCCGGTCGCACAGATAATACAGAGATTGTGCCGCAAGAGATACGTTAGCTAGCTCTCGATAAACTAACGTCGGCTTTGTAATCGAGTTTAAAATTTAAAGGCTGTGTTACCTTCATGTGAAATGACGTATTTTTAAGTAGTTTTTTTTCTTCATTACCTATGGGGTTATTGGTTTCTTAGTTAATTATATTAAATATACCTACCCTCAGTGTTTGTTGACCTTTCGCTTGTAAAATTAATTTGAAAGATTTGATAAATCGTATTAGACAACTCTTTGCTCGAATTTAAACCAGAAATTCTTCATGGATATTTATTAAATATATACCTACGTATTTAACGGCCTTGTGCCCCGTGCGAACCAATCAATAAATTATCTTCATTTAATTAATATGAGAAGGTTATTCAGACATTGATTAATGTTGCTACTGAGAGTAATAAAATATCAACACAAAAAATGTTAAGGATTTTTTAGGTCCTTAAATATTCAGAAAAAAATATAGAAAAGTAATAAATTACACAATTTTGTTTCTATTTTATTATAAATCGATGGAACCTGTATCATTGAAATAGGTAGAGCGATGTGAGAGGTGAAATTTCTGCACCCTGGAATGGACCTTTCAATTTCCCGCGCAGTGCGAGTATTCCAAATCTACTGAGAATTTCCACACACTACACCCCACCTGGGTAAATTATCTAAGATCTGACGTTTGTCCATAGCGTTACTAATTCTACCACTAAACTGGTACCAAATAAATAAAAAATAGGACGAATTCAGGTCCGTTTTTTATTTATTTATTAGCATCATGTTCCGTCATCATTTTCTAGATAAAAGTTTCTTTTTTAAATATCCAACATAACAGTCTCTTACTATATCTACCATTAATTAGATTTTAAGTTCAAGTAAGCCGTTCCTAAACATTTTCCAATTTTCTCTGTGCAATCGATTGTGCAGATTGTGCTTTTTGCAATTATCACTAATTCTTCGTTATTTACCACCTAACCATGTATATTATGTAATACAATCAATATACCTAGAACTAAATAAAATCAACGTGAAGTATACATAAAACTATAGCCACCATCCGCAAAAAGATCCCACTTATATGTATCAATAACCACTCGTCCGGGCATGGAAAGACCAAGACCGATAGAATCTTGTGGAGAGCCATCACCGCGCGCTGAGGGGCTGAGCGCGCTTAATCTGCGTTTGCCGGTCCATCAGCGTCGAGAGCCTTCACAATTAGTACTGGTAGATCGGAGGCATCACGTTCTGCAATGTTAGGTGAACGATATGACTGGTAAGCCTTTTGGGGGTAGATATCGGAATGGTAGCTTTGCCCCGTTTGATCTACCACTTAAAAGTTTTGTTGGTAGTTTCGATTTTGCTTTCAAGTGATTTGCAGCTCTTTTTAACCGACTTCAAAAAGGAGGAGGTACTCAATTTGACTGTATTTTTTTTTATTTTTTATGTTTGTTACCTCTGAACTTTCGACTGGGTAAACTGATTTTGATGATTGTTTTTTTTATTTGAAAGGTGGTGCTTCCCGTGTTTTGACAGTGGGATCCATAAGGAAACCATATAAGACTTATTTTGAAGTATATTTTTTGGTAAGAATTATTAGGTACTCCGCTTTGGCGAGCATTTTTACTAACTGATACATGTTTTGATGCTGTCTAACATATTACGTCTTGTTAAATAATGTAGTAAGAGTTTTTTTTTTGATCATTTTTGAAATGACTTATCACAGTGGTTGATTTCGTCCCTCTTCCCAGTCACACAGTACCTCAAACGGGTGTACGATAACAGTAGCTTGATAATGAAGTTTTCAAAACTCAGCTAGGTACTTATAGTTACGCAACATAATCAGTTGTTGCCATGTTACAAAACCATATAAGCGTGCCTTCGTCAACCTCTAATTGCCTGTAATGTAGCATTCATTCTACAATCGATAACGCGCAATCGGTACTCGCTACTCGATTAATATCTCGATTAGATCCTGCGCTTGGGCAACGCTCGGAACAAATGCTAGGTTATTCCCACGCTTTTCGTTGTAGATAACTTAGTACTTTTCGTGTTGCCTAGATTCTTGTTCGAACATTGCTGATATAGTTGCGAGCTTTTAGGTTCTTGTTTGGAAATAAGGTTAATTTAGACTTAACATAAGTTGTATTTAATGTATTTTAGAATGTGCCTTGATATGCTTTGAATTCATTTACAGAACGTATCCTATAATTATTTTAAATAGTATTTTAAATACATAATTAAGTGTTTATGCACTTAACTCTTTATTTATTAACTGATCACTGGTAAAAAAACTTCTTAAGTTGTAGCGCAAAAACGTGTAGAGCTACAGTAATCTACGGATAAAAGCATCATAATTGAGCACTAAGGCCTTTAACACAGATTATATTTAACTACTTACTGGTTTCTGATTTGTAGTAAAAGTGGACTGGCTTTATATCATTAAATATCCAAAATATTTCTCAACACCAAATTGCTTGTTCAAATAATCCATAAACAAACAGAAAAAGGTAAATACGTTTCTATCAATTGAAACCCATAAATAAATATAAACTAAAGTAAAATTAATAACCTCTCGCAGATAAACAATACGTAAATCAAGGGAACGTTAAACGAACATAGAAATATCCGATCGGTGCAAGAAACGTAATAAATACAAAGTTTACGAGAACAAATGCAATGAATCAAAAACAAAACAATACGATTATCCCTGCGTTGTAGTGTTAGTGTGTGGTGCAAGTGTAAAGACGATAGCGGTTTTAAGGCTAAAAGTTTGTCGAAGTATTGAGAAAATTACGTGTTAAGATTTGTATTCTCGTCGAAATATAAAAATATAAAAAAAAATGCAAACAATAGATTTGTTTTATAAAAAAGGCTGTCTGATTAATTTACTCCACCAACATGATATTCTAGGACATAAAACTTGCGATTCTAAAACGGTTAAAAATAAGGTTCTATGTTCAAGTTACAACTAAATTTTGCGTTTCACTATTTAACCGTCAACTTTTCTGTTATCTATTAGATATTTTTAAATGCTTTTTTTAAAGAGGTCATATATCTACTTATTTCTCCCGTTCTAAGGTTCGCTTGCTCCATAACCTCTTCCCATTCACCAGTCACCAGAGCTTGTGCCAGGACCACTCCACCTCTCATAACTTGCGCCACTCGTAAGTTCGACAAGAGGCGAGCTCAGGAAATGAAGCGGGCTCGGGAGGAGCGATAAATCCCGCGCACACAAAGAACACTTCTTGCGTCTTTATTAACTTGCGACAAATTGACAAGCACTAATTATACTAACGTGTACACTAGCAGTCAAATGTAGCTCTGAAGTAAAGATAAAAAAAAATAAAAAAAAAAAAAATTGGAACTGTCATAATTTAAACATACAATATTTTTGCGAGACTAAGCGAGCGTCAAAATAATATGAATGAATGAAATAATTAAATAATAACACAACATAAAAAATAATGTTAATCTTTGATGAAGGCCATCTATAAGAGCAGTTCTGTACCTAATAAATGCAAGGCTTCTATTCTCGCTTGGGACAATTCAAGTCCAACGTATGTGAGTACAAAGGTGAGTACCTAAGATGAAAGAAATTACACCACATACAAAAACACACCTTTTTTTAAATGTGGCAACATTTAAATAAATTACCAAGCAAGAGCGCTTCGTAACACAAGTGTTGCAATCTTTTAATTAAATAATACAAGTGATTGAACTGTAAATAAGCAAAGTCTCTGAAGTGTGATTAATATAAAGTGGTGCTCTTTATAATAGAGGATGCTGCTTATCCGACTTAACTTACATTTAGTTCGATCTTGTGCGAAGTAACTTTTGAATACTTGTATTATTTTAATATGGAAGGAATAAGTAATCATTAAGTTTTGAACCAAGTAAAAAGTTGACTTTTATTAAAAAGGAGGAAACAGACATGTTTTGAATAGATACGACAATGAAAAAGAAAAATTAAGTTTAGAGATGCGCTAATCATGTCCTCTAGCGGATTGAACATGGAACGTTTCTTTCCAATCTCGGAACTAGGTGCAGGAAACATGTTCGCGGAACTAGAAGGGTACCTAGTAAATTCATGTAATTCCGCACATGCACAATTTACATAGTTCCTCGCATAATCGCGGAACTGTTAAGTGTTGCGTTGTTTTTCTTAGAGAAGACCTATGTCAAGCAATACGTACACGTATTACATGATTATTATATTATTGAAATTGCCAATATCGTTTTTATAATTATTATTTGTAAAATACAAGCAAAAAGAACGTTCATTAACCTAAAAGTAGATATAGTTCATTTTGTACACGAATCATTCCAATTTGACCCTTAAGTAAATGTAATAAGAGTCACATAGCTCGTCTTCGCTGACACGCAGTCGTTCATAGCGCGCTTCGGGTGTAGCTTTTATTTAAATTGTAATAAGGTTCAAAATTGGAATGATTCACGCGACTAAGTGACGTCCGTAGTTCGTTCGTTCCGAGTAGACCACGTGACCGCGTCGCATCGAGGAACGAGGACCGAAGGACCGACTTCAGTTGACATTTCGGATTGAACCGATATCGTTCCTCTGATGGACATAGTTCCGGGAACTATTACGGTCCGGAACGACCCACCTCTAATTAAGTTCCAAGATGTAATCCTTGAAATACGAAAATAAAAAAAAAACTCGTTGAATGATTAGAAAATTTGGTAATTTTTTTTTTTTTAATAATACTGTTAATTTCTGCAATGGCGCAATGTAATTGTAATTAAGAATGAATTTATCTCATCAAATCTTGAAGTAACTTTTCCATAATGCTCAGTCGATTAACTACTTCTTATTTCGAAAACACATTGATAACTCAAAAACGAAAACAACCAGTAACTACATCATCCTAATATAACCTATTTCGTATTCAAAAACGATCTGTTATTGTAAACATTTGAGTTTAAAATGGTTGACTCGACGTTATTTCATCTCTTTCAGGAAATTACCACAGCTCCTAGCGGATTATTGCAAAATAAGATATTGTTCACTCAATCTGTTCACTCGTTCACTTCATTCGTTTGAATGATGCGCCTTTGTTTCGGAATTTGAATTTGTAAGTTGTGATCCGTTATGAGATTGGTTAGGTTGCTTTCAATTTTGTTTATCGTGGCTTTGTTTAATCAATTGTGGGATACGGTTTAAGAGGTGAAATGTTATACATTCATTTGTTTGTTACTTTTTGGAAAGCGGTCTAGTTGATTTTGTTACTGACATTAATTAACATTTTTGAATTGTGTTTGGAAGTTACGGGGAACTCTAAAGTTCATCTTAGGTATAGGTACCTATTTTTCTTTTAAGAACATAAACAAATTTTCTTTTTTTTTTATAGCCAATATTTTCAGCATTTTTCAAAATTAATTTTAAATTTTATTGAGCAAGCAAGCGTACTACAAAGTTAACAGAAAAAAACAAACCAACGAAAAAAAAATCATCCAATCCCAAATACAAACTACATCCACTTTTTATACGTCACAAACATTTTATGGAAAATGATATTATAGATAAATAGTCATGAAATGTTAGAAGGAAATAAATAAACATGGCTGCCACAGTGACGGACCGACGGAATAGGAAATTGCGGAGTCAGATCGCGAATCTTGTCAACTCATACTAATGTTATTCAATATTTTGTTGTGGGTACGCGCTACATGCTTTTTTGGATAGCCAACACTGGAAAATTGAAAGGTTTGCAGTAGTATATAAAAAAATTGAGTTAGTTTTGGCTATTTGTGATAGTTTTAAGACAAAATAAGTTCATATCTAAATTGTAAAACAAAAAAAAAATAATAATGATGGTGTAGTTTATTGTAGTATAATTGATTGAAGTAAGAAGAAAAGCTTGCTTTATATACACAGCTGATCATTTTACACTAATATATCTCCTAGTTCAGAGTACGGTGAAGCAGTGCAGCTGGGCTCAGGCAAAAGAACCGGCGGTAGACATATTAAAAAAAACCTAGTACCTTGTAATAGAAATCCTTATAAGCAAAAGCCTCATCTTAAATAGACACAGCGAACATTAAAACAGCTAACATCAACTTGAAGAAAAACAAACCAAACATAAAAACCTAACACGAAAAAAAGGGGCAATATATTTGCATCCCAAACATCCGTAAATACATAAGGCAACCCGTCATAAGTTACAGTGCATACAAGATTTTAATATTACGATAAGGCTGGGCCGATCGCAGATGTATGCGTTGTCACGACACCAACCAATATCCGACGGAGAATTGAAATATCTGACCCATCGTGCCCCAACCCTAGGCTATTTAATTATTTCTGTTTGAGGGTTGGAATTAAGAAATTTGGGCTCTTGTAGGTGTGGGTTAAGAATTGGTTTTGTAAGGTTTATGGTACTTTTTGATGTAGTGATTTATAATTAACAGATGACGAAAAAAAAGTGCAATTGCTTACCTATGTAATACATACAAAAGAGCTTAAGTATATTGTAAAATATCCATCCTAGTTAAAGACAGAAGTGCGTGGAAGAGGGAGAGGGAGACCTTTGCCCTGCAGTGGGATCATACGGGATTAATAGATAGATGGATGCATTGAAGATAATTTGTGACAATTCTAGTTGATACAAACTTACAGGACGGAAAAAGACGCCACGGACCCCATAAAAGTTCATCCTTTTTCTCACAAGAATAATAGCTCAGTCACTGTCATCAAATACATTTGATAAGCTACTCATCGTCCGGTATCTGTTGCACAAATGGCTACTTATAAATAGGTATCAACAATAACGCACCTCAGTTTAACTATAACGTAAGTGCATCACCTATGCAAAGTTCACGCAAGCTGTATTGTCCATGTGTGGGTGTTATCGAAGAATCGCGGTGATTCACATATTGACTCATACTGACAACTATCAAAGAACTTAGTCACTTAATATAGGACCTTCTTTTGTTTTAGATGCGATAGGTGGTAATTATAATCTGATGAGTCGTTGCCTAGGGAACCACTTGGTTGAATATTTAATGAGTTATTTTTGAATCTGTAAATTACGAGGAGTTCCTGTGTGTTGGATTTACAGTCAAATTATTCGGATGCAAAAAAAGAGAGGCTCTATACTTTCATCTGAATATTGACAGATAAATACAAAGTAATTCTTCCGTAGTTGGCTACCTATGATTTTTTCTTAGGTAGCTAACTTTGCATCTTTACTGGTTTGTGCCTATTAAATAAACTGTTTCACATGTCACTTATTTCGAAATCGAATTTAACTATATCTTTGGTACAAAAATCCCATCCAGAACCGAAAAAAAGACATTATATCTGGAAATATTTTCAACATTGCGAGGAATTTCACTCTTAGGAACCTATTGGCATTATATCCCAAATTTGGGAAATCCTTACGTCATTTTGGGCATTAAACATGGCTTGAGAACAACGCCATCTCTCGGCCATGAAGTATAGACGCCATGTTATCAACGGACCGGTATTAAATGTCACGCGTTTACCTTCATGATAAATGGTTCTGCTTATGCTGTGTGTACCTGATAGCTTCGTTCTAAGTGTAGCTCTAGTTTATTAATCATTTTTCCCGTTCTGTTGTTTGGACGATGAGAAATATAATGTGTAGTGTTGTACTTCTTCTTCTTAGCGTGTCGATAAATGGCAATATTAGATTTTCCCGAACCAGTACTCAGCTACGTGTTGTACAATACTAAGGTATTATTTTTTCGGTGAAGTCTTGTTATGAATAGATTTTGTCTTAGAACTAGGTACTTAGAAGTAAGAAGGAAAACACTCAATTTACTTTGTAAATATTGTTCTGTGTATTTATTTACTGTCGCGGACCATTTTGACTACCATAATTTGTATGTTTCAAACTGGGAACTTGTACATAACTATTTGAAAAAAAAAACAGTCTTAAACCATTTTCCCAACTTATTACCAAGCGCTATAACCCACGCAATTGGGCAAACTGCAAAACTTTTGCAAAGTTTGTCAAGTTTAATTGAATAAATATACTTTTATTATATCACCTCCTAATAATTATTCCCTCCTGGTACTTGCAGGGGAAAGATACCGCATTCCGATGACACGCACCGTCTGAACACCGTCTAGTCGCTTTGCAATGGCTATCGGCGCGTACGCAGCCTGCTTTCGCGCCAACACACCTCTTTCAATGCAAAAACATAATATAAAACCTTTAACTTTCATTTGATTTCCAACTTTAACTTGTAACCATAGGGTTTGGTTTTGAGTGTAGGGATGGAACACCGTTTAAACGAATAACGAACTTCTGTGCAAGTCATTTGAAATTAGAATTGAATGGACTAATCAAAGTAAGGTTGTGTGAAAAGGGTTTCAAGCGATTTTCCACTGAATTGTTTAACAGTTAAGGTGTATTTTGCTGTCAAACAGTTGGTGGTTATGACATCTTAATGT
Organism: Autographa pulchrina; assembly: GCA_905475315.1. Classification (NCBI taxonomy): domain Eukaryota; kingdom Metazoa; phylum Arthropoda; class Insecta; order Lepidoptera; family Noctuidae; genus Autographa; species Autographa pulchrina. The sequence continues at coordinate 13,215,932 of FR997765.1, read as the reverse complement.
CGTCTAAGGTGGTATTGCAAAAGGCAAGTTCACACGTGCGCAGACTGGACAATTCTACAAATCGATGCGATCGACGATTGCTAACGGAACCAGATGCGTGTGAGTAGTCCTTTTTTTTTTTAATGATTCATTGCGTTATGAAATAGAGCCTGAAGGTGGTATAATGTTAAGGTTTGTAAAAAATATGCTATAAGATCAGAACTGGATGGAAGTCTCTTTGCAAAAAGGAATTTTTGCAATTGTTCTAGGACCTTAAAAAGTCCTTTTTAAAAATCAGTATTATGTCAATCAGGCATACATAATATTAGTAAAAACAGTAATCATTTTAGGTAAAAGACGTGTACCGTAGTAAAAAACTACAATTTCCATGTTTATATCATTTTGTATATGGGTGATATAAGTCGAAAAAAGAAAAAAGTCGAATTTGAGACCCGGGTGATATCCCTTAAGTGAACAAAGTAGAATATACCATTCATTCGACCCAATTTAAGTTTGCAATAAAAAAATATCTATGCTGTTGTCATTTACATGTATAATCGAAAAGTTAGGTAACTCTTTGTAGTATTAATTAGTATTAATCAAAACAATATTTACATAATGTCCCAAAACATTTTAATTATTAAGTGATGACGTCTTTTGTTTTCAATTGTTTATTTTTCTAACTAAAATATTTACCAAAAATATTTTATTATTCAATGTGCTTCCTACATTACCTACGTATTATTTAAACCTACATATAATAAGTGGTATTACCTCAAGACACAGCAGTTAATTGACTTGTATTTTACGGTATTTGCGCATTGCTAATGGCCGCGGCATGATAACACGATAACGATCGCTACACGTACGTAAATGCTTCAAATATTTAAATATCTGTGAGTTGAAGGACGGAATGTAACTATGTATTAAATAGGTAGACTGTATTACGAAACTTAAAAGAAGTTAACTTGAAATAAGGCAAGACACCTAAGGCCCCGAATCTGCTAAAGTCGATTTCATGTCTATGCAAAATTTTTCTTTTTAAGGTTTTGTACGAATGTCTAATCGGCTCTATTCAATTAGCAGACTAGACTTAAGGAAGGTTGTCTACACCAATCTGATACACAACCTATTAGGTTACTACGATCAGTCGGCGCATAATGATGAAATGTTTCGTCTTCCTTCGTTACAGGAATTCAAGAATTCAATAACAAAACCATTTACCCCTACTTTTAAATTTCAACGCAACAGCTCACAATCTATCAACGTAACTCAAACGTAGACAAATAGTTTCCTTGCAACAAACCCGCTAGAGTGAAACTTCTGACAAACAACTCGAAGCCTAAACGGCCAGTCTCAATTATTTTTCCAACTATACATCACTACACAGCCGCCATATTTCAAATAGTAACAGCCCGTTTCACAGACCAACTTCCCACAATGCATAAGGAAGGGGGAATAATTTTAATTGGCACACAATAAAATATGGTGAGTCCGTAGCGGTATCGATTACGGCCTGCAAACTGTCGATGGTTTCAATAGTGATGTGAATAAGTCGGTAATTTAGTTTTTTAGTCGATTTTGTTTTGATTTTATCTGGATGATTCAGTGTTGGGGACATGTTTTTGGTGGTATGCTTGTACCGGGAAGTGAGTTTGTTTTGAGATTTTTTGTTGATGTGATGGTGAAGATTAAGAGTGATCTAATTCTTGGAAGGAAATCTAAATTCTTTAAATTTCTTTTCCAACGTCAATGTAACATATTTGTTCGCTTACGTTCAGTGGCTTTCACTCCGATGAAAACGAAGCCAAAAAAGTATTAAAAAAAAAAACAAGAAAATTACCTTTCCTCGCAAAAAAACATTAAGGCCTACATTAACCACATTAAACAACAATTTAAACTCCAATAAAAATTAACACCATACCCAAAATACTGAATTTAAATAGCCAATAATTTCAAACCGAAAAAATCCCCTCCCGTCAAGTTAGCGTGCGCGCGCGCCGATTCCCGCACCGATTGCGCTCGCAGGTGCGACCACGATCGCCACATTCGTGACAATATAATTGTACCGCATACCTCACTCCCCGTCCCTTAATTTATACCTAATAGAGAGATAATCTCATACTTTTTCAACACGTCTCATTTACATTTTGAGCCCTTATCGCCCAGTACAGACGCGTTGTAAAACTTATAAAGCAGTTTAACTGGTTTGCTGTTTTTATTTTTAATTTATGTTGCTGTTTATAGTTTCTGTTGTTTCGAGATTAAAGGTATGTGAGGATTTTATATTATTTATATTAGAGTTAGAAGGTATCTGTTGAATAATGACGACTGAAGGACGCATTTAGTTCTGCAACTGTGACCCTATCAAATATTTCGATTTTCAGGTGTTTATTCAATTTCTGCAACCATTACTCAAATAAATTTTTTAGATGTCTTACCATAAATCCTAAATTCAAAGCAAGCTAGTTCAACGATAAAAAAATCGGAGTAATTTTCAATTTTTGCGTTTCTTTATTCATCCGTTTCTTTCGACACAGACTGCTCTAAACATATCCTTACGTTGAATATCTCCAAAATGTAGATAACTATATGAACGCCGTCTAAAGTAACTGATAAATGACTAACTCGAACAAAATCACTTCATCGTTTCTCCCGTAAGGTCGGTTCAATCCTTTCTGTCTCCTGCTGAGCAAAGGTTTCCCACTTCTATGTACACTGAACTAGAATAAAGATAAAACATTTATAAACTATCGCAAGACAGACAAGCTAATTCTCTATCACCCTACCTAAGATTGTAAGTTATGATATAATATGGAGTTATGAAATCTCTATGCATATTTTTCCATACTAAATCATCATTGATAGATCATCAAAAAACGGAACTGAGATAGATAAAGACCATTTTAAAAACTGATGAAGTAGGTACCATAAATTTTAACTTCAAAAAGTATGCAAAAAAATAAGATTTTATAGCGTATAATGTCATTATGTTTTAAACATATAATAATTAGGTAAGTTATTGACGTAAAGTTTTAATTAGTGGCAACCTTCAAGATTATCAGATTTAGTGTTATATTTTTTTTTACGATCAAAATAAAGGCACGTGTTTGGTTTTCAAGGTTTTCCTTGCTTCTGTAATAACATTAAAAAATAAAAAAAAACATGTCGATTTTTGCAAACATTTTCGACAGTTTTTAGCAATTTTTATTATTTAAGCACAATTAATTTTTTGTTGTTAGTCATTATTTTTAATTATTATTTTATTATAATAATAATTTTGACTTTTTGTTTCCTAGGAAGGAGGTTAAGGGAAGTCCAGCAGCGGTCGAATCAATAAAAAAACAAAGCTACAATGGTTTTCTATACAAGTGTCAAGCTATTAATCCCTAGTTTGTTCACCTTCAGTTGGCTAGAACTAAATGTGCAAAAACAAAGAAAAAAAAAACAAATAAAGCCATAGGCAAAAAACTGATAAGCGTCCATTTAAAATGGAAAATCTTTAATTGAAGCCATTAATTTCTTCGAATAATATCCAGCGACTGTCCTCGATAGTCCCTACCGGGGTGGGGGGTACAATAATGATATTGCGCGGCGCGATCGCATTCGCCGATAGCCGAACGCCGATAGATCGACTCACGCGCACCTTAACGTTTATATTTCACTCTCCACGGCGCGGGCGCGGCGTGAGCGTTGCGCTTGTAAACCCACGGGATTTAATTGGCGGGAATGGTCGTTGTTTTAGAGAAATTGTTCGAACGTTTGTTTTTTAACAGACCTTTGTTTATGGTTAACAACTGAATTGTGATTGGGTGTCCGAATAGACAATTTAATTGAGGAGTTTTGGTTTTAATGGATGAGGTTTCAAATTGCTTTTTTTTGACCATATGACTACTACCGTTCAAGGCCATTTGGTCAGTGTTTTAAACCTTTTAACATCTTATTGGAATGTGAGTAATGTTGATCGTGTTTTAATACCACATTTAAACGCCCCTAACGAAAATTGTCAACAGAATTAGGCAAGAAGCTGTAGACCCAAAATTTCAAGACAATTTTTTTTTATATATCTAATTTTAAAAACTCCAGGATTCACCATCGGAAACTCCAAGAGGTCAGGAAAAGCCTCTAAATCCTTGCACCGGGCAGGGAACCCGCAACGACAGGGCCACCTATGAGAGGCCATCGTATCTAGCAATGAGCGTTCCTCGCGTGCCCAATAAATCGTACCGGGGACGTGCGTACAAATTGGCCCGATGCGATCGCGACAACACGACGACGCGCTTGTCTACGACTCGCTTGTTAACGCCTTTGAGAGATCGCATGCGATTTTATTGTCGCACCTAGAACGTGAGTGCGCCCACGTTTTATTTCGACGTGCATTATAAAGTTGTGCAGGACTTGCGGATAGAGTGTCGGGACGGTACTCGGTACACGGTACAACGTAAGGAAATGTTTTGTTGTGTTTATCTTAAGACTGCTTTGGGTGCAGCTTTAACTTATATCTTTGTAATTGGATTTATAGGAAACGAATACCCATTGAAAGTGAGCTTATTTCTCAATTCATTTTCCCGCTTAGTTTATGAATTATCGTTTTGGACAGGTTGGAAAGTGAAAAAGAGATCTCCCATATTTTGGAAACAGGACAGGTACAAGAGAAAGTTTAAGCGGAGAGAAATAATGTAAAGATCACTGGAAAAGAAAACAGACAAAATTTGGGAAAGGGTAGAGGAATCTATGGAAAAGGACTCCTCTTATTCAGTTCTCTACCTTCAGAATATATGCTAACCTCGATGTACCTTTTTCAGGCTGTCTTTCCATTTTTCTGGTCACATATAAACAATGTTTTCTATTTCTGTCCATTGCCGCTAACAATAAGCGCTATATTCAGCTGTTGCGATAACAGCCAGCAAGCTTCCGGGAGCGATGCGATAACAACACGATTGCGATACGACGCCGGATTGCGAACGTGGTGCGGTAATTAACTACTGTAGTTTCGACGTTTATATATTTTTTCTGGTTTTTGGGGAAAGACCAAGCATGCAAATGAAAATCTCAAGCTCTAGTGATTTTATTCATTGAAAATAATTAATTAATTAAAAGCAATTCGTGATCGGCAGTCTATTAGAATTGACACCTTTACTATAGAATATACATAAAGTCTGAGAGCATGGGACTTCCTTAGACACTTATGTTTTCTGATCCTTGTGTTCAAATCTTTTTTTTGGGATTAACATAGTATATGAAACAGAAAACTTTTAGAAGCTACTTGTATATAATGCTTTTCAGGCACATATTTTTATTAGTATAAAGACTTTCAATGTAAATACACATGAAGAGTACAGTAAACGAAAGATTTGAGGAAATAATCTTTAAATATTGTATTAGAATTAAAATCTAATTTTAACGTACCAAGTTAAATTAATATACAGATTTAAGATAAGACCTGATAAACCGCTATTTAATTTTATAATTTTACCTGAAATATACCGTTTAAAAACATAGTTAGTATACAAATTAGGTATATATACATTTAAATGAAATACAAAATTAAATGAGTGGAGACAGTTATTAGATTTATAGCTGCAAAGAGCTATAAAATCAAACTATACTATTAATTTAGTCCTCAATCTAGGTAATAAAATATATCAATGCATATAATAGCGCAAGTATATAAATCAAAATAATGCAAACGATATTCAACTTAATCGTAGTAACCTAAGGTTTAATTTAGGTTGAATTAAGACCCGGATGCGACAGGTGATTTCAAATATAAGTAGAATTAAATGCAGTATGACAATGTTCTTTTTTTAAATAATTTTAGCGCGAATGTTTGTATTAAAAATAATAGCAGAACATTCTGATTGGGACGATTATTTTATCTAAATAGACACCATTTGTTTTTTTTTCTTCTATAAATGGCTTTGTTTTTATCCATTGAGTATGTTAAAGATGGCGTTATTCTGATGCGAATAATGATGCAATTTTAATGTCATTTGAAGGTGATAATTGTCAAAATTGAACCTTCGAATAAGATATTATCATTGTGGTTTGTATTTTAAGAACATGAAACAAAAAGGTCTAGTAATTTTTTGTAGGGAACGACTCCACAAAAATATTTTTCTGTTCCGGATTCTAACGCTTTATAATATAGCGTTATGCTTTCCTAAACCATTGATCAAATTGTGATGAAACTTTGGTAGAATCTTCTAACGACACCCGTAAAGGTTTCTGGCCAAAAAGCACACCCAGTGCGAAACTAAACACTTGTAAACTTATCGTGGTAATAAGCCTGTAAAGTTTCTTTTAAAATTAGTTAAATATATATCTAAGTTAAAAGCACATTAGATAAACAAGTTTTTAACTCGCCACCTATAACTAACATTGTCACACACATTGGATAGTGTAATCAGTCGCCGACATAGGGGCAAGACGTTATCGGACCTCGGCGCATCGCTGATACAGCCCGTATGACGCCATGTTGAAAAAAAAACAATTATACACCCTGTTATTATAAAGTTAGTTTATAATTTGTTTCTTTAATAATGTAATTTTACAAAAAACAGAAAGGTTTAGAAGGAGAAAAGGGAGGCCTTTGCCCAGCAGTGGGAACTAACGCAGGCTAACAAATAATAATAATAATATCCTGGGACAACTCACACACGGTTATCTGATCCCAAGCTAAGCAGAGCTTGTGTTATGGTAACCAGACAACTGATAAACATACTTATATATTTCTAAATACATACATATTATAGATAAATTACACCCAGACACCAGAACAAATGATCATGCTCATCACACAACATTTGTCCTGGGCGGGAATCGAACCCACGACCTCCGGTATAGCAGTCAGGGTCACTAACCACTAGACCAACAGGCCCGTCATATATTACAAAAAAAACTAACCAGCTGTTTCACTTCTACTATGCTTTTTCATATATTATTTAGAGCCTACCTCATCAATAGTAGATCTAGAGTAGTGGTAATAGTAGCTAGAGCAAAGAGCGCTTTCTAAAGTAATTTACTTTAAAGAGATTAATTTATTTATTGATTTAACTTATTTAAGTTAAATAAAACTTAAATTATCTACTTAGTTTAAATAACAGTAGCTGTTTGGGTAGACTATTTTGTACTTCTTAATTATGACCTACCCCAAGCTTCTGCTCGTTGTGACTTAGAAGTGGACCGAAATCTAAAAAGTAAACTTCATGGACAAGGCTTAAAAAAACGGTAACAGGTACAAAGTTCATTTTGTAGTATTCTATAGGATTCACTTGTCTGATTTTAACATAGCTCAAAATGCAAGAAGGTAAAATTATATGGTGACAAAGATGATACATATAATATTTGGTTATAAGTTCCAATTTTAGTATAGTTGTAAGTGTTTGTTGTTATATTAGATTTAAGTACCTATTGAATAGTAGATAAAAGGATATTTGTTTTGAAACACAGAGTTTGTTAATAAAGAAGAGCAGAGTAAATAACCCTAAAAGTTATTATAAATAACTAGTTAAAAAAAGGCAGTTACGTTTGATCCATCAACACATACCTGAAGACATACCAAAACTAAAAAAAAATAACTAATAAATATTCCGCTCACATAAACCTATTATAAAAAGTCATTAAAACTAGATTCTAGCAAGCGATTACAGACAAAAACCTTTTTGAAAAGATACAGGGTGTTCTCTGGAGTGGGCTGGTATCGCGCCGAACAATCGCACGGTATCGCGCGGGCGAATCTCGCGCGATCGGGAGCATTTTGGGCGATAAAGCACCCCCCTTTGCCTCCACGCTAGACGCCTTTTCGACGTAGAATGTAACTGTTGTGTGTTGATGTCCGTCAATTTTGTAGTTTTCAGTACTGGCAGAGTGAAGTAGTTATTGACAAAAAGTTTGCAATGTACTTTGAAGGTTCGCTATTGATCAATTCAAGTTCAGTTATCGTAACACAAATAGGCCTATAAATATATTAATACAACTCAACATTAACTTCTTTACTTTGTAAGAATTACCTATGTCATAAAAAAAAACAACCCACCCATCACCATCTTTCAACTTTCCAATGCATAATATGAGCACCACAACTTATCTCTCATTAATATCTAAATCTTATCTCCCTAAGTATAATTTCAGACACTTAATTAGATAAATTTTATAACCACATCTAATATTAAAATAATATAAAATCTAAATCTAAATTCATTATAATTTACACATAGAGCGTTATTTTCATACGAAATAATCTAGTCACTAAATCACAGATGGTGTGATAACATTCTCTCCTATAATTACGGTCCCCCCCTCACACCGAAGCGTGCGACGTCCTACCGGCATCGGCAACACAGCGCTTATCGCGATGCGGCGTCGCGCGTCGCGGCGTTTCTTATCACTCGCCCGCTCTCCATCTTAGATTACGATCCGTTGTAATAAATGGAAGGTGGATTCGAGCGTGACGGTGTGATACGCGGACGTGTGATGTCGCGAGCTTTGCTTGCTCTGAAGTGTTCACGTGTGTTTTCATTCTAAAGGATTTGGTGGATGACCAGTGAAAACAAACCTAGAAATAGCGTTGTTATCTTGATGGATGATATTTGGAACAGAAACAATGACTTTTAAATTTCTTGCACCTGTACTACACCTGCTTGGCCGATAACTCCTGTTTATTAGTTAAGATCTGTCACGCCTAACTAACCGATGAACTTTAAAAGAGCAGAAAACTTAAGCTTTCATAGGTTAAAAAAAATGTAGGTTACGTACTTCACACCTCCAAAAACCTCATCGAAATGTAATCAAGTAACTTTCACAGTTCCGTCAACGTGATCTGGCATCGATCTCGCGACCTTTCCGTCGCCCCGCCCCCTCCGATCTGGAATCAATTAGCGTGCGCGTGAGTCGACCGGCCCACGGCGGAGCTGCGCAGGCGCATAAATCGATGCTAAACGAGATTGACCCCGAAACGGGGATTTTACGTACGTTTATAAGCGCGCTTCACTTGTTTAATCGTCGTTTTGGACTTTAAATGAACTTGGTAAGGTGAAGAAGTTGTGATTTTAATTTGTTAGAACTTAAAAAAATTATTTGAAAAGGCGACTGAGTCAAAACAGTAGATTATTTGGACTTTAAAAGATGAATATTATCTTGTAGTTCAATATTCAGTATTCTAGAGATTAGATAAATAAGATTATATTTTAGTTTAGTAATAATATCATTTATATTTCACATTTGCATTTTAATACGTTCCTCTTTAAATATATTTGAATATAATTTTATGATCTTTAGTGAAGTTTATTAGTAATAAATTCAATAAATTATTTATCCAGTATTTTTATACCTATTTAAGTTAGGACAAATAAGAACCGCACAAGTTAGCATATTCTATTAAATATCTTTCCTATGCTTATGTTTCAAAGTTTCACTCATTAAATAATAAATAAATAAATGCGGACAACATCACATACTTACATTGCTCTGAAACCAAAGTAAGTAGCTAAAGCACTTGTGTTATGGAATTCAGAAACAACGAAGGTACCACATACACCCAGACCCGAGGCAATGTAGAAAGGTTGGTTTCTACATTGACCCGTCCGGGGATCGAACCCGGGACCTCAGAGCTAGCGACACCTTGAAACCGGTGCGTCCGCCACTCGACCACGGAGGTTGTCAAAGTCATTAACTTTTCAATTCGTAATTAGCAAGGTTTCGAGTACTTGTATACTCTACATTGGTCAAACAGAATTTGTTATACATATTTTTTTTGTATGTATTTGTTTACTCACTATTGTTAGAAAATATCTACAAAATAGGTGCCAATAATTGACCCAAAAACCTAATTTATCTTACTAACAGTAACTTACTTCAATCAGGGATATTTATTATGGGATTCTTTCCTTTAAAAGTATATACCTGCTAAGAAGTTATTTGGCATAATTATGACGGTTATTTGTTTAATTACATTTCTATTAGGTACACTGCCTCGTTGGCCTAGTGGTTCTAAGCGCGACTGCTAAGCTAGAGGTCTTGGGTTCGATTCCCAAGTCGACCAAGGTGTTATTGGGTTTTTCTATGAAATTCTCAGTAGCAGGTCGGAGTTTGGATTTGTGCCCGGTTAGTGGCAATAGGCTCGCCCCATATTACATGGGACCTAAAAACATACCGGCGAACTTTGGGTGTACATTGGTACACCTCTGCCTTACCCTTCGGGGATACAGGCGTGATGGTATGTTATGTTATGTCTATTAGTTACAACTGTTGTAATATAAGGTGTAGGTACATTGTATAAGTGTACACACAAACGTAGTCTGTAGTGTGTAGAGTCGGTTCTATCAAGATGTCTGATAGCTGATGTACTAGGTACCGTATTTCGACACTGAATAGGTGGTATAGGCTCATATTATAATACTACTATAACGTTTTCCAAGGACATTACAATAGTTTTGAAAGATTAATATTTAGTGTAACCCATTATTTTCTGCTGTTCTGCATTCGATACTTGACTTACTTTCAATTACTGCATAGAAATGTAAATAATTGTGGAAAAAATATAATATTTTTGAATGATATAAAATGTCTACATTAATCAGGCAGTAACTACATAAATATATTTTAAAAGGCAAAAAATCAATAATAAATATAAACCGCCGTCGTCATAACTATAGTAGGTACCTATTTTCCATTTGTTATTTATTCGAATTAACGTTACTGGCTGTCAATATTAAGTTTTTTTTTTACTTTTAACAGCATTAATGTTTTTAGAAATAAAATAATTTCAAATCTAAATGATAAGCTTTGAAAAGATGACATGAGAAAAACTATTTACTATTTCGTCTGATTATGTTATAGTTTGTATTGTTTTCTGTTTTTTGAGAGCGTGCCGTGCCCCGTCCGGGCCCCGTCGTGCCCCGCCCCGTGCACGGCCGCTCTAATGAGAACCATCCCTTAAATATATTTTGTATGAATCAATTTATATTACACCGTGCATTATCCGTGTCCCGTCCGGGCCCGCTCGACACGGATAATGCACGGTGTAATATAAATTGATTCATACAAAATATATGTAACAGATCAAAACCGTGCCCCGTCCGGGCCCCGCCCCGGGCACGGCACGCGATGAGAGAATCATCCATCTAATGAGAATCATCCCTTAGAGTTACAAATATCTATGCAGTATAAATACGTCATTATTTACAGATATTCAGTATTGTAATCTGCGGATAGTTTATTCTATAGCAATTAAGTACTTGAAATGTAAACCTGTTTGTTGTCCCAATAAAATAAAACAAAAATTAATACAACTCTATCTAACCTCCATGATAAACAGCCATAACTTTAATTAGTACCTTCATAATAATATTCATATATGTATACTGTGCATTATTATTTCCTTTCCTTCCCTATACGAACCACAATAAAATCAGATAAGTTCATATTTTTGTCAACCGATAAACATCTAACCAATATTTTTGACCGCAAACCTTCAAAATGCTTTAAAAAAGATCATTCTGATAACGTGTAGATTAACCTGGCGATAACGGGTTCGATTCCCGGTCGATGTTTTCGTTAGATAATATTATTATTAAATATAGTTTTAATGTTAAACAATGGTATTGTTTGTTGTTGTTTGTTGAAATCAATGTCAGAGATAAAATTGTTAAATAAATGGTATCTAGGTAAGCTGGTTATAGATTCAATTCAATGGAGCTATCAGTAATCAAAAGTTCTTTTTGTATTCCGGATATGAACCGACCCTTAAGGTGCTGTCCATTTTGTATTGTAATATTGATCTTAAAAGTACTTCCTAAATTAAATAAATTATTTTGAATTTTGAACGGAAATTATAATAAATATCCTGAGCCAACTCACACACGGTCATCTGATCCCAAACTAAGCAGAGCTCGTACTATGGTGACCAGACAACTGATAAACATATTTATATATTTCTAAATACATACATATTATAGATAAATTACACCCAAACACAGAAAAAATGATAGTGCTCATCAACAAATATTTGTCCTAGGTGGGAATCGAACCCACGACCTCCGGTATAGCAGTCAGGATCACTAACCACTAGACCAACAGGCCCGTCAGTGCTTAAATAAGTTATGTGATGACAAATAAAAAAAAAAAAAAATGTTTATTGCATAAGCTTGTATAACTTTACAGTACAACTTACATAAAGACCTCCTTTTAAGTAAAGTATATACTTGTGATAGGAGGTCCCTAATGTAACAAAAGAGTAGTTAAATTTTCGAATTAGTGATGTGAATCACAGATACCAAATGATAACTAATGGTTATAGTTATTAATAACTAATTAGATATTTTTGGTATCGATATCTGTTTTACTGGAATAACTGTGACAGAGTAACTATTGTTTAAATTTTCCTATTAAAATTGATAACGTTAGATCTCATGTTTATTACAATGCTCAGCATTGTATGTCTCTTAGTAAGATAATTTAAACAAAAATATTTAAACGTAAAGTAGAAATAGCTTACAAATTTATGAAAATCGATGTAAGTTTAACGTTTAAATATTTTTTTTAACTAATTAACCTACTTAACAAAGTCGAGTAGTGCAGTGAAAAATGCAGTTTCATAAAACAAGCATAAAATATAATAATTAAATAATCAGTAAGATTTGTTTGTAAATACCTACATTAAAACCACAGGCATTATACCTTAATGCGAATCCGATACCAGAACCATAAAATAAAAAAAAGATGGCGAGCGCATTCTTATCCGCGAAACCGATAAGTATAAATTACACTGTTAGGAAATTTTGCTAATTAAAAGTCAACACAGTTAATATCATTACCAGTGCTTATCACAGAGGAAATATAACATACTTCCACATTGATAACGAACGCCTAATTGATACGAGACCAAAAATTTGGTATCAGTTATTGCGCACCCCTATTGCTTTTGACAGATGATGAATAGTGTAGTGTTCTTGGCATTTTATGTTTTAAGGTGTCGGTTATAAGGGCTGTATTGCTAAAGCAGATGGTACAATCATTGGGTGAAAATATAGCCCAAGGTGTAAGCAGAGTTTTATTTTTTTTGGAAGAGATATTTGCGGTTAGCGTGAGCGTAGGCTTTGACCGGACCTTCAGTAAGCAGAGTAGTTTTGTAAAAAAATGTAATAGGCTTTTTTCATTATACTTAATCTATCAAATCAATACTGAAATCTAATATAACAACAAACAAACACCTATACTAAAATAAAATCTATCAAGTGGTATATGGTATTAGTCAGGCATTTCAAAATAACTAACTAAATAGCTAGCAGGTATTTATTTAAGATTTGTAACCTAAAAATATGATATATAATATCTGCATCATTAAAAAATGCATACTTGCAATAAGAACCAACTACAGATCCACAGCGATACTCGTAACTGTACACAGCCCAAGAAACAATTAACTGTAGAAAACAAGTCTTTTATGCTTACAAAAATTAGTGTTTTAAATACTTTTTAATGTGATTTTAAATTCAATTGCGGTTTTCGGTATCCGAAATCAAAGAACATCACTACATACTTTCTCGTTTTAATAAGAACAATCATTAAAAGTAACTGCTACTTGCACTTAATTCTTAAAGAGGTTATGTTTACAATGTTTGAAGTTGCCGCATCCTAACCTCAAAAGGAACCATTATAACTGTCAAAATGTTTTGTACTTCTTTTACCATGTTTTTTTCTGATGTAGTACCTAGGTATCTTACTAAAATGTTTTGCTGTTTGAGTTTATTCTTGCAAAAGTAGCATTTGTAATTTAAATTAAATAAAAAAAAAAAAATAGGTAATTATAGATATCTGTCGTTACATATTGACAGTTAGTATTTTTACCTAGTTATTTTACCTATAGAATAAATATCTTAATGTGTTTTCTTCAATTAAGAGACCTCAGGGTTACTTAAAAAAAAACTCCATGTAAACAAAGACATCAAAATCTTAAAACTACCAAAACAGTAGTCTTTTTAATTACTCAGTAGCCACAACAGAAGGTTACTATTTGTCTGCCTACCTCTCAATAATGCTCATTTATAATGAGATACAATTAATTCTGTATGTTAATGTTTTCCAAAATTCGTTGTGATTAGCATCAGGTTAATTAACATCGATATGGCTTGATAATCATGGGTAGATAAGGATAACTGAGGTTTTTTAAACTAAATTTTAATTCTGACGTTTAAAATTGTAATAATTGTGTAGAGTCAAATGTTGTTGTGCTTGTACATTACTAATTATAAGGACACCGTATTATAAATAATACAAATGATTGAAAGAATGTTTTTATTTCAGTTTTTGGTAACAAAACTAAATAACTATGGTTATAATCTGCATTGACAGCCATCATTATAAAACGACGGAATGAAAAATATGCTTAACTATTTCGTATTAAAATGTTAATTCAGCCGTAAGGAACTGTCTTCAAAATAATTTATTTAGCGCATAATTTTTCTTGCATAGGGTATAAATTAGTCACTTGTCATGTCTAGAAATAATAACTAGCCTACTTTATAAGATAAGACTGACAGTTGACTAAAAACTAACTTTAAAGCCAGTTTAAAAATACAAACAACTGAATGCGGACCAAAATATATTGGACCTTCGCTCATAATGCTTTAACAGCATACGTTTATTGACCTTACAATCCTATAGAATTAAAAGAATCCCACCCCACATTAACACGTACACATTAACATTCTCTGTCTTACTCACACAGACGTACAATTTGATAATGAACGTGGAATCAGAACAGAGATATGAGCTCTCCCCCGTCTTATCAGAGATCGGGAGGCTGGCTCCCATTGAGAACACACGTCATTTTTATCGTAAGCCGCGTCTGAGTGTATGGCTGACGGATAGTTTTTTTCTTATTTAGATAAACCTTATCACAACTAGAACAGAGTACCTAAAATTCGGAATACTGCAAGTAGACCTAATCAACTAATTACATGTCATTAACCTCTTTAAAACATTCTTAAAATATCACGTACTTTAATATAAACATTAAGATAAATAACTATAACATAAAATCTTAATTAAAATTCGGTTACAATCACTCACAGTTCGACTGTACAGATGAAGTAACGAGATATTTATAACGCAACATATACGAACTATTTAGACATAGTTAACATTGACAGGAGCTGTCAAAATAGGAACACGCCTCACGAGTTCGATATTTAAAAATACATTCGATGTGGTTGCAACGTGATTCAGTATCGGCTTAAGATCGGTATCTGGTATCTGATATTGTAATGTCACATCACTAATTTGTGTTTAAAAGTTTTTACATTGTTTTTGATTAGATAGGGATGGTAAGTAAAAGAATAATTGTGGGCCTAATTACTTTTTAAACACTTAAGTAACTAGCAAATAAACATGTTTACAAGTCGTAATTAAATTACTTGTTGAATGTATGCTTTTGTTCAAAAATTCTAAAAAAATAGCAGCAGTGTTTCTTAACCCTGTGAAGATCTTAGTAGGTATCTATCGCATAATAATTATTTTATCAATGATTTACATTGGTTCGTTTTCTGATAGCATATCTACAGGGCAATAAAAATCCTATATAATACATTAATAGGTACTGCTGAGGCTATCACACAAGAAAGATAAAAACGAACCAATCTTAACGGCAGTCTTATCGCGAATTCGGAGAAAACTGGTGTCATTATGTATGGTATGGCGCTGTGTCCAAATATATTTATTTATTTTGATTTTTGGGCAAACTCGGCCCTTTTTGTGAGTGTAATTGTTCCTTAACATGTTTTTCGGTATTTATTATGTTTTGTTGTTCCAAGTTTGGGCTCTCAAATTGTTATGTTGTTGTGATTTTTTTTAATGCCAAGAATAGGCCTAAGATAGTGTATAATTGAATCGCCGAAAAGGACCTATTACTGAAATTGAGACGGTTTTATTTAATTGAATTATTGGTTAATCATAAACTATATGTACCTACCTACCAATCTACGGTATTTTCCTATTGGACACACAGTACAATTCGATGGTTATCTGACAGTCCACGAACACTTGTATTTTTGTAGGTATAAATCTGAAAGGTTTAATTAGATCCTGAAAAGTAGCAAATCCAAATTTCCCTAGTCAACCTGTCAAGGTAAACGTTTGTCTAATTTAACAAACTCGGTATACCTACCACAGACTATATTCCAGTAAATTAAAACGGTTAATTGGGGCCTCGGTAATTCCGGAATGGATAAAATAAATTATTTTGCGAAAAACCTGTTGATAATACGAAGAATTGTTTATCTAATGTCAACAAAACCACAAATGAATTATGTTTCCTTTGATTCATGCTCACAACATGTTTATGTTTGAAGAACTGTGATACCAGAATAAGTAAAGATTCAAATACGTGCCTCTATTTATTTAAAATCAAACAATTGCTAGTAGAATGTCTTTTGTTTTATTTTGTGACACATGCCGTTTTTATTCTCATGCCTGCAAAGGTTAATGTCTAAGCGATGAGTAACACAAACTTGTCGGACAGTTGGGCAACTAAAAATGTCAAAGTTGAACAGATAACGATAGCAATGCGAGTTAGTAACCACAATAATTGTTATTTGATACAACATTTTATTGAACACACCGAGGTACATAGCTCTAAACGGTATCTGTGACTATTCGCAAGATAATACATTGATTCCCATCGCAGATTGAACAGACAAGCCGGCTGTCTAGTGCCAGATGCAAATGAAACGAAACAAAGGGTTCTAAGACCAGCAAACCATCGGAAAGTGAGTAAAAAATTGAAAAACAAAGCAACATAAACATTCAGGCACCGACCGATATGTAAACAAATCTTACACATTGTTTTGAAGTCGACAGCGCCACCTGGCGGCGCGTCCCCAGCCGCCACCTCCAGCTGCTTCAGGTACCGCAACCACAATAACATAATATCCACAGCACACCACTATTTAGTATTTATTTTGTGTATATTTGTGCGCGCGACATTTCAGCCGTCATACTTTTACCGCGTAAAGTGAGTGACTGGGCCGGCGAGCCGCACGCCCCTCCCCGCACACGCGCGCGCTCGTGTGGACGCGCACTCACACAGGCGCGCGCGATCCCTTATCAGGTTGGTTTAACTAGCAATGGCTGGCCCCAGATGCTATCACCCCGGGCTCGCGGTAACGTTGCATTGAAAGATAAGAGTCAGCGATACTATCGCTCTTTGAATAAACTTGTATAAAATGTCAAATAAAAAAGCTGCGCGCCATACACGTCGCGCGGCGTCTAGCGGCGATTTTTTTAAAAGTAAGCCCCTGGACGACGGAAGTTGTGCAAGGTTCGGTTCTCGGAATTTGTTATGAGCTCTAAGAAACTAACTGATACCTACCTGTTAGACGTTTTGAGCTTATTGTTGCTAAAAGTATTTGATAAGAAACCGCAAAACGAAGAAGTTTACATATATTTTGATAAAAAGAATTAGGTATTTTTTTAAACGAATGTAAAGGAAATTTAAATATATAAAAATAACAAAGTGCACATATACATAGTTTTACTTACAATAATGAAAGTTAACCGTCCTATTTTTTCCATTTAAAATAAATGTCTGGACTTACCTGAAAAACAAAACAGAATTCATTAATTAAAATAATTGTACCTTTATCACCAGAATCTTATTACAATAAAAAAAAATCACGCTTTTTCATCTCCACTCAAAATTAAAAACATGAACGTCTTTTGGGTCTTACGTAAAGGTTCTATAACAAAACTTATGACGTCACCCAGACGGACAGAAGGTGACACAGAGGAAAACTTCCGAAGTAGGTCACAATGCACTTCTACATAGTCTTATATCGATACCACATGACATTACACATTCCTTACACGTGTATTGCCTTCTGGAGCCATCAAATATACTGCAATTAGTTATACGTGACCTAAATTTTTAAAAGGCGAGGAAAGAGTAAAATAATGTTGCACTTTTCATTAATTTTAATAATGTGCATTGTGATGGACACAATCCATTACTACTGCGCATTATTGCAACTCTACCAATCCCAATATCCAAATTGCTGATAGAAATGAAAGGCTAAGCTGATCAAATGTGCTGCAATGTCACCCCTTAAACCTCTAACTAGCTTATGAAAGCAAATCAGCTGTTTATTTTCTCTACAAAGGAAAAGACATTTCAGCAGCTACAGGTGGTTTTTTCAGGTCCTTGGATAATGGAACTCTTCAATAAAAATGTGTAAGGCTGGCAGTAGGAAATATCATTTAAAAAATATGTCATATTTAGTATGTATCTCTCGTTGAAATTGCTTTACCGTACAAGGTACTAAACTATGTTCTTAAGTGAGGTATAATTAAACATACATTGTAGAGAATATTGCATTATGCATTTATTTATGGAAGATGGCATGTGCTTCTAATGCCATTGCTTTTAAGGATCCAAAACAGGCTTCAGTAACAGTAAATAAATTATTTATCCATAATAAATTCCCTAAATGCATATCGATGCATTGCACACTTATATTTTTTAGACATAAATACAAATTTTTGCACTCCATTGTAAAAAGTTCCATTTGTTGAATATCAAAGTTGTGATAAACAAACGCCTGATAAAGACTAAAACAAGCTTTAGCACGAGACTGATTTTATCTCGAATAAATGTCATTTAAGAATTTTGCTAAAAGAAAAATATTAGGAACCTAGAATTAATTTTATTATAAAAATGATACATAACCATTTGGACTGTTTCAACTGCACTTGGATTGTCTTTTAGGGGGGGGGGGGGGCATAAAACCCGTGAACAATTTCTTGAAAAAAGTAATTAATTTCAAATCAGTGGCATACATCCTACTTCACAAGAGGATGCTAACATTTATGCGCATATATGGCACAAGTGCGCAGTAACAGAGATTCGGTTGCGATCCCGCGATAGCTGGCAAGGTTATGATTTGCTAGATACGGACGCAGGTGGCCGAATGTAGTGATGGGACGCGTTGGGAATGGCTACGGAACTGCGGATTTAAATGTTAGTTTTAATTGAATGTTTGTAAGTTTTTGTGACATCTTTCTTTCCACGTATTGAAGTTAATTTGTGTTTAATTGATCAAAACTAACGTATTTTACTTCGTCAACAGCATTCATCAAAGATTTCTAGATTATGGTAAAAATACCTTTTGAAAAATTCAGAAAATTATTAAGACCTATAAGAACCTCATCAGATTTCAAAATCTTTCAAGTTGTTTTCCAAATTCTGATCTAAAACCAACTCCTACAACAGTTCTCGTCATTTTCTCTTATTTTATTTCCCCGGCCTATCGTAGCCCACTGAATATAACTTCACCTTTATACCATTGTTTATATATTTCCCGTGAATCACAAATAACACCACTAAACTCACACAAGGGCGGACCTTGTGTGCGATCCCCGTCTCAGATTGGTTATCTCTCATCTCGTATGCAACACTCATTTACATAAAACTATTATTTTTTCGTCCATTCTTATCTTTTATCATCGATTAAGTTTTTGTGATATCATAATATGCTTTAAACCTTAGTTGAGTTTTTGTTTTAATACTGTTTGCTTAGTTTATGCGTTTCCGTTGCTTTAGCACTTTTCAACATTCTAGTTTTATTTTTATTTAAATTCTGATTTGTTTCGTTTTTCAATTCTGTATCTCAAGCATAACATTTACAAAGTATTTGGCCACAATCGTTAAGCGATTGCCATGGGAATAAAACTGGACAATCAATGTGTTAGAAACAAATTAATCAATGACTCGAGACTTTTACAATCATGAACACCACTTATACTACCTACTACCAGATGTATTATGACGTCATCATACAAGTATATACCACATCCGTTACTTCTATCCACTCGATTTAGGAACGCTTCTCGTTTTTCGTTCCCAATTTGAAATGAAACATCGTCACATTCCATTCTTAATTTGATTACGAAATATCAACGGTCCTTCAAGTCCACTTGAAATGACGTCACTATCTACAGGCTCCACAAATCAAACAGCAGCGCTAAGTACATCATATCTACTCGAAAATTCATAAAAGAAAGCCAAGTCTGATACGGCGGCGCCAACATGTGTGCTGATAGGTCCCGGAATAAATCAACCCGTCTCGGAGTCTAGTGATAAGGGCAGATAAAACATTAATCAGTTTTGGTCGAAGTTAATGGATTCTTAATGCGGTGCCCGTCATGTGGACGGTATTTGAGGCCCTCAATTTGTTTGTGAACGCCAATTTTGGGAAGTGTTGAAGTGTTGCTTGTTTGCGGTTTTTGGGGCTGTTAATGATGTGAGTTTATTATTAGGTGACGAAAAGTTTGGATTTTTTACAATTTGGTCGAAAGTTACGTTACGGTTGAGTCATTCTGTTACTATGTCAATACGCTTTCTCTGTTGTATTAATTTGTTTTAACTCTTACATTATGATGTCAATGAGTATGAACAACCTTGTTTTCAGCAACTTTGGAATAACTCTTTTATTACTATCTGCACATTAACTGCTGAATACATTATATTTTTCAGGATTTTTGTCCTAGATCTTTGAACCACCAACGTACGTAATGGCTCACTAACATTGCGTTAGGTTTGGAAACGTTTTTGGTATGAATTCTAACTTTCAGAAACTGGCAGCTTCCTCAGTCTATCCACATGGATCCTTATCAAGTGAGCTACTGTATTCATAATTGTTATCTCTGAATCTTCATATACCGGTTACAATTGTGTAAAATTAAATTTACATAATGACTTTTAATTGTAACCTTGTTGCTTGTAATAAACATTCAAAGTATTTTATTGTTTAAAAATTATAGTAACATGTCTAAAATGATTGCATGTTGGGTTACAATTGAATATGTATGCACCAGATTTTTAGGCTGGAAACAATTACAGTGGGTATGTGAATTGTTAACGTGAAGTTTATGTAAAGGTGTTCTTGAAAATATGCACCACATGGCAGAGCATTTATCCCAAACCAAGAACCAGTGACCACGTACTTTCTTATTTCTTTAAGACATTGGGGACCTACTGATATATTTGAAAGATTTTAAATTATAGTTACAAATGTCTAACAAACTAGTGTTGTCTGTCTGCCTGTCTGTTGCCCAAATCGCAAGTTTTGGCAATATCTGCCAGTTAATACATTGTGTAAGGTTTTCAATCTCTCCCTCGATTAGTCAATATAACTTTCCACAACAAATAACCATCGCAAAAATCTTAACTAATCAGCATATCATGCAACGAGTCGTTAAACGCGACCACGACTACCAACATAAAAATAAAAAGCGCGGCGAACTCAGGTATCGAAACGTATCGAGTGATGCGTTTCGTTTCGTCGATTGGAGATAGGCGGTCAATCGATATGTTATCAGTACCATCGGTTACCCCCTCCCCTCCCCCCGTCCCGCTGTGCCGCACCCCCGTCACAGGTGCTGGACGTAGTGGCAGCAAAGGTGGTGGAATGGAAGCTTACTTATTAATAAAAATAATTTAAGATATTGTGTTTCTAGACATGGCAAGTGAGAAATCGCAAACGACAGACAGGTTTGGAGCACGGAAGGGTCTTCCCTTCCGTGCTCCAAACCTGTCTGTCTTGAAATTAAACTATAGTTTTGTAAAGTTTGCCCTGCAGTGGGATCAAATGTAAGGTAATTTAATAAAATTAACTAGACAACAATATGTAATCAAATATTTTTTAGTAATCACCATTGTGATTATGTAATATAATAATATGCATTATAATACAAAGTATATAAAAATACTTTGTTTTTCTTAGGTTTTCTAGTACCATTTATTGCATTCCATAATGTGTTAAATAGTATAACATAACAAAGCAAATTATTTACACTTGTACCTACAAATAACACATCAGTTTGTTGTTCTATCGCTACATTTATGTGATGGCGAGATGGCAGCGATAATCGGGCGATCAAATTACCGTCGGGGTCACCGCGCCTGCTGCCAAGAGGTGTGATCAACAAAGGAATCAGGGACGAAACATGTGTATGTTATATCAAAGAATGATAGGTAGAGATGTGTTAGAGTTAGTGATATTAAATTAATTGAAGCTACTTCGTTAAATAAAAGTAAGTAGGTACGGAAGAATAAGATAATTAATAATAATGAATTTGTTTAATCAAAATACAGAAGTTACAAAAAACTAACTTAAACGGACCCTTACAGGTCGAGGATAGTCACAATAGCTATCCTCGATGTGTAAGGGTCCGTTTATATAGGTCGCATAGGATAGGTAGTAAATTTTAATTGCGTTTAAAAAAGAGTTCTGGATCATTGTAATAAGGTTGATTATATTTTTAAACAGGATACTATAGAGTGCACCTGACCGCTCAATGTGAAACGCGAAATTCAATCTTATTTTATTGACCCAAAGCTCATTATGAAACACAAAAAAATACTGTCCTTTTCGACTGTGTATAAGTGAACAAACCTTATGTCATACCTGAAAACGTTTATTATTTCATTATCCAACCACTTATGCATCAAAAAATATCAACATCAATTGCTCTACCCAAACTACTCATTCACACTACACTTCAAGAGTGAATATTAAGTGTTGCCCAACATCGGTGGCCATCTTAATTCCGGGAACCAGCTGATCAGCAAGACACCTTGAGACACGTGTAATCTGATCGCCTTTGATACAGACGGATTGTTTTATTTTACTTCGTTCTGATTACGATCTGACTTTGACTTGAAAATAGATTGTTTTTTGTTATTTTAGATTGTGTGACTCAGTTTGGGTTGATGTTAAGTTTAGGTTTACAAAGTGTAGTTATAATATTATTATGTAGTTTTTGTATCACGAATGACGAATCAAGGTGGAAAAAGTATGCTGCCCTTCTCTTACTCTATATTTTAGATTTACAATGGAATCGAACACCAACTTCAGAGAAAAGCCACAAAATTCTTAAATGATTTAAAATTCATATTGATTGAGACCTCATTCATCAAAATGGGTTCTATACTACTGGCATTATATGAACAAAAAACGTTGTATTGCTCGACAAAAAACGACAAAAAAAGTCGTCTGTACACGAACTAGTATACTAACATAAAACATCAAATTGTAACTACATACATGTTAACTATCTTAAGGCTTCTGCTCACCCAAAAGGCTAATAAAACTGAAAACACACAGCGCCCATCATAACTGGTGCTGAGACGGCCCATATTGCATTGTAAGGCTAATTGGATAGAGATGCTTATCTCCTGAACCGATAAAATGGTGCAGATAACATACTGTAGTGACTTATTAAGGCCGTTCCCAGAATAATATTAGATCGCACGATACCGAGTAGCGATAGCACAACTATTTTGATGCACGCTTTTTTGTTGGGTACGTTTTTGTGGTACTCGTAGCTTGTGTATGTAATGTTTTGTGTTTTATGTATGTGTAACATATGTTTCTTGTAGGTTTCGTTATAAAATATTAGTATGGTTTATTGTCTACAGCTAATAATAATGCATATAATACAAAATAAAAATAGTATTGGCATTTATAATTCGACCAAGCTTGGCTACCAAATTAATCATATTTTTTTATATAAATGGGCTGTATTTACACTATAATGGAGTCTAAACATAAAACAAAAAGAAAAGGAAAGTGACTTCAAGATTATTTCAGGACTCTTTTAAACCTCTCTAACAAGTGCATACAGAAAACTTTCCAAAATAAAGTTCAATTTCAGAAACAATTAGGTCATAACCCCTCCCATGCTAACCCTACCGCTGCTATCAGCGATCGTAACAACGGATCGCGTTGTGTAGTTTTTGCGAAATTGGTCCCGATCGGGTGTTGTTCCCGTGTCGATTCCCTGAACGAGACAAGTATCGGGACTCAATCTGTGACAGCCTCTACCTCAGACGTGATTCATCAGACCTTTTAAATTAGGTAACCTAACTTTTTGGACCTTAAAAAGATTGGCTAAATCAACTGGTAAGACAAAAATTTAAATAAGCTGTGCCAAGCAGTGGGTTACACAAAGCAAAATATGATGCACATATTGTCCATAGAATTTAAACTCTATTTGCTATAATTATGTGCTCACTAGACATCCTCATATTTCTACAACTTAAAACTAAGGTGGAATCTACAATGAAAACACAACAGAGTGACTTAGCGAGTCACCCAAGGACTCGGTAAGTCACCTAAGCTCTGTATTCCCTAGGGGAACGATTGAATTTTTTTGGAACTGCTAACAACAGGCATCTGTGGCGGCTTCAAACATACAACTACCAAACCCTACTAACTTTTAAACTATTGCACTGCATCTTTATAGTAATATAAATATAAATATGCATAAATACCTTTTGGGACTTGACGTTTCCACTAGGTTACACCGGCCGTGGTACTATACCATGCCATATAATAAATAAATAAAAATATATATTTACATATAAACAAGTACAACATAGTCGCCAAATATCACCACAGTAATATAAATAATTATGAAACAACTCAGTTCAACACAAGTAAAGTAACCTAGCTAACACTACAAGGTGCACTCAACGATACAAGTTATCACACAAATGGATCTTATTCCTCTAATTAAAGTTTATGCACCTTTTTTTGAAGATCCTTATCTTGCCGGTCACGATACTGTATTAATTTTATTAACCGTCGCTATTAATAACGAGTTATTATTGTAAATATTGCTGGGATGCTGGTTAAGATGTTTTCAGTTGTTAAGATGTATGTATTTAGTAAGCTATATTTCTATTTGTGGTTGAGAACTAACGAGTTAGTACTCTTGTATTTTTTTAATGTAGCTCATGAGTTTGAATGCGTTTTTCTATTTACATTTTTAACAGAATACTTTTATATGAGAGTCTATAAAAAATTGTAAGCACTCAAAAAAATAAGAAGTACAAGCTAGTTTCCGTGTTGAAACCATTTTTTTTGTGACCATTTATGTGTCCCACAACTGGGCAAAGGTCTCCCCCAATTTGGTCCAGTCTCTTCTGTCTGGAGCCACCCACCAATCCGGATGTAGCGATCGATTTCATTGCGCCAATACTCTATACTTTAACCAATACTCAGTTGAAAATCTAAAATAGGTATAATAATTTCGATCTAATTAGAATCCTAATACTCAAAGACAAGTAAGTCAATTCAATTAATTTCCGTACACATTACCAAACCAGTAGGTATACCTTAAGGCTTAAGTAACCACGGAACTCTAATTACTATAATTCGGTTTACGCTTAACCGTTTTTAGATAAAGATCTGTCAAATTCGGATCGCGATGTAGATACATAAATTACTGCGAGATACGATCAAACCAGTGTAAGATCAATAAATCTAAGTCCAAAAACGGATACATAATGTATTACGTCGAATAATTAAAATTTTAATGTCGAAAAGAAGAATTTGTTTGTATGTTAATTTGCATATAAACTCTCAGTAGAATTTGATGTTCGTATTGCAGAAAATTGCACAAAAAAATCCTCACACACAGATACACAATTTCGAACACAATAACATAAGGAGAAAGAAAACACAATTATTTTGAGGCACACGAATATTTTTGCTTTTACGGGGATCGAACCTGCACCACATCGCGCAGTGGTAGTCGAAAACCACTAAACCATTGAGGCGTTCTGTTCTGTCAACAAGCGTGCACATTTCAGGGGTAATAAGTACCTTGTATTTCTTTAAAGAATAAGGTGAGGAACATATCGGTGTACGAACAACATACTTAAATTGACTAAATAAATGGTGACTAAAATACGTTACATTTATTATCTTAATATATATAAATCTCGTGTCACAATGTTTGTCCTCAATGGACTCCTAAACCACTTAACCGATTATAATAAAATTCGCACACCATGTGCAGTTCGATCCAACTTGAGAGATAGGATAGTTTAAATCTCAAATTATAGTCGCAATTTTAATTTATTGCTAATTATTTGTCTGTTATTATATACAAAGGCACCGGGAACGGGACCTAGGTATTCACGCGGGTGAAACCGCGGGACACAGCTAGTTATAGTATATGTTAAGGATACCAAATAATACTTATCAATTGACAAAATAACTATAGGTACTTTTCAGCATAATTTAAATACTAAAATGGGCACCTTTATAAGGGAAAACCACGTGCAATATTGATTACCTAATTCAATACAGCCTATTGTCCAACTAATTTATTATCTGCAATACCTAATTGAATTGTATACACGTCATTTGAACTTCTTTTGTTTTAATGTATATAATATCAGAGACATACAATTAAACAAAACAATTTTATCTAATTCTCAAAATAACTTTATTGAATTAATATGACAGTGTAGTTATTGCGGTTACTGATTCATAGTTAATATCAAGAGTTTTAGGTGTTTGAGTTTAGGAAACTGTTTTAGCAATTTATTTTATTTTATGCAAATAAACGATTACATTTATTAACTTTTAAACTATCGCGCTGCATGTTTATAGTAATATAATTCACGGGAATAAGCGCGTACATGCATAAATACCTTTTTTGGGCTTGACGTTTCGACCGGGTTACAACGGCCGTGGTCGCAAGCAGACATGCGGTGTCATTATTTAATAAAAAAATACCTAAAATTGCAAATTGGTCTATGTTTGAAATGTGTTCAAATTAGTTGCTCTTATATGTAGGTCACACATATTTATTTGCATGAAGAAACTGAATTAATCGGACAACATTTGCAAGAGATAATGCGATTTTTGAACGAAAATTTCCGGCTATGTTACTGCCCGTAAAACTAAAATTAAATTAAAAATGATGTCTTTGAAGTTACATTGCTGTCTTGAGTTTTGGTGCCGTCACCTATTCCAAATTGTCACTACACAACAGCTTTACAATCTATCAATAATATTCTAAAACCCTTAATTTCTCATAATAGTGGTAATCTCACCACCTACCATATTTCGTGAGCTGTAATCGTGGCGATCGAGGAATCATTATACACCCCACGGAGGGCGGAGGTGATGCGTCGCCCACTGCGGCCGCATAATAGGGACTCAAGCTATATGATGTAGCGATTTAGAGTATGTTACTTAGAAAGAAAAATATAATGATGTACTAAGTTTACAGTAAAATATGTTGGTGTCATTTGGGCAGTCGCTTCGTGTGTAATACGGTAATTTACCTGGTAAGGCTGTCAACCTCAAAAGCCAAGGAAAAAGTACTCGTTATGTCTGCATGAGCTAATTGGTGTTTATGGAGATAGATCAATGCAGTATTGTGGAATGGCTAACAAGGGTAGTAGACCGGTTAGAGATGACCATTGTGTACTTAATTCATTATAACATGTGCATCATTTATGTTCTTCGAAGGCATATACAGAAGTGACCTGTTATATAAAATATATTTTTTTTTAATTTGACGAAGAAATATTTGTCTTCTATTTCTTCTGTTTTCATGTTGTTAAAGTCTATTTGAAATTATTAAAACCTGTTATAATTTACGTCATCACAATCCGTCTCCTGCGCCGCGCCGCGATCTCTCATTACCGAAGCCAGCTACAACGCACGGTCGATTTCATCCTTTGTTGTGCAAGAAAAATGGCGGTGCAGTATCGAACGACGATACTATTACTCTGAACAAGATCACAGCTCCTGATAGCCGAGGGCATACTATCGGACAGTGATGTAAATTGCTACATATTAGATTCACTTTCATTTGGACAGTACTGATTTGACAGCGATAGGAGGCTGCAAAACGTAGATTGTAGTAGGATTTACAAAATACCTGTCTTTATACTATATAGAGTCTAGAACGTTAATTGATGTTCTGATCTTTCTATTAACCCACGAACTAGGGACGAACGCTATTGTAAAGCAAAGTTTTTTTAAGTGGCTCTACTTACTTCATCTTCAAAAATATATGAATTCAAAAGTTCTCTCGCTTCTCGCTCACATAAACTCGTTTCAAACACATGTCCAACAAGAACAATATCTTAAAACATTCAATAACACTTTCCACCCTATCAATTCAAGGCCCGAACAATCTAAATCCAAATAACTTAATAGGCGTCTCATAATACAGGGCTCGCGTTGGGTGGGCGCAAGCGACACTCATTAGTCACTTGGGCCCGCTACCACGATACGCGTCAAGCCTTTGTGTTCAGATGGCTATCGCGAGAACAATGCCAGCTAGTGTTTATATTTCCAAACCGTTTAACACATTTGTTATAGGGTCAGGTATTTTGTTAAGATCATGTTACCTTTGATTTTGATAGAGTTCGGGTGGTAGATGGTGTTTTTGTTCAAGTGTGATTTATTCTTGCGGCACACAGATTCTTGATAGCTTGTGTGTTACAGCTTTGAACAGAGTGCAATCATAAATTGCATGTATTATGACGTAATCTTACGGAAGCGGTGAGTGTTCAGAATGCCTTAATATTATCATGAATAATTAAAATGGTGAGTAAAAAGTAGCATTGGGTCGTTCACCTTAGATCTCTCTACGCTAATTTGGAATGGTCATCCCATGGGACTATGACAGCCATGAGGTATTTAATACACATTATGTTCTAGTATGTTGATCTAGTATGTAAGGCTTAACTTACTATTACTTAGTTTGGAGAAAATGCTCTGAACCGTAATTGGTTACACTAAATGTAGAGTTTTAGATTTTTCATATCAATTCGTTGCAATATACAAAAGACATAAGTGCAAAACTTAATGTACCTACTTAATATCTAATGACCCACGAAAATATTTCGTATGCCACTTCTCTCGCCATCCGTCCACAATGCTGTCCAAACTTACACATAGCTACAAGAAAATGACGACAATCGCTCCGATCGAATATCGATACATCGCGTCGCCGCGTCGTGCCGTTTAGTGTTTCAAACGCCAAACAATGAACTATTTGTTACGACAAACACAACCTTAAACAACTCCAAACGAGACAATTCTATATCCATCACCCCTTTTGTTCTTATTCTAAATACACAACGACTTGTGTAGCCGTCAATGTAACAGATACAAATCGGTGCGGTCGGATTTATCGCGGTTCGTTGGTAGGTGCGCTCGCGCCGGTAGCTTCAGTTTTTTGTCTTGCGTCTCTTTCTTTAGCGTTAGTTATTGTAATGTAGTGTTACGTCCTTTCTTTGACGATCGATAATATTGTCCTACGAGTTTTATTAGATGACTATCAGTGGGGACTGTCAGTTTATTAAAACTTTCTTGTTTTATGGCGCGTTTGTTTGTTTTTCTGTTTTTTACGATTGGTAATACGTTATTATAGCATAATTATTTTGTTAGTTAGAGCTTTACGCTTTTAAGTGTATTGATCAGGTTACATGCCTCGGTGAGTTTGGGTTTATGGAGATTTTTAAGGATTCATGGTAGATAGAGATTTCAAGCTGTGTGGGCTAACAAAATGTCCAATTTACAATTCTAAATCTCACTAGAAAGCCAAAGATATTTTCCATTGAAAAGATTAACAAGTGTTATAAAATTAAATGGACAAGAGGTCTGTGTGTATGTCTGTGCGAGTCTATCAAAGCTTCTAAACTAAGGGACCGATTATGATGCGGTTTTTAAATCATATTGGTAACATTTTGGACATACTCTTTACAAAATGTTACTTCTGCTATACCACCTCACTATATTCTTATCCTACGTACTTATCAAAACTTATCTTTCGAGCAGGCTACATATTTCTACCAGACCCAGATCTATCTTAAAATCTAAACGATTCTACAAACCTCACATAAAGTTTAAAAATAGCCCATACCTATCTGGTAGATACCAAAATAATATATAGCAGCATTAATCTGCAGTGCTATCGTTAAATCTCCTATCTTACTCCAGTTATCGGGGTAACGACCGCGCTTATCACAACGTGCTTTAAAAGCTTTTTTCACGAATTAAAATTTGTAAGCTAAAACGTGTGCAGATAGCCTTAGATTAATGACGTCAGATTGCATCGGATGAATGTTGATATTATCTAGGTAATAACAGTTTTGGTTTTCGAGGTCGGATATTTTAGGAAGAATTAGCGGTCAAAGTAAGTACATAGTTAGTTCCCATGTGGAATAGTGTGTTATATACGAAGATGAACTAAGACATTGAAATTTTCGTTCCCGAAAACCACTGATATTGGTGCTTAAGTATTTATAAAAACACTTTTTATGTTAGGTGTGATAAAAGGGTGAGTGCGAAAGAGCTTTTTCAAGTCAATAAAAACTGGTAAGAAATGCATTTCTCTATTTTTATATTATAAACAAAAAAAGAACTGCTGCGAGTTATATTTTAAGTCATTAAAATAAAAGTAGTAACCCCTTAATAAAACATCTTCATACACACATTATTTTCATAATACAAATTACCAACAACTTTACAACGCCATCTTGAATTTGAACCGAACTCACCCGACCTAACCCGAATAGACCCGAAGTAACCACCCGAAATGCATTAGGTTGGCGCCAAAGCCATTGACAAGAGATAGACTATCGGGAAATTAAAAATATGTAACGTATTATTATCTAATCGTATAAAAGCAGGCCTTCTTAACATGGGTACTATCTGATATTACCGAGGCACCTTTTTTGTTGATGCATTTAGTATCTTTTTATTTTTGTCTGAACATTGCAATGGACTAATTGGGTATGTTTAAGAGTAGGTGTACAAATTCTTATTTGATACACACATCTTACAATAGAATTTTAAATTGATTAATTGTCGTAAATATGCATAATTTTGATGTAATTGTTTGATTCATACTTATCTTTTCTATTTGTAATGTTAACCTCACATAACATTCAGTAATTTAAATCTTACTAAAGAAAAAAAGTTCGTTGGACTAAATATATTTTTTTAATCATGGGGCCGTTGACGCATTACAATTTTTTCTTTAACTTATAGAAAAAACGAGCTAATGTTCACATAATCACGATTTTTATTATTGAAGTTAGCAACTTTACTCATATACAATGGTCACTTTCCTTCAGATGGTCACATATCTATCTTTCATTGATAAATATGAGTGTAAAAGATAATGGAAATAAAAATAGTGTAATCCTCTATGAATACGCAAAACCTGAATACTCTTTGTACATTTTACACTATAATTAGTCCGATACGTAAAAACATAAGTATCTCGCAACTTTTTTTGGCACAAGTAAATGGGTGTCATACATTGGCGTATTTTGGCAAGCAACCCCTCGCTGCCGCCGTTAACCCTCAGACCAATAGTTTATTGTTCGCTATTTACACCCAACGATTACCGTAAACTTGTCGATTTTGTATTATATCACTTATTTGTATACAAGCTGACCACCAAGCTACTATTTGTTTAAATATTTAAAAATTTATTTTTCCATTGATAGAAATTGCAATTAATGTTATTAATTAGATATTTTGGGGTTAATATGATGTTGAGCAACTTAAGCAAATGTTTAAGGTACTTTATTTTTCAATGCTGTTCAACGTGAACACGTCTCATCATGCACCTTTGGTCAACCGTGCTTCCATCTTTACTTATTGGTATAATATGAGGTGCTTTCTCAGGTAAATATGGCACTCTTCTTCTTCTTCCTGCCCTTTCCCAAATTAATTGGGGTCGGCGCACCATGTTTTTTCACTATGGCACTATCTAACTCAAATAAAATGAGTACTTTTCATGATAGTCGTAATCTATTTATTTATTTTAAATACAGTCTTGAAAAAAGAAAAGTTCAACAAATGTTTCTGATTTTATTTATTTCCGAAAAGAAAAAAAAACCTGGAACTACTTACAATTTGAGAATATAAATTATACTACCAACGTGCATGTGCTGCCTTACTTAAACTGCGGCTCAACAACATATAATTCAACACCTAAATAATATTTAATACCTATATCTAAGCCTCAACTCATAACTCAAGTATCGCGAACATACGTTATTTTTTAATGTCGTATCAAGATTGGTATCAGGCTATACCCGACTAATGCCTCAGTTCACAAGTCACATTTACATAGCACTTTTCAAGAACACTGCTATCGAATGGACATTTATAAGAGTGCTTAAGTTATAAGCTGAAGCGATAATGTAATTTTATTTACCTAAATATTTTGGACTGAAAAAAAATCTTTATATTTTAAACAAATTTAAATAAAAGAAGACACAAATACAAAAAGGTAAAAAGTAAAAAGGTATAATACAACAGAATAAATACAACGATTGCAGCAGCTTTTTCTTATCAGTGGTGGCTTTGAAGAGAACTAATGTATGCAGTACCTAATAACCGTTTTACGTATGTATTCTTTACATTACGCATTATTCATAAAGTTAAAAAACCATTTAAATATTTAAATTTGGTTACATACTGAATTTATTGATTAAAGAAGATTTTTTTGGGTATTCAATATCATTTTATGATTTCGAAGACACACACACAAGATATTTGATTTGATAAGAAGGGTGGGCGATTTGGGTTCGGTTCATGTCTGGCGGTGGTGGCGCGTCGCGTGTTGTCGGTCGCGTGGCGCTGGGGCGGGCGGGCGCATGGTGGAGCATTCGGCCTTTCGCACTGACCTGATAACGCGTTGGTGCGTCAGGTGTGAGAGGTTGGATGTTTTGTTGTGTGTTTGTTCGTTCTGGCGTTGCGCGGCCGATGTTGCGCGCTGCCTTTGCCGCTGGATATGAACCGACCCCTAGGGTGCTGTCTTTTTCGTAATAATATTGACGTTTGATAAGTGCTACTTTGTAGCCTAAGTTAAATAAATAATTTTTGATTTTGATTTTGATTTCGTAATATGTCATAAGGTAAGTAATATTTTTTATTTTAGTTATACAAAATCTTGTTGCTTTCTCATTTGCAAGCTCCTTACAAACCCCGCTCCCCTCTGATCCTTTACACCAACCAACCTATAGCGTATTTTAGTATCCAAAATGGCAAATTACATACAAGAAAATTGTGCACTTGCATTACAGTATTAACATTTTTATGGGCCATATATTCAGTGCAAGCGTTGCTCTCGACAATTGATGGCGAAGTAAATACGAATTTAATGCATTTTTCCTTTGTAATAGGTTAAACTGGTGATTAGGGTATTATACAGTTTTAAAATAAGGATATATGTGTGAATCGATTTTTCCGTAATTTTCTACAGCAGAGCTTCTGCCTAACATTTTTCTAAACTGTCGTGATTGGCTTCAAGTCTCATAGGTACTGCTAATTACCAGTATTTTACATGCAGTGACTGCATAATTTTCCTAGAGCTCATTAGGTAATTACTTCCTGTAATATTTTGAGTTACAAATTCATAGATTTAAAGTTGTTAAAGATCATTAAACGGCAGCCAAGATCAATGGCATAAAGAGCTTTCCATATAGGTATTCAGAAACAGGAGTTTGTCTTTTGTTTTATTTTCATATTTGTATTTCACACAGATAATTTTAAATTAGCAAATATATGCACGAGGAAACTGACACGTGCTGATCAAATAAAGTAGTCAATAATTAGAATGCCAGTGAGATTTTATTATTTCTTAAAAAGAGTTTTAATCGTTTCTAGATAATATATATCACGATCCACATGTCTAAAACGAGTAATTTGTTATTGTTTTATGTGTCAAGGAAAACTACGGTAAAGTAATAAATAGGTACGAGTGCTATGTATGTTGGTGTATCATGATCACATACGGGTAGGTAAGGTGCTCAGTAAATAAATAGTTTAGTAACTTTCTGGAAGTATAAATAATTATTTGGACAAATGTTTGTGTCATGACCACGATCATTTGTTCTGGTTGTCTGGGTGTAATTTATCCATAATATGTATGTACTTAGAAATATATAAGTATGTTTATCAGTTGTCTGGTTACCATAACACAAGCTCTGCTTAGCTTGGGATCAGATAACCGTGTGTAAATAATATTCCGGGACAACTCATGTCCCGGAATATTATTATTATTTAGGTACACCTAGCAATTTCCAGATTAATTATTAAAGTAAAATCTTATAATTATAATTTTCTTTAAATCCGGTAAGATTGAAATAAAGTCTTGCTTGCACATGACTAGAAAAAACTATGCTCGTATTTTTTTATTTTTTATATTTCAGTAGAGACTATTACTAAATTAATGATTAAAACATATTGATGAGCTATAAACACCTTCAAAATTATTACATATCATGAAAACTACATGTTTTGTTGTTAACTTTCCGTTCTCAGCACCCGTGTGTCACACCACAAACTTACAACAATGGCTGAACGATAAGTTGTACTTATAAATAATTGGTCTACGATAATTCTAATTAGCGTGTCGATACTATCGTCCGTATCTCGCACTAGACTTAACCAACAGGAAACGTTGATAGTGGTTCGGTTTATTAACACTTTAAATGCACGATTAGTTGAATGCAGACAAAAATAAATTACTTGATACGTGTGAGATTGTCACAATGTTTTAGGTACTTTAGGTTACAAAGAATTACGAAATTTTTCATACATATGATTCACAAATATAAGTGACGGACCTGTTGGTCTAGTGGTTAGTGACCCTGACTGCTATACCGGAGGTCGTGGGTTCGATTCCCACCCAGGACAAATGTTTGTGTGATGAGCACGATCATTTGTTCTGGTTGTCTGGGTGTAATTTATCTATAATAAGTATGTATTTAGAAATATATAAGTATGTTTATCAGTTGTCTGGTTACCATAACACAAGCTCTGCTTAGCTTGGGGTCAGATAACCGTGTGTGAGTGGTCCTGGAATATTATTATTATTATTATTTGATTTGAAATTTTTAAGTATTTGTAAGTGCTAGTTAAGCCCTTGTAATAAAAGTTTTACAACCGGAAATCAAAAATTCATAATAATCGATGCTTAAAGTTTCTAATTTAGTAATTAATAGTAAAAATAGTACGAAATGTTCGTCCAATTATAGTTAAAAACGATATTTAAAATTCTAAATCTAAGCTTAGCTTGTCGTTCACATGAGTAATGTACCAATTAATATGAAGAAACAATTTGGTTAGAGATCTATTAATACATGTAATTGTCAACTACTTGATAGTAGAATTTGTAATGCTTTAACAATAGAATATTTATCTAAATATTAAGGAAAATAACGTGTTTTGTTCGATCTTATACACGTGTAGGTATCTAAATAGGAATTGTGGCGTAAAGTAGGCTAACGGAAAGGCTATGTAACTTTAGTGTGTTTAATTTTAGTTTAAATAAATCATAGAATTTAATTTGTGTATCTTATGTACCTAAGCCGTAGGTCCCGACTGTCATACGTACATCTTTGGCAGCCGGTAAGTCAATTCTGACAACCAGTCTTACTATGGGATACTGTGTTTCCTAGTAAAATGGGTTGTGGAGTCAGGCAGTCGTTCCATGTAAAATACGGTATTCAGTTGAATCCAGTAAGACTGGAAACCGACCCCAACATAGCTAGGCAGATGATGATCTAACATAACATAACATATAACATACCATCACGCCTGTATCCCCGAAGGG
Source organism: Autographa pulchrina (assembly GCA_905475315.1). Classification (NCBI taxonomy): domain Eukaryota; kingdom Metazoa; phylum Arthropoda; class Insecta; order Lepidoptera; family Noctuidae; genus Autographa; species Autographa pulchrina. Next base: position 13,180,502 of record FR997765.1, on the reverse strand, counting down.
TTAGGCAGAGGTGTACCAATGTACACCCACAATTCGCCGGTATGTTTTTAGGTCCCATGTAATAGGGGGCGAGCCTATTGCCACTAACCGGGCATAAATCCAAACTCCGACCTGCTACTGAGAATTTCATAGAAAAACCCAATAACACCTTGGTCGACTTGGAAATCGAACCCAAGACCTCTAGCGTAGCAGTCGCGCTTAGAACCACTAGGCCAACGAGTCAGTTGATGATCTAATGTACCTATATGTGTGAAAAAGCCAAGATACAAATGTGAAAAATGCATTCTTTGTCTTAGTTAATCTGATAAATGTGATGATGAGCATTTAATATTCATACATTACTTTAATATATACTTACCATAGAAGAGGTACATGTTGACGGAGGATAATTAAGCACAAGATTTTTACAGTAATAATAATAATATAAGTCTATTTCAGACATACGTCCATGGTTATGTTTTTTTAAAGAATTAGTAGAGTAAGTAAAGTAGTAATATATGCAATTCAGAATAAGAATTTTAAGTATAGTCTTTTTCAGCTCTCTGACTCGAAACAAGAAAAAAAAAAAATAATATAAAGAAAAAATATATAAATTTTGTTTTTCAAACACATAAATTTACCTATAGCTCTGCAACCTACCTTTGCTAAAACAAGCCGTGAAGTTAAAAATGGCGTAACGCGGTCCTGCACTTAAACTCTTTGGTTCCTCGCTAGGAAAAGATAAAAACTATTTATATTGCTCATAGTCCGATATCTTTGGAACGATAGCGGGTTTATGGCTGAGCTGACAAACAGATCCTGAGGTAAACAGTTATTGATCATAGCTAAAATTTTGTTATTACTGTACTTACTACTTCAAGGATACCTACTACCTACATACCTGTAAAAAAATCATGTAGCTATAGTTAAAATATTGATGGCCAAATTGTTAATGCTTAATCCAACTACAAAACACTTTTTATTACATTTTGTAAACATCACTACGGGTTAAATCATTTATTTTCAGACCAGGCTATCTGAGTCCTGATTAAACGCTCCTTTTAAACTTCATCTTAGCTTACTAGAAAATGAAGTTCAATAGTTACATTAAAAAATAATAAATAATAAACGTAAATGAACAATTGAAATAAAACTACTTTTTACGGATTTTGTCGCGGTTTAATTTTAGTATTTAGGTCGCGGCGTTTCGACACCTTTGCAGGTATCATGGTCACGGGCAGACTGAGAAGTAAGTAGTTTTATTTCAATGTCTAACATTCGCGTACACCTAAGAAACCAATAAGTAAATCAACAACATAAAAAATTAACAAGCAGCGACTAGCATTCGACGCCCTGGGGCCCGAGTCTGCTATTTACTAACTTAGTAGAATGCCAATTATCGTAAAATCGTCCCACTATGAGCCAACTATGAGCACACTGACACGGAGTGTAAATAGCAGACTCGGGCCCCTGGACCCTTGGTGGCAAACGTACCATTATTTTGAATTGTATCCTGACTGTTACAATTTCACATAGGTACATATCCAGGAAACAAAAAGTAGAGACTACAAGTTTTTGTATAAAACTACTTTTTCTACCTATCTTAACTATTTCACATCCACTAAAATCCGTGATCCAGTACAGACTAAAACTAAAACTAATGCTATCAACTATAAATAATAACTATAAAAAGCTTATAAATCGCACGAAAGCGCGATAGCGATCGCCGCTGGATTTATACGGTCCAGATAACGTTTACGTAGATGCTATGGATAGTTGCTACAGTTTTATGGTACTAACGTTTTTAAGGCTGGAAGATAAAACTAGTTTTTTGATCTTCTTTTGAAAAGATTGGCTAGAGACGGTGGCTGTCTGTTGTTGTTATATGATGATTTTTTAACCCCAACTGGAAAGTTAATGTCATCAGTAAGTCGATCAGTTGTCAGCTAAAACATAATGAAATATTGTTTTTTTATTGTCATCTCCCTTGTTTTCATTCCATCGAAGATTTAATTTATAGTTTTTTTGCCCCTTACTTAAGTATTTTGATATTGGTACAATAATAGTAGACTTATAATCGTCCGTTTGTTGCAAATAATCCTCTTCAACCAAATATAGTAGAGTGGATATATAAAATACTAGCTGTGCCCCGCGGTTTCACCCGCGTGAATGACAATTCATACACTATCTTTAAAAATTATAGCCTATGTGTTATTCTGATGTATAATATACATTATTGTAAAGTTTCATTAAAATCCATTCAGTAGTTTTTGCGTGAAAGAGTAACAAACATCCATACATCCAAACAAACTTTCGCATTTATAATATTAGTAAGGATTGTTTAAATAGAGAAGGAACTAGTTTTGAACTGAAAAGGAAACAGTTCGACTTAGTCCTTAAATTCAGCTTTACCTAATTAAGCAAGTCTGAAAGCAAGTCAAAACGCCTCTCACATCAATCTACCAAAATACAACAATACAAAATTGAAGCAAACGAAACAAAATGTCCTTGAAACGTTTCTGGATAAGAATTTATATACGGGAGCGATAGGGCGGGCGGCGATAAGAGGCCGCGGGCGGTGATAACGCCGCCCGCCCTAAGATGCTATCTGTGATTAAATAGCTCGCCTTATCAGTAGCGGGAGTCGACGATCTTGAGCGGTGCAGAGTAGTGTTAGGTAACAGAGGTGGAAATATTTATAGGTGAGTTACTTTTGTGTATGGTTTTCATATTTTGAAGTGCTGTTGATATGTAGGTAGATGAGCTTAATTGGCTTGCTAAATGAGAACTTGCCAGATAAGCAAGTATTCGGAACACTGGAAGAAGGAAATTGGTACGTCGACAGTAAAAAGTACAGAAGAAAGCATTCGTAACATCGACTATGGGAACTTCAGAACTCAATAATATATTATTTTAACGAGGTATAACTTGAGTTTCATCTTGTGTTCAATTTTGATAAGGTATTTACCTAACTCCTATTGATCTCTACCTAATTCAATCTTCTATTGTTTTCTCTGCAGCAGTAGCCACTAACATATTTAACACGTAGAACTCCAAAAACAACCAAAACCTCTGTTATCAGACTAATCTACACAAAATATGAATACGCAGCGTTGTCGGTACGAATCCGTCAAACAGATGAGATAAGACGGACGTGAACTTTTGCTGTGTTTGTAACGTGCCCCCCTCCCTTCCCCCCCAGTCTTCACCCCTCAGGCCTCACCCCCCCGCGGCCCCACAACCCACGACACTTACATACATTCAGATGAATGTGTGCGTGATAATGTCTAGCATTTGATTTGGAAATAAAAATAAGTTTAGATGTTTTAGTTATGGGAGGTGATACCTTTGATGAGAAACAGCTGTTTTTAAAGCTTAATGAGAGAGATGCAGCCATGTTTCTTATACTCTGAATAAACAGCGTCCTGAGTTCGCAACCTCAAATCAAAAATATCATGTGTTTTGGCGATGGACAATGGTGCGAAAAATATCGCTTTCGGCTTGGATGTTCTAAATTGCACACCTAAATATCCTCCACATTTCGCAAATACTGATCAAGTAAACATCTTCTTTTCGTCTACAGAAATGAACTAGGAACAACTTATGAATATAAGACGGGAAACAATGTTTTTCACATCTACCAAGTCTTATTTTTTTTTTAAGTAAAAGTAAAGTAAAGTAATCTTTATTGCTTTGATTGAGTAAATACAGATGTAATATCATTCAGCATAATCAATCAGCCCATTTGGGCATACAATAATTATATGGGTCATAATAAATAATAATTTGGGTCTACTCAGGTATTGGTACAAACAACGTTAAAATTCAAGTTAAATTAAAATTAAAATTAAAAATTTAAATTAAAGTTAAAATACTACAAAAATAACTATGCTATGCTGAAGAAATACGCATAGCTACTACACAGGTGCACTTGAAGACTAAAAGTTCTTAAAAGCTAGAGAACCATCGGCTTATGAGAAACCATAAACCCTACACTTGGAGTTAACTCCAATACTAATCAAGTGTAAAGCAATTACAGGTGGACTTATAAATAATATAATTAAGCTTAATGTTTCTGCAAGGTTTTTTCCAATTACCTGTATCGTCGAATGTTGGTCAGTTACTTGTACAACATAATGGTATCTGATGGCCTACTTACCTGCAAGAAAAAAAAGCGAAATTAAATTACATTATAATATCATTACGAGGTGACGGTGGGTTGACCCGCGATTGACCTGATCGAGACAAGTTATAGGCGGAAGCGGGTATAGCGTTTATTTTTTGAGTGGAAAATCTTAGCTGATTGCAAATTGTTGGAGTCACTTGTTTCATATTTGCAAGGGCTATTGGATTTTCGAAGTAGGTATGATATTTTACTTTTTCTTTTTAACTAGTTCTTAAATTAATGAATTAAAGTAAAACACATGTTTTCTGTAAGCGAAACATCGATATATACTTTTCATTTTATATTGTTGGATGTCATACAATAGCGAGTTGTGCTAGCTTTTCTCATGACGGATTGGAAGTAACTTCCACGACCTGAAACTAGGACATAAGTAGCGACAAAAAATTCTAATGTTTGTTTACATAGATAGAAGTTATAGTTACTAACTCTGTCAGGAATTTTATCACAACATAAAAAAAAAACAAGAAATTCTCGCTGAAGTCTCATCACTTGGACCACCACCCCTCATATTAGCGGGCAAAGTTTATACGTATGCATTGTTGAAAAAAATCTGCGGTATTATGCAAAGCAGGGACTATCGCACGATCTAGACCAGTGCACACGCGGCCTGGCATGTTCTGCTAGATTCACGGAAACAACCTACTGGCTACAGGCCTTTTTGCAGCAAACCTGTAATTGATTGCAGGCTTTGATTGGAATTTTGATTATTTTTATGTAATCATGTTTTTTTTTAGTATAAATAGTGTTAAGTTATGAGATCCTTAAACTCTATAATTATATCGAGAGGTAAAAGTGCATTAGGTGATTTTATGGATTGAAGTTAACTGAGCCTATCGTTAAGCACAGTAGAAACTAAAAGCAACAGTAAAATTACATATTAAGATGTTTTATATGATTCAACTTATTTAAATGTATACTTACATACTATATCTGAAATTACTATTTAAGAATTACTGATTCATGTATAATGTACTTTTTATGGTATTTCATTTGGTGCAATTTCAAACTTAATTCAAAATCAAGAAAACCTTAATTTTAACATTAACAATGACACTTTAGCATCATTAAAACAGACTACAAATTTCAATAATCCTTAAAAATTCCCGCTAGTATAACCTGGCCACTACAATCGCAGCACCCCTAGGCGGCGTATCGCTCGGGCCGTGCGGCCAAAACCCTTATCTCGGTCACTTTTCACGTTTTTCACCAATCCGGGCCGCGCCAGAATAGGACGCTGCCAGATCTAGCGATACCGGCGTTATTGAAGCGACTTATGTAACGTTGTCTAGTTATAAATGGTGTTTTTAATTGGGTGGATAAGCTATTAGTAGTTGTTATACAGCACGGTTTTCCTTTTTCGTTTTTGTCAGGTTTTGACTTTTTATGGGGACAGAAATACTATAGCTTGTCATCTTTTTAATTATGTGCAAAAGTATGTTTTTGTTTTATACAGCGCTGGTGTAAATGCCTCGTATTCACAAAGAACTCGCAAGTCAAACGCAGCCTTCAGGAAACTGGTGATCTCGAAAAATTTAAAGACTCTACGGAAACGGTTCCCACCTTTGCCCAGCAGTAGTCAACACGAGCCATGGGTTGTGGAGGTCGGATAGGAACACCCTTCATTACATGAAGGGTATACGGAATAAGGGAATAAGGGTATACGGATTAAGGGAATACGGTATTTAACTGAATCCGGTAAGACTGGAAGCCGACCCCGACATAATTGGGAAAAGTCTAGGCAGATGATGAGTCTACAAGAGTCAAAATAATTATAATATCTTCCTAGAACCATGACCTCAACGTATTATCTGCCTTAGCCATACAGCCAAGGTTTTCCACCAACCTCCTTTTAATTGGCGCAGGTGCGATACAGTATCGGTACGTTTCGATCCCCCGCTCATTACCCGATAGTTATTCACTTAAACAATGCTGGTTACGTGATAACAGCCCAACAGATAACTTGCACGTGTAAACGTAATTAGTTTTATTCGAGTTACCAGTTTTTGTTTAGGTACAGATGGAGATTGTGGCTTGAGGTTATGTAAGTCTATGTTCAGTTCTGACAGTATATAAGACTGTAGAAGCATATGAGGCTTTAATGACATTATAAAAACGATATCTGGCAGTTATGGACCCCTAGGTAGATATCATCGTTTCATTTTCTTAGTTGAACGACGATGGCTTTAACAATTTATAACAATTATGGTCTTTGATCAACTTAGCATATAGAGACAAAAGATTAGGAGACTATTATTATTTGCAAAGCAGTAGGTAAGTAGTACTTAAAATGCTTACTTGGGTAGCTAAACTCACAAATAAGAGGCATATTGTACTTTTCTCGACGGAGGGACGGTACAGAGAAGAGCGTCCAGGACATCATCACCTTGCTGAAGGTGACCGACCCTGACGACGTGCCGACTTTCGTGGCGAAGGAGCTGCACAAGCTGCCCCCCGTCACTTTCGACCACGTCGACGTCACCAGGCTCCTGAAGGACATCATCTTCCTGAAGACGAGCCTGACAGAAGTGCAGTCCAAATTGGAGGTCTCGGACAGGACTATTCAAGATCTGCGTGCCGAAGTAGTGTTATTACGTAACACTATTTCTGTAAGTAGGTCACCTGACGAGGCGTCTAAGGTGAACATGCGTCGCGGGGCGCAAAATGCCTCCGTGTGCAGTTTTGCATCGGCGGGGTCTGATGCGTCACCGACTGCAGTAAAGTGCGATGACACGGCGAGTGCTAAATGTGGAAACATGTCGACACCTCGACGCGTTTATGCTGACGCCGCCGCTAGCCGGGCCGCAGCTCGCGCACCTAGCTGCGCCGCACCCGTACCCGCGCCCGCACCGCCGGCGCCGCCCCAGCGCGCTCCTACACGTGCCGCGCGCGCGCCGTGCCCCGCGCCGCTGCCCGCGCCTGCTGTGTTGGCGCCTGGACGGGATGAAGACGGTTTTGAGATGGTGCAGAGGAAGAAGCGCCGTCCCAAAACTGTGAAGAACCGCTGCGGCAAAGCTCCATTGAAGCCCAATGGACTAGTGCGTGCCGCACAGCCAAACACGCCAGTGTACATCTCCCGCCTGCATCACTCTGTGAAGACAGAGTGTGTTGTCGACTACGTGCGCCAGAAGTTGAACTACTTGCTGAGGGTGCAGGAGCTGGAGTCGCGTCGCAACGTCAACTTCAAGGCGTTTGTGGTGCGAGTACCGAATTGCTTCTTGCATCAAGTACTGGACGAAAACTTCTGGCCTCAGAATGTGGTGTTCCGTCGCTTCCGCGGACAAGTACCACCAGAACGCGCTAAGACGTAGTGCAAGGAAGATTACTAACCTAATTTTAAGCAATATATACTAACAACTTTTGTATAAAATATCTATGTTAGTCTGTAAGGTATATGTCTATGGGCCTTAGTAGCCTGATAATAAATGATTTATTATTATTCTCTTTATTTTTCAATAAACATATAAAATACATTTTTAAATATATACAAAAAACAATATATATATACATTTAAAAATATAAAATATAGTGTCCAACCGGCCTCGGGACAGGGTCCAAGCTGCCGGTGGTTAGGACTCCAGAGAGAGGAACCTCCTCACAATACGCGCCGTGTCGAGAAGTACCGCTTTCTGAATCAAACCCTTGACCCAGGCGCCTAGCGAGAGCCTCTTAAGGTGTTGGTCGAGGCTCTTGGCTATTATGCCGTTGGCTGTAACGACTATCGGGACAATGATTGCTGAGTCCACCTCCCACATGTCGACAACCTCGTGCGCTAAATCCAAATATTTTAATTGTTTTTCTTTTTCAGCTTTCACGAGGTTCTCGTCATGAGGGATAGTGATATCAACAATGATTGCCCGGCGCTCCGATCGATCTATCACCACTATATCAGGCTTATTTGCTACAATAGTCCTGTCAGTGATGATAGATCGGTCCCAGTACAGTGTGACACGACCATTTTCGAGAACTGGGTCGGGCACATACCTGTAGTACGGCACCTCGGATTCCACAAGTTTGTATCTCAAAGCAAGCTGCTGGTGGATAATCCTGGCTACTTGGTTATGCCTGTGCAAGTATTCGCCGTTAGCAAGACGAGAACAACCCGAAATAATATGTCTTAAGGACTCACCGGGACAGTGACATGCCCGACATATGTCAACTGTACCGTCCTTTATGATATATTTCCGATAGTTATTCGTCATGATAACTTCGTCCATAATTGCACATACAAACCCTTCGGTTTCTCCAAAAAGATCACCGAAGCGTAGCCAGGCTACGGACGCTAAGAAATCTACATCTGACCCATGAAGGGTCCGGTAGTAGCGCCCGTGGAGCTCCTTGCTTTGCCATACATTCTCGCGGTCCTTGACGCTCAGTACGACAGGTTTGTGCCAGTTCTCTTTGCCTAAGGAGAGCGGTGTGAAGCCCTTATCCACTACCACCACATCTCGATGCATCCCCACGTCGGCTTGGAGAAAATACTCCCTGAGGTTATATACCTCGCGATTATGGAGGGTCTTAGCATTTAGAAAGCCTCGACCCCCACACTTCCGCGGGATATATAACCTCATTACTGAAGAGCGTGGGTGATGCATTCGATTTGCGGTTAGTAGTGTTCGGACTCTCCTATCCAAGGCGTCTAACTCAGTCTGAGTCCACTTGAGTACACCAAAGGAGTACATCAACACTGGCATGACCCAACCATTAAAGGCACGCACCTTGTTGCCGCCTGACAAAACACTTCTTAGTACTTTGTTCAAGCGGCCAAAGAAACGTGCCTGTAATGATTGTTTCACGTCAGCAGCGTTGATGCCTAACGCCTCTGACATACCCAAGTATTTGTAGGTCTCCGTTGCGGAGAGCGACCTTAGGTTTATGGAATCCGAGAGCTGTATACCCTGGGATTCCACAATCCCACCTCGCTTTACATGCATGACCGCACATTTGTCAACACCGAATTCCATGCTGATGGAATTACTGAAGCCTTCAGTGATCTTCAGTAACTTCATCAGCTGCAATCCGCCGGTGGCAAAGAGCTTAAGGTCATCCATGTATAGCAAGTGGGAGATTACCCGGCTCCCTCTCCTCAACGAATAGCCCAGCCCCGAATTCTCAAGCAAAGTGCTTAGAGGATTCAAGGCCAAGCAGAACCACAGGGGACTCAGACTGTCGCCCTGGAATATTCCCCGCTCAATCCTAATTGGTTCCCCACCCTCTTGGATATCCCGACATCCTGGATAGTGAAGCACCGTACTCCACTGCCCCATACATGACACCAAGAAGGCGCGTAGAGTTGCATTAATTTTATACAACTCTAGCACCCTCATGAGCCATGTATGCGGCACCGAATCGTAGGCCTTCTTATAGTCTATCCAGCATGTCGACAGATCTTTTTTAGAGCGGCGAACCTGTTGGCAAATAGCCGTGTCAATAAGGAGTAGCTCCTTAGTGCCACGGGATCCACTCCTACATCCATTCTGAGAAGCAGACATAATAGAAAAGCTAACGACATGCTCGTTAATTTTTGCTCTCAGAATGGACGTGAGGAGCTTATAGACCGTTGGTAAACAAGTGATTGGTCTATAGTTCTTTGGATCCGTAGCACTACCTGTTTTATGGAGCAGATGGGTAGATCCTGTAGTCAAGAACTGTGGGAGCGAAGCCGATTCCACAGCAGACTGAAATTGAGAAGCCTTATTATTATTATTATTATTTTCCTTGCCAGTGCTGGTTCGTATCTAAAATTTGACACAATTTCACCATATTCCATTTATATGTAACCATATACGGTATATGTCTATTAAGGTGTGTCGAACAGTGAAACAGTCGTTCGAGTACCTATCTATTACATAAATAAATTACTATATCTATCCATTCTAAGAACGAAGTAACCGACGCCGCTCAAAACGCTCGACATATACTCGTACGTTAGTGGAAAACTGTGCAAAATCTCGGGAAGTAGGAGTTCGTATTAACTCACACATGAAATATATTCAATCTGCGACTTAGCGATAAGAGCCCCCCGCACGCCCCCTCCCTCGCCCTCGGGGAGGACTCCCCCCGAAGCTAAGCCGGATGCGAAGATCATTTTTGACGGTCACTGCGTATGTGTTTTTTATTTACTTTTTTATGCGATACGATTTTGGAAGTTTGATGTTTTGGAGAGGTGTTTGTTACTTATTTGTTATGGGATGAATTTATAAGAGACCTAATTTATATTTTTATTCATGAGATTTTCATATTCTACGGTACAACAGTGTTGACATTATTTGGCTTAGCAGTGACCATTCTGGGGAAATTTTGACTGCACCATAGTACTCTAAACACATTGAGTTGTGATGCAACTTTAGAAAAGACGGTAGAAGAAATAAAAGGAAAATTGAAAATAGCATAACACGTTTTTGGGTCAATTAACACTGTAATCTACAACACCCTGTATCCACCATCAAAGTAAACCTACACAAATAAAACTTTAACCACATAAGAGAAACCTACCATTACTTTAAAATGTTCTTCACTATTTCAGCAATAACAAAGAGGTGGCAGCCCTGGATCGCGATAATAAAATTATTATTATTCGTACTATCAGGGTTGCCACCCGCCGATGTTATCGCCGCTATCTCGCAGCGCCAAGCGACGGTTCACCCCCTTCTCTGAGCTAAGGATGGGGCAAATATATCGATAGTGTCATAAATTTTGTTTTTATGATATGTGGATAGTGTGATTTGGTTTTAGAGTTATGCTGTTAGTTTAGCGCAGATGTAATGGTTCTTAAACGGTTTATGTAATTGTGATTAGGAATAGAAACATGATTCAATTTTTATTTGTACCTACCTCGATTTTTAGAACAAGATAACATACTTTTATTATTTTGATTTGTCTGTTTGCTAATATGTAAAGAGACAATAGTTGTAGCAGAAAAACAAGGACAGGTAGTTTTAGGAAGGTAGGTACTTAAAATATTGCTTATATTAATTACTAAGGCAAGAAAAAAATCTAGGGTTACTGATGCAAACGTGTATAATCTCGAAATTAAATTGGAGTCCATATTCGAATGAAATTTATAGCTTCATCTTAAAACCATCGACTGCCCCACATCACAAGACGACTTACAAACAAACGCTATCGATATCAGTCCGTCACTAGGGGTGTAACCTGCCTTATTCCGGATAAGAATAAATACAGTGGCTTGCCGGCGGAATGTGCTAATACATCCTTATCGACTGACGCCCCGGCGTACACACACACAAACAAACGTGCACACACACTCACACCTACACTCACAGTGGACTTTTAATTGGGAATTGTTCTGTAGGAAATAGTTTTGCTTCTCAACTGTGTTTTGTTTTTTAAAAGATGTTGCTCAAATGCAGAAAATTATTGGCTGGTTCTGAATTTGTTTGGGTACAATGAATTCTGCTATGTGTCTTGGAGTAATTTGGATTAAAAACTGACCACGTGGCAAAGTCCTGGATAATTATATAATCTTACCAACATCTGTTTCATGTCAGATATAATAAATCACTCGCTTTATCCCTAAATGATTTCTGTAAGACTGTAGCCAAACTGTAATGTAGTTTCTACACGTTTGCTGCCTTATTAGTATAAAGATATTTTTTTAAATAGAACTTTAAATAGAATATTGTAAGAGATAAAACTCAGAAAAGTCTCAAGGGGTCTTCTTAAAGACCGTGTCTTATTTCAGCGACAAGATGTATTGTCACTAAAAACAAAGTAGATCTATACAAAACAAAGACAAACGACAGCCTTATCTAATCACCAAAACACCGGTCTATTTAGAAGTCACCCCCATATGTTAGGCACTAAAAGTGCTCATTCGTAATACAATCGATATGAACACGGAAACGGTAATCGATTAAAAATAAAAGGATCGTTTGGAGGTCGGTATAATTTCCTGGTGCGATACACCGGCCTTGTCCGTATCCTTCGATAACAGACAATTGATGAACATAGTCATTAGCTGTTACAGGTACAAGTTACATCACATGTTGTTGTGTACTTAGTTTTTTTACCGGAGGAGGATTCTCATTTCGATTTAGCGTTGTTATCGATGTTTTTCGATTTTGACGTTTCGGATGGGATCTTCTTTTGTTTCTCTTGCATATTAGAGAAGATGAGTACTACCATTAGCAATAACGTTGTCAAAAGTGCGTGATGCACGAAATGTTAAATTCCATATTTTGTTTTCTTGGGCTTTGACAGCTGACGCGCCAGTGGCGACAACTGGTGAGCGCGATAACGGTAGCCCTCATTTACGCACACTTTTTCAGGATATTCTTTGGTCGATTTTAGTACCTTTAGCTGCCAACCTCGCTACTATTCTTTTTTGAACATACAGATAATGATACAATCAAATATGGTTCATGCCCAGACGTGGGCAATCCAGGCGGAATTTTGTGATAACTTTCTTGTCTCTGATTTCCTAACACAAGTGCTTTAGCTACTTTTTTTGGGTTCCAAGCAATGTATGTTTGTTGTTGTATGTTGTCCACAATTATTAAATTTAATGTATTTTTTTAAATAATTACTTAGTGTATTCTTTCTTCACAGCCTTATAATTAACGATACATATTTAAAGTGACGTATTTGTCCCCACCTGAATTAATATCATGTGATATGGGTATGTCTTGATGTGGGTTCGTGTGCACACAGTATTTTTAACGGCGTGTTTGTAGACATTAATTAAATTGATAGTATCTAGGCCTGCAAGGAACTGATAAGTCTGTGCTGTTGCTACATTCGTTTTGTGGTGACTAGTCAGTTGATAGAATATTGAGGATTTTTAATTATTGTAATTATTTTAAATGTGTTAATCTATACTAATATTATAAAGCTGAAGAGTTTGTTTGTTTGTTTGGTTGAACGCGCTAATCTCAGGAAGTACTGGTTAGAATTGAAAAAATCTTTTTGTGTTAGATAGTCCATTTATCGAGGAAGGCTTTAGGATATATAACATCACGCTGCGACCAATAGGAGCGAAGCAGCAGTGAAAAATGTCACAAAAACGGGGGAAAATATTCATACTTGAAAGCTTCCGTTGCGTGCGCTGCGTAAACGGTTCGAGTTACCCAAAATATATGTATGAAAGAATTGTTCCTCTTTGAATGATCTAAAAAAATGTCTGCGACAGTATATGTCTATCTTTTAAAATTGACTCACTATAACCTTTTTTAAGGTAATCATTTGGTCGAAATTAATGCATTATCTATACTAATATTATAAAGCTGAAGAGTTTGTTTGTTTGTTTGGTTGAACGCGCTAATCTCAGGAAGTACTGGTTAGAATTGAAAAAATCTTTTTGTGTTAGATAGTCCATTTATCGAGGAAGGCTTTAGGATATATAACATCACGCTGCGACCAATAGGAGCGAAGCAGCAGTGAAAAATGTCACAAAAACGGGGGAAAATATTCATACTTGAAAGCTTCCGTTGCGTGCGCTGCGTAAACGGTTCGAGTTACCCAAAATATATGTATGAAAGAATTGTTCCTCTTTGAATGATCTAAAAAAATGTCTGCGACAGTATATGTCTATCTTTTAAAATTGACTCACTATAACCTTTTTTAAGGTAATCATTTGGTCGAAATTAATGCATTATCTATACTAATATTATAAAGCTGAAGAGTTTGTTTGTTTGTTTGTTTGTTTGTTTGTTTGGTTGAACGCGCTAATCTCAGGAAGTACTGGTTAGAATTGAAAAAATCTTTTTGTGTTAGATAGTCCATTTATCGAGGAAGGCTTTAGGATATATAACATCACGCTGCGACCAATAGGAGCGAAGCAGCAGTGAAAAATGTCACAAAAACGGGGGAAAATATTCATACTTGAAAGCTTCCGTTGCGTGCGCTGCGTAAACGGTTCGAGTTACCCAAAATATATGTATGAAAGAATTGTTCCTCTTTGAATGATCTAAAAAAATGTCTGCGACAATATATGTCTATCTTTTAAAATTGACTCACTATAACCTTTTTTAAGGTAATCATTTGGTCGAAATTAATGCATTATCTATACTAATATACTAATCTATACTAATATTATAAAGCTGAAGAGTTTGTTTGTTTGTTTGTTTGTTTGGTTGAACGCGCTAATCTCAGGAAGTACTGGTTAGAATTGAAAAAATCTTTTTGTGTTAGATAGTCCATTTATCGAGGAAGGCTTTAGGATAGATAACATCACGCTGCGACCAATAGGAGCGAAGCAGCAGTGAAAAATGTCACAAAAACGGGGGAAAATATTCATACTTGAAAGCTTCCGTTGCGTGCGCTGCGTAAACGGTTCGAGTTACCCAAAATATATGTATGAAAGAATTGTTCCTCTTTGAATGATCTAAAAAAATGTCTGCGACAATATATGTCTATCTTTTAAAATTGACTCACTATAACCTTTTTTAAGGTAATCATTTGGTCGAAATTAATGCATTATCTATACTAATATACTAATCTATACTAATATTATAAAGCTGAAGAGTTTGTTTGTTTGTTTGTTTGTTTGTTTGTTTGGTTGAACGCGCTAATCTCAGGAAGTACTGGTTAGAATTGAAAAAATCTTTTTGTGTTAGATAGTCCATTTATCGAGGAAGGCTTTAGGATAGATAACATCACGCTGCGACCAATAGGAGCGAAGCAGCAGTGAAAAATGTCACAAAAAACGGGGGAAAATATTCATACTTGAAAGCTTCCGTTGCGTGCGCTGCGTAAACGGTTCGAGTTACCCAAAATATATGTATGAAAGAATTGTTCCTCTTTGAATGATCTAAAAAAATGTCTGCGACAGTATATGTCTATCTTTTAAAATTGACTCACTATAACCTTTTTTAAGGAAATCATTTGGTCGAAATTAATGCATTATTGCCAATTATTTGCTACAGAGTTTTATCAACATAATCTATACTAATTATATATAATTATCATTTACGCAGAAATACTTTTTTTTTAACTTCTTAATCGTGGTCATAATAACAGAAATTGACGCGGACGAAGTCGCGGGGATCAGCTAGTTACTTATAAATTGTAGTGCCGTTGGTTTTCATTTAAAATGGTTAATTGCTAATTTTACAGAATTTTACCATACACGTATAATTGTATTTAATTTTTAATCTATGAATAAAAGTTTATAATTATCCCAAATTTAGATTAAAACAACTTAATTATTAATACCTTATAGAGTATATAATTATAATAATAATAATATTCCGGGACAACTCACACACGGTTATCTGATCCCAAGCTAAGCAAAGCTTGTGTTATGGTGACCAGACAACTGATAAACATACTTATATATTTCTAAAAACATACATATTATAGATAAATTACACCCAGACAACCAGAACAAATGATCATGCTCATCACACAAATATTTGTCCTGGGTGGGAATCGAACCCACCACCTCCGGTATAGCAGTCAGGGTCACTAACCACTAGACCAACAGGCCCGTCATTCAGCCTCTCATTCAGGCCCGTCAAACAGGCACGTCAATTATAGCAGATTAAATAATCCTTTACCCCTTTTTTAAACCTGTATAGTCCACCGCTCTACCAACAGATCTAACGAAGGCTTTTCAACACCTTTGGTAAAAAGCTACAGAATAATAACATTTTTTTTATAAAATGACTGTAAATTTACAGACCTTAACAAAGCAATCGATTAAAAATCAACCAAACCGAATACATAACAGACATTTAACAACGAAATTACTCGATAGCACATCTCCTCGCTGCACCACAATTGATTTTGAACTCTACCCCTCTTGTATAGGGTCTAAAGTCTCCTGTGGTGTGTGTCACAGCCTGTTGCTTGAACGGATATTGCCCCATTCTATCACCTAGAGCTCCCCCTAGCGGGAATTACCTTGTAATTCGGCAAATTACCTCTCTCTCAGTAATTAAATACTTTTTTCTTTGCATTACGATAAGATTTTGGTCCTTTGCTAAGGATCGGGTTAATTTGGAAGGGACTAAGTGTTTTCGTGTTAGATAAGTTTACCTGTATTTTTTTAGTGTTTGGATGAGGAATTTTAAGTTACTTAATGTTTAATTTCAAAGTGGATAACGATATTTTTTTTGGACTATTGCTTTTATCCCTCCATTTGCAGTTATTATCTTGGATTCCACTACTAAGGGCCCGTTGTTTGATCGGTAGTTAAACATACTAATAGTTAAAACGCGTTAGTTAAACTGACCATTTGTCATAAATTACAAAATTGTGTTGTTTGATGAATAGTTAAGCTAACCATAGTTAAAAAATTTGACCATTTGTTATAAAAGTTAACTATGCGTTTTTGAGTAGTTAACTTTGACAATTAGTTAACTGACATATAAGTACGAGGTTGTTTGTGGAAACGTGAGTGAAATAAAATGAATTTAAATATTGTGAGACATTATATAACAGTTTGTTTCATTAAAATATATTAAATAGTTTCGGAGATATAGTAAATACAAAAGTTTGTTTACATTAATTAAAAACATTTTTTGACTTCTAACTGTAATAACTTTATATTGAATTATGATTAATTAAAACTAATTACATATCCAGATAGGGCTTAAAAAGGGCTTTCTATCGATATATAGATTTAATACAGTTCCATTTGTAAACCTAGAGAAAAAGAAAGAAACATGAAAATTTTGTAGTAAAAATGTTATTAAATAAAGCGCAAAGCAGGAGAAGGTCTCGCGGCTCTCGTGTCGGTAAAGTTCCGTGGTACGTAAGCGCACGAGGTCGCAAGGCTAATCGTAGTCATCGGCACCCGCGAATAATCCTTCAAGCTTCAAATAGTCAAGAAGCCGCCTCCTGAACAGTTATGAAGAATAAAATATGTTTTATTTCAACGGCAACGTTCCTTTCCACGCTACATGTACAAGATTCATCGGACCTATTATCACTCGCTCATCCGGAACCTATAGGTGCAGGACGTCAGCGTCTCGTTAGCAATAGCCACATACACATACAAATAAAAAAATTGGGATATTCAATTGATAATTGAAAATACATTATTGAATTATTATTATTTATTTTCTGCTTTTAATTTTTTTAATTTTTTCTCCTCAATCTCTACTTCTATTGCAGCTTTTTTTAGAAGGAGATTATGCAATTTATTTTTAAATGCTATTTCTAATGCATGCATTTCTTCCTTATGCTGCATATTTTTGTTGTGCTCCTCCTCAGCAAACTCCAATAATTTTTCATCTCTCACTCCTTTCTTCTTTAAGTAGAGTTCTTTTTCGTGAGCTACTGTAATGATTTTTTTTCTTGTTTCGAGAGGAGTAAAATTTAATTTTCTTTTTCTACATGATGATTCTGAAAAAATAAATAGAAATTAATAATAAGAGCTGATTGTGATTTCTTTGAGAAAATATATGATAAGGTCATACATAATACAAACCTAATGGTTTAGAAAGAGGTTTTCGCAGCATTGTATGTGGTGTGCTCATGTCAAATTTCAACGTCTCCTGAGTCTCTTCATTTTCTGAAATAGGTAAATACAAAATATGTATATTTCAAACTCCTGCAGATCAGTAATTAATGCTGTTACTTGAATGATCAAATATGAAAACTTTGTCTTCATTTTCAAATTACTGCAAAGTGGACAATATTTTATTGTATTTTTTTAATTTAAGTGACTTTGTACATTATATTTACAAATAACACATTGTACCATTGACGTAAATTATTTACTAACCTTGAACATCGTGAATTGGCACAATATGAGCAACATCATGGATAACTCCGTCATTGTGTCCATCTGTATACGACACCATAGACATTTCCTCCTCAATATTTGAAAGAGCAACACTTGGTTGAGCTTCTTCACCATTCAACTGTGGAGTATTATTAACTGTAAACAAACATGTACTTATACACAATACTATAGATAACATGAAAATAACTAGATTCAAGAAATAAGAATATAATAAAAAAGTACCAAAAATTAAATCTGAATCATGTGTGGATGGAAGACCCACTATTGATTCAACCATTATGCTGCACAGCCATTCACTGGGTTGCTATGGTATGCTGCATAGCCATTCAGTTTGTTTGGTGGTGGCCCTCCACCAGTACAGCGGTCTGTCTGGCATGGTCTGTCTTTTTATTCATTATTTTTGAATATTTTTCAAGTAACTCCTTCAATTTGTTGAGTTCTTCTCGGCTAAAGTTATTACTCCTCTCTCTGCAAATGAATTATATTGAATTTATAAATGGTTCATGTTAATTACACTACGTGTGAAACAAAATTAAATAACTAGGATTACATTAATTTATTAGGTAGCTTGTTAATATTGTTTACTTGGAATCTCTGTGTGAGACATAAATTTGTACTTACTTGCTCATTTTGATTTCTATTCTTTCACAAAAGATCGAAATTCAACAAAATTACCACGAGCGACGATACAAAAACAATAACACAAGCGGAGCGACGCTGTCACGATACGTCAATTTCGAGATTTTTTACTTTTATGTCCTTGTGTTGCCAGTGCAATATTACTTTCCCAACATGTATTTTCCTTCTCCCCAGTTTATTATTGTGGCAACACAAATGACTATTGTTATATTTAACCATAGTTAAAAATATCATCAAACAACATATTTCAATTTTAACCAATTGTTTAGGCGCTAACTATGGTCAAGTGACAATTAGTTAAATTGACTAACAGTCATGTTTAACAATTAATCAAACAACGGGCCCTTAGTGTGAGCAATGCTAAAGGCTTGGTACAGTGAGGCATTTTATTCTAGCTAAAAAGCGTCATGACAATAGATTATGTACACTAAATTTTTTTGTAAATTTTGTAAAAATAAAAAAAAATGTGAATCATTAAGCGTAAATAGTTAAAGTTTTAGTACCGATGTACTTTTCATCTACAGTAATTCAATCCATAAATAGATCTTTTTACAAAAAACCTCACACTTATAAAGAACACAAAAAACTACACACGACTTACACATAACCTTAAAAATTAACACACTGAGCATACGTTACACTTGCCCGTTACGTAATCATTGAGCGGGAAATCTCCGTGTTTGGACAATTACCTGATAAAAAGTCCGGGTGGCTTTGTGAACGTGTTTAAAAGGTATCTCGTTAAGGGCTCAATTGAGCGTGACGGGTGATAACCGGATTACTAGATGTGATGGTGTGACGTATACTAGAGATGTTTTTATGTTGGGTTAGTGGGACTCTAGGTTAGTGTAGTACTCCGTGGTGTAGTATGTCGTCATTTTTATTAGAATTTGAACTTCAAGGTAAATATGTATGATTGTGTACTCTACATAACAGAATGCGTTTTGTCTCAGATATTTTTATTTTTACATTATCTATGTTTTCCTACTCCTTTTCCGACAAAAAAAAAGTATTTTGTGTACAAAATTGTATTTGTTGTTGTATATTCAATCCACTAATATAATTTGAAGAGCACTTTATATCTGTTAATATTTAAAACAAACTGTTCAACATCATTTAGCTCTATTTTCCTTTAAAAATCACTCCCTCCTTATCTCATTCAACATTAAACACCATCGCTCTATCTCACCCAATTAATAGTACGCAAGACAATTTTCATACAAAATTACATACATCAAAATTCATATCTGTTTATCGCCGCGAGGGAGGAGAGGGGGGGGGGGGGGGGTGCCTTGCAACGCTGCGATAACGCTTAAAAGTGAACTGGGGTTGTTTATTACGACACACTAGTGCTGCCACCCGGGTATGCCCGGTTTAAGGAGGAATGTTTTGTATTTGAAGATGTTGAAGTGGATTATTGGTTGTTAGTTAGGGTAGATCTTCAAATGCATGTAAATGAAAATAAATTAACTATTTGATTTTTCGACCGGAAATATACCTAGATTCTTATGAATATGCATTAATCTGCCCTGGGTAAGTATAGACGTGTTTTCCTCCCGGGTAAGATCCCTAGGGTGCTTCTTTCGCCTTTTTACCTGGGCCAGATGAGAACGTATTTGCAAACTACTGGACAACTAGTAATGTTCCTTAATAACTATTTATACTACCTCCTAGATATCGAAGCAGAACTCACCCATGTACTTACTTTTTTATAAAGAATTACGAACTGAAAGTATCTAGGAAAAAAATTAACCGGTAATATTTTTTTTTATTTTAACTCCTCGGATCCAGACGAATTAGCTTTGCAAAATGATGAAGACAAGTTACAGCTGCATAAAACAAGTCAAATAAATTATTTTAACCTTAATTCTTAATCGTTAAGGTCTATAATCCTGAAATATACAGGAAATGACAACATTCTGATATTGAGTAAGTCACCACAGAATGCATGCATGCACCACGTAAAATCATTACTGTATAACAATGGATATAATCAATTGTTATTGAAGTAATATATTTTACAATCCATTGTAATCGAAATTTCATTGTTTTTATGTAAACTTTTGAGTAACATTTGATTGAAATTATTGATAACTCGATCATGGAGCAATGGTTACCATAATTATGTTTTCATTACGAAATTATTATGTACTAGCTGTGCCTGCGACTTCGTTCGCGTGGATGACGAAACTTATCAATGAGTTTTTAACCGCAAAATTAAGTTTGTTTTTTATTGTTTATACTTTTCCGGGATAAAAACTACCCAATGTGGTGCCCAGAATAATAAAGAATAATTATACCAAGTTTCATCGTAATCGAACCGGTAATTTTTGCGTGATACCTGAATAAACAGACAGACAAATTTTTTTTTTCTCACTTTTGGGTTCGGTTTCGGTCTAGAAACACCCCCCGCCATTTTTTTTTTTTTATATTTTACAGAATTTTCACTTCTACAGATTTATTATAAGTATAGATATACTGATGTTACATATACGATTATATCACTTTTACCTTACCACTTACTTACCACTTACTTAATGTGAACCCCCCTTTTGAAATACTGATAATACAATAGGCTTCGTTCATGATTCTACAATAAAAGGTAGAATCATAAATTCAGGTTATACCATATAGATTAGGCTAGTCAAACCAACATTTTTTTTTAATTTTTTTTGATTTCTCTACATAAACATTTTCAGACACCTTTCTATTGACATATTAATACATTTAGCCGCCAAAATCTTTTTACCTACCATAGGAACACCTAAAACCATTATAAGCGTCTCATAAAGCCGCATTCACCTAAGACTATTCAAAAATTCACTCGAGTGATTTTAAAAACCTCCTTCCGTAAAGGTGTTTATTCACACGCAATTTGGCGACCGACTCGTTTCAACTAACGGCCGATGTCACAGATAGAGGATCGTAAACTGTCGGCTTTTCTGGTTATAATGTTAGGTAGCTTTAGGATATCTGGAGGATAAAAAATTACCTATAGGTCTTATTCCAGGTAAAAGGTTACATATAATTAAAATGGAGTAGAGAAGCTGTAGGCCATGAAATATCTGCGAATCTCGGAATATTTGTTTCATGCAAGAAAGGGCCCAATCTTTTTGTTACAAGCTTTGATGAAAGGGCAAAATGTTTTTGTTCGAAGCGCTGTTAGAAAATATCATCGTCATAGGTACCTAAAATAAAAAAAAAGATCTGTAAAATTCGGTTCAACTCACATTAATCTATAACCTAACCTATAAAACGTTACATAACCTCAAATATTTGAGCAACCCCCGCGATACAAACCCTATCTCGCTCGGCCAAGAAATATTTCATACGAGATTACTTTGAAAAGGGCCCACAGATTGATCACACGTGACGCTATCAGGCGATACCTGCGAGCCGCGACTTGCTGGCGAGAAAACGAGTTCCGATCGAGTAACGATAGTAATTGATACCTGACGCGTAATCGAATCGAGAATCGATTCCGACAATCGTTTTGACGTGAATCGGCAGCGTTGAATTTCTTTGTGATTGATTTGTATGTAAATCGATTTAATGGTAGCCGTTTGAATTGTGTTTGAAGTATGGAGTCTGATGTTATCTGTGTTGTCACGTGTTTTTAGATTGAAGAATGTTCACGGTGTACAGATTAAGTAGGTTTGGATTAAGCGTACTGAACTCGTTAGAATAGGAAAGTTTTTATTTGCAGTAGGCTGGACGATTTTTTTTATTACCCTTGTACTGTGTACATATACATTTTTTATTATCTTGAATTTAATAATAAGACTGAAACTTCGAGCATCACGTCAAGTAGAGCAGAGCTTTGTCCATCGAATAATCACTGAAAACGGATGAATTCTACACAAGCAATTATTTAAGTAAGTATGTAGCACTATTTTTAACAAAATTACAAATTATGACTTCATTTATTAACCTTGATCTGCGATAAACCAGATATCGAGAATCGTACGTATAATTAAAGATTGGCAGATGTACATTGTACACTGCCTACCCTTCAAGTACTACAGACGTAAAGCTACACAACTCGATATAATATCTAACATATACGAATCCTCGTGATCGGCACTTCTCACCTCGTCGGGGGAAAAAGGATAAATAATTTAGTATGATCCTCAGATAAGGAAGAACAAAGGTAGGGCGCTATCGCCGCCAGCAGCCTTCGCCGCCCGCCCTGGGAGCGTGGGCACGCTGGCGCACGATACGACACGAGAAAAATAAAAAAATGTTAGTAGGATTAGGTTCCTTTTGATTTCTGTGTTATTCGGTGTCAAAAATTAAGTTACTGTAAGTTAAGTGCTACGGATAAAACAAATTACTTCATCTATTGAATTAGGTTTACCTGTAATGACAGATGTAAGGTGTGTAATAAATGAAAAAAAAACTTATTTATTCGTGGATTTTTGTATATAGTATTAGATACATAATTAAATATCCAGTCAAAAACTTATGATCTTTCGTGGTGATAAATAGAGATAAAAGTATACTTTTGATTTAGGCGATAGTAAGTTATTTTAACACATAATTTTGCACCTATCCCGTAACATAGGATTTTTCGTCAAAAACTTTAATGAACTACTAACATCATAATTTATTCTTCATAAGAATACATTTACAAGTACAATGGAAACCTTCGGCCGAGGGTAGTAGTCTCGAGGTAAATGAATCTCTTATGAAAATGTGATACAATGTATTACGAGATAGCTGCGATAAGCATGATGGAGCGAGCGGGAGACAGCTGACTGCCACTGAAAGGTAGAAGAAAAAATATAGAGCCAGGTCGTTCAGGTAGGTAGGTCGGAACCTGGGATAGGTGAGGTTATTATTTATTTGCCTGATTTGGAATTGCTTGACTCATAAAACTTCAGAAAATATTGTGTTACTAGCTGTGCCTGCGACTTCGTTCGCGTGGATGACGAAACTTATCAATGAGTTTTTAACCGCAAAATTAAGTTTGTTTTTTATTGTTTATACTTTTCCGGGATAAAAACTACCCAGTGTGGTGCCCAGGATAATAAAGAATAATTATACCAAGTTTCATCGTAATCGAACCGGTAGTTTTTGCGTGATACCTGAACAAACAGACAGACAAAAATTTTTTTTTCACACTTTTGGGTTCGGCGTCGGTCTAGTAACACCCCCCGCCATTAATTTTTTTGATATTTTCAATGTACAGAATTTTCACTTCTACAGATTTATTATAAGTATAGATATAGATTTGTTTAATGAACAGATTAAAAAAGCCAAGATAATACGGTAACTACGCAGAAAATATCCCTAAATAAAATAAGAACAGTTTCGATTTGTATATTTTTAAACATAGCGTTAAAGTAAGCAGAATATTTTATGGATGTGCAACGACTGATGTTAAGAAAATTGGCGATAATGATTTAGTCAATGGGATACTAAGTAATTTCAAGATTTTAATATAAACTGTTACATTTAAATCTTGAAATTACTTAACAAAGAGCTTTAGATTATTCTGTAATCAACAACGAAATCACATCTATCAAAAACAATTTAATCAAGAGCCCAGCAAATCAAAAATCAACCGCAATGTCAGAACTATTATCTATTACCAGACAATTACACCGATCGGCGATCTGTAGCCCCCTGATACCCGGCATCCAGGCGGGGCCCCGGAGGGCGGCGGGGGGTCACAGCCGCGCAGAGGGTAGGGGGTGGTTATCAGTGATTTTCGCACCATTAACCGTCGCGATACAGTCGGCACTCTATGCTCGAAGCATTAAGTTTCAATCTAATTGATGCGGCACAGGTAAGCTTGAGTGAAGTAGCTTTTCATGTCCGACCATGTTATTTATGGTGGGACTTGAGGTGAGTTGGTTAAGTGATGTAAGCTGAGATGCTTGTCATCATGCATTGATATTTAATATGATAATGTCTGACAGGCTTGCACGCTTTTACTAGAAATTATGTGTCTTGGTTTACGCTTTTAAACTGAGAAATAAATGTAGAAAGATATAGTGAAAATTGAATTAAAACTAGGTGGATCTTTTTCTATAATTCAAATCAAATATAAAAGGTTGGGATTTTCAGTCATATCAGATAAAGTTATAGCTGCCAGTTTTTACATGGAGCTACTGACACTGATCTAGGCATCTAAATAGCTACGTTATCTAATTTTTTACCTACATTGTGACTAGCACCACAAGTATACAATTACAATACATCACCATATACTATTTCACGTCCAAATATCGCTTACAAACTGATAACATACACCTTACAAACACAAAGATTGCAGAAGTACAACTTAGTTGTAATGGTCGATGGCTAAGTGATAAAGCACGAATGCTAGTATTAAGTAACTTGTTGATCGTCGGATAGTTAACTATGTAGGTAATGTGGACCCAACATTGTATACTGTGGTTGTTAAGTATGTTTGCGTAGTTGCCCGATAGATGGCGTTTATAGCTGTTTTAGTAGCGTAATGTCCAAGTTTAAAGTGAGGTCACTTAGTTTACTGTTCGTTTTAATAAATTATGTAAGTAATTCAGTGAAAAATTATATTGCACAATCAGTAGGTAACTGAAGTAAGGTTGCAGATATTCTATTTACGTTACAAACTTTAAACATGGATTTTCCAGAATTTATTCATTCTTACAATGATTACATACTTATTGTTTTCATATTTTGTTAATTAAGTAGTGTACTGTTGACTTATATTTACTGAGGGATATAATTATAGCATAAATAAATCAACTGAATCGGTACCACGAGCTTGTCATCACGGTATGTGTTTCAGCTGTATATCTTAAGATCGTTTTTTCTTTGAACGTTTGAATCCCAGTTAATAGAAAAATAAGGTAGATGATATTGAACGTTCAAACCATTATTTCTTTATACTGTCTATGCTCTATTACTGGTCACTCTACCTTTGTAATTTGATTTAAAGGGGGGGAAGGCAGTGATTCTTGCTCACAAAATAAATACCTACCAATTATTCGTTTAACTACTTGTTAAACAATAGGTACCCGCCATCTTTTCCCGTAGATGTCGCATAACAAATATCTAAATATAATTATTAATAACAAGAGATTAACGTTCCTATTATTAATATAATAATAAGCTGTTGCGATGTGTCACCGTTTACTTGAATAGTGATCGGACAATGTTTATCAGTAACACAATATTGAGTCATATCTATATTTGAACCATTATCAACTGTCTGGACTTGTTGGAATTCTGTTGAGATTTTGATCGGAATCTTTGAGATACCGAGAGATTGTTCTGAGATTTGGCTTCTGAAAATGATAAAGTTCATCTGTACTCGCAAGGGATTTAGACACGGTTTATTCCACTTTGTTGACCGGAGTGAAATATACCGTATAATACGTAGAGACCAGTGTTTTTTTTTTAAACTCACTTTAAAAAAAAAAGAAATTTATCATAATTTGTTGCCTAATTAATGTGTAATCTTGTAATACACAGGTACTGATCAAAAGTAGTTTTAATTTAGGCTGTTAAATAGGTATGTGCTTTTAGTTTGAATGGAAATTAAATTAGATATAATAAAATTCCAGAAAAAAATTAAGTAATGTTTAGCACTTTTGCAATGTGTTCATTTTGCTCACTCTTACCATTAAGCAAACATACTGCAAGTCTCATGATCTCATCACTTAACCGCATAAAATAAAAATATCACTTCAAGCAAGCGTGGGCGTAAGAGGCCGATTCAATTCCGATACATTTTTACACCATTCGCGCACTCACCACTATCTAAACTACCCTTAAATAAGTGTAAAATATCTTGTACTCTCAAAATAACTGCAGAGACCAGTAATATACATGTCCATTATTCTATCAGCCAATAATCATTATCTAAACACATCGCGCTATCTAGAAACATCTATAAACCGCAATAAACCGCTATAAACAAGAGTGATCCGGAAGAATCTGGTTCGAACTGGTTATAACATTATCTTGTACAGGTGTTTAATGCAAACTGGCATGCAGTCGCCATGTTGGTTACATGCGGTTACATTTTATTGTAATAGATTTTATGGTGACCAAGACTAGTTTTACAGAGTGGCCGTATATTTGTAGAGCATTCTTTATAGATGAAAAAATAACTTTTAATCGTTCTTTTCCATGTAGATAGAGTTAACTTTAGAAGTTTTCTAACGCCAATTTTGTTTTTTAAATAACGGAATTTAAGAAATATGTTTTATGTGTGTTAATGTCAAACAAAATTGTTAGGTTTTACAACATAAATGTCGATTGGGACATAAAGATTATATTTCAGAGATAGTACAACCTTGTTTCTTTTCGAATAGGGGATTTATTACAACCTTACTTCTTCCTTCGTAGGGTATAGATGGTAGGGGAATTTTAATACCATAGCCTCATAGCTGGCTCTTAATATATGAAAACCTTAAAAACCAATCCTATGGAGCATAATATAAACTACAAACAAAATGGTATCCTAAAGAGTAACTTATTCCTCTGTCCTCTCAATACCTGGCAAGATTTACTTAAAGGAGTACAAATAATGTTTTCATCTGCCTACACACCTCCGAAATTCAGTAAATTCAGTGGTTTTTCAAAAGAATGTTCTTCTTTCATCAGTCGCATATTAATATAATATATTCAACTTTCCAAGGCGATCTCAAACAATAGGACATAACTAAGAGTTATCTCTTATCAGAGTCTGATATAAATAGAAAGCTATCTAATCTCATCTTATCACGGCGCGTACTGCAGATGGAAGATATCACAATATTTGTTTATCTCCACATCTTTGTGATTCTGCTGGAAATGAAGCTACTGTTTTTGTCTGATTTGTGTTTTGTAGATGTTTTGGATACACAGAGGTAGTGACATAATTAATAATTAGTTAAATCTGCCTCACTGTCTGACCGTATCCAAAATTTAAGAACGTTTTAGAGTATTAACTAAGTTTTTTCTTTATTTTAATGATAAAGAGCTACTTTGTTTTTGAAGTTTATTTTTTTTTATAAGATATAAATAAAAATAATAGTATCAGAACATAGACACACAAACTAGACAGAAATTGTAGACCACATTCTAGATAAAAGATGTGACACTTACTATACGAAGCCTCAAATGCCTTTAATAAATTTAAATAAGTCTATGTTATTATTCCACTAACGAATTTATCAATGACAAAGATATGCAGGTAAAATAAATGTTAAATAGTATTAAGCCTTAAGATTGTTTACCTGAAACTAAAAAAATTGTACACCAGAAATGGTAGAATATAAGGAACGTAATTTAATGTTAACATCTATTGTACTATATTCTGACAAATAAATCTATCTTTATCTTATCTTTATAAATTTCGTTCTATAAACTCCTTGTAAATCAGTGCTAATGCTTTAATTATTTCTATTTTTCTCCGTCCGTTTAACAAAATCCTTTCTGTATCTATATTTAATCTATGACCAAGTCTGTATACAGAGCACTAAACATTTATCTTCGAATGCAAATTTATATTTTATCGATGTCAGCTAAACATCGATACGTCCCAACACTACAAAGTTGTTTAACATCGATATTCATGGTGTAGATTGAATACATACATTTTAGTGTTGTGCAGTTATTATAATCAATAAAGATGTGAGATGCTCTCGATTGTACTCTGTGTTGTACTGTCACGTGAAAACGTTTCCTATACTTTGTGTTTTAGTTACATTTTAATAACAATGTCAAATTTAAGTTAGAATTACTTTGCTGCCTATGTACTAAAGAAATAGCCATATTTCATTATTATGGTAAGGTTTTATTTAGCAGGCCTTAGCAGGTTATTATTTAGCAACTAATAACCAAATGATTTATATAAAAAAAAAACTCTATCTTTAATAGTTCCAGGGTGGTTTTAAAAAAATACATAAAACGATAGCTAAACATAAAAAGTACTTAAATTCGAACCCGTAAATCCTAGCAAAAATCAAAATATTTTTATTTCAAGTAGGCCTTTTTAAGCTCTTTTAAAACGTTAAATTACTGACTCTAGTTGCAGGTTCCAAAATGTCATTCCAATGGGCAATGGAGAAGAACCGGCAAGAAACTCCATTGGTTACTCTTTTGAAAAAAAGGTTAACATCAATGTTAAAAATACAATTATTTTAATAAATATACAAATATGCGACAACAACGTAAACAGCAAGCACTGAAATCAATCAACACAACCCCTTAACAACACAACCACAGTATCCCCAAACAATCTAAGTAAAAAATCTACCCCTAGATATTACAATCCTAAAAACGTTATCAAAATCGCTACTTTATCTGGGATCTACAAAAGTTACATGGACTGGCACAAAATCGCCACAACCGGGAATCGAACGGCAACAAAGGCGCCGACGCCTCCGCCCTTATATTTATTGCAAATTATGAACCTTATCCGAGAATCTCCAGCACTCGATAATGGACTTCATACGGACGTTGGCGAAGAGTGGATGAGATTTTAGTCACACTAAATGGATGAATGCTAAATTTTTGACTAAAAATTTAAGGGAGAATGTGCTACTGACCTACTTAACTTATTAAATTATGGCTAAAATACTGTAAATGTCTATATAAAATAAGCTTTAAAAAGTAATAAATTTCGAATTACGTAGGTAAGTCTGATTCAGTCGAAGAAAATAAAATCTTCGTTCAATTTCTTCTTGTACACATAAGTACCTATATTTCCTATACGGTGGTTTTGGTATACCTATTTCCTCTGGGTAAGCATAGAAACACAATTCCCATTTAAAGTCATCATATCAAAACACAAAAAAATACTACAAAATAACTTTAAACTTTTAGTCACTTATCCACACAAATCGTACATCGCCGGCCACCTCAGAGCTATTGACAGAGGCGGCGTAACGGTGATACCGACAGATTTATTCGCCATTACACCCGCTAACTGATCACAGATAATTACCATTTTTATTCAACCTCTAACGACCTTCAGAAATATGCAGTATGGGATTGTGTTTTGTTTTTATTCTGTTGATCAGTCATTTTTATTTTGCTTGCTTCTTAAGTACAGGAAAAGGTGGTGATGGTATGTTGCTTACCTATATAATTAATTAATTATTATAAAGTGCATTTACCAAAAATTCTTTATTGTTGCTTTGCTTTGATTTAGAAATTGCGGGCGACTTAACATTATTTAGTACATTATGACTCTACATTCTCCCTGTGAACCGAAGTCTGATGTCCAATTCAAGGTTTTTTAAAGCAATTTATATCTTCATGGTTCTGCTACTAAACCAATGTAATTAAATAATGCACGGTGTCTTAGATTCAAGATAAAATAAAGAAAACAATTTGAACAGACGCGTCTAAAACCTAGTAGGTAGGTAGGTCCTAATCAAGACACAGCAATCCAGGCCACGGTTACGATCTATAAATAATTCTATAAGACCACACGCAAACAATAATACTTATATCACTATCAGTCCCAGACATTTCTTAACTGTTGATAAAAATAACGAGTCAGAACAGTTATCATATCGCTCGGGAGTAACTAGTAACGGTCTAAGAATGCCACTATGCCCACTATGTATCAGAATCTGTTTGGTCGACAATGTTTGTGTAATTGTACCTCTGTAATATAGGGTTAGATTTTTGGGTGGCGAATTTGTAGCTATTAGCCTATAATAATATCCTGGGACAACTCACACACGGTTATCTGAACCCAAGCTAAGCAGAGCTTGTGTTATGGTAACCAGACAACTGATAAACTTACTTATATATTTCTAAATACATACATATTATAGATAAATTACACCCAGACACCAGAACAAATGATCATGCTCATCACACAACATTTGTCCTGGGCGGGAATCGAACCCACGACCTCCGGTATAGCAGTCAGGGTCACTAACCACTAGACCAACAGGCCCGTCAATATAAAGTGAGGTATTTATGTTCAGCTAAATCTCGTATGACTGGCAGACGATCCCAGCATATCTTGGGAAAAGGCAGAAGGGGGAAAAATAATTTTTTGGGCACTACTTTTATAAAAACAATTACATAAATATAATAACATAATTATAATCTACCTAATTTCCAATTTAATATAATTTTACAAAAATAAATAGTAAGTATAAAAAAATAATGAAATGAAAAATATTTTGAGTATTATTTATATAAGAAAATTTATAAAGACGCTCTGCCTCTCTACTACCTATTGTCTAATTTGCTGTGCCCGACAGGGTCCATAATTGTTTCTATAATTTTATTTTACCACCTGAATGTACACTATGGATTGCAATAAATCATTTGACTTTGAATTTGAAAAAAATCTTTACTTACTAAAATACGTTACTGAATACTTAAGAGATTTTATAATATCGATTAAGGCAAGTTAACTCTTAGACTTCAAAGAGTGCTTGTTGCAGTATCCTTCTCATCTAATTCAGTCATTGGATTATCTTGTGTTGTAGCCAATTTAGAACTTAATTTTCATAAATATGTAATCAAAACAGCTTTTGACGACCTCCGTGGTCGAGCGGCGTACGCACCGGTTTCAAGGTGGCGCTAGCTCTGAGGTACAGGGTCTGGGTGTTTGTGGTACCTTCGTTGTTTCTGAATTCCATAACACAAGTGCTTCAGCTACTTACTTTGGGTTCAGAGCAATGTATGTGATGTTGTCCGCATTTATTTATTTATTTATTAAAACCTATTGGAGTTACAGCTCGCTACACCAGAATATACATAATGCAGAATATAACCTATTTCTAAGTAAATAATAAGAAGATCAATAATATGAAGTAATAAGAGCAGACCTTAAGTACGTCTGCAGAGATGACACAAAAACACCAACATCTTGAAAAGGGCATGTCACCTTTATATCACTAATTAAGTGGCGTATTTACAAATAAGCTCCTCCGATAGTCACTTTCCTTTTATCAGAGCAATAACAAGTTTATCGGGGACAATGCACTATCGCCTGCAACTTGCATCGCCCTGTAGGGCTGTGCTTGGGGGTGGTTTGCAGCTTTGGTTATTTTCCACAGACTGTAATCTCACAAAGATGCATTTTTTTTATTTCAAACCCTTCTCTTTGTCTGGCAATAATAGGATCAAAGTTTTAAAGGAAACGTAAAATTTCAAACTGACAAGTAAATTAGTTAATTCCTATGCACTATCGTAACAAACATAAGTGTTTATTAGTCAACCCTTGACAAAGAAGAATATTACCTATTTACAAACCGACACCAAAAGGTCTCAAACAGACCAGAACCTGGAACTAATCGCTTAATATTCCAAAATTATTCGTAGCGACACGTTTTACGTAAATAACAAGAAACAAATGTTCAATAGACGAACCGAAAGGGCCGTATGGCTTTCAAGAAAAGCGAACTGGCCAGAAAGACATTAAATACTTTTTATTCAATCACGTCTGTCAAAGTCAGTAATAATTTTAGGCCCATGTTATTTTTTTCCGAACCCAAACAAAACGACATCATTGTCTGCACATAAAAGTTTAAAAAGCGAACTTTTCTCTCCGCGTCACCCCTGTGTATCTAGCGAAAGTGCACGTCGACGATATCGAACAATGTGACTCCAACGATAGCGTAACGTGATCGCAGCGTTATCGCCGCGTTATCGCCACGTTATCGCTGCGTTATCGCTGCGACTCGGATACCGTGCAGTTGTTTTGTACTACTTGAATACACTACTCCGAATTTATACTACTTTGTTTTCAAGACTAAGGTTTGGTTGGACTATCGGTACGTGAGAAATAAACTTGGTTCTGATAAGTTAGTAGAACAGTGAGTACAGTATTTCTTGTACAATCATAGTGTACAAATCTTGATAGGCTGTACCAATATATTTGTTAGGTTTTCTACTGATTTCGAAGCTAAAATTTAGAGCCATTTATTTCTTGAAACTTGAACTGATTAAGTATATGGAAAGCTCGTTGTACATATAATTGTAATAAACCTAGTTCTAGATACTAGCACCAAATCATGTATCAAGAATAAGCTCATATCCACGGCTAACATCATAGCAAGAACTTTCTTCACAAGAAAATATATTTATTTATAGTATTTATTAAAAAATAATCCAATACTACAAAATATCCTTTTACCACCTCATTCTCTACCTAAAAACACATTAACACGATACCTAACACCGTCATTTGTTTCCTCAAATACATTTGATCGCAATCTCCAAGTTTTTGCGTGAACACACGGCGATTGCAATTCGTATGCGAAACGTGTAGTGTTAATTTCCTCGGCGAGACGGGCACGATCCGGGGGCTATCCGGGGGCGGGACGGGATGGGACAGGTTGGGACGAGAGACGACGCTCGGACGCCTTGGAGATAGATGATGAAAGAACATGACAGGTGGATTTTGTTTAGCTGTTATTTAAGGAGGCTTATAAATGTTTGGATTATTTTGGACGTCGGGGTTTACTGTCTTGTTTTTTAAACAGAGTACTTCCTTGTTTTAGAAGTTACAAGGTAAACAGTTTTTACTTTTTTTTATGTCAGAAAATATGTATAAGCTAAAATATTCCAATAGTTTCTCCCAACCGATTCACTTAAATGAATCTATGTACCTAATCATTCACAAAACCAAATGAGAGAAAGTCAAGTTATTACTGATTGACTTATACATATAGGTAATGCTTTTCACAAACGAGCATTAGCAAAAAATCGCTTAGATGCACCAAAACGCCACCAACAACAGATACAGCACAGAAAAAAAAACAAAAGCCACCGCACAATTTAACAAACAAATACATGCGAAATCAATACCGCAAAAGAGCTCACATATTGCAAACTTTTTAATCTGTTCAGACAATTCAAATGCGGCACATTATGTGCAGGCGACGAAGGGTGGGAACAATAGTTAAGCTCGCCTCGGCTTAAGCCTTCGAAGTGGGGTATCTCGTGTATTGTATACTCGAAGTTTGTTTGTTTGTACGGTTTTTTTAATGATGTGTGGGTAATTTCTGTTTACACGATTGTGTAAGGAATCATTCATTTTACCGTGTTTAGCTTCTTTAATGCAATAAGAGACATCGGCTAGTTTCATCTGAAAAACGGGGATGGTGGAAGCGTGCTATGCAGTTTAGTCTTGTACGAAAATCCAAAAAGCCGCGGTTATTTTTATTACTTTTACTTCAGACTATAAGAATGTCTTCTTAAATATAGACGCTTAATGTTCACACTGGATTTTTACGAAGTGCTCTACATAAATCTGGTATGTTGTTCGATACTTACGACATGATAAGGATTTAAAGTAGCCAACTTCACACTTACCTGAAAAAGAGAAAATATACGATTAAAATTTGATAATTAGAATCTGACTACATGAAAATCGTTAACTTAGAAATATTAAAAGCATATTGACATGGAGTTGTTTCTTTCTTGACCAAAGTTTTTCCACTTTGTCAAAAATACTTTATTGCACATTACATTCACAGTCACTCTATGTAAAGTAATTAAGTTAAGTTAATTGAGCTAAAACCATACTGGAAGTCGTCCCCAACTTAGGCATAAGCTAGGCAGAAGAAGCTGTATGGGGCTAGTTCAATAACAAATTGGTACAATCAATAAAACTTAAGCCTACTAATTGTAGCCTAATAAGTAAATCTCACAACTATCTTTTACATTAAGATATTTTCAGTTCTATGAAGTAGAAACTAAAGTTTTAATTTCACAATTCGCCTGAAAACCCCAGTAACCAAGCGTCTTAATAATAAAAACAAACGACGAATTATTTCATTTTGTATCATCTACGTAGTCATTAAAGAAATTCGCTTTTAATTTGCAACATTTTTATTTCTTTCCATGAGAAACATTAACAAAACGGCGAAGGCATTAAGCAGTGAATTATAGGGCTTTTAGACGTTTTTTCCAATTAGCTTAATTATATTTTTTCTTGTACAGCTACTGAAATTTCTTGGAGCTGTATATTAGTCGAATGTCGTGGTGGCCTAGCGGTTCAATGAACGGAATTGTATGCACAAGGTTTCAGGTTCGAACCCAGGCAAGTACCAATGTGGCTTTTTAAAAGTTATATGTACTTTCTTAATTATTCTAAGACACTTCTGACGAACGGTGAAGGAAAACATCGTGAGGAAACCTGGATTCCAAAATTTGGGATCTGAAATCGCCAACCCGCAGAGAGCAAGCGTGGTGATCAATGCTCGTGCCTTCTCTATATGGGAAGAGGCCTGTGCCCAGCAGTGGGACGTTTATAGGCTGGATTATTATATATATGTATTAGTGAAAATTGCTGGGTTTTCGTGATTTTTATCAAGTAGGTAAATGTGAAAGGTTTTGATATGATTGGTTTATGTGCCACCAGAGATGTCTTAAACTATTTCATCTAAGGATGTGCATGAAATGCATCAATATGGACCTTTTTTTTTTAATTTTTACATAAGTAATTTAATTTAAACCTAGTACTTATAGAAACTTCCTAACGAAGGTTTGTTTTTGTGAATGCAAAAGATTTTTTAAGCCAACAGATTTTTAATACACGCTGTCATATTCTGTTTCTCACGCATCATATCCAAAAACAAAAAACCTTCAAAATATCAGCTATACATTAACAAACATGATATAACAGGATCAGTTCCCGCCCTCTCGAAGACGGGAGGTCGAATTTCCGCCGCGGCCTCACCGGAAGTGACGTCATGTTTACAAATCGCGCGGGAAACGTCATCGCGAATTTTAAGCAGTTAACTTAATGATATTTTGAGATTGTGCTCGAGCCCGCCATTACACTTTTGTGTCAGTTTCTGATTTTTTGTTTAGTCATGGGTTTATAATGAAGTTAGACGATATAAAAATATTAAAGGTTGTTGATTAGAAAGAAAATATCAGAAATTATTTTATTGGTTCTGGAACACGAGAATTCTTTAATTAGCGACCTGCAATTGACTACTTAAGTTAGTTATTGAAAAATAAAAACTGGCCAAGTGCGAGTCGGACTCGCGCACGAAGGGTTCCGTACCACCGTCGTATGAGAGCCCCCCTTAAATATTCATTTTATGTGGTTTTTAGTATTTGTTGTTATAGCGGCAACGGAAATACATCATTTGTGAAAATTTCAGCTTTCTAGCTATCACGGTTTATGAGATACAGCCTGGAGACAGACAGACGGACAGACAGACAGCGGAGTCTTAGTAATAGGGTCCCGTTTTACCCTTTGGGTACGGAACCCTAAAAAATGGACACGATGATTATTGGTCCAATACCTACTTATTCTATTTTAATCCTTTCCATACAGCTTTCTTAGTTGTGGGCTAATTTTTTTGCGTAGTTGTCATATGCTAAGTAATTTAATAATTTGAGACGATATAAAAAGAAATTGCTGTCAACAGCTATTATCCCACGATATTAAAATTCCATCAGTCAAAAATCAAAATCCACTCAGTACAATATTAATATACCCCCAATATTGTCAGAAACCATAAAAAGCAAGTAAACTCATTATCTTATTGAACATCCATGATCCGTCCACTCCTCTGTCAATGAGTGACATTAACCGACTTGAAAAATGAAATATTATGTGTAAATCCTTAATTTATATGCGACGCCGCGGGCGCGACGCACTAGGGTTGGCACTTATGGTAGGATAAAATATGTGTTTTATTATCTCATACATATTATTTTTATACAATATTGTTTGGTATTATTTGCGTGTTGTAATGTTTTTAAATGGCAAAAGTTTGTGTTGTGGAGTGGTGGTGAAGGAGTTGGAGGGATAAATTTCAGATTATTGTTGCGGGATTTAGTGCAGTGTGAATTGTATTAGCTGGTGAATGTTATTGTGGGATAGTAAGTTTATTAACAAATTAATGGTTAATAATACTTTTTCTAATTGTGTTTACGTGTGGGTCCTACTTTTGCTGAATAGGTGTCTTGCATTCTCAATAAAATTGTCAAAACGAATGATACGATGTAAAGAAATTGACAATTAATTACAACTGTTATTTTGTACTTAGTTCTATGTTTCTTACTTTCATCATTGATTTATTTTTTTGCATTCTCAACTATTAATTAACACATAATAAGTAACAAACAAAAATCCATTCTCAAAAGTAATAACAACTTTTATATGAAACCATTTCCATCCACTCGCCAACCCTAGCGCCCCGTCTCGATTCATTTCTTAATAAGAGTGTTGTCAGTCGATGGCTGCGCTAATTTGTTTGTACAACATCGAACACCATTGATCAATGGTAAACGGATTTTGTTGACGATCCGGGTACAGCCGGGTAAAGAGAATTTCTTATTATTTTTAAGGGGAAATGGAAAATGATCTTGGGTATTTTGATTTGTTATTTTAAAGGGTGGTTTTGTTATTAATTTTAATCGGTTTGAAAGCTGTTATATATAGGCGTTAAGCGCTCGCTACGTTGAATGTAAGTGGAGGCATGGTTGGTAAGATGGATGAAGTATGGCAGATGATGGATGTAGTGACAAAAATTAAGAAAAGTATAATGAGATGGTTTGGCTATGTCGAGAGTATGAATGAAGAACGATTGCCAAAAAGTGTATAAGGCGAGTGTGAATGAAAAAAGGCCAGGTCAAGAGTACCCTAAACCGAAGAGTATGAAGGGAATAATAAAAGTGGACGAAGCGAAACAAGTGTGTGAGGATCGTAGCAAGTGGAAAGAAGTGGTTTCTGCCTACAAGGGAATGAGGCGTGATTATATGTATGTATGTATGTATGTAAGTTATTATGTTTTTTAATTGTTATGTATTTATCGAGACTAGGTTTTAATTTGGTTAGAAGGTAGGATTAATAAAAATGAATAGATATGGACACTCGTTGGATTTTAACTGGAAGCTCTACAGTAATTTTCTAAGTTTTAATCTTTTTTTTTATATTAAAATTTTCCTGAATTTTAAAAAGATTGTACCTGTATTTATTAATTCTAAGGATATTTTTCATGCATTTCTTTTTACCTACTGGTACCTTAGTGCAATAGATTATGTTACCCAAATTTTTCCACACAATATGATTGATAATTTTATTAAACTCTATTTTGATTTGTTTTTAAATTGTTTTATTTATTTAAATTAATAAACAAAAATAAAGTACAGTCTAAACTAATTTCCACAACGAACACAACAAACAATCTGTATACAAAACAAAAAGTAGGTAAACACTAAACCACAAAAAACCGAACAAACTAGATATTTTTATATTATGAGACAAAATCAAGTTCCAAGTTGAAGTAGGCCTAGGGGCGGGGGCAGTTAGGCCCCTCCCACTAACCATCATGTCGGACTCGTTTGGCGGGAACAGCGCTAGCGCCATCTCTTGGCCGCGAGAGACACTGACCGCTGACTTAATAAGCTTTGGAAGATCATTTGCTCTTGTTAAGTGTTTTTATGAGGTTTTAATCGGTTGTTAGGTATGTAAGTTCGATTTTTTATGGTGAAGGGAAACTTGTTTTACTTTCTTTGAATGTGTTCTTAACAAGCAAGATAGTATTTAATAATCTTTGGATGTATTTGGCTCTCTTAGCTAAAAGCACTACCAAAGATAGTTTTGTAAAATTAAAGAATTCCTAATAGGTAAACAAAATATACGATCCTTATCAAAGACTTATTTAAAATACCTCACGCAATCCTTTACTTCCGTGAAGCGAAATGCGCAGGCGCCCCGGTTTTAATTTTAAATACATTGTAAACTAACTTATAAGTTAAGTATGCGTATAATGAAATGAACTGCGTCTAGGTATACCTAGACGCAGTTCTCACGTGAAATTTATCCTTGCGAATCTCATTTTATATAGTTGTGCTCGAGTTCACAAAAATATTAAATACGAAAATGTCTATAGGTAACCTACACAGTCAAATACTCTATACTAAAGCCAATATGGAAAGAGAATTAAACGTTATTACTAATTACGCAATTATCAAATTTGACAACATGTGTTTAAGTTTAAGTTCATTTTAGAAAGACAAATATTACCGAAAAGGGCCTAAAAGTAATTTGAATGTAATGGAAACAGAACTGTTAGTCATTGAATTAAGGTTCATAATCCCAAAGCACGTTCATTATTTCTTTAAAGTGGCCGATGGATAGTGTCAGTTAAGTGGATACCAAGTTAACTAATCAACATTAAAACAAATATTACTGGCGAAAGCTTTCACATAGTTAATGTAAAAAAACACTTACACTTGGAAAATCTTTGTAATGGTCACTAAACTTTTAGATTCAAGACATTGTAACTGTGGTTCTGATAGGTCCAGAAATTGGAATTTATCTCCAATTTTACTATTAGATTAACAAAAGGTTTAGTTTAAGTGATTATGCTGTGTAATTGGCCCACACCTGGTGAAAAAGATTGTTTTCAAATGTAATGGAAATAAAAACAGCTTACAGCTTCTTGCATATTGTGCCATAAATGATAGCGAAAACTTTTGCCTGATTTGTCATCCACAAAATCCGTTTTGCTTAGATACTTCTGAACTTTATAGATAACTGATCACTTGAGTATTAAGTTTTATAAATAGGTATTGAACGCAACAAAAATAACAAAAAAAAAATACCAGCCCAGCCAAAGAATCAGTAAGCTCCATAAAAATGACCTATAACCTATAACCGACTCATTAACACGCGCCGCGGTTTTCCTTCTAGCATGTTCTGTGAATCAAATAGTTGTAATCAATAGACTCAAACAAACAAACTGCTGATAAAACCAGGAAAAAATTCACGCTTAATTAAAACAAGGAGAATAAAGGACAATTTAACGGAAAATTATTGTAACTGTATGTATATCGATTGTTTAGCTAGGTTTCCTCATGATTGCAAAGGGATTTGTCCGTAAGTCTTTTTGTTATTTATTCCGGGTTTGTTCTTCATACTGCTTCTAGAAGTCTTAAAATATCATCTTAATAAAATGTTTTTTATGAAATATATCATCATTATCATCATCGTCCACATCCCCTTGTCGGCTACTGCTGGGCATAGGCCTCTCTTTTCTTGAGCCATTTCCTAGGGTCCTGTGCCAGGCTCATTCTGACTCGAACCGAGACTTTAATTATGTCGTATACTATTAGTAAACTTATATATTACTTTAAAAAGGGTGAATTTTCCTGTAAAAAAAAACTTTTTTCTTGCTTAAGGAAATATAGCGAGATGTTTCCTTTATTTAGATACTGTTTCCTATTTAAGACTAGATACCAGAATGCTTTGGAAACAAGAGACAGAATTCAGTTAACATGAAATCGATAAAAAAAAACGTCACTCGATATTAAAATTGATCACCAGACTTGCAAAAACAGAATTCCTGATAATCCCAATAATATTTTCGTAGTAAAACCATGAATGTATCTAACCTGTAATTCCCCTTAACCCAGGCATTAGGTAAAACTGGATTCAGATAGCCAAACGTGAATCTATCCTCATTGGTGGGCTGTGGCAATGACTTTGAGTGGATATTAAAAGATATTCGCAATTACAATTAACAATGCAGGAAATTAAAATGAAGCAATATTTATTTAAAGGAACAATCTAATATGGACTGGTGTCGTCACTGTGCCTTAATTTTATTGAAGTTAAGTTGTGACTTGTTGATAAACATAGTTGTTGACAAACTGTGATTATCTACTGTACCCAACTGGTTTTTCAAAGTTCGTTTTGAACTTCTTGGGATTTCCACCCTTACGACACAAGACTATGTCGAAAGAATGAATGAAGGACGATTGACGAAAAAAGTGTATTTGGCAAGGGTAAATGAAAAAAGGCCAAGTCAAGAGTACCATAAACTGAGGAGCATGTATGAAGGGAATAATGAAAGTGGACGAAGCGAAACAAGTGTGTAAGGATCGTAGCAAGTGGGAAGAAGTGGTCTCTACCTACTAGTACCTACCCCTACAAGGGAAAGAGGCGTGATTATATTTACGTTTGTATGTGTACGACACAAGATTTTACACCTAAATATAAAAGAAAAAATAGATTCCCGCCAAAAGAAACAATCAAAATTTCGTGAGTAACATGTTTTCATATTCAAGTAAGTTCACAAAAACAAAGTCCGACAATCTCACTCACGCTGCCATCCTTCAATCATTTAAAACAAACCGCTATAAAATAAGAACACGTTTCGTTTCGTCGAAGCATCCCATCAGAGGGCTCACCATCAGAAGAAAATAAAAGCGAACATTGTTCTCGCACATCGCCTCCTCGAGATGTATCTCACTCGTTATTTAGTTAGCAGATCACCCCATTGTTACTTAGGAGAAACCACGAAAAAAGCATGGGCGGGGCCGCTATCTGCACTTGCATCGGGACCGATGAAACATGCTCTCTATCGCGATACATGCCTTCCAACACGACGATCCAAAACCTTCAAAACACAACCTTACACCCCAAGCATTAAAGCAAGTTTCCCTTTACCACCAGCGCAAGCAGCTTATTAAAGAAAATTAAATTTGCAGCCACGCGAAATCGAAACGAATTCGCGAAAGGAGAACAGGTATTTGATGATCAACCAATATTGATCCTTATTGCTTTCGGACGAGTACTTAACGTTCGATAATGACTGTTAAGTTTCAATTTGGTCGTAAAGGTTCATATTTGATTGGGAGCTTACGTTGGTTGGGATGTTCTGAAAGGGTTTCGTGAATGTTTATATAGTGAAGGATATTTATATAGAGTGGATTATAGATAAGAGGCGAACGTATTTTCATTTTATTACCAAATTACCGATGGTGAGATTGTGAGCTGGTGTGCCGATTGTGGACGCTCGTATCGGTAACATTTGCCAGCAGGTAATTGTCTTATTACTTATTTTGTGCATTCCAACACTTGGTCTGAGTGTTTAAGTTTCATATTGAGCCATGTTGTGAGGTTTTAATTCTTTTGTGAGTTCCCTTTTGGTGTTATTACTTTATTTTGTGCGAAAAAAGCTTTTTTACGTTTATTATCAAGCTGTACCTAATGCCTTAAAATTGACCTTAATCTTCGATATACTTTAACAAAAGCAACTGAGAAGAATCTTACACAGAGACATAGATTATTCACAAACCTTAAATATTAAAATAAACTTCTTGATTTCTATGAAAGCTCTGTCTAACATTGAATTCAGACAACTTTCTCAACAATGCATAAACCATCCTTCAAAAGATACCCACACTATGCCACACAAATATAAACTACATCAAAACAAACAAAACACAACGAGCTTTCAAAAGCAACGAGTAACATTTATTAGTTTTATAGTTCACACAAGCGCTAACACAAAAATTAATTATAAGCTGTGAGCTGTCCTATCGTCAATCTGCACGACCCTTCGCCAGCCCTTAAATCATACGAACGCCTCGCAAATTGATCGATCGAACTTCGAACAATGGGAAAACTTAGCGAATAAAATATAGAATAAATATAGAGTACTATAAAACTAATCACATAAGTCAAAAACTTATTACAATAGTATGAACTTTTGGTTGGAACTAAAATTTAGTTTAGCGACATCTGTTGGTAGAGGTGGACAACTAAATAGTTTTGTTATCAATAGATGGCGATAGTTTAGCAATGGCAGGAAGTAAGATTGAAGTTAATGGAATTGCGATTTATAATTAAAATTTGTTGTGCGGATTTTTGTATAAGTCAATGTTTAGTTCTTTATCTGCATTACATTTTTAAACCTTATTATTTTAGTACTTATATTGTTAGTAGTGGTTAATTACTTGTATATTTTCTGTACAGTGTTAATAAACGAAATAAAAAAGACAAGTGAATAGTCAGAAGGCATAATCAAATAGTTGACCTCATAAATAC
The DNA here is from genome assembly GCA_905475315.1 of Autographa pulchrina. Taxonomy (NCBI): domain Eukaryota; kingdom Metazoa; phylum Arthropoda; class Insecta; order Lepidoptera; family Noctuidae; genus Autographa; species Autographa pulchrina. Next base: position 13,138,226 of record FR997765.1, on the reverse strand, counting down.
GAATCGGATTTCCTAAAAATAATGAGACATAAAACCGTTACGAACACGTTACATTGTACTAGTCAACTAAACCATTAGATAAAAAAACATGTTCACTATTTAAATAAACCATCTTTCTATCGTCTATTCCATCGCACAGTCGTTTAATAGCGCGATTATAATCTGTGAAAATGTCACACTATGACAGGTTACTGTTATTATGACACAAAGACATACAAACACAATAACTACTAACCATTTAATCAATTTTAAACCTTACTGTATTGTGATAGGAATGAAACTGTCAAATTGTAAGTGTCCATTTAAATTTGTCTCGTCATAAAGCTTTGGTCTGGCATCCGGCGCGAGCGCAGCGTAACGTCGATTACTCGATAATTTCCAAAGATTAAAATCGGTTTTTGACAACACTAGGTACTTATTTTGAAATACGTTTGAATAAGTGTTTGTACAAAATTGACGTGTAAAGGCAAATTGGCAGCCATTTTGACGGATAATGACGTGTAAAATGTGTGTGGGTACTATGTTATAATGACTATGATAACATCTGCCTTTCGGCTATGTTTTTAATAGGTATTGTATAGACATTTCTAATTAGTGGCACGGTACGGTGCTTAAACGAAAATGTATTACATGATAAACAATAGTTTCTCATAAGTGCTGTACAACTGTTAGGTACCTGTGAGACTTAGCGAAGTTTTGCATCTTTCAACACATAAAATTGTATTTTATCTGTAGAATATCTTGATTAATTACTTTAACAAAACCTATTTACCACCTACCCTATTCAAACATGAAAATAAATGCCCTACTACTGAGTACCTAATTTCAAAGTAGCTCTCCATTGGTAGACAAAACACTAGCGGTACCAGCTTTGGCTTAGAACTACATAATGAATATATAACAATAATTGATAACCTTCAGGAACGAAAGGTTTATTCCACCACTTAAATGAACTTATATCACCACCCAACTTCTCCAATATGGTTCAAGAAGTCCAATTCCACTTCCAACATTTCCAATTCTACCCACATACCTAGCACCGAATAAGCGTGAAGATAAATAAATCCACCTATCGCACGATACTCGCGTCTGTTCACGAGCCTTATAAAGCCAGTGCACACTGTTTTGTTCTGGTACAAACGATTTTATCTGCGCGTACGCATTGCGTTTAGACAATAGTGCGTAGGCGCGTATTAAGGCGAACGTATCGGGTTCCCAATCGCTCTGTTACTGTTAAACACGATTTTGTATTTCTATAGATTAATTGCGGTTCGATTTGGGTTTTCTGTTTTGCATTATGGTAATCGGGTTTCCTTTTGTAAGATTAAAAAGTTAGTTCAATTCAAATCTTTTATTTTGTGCTGGTTAAGTAATGTAACTGATAGGCATATTATTACTGAAATAAAATGGGAAATTGATATAATACAAATTATAATTTTCCCTAGATATTTAATTAATAACATATGGTATTGTTAACTGATAATGTACTTACCTTCACAAATGTGGACATACCCACTACCTACCTATATACATTAAAGCATAAAATACATATTCTAAGCAAGGTTTTGTTGATATACCGAAATTACCTAAACCACCTAAGTTTAGATTACTTTAGATACCTAATTTGTTTTGTTTTTTTTTTTCAATCACTTAGATGTAAACGCTTGTGTTCACATTAAAACACTCTAAGTACACTATTTCTAGAAGTGAAGACTTGTAATTGGCTTTCTGTAAACTAGATTATACTATCCTATATTTGTATAGCTGTAAGTCCTCCATGCTTTATTTGACGACCTCCGTGGTCGAGTGGCGTACGCACCGGTTTTCAAGGTGTCGCCAGCTCTGAGGTCCCGGGTTCGATCCCCGGACGGGTCAATGTAGAAAACCACTTTTCTACATTGTCCCGGGTCTGGGTGTTTGTGGTACCTTCGTTGTTTCTGAATTCCATAAAACAAGTGCTTTAGCAACTTACTTTGGGTTTAGAGCAATGTATGTGATGTTGTCCGCATTTATTATTTATTTATTTATTTATTAAATAAATAAATTAGTGAAATCAATAAAATGGCGAAAATTTTAATAGATTACAAAACCAAACCTAATACAGAGTCAAACAAATCACCATCCCTTAATCACCTAGTAGCCATAATAACAATCATTAATAGATGTATAACACAAACACGTATATAATTAAAGTAAAACATTGTGTTGTTATCTTATCTCTGCATCGAGCCATTAACAGCCACAAAAACACGGCGAGCCGGACGCTATGTGTGCCCACAAGTGATACACGGGTAGTGGGGGTGGGCAACGGTAACTGCTAGACCCAGAGCATGCGATGCTGCGGCTCTGGCAATGGCAAGGACGGGGTCCGGGGTGTTTTTGGAAAGTAAGTCTGACATAGGTACCCTTTGTGCCTTCGGCGTGGGTTGAAGCTTTTCATTTTACCCGTGAATTAAAAAAGAGCTGGATAACTTGGGATATAGGTAACTTGAAGTATGTGTAGGTATTTGTAAAATGAAATAGGTAGAGTTTAGTTTAAACGTATTAAACCAGATCGGAACTTCTAGTGTAACTTATTTTAACCTAAAAATACAGGCTATTTATAAATAAATATGCCGCAGACCATTTAACGTTTCTTTAACATCATTACAGTAATAACAAAACATAAGTCAGCTAGTAAATTATGTAACTTTAACTTAATACATAACATAACATACCATCACTCCTGTATCCCCGAAGGGTTAGGCAGAGGTGTAATGCCGGTATGTTTAGGTCCCATGTAATAGGGGGCGAGCCTATTGCCACTAACCGGGCACAAATCCAAACTCCGACCTGCTACTGAGAATTTCATAGAAAAAACCCAATAACACCTTGGTCGACTTGGGAATCGAACCCAAGACCTCTAGCGTAGCAGTCGCGCTTAGAACCACTAGGCCAAGAGGCAGTTTAACAATAGGTACATAACAAACAAGTAAGAATTAAACAATTTCATCTTACCTCTGAAATACAGAAAATCAAAATCGCCCCGAACCGTGCAGCCGGCTCTACAAACTATAAAGCCGTGTGTACACTCGGTTATCTCTCGATCTAAAACGCTCCACACAATCGCATAATCGTAGTCACCCGTAACCGAACACTGACTGTCAAAACAAACGAACACTGTCCTTAAACAATAAGCCCATAAAAAGTACGCCCACCGTCACACACACGATTACCAACCTTATAACAATGAAATAAGCTTTAAAATAACATTAGAATTAAGCTAATAACATCCGTCATATGAGATAAATCGATATCGAACGCAAGTGTCAAAATCCTAACCTCAAAATATTATGTATCGTTCAAGTGCGGGATAAGCAATCGATTCTTAATAATGTTGTACTGTGTATTGAGAATATCAAAAGGACAATAATATTCTTCGCTGATTGGCTAACTTATATTCATAATCATGGTTAAATATTTGTTCTTACTTAGGGGCTCGTGATAAATATGGAATGTGATAAAGACAAAAGCTTAAGTTCGTCACGATATCTTTTAAGAACACTCAAATATCCCGACATAACTATTATTCTAATTTCCCATATCCATAACTTCAGAAACTTTTTTCCTAACCATTAGAATTCAAAAGTCACGTGGTAAAAAAACGTCAAAACGCTTTTGACATTGCTGTCAAAATTTCAAGAAGATTCCGATATTTTTTATTGACAGCGAATGCAAAAACTTAGGTTCATGCAGTCTAAAATTACCAACATTCACAGCACTTCAAAAATAATTGTACACATTCTATCGGATTTTAATAACGCATGATCTAAGCCTTGGGGTGAGAATCGAATAAAACAATCGAGTCGCTAGTGCGAGAAAATAAGCGACGTAATCGATACTATCAGTTCACGAGAATCGAAAGGTTGTTAACAATTGACGCCTATAATGTAGTTTATGCTTCGAAGAGATGAAATGGATCGTGAGGCCGTAGGTCGAGAGAGAAACAGGCTTCAATCAGAAACCTACCTTTACCCCATCTAGTTAGGGTTTAAATTCAATTGTTTATGTTGTAAGGAACAATTGCTCAGTGTGAGATGAGACAAGTGATAGGTGCTAAGCCTTAGAAACGTAGTTGTTGCAACAGTGTGACGTGTATTGCACATTCGGTTTATTTATATTCAATCAAATTTGACTTGAAAATATATTAGTTCTAGTTTGTTTTGTAGAACAGGAACCATATTAGGTAAAGTTGTGAACGCCTTATATTCATAATCATGGCTTCAAGTGTTTCTACATTATCTAATAATAAAATACCCAATAACTGTTTCAAAAGCCCAACTGAAAAAGCAGGTAAGGTGGCATCCTATATGCCGAGGCTAAATCAACATCACCAGAAACTCGAGCCTTTTAATCCCGTAGATGATCCCGTAGAAAACATCCTACTACTACATAAGTAAACTTTTTTTTTATTTAAGAAATAATGGCTAAACTAATAGGCTCCACTTACACCGGACTTAAGTTTTCATTCAAAATCAGTAATTACAAAAAACCCTTACGTGCTCCATAACGTCACACAAAACACAACATACAAATTCATCCACATACACAAACAAAACCTCACTAAATCATAAGACCATCATTTATGCGAGTGTAACCCAACACTGCTCGTGTGATTCTCGGTAGCGCGCGGGTGGTCGAAACGTCTCCGCGATTACAGGTGCCCGGATGACATGAACACCTAAGTCTTTTGAAACGTGCTTATGAAGGCAGAACTATCATGCTACTGGGCATTTTGACATTGACAGGTATTTTGACAGATGGTAAAAATGGCGTCAACAGAAGTAAAAAGTTTATATTACACATGTAATGTGATTGAGTTAATAAGTAATCCATGTATTTATTCATGTGGACGAAGGTTTGGTCATATTTTTTTTTTATGATTTGCTTATGTAAGTTGGCTAAGTAGCGGCTTAATCGTTATAAATTACACACGAAAAGAAACCGCTAATTTACATAAGCTTTAATTAAATTCCCAACTAACTTTAAAACCTATTAATCCTCAAAAAGATAACGAAACTCTTTAAGCAAACTATTTAAGTACCCAGAAAAAAAAGAACAAAAATAATTAACCCAACAAATCACTATCACCGCGTAATCGAATTATTTCAAAATTCGAACTTTCCTATTGTTCACGGCGATGGCCGGTGAGATAACCCGGCAAAAACAAATAGTACTAATTACGTTGGGTGCGTAGTTAACGATCGGGGTATCTCTATCTGGCAGTATAAATTGGGCGGGCATTAGTCAGGCGGTTGGACAAATTGAGCGAATTATTTTTTCGATTATACGGCTATTGTTTAATCGCGGCGCGTAATAGGGGACGGATAACATCAGAAAGTTGAGGTTTTGTGTTGCTTCACATTGTAATACGGTAAAAGATTTTAAAATGATTGCAGTTAGTTAAAATATATTTTAACTTTTTCCCTACCTATTTGTTTTTATTAATTGCCTTTTGAACGTTCTGCAGGAATTATGGGCGTAAATAAGTTAATATAAGTTTTGTTCGAAAATTATTATTGTTATAATCCTACCATTCAAAAACTAATCAAGCAAGATAGCTAAAGATCTGACTACGTTGCTATGTAAGTGTAAGTTATGTTTAATAACCTTGTCACAATATTTCTCGTATCGTGTTCAACAGTGAAAACTCTCTAACGCGCAAACCCAAAAAGTTGTACATTAACTTTTGTTAATTTATGTTAGTTAATAATCGACTCCACTACCGTAACGGCTGGTTTTTTTTTATATTTGAAGCATAAACAGACTTGTGTTTTTTGAAAACAAGTAAGATCGTAACGTATACTACAGTTTTACGTAAACTGGCTACATCCAATTTGAAAATTAGAATTTTTTTTTTTGTTTGACAGTCGATCCCCTTATAGCAGTTATAAAGGCAACTTTCCACCACTCTACCATCAGCAAACAAAGTAACGAACATAATAAAAGTGACCTTTGGCCCGCGCAGGACAGTTGAACTCTGTTTTAAAACTATATATCATCGCCACAGATAAGGTTTAACATCAAAATAACAGGATCACAGATACTGGCCGCTATCAGCATCCGATTGCAACACTGTTGTGTTAACAAATTAAAAATAAAATGTTTTTAAATTTCGAAATAGAATTCGCTATGGAGTATGGGTAGAGTTTTGAAAGAAGATAGCCATTGCCCAGCTGTCGTCTATTGCAACTAAAGAGAAAAACATCAAGCTTGTAATTGCTAATTTTTGAGTTGTAACTTGTCAGGGATTTAATTTGTGTACGAAGATTTTTTATACAGAAAAAACTGGTGTTAATATGGGATTACAGTCACTATTTAGAAATGTCAGACGGTTAAGTTTGATATTAGTAACTACCTACGCATAAAACTTACAATTGTATATTTGAAATACATACAGCAAGATACATAAATAGTGTTTATGTATCTATACACCAGTAAGAAGACCAGATAGGTATTAATTTTATAACGAGAAAATATTGGTCTTTTTAGAAGATAATATTTTCTTCCATTTCTCCTATTCTTTTATTTATAGTATATCTCTTGCCATTCGTTTATTTAATATTCACATCATACTCATTCCAATCAATATATTAAAACCAAGAAAACACATCGGTAATGAGTTCTCTCAAGATTCGATACAGACTAATCTTATCAGTAAACAGCGTCTGCCATTAAGACAGCTATCCGCCTTATCAGCGGCTTATCTCACAGATGAGAGAGACACCAAATCATCGTTATATGACGTCATCAAATTTGTATTTAATTATTTTAATTAAATTGCGATCAATGTTGGCGGTTTGTGGAAAAATACAGGGTAAGGTTTTTTTGGTCTGGGTTTTGGTATTTTGTGTCGTTTATTTATCTGTGTACTCAGACAAACCACAGGAACATGAATGTCTTAATATTGCATAATTTACTTTTTATTCATTGCCACTTGCCCTACAGTCTACCTTACGGGTACCTACTACTCTTCCATCTACGACACCGACGTCGACGACGTTCCACGTCGACTTTTGACGACCTCCGTGGTCGAGTGGCGTACGCACCGGTTTTCAAGGTGCCGCTAGCTCTGAGGTCCCGGGTTCGATCCCCGGACGGGTCAATGTAGGAAAATTACTTTTCTACATTGTCTCGGGTCTGGGTGTTTGTAATACCTTCGTTGTATCTGAATTCCATAACACAAGTGCTTTAGCAACTTACTTTGGGCTCAGAACAATGTACGTGATGTTGTCCGCATTTATTTATTTATCTACGCAGAAAGGTTCTTTGAGAATATCTAAAGCGAAGATAATTTTAAACTACAGCTATAAATTAATAATAGTTTAGCTCTTTACTGCAAGTTCGATTCGGAACATTGTATTGAGGTTTTCCAATCACTGTCTCAAGAGGCCACCTAAAAATTTATTAGAGCAATAACCTAAGTAAATACCCACAAACCTGGAACAAGGCTATCGCACCCGGATTCTAATTACTAAATAATGCATAATATGTAACAAATTTTTAACGATAACACGATAAAGTGGCCCACTGAGAGCCGCTTCGCTACGTTGAATGTAAGAGGAGGAATAGATGGTAAGGTGGATGAAGTAAGCCAGATGATGGATGTTGAGGTAAAAATTAAGAAAGGTATGCTGAGATGGTTCGGCAATGTCGGGAGAATGAATGAAGAACGATTGACGAAAAAAGTGTATAAGGCGAGTGTGAATGGAAAAAGGCCAGGTCAAGAGTACCATAAACCGAACAGCGTGTATGAAGGGAACAATGAAAGTAGACGAAGCGAAACAAGTGTGTAAGAATCGTAGCAAGTGGAAAGAAGTGGTCTCTGCCTACCCCTAGTGTAAGACTCTCCGCTCGACGCTCGCCGTGAACGGACGTGTCGCTCTGTGGCGCGCTCGCTCTCGTCACTCGTCTTGCTACCTGTTACGATTGCGTAACGCTCTGCGTAGCCCGCCTACGCACATCGATAGATCTAAAGCTGCCTTTTTCAAGGCGGTGGCAGATCAAACACTGTTGGTTCGCGAATTAAATTCATTTGTCCCTTCAGGATAAAACCGCAGTTTCGCGGTCCTCGGTGGATATCCTAACGGTGCCAACGAAACCGAGGGGGTGTTGTGCCCAATCACACCCGCTGAGCCTCTTTAAGGCAAAGCAGTCAATTGGAAGGGACCTAGTGTATTGGCCTTGGGGGGTCTCCTAGTCAATCCTAGAGATCTGGTTTCCTTTTCAGCTACTCACCTAGTGTCGGTTGGGTGTGTCTACACCCTTCGCGCTAGACTGGTCAGGGCCCCGTTCGCACAATAAGACTGGCGACGGGTACATCACAGCTTAAGGCACACCTTAGGTACTCACCTCCTTGCTTAAACCCAGCAGGGAGGGTTACACATCCCCGGGCGTACCTACCCGGGGAGATAGATTTAGTTAGGTTAGTTTGTTGCTAGGCGCGTCCCCTTCGTCATTACCTATGTTAGGTTATTAATTTAACTTGTCTTAATCCTTTACTTCTCGTTTTCTCGAGAAAATGGACGCCCTGTGGCCCCGTTTCATCGAGGAGATGAAGAACTCACAGGTCATCCAAGACCTCTTCCAGGCTTGGACCCGCGAACAAAACCCCTCCTTGCTCTCAGAGCTAGATAGCCCGCGCCCTTTTGTCGGCGCCGACAAAGGGATTAAGGTCCGCCAAAGGCCCATTGTCTCGACTGCTATGTCGAAACCTATTGTTGGGAACGCTATTGTTCCTATTTCTATTATCTCGTCTCCGAGAATTACTTCGCCAAGTTGCACACCTGCGTGTGACGCATCACCGGCATCCACCTCCCGCCCCCGCTCTGCCTCTTCGTCCCCTGTCGACGCCGAGATGGCCAACGCCTCCGACTACTCCATCGATGCTTTTTCCGCATCCGACTCGTCGTGCTCGACTGATGGCTTTACTGAAGTCATTGGTAAGGGCAAGAAGCGTACCCGAAAGGCTAAGTCCCAACAGGTACCTTTCAAGGCGGCTAAAACCGTCGCCTCTCCTTCCTCTACTGAAGCCTCGGCATCTCAGCCAGTAGCCCTCACGGCATCACCCTCCTCGCAGTCTGCCCCTCAGGCGACCAATACCTCCCAGTCCGACTCGTCAGCCCCTAAGAAGGGTGGCCCGGTCCCTCCTCCAATCTTCCTTCAGGAGAAAGGAAAGTGGACTGAGGTGTCATCGTGGTGCACACAGCACCACATTAATTTCTCTAGTGCCCGTTCCGTCAAGGACGGCATTAAAATAGTTGTCCCAACAGCGGCCGACTTTCGGTCGCTTACTCGTATGCTGCAGGAGAGAGCCCTGCCATACCATAGTTTTACCCTCCCAGAGGAACGCGTCCTCCACGTAGTAATTAAATCCGTCCCCGTTGAGTTGTCCTCAGACGACATTCTCAAGGACCTCTGTTCGCAGGGCATTCCAGCCCTCGAGGTACACCGGATGTACCGTTCGCGAGGCAAGTTGCCATATGAGATGGTCCTTGCAGTCACCGAGAGATCGGCTGATGGTAAGTCCATCTTCAACATTAAATCCGTCTGCCAACTTTCCGGGATAAAAGTTGAGACGCCACGTAAAACCGGCACTGTCGGTCAGTGCCACCGCTGCCAGTTGTACGGCCACTCGCAGCGTAACTGTTTCGCGCGCCCTCGTTGTGTGAAGTGCCTCGGTGAGCACGGAACGCCTGATTGTCCCCGGCCCAAGGACCACACCCAGTGCGCTGAGCCCCCTAGCTGCGTTCTCTGCGGCGAAAAGGGTCACCCAGCAAACTACCGAGGCTGTCCAAAGGCCCCCAAAACCGTCGCGAAACGGCCTGTCGCCCGTGCACTGGCCCCCGCGCAAAAACCCGCGACCGCTCCGCCGCGTCTTAGTCCGCAACGCCCAACCGGGGCTTGCTGGAATAGAGAAACGCATCTCCGTGCGTTCCCGGCCCTCGCCTCTCCTCGGAAGGAGACAAAATCGATCACCGCGCTCCAAGGACCCTCTGTCCCACGCATACCCCTCGCCGCGTTCAAACCCGCGCCTGTACCGAAACCCGCGCACGCATCACCGTCGGCCGCGGCCCTTATGGCCCCGACGTTCTCGGCCGACATCACTGCGTCGGTTAAAAATTATATCGAGGTATACGAGTCGTTTGACTTTAATCGTATCCGCCTTATGGCTGAGGCGATTAGAGCCAACCCCTCGCCTCTACACGCGCCTTTCATTAGGGAGCAGTTCCGCGACGTATTCGCCGCATACAAAGCTGCCGCGTTCTAATGGCTACAACCGCCGGTAAATTCAAACCCCGTTCCCTTAAATTAGGTTTCTTTAACGCGCAAAGCATTAATAATAAACGCGATGAAATCGCAACGTTTCTCCGCGACCACCAACTCGACGTTTTTCTTGTACAGGAGACCTTTCCTAAACCGTCTCATAGAAACCCGCGAATCGCGAATTATAACCTAGTCCGTAACGATCGTACCAGAGCCGCAGGCGGCGGCACGCTCATTTACTTCAAAAGGTCACTGTACTGTGTTCCGATGGACCCACCTACGCTGTCGCTCATTGAAGCCTCTGTCTGTAGGCTAGGCATGACCGGTCATAGACCTTTGTTCTTAGTCTCAGTTTATATCCCTCCGTCACCTCAGGGGGTCGACTTACGACCTGACCTGCAAGCTCTTCTTGCTCTCGGCGACTCCGTCCTTCTGGCGGGAGACCTGAATGCAAAACACGAAGCGTGGAATAGCCACACTCGTAACATCCGCGGTAGACACCTAGACCTTCTTAGCTCCGAGTTAAACTTTGACATCATCGCGCCGATGAATCCTACGCACTTTCCCGCTAACGTAAATCACCGCCCCGACATCTTAGATATAGCTTTGCTTAAAAACGTCAACCTAGCGCTTCGGTCCATTGAAGTTATTCAGGAATTAGATTCTGACCATCGACCAGTGATCATGTCTTTCGGTCCGCGTGTAGGTCCCCCAGACGCTGGTCAGCCCATCCCCACCAAGATAGTTACGAACTGGACGAAGCTTAGGACCCGCCTTAAGTCAGTCCAATCCGCGCATCTCGATTCAATCCCAGACCACGTGGAATCCGCGACAGACGCTATAGGCGCGATCGACTCCCTCACTGAGCACGTGCAGTCCCTGGTGAACGAGTGTTCACGGTCGGTACCGGTGACAGAAGACGCTCGCTGGCTCCTTCCGGACGACGCCCGTGCCCTACTGACGGAGAAGAACGCGGCTATACGTGCCTATGACGCTTATCCCTGCGACTCCAATCGCGTCCGCATGCGCTCTCTACAGCGTGCTTTTAGGAAACGCATAAGGAAATTGCGTGAGGAACGCTGGGATAAGTTTCTCGATCAATTAGAGCCCAATCATCACGCGTTTTGGAATCTCCAACGTAAACTACGTAGTTGCACCGAAGTTACTATGCCCCCGCTGAACCGTCCGAATCAGAGCCCTGCCTTCGAAGACGACGAGAAAGCGGAATGCCTAGCCGACAGCTTAGAGGTCCAGTGTACGCCTAGCGACCTTCCGGTCGATCAAGCTCACCTCGCCAGAGTTGACGCTGAAGTCGAACGTAAGGCCTCGCTCCCTCCTTCTGAGGATCCGGAACACCCACTCGCGCCGGTAACAGTAGACGAGGTACGTTCTTTGATCAAGGAACTGCATCCACGTAAAGCCCCAGGTTCAGACGGTCTCACCAATAAGGTGATTAAACTCTTCCCCCCAGCTTTAGTAATTCTCTTAACAGGCATCTTCAATGCAGCATTAGGAAACAATCTCTTCCCACATAAGTGGAAAGAGGCGATAGTCATCGGCATCCACAAACCCGGTAAACCAAAGTCTGAGCCTACTAGTTATCGCCCCATTAGCTTACTCAAGGTTCTTGGGAAGCTATACGAGCGAATTATTTATTCCCGTCTTATGGACTATGCCGAGTCCAGGAGTCTCATACCAGACGAGCAGTTCGGTTTTAGAACCCAACACTCGTGCGTCCAACAAGTCCACCGCATAGTCGAGCATATAAGCGCTGGTTTTCAGCGTGGAAGGCTCACTGGCGTGCTCTTCTTCGATATAGCAAAGGCCTTCGACAAGGTCTGGCACAATGGCTTGATCTTCAAGCTATACCAACTCGAGGTGCCAGATCGTCTCGTGCTTATCATCCGAAACTTTTTGTCGAATCGGTCCTTTCGCTATCGCGTTGAGGGCACACTCTCTTCCCCTCACCCGATCCGCGCCGGAGTCCCTCAAGGCTCCGTACTCTCTCCACTCCTCTTCACGCTATACGCTAGCGACATTCCTCGCGGTGGCAAACCCCAAGTAGCTATGTACGCCGACGATACGGCCATCTATTATTCAGGCACCAGCCCCTTAGCGATAGGTCGAACTCTCCAGACCGCGGTCACGACCCTCGGGAAGTGGTTCACGAAATGGAGAATCGAAGTCAACCCTACCAAGAGCGCAGCCGTACTCTTTAGCAAGAAACGGCAGCCTCCTGTTCCCCCTCCACCTATAACCCTCTTCGGCAAGCCTATCCCTTGGGAACAGCAAGCCAAATACCTGGGTGTAATCCTTGATCGGAAACTTACCTTTATAGCTCATATTAAAGCGGCACGCGCGCGAGCCGCCTTCGCTCTCGGCCGACTTCATTGTATGTTGAACAAGCGCAGTAAACTCTCTCTTAATTGTAAGATGAGAATTTACACTGCGTGTGTGAGACCTATCATGACTTACGGCAGCGTCGTATTCTCTCACGTACCCGATTATCGACTCAAACGAATGCAAACTCTGCAAAACCGTTTCATGCGTAGAGCCACAGGCGCTCCAGGTTACGTCCGTAACTTGCAGTTGCACTGTGACTTAAAGCTGCCAACAATCAAGCAGTTCATGAAACGCGCCGCGATCCGATTCTTCGACTCCTCCGAAAGCCACCGTAACCCGCTAATCGTAGCGGCCGCGCGATACGTACCTTCCGTAATATCTAAGATTAAACGCCCCAGACATACTCTCTCCTACCCTGACGATAAAACAACGCTTCTCCAAGGAGCATTCGATTTAGCTAGCAGTAGCATTACACAACACAACCGCCGTATATTACGTCCTCGCCGGCGAGGCCCGTCGCGTATTATAAATAATAGTAACGTAAATGTTATCCTCCCGTCCCTAGACCAAGCTGGCCCGAGCCGGCCAAACTAGCAATAAAAATATGTCCCTAAATAATAAAAACTTAGATCCAGCCATCCCTTGTTGTTTTCCTTTATTAAGATTGTTAGCAACGCACTAAGTCGAGGTCCGAACCCCGCAGGGGTGCCCTTAGTGGACGTTGCTGACGTAGATAGTTTTTCCTATTGCTCTGGCTGGAGGCCTTAAGGCCCTCGCCAAAAGTCCGGTGAAGCAGTCAAAGCCTGCGCTCAGGCTAACTGCAAAGATCTCTACAAAAAAAAAAAAAAAAAAAAAAAACCCCTAGTGTAAGAGGCGTGATTATATGTATGTATGTATACGATAAGTTATGTGCAACAAATGCACTTACATCATATTGCTTTGTCTCCGATACTGCAGTATAGATAAGACACGTTTACGAACTCTGTTTGTATACGAACAAAAAGAACACACGGTATATTAAAGGTAGGTATAACTAATGATTTTATTATGACGCTAGTAAGTTACTCAATAGAATGCAACTGATTGATATGTTGTGAGATATTTATAGCGATGTTGAATCAAGAAAAATATTACTAAAAATATAAAATGACAGATTGGCTAAACTGGCTAAATTAGCTACAGCTTTGTAACCTTTCGACTCGGTGTTTAGTTATGGGCATTTCGTAGTTATTAAGTACATACTAAAGTATAACTTACAGAGCATGGCCATAGTAACAAAACAAAAAAAACTGTTGCTTGTTTTTGGTTAAACTCGAACTCTACTTTTTACTTATGCGGTATTATAAAATTGTATTGCATGACACCTGTTTGAACTTTTACACACATTGCTAGGATCAAATAAAAATTTGAAGCCAAAAATAATACCAAAAATCTATCTAATAGTTGAGGGTCAGAAACCGAACCCACTACACATCACTTATCACGACACGACAGCCGTCAGCCGTGCAAAACTCGTGTGTAACGGGAATAACAATATCGTATCGGTATCACATAGTACGTACGTTTACATCTGTAAACATGATGTAATAACGATAATTTTTGTTCACTTTTCGGTAATTAACGCGGATCACGCCATTTTTAATGAGGTAGACAGAGGTGTTTTCTTGTCTGTAACATCAATTAAACAATTTTTTTCAGTGCTGTTGCAAAGCACATTATCAAACATCTCATAATTTTGTTCCGAAATATAAGCCCTTTACTTATAATTTACTAAAAAGCATCTCAACTTAGTAAATCACTGTTAAAAAAATGAATCTTTAATTCATTTGTGTCATCGGTCTATCACAGGGTTTTTACTATCTATCAATATTAACTATCACAAATATCAGTTAATTGATAAATTAAGAGGTCTATCTCTTATTGACCGTTTATTGTGGCTTATAGCAACTTCAGAACATATAATTCTCACATATTTAGAAGGCTAATTTAGCAAACACCGATGAATTGCAAGAAAGAAAAAATATACTATACACCTTTTTAGTAGGGTAACACAACACAACTACCGATGAGTGCAGTTTGTAGTTTTTGATCAGACCTTACAGGTAAAAAACAAGTATCTACAATATCATCATATTGTCCAACTGCTGGACTAAAAAGCCTATCCTCACTTGCGGGTTACCCATTTCAGATTCTATTTTTGAATCCAGTTATCCTCCTGATTTTTTCGAAAATTTCCAGAGGTGCAAAAACATTTTAATTGCATATTATAAAGACCCGGTACTAGAGGGTATTTTTAACATGCTTGCAACTTTGTGCACACCAATCCTATCATTGTACCACCAATACAAACACTGGTCATCAACTACTGACCACACCAAAAAGCAATCACGTCTTTTAACTACCTCTAGATTTTTTGATACCTGATGACTGGCCACCACGACAGACAACACCGAAAAGCGATCACATGTCTTTACCACCTTATGTGTTCCTTCTCTAGGTTTGTTGATACCTGAAGATCCCCCAGGTTTTCTTACTCCTAGCACACGTGACCACAGCCACGTATCAAATGTGTCATAACTTGGTTACGTGAGCTGGTATCTGATTATCGTAGGAGAGGTTTATCGCGGTTCAAAAGTTATCACAGCGAGATTAAGAAACACCAGTTAAGGGTCGATTGTGTACAGACTTTTTTATTTCGAGAATTTATGAGTATATGAGTGCATTCTTTAACTAGAATATGGACTTAAAGGGCCAAGAACTCTGGTAGAACGTACTTTCAACATTTGGAGACAAAATAAACATGTCACTTTAAAAAAAAAAAACATTTATTTTTAGCTCAGAATAAAGTTATTTATAGCAACAATGATGTTAAATATCTTATATAATAATGTAACTCACGAGAATATTGTTTATTAAACAGGCAGGTAGAACGGTAAATATCGTGTCAATAACGTCTGATAACTGCCTTGTTTAGAATTTGCTGTTTTGTGTGAATTTTATTTCCATGAGAAGCGCTTGGGAGAGTAAGACAGCTTATTACGATTACAGGACACAAGCTATCCAGTCTAAGGTGTATTTTACACATAGAGTAAGTGATTAATTATGTAAAATATCTTAAATAAATATAACTGCCTCGTTGGCCTAGTGGTTCTAAGCGCGACTGCTACGCTAGAGGTCTTGGGTTCGATTCCCAAGTCGACCAAGGTGTTATCGAGTTTTTCTATGAAATTCTCAGTAGCAGGTCGGAGTTTGGATTTGTGCCCGGTTAGTGGCAATAGGCTCGCCCCCTATTACATGGGACCTAAACATACCGGCGAACTGTGGGTGTACATTGGTACACCTCTGCCTAAACCTTGGGGGATACAGGCGTGATGGTATGTTATGTTATAAATATATTCCCCTGCATTGGTAAAATCAGCACCTAAAAGTCACCAAAATATTTTGTTTAAAAATGCTAATTCACCATACACCCAGTCAACAACACATCCATCATACTTTGTTTACAACTACAAACATAAATACCTTAACAAGCGAGATTATTGACACGCGAACACAACGTAATCACAACTAGAACAAAAATCAGCGACCATTGACACAGATGGTGTGTTATCATACGCGATACGTTGGCGGATGCTGCCGATAACGATACCACTCATTATTTTATTTTTTTAATTCTAACAGATAAGCTGGAAAGAGATAGATGATAAATTTAGTTGGTGTGAGGGAGACAGGTAGCGCGTGATGAACGCATGCTACATATCGCAATGATTATCGATGAAAGTTAATTATTGAACGACCTTTTCTTGATTTCTCGATTTTATTGATAGTGTTGGCTCCCATTGGGCCCCTTGTGTATGTTATTACTGTACAGTAAATAGAGCTGTTTAGCATCGTGGTGTTTAGCATCGCAACACGAATGTAATTCTTCTATTAAATGTATTTGGTAATTGGTTTTGGCCCTATATGAAATTGGTAAAAAAAACTACAAACCTGTTTTAAATTAAGTATTTTATTGACTTATTTGCAACTTACACAAGCTTTAAATTTTTTTGGCATTACATAGAGCCTCTATGTTTCTTTTTTACAGTAACACTTTAAACTCCGCAGTACAGTAAGCTAAAACAGGGTTTATTTTTTTAATGTTTTGCTTTGTTGGTATTCGTAATAACATCATAATGTTGTAATAATTATTGCCATAATTATTACTCATGCCAGTTAAATGACAAATGACACTGATTACTAAATCAGTGACTAACAGAACAGATTTTGATAACTTATTTATCATTGTTTCTAATTAACTTTAACATAGTTAATTTATTTATCTGACTCTTAGCGATGACAGTGATCATTTTTGTTAATACTGATATTTCTTGTTAGTTGTTAAGAAAAAGATAAGAGATTGGATCCGCCTATTTTCGGTAACAATCTGACGAAATCTATAGTAATATAAATAATTGAGATAATTATGTGAGTTTGATAAGTTAATTAACTTTTAAGTAATGTTTTGTAATTATTTTCACTGGTGTATTGAACTACCGTAGTGTAGGACGCCCCCCGGCTAGATGGACCGATGACCTGAAGAAGGCAGCTGGCAGTGACTGGATGCAATGGGCGGGAGATCGTGCGCTGTGGCGCTCCTTGGGGGAGGCCTATGTCCAGCAGTGGACTGCAACAGGCTGATATGATGATGATGATGATGATGATTGAACTGCCGATAAATTGATCATTCTTGAAAATTCTATTATTTGAGTGTTGCTGCCTACATTTTTAAATTGATTTTCTCTGCTCTTCTTAGCTTGGGATCAGATAACCGTGTGTGAGTTGTCCCGAAATATTATATTATTATATTTAGACCTGCCTTTATTAGCTATTCTTTCTCACAAACACCTTTATTTCCCATCTATAACATGATTTACCAACAACTAATTATCAACAAGCCGAGATGAACACTATCACCCATATCTCGCAAACTTAACACGAGCATATCTCTCCATCCCGACCACCATTACTCAGCGATAAAGCACGAATATTAGCCCACGTTGAAATCTAATCCTGATCATCTTATTTCACTTTGACTTTTAAATTAACGGGTGTGAGAACGCGAAGATAACCTCAACCCGTTAGCTAATGCGAGACGTGTTCAAATGGCTGGCGAATTTTGTTTAGTGGGTGCTGGCTATCGATTGGGAGAATTATCGGGGAATATGTTAATGTGTTTATTTAAGTAAATGCTAGAAGTATTTATTAAATATATAATAGGGGTTTAAGTAAATATGCGTCAAATATTATAATTTTTATTAAGTAAGGCTGTACCAAAGTTAAAACTAAAATATAAAGCTATGCGTTTTTCTTTATGCGTTTTTTTTATAGCATAACTTCATAATTATTTTAAATATACAGGCTGAACATTTTTTAAATATTAGAGCAGTTCAATAGGAAAAGAATATTAAATTAATCATTAAATCATTTCAATTACCATCACATTGTATCTGCGATAGCAAAATGACTACTCATTATTTTAAGTAAATTATATTTCTGATATAAATATATGACACAGTATGATCCTGAAGATTATAATATCGTAAACAAATAAACTACCGTAATGTAATGTACACTATATTACTGAGTAGATTTTTATTTATTATTGCTAATGTGCGTCCCAACTCAGACGTTGTTTCAAAGAAACGCAAAAGGCTTTGCGTTAGTTTTTTTAAACCATAAATAAATAAATAAATATTCCGGGACAACTCACACACGGTCATCTGATCCCAAACTAAGCAGAGCTTGTACTTTGGTGACCAGACAACTGATAAACATACTATATATTAATAAATACAAACATACTATAGATAAATTACACCCAGACACAGAACAAATGATCGTGCTCATCATGCAAAGATTTGTCCTGGGTGGGTCGAACCCACGACCTCCGGTATAGCAGTCAGGGTCACTAGCCACTAGACCAACAGGCCAGCCTCAAACAGCAGCCCGAATCTCGGATTAATTATTTATCAAGACCTAATAATTTTCAAAAATATTATAATGCAACGTCATTCACAATAATTCAGTAACATTCTTTAAACGAAACAAATACAAAATAATCAACAGATAGCTATCTCAGATAGGCAACGCGATCTCCACTTATTTCTAATAATTCAATGATAAAAATACATGTGTAAACAGTAGTCGCCGTTCCATATACTTTGTGTTTATCAAGAAAATATTGTAAGTTGGTATCATTACATCGGTAGCGATGTAACGATAAATATTTGTTATCATTGCGCTGTTATCACGATGTCACTGACAGAGCGAGTATTACATGTAGATAGGTATTTACACTAGATTTTTCGTCATGTAATGTTGTTGAGACTTATACTTCGGCCGCTGAGAGAATGCGGTCCTGACACATGTCAGTTGGTCTTGATTTGGGGATATATCTTGGACTATAGATAAATATAGACCGATAGTATCGCTTGTTTTCCTTCGTGCCAAGCGAGAGCACTTTTTGTCTGTATCTAGTAGTAGTAGTAGTAGTAGTAGTCTTGTCTGTGTCTTGATACAAAATTTACGATAAAACTAGTTCATACTAGTGCTCACGGTTCATACACTGATAGGCTCACTCTTTAGTTTCTTATCTATACTCTAAGGGATATATTATTAATTGTAACCTTGCATAATGATAGAGTCTTGAATGATATTGTTCGTTTATAGGAAAAATAAGTGATAGTTATAATTCTTCGCCACATTAAAGTTATATCTACCTGTCAGGAACGCATTCTCTCAGCTTCGTACCTACTGTAAGTCAATAATATTGCACAGTTGCATACATAAAGCACAGACTTAAGTCGCAAAATGATTAAAATACTTACAAAAAAGTAGACGGCAAAAAACTTTTGAAGACAACAAAAATAATTCCTTTTTTAACCCTATAAACGTTGGCAACATCATGCAATCTCAATTAAACTATCTTACCTGATCGTGTTAGATCGAAAAAATAGATAAGTCTAATTTATTAACCCTTCGATTGATAAACAGTGTGATGGTATCGTTCAGCAGAATTTATGCAGCACACATGTGTTTAAAGGGCGTGGGTAGATATATGTGGTTACTCGTTTTGGTTAGTTGAAGTGATGTGGCGAGAGATGGCGCTGTATTCAAAATAAGTAAAAGAAAAGCGACTTTTTTCAAATTAATTTTTTTGTTGATGTCAAATTTAAGTTTACATTCAACAATGAAGATTTAATTTTCGATTATTAGAATATTGTGTATGTTTTTGCACGGATTAAAGGTATAACTTACTTCTTTATGTCCTTAATAGACAAGAATAATTAATTACTAAATAATAACAAATCTAAATAATATAACAAAATAAGACATTTACCTTCCAATAAAATTTCATGACAATATAAAAAACTATGAACAAAATGAAAAAATATCTAACCGTACAAAAAGAAAAAAAACTATTTGATTTACGACTACTTTGTTTATCCCTTATAAAACTATCAAAATTGTTTATTCCCATCGAAGTATTTATCCATTATAAAATATAATAGAACAAGCTATCCTATTCGAAGTAATGAAGGTAAAAATTATAAATCTTTCTATATCGATAAAAATCGTTATCTTAATGTGTATCTGAAAATGATCGATCAAGCAGTTATCGATAAAACCGGGCTCATGCGATTACGGACAAGATATAGATCAAATTACATGGATGTTGTGTGTTTACTAAGCGTACACACACACGACATACACGCTCAACGTTGAAAATCTATGAATGAAAAAAGAGCGGTCAAATGTCTAACTTTTCAAATATAAATTGTACTACAATGCCCTTAGTTTTTAGGTTTTAGTTTCTAGTTTCTAGTGTACATATGGCTTAGATTTAGAAGTCTAATACAAAAAATATTTACAATAGTTCGTTGTATTGAATTGAGACGTATAGCAAAATACTCAAACGTCAGTTATTTTTAAGTGACCGCTAAGTCTCGTGCTATCTCTGTCACATTACAGTGAGCAATAGCGACAACAGACATACTGCTAAAATTGTGTCATCACGATATAATTATATTATTATAAGTGTTAGTTATTTAAATACCCATTTTATTTAGTTTCCTGATAAGTATATTTTTAATTCAGTATTAAATTATATCATTAGGTAAGTAGCTACTTAACACACTAACTTTATAAAATAAATTTTATTTAAATTAAATTAAGTCCAAAATAATATTTTCCTTCCTTTTATTCCAAATCAGAAAGCTGGTAGCCAAAAACAAGATAACCACAAATAAATTTAAATTATCGTTGCCTACCTGCCTACATATACATTGTAGGCAGGTAGTCTGAGGAGATGGCGGGACGAGCTGGACTTCAGTGATAAGGAATGGTTCACTATCGCCTTGACCAGAGAGAAATAAGAGGAGGGTAGAGAGGCTTTTGCTCTGCAGTGGGACAGAAATGGCTGAGAAATAATTCTAACAAAAAAAAACCGACTTCAAAATAAGTCTTTTATTTATTTCTTATGGATCCCACTGTCAAAACTGGATCAAAATGGGACCACACGGAAGCAACAGCATTTCAAATTAAAAAAGAATCATCAAAATCGGTTCACCTAGTCAAAAGTTATGTGGTAACGGTATATTCCATTTTGTTCACCTGGGTGATATCACCCAGGTGAACAAAGTAGACTTTTTTGTCTCCTCATTTCACCTCGGACTCATATCACCCAGGTGATATCACCTGGGTGAAATGAGTCGACTTTTTATGTGTAATTTGTTCACCTTGGAACTGTATCACCCAGGTGAACAAACGCGACTTTTTGAATTATTCTAGTCGACTTATATCACCCGCATACAAAGTGGCAAGAAATTCATTAAATTATATTAAAATATATTTTTATTTTACTGATTGTTCTTATAATAAATACAAGAAAATATTTTATGGACATAGTATAAAAATTAAATAAAAAATTTGTTACAATTAAATCAAAATATGCTAAAAATTTAAAATAAATAGGTAATTTCATCAGACATTGGAGTTTTTTTATAGGAGTGATAATGTGTCCAAAAATATTTTCACATTTTTATTAAAAATGATTAAAGTATTTATTAGCAATAAAACCCGATTTATTTTAATTTTATTGACATGGAATATTGTTTTTGTACTTAAAATATTTTCTTGTATTTAGTATAGGCACAATCAGTAAAATAAAAATATATTTAGATATAATTTTATGAACTATTTGCCACTTTGTATGCGGGTGATATAAGTCGACTAGAATAATTCAAAAAGTCGCGTTTGTTCACCTGGGTGATACAATTCCAAGGTGAACAAATTACACAAATAAAGTCAACTCATTTCACCCAGGTGATATCACCTGGGTGAATTGATTCCGAGGTGAAATGAGGAGACACAAAAGTCTACTTTGTTCACCTGGGTGATATCACCCAGGTGAACAAAGTGGAATATACCGTGGTAACAAACATAAAAAGAAAAAAAAATAACCGTCGAATTGAACATGTCTGAGGGCAAAGGATCGCAAAATATTTTTATAGTCTTCAAACTAGTATTTACTACAATAATGATACTACGTCTAACTACATCTGTCATTGTTTCATCATATTAATAAAAACAGCAGGTAAAATTTAACAGCAGCGTTATTTATTTCAACTTATGTCCGAATATTTTTAATACAAAAATGTGATCAAAACAGTGATTTAAATAAAATACTGGTCATACGTGCGTCACAAATAGCTTCCCGTTCGAAATCAGCTCTAATCTTGTTTCATGATGCGATTAACAGGCACTAAATATGTTTTATCTAAAAATTATAATATAACACAATTATTAAGCCTCACTAAAACACTTATCTTAAGTGTATTGAAGATCACGAATAATTTCAAGGTTTACAAGAAACAAAATTGTTTGGTTTTGAGAAGAAACGTCGAATACGCGTAAAGTTTGGTCGAATAAGTTGAACGGTCAAAAATGTCGCTACTCTGTTGCGCTTGGTAATGTTTTTGAACTGAACCCCGGTTTCTTAAACGTTGATCGACAAAAAAATTTGTTAATCACCTGTCAAATCTCATATAACGCGCTTTGATTGGTTGCTAGTCTTTTGCTCAACCAATCAAAGTCGTGATCAGTTGATTAGACAACATATTAAGTTAACCACCCTTTCAGAAACGGAGGATACATCAATTAAATCAGAAAACCAAGGTGTTAAAGATCATGATACTTTATAAAAAAACATACTAATACGTATTCTGTACATTAATTTGTATTCGTATATCCAAAATCAAAACGTTTTATGACATGCTGTAAATTACATATTACCCAATAAAATCCTTGTCTTATCTAAAACATTTTTAATGTCATGTTTTTGAATTTATTTATAATCCAATTTGTTCGTCAGGTGTACATAGCCGGTAGCCTATCTAGGCTTCATTAGTGTGAGTTTATATCGCCAAGTTATCGATAGATCGCTATCGAATGGCCTAGCGATTTTAATCCTATATCGATAACAAATTATCGGACGCTTGCTTAACTTTTATCAAGATAATTTTGAGTGGAATGTATTTTACATTGTTATATTCAATTTTTATGATATTAGATTTTAAGCTGGGACTAGACATTGGTGATTAGAAAGTATAATTTGATGCTTAGGCTTTATTAGTTAGAAAATGTAATTTAAATAGGTACTATTTTAAACTTATTACTTTATAGTATTTTCGGAGCGAAAATTTAACTGAGTATTTGTCATTTAAATATAGATTCACGGATATGTATAGACCTATATCTGTTTGTCTATTCTGTAAATAATTTCGGTATCGAGCTTCACCTGAGTGACAATAAAGCTCACTTCAAAAGTGAACCCAATTGGCCTTGATTTAGAATTCAAATTCAAGAATACGTATTTGACATCTCACCGCGGATTCCGCTGTCGAGACATGAAAATAATATTACAGAATAGCACTACAGTTTATAGCTGTAAGAGGAGAGGAAAATAATAATTTGGAATTACTTTATAAGGGACAAATTGAATTTTTTAAAAGTAAATTGCCTATATATTTAGTAACTATATTATTTTCGATTGCAGTATTCCTAGATATTATGGAACTCTACCAGCATTCGATGTCGTTGTCTGTAAGTTTTTTTCTAGATCATTTATAAATGTTATTTCATATCAAAGAACTGCCCTAAGAAAGTGATAACAGAAAGAGCAATTTAAATTATTTTCCTATCAGGGTCATCAAAACGATTTTATCTGGAGATATATAAATACTTCTTGGTACTGATTGATATATATCAATTATAATAAATGTAAATGCAGGATTAGGATTCAGTGTTTCTAATCAGCTGCTGTAATGGCGAAGAGGTGTATACTTTTGCAGGTTTGGCTTTTTGTTCCCAATAGGATTAAAAATTGAGTGTCTATGATACCGGCTTTCCATTTCAGATTTTCAATCCGTTTTTGTGGTTTATTCTCTGGTCTTACTGCCCGGATGGTGTATGTCACTACACCAACTACCACTGCGAGACATGCTGCGGGTTCGATCTCTGCATGGGAGCATTCATGTGATCCACAATTGCTTGTTCCAAGTGTATGTGTTCCTTGTTTATGTAAATAATGTTTGAAAAACGCCTCGCGATACTGATCAACTAGAATAACTGTAAGGTTTTAAAAAATACCGGTCAAGTGCGAGTCGGACTCTCTCTCTCGGAGAGTTGATTGAATGAAATGAAAATTACGGTTTACGATTTATGACATATTAAAACAAAATACTTACTTACTAGATCTCGTTCAAACCAATTTTTGGTGGAAGATTAATGTACATAATATATTATTTTTAGTTTTATCATTCTCTTATTTTAGAGGTTACAGGGGGGGGGGCACATTTTACCACTTTAGAAGTGTCTCCCGCGCAAACTATTCTGTTTAGAAAAAAAATATGTTAGAAATCTGAATATCACTTTTGAAGACCTATCCATAGATATTCTTCAGTTCGTATGGGGAACCCCCAAACCTTAAAGTTTTTTTTTTGTGTAATAATCTTAATGTGTTTCACAGAATACATCTTTTTACCAAGTTTTAACAGTACAGTTATCGGAAAAAAAGTGGCTGTGACATACGGACGGACAGACAGACAGACATGACGAATCTATAAGGGTTCCGTTTTTGCCATTTGGCTACGGAACCCTAAAAACTGATTTGTAAATAATTATGTAAAAGGTAGAAAGAGAGAGTTCTTGTAAAACTGTATAAGTAATGTTTGTAAAAAGTTTTTAGCTTCCCATAAATCTCTACAGATTATTGTAATACGTTATAAGTTCAAGTTTATCTTCCGTAATAAATATTGCCTTGTGGAAAATACGAGGTAACCGTCAATTTGTTATGATATAATATTGTATTGACAGACTATTAATAATTATGTAAAATAACTGTATTTGCTTAGAACTCAACCTTTTCCTTATACATCAGTAACGATTTATTATGGGATTATATTCTAATGTGTGTTGTGAAGTTTTGTCAATTAAGTAATTTGTTACTTTATATTTTGAATAGAATATGGTTGCAAGAAAAGATTGTATGGCAAAGATTTTCTAAGTATAAAGCTGGTAGGTACATGACCACTTTTTTATATTGTTTATGTTTTTCATATTCCCTTACGTTATCCTATGAATTTAAATACTTGAACTTAATTCATACATATTCAAAAACAACACATACCTTTAGGTATACTATTTAAATATTATGTAGTTACGTACTTTCTAATAATAATATAATAATTAAGGCATTTATTGGTTTAAACATCATTACAAAATAATTAAACCCACCAAACTGTGTGTCAGTTTGTCGGCGGGAAAAGCTGCTTAGTAGGTTTCTTTAAAGATTGATCACAAACATTTTAACTTACACTATTCTACTCAACTGTTACACAATGTGCACAAAACGAGCACTCCTAACCAACCCTAATTGAAATCTAACCCTCTTCGGTCATTTGGACCCATCTCTTTATTCTAACACCATCAACCCTTAAAGTCGAAACGGGGCACGCGTTCGCCTGGGAACCGAGGGTGGGAAGAAAAATCACGGGAGGGTTGACTCCCTAACCGCTAACATATGGTCATACAGACCCGTCGCGATTGCAGGGTTATGCTAGAGACACAATTTGTTTGTACTTTATAGTTTGTTTTTGTAGCTAAAGTGGGTTTTTGAAGATCTGTTGGTGTGTTTCACTGTTTACGTAAAAATTATTAGAATAACCATCCATAATAATTATATTCAGAATGAAAGATGATATGAAAAAGAAAGGAGTGAATGCTGAGATGACGAGTTGTAGATGTGAATGGAAGCTGAATACGCGTTTCACCGACCTCGAATAATTGGGAACAGGGCAGGGAGATGATGTATATATTAAAAATAAGAAAGGCGATAACTACTTTTAAATAACAATATGTGTATCAAACGATTTTTTTTTAGATATATTAGTCTAACATAGATAAGGCCCAGATCAGGAACATATACCTATGTCACAAAGATGCATGGAACCAAAGCATTGCTAGCAATGCGAGGTATTTAACAATACCTTCATTTAAATATAAAACATCCATATTATCTACAAAATCTCAACTAAATATAGTATCAATAAACTAAAACTCACTCTCAGTCACTTAAATAATAAAGCTTTTTTATAAATGCTAATACAATTAACACCTAATTTCAATAACTCATACTTCAATAGATTTATATACAAGCACACATTAACAGATCGTAAAATCAATAAAATGCATTAAAGATAAATTTATTCAATAATTTATTTCATAAATTCAATCTTTAAACGGATGCTATCATAATAAAAACTTTATGGTCATGTATCATATTACTAAAATATTAATATATGCTATAATATGATTATTATACTTAAATTAATCCATTAGGCAAATAATTTGCAGTAATAAAATATAATTAACACCGACCTGTCTCGAACTTTTAGAAGTTTTTAGGATAATGAATAAAATTTTAAAATGTGGGTGCTTTGGTATTTGCACTGTTGACTTATATTCCAACTTTGTTAATGAAAAGGAGCCTTCATACTACCTATTTATTACATACTTAATAACTTTCTAATTTATTATTGAGGAATAATTAATTATTACTTCTGATTAACGGTGAAGGAAAACATCGTGAGGAAACCTGGATTCTACAATTGGGATCTGAAATCGCCAATCCGCAATTGAGCAAAAGTGGTGATCAATGCTCGTGCCTTCTCCATATGGGTAGAGGCCTGTGCCCAGCAGTGGGACGTTTATAGGCTGGAATTATTTATTTATTATTAAGGTATTTATGTACACACATACAAAAGAAAATGTAGGTCCTGTACTACATAGGTACAACTATGTACCAATGTTGTATTCAGCGTCCTTTGCCGGCTACATTCCAGAATTTTACATGGAACTGCCTATCTGACCTTCACATATACCCTATACCTTGTTAATATATTATTATATTTTATCCCTTGATTTTAACAGTCAGAATTTATCAATAGCAGTTTCATGATTCCATTTTTCCCATAGTATAATAATAGGATAGATGACTAGGTATAAAAACTCAAAATTTATTTAGTCCACCATTTAGATAATCAAAATATAATAGACTCGTATTTTTACTTTTATCAATTCATTAAAAAAAATACGAAGATAAAACGCTTTAAAGTTCAGGAGTGGGGGCGTGTGACGTCCCGGGTAGGTACAATTTTTGCTTAGACGTGACGTCACGCAAGAATTGTACTCGCTGTATCTTCATAATCCTTTGTTTACGGGACAAAATAAAAAATACGTGTCTAATTTTTTTTTTATTGTCTTGAAGATGGACATAAAAATAAAAAATTGTCATTATGATTATTGCCAACAAAATTATAAAGAACACTTATTGTAAAAAAAAACATGTTATATGCATAATATAAATCTAGTCAATAAACCAATTAGTCATAAAATGGTTATTAAAAATACATGAAATATTAATATCAATAAGTGTTTGCAAGGTTTGCTTTGACGTCAAGGAATACATTAATAAATTCTGATATTAAATTTAAAATTCGCAAGGACAAGTGAATCATGGTAAAAGCTACATTACTTTTTATGATTTTATTTATTTCTAGATAAGTATACTAAAGTGCAATAAATTCAAACTTTTATTAAAATATATGTGAATTATCATGTCAATAAACAAAGAAATAATAAGTAGATAAAATAGAAAGTCTCGGGTCGAGTCTTAATGAGGCTGGCACAGGACCGTAGAAAATGGCACGAAAAAGGGGAGGCCTATGCCCAGCAGTGGGACGACAAGGGCTGTGGATGATGATGATGAAAATAGAAACATCCCTAGGATTGTTTATCTACATTTACTAACATAATGTTTATAAGTTTCTGAAACACTGTTTAAAAATACTGAATAAAATAGAATACAGTTGTGTCAATGTTAATCCTTATGTGTAAGAAAGTCAACTAGTGGAATTTTAAAGATTCAATAGAAGAACTCGAGTAATTTAAATGTTTCTATAGAGGCTGCAAAAAAAAACTCTAGTATTTTCTAAACAATACAAAAAATCAGCAAAACTATAGTTTAAAAAAAATATATTTGTACAAAAATCGTCCGTGAACTATAGTGTAGTAACAATTAAGAAACGCAGATAAAGTATCGATAGTGCAATAATTTTTAGAACACTCGATAACAGGCGTAACACGGTGATAACACTATCAGTCGTATCTGATGTGTTATACCATACTTGTATCTGTGCTATTGCTGTTATCAACCAAATGTACTGTTTTTATTAAATACATATAAGTAGCAGCAATTAATTTCCTGACACAATATGTGAAAGAAGTTAGCCAAATGAGACGTATCTTCAAGAGAATGAGTTGCAAGACACAATAATCAAGTTATTTAATTTTAGACACTGTATTGTATTGACTGGCCTGTTGGTCTAGTGGTTAGTGACCCTGACAGCTATACCGGAGGTCGTGGGTTTTGATTCCCATCCAGGACAAATGTTTGTGTGATGAGCACGATCATTTGTTCTGTGTCTGGGTGTAATTTATCTATAATATGTATGTATTTAGAAATACATAAGTATGTTTATCAGTTGTTTGGTTACCATAACACAAGCTCTGCTTAGCTTGGAATCAGATGACCGTGTGTAAGTTGTCCCGGAATGTTATTATTATTATTTTATTATAATATTATAAACTAAGTTAAGGAAAGGACCTTTGAACTTGTAATGGAACGTTCTGCTGAAATAATAACACCAAGTTCGCAGTGTAAAGTATTCTACGGCATTTTACGCATATAACATATTAGTATGTTGATTAGCTAATTAACACCTAATTTATAAAGATTACCTGTGTTACATGTCTAAGTATGTAATTAAGTATATAAAATGCAAAGTCATTTGTTGGGGTAAAAGTGAAAATAAATTCGCTGTCGAAGCTACCTTAAAAACAGGGAAAATGTACTAGATGTGTCACAAAAACATAACAAAGCTTTGTCAATCAAGGCTTTTTCACACCTCGGCCATTACATATTACAGTAACACTAGGAAAACATTCAGTTTTCCTCATTACATTTGCGCCTCAAAACAAACAGTCTCACATATTTTTCTTACTCTCAAAAACAAAATCTTTGGAGGAAAACTTGGTTTATTATTCGCGTACTTACCACATTGTAGTGATAATGTGTCATGGGATCATGAGTGGGACTTCACAAACTGAGAATCGAACCAGCACTATTTTGACCCGATTTCTAATCGTTGGAAAATGACACATTCTTTGTCCATATTTCTCTGTTTCGCAGAATAATGATTTGTCATTTTTTTTACTTAATAAAACATTCCACTTGTACTAAGACTAGAGCAGTGAATTAAATGCTTATTCTTTTTCACATTCTTCAACAATTCACATGGGTGAAATGTCATGGGATATCGCTGTAATAACTATGGAACCATTTGGGAAGTATAAAATTTCCAACAAAAAAAATTTCAAGTAGGTTGGCAAGTAACGGAGATATGCGCGGACAAACACACAAAAAAAAATACAAACATCCGAATTTAGAACCTCCTCCTTTTTTAGAAGTCGGTTAAGAAAGATCGCACTGGATTATAGCAAATGTTACATCGTGCAAACAAACTTATTTTTCTGGAAAGCACATCATCATGTGTCGCGTTTGTGGGGGGAAATCCGACGTGGCCAGAGAACAATACTGATTCATGTAAGAAGTGAGTGAAATGAGTTAAAAATCCCATAAGTCTGCGGGAACATTTACAAGAGCTTGTCAAAAACCCATAAGAACAAGCGCCTTTTGAAGTTCCGCAAAACAAATGAGAAACAGAAGATCACATCACTTGCAAGTTGTTTGTACGAACCAGCGATTTGTCCCGCAGCACGGAAATAATAAGTATACGAGTACATCTGTTAACATACGCGATTGTTTCTGAACTTACGAGGGTATTAGCCGTCCACCTGACATCGGGATTATGCCGCGGCAACATCAAAGGGTATTGTGCGTCAACTAAACGGGCTTGTACGCAAATGACGGCGGCGCAGGCGCACCCACTGTGACAGAATTACGCTCACCGCCTTGTTCCTGGTTCATTGTGTTTTTTTTACGTGTTCTCGTGTTCAGATGTAGGATAAGTTTATGTTAGTGAAATGGTTGTTGTTTTACATGAAAATTGTATTTTAGAACAGCGTCGTTTTCTAAACTTAGCGATTATTAGATGGATTTCGGAAAATTATTTGAGTTTTGACGATAGCTAACGCTGCATTTCGTGCTGAATGTTTAGAGTAGGTGTACTACCGAAAATCGGTTAAAATTTATACAATACAAATAAAAAATAATACTAAAAACAAGAATCTTTTTTGAAATAATAAATAGGATAATGAATGCCTAAAAATATATTAAATGAAGATGGAATAGGCATGTGTTTATCACGAAATAATAAATAAGAATTGTGTTAAAAAGCTGTATTTTATCTTTTATCATCAGCAGAAAGTTGGAAACTATGAACTTAACGGCGAAAAACACTTAAAGATTTAGAAATATTAAGACACCTACTTAATTAAATATAAATTATGATGACAATTTGCGAAGATTTATCGATCAAATTGAATATATTTAAGGTATAATTAATTTATGTCATGTATTTTTTTTGACCACTTAAAAGTGGAAAAGAAAAATAAAACTAAAATCTTAAGCGAAGTTATATTTAAAGCAAAGCAGTGAAAATCATCTTTTCTCTTATTTTTTATTAAAGGCAAGGAAAACCACGTTACTTATAATATTGCAAATTAGTTAATTCAATAAGAAATTATTTTTATTATGAATTAAACTTAAAATATTTACAATTATATAAAAACCCAGCCTACACAAGAAACAAGAAAAATAATAAACTAAATAAAACTAAGAACTAAAATAAGGCATCAAAAAATTCATCCACATCGCTGTCGACTGGGAGTGTGCCCAATAAGCTGGCAGCATTGCCACGTTGTATGGCAATGCTTATTCGCTGACCTAGGTAGAAGTCAGCCAGGTCACGCGAAGTGTCAACCAGGCGTTTGGATAAATCCTAAAAAAATCTGTGTGCACTCGGACCCCACGGACCAAGGGTCTCAACCCCAAACGGCTCGAATATATAAGTTCCAAAGTATTCAATAAGTACTTTATTAGTAATATTGAAGTCAAGGTACAAATTCATGTAATAGCTTTTAACCGAGGCATAATAATTGACCTAAAAAATAATAAAATGCATATTGAATCAACAACTTTTTAAATATGCAATAGATAACATCAATTTCTCACCAATAAGAAACAACAACATTGGAAAATTTAACGGAAATAATCTTAAATAAATACAAAAACAAATCATTATCGATTCCACAGTCCAAAAAATGTAAGCCGCGTGCACGCAACCAAACCGTTTTCAATAACCTGGGGCCCGATGCCGCTATTTTAAGTCAGTGAGTGGCGGGTTAATAAACGTTCCAGTGTACTTGTTATTATGTACACCACATACGCATTTGTTATGTATCTTGCCAAGTTAAATAAGAATCGTTTCTCGATATCCAATGAAAATACAATATAATGGTACTTTCGAGTTGCCCTGATGTTGGCGCCAGAAGCTGGCCTTAGGAACTCTGTAACAAACCGACGCTATCCTATCGTGTTTGGGCTTGTTTGATTTGCCTTAACTAGAATTTTAAGCCTAGCTTATTCAAAAATACGTCAAACACTTGTTTATTTGGCGCGGTCCCTTAATGATGTTCAGTATTATTGTAAAGGCAGCGTGTTACTGGGGAGTTTGTTGCGCCGTTTCTTCTCCTCAGCCAAAGCACTTAGGAAGCGGTGAAGGGTGGGCGATTTAGGGTCGGTTCATCCCTCGCGGAGGCGCGTCGCGTGTTGTCGGTTGCTTGGCGCCGGGGCGGACGGATGCGTGGTGGGGCGTTCGACCTTTCACACTCAACTGATGTTGCGTTAGCGCGTCAGGTGTGGGGGGTTGGATGTCTCATTGCGTGTTTGTTTGTTCTGGCGTTGCGTGGCCGATGGTGCGCGGTGCGTTTCTGCCGGATATGAACCGACCCTTAGGGCTGTCTGTTTTTTTTGTATTTTGTGTTTGACGTTCGATAAGTGCTACTGTGTTGCTTATATTGAATAAAGAATATTTGAATTTGAAAAGATTATGTATAAAATATTATTTTAGTTTATTCTCTCTACCAAAGTAGGCGATAATTGAAATATCTTTGATTTTTCCGTCTCCATTCAAAAGTAACACTTAGAAAAACTGTGACTCATATTAAGATGGTCGCCGACTGAGATAACACGGTTCGCTAAAGTGCACTACGATTTCATGTTTCAATCCCGCATTCCGGGCTGGCCAGAGTTCAGATAACCACATGTAATTGGTATGTGTAATACAGATTTTATTCAGTAAGATACCGTCGAGTGTACCACTTCATGTAATGGTTTAGATAACTCGCTTCTTGATACTCTAGTGTCGCTGTGATACATTCTCTGCTATATTTAACCGCTATATGCTATACTAGCTGTACCTGCGACTTCGTTCGCGTGGATGACGAAACTTATCAATGAGTTTTTAACCGCAAAATTAAGTTTGTTTTTATTGTTTATACTTTTCCGGGATAAAAACTACCCAGTGTGGTGTCCAGGATAATAAAGAATAATTATACCAAGTTTCATCGTAATCGAAACGGTAGTTTTTGCGTGATACCTGAACAAACAGACAGACAGACAGACAAAATTTTTTTCACACTTTTGGGTTCGGTGTCGGTCTTGTAACACCCCCCGCCATTTATTTTTTTGATATTTTCAATGTACAGAATTTTCACTTCTACAGATTTATTATAAGTATAGATAACAGTGCTATTTTGGGGTTGGGTGCTATTTTGAGGGATGGCTATTGTTGCGATTTTGCGAAAGTAATTAAATCAAACGTATGATCTTTTTAAGACACAATAAAATCGTCTGGAAGATGCTACAAAGAAGGTTGATAAGGACTACAAAATAAATAAATAAAATATATTTAGGTATTTTTAAAAAAATAACGGGATAAAAACATAAGTAAATTTAATCTAACACGATATTCAAATTGACGGTCATTTTGGACGAGTTATGTTAAAAAACTTAATCTAAAATACGTATACACTTAATTTGGCGTGTTTTAATAGTTAATATACAGCGTGTTTCAAAAGCTATGCAAAAGCTTTTCCGCAATATTAACCAAGTATTTATTTTTTGTAAATTTCGATCGTTCATTTTTTTAAAAGCTTAAGAAGAATGGCGACTTAAATAAAAACTACGCGGCAATGCTGTGAGCAAAATCTTTTTCTTAATATCGTGTTTACCAAGTTGTTCATATTTATTTTCTGCTCTAATGACCTGTAAAACTATCAAAACTCTTACCAACTATCAAAGCGTCAATAAATTCACAAGTCATACAAACAGATACTTAATAACTATAAATAGCTTATCACCAAATTGAAACTTTCCTTCAATCCCGCATCGAATCACGGACACCTATGATCAAAGTCTGATCAATATCGTTCGGAAACATTGACTCGAAACAGATAACATATTCTAATTATATTTTATCTGTCAAACTTGAGTATTGTTTGAAGACCGTATGGGCGAAGATAAGAAATAATGATCGGTTGATAGTTTTTAAAACTGTAATATAATTATTAAAAGTAGGTAAGTATCCATTGGAATACACAGTTTAAAAAATAACGTTTTGTACTTAAGCAGATATTAAAAAGTCAATATTAAAAAAAAGGTTGAATAACAATAATTTGAAAATGGAATCACTGACTGGTTACAAACTTATAACGTCATCTTTAAAAAAAGAAAACGAAAGAGGAACATTTACAATTGGAATTCGAACACAAGGTTCTAAATTTAAACTCTAGTGACGGTTACAGGTCACCTTGAAGGTACAATATAACTGTCATCGATGTGATAAAGATTACAATAACTCAGTAAAAGTATGAAAAATAATCAAATCTGTGTTGACATTCGCAGAACGATAACAGGTCAAGAAAGATACAGTATCGTTGAACATTAATCATTTACTTTCTACTTGCACTCGTTAAATATATTATTGTTACGTCATTGTTGAATTAGGGTTCCGTTAACTATAGAAGAAACCTTTCACGTCGCTTTAGGAAAATAATATTGTTTTTTTTTAAAACTTGTATTTTTATTTTTTATGAAGTTTTGCCGATGATTGCTTTATTTATTATACGGTACCAAAAACTAAGTAAAGATATGATTTATTCTACTGTGATGATGTTTAAATATAGACCTATTTGTTTCTCCAATAATAATAAAGAAAACAAACATAGTGTGCAGTTTCCACAAAAAAAATAGGCACCTACTAAAAAATATATTGGAAGGAACCTCGGTAACATAATTTGTACTCACACCTGTCGTACATTTTGTTTATACCTTCATACGGATTCTCTATCACTATGTTCTCGCTATCCCTTTTGTTATTAAATGTACTTTTGTTTTTAATTAATTACTAGGCTAGATAAACGAATCTCGGTTCTAGAAAGTTTTAACTGTCAATGCTCTTATTACTTAATGAATAACTATTTATAATCTTGACAAAGGTTAATACTTAATAAAAATAATCGTTGCAGATAATATCTTATACTTATTCGAATTATTTTTTTTACTTAATCAGCATTGCACAAAGTATGATTTAAATTTAGTAATGTAGGATTTAAATGACTTTATAAAAAGTTTACAAATTGTTTAAGTTATTTATTTATTATCCTACATTCAGCTCTGATTTAACTTTAAATCTCTCTTAATGAACCTTAATCTCAGTAAAAAATTAAGTATTATATATGTAATTTAAATGTTGTGTATCTCCTGTATGTGTATGTATTGTGTGTCTACCCTTATTGATCAGGGCCGCAGTGCCTTTTGCCATTAAGTGGAAACCATTGAGTCTTTTGGACACCTGATACAGATGTGTCTTGTTCAGTTCTATTTTAGTATTGCAGCTTTTCGAGTTAAATCAGTCATATATTTGTCTTAAAGTGACATAAAATATAAAAGTTACTTGTTTGTAACTGGATTTCAGGTTTACTTACAGTTAGTACAAAAAAGATCTACTTCTAACGAAATGAAGAATTATATATAATAATATAACAAAAAAATATATAAGAATCTTTCATCATTATCTTCTATCTTAGAGAGTGGCTTGAGAGTTGCCCAGCAGTGGTACGGATGTTAGGAAATATTAAGGATACCTATTTAATTATTATTCTCA
The DNA here is from genome assembly GCA_905475315.1 of Autographa pulchrina. Lineage (NCBI taxonomy): Eukaryota > Metazoa > Arthropoda > Insecta > Lepidoptera > Noctuidae > Autographa > Autographa pulchrina. The sequence continues at coordinate 13,102,728 of FR997765.1, read as the reverse complement.
CACAATAAGATACGGATTCATCTCGTCGTAAGATAACATATTTCAGTAGTTTGATAAGTGTGTAACTAATTAGGTACATTTGAATATATTTCAAGCCCTTCGTACACAAGGCAACTCGACGACTGTAACCAAATGACTATAGCCAAACACACTAAAAAGAGGTTAAACTAAAGTCGTTGGGTATCGGAGATTTGAAGGAGATTCGCGTCGCCTCGTGTACGAACAGCCTTACGATACCTACATCAAACTAGTTTGTTTTATTATATTATGTTAACACTCATTTTATTACATGTTCCATCGCTTAATTAAAATATAATACAATAATACTAAAAATATTCAAATTTTACAAGATAGCACTTTTATAATGGTTGTATAAATAACCACACAAGAACAAAATTGGACATGTTTTTTATATGTTTAAGTGGTTTTTACATGTTTTTGTAGATAACGATCTTGTAAATGTAATCTTTGATAAGGTAGAAAATAACTGGACAAATCTCCTGAATTAATTATTTCAGGGGATTCGAGAATTTAATCTTCCGTTTAAATATAATAATATATTGCAAATGAGGAACCGTCATTTATTATTTTCTTGCTATTTTCTTTAATTTCACAATTCCAAATGTATTTTGGACCCTGCAACACAGGTAAATGATGTATTAAACAAAAATCTACAAAATCGAAGTTATGGTATTTCGCTGCTACTCAATTAACAAAATACTTGCACAGGTAATTTCTAAATTTTTATGATTTAAATAGTACTCCTTCTGCACGTAAAAAATAAACTTTACTTACTTAAACTTTAGCTTCGAAATCAACAATACTATCAAACTAAAATCATACATTAATCCCATACATCTCACCCCATTGAACCCCAACCCCACACAACCAAAGATCTCACTTATACATCGAAACGTTTCCACTATAGAGTTATAAGCAGCTATCTCCGTGCACAGATAAGTAAGCAATCAAAGAATATTAATATACTCGATAACAGTGTAACGACCCTCACTAGAAATGTACAAACAAAAAACTTTATTTGTTTGTCTATAGGTATTTATATATTAAGTTAAAAACATAAAACCAATTTCTCTTTTTTTCGACACGTCTATCATCTGCGCTCTTTCTTTCAATGTTTTACAAAAATAATTGTAATAAATTAATACAGAAAACGCTCACTCTCTATTTTTACAACAAAAAAAAAAAGTATTTTTTTTAGTTGTAGTATCGCGGGCAAATTACATATTTTTTCCTATATAAATTTTCACGAATTCTTTCTTTGCCGTGTAATAAGATAAAAGTAACTCTTATTTTAAGGTCCAGAGTCTCAAGTTAACTCCTTATATTTTAAAATAAAACAAATATGTAATTTTTGCTTTATGCAATAAATTACGGGACTAATCTTCGAATGATGATGATTCCTTTAACACAATTTATACTTATGAAGAAAATAGATGATAGTTAAAAAAAAGTTCCTTTGTATAATATAATAGGGATGCGATTGTGAACAAACAAATAGGGATTTTAATATTAATATAACATATATTAATATTCCGGAACAACTCACACACGGTTATCTGATCCCAAGCTAAGCAGAGCTTGTGTTATGGTAACCAGACAACTGATAAACTAACTTATATATTTCTAAATACATACATATTATAGATAAATTACACCCAGACACAGAACAAATGATCGTGCTCATCACAGCAAGATTTGTCCTGGCTGGGAATGGAACCCACGACCTCCGGTATAGTAGTCAGGGTCACTAACCACTAGACCAACATGCCAGTCAAAATTACTCAACTTTTGGAGGAATTAAAGAAACCCTTGAACATCTTTTTTTATCCTTAATAAATTTTTGAGGATGAAGTAATTCCATAAATTATATATTATTACCGCATTCGCGATTATAAGCGGTGAGTGATTTATACCGCATATTGTTGAGTCCGGGTGAGTTTGAAACTGGCCGGTATATTTGAAACAAACCCGAGAATAAACCTTCTTATAATATTTTTATGTAACTTGTTATGTTTTGTTTATTATAGAATTGTAATTTCTTATCAAATTCTTGCTTGATATTGAAAGTAAATGGCAAGTCATTTGAAAAAATAAGCTATCAACTATGTTAAAAGTAGTTTTAAAGTTTATTTATACTAGAAAGAAATACTGGTATATTATCTATACTTATAATAAAAATGTAGAAGTGAAAATTCTGTACATTGAAAATATCAAAAAAATAAATGATGGGGGGTTTTACTAGACCGACACCGAACCGTAAAGTGCGAAAAAAAAAAATTTTTGTCCGTCTGTCTGTTTGTTTAGGTATCACGCAAAAACTACCGGTTCGATTACGATGAAACTTTGTATAATTATTCTTTATTATCCTGGGCACTGGGTAGTTTTTATCCCGGAAAAAAACAAACATAATTTTGCGGTTAAAAACTCATTGATAAGTTTCGTCATCCACGCGAACGAAGTCGCAGGCACAGCTAGTTTTACATAAGTTTGTTCTTAATGTTTAAGTATGCCGATAATACTTAAACTAATAATATTGTATAATAATTTTCAAAACTTGTTTATATAATATGGGGAAATTTCATCAGCCCTTTTATATTTCAGTACCAGTAGTAAGAATATAATCTTTTTTCATAGTTTTTTTTAAACCGAATTTCTTATAGCGACTGAGGATTCGTAATTAAATACTTTGTATGTGATTTATTTCTCCTCGTTAGTAAATTTAAATGTTGTGAAATAAAGTTTTTTTTTAATTGAGTAGGTAATTGTTGTATATAGATTGTACATAGAAATGGAGATATTGTATGTGGAAAAAGACACGGTTAATAATCATGAACTAAACAATTCATATGCAAATACGTGACACAAAAAAAATACAGTCAGGTTTACAGACTTTATCTTCTTATGTATATAAAATTCTCGTGTCACAATGTTAGTTACCATACTCCTCCGAAACGGGTTGACCGATTTTTATGAAATTTTATATGCGTATTCAGTAGGTCTGAGAATCGGCTACTATCTATTTTTCATACCCCTAAGTGGTAGTTGGTAGGTAGTAGGCAGCTCCTAGGTAGAAAAAATTGCATCGCAACGCATGCTGGGTACAGCTAGTTTATCAAGTAAATTTTGTTAGTTCCTTAAAGGTTATTTAAGTACATTTCTTACTTCATTTTATTTTTAATACGTATGTTAAAAATTTATAAATTTTGTGTAAAACATTATATTTTTATACTAAAAGGCCTTTTTCCCAAAATCTCTCTCTCACTCATTATGCAAGTACTCTTATAAATAAATTATTCTACTAACAGCCAAATAATAAAATCCAATACAACTTAAAAAACGCTCCTCAAACTGAAAAGTGATAGAAGTTTCAGTAATCGCCTAATGTAAAAGTTTTTGAGAATAGATGTAACTATGTTTGGTACTTCTTCACACATAAACTAGTGAGCATATTTATATAAAATATAGCACATATATAATTTATACCTTGGATTAACACATTGCCTATTTTTACCTAGATAAGTTGACGAGAATGAGAACTACGCGGGTGAAGCCGCAGGACGCTGCTAGTGGTTTACAAGCCAATAAAAACAAGAAAATTATTTGTAATGTAAAGTTCATTGTTACTTCTCTGTGATCAATTATAATTATTTTTACCATGCCACCATTAGATACTAGCTATATAGTTTAAAACTAAAGTAACTTTAGATAAAGATATGTGACTTAGTTGTATGATACAATTACATACTAATTTCCATACACTTCGGGGAACTTATCCAATTAATTAATTGTCATAAAAAAAACGAGTTTGTGAAACAATGTATGTTACAAAAAGATAACAAAATTCAATGAATTGATGTTGAATAATTAAGTTAAAATGATAGATAAGGTGATAACAGTTAAACTGTAACTTGTTTTTACTTAGTTTTGGTGAAGAATTAACTTTAAAATAACTTTGAAAGTTTGTTAGCAACTTAGTTTCTGTAAAGTCACTATCACTCATCTAAGTTTATCGTCAAGTTTAAGATAAAGTAAATATTTATTAATTCAAATATAGAATACAAAAAGTAAACAAGATTCAAACAAGAATCCGTTTACAGTTCCATTTACAAAAACACAAACCGAAACTTCAGTTCGAAATTCAAATGTTTATTTCCCGTTCGAAATTCGAAAAAGTTAGTTTGTTGACTTACGTTTCAGCGGTTTGGGGTTGCTCTGTTTCCTTCGTGACATGACCTAGCACAGGGCTCCGGCGACCAACATGACACACACTGGCACTGCACACGATATAGTTTGTTGCACTGCACGCGACCGGCTCCCGCTACGTTCCGAACGCGACTGGCTGGAGGCGGACTCGGCTGCGTTCACCACGTTGCTACGTTGCTACAATTCGCGACTCGAACGAGGGCTGGCTTTGGCACCGCCCCCTGAGCCCCCCCGCCCCGTAGCGCGTAGACCCGTAGCACCGTAGACCGTCTATGATTACTTTTTTGAGTTTAGGTTTTATAGACCTATAGTTATATAAAAATAAAATAGTTATAGAAATTGTTTTCAAAGGAATAAAAAGAGCTTACAGCAGTGCATATAATCTTTTATAAAGTATTTAATATTGTCTTTTAAACTTACTTCAGTCTCTAAAGTAAATTAAATAACTTCTATTTTTTTTAATCTAACTCTAACCCTTAAAAGGCCAGGGGTCTTTTTGTAACATAATTTTTCCACAGATTCCTAAGAAACACGTTAAATAAGTTAAGAGTCATGATTGACTTGGTAAACCTAACCTATTTAGTTGCGGTGACCTATTCCTATTTTCACATCCATCCATATCAATAATACCAAAGTCAAAAGGGACCAAAAGTGACCTCTTCTATTAGGGCCTCGTCCTTGTGAGATGAGAAGAATCCAGTAGGTGATTAGAACATATTCTGATGTTAAGTTCACCAAAAAGCAGTTATTGTATTTTTCTTCTATCAGCATAATCAACAAGAGTTGACCTTAGAGGTTTCCTTAATAAATGACATTTGAATGATTTTGTCGTTTCTATTATGTTAATTTCAACCTATTTGTTTGTTGGATTTCAAAAAGAGCAGAGAAAAATAACAACACCATTATGCCTTGTGACTCTGGAACATCGTTACAACGTTTAATGGAGCATGCTGTCCGTCAATTTCTAATTCAATTTAATTTATATATAGATTACACTACAAGTAGTATGAAAGAAAACTATTAAGTCTCTACTAAATATTCAAGCATTTGTTTACATTAAAACCTATGTTTTTACACTTCACGTGGACTCTAACTAATGAATTACTAATTAATAGCATAGAGGAGTACCTAACGATTTTAAACTTGCTAATCCAAAATCAAAATCAAAATATTTTTATTTCTTATAAACCAAAAAAAAAGCACTTAAGAAAAGTTACGTTAAAAACTACTGACTCTAGTTGCTCGGTTCCAAAGTGTCATTCCTATGGAGAAGAGCCGGCAAGAAACTCCATAGGTTACTCTTTTAAAAAAAGGTCCCAAGCTGTCTGCCAGGCACCTATTAAATAATCTTGCCTAAAGAGCTTTCGGTACCTTGGGTACTTAGGTGTTGAAAATTAATGCCTAATGTAACATATCATCATCATATCATGAATACAAGTATTGCCTCTGGTACCTTCCCCAATAGCCTTAAAAGAGTAATTATTAAACCGTTACATAAAAAAAATGATAAAGAAGACCTAGCTAATTATAGACCAGTAGCTCTAATTCCAGTGTTTTCCAAAGTTTTTGAAAAAGTTATATACGAGGCAGTTTATAATTTCTTAACTACAAATAAAATCTTATGTGAAGAGCAAAAGGGGTTTAGAAAGAATAAAAATATTAATATGGCAATTTACGATCTACTTAATAACGTAATGCCAAGTGTAGACCAAAAAATACCAGTATGCGCCATATATACTGATATGACTAAAGCATTCGATTATGTAAACCATGAAGCTCTAATAAATAAACTTTACAAGTATGGGATAAGAGGAAATGTCCTAAATCTAATTAAGTCATACCTTACTAATCGAATGCAATGCACGGAAATATCAAGGATATGTGTATCAACAAAACAAGAACATGAATATTTATCCAGCTACAGAATAGTCAAATATGGCGTACCCCAGGGTAGTGTTCTCGGTCCCTTACTGTTTCTTTTATATATCAATGACTTGCCTCGACAAATCAACCAGTCTATGGTATTATTCGCAGACGACAGCACGGCAATAGTAAAATGCGAAAATGAATCAATATATGAAACTGATATAAATAATACATTACAGAGCATAATAAATTGGCTTAATAGGAATAATTTAATTATAAATATCCAAAAAACAAAGGTTATGCATTTTTATCAGCGTCTAGTAGCTAAAGATTATGATGTTAAATATAATGGTCAAAAAGTAGATTCGACAAATGTTACAAAATTCCTGGGTGTTCTAATTGATAATAAACTAACTTGGAAACCGCATTCAGAGGATGTATGTAAGAGGTTGAGTAAGGCAGCGTACGTTCTTTATAACCTAGCGAAAAAAGTAAATAATCGCACCGTACTTGAAGCTTATCATGGTCTAGTAGTTTCTATTTTGAGATTTGGGGTTATATTCTGGGGTAACTGTACTGAGAGGGAAAGCATATTCAAAGCCCAAAAACGTTGTATAAGATCTATGACTAGCCTTAAAAATACCGACAGTTGTGCACCTGTGTTCAAATCCCTAAAACTACTCACCTTTCCATCCTTATACATACTTGAAGTTGCAATATTTGTTAGAACAAACACTCATATTTTTACCCTAATGGACGATATTAGAACACGTCCGGGGTTAGTTAGATCCCAATATAAAAATCTAATGTTTACAGGTAGGTACAAAACAGCCTTATTAAAAAAAAGTGTATTATCAATGGGGCCTGTCATCTATAATAAAATACCCCAGACCTATAAAGAACTAACATTAAATATGTTCAAAAAGAGGCTAACATCACTTCTTATAGATAAATGTTATTATTCAATACAAGATTTTTTAAATGATAAGAGTCTGTAATGTTATAGGTTATTGCATTATTGTGTACACGTAATAATAATAATGTAATTTTAGGTTTCTTTAATATATTATGTTTGTTTGTATATAATTAAGTAATTTTCTCTTTTGCATGCCGTAAGGTAGAGTATGTTGGAACTACTATTTCAATGTTTTTACACCTTATTTTGTACCCATATTCTTTGCAAAATAAACTATTTGATTTGATTTGATTTGATTTGAAAAAAAACAATGTAATACAAGAAAAATTGTTTAGGGTTACTGGTACCTAGCTTTTTATCAGCAAGAAGTTGTCGCCATCAACAAGTGAATACGTTAAAACTAAATAAATGAGAAATAGCTTAATAAGTACCTACCTGATATTATAATAAATTTCCATAAATAACACGAGTTTTTTCAATTTTTTACCTTTACAAATTAGTTTTTTGGTGACTCCCAAAAAGGAAATAACAAATAAAAGATTAATTCAATTATTTTTTTTTATATTTTCTTTCACATTGCAAACGTTATTTATAAGTATCTCTACATTCCACCATGAAACGATAGAGATACCACAAAGAAGTATCGCTTGATAAGGGTCCGTTCATGCCGTGGAATATCGGCTGTCGAGGTCGAAAAGGACAATAAATTTGATCACTTTTTAAAAAGTTTAGTATCATTAAACGTTTATTGTCTTGTCTTCTTCGACCTGTATGTCTATTCTGTTAATAATTTCGGTGACAGGTGAAAGTGAAGTGACAATAAAGCTCACTTCAAAAGTGAACCCAATTGGCCTTGATTTAGAATTCAAATTCGAGAAATAATTTCGGTGACAGGTGACAGTGAAGTGACAATAAAGCTCACTTCAAAAGTGAACCCAATTGGCCTTGATTTAGAATTCAAATTCGAGAATACGTATTTGACATCTCACTGCGGATTCCGCTGTCGAGACATGAAAATAATGTTACAGAATAGCAAGGCTGTTATGTGTGAGCAGACTTTTATGTGGCCGTAAGGACTTGGACTAAAACAATAATGAATAATGAATAAGGAAATTTTAATGCTAGCTTTCCCCCTCGAATTGGTGCTCTGGTTTTTTCATGAGATTTTTAAGTTCTGTGCGACATCTAGACTCTTTTTTTTAAAATAAGCCTTTAATATAACTCGTAGTCGAAGCTATCTACTACAACTATTTAGCGCGTAAAAAAAAACATCAAAAAAAATCTCTTCCACTAAACTCTAGATTATTTCTGAGTATAAACTTCTGAATGGATATTATAACTGCATATATAAACCGTATTATTTAAATATAGACCTGACTAGATTAACCTGACTAAATTATTATCTAAACATAGAGAATAATAAAACACTATTTTATTCTTATTAGCATCTGAATTAATTAAAAACCCATCTAGCCTAACCTATCAATTTATTTAAAATACAGAAAAGTGACAATTAATTAAAATACTATTTCGTTGAGTGCGATATCTCTAAAATGCAGCAAACATTAGCAAAATATCTTTGTTTAAATTAATAGTTTTCTTCTGATTAAAAGCTTTTTCGTTGATGACCCATTACTATTAAATGAAACAGTAAATTCGTTTAGTAAACATCAAAGTTGTGGTGGACTATCGGTTCATTGAACGGGTTTGTTTGTAGAAGTATGCAGTTTCGAATTCATTACAGGCAATGTTGCTTTTCCAAAGTTGAATACCTATTATAATCATTTATTTTTTAACAATACATAGTTATGTACTTATACTATATTTGCCCCAAAAAACCGTATAAACTTTTTTTGATATCTTAAGGCAAAGACAATCGGTGAAGGATAATATCATGAGGACAACTGGACTACAAATATTGGAATTTAATCACCAACCCTTCTCTACATGAGAAGAGGCATGTGCTCACTTGTGAGGCATTAATAGCCCGATATGCTTATTATATTACTAACTTTTAAACTAATGAGCTACATGTTTACAGTTACACAATTCAACGGGAATAAGGCGTACATGCATAAATACCTTTTTTGGGCTTGACGTTTCGACCGGGTTACACCGGCCGTGGTCGCAAGCAGACTGGAGATGCGGTGTCATCGTTCCGTGCACGAAGTAGTTTGTAGATGATAATATTATTATATTATTCAAACAGTGAATTATAATAATAATATAATAATATTCCGGGACAGCTCACACACGGTTATCTGATCCCAAGCTAAGCAGAGCTTGTGTTATGGTAACCAGATAACTGATAAACATACTTATATATTTCTAAATACATACATATTATAGATAAATTACACCCAGACACAGAACAAATGATCGTGCTTATCACGCAAACATTTGTCCTGGGTGGGAATCGAACCCACGACCTCCGGTATAGCAGTCAGGGTCACTAACCACTAGACCAACAGGGCAGTCAAAATTGTTAATCTATAGCAAACTAAATCTAAATAGGCGAGAAAATGAATCTGAGGATGTGTTATCTAAAACTCGTTTGAAATTGAAGACGATGAATAAAATTGCAAAATACCTCAACCAAATCAGATTATTCGTTAGCAGGTTAATAGACTGATACCACAACTATCCGAGATTTATCTTACTACTATACCGGAGGCTATACCGGAGGTCGCGGGTTCGATTCCCACCCAGGACAAATGTTTGTGTGATGAGCACAATCATTTGTTCTGGTTGTCTGGGTGTAATTTATCTATAATATGTATGTATTTAGAAATATATAAGTATGTTTATCAGTTGTCTGGTTACCATAACACAAGCTCTGCTTAGCTTGGGATCAGATAACCGTGTGTGAGTTGTCCCGGAATATTATTATTATAATATTATTATTATCTTCAAAAATAATACAGCATCATTATGTTTTCAAATAAACTTAAAACACCACGATGCTGGTTTCTTCGAGCTGCAAGTTAGTGAATACCGTTTGTTATGATTATCAACGAAACTTGATGTTAAGATATACCTATTTGTGTCCCGATTTCTTTTACGAAAATATCAGAATAATCATCAAGTCATGTCATCATCATCTGTCAAGATGTCTAAGGCCTAATGATGATGATGATGATGCATAATAATAATCCAGCCTTTAAACGTCCCACTGCTGGGCACAGGCCGCTTCCCATATAGACGAGGCACATGCATTGATTACAACGTTTGCTCCCTGCGGATTGGCGATTTCAGATCCCAAATTTTGGAATCCAGGAAAATATCTTATTAAATAATAATGTAATTTGAACTAACACGTCAGGCACAATAAAAAGGTCCTATACGGAGTTTGCCTACTTGATATGAAAGGTTTCGATTGATATCTTGGCAAATTCAAATCAAAATGGCAAAAAAAAAAATAAAAAAAAAATACATTGTGCATATTATAGTAATGAGTTTTACATAAATGTGATGTTATGTAGGGACTTAATGACCCCACAGTCAAACCATTAAGTACTACGGTTTTGTGGGGTTTGGTTTATAAGTTGATTTGTCAGCATGTGCAAATAAATAAAAAATATTTATTTTTAAACAAGAGAAAGAACACGGATTCGCCGTCATTTCCGATTGGGTCGAAGCTTTAAATTTTTTAGTTCTAATTGGCAAAACAAAGTTGGTCAATGAGTACTTGATTAAGTTTATTTGTTTAAGTTTAAGCTTATTTCGTATGGTATTTATGTTGTATTTATTAAACGACATTAAAGCCTTCTGGGCACGTTTCCCGCCATTGACAAGGATGACGATGAGTTTTTTGACGCGTGTTAGTTTTATTCATTTATATAAGATTTAATTTTAGTATAGTTGTAAGTGTTTGTACTTAAAATGTTATAAATCGAATTAATAAAAACTTCAAGGCCCGTTTAAAAAAAAACGACATTATTACTCATCGATAAGGATCCTGGACATAAAAAAGATAACTTAAATCCCGAATTAGAACATGAATATCTTTGATGAGTAACTCTTTCGTAGTTATTTAATTAAGATACTACAGGTTTTTAATAAATAAGTCCACCATGTCTTTTACGTTCCCCCAAATTTAAAATGATAACGTATTAGGTCTAAATGTCAGAAATGATCAGCGCTAAAGATTTAAGTTATGTAGTAATATGGAAATTTTACTATCATTCGTCATCATCATCATCATCCACAGCCCTTGTCCTCCCACTGCTGAGCATAGGCCTCCCCTTTTCGTGCCATTTTCTACGGTCCTGAGCCAGCCTCATTCAGACTCGACCCGAGACTTTAACTATGTCGTCGACCCATCTTGCTCCCGGACTGTAAAGTGAGGGATCAAATTTCCTATTATTTATTTATTTATTTATTTATTTATTTATTTATTTTATGGATCACCAACAAAGAATACACCTTACATGCTATACAAGAAAAAAAAAAGTTACAGAGTTCTTGTGCTTCCTTAATTACAGGTGACCACATCATGCAAAATAAGCCTTGTGAGCTTTAAAAAAAACGTGGTAACACATACAAAAGATGAAAATTAAAATAAAAATTAAAAGTGAAATTAAAATTAAAAATTAAAATTAAAAATATGCAGTAGACATAATACGTATGGAGGTACGTCAATAAGTTAATAAAAAAAAACAATAATTTAGTTTTAATTTAATTGTTCAGTTATAAGTTTTTTGAATACACCTATAGAATTATAAAAGATATTTAATCATTAAAGTCCTTTTTCGTAAGTAAACTATGATACATATTTCAATACAAGCATACCTTCTTTCTTATGTTCTATAATAATAATAATCCAGCCTATAAACGTCCCACTGCTGGGTACAGGCCTCTTCCCATATAGAGAAGGCACGAGCATTATGTTCTATGTATTTTTTAATTTGTCAGTGCAATAAAGTTATGGGCATAAGAAGTTCCTTGCTGTTTGTTATCCATAGATTACCTTTTGGAACCAAGCACCTTAGGTCATTTAGAATGAACATGATAACGTTTCTAAAATGCCTTTTAGATTTACCAACTATACTAAAAATAAATACCTTTATATTATACATATATAATATTGCAACTTGCCGGCATTGATTATAATTATCTTTATTGGTATATAGTTTTGAATTCAAATATTTAGCTAGATAAAAATTATCAAGAATCTTAATTTTCTTACTTATTTACTTAATTAACTTATTATAAGAAATCATAGGTTTTAACTTTAAGTAAGCCCATTTATAGTGAAAAGTTAAAAAGAACATGTAAAATAATTGTTTCAGTGTTTTCCTGGGAAGATGATTGCTTCTAAAAATAATGTTCGTTCTAAATATATTATGGGATGCAAATTTTAATATAAATAATTTCATTTCATTTACATCATCTACCCCCTGTTCTTCAAGTACCCTACACACTACACTGACCGTGTCCGTATTCTGTTCACTAATCGACTTTGCAGAAAATCGAGATTGTAATTAGGGAATCACTGGATACCAAGATGCAGATAGTTTAAAGCCGTCTTCCCGATTGAAATTTGGATGCAGCTTCTTGATTTCAATCGCTTCTCGCACTACTCTCGAATGAAAGTGGCGATCGGTGGAGAGGACTTGCGCGCGATGGTATTGAATCCAGTGATTAACGCCAGCCTGTAGTACGTGATCTGCTATTGCCGATTTAGTGGTCTGCCGGGTCTTAAAAGTGGTTAAAGGTTAGTTTAAAAGTTATTATAAACTGACGCGTCGGCGGCGGTGTAGCATATTGAACTCACAAAGCCTTTATTAATAAATAAATAGTAATGCTAGATAATGATCCAGCCTATAAACGTCCCACACTCCCACTGCTGGGCACAGGCCTCCTCCCATATAGCGAAGGCACGAGCATTGATCACCACGCTTGCTGTCTGCGGATAAGCGATTTCAGATCCCAAATTTTGAAATCCAGGTTTCCTCACGGTGTTTTCCTTCACCGTTTGTCAGAAGTGTCTTAGAATAATTAAGAAAGTACATATAAAATATTATTATAACTTACAAAACGCCACATTCATGTTTGCCTGGGTTCGAACTTGCAACCTTGTGCATACAAATCCGTTCATTGAACCGCTAGGCCACCACGACCGCTCTAGATGCGAGATGATCAACTTTAATTTAAGTTATATGTCATTATTTGGATGAAAACTGCTACGGCATTACATCATCAATTTTTGTGTCTTTCAGTAAAAGCTTGTATTGTAAAAGCGCTTATTACACTATACTGAACTTGGGATCCTAAATAAAAACAAAAATAAATACAAATTATTTAAATAGTTTTTTTTTATCCTGGAAATCTTGGAAATTCTTATTATTATTTTTTTGAAAAAACTGGTCTTCTCAGTTTTGCTTAACCACGAAACTACTAAAACACAAATTAACTTTAGGACGTTCTTAAATATTTATCTGTCACCACTATATACCTTAAAGTTGACAGCATGATTGACGTTTAAGGCCGGACTCCATCAAAGTGGAGGCGAAAAAGTGTAGACTCTAAATTTTCAGACAATAAAGTCATTTCAACTAATGGGCAGAATCAAGTCAGGTCAGGGCGACCATAGTGGGATAGCATAAGAAAAACCGTAAATTGCATAAGAAAATAATACAATAATAATTTAAAAAACAGAGCAAAGAAGTTTTTAATTAACAAATAGGAATTCGTTATTTATATATTTTTTTCTTCGGAGTGTATTTTCATCGTGACCTGTCCTGATCAGAATATACCCCATTCGTTGTAATGAGTAAAGTATCCAGTATGCTCATTTACTCATTTCGAAGATATCATGCAAAAACCCTTGCCCAAGAAATCCAAAGTTTTTACAAGCTACCAGCGATATACATATATATTTTTAAATACGTATTTCGTTTTGGAATGGAAAGTTAGATATAGCGCATGAAGCTATGGGATCTCAAGGTTTGTTTATATTGCATTCATCATTATAATTATTTCAGTCTGCAATAATCAACTACTACTTATCCCTCGTCTCAGCTGATATTGCCTAAAAAATAAAAATTTCGTTAAGTTGCAAACAAAATCTGCTTCACAGAACTTCTCGACTGGTTGTCGCAACAGTCAACATACTACACTACCTTTGTACTAAGACCATAGTGGCGCCACCTGGCGAGCTTTCCCATATTTATAAACAAGTAGCGCTAATGTCATGAATGGGTCGTAGGTAGGTACTAATACAATGTGTAGGTATAAACGTAGTTCGGGTAGGTTTCGATAGATGGCGCTGTTTTGAAGTTGTGAAAATACCTAACGAGCACATTGTGGTGCCGGTAGATAACTATGGTTTTATATACCAAATAACACAAAAAGTTACTTCACCGTATTTCTACGTTGATATGAAGCGGTTAAATATACTTTATAACAGTATTTTTGGGGCTGATCAAAGCGTTACTTGACTTAAATGTGCCGTTCTATAAGTTAGGTATTAAGGCATATAAAATCTTTTATTTCTCTTTATATTAGTTTTTTTTCTTTTTTTTTTTAAGTATAAATAGAGTAGGTGCATAGTACCATACTAATTTGGATCACAATATTTTTTTAGTTCTAAAACCGCTCAACAGATGTCACTGTGCATTGAGCGGCGATTCCTGAATGGCGGTGTTAAGATTTTCCGCGGTTTGGTTGGGTCGGCTCGGCTCGCCGACAATCGTCACTCTGGTTTCCCTTCAGAACGCATAAATCTTTCGCCTTTTACTAAAGATTTCCGTGGAGGGGAACACTCAAATGAGTCTAACTCTATTTTTTGAATACTTCGCTTCGGCGAAGTAAGAATTCCTTGAAACTTCTACTGTTAAGTAGGCACTTGTGCTAATAGTCCGCTGCAGCTTGCAGTAGATGCAGTTCATAGAGAAACATTTATGTCACCGTAATGGATATTGTTTCTTTCGACTTATAAATGCGCTATAGATTACTTTGCTCTATGCGCTAATTTATTTTAAAATAAATTATATTTTAAATCAGTCACGGAGAGCGATTGTCAAATTAAATACATTATTATTGTTATTATGTACAATATGGACACATGACTAAAAAATAAGTTAAGAATAAAATCATTCATCGTAGAAATAAAGTAGTTAACTAGTAATCTAACGAGCATTATGATTGAATGGAATGAGGGCTAAAGCGTGTGAATTCGCCGCTAGAGGCGCTAGTGTAGCGTGAGGTCTCCAAAATGTCACTTGTCACTTAAATGGGTGGGCTGCGCGGTTTTATTCATTTCATTTAAGTTTAATTTTGAGGTATAACAAAATATTTTATTTAAAACATTCTTATTATGGCAAATACGAGTTACGGGTCAATGAATGTCAGTGCTTTAAAAGTGGAACTAAGAAAAAGAGGTGCAAAGTTAAGCGGACTGAAAGAACAGCTAATTCAGAGGTTTGTTTACTGTTTACAAACAAAATATTTTGTCGAAATTAAGCTTCTTTACCGAGTTTACAGCTATGTTTTTCTTTTTTCACAGACTTTAGATCTTTAGATCGGGACCTCACTCGCCAGTGGCGCCAACTAGTGAACACAAAAACGGTAGCCCTCATTAAGCTAAGGATAATTATATAACATAAACAAACTATAAGTATGAAATAAATTAAATTGTTTTGTGATTCTTATACATTATAGCCACGAATAAAGTTAATAATGGTGCATTGGTGTATAAATGGACCAGGTTATTAATAATTCCTTTCTAGGCTCACTTTGTTTATGGTTCAGTTCCAAATAACGACACTAGATGGCGATACATGTCTGATTAAAAGACAAGTTTTTAAATACTACGCGAAAGTCCTTATTTAAAATTTATATGTGCCTGTTTAAATGCCCTTAACTATGATTTTTATAAATTCTGTTTCATCCACTTTGGTCTCAATACTTACACCTGTAGATAGTACATACCTAATCTTTCCCTCCTTTTTCTCTTTCTGCTTCCAGTCAGCCTCAGATAAGAAAAAAAAACACAAGTTTACTAGGTTTTTTATTTTTGTTAGGAAAGCTTCTTAAAGAAAAACTCATAAGAATTATTTTTAAGGATATTTCTCTTTTTAGGCAAGCTAATTAAAATAAAATACACGATTTAAAGGGCCAAAATTTTGTAAATAAGATGGGCTTTTAATTTGTCATTACCAAAGAATATAGGTAGCTCTAGGAAAGGACAAAGACAAAGTCAAAGATTATTTATTTGCAAAAACACGTGTGAGTAAAAAAATACATGGTGATGCAAAATTTTTGGATGTAACTATAATAGTTGGTACCAACATGTTTTACCGTAACCGGTGTACAAATATGGTATATTATGACGACCTCCGTGGTCGAGTGGCGTACGCACCGGTTTCAAGGTGTCGCTAGCTCTGAGGTCCCGGGTTCGATCCCCGGACGGGTCAATGTAGAAACCAACTTTTCTACATTGTCCCGGGTCTGGGTGTTTGTGGTACCTTCGTTGTTTCTGAATTCAATAACACAAGTGCTTCAGCTACTTACTTTGGGTTCAGAGCAATGTATGTGATGTTGTCCGCATTTATTTTTTATTTTATTTATTTATTTTATTTTTATATTATAAAGGTTGATGAGGTGTTATGTTAACAGTTAACATTTAAGGTAACGCCTATTTATTTACTGGGTCTACAAGCCTACAGATTGCACAATATTGCCCATAACAAACTTATCAGAAACTAAAAATACATACAATTCACACGGTTTACTGTTTTGTTGCGAACAACAGATTACGATTGTATGAAGTAACACGTTATTTGTATGTTGACATACAAATGTATGCAATTTAAATAACTGTTTCTAAGGGAAGTCTTTGAGTTCGAATCTTTTGAAATAGTTGTATGAAATTGCCAAGGACAACGTCGTCAGTCGTCGTCAGTCGTCATCATACGATCTATAAACACCAACCCGAAGAGAGCACGTGTTAACTCATGGTGACCTAATAGGTGTACCTACCCATAGGAGTGATCTTCCACATTAAACTTTCTAGTTTGTTACAGTTAATTCCGTATGAAATTATATCATATTAAAATTATTATTCAAGCTTTAATAATGTTACCATCATCCTATTATTAATTTCCTACAAAATGCACCAATCACTATAAAAACAATTTCTAAATATAAACATAAAAAAATTAGGTTTAAATTCACAAACCAGCTTCAACATTAGCTTATCGGTCAATACCCACAGCAGCGATTCAAACCCACCCACGCAACAAAAATTGCAATGAAAACGCAATAAAAATCTTAAAAATTTTAGTCCACATAAAAAATACATCAAAACAACGGTTCGCTATACACAAAGACCGGTTGTAACAGACACACCCAACACTCACACAGACACATGTGTTACGTATACACGCACACTACTGCGTGTATGCGCCTGCGCACGCAACGTATCGCGCGCAGCCATGCATGGTAACTTGCGGGTTACCAGTTTTCCTCGTTCGATAGTAAATTGAGTGTGTTTTGATACTTGGTTTGTAATGATAATTATTGTTAGAGCTAGTCTTTTATTATTGTTCAAGATGGTCTTCTCATGATCTTCTGCCCTGCTCCCAATTATTTGAGGTCGGTGCAATGCATATTCAGATTACATTCATCTCTACTACTCGTCATCTTATTGTTAAAAATGGCAGTAATTATTAATTTCAAAATGAATTTAGTTGCTAATTACTAATTAGTGTATTTTACTCACCCACTTTTAGCATCATTATAGTTCTTAGTACCCCTAACAATTCAATGTACTATGTAATGCCTAATTTTCCACTGTTTACCTGTTAACCTAATCCCCTATACGACCAATATTCTCCTGAGGAAAATTTAAGAAAACTACATTTACAAACGCAGACTTCACAGTAACAGTTGCGTGTTTTCCTCAGACGTTTTAAAACTACGCACTACACTCTGTTACTGAGAACTACCAAACAGAATTCAATAACAGACTGTACTCGGAAAGCGAGCCTTAAATATTTCACTTTTCAGTAGCGATAGTGTAAAGTTAAATCTTGCTTTTTTTCGACTATGCTTGAAGTTGGCAAGAATAGTTTAATAATATCTTTAAAGAATATATATTGCAGGACTGGGTTTATTGCTAACTCCATAAGCAATAACGTTCTTTTTATATTTTTCTACAAAACATCTTTCATTATTTTTGTAATATAGTACTGTCAGAAATTCAGGATCATTTGCCGGTGAATAGTTTTGACCTTAGGTAACATTGCTACCATTTCTTTGACTAGTAAATTGAACAGTAACAAAAGCTTTGAATTGCTTTTTTTACTGTTCAATTTACCAGTTTTCAGCATAGAAATTATTATTTTAGTTTCCTCTAGATTAAATTTTTAGACTCATTTGGAGCATATTCTGTAAACTCTACCTTTAGATATTCAAATAGAGAGTAAAATAACTTAGTATTAAATCGATTTTCTGTAATATTGCGTCAGTTGTAATCGTGTCATGATAAATAATATTGCATGGGAATTAACGCAATAAGTTGTAATACTCTCAAAATGATAACAAAACAGAACATATTACTAGGAAATAAAGGTTATTAAGAAGGTTTTATGTACCTAAAAGTAACGATAAAAAGGATATAATTGATTGCACATAAAATAACTGGTGTCGATGAATTTATATGGAACCTCTAAGTTATACCATATCAATAACAAATTAATTTTTAAAATCCATTTACAATTGCCGTAGGTAGATATCCCGTAATAAATATACAGACGAATTAAGAATCTCCTCTTTTTGAAGTCGGTAAAAATCAAATACAGGGTGTTCCAAAAAAAGCAAACTAAAAATACCTACCACCTTTGACCAGCTGACTACCTGCCTACGTAAATTTGATAACAAGTTTGATCCAGAACATTTTAGCGCACTATTATCATCACAGATCACCTTATCATAGCAGGCGACGCGAGCGTGGCGGGCAGACGTCATCGGCCGGCGCGGAGTGGTTTCCCCAAACAAACACACACATGCGAGTAGCGTTTGTTTACATCACACTTGTGTGTGGCGTGTGGTATAAGTGAGGTAATTATAGCGGGTATGTAGTACATTAAATTGTTTACTGAAAAAATATCGACGACTTCTGTTGTTAAACAAACTTGTAAGGTTTGATTCCAAGGGTTGATTTCTGTTAATAGGGCAGGATTGGTAAATATATATTATAGAGAGAAATAAAACACGACTCAATTTGAAATCCGTTCTTTATTGATATTTTCATCCTATTATTAATTTCCTACAAAATGCACCAATCACTATAAAAACAATTTCTAAATATAAACATAAAAAAATTAGGTTTAAATTCACAAACCAGCTTCAACATTAGCTTATCGGTCAATACCCACAGCAGCGATTCAAACCCACCCACGCAACAAAAATTGCAATGAAAACGCAATAAAAATCTTAAAAATTTTAGTCCACATAAAAAATACATCAAAACAACGGTTCGCTATACACAAAGACCGGTTGTAACAGACACACCCAACACTCACACAGACACATGTGTTACGTATACACGCACACTACTGCGTGTATGCGCCTGCGCACGCAACGTATCGCGCGCAGCCATGCATGGTAACTTGCGGGTTACCAGTTTTCCTCGTTCGATAGTAAATTGAGTGTGTTTTGATACTTGGTTTGTAATGATAATTATTGTTAGAGCTAGTCTTTTATTATTGTTCAAGATGGTCTTCTCATGATCTTCTGCCCTGCTCCCAATTATTTGAGGTCGGTGCAATGCATATTCAGATTACATTCATCTCTACTACTCGTCATCTTATTGTTAAAAATGGCAGTAATTATTAATTTCAAAATGAATTTAGTTGCTAATTACTAATTAGTGTATTTTACTCACCCACTTTTAGCATCATTATAGTTCTTAGTACCCCTAACAATTCAATGTACTATGTAATGCCTAATTTTCCACTGTTTACCTGTTAACCTAATCCCCTATACGACCAATATTCTCCTGAGGAAAATTTAAGAAAACTACATTTACAAACGCAGACTTCACAGTAACAGTTGCGTGTTTTCCTCAGACGTTTTAAAACTACGCACTACACTCTGTTACTGAGAACTACCAAACAGAATTCAATAACAGACTGTACTCGGAAAGCGAGCCTTAAATATTTCACTTTTCAGTAGCGATAGTGTAAAGTTAAATCTTGCTTTTTTTCGACTATGCTTGAAGTTGGCAAGAATAGTTTAATAATATCTTTAAAGAATATATATTGCAGGACTGGGTTTATTGCTAACTCCATAAGCAATAACGTTCTTTTTATATTTTTCTACAAAACATCTTTCATTATTTTTGTAATATAGTACTGTCAGAAATTCAGGATCATTTGCCGGTGAATAGTTTTGACCTTAGGTAACATTGCTACCATTTCTTTGACTAGTAAATTGAACAGTAACAAAAGCTTTGAATTGCTTTTTTTACTGTTCAATTTACCAGTTTTCAGCATAGAAATTATTATTTTAGTTTCCTCTAGATTAAATTTTTAGACTCATTTGGAGCATATTCTGTAAACTCTACCTTTAGATATTCAAATAGAGAGTAAAATAACTTAGTATTAAATCGATTTTCTGTAATATTGCGTCAGTTGTAATCGTGTCATGATAAATAATATTGCATGGGAATTAACGCAATAAGTTGTAATACTCTCAAAATGATAACAAAACAGAACATATTACTAGGAAATAAAGGTTATTAAGAAGGTTTTATGTACCTAAAAGTAACGATAAAAAGGATATAATTGATTGCACATAAAATAACTGGTGTCGATGAATTTATATGGAACCTCTAAGTTATACCATATCAATAACAAATTAATTTTTAAAATCCATTTACAATTGCCGTAGGTAGATATCCCGTAATAAATATACAGACGAATTAAGAATCTCCTCTTTTTGAAGTCGGTAAAAATCAAATACAGGGTGTTCCAAAAAAAGCAAACTAAAAATACCTACCACCTTTGACCAGCTGACTACCTGCCTACGTAAATTTGATAACAAGTTTGATCCAGAACATTTTAGCGCACTATTATCATCACAGATCACCTTATCATAGCAGGCGACGCGAGCGTGGCGGGCAGACGTCATCGGCCGGCGCGGAGTGGTTTCCCCAAACAAACACACACATGCGAGTAGCGTTTGTTTACATCACACTTGTGTGTGGCGTGTGGTATAAGTGAGGTAATTATAGCGGGTATGTAGTACATTAAATTGTTTACTGAAAAAATATCGACGACTTCTGTTGTTAAACAAACTTGTAAGGTTTGATTCCAAGGGTTGATTTCTGTTAATAGGGCAGGATTGGTAAATATATATTATAGAGAGAAATAAAACACGACTCAATTTGAAATCCGTTCTTTATTGATATTTTTATTTATTTTACTGCATCATTAAATATTACTGTACCTGCCAGTATTCGCTGGAAAGTAAGGAAAAAAATAAACAAAAAGGAGAAAATAAACCAATGCTTAATATGGGGTCTAAAAATGCAAGCATCTTTAAATTGACAACCTCGTTAACAGTGCTAGTTGTAGCCGAAGATCTAAAGTAAGCAATACAAATTAGCAACAATGTATCCTATTTAATGTAGGTAATGATAAACTATATTTCATAATAAAGTTAATAAACAAAACATCCAAACATTAAACCTACAATACCAAGTCATCGTGACCTTGCTACCGCTCGTCACTTGCGCCAGCGCCGATCACTCGGGCGGCGCGTGCGACTCACTTTCACGACAACGATGCGTCAGCGCACCGCTACACGCACACATACACACAATTACTCATAGTACGGCCGCCGTGACCGTTACTCTTATAATTAATACATGACTAACATTACTTACTAGAACTATTAGAAAATCTATCGGATAATTTTTTACACTCTGTATATAAAGGTCAATGACCTCATTGACCTACGAGTGGACATTCAACACTGTTGCATAAAACATGGAGTAACAATAGTAACTTGTTACTGGCCTACTACAATATAGAAAAAGTTTAAACAAAAGTTTTACAAAAACAAAAACTGGCTAAAAAACTTTGTCGTTGTACGTTTTTTCTTTTGTTTTTGCCAGTTGTACACATTAAATAAAACCTTTGATGTATAATACACGGGTATATTACACTAGTAAGTACATAGTCACGTCCTTGTTTTTTTGGGTTCTTAGTAAAAAACATACTACTACATAATGTACTGCCTCGTTGGCCTAGTGGTGCTAAGCGCGACTGCTACGCTAGAGGTCTTGGGTTCGATTCCCAAGTCGACCAAGGTGTTATTGGGTTTTTCTATGAAATTCTCAGTAGCAGGTCGGAGTTTGGATTTGTGCTCGGTTAGTGGCAATAAGCTCGCCCTCTATTACATGGGACCTAAACATACCGGCGAACTGTGGGTGTATATTGGTACACCTCTGCCTAACCCTTCGGGGATACAGGCGTGATGGTATGTTATGTTACATAATGTAAGTATAGTATAGGTAAATGTATTAAAATCAAAACTTAACGACTCTGTTTATTTACAGCCACAACCCTATTTTATTGCTATTCTAGAAAACGTAATGATTCATAAATAACATTGATTCATAGACAAACTCTATGACAGGTTTTCTTATTATAAATGTAAATAATATTATAATTCTCACTATTTTTACGTTTTACCCCTATATTATACTTTATTTTTTAGTATGAGACAGGGTTTTTTTACAATAAAGAGGTAATTTCAAAGGAAAAGAAGATTCATATGACATTCGTTCAAGCATACCTGATCGTAAGTGAATACCCCTGCTTGTAACATCTGAAACGTCAGAAATCGATTAAAATATAAGGCTGAATTGCCATACAATGTGGCACACTCCCAGTCGACAGCGATGTGGATGAATTTTTTGATGCCTTATTTTAGTTCTTAGTTTTATTTAGTTTATATTTTTTCTTATTTATTGTGTAGGCTTAGTTTTTATATTATTGTAAATATTTTAAGTTTAATAATTGTAAACCCCAATAAAAGAAATTAGAAGGTAAAAATATAGACACACAGTAAGATAAAAGAAATAGACGGTAAAAAAATACCAGATTTTCAATTCTAGGAAGCCATATAATGATGTAGCAACCAAAAGAATTACATCATATCATACTCCAACAAAAAAATCACGAGATTTCCCACTCTACATATTTAAAGTAGCAAAAAACGTGTATGTATTTATAAATATATTATAAGGATGTAAACTATTTTAAGATTGATCAGTCGTGGGTTTAGTCAAATGTAGACCTAAATGATTTTAATCAGTGTAGTTTTGACCTCTAATATCAACTTAAAAAAACCGGAACACAAACAAAGACATTGAGAATTTAGAAAATCTAAAAATCCGGATAACATTATATGGTTTCTTTATACAACATATTAATTAATCTTAATATATATAAATCTCGTGTCACAATGTTTGTCCTCAATGGACTAGTAAACCACTTAACCGATCATAATAAAATTCGCACACCATGTGCAGTTCGATCCAACTTGAGAGATAGGATAGTTTAAATCTCAAATTATAGTCGCAATTTTAAGAAATTGACGCGGACGAAGTCGCGGGAATCAGCTAGTATATACTAAAAACTTGAAACTTAGAATGTAATATTATTTTTTTAATTCTTATTAGTGACTCTACAATTTCGCGCTACATTGCGAAACGCCGAAGAAACTTTGTCAAGACTGACCTACACAAACAAAACAGTCGACGCGAATTGACAGATCGCGAAGGTCATTGACACTGCAAAAATTAATTAAGTTTGGTCATATTTGGAAAATTGGCGAACTCTACTTTTTGAAACCAAATGTTTTTTATTGTGACCCAAATGCGGACTGCAGAAGTTCTTTAGATAAGTGAATCGAATATTTCAAATGTTTCAGGTGGAGTTGTTTATTGTTTTGTAGTAGAGCCGATTAATTCCAATATTGCATTATTACCTGCGTATAACAGATTAGTTATGCGAAGGACGAAGTGTTAAGTATGTCAGTAAACAAATGATTTTAAATAATGTAGAGCATGACACAAAAAGTTGTGTAGAGTCGAAAACAACTCTACAAAAATCTGCGTGACATTGTTATTACTGAAATTATTTTTCCTTTATTTGATTTTCTTTGAATAAATTCCCTTTCACGTGTGGTACTCGTGTTTTTCGAGTGTTTACTTGTAAACATTCCAATATGAATATGTACTTTAGACCTCAACAAACGTGTTTATTGAATACAAACGCGTCACAGATCGCGGTAAGTTATTAGTTTACTACACTAGACACGTAGATTCACGCCTGTTTATCTTATCTTACGTGATTCAATAACAACTACATCCATGTGAAACAATACACTTGTTTTCCCAGCTGATAGCATTTATCTCGACATTGTAATAAGTTCTCATAAAGATACTCAACCCTAAAGGATTACTAACACCAACGTTAATAACAACATCTGTTCATCTCAGAATGGAGGTGTAATGTCGCCGTGGATGCAAGTTGTCGAAAGTCGCGAGTCTCGTTCGCGGGTCATCGAACCGCAGCTGTCAAAATAGTAGAGCTAGCTAGATGCAGGCGTGAGCCGCGAGTCAGCGAGTGTCATTGATTATTGTGTGCGGTGCGAGCAAGCGGCGACCTTGTCGCGCCCGCGCCCCTCCGC
The DNA here is from genome assembly GCA_905475315.1 of Autographa pulchrina. Lineage (NCBI taxonomy): Eukaryota > Metazoa > Arthropoda > Insecta > Lepidoptera > Noctuidae > Autographa > Autographa pulchrina. The sequence continues at coordinate 13,078,010 of FR997765.1, read as the reverse complement.
CGACGTCATGCGGGGGCGCGCCGGTGACGTCACGCCGACCTCGCCGTCACTCCGCGAGCACGTGAACAGCACGCGCCGGCACGCGCCGGCTGCGTGATCACCGGCGCGCCATTGGCCCGCGCAGCCGAGCCGCCCGCTCTCATTGGCCGGCCGCCCCCCCCTCACCCCACAATCGCATGCCTCGTAGCTGGAGCGCTCGCCGAACGGTTTATTCGTCCGCTGCCCGCTAACAGAACCACACGGCTCCCAAGAGCAAAAGCGCGGAACGAAAACACAAGTTTTGTGAATTAAAAAAGAAAGTTTTATTGCGTTGAATGTTCTTATATTAATCAGAATGTCGACTCTGCTCGAAGTTTGCGGACCCCTCTCGCCGCCGTCAACGCCGCCGTTGATGGAAAACAAAGTGAGTGTCTTTCGAAACTCGAGTTTTAAAGTTTTTAAGAAACAAAAAAAATATTTTGAAGCCCCAAAAAAAATTTTTCTGCCAACAAAAAAATGCTCTTTAACGTTTGTGCAATCGAAAGTATGGTATGAGCGCACGGCGCGATCACGCAGCGCGCGCGTGCTCGAACAGCTAGCGACCGTTCACTTACGTGCATCTGTCTTTGTCTCACAGGTCGAGTTACCTTACAAGAAGGCTGCAGTGAAGCGCGCTCGGGAGTCGTCGCCGCCCGCCGGCCTGGTCACTCCTCAGCCCTCTGACTCGGAGGGCGAGGAGGACTTCAGCAAGAGGTCCCGGTGCGAGCTGGCGCGACTCCTGCTGACGACGCCGCCGCCAGAGCCATGTTGCCGGCCCTCGGTTATCATGCGCGCGCACAAGGACGGCACTTGCAGCCCTGAGCCGCTCGTGCCTCCTCCTCCCCAAGACATGAACATGAACATCCTCAAAACGCTCAAGTTCAAAATGAACAGAGGACACAGTTACTCACAAACCAAATATATTGCGTCGCAAGCTCAAATTGTGCCACCAATCTCAGTGGAACCGCCAAGCCCACCCCCTAAGGTGGAGGAGGCTCGCGTGCCATCGCCGCACCCCGAGTGCGTGCTGCGGGCGGAGCCGCGGGGCGAGCGCGCGGCGCCGGGCTGGGTGCCGCTGGCGCCGCGGCCCGCGCCCGCCGTGCTCGTGCCCGGCACGCTGCTGCCCACCGCCGCGCTGTGGCTGGTGGCGCCCGCCCCGGCCACACGCAGGCGTCTCTACGAGTGCTCATATCCCGGATGCGGGAAAAATTATTTTAAGTCATCCCACCTGAAAGCTCACGCGAGAACACATACTGGAGAGCGACCGTTCCGGTGTGCGTGGCCCGGCTGTGAGCGCCGTTTCTCCCGCTCGGACGAGCTGTCCCGGCACAAGCGCACGCACACCGGCGAGAAGAAGTTCGGGTGTCGCGTGTGCAACCGCCGCTTCATGCGCTCCGACCACCTCGCCAAGCACGTCAAGAGACACGCGAAAGAGCGCGTGCCGCCAGCGCCCGTGCTCAAGCTGCTACCCTCACCACCGCTGGCCATGTCGGTGCCGGTGCAGGCGCCCGTCGCCCTGGCGCAGTAGTCCTGCCGCCGCGACACCTCGACTGTGATCCAGATCTCATGATCGTTACCTAGTTGTAGTTCTACTCATCTCTAAGACTGTCCTATGTCTACTTAAGTAGCGTCTAGATGTAAGAATATGTTATTGTTAGAGACGTTAAGCTTCCAAAAGATTAAACAGAAAGTTTTATACTATTCCGTTGTTTTGTTTGCACTTCACTGATTGCATCACCCGCACTACACTTAACACACGTCCTGAGTCGGTGAAACTGGTTCGTGGTCGCTCCGTGGTCCGGTGTGGTCGCGTGCCGTCCCCGGCCCGGTCCGGCGCTCCCGCGGCTGACGGGCAGGGCCGCGCGGCGCTCGCCTGCCGACTGCCAGCCGCGCCGCCACCAGCGCTGCTCGATAACGACACACGCGCCTCTTATCTCCACCGATATCGCACCAAAAATATTTGAAATAGAAAGACAGCGACTAATTATCAGAAACATACAGACAGATATGTAATATTAAACAATTAATTAATCTTTATCGATGTAATTCTCACTCGAACTAGTTTTGATAAGTAATTAAAGAAACGTGATTATGACGAATACTTTAACTTCCGCCTCCACAAATATGATATAACTTCAATTCATAACATGCAGGATACAAAACTCCTAAAGTAACTGACAACAGATTCCATAATTGCATCATCTTCTAGAAAAATAAAGAAGCAATTTCAAGGAATGTGATTACAACACCAACATTCATAGAACTATAAACATTTGCCGATACATTTGGCAAAGAACTCTACATGTGGAAATGAGACAATAATTACAGATATTACAGCACGGATACTATCGAAGCTGGTTCATTGTATGCGGCTGGTTACGCCCACTATTTAATACAGGCCTTCGGTAGATCCTATATAAAACAATAGGTAGTAATATTACCATAATTGTCTGCAATAACGTACGATATTACATTATTTACAAGGAGGATGCTACTGCCCATCCGCTTAGTGCGAACTTCTTATAAATCACAGCGATTACTTAGCGACTACAATTTCCATTGAAACTAAGTATATAAACATCATGTACCTAGCCTATAACGGCAAGGTAGAGTCCTGTATTCCATATTTTTTTAGAAAAACATCGAGACTGACAAATTATATCTTATTATCTGGACCTTTAAACATGATAGGACGTTATCTAAACCAAAATCAGTTGAAGACATAAAGGAACAAACCGTAATCTTCAATTACTAAAATAATACAGCACTCAATGTTTATGATATATCGAATATCATCTTATACTCTCAACACAACAAGAGCCGTATATATTTTGGATAAAAATCATAGATAGCCAAACAGATTGACTTCATTTTACCTTATATTAGTTGACTCTACAAAATATCTTCGCACAACCCCAAGAAAATTTTTGACAACTCTGCGTTGCCATGGCAACCAAATTAAATAATATTATTATATTGAATTTTAGACCTCAATCGTCAACTGTTGAGCATCGGTTTAAATTTACAAAAGAGAATACAGATCATGATGTGTTTTCGCCTAGGTGTTTATGCCTTTCATAACATGTTATATCGCTTCTTGGCTCAAATCTTCCTAATTAATTCCCACACTGATGATTGAAGGATAGAAATTTCAATACATCCTTCAGGAGAATCCTTTGATAACGTGAAACAATTGATAAACATGAATATGCAATCTCACTGCGAAGTATTAGAACTTATTCAGACCTCATGGGATAGAGCAGTAATACATTAATTTTGCATAATATAACTACTAAGTCTAAATTGCACTACAGTTTTACTTGCAATTGACTCTACATTTTTTTAAAGTCCATTTCAAATATTTTTAACTTTGTTAGTATCGTTTTATATGGTATTTGACATAGCACTTCGATAGGAAAAATAAGACTATCTTGACTCTACTTTTCTGGCAGCGTCTGTTGTTGAGTCAAGAAAAAAACCTTTTTTGATGTTCTGTCTTACTGAAATACTTTTACTGTTTCTCACTATATATGCCTTACGACATAGTGCAGCCTTACGAGCTTACTACCTGAAATCCTGGAATTCATTCACACTTACAGTAGTGAACCATACCACCCCCAAAAAAATATGAAACTGACATCCCGCAAAAAAAATTGTCTATGAAGTACATGAATACCTATTTAGGAATCATATTATTATTAATGAAGTAGTATAACTATAAATAGCAATACGAGCGTACTACATAAAGAAAGTTCTATGCGCCTACGCAGCGGTTGCCAGCTGCCAAATAATAGTGGAAATTGCTATTACGGCTGTCATTTTGACGCCAGCTTCGTCACATGCGCCTGCGCCGGTCTTCATGCTGGCGTCGTGACGTCATCGGTGCATTTCCGTTGCATCAGTTAGTGTGTATGAAACGCATCGTGACTTTTATTGGTGCATTTTTAAGTATGACGTTTTTGCGTGGGTTTTGAAGGAATTTAGGTGGTTTCCTGGTCTATTTTTAGAAGCTTTAATTTAAGAAGCAACTTGCACAATGTATCATGTATTCATCGCTATGATCGAGCATGATGATGACAGGTGTTTTATTTTATTTGAGAATATCCGAACCATTTTCAATTACAAAAAAAAAAATAAGTTTACTTTAAGCAATATTATCGAAGACCAAGAGAAAATTTCGTTTTGCAATCGAAATTGCGTTACACTGGGCACTATTCCAACTTACAGCCAACAAAAGAAACTATGGAAAATACCACAAGAAATGTCGTCCTAAAACTGGAAGTCAAGACCTCACTAAACTGCTTTTTATAACTCGAGCAAAAAACCTAAGTTAGTGTAGTCGACATTAGACAATATATTGGGCAACATTAACTTACCACGTTTACTTACATAGTTTTATTTTTATTACAGTAGTTATCTATACTTATAATACATCTGTAGAAAGGTCAATTCTGTACATTAAATATATTTTCAAAATAACTTTAATGTAAAATAATAATCAGGGGGTGATTAGTGATCGATACTGATGCCAAAAATGCAATCAGTAAAATTTTTGTCTGTCTGTCTGTATGTTCCTTATAGAAACAAAAACTACTTGACGGATTTTAACGAAACTTGGTACAATTATTCTTCATACTCCTGGGCAGGTTATAGTATACTTTTCATCACGCTACAATCAATAGGAGCAGAGCAGTGAAGGGAAATGTTGGGAAAACGGGCGAAGTTACTCAATTTTTTAAGCTTCCGTCGCGTGTGCGGCCTTAATGGTTAAAGACGCATTGATAAGCTTCGTCATCCACGAAGTTGCAGGCACAGCTAGTTATAAAATATAGTCGAACGGAAAAAAGGCAAACTCAGATATGGTCGAACCAGATTTGTTCGGGTTCTCAGAACCAAGCTCTCTAGTTATTTTTTATTATCCCGTTATACCGATATTACTTCTCTGAAATAGACAGAAATTCACTTTGACAATTAAGTAAGTTTCAGGCAAATATTAAGTACCTAAAATCTGAAAACATTACAGCCTGTGCTTATTAAATAAATAATAAATATAATAGAAACCTTGAAAAAAAATATTTTTTAAAGAGAGAGATAGAAAAAAAGCCTTGAGAAATGGGCAAAGCTTTTAAATTGCAGTGTTTTTAAAATAAACAAAACTCTACTTTTTTTATTTACTTTACCAATATTGACATTCAAGACACACCCACCACACCAATTCCGTATACATTCCTTAAATTATCACAACAAAAAGATTACAAACGTATTATCAAACACAACTGCCAGCCCCCTAGCGTTACCGTGAACATCATTCAGACAGATCACTCGTAAATCACGTTCGGATCACTTCGTGTCCACTCGTGTGGTCTCGTGTAGCACGCACTTCTTGAATGGTACAAGTTCAAAGATTAAGACAGGTTGCTAACGTCGCTAACCCATTCTTGAAATATATAACTTGCTTGCTACCCTATATGTTTACATATTATTTCTTGTAGGATGGAATTTGCTGAAATAATGTAAGTTTAAGTTTTTCTTGAATGAGCTAGTTATTTAAGCACATTTAATACTTAATTTATTTACTTAGCAATAAAAATAGACCAGCATGATGCTTAACGGCGACTTAAAAACTGATTGAAGTTATCGAATAATAGTAACTCATAATTTAAGTTGCGATTAAGTATAATTAACTAGTACATAATTTAATAAATTAAAAAGTAAATAGCGATCTCTACTTAAAATCGAAAAAATAAAGTTGCTTGTTGGACCTCTTCTTAAATTTACCTCTTTTTAAATTTCTGATGGTATAAAAAAAAATCGTTTCCTAACGTTAACTATTTGACTGCTAAAACAGATTTATTTTCGTGAAAATAAATATTGTTACGGATAAAAGCCAAAACCATGAAAAAACTAGTTATAAGTAAAATAAGTGCGAATTATTAACATAGTGACTATACTATAAGATAAGACTTAACTTTGACTAACGTAAATAAAGTTAAGATTAAGGGATTATTTAGGAGATAAGTATTTAACATTATAAACTGTTTCTAACACATTATGTTAATATTTGCTAAGGTAATACTCTCGCTATAATTAAATTAATATCTTACACGATTGTGCTGTAAGGCGGTTTGATATACATGTACTTTAACAATTATAGCTTGTAGTATAATTATATTAAATCTAGAGAACTAATGAAAAAAGTGCACGGTCTTTGCATAAACTTGGACAAGAATCAAATTATAAAAGAAAACTTCCAATGGGTTATAATTATTCGTATATTGAGTAATTTAAAAAAGTGTTAACTTTTTTAATTTGCGCAAACAGCTATCAATAGAAACCTGTGGAAAGAGGAAAGGGGGTTTGCCCTGCAGTGGATAAGTTCAGGCTCGATATAATAATATAATAAAAAATATAATAATATGCTAAACGTAAAAGCGGCTGTACTGAGATTACTGAGATCAGGGTATGCCGCGGGGGATCGAAGAATTCCTAAAAAAAAAACACTTTTCATCAGCACTATATTTCATTGAGCCTTATAATAATAAAAAAGGAGAGTGCTGACAATCACTTCATCAAAGGTAACAAGGGCAAATACAATTAATGGGTTTAATTTTTTTACGAGGTCTTTTCCATTTAGCCTGATCGGTAGCTTTGACTGCTTCACCGGACTTAAAATTACATACAATGTATGTAACCAGTGCAATGTCATGAGTCTTCATTAGATCTGCAGAACACATACAAATAACAACTGCAAACATTACTGGGTAACTACCAAAAAACATGTAAAACCAGACTAGCTTTCTTAAAATGTATTAAACAAATATACTTAACATATTAACAGGAACATTTAACATGCCTGTAATATTTCTTAAACTAATTTTGAAATACGCTAATTGGAAACGTTTGACAAACATAATGTAACAATCCTTAATTTTATAAATGCGAAAGTAAGTCTGTGTGTTACGCCATCACGCCTAAACTACTGATCCGATTTATGTAAAATTTAGTACGGAGATAGTCTACAACCTGAGAATGGACATAGGCTACTTTTTGCCGTGATATCAGACACCCACACGGGCGGAGCCGCGGGCAAAAGCTAGTATTTTATAACGTATGGTATTTTTTTGCCAAAATCGTGATCATTCTTGGAGAGTGTTCCATCGCTAGTCAGATTATGAGCAAATATTTGCGGATTCTAATAGATAGGCTTACGTTATCCACATTATTTTATTATTATTTCTTTGAGTCTGGACTTTTTTTCCAGTAGATTGCGACCGATTTTAGGTTCCATCATCATCATCTCCCTGCCCTGTTCCCATTTACTTGGGTTCCTCACAGTTATAGGATTACCATATTCTCCTTATTATTATAGGTATGGGGAACTATTGTCTACAGAAACACCATATTTATGCCGTAATGAAAAGTTTGTAAAGAGAGTCAACATAGAGTCGTCTACACACTGCTATGTTTTTGTTAAGAGGGTTTAATAGGAGGTCCTTCAAGTCTAACTCACCTTCCCAAATAAGATAATAGCATAATATTTCAATAAATAAATGTGTGTACATTCCTCTGAAGCCAAAGTTAGTAGCTAAAGCACAAACACCCAGACGCGAGACGATGTAGAAAAATAGTCTAAGGATAGACGCAGGACTTCAGATCTGGCGAAACCTTAAAAACCAGTTTTTACGCCATTCAACCACAGTCGTCATCAAAAAATTCAGTAGGTATGTAAGACACGATTACATCTTTTTGTTTTGATATATTGTTATGTAAAACGTTACGTCACACGTTGAGTTCTTAGCACATATCATACGTCAGGACACCAAAAAATATTGGTAAAATCTTAAGATGACGTAGAAGCTGGTTTTTATCATAACCACAGCCCGTAACTTATGAATATGGGCAATCCCAGTAAACAATAATAAACTAAGGATATTCCCAGACCATGTGCTACAAAATAAAACAAATAAATAAAAAATATCGGTTTTAAGGCTTGTGGTAAAGCGTAGCAATTTATGAATGTCTTAATTTTGTTTGATAAAGCGCTTCTACTTGACAATGTTTCTTTTAAACATGCTTTTTGGAAGTTTTTTTAAGGAAAGTGTTTGCTGTGCTTTGTGAAAGTCGCAACAAAAGTTTTTGAAATACTCATTGAACAATTACAGTTACTTGCGTGAGAAACATATTATGTGAATTATGTATGTTTGCTTAGCTGTTCAGTTTAACATGTAGCAATTAAAAATAGACTCAACAGCTGATTTGCTTCAGAGCATTAATTGTGATTTTCGTTGTTATTTACTTGTCACATAACTACTGTTATTGAGTCACTTATTTACCGGAATTACATATGTTAAAAAGACTCGCAATGTTTGTAAATACACCCAATAAATAGAACTTACGTGTAATTAATATATCAGCTTTTAAATACCAAGAAACCAGAGCAATCGTCTACAACCTTCACTTAGCCATCGCTCTAGAATCTATACCTCTGTAATCAAACAAACATAATTTACTATCAATTAAATTTCCAAAACAAACAATGACATTAAAAAGCCTGTTCATTAGTCCATTCATACGTCATGTTGTTAAGCCGAATTTGTTATAATCTCCAGTTTGCTATCACTGGCTGGTCATACTGCGCACACGCACGCCACACGCACACCCACCGTGATTACACGTCATAAAAAATCAAGCAATATGATAACAAACTGCAATTTGATTGTTAAGTTAACAAACTATAATTTGCTAATAGAAATTGGTATTAGTAATGTGTTTACAATAAACAAACTGAGGTATTGACATTATTTATAATCAAAGGTATTATGACGTCATTTAAGTAAAATTTACGAAGACTCTTTAAAGTAAACGTAAAGGGACAAAGCAGAAAAATAACTTTTAGTATTTATTAGGTACATATTTTAGGAAATAATAAATAATAATAATAAATGCGGACAACATCACATACATTGCTCTGAACCCAGAGCAAGTAGCTGAAGCACTTGTGTTATGGAATTCAGAAACAACGAGGGTACCACAAACACCCAGACCCGGGACAATGTAGAAAAGTTAGTTTCTACATTGACCCGTCCGGGGATCGAACCCGGGACCTCAGAGCTAGCGACACCTTGAAACCGATGCGTACGCCACTCGACCACGGAGGTCGTCATTTAAAAATTAAAAGCAGTCAAAGCCTGCGCTCAGGCTAACTGTAAAGATCTCTACGAAAAAAAAAAAAAAAGCATAGTTTGAAAAAGTTGTAGTTAGCGTGTACTATTTATTTGTGATCTAAATGAATGTGAAATATTTTCTAGTATCAAGAACATTATATCTTGGAAACTTATTTAATCAATATTCGTAAATAAATCTAAAATCATATCTTCATATAAAAAACATTGAAACAACAAACTTTAAAATTTTACGCAAATGTTACACATTGAAATACAACCCCCAGGGAGTTACCATGGTATATTCCACTTTATTCACGTGGGTGATATCACCCAGGTGAACAAAGTAGACTTTTGTGTCTCCTCATTTCACCTCGGACCGTATACCGTTACCATGATCCCTGTAAAGGAATAGAAACATCGCAAATACTTTAAAAAGTTGCCACAAATACGTTCCAAAAAGTTTGTTTTAAAGTCCCAAACTTGTAATAAAAAGACCGGTATGTTATAATACTAAAACTTCAAAGGTTTAGTGAACTACATCTGTAATAATACTTATTTTTAAATCAAGTTAAAAGAGTTGGGTGTGTCCGTTCGTGTATTACGTCATCGACTCAGTTATTTCGGTTTGTCCGCTCATTAGGGTGCAGGGAGTTATTTTTAGTAACAGCCGCGCCCTTTTTAGTGAAACTTATGCTTTGGATAAACTTAATATAATTTAAAAAGGTATTTCTGCATTTTTTTCTTGTCTAGATCTTTTGTTCCTAAGTAGTTTTAGTTCTATAAAAGAGTTGCTGAAACTTTCTTAGGTTTCATTCTGTGTAAGTATATATTTTAATAATATAAGTATTATATGATGCTGTTAATAAACCTAGCATACACTGGCGATAACCATCAGTACCAATTAAGTTCCAGTGGAACTTTGTCTACGATAACTGTTTCATATTTCCCATAGCTGAGCATTATTAGGCTTTTTCTTCTTATTTCCACCTAGGTAAAAATAAAGTAAATTAATTAATTACATTTATAATGCTTTGGAGGGGCTCGTGGCTAAGTGTAAGCCGTACGGTTTGACCGATAATACAGGTTAAGCCACGGTTGGTCTGTGGATGGGTGACCATTTATAACATACCGAGACCCCTCCGTGTTTCGGAAAGCAACTTAAACAGTAGGTCCCGGCTGTCATACATAGATCTTTGGCAGTCGTTAAGTCAATTCTGACAACCAGTCTTACTATGGGATACAGTGTTTCCCAGTAAAATGGGTTGTGGAGGTCAGATAGGCAGTCGCTCCATGTAAAATACGGTATTCAGCTGAATCCGGTAAGACTGGTAGCCGACTCGTTGGGAAAAGGCTCGGCAGATGATTTATAATGCTATAAAACCTAAATAACACAGTTTTTAAACTAAGTGTTTACTGGATTATCTTATTAATTAACATAATTTACTTTAAGTGTAATCTTAGTGCAGTAGGTAGCTAACCTTCAGCAATCTCTTATTTTTAAGTCCTAAGGGTCAACATTTACTTTTAAATATCAATACCGCTGTTGTTTTTTGATTATCTTGTCCTTAATTTTTTATGTTAACATTTTATTTTGTAGAGCGGTTTTTTAAATAGTACAACTTACTAACCATGAAAACCAACCAATGCTAATTTTGTAGGTAACTGGTGCGTAGAATATACATCGGTGATTTTCAAAAAAATATTTATTTCCTAAGCCTTGTCTTTTGTTAATCAAAACGTACTGAAACTTCAATCAGTTCTTAACCATCGTTAAGCCTAACTCTGTAGGTGTAAAGTAGCGACAGATCTATACTTAGAATTGTATCTACACTGCACCAATTCGCATTCACCTGACTAATGACTAAGCTTATGTTCCAATTACCAGCATTTCACAAGCCCATTCATTCGCGTGAAATGCACGATACGTCAACAAAAAGGTTGCAACTGTTTCGTAATGCATTTGTTTATTTACGTCGTTCTTGTACCTACTGTAAATTAACATGAATTTAAAGTCGAATCATTATTACTTGTTGCACAATATTATAAATTGTTATGCGTTTGAAATTGACCTTTCATGGGGTTTTATTCATGTGTCCTGAAAGGAAAATCGTAATTCGAAATCAAATAAAGGTATAAGGAAATAAATTGTGGGCAAAATATTTCAGGAACTAGGTATTAAATATATATCCTTTTAAAACATACATTTTTATTTAAGCAAGTTACTCTACCTATTATGTGTGTATTCGTGTTTCGGAAAGCACGTTAAACAGTAAGTCCCGGCTGTCATAGATAGATCTTTGGCAGTCTTTAAGTCAATTCTGACAACTAATCTTACTATGGGATACTGTGTTCCCCAGTAAAATGGGTTGTGGAGGTCTGATATGCAGTCGCTCCATGTAAAATACGGTATTCAGCTGAATCCGGTAAGACTGGTAGCCGACCCCAACATAGTTGGGAAAAGGCTCGGGAGATGATGATTAAAGATCCTCTTCTTAAGATTATAAAGACAGTAAGTACCTACATAAAACTGTTTTGTCACTCTGTTTAGTTATTTATTTAATTAAATTACCCAATTCCCTCATCATTAAAAATAATTTACTATGGAAACAAATACCGCCATCATTATGTTATAGTACAGTAGATAGCATTAATTTAAAAGATTTTAACAGATAATTAAATTTTTCCGCAGTGTGTGAACTAATTGATATGAAGAACAAAAACAACCATGATGAACAAAATTAATTAAATATCTACGAATAACAACAAAGGTTTTCTGCATGTAATGGACCTGCATCCTGTAAGCCTAATCTCTTTATCACTGAGCTTATTGTATACTAGGTTAGGTTTGGGACATTTCCTTCAATTGATAAAAAACATGAATTAGTTTACCAAATGTATGAAAAATTTATGAAATCGGACGGATAGTCTCACACATTATTTTAACAAGTAAACTATTCGTTTTATTACATCAGTATCGTTGGTCAAATTTTCTCAAATCAATCACATTGAGAAATAAATAAAATACTTACACAAGATCATGGAAAAACCTCTATGTTCTGTGGTTACTCAACTATGGTATACAACTCTATTAATTTAAAAACAAACTAGATTAGAATCGTGGTAATCAGAAGATCGGTTTAAAATAACCGTGCGCTCAATATATAGTGATGTAGGCAACGGATCCGCGGACTTTGGACTTGTTTCTTGCTATTTCAGTTACAAAACATCACACATCACACACCTACTGAATATCTGATACAAACACTCTCGGTTTCTTAATTAAAAAGGGATTCGCTTCGTCAGCTGAACTGGAATACGATGGAAGGTGTGTGGTTGTTATTTGTTACGAGTAGTATGGAATTTATTTACAACATTTTTACGTGAAATATAATACTGGCCTGTAATTGTGCCACTGCAAGTACATGCCTCTTCCCATCTAGAGAAGGAACGAGTATTGATCACCATGCTAGCTCACTTGTTGCCGATTTCAGAATAATATATATAATATTATTATTATTATTAATATTATATATATATAATATTTTTGGAATATAAGTTTCACCAATTGCCAGTGGTGTCTTTAAACGATTACGAAAGTACATAATTATTAAAAAGGTACACAATACTTTGCAAGTCACTATGGTACTTGCAGGTATGGGTTTGAACCTAAAACCTCACAAATCCATTTATTAAACCGCTAGGTCACCGAGACAATTTTTTTTATGAAATAAGTAGTCCAAAGTAAACAGTTTTCATGGAAATGTAAAGCATTATTGTGCAATAACATATCAAATGGAAAAACAAACATAATTTACATGAATTTAAATCGTAGATCCGGTATAATAAATGAAGTAGAAAACTCAGTTACTGGATTACGCAAATGTAGAGAGTGTAGATAGTTACCTACTACTAAATAACAATATTAATAAATAATAGTACCTATATTATTTATCAAAGTCAGGGTAACGAACCGAGATTCGATTATTCGTAGTTTTGAATCAAAATCAATGTCAATCAACTCGGCAACAGATTTTGGCGAATGCCCAAAACACTGTTTTATTACACCGTAGGTACTCTTGATTTCATTTCTTCTGTACACAATAAATTGTATGTTGACCGTAATATTAGATAAAGTCAAATTTTTTCGAGTTTTTTTAGATATGTAACAAAACAACTATCGCTTTTGAGCTAGAAATATAGTAAATATTATGTAGAGTTGTTGCAAGTTTGTGTTAGGATCAAACTTTGTACTAGAGCGCAAAAATTTGGGTGCGAATTATATTTATTTTTTACCTTCATAAATGAGGAATTTTGGATTTTTTTTTTTGTGCAGACGTCTCTATTTCAGATTTATCGACTACTGCCTTTTTCTTGCAGCCTTCGTTCTGCGCGCTGTTATTGGTGTTTCTACATACATATATCGTAGGTCGCTATAAAGCATGGCAAAGCCCATAGGTCCTACCATGATGATGCAATTGATGAAGCAAATTATGCAGTTTGCTGGCTATAAATAGGTGGTTTTCCTTTTTTTTCAAAGAGTACATGTTAACGTGACTTTCCTCAAATTCGCCAAATATCTACAACTCATATTTATTTCTACACCTAATATAGTCTCCATAAGTCCCATAGCAAAACATTACAAAACATTTACTATACGTAATGATTACTAATCAAAAGTATAGCAATACCTAGAGCTAGCACGATGGAGCCCAACGTGTAGCATTTTGACGACACGTGATGCGCGCACGCAGCCGCCGCGTGGGACCACTCCCCTCCACGGTACAGTTGACCACAACATTAACGTCAGCAAAAACAGCTGTATTACAAAGCAGTAAGGTTGAATTTTGTTTTATGTTTTTTCAGAGACTCATATACAGTCAAGCATGAAAATTTTCATACTTGACTTTTTAGTACTACGAGCAATAGTTACGTTGCTTATTTTAACTGGTGAACACTGAATCATTCGTTTTGTTCTATTCTGTCTGAACTTTATTATTTATTGAGATTGGTCCTGTTTATGTGAGAGGACAGTTTTGTGTAAGATTTGTAATCAATAGCGGAATAAAGTTTGCTAAATAACATTTCGATTATAATTTTTTAATAAACCTCAGATGAGTATACAGTTTTATGTGTTTGTGACCTAAAGTAAAATCCATTAGGGTCTAATATTTAATTTGGCAAATTTCAGTATAATTTTTTATGTTCGCACAACTAAAAATTGTACGCAAGGACACTTAAAAAAATCAAATCACTTAATTATTATTCCATGTTTATTTGATAGAGATACCAAACCATTTAACCTTAGTCCTTATCTAGTCTAGTTTCCGATAAGATCGAGCCTGCAAGGCTAACCTGTAACCACACCCTTGTTGATAACCGTTATATCTTTGAGTTTATTTTGACAGGACTGGCTGAGGAAGGTGTGTCGTTGAAGGGTCAATAACCGGTGTAAAGCCTCCTTCTAGCCGCCATAACTAAGTGCAGTACATTGTTGCAGATTTTATAGTTTGAATTTTCTATGCACGTGATTCAAAATGGAATTATTGCTATTTTATGTTAGGTTATTTTCTAATAGCTATGGAGATCAGAATTTAATGTTAGTGTATATTTGCAATTGAAATAGTTAATTGGCTGGTTGCAATAAAAAGAAATGAAAGTTCATTACATTAAGCCTGAGCTTTTGCGAATAGATAGAGGTCATCAACATATCAAATATTCAATCATAATGACAATAATAAATAAATTAAATTAAGTATCGAAAATAGTAAAAAAAAAATGACTCTTGAAAATAAGATCTTGAAAATAACATAACATAACATACATCACATACCATCACGCCTGTATCCCCGAAGGGTTAGGCAGAGGCGTACCAATGTACACCCACAGTTCGCCAGTATGTTTTTAGGTCCCATGTAATAGGGGGCGAGCCTATTGCCAATAACCGGGCACAAATCCAAACTCCGACCAGCTACTGGGAATTTCATAGAAAAACCCAATAACACCTTGGTCGACTTGGGAATCGCACCCAAGACCTCTAGCGTAGCAGTCGCGCTTAGCACCACTAGGCCAACGAGGCAGTTTCAGTTCAAAGCTTTTTTTCTAATTTCATGATGTATTTAAATGGTGATATTCGTGTGTCGTGCTTTAAGTAGTTCGTTTTAAATAGCTTGAGATAGAAACAGGCATGATCGTGCGGTTGATAATATTGCGCAATGTTGGACAATTTCTTATAAAGAATAGTAATGTTGTGGTTTTGCACGTTCATGTTGCATGGTAATGACGCAAATTTTATGATGCTATAATGTTAGGACTTTAATGTCAAATGATGGTGGTCGATATATATTATGCCACTAAACTGCTAAAATATACTGTTGCCAAAATTTCACTAGGATACGATACGACGATATAGAAGATAAGTAAAAGTAGTGACCGATGAAGTTTTTTTTTAAATGGTGTTCTAAGTCAACTGCATCACTGCAAAACTCGCTTAACAGGCAATGACGTCATTTAGGAAGGGCTACATTACTGTTCTGTGACGTCAGTGGTCAGACCACAGCTGATAATTCCATTAGTCACAGGAGAAACGCCCACAATTCGCCAAGTTCTGCTTAATATGCGATTGATACGTAGAAAATGTATAAATGCGAACTTGTGATATGAACTACTTAGTAAGGTAAAGAGGAGAGCATGCTTTCAGCATTGCTATTCCAAACTGTGGTAGGGAACGTCGCGTCGCTTCAGAAGGAATGAGGGGTGGGCACTTTACACCCACCCCTCTAGAAGGAGTCCTTAAAGGACCGTCGCCTGCCGGGGCTGCGCTGAGAATGCTTAGCGATCCCGCGGCTCCAGCAAAGGCGAGAAGGGGACCGGGGTGTTTTTGGTCGGTGCGAGTCCGACATATCCCCACGTCGTGCCCTCGACGTGGGTCGAACTCATTAGATTTAAACAGCGCAAAAAAAAAAAAAAAGTCTACGTCGCTTGCACATTGGGTTGTTCAGCCACTTTAAGAATTTGTTTTTTAAATAGATCTTAAAACCTTTTTTCATATTCTGTAACCTGTGTTCGAAGTTCTTGTATAAGTCATAGAAATACTAAGAACTTATAAACATAACATAACATTACATACCATCACGCCTGTATCCCCGAAGGGTTAGGCAGAGGTGTACCAATGTACAACCACAGTTCGCCGGTATGTTTAGGTCCCACGTAATAGGGGGCGAGCCTATTGCCACTAACCAGGCACAAATCCAAACTCCGACCTGAGAATTTCATAGAAAAACCCAATAACACCTTGGTCGACTAGGGAATCGAACCCAAGACCTCTAGCGTAGCAGTCGCGCTTAGAACCACTAGGCTAGTTTTTATTATAATATTGCTTTACTAGACTCACAGTGAGTCCGTAGTAATCTAAAAAAGCAAAACCACAATAGGCTAACACCATCTTATTCAAGTAAATAAAGTCTACGAACACCCGTTACTTCATTACTGACACAAAGCTCTTTACAACCAGTCGGCTTCGATCAAGCAATTAGGTAGCTCGGTGATGAGCTCGACGTTAATATGTCAAAGTCGTGACGATCACGCACGACTGGTGCATACATTACGACATACTTAGGCTATATAACAGTCTAGACTGGGATAATAAAGAGAGAGAGAGAGAAGCTAGCTAATTAGGGTTATTCAACTAGTCAAATGTCACAAACTTTCCTGATTATTTTTTTCTAATACCGATTACTTGTAATTATATTTTTAACTAAACAGAAGGGAGGGGATTAAATATTATATAAATAATTTGCATTCATGTCTGAGTGTTGATGTCCTGCTACCTACATCGTTTTGCAATATGAGTGTCAAATGACCAGACAGATCCGCAAATTTTAAAAAAAGGACACGCAACTAGTAGGACCGATCCATACCACCCATACCATGGCTACATCGAAGTATCAAAAGTTTCTTTAAGACTTCCCGTACTTTATCCATCACCCAGACTTAGCCAAATAGCCCAAAATCCCGACAATTCGCTACAAATCGTCTGCCCACCGTCTACCAATGTCATAGAAACAGTTGGCACTCGCCTAGCACCGCGGTGGGCGTGACAGCACGCGAGCGGAGCGTGCGCATCGACGTCAGCGCCGCGCCCGCACCTGCGCAACGAACATTGACACACTAATACGAAATAAGAACGCAGATTCCGCGTGGTTCGTTATACTTCGGGAGTTTTTACGTTGTGCAATAACTGGCGTACATGTTAAACAATACAAATTACTGTACACATGTAAATAGTTTGAACTAGGTATATACATAACTGTCAAATGCGTTTCGAGCTTACAATGGAAGCCAGTTTATTAGTCAAGGACAGAAATTGGTCAGACACACGTACCCTCCTCTAAATTCAACGCCCGGAAATTTTAAAACATTTATGGGGAAACCTTTTTTTAAAATCCTACTAATATTATAAATGTGAAAGTTTGTGAGAATGGATGTGTGGATGTTTGTTACTCTTTCACGGAAAAACTACTGAATGGATTTTATTGAAACTTTCCAATATTGTAGCTTATACATCGGAATAACACATAGGCCATAATTTATAAAGATAGTGGGAATCGAACCCACGACCTCCGGTATAGCAGTCAGGGTCACTAACCACTAGACCAACAGGCCCGTCAACAATTATAGATACAACAACTATTTATATTAAACTTTAAAGCTTCTTACACGTGTCGTTAATAAATGAACTTTTATAAAACACAATGTTGTAAGTAACGAATACATAGTACCTAAGTAATGTAGACATAAAGTGTTTGCTCCCTTATCATGGGTATCTGATAACCTTCAAGGCAACGTTGTTCGAAGGTATACATAGTACCTTACATACCCTTTTTTATCACAATAATGCCACTTGGATTCAAATGTCCGTAAATATCCTTTTGCATGGCGAAGGTTCTCTCATAACTAGATTTAAAAAAGAAAATGTAAAATGATTAATTGAATCATAATTAAATAGTGATTTTAAAAGTGCTTTAATGTTCAAGGCTAGTAAGTTCCAACGAGGGTTTCAGAATATTATTGCTATTTTTTTTTCAAGCACACACACATTTACTGAATAATATCAGGAAACACGAGTTTTTCATAACTAAACGTCTAGTAAATACCCTATTTGTAGTTTTATTATTATCAACCTATTGTTTGCTTAATAGCCTATCGTCTATTGGTCCAAGTCTGTAAACAGTATTTATGTATACTTCACATTTACTCCTTAATAAGATTTTGTATAAGAAATTGTGGAACCATATCTTAATTAAAAAATGCTAGTGATTTTATATTTATAACAGAAATTGTAAGAATGAACTCAGAAGAAGAATGAAGAAACAGTTGATTTCAGGTATCGTTCGTAGAGTGACGCTTCAAATCTTACAACAAACCGAGTATGATCTAATCTCTATTTCAATTGTCGTGGAAAATCTATACCCACCGTTATAAATTATTGTATTAGTAGACATGACACTCCCCTTCCTTCACAAAGGTACCTACAGCAAAGTTCTAGAAAACAGCAATGATTCTCGGAGGCAGCAAGCCAAATTGTCGTTATTTATGATGTACGAAAACTAGTTGTAATCCTAGAGCGTGCTTTATGCGTTGGCTAAGACAACACTATCGTAAAGACAAGAACATGTGACAGCAATGAAGGTTATGTACTTGACCAGAAATGAGTAACTATGAGTTGAGGATAAAAGACAAGCTTACAAGAGGAAATAAGATGAGTTTTTCGGGAAGTGTTGAGAAGGAAAAAACTAAAGCTTAAAAATCATCAAGAAAACTTCAAGATTACTAACTGCTTTCAAAAATTATGTTCAATTTATATGGAATTGAGTGTTGCAATTTTTTAACAATTCCAAAGTAGTATTTAATGGCCGCTTACAAAACCGGTACCAACTGGATGACGCATACTCAGCCAAACTTCCTCAAGGAAACTTCAAGAATGCAACACTCTAAATATACATTCCTTTGTATCATTTCTTAATATTAATATTTGTCTCCATCTCGATACTCCATATGATACACGTGTAAAGGTTCAGGACAGGGCCCACATAAAGAGATACGATCAACTAATTTATTGATTCATGTCAAATTTCTGAAGTATCTATCTAGGTACCTTTTTAACTTCTGTATTTACATTAATTAACAATAATATATTACATCTTAACCGTATACAAAGAGTGCAAAAAATACCTGTAAATAATAATGGTCGTCGGAAATTTTGCGCTACTAGTAACATCGATTTTAAGCGATTGTGTTAACCACATCGTTAAACCAAATACGGTACATCTAACCATCAATACTGCACCGACATGTCATTAAGGAACTAATAAAAATAATACATTAACAAAGGAAAATTTTATAATTAAGGCTAAGTGGTAAAGTACATGACTGTAGACACGTTTGCAGCTAAATTACAGAGGTTTTAAGGGCCAGGGTCGTTAGATTAGAACGTGTCTATTTGTATGATACAATAATGATGGTGACTCGAGGTACAGTTTAGATATCTATACAATAATGATGGTGACTAAAAGTACAGTTTCGATTGATGGTACGGGTATAGACGATGGTGATTCGAAACTATTAAATAATAGATTTTGTTTGTGAAATTATGCAACTGAAATCTTTAATATTAAACTAGAAACTTTGATTCCAGATGTTGTGATTGGAGTGCTTGGAAATGTAATACCTAATACCGAACATAAGGGTACGCCTTCAGTACATTTAATTGCTCACAGTGAATTAGATAAAACAATAGAAAGAATAAAAAAATTACGTTACAAGCCCTTAATTAATTATATTACTGTACAAGGTCAAACAATCAGTACATAATATCTTTGTTTTACAGATTTATATGACATCACTGAACATCAAGAACAACAATATTTATGTATGTAAGACTTTACATGGACTTCACAAAGGAATATTATAAATTATATAGCGCAGGTGAAGGTTGTTGAAGACAAGACGATGATCACGTACATCTTCTCGAAGATTTACTGCGTTTTGTATGTTTAAGCCATTGTTGTCCAACTGCTTAGAAGCCTCTATTTCCCCTTTCTTTCCATCGCGATATATTGGCTATTGTGATTCAGTGGCCGTACCATGAGCTCTTAAAGCAGGACTGTTGCGATTGAGTAAGCGGGACAGCCCCAGGACACTTCTTCAAATCAACATGGAATTTATGGTTTAATTGAAATACTTCTTACATGGTTGAATACATGTCATAGGCTTCGGTTCGACTCTGGTGAGGTAGATAACTACATCGCAGTTTCTTGCAAAAGGGTAAGCAGAACCAAGCAAAATTGTCTTTGTTTCATAAAACTTTCCAGAACAATATTTACAGAAGTACACGTTCTACAAACCTGAATGGTTCGCAGGTCATGTAACTATTTGTGTGTCATTACAAATCGTTGATTGGCCACGTGTATCCCACGCTATTGATGCAACAACATCTATGCGGACGCGTCATGAGACTCATGCCACGCATTAGTACCACTCATTTACTTATTTCCATAGTTCTCCATCAGTTAGTGATACAATCAATACCGTTGGTACACCTCCGTTATCGATGTCGTAATAAAACAATAATGCGCATTATTTTCTTTCCAGAACAGTTCCATTTCTGATATCAGTTTTGCATTCTTTGTCTAAAATATTCAGGTCATTGATTATTTTGTTGCGTGGACTATCAGCCCCTTTTTAGTGACACACGATTAAAGACTTGTTGTGATGGGACGAAAGTATCGCCATCAGAGATATTATATGGATAGCTACTGCAATAATGAGGTCACATTGTATTATTGCGATTTTCGTAATGTAGGCAATTGGCCGCTGATAATAAGAAACAAAATTGTTATTCAGATAACGAAGTTTTGGAATTTGAATTTTGAAGTGAAAAAAAAAATTGTTGCAATATCATTTTAAGAATGTGTACAAGTGACACAGATGGTTAATCTAGCGAATTTTAAAAGTATTGTAATCTGCATGCTTTATATATAAAACAAATGACTTCAGTGGGAAACTAACTAACATGGCGATGATAACTTTGATAAGTATTATGAAAATGTAAGAAAGTTTTGATTCCCAAAAACTATTTCAATTCGGGTTTTCCAATATCCACTGTCTATGCGGGTAAAACAGTAACCTTAAACTAGACTATTCCAAACACGAGACTTGCCAGGTGCCACCGAAACAGAAACATGCATTAAACATCATCCATGCATATTTACTCGTATATAGAGTGAAGGTCATGTTTTTGTTCATAGTTCAATGTCACCACAAAACACGCGGAACTTCTACTTCCTGGCCAAGAAATTTCTTTATTCTCCAAAATAAGTCCACCAAAAAGGTAAAAAATATGAATGAGTCTGGCAATCTATTTTTAAAGCCAGATAATCTCGAGACGATGAAATGTGATTCCAATTTAAAAGTAAAACGCTTATCCAAATTTCATATTCAAATCAAAACAATGGCCGACCACAACTAATGGAATCATAACAACTTGAACCGACTCTGCATGGGCTTCATTTATCGTCTGAATCATTCAACCATGACCTATATTATATCTATAGTTATTTCCTGGCGATTCATCACATTATACATTAATTATAATCAATTATTTACATGATTATTTATTATGTTTGTTTTATTGCACCCAACTAACGTTTGACATTTGCCTTTTAAAGTCCGCTAGTAGTCGTTGCTATGGAAACGGTTTCATTTCCTTCTTAGTATTTTCATTGTTAATTTTATTAGTTTATTGCACTGAAGGTAAAGTTCAAATTGCATAATTTCATTCATAATTTATCTTTTTTGTTGATATTGTTAAAGATAAATCCGTAATGATAACCTTTCCTTGGATAGTATTGAGTCATTTGGAAACAATGTAACATAAGTCATGCTTTTAGTTCCGTTAACATAAATAACCAGATGGGAAAACTGTTGCTATATTTTAGTTGGCTCATATAGGCTGCTTGTTAGTTAGTCATGTTTTTAGTGTGCCCGCGCGATCCGCACTGGGCGTGGAGCGAATGCGGCGATCGCTTTTATACCCTCGGTGCGCGCTGATAAAACGACTTATTTACATTCCGATAATACATCGGCGTTCACATTAAACTTTCAGTTCCTACCTATATGTATTCACAAACCGTATCATGTAAAACGAATAAATTTCAAAATCCTTGCCAACGTGTCCTAATAATTTCACAAAATTCGACGTCCGAATTCTCGAAGCTACATTCGATGCATGACGTAAAACAACACACGAAGGCGCGTGCTCACCAAAAAATTTACAACACACACGCTTCGTGAACTTACGCAAAGTGAACGGAAAACTACGGCTGCACTATCACAACAAAAGGATGTGGAGGGTCTTATGTCGGGGGATTAGGGTTTAAAGTCGTGTGCGCTGAGATTAGCCGCGTTGTTTTGACGGTGTCGTGACGCGGCTGACGTCACCGCGCACGCCGCCGGCGCGTGGTCGTCGGCTGACGAGCCCACAGTGACTCGCCTCGCTACAGCGCTATTCTCGTAACATTCATCGCCGTGTTTTATGCGCCGTTTTAGATTTAGGATCCGCCTGTCGAGGTATGTTTCCTCTTGAACTCGAGTACTTCTCTCGAGATATGACATACAGATACATTTCAGATAATCTTGTTTGTCTGAATCATTTTAGATAGGACAACTCTTCATGGACGAACGTGTGAACTTTTTAGTAGAAATAAGACTGAAAATGATGTATAATTTTCATCATATGATAAAGTAACCAGCATGACTGATATGCAATTCATTGAACACGTGGTGAACACATTTTCGTGTGACTAAGCAGCACGATGTGAGGTCGTGGCTGATACCTACGTTTATAAATAAAAGTTCTGCATAATAATCAGATATGGAAAACCTTACGAAATAATTATTTTTTGGTGATAGCTGTTTTGTTACAATGACAAGACAATAACAAAATAAAATGATGTTGAGTTTTCCTAAAAAGGGAAAAGTATTTACTGGGTTATACCTATATTTAAATGCGGAAAAATTCTTCATGTGCTTGCCATGTTGTACCTACTTCTTTTTAGATCGTAGATAACTTCTAGGCCCAAATTCAAATAAACCAACCTACCTCTCAAGTGCTTAGGTGCCTGACACTGTAATTAAGCTATTGCATAAATCAATAATTATCCGTGTTCAAAGAAATACAAATTAAATTTAAAATGAGAAGTTTGATTTGACGTCATTGACAGTTCGGAAGACCAACGTCCAACAGGTACTTATTTTTAATATACCTCTCTCCTAAAACCTACGCAGATGAAGTGTGAATAACGTGAACTCTGTTTTTACGACATGTTAAATTAATTAGGAATTCCTGATTCCTATTAGGCACGAGGAAAGAGGATATTAAAAATTTAGAACAAACGCACGTCAGTAAACGTCAATTCAGATTTTCAAATTTAGAAGGAACATAATATTGGTCTTATAAAAAAACACGCATTATTTGTGTACATTAAAACAAAAACAAAAACTTTGATTCATTAATTTTAGCGTAGTTCGGAATTCAAATTGAGTTAAAATAATCGTAAAATATTAGTAGTGATTTCCGGAAGATTTTCTGGCATTTTCTTGAAAGTCTCTAAACAAACAAATTTAAACTTAAAGGCAGCCTCATAAGGTACATTATTAATTACATTCCTTATAATAAAATTAATTCACATTATGATTTTACGTATTGTTTCCTTGTTAAACACAATGGCTTATAAAGTTATTCCAAGGTGTGTTATATAAAGGTTGTTGCAAATTCGGCCGCAGTGTCCAAATTTTTAAAATGACCTTCCGGACCTTATTTGTATGAAAGATATAAGTATATGCTAGGTCATTGTTCAATACCAATTGAATGACTTTCCTTAGTATTTTAAATCGACTTAAATTATGGCTTGTTACTCCAAAAAAAGACTAAGTACATTTTTCTAACCGATCACATTCAAATTAAAACAAATAATAAATAATAATAACAAATAAATGCGGACAACATCACATACATTGCTCTGAACCCAAAGTAAGTAGCTGAAGCACTTGTGTTATGGTATGGTAAACAACGAAGGTACCACAAACACCCAGACCCGGGACAATGTAGAAAAGTTGGTTTCTACATTGACCCGTCCGGGAATCGAACCCCGGACCTCAGAGCTAGCGACACCTTGAAACCGGTGCGTACGCCACTCGACCACAGAGGTCGTCAATTTAAGAACCAACATTAATTTTTCTAGACGATATTTTTCTAACCAGTCACATTTAAAATGAAATATAACTTTAATTTTAAGCAGATGGATTAAAACCAGTTCCTTTTTTAAATTACCAAAGAGTTACACCATTTTTGTTTACAAATTACCAAGTCCATTTTGTGAATCATTACTCTATTATAATGACTAATTTTGAACATTTACTAATTAACAAGCTACCTCATACTTTGATTTTAAACTGGATAGGTAACATCAGCAATACGCGGAACTTTTGGTGTGAGAACTTTACGCGGGGAAGTAAGTCCCTTGATTTGTGTAATTTACCTTATATTCCTCTAATAAAATATTGCTACAACATAAATATAATAAATAAAAAAAAAACATTTAACATTGGATACATAGAGAAAATTCTTCTAGCAGAATTGTAAGGACCTATTTTAACTCCGTATGAAAATTGGTATAAAAATTGCAATTTTAAACCACCGAGGTTAGTTAACGTAGGTGTCTAAAACAGTTTTTAAAGTCAAATATACCTGTGTGATGCTTATTTAAATCTTTTTAAATTATGACCTGAGCGTGTAAAGTGTATGACACACCTCCGACTGTAACGACGTGACTCACGTGCGACCAGCCTTTGTTGTGCTCTTAATTGTGTGTTAATTATGGTAATGTACCTACTAAAAAGATAATTAAATAAAACTGGAAATAATAGAATATAAGTATTAATGATGGGCAGGATGAATGGCAGTTTCCTGTGTCAAAGTCATAAATTGGCAAAGGTATTATTCGGCCAGCTGCCATGACAGTTATTTTGACATAAGTACTTAATTGACATTTTAAAGCATAGATTAAAACATTAACTTTAGAATGGCTTACAGCACAACATAAAACTAAAAATAAAGTGCTTTAATCACTTATTTACGAGTGAATTATATTCCGTGGCAACTGTAGCGAGGTCAGGCGCACATGCATTCAAGGACTCAAAGACAATGAAAAACATGAGTTTAATCGCGTTCTGGGAATTTATAATATTTCATTTTTTAGCTTGAATTAATTTTCAATACATGTTAAATAGATGTACTGAAGATGTGTAATACAATAAACTTAACATCAAATTATTTTGCTAAATATGTAACATCAAAACAAATTAAGTAAATTATAATTAGCAACAAAGAGAAATTTATAATTAGGTTTATATGACCATAGATAAGATTTAATGTAAACATTATATTTTAAGACGGCGCAATACACTTGAAATACAAGTTGGGTCAGTTCTATAACTTGTCTATGATTCATTAGAATGTGATACTTTTTTTGTATATTGTCAACAGAGGTTTGATAACTACGTATTATTTATTTAATACGCATTTCTATTAAAAATTCCGTTAATTTTAATATGGCGCAATATTTTTAATTAACAATAAACGTTAGCGATTTTTTTTGTCTAAAGAATTATATTAAAATCCTGGGTTGTTTACTACCATTCTTTCTCTATAAGTTCACGTGTCTTTTTTATGTTTTCAGCTAAGTACGTTCCACTGCTAGCACATAAGAACCTGCCGAAATAAATATTCATAACTCTATATGAATTCAATCAAACGACGCATTTAAAATTAGAATTCTGCACACATGCTTATTGCTTGCTGTCAGGCAAAATGGCGCCAAGATGGATGCATAGCCTTTTTTGTTGAGCGTTGATCTTGCTGTAAATACATGCAAGTAAATAACTTAATTGCAATACGTAGATAGTTTCAATAATAAAACTAAACATGTCATGTGATTTTAACAAGCTTGTTTATTTATCGTATCTTCAAAACTTCTTTTAATTAACTACACATTTAATTATGACGTGAACGCAAAATATTTACCTAATTAACGCAATCGACGCCATTACGTCAGAGTAAGCGATGAGATATCGAAGTTTACCATAATAAAGTAAGTTGCGCGCCAAAATACCAGCACACGGCTTCGGTGCCAAGAATGTTAACGCAGCAGACACATCAGCAGGGCGTGGTCCAACTAAAGCAAAACGCAAGAACTTCTAACCAGTTTAAAATGAACCTATAATCATTAGAACTTTACTCTTCTCCGTGCACCAAAAGCACGTGAAGCCGTTGGTCCTGACTGACATAGGTACGTTGATCTTTGGCAGTCGTTAAGTCATTACAATTCTGATAACCAGTCTCACTGTGGGATACTGTGTTACCGAGTACAATTGGTTGCGGAGATCAGATAGACAGACCATCCATGAAGAGTACGGTATTCAGTAGAATCCAGTTTGAAAAAATTATAGACAGAAGAACTACTCGTTATCGTATATTTCGTAAGACACGAAGGACGGGTGGAGGGCCTTATTAAATTGGTGAATCACAGCCGAGGCGCTAAGTACAACAACCAGTCACGTAGACCTGTGTGTTGGTCATGAGTGCCCGTTATCGCCTGTATTTTGGGGGATAGAGGACGGGTGGGTAGGTCAACTTGGCTGGTGAGTCAGCGCTTCTATTTTTAAAGTAGTCGTGCGGCCGCCACGCGCTCCCCTCGTGGTATTGTTTTGCTCAGATAACTCGCTATTACACCGACTCATATATTTACATCGTGTACATGTCCTGTAACTATGTGTACTAGAGATTCATATTTGTAAAATAATAATTAGCGTACGTTAGGTTAATTTTGAAACCGATTAAAATACAATAACTGTTTGAGTTTTTTTATCTGTTTGTTTGAACGAAAATAGTGTATGAGTAAACAGTTGGTATTTATCTTGTTTATAAGAGCAAAAATAGGTGTTAGCCTACGTAACAGGTGCAAGACATTAATAATGCCTTATGACACTATAGTATGTACTATTGGGCAATTTTAATTTTAATTAGCTACTATAACTATTTCCGATAAAATAATTGTAGACACGTTGATTAGTCTGTCTCATCATCTCCCGAGCCTTTTCCCAACTATGTTGGGGTCGGCTTCCAGTCTTACCGGATTCAGCTGAATACCGTATTTTACATGATGCGACTGCCTATCTGACCTCCACTACCCATTTTACTGGATATTAACACAGTATCACATGATAAGACTGGTTGTCAGAATTGACTGCCAAAGATCATAGTATGACAGTTGATAATATAAACAGTCTAGGCAGTATTTTATTAGAATTAAAAAAATTGAGATATCTATGGAAAATATTGTCCTACAGTTATCCAAGATACCTATCCATATCTTTATTAGGATTACCTACTCCTATCTTGATAGAAATAACATCCGCTTCAAATCGCTTTATTATTGTGTTTTTTACTGAAAACTGAATTTCAAAAAAGATATTTTTATTACAGAACAAGTGAAATCTGAAGCAAAGTTTTAATTTCAGCTCTTACAAGTAAGTTTTATGATATTTCAGTATTTTTTAATTTGTTGCCTCTCTAGACAAAATCTGTAGAAACGCTTAAATATTATAATTAATAACTCAAATACTATTCTATGAATAATAATGTAGGTAATAATAATGTTGCCAGTATTTTTTTACTTTAAGTTATTCCATGGGCATTCTTATTAAACTTACTTCTATTTTTTTCTTTGGGCCATTACCTTACTTACTTAACATTAATACGTCGTTTATTTCTTTCATTTAACTATTAGTTACATTTATATTATTTCGTTAGAAAAGTGAGTGATTTGAACCGTGACGGTTGAAACGGTCGGCCATTTTGAATTTATTGCAGTTAAATGTTTTATCCTCATGTCTCATAATATCTGTTTGAATAACATAATATTATCTAAATGTGTTTTTCTAAATCAAGATCTAGTATTTTATCTAAATCTAGTAGTAGTTTGAATACTAGACAATTTAGGAACTTTAATTATTGGTGCTCTATAAAAACTGCCTCTTGACAGAACGATTATTTCTAGACATCTAATTTATTAAATACCTACGCTACCTAAGTATCGTTGAATTAATTTAAGAGCAATAATTAATTTAAATCAATTTAAAGTTTTTGAACTTTCTGATGACATTGATAATTTGATACTCAATTTACTACTACAGTTAATCAGACCTTGACCATGTATCGTTAACATCAGACACGTGTAACTTCATTATTTACCTTCCTGTATACAAATGTGTCATTGATTATACAGCATAAATATTTGTATGCTAATTATTTGTAATAAATTAAATAAATTCTCCTTTGGAGGTCCGCAGTCGGCGACGATCCGCCACCGACTGACTGCGTGGATACTACGAAGCTCCCACGTTACCTACTCAACTGATATGAGCGACCAATCACAGTTGAGCTCCCTCTCCTCCCTTTGTCTCATAGAATTGGATGTTCGAGCGGCGTTTGTTTTGAAGGTAGGTGTCAAGTTATATTGGTTTCGTTGTATGATAAAGCGCTTACGCAAATGCCTCCTGGCAGATTGGCAAGTGTCAATACAGATAACGTGTCTAGCAGTCGGGGTCATGGCACTGTTTGTATTTTGTTGCTGATCTTACTGTGATTTTAGTTCAATGGGCCGATAATGCCGATATAGTTGACTGTTTTGCCTCTGTATCGCTTTTGTTACCTATTTTTTATATTCGCGTTTAATTATTTTTTTGTTGTAGTTTGAAGATGTCTATTTTGATTAGACTGTCGCCCGATTGATCCCTTGCCCTCATTTTTTCGTGCGTTTATTGTTTTTTATTCCGTACCATAGTTACCTAATTAATAAAAAAATGGAAATCAAAGGTTCTAATTATACCTTCTTATTGTATCAGTTAGGATATACATGTATGTTACCGATTAACAAAAAGAACGAGAGGTAAAATATAAGTATACTTCTTTTTCATACTAAACATTCCTAACGTGACAAGTCCCACAAAAAATGTTTTTTTTTTTTTTGGATGTAATACTAAACAATAACGTAAATATTGTTTTTGTCCTATCTAATCTTTACATTTTATTTATTTGGGTTATTATAAAATTCATAATAAAAATATTATTTGAAAGATTCTATTCATATAACATAATGTGGTCCATATTTTCGTGCATGAGATCCAACTGGCCCATTAGCTCAGTTGGTTAGAGCGTCGTGCTAATAACGCGAAGGTCGCGGGTTCGATCCCCTCATGGGCCACAAATCTTTTTGCATTAACAGTAACATTCAGTCAAATATTTGTGTATTATTAATCAAATTATTACCATTATTGGTTTTTATTTCATACATTTTCTGATGAAATCTTAAGTATGCGATGGGTATGATGCGTAGTTGTTTTTAAGAGTTAACAATAGGGAATTCGATACTTATTCCCAGTTAATTAGTGCCTACTAATATTGTTATTGTCAAAATATCAGAAAATAAAATGATTTGTTGTGAAACATTGTTGTATGATATGAACATGAAATACTTCACTAAAACGGAGTAGGTAGTATTTAATTTAGGATAATATTTTTGTGTTCACCAAAAATCTAAAGGTACATCTATGTATGCATTTCTAAAATATTGATCTTAAACCCGTTTAATTGTTTTACTATAATTAAACTACTCGGCCAACAAAATATGTTACATCAAACAAATTCCAAATTAACACCAAGATATAACACTTTTTTTATTGTAGTGCGCTGCAAATATTCTATTGTAACAATAACTATTTTATTCTTTCTCGAAAAATACTGATCGTGCACCAAATATTCCTGACTGTTACACAAAATATTTAGTATGCATCCTAGTACCGTATACCCATTTAAAACGGTTTTGTACAACTTTTATGTTACTGAAATAATTATAATTGAAGAACAAATAATGCATTTCGTAAAACATTACTTCTAAGACTTATATTTATTTTACTGAAAATGGTTTTGGCGCGCTTGCGACGCGCATATTGCTCTCTGTTGTGCGACGGAGACGGTGCCCAAAATAGTGACTGAGTAAAGGGTCAATGTAACGGGATCCCTTCTTTTTGCATAATATTCTTTGTCCTAATATACTTTGGCATAACGATTTTGGCATAATTTGTTTTGCCATAATAATACTTTCCTATATTTTTTTTTAGCATACAGTTTATTTTGGCATAATTATGTTGAAGGCTAATTTGTTTTGGCATAAATTTAATTCGCATAATGTTACTAGGCCTAATCACTATTAGCATAATAGAAATAACGGAAACAAATTTGAGTTAGTGAAAGAAACGAATCGCTGCAAAACCGACTCCACGTAGTCTTTTCTGCCCTACCCTAGAGTGTAATTTAGAGTCGCGTAGGCGCGGAGGGGTGAGGCGGCCCGCGGGCTGAGGAGCAGGTGGTCTTAACACTCGCCGCCGCGGCTGAGGCTGGCCGGCAAAGCCGGCCAGCAAGCCGAAGCTGCGGTGGTGAGCGTAAAACCATCTGCGACGATAAGCTCGCGTGGGGCCGCCGGAACCCTGCAGCGCCGGAGCCGTGACAGAAACCATGCCTGCTGCATGTTGCATGCTGCATGCTGGCTTGCATGCTGCTTGCTTGCTTGCATGCTTGCTTGCATGCTGCATGCTTGCTTGCATGCTGCATGCTTGCTTGCATGCTGCATGCTTGCTTGCATGCAAGCAAACGAGGGCGTCCTACAAAGGCAAAGTGCGCTTTATTGGTGCAATAATTTAAAGAAGTACTGCAGAGATTGAGTGGACCGATAATGTGAACATTGTAGGAGTAAAGACTTTGTTTAACATTTTGAATTATTATGGTTCGTACTGATTAGTATTAAAAAAACATTTTTAGTAAGCATTACATTTTATAATGTGTTCATTTTTTATTAATAAAGCTACATTAGACATTAATTGGTGTTTGATTCAAATACATTTTGCAGTGCATTATCTGAAGTAAAACTAAAAAAATAAATGCTTGTTTTTTAAATTAGGTGTATTACTATTTTTACAAATTTGCAACAGTTGTTAAATAGATGCTCGTTATGACATATTTTAATGAACATATTTTGGTGCACATTCAGTATATTTGGTGGAACACAGACAAAATTAGGTAAATGAAATGGGAATAAATTGAAGTACTTTTAAATACCATCCTTTAATTTAGGACATTTATTGATAGCACAAAATTACCGAAGAAATGTTTTATTGTATCTACTATCAATAATGAAAACAAAAATATCTTTCTTTCATTAGATTTTATCACATTAAAACTAAGAACATCTTTTCTTAGCATTAATATAGGTAAAATCTAAAAAAAAAAGATATTTTTAGTACAATAAAACATCTCTTTGGTAATTTTGTGCTATCAATAAAAGTCCTAAATACTACTTACCTACTACGTTTTAGTGAAGTATTTCATATCCATATCATACAACAATGTTTCATATATTTTTAGGGTTCCGTACCCAAAGAGTGAAACGGGACCCTATTACTAAGACTCCGCTGTCTGTCTGTCCGTCTGTCTGTCTCCAGGCTGTATCTCATAAATCGTGATAGCTAGAAAGCTGAAATTTTCACAAATAATGTATTTCCGTTGCCGCTATAACAACAAATACTAAAAACCACATAAAATGAATATTTAAGGGGGGCTCTCATACGTCGGTGGTACGGAACCCTTCGTCCGCGAGTCCGACTCGCAGTTGGCCAGTTTTTTTTACTTGAAAAAGCATAAACAAAACTTATCAAGCACAAATCATTTATTTTACAAAATTGCAACAATTAAGTATAGAATCTATGTCAACATGCTTGATATAACCTTTGAACTGTGAAATAAAACAAGATATCCATCAGATAGCAATTTATTAAATGCAGATAACAAGCTTGAAAATAGATTTATGGTGATCATACTGATTGGCTAATGTACCCTTTTGATCTCCTTTGAAAATCATCATGAACTTCTTCAGCCGCGAAAAATGTAAAGGGCCCATAACCTAACGGTAACAGGTACAAGGTACACTTTAGGAATCATAAAATGTCCAACAAAACTATATTTACATAGTTTGTCTGTTAGTAGTTGACTTAACACATATTCACTTCTACGAGTAGGTATATACTAAGTAGGTACAGGAGTTCTTATAAATTCTCGAAAACATTCACTTTTTTTTCGAATTCATAATCACCAAAAGCCATACTTCTAAGCAAACATTTGTTTAAATGTTATAACTTACTATTCTGCTTACGACATCATGTCAATCATGATAATTTGTATTTTAGCATAAGTACAATATTTCTGATCCATGTAGAATGGTACAATTACCTGTAAAATGCGTATTAAACTCGAATGATGCAAAAGTCCTCGTAACTGCGAACAAAGCTGCGCGCACGCATCACCTTATCCGGCCGTAACCGGTTCCCTATCTCGACCTGACCCCTGGCCCACGCCTCCTCCGAGCAAAACACTGATAACGGATAAAAATAAATTGCGTTAGACGGAATCGAATGCAGACCCCTTGGGCCGGGTTATCGCTTATCCGTATTTTAATTTTGTTATCCGTTGGTTTGTGTCACCTATAGGGAGGTAGGTCTAGTAGAAATTTTGTTTACTTAGGGGAGCTTGATTTCTGAATCTATTTGTCGAGTTGAGTAGCGTGATTGAATTTGTCTGATACAGACTTAAATATTTTTGATGTTTTGAATTTCTATTCGAATTTTGTTATTATGTCAAAGTAAATTTGGAAATTAATATAAATGCCATTTTAGTTATTTTTCTGAGAGCTTTCTACATCTAGGTTAGACGAGGAAGAGTTATTTATGTCATGTGTTATTTCTAATTTGCGTTCGAATTAATGTCATTAGAAGCTACGAAAGGAAAAAGGGGATATCAGAAAACCAACCAATGAAAGAGCTTTACAAATATTCGTACATTCACATCAATAGGTATTAACAGACTAGGGTAGTGGCATGGTCTGTATTAATAGCAGTTGATGACTTAAATTCGTCACTTGCGTGTCAGTGTTCTAATCTACCAGGATTTAGTTTTTAATTAGATTATTATAATTAGATATGCTTCGTTCGATGGCTGCCTCTTTTGCCTAGTGGCGCTAAACGCTACTGCTACGCTAGAGGTCTTGGGTTCGATACCCAAGTCGACCAAGGTGTTATTGGGTTCTTCTATGAAATTCTCAGTAGCAGGTCGGAGTTTGGATTTGTGCCCGGTTAGTGGCAATAGGCTCGCCCCCTATTACATGGGACCTAAACATACCGGCGAACTGTGGGTGTACATTGGTACACCTCTGCCTAACCCTTCGGGGATACAGGCGTGATGGTATGTATGTATGTATGTATAATTACGTCTGAAAATGATCATTTTCTTAAATTTTATCATTGATTAAAAAAAATCTGTGATACCAGAAAATATTGAAGAGTTGTGCCTCGTGCCATCCTCAGTTGACTTACATAAGACACGTATATAATATGATGTTTTAAATAAATGATGTTTTAATATACTTAAGTAAAGAACGTTCGTCCTCTAAAATAAATTAGGTAAAGTGCGTGATAAACAAATATTAATAATTCACAGCCCTTGATCTTATTATGTAGAGTGTCAGTATATTAACGTAAACACTTGACTGTATTGTAAATAAAACTACACTTGAATAAAACTGTTATCTATGGATCTGAATGTTGAGATAGCTTATTGTAGGGGAACTATAAAATCCTGAATGTTTAGTGTAAAGGTTTTTTACACGACTGCCCAAAAAGGAGTGTTATGTTTTCAGGGTTCATGTATGTATGTATGTATGTATGTATGTATGTATGTATGTATGTATGTATGTATGTTTGTGAGTTTCTTTATTCCACCATAACTTCTAAAAGGCTTGACCGATTTCAATGTTTGTGGTATCATTAGAAGCTTTGAGTTATCCCGAGTGACATAGGCTATGTGGACATTAAAAAATGGTCAAGTGTGAGTCGAAATCGCCTGCAAAGGGTTCCGAACGATATTTTTTTTGTGTTGTGTCATGTTTTTTTGTTGTTCAGTCAAATATTTGCAGTCGGGGTCGGTTACTTGGAACAATTCATTACAGGTCCCCCGACTGCAAATATTTGACTTGTTTTTAATTTTTTTTGACATGGCAGACGTGTTTTTTAATTTTTTTAATTATATTTTTTTTATTTAACTTCAACATAACGTAGATAATTCTAGTATAAAATAAATCAACTGATTTATTTTCATGATTACGAATTTCGCTTAGTTGTGATTTTAAGACAATTTAAATAATAATAATAAATAGGGACAACATCACATACATTGCTCTGAACCCAATAGAAGTAGCTAAAGCACTTGTGTTATGGAATTCAGAGTCAACGAAGGTACCACAAACACCCAGACCCGAGACAATGTAGAAAAGTGATTTTAAACATTGTCCCCTCCGGGGATCGAACCCGGGACCTCAGAGCAAGCGACACCTTGGAAACCGGTACGCCACTCGACCACGGAGGTCGTCAAAATAAATAAATTGAATACCAATAGATTGAAAGGGTAGCTAGCTTTGGAAGGCGGAGGATCATAGGGTGAGGTGTAGGTGTAGGTGTGTACCTGATGGCGCAACTTGGGAGAGTCCTATGTGCAGTAGTGCACCTTGATAGGGCTAGTTTTATTGATTGAAATAAAAAATATAGTAAAAGCACATACATAAGAATAATGCTAATAGAAACCTTAAAATGAACCCTAATATAGACAAACATAAAATTAAAAATAAGTACACGATCAAAACCGAACTTTAACCCATCCAAATCAAAAACAAAAGTCGAAAACTAATTGTAAACAAAGACAGTAAATTAACAGTATATAGAATCTATGTCTCTTACTACATCGTACACCTGTTACCCCTTGTACCTCATAAAAATAGAGCACGAGTACGCAACGCGTGTGACAGGCCTATAAATAACAGTGGGCCAGAATTAGAAACAATTGGACAATGGGGTCGAAAGTCCCATAACACCGGGTATTAACCCTTAATCGTGTGGACATCGATAAAGGTATGGTAACTGGGTAACTATGGGAATGACGTCAAACGCTTGATTTTGCTACTTGGCTTACTTTCGTTGTACCAAATTTTGCCGTTTTTAGGTTATGTGGTCCTTGTTTCTATTGAGTTTATAACACTTTCTTGAATTAAGGATTCTAAACGAATTTATTCCAGAATTGACGAAGGTGAAATAGAAGGTAAAACGCGAATGTTAGACATTGAAATAAACTACTTTTTACGGATTTTTTCGCGGTTTATATTTTGATTTTAGGTACCGACGTTTCGACACCTTTGCAGGTATCATGGTCACGGGCAGACTCACTCATCTTGATACCTGCAAAGGTGTCGAAACGTCGGGACCTAAAATCAAAATATAAACCGCGAAAAAAACCGTAAAAAGTAGTTTTATTTCAATAGAAGGTGAAATTTATATAAATATTTTAAGTACGTAAGTAAGGAGGCTTAAATATAACTAAAATCAAATCGTTTATGTTTGTTTGAAATCAAAATGCTTTTTGAAATCAAAATCGAAATGACTGACAAAAAGTCTCAGAGTGGCTTTTCACCAGTATTCCGATTTGTGTTCGTTTATGATGTATATTTACCTTATTAAAAACTAAAGCACAGTATATAAATATAGCTTGAAGTAATATAGAGAGTAGACCTATTGTCTCAATTATCAATAATCAAATTATGCGCGAAACTGCAATCCTAAAAGACATTGTATCTAAACTTATCAGCGTTAATAAATAGGACATGTACCATATCCTAACAGGTTCAATGAATGACCTTTTAATCTATATTAAGCCGTACTTGTGACTGCAGTCATTGCACTGCTCTTGCCCTATCTTGTTAGATTAAAGATTTACATAACATAATTAGTGTGTGAGTAATTACTCACAGCTTAATTAATTAATTAAGCTGTAAAAACAATAAATTTTTCAAAGATGTCTCTTGTATAAACTACCTATCCTGTACTATTTTATTTGTGACGTCTCTTTGAATAGAAAAAACCAGTTAGTTAGTTCTCCTTTATCGCACAAGACTAATTCTGTAAATATGGAGCAAAGATACTCCAAATAACTTGCATTTTGGAAGAAGAGACCCTTAAATTAAAAAACATAACTCTTCATATGAAAAATGAGAAAAAAACGCTTAACAATTCAATTATATGTGTAAATCGTACTCCGGGGGGTTTAGGGGGTGGATCAACCAGTTATCTGTCCGACAGCTGGCTAGGTCCACTACGGGTTCGCGACCCCGGACTGCCCTAGCTGTTGCTGTCACCTTCATTGTACCTCCGTGATGGTAGCATCCTATAACCCATCCTACCTTGTTATCCTTTCCAACGTTTCCTTTCCCAATTCCTTATCCCGCAGGAACAAAATGGACAATCATAAAAATAATTTAATTATCCAAAATGGCGGCGATGTGGTTCGCCACCCATCACGTCTCGTTTCTCGCGGGGGCGAAAAGTGGCCCACCGAGAGCCGCTTGGCTACGTTAAATATAAGAGGAGGAATGGATGGTAAGGTGGGTGAAGTATGTCAGATGATGGATGTTGAGACAAAAATTAAGAAAGGTATGCTGAGATGGTTTGGCTATGTCGAGAGAAGAAAAAAGTGTATAAGGCGAGTATGAATGAAAAAAGGCCAGGTCAAGAGTACTATAAACCGAACAGCATGTATGAAGGGAATAATGAAAGTGGACAAAGCGAAACAAGTGTGTAAGGATCGTAGCAAGTGAAAAGAAGTGGTCTCTGCTTACCCCTACAAGGGGAAGAGGCGTGACTATATGTATGTATACATACATATAGTCACGCCGTACGACGTAAATCGTACTCGCAACGTTTATCAGAAAGGTGAACATGCTCCTTAAAGAGTCTTCATGGAAACAAGTCATTCATAAAAAAACATCTACAATCTTCTACCGTCTGGTTATGCAACGACACGAGTTAATTCAAACAGCTCTATTTACGTTTGATAAAGTTATAATTAACTTTATCATAGCACTAGGTAACACTTACTTCCTGCGTGATCACATTTATCTAGAAAGTACACTTGTTTTGACTCAGTAAAATAAATAGTCTAAACACTTGTATTTTTTATTATTATGTACTAAAAAGTAAACATGAAATAAAGTATGATAATAAAATGACTGCACTGCCTAGTTACTGGGAGGAATATCTTTGACAGTCGTTAAGTCATTACAATTCTCACAACCAGTCTTACTATTCGATACTGTGTAAAACAGTAAAATGGTTCTTCTTCTCTTCTTCTAGTGCCTCTCTGATACCGGAGGTTGGCCGTTAACTCAAAAAATGGTTAAAATAGTGGAGGTCGGTTAAGTAGTAGCTCCATGTAAAATACAGTGTTCAGTTGAATCGGGTAAGACTGGAAGCCGACACCCAACATAGCCTAGGAAAAGACTATGCAGACGATATATTTTGAAGAATTTTATTTTCTTGTGTAATTGAAGTTTAGTAATTTCGTATTTCTCGTATCCTAGATAGATAGATATATATTACATAGAGAGATATTACACCCGTTTACTGACCAATTTTCTCTAAAAGGGAACTTGCAGAAAACAGCAGTTTACTGTTATCACATGATACTCATAAAATAAACAGTTGCACGCATAGTGACAGCTGCAGTAAACCACGGAGAAATTACGACTCTACTTAATGTTAAGTATGTGCTGAGTTCATTACAGACAGATTATCGGTTACAGGAATACGTCAATTATGAATGGTTTTATTGCTTGCTTGCCAGTCTGAAGCAATTTCCTTTTTAAGAACATTTTTGAACTTACCGTATAGATACTAATATTTTTAAGTTAATTTGGATAGATGGCATTATAAGATTCGATTAACCTGTAACTGAAAATGTTACTTTTGTGTAGGTATGTACCGCAACACGTTGTTACACAGCACATTTAAAAACGAATTCGATCACTTTGTTGATTAAAAAATGAATGAATTTTGACCTAATTTTCAATTCTGGCGCATTTCAACAACGAATTGACTACAAGTGGCACCTACAAGTCTGCCTTTAAGTGGCATGTGTCAGCCATTTACATAACCGAGTCATCAAATGATCATCACACTATTTCATTACCATCATATCACCACAGATATCAATCTATTTGACTCAGTTGGGCAAACATTATCACCAAAACAATGTAATCCACTATCACAAGTATTTGTTTTACTCAATGTATCTAATAATCAATTACTGATAACGATGATAAGAGCTTATCAGAGCTATCAGGCCTCTTTGTGACGTATCCCTAATATTATGTATCAATATGTATCATGAAATTGAAACGTGATGGAAAACTCTTGACGATGTTTACGTAACATGACTTTTACCCTCGCTCTGATAGCTTGAAGTGGCACTACAAGTGATAAAAAGTACCACTACAATAATAAACTACGCATGCGTTTTGCCGAATTTGTTTTGGGTGTTATATCCTGGTGGGACATTTGTGACATTTTGTGGGCTTATAATTAATAGCAGCAGCATTTAATTATAAAATATAGAATTACCCGACTATTATGTATTTAAAAAAATATCTGGTTCAGATATAAATCATCTATAAATTAGCACCATTAAATTACTAATGATATAAAAAAACTTTTTGAAAGCGCATCAAAACCTTATTTAGTTACCTGTTGTTCAAAAAATGTGGTACTTCAAATACGTTGCTCTGAACCCAAATTAAGTAGCCACAGCATTTGTATTATGAAATCAGAGACGAAAAAATCTATGTTTCTACATAATCTCGGGATAATGCAGAAAAGTAGTTCCTTTGCATGGATTTCCAGGAAAAAAGGGGGTTAGAACCTCGTAAAAAACCGGCCGCTAATGTCGTGAATTCTGCATTATAAGACATATATCTGAAAACTCGATTTAAAAATTAATCCTCTTTAGGTACGAATAAAAAAGATCTCATATATCTTAGAGATAACCTTTCAATGTCTAATATCTTACCTATGCATGACAACCGCGTGGCTCTTGATTGATTTTCACGAATCTGATAGCAACCGAGTGGTGTGATGCATTATCGTGAGAATCACCCCATGCTGGGTCTGATAACGTGATACAGTTCACTTGGATTTATTATTCATGGGTTATTGAGAAGGCGATGTTTATAGGCCAGTTTTAACTCCGCAAAACAAAAGATTAATAAGTTTAATAAGTGTCAGTGGAATCGTAGCCTCTAAATGAATGGACCATTGTTTTAAAGCTGACATGGCCTAAAAGCTTCGTAGCAATCATTAAAAAAAATAATTGAGTAGGTACTTTGAAAGTCATAAGCAATTCCCTATAATAGTTATTAAGGCATTTTTTGGACCACATTTACTTCATGGAAATTAAAAAAGGTATCGTCGATTTGGTTAGAAATAGAAGTCTTATTATTGTACCAAATTTCGGTCAGCCCATCTTAGTACCAACTACGTCCATGTGTGTCCACCAATTACGCCAATTATGTTACACTCAGATTCAATTAATTACTTACAACAAAACCTTATAATGTAAATGAAATTAATAAAATTCATCGTCTTATTTAAAAAATACTAATACATAATATTCGTATTAGATTTAAGTGTGTTTAAAACTGTAAATAAAAACAAAGGCAATAACTCATTTTCGTTAACCTTTAAATGGCCAAACAAGACCACCCCTAAAATAACACTGCTGAATGATGATTACTGGTTTTCGCACATGAGCGGACTTTACCTTAACTTTAACATAAGGAGAATAAAACTTATCATTTTATATCATGTCGTAAAAATAATAGATACCATCCATTGCCTCGATCAGCTTCCAACCGGCTTTATATTCGTATCATCGGCTTAACCGACTCTTGCGCAACTAAGGGAGCGGTGCTATATCTCACTTATCACTGATCAGATTAAGTATTGTCATAGTAAACACGTGATTTGACGGCTTTGTACCTATTGTACTAAGTAAATGCGTGGCTGCTTACGTTTTGATTACGTTATTGATGATATTGAGGAAATCTTTCTGTTAAACGAAGTCGGGTTAGTTTCACAATTTAAAACCAAGAACGGGTCGTCAGCCATTCATGTTTTTTGGTACCCTCCAACCCTTTTAGCAAAATAAAGCTTGAAAAAATGACTCACTGGCACGGAGACTAGGTACTTCAGTATGTGAAACCGCGGGGCACCTGTAGAAAAATGTTTTCTAAATTATGCGTATGATAGTTGCATACCTAAGTTAGTAATCTGCTGCTAAGCTAAACACGTTTTGTAAGTGGAAATTCATACAAAAACCTTAAAGTATTAAAAATTTCCTACATCCTAAACCATTGAAACAGCAATCAGCTGACAGCATCTTAAAAACTACTTAAAACTAGAATGTTCTTTATCAAAAGAGTTTTTATCTACAATGCATTATTTTTATCTGCATACAAGTGTTTGATACTATATATCACAAGTGAGGATTATCCCACGTCATAAGTTACGGAACTTGCCGTAGTTAATAATTTGGATTATCGATATTTATTTAAAATTATCTTCTTGAACCATAAGTTAAAGCCTGGAAATTGTCCATTTATTTTTTTTACAGTAAATTACGATATCATCTTTGTCACATGGAAAAAGTAACCTTAAAAAAGTTATAGAAGAAAAATCGGTATCGTCATTTTTGTGTATGTATATTAAAATTTCAAAGTTGTACACTTCTTTCTTCCTCACCACTTGCAGAATAATCTCTCTATCGCTCAAAGGTTTGCTGGAAGAAAATTTAATTTTGAGTTAATGTCAAAAAAATGTAATGAGTATGCGTACAATAAATAATTCAGAATTGTTTTCAACAAGTTTTCAGCTATAAATGTATACTCTTCTTCCATTCAATTCATTCAAACTACATGAATACGGATGTAATCGGTAAATATTACCATAATCACACGTAGAGAGGTAATCTTTCCATAACTAATGAATTGTATAAATCTGTGCAATTAGTACAACTCTACGTTTTCAATTAATCTGATACATCTACTATATGTTTCATATGCGCTAAACCAAAAAAACTTATTTCACTGTGTTAAATTTCAGTGGTTATTGCCATGTGGTCATTAATAGTAATTATTTTGTATTAGCCATTTAACCATCTTTACATAAATTGATCTTGACCGTACAAAAACCTCAACTACATATATATTATGTATATATTTAGGTAATAATGACAAACATTTCTCAAGACATTTAGCCACAAATCGTAGCGCTACGCGTACGTGACAAGTGCGACGTGCGCCTCGCTATCGGCGCCTGCGCACGCCACGAAGCTGTGATAAAAGAACTGACCGCGAAACTGCGAAAATTGTTTTAAGGAAGTCATTAAACAATTATGCATAGGTTGATTGTTGGATAGGTAGAAATGGTTGTAATGAATTTATTTGTGTGCATCCAAGTTACTGCATTTTATTAGAAACTGAAATAATGATGGTGGTTGTTTATAGGTCTGCACTGCGGGCCCTTTATTGGAAATATAGGTGGAAATTGTTGTAATTTGTATAATGAAATTACTTATTGTGCAACCAAGTTATTGTTTTTTTTTTATTTCATACCTCCTCTCTTGTTTGTCGGACACGTCTATGTTTTTAAAGTTATTTATCGTAGAACTAAGTGTTATATTTTTTTTTTAACCGCCTTTAAAAAGTGGAGTTTGTTACGAGATATGTACAGTAATTGAGGATCGATTTCAAAAATGATTTTGAGATAGATAGAGTTGAAACCGATTTAATACTTTAATTTTTTAATCCTTTCTTTTCATTTGACAACACATACACGGAGAAATACTGGGTACAATGATGTTCAATAAAGTCTAAAGATACTTGTATACTTAAGTAAGAAGCTTGTATTTCTTTTGCTTCGTGTAAACGACCGAACGCTTGCTACGAACGCTACGAGAATTGTATAATCTTGTAAATTATACTCACATCATTTGTATATTTTTTTTAAATTTAGCTTACATCTGACATTGTAAGGTAATGTACACGATATTTACTTGTTTAAATTAGCACATTTCTGTAATGACAGATTTCTGACGTTCTCACAATCTCTTCTACAATAATAACTTGCCAAGCGATAATATAACATACGTAGATAATTATAATGGATGCATTTTTGTATTACTTAGTCATTTTAAAACCGAAAACTTTGCTGTGCCCGACGGGGTCCATAATGAGCTGTGAACTTACTGAACAAATGACCACCTATGTAACATTATGGTATGCAATAAATAATTGAATTTATTTTCAATTCAATACTTAAATCTAATACAATAACAAACACTTACAACTATACTAAAATTAAATCTTATAAATAAATAAAACTAACACACGTCAAAAAATTAATCGTCATCCTTGTCAATTGAATAATATAATTGAATTGAATTGAACCATACAAAAATGTAAGGAGAAATAAAAAATACCAATTCTAAGTCCAGAAAAATTATAACTGGCTATTCTGACGTAATATTATCCACGTCAAATATCATCATAATTTCAAAGAACACCAAGGTAAAGACCTTAACAAAATTGACGCATCCTTAACCACAAATGTTTCAAGAGAAAACAAACGACGCCTATCTTATCGTGTGACGTACAATGACGAGGCCGCCGCCACATCACTAGTGACGCCGAATGACGAATGCCGAGCGTAGGGACGTGACGAAGGGATGTAATAATAACTCTGTGACATGAATGACAGAGTGGTTGCGTATTGATGCGTCAGTTTAAGGAAAAGTTTGAGGTATATGTTGTGGTGATGTTTTTATTATTGATTTTTGTAACTACTTGGGAGAGACAAAAATTTACTCGATGTTTTCCTTATTTTTTTGTGAAAGATATTTGTGTTCTTACAATAGAAATGCTTAAGAGGCGAAATTATGCTTAAATAATGGGAACCTTATGTAGTACGGAGGGGCTCATGGCTAAGTGTAAGCCGTACGGCTTGACCATACAGGTTAAGCCGCGCTCGCCACGGTTGGGCCGTGGATGAGTGACCATTTAAAACATACCGAGACCCCTCCGTGTTTCGGAAAGCACGTTAAACAGTAGGTCCCGGCTGTCATACATAGATCTTTGGCTGTCGTTAAGTCAATTCTGACAACCAGTCTTAGTATGGGATACTGGGTTTCCCAGTAAAATGGGTTGTGGAGGTCAGATAGGCAGTCGCTCCGTGTAAAATACGGTATTCAGCTGAATCCGGTAAGACTGGTAGCCGACCCCAACATGGTTGGGAAAAGGCTCGGGAGATGATGATGATGATGTATCTAGTTCAATATAAATTACGTAGAAATTGGTAGACAACTAAAATTTGCTACCCAAAAGCCAACAATCAACACGTAAATGTAACACGTAGGTATTAACGAATAAAAAATATACATTGCCTAAATATACAACTTACATGCACCACCAAATCCTAATATTCCTACCAACATAACATACAAAATAACCTATAACAAAACAAAACACAAGCTTGCAAGGTCTAATACCGTCCCTGCGTCTACGAACCCCGGTGTTATTCATTTCGTTCAAGTGCAGGGTCTGATCGATGCAGCAAGTTCAAGGCTGCACCCGGGTGCCCCCCCCCCCCTCGCTCGCAACCCGCGACCCCCGGCGTACCCCGGTGGTGTGACGTCAACACCATTCATGCCGGATAGCCGGCTGCCGGTCGATATGTACCCCTAGTAGAGTAAGGTTATGAGAGGGAGCGATTCGGATAGATTCTGAAGTTAAAATTTTGTGGAAACATAAACGGAACCTCAAAAATGCTTTTTAATAACGTTATAAAATGAAAATTTTGATAAGAAGTGTTAAAGTCATGCAAATTGTTAAATAAGTTACCTTTTACACATTTAGTATAAACTTGTAGAACTATTTTTTACCTTTAATTAATAACTTTCCTTGTTTTTTTTTTCATTTTTCTATAAGTGATTTAAGTTCTGATTTTCTTTCACGAAACGCTTCACTCCTATAACTTAAGACCAAAAAGCTCTTCGCAAAAATAAAGCAGCGTTGAAATTCAGATTTTCAGCGAAGATAATACACAAAGCGTTACTTGTTGGTCAATGAATTACTGAAACCTTTTTCCCTGGCAACCGCTGAAGGAATTTCATCCGGATTACGTGGAGCTAACAGATTCTCTTGTTGATTTTATGAAGGTTTTATCTTCTAAAGAATTCTTTGATTATTTATACATTACGGTGTACAAAGACTAGACAACCAGTGAAATACAAATAAACTTGGGATATTCGAAGCTAAGTGAAAGAGATTGGTATAATGAAGGTTGCAATCATAATTATTTTACTATTTACATAACATACCATCACGCCTGTATCCCCGAAGGGTTAGGCAGAGGTGTACCAATGTACACCCACAGTTCGCCGGTATGTTTAGTTCCCATGTAATAGGGGGCGAGCCTATTGCCACTAACCGGGCACAAATCCAAACTCCGACTGAGTGCTACCTACTGAGAATTTCATTGAAAAACCCAATAACACCTTGGTCGACTTGGGAATCGAACCCAAGACCTCTAGCGTAGCAGTCG
This sequence comes from Autographa pulchrina, assembly GCA_905475315.1. Taxonomy (NCBI): domain Eukaryota; kingdom Metazoa; phylum Arthropoda; class Insecta; order Lepidoptera; family Noctuidae; genus Autographa; species Autographa pulchrina. The sequence continues at coordinate 13,033,074 of FR997765.1, read as the reverse complement.
CGCTTAGCACCACTAGGCCAACGAGGCAGATGTTACTATTTGTACGTAGTTATATTTTATTTTTATTGTAGGCTTCCAAATGGCATCAGAGCTAAGGCAACACAAAGAAGATTTGTTTTACGCAGCTTACTAGCTTGTGTAGTCATAGATTTGGAGGTTTACGGAGGTTTGTGGGTGTGCCTACGCCTTTGGTGACAAAAACCTCCACGGAGTATACTAGCTACTCTTTACACTAATTCAAGAGTGCTATCAGATAGTTTAATAGCGTAACGTTAAGAAGAAGCAGAGGAAATTATAATTATATTTCGTAAACCTCTTGTGGAAACTCGCTAAAGGTTTTCAGCGCAACAGGCAGAGAAGCTTTTAGTATATATCTATACAGCCTTCGTGTAATCGAAGCGGGTGCAGACAGACAGACGGAGGGTCGAACCCCACCCTTTGCGGATATAAAAACCCCTCGGTAATGTCTGTACTTATGTAGTGTATTGATCTCTGTGTTGCACCAGTTTGGTTATTTGTAGACACATAGAGTTTTTTTTTGTTTGGTCTGATCAAGTCTGATGTATTGGCAGAATTAAATATCAAGGATGAAAAAAAAGTTTTGGTTTTTCAAACGCTTTTCATTTTTTCTACATTGTTCTTCCTAAGAATTATATTACAATGTTGAATATCATTATACTAAATTGATATATATCGTTAAAGAGAATTCAGTGACATTATTTAAAGTTCCTTATTTTTGTAATGAATTTTTCAAAATAAGTATAAGTATACCTTCAATGTATTTGTCTCATGCAAGAAGCCGTCACCATAATTATTATAAAAGAAATTCGTAAAATTTTATACATTTATCAATTTATTTGTTTATGCAGATACTTTTCTATATTCTTGTTGTATTATAAATGACCTTGGCTATAACCTACAGCGGAAATACGTCTGCAAAGGTCGCGTGCTTCTCACTGGGCGGCAAAGCTCCCTAGAGCACGGAACTTACGTCACTACTCTATAAGTTTTATACAGGTTACACTTTCAGAATAATATAAATTAATATACAATAATATTAATATTATTCTTGGTATTTCATTTTTTTTGTTATAATTTACCAGTTACCACACACATTTACAACATTCTTAAATAATTTTAGTCATTAATTTTTATTCTAGTAATTTTATGTGATTCTTTTATATTAAATTATTGTTTTATAATATGTTTCATTTCAGCAAAAACTACAGAATTATAAAAAAAAAAAAATTGTGACTGATACTTACAATAGACATTTATTATAATACACGAATAGTCACTTAAATAACGACGTATCAAATATGATTGACATAATAGACAAGGAAAAAGAAAATATAACAAAGCTAGCAATGTTTGGAAATTCTCAGAAATCTTTCTAGATAATGCCCACTTACAATACTCAATATACCTATATAAATCCTGTCCAAGGTAACAAGTGAAATACATTTTCTTATATTTTATAACATTTTTCTGTTCATTAGAAACATAAACATACCATCACGCCTGTACCCCCGAAGGGTTAGGCAGAGGTGTACCAATGTACACCCACAGTTCGCCGGTATGTTTAGGTCCCATGTAATAGGGGGCGAGTCTATTGCCACTAACCGGGCAAAAATCCAAACTCCGACCTGCCACTGAGAATTTCATAGGAAAACCCAATAACACCTTGGTCGACTTGGGAATCGAACCCAAGACCTCTAGCGGAGCAGTCCCGCTTAGCACCACTAGGCCAACGAGGCAGTTCTGTCCATTAGTATCAAAGATATTGTAATGACAAGCCCTTTTCAAGGGAGAAATGGAAAAACAAACTTGTGCTTTCACGCCCACATTGCGTCAGACCAAAGAGTAATGGGGTCAGAGCAACATGGTTTTAAAGATTCTTTATTTATTCTAAAAACATACACTCTTCATGTAGCAATTAAATATAATACTAAGGTAATTTTATTTAGACTGTAAGAATTAATTCGTTATTTTTTTATTTAACTTCCTTCTTTTTAGATACAATCAAAATCAAAATCAAAATGTTTTTATTTCTTATAAACCAAAAAAAAGGCACTCAAGAAACGTTACGTTAAAAACTACTGACTCTAGTTGCTCGGTTCCAAAGTGTCCTTCCTATGGAGAAGAGCCGGCAAGAAACTCCATAACTTACATAGTTGCATATCTGATCTATATTATCTACTTTCTTTGTTCATCACATCATAAACGAATCTACAAAACTTTTAGGTATGTAGCAAGATCAGAAATTCCTAAGAATTTGTATTTAAGGTCCTGAATTCCTGAATTCAGATGAATCGATCATAATATTTTCAGGCTTCCGTTGGTCTCATCAACAAAGTAATAGTTTGGGTCAAGTTGTGAAAATAGGTTCTTTCCTCAGGGAAATCTGTAGAAGGGCAGAAACGTGGGTGGATTTTAGTATTACGTCATAGCTTGTATAGTAAATAAAAACTTGAACAAAAGTATGGGCAGATACACTTTTGTGATTCAAAAATTCTGTGCCCATTGATGAATTAATTAACTATGCTAACATACAAAAAGAAAAAAAAAAACATTTTAGTAGCTTTGTATTTTCGGTTCTCGGGCCAAGCCATGTCTACTAATTAATTGTTAGAGATAATTAAATTTCAAATGCCGATATAAACATAAAAACAAATGAACAATTTCGTACTTTGATACAAAATGAACCCACACATAAACTAACTAATTAAAATAACGAAATACCAGTGTCTCTGCTTAAAATGTCACCTATTGTAATTATTTAGAGTAAAATTTCAAGTTTAAATGTCGCTGCCTCGCTGCCACGGAGTCAGAGTCAAGGAGAATTCTCGTGACTGAAGTTTAAGGGCAAGTAAAGCTATCAACCAGTGGTGGCGAAGCTATAACTGTTTATAGCGGGAGTCCACAACACAAGTACAGTGAATGAAGATGGAAGACATTGGCTTTAGCCGTGAAGGTGTCTTGCAGGAGTCAATTTATAAATTCGCGTCAGCTAATTGCATGTTGTGTAGTGATAGATAATACTATTATAATATGCTATTACCTACTACAATTTTTTCCAAGATTTTTAGTTTGATATGTAACTTTGAAACAACTTTAGAACATAAAACTCTTCAGTTTGAGTGAGATATTGTCATGTTCCTTTGACACTGTTACAGGATATGTTTTCTCTTTGAAAGCGAATCTTATTAATAATATGTACCTACTTGATTATTTTTTTCTATTTACCATTTCAGTTTACAAGATAAAACTCTTGGCCCAACATTTACAATCCAGACACAAGCTATAAAATATCTCGAGCACATCTCCCTCTGTACTCCCGCCTTTATATCCACGCCCTGCTCCAGAGGGGCGCGTGGGCGTATGACGTCAGCACGGTCCCCCCCACCCTATATCGCCCCCTCCTCCCCCCTTCAACTTGACATTCGGGCGGCTGTATCGATTCGCGCGAGTCCGCAATGCCGAGGCCGACGCTGTTTACATTGCGTTGTGAATGAAAGCTTTCTCTTTGATAGTGGCAATAATAGATATTGTTTGATTACAGGTGAATTTTGTTTGTTTGGGCATTGAAAGGGTCATATTATATTATTTAACTACTAATAAAAATTTCGTCTGACTGCGTAACACTTAAAATTTTTAAATGTATTTCACCTTTGAAGGAGAATAGAGTCGGAACTCTTTTGTCTTTATTCATTGAGTACAAATTACATAGACAGACGTTGAATAATAGAAGGACCCCCTAAAATATTGAATTTAAACCGTTAAGGGGGAAACAAAAGAACTGTCGATTAAAAGATAGAACGAGACTTTTATTTATAGGAAAGGGTGCAAGGGAAAGGGTAGGGCAGCTGATGCTGTATCATCATTTTCACTCTACTTCATGGTACGAATAACATAAAGATAGACTTATGCGTCGTACTTATGAATAGGTAGGCACATCACATTCATAGTCACATTTTTGTGTAATTTTACGATAAGAGCTCCTTTGGGATCAGTTTTTTTTTAGTAGAGATCTTTTCACTTAGCCTGAGTGCAGGCTTTGACTGCTTTACCGGACTTTTGGTGAGGGCCTTAAGGCCTCCAGCCAGGGCAATTTGAAAAACTAACTACGTCAGCAACCTCGACTTTGTGCGTTGCTAACAATCTTAATAAGGCAAAACAACAAGGGATGGCTCTAAGTTTTAATTATTTTGGGACATATTTTTTTTGCTAGTTTGGCGGGTTCGGGCTTGCTTGGTCTAGAGACGGGGGACTTTGGGATCAGAAAACTATATCCTTCATAGGTGGCCAACAAGTTTTAAGATGTCGGTAAACCTACTTTATGTTTTATCAACAAAGTGGCAATATTGCATACACATCTTGATGTTAATACAAAGATGTATGAACTGTTTAATAAATTCGCTTAGTAACTAAGACGTTGAATGTAGTTACAAGTAACGTAAACGTACCAAGCGTTTTATACATATAACCCAAAGGAATTCCTAACTCCTGCAACTTACTTTTGACCTTATTTATAAAAGTTTCGACGGTGTTTGGCCACTACTACTACTAAGCAGATTTTTAAATAGTTTTTCTTTGGAGACATTTAGGCCATTGATTTGCAAAATCTAAATTATTTATCCCCGAAAATCTGTACAACGTTATCTATCAAATAGAAATTAATGATAGAATATTAGGTATAATTAGTCTTCTAACATTACCATAGTAAAAGGTACCTAATAATTAAAACTAAATAGGACTTTATTGAGTCCACAGACAAATCCTTTAAAAGTTTCTGAAATAGGTTCCTGGAAAATTTTCGCCACGTCGTTTTTAGTTTTTACAAGAGTGGTCCAGAATAGGGTACTAATAACCTGAAAATAAAGTACTATAAATTACTGTAACGTTTCGCACCTACTATTAATTATGCTGTCTAACATACACTCGCTATTTACCAAACAGATTACCCGGCTGATCCAGTTACCCGGCAGGATAACCGGCGCCGCACCCACCCCATTCAAACGTGACCTCAAACAACGGATCCTGTGACGTCACACCGTGACCTTAAACGCGTGGGAAGGGCACCACGGCTTACTGAAATAGCGTATCTATGTATTTTGCTGGGACTGTCTTTTGTTTGTCTGTTATTATAGATAATAATATGAAACTGTAATTTGTATCGACGGAATAAAATAGGTACCTGTTACAGCAATGTTATACTGTAGCTAAAATTTACATACAGTCTACAGAAAAGTTACTAACAATTAGATTATTGATTACTATGCTCGTTAGCGCTTTAATTTTTAAACCTTGTCAAGCAAGTTTTTGATGAATAACCACTAGATTATAATCTGTGTTATACCTCTCCCATGTTTCCGAAAGGCTGATTAACAGAAAAAAATTGTTAATCACCTATCAAACCTTAGTTTAGCACTATGTTTATTTTTTAGTCGACTGGTGATCAGTTGACTTGACAACAGATTAGATTGAGCTGCCTTTAGAAAACAGTGGTTAGTTATACCACCTAGGTACTATGTATATTATGTAATTGCAAAAAAAAGGAATAGTATTTACCATCATCTCCCGAGCCTTTTCCCAACTATGTTGGAGTCGGCTTCCAGTCTCACCGGATTCGGCTGAATACCGTATTTTACATGGAGCGACTACCTGTCTGACCTCCACAACCCATTTACCTGGGAAATACAGTATCCCATGATAAGACTGGTTGTCAGAATTGACTTTACGACTGCCAAAGACCATAGTATGACAGTCGGGACCTACGGCTTAACGTGCTATCCGAGGCACGGAGGGGTCTCGGTATGTTATAAATGGTTACCCATCCACGGACCAACCGCGGCGAGCGCGGCTTAACCTGTATTATCGGTCGAACCGTACGGCTTACACTTAGCCACGAGCCCCTCCAATAGTATTTACCAGACTAGAAAAAAAATATGTAACTATAGATGTATCGCTTTACTTACCTATAACTACGGAACTCTTAAAACGTTTTCCGCGATACAAATTATATGTCCAAACAAATTTTCCGTTAATTTGCTATGAAAATAAACGCAAAGGCGTGTTGTGGCGCTCTGCCAAGTTTTCCGGATTAAACTGGTTCACGAATAGGTATTATAATATGCTAAGTTCCTTTACTTTAAAAGTAGGTACCTACATACCTACCTTATTTTAATTATATGGATGTAAGAAATTGTAATTTTTTATTTTTTTTGGTAGAGATCTTTGCAGTTAGCCTGAGCGCAGGTTTCGACTGCTTCACTGGACTTTTGGCGAGGACTTTAAGGCCTTCAGTCAGAGCAATAGGAAAAACTAACGTCCGCAACGTCTACTAAGGGGACCCCTTGCCGGGTTCGGACCTCGACACAGTGTGTTGCTAACAATCTTAATAAGGCAAGACGGGGATAGGAAAATTTGCATGAACAACTTAACTGTCCCGCCAATAGACACAGTATTAAACAATGGGAATGTCCTATGTGTCTCATTGGACAGGGAGGTGGTTAAAATTGTTTCAGAAGATAGTGCATGTATAAAGAACTCTTGAAATCTACGTCATAAGTACCTACGTAAACTATGTATCTTGCTATAGTACCTAGATAGTGGGTAGTAAAAAGTAAATTACAAAGAGTGGGTGTGTATTTTAACGCTGCCTACGCCCTCTGTAACAAGCGTAGTTATTAGCACGCCTTCAGTCTTGTTCTATAAATTACGTTGATCATTATAAGTAGGTACTACCCTATTTAAAGTTCAGATTTGGGTTTAATTTTTAGGTAGGCATTTACATTTGGGGCATTGTATAAAATAAAAAGTTATTTTTAAACCTTGCTACAATTATTTACTTTTAGGAAAAGGTTAGGATAACCAGCTTTGACTCAAATATAATTGTTTACAATCATCACCTGAATTTTGCCTCTACTACGGGAAACCCAAAAAGAAGGGTTTTTTTTTTCCTCACTAAAGCAGACTCTTATTTGACTGGCCTGTTGGTCTAGTGGTTAGTGACCCTGACTGCTAATCCAGAGGTCGTGAGTTCGATTCCCACCCAGGACAAATCTTTGTGTGGTGAGCATGATCATTTGTTCTGTGTCTGGGTGTAATTTATCTATAATATGTATGTATTTAGAAATATATAAGTATGTTTATCAGTTGTCTGGTTACCATAACACAAGCTCTGCTTTAGCTTGGGATCAGATAACCGTGTGTGAGTTGTCCCCGGAATATATTATATTATTATTATCTATGTATCTATTATAGCTTTTCTGTTTATGTATGTCAGTACCATACATATACAGAAAAGCTAAACGAAATTTACTTAATTTACGTAGTCACAAACACCATTTATAATACTTAAATAAAAGCTAGTAAGTAAGCACGTGCTAATAAAATACTTTGAAGGCCGTTTCCACAGGCTGTATCGGCAGGTTGCAATCACGTGGGCGCCGTCAGCTGCAGCCCCCGGCCGTGACCGTCGCGGGAACATCACGGGACCGTCACGTGATGTGATGACGTCAAACTGTAGCGCGGGGGTGCGGTTGTGACACGAGCAGGTATTAGTTAAGAGCTTTGTGGATGTAATAAGTTTTAGTTGTACATACTTACGTTGTAATGTTTCTATTTGTGCCTACAACTTTTCGCCTAGACTTTTATACCTTCTTGGTTATGAATTGAAAGCATGTTATGTGAATTATTATGCTCCTGTTACGAGCATCTTAGCAATCGTTATGCGAGAATCTGCATTGTGTTTTAACTGATTATAAAAAAAGCTTTCATGAATTATCTGCCCAAAATCAAAGGACAAAACTCAATAAATTATTTTAAATGATGTATTATTAAGTTTTTGGCACTGCTAGTACCGAAAATCTAACGTAGTATTGCTACCTTGTGGCCAGTAGTACATCAATCAACATTTGCACACACCACTAACGCCATCTGTTAATAAAATTAAAGAACTATGAAAATCAACTCTCGGAATCCAAAGTATTTCACCGTCCAAACTCCGCAGAATCATAAAATTTTCATGTTGTCTTTTTTTTTAATCTTCAGTTAAATTAAACATAAATTATGCTTTTCATTACATTATTAGTTTTTAATTTATTTATCATTATAACCACACCCTCTGCTTACGCCTACACTTTACAACTAAATAAAGTGAATACCTACCTTATTTTGTCATATGATGAATTATAATTATGTATTATTATGAGATTATTATGTGACTAAAAGTAAGTCCAGTCTATTGAATGGAAAATGGAAATTAAAAAAAATACCAAATTCGAATTTAACTTTAATAATCCCATTTGACTTTCTATGTATGAACAGGAAACATCAAAACATACTAACCAACATTTTCGACTCCGTTCCCAACTGGCCCATTAGCTCAGTTGGTTAGAGCGTCGTGCTAATAACGCGAAGGTCGCGGGTTCGATCCCCTCATGGGCCACAAATCCTTTTTGTTTCTTTTCTTTCTCTTTGTTCTTTCAATTGGATGCAACTTTTGCGATAGTTATTTTTTATGAAATTAGTATAGTATTTATTTATTCTACCATCATTATCTTAATAGAATGCCTATGATCTGACACGCCAAGAAATCTTAAAGATAGATTTTATCTTAAGTTATATTTATTTTATTTATCAATCTAGCTCATACATCGTGATGTTTTATTTAACACATCAACAGGATTCAGTCAGATCCTACTAGAATTACCCTTTGCTATATTTGTATAAACTATTATGCCTAAGTCGGGTAAAGTTGACAGAATCTAGGTGGCAACTATATTCATAATAAGTCGCTCACGAAATCAAACTGGTGACTTTAATCCGGTATACACTGGTTTTTGTTCGTCCTAACTAATTTTATAAGTGCCTAAGTTTGTTTGTTATGCTTTTATGACGAAACTGCTGAACCGATTTTGATGAAATTTTGTACAAAGTTGGTAGATATAGTACAACTAAACGTGGTTCACACCCATCCACTTATTTCTTTTTATGCATCTTTACGTAGCATAAAATGAAGTAAAATCTGCTATTTGTTCGCTTAGAACTTTTTAACTGCTTATCAGATTTTATTGCAGTTCTTGGCAATCGATAGAATGATTCAGGAGGAAGGTTTTTATGTATAATGGCTACTACACACAGTGCCGGCGGCAATGCCGCCGGCAATACAAGCCAGCCAGGCACAAGCCGCGCGAAGTCGCCAAGCATCAATCTGCATCTGCTCGAATGCCAGGAACGAACTGACGCCGGCAGGCCGCGTGACCCGCCGGCACAGCCCGGCGGCCATGCCGGCGGCTCCTTTGTGCGGCAAAGCCGGCGGCTTTGAATGCCGCCGGGCGCACGGCGGCTTGGCCGGCGGCTCGCCCGGCGGCACTGCCGCCGGCACTGTGTGTAGGAGCCATTACACATGCATACCAAAGTACAGAAAAGCCGAGATATTTCGGGTACGTTAATAAAGTTAATCATAAAAAATATTAAAATCATAGGACCAAACAGATCTTTATTAATACATTTATTAACATTAAATATACATTCTTAAATATAAATAAAATAACGTATTTCATGAAATATTCGCCAAATCATTCTTGATTTTTTTACACACCTATAATTTGTCTTAAAGACCATTCTGTGATATAAATGCTAGTTATTTTAATCATTATAAAAATATTAATTATTATAATTGAACCGAAATATGATAGTTTATTTTGGACTGAGGCGAAATTAAATACATCAATTTAAATGTGCATTTGAATTATAAGTGAAAAATATAATTAAATTTGTTCACTGGGGCAATATTTTATTAATAATTCCCAAACTACTTACATCACTCGTTTACAGATTTTTTTGAGCGATTTAGTAGTGAAGCTCAGAGTCCATGTAATAACCAGCTTTTAGCTAATGTACAGCTAAATAGCTAATTATAAAACAATATCATACATAAGGAAATAAATATCGAATACATAACACTCAAATTTGATTGAAAACTAAAATATACTAACGTCAAACAACTTAAGACTCTATTGTACACACTTAAAGTTCAATTTTGCATAACATTATAAATAACAAAAAAAAATAGATGGACGTGTAATATTGAGATTATCTTATTTTACAATGACTTAAACACTATAGCTACGTACGATGACGTATTAAAAGAAAAAAAAATAACATGTCTTACAAAAACATTCATCAATATTTTTTGTCCCTCTCAATCTATTCACGAATGTTATAAGAGAGAAAGAGACAGAAATAATATTGATAGAATATTTTTACAAGGTATTTTATTTACATAATTACATACATACCCTTTAACACTCCTTTTTCTTCTATAAAGCTAACCTTCCCAATTTACATCGACTGATATAATTATAATTATATAAAATGCATTTATATTTAATTAATCACGTTTCATCTAATTCAGTCACTCATCGTACTAATACCCTTTGCAAAAGATTATTTAAAGTTTCTACAATATTAGAATAATAATAAAACGGAATAAAACGGTATTTTTCATTAAGCTGCATGGAACTTAGGATATTTAACTTTTGCGAAAGACTAAACCCACTTCTTAGGTCTTAAAATTTTCTTTTACATATTTGAGAAGGAGGGGTTCGTGGCTAAGTGTGGGGGGCTTGTGGCTTAGTGTAAGCCGTACGGTTTGACCGATAATACAGGTTAAGCCGCGCTCGCCGCGGTTGGTCCGTGGATGGGTGACCATTTATAACATACCGAGACCCCTCCGTGTTTCGGAAAGCAAGTTAAACAGTAGGTTGTCATACATAGATCTTTGGCAGTCGTTAAGTCAATTCTGACAACCAGTCTTACTATGGGATACTGTGTTTCCCAGTAAATGGGTTGTGGAGGTCTGATAGGCAGTCGCTCCGTGTAAAATACGGTATTCAGCTGAATCCGGTAAGACTGGTAGCCGACCCCAACATAGTTGGCAAAAGGCTCGGGAGATGATGATATTTGAGAAAATATTTTTCCTTGCAATATTAAAATTCTCAGAAATAGCAACGAGGTAGCTAACAGTGTGCTTTAAAATACCATTTTAGGTAAAATACCGATATAAACATCATGTATATTATAATATTTGTTCTTTTGACATTCTTTGTGACCTTACATTTTAAACTTTAGACAATCAGGGGCCCGATGCCGCTATTTTTAGTCAGTAGTGGCGGGTTAATAAACGTTCCAGTGTACTTGTTATTGTGCCTAATTTTCGTATTCAGATAATTTGAGTTTAATGACAAATGTACACCTACTTGCTGTTGTCATTGTAGGATTGCAAGTGACTGTTCTTATCTGAATACGAAAATTAGGCACAATAACAAGTACACTGGAACGTTTTTTAACCCGCCACTCACTGACTAAAATAGCGGCATCGGGCCCCTGATATCGAGATTTAAGCTAAAGCTAGTAATTTTATTCCTGAGATGACGCTCATTTAGTTTTATTTCGTGTGACTGATACCTCAACATTTAAATCGATTTTTTTTAGCGTAGTTTAATCTTCGATGACGATCCACCGATGCTGCGTGGTCTTGACGTGTTCCTGGAGCATTGGGGTGCGGACGTTGAGCTTCACTTCCAGAGAACCCCCGGTAGGACGACGACCGTCCATTAACTGTGGGATAATGACATTTTATTTTTTTAAATTTATCCACCACAATATCATTATATTTCTTTACATGAAGGATTTTTTTTTATTTGACTTACACAACATAGTAATTGGGTATTTGAAGTATTTTGGACAAGCAAAAATGCAAAGAAGAACAGTAATGCGCTTCTTACTGTAAGTTTCAAGTCCTATGAAAAAGACCTGATATCTGTTTTCTTAATTTTCTACTTTTTTTTAATTTTATCATTTTTCGATGTCCAAAATTTGCTAGTTAACAAAATCGATCCAACGATTTTTTATATCCCTATTTGCAGTAATTCGTTCCGCATGTCATAACTAATATCTAATTTATTTTGTATGAGCCTCACCGGGAAGGAGTTATGCAGCGTAACATGGTCCTGCAGCGGCGCGAGCTTGACGGTGGCAGCCCCCACGAGCGCGTCGCTGCGGAACCAGCCGCTGCAACAGAACACCGCGTCAGCGCACCCGCCGCTCCTGCACACACTGCGCCATACACAACCAACTACCCCACACCCATAGAGGAGCAAGAGGTATGTACACACACTAACAACCACGTATGTAAGGGTAGTATGAGGTATACGTACACACACACACTAACAACCACGTATATAAAGATAGTATGAGATATACGTACTCACATAACTAACAACCACGTATGTACGAGGTGAACGTACACACACATACTAACACTCATGTACAAGTAGGCAGTTTGTACTGTCACAAAAGAAGGCTAGTACGAGGTGTACGTATATTCACACTAACAAGTATTTACAAGTACATACAAAGGAGTAAGTCCCTCCCCCTCTAGCCAACAAGTGACATTTCTATAAGCGTTAACGCTCAAATTACTGGAAGAGACAGTGAGTATAGTAAACAGACAATAGTAATGTCATTTGGCAATAGAGGATCGATAGGTAGAAATAATGTAGATAGAAATAATGGGACACCAATAAAACAGTAATTAGATGATAACGCAGCGAGCCATTTAAAAGGACAGACAGACGCAAGCGACTGAAGAAAACCTTAACAGCCAACAGCTCAATTTATCAGTAAAAGCTATGCTGTTTGTCGCATTGCAGTAATGCAGGGGCGCGATTCCGCTATTATAAAGTTAGTGGGTGACAGGTTAATGAACGTTACAGTGTATTTTTCATTGTGCCTAATTTTCGTATTCAGATAATTTTAGTTAAATGACAAATGTACACCCAGTTGCCACGGTTGCCATTGTAGGATTGCCACTGACTGTTCATTGTAGGCTTATCTAAATACGAATATTAGGCACAATGACAAGTACAATGGAACGTTCGTCGTTCATTAAACTGCCACCCACTGACTTTAAAATAGCGCAATCGCGCCCCAGCTTTTTTACACTATGATTGATCATATTGAACCCTTGGGACCTTTTTTAAGTCTGTCCATCGTTCACGAGGAAGACCGTGTTTATATATTAGATCTGAAACAAGTCTTTACTGACCATTGGAAGTTGTAACTGTTGGCTGTCATTAAGGTCTATCTAAATCTAGTTGAAGAATACTAAAACCTAGTTTTCTAGTATATACATTAAAAGTACCACTTCAAACCTAAAAAAACTAGTGTTAGTAACTATTCTAATCAAGATAAACCAAAAATTTTAATATATCTTATAACCTCATATGTATATCAATCTACATAAATGTATTATACTAAAAGTAGTTCTTTTCATGCTATACAAAATATTAGAATAAATCTACTTTTCTATTTACAGACCACATGGATTCTTTAATATACAAATATATACATTTAATGTACACGCCTGTTTTCCAATTAGCTATGAAATAAAGGTTAGTTATCATGCCAATTCATTCCCAAAACGATCACAATATAAGTTAAGCAGAAAACCCAAAGTTACCAGAAAAATATATGAAATATTTTACCCCTCAACTTGCCTTAAACAAGTTATAAAATATCGTTCCATAATAAAAAAGAGCCTGTGTGTGAGATCCACAAATCTGTTTGGAATAATAGAGGTTAATTTTTTCGCGGACAGAAATGGCCACTTATTTTCACAGGCCTGTTGGTCTAGTGGTTAGTGACCCTGACTGCTATACCGGAGGTCGTGGGTTCGATTCCCACCCAGGACAAATGTTTGTGTGATGAGCACGATCATTTGTTCTGTGTCTGGGTGTAATTTATCTATAATATGTATGTATTTAGAAATATATAAGTATGTTTATCAGCTGTCTGGTTACCATAACACAAGCTCTGCTTAGCTTGGGATCAGATAACCGTGTGTGAGTTGTCCCGGAATATTTATATTATATTTATTTATAAATATTTGACTGCATTTTCCATTTTCCACCAGGAAGATACAAAAATATTGGACGCGTTCTAACGACTTTAAATTGAATTGAAATGCCAACTCAAAACTACAAATTGTACCTTAATATGCAACGCACTGTATAACTTCAATTTGCTCAAAAATATGTAATAGCAACTCTTTAAAATTTCTTTAATTACATCTATATTTCTTATTTTGAACAAACTTCAATACGTGTCTAATATCTTTATATCTTATTATCTAACATTGTTGTTCATAGACTTTTCTTCGCATATCACCCTTCCAATTAATTAAAACCGTACTTACCCTCTCGACCAGACTTCGAACTTGATACCGTGTCGTTTAAACACCCTGAGACAAGCTCTGGACCGGTTGATAGCTATGTTGAACGTCTGGTTGTATTCAGGATTGTTCGTGTCTTTCACTATAGCTGTTCTGTCTGATACGGGCGCCTCCTGGGGGTTGGTTTGAGAAGTTAGGTACGGAATTAAAGTATGTAGGTATGAAAATATGTAGTTTTGTTCGGGAGTTTATTTAATGTTGACATAAAAACATATAAAAAGACAATTCTAGAAGCAATGTTATTTTTAATGAAAGGATTTGGAGAAGTCTTTGCGTGGTAACGCAGACAATATAAGAACGATGCATTTTTTTTTTACATTTAGCCTATAATTTATTTTATCCCAATCATATAACAAACAATTTTAGTACCTTTGATTGATGTGAAAAAGTTCAGACAACTTAATTTCAAGAAAAAGGCTCAGGGACCTCTAAGGACCTCAAACCTGATTAGAAAAAAGTTAAAGGTCCCGGAAATCGAAACATATAAATAAAATAATCTCCTTAGCAAAGTAAAAAATAGAGAAGAAGAAATAATAAGACTCACCTGTGGGAAAGGAAACTCGAACTTAACATATGTATCGACTTCCTTAGGATTGGTCACGTTGTAGGCTATTCCCCGCACGATAATCAACTCTAAGTCGTTAGCGCTAAGGTGCGTGTTGCACTGCACTATGGAGAACTGCCGCACCTCGTAATGAAATCTCGGTAGTACACCGCGACGCCTGTAATATAATATATCAGTTATGTATAATTGAGTTATAAGTGCAATTTTTATGTTACCAAAAATACCTATATTTTTATACAGAATTGCGCTATTTAAAAATATTCAGTACCAAAGATTAGCATGTTAAATCAAGATTCAGCTATAATTTATAGGAAAGGTAACGATTTGTCTGTATGTCTAAAGTTTTGCGAGCTTATTGTGTGAATAGTAAGGTATATTTTTTTTATTTAAATTTTATAATTATATTTTATGTAATAATTTATGTAATTGGTAAAACATGTTAACTAAATAAAATAAAAAAAAACAGTACTCTCTAATATTTGACTTAGTCAAGAGGGCCACGTTAACCGCAGAAAAAGAACATTTTGTGCTGATACATCATTATGTATTCTCATTAAAATTATAATGCCCAAATCGTTCATTGGTTTTCGGTAACCAGCAAAAGAAACAATCGTAAAAAAATACTCACTTAAACTCCAAAAAAGCGACATCTAATCTCTCCGTAATATCCTGTATCATGGGTTCAATCTTCTTCGCTTCCGCAATATTCCCAACCTTCATATTATGTTCATAATGTGCCTGACACAACTGTTTCTGCAACTCCAACTGGTGTTGCAGACGAGAGAACACCTCTTCGTGTGACGCTGACGTGTCTATGGAGGCGTCTGGTGCGAGAGCTCCCTGCATGATGATGTCTTCAGGTCCTGAGGGATGTGATGGAGCTTGGATGGAGTGGTTCGCGCTGGTTCCTGAGGTCCCGGAGGTAGTGGACCCGCCGGAGTGGCGGCGGGTGCGGGTGAGGCTGGTGACGAGGTCGTCGATCCATTTTGTGCTGTGGGTGCCTCCGTCGCCGTATCTGTAGTGTAATAAACAAATTGTATTATGTAGCGAATATATATTTAGTTAGTAACGGAGCCGTGAAGGGTGGGCGAATTGGGGTCGGTTCATGTCTGGCGGAGGTGGCAGCGCGTGTTGTCGGTCGTGCGGCACTGGGGCGGGCGGGCGCGTGGTGGAGCGTTCGGCCTTTCACACTGAACTGATGCGTGGGTGCGTCTGGCTGATGTGGGAGGTCGGATGTTTTATCGTGTGTTCGTTCGTTCTGGCGTTGCGCGGCCGGTATTGCGCGCTGCCTCTTCCGCCGGATATGAGCCGACCCTTAGGGTGTTGTCCTTTTTGTATTTTTGACGTTTAATAAGTGCTACTTTGTAGCCTAAGTTAAATAAATGATTTTGAATTTTGAATTTTTTTGAGCTAATGCTTTTAGGCTAAATTGGTCTTCGATAATGGAAAACTACTAAGTCTAGTTATATGGATTAATAAGATTTTGGACAGTAAAAACGCAATGCCAAAAATGCTAGGATAGGTAATAGTTAAATTTTGGAAGTGTTTCAGTTTATTGAATTTGAAGTTTTATAAATTGAGTCGCACACTCTGACTGCCAATATTAACGACTTCTCCTTTCGCGGGTCTGCTGGCAGAAATTTCTATAGAAATAAGCAGCACCTTTGTACATCAGTTTTAAATATGTAATATTATTTGTTAATGTGTTGTGTGTACATAAATGATTAAATAAATAAATAAAATGGAACTTAGAAACGCGAAGCAAAAAACATAGGGATAAGTAAGACTTAAAATTTAGCAGTGTTGAAATGAAACTGTTGAAATTCTAGATATACGAATGTGATTTTTAAACACTAACTGATAAGTTTTTAGTATAGAAAATGTATATATTAAAACCTGCTACTATCCTTTTTACCTACCTGATAGATAGATAAGTAGGACAAGACGTGCTAAATAGATATTAAACCCGTTGTCCCACGGCAGAGCAAAGGCTATAGACGTTTTAAAAGGCCATGTTTAGCACGGCATATGCCCAGCTGAACATGAGCTCTATCCCCAAGTTGCGCTAAAATACCCGGTGCTTCGCCTTCCCTATCAAACCCTTTCAAAGCCGTTTCGTATTAACTCACCTCGCCTCAATATCCTTCATAGAATACGGCATGACAGTAACATTGTCTAGGTTGACTTGCTTCCCCGCGCGGGCGTCCTCTATTATAGGGTCGTAGTACTTCACCATACGAAGCAGACCCTTAGCTGCTGGTAAGTTATCTGGAAAGGAAATTATAATTCTCTTCAGAGGGACACTAAAATAATGAAAGTATACCAAGGTCTTTGGATTAAGACAACTAGACACAGTCGTTAACACTTTGTACAGCAATAGAAAATACATTGCTATTCGTCGGTCACCGATGACCTATTCGACACTTAAAGGCTTAATTTGTTGAAATCGGACCCCCAAGGACGAGTAACATCGAAATTGATGATTCTTGCTTGAAAATATCATGTACTTATGATTATACTAGCTGTGCCCCGCGGTTTCACCCGCGCGAATGACAATTTTTACAAATTATAGCCTATGTGTTATTCCGATGTATAAGCTAAATTACTGTAAAGTTTTATTAAAATCCATTCAGTAGTTTTTGTGTGAAAGAGTAACAAACATCCATACATCCAAACAAACTTTCGCATTTATAATATTAGTAAGGATGGTGGTACCAAATACAGAACGCCCTTACTTTCCATAGTACGGGGGAAAAAACGTCTTCTTTTTTGGCAGACAATAAAAAAAAACTTATTTTAAATACTTCTTTCTAGGTACTTTTGGAATATTAAATGACTCTAGTTGATCGTTATAGATATATAAAACGGTTCATCGTAAATAGATATAAACATACCATTTCTCTTAAAGAACAGTGCTGCTTCCTTGAATTTCCTTTGTTCTTGTAACAGATACGCCACTGGTTCGTTCTTCGTCACCCGTCTCTCGGGCGAAGGATCGCGTGCTGGTGCTGCAGAAGCGGTCGGCTGAAAAATTACATATTGAGTTCTGAGGTTTACGCGAATGTTAGACATTGAAATAAAACTACTTTTACGGATTAAAAATAAAGACTCTTTAATTTTATTTTTTATGAAAACCTCATTATTAGGAGTGAAAATAACATGCATTTTTTAACGGACAGCACAGATATTTGTAAAAAAACACTTAATTATTTAGTTGAATATCCACAATCCAAACCATTTTTGCTAGCATAGGCCAGCAAAATTGGTATAGACCATACCACAGCTTTGCAAAGCTGCTAACTAGTATTATAATATAACTCACAACATTCCCAGCAGGTAAGGGCCCAAACCCAGCGGGCGCGGGCAGGTCCTCCGTGTTGACAGCTTTGCCGGCCGCATGCAGCTTGATAGCTTCGGCGTATTGCTTCGTGATCCTGTTCATACGGCGGGCCTTCGACATGTTGCCTTCGTCGTTCGCTTTCGATTCTAACATCTGTTAAGGAAGATTAGTATAATGGTAGGTAGTAATGTCGTAACATACTAGGTTTATGTACTTTGAAATAAATTTACTATAATAATAATAATAATATTCCGGGACAACTCACACACGGTTATCTGATCCCAAGCTAAGCAGAGCTTGTGTTATGGTAACCAGACAACTGATAAACATACTTATATATTTTCTAAATACATACATATTATAGATAAATTACACCCAGACAACCAGAACAAATGATCGTGCTCATCACACAAACATTTGTCCTGGGTGGGAATCGAACCCACGACCTCCGGTATAGCAGTCAGGGTCACTAACCACTAGACCAACAGGCCCGTCAAAGATAATATCAATACTATAGACCTGAAAAGAAGTATAATGGTAGGTAGGTAGTAACGAAGAAAAGAACAAACACTTACAACTATACTAAAATTCAACGTGGCAATGCTGCCAGCCTTCTGGGCACGTTTTCCGCCATTGACAAGGATGACGATGAGTTTTTTGAAGCGTGTTAGTTTTATTTATTTATATACAAAGATTTAATTTTAGTATAGTTGTAACTTTGTAAGTTACGAAGTAGATGTAAAATAGAATTGATTTAGTGAAATTTGTATGGGACCTCTGCGGTATAGCGAACTGACTAAAATATTTCTTGAAATCGATCCACAATTGTCGTAGATATCGCGTAACAAACATAAAAACATACAGACAATTTGAGAACCTCCTCTTCTGAAGTTGTTAATAAAAATGGGAGTAGAGTCACAGTTGGCGCCACTGGCGCGTCTGCTATCAAATTATTTTTTTAATTAATTAGATGTATACCGTCGATTTATTGGCGGTAGCCTTCATTGCTAGGATGCGTAGCGACTAATTGTCGAAAATCAAGAATGAAACAATTTGATACAAGAAAAGTGGATGCAAGAAAAGTTTTTTATTTAAAAATCAAAGTATTTACCTTAAAAGCAGCAAGTCTTTGCTTCAGCGCCGCATCAAGGCTGGTCGCGTCGATGAGTTGTGGAGCAGCCGGTGCTCGTGGTGGCGCTGGTTCTGGCGCTAAAATATGGAAACTTTCAGAATCTAATAATATTTTAAAGATTATTGCGTAAATAAATATAAAACATACAAAAAAAGCCAGCAGTGGGACGTAAATAGGCCGGTTTATTATTTATAATATTTATTAAAAAAAAACATCAAGAAGTTAAATTTTCTTCATAATATTGAAATTCTTTTAACTTTATGTATTTAACATTGGAAACTATGTGTGCCCCGAAGTTTCACCCTCGTGCGTACCTAGTTCTAGTTTCTGATACTTTTATAGTTATTCTGTCATCATGAGAATCGGTTTACCCGTTCTTGAGATGTAAATAGTGCAACTAACCGCGCTTTGTTTATTTATATACCTATTATTTATTAGGAGCCTGTAATGACCCACTGCTGGGCAAAGGCCTCCCCACTCTCCCTCCATTTATCTCTCTCAAGAGCCGCGATTGACCAGTTTAGTAAAAATGAATGTAGGTCAGCCCGCCACCTCCGCCTGGGTCTGCCTCGCTGACGCCTAATGTGTGTTGGGAACCATTCGGTGTCATACCTATATGACATAAAAAAAGGTTTTCCGGCCGCTAAAAGAATTCCCGACACATGTCAGTTGGTATTGATTTGTATGGGGAAATAAAATACAGTGTTATACACTTCTCATCAAAAAAATCGAAACACTTTCGTTTTTATTGTTTTTGTCCTAATTTTTTACAAAAGAGAATTAATTCCATGAAAAAAAAAACATTATTGTGTAGCTGGCAGTTTGGTCATTACAGAAAGAAGAAAAAAATCAAAATTCGAAATTAGAATTTCATTTGTTTATCCTATAAATGAAATTAATCACTGTTTCGAGACAAATGTGTATTTAGGGTTGGAGTACGTTTCTCGTTTAAAAACTAAAAATTAGCGCTTGTCTTTAAACTTTTTGTTTCTTATTTCATTTACTGTGACTTTGGGACGTCTGAAAAAACTTTTTTTTCTAAAACATATGGATACTTCGCCCGCAGAAGCCGCCCAAGTGGTGGCATTGCTGGATTCTGGACTTAGTCAGCGTGTTGTGGCTGCAAGATTGCATCTAAGCTTATCATCTGTTCATAGAGTCTACAAACGCTATCGGGAGACTGGTTCGTTCACGCGCCGTTCAGGATCTGGCAGGAATCGGGTCACTTCTGAGCGAGATGATCGATTTATTGTAACAACTTCTTTACGAAATCGACGCCTTAACGCTTTTCAACTGCAGCAGCAGCTTCGCGTTGTACGAAGAGTAGCTGTAAGTGACTCTACAATAAGAAGAAGGTTGAAGGAACGCGGATTGGCACCGCATAAGCCAGCGAATGGGCCGAAATTAACTGCAGACCATCGAAGAGCGCGCCTTAACTTTGCACGCGAGCACCTAACTTGGTCATACCTTCAGTGGAGCAAAGTACTGTTTTCTGATGAGTGTAAAATTATGCTGTATGGTAACGACGGAAGGAACAAGGTCTACAGAAGAGATGGAGAACGCTTTGCACAATGCTGCATTGAAGAAAAGGTCAGCTATGGTGGCGGTTCGTGGACGGTTTGGGGAGGAATCAGCGCCGACGGTAAGACAGAACTTGCCTTTGTGTCTGGGCCACGGCTGCCTGCACTAAACTCTCATCGGTACATCGAACAGTGTCTTGAACCTCATGTGATGCCCTATGCACATTTTATTGGCAACGACTTCATATTCATGCACGACAATGCTAGAGCTCACACCGCGGGCGTCGTACGAGATTATCTTACCGAAGTCGGTATCTCCATTATGGTATGGCCAGCAAGAAGCCCGGACATGAATCCCATTGAACATCTATGGGATGAATTAAAGAGACGAATTCGAGCAAGAGATCCAGCCCCAGAAACACTTAGCCAGCTGCAAAATGCAATCCAAGAGGAATGGGATAATATACCACAACATGTGATCGTGACTCTCATCCGATCGATGAAGAACCGTATGGAAGCAGTAATAAGAGCTCGCGGAGGGAATACAAGTTATTAAATAAACGTTTCTTACATTTTTTTTTCATTTACGCGTGTTGTTTTACCCATTTCCTTCATATTCCATACAGGGTAAAAAATAGTAAAAATTACTCATTATACAAAATACGAAACCTATGAAGACTTAATTTGAATTTAGAACATTAACATTAGGATTTAAAAACCTCATACTACTCACTATTAAATGACATTTTACATTTATTCCTAAATATACACATTTTTCTGATAATCCTTATCAAATCATAAACTGCGAGGTGTTTCGATTTTTTTGATGAGAAGTGTATTTATTCATCGTAACCTGGCACAATGATACTGGCATAAATGATATTATTCACTTATAGGACAAATAAGTTATAGTAATTTATGTTTATTAAATTCTTCGCCACATTAAAGTTATATCTTACTGTTACCACCACCTGTCAGGAACACATCCTCTCAGCGGCCGGACCATAGTTACCAGACTTACCATCAGCAGTTTGCATATTTTCCTCCTCCCTACCCGCGTCAGACGCTTCAGTGACCATAGCGACAGTTGGTAGTTCGTTCAGGTCCATCGCTTCCCCCTTCTTATAAGCTTCGACCACTATATCGAACTGTTTCGTCACTTTCAGCAGATTTAGTGCTAGGGCTTTGTTCCCGCTTCTCTTCGCGTCTAAGGCCGCAGCTTTGAATTCCGCTTTACGGGCTAGAAGGGGATAAATAATTTAGATTTTATATTCAGGTCTATGTTAGTTTTAGATACGACGTCTGATATAATGTGAGATAGTATTCGACATTCGTGATTGTTTACTATATGAAATCTGGTATAAAAAATGGTAAATAAAGGTTACCAGTAATTGAATATTTTCATCCATTTTAATTATTTTATTTATTTAAGGTACCGTAACCGTCAAAAATAAAAGAGGATCACAATGGATTTATTTTCTGAAATCGCTAACCCACTGTAAGCCAGTATGAACATTTCTAGTTCCATCTCTAAAACAAGAGGCTTTTATTCTTCAGTGAAATAGATATATGCTAGAGTAGTTATTTCCTTACCTAAAATAATCTGCAAGCCTTCATTAGTCGCAGCTCTATGACTGCTCGGTTCCGGAGGACTCGGCTCTTCAGGTCTCGGAGCAGGAGGTGGGGACGGCTCCGGGGGCCCGAAGTCTATGAGGGGAGCTTCAGGGGCCCCGACCTCCGGCGAAGGTGGCCTTGGAACTGCTGGAGCGGGCGCCAAGCCTACGATGACTGGAGGCGGTATCTCCTCGTTCATTATTGGCTTGCCGGCCTTCGCTTGTTTTAGCAAGTCCTGAAGGGTTTTGAGGCCGCGGTTGAACCTATTGGAAAATTATTTTAAGGTCATTAAAAAAGTACATATATTATTTTAAATTTGGGTATACAGATTAGCGTAATATTATGTAGATAGTATGGATTTATAACTTTGCGCATAGAAGAATAGGTCAGAACTATGCATACAATTCCTTATGTACTGTTTTATTTCCCGAAAATTATTATAGGGTTATTTAAGTCCAGTAATGACTCCATTGTCTTTGAATGTTGCAGTAAAAGCTGGTAAGAGAAATTAGCTTCGAATACATTAAAATGGATATATATATTAATATATCAGAGAATCGTACATTTTAAGTTAAACTTACTAGTTTAACAACTAAATATGTCGAGTCAGCACTCATTAGGGCCAAAGCCGCCAAAGCTTTTTTTAACAAGGAAACTAGTTCTCTTTGAAGTAAATGAATACTTACGCATAGCAAGTATGCATATAAGTTGTAATTAACAGTTACACCGCGCCGACTAATTAGCACGTTGGAAAAAAAGAACAATAGAATCATATTTTTTTATTAAGTAGAGCAGACCTGATGTGCATAAGCAGTTCATCTTTAACTTGATTATATTAAAATAATGTAGTACCTAGCTAAAAAGTCAATGTTGCTCTATTTGTTACAGGCTGTGACCCGCGGTTTTACCTGCGTAGTTAGTGCCCATTCACGTTTTGGTAACGTTTCTGATGTTTTTATAGTTATTCTCGGATATGTTATAGTTCACGAAAATCGGATCACCCGTTCTTGGGTTACAACAGACCTGCCTTTGTTTTATACTTTTTGGTTAAAAGATAGATAGATTAGAATTTTAAGGTAAATTACGATTCGGACTAAAATATATTTTTAGATCCTAATTTTTCCTTACAATAGACCTACCTAACAATCATTATTTATTTTTAATCTATGTGTATATTATTACACCTACGCAATACGCCACCATTAGATAATTAGTAGTATATAATACTGTTTTCACTCGATAAACACAACTAAAAAATATCAGTTACAATATCAAGATCAAACCGCAATGAGGATGAATTTTTTGATGCCATTTTTTAGATTTTATTTTGTTAAAAGTTACAAATTGCATTACACACTACACATTTAAATACAAGATCAAATAAATATTACTTTTTTTTATATTGCAACTTTACAATAACAACTTTTTAGCGTCTTCTTCCTCGGTGGCTTACAAATCTGTTGTACCAACTATTAAAGCTCTAAACAAAATCCTTACCTCCTCGCCCGACTGCTCTCCCCATAAGCCTTCGCGTTCTTCTGAGCCACAGTGTAGTTGGTGATCCTGTCCTGCAGCAGGCTGATGGTGCTGCTGTTGGTGCTGAGTGGGGCGCCGGGTGGCGGGGGAGAGTTGGGGAGGCTCCTCGTCGTCAATGGCTAGGGCTCGCAGCTTGTGTAAACAAGTTTAACCTACCTCCTCGCCCGACTGCTCTCGCCATTAGCTTTCGCGTTCTTCTCGGCGACCGTGTAGTTGGTGATCCTGTCCTGCAGCAGGCTGATAGTGCTGCTGTCGGTGCTGAGGGGGGCGCCGGGCGGCGGCGGCGCGGGCCGGGACGCGCGGGGGGGAGGGTCCTCGTCGTCCTCGATGGCGAGGGCGCGCAGCTCGTGTAGGAGCTCGGGGTCGTCGTCGTCGCCTGGTTGAGATGGTAACATTACAAGCTTTTATTTGAAACTATGATGTATGTATGTATGATGAGATGTGTAAGTTTTTTTTTTGAGAACTAGCCGCGACTAACGCTTTCGCTCGAAATTTTTTCCTTATGTAAGATCCTTGATGTTAAATAGCAACCATCCTTGAGAATCGAGCTATCATATTTTATGCAAAAATATTTTTTTTCAAATCCGACTTGTAGCTTCTTAGATAAGCGCGACCAACCAAACAAAATCTTCAGCTTTATAACATTTGTATAGACATATGTAAGTATGTATATATGTACTAAGCCACTAGTAGTGAAAACACCAAGTGAGTAAATGTAAATTAAATGTAATGTAATGTAAATTCCCATTACAGAAAAACTATAACATTTAAGACATAGAACCAAGCACCGTCCTTTAATGAAAGTCTTGCTTGGTTAGTCACAGATAAACTGGTTTTGTGGTTTCACACTACGGCACTATTTATGTAGTAAATTAAAAAAATTGTAGCTATTATTAAGGAAGTAGGTATATGCAAAAAATATGTGTTTTCATTATCATTTATAACCACGGCCACACCATAAACTTCCTTTTCAGGCACTAATCTCAATCATATCTTTATTGAAGTTGTAGTTGACATACATATTCACACACTTCATTTTCATGTTTTGATACCAAAACTATATCTATTGCTTGGCACATGTTAGAGGTTTTTTTTTGGTAGAGGTCTCTGCAGTTAGCCTGAGCGCAAGTATTGACTGCTTCACTGGACTTTTATGATGCTATTGTTGACTTTTTTGTAGGCCTTGAATGACTAGTAGATAATGCCTAAAATACATGAGCTGCCTTTTTATATGCGAAATTTCCATCTTTTATGGTGCAAAGCTTCTATTTCTATAATTTATAATCATACCAGAAGCTTCATCATTAGACGGTATATCCTTCAGACTCTCAGCAACCATCGCATCTAAGTTGGCAGAGGGTAACGGAGGAGGTTTCTTGGGCCTGCGTCTCTGCTGGCCACCACTGATCGCTGCCAGCTCTGTCTCCAAGTCGAAGTCATCATCTGACAGGTCCAGGGGCTCATCATCATCGTTTAAATCTGGTATGTCTATGAGGCCAAACTGAAATATAAATAGGATTGAAAACAGTCTGTTATTATATTATTCCTTACAGATTTCATATTAATATCAAGTATTGTGTGAAACCTTTAAGTTGACCATAGATGCATCAATTAAAGTTTCCATACAATAATTTTTCCTGTTTGTGCTATCAGATGTCAGATAGTTGCAAAAAAACATTGTTTATGTAAACTGTGGGTAACAATTGTAGTATATTTGAAATTAAAATAATATAATAATACGGACAACTCACACACGGTTATCTGATCCCAAGCTAAGCAGAGCTTGTGTTATGGTAACCAGACAACTGATAAACATACTTATATATTTCTAAATACATACATATTATAGATAAATTACACCCAGACACAGAACAAATGATTGTGCTCATCACACAAAGATTTGTCCTATTTTATAGTAGGTTGTAGTTTAGTCAGTAGTATTATAAATCTGCTTTATTATATTAGTGTTATAATTATATTAATATTATATTGATTAACTTCCATTTAGGTACTCCTTGCATTTAAAATACTATACACCTCCAAGACTCAGATTAAATGTAAGGTCAAGCTACTTATGTCAGAGATATACAAAGAAAACTGCAACTGAGTGCAGCTAGTAAATTGGATAATGATCTCAATTTATTGTTATTAAAGAGAAGTTGAGGCATTTGCTGTCAGACAGGACATATTAAGTCTTCTGTTAAACTATAAATTAATTATTTTAATATATATACAAAAAAGTTTCATCTACATGAAATTATTTGTAATTATAAATTATTTAGTATCACTTTTGGTGAATGGATTCATTTACCTGCATCTTGATTAAAAATATTATACAATTTTTTTTCACTATTGATATTTTACCATTAGATTCATTATTTTTAAGTACTACAAATAAAACACATCTATTTTAATAATAATAATAATAAATCATTTATTTTCAGGCTACTAAGGCCCATAGACATATACCTTACAGACATTGATTTTCGGTAATGACTTATGAGAGTGTGTCCAACCATTTACGACAGTTAGCAAGTGATGTTTACTTAAATCAATAGGTCCTTAACCTTAGTTTCATTTCCATTGTCTTCAAGCACAAGGGAAGACATTGTTTAACATTGAGCCACTTAACCTATTGGATTAGTCTTAAATAACATTCATTAACAAAACACAATCAGTGTATTCATTTTATTCATTTTTCTAATAAACAAACTACATAAAATGACTCTTTGTTTACAAAACCCTAATCAGCTGATAAGACATTTCTCAGATTAACCCTAAAGGAAGATATATCATTCCTTAACAACAATGACTTATTCCTATAAATAAACTAACATTAACCACACAAATAGAACCGGATGAGACCCTAAGAAGAAGCAAATAATGAAATGTATGACTCACTTGGGACAAGTTAGTTTTTTTACCGGAATGCGGCCTTCTGGACATTTTTAACTTTTATTGATCAAAGAACACTATACTTCAAAAGTAAATCAATAATATCCAGTCTATTTTAGATACTTCACAAGTTTTTTTTGGCTCACAAAATATACCCGTGCGTGATTATTATGAATTGTCGTCTGACTTTGACATTCAGCGAATGATGATGGTGACAGCTGCGACCATAGAGATATATACATATGGAGTGAGCATATTCTACTACATGAAAAATAGTTATACAAATATCCATCATATCGACGCGGACATGTCAAAAAGCGTTTTGTCTCTTTTTAACTAACGAAGAGCTGCTTATGTAAAGAGAGACGTCTAAATGTCTGACAGTGACCAAATTTGGCAACACTTTTGTGGAATGTCACCTTCATGTCAATGCGTGCCGGTCGCCATATTGTGCGACACAAGTACTCTGTTGTTTTGTGGTAGTTGTGCTGTCAAACAGTTGCTCGCTCAAAATATTTTTGTTGATTGAAAGAGAAATACATATTAAAACTAGTTATTTTGGTGTTCTGGGTTTGGATAATAATAGGAAAATCATGCCCTTGTGTTCTGTAAAACAGTGTGGTGCGAGAAAAAGCAAAAATCAGCCTAATTTGACTCTGCACAGGTAAGTAACTAATTTTCACTAATTCATTCGAATGTTGTAGAATGTATTGTTATAAGATAATCTTTTTGAATATTATTGAAACCTGTGTCATGTTTATATGGCTCATAACGTTATTATTTAATTTCTTTCTTCATTTCTTTGTATTGTTTACAAACAATAATACTTGTCAAGTAAGGTTAGTTTAGTGATGTGCGATATTCGCATACCATAAGTATCGATAAAATTGATGAAGTGTGTAATTTTACATTGAAATTATATTTTAATCCACAGATTTCCTTCAAATGAAATTTTAAAGAAGAAATGGATGGAAGCTATTGGTTCCGAAAATATAAATCCTAGACATAAAATGTGGCATGTCTGTTCCATGCACTTTGAAGAATCTTGTTTTAACAGAACCCTCGATGTGATTAGGTTACATGATGGCGCAGTGCCCACATTGAATATGCTGGTATGTTTTAAACAAAAGTGGCATAGTACAGTAATTTCAACGCAATAGGGAATATTCATGTTTTTCTTTTTTGTCTTAAATTCATAGTTTACTATTTTATAACGTAGAAAAAAATATTAATGGGCTTCAAAATACTCTAGATATTATTAAAAATGAAATTTAAAACTTTAAAAAAATTTAAGCAGTTCAAACGCTGCCATTTTGCGCGCGCTTTGCGTGACGTCACATGACACGTCCAGTGGGTGTTTACCTTAGTGTTTACTGTGGACTTTTCAGTTACTTCGTAATATCTACAAATCTTAACTAAACTTCACTACAATCAGCACAAGAATACAGGTTTAAATTATTTATTTTTTTCACAAAAACTTGTAAAGCAGTATGAGTTTCGACGCTGATGAATACAATGTCGTGTCAGATGACGTCACATTTCGTTCGACCATTGGTGGCGCGTTTTGGAAGTTTGAATTTCGCTCCCTTATTTTGCACTTTTTGAATATTATTTTAGGGGTTTAAATAATAAGTAAATAAAAAAAAACCCTTTTCATTATAATATTACGAAAATAAGTATTCGAGAAAAAAATATTTTAGGCCATTTCAAATTTTATGCATATTCCCTATTGGTTAAATACTTTTTGTATTACCAGTATTTCAAATTTCAATAAATGACTTAGGTGCTATTTTCTTTTATTAATTATTATGTGATTTTTTTCTCAGCCCAGGCCAATCTGTTCCCCACAACCTACTTCAAGTATAATGGTAAGGATACCTACATTTTATAAATATTATTTAGTTTTTCTTATAGAATGGCGTATTTATTTATAATAATTGAAAAATATTTAAATGGTTTTAGATTCCCAATAAAATAAACGAAGCTGTTTTGTGCGTACAACAAAATAAATCGGATTTGACCTGTCCATTGAATTTCGAGTTTCCGGAAGAAAATTTAACCAGAAATGTACCATCTGTAAAGGTAAACTGACTAGGTTTTCTTTTTTTGAAATCCTGAGGTACCATTCAGTTTTTTTTTCTTGGTACCCAGCCGAGTGTTCATATACAAAAATCACGAATTCTAAGGACAAATTAACATTTAAAAGCTACTATTAAAAATAGTTGGTAATAGATAATTTATCAATTTTTTTAGTTAATAATGATGTGTTGAAAAATGATTTTGATAATTTTATTACTTCTAGTAGACTTCCCAAGGGGACTTAGGATGTTTTATACTTTAATGCTGTTTTCATATTCTGATATTACCTATATTGTATGTTTCAGATCCAACAGCCAGATGATAAAATAAGGTATCTGACAAAGAAATGTGATTTACTTCAGAAAAAAGTGAAAAGATTAAATGAAAAGGTCCGGAGAAGGGATGGAAAGATTGCTCAATTTTCTAATATTATTGAAGACCTTAAAAAAGGTAAATATATCAACAATGAAGAAAGTTTTATTCTGGATGAATGTGCAGGACCAGAAGGTTTTCTTAAAAGGCAAATTGCCAAATCCAGAGGTCTACCTTTAGAAAAAAAGTATACAGAAGAATTACGAAAATTTGCCCTAACGCTTCATTTTTTTTCTCCGAAAGCGTATGATTTTATAAGAAGAACCTACAACACTTGTTTGCCACACTCTCGCACTTTGAGCAAGTGGTACCAACATGTAAATGCCGAACCTGGTTTTACAAAAGAAGCTTTAGAATCATTACATAGAAAAGCTGCAGAAAGTCTTCACCCTGTGGTTTGTGCTTTAACACTAGATGAGATGGCTATCAGGAAATGTCTTACCTGGGATCCAAAGGTACAAAAGTTTTATGGTCGAGTTAATTGCGGTCATGATGTTAACAGTGACAGTGTGGAGGAAGCCAGCCAATGTTTGGTATTACTTGTAACCTGCATTAATGGGTCGTGGAAGTTACCAATTGGGTATTTCTTAATTGTATCACTTACCGGAGAGCAAAAGGCTGTCCTTGTGCGGACAGCTATACAACTCTGTCAAGATGCTGGAGTCAAAGTGGTTAGTATCACCTGTGATGGTCTGGCTGGTAACTTTAGTATGTTCTCATCTTTGGGGTGTCATGTTCTGAAGGACCAATCAACTACTAAATTTGAAAGCCACAACAGCTTCATCCATGCATTCCTTGACCCATGTCATGCTATAAAACTCGTCAGAAATGCTTTTGGGGAATTACGGGTTTTTAATGACTCAATGGGTCGTAAAATTAGTTTTGAATATTTCGAGCTACTTCTAAATTTACAAGAGCAAAAAGGTCTTCACCTGGCAACTAAAATTGGGAAAGCTCACATTTTGTATGATAAACAAAAAATGAAGGTGAAGCTCGCCACACAACTATTCAGCAACTCTGTGGCAGATGCCCTTTCATTCTGTTGCAACAAATTAAAAATAAAAGAATTCCAACACTGTAGTGGCACTGTAAACTTTATTAACATCATGAACGATGTTTTTGATGTACTCAACAGCCACTCGATTCGGCCACCGGGTTGGAAGAAAGCAATGTGTCCACAAAACATTGGCCTTATAAGAGCATTGTTTGAAAGTGCTAGTGATTATATAAATAGTTTAAAGCTTTCTTCAGGAGAGTTGGTAGTAGAATCACGAAGAAAAACTGGTTTTATTGGCTTAATTATCAACATGAAAAGTGCGCTTGCACTCTACGAACACTTGGTTGAGGATACAGGTATGTTAAAATATGTCCCACTTTATAAAATTAGCCAAGACCACCTGGAACTATTCTTTTCGGCTATTAGAGCCAGGGGAGGTTTTAATAATAATCCCAATGCGGTTCAGTTTCGCGCAGCGTACAAAAAACTATTGATTAGAGCAGAAATTCGGGATGGTGGAGTTGGCAATTGCATTCCTCTAGAGCAAATTAATATATTGACGTGTTCAAGCAAAAACCCAGTTCACTCTATTAATGAGTTGACATGTAGAAGTGATTTTGTTAAGATTTCCGAAGACCATAGTGATCTTTACGATTCTTATGTTGAATATTTAGGTAAGAACGTGGATGAATACACAGAAAGTGTTTTAGAGTATATTGCTGGGTTTGTGACAAGGAAGTTGTCACGGCAGATAAAATGTGATTTATGTTTATCACTGTTAATTGGGGAAGAAAACAGCAACAGTTTGATCTTCCAGAAGACTCGAGGTGGCCTTCAATACGCCTCTAACGGAGTCATGAACATTATAAAGAAAACGGAAAATTTAATAAAACCTCACATCACTGATCAGGAGAAACCAGAAAATTATTATTTATATATCTTCAAGTTTCTGACGGAATATTATGACAGCGAAAAAATATTATACTTGCCGCACAATATGGAGCATAACACCAACCACAGGCTGTTGCTTGTGAAATCTATAATAAAAGCCTTTATAGACATAAGGTTCCGGTACCACGCAAAAAAAAATTGTGATAAAGTTTCGTATAGAAACTATTTTAATAAGTTAATTTTGTTCAGAAACGAATAAATGTCTTTTTTACACTAGAAATTGTTTTATTTTACATAAATTAAGTTGTTTAAAAATTGGTAGGTACATAAGAATAACAAATAGACTAGCCCGTGTAACAGGTGGGTTATATTCAGATAATTTCACGTGATTTTGTAGTTTTTTTTTTGTTACTTGGTGGCAGATGACAATTTTGGGTAAATGAGTGATAGCGTAAATCACACTCAAAGTTAAATATCGATATCCAGCACATTTCAGGCAGTTACAACCCTACGAAAGGCAGCCATCTTGTGTGCCTAATGTTTGTAGGTATGCACGTTGATTTCGTAGGTATGGCAAGTCCAGGCTTCTAAGTCAGTGGCTGCGACTGACGGACGGTAACTTTTTACATCTGCTACTAAACCGAACCGAACTGAATACCGATCGATAACAAATAAGAATTCTATTTAAATAGTCATTGCTTTATTTATACACTTATTAAGGCAAATGAAGAAAACTATAATTGATTATTTATCAGATTACTATTACAGATTGTAGAAACAACTAATCCTCAACAGTTTAGTCGATATATTTGAGACACCTCTAATCACCAGTTGCAGTAATGTTGCCAACAGGCTAAGCCGCTGATGTCTCATGGTTTTAACATTTCATTTTAAAATTAATGAGAGTACTTCAATCAATTAATGTACTAATTCAACAGCTTTTATAAATTTACTTTGTTCTTAAGAAACGTTCAAATTATTTAAAATATCAAGTAACAAAAAGTGCTTTTCAACACGTCTAACAGTATAAATTAAATTATTGCGTCTTGCAACACACACATCATCGCGAGAGTGACGTATGAACGGCAGAAGAGACGAAAACGAAAGAAAAGCCTTTCTGTGCCGTTGTTATCTTCTATCGTACCTGAAGAATGGAGACAAACGGCCAGGCTAATGGGCTTAAATCAAAAAAGAAAGAAAACGGGGACGCCAAGGACAACCTATGGTAATGGTTCACTGTTAATTTTACGGGTAACATGCACTCCCCATATAGGGATCCAATGTGTCACACCTACGTGATGTCAAGCTATGAAGCTGAGAAATATGTGACCTAGCTGCGTTGTCGTACCTTTGTATGTAAAGTAACAGCGAAACATTCTCACACGGCGACAAATCCATACATTTGTGTACACTTTCCCGTGATAGTACCAACCTCGCAATACTGATGACAACGAATACTATATTCTCGTAATTTTTCAGGTCTTCGATATTAGAAGAGGTTCAAAACCAAGGGAACACAAAACTACCTTCAAATAAAAATGTATTAGTTTTGGGTGACAATGAGACTGGTAAAACTACTTTGGTAGCGAAATTACAAGGTGTTGAGGACCCTAAGAAAGGTTCGGCACTCGAATACGCGTACATAGACGTAAGGGATGAATATCGAGATGGTAAGTAACCTATTCCCATAATATCCACTATTTAATATCCATAAATAAATATTATTTCATGTATTTGAGTTATAACCTACATTCACAAAAATGTAAGTAATGTTTTGTTGTGTACAAGCCAGTGAGGAGTTGTGAGACATGAAGTATACAACCTTTTTGAACATACATGAGTTATAACATGTTATTTCAATGTAAATATTCAACAATTCTTATTAGAATCTAATCTACTGTGACTAATAATTGTTATGTTTATTGATTTTCATAGTTTAATTTATTAAATATATATACATGGATGAAATATTTACATACTTATGTTTCTTAATATATGATAAGGAGATAACATTAGTGAATAATAGTCAAAATAAACCTGATTTTTAAATAAATCTTGAATGTGTAAAACTCAAACCAATAATTATGTTGTCAAACATAACCAAATAAGCCTGATGGATCCTATTGTTATATTCATGAGAATAAAAGAACAAATATTTGCTTAGATTACCAATGATTTTCCCAGTGAACAATGTTTATAAATATTATAATTGGGTCAACATGTTACATAAACAGTGTTAACATAACATGTAATAATTTCCCTAAATACAACCTCAATTTACCATTATTACTGTAACATAGTACAAAAACAACAAAATTTGTTTATATACCTACAAAAATAGTTTACGCTACCCAAAATTGCTTTATCTAAGTAGAATAACTTGATGATTAGTATGGCAATGATAAGTGAAGCCTGATTTTATAAAAAAATTGACACAAATTCATGATCTTAGATATATTCATCAAATCAAGTAAATATTTTCCAAAATTGACTAAGTTATAAAGCACTATGGTATATAAACTTACCATTCAAACATTAAACGTTTTCTCCCATACTTATAAAAAAATATCGTTTCTTATATCTTGATTCTTCTTCAATTTTTTTTTCCTAAACTGTTAGGGTTGGCTTCTAGTCTTACCGGATTCAGCTGAATACCCTTGTATCTTGATTATCATCTCAAGGAATCTAGATATAAAGAGCTAACCATATATTCCCTCTTCATTCATCAAATCAAATCTTAAAATGATTACTCTTTGTACACAGATCAAACACGTCTCAGTGTGTGGGTGCTGGATGGGGATCCAGGTCACACAAACCTGCTCAAGTTTGCTCTCAGTGAGGAGACATTCCCTCACACGCTGGTCCTCCTCACAGTGGCCATGACCACGCCCTGGGGTATCCTCGACCAGCTGCAGAGCTGGGCGTCAGTGCTCGGCGACCATATAGACAAATTAGATCTCACACCGGGTAAGTCACACTAGAATTTGTATTTTATTAATTATTAACTCATGCGTTATATATATATCTTATTGTTTAATGGATGGAAGATACAATATATGGTTCATTCTAGGAATATAGATAGGATATCTCCTAATAAAGTGTACCTGGCAGAATATAAACCATAATCTACTAGAAAGTTTCCATTCATAAATTTTCAATGTAAATTAACAGTACCTGAGAAGGATTGTTTGAGCGTTTTAATGTGTATTATTCAATATGTTCAGAGTGTTAATATTTCAAGGAAAAGTAAGCCTAAAACTCAACAAATATAAAATAGATGATTGATTAAACAGTTACCTCATATTAATTGCTATCTACAGTACGAGATAAATAGATAATGAAGCTTTCTTGCTAGCTTTAATAAAGCTGTTAAAAGCTTTGGTTATCATAAAATAATTGCGAATAGTTTTCTCAGCAATTTGGCTCCAGTAACAATAAAATCTACTATCGAAATACCTCAGGACACACAAAACAGTTATAGTCCCCGTTGTCATTTTCAATCCAACCTCATTAACCAACTTCCAAAAAGGATGAGGTTCTATTTGACTCATATGTAGAAAACGGATCGTGTTCTTCTGTATTTACCTTCTATAGTTTTCTATATACTCGTCATATTGAGACAACAATGCCTATATTCAATACTTCATTGAGTTAAAACAGTATATCTATGCAAACGGCAATGAACGCATATCTTATTATCTCTAAGAATGACTCACGGCTGCATCCTTATTAAACGGTGTAGTACGCGTTCAAATTACACCATTAATAGTACGTTTTCCCTTTTTTAAAGACCTCTTAGAAATCGTTTACCAGAATACTTACCTTTTGTTTGTGAATCTTTGTTGAGAGTATTTTAATTAACAGTCATACCAGTGTGCATTTAGTTATCATAAAGCATGATAAGTATTGTCTTAAAAAAGTGCGATGTCTAAACCCAATCAATCAACTTGTTTGCCGAAAATAAAACACATCGATTTTAATTAAGGCAAACCACAACTTTTACTACTGTAAGGTACTTTAAAAGGGTTTCCTGCCGAAACGTCATTTAAACTTAAAATCTTTACTAAATAATCTGCTAGATTACAAAGTACATACATAAAATGTGTATAAATCAGATAGTAAAGGATAACAACAGAACATTTACTGCGATATAAAAAAAAAAAACAATTTTCTATTAATAGAAATAATAGAGCAATTACTTGTCCATTATGTAACTGCTATAGAATTATGTCAACACGAAGTTTACAAGCTTCCTCGTGTTGGTCCTGTGTAAACTGTAACATAACCGGTTTCACACCCTTTGGTTAATACGAAGCCCTTTGAAGTTCAAGGTTGTCTTAGCCTTATTAACTGTCACGTTGTTTATTTTCTTCTGATCTCTACATTTGTTCCGAGTCTCGGAGTACCCATGTAACCCGATATGCAGACGAAAGTCTTACTTAACGAATATGAGAAAACATTTCTTATAATGTTGTTCAATGTAAAAGCTTCTATCGAATAGCTTTTGTTCTTGAGTTACTTATTATTTTTAATAGTAAAGCAATGTTACTTATATTCGTCTAAACGTGTATGTCATTTTGTTTCTGGTACCTACGTTACCTGTTACGATACTTACCATTTTAAACTGCTTCTATGTCTAAATACCCGTTTTTTTATCATCAGGTAATTATTTTGGGATATCCGTCTTCGGAAACATTAGGAAGACATTTGTCCGTGCGTGTTCACATTATAACGAGTAAGCTTAGTTTGACTCATATTTAAAATACTTTTCAACTTTCAAATATTTTTTTTCCTAACTTCGGTAATTGATAAGCAGGTTTCAAACAGGTGCAAAACCGACAATAGCTCGCAAATACAACGGTCAACGGTACATAACTTAAATTCGATCCTTATTAACAGATAACATTAAGTCGTGAGAGATAATCTTGTAAACTTAATGGCATCCCCACAATGTCTATTTCTTAACGTGAGTCATGGGTTACGTCACTATACGCTTGTCGCCCGCACTGAATACAAAGCCGTCGCATCGATTCGTGGTTTGTTTGTTTATGTGTTTGATGCCGGATTTTTGGGTGGATTGTGTATGAATGATGTTGTGAGTTAAATAAGTGATTAATGGTTGTGTGGAGGATGAATTAAGAGAGTTTTAAAGGCATCTGAGATAATTGAGACGAATAGAAACACGTTCACATTTGCGTTGATTGTATTATTACTGGCACGTAATCGTCCCGCTGGGAAATAGTCTCCGGTCCATTTATCCTGATTTAGTGGCGTTGTCAGTCCTATGAGAAAACACCTATTTCGTCACAATACTTAAATATTCTTGAACGTTGCAAAAAACCCGTATATGTATAGAGAAAAGATCCCTAGAACACAAAAGTGGAGACTTCCTTCCTAAAAGTCCGTGTATTAGGCTGTATTTTTGGACCTGAGAAAATCCTTATAGACTTTTGTTGCCCTTTTTTATCTTAAATAGGCTTAGCCAGGAAAGCCGACTATCAAGTTAATTTCTAGTTATCGTAGGTTATTCAAAAATGCATTTGAATTGAGCTATTCCACCGTATCTAAGTGTTACTCTAGCCTACTTATAGATGCCATAATAAATATGACATAATCATAAAACTGTCCTTGCCTTTCTTAGAACTGGTTTTGATATTATTGTGTTCGGCGATGATGTTTCCGTCTGTTTTGTCCCATGCATAAACATCAACAGGTGTGGCCAGTCGATACAGGTGTACTGGCGCGCGCTCTGTATATATGAAAAGTACATTCCTGACGAGAAACTAAAGGTGGAGGATTAATTTGTATTTTGGAAGAGTATGTTAGTTGTAGGTTTGTTGGAAGAGGGTGTTAAGACTTGCGATAATTGTGTAAATATTTTTTCTTATGTTTTTTCATGTTGAGGATAATAAATAATAAAATCATTTATTGTCAGGCGACTAAGGCCCATAGATAAATACCTTATAAACTAACACACATATTTTATAAATAAAAACTAATGCACACGAAGTGTCGGCATCGTGTTACGCTGCGTGGTGTCGCGTATCCTTCCTCTGAATTTTCGATAGACGACACCCTTCGACCAAAACTCTTCCTTGAGGAAGGTCTCGATGTGGTATAAGATTCACTACTTAGTAGATCCTTAATGACTGATAACTTCAGCAACTTAGCTTTGTTTTTCTCTTCCTTTTTCACTTCCGCTTCGCGTGGCCACCAGTCACTAAAAAGAACGACAGAAGTCAAGCGTTTGAAAATTACTTGGGTCCAGTAAAATTTGTGGTTTCATAGTGCATTTAAAAATATAATAATGATACGTCTATTACGGTAAATTATAATTATTGTTGTTGTAAATAGATAGGTACAATGTGTGCATATCTCCGGTATGTTGCAACTTTTACACAGGTATTAAATAACGTGTAATTAATTCCTAGATAAGTGATTACCATAGCACTGTTTATGATAGCGACCGTGCTTTGTTATCAGGTCAAGGCTAGGAGTGGACATTCTAGCCGATATAGCGTGATTTAATTGAAATGCACCTATCTATTAAATCTATGCATATCCGTACAAACTAAAATTAAATTGATTCTAGACCTGAATGAACCAGCAATATTGTTAAATAAAGAGACTGCGTTAGTTATGATACCTGAGCGCGTTTTGAGTGCCCTCCATCCATACTTTAGGCCAATATCTATACCAGTGCATAAAATATTTATGGGTTAAGCTCAATCCTACCTAATATTATAAATGCGAAAGTTTGTTTGGATGTATGGATGTTTGTTACTCTTTCACGCAAAAACTACTGAATGGATTTGAATGAAAATTTACAATAATGTAGCTTCTACATCGGAATAACATATAGGCTATAATTTATAAAGATAGTGTATGAATTCACGCGGGTGAAACCGCGGGTCACAGCTAGTCTTTCATAAAAATGCAGATTCAAGTGAGTATATTTTCGCCTTGGTCAAAATATCAAACAACCACCACTTAAATTATCCAGCTCTTGTACCGTAGACCACGACAGGAACTCCTTATTTTAATATTACCTGTATAAATTATAAAAAGCAGACGGTAAAGTTTAGCTAATGTTCAATTAAATATTAAGACAGCACACATATTTAAGTAATCTTGACCTCAACCTTTCGACCTTGTAACTGAGTAAAAAATTCATCCGCGCTCTCTGCAGTCGTAAACATTAAGGAGTGGGCGTTATACCATTTCGCTTCATTTTATTTACACAGGGTTAAAAAGGCGAGTTGGAGATAAAAGTTAAATGTTCATTTAGATTATTTTGAATTTAACCAGATATGTTGTATTTGACAAACAAAAATTCTTGCAGACTAAGTTTTCTAAATCCACTTTTTTTTGTAGAATTGAGTACACCGAAATATAAAAAATGGCATTCATAAAAAAAGCTCTTAATGTATCCAATTTTTTATCAAAAGTTACACAAGTACTTATAAATATGGATATTTGATACCTCATACCTTTTTTTTCTTCTCTTGAAGTACGTGTACGTTTTTTGCTGTTTGACAAATGTAACTACTTATATTTCAATAATCAACCTTTGGTTTTAGCCTTATATTTTATATTCAACTAAAAAGTATCTTCCACGTCTTGTTTATTTAAAACTCAAGTAAGACAAATCATCATGAACAAAGGTCGTGATATTCATTATGACCGGTGATTAATATTACTAAATATCTCAATAAAACTAATGATTATTTTGTTGTTTATCGTTTACCCCGATTTCTTTAATTCAAACAAACCGAAATTATCTTGATAAACTTGTTACTCTTCGAGGTAAAGGTCACTTTTCATACTAAAAACACGCAAAAAGAACTAAAATAAAAACTGCATTATACTCGTATATCTTATCCATGTAGATATAAAGTATGTAGTACGGTCATCGTGCATTATAACTGCACTGTTCTACGCATATTCTATGCGCACTTGACATTGGCTGGCGCCATGCGTCGTAGTTGCAAAGTCGCACGTTTCACAAAAATCGATTGGTGGGATGTCTTGGAGACAAAAATATACAGGTTTTGTGTATCTTGTAGTCTACTAGTAATCATTTTGTTTCTCCATATGTTTGGACCCATCACTCGTTATCTCTTATACCTGGAATCGACTTTACACAATCATACAGGTATGTAAAAAAATATAGTTATTTGTAAAACTAGCTGTGCCTGCGACTTCGCTCGCGTGGATGACGAAACTTATCAATGAGTTTTAACCGCAAAATTAAGTTTATTTTTTATTGTTTATACTTTTCCGGGATAAAAACTACCCAGTGTGGTGCCCAGGATAATAAAGAATAATTATACCAAGTTTCATCGTAATCGAACCGGTAGTTTTTGCGTGATACCTGAACAAACAGACAGACAGACTGACAATTTTTTTTTTTTTCACACTTTTGCGTTCGGTTTCGGTCTAGTTTGTAAAATATGTATTATATAATCACTTTGAGTTCATCAAAAATCCAGCCTAAGCTGTTTTAGTTTCCTTCAAAGTCTAGACGTTACCAATCGCATACAATTCTTATACTATATTCAATACATAAACTTATATCGTCTCTGCTCGGAAAAACAGTAGTTTGAGTTTAAAACTTTGTCAATAGCTATCTCGTTTCTACATTATTTAAGCTTAAAAATAAGCTGAGCCAGCTTGCGATCGAAGTTTGGCACGCTACCGTTTACTACCGATTGGCGATATTTAAAAAGTTTTATAGTCTAGCTCTATTACTTCCCATAACAAACATTCATGACTTCATGTCATGGTAACTGGGTTTTAGCTTTTGAATTATCGAAGGATTAGTACTACTATTAATACGTACCATCGTTGAGATTATGAAAATCTTTGACTTTTATTAAATACACTATTTCATTCGACAAGTAAAACCGATACAATTAATAATTAAGTATAAAAGTAGGTATCTACTCGATTGAAAGAGGGTTATTGTACAAAAACAAGTAAATCAGGAAATACTTTTATTCAGTTTCTTTTAGTTACTGTAGTTGCGAAGTATATTTCTGCGACTTCCAACGTAAACAAGTGTAAACATACAGGAATCAGCAAACAATTGACTGTTAATTGGACCCTTTATGAAAAACATAAAACTCTACAATAGATAGGAACAATAGGTCAACCGCGTTCCTATTGTAAGTTCCCACTGCGGTGTATATTTCCTCGTAAATGGTGTCTCCTCGTAATGGTAGGATTTCCTGGATCGGAGATGAGTTTTCAGAAGTGCTTGTGTACCTGTATATGTACATGTTTATATGTACTTTTTTTAATATTATGTTGTAAATTTAACCGGTTTCTTCTCAGAGCTACTTCATCGGAAGATAACAGTCAGTTCCTTGTTTTCTATACTTTTTAAAAGATAGTTCTCCTGTTTGCTAGTAACAAAAAACGGAGTAAAATGCACTATAATTCAATTTTTACTTATCTACCAACAAACCAGTTTAGATCTCCCTGAACGTGCTAGATAATCTCCTTAGTGCTGCATTTCGTTTCAGTTAGCACTAACAACCAAACTCTAGGGAGCTCTGTTCATAATTCAGTTGAGCCAAACTAATATAGGTCAGGTGCATAAATATTCTGTTTCACCTGCAGTATTTGCGGCTAAAGAGAAATGCGGAAATACACAAACGGTATACTACTTAGTTGAGTCCTACGGTTTCACTCGCATTGTTCCCGTTCCCAATGACTAGGTAAACTAATCCGGATAAAAGTATTCGGTTTTGGAAACCAGAATACCTATGGTCTTTCCATGTACTAAATATTGTCCAAATTGTCGTGTTTTAATGTAACAAGCATCCATCCATTTACCTGTAAATTACAGTTACTGATTCAAATATTAGTAATATCTGTCTCGTACAGTCGACCGCAAATCTGTTCTGACGACATTACCTCTATTACATAGCAGTAAAGTCGAAATTCGTTGATTAGTTTCACCGTCCAGCGTACGGGAATAAATAGCTCGCGACCTTTACTGCACTGAATTAGTCACCGGTCGCCGGCAGTTGGTCGCCACCCTCACCTACCCGTGTTTGAACAAGTGACGTCATCAGAAGGGTGGCTGGAGACCATTTACAGATGTAGATCTCGTTTTCAGTTCATTTGGAAGTGAATCATGCAGTCTACGAAAAAAAGTCTTGCACGTTCCTAAGTAAGCAGCTTGCTATGTGGATTCTATAAATTCTATATGTCATTTGTTAGTCCTAACTGCTGGTTGAATGGGTAGCGGCTGGAAAAAAAACGAAAGTTCGCTCTTTTTTTTGCCTGAAAAGGGGCTTTTCAGCTGAGTGATAACGAAAGGTGAATATGAAAGCGATCTAAATGGGGTCAAGAGTTTTAGAGTACCGAGAACCTGGGCTTTCCATCCATCTTGACTGTTAGTGCTCTTTAATATTAATAATGAAGGTCATCCGAGAGTAGAAATACGCAAAAAAAGAAAGAAAAGGGCTTTCTCCCAAGATACTGTTTTATAATTTATGTACACTACCTAATTTCAAGCTGACCCATTTTTTTCTGGACTGAATAATAAAGTTTCGTACAGGCATTTCACATTTGAGTCATAAATTCATATTTAGAATATTAGAGAGATTTCACTCTGAATTATTAGCGGCGTTCGCCCGCTCACTTTGTAATTTTAATTGCACGAAATACCGTTCTCAAAGAGATTAGTTAAAGTGCGAATGTGTTTGTATTGAATTAATTTCCTAGATTTTTTTCCGTGGAAGAATCTTAATTGAAGTCTCATCGAAATTTTCGTATCATTACTGTGGTTTGTTTGTTCAATAATTTAATTGTTTATGTTGGATTTCCATCATTAATATAATGGAGTTGATGCAGTAGCATTATATGGTAATTTTATTCGTATATGCAAATGCGATTCTCGAGCTTCAACATCTTAGTCTCTTTGGCCAATGATTCCAAAGTTTTTTTTTAAGAAAACTACTTGCATCCTAGAAAGATGAGTTACACTTGCTTGGTTTCGCAAATAAATACCTTTCTTTAGAAAATGCATAATATACAGCAAAAAAACATTTTTTTTTGTCACTTTTTTGTGTACCTTGAACATAATTCTTCCAAGTTGAAGCTAAGTTAAACCTACGCATCATTGAATGTTAACAGTAGTAAATTTAAAAAAGGGAAACATTTCTGGATAGCTATCTCAAACTTTTGTTATAAAAAACATCCTCTCGTTGTTACAGAACAAAGGTTACAAAGTAAAAAGCAGCAAGTACAGAAATGGCAGAGGTATACGGAGCCGGGCGACGAGCTGGAACCCACAGCCTCCTCCCCCATGAAGCGCTCCTCGCGGAACCTGTCCGATGACCTGGAGAACGGAGACGATGATGACTGTCCTCTGCCAGAAGCCGTGCTCACTACTAATCTAGGACTCGATATCGTAGTTGTGGCTACTAAGGTGAGGGTAGTTAGTTAAACTTACAGAAAAGTGAATTTTAGGAGATGTAAGATTGGGAAATGGGCCGAAAGAAGGTCGATCTTCTCATTTGGAAGACATTGGGATTACAATTCTTAAGTGCATTTTTTAGAGAGCATATTTGTTGGAAATGTCTATTTAAAAAAAAAGCCTAGTAGAAGTAATAATATGCCTGCCGTTAATAACTTGGGTTTTCAAGATGTATTTCGTTTTATGAGCTTAAAGTTTTAGTACATAAACAACATCGGACAGATAATTTAGATTTCAATCTTTATTTATTTATATTGAGACGTTCAAGAATCCCTTAAGCAACCATTTACTAGTCCCTGAGTATATCAGATAGATCACATACTACTCATAAAGTTTACTACTGGGACAGGCTTTGATTTCACATTTTTCTTTAGATACAACTAGCGAATAATTTATTGTTTTCCCCCAGACTGACTACATGACCACCCTAGAAAAAGAGCTCGACTACCGCGACGAGCATTTCGACTTCATGCAGCAGTGGATCCGGCGGTTCTGCTTGCAGTACGGCGCGGCGCTGTTCTACTCGAGCGCTAAGGAGGACAAGAACTGTGACCTCTTGTACAAGTATCTCACGCACAGGATATACGGCCTGCCTTTTAGGACGCCGGCCTTGATTGTGGAGAAGGATGCGGTGCTGATGTGAGTAGTTTTACAACTGGTTTAAAAATTAATAGTTAATTGGTACTGAATTCAGTTGATTAGTTCATATTCACTGACAGAAGTTCTCGAGAAAAATCTTTTTCCGATGGATGGATGGGATCTATTATTAGCCATTTTCAAGAAACTTTTTGTACTAAATTTTTAATTTCTGGTCAAATTCCCAATTTACGATTTGCATTTTCCTTTAAATCTGACAACCAATCTTACTATGGGATACTGTGTTTCCCAGTAAAATGGGTTGTGGAGGTCAGATAGGCAGTCGCTCCATGTAAAATACGGTATTCAGCTGAATCCGGTAAGACTGGTAGCTGACCCCAACATAGTTGGGAAAAGGCTCAGAAGATGATTTTCCTTTAATTGAAAAAGTGTCCTAAACAGAATTCACAAGTATTTTAATAAACAATGATAAAATAAGTCTTTTGATATGCGTCAATTTTACCCAGGAAAATCAACTTCCAGCTGTCTATTTCAATTGTAACACTAGTATGTAATTAAGGTTTAAGTATAATTAATTGTTGTATGTTTGTTACAGACCCGCTGGGTGGGACAGCATGAAGAAAATTAGCATATTATATGAAAACATGCAGTCGTGTAAACCAGACGACTACTACAGGGATGTTATCGTTCAGCCCGTTATACGGAAAGTAAGTGTTACATGATCATACAGCTTACAGGAAAGAATAAATTTGTAAAAATTTCACTTACCGCTTCCATTTTATGAGCCTTACATCACTCTATACCTATAGCACATGATCCCCTACCTACAGTATTGTTTTAATAAGACAAAAAACAAATTATTCCAAACCATGAGTGATATGTACAAGTACAGGATTGGTAAAATATAAACTTTTATATGTATTTTACCAATCCAAGAACATAGACGTAGACAACTACTTGGTTGTCTACGTTGTCTATGTTCTGCCGAATATGGCGTTCAAAGATTAGAGTAGTTTGGTCGATATATAAACACCTTTATATATAGATAGTTTTTCCAAGTCCCCTTGAGACTACAGCACACCCTCTCTACTTAACTATAAAGTTCGAATTACTCATCTGTATTGTTACTTGAATCCATCCTGTAACTGTTATTGTCTCTCTAGAGCGGCGCCAACCGCGAGGCGGAGGTGCAGGCGGAGGACGAGCAGGGCTTCCTGCAGCGCCAGCTGGCCGCGCTGCAGGCCGGCACGCCCGCGCCGCGCGCTGACTCCCCGCTGCGCGCCACGCAGAGGGCCACGGCACAGGTCTGTATATATGAAACCAGCTTTTTGTGATCATCGCGAACAGCTAAACTTCAACCTACGAGGGCGCAGCATCGGGAACATTCAGAATATACCAGACTAAAAACATCTCGGTCCCGTTTCTGCCTAAAATTTATTACCACAGTACTGCCTCAAAAGGACAAGATGAGATCAGTATATTGTAAAAGCCATT
The DNA here is from genome assembly GCA_905475315.1 of Autographa pulchrina. Lineage (NCBI taxonomy): Eukaryota > Metazoa > Arthropoda > Insecta > Lepidoptera > Noctuidae > Autographa > Autographa pulchrina. The sequence continues at coordinate 12,988,249 of FR997765.1, read as the reverse complement.
AGTTAAAAATTCTCGCATTATCGATAACGCTATTCAACACCTCTATTTACATTTTGTAAGAAAAACTGAAAGAGATAGTGTAATAAATACTAGGGCAAGAAAGAGACGCAAATATGAAAGACATCAACGAGAGATACAGCACCTTCAGAAAATACTAGTGCAATATGATCCCTGGTAAATAAACTCTGTAGTAAAATGTGTTATTTCTCGATAAAATGTTTTACGTGTTCTTGGTAACTGGACTGGTTCATCAATTTGAAGTTTCTAATTCACAACGGTTTTCTATTTTTCTGCCCCTTGCAAAGAAGGCGCACATACGTCATACAGTCATGGCGCAAGTCGGAATCATTGTCTGTTCGGTCCGAATGAAAATCGCATTTCGGGCTAGAGTGCGCTGATTGTATGAATCTTTTCTGCTTAATTCGAAATGTATTTATTTTCCTTGTTTTAGCTGGACGGAGCCAAAATTGGCATGGGTCCAGGCACGCCTGGCAATGAGGGCGTGCTAGCGAACTTCTTCAACTCCCTGCTGTACAAGAAGTCAGGGTCTCCAGCGGGTCGGGGTGAGGCCTCGCCCGCGGCGGCGGCGGCTCGCTCGGACGCGGCGGCCGAGCTGGACCGCCTCACGCGCACCAAGCCGCGCCCCGCCGCGCCGCCGCCGCCGCTCGACCTCAACTCCTCCTCCGAGTGCTAGCCGCGCCCCGCCCCGCCCACACCCGCACTGCCGCGACCAACAACCGCAGGTGAGCCGACATAACATAACCGAGCTGGACCGCCTCACGCGCACCAAGCCGCGCCCCGCCGCGCCGCCGCCGCCGCTCGACCTCAACTCCTCCTCCGAGTGCTAGCCGCGCCCCGCCCCGCCCACACCCGCACTGCCGCGACCAACAACCGCAGGTGAGCCGACATAACATAACCGAGCTGGACCGCCTCACGCGCACCAAGCCGCGCCCCGCCGCGCCGCCGCCGCCGCTCGACCTCAACTCCTCCTCCGAGTGCTAGCCGCGCCCCGCCCCGCCCACACCCGCACTGCCGCGACCAACAACCGCAGGTGAGCCGACATAACATAACCGAGCTGGACCGCCTCACGCGCACCAAGCCGCGCCCCGCCGCGCCGCCGCCGCCGCTCGACCTCAACTCCTCCTCCGAGTGCTAGCCGCGCCCCGCCCCGCCCACACCCGCACTGCCGCGACCAACAACCGCAGGTGAGCCGACATAACATAACCGAGCTGGACCGCCTCACGCGCACCAAGCCGCGCCCCGCCGCGCCGCCGCCGCCGCTCGACCTCAACTCCTCCTCCGAGTGCTAGCCGCGCCCCGCCCCGCCCACACCCGCACTGCCGCGACCAACAACCGCAGGTGAGCCGACATAACATAACCGAGCTGGACCGCCTCACGCGCACCAAGCCGCGCCCCGCCGCGCCGCCGCCGCCGCTCGACCTCAACTCCTCCTCCGAGTGCTAGCCGCGCCCCGCCCCGCCCACACCCGCACTGCCGCGACCAACAACCGCAGGTGAGCCGACATAACATAACCGAGCTGGACCGCCTCACGCGCACCAAGCCGCGCCCCGCCGCGCCGCCGCCGCCGCTCGACCTCAACTCCTCCTCCGAGTGCTAGCCGCGCCCCGCCCCGCCCACACCCGCACTGCCGCGACCAACAACCGCAGGTGAGCCGACATAACATAACCGAGCTGGACCGCCTCACGCGCACCAAGCCGCGCCCCGCCGCGCCGCCGCCGCCGCTCGACCTCAACTCCTCCTCCGAGTGCTAGCCGCGCCCCGCCCCGCCCACACCCGCACTGCCGCGACCAACAACCGCAGGTGAGCCGACATAACATAACCGAGCTGGACCGCCTCACGCGCACCAAGCCGCGCCCCGCCGCGCCGCCGCCGCCGCTCGACCTCAACTCCTCCTCCGAGTGCTAGCCGCGCCCCGCCCCGCCCACACCCGCACTGCCGCGACCAACAACCGCAGGTGAGCCGACATAACATAACCGAGCTGGACCGCCTCACGCGCACCAAGCCGCGCCCCGCCGCGCCGCCGCCGCCGCTCGACCTCAACTCCTCCTCCGAGTGCTAGCCGCGCCCCGCCCCGCCCACACCCGCACTGCCGCGACCAACAACCGCAGGTGAGCCGACATAACATAACCGAGCTGGACCGCCTCACGCGCACCAAGCCGCGAGAACCTGTGATTACCGCTACTCAGCCGCAACGCAGCTTGTGTCGATCCGCCACTTATCTCTTTGGAAGCCCTCGCGCCGCGTTCATCCCCTCACCTCCAGCGTCTTTCGAGCGTCGTCGTCCTGCCGGCCGGCACAACGCCGACGCTCCGTCGCGTGGCCAACGCTAAGTGCGTCGCCAAACAGGTTTATGTAGCGCCTACGCCGCATCTACTGGGCGCTGGCGTTGCGTCGAAATGCGGGCGCTGACCTGACGACGACGCTCAAACTCAGCCTTAGCCTGACCGTACCTTGAGAGGCTTCAGACATCATGTGGATTTCGTCACTACCTTATCGTTGAAGTAAACACTTCAATTTGCATAATCAACGCCACAAAAGCTTGTAATGTGGTATCCAATTATGGATACCACGTTGCAAGCTTATTTGCTTTTTTTTGCGTTGAATGTTCATTGTTATCTAAATTGTTCATATTTTTACTTCCCTTTTGACACGAAGTTCTTTTATCTTATCTATCACACATCCAAGGTATTGAATAACTAAGATATGATTGTATGTTTGCAGGTAGTGAGTAGTGCGGCCCCGGTCGCCGGGAGCGTCGCTTGCACGCCGAACGTTACACAATACATTGCTGGCTTGTACTCTGTTGGCCACGAGAGGGCGCCACGGTAAGCTTACGTCGAAGCGCCGTGACAGATACCACAAGGCTTACAACCTCGTGCATTCGGTTTATACTTAAAACGCGGATTTTTGAAAGATTGGCTATTTTATTTTAGAGAATTTATATAGAAATATCAGTAAAAGAACTTTATTGGAATCACCGCAACGCATAATATAGTATAAGGTTCTTATTTCTAAACCTGAATGTCAAAAACTGTGACTAATATCCTAATAACATTAGCTGTATTTCAATACTTGGTTTTTGTTGTACTTACAACCCTAACAGAATCTCTAGATAATGTCGTAGAAACATCGAAACCGATTCAGCATTTTCGTGTTGTGAACACAAGTAGACTAATTTTGTCGCTGTTAATATTTTAGGGCAGCTTTGAATTGTCAGTCTTTCAAAAACCGTTTGAAATAACGTCGTGGAAGTAACTACTGTGTGAATACTCTGAACTAAGTAGGTATATGGTTTCATTATAATTTGCCGGTCTTCTTTTTCGATATAAAGCCACCTTCAATATTACATAGTGGCCAGTCACAGCTGAAACAAAATCGTTATTTTCGAATTCAAATTAAGAACATTTTGTTTTTTGTTTTAAATCTTGACAGTGATATTTCTTAAGGTTTTTGTAGTGGCTTTGGATACCAGTGATAATAAATCGATGAATTTACCATCTACCCTCATTCAAGGTATTTCTCATAGTATGTTACTTCCCGACGGACAACATAAGTTCGCCATTATAGATATCAATGGCGAAGCGTGATTGTATTATGTAACGAGAATTTAGATTTTATATTAATTGTATAATTAACTCGAAGGGGTCAGGGACATTTTAGGAGTTAAGTGTTGAGAATAATATTTATATACTTACTTGTGATGTTAATGTTTGAGTAAAAAGAAACTCTATCAGTATTCTTGGAAATGTTTTTGTCTTGTTTACAATTGACGGGTTTTAAATGCGAAACTTTTCATATTTCATTAAAAAAAAATGCATTACATTATCCATTAACTATAAACATCTTTCAATCTTCCGCAATGCGTAATAGATTTATCATAATGACAAAGCGAATTATCAATTTTAAAGCCTAATCATGCGCTAGCGCAGATTCGCAAAAAATATGCCTTTAGAGGTATAAACCACGCTAAACGCCAAACTTATTAAGATTTTAAGAATTATTAAATAAAATATAAAAGCACCTTGATAAAAATAAATTTTGTAAGCCCGATTTTGCAGCCATTTTATAAATAATGTAATTAAATAATATCATAATTATGTCTAGAACTCAATGCGCGGATCTTGTACAAAACATTTGTGTAAACAAGTCAAAAACATAAATATCATATTTCCTCTTACTTTAAAAACATTTAACGAGAACATTTTCAATGTTTTGTCTCTTTCTTTCTCGTAATATTAATAAGAAAGAACGTGATAGAAGATGTTACCTTAAATTACTTAAATGTTTTACAAGTAACATGGCCATATGTCTCCTGGCTATATCTCGTAAATTCGAAATGTTTATAATATAGTCGTTATCAGGTTTCAATGCACAATGACTTCTATGGCAATGAGATTAGAGTCTATATTTGAAAACTTTCGAATACCAAGAATTGGTCGTACGTAGTTTATGGAATATACAAATACATAATTAGTAGTAACTTCAAAATTATAGAGATACAGGATGTAACGAAGAGCATGGTCATATTTTGAAATACCGTTTCTGCCCATAGAAATATACATTTTTTATAAAACACAAAAAAAATTGTTCCTTCCATATACAAATTTTGATCAGCTGATGATATTTTGTCATTTTTTTCCGAATTTAACTGTGGTTTTCTTAAAGAAAGTTGATCATTTGTATGTGCAGAAGCAGTACTTCAAATATGACTACACATTTTCGTTACTCCCTGTGTATAATACAAACAAACTGTGTTGTAAATAGTATTTTTTTTTACAATATATTCCTGTTATGTCCCTGCCCTGTATAGGAGCAACGTTTTTCATACATTTCCATTACTATCGAACTAAACGCGAGTTGATGTACTTTTCTAATTAAAACGCAACGTTTATTTGTAATATTGTTTATGATATTAAAATAAGTATTTATTTAGATAGTCTAGTAATAAATGCTGGGATGCATACATGTGAACAGTCTTCGATATTTTACTGATTAACTGTCCAATAAAATTAAAATACTTTAAATGAATTTGTACCTTATTGCTTTTGTCAGAAAGGCGATTTTTCGAAGTGGATTGGATTTTACTAAATTAAAATTTATTTGCTCTGTATTGACTAGCACAACAAATTTGTTTTTTTAAAGAAAACATTATTTTGTAAGTGTTTTTGTATCTGTATACCTTTTTTTACGTTCTGCTTGTATCGATAACTGTTTGGCATGCGTGATGCGTCCCAGCGCTTGTTATAAATCGACACGAAACATTATCCTAGTGAAAGGTTTTGTTATCATCTGAGATTAAGGAAGTTCCAAACGTGATCTTCTATGAAGACTGGCAGTGCAATGACACACGGTTTTATGCACAATCAAGTCACTATTTGTACAAACCATTCAATGTATGGCTATAATTATGTATGTTGTAAAATTTTATATCACTCACTCATCATTCAGTTTCTAGATTCGCTTCCCAATGGTGACCTTTATTTGTGTTGTGGTAACCGAATTTATTTATTATCGAAATATATTAACTATTTGGAAATATTTTTTTTACTCCCCCGACCCCTATGTATTGTAATTTTCTTATTATTTTTACATTGTGACTGTAATTAGATTGGAGTTTGTTCACATGTGGTGCAATACTGAACATTCCAAACCTGGTTTGGTGCTTATTGTAATAGTAAAATTATTATTAATTAATATGGAGTTTCATTTAACGTTTCTTGCCTTCGCTCTCTTAAATAAATATTCGGTTAGTTACACATTTTGTACATTAAAGGTCACTATTCAGTAACACTTCATACCAAATACATTCTGTGAAGAATATTTAACAGTACGAAATCATATCTTAGAGTACTTAAAGATTTAGCAAATCCAAAAGAAGAAAAACAAGCAAGAAGCATGGCTTATCCTAACTTAATAAGTATTTATATCAATTAATTAAATATCTTTCAACTTATAACTTATTAACGTGAATAGCTTAGGTATTAATTATAGAGTCGTGTTTTTTGGCAAACTTGTGCAAGTAACACCCGTCTTGAAAGACACAGAAAGGTATTGGCAGCTGCAAGTAGTCAAAAGACTAACATTATTTTACCTTTCAAGTAATCTTTGCTTATGTATGCATAATAAAATTCATATTTATTTTAAATCAACAATTAATAAACATGGTGTAAGATTTAATAAGTCCTACTAGTGAAATGGTTTTCTCTCTATTTGTGTATTTCATGGGTCAATAAGTCTGTCAAAAAACACGCATTTAATGTTATAATAATAACTCATTTGTATAATAAAGGAGAAGTATTGGCAAGTTTTGATATGAAATATTTGTACAAGTAAGGTTTGAAGCTAAAGGCTGGATTATTGTCTATTTTTATAAAGGGGATTAAATGTTAGGTGGCTAAAATGCATAATTATAACAAACATAGACATATTTGTGCGCTGTGAGCAGTTTGCCAATCACTAAAGGCCGATTTACATTAAACGAGCGAAAGCTTATTCTATCACCACCCCATTAAATACTTTGAAATTCTAAGAGTATTCGCTAGGGTGGGGGATAGAACAAGCTCTCGCTCGTTTGGTGTAAATCGGCCATAAGGCAATGTGCTGATGTTACTCTAAGCCACGTTGTTACTGTGGTCGAATATTTATACGTATAATATTTATTATGGATAGTAATCAAGTATTTTTATATAATTGCAATGTAACCCTATATAATTGAATCTAACATTAAAAACAATGTGTAACTTACCATTATTCGTTGAAATTTATGCAGATAACTTTTTGCTCATTTATTTTCTATTTTTAACATTTATGTACTAGTCATTTATCAGTTGGTTTTATATTGATTAACGACTACCTACATCTCTTTCTGTGATATATTTTTTTTATGTAGAACAAAATAATTTCCTATTAATCTGTGTATGATGTATTAGCCACATAACATCCTCATATAGGCATAGATTTTTTTGTTTTCCGCTCAACTGTTAAGAGAAAGACAAATTCCTTTTTTGTTGAATTTTGTTTAGTTTAATAAAAAACGTAACATTAATATTATATGCGTTACTTTCCGTATACCTAAATTAAAAAGTATTTATTTCAAATAGTCTATAATAGTTGGCTGTTTGAATAACAATGCCATTTCGGTTGTAATGACAGTTGGAGCTATAAGGCTTAGTGATTAGTTAGATTCTCAAAAGATAGTTTTTGTTACGCTTTGCAATAGGTTAGATTCCAATATATAATAGCGAAAACTTTTAGTTTTAATATGTTATTTAATAAAAAAAATATTACTAATCTATAAGCGATGCGCGATGGTATAATTTCCAAGATCGAACGATTTATTTGTATTGAGTGAAAAAAAAAAGTATTTATGATAATATTGAATTTTAAAAATGTAATAAAAGGCAGACAGTTGGCATCCATATGTACTGGTGACATGTTCGTTATGTTTTCCATCTCACTATTTGGGTGTATCCTTGTTATAACGGCTTTGTGGGCCAATATATTACTTAACTGACAACTAGACATATAACTACCTACATCTATAATTTCTCTACTAAACACTGAAGTATCGTAACTACAGCATTTTGATTATTTTACAAACTACTTTGTTTTTAATAACATTTGATTAAGTCAAGGTACAGGATTTCTGGTAAAAGTAATATCACTAACTAAACTACTAAAATCGCCCTCATCGCAAGATCAATAAATTCTGAATTAATTAGGACCTAAATTCAAACTTAAATACAAAGTATATTAAAAAAGAATTGATTAATTACCTGTGATGTAAATAATTGGCCCACAACGCTATCTCACCGCACACTCATCTCTGTAAATATATTTCCTTTACAGAGCTTATGCAGTGAAATCAACACTTGATTTATATAGCAGCGGTTATCGTAATTGTAAGCTTATAGGCGATACTGTACATAATTTGAATAAACTAGCACGGGAACTGTTCTGATCAATATTGTGTTTTATTTATTACCTATCACTATCATTGCTTTTGAATACCTTCTTGAAAGAGGATTTTGATTAAAGGGTATGTTATCAACTTCCAGTAACATCTATTACCTATGGTTAGACAGTGGCTACCAACCGTCCTACTTGACTGGTAAGTGTTAGGTTTATTTATGGAAGTGAAATAATGTCATAGGCCAACTGGCCTTATAAACTTATAAGGGCACCTAAAATTTACCGGAAAACTTGCTATGCAACTTGTTTCGCCCAGCAGTAAGAGATAGTAGGCCAATAATAATGAAAAATTTCTAGGAAGTTTTACTATAAACATATGAAACACATCCTACATTGATGTCTAATTTTTATGACTACTTTGAGGGCTAAGAGTTATGAACAATGCAATAACTAATTATTTAGTTGGTGCTGTATATATTATGTACCAGTACCGTTAAGCAATTATTTGATTCGAGAAATTCAAATTCTTGGTATTTTTTTAAGTTTATCTTTATGTTTAGTTATACATTACGTTAATAGATGGCGTTTCTAAACGTAATAAGCGATCTACTCACCTTTTTGAAAGTTGTAAGTCCTTTATTTAATTCAAAGTTATATTGTGATGTAGTGATAGTGAATGTGAGTAAGTGATATATGTTAAATTTACATTTTAATCAGCAATAAAACCTTATAACTATATAAATTATATTTGCGTTTAAACGAAAGTAACAACAAAACGTTTTATATGTCAAATGCGACATCGACGTTAAACCATAAACATAGAGATGGGAAAAACCATTCATCAAATTGAGTAAGCATTAAAAACAATTTATCGATTGAAAAGGAAAAAAATTAAGAATTAATGAGGATAACATTACTTCCTTTTTTAAGATTATTGTTGCTTAAATCCATATTTAGATAATAAAGGCTGTGGACACATTTTTGTAAACAGTAAGAAAACACTTGAAAAGTTAGAATTAGTTGTTATGTTCCCTAAATTTAAATTACAATCTTAAATGAAGCTTTTTTACACTGTTTCATGTACTGTATTTTACTTGAATAAAAAAAATATTTTCTATATTTTTATCGTATCGAGTATTTTTGTCGATTTCTTGTCTACGTAACTGTCCCATTATCTTTGTGATTCTGTCAAAATCTGTCACTTCATTTCATTGTTGCAATATAGTTGATGACGGGGAGCTGTATGTGGTTATTACAGTGTTTTGCCTTAGAACCGTAATTATTTTCATCATTATAAGGAGATAATTGCAGCGATAAGTGATTCAGTAGGAGGTTTATACCAATAATAAATGTGCCTGTGAAAAATCCAAGTGCTAGTGAGTAACGTAAGAATCTATTAATAGTTTTTTATCTAATGTCTCCAGTGAAATTGAAAATTAGTGTTGTTATGATCGATATTTAATTTCGAAGTGGCGGGCGACGATATGGGGCAGTCTTCGAGCTCCGTGTTGAGTAAGAGCGGCCGGAGGAATTCTTTTCGGCGGTTCATGAGGCGTAGTAAACTGAACAAATCCAGTTTAAGTCATACGTTCAATTTGCCGCCTTCGGAGGACTACCCGGAGCTGATGAACGTGAACACGGCGACGGAGGAGCAGCTGATGACGTTGCCGGGGGTGAACAGGCAGTTGGCGCGGGAAATAGTGCGGCATCGGCAAATGATCGGCCGCTTCAAGCGAGTTGACGACCTCGCACTTGTCTCAGGTAAACTACACTATAACCTCGAGAATTATGCACTTTATAACAGTACTTTTTATATAAATGATTCACTAAAATCATCAAAGCATAACTTTAATTGTTTTTTAAGTTTTTAGTAGATATTCACACCCAGTTTGGTTCTTATTCAAAGATGAGTAGGGTTTCCTGACTAGTATGTCAAGGCCTTAAATCAAGCATCAATAATTGTTTTCATGAATGCATTTGTACTTTTTTAATTATCAGCAAAGTACAACCAGTTTAAGAATTAGATGTAAAAAATACTCAAGTTATTAAATTCATGGTTCAACTATTATTATACCTTCTAACAAATAAACAAGGAAATCAATTTATAAAAGCAGCAGTTGTCTCACATCTTTTGACCCAGTATAGCATAAAAACATGAACAATTAATGTCACAGCATTATAATTTATATTTACACAAGTACTATAAACATTAAATAATGAGCCCAACTAATTACTTCTTAAATGTACTCATTGTTTTAAAGTACATACATAAACAATGTAAACTGTTTAGCCCACAAACATTTTAAACAATAATATCTCATCCTTATTCTTTACTCCTTAAAGTTCAGTATTGTTTATCAAAAGCAAACATAAATTTGTTGTTTGAACCGTGTTTGTAATAAAATCAGTAGGTCTTCAAAAACCACTTATATGTTTATGGACATTAATTAAACATGGTTTGAAGCAAGATACACAATGTAAATCAAGGAGCAAAATTTATTTGTAGTATTACAAATCACAGAGCAATTTATTCTCCTACTTTTGGGCATGTCTGATTTGATAACCACAGTTGAAAAAGAACATACTTTGCATTCTAAGAATAAGAATAAAAATAATTTATTTGCATAAAATATGAGTACAAATATAAAGTATTACATAAATCAAAAGATCACCATATTCTGCCATTATTTGGAAGGTTTAGGAATCGTACATCCTGTTTACATAACTACTAAGTTACATTAAAAGTAATTAAAAAGGAAAACAAAAATAACAAAAAAAAACAAATATGTGAAAAAAACTTTTTTAAAATGACACTAACATTGTTTTAGTGACTCAGTGGCAATGGTCTTGTAAATGATCTTCAGATTACATGCCATCTTTTATTAAGATTGTGACAAATCCTTTCGTGTCACAGATGTCATTTTACATTTAGCATCATCAAGATATTATCGGATATTAACTTTACTGTATGACTGATAAAAATCTTAGTCACTTTCTTAGGTCATGTGTAGATGTCATGTCCTCAGATTTCGCTGTTAATTTTCTCTACTGTGCTGCATGCTCCTTTTATTTTTCCCCTTTCTTTAGGGCAGTTTATCCATTGCATTTTATTTCATACTAGCTGACCCGGCAGACTTCGTACTGCCTCAATCGATAAAAAAGCCTAAACTTTTGTATAAAATAAACTTAAGCAAATAGTTTTTTTTTTAATTAATTCCTAACATTTTTATAAATCGGTCCAGCCGTTCTCGAGTTTTAGCGATCTAGCGCTTCTAGCTCAAGTTCTCCTTGTACAAGAATGATGTACCTAGATAATTAAAATTCAATAAAATCAAACTTACTTGTTTAAATTACTTGACAAACTGCATACACACAGCTTGCTTAAAATATTTTTAATGTAACAAATTATAATCATAACACAATTATGATATTTATATTTTTTATGAAGAAGTGTATTATTTATTTTTTGTTGATGTGAACAAATTTAACATTAACAACGCCTTTATTTACAAACTAGCTGTGCCTGCGACTTCGTTCGCGTGGATGACGAAACTTATCAATGAGTTTTGCCAAGTTTCATCGTAATCGAACCGGTAGTTTTTGCGTGATACCTGAACAAACAGACAGACAGACAGACAGAGGTTCGGTGTCGGTCTAGTAACACCCCCGCCATTTATTTTTTTGATAGTTTCAATGTACAGAATTTTCACTTCTACAGATTTATTATAAGTACAAATAAATAAAGGTAAAATCGCGTCATTAGTTTCATTCGCCGTCGATCCCGTTACTTAGTAATATGTAAGCAAATTTTTTATGCTGAATAATCTTCAAAATTATGACGCCATCCTATTAGTGTTGCAGCTGATTGCTTCGATTTCCGACATAAAATAGTTTAAAACTTATTACAAACTATATTTATATAAATAGCCACCGTAACTTCTTGGATCGCTTATCTACTTTTCGCGATGTTTATTTATTTATTCATATAACAACTTGCATTGTATCTGAAAAAATTGTCCTACATTAATTCATTTATAACAGCTAAAAACATGTATAAAATCAAGAAAAAAGCGTAGAGATGTTCCTTCTCTCATGAGAGTGTCTAGCGGGAGTACATCAATAGACTAGAATTATTATGATTTAATCAAGCAGTTAGAAGAACTGATGGTTTTCTGCATCAAGCTATTTACACTCACTTCCCAGCTAGATTTCCTTTATACCTAAATGTATAATCTAATAGAAATTGAGCTTAAATTACGGCTTCCTACAGCCTATATGTTATACAACATAAAAAAAACATACCATCACGCCTGTATCTCCGAAGGGTTAGGCAGAGGTGTACCAATGTACACCCACAGTTCGCGCGTATATTTAGGTCCCGTGTAATAGGGAGCGAGCCTATTGCCACTAACCGGGCACAAATCCAAACTCCGACCTGCTACTGAGAATTTCATAGAAAAACCCAATAACACCTTGGTCGACTTGGGAATCGAACCCAAGACCTCAAGCGTAGCAGTCGCGCTTAGCACCACTAGGCAACCGAGGCAGTATATGTTATACAACAGATATTATAGTTCGCTCACATTTAGTTATGTGATTTCTGTTATTAGCGATATAAAAAAATGGTGCCAGCAATCACATGTTTCATACGATCGTTATCGGTACGATGACATAATGTAAACGCATTCTAATCGACATTCGCATATTTATAGATTCATAATGTTCGTAATGATAATTCGCAATCGTCTTTGTGAAAGTAAAACTTGCAAAAAAAACTACATCAGTAATTCAAGTAGGTAGGTTGGTTCCTATTAGTTAGAACATCGTTTTGTAAAATGACCAGGGCCTCGATTCAGCTTTTTAAGAGTTGCTTGAATTGACTAAATGACCTGCTTCATTTAGTTATTTTTACGATAATTGGCATCCTGCTAACTGTCATTACGATCATTAATTGGTAATTACGATCATTCTCTTCAAGAGTTCAATGAGATTTTATTGTAGGATTATCTGAATACGATAATTAGGCACAATGACAAGTACACTGACCGATCACTGTCATAAACAGCTGCAGCAGGCCCTGCTAACTGTAGTCTTTTTGCTGTCAAAATATTTAATTGATACAATGCTTAAATATTACAAGACCTTAGCCCTTAAGACAAAAACTTACGACACCATCATTCATCATTTAGCCAATCATAGTCCACTGCTGGACATAGGCCTCTCCCAATTTGCGCCACAACACCCGGTCCTCCGCCCTCCGCATCCAGTCCCCTCCAGCGACCTTTTTCAGGTCGTCAGTCCACCTGGCGGGGGGGCGTCCTACCTTACGACACCATCATTAGAATACAATTAATAAAATGCTTAGTCCTAACCATAAATGACTATTTAATTACAATATCGTAATAAACGTATCGTTTAAATCACATTATCACGTTTTCTATGTCATCTAAACTGTGACACAGAATTGAGGCCAAGACCCGTGTAAAATACAATAGTCATCAATTAAAAAAAGTACAAAACTCGCGCCAATCAGGCACGAATAGAAATAACATTTTTACAAGAGTGCTAGAATCGAATTTTTATAATGTGAATGCTTTCGTTAACGTTAGGACTTTTAACTTTCGGTTACAAAAACTATTTTGTTTTTCTGTTACAAAAAATAATTGATGAAACATTATGTAAAGGAGAACCAATTTCAATAAAAAAATATATTATAGGAATATCGGACCACCTATGATATACATAACCTTTAGTCATAGATCAAAATTATAATTTTTGAAATCGATCTTCAATTGCCGGAGTTATTGCTTGACAAAAAAGGAAAATCATACTGTCGTATTATGTCCTCCTATTGAAGGTGGTTAAAAATATTAAATAGAAAAAATATTGTGGTATCTTTAATCTCCACTATTTGCCTTTCTCTTTCCTATACAAATATTAAGTTATTACCTTTTATGACACGGGATTTCTCACGTATTTTTTGTTTATGAAAGCTTTACTTTATGTAAATACAATTTGTATGTTTAATTTCGACATCATGTGCAACTGTCGGGGACATGAACCTGTAGCTACGTGTCTGGTAACAGCATGTTAATGTCGTCACGAACCAACGAGATCAAAGTACTTAATTAAACATGTAAAACACAGTATCAAACAGTATTTATACAAGCAAGAAAACAATAATAATATTGAAATACCCAACCTTGGTGATCATTCGACCCTCAATTTTGCCCGCCAAAGCGTCATTCAAAGATATTTTTATCTTTAATTACGTGCTATAATTTCGTAATTTTCCTCATGAACGAGTAATAACATAATGTTTTCCTTTAGGTATAGGTGCAGAAAAACTAGAGTTGTTAAGGCCAGAGATATGCACAAATATAAAGAAGCAGGTGTCGCGGGCGAGCTCACTGACGCAATCCCTAGACAGTGTGAGGATACAGTCGGAGACCAAGCTGTGCTCCGTCAACTCCTCCAGCGTGTTCCAACTACAGTGCGTCCCCGGTCTCAACCAGGAAATAGCCGCCAACATAGTAGACTACCGCGTCAAAAAAGGTCCGTTCAAATCACTGGATGACCTAATAAAAGTACGAGGAATGGACATTGTTAGGTTAAGTACAGTTAAGCACCACTTAAGTTTGGAACCCAGAAAGTGTGAGAGTGTACAGCATTTAACGAATGGATACGTCAACGGATGGGCCGACGTAGAGACGGCGCCGATGCCAAACAGAGTATCCAGCACACCAAAGACGCCACATAGGAAGAGTCTTTCAATGCCAAGTAATGCCAAGTTACCTATGACGTTGCCAAATGGTTTTGCCACTGTGCCAGTGAACGATATCCTGGACCTGCTGTCCGCGTACTCCCACAGGCCGATAGTGGAGGAAGTGTTCATGTATGAGAGGGACGGAGTGAGGTGTTGCCGTCTCGCCTCGTGGAACCTGCACCAGCTCAGTGTTGAGAAGGTCACGAACCCTGGAGTAAGGGAGGTCATCTGCAGGACTATTTTGGAAAATAAGTAAGTGTGTACATATTTTTTCTTACTCTATTATGTAGTTTTCCCACACATTTTCCATTCACATATAGGAAACTTATACAGTGGTCTTTGGCGAGATGATGATCCGAAAGTGTGCATTTTGCTATCAAAGCCACTGGTTATGTTTTAATCGTAAAACGTTACCATAATCAGATACACAATGATTTTCAGAATTTCTTCCATAATTTGTTAATTTTCTCATAATGAGCAAATAATAATTTTAGCTTCCTTTATAGTCATGCGTTCAATATCTTATTCAAATATCTTTATCATTATAAATCATTCATATACTCACGTCTAATAATAAACCAAGCTATTAAGGTTGTCTGTGTTCATGATTTACAACTGTGATTGTCTCCTGGCTTTCACTGTCATTGTTCTTATGACGGTAGGCAGAAATTAATAGGATCTATCACGTAGGGGTAATTTGCTGTGATATGTTGTAAATCATTTTGGTGCAGCAATGTGGCATTGATGCAGCGTGAATTGTTTCATCGCTGATAATAGCTAGATAGATACAGACTTTCCTATTAGAATTAAAATTTGTGGCAAGTGTAGAATTTTCATACGAGTGTGCAAAGTTTTTAAAGAACTCGTGCTTTTTCCCAACGCTGCCAAATCGTGCCGAACCCTCGTGCAAATTATTGTGTTGTCCGAAATTTGCGTGCACACTTGCTCAGTATAACTAATGAATAATATTGTTTAACTAGCATTTGCCCGCGACTCCGCCCGCTTGTATGTCGGTTATCGCGAAAAATTTGCCTATCTTCTTTATCGGAGTTTAAGCTAGCTCCAAACCAAAACTTATCAAAATTGGTTGTGTGGTTCAGTCGTGAAAGAGTAACAGACATAATTACTTTAGCACATTATAATATTAGCATGGATTACTATCATTAACATATATTATTATTACATGCATGTAATTAACAATCGCGTGATTTATAATCTTAGCTATCTTAAATTAAATCCTGATTACCAGCTGTGGTCAGTTTATCGGGCCTTGATTAGGATATAAAGTAAATCTATTGTTGTATGTGATGCATGAACTGGGTATAAGAAAATCTAAATAAAAATATAGCTATCTTAATAGGTGCAATGTGGTATTATCTTGATTAAGTTTTTTCGGAGCTTTTTCCTGTTTAGCAATTGCTTCTGGTAATCTTTTTATTTACAAAACATTTAAAAAACAAAATTGGCGCTATCAAATGAGTTCATAGTCCAATTATAATTTAAGAAAACAAATGCCTAAATGTTCTTTCATTGGCACGATTTCCTACCGTATTATCTCTGAAAATTTTCCACTTGTTTCTAATTGTTTTACTTTGAGTCATACACTTCATATATATGCTATATATATCATACTAGCTGTGCCTGCGACTTTGTTCGCGTGGATGACAAAACTTATCAATGAGTTTTTAACCGCAAAATTAAGTTTGTTTTTTATTGTTTATACTTTTCCGGGATAAAAACTACCCAGTGTGGTGCCCAGGATAATAAAGAATAATTATACCAAGTTTCATCGTAATCGAACCGGTAGTTTTTGCGTGATACCTGAACAAACAGACAGACAGACAGACAAAAATTTTTTTTTTCACACTTTTGGGTTCCCGGTCGGTCTAGTAACACCTCCCGCCATTTATTTTTTTGATATTTTCAATGTACAGAAATTTCACTTCTACAGATTTATTATAAGTATAGATAGATATTCTGCCTATCATATAGCGTATTCTTATATTTTCTCGTTCTACATGGCTACTGTTTGAAGCAGTGGCGTGCATTGGTTTTCGGCCATGGTAGGCACTCGTACATGTAGCAACTTTACCGTAAATACGCAAATGAACTCCCAAAAAATTGGAACAAGCATTATTTTTGTGGATCACAAGGTGCGTTCAGGTCTGACGAACGCGCACCGAATGCGCTGCTCGCGCCTGCAGTTAGGTACTGCTATATGTTAGTGCGCCTCCTCCGCGAAACTCTCGCAAAGGGCGATGGTGCAAATAACGCCGTTTCCGAACTGTTCGCGAGCAGTACGCGGCTGCAAGATACAATTTAAAATGCACGCGCGCAACTCGCGAAAAATTTCTGATTGAATCACTATTTCAACTTGTTGGTACCTATAAGTTTGTATAAAATAATCTTAGTAAAGCTAACTGCGAACAGCAGCCGACTCCGCGACTCGGGACTCGCGACGAGCAAACGGTCAGCTTATGATTGAGGACTTTTATTTGTGTATTATTCTTAATAAGGGTTCGAAACCGAACCTAAATAATAGTAAATATATTGAGTCATAGTCAATATGACCATTCGAGATCAACATTTTTCTTACCTACCTTATGTATTACATAGACAAAAAAAGAATCAGACGTAATATTGAATGTGCCAACATATACTATTATCTTGTATGTTTAATTTACTCCCATTTTTATTAAGATTTTAACTAAAAACAATCACTTAATATCATCATCCACAACACCAATATGTTTTCGTCGTAGTTGTTCTCGTAGGTATCAATTCACACAACAATTTCGTATTTAACAATCAAGAAACGACGAATAACACAAAAATAATAGTTCGTCCAGCAGCACACCGGTAGTCAGGCGATAGTTTCTAACATTTTGAGTTAATATTATTATGAGCCTTACCTTTAAAGTTTTGTCAACAAACCCCATCTGATGGGTTTGTATTGTAAGTTTGTAATTACACACGTATGCTATCCAAACATATTTCATTTTCGCCACAATCTTAACATTCATACTCATAGCGGTTTATTAATGCTCCTGTTTCTACAGCCACTTCACAAAATCACAATAAATAGAAACTAGTTACGAAAGACAAGACGAAAACACGCGCGCGAACTATCAAAAACTTAATAAACATAAACAATCTGCCACAGATAATAAATATCGAAAAACGACCAAGTTGCAACACAGAAGTAAAACAATAAAAATGTTATTTGAAACTAAATATAATAAACATCAATAAGTAACTAAATAATATTGTGATAATTAATTTATAAGTTATTAGTATTTTAAAACGCAAGTTTCATTTAAAATACACTAATAACTGGAATAAGAATTGTCAAGTTCGATGAACGACCCAAAAGACTTTTGGTCCAAAACGGATATGAGAGTAGAATGAATGGGAGAAAGAATAGAAAGAATCTTGTTTATTGGCAGGTAAGCAAGCCTACTGTAGGTGAAAAAAATTACGAATGTCAAATGTCAGAGCATTACGCTTTGCAAAAAGGGGTTTTCGTTTTTGTCGTATAATAAAAACTCAAGATGGCGGTGTATTATTTTCTGTTTTTGAAGTGTGCGTGCGTATATGGATAAGGAAATTTTGTTTGAATGTGTGAGTGGAAACTAGGCAATTTTTGAATAGCCTACTTCGTAGTTGAGTATTGAATGAATTTGAATGTGACATATGTGACGTCATTATTGATTTGTTCGATTTGTTTGTGAAATGTTTGGATACAAGTTTTATTATCTGTAATTTAATGATTTATGATGAGTGTTGACTGATTTATTTTATATAAATTGTTATATTTAAAGATAGTTAGTTGGGATTTTGTAGGTAGGCACTGCCTTTTTGCCTATATGCTATGCACGCCACTGGTTTGAAGTCCAAGCGTAGTTTTCCGGGCTTACTAATTACAATTTGAAGGTTAGTTCCGTTCGTAAGCCGGTGTTTATTCGTTCATTTGAGTATGGGAAGCCATATATGTTACCTTAATTATTACATCACCTTTTAACCTGCTAGCGGTATGGAAGGAAAATGGATTTTATTCGTTACAACATAGCTAGAACTTAGAAGTCTTTCTAATACACGTGATTTTGATTGAAATTTTCGACTTTAAGATGTCTAATTATACTACCAAACTTGTACCTAGTTGTTATCGTAATTATAACTAGCCTGTACCTGTCCACAGCTAAACAAGGTATTCTAGATTGTTTTTCGCCCTGATCTTTTTTAGGCAGTACTAACTCTAACTATAAGTAGAGGCTCCCTAAAAAATATGTGTTAAAATCTCCCACATGAACAATGCTAAACTTATCACCTCTTTAAAAATAAATGGTTCTAATTACCATTTTTCTCCAGGTTATCATTAATGGCCGTGCAAGATGTATTAGAGGAGGCGGCGCTTAAGATACTGTGTGACGAGCTGAACTCGCCGGTCCTCAGGCGGGTCAGAGAGTGGAAGTACAACAGCCAGCGGTGGGAGTACTGCTTATCCGAACGAAAAGAAAGGTATGTAAAAATTAAATACTCGACTTTTTGGACTGATTTGTAATTTGGTCAGAAAATTGAGGAAGATACCTTCCTCTGTGAATTAGGCTTCTGGATATAGAAATCCATCGGTATCTGGTCGGATATAGATCTGTGCAACTAATAAATGTTTCTTTAACGAAATACCAGTATATATAATTGTGAATGTAGACTTGAAGAACCTGAAAATTACCTCATTTACGAATACGATGCGAAATTGACATTTTTCGTCACGTTTGAATTAGGGAAATCTGTATGGAATGGCTTTGCCGTAATTAGGGACGTTTCCTGGCTTATTTCACTAACTTAATATAAATTCATATGTGTATATACCCTGATGTTTTACCAGAAAGCGGCCTGCGAAAACACCTTTCAGAATCGATTATGAAAGACATAACTAATTCAATTCTAAATTGATTCTCTATTACTGGTGCCATTACGGCTCGGAACAAAATTGCTATAAAATTGTTTGCGTGCCCAGACTATAAATACAACGTGACGCTAAAAACACGTGTTTAGAAGCACAAGAGATAAGGTAACAATCGAGATTATGCACAAGTGTTTAAAGCAATTAGATTGTGGGTTCAAATGAAACGGATTGTTGAGGCGCGGATTTTTTAATAGAAAACAAAGGTAGAATGATGTCATCATTCGACGCAATCCATTTGACTTCGTATCTCGCAAATACACATTTTTCTTCGGTACTTGAGTAGGTCCATCTGAAGGTGGTGTGATGATCTAGTCATTTAAGCGGGGTGCAAGTGGACAGAAATCGCGAAAAACAGAGAGGTTTGGAAAAAGAAAGGGGAGGCCTTTGCCCAGCAGTGGGATCATATAAAGGCTAAAAAAAAGGTCCATGATGGTTGACTCAGCAGAAATAATTTAGACATTTGGATGCTGTTTTTGTTCCTTTATAGTTAATGCCTTACGTCATTGGTGTGGTCATGTTTGTAAGCAAAGAGAGACTCGTCCATAGGTTTGTGTGCTTAGAATACATAAGTTATTTCTTTTAGTTTTTTTTGTTATGGTCACCTTTATCCTATTTAATAGCGGAAAATAAGTTAATTAGGGAAAAGACCGTAATTATAGTAGGCTTATTGTGTCAATGTTTTGCGTCCATCACATTTATTGACCGATATAAGCCTTAGTTTTACTGCAAGTGTCTGTAACATAATTGTATATTTCGCTCTACATTATTGACATTTATAGCCATTAAAGCGGTCACCTTTATAAAGGGGTTCTACATGCAACAAGCTAGAGTTTATACAAATATTTGATCGAGCTACCGTTGACCGTGAACCCTAACATTTATACAGCACTTAGCTGTAGCATTTATAGGGCTGTTAGACGGACAGTTTCAGTAGCCAGATCAAGTGAGTCTTTTATTGGAGTCTGACATTCGGTCCCCTGGTCAGTGTTATAAAAGACACTAGAAAAAAAATATTGCTTCGTTATTGTCCCTGGATTATTCTAGCACTGAGGCATTACTCAATATTCCACAATCAATCACCGCATCTTTTTTAACTCTTACACTACAAACATACACACACACCCTTTCACACATACACACACCCTCACCCACACACACACACACACACACCCTCACACCCTCACACACACACACACACACACACATTCACACAAACACACTTTTTTATTATTAGTATATTTGGAATTGTTTAGATGAACTTTCTTATTTTATTATATTTTTTAATTAATTTGTTTGCTTACGTTACATTCATAAGACTGAGCCCCACGACACGTCCAGGGCTATACTAAAATGTAATGTAAACAATTTTTGTACAATAAAGATATTTTTATTTTTTTACACTCCTGTGACTCAGCAGTTGAGAGCCGACTACTAGACTTCCAAACTGCTTTCCTAGAAGAAACTCCTGAATATTTCCCGGATCAAAAAGATTCGCAGTTTCGGTAGGTTCAACTAAGCGATATCACGCTGCCGTGTCACGCCGGCGTGACGATGGAGGCACGAGCTTATATAATAGCCTGTCAGCATGCAAATGAATAGGGTTAAGTCGCACTTAGTTCATGACATGATGAAAATGGTTCGAATAAAAGTATGCTTTGTAACCGTCTATTTATATGTTTTAGTCAGCTTGGCCATCGTAAGGGCAATGCTTATGGATAGCTGAAAAACAATATAAATAAATAAATAAATGCGGACAACATCACATACATTGCTCTGAACCCAAAGTAAGTAGCTGAAGCACTTGTGTTATGGAATTCAGAAACAACGAAGGTACCACAAACACCCAGACCCGGGACAATGTAGAAAAGTTGGTTTCTACATTGACCCGTCCGGGGATCGAACCCGGGACCTCAGAACTAGCGACACCTTGAAACCGGTGCGTATGCCACTCGACCACGGAGGTGGTCAACACGGAGGTGGTGGAACATCACCATAAAAATGTGCAGTCGCGATAAAAACGATGAGTTAACCGCACATCTGGGACAGCCTAAGAGGCTGGACGATCACACAAACGATGTTCTTATGAAAATACAGCAGTAACAAACTAAAACACGTGCACGTACCTTGGTCTGCTATGTCTGCTGCCGATGACCCGCCGGCGATATGATTCCACCACAGTTGATTGCTGAATGTCACGAGCTGCTCGGAATATTGATTCCCAGCAGAATATCGGTCGAGTTGACGCGTTTAAAAGGTTTTTCTGGAGAGAGATCGCGAAGTGCGCGCGCGTGCAAGATGGTGAGAAAAGATTGTCGATAGGGGGGCGGTTTGTCCGTTAACGGTAGTGACGTCATGACAGATGCAGCAGTAGCACCAATCGGATAACGAGTACGGCACGTATTACAACTGTCAAAACAGTTGTGATTGCCACTGCTGAAAATCGATAAGAACATCGTGTGTTGCCCGTGGTGAAATTAAACGATCTTATTTTAGTCATTTACATTTACTGTTACTGCCCTGTTACTCATGTTTTCTTTTTTATTAACCTGTTATTTGCTATAAAACTACAGACACGGTAATACTATAATACAGTACTCCAACTTCATACAAACGGACGAAACGCGAGCTATACCTACGCGCTCGATCTCGGGGTGCGCTCGGGTCGCAGACAGTCACGGCTGTACCGCAGTGTCGAACGGACGGTGTGTTTTTTTTTAACAATAACCGCGCGATTTTTTCTCTAAAAATCAGTTAATATGACGAGTAGGAAATATTGTGCTGTTTTTGGTTGTATTAATTCGTCAATAACGCATTTTTAATTAAGCTTTACATAAGAATGCGGATTTATTATACTTTAAAATTTAACAATAAAGCATTTCGTACGACTCAGTCGAGGCGCAAATATTTTTCGGTCGCAAATTTATAAGCCCGATTTGTTTTTCAAACAAAAACATGTTTTTTTAATTAAATCTACCAATAAAAAAACAACACGCATTTTTATTGAACACTTCCTATACAATATAGCTACAAAGTATTGAATTTATTTATATAAAAAGGATATTTACAATCACAAAACTAAATAGAAACAGAAAGTAGGCAAATGTAATTAAAATTTTGGAGACGGGCAGCCCTAACGCATGTTTACGTACCGCGCGGCTATAGGCATTTATTTCTATCATGCGGCCGAGTTACACTACTGTATTATAATATTACCGTGCTACAGATGTCTTTTCCGTTCTCAGTGAGTAAATTCCGAAGACGTTATTGGTAAATCATGCGTTAATTATCATGAGGCTACAATACGGGTCTTACTCTTAACAGAGATTCTAATAATAGTTTAAATGATAATTTATAGTGTGTATAAAATAATACCTGCTTCATAATAAGCCAGTTCAGGTGATCAGACATTTTGTACGGGAAGTATTTTTTTTTTGCTATTTCTCTATTTTTCCAGAACAGATGAGTTACTCTATTTTTTGCGATTGCGATTTTTTACCGAAAGTGATTTTTTTTCAAACCGATATGTCTAGAATCAACCCATAAATATTTAAGGATATCGATGAGACTCTGCTTCAAAAAACCAACGATATAAAAACTGCACAGTGATTGCAATAGCGAGTACGTTTGACCGTCGCAAATGGCGGTCGTCACGTGTGTAAGCACGTTACGTTGTGTCGCTGTCCGACTGCGACGCAAATTTAATGGTTTCGGTAGCACTATTGTTTCAATATTATTTTATGCAGCTATTTTCACTATCACTAGCGATTCGTCGCGTGGAAGCCTGAACGATTTGGGTAATTAATAATTCTAACAAGAGAAAACCGACTTTAAAATACGTCTTATATGGTTTTCTTGTTATATGGAAATACGGTATTCAGCTGAATCTGGTAATACTGGTAGCCGACCCCATCATAGTTCGGAAAAGGCTCGGGAGATGATGATGGTTTTCTTATGGATCCCATTGTCAAAACTGGACCAAATTGGACCAAATAGGACCACAAGAAAAACACCAGCTTTCCAATAAATATAATCATCAAAATCGCTTTACCCAGTCAAAAGTTCTGTGGTAACAAACACAAAAAAAAATACAGTTGAATAGTGAGCGTCCTTTTTTGAAGTCTGTGAAAAACGTCTTCTGTAGTATGGAGCTATCCCTGTGTGACAACAGTCAAACAGTAGTGAGGGAGTCACAACATTGGACAAATACAGACTATATCCAAACTAAAAACAAACATTTGTAGATCACACAAGTTGATACCGGGATCGATCGCTCCATTGAGACTTGTCCGTCAAAACTTTAATCTTCGTTATTTGCTATCAGTATTAGCCATCGGCGAATACTGTAGTACCTAGATATAAGATATGGTAAGAGTCTGATTAACCCCTTCGCCTCTCACGGGTCGAAGGGGCTTGTTGGACTAGTGCCAACGAAACTGCTAGTGTTTTGTTTTTCATCTTTAGCTCTGCATAGATCTCTCACATTGACTGTGTCCCTGATACATTGTAGACATTTTGAACTTCAGATTAGGTATTCTTGAAGTTTCCACAAAATATGGCAAACAACACTTAATATGACAGTATTAAATTCACATTTCAGTAATTGATTTTTTCTTACTCGTAGCATTTTCAGTATTTTTTATGAAGCTTAGGTATTCGTTGCTTAGCTAGGGGTTATATTAATTCCTTTTAAATGCATATTTAGCATTCCATCAGTAACCGCAATAATGCTGAAAATAAACATCAATTCAAACATAATGAAAATACTTTCCGAGGAATATTTTCGTTCTATCACATCTGCATAGAAACGCATAAAATGACTCACTATAGTAAACTGTCCTTTCTCGTCTAAATAAAGATGTCCTTGTGTTTCCCTTGCTAGAGCACTCAGACAGCAATCCAAAGCGTTTTGCTCTTGTTTTTATTGTCTCTGATAAATATAGGTTCAATCGTATGCTAATCTTGTATTTGACAGGCCTGTTGGTCTAGTGGTTAGTGACCCTGACTGCTATACCGGAGGTCGTGGGTTCGATTCCCACCCAGGACAAATCTTTGTGTGATGAGCACGATCATTTGTTCTGTGTCTGGGTGTAATTTATCTATAATATGTATGTATTTAGAAATATATAAGTATGTTTATCAGTTGTCTGGTTACCATAACATTAGCTCTGCTTAGCTTGGGATCAGATAACCGTGTGTGAGTTTTCCCGGAATATTATATTATTATAATCTTATTATTGCCTGTGTTTGTCATTTGAGCAAACCATTATGACTAAACAGTTTTTTTTAGATTTGTTGCAATAGGGCAAATTACTTTTATTGTTGTGAGATATTGGTTTGATATGAATCACAGGTTTAGATATTAAAAATAAATAATGAAATGTGTATTGGAACTCAACTCATGAATTTCACCAATAGTGTATAAAAAGTTTTGGATAGCTTTTAAGACATAATTTAAAACACCGAGTACGTTTAATAATTTTTCGCCACTATTTTTGATGAGAGATTATTTGCATATTTTTTTAGGGTTTTGCACTACAAAGCGTGAAAGGGGCGTAACTTTATTCTATAGTTTGCCCTTTAGAAACTTCTAGTTAATAATTATTAAAAAATGCCTTTATTAGCTCTACAATAGCGACCAAAGAGGAAACATTTAAAAAATTGCTCTATTATGAATGACGTTATTATTCAATCGTATTGCATTTATCCTGAAAACAAAGATATAGGTAGCATGACCATTACAATGGTAGGTTTACTATGAATAAAATACAATGAAAAGTGGATAAGTGCCAAACGACGCGGGTTCCGTGCGGTGCCATAAAATATTTTATAGCGAGCACTAATGTACTAGAAACGAATGAGTTGTTTTTTATTATATTTTACAGGATATATGGTCTAGACTTTAGTGTTATACCTAAGTGCGTATGTAGAGATGTTATGATAATATTAATATTTTTTGACAGGTTTATTTAATGGTCTTTCTATCCCGCATTCGGGGTGTAAGAGATTTTTTAAGTTAAAGCACCAACCGATGACTTGGTTGGTAGGCTGCGTGCGGAGCTCCCCGCACTAAGATTGCAAAGACGCAGTTTCATAATTCGTTATATCCGTATAAGGGTACATTCCGCATGCGGTATAACGACTGAGTAAACGACCAATGAAAATTTGGGTTTAGCTAGTTTATTGTCAGCAAGACTAGCTTTAGCTAGCGTTGAGTCCCTATTCCCAAAAAACATAGTGAAATCATAAATTTGATAGAAAGACGATCTGTCAACTATCACTTACAAATTGATTGAATAGGAATGTCTTTAAACATTTTACGGAACCCTGAAACTGATAGGTAACTGTCGGGAACATTCTGAATAAGCCTCACGGACAACTGTCAGAGCCTTTTGTCTTTGTCTGTGAGTTATTGAGTATCGACAGTGACATCTATGTTATAACTACGGTATATAGAATATAACTACTATTACATAATACATCGCTGCACTGTTTGAACAGAATGTTTGAAGTAAAAGTATTGAAGCAATGCATAGAAATTGAAGCAATGAATAATTTTATTTGACTGAGATTGTATTGCTTTTATTTTCTAGCCAATCATAGGGGTTATATTAAATATTCCTCGTTTATGCTATGAATCTGTTTTATAAGGTTTTTAAATGAATACAGTAAGTTTCCTCTCCTTTTTTTGTGAGCGTTGAAATAATGAGGGCCAACGATTTCAAAACTCCGCTAGAGTCTATCTGTCAATTTGCCACCAATCAACGGCAGTAGAGTGTCTCCCATTGCTGGAGAATGACAGATAGACCTGATACGAGACTAGCGCACCTAGCGGATATTTTACACCTCACATAATAATGCAACATGTCACATAATAATGTAACGTAAATGCTAGCTAACATAATTATAACGGATGTATAAATAATGGCTAATAACATACTTATGTATGAAATATTGTCGCCAACAAAATTCAGAATTCATGACGTCACCATCTTTTGTTCTTTGTTGAATAAAGTCTAGCTCTACACTTCAGTAATCTAAGCTGACTCTAGTCGCTCTAAAAACGAAACAATGTTCACTAGTTGATACTACATAACATTTGAGGAAAGTTTAACTTACTAGTCAGCACTGGCGAGGCTAATTTTCACAGTAACTAAATGTATGTCGACCATCAATAAATTAATAATGAAATGGACCTTTATTTCAAAGCAATAAGGTAGAATTTCGTAGTTGTAACGAAAGTGCGATCGCACTGATTTGCTTGTTGAGGCTTCCAAGAAGTCCATACAAATATTTGTGCACTGCTGATTTGTTTTGAGTCTGTTTTTGCCTTCACAGTATGTTAAATAACAAAAGGCGATCGAGGTAATCAGTATTTAGTTTAACTCACAAAACGAAGAGATATTGTATCTATTTAGCTAAGTATGCTTACTGCTTAGTCGAGTTTCATTAACAACAATGTACTCAGTACATAAGTAGTTTATAAAAATAAGTAGGTTCTGCTTTATTTAACTTTTATCTTGTAGGTATATTATTCGAATGTAATAGCTACCTCTTCTAAAATTCATTTTTAAATTTCCATCACGTCATCTATTTGTTCCTTACATTAGCGTCGAACATTATTTTAATAAAAGGTTTATTTTTATTCTGTAGTCATAATTAACAAAACAGCCATTAGCCATGTAAAAGAAAAATAAATCTATACCCTTTAATTCCTAATTCGAAAATTCAAATCTATTGTTCAGAATAATGTGGTTAGAATTTCGAAAATGGAACACGAAAGTTATTCCTTTATCCTAAACGGATACAGATAATGAATAGACGTTGTCTCTGGTTGACACTGATCTTTTCACGCGGTGCCGAGCGGGAAGATAAACTAAGTGTCAATTTGCATTCGAGTCGTTCTCAGTCCACTTGATGCCATTTGTTAGTCCACTTACGACTCCATCAAGATTTACGCTTGAATTTCTTCGACGAAGGTCATGATCTGAGAAGCTCTATCCTCTAAATATAGGTACCTTTCCAGTTTTCATATTATTTGACTTTTGGTTTTCTTGTAAATTTTTTGTTATATTAAAAATATGATAAAATCGCGAAATGCATGATCATAATCTTCATTATTTTCGATTTTATTTTTGATGACATTATTTTCGATTAACCTAGGTTAAAATCAGTGAAAAGTTAAAAACATCCTATCATTTACTGACCTGGTAATCGAGTCCCAAACGTAATGCTTCAAGGAAAAATAAGGACAAATAAAAAATCCTGTCGCCATACTGAGATTAATTAGTATTGATCATAACTTTGTATACGCATTAATTGCTACTGCGCAAATAGATGTATTTAATAAACGTGACTGTCAGTGCTATCCTCGCTTTTCACATATTTTTTTAGTTAAGGCACTTGACTTTATTCTGAAATTTCTGTAATGATAGTGATGAAGAGATAATAAATAAATTTAAATTTTCTTCTGATCTTAATCTCTTTTTACTACCAGAGAGCCTGAAAAGGCATAGCCTGCCTTGCCTGTGCCTTTTCGTAGTCTTCCGTTATTCCGGCAATTTCCACGCGAATGCGACGGCCCGTACTCGACTCGTATCAACCATTTGGAAGCCTTACAGCGATGTCTGGTTTAACGATATTATTTCATTATGTGAAACGTTGGATGGCAATCTTACATGTATTATTACTATATCAATGTCAGGTTTAAATTTTTTGGAAACTGGGCTTGCCCTATAATAAGACAGTAGGTACTAAGTAAATGATCAATGCTCGTTCCTTCTCTATATGGGAAGAGGCCTGTGCCCAGCAGTGGGACGTATATAGGCCGGTTTATTGATTTTATGATTTTAAGGTCCAAATACCCTCATTTTTTTTACAAGTTACTGTATCATTACAGTTGACACATAACACCGAATTCTAAAGCTATAGTTCATCCATTATACCAAAATAATAAATGTAAACAAACCATTCAAAGAGTTTTTTCGATGTCATTTTTATTATGGCTGGCGTGAAATAAAAAAGTCTTAGAAATAATTATTTTCATACATAATTGATTACAATAATAAGTTGATTGAATCACTAAAATAATTTAAAATTGAATTTATAAATATTTATATTTATGCTTTGCAAATCGTACCTTAAAAAGAACCTAAAAATACAGCGTTTCCAAACTTCAACGCTATTTCATATGGTGACAATTAAGGAGTACCTCAAAAGTGATTATTTTACTTGACAGGAAAATCTTTTTAATTTGGTAGTACTAAGACCGCCATGTTTTTTTTCACTCTTGCTCAACTCGTTGATGCTAGCGTAGATACTTTCCTATTTTCGTATTTTAGTTTTCTCCTTGTTTTATCGTTATTTGTTGTTGTTGTTTTTAAGTTGATTGTTTTTATTACTTGTGTTAGTGTTTATTCGTAAAATGAGTGAACCTGGACCGAGTAATATATCTACTTTTTCTTCGCCGAAGAAAAAGCGTTCGAAGAGGATAACCGTGAACCGAGAATAACCGTGTTACAAAAAAAATACAACCAATAAAGTACTATTTTATTTTTATAAAAAACTTTGAGAAACATTGAATTCTTTGTTTACAATTATTTTTTTGGTATACTGGATAAGGTATAGTTATTACAACTCGTAAAAAAAAACATTTATTGTAATGCCCTGGGAATCAAACCAGCATGTTATAAGTCGATAATGATATCGGACGTCCATTTACAATCCATGTTCCGGTCACATACGACCTTCCCGCCCTGTAAGTGGCAGTTACCTGTAATAACCTATAATTAAATGTTGGCGGTAACATAACGCTACTATAGTCAACTAACATAAACTATTTAAAATGGAACCTTTGGTTTAAAACATTTGTATTGCACTGGGCAGTTACGTGAGGAGTTTAAAAATAATCCGGGGTTCGCGCAAAACAGGAAAATCCCATTAAAACTAACGAAGAGGTAGTATAGGATGAGCAGACTCCCGGAAAAGCACAACCTCTGCTCTTCCCTGTGAAAAATGTGGTTATGTAATTAACATTATTGCACTATTTGTTACTATTGGCGTAGTCTAAAAATCTGCCTAATCTCTCTAAAAATTTTATACTGTGCTAATTGGCCCGTATAATAGAATTTAGGAATGAATAATTTACGATTTTCGCGATAAAACTAATCCGCTAGATTCGCTAGTCCCTCATGTGACAAACTTGTGCCTCTTTATTGGTAGAAATTGAGGGGTAGGCCTTTTGGAAGAAAACCCTTATTGCGAAAATCGTTTTGACTGATTTCAAGTAAATGTGCTGTCAATCAAAATGTTGCTTTGATTCGTCAGCGCCGTGAATATCTCGCAAAGCTATAATTTGTCAGGTAGGCGATTTCGCGGTTTCTAGTTGATTACAAGTACATTGTTCGGAATTAATTGATCAGTATTGCACGTGCACGTGGGTGATTAGATAGCGATGTGTTCCGGAGCTATTCACGTTTTGATACATTTTTAATTGGGAGGTTTATGTAAGATAAATTGTTTTGATTTTTCTTTTTTATTTCGAATTCGGGATGTCTTAGTCAACGTTATGGAAAGAGTATACAACTATACATACATGTCATCAATTTACCTTTGGTCGTTACCAGTGTTCGCAAGAACTCAACGATTTTGTGTGATTTAAATTTATAATCCAAATGAGTTAACAACGACATGCCTATCTATTGTCAATTCATTACCAACTACCTATTACTTACTTTTTATTCAAGATGTTAAGTTCTACACTAGGGATGCTATGGATATGAATTATCGGATACGGATTGGATACGGATATAGAAATGATTATTATACCGGATACGGATATTAAATGATTTCGGATTATCCGTTAGTTTCGGATAATTTCGGTTACGGATATTAGATTTTTGAGGAATTTCAGAAGTAAAATATAATCTCACAACACAAGTTAGTTACGTTACGAGTATGATAAGACGACAACAGAAGAAAACAAACAATGCGCGCGTGTGTCGGTCGCTGCCCGGCCGATCAACAAAACAACCTGTCATCACTTGTCGCAATTAGGCTCCGCCCCTATCCTATATTATCCGAAACTTTTATTTCGGATTCGGTTACGGTTATGGATATTATTTTATATCGGATATCCGATAGTTTCGGTTACGGTTACGGAGCTCCCTAACATCCCTATTCTACACATTATTAAACAATAATATTATTAGTCTGGTATTATACTTCAGAATCAAAAACCTTTATTTTTTCTACATTGTCCATTCATTCATTGAATGTTTAAAAAAAAGCGGAAATCTATGACATCCTTTAGTACATACAGATATAAAAAGATAATCTATTTGTAGCCTTGCAAGGCAGGTATTTTAAATTCGCGTAAACGGCCGGCTTATTTTTAGGCTACAGTATTAGTATTGCCATTCAACGTAACAATTTCTGTCGGCTTGTAGGCAAGTAAGCAGTTAATAGACGTGATGAAAAGGCATATTTTGATAGTTTATTGGCGCCCTTTTAAACTTAATTTCCATTTACTATCATTCCACCAATTTCAGCAGATTTGTGATGGCAGAAGTGCTGCAGTGTTTGAAATAAAAATGAAAATATTTAATATCGTTTATTTCTGAATAAAAACACAAGTACATCCCAAAAAATAAAATTTAATACCGTAGAAATGCACCAGAACGGCCATTATGAAAAGATTTAACTCGGCTCCGAACTTAATAAAGTTTTGCATTCATTTGAGCGGCTTACGGCTGCAACTAGTTAGTAGTTTTACTGGTACTTTAACAAGTGCTTAAATAGCAAAAAGTAGGGATTGAAAAAGCGAAATTATTTAGTGATCTGTAATGTAATTACTATTTTGCCTGAATGTTGGTAAAGCAAGGCTGTAGGTATCCATTTTACCTCTGAAATGTCCTGTTAAAGAATGCCGCAAATTATGAAATAGAGGAGAATTTACGATAGTTAATAAAATTGCACTTACATATTTTTGTTACACGTGTCTTAGCATTTAAAGTTAGTAACCGCATTTTATGAAAATGTCTGTGAAAATTCTGACATTGAAAATATCAAAAAAATAAATGGCGGGTGTTACTAGACGGAGACCGAACCCAAAAGTGTGAAAAAAAAAATTTTTGTCTGTCTGTTTGTTCAGGTATCACGCAAAAACTACCGGTTCGATTACGATGAAACTTGGTATAATTATTCTTTATTATCCTGGACACCACACTGGATAGT
The DNA here is from genome assembly GCA_905475315.1 of Autographa pulchrina. Taxonomy (NCBI): domain Eukaryota; kingdom Metazoa; phylum Arthropoda; class Insecta; order Lepidoptera; family Noctuidae; genus Autographa; species Autographa pulchrina. The sequence goes on along the minus strand of FR997765.1, from coordinate 12,956,354 downwards.
TTTTATCCCGGAAATTATAAACAATAAAAAACAAACTTAATTTTGCGGTTAAAAACTCATTGATAAGTTTCGTCATCCACGCGAACGAAGTGGCAGGCACAGCTAGTCCTGCATATTATTGTTTCACATTAAAATTTATTTTCAAACAAAAGATATTCCCAGCGTTACATAAAATACATCTGTAACAGATTACAGAATGTTTATTGCATGTATTATTTCGAAAACAACTAATAAAATACCACAATATTATTAATGTTGTGAACTTTGACACCAATAGTAATAACAAAACAATTGAGCGACGCATCCCTATTCTGGAGAGGAAAGGCAATCCTACTTCGAATTAGAAACGAGACTGGGTAATTCATCTGTATACTCGGCCACTGTAGCTGGTTCCTATTACGTCAGAATACGGCCGTACCGATAGCGATATGTTATCGAGTTATTTTACTGTCTCATTTAGTAGCTAATTATAATAGTCGTTGATTAATTAATACTAGATATGACAAATAGTGCGATATACAATCGATTTGCCGTGAAATGTAACTGGTAACATGTAAAGTTAGATAAGCATTTTCGTTCATGTTTTCATTGTATGTTTTACTGTTTTTTGTGGTTAAAAGTACTAGTATGTGTGTTTACTATCGCAAGGTATTTTCATATACTGTAAAGAAAGTAACAGTGGCCACTTCGCGAGCTCTATTAAAGTTGGTAATTACAGATTTATGACATTCAGGTTTTCTCACGATATTTTCTTTCACCGTAAGAAATTCCGTGATATGACCATGACTTATACAAATTCTAATAGCATTAATATTGTTTTAGCCAACAACTTGGCTTCATCTACGACTCGGTGACGAAGGGCATCACCGTCGAGGACATAGACCTGGACCAGGTCTGCCTGCTGACTGAAGCGCCCGAGGCCCGGAGACTAGTCGGCGAGCTGACGGCATTGCGAAGCGAAACGTACATTGCTGCTCCACAAGGTTAGTGTCAACTACTAGAGCTAAGGAAACGCGCGATGTTGTGCGAACTACGAAAAACTGAATCAAACAGTGATTTATACGTGTGAGGTTTTAACTAAATGTGTGCACACGTTGTGAACCTGTTTTTCTGCAATTAACACGGCAAGACATTGAAGACAACATTGTCTTTGCTTTGTAAGTTTTCATGATACAGTTCTGAAAATGTATATAGAATTTTATAATGTAAATATGTGACAGTTACTGTTTTTGTATACACCTATGGTAAGGCTGTGTCAAAGCGATCTGCTGCAGACCAGTCTTCAGACAATTTCCACTCCGACTAGCGAGAGTTCGCAGTCAGCTATGCATATTTCTTCCTTCTGCAGACTATTGAATACTAGTCTCAACGCTTATTTTACTTCATGTACATTTTGCTAAATTCTGGGTAACTTGAAGAGTTATTAGGCAGGAATTTTCCCGTCTGATATAGATTGTGGTTTCCCAATCTTGTCTGACGTGCAATGGACTTTTATTATCAGGGATTTTTGACGTCACTCTGGTTCTGTATCAGCTGATTAAGTTTTTATATAGCTATGGTGAAACATATTGTCTAATATAAAGTACTAAATTATTGCTTACGGGGTATAATCGTGATAAAGGGATTTTCATGACAATGTTGTATTTATCAAGTTGCCATGTGACGTAGATAAATCACATTCTATTGTTTAAGGGAAAAAATTACATACATAACAAATTGTTTCAAGAAACGCTTTTGTATCAAACAGAGGCCTGTTACATTACTCCAGATTTTTTTTAATAAACATTAATTTGATGACAACATTTTATAATCATTCTACAGCGAGAACCAAGATGTGTAACAGTTAATTTAATCTTATAACCACTATCTGAATACAAAGTCCGAGTTCATATGATACTGGTTCGGTACATGATAAATCAGGTGATAATATAATGATTCAAGTTCAAACGCCACTTAAACTCCACTCAAGCTGCACTCAAGGAACACATCTTATCTAGCGTCTAATGCTATGATAACACCAAGGTTATGGTTAGCTCTCAAGGGTTCTCAGATTAAGGAAATTCTTCAAAATTGTTCTGGAAACGTTAATAGATGTGCTAGTGGGCCCGCTATTGCATAGGAACCATATAAGTGTAGATAACTTCGTTTTATAACTGTTTTTGTTTAAAATTATATTTTCTTCTTATTTTTTACTGTAATTGGTGTACAACCGATGTAATTAATAAAAAAAAAAACATAAAATTAAATATTTAATAGTGTCAGCGACGCAAGATATTTTTAGAGCCCTAGATGACTATTTTTATAGAGAGTCCATTTGGTCAAAGTTGTTTTTTTTTTACTTTGGTATTGGAAACCTCGAAATTGTTTTATTGACATCCAAGTGACACTATTAAGTAGCCAGGGCCAGGCCTTATGACCTACGTTAAAAATGTACGTCCAACGGCAAAAACCTTTTGAAGTCAGAAAATAGAGCAAGCTAATAATGCAGTTCTGCGTAAACCGTCGTAATTAAGTCGTTATGCTTAGTCATTAGATGGCTAAACCCGATAAAAGAATAGCAAATCATAATGTGAATGATAAATGATTGAATTGTGATACATTCTCGTTAGTAGGTAATTTCTTGTATGAATTACGTAGTAGGTTGGCCATTTATTGTCAGAATTATCAGCAATCATGACAATTAACTACACTGTTCTTCTTCTTCTTGACAATTAGTAGGTACCCCTTACACTGTTCTTCTTCTTCTTTTCGTGTCGATGGTAGATTTAAATCGCAGTACATTGGCCCAGTAAGTTGCGACATGGTGGACCCTTACACTGTTGTATATTATTTTAACGCTGTAACTCACGTGGTGTACAATAAAGAATAATAATAATATTCCGGGACAACTCACACACGGTTATCTGATCCCAAGCTAAGCAGAGCTTGTGTTATGGTAACCAGACAACTGATAAACATACTTATATATTTCTAAATACATACATGTTATAGATAAATTACACCCAGACAACCAGAACAAATGATCGTGCTCATCACACAAACATTTGTCCTGGGTGGGAATCGAACCCACGACCTCCGGTATAGCAGTCAGGGTCACTAACCACTAGACCAACAGGCCCGTCGATTATATTAGTTTCTAGATATTAGTTTCTATTCAGTAAATAGGGAGTGTCGTGTAGTAACGAACAAAATACATTAGCTATTTAGACGTCACAAACGTCCGTCGGCCACTTAAATTTCAACGACATTTACACCAATTACAGGTCACTTGTAATTCAATTACCGATTCCTATGTGAACGACATTCGTACATTACTACACTCATACATTACACTCGTTCTTAATAATTCTAACAAAAAAAACGACTTCAAAATAAGTCTTATATTTATTTCTTATTGATCCCACTGTCAAAACTGGACCAAAATACAATGGGACCACACGGGAAACTCCAGCTTTCAAATAAAAAACAATCATCAAAATCGGTTCCCCCAGTCAAAAGCTCTGGACAAACATTAAAAAAAAATACAGTCGAATTGAGTACCTTTTTTGTAGTCGGTTAATAAATATTGGCTAGCACGCGACGTATACGTAATAATATCGATATTGCCATGCTATCGTTTCCCCGAACCGTGCATGCGTGAATGTTTACATCGTGTTTGGTAAATAGTCGAGAGCATTGCAATTTGCAATGAAACAGTGGTTACTTTGTTACGTAATTCGGACATCTGGCCGTGGAAAATTTTGTTGCTTGATTGATTGGTGCTTAGTTACAGACTGTATTACGCACGTTATGCGGATACATTTAGCGTGTAGTATAAGACTTTAGCTTGTCATTTAAGGTAGCAATAATTAATAACTAAAATAATGTAAAAAATTTAAACAGCTGGCGGCAAAACTCACTCGGAATACGTACTCTTACATCAGAGCCTTTAAAAAAACACTTAAAAAAAAACACGTAACCCACTCCTAATATGTCGATATAGAATCTCGACATCTTACATCTTAATAAGAAGCAGACACAGATTCCAAGCCCACATATAATTGACGGTCGATCCTAACAATGGACAATTCGCTGTCCTCTGAATCTGCATAATTGCTTCAATTTATACGACTCGCCTGGACATTTATTGGTAACGTTTGACGCATTTAACAGACTGGACACGAATTAGGGTTGTGCTCTGCGATTTTTATGTATAGCAGGTGATTTTTTTAACGCTAGGGTTGGACTTTTCTTTTAGTTATTTTTTTGTGTATGTTACTGTGTATACTTACACTAGTTGATACGTGTTACATACACGTGTGAATCTATAGTGTATAACGACATCTATCCCACGTCCATATTTACTACTTTTAGGGCCGGGTTTTCCAACACAAGATAAATTTTACTCGAGAGATAAAATTCACGTCTGATATATTTTGTATTGAAGAACTGACAAAAAATCACTATTTTTCCTCAGATAAAATTATCTGGCGTAGGAAAAACCGGCCCTAAAAGTAATTAAAAAAACTGGCCAAGTGCGAGTCGGACTCGCGCACGAAGTGTTCCGTACCACCGTCGTATGAGAGCCCCCCTTAAATATTCATTTTATGTGGTTTTTAGTATTTGTTGTTATAGCGGCAACGGAAATACATCATTTGTGAAAATTTCAGCTTTCTAGCTATCACGGTTTATGAGATACAGCCTGGAGACAGACATACGGACAGACAGACAGCGGAGTCTTAGTAATAGGGTCCCGTTTTACCCTTTGGGTACGGAACCCTAAAAAGTATTGTTGAATCTAGTAAAAATAACCACTTATATAATAGTTTCGAATGACGTTACTTATTAAGCAAGGATAATAATAATATACTGAAAGAGAGATGAGTTTGTTTTTCTCAGAGTTTTTCCTTGTTTACATAATGAGTGGTTCAACAATTTTCTTTAGAACAATGTAAGTGCATTTTTGTTGCAGAGTTGTTAGTGTTAAAATACTTAGCGTTTTTGTTACTCATTGCGTACTGAGTACTTAATGTACTTACTATGTTTGGCGGGTTTGTAATGGTTTCTTTAAATAAGAAGTAGACAATACAAAGCTATTTCAAATTTAGCTGAACCGGTAGGACTGGAAGCCCAACATAGTTTGGGAAAAGGCTAGACAGATGATGATGACAAAGTATTGTCAAATCATAATGTTGTTTAAATTCTGTTGAATAACATGAAGCTGCTGATAGAATTAGTATGATCGTATTTTTCTTGACGTAAGTAAATTAACAAGCTAGTTTAATTATTCATAAATTACATGAAAAAGGTACTATATATTCGCTATGTTTTCACGTGACATTTTCGATTATAAACCAATAAAAGGCCGTGTATAATTAACTTAACGTAGCATTGATATTAATAACGTAATTATCAGGAAAGCACGTTGCAGCGCACATTAAAACTGCAAGAACATGGCTTGTACAAGGTTAGCGATTTAATTCACTTTCATTATTTGTTTTTATAGATATTTATGTACGTGAAACGGTAAGTAAAAATACTGTTATACTATATATTATATAAACTTATAACTTATATCAAAGTTCAGGTTTTGTTGCTGCAGTTGATTTGTAGATGGTTGTCCATTCGTTTACCGAGAGATCAGTCTAATTTTGTGTAAAAATACCTTCATAAAATAATGTATTTATATACACATAATAATAGCTTTATACCTATTAAAACAAATTGAGGAAAATGATAGCCTTTATCGTTCAACATTTCTAAGTAATTGGAGCTAACCAGCTAACACATGACACTTCGTTTGTTAAGTTTATATAAGTAAATATTAAATAAATATGGCCAACATCACATTGTATACATAGCTCTGAACCCAAAGTGAGTAGCTAAAGCACTTGTGTTTTGGAATTTAGAGACAACGAAGGTTCCACATACTTTTACCTTTTTTTTTTTCGGGGCGAAACTCTAATGATTTCAACCCACGCTGAGGGCACAGCGTGGGGATATGTCGGACTTGCACCGACTAAAAACACCCCGGTCCCGTCTTAGCCTTAGTCAGAGCCACGGGGTCGCTTACGCAATCTCTGAACTGGACCCCTTACAGAGGGTGGGTGTAAGGTGCCCAACTCTCGTTCCTTCCGAGGACGGACGCGTGGGACCTGGCGTCCGTATCCACCGTGGCCTGTCAGCTGATCGGGTGACGGGGTGACCTCCTGGTCACCCGCAGGCCCAACCTCAAGGTGATCTGAGGTCGTTACCACATACACCTAGACCCGAGACAATATAGAAAAATGTTTTTCAACATTGTCCCGTCCGGGGATTAAACCTGGGACCTCTGTGCAAGTGACACCTTGAAAACCGGTGTGTACGCCACTCGACCACGGAGGTCGTAAAAGTTAAATTATTAATATGGTTTTCTATTTACCATTTAACTACAGAAGGCTTTAAATAACTACTGAGTTCCTCTATACGCTTGTTGATTCAATGCCAAAAAGACCTATTAAATCCTACATAACATGTAAAGCGCCATAAAATAGCGGTATGTAGTTCAACATATATAGTTTAATTATTTTATATTTATGTTAAACCTACCTTACATAAAAGGAACTTAACTTTATAAAGATCTAACAAATCTATCTTTCCCTAAAACTTAGTAACAAAAACGCAAAATGTCTTTCTATCTCTACTTTTCTCCTTAAAGTGAAAGAGACAGCATGACACTTACCGGCGATTAAAAACCGCAAGACATTTCAGTATTTCACCTACACCTACTTAAAATTAAATGATATTTAAATACTCGATCACAAATCAGGAAGCAAATCCTTTTGATCGGTATAACAGGCTTTTATGACCGAATGGATTTTGAAGGCTAACAACAAATGCACACATGCATAAGTATATCATCGCTCTCAAATATGGTTTGGCTAAAGTCTAGTTTTTATCTAAGGTGGGAACAGACTGACTTAGACATGAGACAATGCTCTGTTCATTAGTTATAACATTTAGCATAGTTTTGGGACTTTCTCTTTGATTAGAAGTTAGTATAATAGTATGTTTGTTGGCAAAAGTTTTGAAACAATTCCTTTGATTCGCATTACGGTCCTTTAGAATGTTACCTAAAGTTCCACACACATTAAATCTAAATTGTTTTGGTGAAAACTAGCAAGTTATTTTATTTAGGTGGTAATAGCATATTATGACGCGTGGAAAAACTAGCTTGTGTCCTTTCTTGAGATCCGAGTTTAGCCCATACCAATGTACATCAAAATTGGTTAAGCGGTTTAGCCAAGACTGTCCTACGTTGATCTTTGGCAGTCGTTAAGTCAATTCTGACAACCAGTCTTACTATGGGATACTGTGTTCCCCAGTGAAATGGGTTGTGGAGGTCAGATAGGCAGTCGCTCCATGTAAAATATGGTATTCAACTGGATCCGGTAAGACTGGTAGTCGACCCCAACATAGCTGAGAAAAGGCTCGGGAGATGATGATGATTTAAAAGCGAACTGTCGCACTTTAATGTCTGCGCAAAATCATGCGTCCGTCACACGGCCATTGAAATTAGTCCTCCCGCGCTTATGACTCAACAAACTGTTTTACAATATTGCTATGTAGACCTAACCTTGTTATTGTACTACACCAATACAGACAATAGGTTTGTATGTTTTATACAATAGATACTGGATAGGCAAGGGAAATTCGAGACCAAGCTGACACTATTGTAATTTGATTGACGGGACCAAAAAGGTAACCTTTTTTACGCGAATTGATAGGATGTTGTTTCACGCATGTGCATATATTGTCGTGGTTTATTTTTTATTAAATCGAACCAAATCTGTGAGTGGTTTTGTGAAGGCTTTTTGATATAAAATTATAATTCCTTACTGAATAGTAAATATCGCTTAATCTGAATGGTTGATTTCAGCAAGATTTTCCTCTTTGTATTTTTGGAATTATCGTTATAAATAATAAATAAATAAATGCGGACAACATCACATACATTGCTCTGAACCCAAAGTAAGTAGCTGAAGCACTTGTGTTATGGAATTCAGAAACAACGAAGGTACCACAAACACCCAGACCCGGGACAATGTAGAAAAGTTGGTTTCTACATTGACCCGTCCGGGGATCGAACCCGGGACCTCAGAGCTAGCGACACCTTGAAACCGGTGCGTACGCCACTCGACCACGGAGGTCGTCAAAATTTTTTTCATGACACGCAGATAAATTAAGTCGTCCGGGAAACGTGTGAGATTAATAATTTAAGAACCAATATTTTGCTGTAAAAGAAAAAAGACCACCAGTTTAGGTACGGCAGCCTAAAATTTGTTTATAGTGTTTATGTTTCACACGCAATAATACTCTACAGTAGTATGATATCAATTAATAACTGAATCAACAACACGCAAACTGTTGTGGTCTAATTTGAACCGATACGAGTTTCAGACCGGTCGTGTGTTGCGTCGTAAGATTTATCGTGACTGTTAAAACATCCCCGCGGTTTCACCCGCCTTAGAAACTTTTCCCCTTTTCAAATAAATAATATATCTAAAATAAAAGTACCCTAAGATACTCCCTATAAAATAACCTATCTGCTAGTACAAGTCCCGTCAACCGGTTCAGCAGTTTTAGAGATCAGAGAGCCAGACAAACGGTAAGGAGGACATTTTTTTCTTTTATTATAAGTATGCATAAGCTGAAAAGCTGTTATTTTAAATTACAAACAGATACCTACTTCAATTTATTACGATTATAAGTAAACATCTCCCCTAATATAACAATCATTCCATTAGTCCGTAGAACTAATGGAGGGATGTTTGTTCCAGTGACAGAATGGGGTTGGAACTATAAATTATAAAGACATTTGACTCATGAAACTGCCCCTGTAATTATAAATAGAGTTATAACCAGTCATCGACATAGCGTTTTATGTACGACCAAAAAAAATTAGAGAAAAGAAGAGTCCTTGTGACGCACTGGAAAGACTTCAACTAAAATAATAAAAAATCCAGTAGTATCTTAATGTAATGACTAAGTTTTCAGCCACGCAATGGAATTGTAGCTTGTACTATCTATACTTATAAGAAATCTGTAGAAGTGAAAATTCTGTACATTGAAAATATCGAAAATATAAATGGCGGGGGGTGTTACTAGACCGACACCGAACCGAAAAGTGTAAAAAAAAATTTTTAGTCTGTCTGTCTGTCTGTTTGTTCAGGTATCACGCAAAAACTTCCGGTTCGATTACGATGAAACTTGGTATAATTATTCTTTATTATCCTGGGCACCACACTGGGTAGTTTTTATCCCGGAAAAGTACAAAACAATAAAAAACAAACTTATTTTTGCAGTTAAAAACTCATTGATAAGTTTCGTCATCCACGCGAACGAAGTCGCAGGCACAGCCAGTAATTGAATATAGGACCTTTTTCGTAGCTATTTCGTGAAGAAAAATGAGCAAAATTCCCTAACAGTCTGCGCTACAATTCTAAATAGTTTTAAGGTCGAACGTATATACGAAAAAATTCTCATACGCTCATATTGTCTTAGAAAATTATTCTATTGTTGTTTTTCTTTCCTCTCCTTGGAACTTTTCTTGGCACAACCGGAATCTACAATATTAAATATAAAGGCCATTCATTTTTATTTACTTTTATTGCTGTTTATTTTGGATACGTGCATTCTACCGGATATGAAAACATTGACAATAACCTATTGGAAGTGTGTCGTGCTTAACAGTGGACCAGTAAGTAACTAATAAGTTGACTGTAGGTTAATTTTCTTATTGCGTTTTTTTATGTCGCCATCCCTCTCTCGCAGATTTTATTATTATATATTCTATATAATAGAATAGCGTTTATAGCTGTTTATATATTTTATATATATTTCTCGTCTGTAACTATTTTGTCTTAGAGAATAAGCTATTTACACACTATTTGTAACTCTTATTTAGCTGTGAAACTCCAAATTTATGTCGGTATCATTCGGTATTAACAAATCCTGTGCGGTCATGCGTTTATCTCTATAAATACATAATTATCGTCATCCTTGTGATATGTACGTAATCTGAATGTCGTGTCATGTCGGATTTCATTAATAGGCAGCTTAAACTATTGGTAATATATAACCAGCAAGTAGGTATATAATGTGAATTGATGCACCATGCAGTATTTCATGAACAGTTAAAATAATTTTATTTAGTAATAGGGTAAACTACCCAATTATTGGCACTTTAAGGCGTTAGTGTGTAAGAAGTGTCTTTTTTGTGTAACCTAATAGGACTAGTATTAATTTCTCACGGTGAAATAAGAACAGGGTTGCAAGAAAAAAAAATGAAATAATTATTTTCAAACTTTGGTGTATACTCCAATTATTGGCATACTTTCTCATCATCCCATCTCTGCAGATGTTTCTGCAGAGAAAGGTAACCTATCTCTGCAGAAACATGTCTATAAAACGCTTTGGTAAACATATTTTACTATAAAACATAACACTTTACATGTTAATGGAATTTAAGTTCATACAGACTCTTTAAAAATGTACTTACAAAACTTTACAAAATGGCGGTTTTGGTTACAGCAGTTTTTTACTCACAGATTATGAAGCCATATTGAATTCAATGATAGTTGGAATGTTGTTATAAATAAGATGTACATTTTTAACTAAATTTATCATTCAGTAAACATTGTGTATAGATTAGACATTTCTTATATTTTTAGATTAAATAGTAAAATGCCAATAATTGGGTAGGTGCCAACGATTGGGTAGTTTCCCCTATGTAGACGGGTGCTTCATTTAACGCTTATATTGTGAATGATTGGTTTATAGACACGACATGATGTTATTCTTCGAAATAATATTTCCACATAAATATCGAAAACAGAACAATTACATCTAACAAGTACACAATACCACTATCCGATTCAAAAAACATAAAGGAAGTCAATCGATTACCGATTAACAAAACTCACATTAATACAAAATCGTCGCTTATAAACGCCAATGCTAATTACCGCGCCATATTCATAGTGTCGACATTCACATTTAAACACGCAAAGGCGTTCACATTCAGCCTTATTGCCATCACTACAGAGGTCGGTTCCGTACGCCGAATTCGGAGTGTCGGTGAAGTGTCGGCGAAGCGTCGCGTTCGGCCATATTTGTCGGTGAACGGTGGCGGTGAAACGGATAGGCATGCATGACAAGTGAATGATATTATATTCATAATGGTTGGTTACTGTTGTTTCATTATTGAAAGGGCTCGGGTGCCCTATATTCATAGAGATAGAAATATACCTATAGTTACATGGCATTCCCTTCAAAATGTTTTCTCTTTGTAAAATTCTTTGAAGGAGTCGGATATTGTTTGCGAATTTTGTAAAGGATAGCGAATTGAGATTATTGTGATGACTTTATGCATATCAATTTTATTGACCTACTCATTTGAGATCTTAAATGAGAGTCCGTAGTTTCGTAGTTATTCAAGAAAATTTCTGTCATATCTAGTTACATTTTACTAATATTATAAATGCGAAAGTTTGTTTGGATGTATGGATGTTTGTTACTCTTTCACGGAAAAACTACTAAATGGATTTTAATGAAACTTTACAATAATGTAGCTTATACATCGGAATAACACATAGGCTATAACTTATAAAGATAGTGTATGAATTGTCATTCACGCGGGTGAAACCGCGGGGAACAGCTAGTAAAATATATTTTTATAATTGGTTTTTATATTACAAAAAAGAAGTAGGTACTGTAGGTACTACTTTTTTGTTGTGTCAGCATAATCCTAGGAAAATACCCAGTTATGAAATTACAATTAATTAGCAAAGTAATCTTCATTAACGCGCCCTAGTGTTGACGGTAAACTACAGTCAACATGTTATGTCAGTTATGTACACGCGAATTAAACTATTACAACAGTTTTTCTTGTTGTTTTTTAACAACTGAAAACATTAGTAGGCCTTGCACCATACTTGTGGCCAAGACAGACAACAGAATTCTACCAATACTACCATCAAACCAGGATTTAATTTGATTTTACCATATACCATACCAATTTTCTACTTCTACCTAGCCTTTTCTCTGAGCAATGTTCGGCTACCGGTTTTACCAGATTGAACTGAATACCGTATTTTGCATGGAGCCACTGGCTATCTGACCTCCACGGCCCATTTTTCAAAGTAGTACGACATCCAAAGGTCGAGTAATATAAGTAGTAAGGCACGTCGCTCTCTAATATCTAATAAATCAATCTTATATATAAAATTCTCGTGTCACAATGTTAGTTACCTACCATACTCCTCCGAAACGGCTCGGCCGATTTTTATGAAATTTTATATGCATATTCAGTAGGTCTGAGAATCGGCTACTATCTATTTTTCATACCCCTAAGTGGTAGTAGGTAGGTAGTAGGCAGGTGCTAGGTAGAAAAAATTGCATTGCAACGCATGGCGGGTACAGCTAGTTTTATATAAAAAGCCATTATACGCAACATTGTATGTAAGTAAATAATTAATGTTCGAACAAAGGAACCGTTACAGCTGTGGGCAAGTCATCAGTGTGTCATGCCATCTTATCTAAAGCCGGTACAGTATGCACTTAGATCGCTTAATACTCATATATCGTCCTAGCTAGTCATGCAAAAAAAGCTAGAAGATTATAGTCTAGCCTTAAAAACAGTTTATAGTCATCTCCTTTTTAAACGACTTCAAAAAAAGAGGAGGTGCTCAATTCGACTGTTTTTTTTATGTTTTTTACCTCATAACTTTGGACTGGGTGAACCGATTTTGATAATTCTTTTTATTTCGTAAGCTGGTGCTTCCCGTGAGGTCCCATAATTTGGTCCAGTTTTGACTGAGGGATCCATAAGAAAACCATATTAGACTTATTTTGAAGTCTTTTTTTTTTGTGTCTATTATGTTGTTTGTAAGGCCTCGAGACTTCTAACTCAATAGCCAATGGTTGGATGACAGTAGAGGATTTACAAGACATTTACGATCTACGATCCTTTCACACTATTCAGATAGCCGGTTCAAGGCCTAATTTTGTTTTTAAAGATTAAATCCTTAGTTACAGACATCACCCAGACGAAAAATCTAGATTTTTTCAGATTTTTATCTTAATGTAAATATTTTTGTTTGGTTATGTCTTGAAATAACCACTATCGCAGAAGCGGTGTAGATAAATTATCAAGTAAAATTTTTCTTTACTTTTACTGTTTACTTTTTTTACAGGATAAAAATGAAGAATAACTTTTCTACCATAGTTTTTAAGAAGCATTTCTTAGTTAAATATGAAAGTCTATAACAGTAAGAATCATATGATTATAAGGAACTGTTTCTACGTCCAGTCTTAAAGTATCTTGGAAGTATATTTTTGTCTACTTTGTATTCCTAATGGCCTATCTCAATTGGCAAAAGTGATGTTTCATATCAGACTCTCTCTGGTTAAAACCATCAGAGCACTTATTTACTTAACCTTCCCTTCACCAGGGACCATTGCAGGAACGCATTGTAAACTACCGCATAGCATGTAACCTATTATTTTCTTTCTTACCTGCTAATTCTTTAAAAACACTACATAAACCTCATTTGTTTCCAGCATTCCTTCTCTGTAGTCGACCGATCATCGTCGTGAACGTGCACGTCAAGGACACGCTGCACGCCGATGACGTCACCGCTTTGAGGAGGCTCACGGAGCTGGCTGACTCTAGTAACCTGGAGCTGGTGTTCGTTGGAGAGTTCAGGAGTGTCAGCAATGTGCAGTGTGAGTATACATGGTGTTTTTATGCTTGTAATTGGGGTGGTGCTGGATGAAAGCTGCCGTAGGAAAGTCACATCCAAACGAATAGGAAATAGAAACGGAAGATATTTTAGTTTGATAAGCATCAGTAAATGGCATTTGAAATCAGTGAATGTATTAAAAACGATCAGCTCCCCTTAGAAATACATTATGAAAGCTTCTGTAGAACGCCAATTTCCGAAATCGCGATTTGGCAAAAACGTCCCGAAAGTTATGACATACTGTCTAATATTATACCTAGACATAAAGCCATATAAGTTTATGTGATAGGTTATAAACATCCCCAGACTACACTCGCAAAATGCAGTAGCAACACATTTAACTTCAATCGATATGTACTAAAATAACTATCGAACCGCCACATACTATCGAAAACACCTTTATTTGTTAATTCGGATTCGTATCTCTCTTACCTTGAAGTTATCAGAGTTCTAAATAATCACAAGACCTTCGTATCATTGTACTTGACTGTTTGATAGAAATTTTATATGGAACAGTTTTTGCAGTTTCGAGAAGGCCAATGGAAAGAGAAATCTTGATGAAATATGTTAGTAAGTGGCAGGTTGAGTTAGGTCTAGGTACAAGTTGTCGGAAACAGCGGTAGTAAATGTATTTCTACACGAGCTTGTACTCTGGGTTCTTTAAACAGGACTGTTACCATTGCGAAAGCGAGACGGCGCGATACACTGCACGTAGTGGTATCTCGTTTCTATAACGTGAACTTCTTTACGAGCTCGTCACAAATGCGTTGGTCTTCAGTAAAAGAGAAAGGAAACGCACTCTGGCAGTTTGAGTTAGGGACCGGGATTCCCCTCTTCTTTCTAAGGGCGAAAGAAGGCAGTGAGGATTTCCCCGGATATTAGGGTCAACTACTTAAAATGCAACATGACTAAAAATAAATCTACAAAAATCACATGTAAACAACCCATCCAAAATTAAAATTTTCAGTCTGAATATTAAAGTCTACTTACAGCAAAAATATGGAATCTAGCCAAAAACCATGCAGTACTATTATTAAGACTTAATGCTAGGTATAGGACACGCAACGTTACACGTTGAATGTCACACGGGACAATTTACACAGATTAAATATTAATACGTACGGGCCGAGGACGTCGTGTAGTGATAGTTTTATGTTACTGTGACAAGCATTTCTCTGTTATGTGACGTCACAAATCTCTTAATCTGAAGCCTTATCTCTATGGCGAAGGATTGATAGGCAAAAATCTTCTTGGGTTGTTTTGTAATATTTTGTATGCCGTCAAAATATCGACTCGTTTTGAGATGAAGTATTGATATATGAGCTCTAATCGTGTATAATAGGTACTAGTCGCTTTGAATGTTCACTTGGTTTTTTATGTTAAGGCTTGGTGTTTAAAAACAAAAATGTTTTAATTTCTGACTTGCATTGTATTTCATCCCTTAAACACACGGTATATTTTCTGATATAAACGTTAAATTTAGTGCTGTATGAAGGACACTAATTTCATTTGCTATAAACTTATTTGGGTAAAAATGACAAAGTAATGATAACTACTTCCATTGAAGCCATTTATTAAATCTATTACCATGTTTTTCGAGAATCAGTGTATTATAACACAACATATTATTATCCTCGAATTATTTAAAATCTTTCCTATACAAATAAAGCTTATCAAAACAGCCTACCGACAGCTATCTTAGGCAGCAAATAGCAATGTTTGTGATAAGCCACAGATTATATTGATAATTATGCAACTATGTAACGTACCTATTGCACACTATCGTACATACTAGGTTCATTAAAGTGATCAATGTATTTTTTCGCGAATTTATCTGCCTTATTAGGTAGGAGACACGTGTTTTTGTCGTGACTTAGCCTCATGATAAAATGTATTTTGATTACTTTTTGGCATTACTTTAAAAAACATATTTATGTTTAGGTTAGCCATTTCTCTTGTTGTTTTTCTTTGCTAATTAACGTAGGATCCAGAAGCTGAGAGTTTAGGTATCTTATGTAATCTGGATGAGATTATTTACTGTGAATAGCATTACAAATCGAAGTATATATAGCTGCAAATTGCTACGAATTCATTGATTGATAAATATGCATTAAATTAGCTATAATGTAGTCCCTTTATAAAACTGATAAAGTTTGTACCTGTATAATCCTTACTAATATTATAAATGCGAAAGTTTGTTTGGATGTATGGATGTTTGTTACTCTTTCACGCAAAAACCACTGAATGGATTTTAATGAAAGTTTACAATAATGTAGCTTATACATCGGAATAACACATAGGCTATAATTTATAAAGAAAGTGAATGAATTGTCATTCACGCGGGTGAAACCGCGGGGCACAGCTTGTTACATATAATTTAAACATAATTATTTACTTTTCCAGCGCTGAAAGCCTGTCAGTCGTTACTCAGCGAGGAGATAGTTACCACAGTGGATGGGTCAGCGACGGGCCACAGCGGCATCTTGTGTCTCGGGGCATTAGACAGGACCAACTTCAACGGCCACTCGGGAGCCATCAAGACGGGCCTCAGCCACCTCGCCATACCCCGCGGCTGGTCCTGGGGTGGCCCCGCCTCACCAAACTGCCCCATCTGGGCCGAAATAAAAGTCCCAGATTGACACGAACATACTTAAAAGTATGGCATACACAAAAATCTAGCAAATTTTGTATCCTTGGCTGTTCAACTATTTATACAATGCCTTCTTGTGGTGATACTACAATTCTATTTTTTAGCGTAGACGGCCATTTTGGAACGTCAAAGTTGGCGCCAATTTTCCTGTCAATTTTAAGGTGTCAAAATGTATTTGTATGTATTCTATTTATGGTTTTAAGTGATAGTACTTTTAATAATACGTAATATCCGGTTTGTTCGGTGTGTAAAGAGTTTGGAAATGTATTTAATAATGTGGAAAATATGAACGACGTAAGATTAAAAATGGCGGACGGCTCGACAAATCGGGTATTTATTTATTTATGATAATGAATTTTAAATGAAGACTTGCTGTGTTTAATGTATACCTATTGCAATAATAGCTAGCTTAATTGTGTGTACATTTTTAATAGAATTAGGGAAAAATATGTAGTCTAATTATCATATTGCCCAATCAAAGCATTATCCGGACAATGTGATCATCTTAAATATACATACTTTGAAAATGAATTACCACTAATAAAATAATAGTGTTGCAAACAAAAATAATGTAAAATATTTTGTGTAAATAAACGTAGTCTTTGCGGGGCATAGACTGAAAGTGTGCTTTTTATTGTTAAGTAGGTAGGTAGTCAATTGTTTTTTCATAAATGTTTTATTCGAATTTCTTCGTTTTTTGTTTGAGGATTCCATTTTCGCACTTTATGATAATCTTTCGATGTAGTTTTTTAATTATCATCATTTTGTATTGGAACGATGTACCTGAATGGTGTTTCTTGTTGACTAGAGTAATATTCTGGCTACTGTATTACGTTATTTTCGACATATTTTAATTGCCACTTTGAAATTAAAATCATTTCACCAACGGTGGGGATCCTGAGTAATGAAAAAAATTGCTTCTTTTTTCTTTTTATATTGCGTCTAATCATCAGATCATATCTTATCCTATATAGGTAGCAGGTATGTTAAAAAAATTACATTTAAATTTTGTCCCAAAAACAGTAGTTTTAAAATCAATGGTTGTTAAAATATGTCGAATATATAAATAAATGTACAGTATATTTTATTATAATATTATAATCACGCCGTCTCATTACTGGGGTCGGCTGTTAGGTAACTTGCTGCATTGTGATCGAAGTCAAGTTAAAGTAAAAAAAACAATCATAAGTAATATTCGCTAACATCGTATGATAACTGTGTTTGTGATTTTTAATTAGTAAGTTTTAATTAGGTTACTAGTAACAGGAATTAAATTATTACAGACATACTTTTCAATAATAAAAAACAGTATCAATAAGTCAGACTAAATATTATAATCTTCATTTTTATGTATACTCAACTGCGCATCAGTAGAAACGAGCTACGAAAATGGACTTTATTGCCTCGTAATAAACATTATGTCTATATTGTTACCACTGATGTGCTGTTGCCTGTACTATACTATAAAAAAACTTATGACGTCACTTAATATCATTGGTTATTTATTATCTACTTCATTACCGACACAGCTATCCTGTTTTACCGACCAAATAATTTTTTTCGCTTCTTTAATGTAAAAGGTCCAATCTTGTAGCAAAATATAATAATATAATATTCCGGGACAACTCACACACGGTTATCTGATCCCAAGCTAAGCAGAGCTTGTGTTATGGTAACCAGACAACTGATAAACATACTTATATATTCCTAAATACATACATATTATAGATAAATTACAGCCAGACACAGAACAAATGATCGTGCTCATAACCCAAAGATTTGTCCTGGGTTGTAATAGAACCCACGACCTCCGGTATAGCAGTCAGGATCACTAACCACTAGACCAACAGGCCCGTCAAAATAGTTATTGCTGTTATATTTCAGTCCTAAACAAATTACATTTCTACAACAATTTAACGCCGATCGATTTGTTCATATGTATGTAATCGACAAGTCTAACCTCCGGTTTCTGAACGATACTAACTTAATAATATGTTGTCAAGTTAACTGCTTACGACTGTGATTGATCGACCGAAAAACTAACAACCAATCACAAGTTCACAACGCTTAGAATGAGATTTGACATGAGATTATAATAATATAATACAAGAATCCAGCCTATAAACGTCCCACTTCTGGGCACAATACATGAGATTAACCTTTTTTTTTGTTGAATTACGTTTCTGAATCCGGTCAGTCACGTGGCTTATCGAAATTAAATGTCCCTTTCATACAGTCAAGCGATTAATGTAATTGTTAAAGGTTGTAAAAATGTCACTTGTGATGGCAGAATTGGACAGTTAAATGTAGTTTTAATATTTTTCAATTTCAAATAGCCCTGAGTATATATTAATTTTATTGGTGTTTTGTCTCATTGTGGAATAAAGTTGAATAACAATAGAACAGATATATGGAGATGTAACATTAAAAGGGAGGAAAATTAAATATGACAGGTATTCGATGTTCTATACTTATTCGTAAAAAAAAAAGATATAGAAGAATAGTCAACAAATACGGCGTACCATATTATTCTACACTTTTAAACTATGTATTATAAAACAGTAATTAGTAATAAAAATAAATTAATCAATGCTTACTTTACAAAATATATTTTGGCATAAATTAAGATACATTTATAAAAAATCTACTTAATATTTTTATATTATGTGATTTTGATCTCGAGGTAGTAAAAGTAGTTTAAAACGTTAGCAGTATGCTGGCTTATTTTGTTATTAAACAGCTAAACCAATTCAGTACGATCGTATAATATGAATAGACTAATTTCTCTCTTTCCTAAACAAAGTAGTTGATAGCGACACTACTTTTGAATAATACAGGGATTGTATTATAAAGTTGTAGAACTATAATTTTCTGCTGTGTGAAAGAGACGAAGCTATCTGACAGTATAGTTCCATCTCGCTCTATGAATAGAATCGTGGTTTTAAAACATTATAATACGGCCTTAGGACTAATTTATCTTACGAATACGTATCAAGATTTTATAATAGCTAGACTGAGAAAGACAGAAATGACTTGTTTAAAAACTATATTGCTAAAAAGAGACAACGAGTGTGTTGCCAATAGCATGTGTTTTGAAGCTATATACTCGACTTCTAATTGTCTGGATGGACCAATCACTATTCTAGACGAAGACAGCATATGGCCTTACATTCGCTGTCTCACTTTTGTCGGTTTTTTTTGTATGTGAGAAAGTGATGGCGCTATCTGTCTGCATAGCTCTATCCCTTTCTAACACTCGCAGTTTATTATAAGCTTATGATAAGGTTATTCTCAAGTGCGTAAGATAAGTTGGTCTTAAGATCCTTCAACTTTAATCAATATTTAATTATTAATATATTTCGATATTTATTGTTTATCGGGTAGGTATTCAAGGGGTCCATACAACAGTTACTCTTAATATTCCACAATTGTCCATGTTTAATTATGTGATAATAAATTAAATGTTTTATTTCGTGGTTTTGTATTAGTTTCAAATGTTAATTACCTGGTGTAAATTATTGATGAATTTTAAAAATAAATTATTTAAATTATGATCCTTTTGTTTTTATTTTTTGCTGTCTTTAAAAACAATCGTTGATGATAGCCACATAGATTTTATTTCATGTTGACACTATTTTGTAACTACTGAATATGATAATTTTTTTCGATTTATTTCCTTAATTCTAGCTACATTTCGAAGACTACTTTAATAATTTTTCGTGCTGTCTTGCAACTGAGTAACTACTCAGTACATCCAACCCTAGCTAGGTACGGTATGTTTAGATACTTCTTTAACAAACATCCGAGGTAAACATTCATACTTTTCTGCCGAAACTTAAATTTCAACTCTAGATAAATCAACGATAAATAATCAAATTGTCATATTGACAGCACTAGTCTTGCAAGCGAAAACGAGAATTAGTATTACATCACAAAAACTATATATTTGTAGTGTAATAAACACTCCAAAATGCCGGACGCAATAACTAGATTGGAATCGATACTCTTCGACTACGGAACGACTTACAAAACCGACTTCCGTGGCTTCGAGCTGAAGCCGCCAGTGTTCACGGTGTACGAGGAGAAGCCGCGGTGCCCGGGCCCTACGCCTCCGCCCCTGAAGGACGTCCACACGCTGTCCGACTGGAAGGACCAGAAGATCCCCTTTAACTTGTTACATCAGCCGCGGCCGATCATTAATACGGATCCCAGAGATGTACAATTGCTGCATGTAAGTTCTTCGTTTGTTTTTGTGGTATAAAACACTAATTAAGCTACTTAGGCGGAAGACACCGCATCTCCAGTCTGCTTGCGACCACGGCCTATGTAACCCGGTTGAAACGTAAAGCCCTAAAGGTATTTAAGCATGTATCTACGCGCTAATTCCTGTTATGTAATATTACTATACTTAGGCAGAATTCGCAATATACATAAGAAGCTTGCAAATATCCAGCAGAAACATAGGTATCTAAAATGTACGCTTGCTTCCTGTTGCTTGTCGATAAGTTGCAAATTTTTCAATCTAGGTATCTCGACCATTAAAAAGAATTCTGAACTTGCAGAATACTTATAAACTTTAAGTTTTCATTAAACATTTCATTTTCAACAATCTTAAACTAACAACTAAGTCTCTTAAAAATATTAGAATCTGTTCTCCAGATTTCTTTTTATTTAACCGATAATTTAATTATTGCCTCAAATTAAACGATCTGTCCTTGTCTAAATAATAGACCAGTAGATGTCTAACCCTGCTCACTTTATTAAATATGAATATACAGGTAAAATCGGAAGACGAAGGCAGGGAGCAAGCCATCAAGACCCGGCCGCGGCTGGTGATGACACCAGCCGTCAGTATGGACGACATCACGAACCCTCGCGCGCGGGAGATCCTCTGCAACGAGATGTACACCAGCAGCATGAGAAGGGCCACCAAGGCGGCGGTGGCTAAATACGTTAATATTAAGGCCCCGTTTCTTGGGCATGCTTCGCCGTCAAATCCGGTAATTTTGAAAGATATTTTGTTTTATTTATTAACAATGACATTACACCAATAATAATTAATGTGTACTTATAGTAAATGTTTCATATTCTTTCCGATTTGGCTGGAAAATCTGAGGAGCTAAAAGCATGAAAATTTTAAAACATTTCCGAAAGCAGTTTGTTTAACCAAATTATGTTTTATTTATTATTTAAATAAAATGTCTAATTATGAGGATAGAATTGTTTAAACGATTTTAGTCATGGGCTCCATGTACACGTCTTTTTAAGTCGTGGTAGGTACCCAACATAGCCGCAAATCAAAACTTAATTTTTCCGAAAGAAAATCTAAAAAACCATTCTTCCCCGAAATAGAATAATACACTAGTTGCATTCATAAAGCAGACCATTGCCTTCTTCTTGTAGATAACACTACCCAAACTGACCCATCCGTACGTGTCTCCGGAGTGGCGCATGGACTCGGTTTCGTGGGACAAGAACCAGCTCCGGACGTACTGCGACGCCACCAGGGAGTTCTGGCTGCAAAGGAGGTTCCCAACGTATGTTTACAAATAGAAATTAAATACTAAGGTTTTTTGATTTAAGTAGATGCCTATACATGCATTTAACCACGCCTCTTTCCCGTAGGGGTAGGCAGACCCCACTTCTTTCCACTTGCTACGATCCTTACATACTTGTTTCGCTTCGTCTACTTTCATTATTCCCTAGATTATAGATGCCTATTACTGCTATAAAGGGTGTATTTTGTTTGAGTTTGAATGTTCTTTTAGCTAGCATCATAAAAGTTGCTTTCTCATATTTACGTAAAACATAATAATAATAATATAATATTCCCGGACAACTCACACACGGTTAACTGATCCCAAGCTAAGCAGAGCTTGTGTTATGGTAACCAGACAACTGATAAACATATTTCTAAATACATATATATTATAGATAAATTACACCCAGACACAGAACAAATGATCGTGCTCATCACACAAACATTTGTCCTGGGTGGGAATCGAACCCACGACCTCCGGTATAGCAGTCAGGGTCACTAACCACTAGACCAACAGGCCCGTCAAACATATCATATTAGATCTCGGAAGTAAGGGTTGGGCTTTGTAATTTATCAAAAATGTTCTGATATCTTTAATATAGATCTTGTGAACTTGAGCTTCTTAATACTTGTCGCCGAAGGGCTAAGAACCAATTTATATTATTTTGTTCTAAATTATTCAGTATTTGTAAATCAATTTGTACTTTCATATTATTCTAATATTTCTTAACAGTCTACTTGACAATGTAATAACCATTTTTTTTACAGTTGCAGGCCCTGCATAGACACCGCCAAAATACAGGCTCACAGAAAACATGTCTGTCTGATGAAAACTCAAAAATAATTTATATAATCTTTAGAGTAATCGGAAGAAGATAGAATACTATGATAATAAGGCAAGGCATGGATATTATTTACGCCAAACGAACGAAAAAGGGTTTAGTGGCAAAACTGAACAATTTTACGTTTTTACAAGAAAATATAAGTCAGCAATGCAGAATACATTAATTTTATGTTAATTTATTTTTAAAGGAAGTAATGTTAGTTTAATTATGTTGTTTTTAATTTAAATAATATGATTATAATGCATAGAGTTTAAAGTCTTTATATTAATTTAATTTAGATGGAAGTCCAACGTTATTTTTATATAGTTTTATAGGTATTGCTTATGTCAGTTTATTAATGGTTCGTTTTAGCTTTTAGTTTTATTTTATTTGTACTTAGTTGTTATCTAATAAATTATTTAAATAAAAATTAATCTTTTTTATTTTTATTCCCAGTGCCAGTTTAAAACTCAAGGAATCAATCAATAAATTATATTTGCTTTGCTATAATATGTTATGAAACTTAAAATGTGTTTGGAGAAGACGCTTACATTTTTATTTCTAACTAGTTTACCTTCCCATCTTTGCTTGGGTAGCACAGCAATATAAGTAATGCACCTCAAAAATAATTCTAAAGATGAAATATTTTTAAAATAGATCCAGTAGTATTTTGATTTCTTCGTTACATACTTACAAAAGACTTTTCTCTTTATTTCTATCAGTCCTCGATATTCGCTACGAGTGGGCAAGTCGAAATATAAAAATAATTATAAATTTATATTTGTTTCATTTAGTTTATTTACAGATGCTTAAAAAAAATATAATTAAAAAAATTAAAAAACACGCCTGCCATGGCAAAAAAATATTAAAAAAAAAGTGAACTAAAAAATTAAAAACAAGTCAAATATTTGTAGGTAATTAACCGATCATTTAATTGCAGTCGGGAGCGTGGAACAATTCATTACAGGTCCCCCGACTGCAATTAAATGATCGGTTAATTACAAATATTTGAATTGTGTTTAATTTTTTAGTTCACTTTTTTTTTAATATTTTTTTGACATGGCAGGCGTTTTTTAATTTTTTTATTTAAAAGCTTTTAGTGAACAACAAAAATTTTTTAATGTCCACATAGCCGTCACTCGGGATAACTCAAAGCTTCTAATGATACCACAAACATTAAATCGGTCAAGCCTTTTAGAAGTTATGGTGGAATAAAGAAACTCACAAACATACATACATACATGAACCCTGAAAACATAACACTCCTTTTTGGGCAGTCGTGTAAAAAAATTACTTAAAACTATACTGATCGTTAATGTAGCAGACTGTATGTACTCGTCATAGGCGACTATAAAAATAACATGTAAAAAATTAAACAACTGAAACTGTTCGTGTATTAATGTTCTAACGCACGAATCACCTGGCTTAGGGCTGAGTCTCAACGGATTGTAGTAGTACTACTCTACCGATCACAACACCCCGCCAGGGACGGAAGTCGTCTACAGACTATTCCGAGCCCCGACATCGAACTGAGGTAAGTTCGGACCTACGGAGCCGTGACGCACGCGCTGAGCGACAGCGTCGATCTCCGCGATCCGAATGGCTTCGACGTCGCACCTCACGTGGTGAAGCGCGACTAGTAAAGTCACATTGTATAGAGCCTCTCGACTCCCGGGTCTCCACATTATATCCTTGCCGAATTTGACTAGATGGATTTCTCTCTTATATGCGTTCAGTGATGCTTCCACGGACGTAGCTTCGCACCACCGGCCGTTCGACCGAGTGCATGAACCAGATGTCCGGTACCGTTGTTATTGTAGGACTAGACGGTACTACTATCGCAACGACCGGCCATCAGTAGGGTAAAACTGACCTGTCTCACGACGGTCTAAACCCAGCTCACGTTCCCTGTTAGTGGGTGAACAATCCAACACTTTGTAATTTTCGCTTCACAATGATAGGAAGAGCCGACATCGAAGGATCAAAAAGCAGCGTCGCTATGAACGCTCGGCTGCCACAAACCAATTATCCCTGTGGTAACTTTTCTGGCACATCTTGCTAAAAACTCTTTATATAAGACGATCGATAGGCCGTGCTTTCGCAGTCCCCATGCGTACTGAACATCAGGATCAAGCCAGCTTTTGCCCTTTTGCTCTACGCGAGGTTTCTGTCCTCGCTGAGCTGGCCTTAGGACACCTGCGTTATTCTTTGACAGGTGTACCGCCCCAGTCAAACTCCCCGCCTGGCGCTGTCCTCGGACTGGATCACGCGGGAGCGCGCTGCTCCGCACGCTTGGCACCATCAAACATGGCGTTGCCGATAACATCGACAGCGCTACGTTTCCACTCAACCGAGTAAGTAAGGAACCAAACGAGAGTAGTGGTATTACAGCGTTGATCGCGAGCGACCTCCCACTTTGCTACACCTCTCGTGTCTCCTTACAACACCAGACTAGAGTCAAGCTCAACAGGGTCTTCTTTCCCCGCTGATTCTCCCAAGCCCGTTCCCTTGGCTGTGGTTTCGCTAGATAGTAGATAGGGACAGTGGGAATCTCGTTAATCCATTCATGCGCGTCACTAATTAGATGACGAGGCATTTGGCTACCTTTGAAGAGTCATAGTTACTCTTGCCGTTTACCCGCGCTTGCTTGAATTTCTTCACGTTGACATTCAGAGCACTGGGCAGAAATCACATTGCGTCAACACCCGCGAGGGCCATCGCAATGCTTTGTTTTAATTAGACAGTCGGATTCCCCTTGTCCGTGCCAGTTCTGAGCTGACCGTTAAACGGCGGTCAATAAGAGCTGTATCAATTCCGTGTGTTGCGTAATCGACAGCCCTAGTACTTGGAAGATCTGCAAACATCCGGATCACGGATCTGGTATCTACACTCACATCCATACAGGAGCAAGCGCATCAACCAAACGCGACGCCGGAAACATTCGCTTCCCGGCCAAGTTCAACACACCCCGGTCCTCAGAGCCAATCCTTATTCCGAAGTTACGGATCCAATTTGCCGACTTCCCTTACCTACGTTATTCTATCGACTAGAGGCTCTTCACCTTGGAGACCTGCTGCGGATATGGGTACGAACCGGCGCGACATCTCCACGTACATCCCTCACCTGAATTTTCAAGGACCGCAGAGAGTATCCGGACACCACTACACGTGCGGTGCTCTTCGCGTTCCGAACCGCATCTCCCTGCTATAGGAATCCGCGGTACTCGAACGCTCAGGCAGAAAAGAAATCTCTTCCCAGACCTCTCGGCGGCGTCTTCAGGCCATTTTGGGTTGCCCCGTCGAACACTCGTCGAAACGAGAGCACGATTAGCGAAACGGTTCCGCTGCCGGGTTCCGGAATAGGAACCGGATTCCCTTTCGCTCAAAGGGCGTTATTTATCACGCACCGACGCATAAGTTCGGTGCAATCTAAACACGCCACATCGACATCAGATTTCTCTTAGAGCTTAGGATCGACTGACTCGCGTTCAACCACTGTTTACGCGAAACCCTTCTCCACGTCAGTCCTCCAGGGCCTCTCCGGAGTATTTGCTACTACCACCAAGATCTGCACCGACGGAGGCTCCAGGCAGGCTCACGCCCAGACCCTTCTGCGCTCTCCGCCGCGCACGTCCTACTCGTTAAGGCTTAATGACGTCAAAAAGTCGTCGCTCTTGCCGTTAACGGTAGTGTATCGGCAAAACGCTTAGCGCCATCCATTTTCAGAGCAAGATAATCCTATTCAGGTGAGTCATTGCACACTCCTTAGCGGATGCCGACTTCCATGGCCACCGACCTGGTGTCTTAAATACCTTACGTCTTTTTTGTAACGTTCAGCGTTTCTTGGGCGCCTTAACACTACGTTTGGTTCATCCCACAGCACCAGTTCTGCTTACCAAAATTGGCCCACTAGGCACCGTCATCAGACCCCCGGCTTCATCAGTAAGCCGGAGTACTCACCCATTTAAAGTTTGAGAATAGGTTGAGGACGTTTCGTCCCCTTACCTCTAATCAGTCGCTTTACCGGATGAGACTGATCACATCGACGCCAGCTATCCTGAGGGAAACTTCGGACGGAACCAGCTACTAGATGGTTCGATTAGTCTTTCGCCCCTATACCCAGTTCTGACGATCGATTTGCACGTCAGAATCGCTTCGGTCCTCCATCCAGATTCCTCCGGACTTCAACCTGACCAGGCATAGTTCACCATCTTTCGGGTCCCAGCATTTATGCTCAAAGCGCACCTGCATTCACGGATTGGAAACGAGGCGCCTCGGGATTGCGAGAGGTCGACCTAGATCGACGCTCCATCATCCCTCAGTGCACGAGTGCACCTTCACTTTCGTTGCGCCTTTAATTTTAGAATATCAATGACTCGCATACATGCTAGACTCCTTGGTCCGTGTTTCAAGACGGGTCCTGTGAGTGCCCGAAACTGAATGATCGCAGACAGAGCCGTGCACAGTCCGAGACAACACGGCGCGACAACAGCAGCACCGCGCCTACGTCCGCACTCCGGCGTATCATAGAGCGCGGCGCAGCTTGCGTCGGGCCGGACGCGTCCTTAACGCGTGCACGAGTCATGAACTACCGTCCGAGCGCCAATCCGTTACCGTCACGGTCTCACTACCCCCGTGGAGAGGCGGTGAGGCGATGTTCCGAACAGCACTTCGACTGGCACCGAACGGGTCGCGATGTAGTTACTAAGAGAGAAGTGCACAACGTCTGCGAACGCCGCCGACGCGCTTCGTATCCTCGACCGAGGCCGGGACATCGAGCTACGCGCCCGCTCGCCGCAGACGACGATGAATCTCTCCGTTCGTTCATTCGAGTTTCACAGGTTTACCCCTGAACGGTTTCACGTACTCTTGAACTCTCTCTTCAAAGTTCTTTTCAACTTTCCCTCACGGTACTTGTTCGCTATCGGTCTCGCGGTCATATTTAGCCTTAGATGGAGTTTACCACCCACTTAGGGCTGCACTCTCAAGCAACCCGACTCTAAGGAGAGTCCCTCTTACTACAGCCTTCTTGTCGCTACGGGCCTACCACCCTCTGTGGGCAACGGCCGCATTCAAGGCGAACTTGGACAAAAGAACCGCAGTAAGAAAACGGGACCTCCCAAACACCACATCTCCCGCCGCCTGAACAACGGCGGGATTCAGTGCTGGGCTTCTTTCCTGTTCGCTCGCCGCTACTAAGGAAATCCTAGTTAGTTTCTTTTCCTCCGCTTACTAATATGCTTAAATTCAGCGGGTTGTCCTCCCTGATCTGAGGCCGACATTAAGTTAGGCAGATTTGTGTAACATTCAAACTGCCTTCTGCTATACATGCCACACAGCCGTTATGGTTGTTTGTTCCGCAACGAACAATGTTCGAAGCAGGAGACAGACGAAACGTAGTGAGATGCATAGAACTCTCAGTTGGAATAACATACCGCAGAGTCCACTGCACACATAACACGAATATAAACGCGTGTCATCGCTGTCAGTGTGACATCGAAGACGCATTACAATCGAATTATATGAGCACCGCTTTGACTGCTCACAACCGCACAACAGTGACTTATTGCTAAGCGTATATTTAAACGGACTGATATTGAGAATACAAGCACTTTCGATACAGAGCCGTCAAATGCGCTATATAGCTAGCTTATTCGTCTCACACGAGGTGCTAAACTCACAGCAAGCATACAAGCGCAATGTAGCCATGTAAATACAGCCGGCCCTCAGACAGGAGTGGTCCTAGATGTGGCTCTAAGGACCGCAATGTGCGTTCGAAATGTCGATGTTCATGTGTTTGCAGTTCACACTATGACGCGCAGTTAACTGCGTTCTTCATCGACCCGCGAGCCAAGTGATCCACCGATCAGGGTAATATTTTACATCAAGGTAAATGTTACAATAAATAAAAGGTATTGATATTTTTATTATTTTTTAGGGGCGCGTTAAACGCTTCCCTTGTGATAGAGACTGCTTTACATCGAAGGGTTCGATTAGGCAATGACTTTTAATTTTTCAGGTGCCTGCTCACCTGCTTATCCTCATCGAGGTCAATATATTTCAGTATTAATGCTTTGTCTAGCATTTGATTAGAAAAATCGTGTTCGTATAGAAACGAGCCCGGTTTTGTTTGGTATGAGTCAGCATGCCCACTTCACGCTTTTCGTTGTTTGTCAGTATCGCAGCGAACCACGATACAATCATCAACCGACTCACCGAGCTGTATATGTGAAGCTACAAGTCTATAGTATCGGTGTAACGCTATAAAGGACCCGAAAAATAGATCAAAAAGTCACAAAAATTAAATTAAAAATCGGGTCATATTTAGCACCCTTTACTGTCACTGAATAAACTAAAACTCTTTAAAATGAGACTATTTTTCGACATATACAGAATTTTAACAGCTCTTATTCCTGTTAATTATATTATGCTTAGAAAAATATAATACGCATATATTTTACTTAATATAAAGCAAAGGACCAAAAAGTTCTTAAAGAACATATTACACAACGTTTTACGCAAGAAATCTACAAGTGCTGTTTTCCGAACAGTAAGGATTCATTGCCATCAGTATCAAGACATAACTTACACTTATTATAGAAATTTGATAATATTATAAGTACTTACTTATTTCTTAAGAAAAAAAAACAGTATTTTTATGTTCATTCATGTCCATTGTTGGCATATAAAACCTGACTAATATCTATCTAATTTCGCCTTATAAGAGACTTAAAGTACCTACTTATTGTATTATGACAAGTTCTTCTCAAATATTTTACTATTGAGTTACTCATTTGTTTACAAATTGAATAAAGTTATAAATAGATTTAGGTACTTGAAGGTTTTGTATCTGTTAATTTACTTATCAACCATCTGGCCATAATATTTATCAACATACTTAAGGCAAATAGTCGTGATTACAAAGATTTCACAATATAAATGCATCGTCAATCGAGTAAGTATTAATAGGAAATATAAAGAAGTAACAATTTATTTTTCTAGCATTGTTTCGGAAGTTGGTTCTATGTCCAAATTTGTGGTCCTGTTATTCGCGGTCCTTTCGCGCTATGAAATGGTAATATAAAGTAGGGCAAAACCTATAGAAAAATTAAATATAGTAGTTGTTGTTTTGTATTTTAACATTATCCACTAAAAATAAAGATAACATTACAAACAGTTCCTAATTAAATACGGGACGGGATTGTAAATACATATTGATATAATTTCGGTGCGACGCGCGACGCGGCGCTCGGATTGCGCGCCCGCACAAAACATTGTGCAATAAGAAAATGTTGTGAAATATAGGTGTGCGCTGCAATATACATATCTGCGGATATAAACATACTTTTAGATTGGTATTTTATTCTAAATATTAATAATTAAGACTAGGTACAACATATTAATATAAAGCAAAAACCCTTTAACAATACATAAGTATTTATTGTGTAAACAGTTGGTCCTTTTTATTCATGAAAATCTGCTCTAATAGGTCCTATCGCTTTTTCTCATATAGGACTTAAATTTGTAAGCAGAAGTAATTCATAATATAATTTTGCAGTCTCTTTATGTATCTGTTAAGTATAATAACTATTACTTTGTTAAAATGTCATAATCATTTTGGAATACTCTTTTAACTGGTCAATAGATGGCGCTATTGCAACTTTCCAAACATTTTGCCTAGGAGACATGGATTTATGAAACTCTAAATTCTAAGTATGTTCAATACATTCTCTGCATTTTGCAAATTTTTAATGTACTTCTCTTCGGCAGTACATATACTATAATTGGAAGGATACAGAGTAGATTAGTATGGCCCCTGTGCAATGATGTTAAGCAAAAGCTTGGCCTCCTCCAAATTGAAAAAAATGCAGAGTTTACCTAGGTAAAATATATTTCGGGTCTCTTGATATAAAATAGTTGAACCGAATTAATGTATAAACAAAAATGAGGGTTGAAACGTATTCGGTACTAACTTACGTACTAAAGGTACAAGTAGAACATAGAAAGGGCATTGAAACTGGTTTACCTCTTCTAAAAAGTTATTCATGTACTTACAATGTATTCAAGCGACTTGTTGAAGACTCTCGATCCCATTTTGAATATTCACTCACGTTTTTTTTCCGAGATTACTCGATAATGTGGTCCAAAAAAGAATATATTACAAAAACACGGAAGAATTTAACCAAGAAAAGTCAAGAAACAATGAAGTGACATTGACATATTTTTGAGCGCTACGGTCTACCTTTATTTCAGAGGATTTTAATTTGTATATTTTTAGATTTATAACGAATTGTCTGCAAAAATGCCGGGTCAACAGCGGCGCTGCGAGTCTATGCTCTTCGACTATGGGACTACATATCGAACTGACTTCAGAGATGGGGAAATAAGTAATGTGATCAAAACAAATTTTAAGCCGAAGCCAGTAAAACCGAGACCTCCGGTTGTACCGTTAAAGGACATACAGGCTCTGTTCCCGTTGCGAGACTCAAATGTCCCATTCAATATGTATCATAAACATGATCCCATTATTAGAAGTAACCCCTGGGTTGTGCAGAAAACATTCGTAAGTGCAAGCTTTGACGATTTTAATTGGTTTCACTAATGGATAGCGTGATTCAAGAGGAAAGTTTGTGTGTATAATTCATTGTTATTACCTCCCCAGTTGCGGCCTCCTGACAAGCGGCGGCTAGAAGTGCAACAGACTCGGCCGCGGGTGCTCATGACTCCGGCACTACCCATGGATGATATCGAGGAACCGTATGTTACACACATATCATGTGAAATATACGTATTGAGTAGCTTAAAAAGTTTCTGACCCGACAGCTGTAATCCTACTAATCTAAAAATACCATTACATATAACAATGCCATTTATATTTTAGATGTTTTCCGCGATTTTTTTGCAAATCTTCGTTCATAGAAACTTTGTCTGATAATTACAAACACAACAAAAAAATAACAGACAATTCCAATATGGTACTTGCTTTTTGCTTACATAGAATCAGATGCCACAAGGCTCGCAGTACAAATGAAGACAAATCAAAAGAGCCTAAATACGATGAGTTTGCGTCGTTTCCTATCAAAATTCCTATACCTTCCGACTTCATCAAATCAGCTCAAAAAAGAAATTCACGAGTAGGTAGCTATATTATATTTATCTGTGACAGGACTCGTCAGACGTTAGTAAACTTCATTTACAAGTCAACAGTGATAAAAGCCATGGATGAGGCAGTGAGCATGTCTGTCAAGCAACAGGACATTAGGGCTCCACTGTCGGCCCATTATGCGCCTGCCCGACCGGTAAGTCGCTACTTAAAGTTCAAAAAGCCAGCGGCATCCTGACCCCAACGCCAAACCAAACTTAGAGATAGCTTAATTTTAGTCATATTGAGTTTTTTTTTAGCGCTCTTAATCAATATAATGGATTTTGAATGTGCTATATATTTTTCTCTGGAAATTGATGTTTGCATTTTAGCGTCATTTGCCCACTAATGCTTAGAGCGACCTCTCCCCTTGCTCTAACCCAGACCATTTTTAGGGTTCCGTACCCAAAGGGTAAAACGGGACCCTATTACTAAGACTCCGCTGTCTGTCTGTCCGTCTGTCTGTCTCCAGGCTGTATCTCATAAACCGTGATAGCTAGAAAGCTGAAATTTTTCACAAATGATGTATTTCCGTTGCCGCTATAACAACAAATACTAAAAACCACATAAAATAAATATTTAAGGGGGGCTCTCATACGACGGTGGTACGGAACCCTTCGTGCGCGAGTCCGACTCGCACTTGGCCAGTTTTTTTATTCATTGCCTACTTCACCGATAGACTATGAATAAATGACTTACCATATTACGTTAGTCTTTCAACACATCTAAGTAGTAGCAGTTATCTAATGTGTATCATCTTTTTTAGATTGAAATAGAGCCGTTAAGGTTCCCGTACGTGTCACCGCAGTTGCGTATGCCTTCTGTCAGTTGGGATAATAGACAAGTAAGGTCGCACACCGAACCAACGAAGCGGTTCTGGCTCGCAAGGACACCGGAGTTAGTTTATTTCATTCTTATCCTTCAATAAACTTGCTGGTAATCTTTCGTACGCATTGGAAGTTTATCGACGTCGTCTGCAAAACCAAAAATTTCGCTTGGTCATTTTAAGGACGTAGTTATGCAAAATGGATCCAGCCCACAAAACCCGTTTTTTTGAGTTTCTGTCGTAAATGTCATCTACACATCAACATATGTAAAAAATATCCAAGCCGCAAAGTGCCTCTTTTCTAGTGAAAAACACAGACATCAATGATACCAACATCATATTAAGCATTTTCGCAGAGTTAAACTAGAACCATGAGCGTGGTAACCTATATATCTGGTTTTAAAAGATCCAAAATACTTTGGATCTGATTGTAACTCGATTTATGATTAAAAAACAGGAACCATGATCCGAGATCATGCGCCGTTATCGCGTTATCGTGGCGATCAGAAATTAATAAACATGGTAAATGTCCCGTTTCAAGTTCTAATGATATTGTTAGTGACCATTTCAAACGTTTTTTTTATATTTCCAACCTTTAAACAAATACCTTTAGTATTCTTAGAAGCGTTTCACTCACTGCCTCATATTAAAACAAAAAGATCCATCCCACATTTCTAATTTTGTAAATTAGAACCAGAGTTTTTTTAAGAATAAAGTACTATTTTTCACATGAAACTCATTGAAATAACATTATACAGGAAGTACATAAAGATACCCTAAACAAACTATGATCTTATTATTTAAGTTTTACTAAAACCCTTATTTTCTCAAAAGTATTTTTTTGTGGCTGGATCCATTTTGCATAACTACGTCCTTTAATATATCTTCCCATAATTACTTTGCCCAGCTGTGGGACAACAGCCTAAAAATAAGTCCTTTATGTGCATATAACACTATACTACTAAAACAGGATACTGTATCTAGCCTGTCTTAGTATAATTTAACTTCTATTCCATTATCTGTGCTTACAGTTGCAGAGCATGTCGAGAAAGCGTCACAGTAGCCGCTCACAGAAAACGTGTTTGCCAAATGAAGACGCAGAAGAAAAAAAAATAATTTCGATAAAAATGGTAATCAGAAGATGTGATGTGCTGTGCGTGATATCCTTACCTACTGTATTGTGGCTGACTTGAAACATACCTCTGCTATTAAAAAACTAAAACTAGCAGACGATGAGTAGATAGATTTTGTATAATAAGTTTTTTTTTATTTAGGAATAGTTTTTCTTTCTATAACTTAATATATGATGATATGTATAGATAGTTTTTATATTAATTTAATTTAGATGGCACGACATTATTTTTTATAGTTTTACGGATATTGCTTACGTCGGTTTGTTAATTATTTAATTTTAGTATTTATTTTAATTTGTACTTAGTCCCTAATAAATGATTAAACTATTCCTCTTTTTTTATTAAAAGACAATAAAGATCAGACAGATTTATTTTAAGCCGATAAATCTGTGCACGAAATTAGGGCCAGCTTCCTTCACCACAGTGTAAAGACCAGTATGATAATTAGGTCAAAAGAATATAATAAACAGCCCCTCTGTTAAAACGGCCTTATTCGAACACATTACAGCTTTGTTTCAAAGTACCTACCCAGGTATGTTTAGTTTTGGTCCACTTCAGCCCAAACCCCAGCAACCCGAAATAAGCCACTCACAGGTAGACTTCGAAGCATCATTTCAGCCCTCAGTCATGCTCTCTCCTTCCCCTATGATAAAATAACGCTTCTCCAATAAGCATTCGATTTAGCTAGCAGTAGTAATACAAAACACAACCGCCGTATATTATGTACTCGCCGGTGAGGTGAAGTTTTGAATCGCACTATACCTACCTACTTCTTATTAACTATTCTCTGTGGTCCAAAAAAACTTCAAGATATATTTAATGTACTTAGACAAATGTGACATGTGTGACATATTTTTGAGCGGTCCTTACTTTTATTTTAGAGCATTTTAATTTGTATTTTTGATATTATTTTAGCGATTTATCTTCCACAATGCCTATGAACATAAACCCACTTCGTAATGAATCTATGCTTTTCAACAATGAGACTACATATCGCACAGATTACAGAGATGGTGAAATAAAGAACGTGATTAGAACAGTGTTTGTGCCGAAGCCGGAGAGACCGAGGCCAAAACCAGAACCTTTGAAAGACATACAGGCTCTTTTCCCGCTGCGAGACCCCAGCGTACCTTTCAATATGTTTCATAGACCTTTACCGATTATCCGAACCAGCCCTTGTGTGATGCAGGAAGTTCACGTAATTACCTATTTATTCATTTTATGTACCAACTAGGACAAATATTTCTGCAGTTACATGATTATTTGGTCTGTGTCTGGATGTAATTTATAGATCTATCTTATATATAAAATTCTCGTGTCACAATGTTAGTTACCATACTCCTCCGAAAAGGCTTGACCGATTTTTATGAAATTTTATATGCATATTCAGTAGGTCTGAGAATCGGCTACTATCTATTTTTCATATCCCTAAGTGGTAGTAGGTAGGTAGTAGGCAGGTAGGTGGTAGGTAGGTAGGTAGTAGGCCGGTGCTAGGTTGAAAAAATTGCATTGCAACGCATGCCGGGTACAGCTAGTAATATGTATGTATGTGTTTAGAAACAATATATTGTGTGTTTATCACTTGTGAATGCTGATAATAATATGACGAGTAGGTAGTAGAGATGAGATGAATGAAAGCTGAATACATATTGCTCGGACCACAAATAATTTGGAATAGGACAGGGAGTTGATGCTGTGTCTTTAAGTTGTCTGGGTACCATAGTACAGGCTCTGCCTAAGGCTAAGAACTCACGGAGCGATTTTCACCCGCGACCGCCGCGGTGGCGGCACTGCGGTTTTATTTCAAAACTCACGAGACCGGCTATTTGCGCGGTAACGCAGCCGTCGCGGTTGCGATCATCACCCGCAGAGGTGGCGGGCGATGATCGCAAGACGCAAGACGGGCAGTTAACGATCAGTTGAAGTCCAGACCGCCATGGACACACATCAGAAACGAGCTGTTGTGTTATATTTACTTCACAGAAGAATTAAAAAAAAAAGACCCAAAAGGTTCTGGGTGCATCCACTGATTCAGGATAGAGATCGTTATGGATTATTTGTTACCCTTATTAGTGAATTAAAGAAGGACGAAGAAAAATTCTTCAATTATTTTAGAATGTCCGTCTCTAGTTATTTAGAACTTTAAAAAAAATGGAAACTGCTCTTCAAAAACAACATACTAATATGCGAGATCCTATATCACCGGAGGTCACTGGTGCAAAATGCCGTTGGATTTCTGCCCCCCCCCCCCCCCGCCCCGCCGCGCCGCCCGCCGCCTCTGCGCCACTGCGATCGCCCGCCAATCGACCGCAGAGCGCGCGGGTGCAACCCGCCGAGGCTGCGGGTGACCGCGGCCCGCGCGATTCTACTAGTTGCCCGCCGTTGCTGCGGGACCCGCAAACAAACGCGCAGACTGCGGGCGTAAAACGCGTCGTGAAATGTGCTTTAATTTTTTACATGTATATCTGCACTCTACAGAAGCTGCGGGCCCGCAACCGCGGCGGTCGCGGGTGAAAATCGCTCCGTGAGTTCTTAGCGTTACTTGGGATCAGAAGACTGTGCTTGACTGTGCTTTGCAGTTTCGAGTTACTTTTTTTAATGTTTTTTTTTTGAATAGGTAGGTTACCTTGTCTTCCACAGGGTGATACATATTGGTTGTAAAAGGAAAACTTTTGCTTGACTGCACAAAAAAAAAATCAAATTCGCATTACGAAAGGTTTTAGGAGTTTGACGTCCCTCTGAGGAATTGTGGCTCCAAAACGAATGGACCGATTGTGATGCGGTTGTTTTTTTTAATACCTACTCATTTTTTCAAGATGGTTTTTATATATTCTTAGTTCGCATACTGTATATCCTAATAATTACATGCTCACAGTTACGGCCGGTCGATGAGATAAGGCCCCATGTACAGCGAACTCGTCCAGAAGTGATCATGACGCCTGCTCTAAACTTGGATACTGTGGAAGAACCGTATGTTATACACGTATATTTTGCTAAAGCTTTAGATACTACATCATGTCAATCCAAATCCACTTTTGCAACATTTTTTGTTTTTTAACCGACTTCAAAAAGATGAGGTTCTCTATACGAAGTCGGTAATGTGATTTTAATTGTTAAAAATATATTTTTTTTGTCATCGATGGGGTGATTTCATTGGGTACTTTTCTTCCATTTGTGTGTTCCAATTATTTTCTCTTACCTACACGATTTTGTTAGCTCCTTAGTGTTCCTGTTACCCAGAACCATAAAGAAGGTTCCTCTTGCCCCACCCATCCACCAATTTATTTTATTATATACATGACAGAATGCGTGAGAAGATCATAAACCACATTTACAAGACGACGCAGGTGAAGGCAATGGATGATTCTGTTGCTTTGTCAGTCAAACACAAGGACGTCAGAGCCCCACTGCTGGGCAAGTACACGCCCGCCAAGATGGTAAGACAACGAATATCTAAAAAAATCACTTTCAGAACTTACTGTGAAATGTTGTACGGGAAGAGAGTTGTGTATGTATTATGTATGTGTATTTCGATCTGATTTATATCATTTGAAACTTAGTGCTAGAAATATTTTCAGCAAACATTAAAATTCTCATACTTGAAGCTACTTTATTAACCTACTAGCTGTGCCCCGCGTGACTTGTTCAGGCATTTTTTTTTACTATTTCTCTCCGTAAGAACCATCAATATTATAAAAAAAGAATTAGCGAAATCAGTTCAGTTGCTCTCGAGATTTGCGCTTAGCAACACATTCAGCGATTCATTTTATATTATAGACTAGCTGAACCGGCAGAATAAAAGCCTAAACTTTTGTAAAAAAATAATTAAAACAAATTGTTTTTTTTATTATTTAATTTCTAACATTTTCATGTTTATTCATCTTTTAAACCTTCCCTGGGCTTCCACAAATAATTCAATAGGTACCAAAATTAGCCAAATCCGTCCAGCCGTTCTCGAGTTTTAGCGAGACTAACGAACAGCAATTCATTTTTATAAATATAGATTATAGATATGGGAAGACATGAAAAGTTTGCTTTAGTATAAAAATGATATCTATAAATAATTAAAAAAATACTATATTTTACAGTCAAAACCCTACCCTAAAGTAGACCTTTTCGGATCTTCGCACACGAACCATGATTCCTTGTCTGTTCCAGATAACAATAGAACCCCTGGAACCTGGGTACGTGTCCCCGGAGTGGCGCATGCCCTCTGCCTCCTGGGACAACGCACAGCTCAGGACCTACACCGAACCCACCAAGAGGTTCTGGCTGGCAATAGCTCCGAGGTAAGGGTATTTTTGTAATAGGTTTTAAGTTTGATTTCTTTTGTGGAAGTATTAGATACTTAAGTACTTTCACCATCTTAGTCTACATAAAGGAAGAGAGAAGCACTACTATCTGGCAGGATCCTCCGCTTAACCCACGGCAGAAGCATTCCGGTCCTGGTATCTTCTTTTAAATAAATCCGGACGCCAGACTTCATCATGTCTTATGTCGACATATTATTTCTAATCTTCCTACCCATTTATTCATTTTATTCAGGAATCTCAACTTGAGTATAATGAGCCTCAAATAAAATTTCTCAACCGCTCGTCTTTAAAAACATAATTTTAGTAGGTACCTTTGTAGATAAAATCATTAGATTGTGTACAATTTTCATTATCTGTGTAGTTGCGTGGAATGTAAGCGAACCGCAGAAAGGAGGGCAGCGAAGCTTCAGCAAATGAAACGCAACTGACTTGAACATAGCTTTATTGTCAAACTTAAACATACAACATTAGTAATAGATATAAAGTTTATAATACATTTAGTTGCAGAAGAAATACAAACGAAAATATTGTGCTGAAATTGACAAGTGGCGGTTATAACCTCAAAATGTACAAATGTCAAACTGAACCGTCATTTGAATGTAATGTTTTTTAGTTAAATGTATTTTATTCCTTCTGCATCTAAATGTAACTTCTATATTAAGGCAGCAGATAATCACGTTATATAGGAGCCGAGTTCCGTGAAATAGACAAGAAAGATCTTTGGCTTATTAACCTAAAGGGCCAAAGTGTAGTTGATTAAGCTTGAATGTTGCATCAGTAAATAATACGAAAGGATTTTTAATAATATGAATCTGTTTTTATTCAAGGTATCTTCTTTCTTTTTTTAGATAGATACAATTATAACCTAAAATACTTTAATTACAGGTTTATAAAACAAACTTCCCTTTCGTAAAATAAATATGTTGTTAGACATTCAAGTTTGAGTCATTCTTGTTTATTTCTGGCAACACTGGCTCAAATCATGCGTTATAAACACGGAAGTAAATTTGGCTATATATTTTACCTTTTTAGTCATTTATTTTAGACAGTATTTTTTATAAGGCGTGTTTAATATTAAATGCTCGTAGCTTTACTTTATTATTTATTACATTTTATAGAAATAAATTGATCTGAGTTTTTATTTCGTATTTCATTTTAAATCAAAACAATTCTTAACTACGAAAGAAGTGGAAAATAAATTTAATATTTAACAAACATTAAAACATAATTACTCCTGCACAAGACTTTTTAAATAACTGGAAAAGTTAAATGTAGATGTCGCTAGTTAAATCTCAAAGAAAATTCAGACACTCGTTAAAAAGAGACAGAGCTATCTGTCTAAATATCTCCATTTCTTTTTACCACGGCAATCTTACTAACGACATTACATGGCCAATTTTAAACTATGCACAGAAGTAAATAAAAGTAAAACCTCCAGTACCCCACTATGCCTTAAAACTAAAACCTAAATAAATCAATATCACATGAATTAACTGACTAAATTAGATTGACGGAATCTTGGTCAAGCAAACTTTGTGGTTTAATGTAACTGGTATAATCTTCATCATTGTATTAACCTTAAGGATCATACTGGTATAAAAAAACAATAAAAATACGGAATTTTTCACGACGCACAGTATATTTTTTGGCCAAAATTTCGGACATGTCTTTTTTTTGTGATAACTTTGTTTGTAATGTTTTATAAAATTAATAAATAGAACTTACAAGCGCCTATTTCTCATTATGACCAAAAAAACCCACTTAATTATTTTTTATGATAAAATTGTAAATCCCCCATAACTTTTGAAATATTTCACGAATTATCTTCTTGTTTTTCCTGATAAACAATAATCTAAAGACACATAATACTGATTGATTTATATATTTTTTAAACGAGTTTTTAGAGATTTATTTACAATTAATGTTTTTTATTCATTTAATTTTTTTAAGGTGTATTTTTAATTATTTGGATTCCATTTTTCTACAGAATTGTTAGAATAAAGCGAATGAATCCATGAAAAAAAAATCAGATCCAAATATTGAAGGATATCGAACTTAGAAGCTTCTAAAGTTTTCTATGGTAATTATGATTTTAGGGATGTCAATATTTCTAAATAGAATTTATTGTAAAAAGTTACTATAACTTTTTATTCATAAATAATATATTAACTGGAGGTTAGGGCGTGTACATGGGATAACTTTATTTACACAGAAAAATAGTTTTTAAATGAACCGTAAAACAAAAAAAAAAGATTAATTTTTATTTCCGTTTTGGATCGAGCTGTGGTTTAGCACAATTTTCCTAGACGTGCTTAGATAATAAAAAAAAACTATGAATTTCATTTGACATGCCAATCCTGCCATACTAATTTGGAATATTTTGAACATAATCTACATTTTATATCTAAATATTATAAAGAGGTAAAGTTTGTAGGAAGCGATACCTGTACTGAACCTATATTGAAATTTGTTTCTCTAGTAGTAAGTTACATTATGCCATTTTACTTATTTGATGTACATTCTTCAGTCTGATCTGACGAAAGAATTTCCGTTACATTCTCGGTATGTCCTTCAATAATTTCAAAATTTTCGTCATTTTCTGTTGCCACAAAATCGTTTTCTGCTGAGATTTCATACGGTTTCAGTAACCTAACTACGCTGGGTGGTAACGGTAAGGATTTTAGTTTTTTCAACCTATTCTGTAGCCTTATGTAGGAAATTTCTGGATCTGACGATTCCAATGCTCTGTGAAACAAGTCTAACATGGTTTTTTCGCGGTCGGATTTTCGGCTATGGTGTTCTCTGTCGTAACGCCAGAACTTATTCCGCGCTTCACCGGCTTGCTCTGATAATAAGCCCACTGGAAGAGCTGAGTTATTAATAATATCTTGCCCGTGAATCAGAATCTTATGTATTGTTACTGTCATTGGGTACCAACCATATTCTGCCACGTATTTAGATGCAACGCTTTTGCAAAAATCTCTAAATTCATTAGCATTTACAGGTAGACCACAAGATAAATAATAAGAATCGTGTGAAGATCGTCCAACAACCACTGACCAAGGCCTAATAATTCAGCAAATAGTGCACGATTTTTATCCGATAGAACTGTTCGGGCTGTGTTGCCGTCATTTGTTGTTCCAGCATTGGGTCTCACAACATCAACTAGCACTTTCAAATCTTTTCGCACTCTCTCTTGCACACGTTTTTTTGTTTCCTCAACAGTTTTTGATTCCATTGAATTTTTGCCTACCCTCCATTTCTTTACAGGAAGCTTGTAGCCCAAATGAAGTAAGAACTCTAACACGCGAATCCATGCATGCAAGGGACTTATACCGTATTTGAAAACCGATACATCAATTGGCTGGGAAATTACGGAATTCACCGTTTTTTTTTTTTTAATTTTTCCTTCTATTTTTATTTCAAAAATAGAATTTTTGAATGTCACCTAACACTCAAAAAACAATTAGAATGTGATAAAAATGTCTTCTTGTGTAATCTTACTAACATTAAAAAATAACTTCAAATATTAAGTTTAATAAATTTACGAGCTGATAACCCTAATCGAAAAAGTTTGATTTACAATAATTCCCATATCCTGCTTAATTAGGATTCCTTTTTTTTTAAGGTCATAAGTGTAAATAAAAAGAACATTTCAGTCCTAGTTTCAAATCCTAATACGTAATAATACGGCGGGAAAAAAAAGAAATCATAAATTTACAAAATCAGCCATAACTCTGTTATTTTGAACAAATAAAGCCTGTTTTTTTTTGCTATCGTAAACTCTTTAAATCACTATTCAATACCATCAGTAAAGTCTTAAAAAGATATCAAACTTTTGAGCTACAATTGTTTCTACGGTTTTTCTGGAAACCATAGAAATTTTTTTCAAGTACTAATTTTCTGTCTTTTATGACAAATAGGCAATCGGGAGTTCTCGTCTCGCATTTATAATTGCAAGTCCTATGATATAAGATAATAAAAAAGGCATGTCCGAAATTTTGGGCAAAAAATATACTGTGCGACGTATGTAATCAACCAAGATCCCTATTTAATTAATTTGTTTTCAAAATTCCACAAACCATGTGGACAATGGTGTGAGTTATATGTTAGCTTTAGTATAAGATAATGATTTTTGTACCATTTCAGCATATAACAGTTTTTTGTTCCAAATAAATAAAATAAAAATAAAGCTTGCTTGATCAAAACAACTATTGCGAAAAACATAATTTAAAATAAAAATAAAAAAATCCATTTCATAATTTCAAACCTTGTTAACTATAATATTTTTTTGACTGCTTGTATATTTAATTCAGTCTCTTATTGTAAGTCTGACAAAACTGTATAAATTTTAACAAACGGGTTACATACAAGACTACTTGATTACACAACATTAATAACTATGAATTACACACAAAGACAATAAAGGCTTCTAATTTTAAAAACATCCGCTAGTGTCGCTAATGTCGCTTCAGGTCTATCTGTCATTCTCAACCAATGAGAGACAAGCTAGGCATGTAATTGGTACAAATTGACAGATAGACCTTATGTGACAATAGCGAAAATAATTCATTTTTTTAATCGTTCTCCCTCTTTAATAAGCAACTGGTATTTATTATTTTATAATATCATTGAAAAAAGAGTATATTAATAAATGACAATATGTAAACAATAACATCAGTTCTATTTACGAACTAGTAAACGCAAGTGACAATTATATAAAGAGTGGTGATTGGTTGTTTAAATTTTAGTCAACCAATCACACGCGGGCTTTTAAACGGTTTAAATATAAATTTCAGAGCTGATTATAAATTTTATTTTAATCTTCACATTACTTCTAACAAAAACCTTTTTTTTCTACTTTATAATTAAATCCGGTCATTAACATTTAAATATCAAATCAATATCATTTGTTTAAAGAATTAATATCTTTTAAAGTTTCAATAAGACCAAAAAAACTGGAATATAAGCATAAGCAACTAGGATATAATTTCCGTAATATCAAATTTATTTTGTATTAAAATTTGACACATATTCATGGCCAACACAGCACCGAAAATAATATCATTCAACAAAACTTAGATGCTAGCTAGCTAGCTTTTTTATACTTTCTCATTTTTTTTGACAAATATGGAACAAGCACACACCATACGATTTTGTTTAAAATAAATGTTTTTTTTTAATCTAAACTCGACTTAGGTAACTTTTCTCCCATTTAAAGTTTTTATCAAGATAGCAAAGTTTTAACCAATTATGCAAAATATCGGTGATCATGTGAACCACTTGTTTTTCATTTGTCAAACATCATATTTAGCAGTATATACTTCAAGGCAGATAGCAGTTTTATTCTCACATTAGTGTCATCATCAGTCATCAGAAACTCAACTCTACTGCTTTGACATAAAGCCGTTTTAGGCACACGATGGAAAATAGGGTGGAATGAAAAGATTCAAATCTTTTCAATTTAATTTGACACTTATTTTTTGACTTTTCAAAATAATAAAATACCTTTATTGCCAGCAAGGTATCGAGTAGATACTGAGAAGTTTGCTCCTTGACTTTGATTCGCTATATTATTATGTTAAGTAGACAATGCGATTCAAAGTCCAGGACTAACTTTTAATCGCCTACTCGGTGCCTTAGAAATATAATTCCTCCTCAAAAAAGGTAAACAAAAAACCACTGATGAGGATCAACTGTCCAAAAACCACTGAAGATCATTCACCAATACATAAGCCTGGTCATAATATAAACGGATCCACTGACGCAACTGTCCAAAAATCATTGTTGATCTCATTCATCTACCACAAAATCC
Organism: Autographa pulchrina; assembly: GCA_905475315.1. Lineage (NCBI taxonomy): Eukaryota > Metazoa > Arthropoda > Insecta > Lepidoptera > Noctuidae > Autographa > Autographa pulchrina. The sequence goes on along the minus strand of FR997765.1, from coordinate 12,912,350 downwards.
TGGTCATCACATACCTTCCGCCTTTAACCTCTAACAGGACCCTGCGAGGTCATCCATCCATGGCGGTCACCAGACATATGTTGGCCAGAGCCATGGCAGCATTCTGTCTTACGTGAGGGTTGGGATCCTTGATCAGCTGCAGCAGACGCGTGCGAGCTGTTCTGGTGATGTCGGGGTCTAAGTCAGTCTCCTCAGGGTTCTTCTCGCGGATGCGGTGCAGTTCCGCGTACAGCAGACCTGTTCAAGTTCAAGTTGGATTTATTATGGCGGACTTTTTGTAAGGGTAGAATGCGCAGGGGCAAAATCTAAGTTTTACAGACATTTAATGGGTTTTCTTTCTGAGCTGCAAAGGTTCAAAGGGTAGATGAAGGGGTATAAAAAGCCAAAATCTATTTAGTCCGTCAGCTACGTAATATAAATATTATTAGTCATATCTTTGAGCTATTTTTCAAATAAATAATCACAAGTAGATAGGGCAAATCATAGTTCAGGAGTGGGGGATGATAACGTCATGGTTGTGTAAAATGCCCAAAAGTTTGACGTTTAGCGATTTGTTAATTCAACGTATCGTGATTTTTTGGTTGCGTAAAATAAGACAATACATATCTTACAATGTTATGTTATCTTTCTGACGGTCAATCAAACAACAATTAGTCATCTGTCTGATTATGTGATATATTTGATTTGTCTGATTCACACAGGTATTTTTAGTGGCGACTGCCGAGATAAAAATCTATTTTATGATTAATAAATTCATTTAAAAAAACTAGTTATCAAAGCATTCATTTGCTGTCGTAATTTTACCTAACTTAAAATGTATACATAACATGTTTTACAACATGTATCGGTCTTACTTTGCTCTAAAACTCTAGCTAAGTCTTACCCAGCAACAGCGGCGGATGTGGCTTCAGCTCCTCCCTCGCACAGTGCAGGTAGTTGACCGCAGTCTGCAGGCACTTGACCACGCTGACCGGCATCTCGTCAGCCAGCTGCCTCAGCAATGCCGACAGGAACTCGTCCAGGTACAAACGACCTTCGTCTACTAGGTGGGTTTGTACGAAGTCGTTGGATTTCTTCACGTTGAACGTCTTAAATACTTGCTTTAGAGTGAATTTGCTGGCCTGCAGAAAAAGAAAGGAAGTGTGAGAAAATTGTCGCGTGATATAAGGTTACATAAGAGATCGGGTGAAGAAATGAAATATAGAAATAATTAAACAGCATGAAAAATGTATATCGTAAAAGAAATGTGGATTGGAGTTTTAAACTTACCCTCACAACAGCCGGATTATTATCACACAGGTGCAATAAGAAACAAGGCAGGGAGCTCACGCCCTGTTCCACTAAAGCATCAGATTTCACTCTACCCGCAATAATCCCGAACAGTTTGATGGAATTCTCTCGCAGTTGCGCGCAGTCCGTGTTCATGAACGGACGTATTTTCTGAGATATTGCGAGCAACTCCCTCTCGTACTCCTTGTCTATTTTGTCTAGTTCGGTTAGGAGGCGGCTTAGGCCTTGGATGGCGGCGAGAGGCACATTGTCTGTTGGGGCCCTGGATTGAAAAAGTAATATTTGTGGGATATGGTACAACATTTTTATGTTACATTTGCAGTATGTAAAGTTACGAGGTGACTTGTTGTGGTGGCCTAGTGGTTAAATAACTGTATGTTGGGACATGTGTACTTACTGTGTCTTCTGTGCGTCGACTCCCTGACTAAGCGCGGCGAATGCGGCGGGCAGGGCCTGGCTCCTCTGCTCCGGCTTCAGCTGCGCGATGTTGGCGGCTCCCCGCAGACACGTGGCTCGCACGCGGTCGTGCTCGTCCTTCCAGCCGGTGCTGAGGGTCGCCAGCACTGACTCTATCAGGACCAGGTTGTCGTTGCATCTGGAAAGATGTGTATGGTGTAAATTTGGCAAAAAGTCGGGGAAATTATAAGTATTCTACGTAACATACATAGTGATTTTCCAAGAGCTAGCAGAAATTAAAAAAATAAAATATTTGACAGTCTACAAGTGGTCGAGTCTCACCTATAGTTGAGTAGATCAGCGAGCAGTGCTAACGCCGCACCCCTCTGCGGCGGCAGCGGGCATCGCGCGTACTGCGCGATTCTGGCGACCAGCCGGGCCAAATGCTGTGGAGCTGAGCGGGCCAGTGATCCGCCTAGTATTGGAGCTAGCTCCACGAGAGCTGCTGCACTGTCGCCGTGCTCTATGCTCAGGCATAGGGAGCAGGCTTCCCGGACCTACATATACAGGTATCATCAAACAGTCTTCTAGTGACCACAGCCTATGCAACCAGGTCGAAACGTCAAACATGGCATGGGAAAACGCTATGCAGAAGTTAAAAAACCACTTTCACAAATCTAATACTGTACTGATTTGCAGAAATTGTCTACCTAACTGCCTTTTTGAAAAAGAGTTGTGCTTTAAAATTAATATACTTTTTAAATTTCGATTTCGCGTATAAAAAATCATCTCTTCGATCTCAACAACTTAAAACCCAAATGGCTTTATTTCTGATTACATATTCTTCTTATAAATATTAAGATTTCTCATACATCGTTCTTGCATAAAAATACACTGATACATGACTCGACAAATGTTCATAAAGTGAAACAGTAACAACAAAAATTTCCACATAAAAATAATCAATAACACATACCTTCTGACAATCAGCTTGCTCCAAAAACGCGTTAAACGTGTGCACTGTAATCCTAGCCGGGGAGAGTTTGATGGCTTCCCTATTAGGTATGTACCCGAACCGCTCCTGGTTCTTGTTCGACGGCGGCGTGTAGGCCGGCGACTCCGCGTCTATATAGCAAGCGAGCGTCGTGTAGAGCACCGAGAAGAGGTCAGCGAACTTTGATACGCAAGTTGGCTTCATTGTGTCTTCTTGTAGCATTTCACCGAGAGCGCTTATGAGCTAGAATTGGGAATAAAATATGTTAAAAACATATCCACTTTTGAAGCACAGGGTGATAAAAGGTAAAAGATACTAGTAGTCAATGACGACATATTTATAGTTCTTTAGCTTTACATCAAAATTTGAAAACGTGATATAAAAAAATATGAAAATAAATGCCAATTGGATGATAGAAATTAGGCCAAATACACACTGTGCATACATAAATATAATATGTAAAGTTTATTCAAGTACATTTTTTGTGCATTAAATGCTTAACCAAACAATTCAAAATTTTTAAATTACCGCTAGCTGATATTATAGCAAAATCTTTCTAAAAAGGTAAAGAATACTTACAGTCAAAGGCTGTAGAGCAGCTATATGATGTTCGGTAATATGGTAAGGGTCCTCATACAGCTCCACTGACGTCATCAGTCTCAGGAAGTTATCCGTGATGGCTGGAGCGAGGCCTTCATCCCGGGCTAGGCAACGCCAACAAGCGACCACGCTCCTACGATAATTTTATTACATTATTTTTAATGTAACATGTAGTTATTTCAACGGTTAAAGGATCAGAAAAGACTTTTAAGAAAAAATAAATAAAAAATAATCTGGCTTTTCGAGACTTGGCTCAAGAGCTGAAAGGATTTTTCTTAGAAATAATAAGACTATGACAGTTCTGAATTGAAGTAGACAATTTTTGATCATGACTATGCCTAAATATCAAAAGGTACTCTTTTACTAATACTACTTATTTAGCAAAAATACTCACGCTTTCAAAGGTAACTTCTGCGCCAACAACACAGCAGTCACAGCGTTCGAATGATGACGCGTCAGTGACGTCATCGCCTTCATTAGCTTCGACCTGGCATCAACGCCGACCTCGTCCATCGTGATCAACATGACTTCCACTATCCTCTCTATACTCTGGTACAAATCCTGCCCCTTACTCGTGAAGTACGCATCCAAAATTGCACCTACACCCACACTCCTGAACTCCTGGTCATCGTAACCCTCAAGCAGACTCTCAATAAACTGCATGTTATGATGGTGAGGTATCTTAGAACATATAGCGTCACTCAACGCGGTACAGTAATCACTGATCATGTTCAAATCGTTTGTTAAGATATTGTTCTGAAGATGACCAAGATTTGACATGCACTCATCATCAGGCCCAATCACATGCCCTTCGTACAAATCTTGGATCTGAATAATCACTTTTATACAATCTATCGTCGTCAATCGAACGGCGAAATTAGTGTCTGCGATTCCAGGGATTATAAGGCCCAATAAATAACCCATCTGACCAAATTTGCTGGGCGTCTCGTAATTCAATTTCACATTTTTGATATACGTGTCAAAGATCACTTGTAAGATCATGACAGACGCTGTCCTTATCTCGTCGTTTTCGTGACGAAGCCATTCGATTAATAGACCTATTAAGTCATCGATTGTGCTCAGACAAGTGGACTGAATGACTAATTCCTTAATCAGACGATGGAGCAGTGATAAACTATCGTTAAGTGTCTTCGCTAAATTATCATTCTTATCACCATTTCCTTCGATTTCGTACTTCCGTTTGAAGGATGCGAGCTCTCCAAATATACTGTTAAATAAAACTCTTAGAATTGTGTTTCTTTCTTCGGGTAAGATACCCTTCTGCAACTTCGTCAGTGCCTTAGACGCTTTGACAATGATTGGGTAAAGTTCCACATTACGCTTTTCCAAATTAGGATTGTATATTTGCTCCAGAACTGCATTTAGCAGTTGCCAGCGATTTCTTAACACCACTGTATGTTGGTATGTAGGATGTAATGCCTTGCTAATCTCATAGAGAGTGGTCACACTTGCTTTACACAAGTCGAAAGGAGGATTGGACTTTAGAATATCGAATAGAATAGATGTTACGTTGTCCCCCAATCTGGCTAACACATGTGCGTCCAAACAGTCGCCTGCTACTTTGCCATAACACGTGATAACCGCGTACCTCACAACACTTAACTCTGAATCTGTTTTAGAATGTCTAGATGAGAGGAAGTTTAATATCTTACTGCCTCTCTTCGATTCGTTTTCCTTGTAGATCGCGTCTAATTCGTTCATAATGAACTCCCCGTGCTGCCTAGATGCGATCCCTACAGCTTTGCTCACATAATCGCTGCTTTCCATCGGTATGGATTTCAAAGCTAGTAATATTATCTTCAGAATCTTCTCAACTACCGCAGCGTTGGACATGTGACAAGAAAGCACGGCCAAGTACTGCAACGAGACTCCTTTAATCATTGGGGACTGCTTTTTCGACAGAACTTGCTGGGAAATCAATGTGGCAATAAATTCTACCCACTTATTGCTGTTTACTTGCTCAACAGCAGAGACCAAAAGATCTAGCAACATACTATGCCACTGTTCCTTAGATTCGCTTGTCTCAACAAACTTTAACAACCTCTGAATTTCGACCGTCCAAGCATTTTTTAAGTTCTTATGAACATCGCCTGAATATTCTTCTAGAAACACCAATATATTCTTGTTCCTTTCAATTTGGTCGGGTTCTACGACATGAGTGATGCACCTAACGAATACTAAGTCGGGGGAACATTTCATTTCTATTTCTTTATCGGATTGTCCTTCAGCAATCACGTCAGAATGGTTCTGGAGCAGCGAAGTTAGGCAATGACAGACTGTTGCCATTGACGCAGTAAACTCCTCACCAGTTAACGCTATCAACAACAAGTTACGTAACTGTGATCTGATACTAGTAACTGTGTTGCACATAAGGATTAACGAACTCTTGCAGGTATCATGCAAGTCTAAGACGTCGTGCTTAGAAACGTTCGCGGGCCCTTCGTAGCCACAGTGCTTTATAATGAACTCAACCATAGTGAAATCTTCAGGGGTCGTGATGCAATTCCTGTACACCAGCCCAACGATAGCTTTAACCAGCAGCTTCTTCATTTTCACCCCTTGTTCCATTGTAGTCATAACTTTGAGCAATGTTATGAACTTCACAGCGTAATTTTCGACGAAGACTTGGGATGATGTCGTCAGATGAGTGAGAATGATCACAGCTTTCATTCTTTCCTTTTCTTGGTTATTTTTACATTGATGTAGAAGACTCTCTATAGTTTGGTCTGGAAACTGTCCAGCCATGTGGTCAAAACATCTGAGCACCTCAAAATGATTCTTTACAGTCTGGGGCTGGTCGTAATCAGGTTCCAAGAGAACCAAATTGAACAAGATATGGTTAATAGAGTTAATGACGCTGTCGTTCAAACTCAATTTGGGGTTCAATGGCGACGGAGATAATAAGTACGATATACATTGACTTATGCAGTAGAAGTTGATGGCTGGTTTGCGGTACAAAGAGAGCAATGAAAGCACGAACTTGTTGACTGTCTCGTTGAATTGTCTTTCTGATATCAGTCTCGTGATAGGTCCGAGCGCTTCTAACACAGATTCGGAGACTTTAGGTTCGTATGAAGAAAGCCATTGATTGTATAGTACGTCAAATATTATGGTGAATTCTGTCACAAAGTTGTCTTTTATAGATGTAATGTTTTCATTCTCTACATTATCACCTATTTGCTCAGATACCGCGACTGCGAAATGGCCGAAAGCTGAAAGAAAAATAATTTCTTTAGGTTTGATGGCTCATAATCGCAAGTAATAAAAAAATTACATATTTTGAAATTCTATAGGTTGCTTATTCAACATGACGTCATCAATTTTATATTCTGGTTATAAGATTAAGTGTTATCCACATTTTGATATTCTTTTTGTTGCTTTTTCAACGTCATCATTTTATATTATGTGTTTTGTAATACATATTTATCGAGTTTGTTGACTCTAAAAACTCTTCCAACATCCTAAAATATACGGTATAAATTCAAACGGTGCAAATAAATTACAATTTACAAGCGATATGAAAAATAAACACACATGTCAACCTTGTGTGTTTTATGAGCGATAAAAATATGTATTTAGATAATAAATAAAACATCTGCTATATGTGTCATTCGTAATAATTACGACGGTATTAATATTTGATGTAATACGATTATTTATGTTTATTGTTTCATAAATTTTGCAAGACATGGATATATTTTTAAAGTCGATACAGCTGAGGAAAAAGTCAACAAAAAAAGGGACTTTCAGTAGATCAAAATAAAGATCAGAATCTATTGAATCTAAAGGTGGTGATTTAAATTCTCAAAAATAGATCTCGTGTTAAACGATACTTATAAGCTCGAGTTTTCGCTAAGAAAACTGAATGCTACTATCAAACAGCTGAGAAACAGCATAAGCTAGTAACAATGACTTATCTAATACTAAGCACTTGCTGAATGACATACATTTACCTCCAAAGAGAATTAAAACTGCAACTGAGTTATACCGTTTTTTCAGGAGGTAAATTTAATCTGATTAAAGCAATTTGGAATGAGTCATCCTTGAAAAAATTGAAGTCATCGCCCGACACGCTAAATACGTTATAGTTCCAAACAATAATCTTAGGATTTTTTCAAAGTACTTAGGTATGTGATACTGAAATCATTATATCAACATTTATCGCACTTCATAGTGTGGATACATATCTTAAAGTAAGTTTTTAACAAATATGGATAATGTTGAGAGCAACAAAGAGGAGAGCACTTTTTGAGATCAGTAAGTGCCAAGTACATTATCTAAGTTTTTAACCGACTGCAAAAGAAGGAAGTTCTTAATTTGATTGTATGGTTTATTTTAAATACAGGGCGTATATTGAGCGATATCAACGGCAATTGCAGACCGATGTCAAAAATATTTTTGCTATAGAAACCGATACAATTTTATTAAAAATGACCCTGTAGTTTTTTTTTTTCTTATTTTATGTCTCTCTAATATCACTTTTCATGTAAAAGATCTCACCATAAGCAAACGCCTGCTTCAGCCCATCAGTCTTAACGAGCGAGAGAAGAGGCAACATCTTGCTCAGAATCTCCTTAATATGGGGCACTACACCGTGCGTGTTCACCGCTGCTAGGGTCCCGAGGGTGTGAGCTATCGTGTAGTGCGGCACCGATGCTGGAGATAGCTGGTTGATTAGGGAGCGCAGTACCTGGGGGAAGGAACTGGTTGGAGTTATGTGGGTTAAGATTCTGTAAGATAAATGATTGGGGTGGTTTGGTTTCCTCGTGTTATAGATTGTTAATTTTTTTGTATAAATGCAGATGCATTCTTGGCTGTCAATTTAATAGGCTGCCATTAGATGGCCTGCAGTCTGCAACGCAGCCACTGCGCACATACAGTTGAATCTACCGACCCCGCACGGGGATACTGCGAAGCTGTCCGTCTGAAATTTTCACGGCGTTTGGACATTCATTGTACAAAAAACTGCATGGATAGGTACTTAAGTTATCTTCTTCAAAAAAACAATCTGTTAAATAAAAGTATTCAACCAATCCAGAAAAATAAACGATCTATTTCAGGCAGGAATCAATCCAGACTACTTCAAACAGCTTCGAGATCAAATCAGTAAATAACCGTATAGTAAGCAGTGTCCTATCTGCTATTCAGCATAGTCTATGCCAGCTAGAGGAAATGGGTAATTGCAGCGCCGTTACAAATGATTGTGATTCTTGAACCCGACAGATTACTGTAGGATCTAGACTGTCGCAAATGATGGTGACGTCATCACGTTATGTAACACGCGTTGTATGTCTATCTAGGTGAGACAAGTCATTTCACTTCGTCTATGTCACCACTTAGCCACTTAATCAATTAGATAAAAGTTTCCAAGAAGCATACACAGTAACAACAAAACGGCGACATAGGTAAGAAATCCACCGTGTGTGTAGACATCAACCCATGTCTGATGTCTACACACTCGAGATGACCTAAAAATATTAGAAAACTGCTGTAACTTTCAAGATACTGCAATAATCGATACTGTAATAATCTTCATAAACTATAGCTAGGAACCATCTTAATCACGTCATCTTAAAGAAGGCATTATAATTGGCCACACATACAAACTTTATACCACCTCTTTCGGTAAAAAATATTCTGTTTCATATATCGACGACCTCCGTGGTCGAGTGGCGTACGCACCGGTTTTCAAGGTGTCGTCGCTAGCTCTGAGGTTCGATCCCCGGACGGGTCAATGTAGAAACTCGTTTTCTACATTGTCTCGGGTCTGGGTGTTTGTGGTACCTTCGTTGTTTCTGAATTCCATAACACAAGTGCTTACTTTGGATTCAGAGCAATGTATGTGATGTTGTCCGCATTTATTTAATTTTTATTTATTTATTTATTATGTTTTAAATAAATTACCAGATCCAAGTTCTCATGGCCCACGGCCACCAGGACAGCAGAGGCTCCCATCTGCACGACGGGCTCGTAGGAGACGTTCTCCATCATGGCGCGCAGCATGACCTTCACCAGGTTGGTAGCTGATTTATCATCTTACCAGATCCAGGTTCTCATGGCCCACGGCCACCAGGACAGCAGAGGCCCCCATCTGCACGACGGGCTCGTAGGAGACGTTCTCCATCATGGCGCGTAGCATGGCCGTCACCAGGTTCGTGGCTGATGACGGCTCCAACTTCTTCACTTGGTTCACACATGTCTGTTCTAAGACCCTGGGGAAAGACATCATATTAATATATGTTTTTTGCGGATATTTTAAATGAATTTTAGACTACACCATAATGCATTGTTTCTCAAGCGGGTGTTGCGATACTTGGGAGGTCATGTTAGCTTTTTAAAGGGGGTTGCAGTCTATTGAAAAATATAAATACAAACCAAATATTGAGATGTAATATAAAACATAAAGTAAACATAAAACAAGATGAAAAAGTTTTAATATCACTTACAGTGACAGGGTCGCAAGACATTTGACTTTTTGGCTTTCTTGTGGGCCATGACATAAAAATGGTTGTAAAAAGATGCTATAATGTAATAGCATTTAGTTCCATGCACAACAATATTGCTTACTTGTTATATGTTATAGCTAAGTGTGAATGCATTCTTAATAGTATAGAGAGTGATTTTGTTGTGCTATAAACTACACTTACATACTTTATTTGGTATTATATAACAGGGTCTCCGAATAACGCTTCATAAATATACGAAGGGTAATTTATTGGTTCTCATAATAAAATAGAGTTTTCTATTATTTGAATCTTATGGCTATAATAATTAGCTCTACATTGCACTCTGCATTTATAATTTGGTTTATGTCTAACAGATCAAAGATCCATAGACTAAACTAACAGATATATAATTATATTGTAAACATAAACTAGTTATTTCCATTCCTTTATAAAATGTATTAAGGATAATTCAAATAATAGTATTAAATCAGATAATTGGGGTAACTGCATTTGATATTTGACTTTCCTGGACCAAATTGTTACTTGTTATGTAATAGTGACATAGAAATGTGAATGAATATATTAATTGATTAAAAATATTATTTCAACATGTATGACATTGAATTTTATAGTAAAAGTTACTATGGTAGAGCAATCTATATCTTCTATATATATAAAAGAAAGTCGTGTTAGTTACACCATTTATAACTAAAGAACGGCTGGACCGATATGGCTGAAAATTGGTGGGGAGGTAGCTTAGAGCCAGGAGACGGACATAGGATACTTTTGTACATTTAAAAAAAAAAAAAACAATTAGGTAGTAGGTAGGTAGGTAGTAGGTAGGTAGGTAGTAGGTAGGTAGGTAGTAGGTAGGTAGTAGGTAGGTAGGTAGGTAGGTAGTAGGTAGGTAGGTAGTAGGTAGGTAGGTAGTAGGTAGGTAGGTAGGTAGGTAGTAGGTAGGTAGGTAGGTAGTAGGTAGGTAGGTAGTAGGTAGGTAGTAGGTAGGTAGTAGGTAGGTAGTAGGTAGGTAGTAGGTAGGTAGGTAGGTAGTAGGTAGGTAGTAGGTAGGTAGTAGGTAGGTAGTAGGTAGGTAGTAGGTAGGTAGTAGGTAGGTAGTAGGTAGGTAGTAGGTAGGTAGTAGGTAGGTAGTAGGTAGGTAGTAGGTAGGTAGGTAGTAGGTAGGTAGTAGGTAGGTAGTAGGTAGGTAGTAGGTAGGTAGTAGGTAGGTAGTAGGTAGGTAGTAGGTAGGTAGTAGGTAGGTAGTAGGTAGGTAGTAGGTAGGTAGTAGGTAGGTAGTAGGTAGGTAGTAGGTAGGTAGTAGGTAGGTAGTAGGTAGGTAGTAGGTAGGTAGTAGGTAGGTAGTAGGTAGGTAGTAGGTAGGTAGTAGGTAGGTAGTAGGTAGGTAGTAGGTAGGTAGTAGGTAGGTAGTAGGTAGGTAGTAGGTAGGTAGTAGGTAGGTAGTAGGTAGGTAGTAGGTAGGTAGTAGGTAGGTAGTAGGTAGGTAGTAGGTAGGTAGTAGGTAGGTAGTAGGTAGGTAGGTAGTAGGTAGGTAGTAGGTAGGTAGTAGGTAGGTAGTAGGTAGGTAGATAAAGTAGGTAGGTAAAGTCGTGTTAGTTACACTATTTATAACTAAAGAACGGCTGGACCGATATGGCTGAAAATTGGTGGGGAGGTAGCTTAGAGCCAGGAGACGGACATAGGATACTTTTGTACATTAAAAAAAAAAAAAAACAATTAGGTAGTAGGTAGGTAGGTAGTAGGTAGGTAGGTAGTAGGTAGGTAGGTAGTAGGTAGGTAGGTAGTAGGTAGGTAGGTAGTAGGTAGGTAGGTAGTAGGTAGGTAGTAGGTAGGTAGTAGGTAGGTAGTAGGTAGGTAGGTAGTAGGTAGGTAGTAGGTAGGTAGTAGGTAGGTAGGTAGTAGGTAGGTAGGTAGTAGGTAGGTAGTAGGTAGGTAGGTAGTAGGTAGGTAGGTAGTAGGTAGGTAGGTAGTAGGTAGGTAGTAGGTAGGTAGGTAGTAGGTAGGTAGTAGGTAGGTAGTAGGTAGGTAGTAGGTAGGTAGTAGGTAGGTAGTAGGTAGGTAGTAGGTAGGTAGTAGGTAGGTAGTAGGTAGGTAGTAGGTAGGTAGTAGGTAGGTAGTAGGTAGGTAGGTAGTAGGTAGTAGGTAGGTAGTAGGTAGGTAGTAGGTAGGTAGTAGGTAGGTAGTAGGTAGGTAGTAGGTAGGTAGTAGGTAGGTAGTAGGTAGGTAGTAGGTAGGTAGTAGGTAGGTAGTAGGTAGGTAGTAGGTAGGTAGTAGGTAGGTAGTAGGTAGGTAGTAGGTAGGTAGTAGGTAGGTAGTAGGTAGGTAGTAGGTAGGTAGTAGGTAGGTAGTAGGTAGGTAGTAGGTAGGTAGTAGGTAGGTAGTAGGTAGGTAGTAGGTAGGTAGTAGGTAGGTAGGTAGTAGGTAGTAGGTAGGTAGTAGGTAGGTAGTAGGTAGGTAGTAGGTAGGTAGTAGGTAGGTAGTAGGTAGGTAGTAGGTAGGTAGTAGGTAGGTAGTAGGTAGGTAGTAGGTAGGTAGTAGGTAGGTAGTAGGTAGGTAGTAGGTAGGTAGTAGGTAGGTAGTAGGTAGGTAGTAGGTAGGTAGTAGGTAGGTAGTAGGTAGGTAGTAGGTAGGTAGGTAGGTAGGTAGTAGGTAGGTAGTAGGTAGGTAGTAGGTAGGTAGTAGGTAGGTAGTAGGTAGGTAGTAGGTAGGTAGTAGGTAGGTAGTAGGTAGGTAGTAGGTAGGTAGTAGGTAGGTAGTAGGTAGGTAGTAGGTAGGTAGTAGGTAGGTAGTAGGTAGGTAGTAGGTAGGTAGTAGGTAGGTAGTAGGTAGGTAGTAGGTAGGTAGTAGGTAGGTAGTAGGTAGGTAGTAGGTAGGTAGTAGGTAGGTAGTAGGTAGGTAGTAGGTAGGTAGTAGGTAGGTAGTAGGTAGGTAGTAGGTAGGTAGTAGGTAGGTAGTAGGTAGGTAGTAGGTAGGTAGTAGGTAGGTAGTAGGTAGGTAGTAGGTAGGTAGTAGGTAGGTAGTAGGTAGGTAGTAGGTAGGTAGTAGGTAGGTAGTAGGTAGGTAGTAGGTAGTAGTAGGTAGGTAGTAGGTAGGTAGTAGGTAGGTAGTAGGTAGGTAGTAGGTAGGTAGTAGGTAGGTAGTAGGTAGGTAGTAGGTAGGTAGTAGGTAGGTAGTAGGTAGTAGGTAGGTAGTAGGTAGGTAGTAGGTAGGTAGTAGGTAGGTAGTAGGTAGGTAGTAGGTAGGTAGTAGGTAGGTAGTAGGTAGGTAGTAGGTAGGTAGTAGGTAGGTAGTAGGTAGGTAGTAGGTAGGTAGTAGGTAGGTAGTAGGTAGGTAGTAGGTAGGTAGTAGGTAGGTAGTAGGTAGGTAGTAGGTAGGTAGTAGGTAGGTAGTAGGTAGAAAAAATTGCATTGCAACTAGGGCATCGAGAACCGGCCCTATTTTAGGAACCGGTTCTTTCGGTTCTAAACTCAAGCTGGAACCGGGTACCCGGTTTTTTCGGTTCTTTCGGTTCTTTTTGAAAAGTTTTAGTTGATAAGCTGATTTTCTACTACCATAACGAATAAAGGAGAATGGATAAAATACACTTTATTGGAAATCACATTGTTCATAATTTTTATAATTATACTCCTAATTACAACATCGTTTTTAAGTAACATTTAACAATAATCAGTACTTTTAAATCAGGCTTTTCGTAGTTGTTTATATTTCACTATAGAAATTGAAAACTATATATGAAATAAGTCATCATCAGCCGGAAGACGTCCACTGCTGAACAAAGGCCTCCTCCCTAGAACGCCACAATGAACGACAACTCGCCAATTGCGTCCACCGGGTGCCCGCAACTTTGACGATATCGACAGTCCGCCTGGTGGGAGGCCTGCCAACGCTGCGTCTTCCGGTTCGTGGTCGCCACTCGAGAACCTTTCTTCCCCAGCGGTTATCAGTTCTTCGAGCGATATGGCCTGCCCATTGCCACTTCAACTTGCATATTGTTCGAGCTATGTCGGTGACTCTAGTTCTTTGGCGAATGTCCGTATTCCGGATCCTGTCGCGCAAATAAATCCCGAGCATAGGTCTCTCCATAGCTCGTTGAGTGACTCTGAGCCTCTCCAAAAGGCCAACCGTTAGCGACCACGTCTTAGACCCATATGTAATCACTGGCAACACACACTGGTCAAAGACCTGCGTCTTCAGACACTGCGGAATTTTGGACGAAAAGATGTCGCGTAGTTTCCCGAACGCTGCCCATCCGAGTTGGATTCTTCGGGCGACCTCTTTGTCGAAGTTGGACCGGCCTAACTAAACTATTTGTCCAAGATAGACGTAGTGGTCGACAGCTTCGAGAGTATCATTCCCAACAACAACCGGTATAGGTGCGACATGGACATTGGACATGATCTTCGTCTTGTTCATGTTCATTTTAAGGCCCACCTGTTGGGAAACGATACTGAGGTCGCTGAGCAGAGTATTGAGCTCCTCCAGCGACTCCGCCATGATCACTATATCATCGGCAAAACGAAGGTGAGTAATGTATTTGCCATTGACATTGATGCCGAACCCGTTCCAGTCCAAGAGCTCGAAGACGTCCTCCAAAGCATTTGTGAACAGTTTCGCAGAAATAACGTCTCCCTGTATCACACCACGCTGAATTTGGATTGGTTTCGTGCTCTCGTCTTGTAACCGGATCGACATGGTGGCGTTACTATACAAACACTTCAACACCTCAATATACCTATAGTCGATATGACATCGCTGGAGGGACTGCAATACAGCCCAGGTTTCGATTATAAATAATGATTAATAATTTTGATGTCTTTTGTAGTGCCAAAATTAAATACAATGTACTTAGATCGGCAGAATGAGATTAATGCGACGTTGAAACTGATTTCACAAATGTAGCTGTAATCTGGATCCACAAAAATTATGTGGGAGAGGCAAGTGAAAATAATATTATATGATAATAACTAGATATTTAGCATGATTTGAGGTATTTCTAAACTTATTTTAAGAAAGAACGAAAGAACCGAAAGTACCGAAAAAACCGGTTCTCCGATTTACAGAACCGGTTCTTTCAGGGACCTTCAGAACCGGGAATTCCCGGTTCTTTTGGAACCGGGAAAACCCGGTTCCTATGCCCTAATTGCAACGCATGCCGGGTACAGCTAGTTAGTAATATAATAATAATAATCCAGCCTATAAACGTCCCACTGCTGGGCACAGGCCTCTTCCCATATAGAGAAGGCACAGTAGAGCAATTAGTACTTGAAACTAATTATATATTGCTAATTATAATGTAACACAGCCTTATTATCAATACCTTAAGAATAGTACAAATGGATCTTGCTTTTTCTGTCCAAGCAAGAGTAAAAGTGTAGGTTGAAAATGTTAAGAAATGGCATCAGTCCTGATTTATTCAAATATTAGTCATTTTAAAACTTAACCAGTCAACATTGTGGTACAAAATTTTACAGCAGATGGTGAATGAGCGAGAAGTAATCGACATTTATAGAAAAGACATTATAATAAATAAATATTTAAAAATAAAATAATGAAAGCGAATATTAATTTGATCAGGTTATTGCACAATGTTTTTGTTGTAGTCTCACTTAACTTTTGCACTATTCTTTAGCAATATAACTATAGCTATTTAATACATTAAAAAACACATATAACTCACTTTACAATGTTTCCAAGCTGCGTAGTGCTTACTTTGACAGTATTTGTGTAAAACTCGCAAAATATTTCTATAACTTCATTAGGGTACGTATTCGCTATTTTAGTAAGCGATTTAATAACAACATTGTTTACAGAGTTCTCGTTATCGCCAAGAGCGTTTATTAATACTGTTACTGTATCTGTGGAAAGAAAATAAATATATTTTTGTGATAACACCTTGAAGCCGTACAAGTAAACAATGTATTGTTGTTTTATATACCTTTAAGGGACTCCGATTTTGATGCAGCCATTTTAACTAAACCACATATCCGTAAACTTTAAAAAATTTAACGATATTCTTTCTATTATTCTTATTAAAAGCAATTAGAATCTCAGAATTATTGACGAAAACATGACACAGCTGTGCAATAAGTGCGTCACAATGACATAACAATACAAGAGTTGCCAATTTCTTTTGTAAATATTCTACCAAAACCGACTATCCCAATTACGAGCAACAAAAAAGTTACATAAAAACGACTAGGGACGTATTTATTTGGTACAGGAATTTACAATGTCTTTGCATGTAAATAAAAAGCTCACTAGTACTCAATATAATATTGCAGTGTTTTGTTTACGATAATTCATTCCGATTAAATGATTTTGTTACGTTATAACTGCTAAATTAGTATTATTTTTATAGTACACCTTGTCTCTGGTAATTATTGTTATCTAAAGCCGTATTTACACTAGATTAAATAAAAGGTCATACAGTCACTATCCAGTAATTAACTACGCAAATACTAATAAAATTTAGTTTTTAAATGTTTGATAACATTTTGTTGTTCTTATCTTGATGAGTCATACGGAAAGCAGAAGCTTAAATAATAACATTTTAAGTCGTAAAGCCAACAGCA
Source organism: Autographa pulchrina (assembly GCA_905475315.1). Taxonomy (NCBI): domain Eukaryota; kingdom Metazoa; phylum Arthropoda; class Insecta; order Lepidoptera; family Noctuidae; genus Autographa; species Autographa pulchrina. The sequence continues at coordinate 12,896,013 of FR997765.1, read as the reverse complement.
CAATATGTTCGATAATTAGGTCAGAATGTCGCAATTATAATTGATTAGAATCACACGGTAAAAAAAATACATTAAAATATATTTCGCAAATGTTTGGCTTTTTATCTAGTGTTTTTTGTGAAAACACCTCTTAATCGATTGACATTTATTTTTAAATGTTGCCAAGTGTAATAATTAGTCAAAATGAAAACAAAGACATTACGAATCAAAGTCAAATACCTATGAAATTAACAGACATCCCTTTAGGCATAATACTTTTAATCAGCTGTACAGTACACTTTTCATGTAACTTTCACAAATTTTATTTCCAATCAGTCTTTTGTAAGATACGTATTATTTCTTTAAAAACACTAATATACTTATGAAATAATTTAAAACCGTTATTATGATAAATAATATTTACACGTTTTAAAAAGATGATTCATACTAAAATTATAGTTCTTTTACTAATTATTTTTTTATTTTATAGATCAACTTTACTGTTGTTATTATTTACTTCTGTTTAATATCGTAAATCGTGTTGGAATAAGCGTTATGAACCCATTTAACTAATTAAATTATTTGTTGCAAATGCTGAATTTACAGAAGCGTTAAATCTTTCTGAAATTGTTCTGTATGGTTTTACAGGAAAGTAGGCAATAAACTCACAAAAATACGCAGCCGCTCTGTTTGTAGGTTATTTAGTCTATGCTCTTCCTGTTCGATGGTCCGACGGGCGTGCGACGAGAGAGAGAATCGCGTTCTCAACTTCTCGCAAATCGTGGATATCGCGGACGTGCGATCTCATACTACGAACGGGATTTTTTTCCCATAAAACGAAAATTAAACTCGTAACACACCATTTTCCACACAATCGTGTTTTACCGCATTAAAACGAAAACGACTTTCACCGGATACATCGATAATTTGATTAACGAAAGCAAGGGGGCTCGTAAATTATCCCACATAACATTGAATTTATATCACAATGTATCCGTGCGTTTGTTCAGTTACCGATATATCTGTGTGATGTACTGTGTTGTTCGTTTAAGTGACAAAGCAAAAGCGTTGGCTCCCATTCGAGACTATTATCCTATTCGTGATTCCGTTGGGCCGGGAACTGGCCACTTGGTTTAGTCGCCGCGGGGACTCCAAAGCGGTAAATACGGAGGCGCAGATCCTGCTTCGCATCATTTATCGTCAGGATTGCGGTGAGTACGGTGCCGACACGCTACACACACATTTTCATACAATTATTACGGGCAGAGATCGAGGCGAGTCTTGAATTTTCGTACTTGGCATCTGACATTGAAGTCAGCCCGATCAGGTGCCCGTATGTCTTAAAATAGCTATAAAATGTCAAGTCTGGTCTGGCACCGTAGCAATCAGCTGATCTGTAGCGTTTTAATTATAACGAATTAGGTAACTAATTGTTTCTTGAGACTCGCTAAGATTTCGTTATCGGCGCGTTCATAATCGCTCGATTATTATAATATTGATAATGTTATCTCTGAGATAGTGTTACATATATTGGCCGTCTTGACACATTTCCAGTGATTTGAACTCTGTCCTTTTTGCAGATTTAAAAATGGTGCAGCAAGATTTGACTTAGGCAAGTCAGACTCATACATTGTGGTAGTCAGGAATGGCTCGGGGTGGCTCACGGGTGTGAGCTCCGGGAGAGCTAGGGACACTCGGCAGTCAAGTGTAGTGTTGTGCAGTGTCTAGTCATAGTGTGTGTGTGAGTGACGGTGGAGCCGGGATGCCCTCCGTGATGTTGTCAGCCGTGCTTGAAGAGGAGCCCGACTTGTATGAGGCGTTCCCCCCTCATGTTGACCCCACTGGTATCACTATCCTCACTGATAGTCCTCCAGGTAAGACATTACATCCATTTAATACACACAAATTATTATAAGTTTTATTTTCAAACTCATCTTATTTCAATTTCAAAATAATACATTCAAAATCCTTTCTCTATTAATATATTAATATTTTCTTATGTGATCACCAAAGATTTTACTTCTTATATAATGTATGAAGGTCAAAATCACAACCAAACTGTATTATATCAGTATATACATTCTAAAAAGATAGTTTTTATTATCTCTACAATAAGAGAATTCATGTGATATGGTTATTGAAATCAATTTTTAATTATTATTGTTTATCAATAGATATGATATTAAAAATTATCACTGATTGTTAAGGTGTGGAATTTTACAATGGTTTGTAAAAAATACATCTATGATACGGTAACAAAATGTATACTAAGGAAAATTGGCTCTATAATAGCATTTCAGGAAGTTAAAGTCTGAATCAAAAATTATCTTTTCTTCATGGAAACTATAACATAATTATTTCTAGTAGGAAATATACCAAGCTATAAGTGCTATAACTTAATCAATATGTTTGTTCACATTGTTAGATGCTAAAAAATACATAGGCAATGCTAATAAATATTTCAGCTTACACCAGAACTAAATTATTTAAACACACAATTGATACCTTTACACAACTGTGCTTATTTATGAAGCATGATTTATAAATAGATTTTTTTCATATGGCCTTGTTCAGTCAAAAATAGGGTTTATTCCATATTACTTTTCTGACTTCTGAGTACATAAAGTAGGATTTTTATAAGACATAAACCATCAAACCCACAGGAAGGAAAAAAACTGATTTAAAATAAATCCATAATAGTCAATACTAAAAAAAAAACTCGAAATGTAATTCTTATGCGGTAAAAGGTTGTATAAAAAACATTCCTAATGAAAGTTGAACATATTTAAGTGTATTTTCCTTAATCCAAAAAGATAAAATCATTTACTTTGGATTAGTGACTACATTTCGCCCTAATTTTACAATCAAGTAGGCAGATATTATTGTTATTAGTTCCCTTATCTGAGTCATATTGTTTTCATCTGTGACTCAAATGTGTTATCAACAAAAAAGGTCTATAACCTTGACTTTTGGATTCAAGGCAATGATTTCTTATTTAAATATTACGCTTTTGGTGTATTAGATGCGAAACGTAGGCATATCAGACGATAACATTTACTATAAGGAAGTCAAAGTCAAGTTTTCAAGATCGATTCCAATAACCTATGTAATTAAAATCAAATCGAAGCAGTCTATCCTTTTTTCCTGTTAACTCAGCTCTAAAAACCCCGAAACCGCGAGTGGGCGCAAAATCTATCATCGTTTAATCTTCTTAAATAAATATCTATTCTGATGTTATCCTGATATTGGACTAGGCCCATTCTAAAATAGATTTGATCAACGAACCTCCATGCGACGGTAATTTTTTACTACCACAGTTGCGTGATAAACCATTATAATTTCTATTGCTATTAATTATGTGCTTAAAGAAAAATTTCAAGGAATGGAAACTGGTGCGTTCAACGCAAATTAATTGATTGAAATAAAAAAGAAAACTGTTATGTTGCTATCCGATTTTAATACTACAGAATAAATTGAGCTAAGATTGAATAAAGCCTATCGGCTGTAGGGAATTGTATAATCACATACCTTTGTAAATTAGTTTTGAGCCTAAGGCATGTTATAATTACGCAGGAGGACCTTTAGTTGAACTATCCGACGGTAGCTAAAGTCAAAGGGATTTTCTAGATGTAGATACTTTACGAGTGCTTAAACTATCAAAGATGAATAATATTCCTGATTTTAGGTGGCATTAGGCCTGATTAGGCTTTCATTTGACGGCACAATATGTATGAAACAATATATTTTCTTTCTTATACTTGTATTTTTCCAAATATGTGTTTAAAACCTGGACGTAAACTTTTTAAAGTCCATTTATGAATAGGTTTTAAAGTACATCTTGGTGCACTGAAAATAATCGGTGACGCAACTTGTTTCGGTATTTTCCTCCTCAAAAAGGATAAAACATAGTTTTTATTCATGCACCACGAAAGACTTTAAATTGTCGGAACGAGTTTCGGAACTCGTTTCCTTAAACGCACAAAATTGAATTGAATGAAGATAAATATTTGTTTCGTAAACAATGGTAATTTCTGGAGATCCGTGTCTTACTTTTTCATACAGCCATTATTCTGATACTCTGTTCGAAGAAATTGCATAAAAGAATATGTTACCTAGCTAATACAGGATAACAAAAAATAATTATTTTAAAGTAAAAAGTAATACAAGCTTCTTAGTTCAAGGAATATACTTAGAAGTGTTTAGACAAAGTACTTTTCCGCGAAGGCAAAGGTTTTCATACCAATTCCAAAGTTTTCGATCACCTTCCATATCTAGTCCTTTCGCCATTGATGGTATGTTCATTGACTTCATGTTTCCCCACAGTTGGCGAGTTTCCCTGAATGAGTTTAATGCTCAGAGCATTGTTTGTGAAACAGAGGCTTGTTGTGCATTGCGCTGTCTAAACACTCTTATCCGTAACAATAGTGACTTAACATTTGCGAGTGCTGTTCATGTTAGCGTCGCGGTCAGTTCTATGTATCATCAAGGTTTGTATACGTACATATAGGAACCGTAGTAGTTGCTAGATTAATTTGAATCCCATAGCTGACTAAGTTTCCAATTTCGTGAACAGACTGGAAAGTTTTCGAATGAGTGTCAAATTGAGGTTTTCTTTAGATTGGAACACGAATGTTGTTTAAACAAGCGCTAGACGGATCAATGTTTAGGCCGTAAAAATATTGGGATCGAACCCCAGCGCTTTGCCACCGCGCCAATTACATCGTCAGTAGCCTGTGTATAAAAATAAACAAGCAGTGTTATTTGGAATGTTTGCAACGTCATAGTAGTAAAATAACGTTCCGTTTGCTTACGGAGTGTTTGTTCATGCGTATTGCCTGGTCAGATTGGTCATTTTATACCGGGGCGCGTTGTTGCCTAGGTTCAAGATCCCTCCCACCTTTTTGTGACCCAATTGATTCTTCAGTTTGGAAATTCTCAGTGACCTGAGATTTTGTTCCGTGGAATAGGGGTGGCTGGATGATTGGTAAAGGGATGGTGAAGAATTGTACCCCTTTTTCTACCCGTTCGAGAGAATTCGATAACACTCAATACGCATAATACTATCAAAAACCTTTAGAGGCTTAAGTAAAACAAAAAGAAATGGGCCTATATTTAATGATAATTTTCTTCGCTTTATTCGCAATTTGAGGATTCTTTCCGTCGCATTTTTATGGAGTATAATGTAGGGCAAGAGTCGTAAATATTTCCCTTTTATATTTTAAATCAATGATGTTTCTGTTATGGTTTTTTATCTTCAGAGTTAAAACGATTAGCGGATATATTAGCGTTTTCTTTATCTTCAGATTTAGATGGGCTTTATTTATTTCTTATTAATACTTTGTCGTCTTCGCTTCCTTTACTCTAGGTCTTTCAAAAACATTAAAATCTGCCCTAAATACTACACTATGGGGTACCTAGGGACACAAGACCATGGCGACTATACAAAAAAGCGTGGCTCATTCCAATTTCTACCATACTTGTTCTAACTGACTGATATCATGCGAATTTATACCGTTTATAGTCATCCTATGAATAAGTAATTGTAATTTTTTGAATGTAAAAACAATTTCGTACAGGTTTTTGTTAAGTTTCGCCAGTTGTACATAACACATGAGCGGAGAAAGTTCTTTCTAATGAATAATAAGTTTAATGACTGTAATTTATTCCAGCCTCAGATCGAGAATGAATGCAACTGTTTATAAGTGTGTTGCCAATAGAAAAAAAAAATAGATTTAAAAGCTGAATTGTCTAAACAGTTTATTTAGTCGAGAGTTTTTGTATGTTTGGAAGAGTTTTAATGAAGTCTAGATAGGTTTTATTGCGTATTCATTAAAATATCTAGCTCAGTTTCGGGACATCATCATTTAAATATCTCAGCATTGTTTTCTTAGTCTTAATCGAGTGCAATGATCGGTCATTTACTCCTGTGTTCTTAATTTTTGGGTTGGTTTATTAACTTCCTTGTTTTCTTCCTCCTTTTAAAATCGATTGATTGCATTTCGTATTTCTTCTATGTATTTGCACTCATACAGTGTTGTTATTACTTTCATTCGTTCTGATAACGCGCCATACCGCTGTAGACGGTTCTTCTCAACCACAATGGACGTTCGTGAGAGAATATTTCCGTAATCACTTTTGTCAATCATCTACAATTGGGCAGTTAGTACGGTTACAAACCGTTGTCTGGCCAATATTTTACTATTCTTCTTTAATTGAACAACGATCAGTCATCGGCGAGGTTTCTTTGTATTCTTACTATAGCTTACCAGTCGAATAAAATGTAGCAAACATTTTGAGGAAGTCAATACCCGTCTGAACAGGTACAACAAATAGAGGTTTTGGAGATGCGTTTAATATGTGTTTAAAACATACATAAGGCACTTCGACTAGTTAATACCTAGTGTAAAAGATTTAGTCAGACATAAAATTAACAGGCACAAATGGTGACTAAATGTCCATATTTAAGAGAATATTAAATGTGCTCATGACAAGTGTTAGGTCATCGTTGTCTTAAAGGACCGTTTTAAAGGTCATTACGGCTATTTATTTCTTTTTAATAACTTCTAAGGAGATACTATTGTTTAGTAAATAGTTTTTTTACTTTTTATATTTCTGAAATGCACCGGTCCCATACGTCAATGGAAAGAGTATTGCTCTTGCAAATTAAGTATTATTGCTGTTTTAAATAATTTTCCTTATTGTCTTATAAACTTATAGGAAATAAAGAATTCAAATGTAACTTGAATCATTACCTTTTTTTTTGTACTTGTAATCATTAGATCGGGGCTGTTTTTTATTTATTTCCTTTAATGAAAACAATATATTTATATGTCAAATTAAATTATCTAAAGCATGTTTAATATGCGTCGAGTTTCGCATAAACTGGACTTCATGTAATGCAGTTATCACTAGAATATTCTATTTAAAACAATATAGTCTATTAGTATGCAAGTGATATCTAGGTCAGGACACAATGTTTGTTATCAATGGAGCTGGCAAACAATTCTCATCTCAGTAATGAGCGTTATCAGTGAAGAAATCTGAACCAATGATAACGCGCGTATCTTAAGTATTACCCACTGATAAGATATTCTGTGTGAATTTATAGTTTTCTTAGCATTATAATCTGGATTACCATGCGGAAGGATCTTACTTTTATAATTAATATCTGTGTCCCATGGATTCTCTCGTTTTTTTTTGTTCTGCCCTTAAATTATTTTATCATAATTAGCCTTTTAAGTGCCTCAGGAATTTGGTATTAAATGCTAAATATTAAGATGGATAAGCTTGCCAACAACAAACTTGACTCAAGATTGCGTTTACGGCGTAAAATGAAGTTTAAAATTGTTCTTTAAAATAACAATATTAGGTTATGTAACTTAATACATATTATTATTATACCTGGCTCATTGTTTCCTAGCCACTAACAATGCAACAAAAACATTCATGACCTGGTTTGCGTTGTTAGAATTTTGTAATGGCTTATAAAATAATAATATGGGTCCGTCCTACTACACTTTCATCTTTCATGATGTAAATAGTAAAACAATGTACCTAATACTAAGTTTCGTTCGCGATTCCAACCTCGTTATATCGTGGGTTTTGGAACAACACTTTTTTATTCTACTTCCGGATCCATTATTTATATCATTGCCAATTTTCAATAATACCTGTCTAAGATTTCTACTTTAATTGTCAAGGTCTCGGCCTAAAAAATATAAAACCTAAATGCCTAAATATGTATAATTTGTAAGTAATAAAAACGTAGTAAAATCGCGTGATTAGCACATTGTTGGATCAGCGGAAAGGTGCGACGATGGTCCGATTCCATGCGTCTGCGCATGGTGGGGGTAACACGCCACCTGGCGAAAGTACATACACCCTAATTGGTCCGTTGTATTTGTTCTCGTTATTTTAAATAACTACGGTTCTTGCTTTTTTGTTTGTTGAACGTATTATTATGGGTTTTGGCATTGGGACAAGACTTAAAAAATATATAAAAACGGGCAGTGTTTTAAAAAACATGCTCCAAATCACGTCATCTATGCAAAATTGTATTCTTATTTGTCCCGTTCGCAGAAGAAAAAGACTCATTACTTGAAGTTGGGTTAACCACCTTTAATTACGATGAACTGACCTTCAAAGGTCTTAACCTAACCTAACAAGTTTAATAGTGTATAAGTAGAGTTACTTCACCATATTGATAACCGCGTTGTGGTCACAAACCTGTGTGTTGAACGTGACATTTTACAATTATGCTATCCTGACGCTAGACACAATAGCTGAATAATGTTTATACCTGACTCACGAGGAGAAATAGATACATAACATAACATACCATCACGCCTGTATCCCCGAAGGGTTAGGCAGAGATGTACCAATGTAATAGGGGGCGAGCCTATTGGCACAAATCCAAACTCCGACCTGCTACTGAGAATTTCATAGAAAAACCCAATAACATCTTGGTCGACTTGAAAATCGAACCCAAGACCTCTAGCGTAGCAGTCGCGCTTAGAACCACTAGGCCAACGAGGCAGAAATAGATACCTATGTACAATTGCTTGCATGAGTCCTTTTTACTAAAATTCATATTTTGGAGGTTATTGATATCTACTTATTTGAAATAGTGCATATATGACGAATTGTACTACATGTTCTCTTGTCAAATCTTGGAGAGAACAGATTAAAGCTTTTTAATATCTTCAATCTTGAGATCTATTGGTTGCTTTAATTTTAATTTTGTGTCGGTGACTTGGCTATTGAATTAGATTATAAACTCGTAATTGTAGTTTAAGGCATTTAAATTAATAAATAAAAAGGAAACACCATTTACCAATACACAAGTTCAAAGCGCTAAGACACATGTAGTATTACACATTACAACTATCAATGAGGATACAGATCTCAAGAACGATGACTAAGTCGATAAAAATTATAGTTTCGCCGTAAAATAATACAAGCAATATACTTAGAACATTACTGTATATATTAGGATTTCCGTTTCATTGTATCTTAACGTCTGCCTTGGTCTACGTGACTTTAGGCATTCTACTTTTCGCTCAATTTAAAATTAATTGCGTTTAAGTGGTATAATGAAGGAAAGGCAAGTGAGACATAGGTAAATAAAGATTTCCTGTAAAAATAATTACACGCTTTTTCCTTCTAAAACCAATTATCTTCTTATAGGTTATACTCTAGTAATTGGATCCTTGTGACAATCTAGTTTCTCAGGAACTTATTATCCCGAGCTTAAAAAATCTGACTGAGATCTTGCAACTTCGATGTAGAATTAATATTAGATCCAGAAGATATTTTTCTTTTAAATAGCTTCCCAGACAAAAATTCAAAGAGAGAGTGCCCTTTAAAATCTTCCCATAGAAATGATGACGTAAGAAGGTAACTCAATATTGCCATGTCAGCGTTAGAAAGGCAGTAAGGTATTTTATTGCATAACCTGATGCAATCCAAGACTCTTAGTTTAGAGCAGAAAAGGGCCTAACCAATAAGTTTAAAAGAGCATACCAATTTATTACGACATTACTGTTTTAACTTATTTTTAACCGGTAAGATGATAGGAACTAGGGTTTGAATTTCAAGTAAATATATTTGAGTTCAATCTAAGTCGCTTCGGAGATAAAAAATTTAATAACATTTGTAACTGTTGTTCGATACCGGAATCTGACGAAATAGTTATGTGAATAGTGAAATTCTTTTGTATCTTACATAAAACACCTTTTAGCTATTATGTGTCCTCACTAACTATAACATTTTAAGGGTTGCAAAAATGTCCTTTTAAAAAATATATTTTACGCAACGAAAACCGAAATTTCCTCATAAATGTACAATATAATTTGCGAACAATTCCCCGTTAGCTTAGTCACTGTTTGACTTAGCAAGCTATCAGTCAAGTCACCTTATTGTGCATCAATTTGTAATTAATTGTTTTAATTAGTCCCTTAGTGACCTCCGCAGTGTTGTAACCGATTCTTTTGATCTCGCTAATAATTTTTCGAGAAGACAATTAGTGTTGTTATCTTTGTAAGATAAAGTGATTTGTAATGGAGTGTTTTGTTGTGAGTTGTCTCTGTATCTGATAAGGTTCATTGATGGTTTTTTTCGGGTATAATGTGACGTTTTTAATTTGTGATGACGTTGGTACAAATTTGCAAGTCATCCGCCATGGAGGGTGTTGTGGAATGGACGAAGAGTAAGTTTTACCTTGTATGTGTTTACTATTACGTAGTTTTGTACAATTATGAAAAATTATGGTCTGTTCTTGGGATTTAATAGAGATCATACTAGGAATAAAAGTATTTCCGAATTTACACAAATATTAATTTGTTTTAGTTCTTTCTTTTATCTTGGGTTTCTGACAATTTTAATTAAATTCATACGAAGAAATTTCTGTTCCTTTAATACAAGTATTTTTGTATTCTCTTTGAGCTTGAACATTTCACGTCTCAGGGTAAATACGTTGAGTTCTTCGAATCCCTTACAAAGTTTATTTTGTAAACAATTAGTAATTTGAAATGCAAAAGCTGTACTCAGTCATAGAAGTCGTTTAATAAATCTTAATTTTGCTTCGACGTGATGCATCGGGATCGGTATTCCAGGTATGCGCGTGAGTCGATCTTGCTGAGAATTTTGGACGGGTATCAAAACGAAATATCTTCCTTCCTGATTTCTGAGATTCGGAACAATTCGCCTTGAATCATTTGTTGTGTGTTTATTTATACTTTAAGTTTTTAATATTTTTTATCCGGGTTTATTTTATTGTTTGTTAGTATCTAAAGAGTTGGTTGTATCGTTTCTTATGTTTTTTTACTACTTCATGTGGACTATTGAGGAGACTACACGCTTAGGTACTCACGAGTTCAAAAACTTTATTAAGTCTAACATTACAATGCTCTTAACTCTTCTAGTAGTAGTATTTTTTATTTACATGCCCTACTCAAACCCTACATAATTGTCACATCTAGATGACAAGTGTACACAAATTATTTTATGGGTAAGCATTTAATTACAAACCACACATTTACGTCAAAACAGAGCTATTACAAGGGTTATTTATTGGTAATTTCAGAACTAATCTAATGGATTTCTTCTCTTTATCCTTATATGTAAACCTATCTGCATAAATAAGTATTATTTTTATCTTCTTAGGTAATCGTCATTTATGACTCCATTTTGCATCACTCTTGTCAGATGCGTATCGGTAAAAATTATATTCCCGAGTAGTATCAGTCTAAGGCAAATATACATTCTTTGATTGACAACATCTTCTTGAGATTAAATGACGCAATTTGTATTGCAATTATTATTCCATAATTAAAATACCATAGGAACATAATGGTCCCATAACACGTCGCATTAAAAAAAAAGAACAAGCTAGGTCCGTCCAAAGTCCAACGTTTGACGAAAACTGTTGTTCGAGAGAAAACCAGGTATCACAAACTAGTGCGTCATTCGCGTCGGATTAAGGAAAAGCCGTTACGTAGCCGTGATTAATTGTATAGTGACACACAACTGATAAAACAGGTACTTACGTCATTATGAAATTGCAAGGAAAGTGTCTAAAAACTTGCTATGTGTCGACTATATTTTGTCTTTTATCGGGGACTTCCTTATGGCCTTCCATCTCCTTGGGGAAGACGAAGGAGTATCCGGACTCTTACCGGATAAAACCCAAAGGTGTTCTACTCTTTCCTTTCTTCCGGGAATCATGCGGGATTGAACGCCTTGCAAACTATTGCGATCCCCGAATATATCTACTGCTTACTTCTTCTTGAAATGGCTAGGAAAGCATTGTCTAATTTTGTGATGATATATTTGTTCTCTAGTTACAAGTGCCTTATAAAATGAGATATAATTGTATTATCTATTGTGTAGCGATGTGACACATCGTATTGCACGTGGGTATTCCCCCGATAGTTCTTTTTATTCTAGGTGCTGGGTTCACATTTTTTTGTAGTTCCGTTCTTTATTGTTGTCCTTTTGTGTCGACACCCAAACCTTTTTTTCCTTTCTTCTTTGATACCATAAAATTGTATTGTCACTGAAACTTTTGTATAATGCACTCTTGACATAAATAATTTATCGGTCAGTATGTAGTGTATCTTAAAAGTGATTCATATAAGCAATCACTCAGCTTGGGGAAAAGTGGTGCTTAAATCAAATAAAAATTATTATGTACCTATTATTAGTTTACGTAATCTTTACGTCATTCTTACCTGAATGTGAAGGCTCTTATCATTAGATAGCAAATCTTTAAGAACAATGAATATGACAGACAGAAATTATATTGCATAACCCAAGAATCATTTTGTTAAAATTGCTCGAATTACCTGAGATGAAAAGTCGACAGAAAAAAATAATTGCATAAAAGATTTCTCTTAAGTACTTAGATTTTTATGTACGTAGATATATTATTATATCCGTCAACATACATTAGATAAATTATCACAGCGCTACTGTATTCGGTATCTTGCTGAAAATTGCCCGATCACGACCATCTACAGAATCATTTTATCAGAGTATCACGTAGGTTATGTAAATCATAGATGTTTATCATTTTAATGTAACATGACAGCTGGCTTCCAAACTCTAAGCGTTATGTCATATTATCAGATTATACGCATTCTACCACTGATTACTGATCAGCTTCACATTAGCCGCATGCGTTTATCGTAATCACATGTTACAAGTCAATACTAGCTGTGCCCCCGGGTTTCACTTGGCTTGCTTTTTTCCCAAGGAAAGTGACGTGATGTTAAATAATAAGCTACATCTTCGAGAATTGGGTTATTTACTTAAATTGGTACAATCTCTTAAATATCATATTTGTGATCCTATCTCAGCAATAGTATATAAAATACATCGGAGAGTTAAAAAGAGTGCAATGGTTCACATACATAGACAACGTGGAACACGTGTAGCATCGTCAGTTTTAGTTTATAAGTTTTCCTTCAGAGTAGAGGGTAAAGTTTAAAATTTCATATTAATATCAAATCTAGCTTCAAGTTTCTACACAAGCGATACGTTCAGTCTAAAGGCACGTCTCAAATCAGCTCATCTAAGGCTGCTCCAAAGTATAATGTTGCTTCATTTAGTTTACGAGTCTAGGGTTGCCCCAAGGCACATTATCCTGCCCCGTTTATTTCAAAAACTTCTCGTGTTTCCATTAAAACTTCAAGGCAACGCAGAAATAGCAGCGAAGGACAAATACCAGACATGGAATTTTAAATTCAATGTCAATTTCAAGATTGATACTTTTACTACTAAATATAATATTGTAAAACACATATGTAACATTAATGTTATCTTAACACTTGCTTTACCATTTCTGATTAAATAATCGCGTGCATACAGATGCTAGATAACGTAATAAACGCGGCGGATAAAATGTTAAAACAACATGCGACTGAGTTGCGCCGGCGCAGAGGAAAACAAAATAATAAACATTGGGTTAGTAAGTAGCGCCATCTGTCAATGATTATGCCAAGTCTTTGTAAACATCGGATAGATTTAATTGCATTGGATCTCATCCGACCTCTGTAGATGTCAGTCGTGAGTTGCTTTCTAGTGATCGTGTTATTTTAATATAGGGCTGTCTCTTCACATTAAATTATTATTATTTATTCAACTTTTTATGGCTGGTTTTTTACTGGACTGAATGCCAATGCTACGCATTTTTTCTTTTTTGTATTTTTTTTGCAACACTGTTTTGAATGATTTGTAAAAAATAATAATTTTAGCTGGCTGCTAACTTTTTTTCATAATACGCAAATTCTTTTTTTATTTAAGAACTGTTTCGCGGATTGTTTTGAAGCCAGATCAATCTGCTATTTTGTTCTCTTGGCACGTAAACAGATAGATCACTGTTGGTATCATTATTACTAGTTTTGAACGAGATCCAGGTACAGATTTAGGTGGAGTTAATTTATCACGGGTAAATGGAAATTGTGATGTAAATGTTGCATCCTAACATATAAATGTAAAGAATTACATAAATATCCTTATGTAAGCTTATAAATTGTTGAATTAGTAAATATCGAAACATTATGCACTGGAAGGTGCCAAGTTTGTTAATAAATTAACTTATCTTATGCGCATGCGTCGTTGTGCTTACTCTTGACGTTGGAATGACTTCATAAATTCGTAGATTAAAAAAATATAATATCTGCCTTATTTAGATACTAATTAACTAAGAAACAGGAAAAATACATAAATAATGTAAATGAAATAGTTTTAGATTGCTTTGTAATCTTTATATTGTGATGATATCATCTCAAAGTTTTAATAACACAACAAAACAATATAATATCCAATAAATTAAGTATTGACGTTAATCCTAGATTATTTTGTAACAGATTTATGAAAGATGACGTTAGCTAATTTAATTGAGGTATAGTAGGTATTTTAATTTGCATCATGTTTAATTTTATTTCTTTGTTTATGCGTCTTACCACAAGAAAAATATTGTTCTCTGACATAGGTAAATTTTCTTACCCTTTTCCCAATACGCATAGTATTAGTTAATCATACCGTGGTACTAAGATTGGCTAAATTATATAGTTAAAGAGGAACTGGATATGGGTAGTAAGAAGCCTATTTTTTATATTGTCTTCTATTATTTATTGAGTATCGTAAATATTTTCTCCAGTGCCTGACAACCCTGCAAACATAGCTATACGTTTGCAAACAGATGCTCGGTGGTTTGCAAATCTTAAAATATAAATATACGTTCGGTATTCCAGAGTGTATTAGACTTACACAAAGACTAACAAGTGAATCATTTGAGGTTTATGAAAATAACTTTTATTTATCCTAATTTTATATAAAATTGTTTTATTATTAGATTTTATTTCTTGTTTCTGTAGGCACGAGAATTTAGGAATTTCCTGTGTCTCGGAAATGTACCAATGGGATTGGCAAATGGCAATGTTATAAACTATCTTATATTGAACCACCAGACTACCACTAATATACATGATATACTGATACATGTAAACCCACTGAAAACCAACATCAAACTGATAACACCCCTCTTTTTGCGTCAAAATAAAGCTAGAGGTTAAAATAAAGCTAGAGGTTAAAAAAAAGCTAGGGGTTAAAATAAAGCTCAAAAGTCGCGATGTATCTTTATTGTCACGAATATAGCATATTTCTCCTCTCTCCTAATTTTGCTGTGCCCGACAGGATCCATAATGAGCTGTGAACTTGCTGCTTGCTTACTGCCTCGTTGGCCTAGTGGCGCTAAGCGCGACTGCTACGCTAGAGGTCTTGGGTTCGATTCCCAAGTCGACCAAGGTGTTATTGGGTTTTTCTATGAAATTCTCAGTAGCAGGTCGGAGTTTGGATTTGTGCCCGGTTAGTGGCAATAGGCTCGCCCCCTATTACATGGGACCTAAACATACCGGCGAACTGTGGGTGTACATTGGTACACCTCTGCCTAACCCTTCGGGGATACAGGCGGGATGGTATGTATGTATGTAACATTATGGTATGCAATAAATAATTGAATTATATTGAATATATTGCCTTAGCAAAATACAAAATACATTTCTTAAGATATAAACTTGAAGAATTGTACAAGTTTGAACGTCAGTAACGCAGACGGCTCCAATATCCGCCGATCATGCACAGCATCCGTTTTATTTGCTTTTGAAGTTATATTATAAACATTTTTTCCATTTATGATAAATTTGATTTATAGAGGATGTCATTAAAATTTAAATATATTTTGCTATTTGCTTAGATAATGTAACATGGTTGGGAGGTATGTATCATAGGTTTTAGGTTAGGATCTGTACATGGTCCTCTAAACCGGCCGAGGGTCTGTTGACTTCGAAAAAAAACTTAATTTTAGTAAGTAGCAAAACAACCAATGTTTTTTTTTTAAATTTCATATGTAGATAAACAATTCCTAAGTTCCTCTTTTTCATCAACTTTCCGCTCTAGAAACATTAAAGCTTTAGTCTGTTCGTTGTACATGGTGGACGTTTCGATACCTTTTTTAATTAACCCTCTATATTTAACCATAATTACTGAAACAATTATAAGTTATTTGCGTATCAAGATAAGCAGAAAGCAGTAATACAATACAGTTATGAAGTATTACATCCATTTTCAGATTGGCATGGAAAATTGCTATTAAAAACATTGTTTGTATATCAATAGGTAGTTACTTTTCAATCTGGTTGAATGGTGAGGGTATTATTGAATATTCTGATAACGAATATAAAGGTGTCGTTTCACACTACCTACGACGCTAACGAATTTTATAACTTTGCGTGTAAACTAATTATTTTATAGATTGTGGATAATTTCTTTGCGAGATTCAATTACAAGAGAACATAGATTTTGATACTAGTTTATCCATATATTTAAGTTACAGACTGGTAGAATAAACAGCCCCTAAGTAGCACTTTAAGAAATAAACTACAGGTGTACTGAGGGAATGCAAATCTCGCGGGATTGGGGCTCAAGCGAGATCTCGCGAGTTTATGAATAACAATACTGCGAGATCTCGCCAATTTCGAGATCTCGCAAGATAAGCAGTTTGGTGTGTTTTTTTTGCAAATAATCACAATATTTGAATAAAAAAATGTTAATTATTATAAGATAAACATTTATTGATACGAATTTTTCCAATAGACTTTTATGCATCAAACATTGTTTGACGTACGTATCTGCCTATAATTTTCTAATAAACTTCTAAGTAGTTAACTTTGACATACGTATCTATGAAATAACAAATGAAAGAAATAACCAGTCTTCTCTTCTAATATCAAACAAAAATCTTTTAGTAATAAAACAGTTATTTTATTAAATAACAAACAAAATAACGAGAAGTAAAAAAAAATGAAACTTATTATCTAAGTTGAGTTGACTATTAAACTGAGATATTATTATCAATGAAATGAAACTATATCTACTCAGTAAATCCATTAGATATTACAAATTAATTAACAACATATACCAATTAGTCAGAATATTGAACCAACAGATCGCGACTCCGTCCGTGTCAGTCCGCGCTTCGAATAAGACGTTTTTGTGCTCGAGTGCAATCTCGTTAAACTCGCGAGATCTCGCCTTTTTTTCGTCCGAGATCAATCTCGCTAAAAAAGGCCGAGATCTCGCGAGAACGAGATCTCGCGATTACGAGATTGCATTCCCTAGGTGTACTATCATGGAAGAAAGTAGATAGTAGAGAACGGTTCACCCAGTCAAAAGTTCTGTGGTAACAAACATAAAAAAAGAAAACAGTCGAATTGAGTACCTCCGCCTTTTTTGAAATCGGTTAAAAAGTCGCACGTTTGTCACCTGTTGACATTAATTGGTTTCGATCCTTTAAACCCACTAATACCTTAGTGTCTCCATATAAATAGCGTAGTTACGCATTTATCTTGATAATGTTCCGAAAATAGCAGGTACAGCGGTATTAGCTACATCTGATAAAACAAATGTTATCTTAAAACCAACAATAAACTAACCCACGGTATGCGTAAGAACCTGGGGCCCGATGCCGCTATTTTAAGTCAGTGAGTGGCGGGTTAATAAACGTTCCAGTGTACTTGTTATTGTGCCTAATTTTCGTATTCAGATAATTTTAGTATAATGACAAATGTACACGTACATACTTGCCACTGTTATCATTGTAGGATTGCAAGTGACTGTTCTTATCTGAATACGAAAATTAGGCACAATAACAAGTACACTGGAACGTTTATTAACCCGCCACTCACTGACTTAAAATAGCGGCATCGGGCCCCTGGTGTTCTGACGTCATAATGATGAAAAATTGTAATCAATGTCTATGAAAATCTATGGGAGCGTTGTTTATGTCTACCTTCAGTTTTATAAGTCACCTCTTTTGTACCGTATTTTGGTTGGTATTGATTTAAATAGTGTCGAAATTTGTACATGCGATGCTGATCAAGACATCTTTGATGATATTTGAGGGCAGTTTTCAGAATATTATTTTATTCGAAGAAATTGTGTAGATAGTGGTCGGAACTTATATAAAAGGCTTAGTTTACCGCATTAGGAGTTATTTCGTAATATTGCGCAGACATAAAAAGTTCGAGAATTTGCATAGTCACGACATGGCAAGGAAAAGCCTACAATGTGTATACAGCAATATAAGGAGACTAGATAAAAAAAATGTAAAGAAAGGCGTCATAGCGATTTATTAAAAAAAAAAACTATAATATACGCTACGATTATATTATCACGAATTTCATTGATAGCCTTAGTCATGACAAATGCCTTGCCTTCAACCGCCTAAAGTCCATTATTAATTGATACACAATCTAAACTATTACAAAGGTTTATTTATCAGATAAAATGTTTATGCGAAGCCTATAGAAAATCAATAAAATCATTAACCTTATCAGTGTTATACACATAGTGTTAATTATTTTATGTGTGTTGTAAACCGGTTAGGCTGGTTTTACTGTGAAAAAAACTGGGTTAATATATTATACCAATATGTATGTTTTGTCAATAATCGTCACTAGTATTACTTAATAAAATGCAGAATTATTTAATTATTTGTTTACCTTGAAATAGTTTTCATTCAAAATTTTTTTGCTATTATCAGATATTCTTGTTTAAAACTGTTTTTTGTTTTATACCAAGCTATGCTGACTTCGGCTTTCAGTTTCCGAACACCGCATTCTACATAAAACAACTGCATTTATGTATAACACCCAGAAGACCACAACCCATTATAACTGATAATTATAATCAGTTTTCTTAAAAGAAGTATCACATTAATATTGTATTGCGCATCGAGGTGCAACTAACTGAGTAATAAGTCAAAGTAAGTAATGTCTAGTCTGTCAATCGCAGCGGCTCGACGGCGACTGCATTCGTAGATAACCTCGTCTTATCATACTTGTTTACTTAACACTATACTGTTAGCTGTCGGTATTTACGACCACGCTTTACATTCCTACTACATTCTATTTAATTAAAGGTTTTTTTTTATGTAGTGTTAACCGAAATTAGAATCAACTAATACGTCGCGTCACTATTACCGGATGAACTGACAACACTAGAGGTCTATTGGGTAATGGCGGCGCGTGCGATTCTCGTTGTATTAGTCTCTTGTATTATATAAATTAATAATAATCATTATGGCGTCGCTGGCCTCTAAAAGTATTGTAATTGTAACGTTGAATCCATCCTTGTGATAATATATTGTAAAGTTTAAAGAATCAGTGGTTTCCTTTTAACAGTAGGGTATAGATTTACGAACTATAATTAAAAAAAAAAAAATGGGACATGTTTAATACAATCATTATACTCATTATTACTACTACACCATTTTTTTATATTCATACATGAAAAATTCGTTAACTATCTAATGTTACATTGAATGACAACAGTATTAAATAGAATAGCTTTAGAATATAATGGTTATCAACGAACAAAGCGTAACATAATCAGTCTAGGTTACATATTGATTTCGAATTAGGTCCGTGTTACGTCATAAACATTCATTGAACAAAGGTATACAGAGCTATTTCAGTAGCGTTTCAGGCACTGATGGATAATCAATACGCGTACATTTTTAATCTTGTGTCGTTGCCCTCCTAACGATTGACGTAGGTACACTTAGCGGTTCATTCCGACTTGCACCTAGATTGACACAGAATGTGAACCATTTAGAGCGCTTGTCGGGTCGAGCAAAGGGCGCAACACTGATGTTCATACATTTTATTTCTTCCGTTCGCAAAGACTCAACCTACGATTACGTATGCAATACGAAAATTTCGTTTTATTGGCACCGTTCCAAAACGTTGCGTTTTGCTTTGATTCTGTTTCTATTAATACGACTGTTCATGATGTTATCGTGTGATATCTACGTGTTGTTTACTTGACGTATGTACTTACTTTTCATGAAAATGTTTCAGTTGAACAATAGATATTGAAAATATGATTTAGGGACGTAACAAATGAAGAAACCTGTTGTCAGAACACTGATTACCATAATTAATTTTGAGTAGCGTTGTATTATGTTCCTTGGCCATGTCTATCAAATTCCTAAATTTAATTAATTATTTAAATGATTTATATAATTAAATATGTATGGTCTGTTGTACCTGCGCGCGCGTCACACGGCTAGATAAACAATGGAAGTGTGACAGTGTTGGGGCGCGCTATCGCATTTTCCGGAGGCTGGCGAGCTTGCGGCGGCGGGCGGCAGTGCCGGCGGCGCGCGCGCACCGAAAGCATGTGCCCCGCGCCTACAGTGCGATGTACATAGAACCTGCCGCGTTCCGCGCACCAAGCGCGGAGTCCCTCGCTGTCTCCGAAACTCCGCATATCTGGACGCAGTGCTTACCCTCTCCGTTATTCGCAGGCAAGAAAGCGCCCCTCAAATCATTCGAGGAGATCCAGCCCCTCATTCACCAGGGCCGCAAGCGCGAGCTCAAGCTTCTCATCAGAGAGAACTCGTGGCCGATCAACAGCCCCGTCCGCGCCTCCCTGTGGCCCGCCCTCTGCAGGCAACATCAACATGGAAAGTCCATGCTCGACGGATTCTACTGGGACATGGTTACACAGGTCAGTGCTCTTTCAAATTACGCAACGCGAGAGCGATAGGTTTTTTTTTCCAAGGTGTGCGACCAACTTCAATAACTTGTTTCGCACGTAAAGAAATTCGTTTCGAACTCGCAAGGTAACGCTACTGCGTGTGTTATCTCGCGAGACCGGCTAGCATTTGATATATCCAAGGTCATGTCTATTTACTTTACACAAGCCGCCGAAATATTTGTGAGCCTGTATCGCGCCCTCAGATAAGCTGACGTCCTCGTCAAGGTCTTAGAAATTTTCATCGTGTAGTTCGAGTGCTCCTTTTAGATTTAGCAACACACTGTTCTACCGATTCAAAATTCAAGTCACGTGCCTGCTTGTTGACCACAGAACTCACTCACACAGGCGCAACTTGTCCTTGTGCCTGAAATGTACGAAGCTGTCAATAATAAAAAAATCAATCTAGCGAACAAGGCCGCACACATATTAGAGTGATGTGTGTATCTGCTCTTGTCTGTTCAGTTGAAATTTGTATAAGTAGTGTAGGCTCGTCAGCGAGCGGGTCCTTGTATACGACATCAACGTGCGCTCGCGCATCCTCGCGTCACACACAATGGGAGCGACTCGCGCATCGTAATTAACCGTCGGCGGCCTAACAATGGCAGACTAGTTATACGACAGGTGGCTGTGGCTAATGTATACAAGCACCGTGAATTTACGAGTTTATTGTCTTTTTTACATAATATATTGAGACATATTTTAGGTATTTATTGCAAAGTTTTGACGCGCCGGCTCTGGTAAATAAGAAACTGTTTTCTTTTTATAATATTGATGTCCATTACATCTCATCTCGACGACCTCCGTGGTCGAGTGGCGTACGCACCGGTTTCAAGGTGTCGCTAGCTCTGAGGTCCCGGGTTCGATCCCCGGACGGGTCAATGTAGAAAATCACATTTCTACATTGTCTCGGGTCTGGGTGTTTGTGGTACCTTCGTTGTATCTGAATTCCATAACACAAGTGCTTTAGCAACTTACTTTGGGTTCAGAACAATGTATCAAATGTATGTGATGTTGTCCGCATTTATTTATTACGCTTCTCGTATTGGTATCGTAATTAAAGTAGTGTATATGAAAACAATAACTAGTTTTTCTGAAGATTACTGGCTATTTTCGCTTTTCTCATCGCCTCCGAATCAAAATTGCAGGCTGACCAAAGCTATTAATTGTAAATAGGTTAATTGAACTACACTTTAACGACGTTTTCAATTAATTTAATGCAACGCATTATTAGAAATTAATGGTACCGTAATAAGGTATTTAAGCAAGTTTGTAAATTGCATTGTGTTGTTTATTTTGATCAATATTTTAACCTGATGTACCTGGTTTAAGTAAGACCAAAACTTTGCCAATCCGCCAAACGTAAACTTAAAGCTAAAAGTATTTTCATGACTAAAGTTGGCCAAAATATAATCTAAAGCTTCTGTCGGAGGCTAGTTAATATGTATGTAAGAGATTGGCACTGCATCAACTTAGCTCGCTCACCTTCGGAGTTGCGCACGCGTCGCCCACCACAACGCATATGTAGGTGTACATAACGATTGCATTGTGAGAGCTTTCCAGTTTACATGAGTGCTTTTAATTTTATGATAACTCTGCATTTATGATTATTACTCCAAATGCATTTTCTAAATCAAATGTAGAGAAGTGTGTGTGTTTATAATGCTTTCTTCCCACGGTTTTCACATTTCTATTTAATTATACAAACAATTTACGATAATGACAATATAATTATGTCATTTAGTCGGATGGTCTTTCGTACATTACAAGTATTACAACAGTTTCATAGTCCAAGAGTCAATTACAATAAATGAAAGCCAAATGTTTATTAAATATCTCATTAATACTTACGTTATTTTTCATGTCTTCAACAACATCAATGGACGATCTATATTTAACTCTACATTTTACTGATAGAGATAATAATTATATATTTTCAGTAAATATGTTTGTCAACTGATTTGCACTTATCGAAATGTCACGATCTTCGCTGAAACGTGATAATGGAAGCTAAGCGTTCGATCTAGCCTTATCCGGCTTTATAAACTAAATACGTACTAAACACACTACTTTTAATATAGTTAATAAAAGATTAGCGAGCCAACATTTTAGAAACTCATTATATTTTTTATTCTCATTAAAGTTATTAGCACGTAGGCACGATCTATTTACTTTATCAATCAATTCAATCCAATCACACATGAGTAGAAAAAGTAGTGGAAAAATTACATCTTGTATTCGGTTATTACCTCGTATTGTTAACGACATGTCTACGAAAATGACCTTTGGTTTTTCAAATACTATTATTGACAAGAACGACGTCTCCAAATCTCTCAAGGAAAAAGCAAACCAAATAAACCATCACAAACAGAACACTCAATAACATTGACATCTCGACAATTTCCTCGAAATCCTTATTGTTCTTTAACACATTAACCCAATTTATTCCCCTGACAAACGAGTACTCCCAATGAATCGTTCCAAAGTAAGTTAGTGGGATGAGTCACTGTTCACGTGCCATCCAAGGTGGCGCGCGCCAAGTCTTCCGGATCTCTCAGAAACTGGGGAGGAAATACCGGACATCAGTAAATCACATATTATGTATTTGCCAAAACATCTGCTACATCTTCCATGAAAACAACAGTTTTAATTCCAACTACATGAGTTTTCTCGATGGCATGTATTTCAAATCGTCAGTCCAACAGCATTTGCATTTCTCACACTTCTTATGTAAGGCCAAGGTTTCGTAAGTTACTGGAGTGAGTCACTAGAGCATCCACGTGCCTCTCAGTGGCGAGCCAAGAGTTCCGGTTCACTGGAAACTAGGATGGAATGCCTTTGGAAACATTTAGTAGATGCATGCATTGTTATCTCTTAATGTGAACATTTGGCAATGCTTCCATGCTGTTGATGCTTTGGAAAATTTCTAATGTGTTGTGTTAGGTCTTTTGGGTCTTAAAATAACACGTGAACATCAAAAACACATAAAATATTTTACGTGAATGTTATTTTAGTTACATATTCTGGGTAAACATGTGCTTGGAACTTTGGAACTCTCAATTTTAGGCTAACCATTTACGGATCTTTAGCTGGAGCTACAAGAATACCTGATAAATGCTGTAGCTTCTGGGTCTATTTCCGTATGGTTTTCTTTGCTTTATGTAATTTTACCTTGACTTGTCAATTTGAGCACCTTATGTGAGATGGGACGTTACTAAGTTTTCTTTTTAATTACACCTGATGGTGCAATAATCAATTCCCTCCAAATCGGCCAACGAACTTTATCAGCAATCTGGTTGCAAGGTTTATCTGATAAATCTTTGTTATTTTATCTATTCCGTTTTACAAAGATTGGATGGATTAGTATCAATCTTAATACAGTCAAAAGAATCATTGAAATTGGATTTTATCTAGCTGTCTGCGGTTTCATTGCTGTATTTTAACCGCAGATTGACTGATGATTGTAACAGTCAGCAAGCGCAAACGTTTGCAGCGTCTAATTATTTTCAAATACGACTAAGGTCGACTTACAATGTTGCTCAATATGCAGTGCTCAGTCTCACCAGAGGGACGAGAGCTTATTATTTAATGGAAAAAAATAATTAAAGATAATGAAACAGGTTTGATCGGATTCTGGGTTTCCCTGCTATAAAATTGATATCAGTTCTTTTGAAAAGATACATACGATCAAGCAAATGCTAGTAAATTAGTACCTATATATTAGTTTTCCTCCTACTTAACGATTCTATTGTTCGCATGACATCCTATCATTGTTGGAATTGGATCAAAAATTCCAAATATTGTTTATACCACCCGTTAATCTGCGCGAGTCTTTAGGTATCCGTGAAATTCGTCCGAGGGTCGTTCGCAGGAACTCGTCACCTGAACTCTGGTGGAGTGCCAACGACATACGCGCCTTGACCTCGCAATCCGTCACACTTTGTCACTCACCGATAACGGTGGATTTCTCACGATATCGCTTTTCCTCTACGTGCGAGTGGGACGGAGAAAGCCGACGAAAGTGTCCGAATGTCTTGAGTACTTCATGACCTAGACATTATGATGCCGCTATCAGATTGTAAACAAGAGATATTTATGGAGTTAGATGTACAGATATTAAGAGAAATCAGCTTTCTATGACAAAACCTTTGCGCTTCGTTTTGTAGGATCTTTCTTTTGGAGTTAACGATGACAGTCTGCCTATTCTTTAGAACGATTTGTGCTGTTTTTGTACCTGTTTTTTACTCTTTGATAAATGAAATAGGTGCGACCTCGTTAACTAGTTGTAGACCTAAGTTTATCTTAATTTCTTCGTCATTTGTTCGTATATTCTTCATCTTCAGAAATCTCGGCTACACAAAGTGGTTAATTACTAAATGGGATTCAACATATAAATCATTTTGAATACAATCGCTATTCAGTCGTTTCGCGTTTTCAGTAATCTCATTACACTATATCAGATTATCGTAGACTAAAGCTGACGTCCCGCTATTCCATATACAGATTACAGTCTAATTAAATCTCGGCACAAAGTAAAAGATTTAAATATTTTGAATAAATGAAAATGCTGACTTGTGAAAACTCAGTGATTATTTACACTTGGACGATGATCCTACTTACGAAAATCTATATATACTTATAATAAATCTGTAAAAGTGAAAATTCTGTACATTGAAAATATCAAAAAAATAAATGGCGGGGGGTGTTACTAGACCGACAACGAATCCAAAAGTGTGAAAAAAAAAATTTTTGTCTGTCTGTCTGTCTGTTTGTTCTGGTATCACGCAAAAACTACCGGTTCGATTACGATGAAACTTGGTATAATTATTCTTTATAATCCTGGGCACCACACTGGGTAGTTTTTATCCCGTAAAAACAAACTTAATTTTGCGGTTAAAAACTCATTGATAAGTTTCGTAATCCACGCGAACGAAGTCGCAGGCACAGCTAGTCCTGAATATAATTGAAACATTTTATAAGTCGAAAAATAAATTGTTTTGTATGGTTGTGTTTGTTTCTGGAAGTTAATTTCCTAGGTGCATTAATCTTAATTATGTAATTATTATGACACAATGTAACATTAATGTCAAAGGTGTGATTAGTAGTATCGGAGTAATGATAATTGTACCTAATCTTAATCTCATTATTTTTTGGGACTGACCCAATTGACAAGTAATTGTGTGTCATTAATCAATCTTAAGAGTGCTTTAATATAAAGAAAGATATTAAGTAGCCAAAGAGCAAGACCTATCGCAACTTTAAGAACGTTTGTGTTGACGTTGTTGTGCGCGTGCGCAGTGAAACAGTTGATTAATGACGACACGATTAGCTGATTGGTTACGCATATGGCTTCCAATGATAAGGCTCTTTTGTTGAGCGATTGCAATAAATACTTAGTTTGTTTCACGTCGTATAAATAACACATATGTAAAATTCTTAAATATTTGTACCGGTGATAACTGCGAAAGAGGTGTGTCAATATTACCACATACCAGCGGTTTTGTTTTCTGTGTCATCAAGTTTATGGCATTTTATTGTGACCATGTTTCCTTTATGGCTGTAATAAAGACATTATTGTTTTCATTCATATGTATTATATCCTTGCATATCTCCTTTTTGTTAAGAATAGCAGACGAATGACGCAAATTGTTTCTTGTGTAATAATAAAACACAATCGATTTTAAGTATCGTTGTATTATTATGACCATTAAAATCGCGGTTTGATTTTATGTGACATAAAATCATATCACCTATAATTGATATACTTACATAGGTAAAGCGGTGCGCGCATGGACGCGCGCCAATTCTTAAAATAGACAAGCACCATTTTGTTTTTCTCACCTTCTGCTACTTGCATTGTGGTCACGTGGGCAGAACATCAATATTTTATTTAACTGATATAGGTATGCAACCTGTTGAAAAGTACAATGACTTAGCGAATCCGAGACCTGAATACATAAGTCAGCACGCGGATGTTTCGCAACGATAAAAAAACTGTGAGTGATAATATAATCGATATACAATAAAGATTCGAAAATAATTCAGAGGTAGACACGATTACTGCAACAAAAAACACACCAAAAACATGTGTAAATAAATTGTATTTTACGCTTGGTGTAGCACGTCCTTGATCGAGTCAGGTGATTTGACCGGCGGACCAGAGAAATTTTTACTCTTTATGACTAAGCCGACCGGTGGCAGGAAGTGTACAATACTTCAGACAAACAGAGCCTATTTCCTGCACTTACAAGAGCTCGCACGCACAGAGCGACCTTCTGCGTTTATCGAGTTAATTCACTCATCTAGTTAAAACGATCATACTGTTATTGATTTGCGCAACGCACATTGTTTCTACGCTAACAGAAAAACAGGTTTATTTGCATATGGAATTATGTTTGCGCTTAGAATAGAAATTGCAGCAGTCAGAGCAGAAACTGTTGGGTAACTATGTAAAGTTCTATTTTAATAACTACGTCCATATGAGCCGAAAATACCGTCGAAAACAAACGGCTTGCAATAATATTGTTGTGAAGGAAAACTGTCAAATGGATTAGCAATGAATGAACGTGTGAATAATTCACGATTCGTGTTATTTGTGAATACATATTGAATCGATTTACTGCGATAAGATATAAATAAATATTTAAGATTGCAGTGCATGCCGACGGTAGCTATTCGTACTATTATTACTATCACCAGTATTTGTTTTATTCATTTGATTAGAACTAACACACGTGCGTATTTACAAACATAAAAAAAGCCTTAACTTTTTAATTCCCAAATAAAATGCCCATAAAAATTCGCAACACACCACACAAGGTTTAATGTTGCCAAAACCGGCAATGGTGTTGCAATTTGCGCATATTTAATCTCCGTCTCTGGGTTGGAAAGGAAATGTCTGTGGTGGTAAATCAGCACGTTTAGCTAGTGTGCGACATCGATCCGAGCATAATTCGAATGCCCCAAACCACAGCACTTGTGGTCTAGCCGTCTAATCGAGTTTGCGCAATAGCCTCTAATTAATTCTGCAGCTCACACGGCGATTGAATAATTGCTTAGTAACCGTTCGATAATCGCTTTTCGCTACTTCTCTAGTGATCATTGCCCTGCTCTGTATTTGTCTTAATGAAGTTCAGCGTCCACTTAACACGTAGAACGTCTAATGCCGTCTCTATTCATTCCACCACTAATTGCTTTTGAAAGCTTTCAGACCTTTCCGTGTCTTTCATTCGATTTTTAGGTTCCGTACCAAAAGGGTAAAACGGGACCCTATTACTAAGACTCCGCTGTCTGTCTGTCTCCAGGCTGTATCTCATAAACCGTGATAGCTAGAAAGCTGAAATTTTCACAAATGATGTATTTCCGTTGCCGCTATAATAACAACAAATACTAAAAACCACATAAAATGAATATTTAAGGGGGGCTCTCATACGACGGTGGTACGGAACCCTACGTGCGCGAGTCCGACTCGCACTTGGCCAGTTTTTTTCTAACCTTGCATTTCTGGCTGGTAACGGAAATTAAGTCTTATTACTTTTAATGAAAGATGGAAATTCGACCTCGTAGTCTGCCAACCTTGTTATTTGGTCTCATTAGGTGAATAGATTCCTCTGAGTTATATTTTTTGTTACTTTTCCTCCCTTTATGGCGGAGACATGGATTAATGGCATGTTACGTATGAAATAGGTGACTTGGGAGCTGTTTTGGAACTTTCTTTCACCTCAAATTGATGGAGTTCAGATTTTATTTGTTCAGATGTAATGTTATTCTCGCAACGATACCAGCTTTGTGTCACTGAATAAATTATAGTGGTGATTAATTCCCAGTAATAATAACATCAATTACATTTGAATAATGAATTTGCATTCATATTGGGTACGAAAAAAATCGTCATTTAACTATAATAATTTGTAGTCCCTAAATTGTTCGAATTGCAGTCACAGCTGAAACAAAAAGTTTATTAAAAATTACAATACATTTCGAATATTTTTAAAAGTCACAACGAACATGTGTACCAAAATGAAGTAATTGACATATACAAAGTAAGAACGGGAGCTACAAGCGTTGAAGCAATTTAAAATCCATTACTCTTAAACGCCGTCTCCTAATTAAACGGGCTTAAATTAAATTTATGAATATCTGACGACAAATGTGATGTTAATTACTTTAATAGAATAATATATTTTTTGTTTTGGTATGTAATGTGTGTATAATAATATTAATTATCATGGTTTCATTTTTCGTAATTTTTCGCATCCGAATCTAGTTGTTCAGGATGGATTATGTAACCTAGAGTGCATAACGTATAAAATAATTAAATATGTAAATAAACTAGGAAGGTTGGTATTTTATATGCAAAAATTGATTAACTGTTTGTCAACTGTATAAGTCTGAATTTAAGATTGGTTAATTTTGGACATAATTCTTCTTAGATATTTCAGCTTCAATAGTTTCATTACACGATGAAGCATACGAAGCATATTTTTTTATTATAAAACAATGACTATAGAAATTACATAATTAAAAGCCGCTGATAAGGGAAATCAAAACACAATGGAATTGTTTGTCAGATAATTATGATTAATATTGTAATTATGTTCCTATCGGCATGTATGTTGGTATTTGATAGCTAATACTAGAAATATACCTAATCATTATATTTAATAATACTTTAAATCGATGGATACACTACACGGATGTCCAAATGACCACCTAGCACTGGACGTGGTGCAGATTCGATACTCGCACGGGAATAAATAACTTTTAATTTAAAACAAATAAAAAAAAAACTTTTAAAAAAAAAAGAGAACCGCCTTCAAAAATCCGATTCACTGAAAAGTATTAAATAATTTTAAATGTACTGCTTTAAAATTATTTAATACTTTTCAGTGAATCGGATTTTTGAAGGCGGTTCTCTTTTTTTTTTTTTAAGTTTTTTTTTTATTTAATACTTTTTAGTGTTTGATACTTTGTTTACTTACTTAAAATGGGTTTAGTCAAGTCGAGATAATCGCGTTTAAACATACACACATACATACAGGTCAATCTGAGAACCTCCTTTTTTTGAAGTCGGTTAAATAAAACATACTAAAACCTTCTCCTTGAACTAACAAATTATTTTCTGAAAACCGCATCAAAATCGGTTCAGCCAAACGCGAGATAATCGCGGACAAACATACATACATACATACAAACATACAGACATACATACATACAGGTCAAACTGAGAACCTCCTTTTTTTTGAAGTCGGTTAAAAACAGTTTTTGTTGTAAATTAAAAGTTCTTAATGCTAGTTTCTTGTCTAAATAAGAAGAGTATTTTGCCCAGCAGTGGGACATTTTTGGACCGAGTAATATTATCTACAAATATTTGAAGTCTGTTCGTAGACCTCCCTTGTATAGTCTTGTAGCTAATCCTGTTAAAAACGGGTACATATATTTTATTTCCAAAAATCTTAATTAAGGTAATCCTACAACTCAACGGGACACAACTGTATATTTATAACGTCATAGTGATCAGAAGCAAAAGAAAAATAGAATGTAACAACTGTTTATCGTCCCACGTAGGTCGTTAGAGTCGTCTGAAAAATAAGAACAGTGTAAAGTGTGTAGTTGTGTTGGTTGACTAATTCTTACAATAAACTCACACAACATAATGACAATTAGTTCGGTGTTGATCAACATACAAAAGAACAACTGCATTTATTTTACAAAGAACTCGGTATAATGCGTTTTCATTTGTTTTTCTTTAACGGTTTCGAGGTATTATAATAGTGGCCGAATATAAGTCTCATGCTGTCTTTGTCAGCTTTAGTGACATAAATATGTTTAAATTCAGGAACATTTGGTGTTGGATTTCAAAATAGTGTTCCACTTTAGGACTAATTTTCGTTAGAATTTTATATTTATACTTATTTACGCATGCGCACTTCAGAAATGCAATAAATATAAGAACGTTATACCTTGCGTATTACCATTAATACAATTAAGAGAACTACCAACTTCCTTGTTTACTTCTTCCGTTTCATGTAATATGTGTATGATGTTCTAGTGACTAGAACTTGTACCTGTACCATGAAATCTTAAAGCAGGATTGTTGCCGTTGTGGAAGCGAGACGGCGTACTATATAGAACATAGCAGCGTCTCGCTTATACGACGCCAACAGATCTGTGAGAGTTCATGGTAAGAGCGCTGGTCATTCGCTAATGTAAGACAAAGTAACCAGTAATCATGTACGTGATTTTATGTCTGTTTACATACTTACCTGTATTTATGTCATATACCTATATATACTAAAGGACATAATGACAAATGAAGATATGTACTAAAGTTATAACGTAACCGACCTTACCCAATTGCATTTTTCTAAGGCACGTCTCAACGATTTTGCGTTGCAGTGTTATCGCATAGCAATGCATGCGACGCATAACTATTAAAGTACACACTCAAATAATAATGTTTGTTTTATTATGTAATGAATATGTGTTAGTATATTTTGTACATATTGCTGCGCATTTAGTATAATTTGTAAGTCTTGTACCTACCTTCAGTTTTTTTCAAACATAACTTTATTCTGAGTGAAATAACGTGCATTGTTGCGTCACAAATATTACTTAAAAAAATATTATTATATTTTGAAGTCTAGACACGTTATAAAATAATAAGATTATAACGATCACTGTTAAGTAATTTTTATGACTAAGATTAATTTAAAAACCCAAAGATCTTTGAACCCTTATCAATTTATTATTAGAGTGCAATTATAATAATATAGACATACAAAATATAGTGATAACAAAGGAATCGTCGGTAACGAACTTTGTTCGTATCATTGTAACATTATCTTCAGTCTGTCGCCAAGATGTTTACTGCTGTGTTTAATTAATAAATTAATCGTTATCGGGTCTCCGAACCCTCTTGGGTCAGTGTTTTGAATATTATCAAGAGTTATGCGTTTGGCTCCCTTGTTATGCTCTGCACTGATAGTGTTAATAACGTGTTGATAGCGACTAGCTTTTGCGTAATGTTCCTGTTCGTTTTAATTGCTTTCTAGTTGTTTATTGGTTGTTTTTGATTTGACTACGATGCAGCCCTACCAGTAATAGTGAAGCCCTTTTTGATATTAGTTAGCAAAGACGCCTAAAGAACTTGTTAACTCGAGTAGTTTCATTTTTTTTCTTGTTAATTATTTCATTGTACATAACTGTTCAAAGGTCGGCTTCAATAATAAGCTACACGGCAACTGAGGGCATCTCACAGGTGTTCGAAGTTCGCTTTAGGGCGTTCCAAGGGGAGGAGCTAGGCAGCTGAATCTGGTTGTTATTTAGAGGGCAAGCAATAAATTACTACCATTACAAAACCGGTTCCAGCAATACAACAAAACGTCCATACAACAAGAGAATTTAGCCCCCAGTTTGTTTGAACACCGCATAGAATTTGTATGAGTTGATTAGAAAACAACATTTTATAAAGTCAACATCTGTATTGTTGGACGCGGAAAACATTAGTAAACATGCTAACAGGTGGCTAGCAACATATCTAATAGCTTGCATTGTGCAACAATCTCAACACATTCACATCCGCGGAGCTAATATTGCGCAATGGAGCCACGCACCCGTTTCCTATTTATTAGGTCGATCTATTTCAGTACGTTATCGTATGAGCATATATTATGAGCAATGAGCATTGCCAATATCTTGTGATATGCCCAAAGAAAGTTGGATTAGCGATGGATTTGACTACTCTTTGTTTGTCTTTTTCTGTTGGCTCGTTTCAGAGCTAGGAAGAAGTCAGAAATAATTTTTTCATTAGTTATTATAAAAACGTTATATACGTAAACATTTCATGGTATCTAATTAGCTCTTCCAGTGCATAAAACAAGACCTAAATTGTTTCATTCTAGTCATATATTTGAAAAACTTTTCCCACGTTCAGATTCTAATTGTTCTTTCAGACTGCATCACCTGCCGTTTGTTAAAATTATATCTCTATTCTAATCAATGAAATAGCGGTCTCCATTCATTATATCAAGTCTAAACAAATGGTTGCTCTTTAAACGATAACGATCGTCATTGAAAGGTTATCAGAAATCCACCAAATTATTTTTTGTACATCAAACTAAAAATACAATGTATGTAAACACAGATGACCTACACATACTGATAAAAGTGTAAAAATAATGCATAGAGTAGTATGTATATTCGAGCATAATATTATCGAGATAACCCTAGGTCGTTTGTTAATATCACGTTATCAATCAAACTAAGTACTATACGCGGGTTAGACTAGAGGTTATCAAATCAACACTGTTTACAGGCGTTGCAAGCTAGATACGGAAATAGTCTTCTTATGCAGTTATGACACATTCAAAGCTTACTGTCGTTATGTGGTCTATCAAAATGGGCCAATGGAATTTGCCACGTTGCTATACTTGTTTATGCTACACTATTATCTTTAGAGCACCACTCGTCTCATTTAAAATGTTTTGTATAATTGTGATAGCATTAAGTATACGAAAATAAAGCACTCGTCCCTTATCTAGCATTAACGCCTAGTTTTTATTCAGATAAATAAATAAATAATAAATGCGGAAAACATCACATACATTGCTCTGAAGCCAAAGTAAGTAGCTAAAGCACTTGTGTCATAGTATAAAGAGAGGGGCAGTAAGTTATCTTCATACAAACGGACCGCGCGTGGCTTGTATGTGTGCGCCATAGTACCTACGCGTCGCCGCACGCACACTAAACAAATTCTCGACCCGTTTCTCAGTGCGCCAGTCGGGGCTAACACCGCACGAAGTTCGCGCGTCACGGCTTTTCGGCACCGCTAAACGAATGAAAAATGACTGATAATTGTATATAAATAATATTATTATAATAATATTAATATTATTATAATATTATTTATAATTTTAATAATAATAATATTATTATAAATAATACTGCTCTGAATCTTGAATACATTTCTGTATTTGTTAGGAAAATCATTGTTAAACTAAAATCAACAATAATCATTGTTAAATTAGTTATACAGAGATGTGTTATCTTTGGCAAGGGCCGGGCTTTAAACTAATGAATTTATGACAGTAGATTAGTGAAAGGTTTCATCATCGTTTAGGTAAAACCGACCTCACAAACCCTGTACCCAGACAATTAAGAAAAAAGTACAACTTCCCGACCCTTGCCAATTTATAAGCACTGAATTAAAATTTAGCTAAAAGTGACAACCCTGAGACATTAGGCAATTATATCGCGTTTTGGGCCGGAGATAGCCTACTTCTTCTCTCTTTATACTATGCTTGTGTTATGGAATTCAGAAGCAACGAAGGTACCACAAACACCCAGACCCGAGGCAATGTAGTTTTTTTTTTTTTTGGTTTCTACACTTTCTACATTGACCCGTCCGGGGATCGATTCCGGGACCTCAGAGCTAGCGACACCTTGAAACCGGTGCGTACGCTACTCGACCACGGAGGTCGTCAATCTTCGAGATACTTCTTTATAATTGTGAATGTTTTCAGCCGACTACACAAGCAGATATAAAAACCGGTCGTGATGTGTAACGTCAGCTTGTTCATTCTTCAGTCTTGTTCCAGATGTTACTTTTTGTATTTATGCAAATCAATCTCAACCCTAACCCATTCATGTGTCATTTACATGCCGGCTGTGTTGCGAGAATGTTAGTCTTTGCTTCTTAATAGTTTATCGACTCGACTGGCGCGTCTGTCTTACATCTATTTACTTTTGTTTTTCTCGTAATTCTCTGTTATTGCTCAACTATATCTGTTCCTAAATTATACAAGCTCCGCCAAAGTGCTTCAGTGTCGTATCTACTCGATGCTAATATCTAACCTCGTAGATAACAGGAGTGTTTTTCACAATCGACTTATGGCCAAGAAAGATTTACAGTGGCGCACAGAGCGATGGTAAAACACGAAGTTATTTCCGACGGAATCCGCCTTGTGGATTTGCTCCGCCGAAAATAGTATCATCGATCTTATTCGCAAGAGAGAATAACAGCGGCCGCGTATTTATTTATACAGCAGCATATAGGAAAAGTTCTGCCTTATTCTCTGAGTTCATTTACATATTTATGTCGGCGGGAACCCATTGTATCCCCTTCAACTTGAGGATAAATTCACCTTTTAAATAAAGACTAAAAATCTTTGTAAATCCGTTATAGAGCCTTGTAATGCAATTATATAATCGTAGAAACATCATCATCTGTAATCAAACGTAGTTGTACATAAAGCGCATGAAATTCGCAATTTGCCTGATGTCGGTCCACTTTATTCAATTAAGCGATGATTGTCGGTGGCAAGAGGTCGCGTTGGCTTGTGGCTGTACTAATTAGGGCCTTAACGCTTCGCCCACACACGTGCCCATTGTCGCGCATGTACCTATAATCCGTGTTCACAACACACCTTATGATATTCGTGTCATTCGAACAATTGGCCAATTGTCCTCTCATTAATCTTAAGCAACGATTCTTGGAATAACTAGAATCTAATGATAATTTTGTTTTTAGTCGAATGACTATATTATGTAGTCGTACGATCTCAGCTATAAGTACATTAAACAGCATTATACATATATGTAAAGATAATATTAATTCAGCCAACAATACAAGAACATCGTAGTGAGTTTAATTAGCTATATCAGTGGACTTATAACAGCACTCAATAGTTCATTAAGTACTTATAGTATTTATTCCAATACTCAAGGTTAATTTAAATACAGTTGAAATAGAACAACTGATCCACACACGGATTTGGACGGATTTGATACGATCCAGTGTAAGGCCTCGTATGATGGGCGCTACAGCCCACGTGTAACTGTTGACCTCAATACTATTAACGCATTGGCAATAATACGTACTCTGTTTATATTCACCTTCGTATTGTACACAGCCACTAAATGCCAAGAAACTCTAGATTATTTTAATTTCTATATCAGTAACTGGTTTATTTTTCTCCCACAATGACGTTGCCCAGTCCAGCGTACATAACTAATGACCGAGATTACCGTTATCGCATACTACGTGACTCCGACCAGATCGTACGTTTCATTTGCATCAATCACTCTTTACGTACTATTGTTGTATCTTACGTTTTTTTTAATTATGTAAACGTCTTGCGCTGTAAACATGAAAATTTACGCGATGACAGTTCTTAAAAATACCTTTTTTTAAACAGCACGTCACGTGTAAATGTGGTTTAACCTGTTTCGAGGCTTCGTTTATAAACAAAACAGGCTGGGATCAGGTTTTGGCGCGGTCGTTCTAAGCGCGTGGGCGGCCTTGACTGAGCGAAGGACGCGGAGAGCGTGCGCGCGCGCCGGGGGCGTGGCACACGCGACAACCACGTACAACGGAGCGCTGATTTTTACATACTAGTTTTTCTCGCTCTAAGAGGAAACGTGAACGTGTATGAATTAATTATACATTTCCCAGATTAATGAATATGACGCGCTGCAAATGAATGATGTTGTTAATATTAATGTGTGTAGGTATATGTATAATGTTGTTTAGATTAATTCAGTATTTATTCAAGTGTACTAGACCATAAATTCCCAAAAACACATCTGCTTTATTATCTCCAGTAAACACATTCTAGACTGAACAATGCTGATATTTTTACTTAATTTTATAAGTTTACGTCCTAGTTCAATCTTATAATATTTCTTCTATTTACCAGGGCTCGGAACCGTTATTTAAAATAACGTTTTTAAAACGGTTTCAACGGTTCTTTGAACAACATTTTGTTCGGAACGAAAACGAAATGAGAACAAAAAGAGAGTTTTAAAAAACCGGTTTATTCCGCAGGACACAGCCGCATGTAGTGTGCAGCGAAAAGCATGAACTTGATGGGTTCTGTAGGGTATGTTTAAATTTCGATAAATTATTCATTCCGATGCGGTCGCGCATTGATTAAGGTTGTGTGTGTTGCGACTTGCGAGTAATTAGGTAGTTTGCAATATGGTGTTCTAGCATATGCACCACGACAAAATTTTGTCGACACTTTTCTCTCGTCAGCGTGATGTCTTTCCCACTCACACGGCACTGACATCGCGAGACGAGCGTCGACGAAT
This sequence comes from Autographa pulchrina, assembly GCA_905475315.1. Classification (NCBI taxonomy): domain Eukaryota; kingdom Metazoa; phylum Arthropoda; class Insecta; order Lepidoptera; family Noctuidae; genus Autographa; species Autographa pulchrina. The sequence continues at coordinate 12,859,341 of FR997765.1, read as the reverse complement.
AGCCGTGGTGCGCATGCTAGGCTGGCTGGTGCTCTGCCGTGGTAATTGAGACTATTTGAGACAACCGACAGAAATTCCCGCCTAAAGTTTTACACAATTAACAATTTTTGGCGTCACCGTCACAAAATCTATAGGAGATTTCATTATACTAGCTATTTACGGTCTTCTTCTTCATCGGATCTTTTCATACACTGTGCAGTCGCGATAGAAACGAGGAGTAACTACACATCTGGGACAGCCCAAGAGGCTGGACGATCACACAAACGATGTTCTTAAGTAAATGCAGCAGTAACAAACTAAAACACGTGCACGTACCTTGGTCTGCTATTTCTGCTGCCGATGATCCGCCTGCGCTATGATTGATTTCTGATGATGACCACAGTTGATTGCTGAAGGTCACTAGCTGCTCGGAATAGGGATTTCCAGCAGAATATCGGTCGAGTTGACGCGTTTAAAGGGTTTTTTCTTGAGAGAGATCGCGAAGTGCGCGCGCGTGCAAGATGGTAAGAAAAGATTGTCGATAGGGGGGGGGCGGTTTGTCCGTTAACGGTAGTGACGTCATGACAGATGCAGCAGTAGCACCAATCGGATAACGAGTACGGCACGTATTACAACTGTCAAAACAGTTGTGATTGCCACTGCTGAAAATCGATAAGAACATCGTGTGTTGCCCGTGGTGAAATTTAAACGTTCTTATTTTAGTAATTTGTATGATGACGAAACATTCCGCCCACCAAAATACCTATGGTATTTTCGAAAATACGAAATATAAATAGAAAAGTTAGGAAGAAAACGTTAAATCTTAATAGTTACTGAACTACGAATCCAGTCAACCTAACCTACGATGCTTAATAATATTAAGTTAAATAATACGTTAATCCTCTATAGGTAGAGGACAGAGTTTCGAGTCGCTTAACAGAATTGCTAGTAGCGGTCTTAAGAATTGCAACCCTAACTTCTCCGTCAGCGCCAGGAAGAAGATCAGTAACCCTACCAAGTGACCATGCAAGAGGAGGTCGATTGTCATCCTTGATGATCACAAGCGAGCCCACCCCTAATGGTCTTGAGTTCTTGGTCCATTTGGCGCGTTGAGTGAGTGAATTTAAGTACTCGTGTTTCCATCTTGACCATAAACTTTGTTGGAAAGCTTGCAACAACTGCCACCGATGAAGACGATGAATATTGACGTTGGAATAATCATCATCGGGGACAGCGGTCAAAGGCTCCAATGTAAGGAAATGACCCCGGTGTTAACGCTGACAAGTCATTAGGGTCCGAACTAACAGGGCACATGGGCCGTAAATTTAAAACCGCCTCGATTTGTACGAATAATGTAGTAAGTTCTTCAACTGTTAGAACCCGATCACCGACTATGCGATACAAATGTTGCTTTGCGGCTTTGATTTTTTCTAACGATGAAAAACGATTTAATAAGTTATTGATAATTGAAAAATCCTTTTCCCGAGGATGCACAGTTGATACTAACACAGGAGATTTACGAGTCTCGGCCTCAACAACTTTCTGCTCGTCATTATCAACGCTGTCAATACAAGATGGCCATGACTCATGCGGCTTGGGTAACCATCGTGGCCCCGCCCACCATAACGAGTTGTGAAGAAGTTCACTTGGAAATTGGCCTCGCGAACAAACATCTGCAGGATTGTCTGCAGAGGACACGTGATGCCAATATTCAATAGCTGTTATTTCTTGAATGTGACTCACGCGATTGGCAACGAAAGTAGACCAACGACATGAGGGTGAACGCAACCCAGAGAGTGTAACACTGGAATCGGACCACAAAAAGACAGCTGAAATAGGATTACGAGACCGATAAGTTTCTGTAAAGAATTTGTACAGATCTGAAAGCAAAACTGCGGCGCAGAGTTCTAGACGTGGCAATGAGGTACGTTTTAATGGTACCACGCGAGCTTTCGAACAAACGAAATGAACGTAAGAATTGTTATCTACGTCTGTTACTCGTAAATAAATGACCGCGCCATATGCAGTTTCCGAACTGTCGCAGAATCCGTGTAGCTCGTAGGATTGTGAATCAGTACGAGTGACTCTACGCGAAATTTTTAGATGTTGCAACTGAGAAAGTTGATCCTGATATTGTTTCATAACTTCAAAACCAAACGTCCAATTTTAATCATTCAAAGACCAAATATTATTTACTTAAACTGTACCTACTTAGTGATTAAATAATTTATTTTGATAAGGATTATAATAATTATAATAATAATAATTAAGCCATTTATTCCATATTTCTGAGTTACATTTAAAATGTTAGTAAGTTTGTTAAAATTATGTTAGTAAAATTTTTATCTTTAACTAGCTGATCCCCGCGACTTCGTCCGCGTCAATTTCTGTTATTATGACCACGATTAAGAAGTTAAAAAAAAAAGTATTTCTGCGTAAATGATAATTATATATAATTAGTATAGATTATGTTGATAAAACTCTGTAGCAAATAATTGGCAATAATGCATTAATTTCGACCAAATGATTACCTTAAAAAAGGTTATAGTGAGTGAATTTTAAAAGATAGACATATACTGTCGCAGACATTTTTTTAGATCATTCAAAGAGGAACAATTCTTTCATACATATATTTTGGGTAACTCGAACCGTTTACGCAGCGCACGCAACGGAAGCTTTCAAGTATGAATATTTTCCCCCGTTTTGGTGACATTTTTCACTGCTGCTTCGCTCCTATTGGTCGCAGCGTGATGTTATATATCCTAAAGCCTTCCTCGATAAATGGACTATCTAACACAAAAAGATTTTTTCAATTCTAACCCGTACTTCCTGAGATTAGCGCGTTCAACCAAACAAACAAACAAACAAACAAACTCTTCAGCTTTATAATATTAGTATAGATAGTATAGATTATAATTATTTTTGATTTAAATATGGATCCCTGTTAGGGTAAAGGCCTCCTCCATCTTTTTCCATAATTCCCTATCCTTGCCAGAATTCATCCATTCCTTTCCTGCTACTTGAATGATATCATCAGCCCACCGTGTCATTGGCCTGCCAACATTTCTTTTTCCTATTGGGCCTTTCCATCGTGTTGTTTCAATAGTCCATCTTTTGTCTGTATATCGGGAGATGTGCCCGGCCCACTTCCATTTAAGAGTGAGTGCATGGATTAGAGCGTCGGTAATTTTAGTTTTTTGCCTGATGGTTACATTCTTGATCTTTTGAATTTTTCTTATCTTTAGCATGCTCCTTTCCATTGCTGTTTGAGTCCATTTAATGTGTTGTTTTACTTTGTTTGTGAATATCCAGGTTTGGCAGCCGTAGAGTAAGCATGGTAAAAGACATGTATCGAAAACAACTTTTTTTAAATGCTGACTGTAGTTTCCTTTTAGGACTTCTTTCAGTGACTAAAATTTTTTCCATGTTAGGTTGATTCTTCTTGTTATTTCCTCTTCATTGTTGTACTTGTTAAATGATACTTGTTTTCCCAAATATATATAATTGTTGACGTATTCTATGTTGTTTCCTTTTATTTCAATGTACCTTTTATGACTGTTAGTCTTTATCTTTGTTTTGTTTACATTCATTTCTAAGCCAATGCTAGAGCTTTCATCATCAAGGGATCTCATCATTTCTTCTAGATCTTTAAAGGTTTCAGAAATTATGACTATGTCGTCCGCAAACCTTAGATGGTTTATATAACATCCGTTAATTAGCACTCCTTTGTTTGACCAGTCTAATTTCCGAAATATATTTTCGAGCACAGCGATGAAAAGTTTCGGTGACAGAGGGTCTCCCTGTCTGACTCCTCTTTCTATGCTTATAACTTCTCCTCTGTTTTCTAGTTTTACTTTACTCGTACTGTTTGCATATATAAATTTTAAGATGTTAATATATAATAATAATAATATTCCGGGACAGCTCACACACGGTTATCTGATCCCAAGCTGAGCAGAGCTTGTGTTATGGTAACCAGATAACTGATAAACATACTTATATATTTCTAAATACATACATATTATAGATAAATTACACCCAGACACAGAACAAATGATCGTGCTTATCACACAAACATTTGTCCTGGGTGGGAATCGAACCCACGACCTCCGGTATAGCAGTCAGGGTCACTAACCACTAGACCAACAGGGCCGTCAAATATTTTTGTTTAATGTTTGAACATCGTAGTGCATTCCATATTGAGCAGTGGCTGATGCTGTCAAAGGCTTTGCTATAATCAATGAAGGCCAGATACAGAGGTCTGTTAAACTCTCGGTATTTTTCAATAATTTGTTCTAGTGTATGTATATGGTCCATTGTACTAAATCCCGACCGGAAGCCTGCTTGCTCTCTTGGCTGCTACTGATCAATATCCTGTGATAATCTTCCTAGAAGTAGAGATGAAAACAATTTGTATATGCTTGCTAGTAGGCTAATGGGTCTATAGTTCCCTATGTCCAAGGGGTTACCTTTTTTGTAAAGCAAAATTATATCTGATGTGCACCATTGTTCAGGTACAGTTTCTGTTTCCAACACCATATTATATAAATGTAACAGATAGTGAATCAGAATAGGTGCTCCTATTTTGAGAACTTCATTACATAGCCCATCTGAGCCAGGGCTCTTCTCAGATTTTAACCGCTTTATGTGTTTGTAGATTTCTACGTCTTCAAATGGCTTAACATGGTCCTGATCAGTTTCATCTCCGATTCTTGATTGTATTTCAATGTCACGGTTATTTCTCTTCTGGTATAAATTCTTGTAGAAATTAGTTGCAAGGTGTATTATGTCTTTTCTTGATTTTGTTTAGGTTGACTTTTGTTCCAGTTTTTGTATCCAAGTTTTATGTGTTATTAATTCTTTGTATGCTCTTTTGGCACTTCTAAAGTTTTTTATGTTTCTTGTAATGATTTCTTGTCTGTGGTTTCTGTAATCCCTCTTGATTGATTTATTGGTTTCTTTATATATTCTGCTAAGTTCATTTTTCATGTCTTTTGTTTTATTATTTGTGCGTATTAGTTCAGTGCGTCTTTTTATTAGTTGGTCTGTGTCTTTACTAAATATTTTTTGCCGTTCTTTTTGGGTTCTATTTTTTGACATCAGACTGTCCGTTAAGACCTTTTCCAAGAAGTTATAATAGGTTTGGATGTCGCTTGAGACTGCTTCTTTGCCCTTCATATGTATGTTTAGATTTTCGATGTATGTTTTGATTTCGACTTCTGTTTTCGGAATATTAAGTGGTGTTACGAAGTTTTTTCTACACTTTATTGGGCGACTTAGTAGTAGTGTTGCTCGCAGTGGTCTATGATCAGAAGGAAATTGTATGTTGTTAAGTATTTCAACATTAAGGATTATAGCATGAGTAAAATAAATGCGTTTAAATGTAGTCCAAAAAAAATTCAACCTAAAAAAAATGGTTGTTGTGCCTCACTCGACATAGATAGGTATAGTGTGTCGCGGACTTTTTTGTAGATATTTATAAGATCTACAATTAATTAGAACATTTTAATGTTTCTATCTTTTATAGTTTAGGCAGCGTACGCAAAATAAGTAACTTTTCTGGTTGATTTTTTACACCTTGTGTCCGAAAAACCCAAATATCTTGCGGAACCCTATTTTTTTCCAAAATAAAATTTAGCCTATGTTACTCGTGGATAATGTAGCTTTCGAATGGTGAAAGAATTTTTAAAATCGGTCCAGTAGTTTTTGAGCCTATTCATTACAAACAAACAAAGTTTTCCTCTTTATAATATCAGTGTGGAAGTGTGGATTAGTGTGGATATAGGGTCTACTTGCGTTAACGAAACGACGAAACTTAGCCGAGCGGCCGTCAAATACCAACTGAATTAAAATCGTGATATTCTTATTTTCGTATCGAAGTTTCGTTGTTTCGAACGAAGGACCCGATAAAATAGAAAAACCGGTTAAAAACGTTTTATTAACCGAGAACAATTCCAATGTTATTGTTCGAACGGAACGCTTATTATAACGTTCCGTTCGAACGTAACCGAAACAAACTGGTTTTTAGGTATTTAAGACGAAACCGTTTCTAAAAATATACCGGTATCCGAGCCCTGCTATTTACCACCGAGCCCTCCCATAAAGGAGAAATGGCAGACATACAACACCATTCATTATTTTAACCTCGCGGAAGTCGGACATGAGGTACGCGACCCAAATAATAAACAGAGCATTTATACGTAGAGCCTTCGGGCTTTCCATAGATCCTTATTGTGCCTGTTTATTGTCTGCTCGTGACCTTTTTTTATCCTATATTTTCTTCATATTGTTTTTATTATTGCTGCAATTTTCATATTTAATTAAATACTTATTTCTTTTTTCAACAGAAAAAATTATAAACATATTTTTCTTAAGCTAGGCTTCTAAGAATTTTCAACTTTAAACTGATTATAATAACTTCTACAGAAACATGGATCAAATTATTCTGGTATTTAAATCTAATTTAATTAATATTCACGTAATTGATATACGAAACAACAAACATTGTTCATTAGTTTATTCTAATTACAATATCGTTATAGAACAGTTCCTAGTAATAATGAATCGTGTTGTGTCTTGAGAATTGCTTGTATTAACTCATTGAACACCATGACTTGATTTAAGTCTAGATTTTATGTATTTGTGAAGCTATAGTACCTATCTTATAAAGATTGAGTTTTCTTAAAAATCTTTTTCAACGTTTTTCGAATTTTTCCTTCCATTCTACTCTATTAGATTGCGCAAATCATGTCCTCTAGCGGATTGAACATGGAACGTTTCTTTCCACTCTCGGAACTAGGTGCAGGAAACATGTTCGCGGAACTAGAAGGGTACACTAGTAAATTCGTGTAATTCCGCACATGCACAATTTACATAGTTCCTCCGACCACGACTCGAGTAGACCACGTGACCGCGTCGCATCGAGGAACGAGGACCGAAGGACCGACTTCAGTTGACATTTCGGATTGAACCGATATCGTTCCTCTGAAAGAAATAGTTCCGAGAACTATTACGGTCCGGAACGACCCACCTCTAATTGAATTCTGTCGTCGAAAATTCTCCTTTTATTTGTCTTTCATTTCAACGTTATCGTAAACATTTTGATCCGACTTGATCCGTCGTGAATCGTGATCCGTACACGGATTTCGGCTCAACACTAGATAATGCTTACAAAGCACCGGCTTTATGTAAATACACATTACATTTTCCCAGTTTAGAACCCTTGCCAATGGCTCAACCCGAATTTGCACTAATGTAACTAATTCAAAACGTTGGCATAACTTGGCGTTGTTTCAGCGCAATGAAAATAACAACTACGCTAGAGAAATCTTTATTTTACATCAGAAATTAAACTTAAAATATTTACAATAATATAAAAACTAAGCCTACACAATAAATATATAAAGGATATTCCTGATTAATTTATCAGCGCCGTGGACCGAGGATATAAAAGCCGGTAAACAGAAAAAAAAAAACTACGCTTCGGTGGGCGGGTCTTAATTATTTAGAACACACAAACAGAAAAAAATGCGAATAAAAGTTCTAATAAAAAGCGATTGAAAAACTATGACACACATATTGTTGCACTAAAATATCAGTGACCAGTGATATTATTTTTGATAACGAGTATTTTCAGAATTTTTTCGCATACTTACTTATTTCATTGGTCGAGCTTTGTTGATGTCTAATTATAGTCAGTTGGCGTCACACCGTCGACCGCGGCTGTTGTCGCCCTGACATATGTTTATTGCATGTATTTATTTATCGCAACGATTTACAAACATTGGGTTCGTTGGCTCCTCGTAATTTACGCAATGCACGGACCTGGTTCGATTTCCATCGTTATCTTAACTGAGATTAATATCGTGCAATGAACTGACCTGAAATGTTGAAAGAAATACGTACAGATATTTTTTCATGTAAAATTGGTCGATACATTTTTCTTTTAAAACTCATCGTGCTATTTATATCTGTCGGTACCTCAAGTAAAATAGATAAGATAAGGTAAACATCGAGTGCAGATATAGTCGTTAGTGTATTACGCAAACAGCTGGTAGGTACTTGGAATATCGAACGCTTGGATTAAGAACGCACATTTTATCGATATTATTTCTACTAAATGTAAAACGATATGGAAACTCCTAATTCTTGTACCAATGTGTTTAAGTTTTTTGCAATATGTGTTTGATCTTCTTACCAAGTTAACATTAAATTAAAAGTATTTTAAGAAAGACAGTGCTTTACTTTCTTAATGCCAATAACTCGATGCCAACTACAAGCCTTAATTAATATGTTAACGATAAAGAAATAAATATTGAATGAAACAAGTTCAACGAAACTCGTTACTGAAATAAGCTAATGAATGTTTACCTTTTTTTAACACGAAAATATTGATAGTACGATGTTTGAACGAGCACTAATGATAAGAACTGTTTTGTTTATAATTAAGTACTCAAGAAACGTGACATGGGGATTACTTTACAAGGATAGACGAAGACATGAGACAAAATATGAGCGTATCTCGTCGAGATTGCATTTTTAATATCACTCGAGACAATCTTGCTCATATTAAAATTTTCATAACATGTGTACGTTGCGCAACGATGCTGCAACGCTTATAATGAAACAAGCTTTTAACCCATGCCTTTATAACACACACAAAAACACATTTTACTGTCCTTGTAATAAGATACAATCTTGAAGTTCATTGCGAACTAGAATAAAACAAATGCAGATAGGATATTCAGTGGACTCGATTGCAGCTGTTATCGCTAATTGCGATCTTTAACAGGCATTTAGATGGACAGGAACGACCTGAGAAATAGATTATGGACTACAGAGAAGACCTTTAAAGAGAAGTGTTGCTTATCTAAAGATTCAGATGGGGAAATGCATAGCTTGTGACTGTATGAACAAAATGTGGTGTAACTAAGATGTAACTTGTATATCAATCTTGGTACAATAGAACGCTTAGTTATACTTATGAAAATAAAACCTGTTTTTTTGACAGATTATAGAAGTGTTTCTTCCAAAATGCCTTAAAAAAAAAGTTGGTATACAAACACGCGTTCATTTTATATTAATTTAATTTCTCATGAGTCTATATCTCATATTAAGATGAAAATAATATCTTATACACATGTAACGTATATCCAAGCCATGTAAGCAAAACGATATGTGTAATTTGCGCATCGTTTCATCTCGTCCTTGTCGCAAAGTGGATAATCACGCGCCTACAGCACATACTAGCGACATAATGGTTAGCAAATTCATACGTGCACACTAATTTGTGAATATATCAATTTAAAAACATCCTGTATATTTGATAATTCAATTTGGGATTATGTATTCAATTAGGATTTGTGGCGTATCTCTGACGCTGACTGTCCTAAGGCGAATTTAGTTTTGCACGATTTTGATTTAAAATCTTGGTGACAAATTTTGATCATATTGAACATAATAAACAGAAGGCTTAATAAAAATGATAGTCAACCAGGTCTAGTTCTTAAATAGGCAATCATCAAAGAAAATAAAGACACCGTTTTTATAGAGTAAAAAATAAACTAAAAACAGAACATTTAAAACATCCGAATTGAGAACCTCCTCCTTTTTTTAAAGTGTGTTAAAAATAATATCACTAGCCAATGTTTCGAGTGAACAATGCCCATTTAAAATGCATCTAAAGTCTTCAAATGTGGGAATGCATAATTTTATATGGTTCTTCAAATATACAATTCAAAATTTGTTGGCAGCAATCAAAGCAACATCGATAATAGAATATTGATACTTAACAATCATGCTTAGAATCTTAATAGGCCGATAAATAAGTAATCCTTTATGATAAAAGTACTAAGGATAAGATCTTTAATCCAAGAAGAAGCTTAAGTTTAAGGAAAATCAATCTTGTTATTATTCTGATTTTATTTGAACAGAAATCATTTTCAATCGACTAAATAATAATGCACGTGAGGTAGAAACTGAATTTTCTCGTTGTAATATTTTACAAGCAAGAGTCATTAAAATACGTAAGACCTTAAAACATGTAAACATTGGTAAAACACAAGTATATTGGCAGTTCTCTCAAATCCATTCAGTCGTTGCCAAACCGAAATTATTTATGAGGTATCGTTAATGCGATCAATATTATTAGCAAAATAACATTATTCTGTTATCCAACAATAACATGTGCCTTGGATATATTATACGCATCATTGCTATAAGATAGAATATTATCTTCTTCTAAGACTACCTCTCCCTGTTGAAGGTTGGCAATAAAATCTTTGCATCACATTTCTCAATCCTTTTCCATTTCTTCTTCAGTAAAATCTACGATGTCTTAATGACTTCTTTCTTTGTTAAACTTTTTTAAGACTACGATTTTACGATCTACATTATAATCATTTCCATTGTGTGTCTACTCCTAGTGGGTCAAAATTCACTTGTTTATTGATTCTCATTTGTTTCTCCCCAGGTGTTCGGCACAGTCGAGCTGCCGGACAAGCCGATCATGCTGCCGCCGTTCGTGGAGGCGACCCACTGTCTGGGCTACCACCTGACTCGCAAGGGTCGGGCGGTCGCCGACAGGGTGGTCTCAGTCCTCGGGTACGCCTGCCCTGACATCACATACAGTCCTAGTCTGTACCCCATCACGGCTGCTCTACTACACTTTATGCCTGGTAAGTAATGATTCCAATGATTTTTCTTCGTTCAAATTTGCCACCAGTGTCCTAGTTACTTCTCCTTTCTTAGGAGAAAGATAGGGTACAAACTCATGATTGTTTTGAGAAATAAATTATTGGGCTTATTAAGTCTTTTGTACCGTGTCCTGATTTTTGGTAAAAATCTTTTCGATGTTGGAATAGTGTGCCCCGAGGGACTCGTGGTAGATAATTGGAATAACGTTATTTTATGCTTTATATTATGTAGTTCGTTCGTATTCCAAGAAATTATCTCTTTTTACTTACCTGCCTAAAAGCCTTGTCGTTGTTTGATATTTTGTTTTTGGCATTTCTACAAATCTGTTATCGTCCTCGAAATTTGATTTATTTTTAGCGTAAGATGTTATGCTAAAACACCAACTAATACAATTTCATAAATGATAAATTATGCTGAAAATTGAAATGAAAACGTCGGAAATCCCAATCGTTATTCGTTTCTGAATGAGCAATTTCCCCTGGCGTTTGAAGGCGGTTTTATTAATTAGTATTAAAGCATCTCAAGCTTGAATGAAAGCAGTTAATTTTATTACTGTGGCACGCTCATTTTACGAACTTTGTTCTCGCTTTATAGATTGTCATTACTAAATATTATGACGAACAATTTATTGGCATTAATAAAAAATATTAAATTGCCAATACATGATCGATAAAACGGTTATTTGGCCGTGCGATTATTGGTTTTCTTAGAAATAATATTGTCAAGGTTATCTTGACCATTAATAATTATGTACATTAGAAAACAGTTCATATTTGTTTGTAAATGTTTTTGCAACGTTTATTTTGCTAGTGTTTCAATGATAGCTTACGATGAAGTCAGGTAACAACCGGTTACAAGAAGTACTCTCAATTCTGGAGCAGAGGCGTCACAAAATTTACAGTCGCTCTCGCCTTAATTCAGTAATGAGTGCGGGGGGCGATAATTGAACTCGGCAATAGGCAAATTGCCGGACCCGTCTCTCCCGTCTATATCTCGATTACCCTTCCCAACCACATAAGCGAATACATACTGTATTTCATTGCATTAAGAACGACTATACCTTGTCCCTAATTCATATTCCTGATATTTTTTATCAGCATCTAAATTGAGCTCTCGTACAGGGCAACAGAGTCTGGTATGCGTTTGATATGAATCTAACCGGGTTGACGTGATCAAAACGATAAATGGACGTCGCCGGCACGCCACAGATTTGCATTGCGTCCGTCCCGCTGTCAGTTTCATACGTCTCACTTCCTCGGCAGCACGTTTTCATATAATTGTCTGGAATGCGAACATATGCGTTGACGATCAATAATGTGCGTGTTTTTATGTCAAATTAAATATTAATATGTCTACGCTTGACGAACGACTTGTATCTAAAGTAAACACGCGCACCTTTACAAATAACAGTCACACATACATAGAAGCCGTTTATCACAGGTTGGATCACTTGAATTGTGAGGAGGCGGAGAGGCGGTGTCAATTTAACCACCGGATGACACCAAAAGTGTCAATTTCCTCTGTTGTCATCTCCCGCTTTATTATGTAATATATACCCTTGTTTTTATAGACACAATCAAGATCCCATTCTAGAAGAAATGCTAAATAGATAAACAAGAAGCGGACAATACAATGAATCCATAAACGGTTGGTGAAACAATGTAGTTTCTAGGGACTTGTGTGCCGCCTCAAGTCTTTTGGGAGTTTGGTTAATACTAGTTGTAGAGCCAACCGGTCACGTTTGCCACACACCACGTTATTAAACTGAAATAGTTCATGGCGACCGTTGGCCACACGTGCGTCTAAAACATACGGATCAGTTTAGTCGTGTCCACCCATGGTTTTATTATTGTCCATCGCCACTAATATGTCACTGTTCCTCGCTTTATTAATTACAAAGTTTGAAGACATTTCGACCATGACACTGTCAGTTCTCAACGTTACCACTACCCGCTCTGGTTTCGAGCACAGCCAAGTGTTCCACGTCATCAACATTATCCAAGTTTGTTTTTACACTAATAAATAAGGTTACGTTTGTAATTCGCTTTAAAGCGTCGACATAAACTCTGGCTTGCCGTGTTTTAGTGGTTGGCTCTCCGCCAGTGCTTGCTCCCCTCATATCGATCCGAAAACTGGCAACGTTTACCACAAGCCGTTGCTGAACAATGTGACCGTTAAGGAATCTGTTTCTAAGGCCCTCTCCATTTCGTCAGCATTGAGAATATACAGATCAAAAAGTTTTGGAGAGTAGGAAATTTTTCCGGCTGTTGAAATAAATGTGTATTGTTACCCAATTTAGTTAGTCACAATGCCATCACAAAGGTCGAAAGGGCTGTGCAAAAAGCTTAAATAAAACTCTCATTACATGTTGTTTGTTCGTTTTCTGTGAGCATTGAAGCGAGAAGTGGCTTCCTGTTCCGTTCTCGCACTACACAAACGGTTTACATTACTCGTGACACGTAGGAACGACATAATAAACTTTTCCTGCTTCAGCAACAGACACACAAAGTAAAACGACGTCTCCGCTAACAATCTCGTTTTGATAACTTTCAGAGACAAGAGTTATTATAATGTTGCTTCTTGTTTCAGTTGTTCGCTTTGATAACTTGTTGCCAAAATCGGCAATAAGCCTTTCTTTGTCAAAGTATTCAGAAATTTCGAAAATAAGCTTAACAAAGTAACTATTAAAGTATGAATCCTTTATTTTAAAGCTTAAGCGGTGAAGACTTAGGAAAGCTATGAAATTCGATACAGCCATTTATTTACGCTTTCTGATTACCTTTGTTCGAAGGAATATCTAACTTCTATCTGGTACGGGTGGGTACAATTTGTACGCCCCTCCCTCGTCTTTTATATACCAACTTCGACAAAAAGTTGTTTATTGGTTGCCTACTGATATGCTCGGTGGGGTCGTTTAATATACAACGATAACATTGCCTACTCGTCCATCAAGCCAATTTTATTTCCAAACTGTGTACCCATTTCACTGGAGCGTTAACAGCGTCAGTATTTTTGTTTTAAATCTAGATTTATTGCGTGAGATTTAATCACACCGTTATAGTCCACCAAGGCCGCTATAATTTCCATACGAGCTGAGGTCCACACAATGTCACGTTAGTCAGACAAGTGATATCATAGCAATGCCGCGGAGTACGTGAACGATAGCAAATTAATACTGTTATATTTATAGCCCACGGCTGGTGCACCGTGGCCAAAAACATTTTAAAACGTGCAACAAAAGACCGTTGCCAAATTATATGCATTCTGTAAAGAACCTTGAATAGAGGATAAGAAGGCATTGTCCCAATTCTTCCGTGAAGACTAATAACGTATACTTTCTTGACTGACAGTCGTATATTTTTATTGCTGTAATAATAAAGGTCATATTAGAAACGTCTGTCATAAACATACGGTCATCGTACGGGTATATGAAGCGGGGTTTTTGTTTTAGGCACATTCGCCTACGTCAGGGCTTTTCTGAATAATGTTCTCTGAATTTGGCATCAATATCATTTTATTCAAGTCAACGAGGGCTATTGTGCTGTGTCACTGTTGCTATGTGTATAAATTGGTTCACTTTTTATGAATTGGTTTAATGTCTTCAATAAATTTCAATTTGTATTAAAATACGCTTCTGTGCGGCTTGTAAGTTCCTTTTAGCACCTGTATATAATTTTTTTTTCCTCCTTGTCACGTGAATATATTAAAAAATAATATTATTTTGAATTAAAAACAAGCTATTAATTTAAAATAGTATTATTCTCACTAAAGTTACAGTACGTATTTAAATAATTCTTAATTCCGCATTTGCTTCCATATCTGCAGATTAAATTTGTATGCATGCTTTTATCCAAATTAGCTTTGTTCGCCAAAAAGTTTGGTTGTATAATTTGGCTACCTACGCGTTAGACGTCTATAGTCGTTTTAAAATGTAACAGACGCCACTCTGGCTAAACTCCCGTCTATTTCTGGAATTTGCTGACGATCGATGTGTTACCCGGTTTAGGTACAACCCTCATATGTTTTCTCGCGTCCGAACAACACACCTTTTTCTAAATCTAGGAAATTGAGGAACGGAATCCATTTATTTTGTTTTTGTGTTTATTCCAGTTTATATCCTTTATCTGAAGCTCATCTCACTTTTCTCGAGTCATTTAGAACGAAATTACTTTGTTCCTTTTTTCCCGTAGCCTCTTAGCGTTTACTTGACTCTAGAGTACTTAAAAACTTTTCTGAATACTCAAACGTTCGTTCACTCAGCGTGAATGTAGGTCAGGCTATTGTGCAGATAGACTTGTTCTGCCTTTACAGATTTTCACAGTCATCATTCTTAATGGATTCAACGTTCATCCCAGCATCATTTACAGACCTGTAGTTATGACTCCAGCTATTGTGTTGTCTTCATCTCGCATTTGAATCACTTCATTATTTTAATTTTGTTCGAATGAATACTACTAAAACATAAATGATATGTCTCTTAATATGCAGATACCTGTGAGATGTAATTAGGGCAATATGTTTCTCTTGACAATGGTTTCGCAAGCTATCATTTCTTATGCACAATGTAATTGCACGTAAATGACAATCTTGCTGAAATTGCCCCGAATCAAACATTAAACTAAATCGAAACGCATTTACTTTGTAAATATTTTGGCATATTTCAAACAGATTTTTTTGGACAAAACACACGCTCGGCACTAAATACCACGAATATTTGTCATGGTACGCTACTATATCTCATATTGTTTTTATTACCGTTTTTATTTTAGCATCCACTTTATTTCGAACAAAAAGTCTAGTGAAACTTGACATGTCTGTACGAGAAACATTTTGAAAGGATTTTATAGTAGCAAGCGTTTCATTGTACCTCGCAAGTGGGCTGACCCGAATCCGCAACGACCCTCGTTGTTAGGAATATAGGTCACGATCCTATTAAGCTTCCTCGTATTTCACGCTTTATATTTTCCTTGCTACTTTTTTTCTGTGTGTCAAGCACCCTTCGAAGTAGTATCCTTATTCAGAAATTGGACCTAATTAACGGGGTTAACCCTTAGCTAAGAATAACGGTAAAATTAGCCTACAAGAATAAGTTGTGAAAGGTTTAATTGATTCCGTCCATGTAGCGTTATTTGAATAATAACAATAATACGAGAATTTGATACATACAAAATAAGCCTAGCATCGATACTTATGACTGGGAAAGGATTTTAGTTTCCACAGAATGCCATAAAAGATGAATAATGGTACGTTAACTACAGTAACCTGATAACAAATTTTCAGGCATCCAAGCATTAGGAATTAGTTTCCTGATGAAACGAAATTTTAGTTTCAACCTTAATAATATTTATTTCTTTCTCGTAAATTCAATTTGATTCATGACAGGATGTCAGTTTTTCTTACGATATACTGGCTGTTGATATGTTCAGTAGCAGTGTCCGCTGTTTCTATTACTTATATTTTGATTACCATAACCCGAACACTTTTGTGTAAGTATTTTGTGCGTAAGTATTTCTCCCTCACTCCGTTGTCTCGCATTATATTCTCATATCTTTTATTTTTGCGATACCTTTTGTTTTGAAGTGAAAACGTAATAAATTACAATAATAACTTTATTATCAATCACTATTTAATTCGATGTCAATAAAAATTGGCTTCTCAAACCGCCATCGGTAATACCTCAGAATACTTTTATGACTATCGTTCAAACCACAAATTGCAACCACATGCCTTACAACTCGCTTATAAATCTTATATTTAAGATGACTCAACACAATGTTTTCTAATTTAGTGTCTTTCATCTAATGATCGTCTTTACGCTAATAAATTCTTCAATTACTTACTTTTTTGTCTACATTATCATCACATACATATTATGTTGGTTTCTCATTCGTCTAATGGTCACCTTTTTATAAAACAGTAATGTATTTTTTATCTACAATGAACACAAACAGTAGCACATTTAAAGCTGGTCTTAAATTACAATTTGACGTACCTTTCATATCATTTTATGATTCATAAAGATAAAACTGAACTAGAATTATAGCTGCAAATCCGATTAATGTTTCGTATTAATACATTTGGTTATAATACTTATAATGCACAGCATTTTGTATTCTAGTATTGATTTTAGAATTATATTTAGAGCAACTTTCATTAAGTGATGGTGTGATGTTGGAAGCAGATAGCTACCTTCCTTTTTTGTTTTCACGACCATTGGCTTTTTGGAATAAATAAAGTCTGTGATTTTCTAAGTTAAAATTATTGTCTCTATAATTTAAGCCCCCTAGTGTTCTAGAAATATCTTATGTATATTGTCATTCTTATCTATACCTAAAGCATTGCTTTCTCTATCTATTGCATGTATAATATATACAACACTAAACAAACAGTTTCTAATATAGTTAAAACCGGTATCTTTATACAATGAATCATAGAAACTCATGTGATATCGTTACACTTTGCAATCGTATAGGTGGTTGGCCTCTATTACAAGTCAGTATGGTGCAAGGATTTTACTTATAATGTTCGTTTATTATTGAAATGTGTACACTGTACCAATAAATGTGTCAATGCTAATGTTTCTTTTGTTGAATGGTGATATCATTCTAACTTATAACTATCTGTTGTACTATTTTATTTATATTGCTAGTAAACGGAGTCATGAATTCAAAAAAACAAATATGTTTTTTTACTTAATTATGGAATATTTATGACTAGCAAGTACGCAGTTGACAATTAACGTTGCGTTTGTAGAAGTGACTCTTTTGTTATTCCCCTGGCATTTTTTTTTGTATTACTAATGCAAATCTTTGTTTAAATTGTTTGGCTAACCGCAATAGCGTACTCTGAGTGATAATAGCGAGAGCATACATGTGTTTATCCCTGTAACTGGCAGGTCGTTGCCATGAAACACAATACATTTGACATCCATTTTGACAGATGTCAATGTTAGCCTTTTGATCACGTTCACAAAAACATATTAGGATGTTATTGTACGAGGTATTTCTTCTGAGAATGGAGTAGTGTACTGCTAAATTATGTCGATGTATCTAGAAGAAAAATATAAGTATTGTCGTTTATAAACTGCAGATAAGTGCGGGTCCTCCAAGGAACTATTTTAGGCCCCGAAAAATGGTAACGTACGATTATCTTCTCTGATATTTATTTAATCATTCACATAAAAAAAAACATATTTTTGGTAGGGTTTTTGGGAATAAAAATAGAAAATATTCAACAAAAATTTTGACGAAACTAATTTACTGTGAGACATTCATAATTAAAGTATGAAATTATGAAAGTATGGTACCTGCCCACAAAACATTTAGTAACAAAAGCAGAGGCATACAAAGGCTTTACTATAAACTATAGCGGTCGGTCCTCTACCGTTCTTTTCGAATCATTAAAAGCGGAAGCGGATATAACATTGTTCTCCCAGCTGCAGTACGTTAATTATTTAATTAATAATAATCCTCGTTTGTCATATTTGCTAGGTCATATAACTCTTTGAATTGCCAAATGGCATGACCGTTGGCATAACAATAACTCGACCATTTAAATCAGTTTTATCATTGAGTTTTTAATACACGTGAGATTGTTAACAATATTCGTATAAAATAATGTTTCAGTATTTACGAGAATTATTTATAAGTTGTTTGACTGACATCAAGGAAACGTCTGTGTCTGTTTGATATTGTATTTTTGTTAATTATATTTTTGCTCGTATCTTTAGGATTTGCCTTTATGTAAGTATTAAAATGAACGATATTCATTTATACTTATTTACTAAATAGTATTTTTTTCCTTATTTTCTAATGTTGTTCTTTGATTCTATAGCCACATTGTGCAATGACAATACCTTATTTGTCACCCGTAATCACTGCGCTTAATTTGCAGGCAAGATATGTGGCGGGTCAAGGTTGTAAACTATACAGTTTCTTTGTATGCTTTCTTAACACAACTTATGTATTATTTATTGGAGAAACGCTCCGAATTCTCAACAAACATAGTTATTTATTTGAATCGTTATAGGTCTGTTCTTGCGGTTTTAAATAATAAGGCAATCAAAGTAGCTACCTACCTAGGTACATAGTCATCTTTAAATATGATATTTTTTATGGCAAAAAGATTATATTTAAATGTAGCATCGTCAAGATACCATTTCAATATAAAACAATTCAAACATCTCCAACTGATTGCTTTCAACTCAACACGGCAAGAGGATCGAAATGCAAACAAATTCGTCGTTCGTATTTAACCTAAGAGATTCTCTATCACGTCTTCCATTTCTGTTCCTTATACCTCACCCTAAGGTACTTCTACTTAATGAGATTTCAAATTCAATCGTCAAGTTTAATTTTGTTGCTAGGTGACGACGGTAGCAGCCTTCGTTAACTAAGTGCTAACTTTGTGGTTCAAACTGATGTTATTCACAAGTTCTCGTGTGAAATTGTAGAATTGAGTTTGGAACTCTCGTCGTTTGAGAATATTGATCGTCTTTAATGTAGTAAGGTTTATTTCGATTTATTTGTCGGCTTCTGTTGCTGAGCTTTGGATTTCTTTGTTTTAAAATTTTGGTACTTGTACTTGTTGACGTCTTGAAAATTTGCGTACGGTATCATGACTAGAACATACCTTTATTTACATTTGAAAAATTTCAAGTGATGCACCAAAAGTAGAAACGTTTTGGAAAGAAATTCAATTACTGTTTATTATAAATATTACGCGTTTGTATGTTATCCTATACACGAAAATACTTGACATAGAACGAAAATAGTCTGCTGTTACTCCGCAGAGTACGGAAATAAGATAGACGTTACAAACATTTTAATCTACCGGTAAAATATTCGGGTTATTTTTAAACACGGTATCTACTGTAGACTTGGGAGTATATTTTCAGCGAATAAATCTCTGTTTCAAATCGTAATTGCGTCATTGACGAAGTAGATAATTTAATGGATTTTATTTTTATTGAGGTTTCGACCTCATTCTATTCAGTAATCTCTTTCCATTCTATGTTCACCTACATTTTCATAGTTAAACATTGTTAGCACTTTGGAAAACAAGGTTTTAGTGCCCTTTTCTCAAATAAAGCAACCTAGATGCTAATGACACATGTGTTGATGAAGTTCACTCAGAATAGCTAGACGACGGAATTACCTGATCAAATATTAGGGAGCGTCCACATGTAATTGACACTAGTGCGTTCGCGGCATGCTCGCGAGCTGTTCGTGTAATGCTCGTTCGTCAGATGTGGACGCACCCTTACATAACACTTCCATTTGCTTCCGAATTTAGATGCCTATATTTGTACCATCGACCTTCAGATTTCATGGATTATTCTACGCTTTCACATAATATAAACAAGTCAAAATCCATTCACATTCGCATCGCTCACTAGGCAAGCCGGAAAAAACATATCTTGTAACGTTTACTTTTTCAATCGCATTAGCCTGTATTCTTTTAGATAGATCATCAATATCTTTCGTTACAGGTTCCTATGTATAGTTACTCTATGTCCTAATACCGAAAGACCACGATTTCTCCTTATAGCTTTGTCTGCTTTCATTTTAAACTGTTCATATGTAAAATATTTTTCAACAATCTATCTGAAATCAGACGACTCTCAAAAAAGAGCTACAATTAATAACCTGATATCGTTTCAATACTTTCAACACGTAATAAATCAGTGTCAGAAACAAACGTTTCAACATTTTTTTCTTTTTAGAAGCGAAATTTCCAGGCGAATTAATACGAATCCGCCTCGTTTTAATTTATGCTGAGCTGAAAAACGTGAATGTCAAAAGTCAAACGCAGGCTGTTTGATATAAACGGTTGAGTTGAAAGGTCTGTGAATTTCCCAAAGGTCCTGTGTTGAGATAATTTACGTGCTTTCGTGACAGGCTCTTCAGATTTTAGACCCATGTCAGTATGAGTTATGGTTCTGAAAACTCGTTTCTGCCAAAATGTACTTGACGAAAGTCATTACGGTTCTTGTTTACATTAATTCGGACGGAAATTTTCGCTTAGACTCCGAATAACATGATAAATATGCGTAATAGCGTTTTACAAATTATGTGTTTATTGGCTTTTTAGGAGGCATTAAAGATTTGTGATATACGGCTTCCACTTTGAAATCCTTGTGGGTCGTTAAAGCCTTATTCTCATCAAATATGTTTCTTAGTCTTTAATGGGCGTTTAACTTCCTGCTAGAAAAAAGGTTAGTACCTCTTTATATAAGATTACGACGTTAAACGACCAGTACAGCTATTTTAAACCCTACGTTCAACCATCAATTTTCTTTATTGATCTTTAAAGCGTTAACGATATTCAATTTAATTCAGTTATCTCGTGGAAGATTCAATTAACTGAACGACGGAGGATCTAGCGATCCCCTCCTAGGAGCCAGTTCTCGAGACGGCATTTAAACGCATCCGTCGGGGCGTCCGCTTGCTACTTCCCGTCGATTTAGCAAGGCATATATTTACTGGGAATAGGGTAAGGAATTGTGACTGATATGGGTTTATTGAACAGGTTTTCTTACTAAACTCTCCGGTTTTACGTTTGGTTTGCCAATAAAATGCTTAAGCCACACCCGGGCTTAATCAACTGAATAAATTTGGAGAAAAATATTGGGAAAAGCAAAAAAATTTCGTGTGAAAATATTTTGACTTCGTGTTGCCTGTTGCTGACGTTCACTACTTACAACACAAACCCAGTTCAGACAATTGAATTTTGAAGTAGCAACAAGAGTAAAATACCTTATCACAACAATCTATCATAATAAACAGTAAACAAAACGAATCTACACGATTTTCGTTTACAATATCAACGTTTATCATCAAAGCCTGCGTCACTCTGTATTAAAAAGGATCAAATCGTATTTAATAAGCCAGTGATAGCCTACGACCGTACTCGCTGATAATGGGTCCGTGTAGTCTCACTCGTTACGAAGTTAACACGTCACGGCTGCGTCGATAAACGTTTACGTAAAAACAAAGGCTTATGTCGCGTCTGCTGGTATCACTGTTATTAGTTTTATTTCTGTTTTTATTGCCTGCAGATATAGCGGGAATTGGATTGTTTTTTAGCTGTCTGGGTGGAGTTGTTTTATCATATGTAAAAGGTTTGGGATCATAGGTGTTTATAACTGCTTTCGCTGGAAAAATATTTTTTTTTTTGTTTTTCGACTATAGGATTTTTTGTAAGTTAATAGTTCTTGCTAGTTTTGAAATGTAACCTAAAAAACGGCATGCGGTTTTGAGATCGGGCACATGTAACTTATGTGATCATGATCAAGTGAAATTGTCTGATGATCTTAAAAGATTCAAGGTATTATCGTGAAATTATGTATTTAAAGCGAATCGAAATTTACACAATTACACATGTAATTTACTTGGTGGTACATCACATAAGCTTTGAAATAATAAAAAAAGATGAGCAAACAAACGCCCGATAAAATGTAGATGTGAAAAGTAAATGTTTGCAAACACACCAACGCTTAATACTCTTTCAATATTTTTGCATTTTATTGCATTTTACTGCGAAAATTTGCATTTATAAACCAGTCGGCGAGAATGACGTATGTATGAATTAACTATTGCCATAGTTGTTGTATAGGCAGTAGTTTATAAAATTATGGCTAGAATTTAATGGTCTTTGATGTTATGAGAATTCGGTCATTAGTTACTTCTCTGATTTCTTAAGGTCTTTTAAGGTTGGTTGTAGAGATTGACATTTTAATCTTATGTTTTCAGAAGTTTAGAATGACACAGACATCGTACCTACACAATACTATTTTTTTTTTCACCAAACCAAAAACGCTCTCACAAAACAATTAAAAACATCCTTCAATCATTCTTCAGATTCTTAATCCTCATTTACAAAAACCCAATTAAAGTAACTACGATATAAAATGTAATCCGTTATCCAACGCATATCCCTCATCGCTGATCAAAAGTAAATCGGTAATGCGTTAGGCATTCGCAATAACTGATGCAATCTTCTAAACAGATAGCCTATCTACATACCTACTTATATCAAGTGCTTCGAACACGTGTTGGTAACACTTGAAATAGTTCTGTTATAGGTTTTATAATGGATAGACAGGTATTTGACGCCCACCATACTGTTTCTACTTGAAAAGCTTTACTGACATTTGCTTTTCTAGAATAGAAGATATAGATGAGAACAGGGCAGGGAGATGATGCTGAAGCTAAAATCAACGTGTATCCAAAAAAAAAAAAAACTCAAAAGAATATGGGTTTAAACTCCAGTAAAATAGATGATGAACATCTGTCTTTTGCTGAATATATAGATAATATAATACCCTTTTAATACCATCGACACGAAAGAAAATAATAGACGACTTGTGAATGTTGAACCAACAGATTAAGAACTATTGCAGTATGCTTACCGCATATGGCATTCAGTATAGAGACTCTATAAGAATTCTATCTAAATGAATTTTTCTACTCACACAAAAGCTTAAATACTCATCAGATTTTTGCAATAGCATGACCTAGTTCGACATATCGGTCTGAAATTCTCGTACTCTCATTAACGTTAGTCGGCGTTTTAGCTTTTAATGAGCCGATAGGTCGAAATGTATATAATCCTAACGAGGTAAATAAATGGTTAATCGAGTGGAAACGTGATAAATCCTTGAGAGTTGAGAGTCAGGCGTGACGTGGCATGTAGCGTTAAATGTCACTGTTATACGGGTTGTGGGCTTAACGTAACTAGTAAATTAACTATGTAGGTGTTAAATGTAACCTTTGATTTAGGGGTTCCGTAACAGAGAAGGGCAAAAGGAAACCCTCGTAGGATCACTTTGTTGTCCGTCAGTCTAAAACTGCAAAAGCCGAGCGAACTGAAATGAAATTAACAGGATTTCCGCCGGGGAAAAAAAATTTAGACGAAGCCGCTAGTTTTATCTTATATAATATATAAATATGTACCTGTATGTTTTTTTATTTGAACTAGGGGAATTCCACAAGGATTATGAATTTAGATTACCTGTTAACTATGTTGAACGAATAGAATAAACTATTCACGGCTAAATTTCAGCCGAGTCGTATCGCGTCTCATTTGTTATTCCATCTTTCTCTACTTTTTAATTCAATTAACTAAAAACGTTTCAGCTTCAGGGAATACTTAATTAAACGTTTTTAGGTAATACTATATAATTATGCCTTTCGAATTGTATGTAGTTTCCATTCTACATTGAAAGTGACAGTTATACGTACACCTCATAGGCCTACAATCTTCAACGTACATAGGTACAAAAATGATAATACTAGTTTCATAAATAAACAAAAAAAATTAAATCGCTTTCCGCTTTTCGAATATCTTGCCTTTACCTAAGCTTTATTATTTATGAACATAAAACATTGCCTTTAAAATAATACTGTTATTTAAACAAGTTACGATATATGGTAGTGCATACAGCAATGCACTAAATAATCTCGGTCCAGTGTCGGCGTGACAATTTGCACGCTCATTAGCAGCGTAATTATTGATGACTAACGCTGATTGCACTAATACGGTACTACTGTGTTTTAGGTGATAACGGCTTTATGTAATTACTGTCACGTGCTGCTAATGTTTTGAACACAGAAGTAAATGACTAACCGATGCTTTGTTCTCGATCATCATCTCCTGAGCCTTTTCCCAACTATGTTGGGGTCGGCTACCAGTCTTACCGGATTCAGCTGAATACCGTATTTTACATGGAGCGACTGCCTATCTGACCTCCACAACCCATTTTAATGGCAAACACAGTATCCCATAGTAAGACTGGTTGTCAGAATTGATTTAACGACTGCCAAAGATCAACGTATGACAGTCGGGACATACGGTTTAACGTGCTATCTGAGGCACGGAGGGGTCTCGGTATGTTTAGAAAACGGTCACCCATCCACGGACCAACCGCGGCGAGCGCGTCTTAACCTGTATTATCGGTTAAACCGTACGGCTTATACTTAGCCACGAGCCCCTCTATGCTTTGTTCTCGATTTTTCATTAAATAAAGTAAGGTACTTTTGACTGATCTGGGACTACGAATCTACACCTACTTTGATTTTTTATTTTTTTATACTAGACGTGACATTTTATCATCATATAAAAAATCTCTCGGCCAGCTACTTAACACGTTTACTACATAAGAGCACTTTGGCTACGACCCCTTAAACTTTTAATATACTCGATAGACGTGATTAGGTACGTTTTCCTTATTTTTGCAAAGTCATCTCGACGTAGCGCGTAGCCTAGTTTCTTTTTTATATAAAAATATATTAAAGCTAGAGTTTATTATAAATCACTTACCCTAGATCTGACCGTTAATAGGGATGATAACTAATCTTGATTTTTATGTCCATCTTTTAGATAATAAAAAAATATTAGACATGTATTTTTTCTTGATATATGAAGATACAGCGAGTGCAATTCTTGCGTGGCGTCACGTCTAAGCAACAACTTTACCTACCCGTGACGTCACACGCCCCCACTTCTGAACTTTAAAGCGGTATATCTTCGTATTTTTTTATTGATTTGATAAAAGAAAAATACGTGTCTATTATATTTTGATTATCTAAATGGCGGACTAAATAAATTTTGACTTCTCATACCTAGTCATCTACCTATTGTTTTACGTTTTGTAGCACAAATCTTGAAGACTGTTATAGGCTATTGAACATACTACGGACCAAGCAAAAACGCGAGTTACTGCTAGTTTTTTTATTTGTATTAAATAGTTTGTCATTGCACGGTGCACATTATTAATCTTGTTAACCTTTATTAACATTAACGAACTTAATTAGCGATGCTGAATTTTGTTAAATGACGTTTGCAATTTTTTTTTTTGTTTTTGTGATATGTAGGTATATCGTTCTATTTTTGCTAACTATATCTATATCTAGCTGCGGCGGGCATAACGGTAACCGAAATATAATCTTTTTAATCTTTAATATTTAATCAATCTTGTTAGACATTACATTTTATTATAGTAAATCACTGCCTTGTCATCGAGACTCAATTTTTTGCACGTAATGCTGTGTTTATTTGTTAGAAATTGTTATTATCTATTGCTATATCATTGCTGAAATGGAACGCCTTAATTACGAAGCCTCAAGTTTTCTACAGAAAGGAGATAATTAGATGGTAAATTACGTATTAAGTTTCTCAAAATAAGGTTACTAATTAGGGCTGTATTCTCGGCCAATTATGACTCAAATTTAAGGTTAATATATCGTTTTAAGTAATACCTATTAATTTCTATTGCTCTATCTTTATCGTAAACATTATCTTCTTTCATCTTAATACTAAATACAGTCGTGATAATGTGTTAGTGAATGCTTGATTACTAGTCTAGCAGATTACATAGGACATCTCTTGATTAGCGAGTTAATATGCAGTGTTACTTAAACATAACTTTGCACATATTAGTAGTTACATAATTTCATAGAATACTACCTATTAATTCCAGTGATTAATAAATAAAAAACTTTATAAACCTTGTCCAATAAATGCGCGAGTCATGATGACTGTCGATTTTATTTTATGACTAACTACGTAGTCGAAATTTTACTTTGACTCATATTTACAAATGTATATGCAATCTTATCTTTAATTCAGTTTAAAAAAAAATGTTAACAGTACATTCTCATGTACGGAATTGATAAATTTATGCTAGGTCATTTTACCAGGAAAACCTATCAAAGAGTTATAGCAACAAACGCTTGGAAACATCCTTAAATCTAGTTTTGATAAAAATTTAAATAAAAATATTCATAGTTCTAACATTTCCCGCGTACAAGTAACACTCTCATATATTTGGTGACTTATGAAGTTGTTAGTGCGACAGACCCTCCACTCCATTACATATGGTTTAAATAAACTACATAGACTCCCTAAGTAAACCATAAATAAGTACTGAAACATCCCCCACAAGTTACGTTTCTACGTGCACATAATGACGTCCGTATTCTAAGCCTCGTGTAAAAACTCCGGTCAAAGTCACTTACATAATAATTTGAATGAATACTGTGTGTATATAAATGTTCGTGATAAACTTAGATTAGCATGTATCTAACGTATTTACTTCTTCAAAGGCCAGTTCTATTTAATCAGTTGTCGAATTTAACGTCAGCTTATGTGATTGGTTGACCAAAAGAGCCACAACCAACCAGGACCTTGAGGTTTGACTGGTTATATACGACAAGATTTTAACTGGCCTGCTAGTCTAGTGGCTAGTGACCGATACTGCCAAAGTGAAAGTCGGGGGTACGATCCCCAAACCAACGTTTTTTTTTATGATGTACTACGAAAATTTCATAGTCTGAGACCCGAGATTTTTAAACCAGTGAATTGAATATAACAATTGACCCAATTTATTTTTAGCGGTGCGGTTATAGCCGTCCTGTCAATTGACGTGTTATGACGTCATTCAAATCTGCATCGCGAATCGGCCGTTAGACACAATTTATCTGAGGACCCTTTTTAAGTGGTCCTCTATGGTCCGTCAACTGATTGTGATTTACTGAGCACTCTGCCATGAGATGTCGGTACCGAAAATTACCTCCTGGAAGATAAAATGAGACTTCTCACTTATTTGTTAAAATAAATGCCATTTAATAATCGTATGTAGTACTCTCACTTAAGAAACATTATTCCCCGGTCTTATTACATCCGCATCCATCAAACTATGTAGATTTTCTTCAAACTAATAGTTATTATAATATTCATGTGCGTCAGTGCGACCAAAGCAAAAGTTTCTTCATAAATGCAGCTTACCGCTGAAAATGGTAACATTTTAATTAAGTCCAAAATGTTCACAGCGGCTTTATAAAAGCGCTACGCTTTCCGCTTTCCGCTTCAGTGAAATTGAAATTCTCCACAGAGTTTCTTTCGCTTGCAGGGTTTTAACGTCCATTTAGTCCTCGCTTGAATTTTTCTCGCTTCTTTCACATTTTAGTCGAGTTATGCTCACATTTTATCCATTATCATGAACGTTTCCAACATTTCCTTAGGGAATTTTTAAAAAGGTTTTCACGGCAAATTTTCATAAGTCTTTGTTACAGTGTATGTTTTTAAATATGTTGTAAGACGTGGCCTTTTATAGCACATATTCAAGTCATTTAAATTATTACTTCCAATGTATCGTAAAATTATACTACCTCAACGTCGTTGTTTTCTGCATTTTATTTCCTTTTAATTAGGTAATTAAATAAGTCTCAATTGCAAAACCAAGTAATTGCCTTTGTTAAGCAACTACGCACTGAATTTTATAGATTATTCAGCGTCGAGTAACAAACATAATTCCATCTTCTTCTTCTTCAGCCTGTAGTCACCCATAGTCGGGTATAGGCCTCTTCATGAGCACGCCAAGTATTGCGGTTCCGTGTCAATCGCATCCAGCCCTTTCCTGCCACTTTGGCGAAGTCATAATTCCATATTTATATCTAAACAAATACATAAATGTAGTCTACTCAATATCACACAAGCAGTTGACAGACAGCCTGTGGAGGTGGACATTGACTAAATAAAGAGAAAAAAAAATAATGAAACTGAAAATTAAGAAACTTGTAGATGTTCTAATGGAAAGTTTATATTTACGTCTTGAAATATAAATTGACATAAAAGTCAATGTGAGGCACGATACCTGACCTTAACTTTTACGATCCTCATTACTTGAGTAGAAGAGTAGTTTCAGTAAAAACATTTAAGTTTCCAACAAGCTTCGAAATACTTGAGAAACAACAACTATCATAGGCGTAGAAAAGTAGGCACTTTAGAAAGAAAACAACCATACCATTAGGGAGAAGAAAACAAAAATATATATTTACCTACATTAGAAGCTTTTCGACTTTTTTCTTCGTGAAGTGAAGGATTCTTGAAACCACACACTTATCACAACAAGTAGTTTTATTTTGGAACTATGTATATGGGAATGACTTTTTGAATATCGAGAAATGTAACAGGAAATAAACAATATTCGAAGATTCGCAGTCTTTCAAAAGATCTTTAGGAAGAGAAATGCCTTTTTTTTTTAAGATAAAATTTAATATTGAAGTTCTTAGCAAATACTGGAAGTAATCCTTGACGAGAATATTTCAAAGCAATCTCATAATACCTTTGATCGATTCCCGGCTTCTGGGCCTTAGAGTGTCGGTTTAGGATACCTTTGAAATAAAACTCCACGGTTTTTAATTTAAATGGAAGTCCAATATTTTTTGCAACATAATTTACAACTTCCCCTCCGTCCTCCAGGCCTTTGCCCAGCAGTGGGATCAGAAGTAGGCAAAAAAAAAAAAAAAATACAACTTTTACTTACTTAGGCACCGGCCACACAGAACAGACGCAAGGCACGGACCCGTCGCAGTCGCGGCGCCCGTTTAATCTACTTGCATATAAAATGTATACAGCCGTCGCGACGTAAAACATACAGAAAAGACGGGACGCCGTCACGACGTTAACTCGTCGGCGTCCTATTGGAAAACATATAGAAAGGACAGGGCGCGGGCAGGGCGCGGGCCTGCACGGGCGCAAGCGGGGGAGCGGAAAGGGCGCGGAGGGCAGGTTCTCACAGCGCTCGCCCGCTCGCCATTGTGCATCTTGCGTCGGAGTAGTTAGAACGTTACGTGTGAACGAACGTTAAAATGCGTGACGACTTTGAATTTAACGTTACATTTTGTAATTTAATTCAAAATAATCCAGTAATTTATAATTATAACAGACCAGAGTATTGTCTGTCCTTTGTCCTGTCTGCGACGTTGACCTGCGAGTTGACCTGTCTGCGACGGGTCCGTGTCTTTTCTGTATATGTTAAAAAGTCGTGACGGCGCCCTGTCTGCGACGGGTCCGCGCCCCGCCCTCGTCTTGCGTCTTTTCTGTCTGGCCGTTGCTTTAGAAGCGTCGCGACGCAAAACATACAGAAGAGACGGGGCGCGGGCGCAACGCTTTTACGTTTGCACCTTTTGACAAATGTCCGCGCCCCGTCTGCGTCTTACGTCTCTTCTGTCTGGACTGCACTAAGGATTTAGTAAAAACTGGTTATTCAGGGCTTTTTTGCAGCAAGCTAAGTCAAATGCTCTTTCATACAAATTCTATTGAGGTTCAAGACGATCTTAATGCCTGACACATAGGTATCTGAAGCTTAAAAGAAAAGCAAGCCTTTCTCTTGAAGCTGACAATATTATATACAGAGTCGAGAATACAGTTGATATAATATATTTTATGATACCACAACCCGTTCACAATTTTTCCATCTCCAATAAAAGTTAATATACCGCGATCCTAGAGTTTAGTGCGGCATAAACGGTTTACGATTGTCATCAAGTTGAGTAATACCTAGATGCGTTTGTTACGGTTTTCTGATCTTGCTACAGGTCATCGGCCTTTCATCTAGAATGTTCTAGATTTATCCTATTTTATCTAAGATGATATACGTCTTTGTAAGACTAGCGATTATTTATTTAGAATTGTGAATAGTATTTTTTTACAACCCACGCAGTATGTGTGAGTTTTTTGTTTTGCCTTGTCAGCAGTTTAGGTGTGAAAATGATTTAGGTACTCAGTTTAATTATATTCCTATACTCTGGTATTTATTTATTTTTTTACTGTATATTCATAATTCATTCAAGAATGGTAGGTATGTTTGATTTTTTAGTATTACAAGTATGTGTAAGAAAGTATGAAAAAGTTATTTTCATCCTTTTTATTCAGATAATAATAATATTCCGGGACAACTCACACACGGTTATCTGATCCCAAGCTAAGCAGAGCTTGTGTTATGGTAACCAGACAACTGATAAACATACTTATATATTTCTAAATACATACATATTATAGAATACTTATAGATAAATTACACCCAGAAGTTTAGTAGTCACTTCTCAAAATAGAACTTTAAAGAACCTTTACTTACAAGCTAACAGAGCATTGAACTTAGATCGTTACTTATAAAATATTCAGCAGTCTTTACACCTTAGTTCAACAGGTGGCGCCATCTATCCTTAAACCCATTAACTAACGATATTTGTTTATTGTTAAAAGTGCCAGTTTCCTTACGATGTTTTCGTTCGCTCGGAACTGGTGATAAATCTAAATATAAACTGCGTACGTGTGTTGAAATGCAGGTTTCGGGTAATGTTTCATTCATATATCTACATGTGTATTAATAAGATGTGTTGCTGTATCTAGTTATACCTACATATTATAAAACAAAGTCACGAAGCCGCGTCTGTGAGTCAGAACACGATAAACTTAAAAAATACCAAACATATTATTTTAGGTTTTACCGATGGATAAAGTGATTGAAGAGAGAAATTAAAGAGTATGCAATATAGGGATGTATGCTAAACCGTGCCTGTGTTGTGATGAATATTATCAGAAATCAGGCTTATATTGGAACAGGTCACCACTGATATTTATGTCAAAGTGCAAGCCTAACTGATTTTTATTATAGTGTATTAATTATTTTATACACTTGATTAGACATAGTTGCACAGTCGCTTAATTATAACAAGGTCAATAATTTATAATGTTTTTTTGCGACTGGTCCTACAATGTCCGAAAAATTTAATTCTATGGATAAATTTGCATTGTTAGAATAAAATATCAAATAAATACTAATAAAGGCTTTACAAAGATTCAGAATGCAATTATTATCAAAATCTCATATAAGGGTTCGTCCACATCTGACGAACGAGCATTACAGTAACAGCTCGGGAGCCTTTGGCGGACGGCGGCGTTATTGACACTAGTGCGTTCGCGGCATGCTCGCGAGCGGCTCGCGAGCTGCTACTGTAATGCTCGTTCGGTGCTCGTTCTTTAAATGTGGACGAACCCTAAGATCAACGATTTTAATGAACTATCGAAAATAAAACGGTTGATTTACCCTAAATAGTTTTTTTTAAGTATTTCGAAAAACTTTTAATGAACTGATAAATCTTAACATGACAGCTAGCGTATTGCCGTTCAACAATTACGTGTGCCATATTTAGTTAAGCCAGTCCCTAATATGGATAAAACTGTATAAAATAAACTTAGCTGTACTTATAAGGTAAGGCATTTGACATCACATGTGGTAACGCATTAAAGTAAACAACAAATATGCTATGGTTGATCTCTCGTGTAAATTATACTCAAAATTTGTTTAAGCGGTTAAGTTTTAATTATTATTTAATCAAACTAAAAACATATTGTTTAGTGGAATGAAGAAAGCAAAACAGATTAATAGCTGTATTAGGTAATATAATTTAGTTTATAACTTGGATTTGATTACACAGGACTGAATTAAAACTAGTAAATAATATTCACATCATTAAACAGTTGAACATGAAAACTTCGAAAACGAAAATTCAAAGCTATATAGTAAGAAAACTCGATTGAAAATCAAATTGAGTATTCAAAAGCAACTGTATGAAACATCCAATTAAAATGTCACCTGAAAGTGTAATTCATTCAACCCTTAACCGATCAATATAATACTTTTATGAATACTCGAGCATTTGAGGGTTATAGCAATACTCTGGGTGAGGCTGGGTCATAAATGTCCAGCTGTGTGTACAATAATATATTTTATGTCTCTAATATAACGTTTATTGTTTCATAACCAAACAATTGCTTATGACATTGAACATTGAACAATACAAAGAGTATTTTCCAAGAATGCATCAGTATTAGAACAAGCAATAATTATATAACTACTAGCTGTACCCGGCATGCGTTGCAATGCAATTTTTTCTACCTAGCACCTGCCTACTACCTACCTACTACCAATTAGGGGTATGAAAAATAGATAGTAGCCGATTCTCAGACCTACTGAATATGCATATAAAATTTCATAAATATCGGTCAAGCCGTTTCGGAGGAGTATTTTATATATATATTTTATATATAAGATAGAAAGTTCACAAAATGTTCCATTGCTGTTCTTACAATCAATTAACACAATCTGATAAGAACGAAATTAAGATTGCAGTTTATGGTGGTTGATACGATATCTAGCCTAAACAAAACAATATAGTTTTATTTTAAATGCCTAAACCAATAACCATCCTCTTTAAAAAATATATAAAACTAGATCGTAATAAAGACAATGCTTCTACAACGATAGTATACGTTTAAATAGCTCAAATATATAGACTTGAAAAATATTTGTCTTCACACGAAAATACATAACGATCTCTCTAAATTGCTGACCACATATTGTTTTGACAGTGATTGTTTCACTTTTGGCACAGACACTGCCGTTAGACAACGCAATTTCACTACAAACAAAATAACGAGAAAAAAAGAATAAGTATATCTGTAAATTCATATCGTACATCTTAATATATATAAATCTCGTGTCACAATGTTTGTCCTCAATGGACTCCTAAACCACTTAACCGATTATAATAAAATTCGCACACCATGTGCAGTTCGATCCAACTTGAGAGATAGGATAGTTTAAATCTCAAATTATAGTCGCAATTTTAATTTATTGCTAATTATTTGTCTGTTATTATATACAAAGGCACCGGGAACGGGACCTAGGTATTCACGCGGGTGAAACCGCGGGACACAGCTAGTATACATATAAGATGTTAGTATAAAAATAAGGCTAAAATATTCGTACTATTTCAGGCATGCAAATCAAAGCCAGTTAATTTAGTTAGGTATCCTTATTCCCCTAATGAAAAAAAGACGGAGGTCATGATTCTGAAAGGCTAATTAGGTATTATTTTAATATGTTACTGTAAAAGCTCGAACTACTGTAAATCCTAAGATTTCCCAGTAAAACCCAAGATTTACCCATTCATGGTAAATGTCCAAAAAGGTTTGCGATTCGAACTTTTACCACCATCATCTACCAGCTGACATTGGTAAAACCTAGCATACACTGAATTCGAATGGTAAGAGCCAGAAATACTTACATTTACCAACCCATGTCGGTAAATCCTAAGAAACTCTTAAATCATAAGATTTAACGTAGTTCGAGCTTTTACAGTAACATATACACCGATACACAAGTTCAACTTTCAAGCACCCCTCTTTTATGTCAGGGGTTAAAAAGCACTGCCTCGCTAAAATATAGCTTTTACTCCACTTCGAGCAGTAAATAAGTTACGCGAGCAAACGTCAGCACTTTACCTCTAGTAATGGTCTCAAAGCGATGATAATGGCCCATTTCGCGAGCCGCCGACACTAAATAGCAACCGAAATTGTGTTTATTTACGCTTTGTTTTCTATACTGCTTCCTTTGAATGGATTCTTGGGTAAGCGTGAGATGCGCTTTAAAACTGCATTTATTAGGTGTTGTGCTGTTAAAAGTCAGTAAATAAGCTTTTGTTTTTGTTCGTGTCGGTATAAGTTTTGGTACTTGGCAATTGGGATCTGTTGATACTGTAGAGACAAATTAGGCCAAGTTTGGTCCTATTTATTTGTGAAACGGCTGGCTCACACAGTATTTTAAAACCAACACAACTTTTTTTTATTGGCATGTACTCCGCAATTTACTATTTCTGTCAACTAAACAAGTTAACTTTTCGTTTAGTTATATACATATATTGTAAAAGTAATTTGGTCTTTGAATAAACAGACTACTGTTTTGCAAGTATGATGAGTAAATGAATTAGATTACTGCAAAACCACTACGTTTTTTTTAAGTTATTAGGTATTTGAAGTGTGCTATGTGTAGATCTTATTTTTCATAATTTTTACTTGAAAACACAAAGTAACTCTACAACCCATATTCAGAGAAGGAACCATAATTCCTTGTAAATTCCCCTGTCATAACAAAATTATTTCGAGCCCCAATAAATAATAATGTAAAGCAAACTTAGTTCAATAAACAACCTGCACATGGCTACTGTCAGACTAACATAGAACTTGAACGTTACATAAGCGGTCACGGGGTGAATGTGCTGAAACAAGGTAATGCTGAACTGTTCGCTTATTCATATTGTACTGCCCGCTTACTCCGCAGGATCGATGTGAGAGTTTTGAGGTAGCTTTGTGTTACATAGTTGAACGCATTAATAGGGCTAGGTGAGTAACGTACTAGACTCGTTTATCATATAGTCGAAGAACGTTTCAAGTAATATTAAGTTACCACCGGTTGCCATGGATATCTTTGTTGTTTTAGGTTTTGAATTTACTTTGCTGAAGTTTTTAATATGGATATATAGGTTTATCTATAGGTATAAATTGTTTGGGCGGGTCGGTAGCTAGAAAGTAGTCAAAATCAATGTTTTACCTTGTTTCAGTAAGTTTATATGCTACTCCATATAGCATTTTATTATGACGACCAGTTTGTTGACAGAAAAACAATATTGTTTTATGGAAATTAAGTTGAAAAACAATGGAAATTGTTATTCACGGCATGCAAAATAAATAACTGTATGTTACTCTATTTATTGCATATATCAATATTCAATATCCATATATTAACATTTTATTTGTATTCAATATAAACTCCAATTACTTCACGAGTAAAGGGCTCCACACAACACAATGCATGAATGTAATCTTAAAAATGTGAAAAGCGATTGGTGCTTTATAATTACTTATAATTAATAGATTGGCCCACTTCTTTCTAAAGCATCTTAACGAATTCAAGCACTAAAAGAAATCAAATCACATATAAAAAAAATTAACAACCATTTCCTTATAAACGACATTTCATTGTAACAGATCGTTCTGACACTTTACTGAAGTGTCACACATACAAGTCACAATATGGAAACACCATTTTCCCTCTCATAACCTAATCACATTTCCCTTTGCCCATCACCTCAGCTAATGCATTTATACTTGAGGCGCTACCCACTTAGCGTACAGTTGGGGACCTATAATTGTGTTACCCTGTTGGATATTAAAAGCTTTCTTATGTAGGCTAAGTAATGGCCAATTGCTAGACAATTTGCGTAGACGGAAAATCTGGGGCTTAATTAAAACTGACTAGTTTCCGTAAGTGGTAGGCTAGCCAGAAGATTTTCAGAAATTCACCAGAATATTTGAGAGGCTGCCCTCTTTTATCTCAGGGTCAATAATCAGTCCCAAAAAAGAAGTAGAAGAAAACTTACTAAAGTGACGTGAAATAACTAAAAAACATAACTTACGTACTACATAGTAATCTTACAAAATAGGAACATAATTATCGCGAAACGTCAACAACTCAAGATAATGAAGATCTCAAAATTAATAAATCAGTCTCAACGCCATTAGCAAGGCATGACGTTAAGATTCACAATCCACGTTATAAGCAGGTCTCCGCGAACAGTTAATTAAATTAATTAGCCGACCGCAGCCACACCGCTCCATTACCAAACACCTGTGTTGACACGTGGTACGTCTTGCACACGAGACAATGATAACAGAAGGATTAACATTAAATCTTAATGAGTATCAAAATGTGAATGTTCTTGCTGACTGGAAATTTTGACCGAATTTTATGGAACTTACTCTTGTATACTTAAAGGAAAACTTAGACTGATAGATATATTATATACTTAAAATTGATTGCCTGT
Organism: Autographa pulchrina; assembly: GCA_905475315.1. NCBI lineage: Eukaryota > Metazoa > Arthropoda > Insecta > Lepidoptera > Noctuidae > Autographa > Autographa pulchrina. Next base: position 12,823,156 of record FR997765.1, on the reverse strand, counting down.
TAATTTTAATTAAAGATACCTTTTTTATTGTGTATCAAAATTTGAGTCTAAATAGACTAAAAAAATTTATTATTTATTTATTTATTTATTTATTTATTTATTTACATCCACACATACAACTATTATTACAGGTTACAACCTAATTCAATAGCCAATGCAAAAAAAAATAAAAAATAAAAATAATAATATCAAAAACAAAAATCCACATAAAAACATTAGTTAAAAAAAAAAATAAGACATACAACTTAACTAAATAAACAATAGGCGGCCCGTGTAAATTCGTTCAGTGTACACGAAAATATATCCACATTGTGAGCTAATGTGTTAAGCGCACGAAGTGCGCGGGTGAGTGGCGCGCGCTGCTGCAGGCAAGTGCGCGGGTGAGTGGCGCGCGCTGCTGCAGGCAAGTGCGCGCGCGCGGCACAGCCAGCAGCTCCGGCCGCCGCCGTCGCCCCACGTACTCGTCTGGGACGCACAGCTGTAGTAATTCTAACACGCTCGGATTATGGATTTTTCCACGCAACACTTTAAATAAGTAAGCGGTGAGAGCCACTTCTCTTCTAACTTCTAACCTGTAATACCCCACCATACCCAGCACAAACAGAGTAGGGTACAACAGCGGATAGCCCGGGTATATCCCATATTGCTTCAAATACACAAACCTAAGAAATTTGTTTTGTATTCGTTCTAGCATCAGTCTGTACTTCTCCTCGTGTGGTGACCATATTACAGCATTGCACTCCATGTGACTCTTCACGAGTGCTTCGTACAAAGCTTTCAAAGCTCCGATGTTCGTGAAGTTATTTGCTTGACGCAATACTAGTCCCAGATTCCGGTAAGCTTTCCTGCACACGTCTACAATATGCTGCCGAAACTGTAGGTCAGCGGTGAAGCGAACACCTAAGTCCCGTACCTCTGTTACACGCTGCAACGGCGCCCCATCCATAAGGTATTGGTAATATCTCGGGGTTCGTGCGCGACTAAAAGACAGCACGGAACACTTACTCACATTAAAATACAGTCTATTTTTTAAGCCCCAACTTACTATGCTATCTATATCTCGCTGTAGTGTAAGGTGATCTATATTGTTTTCCACTTTATGAACCAGTTTTAAGTCATCCGCGAATAGTAAGGGTGTAGACTTCCTGGTTACGTTCGGTAAGTCATTGACCGTCAAAATAAACAAAAGAGGACCCAAGTTACTTCCCTGACTCACCCCAGATCTTGTCGGGTAGGGATCCGAAAGGTGTCCGCTACAGTCAACATACTGACATCTGTCCCGAAAATAACAGGAAAAAAATGTTAACGTATGTGGAGTGCACCCTATACCGGCCAATTTACCCAGAAGGATGTCATTGTCTACTGTATCGAACGCCTTTCGGAAATCAAAGTAAGCAACGTCCACCTGCAGCCCAGCATCCACCGCGGGTACCAGATGTGCCATCAAATCCAGTAAGTTCCCAGTCGTCCCCCGCCCAGGTCGGAACCCATGCTGAGCGTCGGATAACTGGGCGCTCACTTGCGGATAAAGACAACCGTGGATGGCCGCCTCAAATACCTTTGCCGGAGTACACAGAATCGCCACAGGTCTGTAGTCCGTGGGCGCTGATCCCCCGCCGCCCTTCGGCACCGGCACCACACGAGTAAGTTTCCAGCGCTCCGGGAACGTCGCGGTCTCGATACACATGTTAAACAAATGAAGTAATGGCCCGACTAATATTGCCCTGCAGTCCCTAAACACAAACGCCGGTATCCCGTCTGGCCCTGCTGAGCGCTTAGGCGGACAGCGCGCGAGCGCGCGACGCACGTCATCGACGCGCAGGCGCGACAGCTGTACGCGGGAACCCGGCGCCTCCGCCATGCGCTCTGCGTCGGCGCTAGCCGCCGCCACGCATAGCTTGGCTGGCTCGCGATTATACACAGACTCGAAGTACCTGGCGAACTCTCCCGCACACTCAGACTCAGACAATATTTTACCTCCCTTTATTATTTTGCGATTGGATGAGTTACCTGTTTTGGACCTTATGAAATTCCAGAATGCTCGCGGTTCCTTTGCCAGGTGACCCTGGACGCGGTTTCGGTATTCATCATGAGCCCGTACGATCTCAGTTTTAACTCGCGCCCTGCACCGAGAAAACGCTTCGTAGTCTTGATTCAACTTACTAGACTTGTACTTTTTATGAAGTATATATTTAACTTGTATATTCCTAATAATTGTACTAGTATACCATGCTGGGTATATGTACCTGCTGTTCCTTGATACGGTCTTCTTTAGGGGCACATGCTTACTAAACACATCATAAATTTTACTATAGAATAGATTTAACGTAGCGTCTGGCTCCGTACAACAATATATATCACTCCAGTCTATTTTTCTTATAGATTCATATAACATATTAAAATCAGTTTTGTTAAAATTAAAATTTTCGCGGCATATTGATTGCGCCTTTGGGTGTAGTACAGTTGGCTCGGGAGCATAGTTAGGCACGGAGGGCGCGGGGCGAGCGGTGAGCGCGAGGCGCACGTGTAGCGCGGGGTGGTAGGCGTCAACCGGCTGCAGCGCTTCGTCCGCGCCGCGCACGCCGACAACGGCGCCGCGCGCACCCAATACCAGATCCAGCTGTCTCCCACTACAGTTCGGTATCTCGTTACACTGAACGAATTCACAGAATGCCATAAAATATTCAAAATAATTAACAATGTTACTATTACAGGAATACAAATTAAAATCACCTAAAACTACCAACTTATTTTTATACTTTACACACATATTCTCTAATATCCTAAACAACACCATATACTCATTCTCTTCAGTCTGCGGAGGAATATATACAGTACAACAAGTAAATAGAAACCGATTTCCCTTATACACACTAGCACACACTAATTCAAATTTGTGATCGTCAACATTAGCGTTAATCGCCACTTGTCGCAACTCAAATCGCGGCGTGGCAACAAGAAGCGCGCCTCCTTGTTTGCGGCCGTCTGCGCGATCACATCGCAGCGTTTTATATCCTGGTACAATAAACTCCGAATCTTTTATCGCTGCATTGAGACCGGTTTCTGTGATTGCAAACAGGTCACACCCTGAGGACTCCAATAATGACATGAATTGGGTAGTTTTTGTCCTAATTCCTCGCACGTTCTGGTATAATATATCACAGTTCAGAATATTACATTTGCATTTGGTTTCGTTCGGTTGGTCGACGAAACCAATTAATCCATTCACATATTTCTACATTTAATGGCCACAATTCCGGGTCACAAAGCTTGTCAAAGTCAGTTACAGTCACACCAACCTTAAACGACGCGTAATCTCTCTCTATTTTAGGTTTTACTTTTTCTATAGAAAGTTCCGACTGACTGCCCAGTATATTTAAAATATGCTCTTTTAATATATCCTCAGTAGTAGTTCTATCTAATCTCCAAATATGTAAATACTTTTTCCGTTCAACAGCTTTTAATAATATAACTGATGAATTGCCACCTTTTATTATCGGATTACTTCTCTTTTTCCTTGTAACTTCTATCCACTGGTTATTGCTCTGTCCATCTTCATGAATATCCGTCGGTCTCCTGGCCACCCCCGCGTAACTGCGGTCAGGCCTCGGCTGCGAAAGCACGGGCTCCGGCGCGGATATATGCGCGGGCGCGGGCACCGGATCGGGCGCAGGCGCGGGCGACGTTGCCGTCGATGCGATGTCGCGGCGCGCGGGAGACGTTTGCGGAGGCCCGCGCGCCCTCCCTCGCCTCGACGCAGCCGTGGTCGGCGCCCGAGCATCGCTCGCGATTTTGTTGATAGACAATGCATAATCTACGTTAGTAGCTCCCGGTGTTATTATGGCACATTTTCCTTGAGAATGCCCGCTGTTACCTATGTATTTCTTACTATCTATTTTTGCAATCTGTTTTTCATAAGAATTACACTTTTCGTTGGCTTCCTTTAATTCATGCCTTAACTTACTATTTTCTAACGCTAATACGTTTATTGTAGGTTGTATTTCTTTCATAAACCTCGTTTCGAAATCACAAAACTTCACCGTAATCATGTTAGTGAATTTTTCCATTATCTGAGCGAAATTATCAGGCTCCTTCAAGGTCAGTGACCCCTGAGGCGCCTGGTAGTCATTTCTCCCCAGGTCTTTAGTAACCCTAGTATCTTCGACAATATCCACCCAGCCTGAACAAACACCACGTACTGGAGTTTCATCCGTTGATCGTACTCGCCGGGATTGGCGGGAACACGTATTACATTTAAAAGTACGTTTCATTTGAGCCTTCCCGTCTTTAAATGCTGCCGGGGTGATATTCACACATTTATAATGATAATTTCCCTTACAGCCATTGCATTTAATTACCTCCCCCGAATTTATTTCTAAATCACAAATTATGCAATTCATTTTGAATCACAAAGCGTTAGTCTTGTGAGAGCGAGATGTTGCGATACGCGTCCGTACAAGAGCGACAGAGCGCGGTGCGCGGCTCCCGGCTAGCGTCTTCGCGCCACCCGCAGATATCATTATTGTCAATGCACTTGCTAATCCGCCACTTAAATCGTTTGAATTTCACCGAAATATACTAATTTAACACTGTACTCCATATTCACTGTATGTATTAATGTCCAAGGTCCATTTTAGAATATTTTTTAACACTTTACAGTCCGAATAAACTAATTTAAATCATTAATCTCGGGAGCGGACGATTATTCGCGCGTTCTCGAGCACGCGCGCGCGCGCGAAAATATTTCATTATGCTATGCAGCAACGTCACGCAAAACGACGACCTCCGTGGTCGAGTGGCGTACGCACCGGTTTCAAGGTGTCGCTAGCTCTGAGGTCCCGGGTTCGATCCCCGGACGGGTCAATGTAGAAAATCACATTTCTACATTGTCTCGGGTCTTGGTGTTTCTGGTACCTTCGTTGTATCTGAATTCCATAACACAAGTGCTTTAGCAACTTACTTTGGGTTCAGAACAATGTGTGATGTTGTCCGCATTTATTTATTTATTTATAAAACCATCAATCTATGTGCATGTTCATTATCCAACTTCAAACAAATGACAGCACAAAATGCACCTTCTGTGTTAACCATTCAGTGCACGTAAACAGAAATAGTGTCAGTAATGTTTCACGATGCTCGCCAGTGTAGTGACACTGTAGGGAGCGGTTCAGTAAACTTGGCCGGTAGTGTACCGACGTAGTGGGCTTGCTGTTTACTGAGCTGAGTTTATGTGGGGCTAGGCAAGAAGGCAAGGTTGGGCTAGTAGACCAGATACTTTCCTATCTGGTCGGGTTTTAGCGAAGTTAATAAAAATTAAGAAAGTATGTAATACTGCAACTACAAGCTTCTGTTACAAGAAGTTGATTGCAATTGACGTAATCTCATAGTTAAAGATAAATTTATACTAAAAGAACTTGCTTTTTTATACAACCATTTATAGGGATTACAATTATTTAAGTACCTTTGAATTATTCTAAGATCTTATTCACGCTTAAAGCAATCATTTTGTCAAAATCTAAACTATCCTTTGAAGGTTATGGACATATACAGAGAAGCAGCCTTAAGCGAGAAAAATATACTTTAACGAAATAAGGACAAAAATCAAACTATTTATAAATATGACAAAAGGAGGTCATTAAACTTATATGCCCTAACAATAAAACGGAACGTATTCATCTCGATAAATAATTCAAAGAGCTCGGCTCTGCGGCTATTAATTACAATCGTTCGGTCGTTAGTGGAACGATTTGCGTTCGATCCACGCTACCCATTAATATTTACGTTTAACTACTTAATCTGACTAATACTAAATCCAAGAGGATTTTAGATCATTACTGTAAGCGTAGAATTTGTTTACTAATTAAGAAATTCTTCTTTTAGTGGTTTATCTTAATATATATAAATCTCGTGTCACAATGTTTGTCCTCAATGGACTCCTAAATCACTTAACCGATTATAATAAAATTCGCACACCATGTGCAGTTCGATCCAACTTGAGAGATAGGATAGTTTAAATCTCAAATTATAGTCGCAATTTTAATTTATTGCTAATTATTTGTCTGTTATTATATACAAAGGCACCGGGAACGGGACCTAGGTATTCACGCGGGTGAAACCGCGGGACACAGCTAGTTTGTTTATATTTCGTAATAAGGACAGTTTTCAAAGTTTAGATGTTGACCCAATTTATAATTCTTCAGTTTTCGATTATTAACGGGACACTGCACAAGACGTTGCTTTTAATCTTTTGCCTTAGTTTGATGATTGATCTTGTTTAACTAAAACGTTAATTTTAAACTGCTATAGACCATGGGTTGCAAAGTAAAATGCGGGGGCGATATCTGGAGCAGATATTTTCAATCTTCACATCAAAATATCTCTTTCCATAGTGAAGTTACTGGACCATATAGGTACTTTTCAATTTCGTCAAAGTCTCTTACGATAAAAAATGAAAATAATAAAAACCCAATTTTTGCAGTATATTTTCAATTCCGTATGAAATACGTGTAGCGATAAATTGAACGTACATAAGTTATTGGAAACCGATGCCAGTCTCTAGGGTGCTTGTATATTCCGGGAGAGTCGATTGCAAATTGGACGACTCTTCAATTTGTCATGTATAAGTACTGAACTAGTGACGGGAGCGCAGGAAGTCCCGTCTATCCCGTTATTAGATCATGATGGCTGGGGAATAGTGGGAATACAACAGTTATCATTCTATTTCAGACTTTTATAAAGTAGGTTTAATTGTATGTCTGACGTTATGTACTAATATCAAAATATATTGCAGAAGGAAGTTAGGTCGAAAACCATTTAAAAGAAAAAGACTGAAGGCGTCCAAATATTCAATTAAAAATCTATAAATATATGTACTTATAACATACATCATTAATAACGTAATCATTATTCATAATTTACCTCAATTTTCAACAAATTCATCAAATCGCAACCTGATTACAATCTTTCCAATAAACTTTCCGACTCCGTAAATATTAGCTTCTGTTATTAATTCTGCGGGATTGATACTCCAATCCCGCGTGTAAACAACACTAGAGCAAACATTTTCCCATCCCAATTGGCTCGAGTTTTCAGCTCTTGTTTTGTTTTCATTTCGTAATCATTGTCCCGTGAAATAAACGAGTACGGGAATCCGGGATTGAGGTGACGTAGCTATTAAGCCGGTTTTCATTTTAATGTTTATGTTGTACGATTTGCTTTCAGTCTCTTAAATGTGATTGAGTTGACAAATGTTGGGATTAATTTATTATACCAGGTAACACAAATCTGACAATAATTTTGTGTTTTTATTGGGATTGGGGAATTAAAATGTATAGATAGTACTAAGTACGAACCATACAGATGTGGTTGAGTTGTTAAGAGTATAAAAAGAAAATACATTGTTACTAAAACTAGAAATTATTTTATTTATTTTTGGTAAAATAGCAATGTATTAGGGCTCGCACACATAACTGCGAATTCGCATCGCATCGCAAAATTCTGCGAGCTCGCGTTCCATTTTGAACTTTATTTACTAGAAGTTCCTACGATGTGGCGTCGAATCGAATCGCATCGCAGTTTTGTGTATGAACCCTTACATCACCCGCCCATTAATGAACAACTAAGAATACGATATCGAAAGGAGACACCATTACTACAATACAGAAGACAATCTACAATCAGCTTCAAGCACTATAAATAAAACCTAATAATAAGCGGCATCTTGTTCTCAATAAAAACTATTTAAAGTAAAAAAAATTACATTGTTGAAAATCGAGACAAAAGTGTGTCAGTTAAAAGGCGATGGGGGCGATGACCTACAAACGGTCAAATCATTATACAGTGCACTTCTAGGTTCTTTAAACGTACATAATATCCATTTTCATAGAAATGTGCGATGCATATTAATATTGGCTTTGTTGTTGCATATATACTGTGTCTTATTATCTTGATGACAAATAAACGGTGGCTTTGTAGACGGTATATACCTATTTATAATATTTACTGAAAAATTTAACTCAACTTCTACATGAAACTTCAATATTTTTTTTCTATTTTTGACCTCACTTTATTCTGTAAGGAACCTTACAGTTTTTAGACAAAATCAGACATTTTATTTATATAGGCGAATTATATAATAAATAAATATTATATAATAAATTATATATAAAAAATATTTATAATGGAGAATTTATAAATTTATAATTCTCGTCTTTTACGCTATACATAGTAGTTTTGACCACGGAATCTGCGCCAACGCAGTTTGTGGTATGGTAATCGTGACCGCAGCTTGAGACCACCTAAATTCCTTCGTAATTACCATATTATATCAATAATTAATACAACTTGACCGCTGATAGATATAGAGATAGAAAGAGAGAGTAGGGATGTACATTTCGATCAAATTATCATATTGAAACCGGGATATTGGAAATGGGTGTTATTAAATTTATGCTGGCTTTTAATAAAATTTTAACTGGTCCACTATTTCACACCCGATAATAGCATTCGAATACCTTAAAGCGGAATTCAAATGTGTCCCATAAAAATATAGAACACCCATTAAACGCTGAAAACCATTTTGAATCTGTCATCCACTTGAAACCACAAATAACTATACCCCATTCAAACATTTACAAATAACTATGATTGCAAACCGAATCGTTTCGCATTCCCTAAACCGTTTTCAAAATAATCATGACACAATTAAATAGCGTAAGTACGTTACGGCCATAACTAACTGCCATAACTGCTTTTAGATCCGTTACGAACTAACATTTGGCAGTTGAGCCAAAACACATGATCGTATACTCAACGTTTCATATTATGTACTGGATTGGAAGGTTATGCCGCTTCGTTTGCTCGTAAAATGTACCTGGAGATGGGATTTTTAATGGAATATACGTGATCTGCAGCCTTGTATTAAAGCCGTGCTTTGAACAGCTATTTATGTGTAGGGGCTTACACAGCCCTTTTCATCCCACTGATGGGCTTAACCCCGGTTTTTGAAAGACTGATCAACTTAAAATCTGGTTGACCAATATAAATCGCAGTGACATGAGATTTGCAGTGAAATTAGTTAATTTCTGTGTTTATCAACATTTCACAAACTCCCCGCCACTCTTTTCACGTGCCATTCTCTCATGTCCTGTGCCAATCTCATACAGATTCGACCCTCTCATACAGATTCTACCCGAAACCTTTGTTACATCGTCGACCCATCTTACTCCTAGGGGCTTATTAAACTTGCCAACTATTGGGACCAGTTGATTCCTACCTGGATTAAATGGAATTTAAACCTTAAAGGGCTGTCTTAAAGGTTTTGTTCAGTAATGGATGTACTGGCTTACAGAAACTATGAATTCTTGTTGATCTTGCCAACTCCTGACCGTTAGATTTGTAATGGCTTAGTTTAAAACCCCTGTTTGATTCTTCGGTGGAAAATTATTGTGTTTCAAATCTTCTGCAAAGGTGTTCTGATTTTATTTAAGTTTAAGGTTTATATTTAACTTTAATACCGGGTACAGTACAGTTTATATGATTATATAATAACGTAATATTTCTTTGTCAACAGAGGAAGAATGCTACCACTGCATGGCGAGCTTGGTGGCGTCCAAGGATAAAATGTTTATAACACAAACGAAACTACTCAACGAAGTCACATGGAAGACTGTAATGCAGATCGCTAAGAAACATGCCGTAAGTTGACATTTAAATAAATACCTTATTATCTATGTACTTTGATCCAAAATCGTTTGAAAAAAAAAATGCTATGATGTACCAAACCAATTATGTGAACCAACTTAATTATGATTGTGTATATCAAAACGATTTAGGAAAATAAGCACTTTTACATAAACAGTTAATCAACGAAGCCGTGTTTTACCTTAAGTTATAAGTTATTCAATTATGCATAACTAAGTTAATTGCAGTTCAATAAACTGTGATATTGTAGGTAAATACAAACGGGTTTGTAACTATTTGTTTATATACGTATATAAACGTAACTGTCGAGATATCTTGACCAAGTGACGTATAACAACTTTACGACGCGTCTCGGGTTTTTCAGGCTCTCCGTCATAAAGAGAAAAAAAAACAATAGATATTGTATTATCATATAAAACAATGTAAGGAAAGTACGTACTTAAATAAGGTCAGTCACAATTTGAGATAAACCTTCTGTGTAAAAGTCATCAAGTGTAATTGTTATTACACATAAATTAATTTAATTAACAACTCTTTCTATCGCACGCATATTTACATTATTTACTAAACAAAACAATTAAGAAACCCTTCTCGTATAAATTACATGAAGTAGAGTAGAAAACATTTGATTTTCATATCGGCTTGCGTGTTCAGTTGTTCACTTTGTTTTACAATCGGACTAATAAATCTGCCTTTTAAATTATTCCTTAAGGTCTTTACATACTTAGCGTGTCCACGCAACTTTGATACTCGTGTCGAACATGATTGTATCGGCTCTAGGACAATTGAAACTTATTTCGGACCCATTTTCGTCAATCTATTTCGTCATTGATTTAACAACAAAGCAGAAAGTGCACCAGTGGATGTAAATATGCGAATATCGTGAAAAAACCTACATTTATTAATCTGAAAAAACATTCAAGCCGCAGTAGGGTTCTCTACTGCGGCTTGTGTCTCTAATCAATTGATTAATGTTCTTTCCATCTCTGTGTGAAAAATATGTAGTCCTTACTGTAGAACTGTTTCCCTCGTTTAATCTAAGGCACCAATACCTAATGATCCAGTGATGAAAAAATTGTAAAGAATCCTGGTTTCTAAAAATGGTAACTGACATCGCCAACACTCAAGTGAGCACTGAGCTAGCGTTGTGATCAATGCTTGTTACTTCTTTATATGCGATAATACGTTTGACCAACACATAGACAGTTACAGCAATTTAAATTGCTTATACAATAAACCCGTAAGACAGTCCCATTTATTTATTCAAGAGTCTAGTTGATAGGCGCTAGTGTGTCCTTCCCCTAAACAAAAAGACATCGCGTGCCGCTCCACCAGAAGTGGCGGTATCGAGCACATTACTCCATAAGTAACACGCAAGGTTCAGGTATTCCCTTTAAACGACGTAAATGTATTAAGGCAGTAAGCCACCGCCACCACCGCCACCAGCGCCACCACCGCCACCAGCGCCACCACCGCCAGGTACCACAGTCAACAGTGTAATGTAACAAACAGTTTTGTAATTAAACCTTCATACGTTTAGATAGGTGTGGGGTAGTAATTTGTTGGGGAGTTCCATGATTCTAGGAGACAGGTTGGTTCTAAGAATAAAGGTAAGGGAAAACCCTTTTGCAAAGTTCGGAATAGTAAACTAGTAAAGTGTGGTGGAATCTAACAATGAATGACAGGCCAAAAATTAATATATATTTATTTATAACACCTTAAACTATCATTACAGGGTCTACCTAATGCGACAGCTAAGAACTTAAACTAAACCTGAACTATACACTTGTAAACAAATCAGAAAAGATTAAACTAATAATATTATTAAGTCCTTACATTATTTAAAAATACACAAATAATAATTATAAAATTCCTTTAAATAAATTAAGCAAGATTGATATAATTATATTATAAACTGAATGTATAAATGTAAAACTTTATGTAAAATTCCCTTGGCTTTCGTTTGTGGTAGACTTGTCTGTAAACTCCAGACCATTTGCAAATTAGATAGAATTTAATTGATGTCCGCTCATGTGTATTAAATATTCTTATCCGTTGGTTATTTGTTCAGGATACCTTTCATTTAATTAATTAGGACTGTAGGATCAAAGAGATTTATTACTGCGATATACCCTGAAATAATTATGTTGTATTCTAATGAAATCCTATCAAATAACCTGTTTCGTTTATTTACATAGGATCTTTGGGTCATCACTCAAATGTTGACTTAATACATGTATCTAGTACGAAAAACAAAATAATAGTACTTAAACGACTCCTTAAACATATAAAACCACAATTCTAATTGCAGTAGTAAAGCTACGAATCATGTTACTAACATAATTATCGTGTCTGATTCTATTTCACACATCACGTGCAAGCGGTCTAACAATAAGCCGCCGATAACGATATCACGAAGGGCACACCACTATTTATCGACCATAATAAACATAGAGGTGAACGACCATCAAGCTAAAAATCGATCGCTACTCTTGAACTTTAATCGATTTATTCGATAAAAGTAAATGTTAATAACAAGTCGATATTTTTGTACGGTTGCATCAGAACTGAGTCATTGTTTGTGGTCATTTAGCAAACTTTATAGGTGTGACTTCATCTTGTTCTTAAATAAGGAAAGTACTTTCTTATTTCTATTTAAAGATGTTAATAATAATAATAATATAATAATATCCTGGGACAACTCACACACGGTTATCTGATCCCAAGCTAAGCAGAGCTTGTGTTATGGTAACCAGACAACTGATAAACTTACTTATATATTTCTAAATACATACACATTATAGATAAATTACACCCAGACACCAGAACAAATGATCATGCTCATCACACAACATTTGTCCTGAGCGGGAATCGAACCCACGACCTCCGGTATAGCAGTCAGGGTCACTAACCACTAGACCAACAGGCCCGTCATACTTCGATATAAGCTTATCCTTAGAGAGTTGGTAATAAAATATCTTGCGAGTCTTACTACAATTCGCTTTAATAGGAAACTTTAAGGACTTGCATCTAAACCTGTGTTACATGTTATTCTAAAAGAAATATGCTTGTCTAACGATGACAAAAGGAAGAATTAGGAATTGGAAATACATGGTTAAAATGTCCTTCTTTTACATAAGGCTTTAAATAAAATCGGAATAGGAATTATACAACTAAAGAGCCTTAAATAGGTTAAAAAGAAACTCGTGTTCTGTCTAGTTTAGTTTAATGAAATCAAATTCAATAAAAGACATCCAAAATTAAATTGTAGAAAAAACAAAGCGGAATGTGCTCAATACAGAAATTAAATTGTAGAAAAAATAGCTGAATGTGCTCAATACAGAAATTAAATTGTAGAAAAGGTGGGTGAAGGTGGTCAATACAGTTTCCGTACAGTGTGATGGATTGTTTGCAGAAGTCGGCGGCGCAGCACCTGTCGCGGCTGTCGGGCGCGATCGGGCCGGAGCGGATCTACGCCGACTGGCAGTGGTGGATCCTCGCCGCGCTGCCCTTCCCGCACCTCGTGAGGGTGCTCGATTGCTTCTTCCATGAGGGGATCAAGGTATGGATGATATTGCAACATATAATATGAGCTGGAACTGTCCTGATAAAAAGTCTTTAGTGTGACCAACACCGCCGCATAGTAGCCTCGAAAAACATGTTTAGTTATTAGTTTTGGCTGTTATTTTTCGACAAGAGTAATATCTATGGTGTTCTGTTAATCTGTATGAAAAGTTACTTTATTATTCAGTGTAATTTATACAGGGGTACCAGACAGACATACTGTAAATAGAGGTGAGGCTGAGGTCTTCAACATGTTAGAAAAGGACTAAGCAAAATATGTTTGCTATTCCTTTAACATTTCAATTGTAATTCCGTAAATGCCGCACCACCAAAGCGAAATTACTTGCTGGAAAATGGAAGAGAATTAAACATGCTTGAGAATCACTGAGCTGAATTAATAAATAGCCCAACTGGAATGATGAGCTCAAGAGCTGCATTCATCCGAATATTCTAATGAATTCATCATGCCCATTCAGTGAATTTCAAGACGATGCAGCAATGGACCCTTGTAAAAAGAAATTCGAAAGATCCTTTCACAAAAGTTCTAACTTCTTTTAGTCAAATTTTAATTAACTTGACTATCCCCAGGTATTCTACCGAGTGGCGCTCTCGATCCTCATTCTATTCAACAAGCACGCTTCGAACCAGAACTCTGAGTGGTACGCCGAAGCCACGAAGAACGGCGTCGACCACGCCATCGACAAGTTCTGCAGGAACATGCCTGCGTCGCCGACCAAGCTGCTCAGGACCGCCTTCAGTATAAGGGCTTTAAGGTATGTTGATCAGTCAGAAATATTCCTCTTCATCAGAACTGTCTTATTCTGAAATGGGTACGTAGTGGAAAGAGTATATTGTCTCCAGTTATAGATGGTAACGGAAACGTTTCAGTGGCTTTAGCTGGGAAATATCTCCATCATAGCTCTCCGGTTTCTTCCACGGCGAAGGCAACCCCTTGTCACAAAAGTAGTCTGTTTTTCACCCATTCATCCTCTTTGATACTCATTTCGTTTTAAATAAACTATGATTTATCACAAGCTTATCTTTTTTATTTGGCGTTTCCTTCAATATAGCCTGGAACTGTTATTTTTTTTACTTTAAAATTCTCAGCCATAGAGTTCTATTAATAAATATATTCATAATTAGGTATAGCAGTTATAAACTTTTTTCAAAATGTTTCTTATTGCGACGTGTTCGCTAATTGTCTGCCCAGAAAACTTCAGCCACTTAGCAACTTGGAAAAGTTACGCAAATGTATTCGAAACAAAATATACTTCATCAGAAGAAAATTATTTAAATTTCTTATTTCATACTGCTTACAACTTCAGTAACTTTATAAAAGTTTTTTCTTTAGAAAACTCTGTTCATTAGAGGTTTTATTTAAAGGTGTGCGAGTAGAATACGTAATGAATTCGTCTCAATCAGAGTATGTAAATGAGATGAATCCTGAATTTGGGTCGGATTAGATTACCTATGTTAATATGGGAATTGTACTGGTATGGAAATGCTTTGTTTTGGTTTTTAATCTCGCTAACAGGGTTTTTGTTTCGGCTTTTCTCTTATTTTCTCTAAAAGCATTTTCGGTGGATATTTTTTGTTTTACAAAAGGTTATTTTATCGCATACGATATTTTTACAAAAAATTTACGGTTTTAAGCACGCGTAGTATCGCGTTCTCGTTGAACTTAGACCAGCTAAGGATTTTTTGTGTCCAATGATCATAAGTTTGTGTTACTTACAATGTTGTTCGACAGTTCACAGTACATATCGCGGGTGTTCATCAAGACGGAGATGACTCTCAAGTCGAAGCAGGTGATCACGGGCTCGCGTCTCGTGCGCTCCCGGTCCTCGGACAACCTGCCCACCAGCCAGTCGCAAGTCAACATCCAGATGATGTCGCACACACTCACCATTCGCGAGGTGAGTACACAAACACATACACCATGTGATATAGCTTCATTATACTCTGTCAAACCCTTATGTATTATTATTCCTCGTCATGTTTGGATTTTAAGTATGGGAGACATGTCACCGTACTTTGTCAGTTTAAAAATTCTTCAGGGCTTTTTTACTATGTACGTGTTTATAAATGCAGCCATTGTATTTACGTAATTGGAGGCGTATATTTCAATTTTATTTAAATGGTTAATATATTATTATGTTTTTCAGTAAATATAATATAAGCCACGTATAGGTATCTGTCTGCTTACGGGTAGCTTTAATGCTAACAGTCACGATGATTATATCCTAACTACACAATGCACATCCACAAATATATAAAGAATATATTTGTATATCGGTTTATTTTACTTGGTTCGCAGAGAATGTCTGAGGAAACATGCAAACAAATGGTATTGTACTACGACTTAGGCGTGGCTTTGGCTTTTATTTATCATTAAATTCATTCGATTGCAACCCTAACACGACTAACTTTACATCGAATTATACAAATTCGATTGTCCAGTATAATTTATTATTGATGTACGATACATAATCTTTGGTTTGTCGACCACGTTATGTTATGTTCGGTCTGTGTAGCCAACATCTGTGAATGAACTATATTGTTGTGTACGTCGATGTGATCATACGATTCTATTATAATTGTCATTAATAATATTTAAGACGAAGGATATCGAACATTCATATCATTCGCTTTGAATGTCTGATTTATTCATGTTTCTCTCATTGTTTTAAGTGTGTCTCTCCTTATGTAAAATATATTTCCTTTTACTATAATAAAACATTGTCAATACGATTGACAAATGGCATGCGCGTGATGTTTGTTTGAGGCTCCCAAGAGCCGATGAAATTGTACAAAGTGCCATAACAATTGGACATAGCTTGAGAAATTAACAGTGATGTTGAGAGAATATCGACAATAGTGACGTGAAGGCCGCATGTAATCGATTGTTTTGTGTGAGTGCTAACTGTGTGACGATTTTCCCGTTAGGGCTCACATTCGCCGGGCCCGCGCGCCCTATCGATGGGCGTTTTCCCAATCCAAGCGATCAGGTCGCAGATTCTAGACCAGAGTGAAGTAAGATACAAGTATTAAGTCACCAAATATAAGTGTCGCCCCTATTGAGAGCTTGCGACATTATATCGATGTTTAGATGCACCGCTTGTCACTAGGTGTTTTATTTTTTTAATTCTTTCGGAGCTAAGCTTTGGAGGAATCGAGTTTAAATATTAAGCTTGTTTTTAATTTTACATTTTATTTGCGTTTTCTATGGTAAGTACGTGTAAGCTAGTGTGCATGACGGCTGATGTGCGTCTGTTTATTTGTTGTTTACGTGTTTATTTTGTACAGTGCCAATACAATAACTTTGAGGTCCAAATGTGATGCGACTTAACTTTAAGCGAGTCTGTCGAGACTTAACCCAATAATGCTGAGTGAAAAACATTTGATCACTAGTATCATTACCCCACCGTGGTCATCGGTGTTCGCAGAGCCCACGCTCCCACCATCTGGCCCTGTGGTTCCCATTCCCTAACGCGGTATTCAAGGATCAACATCACCACGCATCAGACCTAAGGCAGAAGGTTTGACGGAACAACTCTGTTCACCTAACGAGGGATATAGTTGTCGTGGTGGCACTTGTAAATGTAGTCCTTTACTTTATTTTTAGCACATTTTGTAGATCGTTTCTAGTGGGTTCCGTAGGTTTTTATAGGGATTTGAAGATAGTTTCTACATTTGTTTATTGTGTGCCTATACGTTGTATAGGCAATTAACTTACAGTATTTCTCGTTCCTTAAATCGGTAGTTATTGCATGTGATATTTAGTAAAAGACTAAAGATTTTTCTTTTATTTTTTTGTGTTATGTAAAATCAGATTAATTTCCATTTCTTCCAGAGATATTTATATACCTCACTAATCAATACTCTTCTATTCATGAACGAAACTTTATTTTATTTATTACATTTGGGAAAACAAACAGTAGTATATTAAGCATAAACAATTTTGTCTTAAACTAAAACTTAACGAATATACTACCCACAACATTTTCCTAACTTATTAACACATTATGGCCTACGCAGACCGGGACGGCATGGCAAGGGATTTAATTTTTTAACAATGTACAATGAAACCTATCGTTATAGAAATACATAGATTGCTCTGCTTCAAAATGATGCAATGAAATCCCATCCCATTTTTAAGCACACCAATTTATGTCATATTTCTATAACAATACGTTTGATTGTCCATTGGCAAAAAAATGAAGTGCTTTGCCATGCCGTCCTGGTCTGCGTAGGCCATTAGGCTTACACATACAATACGATTAAAAATTCATGAAAAAATTGCCCAATAATCGATATTTTGGGTCCATTTATTCTAAATTCTCTTCTATAGTAATAAACATATAATATAGGACTTTTTACCTACGGAACCCTATTTGCATGAACACACAGTCACTGTATCTAGTTGCACCTAAATAGTGCTTGGCATCACAATATGTAGGTAGGTATAGTAGGCACATTCATTTCCTTAGATAAAGCCATAGTTAAAATTAGCTATTTATGTATTGATCATATTATTATAATAGAACTCTAAGATGAATTAAAACGATCAAGTTTTTATTATTAATTGTGGTTGTCTGTAAGCTTCCTCAAAACTTGAGCTATCATATTGTGCTATAAGATTATTTTTGTACAATTTATATCCAGTTGCTATCCCATTGCTCAAAAGCAGCCCCAATACATGCATCTTATACAAAAAAAAATGTTGTTTATATTAAGTACACAATTACATGAAAATCATTGTAGAAACATATTTATAACAAAACTCAAATTTGACACAAAATATAAAATGTAGGCCATTTTCACAACTTAATATAACTCATAGAATTATGGATTTTAGCCCCAATAACATTAGGTCCATTTTAGATCTTTTTATAATATAGCTCATAGAAATTAGTGTAGGTACCAATAGATGTTTTAAATATTAATAATTTAATATGTTAATTAGTTCCCAAAATAGTTGTGTTTCTCCAAAATGTTCACCTTTTTAAAGGTACAAAGTGAATTACGAGAAAATGCAGTTATGTCTGTAAGTTTTGTAGTTTAAATAGTTGTTTTTTTGTATAGGCAATAAGAAGTTTTTTAAACCCTTCCTTTAGACGTATAGTAATAATAAAAAAATTACTTTGTTTTAATTATTTATTCATTATGTAAGACAGTTAAATCAAGCTTTCTTAGAAAATTTGATTCTAAAGTTTTCTTAAAGCATGAATAAACTATCTAAGCATTACTACCCTCCGTTTTAAAAATATGTTTGTGTAAAATATGAATCTACCCTCTAACAATGTAAAAATGCTTTATTTTTGCTTTCTCGATGTTGTGAAACTGGCTCTGGTCTGAGCTGAATAACTGTTATTTTATAAATGTTGCATGATGTGTCATTATTGTTTCACTTTCCCGTGATAGTGCAATATACCGTAAGTGTTAGGTGGTAAGGTCGAGAATTGCCAATCAATCGACGGCGGCAAAATTGAAATTATTGTATAAAGTGTTTCAGGAAATGAGTATTACGTTATTTTACAGCTCTTGTCGTATAAATACTACAATCAAAACGAAAACAGAAAAATGATACTTCAAGATACCATAGCTAATGAATTTTAAGAAAGCCATTTAAAGAACTCTGCTTTTTAGAATATTTACCCAACTAAAACAGTATTAAAAGAAATAATAGTATTAATATATTGCACTTTCACAATAACCGTAGAACTGTACTTGTGTATTGTTTAGACTGCGCACTCTAATGCACTAGTCACTTGTACACGTTCACTAATACAACACCACTAACTGTGACGTCATTAAGATGTTACCAGCTAAAAAAATACAATAAAAAATATTTTTATCTTTATCAATTACCTATCTAAATTATAATAAAGATATTTTTAAATAAATTATTTAAATTATATTATAGTTAATTTTATATTTAATTGACACATAAAACAACAGGCCATTAAAAATGTTGTATTTAACGTCATTATGACGAAATAATTAGAATACAATTAAAAACTCATAGTTAATGTACGAGTATGTCTTTAATCGATGTTAGTTTTATTAGAAGTCATTTTTGAAGTAGATTAGTATCAGTAAACTCATCAATAGACGAGCATAGACCAACAAACTAAAGCGTCATCTATAATAAGTGTCCACGTTACAGCTATTCACTCTGTGGTCGTGGTTGCCGGTTCGCATCACAATGTACCAGCCAGTGTTGCTATACACGACGGAAGAGCATGGTTGCTCGCTAACCACCTTCTACGTGAGGGTCGAGCATCATGAACCGACGTTGCTTATGATCAAGACATGTAACAACGAAGTAAGTGATTTTAATTTAATTAATTTACGGTATATAGGATTTTACTATATTAATGAGTGGACAGGGTAAATTACAAGTTCTCACCTTTCTAAACGAAGTGTACCATATCCTACTGAGGATTAAAAATACTTATATTAAATAAACTTGTCATTAGTTTAATATTGCATGGTTCCCCCATTACTATTTTACTGTAATATTTGGAATACGCCTACTTAAATTGTTATAGAAATAGTAACAAAATTATCTACACACTATCAAAAAGTTTGAATGTTGTCCCATTTTTCTAAAGTCTCAATTACAATGTCCAACAAAAACCTAAAAAACACCTTACACCAACCTCATAAAGTCTAATTTTTCTTATCAATATTCCAGGTGTTCGGCGCATACTGCTCGACGCGGTGGTTCGAGCGCAACCAGAAGGACGAGCGCGGCAACCGCCAGGCTTACTTCGGCACCGGGGAGACATTCCTCTTCAGGTAACCATAGGTTTATACCCCTTTCAGAATAGACACGGCAATAGACAAGTAAGCAAGTATAGACACATTAATATTTGGTTAAACTTTTATTTATTATTATTATATTTTGAGCTTAAACTGTCCCGCTGCTGGGCAAAGGCCTCTCTCTTCCTTCCACACGTTTCTGTTTAGAACAAGTTGTGGCAACCCCTTTTAATTCCTTCATCTTCGCCTGGGTCTTCAATGAGACCTTCGTCTATTGGGAACCCAGTGACCCCTCTGTCATTTAAAGTTTAACACTAGATAATATTTTATCTAGTGTTAAACTTTAAATGTTTAAGTTTTTAGTAATTAGTAATTTTAAGAATTGTAACATTATCACTTAAATACTTTTTTAAATTTTATCTGCACTGTACTGGTGATATTGTACGTAAAACTTTCTGGATTACTATCATTTAAATTATGTCATGTATTTAATTATTTTGTCTGTATTAAAAAGAGTCGATTGATTTATTTTGGGCTCGTATATTTTTGTGTATCTATATATTTTTTTAATGGTGAATATTTCTATTAAATTTGTCGGTTGGTTGGAGTTTTTTATAATATGTATTTCTATTTATTTTTATGTATTATCTTTTATAGGAACTTAATATTTTTTGCATTTATTATGTGTAATATTTAAAGGACTTCGGGTAAACGCTGCTTTTATATGTTTGTCTTACTATTTGTGTGTCTTATTTATATTTGAGCATGTGTTTTCATAACAAGATAATAAAATGTCAATGAAACACGTTTTTAGTTAAGTGTTAGTATCTATATTAATGTTTTTTTTACTGTGTTTACTTTTCTTATTCTTACTTTAGGTATTTATTGTTTTTATTAGGAATTACTAATTTAAATAAGCTTTCTTTATGTATAATCTTCTATGTGTGTTGTTAGTTATCCTTTTGTTCGTTTTAATGTTGTTATATCATTTGACATACCTTATTTACTTTATATGAATATACAAAGTATTGCATACCTTTAGCTAAACTCTTTGAGGTTCAATTTACACTGCACGGCCACAAAAACTTAAACATAAAATATGCTTTATTATCAAATTGGAACTAGTAGTGTAAATTGTAACCATTTCTGAAATAATCCCAATAACATGATTTGACCCCGTTAAAATTGACTCATTGCCCCATTTGTTGTGCCAAGAAACCTCGTACATGTTAACCCTGTACATAGCAAGCATGTTGCATCAACCCTTTATCGCTTGCAGCCTTTACCCGGAGCGCGCTAAGTACCCGTGGGTGGGCTGCAGCGCCGGCAACGACGGCAAGGGCGAGGAACGCGTCGCGCACGGCTCCGAACTCTTCATGGCGGCCGACTCCAAAATGATTACCATCGGAGGAGGGTCAGTTACACCCACCTTACTATTATTATTGTTATTACAGTTTGCACCCCCTACGAGCCAAGTACCCGTGGGTTGGGTGTCTGCAGGAAGATACTAAGGTGGAGGGCGAGCCTGATGCCCGCACTCCTCACGCGAACTCTCTCTTCATGGCCGCTGATAACACTATGATCACTATCGGTGGAGGGTATGTCGGAGTGTGAACTGTGACCCATAACCCTGTATGTTTGTTTTAGCCACCTTTACCTGCCGTACCTAATTACTGTTGACTGTTGTAGCTGAATGATTGTGTATGCATGTTACTTCCCAAGCATTGGAAGGAGTTTAGTGTTTCCCGGACAAGATTGTTCAGTGGTAACCGTTTGATTGTTCATCACATGTAATTAAATAACCTCATTCCGTTCATTGGTTGTATGTACAGTACAGCTTATACAACTTGGCGTGTCTGAAAAGGATATGTATAAGACAGAGACGGCGATATTTTGTAACTCTTTTCAGGCATGCCTAAGTTGTATTGACCGTACTGTAATCAAATTTGAATGTGTGTTATAATATATGTAATGTTACAGTGAAGGGCAGGCGATCTGGATGGACGAGAACATAAGGTTCGGCAAGACTGACCGCTGCTCGACCTTCAACAACCCGCCGCTGTGCCCCAGCGGGGACTTCGAGATCCGCGTGCTCGAGGTGTACGGCTTCTCCGGCGCGTAGACAGCTGTCACCTGTCACTGTCACCTGTCACCTGTCACCGCGAGTGCAGTGCGAGCCGATAGACTGAACATGTATTCCTAATATTTATTCTACAATGTTCTCTGTGTGGACCCCGTAGCAAGTCCTTCACTATTCAAGCTGTCCGTTCAAGACAACGAAGACGGGGAATGTAGGTTGTTAAAATATTTACTCGTGTTTAGATTGTGTAAGTACAAAAATTTTGAATGTATCGTACCTACTCTTAATGGATAAAATACGCTTATTATGAAAGCAATATGTATTTGTGGGGATCAGCCGTGCGGTGGGACGTGGTCGATGCGAACATTCCAGTGACGTCATCGGCCGTCGCGGAACATCGACATCTCATTGTGAGGAAACTGTTTACTTTGTACGACATGTAACGTGGATGAGGTCCAGGCAACAGTATTTTGGTGTCGCTAAGGTTCATAATCGCTTGTAAGGATTATACTACTCAGTTACGCTGTCGTTGCTCACAAAAATGTACCAAAGAGTTTTTATCGTAGAATGATTATTGTTCTTGTTGCGATGCTTACGTCACATGGCGATGTATCTCGCACTGAAATCGTGATTTTGAACAAATATATAGTATATCAAAACTAGGCGACGATTGTCACTCAATTTTCACTCTTCTGTCGAAGAGATAAGGTTCATATCGACACTGCCATCGTTCGCAGTCAAAATAGTATTATTTATTATGTATTTCGAACGTGATGTGCCAAAATCGGACCAGAAACGAATTGGCTTATTCTAAACACCGGATTTATTTTGTCCGGGTGTATTTCTTTCCTACATAAATGTATGTAAAGGTATTTTACAAATATTGTATTTTTACCGACGAAACGTAAGTGAATTAGTTTTTATCGAAGCGAAGTTGAATTGTGTCGAAATTATTTAAGTTTGTCGCGTGTTTGTGTTGAATTGTCGGATCGGACGGGTCGTGTGTAATAAAATATTTAAATATTCCTCTACTGTAGCTAAGCTTGTAGATTTCTCGAAATAAATTGCGCAGTGCGTTAAAATAAAATAGATTCAATGCTGAATGTTCATTAATTAATTACGTTACCACGACACGTCCGCCATCCCCGACAGCTCAGCACCAAATGATCGATGGAAGCAATGCAGGATGTAGGTACAGTCGGCTAATATACTCGTGTACAGTACACGCCAACATATCTGATGGTACAAAGGGTTACCTTCGTTCGTGTCACCCGCGGCTTTTTCCGCTACGGTTTATTTGTAAATATTATTTTTATGCAGTCCTCTAACTACCAGACCATGGCAACACACTCCCTTTACAATCCACTCGCACACGCGAGGCCCGAACGGTTTGTTATGTAAAAATGTTCACATGTACCTGAGTAATGTGTTTATATATTATGTGAAGTTGTGAATGTCGTTATGTATTGTACCCACACAAATATTATATCGTTCGGTAATATAGACATTCTAACTTTTAATATTTATAAGGTATTTTTGGAGGAGGTTAGTTTAAGATAGCGATTTGAACGATCATATAATTTTACATGGTCTGTTCGATATAAAATGCGCGTTGTTGCCTCTAGAGCCGTATACGGCTCAGTTCCTTCTAGGATAAGGGAATACACCAATACAATGTGTCCGCGACTGGATTGTAAACGTGAATGCGAGCCGACATGGTCGCTACTTAGACTACTGTGCGTAGCGAAACTGGGTTTTGTCATGGTACTACATGCTATAATTATGTTATTCAGAAGCCTAAGAATCGTTTTAAATTCAAATAATTTATGTAACTTATTGAGTAGGTAACATGTAACGTTTATATGTATGTTATGGCGCGAGTCGCGGCGGGCGACGATCCGGTCACACGTGTTTTGTTTTAGTTTATGTCGGCGTCGCCGCGTTCCGTCGCCTGCGATATGTTGCTGTTAGCCAATTTGTCGTTGATCAGTGTAAAGTCTAGTCTTTATTCTGTTTTTATTATCTCTAACGATATATTATGTAAACTATATACAAATTGATATTTAAAAAAGTTCGTGCGTTTTTTGCCCTGTCGTGGGCTGCGTAGGCTCGTGGTTAGTTAGTTTATAAGTACATTTAATATATGTAAATTTATTAATCTCCTTTTTCCTTTTCAGTATTGTGTCGTTTTTTATGTGAGGAGCATATCATTGAGTGAGCAGTATGACAGATGTGAATGTATGAGCTTTGTTTTATTATGTACTGTTACATTCGAATAGTTTTAGTCCGGAGCGCACGCGACGGTGTAAAACTCGTTTATGGTAATGTAAATGTTGCTTCATAATGTGTAAAAAAATATATAATCCTATATACATATTGTGGTTTTATTTTACCCTAAACAGTTGCTTGGGTGCTGATTATTCAAAAGCAAAGTAATTTCTATCTATGGTTCGTGGAGTCAGTCAGTCTACAGTTTACTTACATACATACACAGAATCATTACTCCAAATTTCTTTTCAAGATTAATAGACAACTTTATTAATCATTTTCTAATATACATACCCAGTTTTTCCTTTTTAGATTCTCAAAAGAAATATATCAGTTCGAAACAACACAGAATGAGCTTATGATTACCTGGGTAAATGACGAATTATAAATTCAACCTTAGTGCCTTGAAATAAAGGTGCTTTTAATGTTTGTTACCAGTGACATGTAAATTGATTGGTGTCAGCATTGTAGTGTTAATTTACCTAAAAATATTAGTAGGTATTCTAATAAGTTCTCTGTAAGTAAATAGTGCTAGTTTTACTAAACAATGGAGGCCCAATATAATGAAAAATTCTAGTAACTATTTCACATGAAGAAGTATGTTTTTATTTTAATTATTTTCAAAATCAAAATACTCAAACATTATGAATAGTATTTATTATGAATCAACATTATCTTTTAATCTAGTTCTATAGTTGGCAGCTTTATTAGTCACTGTTGTTTTTAAAGCCTCATCCTTGAGCAAAGCTATGATATCCTCATAATCAGATCCAATAAGGTCCAGTACTTTCAACAGATTCTCTTCACTACATTTTGATAAATAATTACATATCAACATAGACAATGCAGGTTTCATTTTGTATACAAACTCTTTTAATTCCTCCTTGTCATTTTCTTCAAAAGATGAGCCATTCTTATCAGATTTTATGATAGAACATGTAGCTTTCCATATGCTGTAGCCCAAATCCACATATTTGTTGGGATCACAAGTATCTTGCAGTACTTGGACAATAGTGTTTGTAGATTCAACAATATCCACCAAATCAGTTTCAATTTCTTTGTGGTTCACCAGTTTGTTCTCATAGTAACTCAATATTACATTTATCATGGTTAAAACGTTTTGTGTACAGTTTATGTATATTTCGGAAGAATTTTCAAAGCCAACTAGATTTAAAGCTATCTGTAGACTTACAACAAGCATTCTTTCCAAATCACCTTTGATAAAGCGGTCCTTTTGGTTGACTGTCAGTTCTGTGAATGCTATAATTAGAGAGTCCAAGGCTTCAGTTATAATAAAATGAGTAAAAAACTTGGTTCTCAATGCCTCAGTGTTACAATATGAACACACCGTGTTAAAGTTCTCTAAAGCTGTTACCAACAGTTCTTTGTTGGATGAGTTCCTTAATATGAAGTATAAGGCGTTAGAGTAGTCGATTTTCGTGAACAGATCCATCCATATTTCAAGTTCACTGTCGTCTGCTAAAAACAAACAGGCGCTAACCAATCGCAGCAGCTGTAGTAAGACCAAACTATCGTCAGTGTTTATATAGTCTATTAATATGGCTAGTAAACCCTCCATCCTTGTTAGAACATTCACTACTTCTTTTTGGCAGCACATGTTTCCAATTATACCGACGATAATTTCGATAATCCTCGGAATTTCGATGACTGGTAGTGCAAAGTTGAACAGCTTCAATACATCGTGCTTTTGAAGAAATAAAACGACATCTTTCTCAGCAGTCATGTCCCACAGTATGCAGAGGTCGTCTTCGAAAGCTTTGTCTTTTATTTCATCCTTAAGAGTGTCTAAGTTAGCGAGCTTTAGTAATATTTTGAGGACAAAACGTTCACTGTATGCGGTATCTCCTATCACGTCGCCGGTAACAGGAGCCGCATTTTCAGCGTCTCCGTCTTGCTCGGGCTTCATTTTATTTACAATATATTAGACACACTCTTATATTTAGAAGGCACACTGGTTTCAATAACTTTAATTTATAAACATCCAAGACTAGACGTAATTACCAGAGATAGCGTACCCGTCAATTCTTTATTTCATTTCATGACAACTCCCGACACCAACTGTCAAGTGTCAAACACAAAATAAATAAAGGCGACGAGTATTTACAAAGACAGTTTTAGACCATGATCCTTCTACTTTTTTAATCATTTGTTCTGTATAAAACAACTAGCTGTGCCCCGCGGTTTCGACCGCGTGAATACCTAGGTCCCGTTCCCGGTGCCTTTGTATTATTAGGGGTGGAGATGAATCCAACAAATCACTATCGTAACAAAAGTCAGGATTACTTAATTTGGTGGCTGAGTATTCTGCAATTTCCTAATTTTCAGCGCAATTTTGCAAACTTATTTTTTAATAAGAACCTTCTCCTGACAATAACAAACGCAACAAAAAAAGAATTAGCGAAATCGGTCCAGCCGTTCACGCGTGAATCGTGATGCCGTGACCAAGGGAAATAGGGATTCATTTTTATATACATATATAGATTCCTAAGCCTAAATAGTTTTTCTATTTTTAGCAAACAATACATTGTTGCAGTATGTATTTTGTCATAATAATACAAAGAAAGTAAACAACTGCATAAATTTTTCAAGTTTCACAAAATACGTCTACTTCATTATTCAGTAAAATGAAGTTCCGCTTAGGAATCAGAAAATTCACATAAAGGATAATATTTTTAATTCTTAGCAGAATTACTTTGCTTACATGCGAGTCTAAAAGACCCAATTTATTTTAAATCAACACTCAGCACATAACACTGAGTCCATAATCATTTAGCGGGAAGTCCACTACGGGTGCAGACTGCCGACTGCCCTGTGTTCAAGGTCGTATGCACAGTAATTGGGAAAGGGGGGGGAATTGCCCGACTCGTACTGGAGCGTCGTGAAGGGGACACAAGTGGGTCGATAGTAATTGAACATAATAGCATGAATAGCTAAGCGTGAATAGTTTCTAGCCTTCTAGATACGTATTGTAGTTTCATAAGAATACAATAAGAATAAAGACGTGATATCTACTTATTTAATCCTTTATTTTAGTCATTTAACATGATTATTTTATTACAAGTCCATTCTTTCATATTCATACACCTACTTAAGATTATATTTTTGAGATTGGCACATTTATTTACATACAAAAACCTGATCTTAAACTTACATAGTGCCAATACAAATAGGATAATTAATACAAATGATGTTACAATAGGACAAGTATACAGAAACCGTTAAATCCGTTGATAAAGGTACCTATCTACTAAAATAATATTGTCATTAATATGCATGGTTGTTAAGTGCATAGTAAAATTTTGAAATACTTGAAGGATGCCGCCCAGCCTCATCTCATTTTCGTCTTAATTAGGTGTCACACACCCACATCACATTTGGTAAATTTTGAATCACATCAATACAAATAAAATAATATACATATTTTAGTTAAAGCCAAATAATCTAGTTTTTAAATAAATACGTAAGTCCTAAGAACATACTTTTTTCAGGTTAACTTAGCAACTAAAATAGTTTTTTCAAAGAAAATAACAAAAAAGTCTAGGACTTGATCACAGAATTTATAGCAGCTTAAAATAAAGTTTTGAGATTTCATTTTTCTGTCAATTATTGTGCGCTTATTGTGCACGTCAGAATTGAATTCTAACTAGCCAAGGAAAACTAAACCTTAAGCCAGTATGTAAATTCCTAATTTTAAGCATATACTTGCTAACTAAAATCTCGTAGTGGACCAAAGGTGGTGCAATCTATAAAAAGCTCTCTTTATCTCCCTGTTACTACTAAGAGACTAAAACATCAAAAGGGTTATAATACTTATTTTCTACTTTACAAAGTTTCACAAACTAAGTAGGTAACTACTTATGCATAAGTATTATATAAATATGTTAGAAAAATTACACTGTAATACCGATTTACGCATCTGAAATTGTGTAAATTGTATTTTGTTTAGACCGATATTTCGTTAGTTACACTAAAAACTGTTATATTACTACCTATACACTACACAGGTATTTCTTATACTTAAAAGAAAGTAAGATGAACAACAGCTGTAAAAGTGGTGCAAGTTCTTTTTTATTATGTTCTGGGGCCCGATGCCGCTATTTTAAGTCAGTGAGCGGCGGGTTAATAAACGTTCCAGTGTACTTGTTATTGTGATTAATTTTCGTATTCAGATAATTTTAGTTTAATGACAAATGTACACCTACTTGCAACTGTTGTCATTGTAGGATTGCAAGTGACTGTTCTTATCTGAATACGAAAATTAGGGACAATAACAAGTACCTACACTGGAACGTTTATTAACCCGCCACTCACTGACTTAAAATAGCGGTATCGGGCCCCTGACAGTTGCCGTTTTGACAAACTATGAGTGCAATACAGTCGACGTAACTTGGCGAGTGTGAAATGAACTACAAAACCGTTAAAGTGAGATGCAAGTACCCATAAACTATAGGTGTAAAAGAAACCGCGATATCTTTTATCTCTTGTCAGACTCGCCAAGTTACATCAAACGTACGGTAAGGGACAGTGCACTTAGTCGGACACTTGGCCAGTATTTTTTTTTCAGCGTGTTTCATTTTTTTTTATTTCCTTAAATATCTTTTAGAGGCCCAATTTATAAACTTATCTAATACAAATGTTTTATGCGAGCGTATTAGCAATTACGTGTTACAATGAAACAGTCACATGTAAATACATGGATAAATTGATTTAATCCAGTTGGAAGTTAACTTCTCACGTTTTTTTCTTACTTCGAATAAGATTTGAGGCAAGCGCAATTTAAAAATAGCCAACAAACTGTGTGATAAAATCATGAATAACTTTCTATGTAACTATTTACATTTATTTTTCTTCCTTAAATTTCCGTGTGACTATTTGCATTGATTAATACCTACCTGTAATATAAATAATTAAAGTAAATTTGCTTAATTCTAGATTTTATCTTTGGTTTAGTGAATTTTGGTTTAGCTTTACGCATACTCACTGGCATTGGCCAAAAAGATATGATGGTTCAGTCAATCACATCTAGTAATTAAAAATATCACACTACCTCAAAATAAAGTCGTCTTTTTCAAAGTATTTTCCTTTATGTGGTTGTCTGTAAGCTACAATCACGATACCCTAAATTTTAAATTCTTTTCAAACCCGTTTTCTTTAGCTTAGTAACTAAGCTGGATTTATTTTTTCGTAGTTGAGCCATTGCCTTACCTACTTGATTTAAGTATTTCACTTCATCACGCTTTGGCACCTTACTAAATTCCATGTACACATTTTTAATCCGAATTGTATTTTTGTTCATTTGTTTAAGAATTTTAATTGCCGGACAAGTTTCTTGAAAACGCACCCATCCACTGAGCTGACCTTTTTGGTAGTCTATAAATGCTATTTCTGCACCTAAAAAAAAAGTGATTACGTATATTCATTGTGTTCAAATCAAAATATTTGAAAAGATTGGAATTAGGTCTACACTGAGCGCAAATATCTAAAGTAAAATTATACCTACATATTTAGCTAATTAAAGGGAATTTGTACTTTTTTTTATATCAAACTGGATAATTCCAGAAAGAGGACCTAAATCAGAGTTAAACTATGATTGAATAGAAAGGTGCGGGCAGTACTTGTGTCTGTACAATAATGAATTCATTTATAATGCATGCAATGCAATGGTAACTGAAAACCACAAAATGTTAACTTCTATTATATTACTTACCTAAAGGCAGCAGAGCATCCCTGATATATTCCCTGGTCATACGTATAACTTGTCTGCGTGTTGACGCACGAAAATGTAATAGAAATCCTCTAGGCAAATAGACTTTTCCCAATGGATACATAGTAAAGAGTTCCTTCTTTTCATGCTTTTGATAATGACTGAAATATTCTCTACCCTTCATTGCCCTGCATGATGAAGAATTTTCCTCATCCTGCATCAAAAAAATATCCATAAAATACTAATTTTTTCACATATAATAATTTGCAAATTTCAATATTAAGTGTAAAGAGATAATTCATATTAAATTATTTATGTAGATAATGTAGGCAGTCAATTGTTTAAATTGTGCTCGGATGTATAATATTAACTTTGCCTTTGAAATATAGGAAATACAATTTTATGTTATTAGGAGTTGCCATATCATCTACCTCGCTGCCAGAAGCTTCTGTGTCTTCATAGACAGACTCTGTCTTGTCATATGCAGAGGGACATTCACAATCTTCTCTTTCAGAGGCCCTCTCTTCATCTTCTTTATCTTCTGTAGAAGAAGAAATTGCTTCAGCTTCCTCTAGATTTTGGTTTGATGAAGTTATTTCCTCTTTTTCAGTGTCTTGGGTTGTTGTAGCGTTTCCAGTATATTCTGTAATTACTTCTTTATTAGCAGAAGCAGATGGTTCTATGACCAGTGATTCTTCTATTCGAGAAGTAATTATTTCAGATTCTTCTTGACTATTACTAGTGGGTGTATCATTAACAATGTCTTCTGCAGGTATAGTTTCCAATTCTTCTTTATCAGAAGCACTATTTAGAGCCTCTTCTTGACCTTTATTTTCATTGGCTTCTTCCATGTTTGTTTCTAATTCAACAGCAGCAAGAGCGTCAACTAGCTGTACATTGATCTCATCTTTCTCACTTTCTTTTTGAATAATAGTAGCAAGATACTCACTACTCCCTACTTTGTAATAATCAGCCTTTGGTAGATCACATAAATCTTCAACAACTTCTGCGATCACTAAGTCTTCTTGTAAAGAACATGTATCCACTAAAGAAGTAGAGTCCTTGGTTTCATCACTGTGTATCATTAGCGAGGCTTTATTTTCTTTAACGTCCTCTTTGAGTAAATTTGGGGGTTGACACTCGTTTTGCTCACTAGATGTTATAGGAATAACAGTATAATCGGCATCTATTTCACGCTGTACCGGATTTGGAAATACTGCGTCTTCAACAGCCTTCATGTTTCCAAGCTCGTATTTAACGTCTTTTACTTCCCCTAGCACAAGTTTTTCTGATATTCTAGGAGCAATAATCTCGCAATTAGCAACTCCCTCGTGCATCGTAAAATGTATTTATTTATTTATCGAGAGTACGTCATCAAACGGCACAATATCAAATTGGTTTCGTATTTGAAACGCCACCGATCAATAATTTTATCTAACCATAGATTATATTAGAACATTTTTTTAGACAGCAGCCGTTTATGAAGTAAGTTATTGCATAGTTATTACGTCCACCTAAAATTTTGATTCTGTGGTTCAAAATATGAACCAAAACCCAAAACGTTCATAAAAACTTAACCCTACTTTAATGATGTAATGTTAAGCCACAGTCGGGTAAAAAAAAAGAGGTGAGACCAAAAAAAAGGTTGTACGGTAAAATTAGAAGGTCCATTCTTTTTTAAAACTTCAATATCTTTGTTTTATGGCAGTATAAGATTTAACATACTTATTTTAGTGATTTATGTTAAGACCTTGTGAACTTTTTGAGGCCCAAATTATCACAGATTTATGCAAAATCAATGAAAACTCAAGAAGTATATAAAAATAAAAGAAAATCCATAATTCTTAAAAGATAAAATTTAATAATAAATGTAAGTAACAAATGAAACTTCTGTTTAACAGTTTCCATTCATTAACAATTCAATACACTTATAAGCAAACATGAAAGTCTATGGTCGTCTATGGAAGCATAGAGCTATATTAATAGCGCCATCTATAATTAACTATCAGCTTTAACTTTCTTTGGAGAACTGTTGTCTTCATGGTCATGCTTCCGTTTCTTACCATGGTATTTATTGCCACCTTTCCTTCCTTTATTATTTTTAAAGTTCTTCATATTTTTTCGTCTCTTAGACATTTCTTCAACAGTTTTCTCTAGATATAACTTTTCTTCTTCGCCTTCTAATACTTTAAATACTACGTCGGCTTCAGCGATTTTCAGTTTGTTGTCAGTCATCTTTTCTGCGACACCCTTCGCTGTGTTTTCTTTTGTGAGACGCACCCAGCCTTCCTTGTCGCCTACTTTGAAGTCAATGTATGCGATATCAGCACCTGGAATGACGAAAAAGTAAATAAATTTGATGTTTTGCTATGATAAATAAAAAGTCGATAAAATGGTCTTTATTGTACACCATTTAACTAATAATCCAATACACTATCTCTATATTCTTTTATATTTTAGCTATAATAAAGGCACTACACAATAGAGGACACATTTATGATGTCAAGTGCCTTATCATCACAACATGTGACATAATGGTCCCCTGTGATAAGCTTTACTTAACTATTTACTACACTGTACAGATTACTTAGTAAAACATTAGAGGTATTTAATATGTAATTTCTTACCTAATGTGGAGAGTGCCTCTTTAACATCCTCCCTCTTCATCTGGTCTGTTCCCTCACTGAAGTGCAGAACTGTACCGGTTGGCAGCTTGAAGTCTTCCTTTTCAACCTATAAAAATAATAAAATAAATATTAATTTATGTATATTATTTGTTAAAGTAATGCGTCAACAACACAATATAAAGAAACGCCGCCAACAGAAATGATGAAAAAAAAGTTGTTTATTTTAGAAATGAAATAATAAAAAAGCTAGTCATTAAAAAATACCCTAACAGGAATGTCAAAGCACGTTAAGTGCCTTCAAGAAATACGGGCAAGCATATAGGAAGAACTAGTTTAAGTAAAATAAACAAATTTTGTCTGGGAAAGCCGTCTGGAAAAGCCAAATGTGCAGATATAATCCATGCCTTTTTTCAAAAATCATCCAAGACAGTTTATTTTAACAGTTAAAATA
The DNA here is from genome assembly GCA_905475315.1 of Autographa pulchrina. Lineage (NCBI taxonomy): Eukaryota > Metazoa > Arthropoda > Insecta > Lepidoptera > Noctuidae > Autographa > Autographa pulchrina. The sequence continues at coordinate 12,789,971 of FR997765.1, read as the reverse complement.
TAAATATACTTACTTCCTTGTCCTTTTCCTTATTTTTCTTGTCTTTCTGTTCCCTCTTGTTGGCGTACTCCTCTTGTTTCTGCAGTATGTAGTCATCTTGCCACAGGATAAGCAGTTCATTGTCCTTGTACTTGTACGGTTTGTTTTCTATGAATTTCTCAGCCTGGAATTTGGAAATTGTACTTTATAGGACTTGATTTGTTTAAAATACAAGTAAATATATTACTTTTAAAGTTTAATCAAACGAAGTTTTTGCATAAAAGTAAGTGCTTTTGAAATAGTCAACTGATCTAGTAGAACTGATCATAAGTATAAGTTTGGACAGTTTAACACATAGATAAATAAAGGTCAGGTATATAATTTGCAATTGTATGTATAAACCCACTTTAAAAGTTAATTTTGATTAATTCTTTTGTCCACCTTTGTGGATTGTTGATAATACCAAAAAGAAGCTTGTCTTTTCTTAGTATTCAAGCTAATTTCAGAATTATATCAAAGATATGTAGTTCATAATATTTGTAAGAAAGAATTAAACAAAAATTACCTGTTCCTTAGTCTTGAAGGTAGCAAACACGGATCCTTTAAAAAGCCTTTTCTTAGTGGACCTTTCCTGGTATTTCCTCATGATAATATTTTCTACTTCCTCAAACTGTTTGAAGAATGGCAGCAGTTCATCCAATGTGGCATCTTTAGCGAATCCCTTAGCATATATGGTACGGTTGCTGAGCTCCTTTCTGCGGTCCTCGTTCATCTCCGGGATAGGCACTTCTGGACTTCTACGCACTTTTTTGTTGTCTTCAGATATCTGTAATGTTAAAAGATAACATAAATAGAAACAGGGTTATGTTCCGGAAGGAAACAAAAGTTTTGTGAATTAAACATAATTTTACTGAAAGACTTTCTTAAAGATAGATACAGTGCTCACTTAAAATTAGGATGCATTTGAGTTTGACCTACCAGTCTTTTAAAAGTTACTCAAAAGTCATTTAAAAGTATTTCTACAAGTAAAATATTAACAATAACTTTATTCTTAATAAACAAATAACACATATTAAGTTATTATTAACTAATAAAAAAAATACTCACCTCTAGAAGACCATTAGTAGATTTGTTGAGTGCTTTAGCAATAACTTCTGCGTCTTTAGACATCTTGGCAAGACGGTTAAATCTGATGAGGATCTCAATTGGAACCCATCCATCATCAAGCTGCACTTGTTCACGAAGAAACTTGTCACGGGGGAGGTTTAAGTCACCTGAAAATAGAAAAATATACTATTACATTAATGGCACGGAGATAATAAACAAAAGTTATTTAATTGTTGTTCAAGTAATACTTCAGTAAGAAACTGTGTCTTCGTTTTTTTTTATAAATCTGATAACTAAAATAACTTGATGATTCAAATTTCAAACACCCTTGTCACATTAAATTTGTCAATGTCATCTCAGTGTAACTGTACTTACAAAACATGCTGTGTATTATATATTATAATAAGGCTATGTTCCGTAAGTATCGCTTAAACGCGTGAAAACATCACAAAGCAATGTTACATAGTAAACACATAATGTTCTCATGACGACCCACGACATCAATATAGTTTATTACTCACCAAAATAGTATTCAACTTGACGTATGATGGCACTTTCCAACTCAGTTTCCTCCTCAATTTCATCATTCTTCTTCTCCTGCCCATTAGTCTCAACAACAACTTCTTTCGCTTCAGTCATTCTAAGAAACTGAAAAATAATTAAAAACTATTAACGTTAAAAACTCGGAACTTCATGCATGGCATTTTATGGCATTTATAAAATGGCGCAAACGAATCAATTACCACACTTACCTTTTAAATTACTGCAGATAAGTCAACAATTACGTCGGTAAAGACAGTTTTAACCACTTTAGAGTAATATTAATAGAATAATAACAATATATTTTAAGTCCACGTGCTCTAAATTTTATAACACACGCGGCCGGTTTAGTAGGTCTGGTGCAATCGAAAAGAGCCGAGGCGGGAGACGCCGGAGACGGGACACGAATTGACTTTTGATATTCTGTTCTGAAACTGTTGTTACTTGTGCACTTTTACGAATTTGAAAAGTGTATATTTCAAGCACTACAGTAGTATTATTACTATGAATTATGAAATATGCTGAATTGATAACATACATGTAGTTCAGTGCGTACATTGAGTTCATGCATTTCTTGTTCGTTTAAATATTATTAATACATGAGTGTATAAGTTTTCTATTCTTGTTTTTACACTATTTTTACTTAAATATTTGTTGCCCGTGTTATAAAAAATTCAAGGTCAATTTATTTCTGAACGGCTGTCGATATATCATTCAAATTTCGAAAAATAATAAATCAACATGAAAAACAAAAATTTGACATTGACAGATACGTAAATAAATTAACCTCTAAAAATATTTGAACTGATCATAATAATCATATTGATATTTGTCGATACATCATTATTATAATAATATGGGGGTTAGAGGTTTAACAACATATATTAATCAGAAAAAGCAAGAGTTTCTACAAGATTTTTTACTTCATGATTGCTGTTTGGTTATAGATGGTCACAGCTTGTGTGCTCAGCTGTTCAGATTACTGAACAGTTTCGTCGCCTTTGGTGGAGACTACGATAAATTCGGAGCCTATGTCCGTAATTTCTTTAAAAACCTGAGAAAATGCAACATTACCCCATATGTCCTGTTCGATGGGAGTCACGAACGAAGGAAATTGAAGACTATTTACGGCAGGCTAAGATCGAAAATATTTGGTGCTTCTAAGCTGGACCCCGTCACTCAAAGCAGTATTCAAATATTCCCACTGTTGTTTCGTGATGTTTTTATAGAAGCTTTGGTGGACATGAATGTTGCACACACTATCTGTGAATTTGAGGCTGATGACGAATTAGCGGCAATGGCCAGGCATCTCAACTGCCCAGTGTTGAGCTACGATTCAGACTTTTTTATATATAATGTATTGTACATACCCTTCAACACTTTGGACTTCAAGCCTAAACCCATAGAAATTGATGGAACAAAAACATATGTACTGGAATGTAAAATATACAGGGTGCAACACTTGGTCCGTAACTTTGGTGGATTGAAGGAAGAATTATTGCCTTTACTAGCTACACTGCTAGGCAATGACTTTGTAGAGAAAAAGGTGTTTAGAAAGTTCTTCTCACAGTTAAAATTACCAAAAACCAAAAAGAAAACAAATGATCAACAAAAATGTATTCACGGTTTATTTCATTGGCTACAAAATGAAAGCTTGGAAAGTGCAATAGCTAAAATACTAGGAAGGTTAAAGAAGAAAGAGAAAGATAAAGTACTAGCCATTATCAAGAAGAGTATTGATGGTTACCACAGTAAGCATTGCAGATCATTGAAGTATTTTAACTTGAGTGAGGATACTACTCCGGAATCAGACTGGCAGCTGCCTGAGGGCTTTGAAGAGAATTTAAAGATGGAAGAAGAAGAAAATAACAATGAGGATTCACCAGACAATGATGGTTCTTCAGAAAATGAGGAACAAGAGGAAGGAACAGAAACTGTAGATGATGAGTCAGTATTAGGGGTCCCAGAATGGTTTGCAGAAGGAATACGGTACAAGTACATACCAAAGACATATATCAACCTGTACACACACCACATACACATCTGCTCACCGCAAGCTGAGGATTACACTGAAGAAGACTCGTGTGTCTGTTGCTTACCGATACTAAGATATGCTTTTGACTTGTTAGTTGACTACCCTGATGAAAATTGTGTGTACATTAGTCGTGAAAAGAAATCAGGATATAAAAGATTGTATATAGGGACAGATTTAAGTGTCCCACGGCTGTTTGATATTTCATTTTCTGAACTAACAGAAGATCAATTAAAATCATGTTTCCACCATTTCTTGAAGAATCAATCAATGAATTTAGATATGAATTTATTAGAAATACTACCATCTAATTTTAGATTGTTTTTTATCGCTTTATTGTACTGGGTGAAAATATGTGAAGTACCGCTAGGAAATGTACATAGTCTTATAATGTGCTATGTCATGTTAGAAGCAATGGATGAAAGGACGGGTACATTTAGGGGTCATTTTCAATTTACTAACCAATATACAAAGAAAGTAGAAGAGATAAAAAAACAACCAACAACTTTAAATTTGGATGAAAATGAATATTTCTTGAATAAAAACAAAGTGCAATATGAAGATTGTTTAGTTGCAGCTCACGTGTTGTTAAAACATTTTGAATTAGACGACAAGATTATAAAGAAACCTAAAAGTTATGATAATAAGAAGATGCATTCATTTGCCCAATTCCAATGCTGTTTACACCACTTAAATAGCCTCAACGCTTTATGCAGGAATCCATTTGAACCTACAAAATATTGTAAAAGTTTCAATGGTACTTTTATATATAATGTTGCAGTGAAATTGGAAAATCAGGCAGATCCAGTGGGATTTTTTAATCAGTATATTAAAGGTGCTACTACTGTGCTGATGTTTTATAAAAGTTTATGCAGGGTATATGAAAAGTTTGCTGAAGAATTAGATCTGAAGACAACAACGTGGGTAGGAAAGAAGAAAAGACAAAGGAAACGAAATCAAGAAGACGAAGAATTAAACTTTATAGTGAAACAGTTTGAATCTGAAGTATATATTTAAATTAGATTTTTTAAATGTCGGTATACAAAGTAGTGTATTTTATAAGATGTACATAATTTTTTAATGTTATTAAATAATATTTCTAGAAACATTTTTTTATTTATCTTTAAAAAGCTCTATTGTTAAAAATCTGTGGGGAAAAACAAATAAATATTAAGTTTACAAGGAAATGAAAATAAAACAAAAAATCACTTATTATTATGTATAATTACTAAACATTAGCATAAATTTAATTAATGACTCTTTAATCCATTCGCATGTTTGTGTGCCTTTGTGCTCTTAGACATTAAACTATCTAATTTTTCTCCTAATAAATAATACATAACACCAAGAACTGCACTAAATAGAGTCATTACTATCTTACTCGTCCAACTGAAGATGTGTAGAAAATTGTACGGCCATATTCCATATTTGAAGTATAAATAATGAATGTATGCGGAGTATGCAGCCGCTGAGCACAGCGCGATAGTCAGACCAGTCTTCCTTCTCGGATAGTTTCTATTACTAATTAATAATTCTAATAAAATAATGGGAAAAATTAACGTGTGCATCACATGATTTAACCATGTAGGGATGTGTTTTTCTGATTCTTCGTCTGGGTAGATAAATGTTTTATCGATACTGTATAGTGTCCAGAATATTGTTACAACGTAAAGAGCTGTTGTGAAGGCTAGACTGTATAAATGGTCCTTGATTTTTCTGATCAGCGGCGGCCTTTTCGTGGCTGCGTTTGATCCGAACACGTCGTTCAAGATGGCGACTGAGAAGTATAGTGTTTGTATTACCTGAAACAAATAAAGGTTAAGTTAGATATCTGCTGAAAGAACTCTCAGTTTTGTTTTCCGTCTGCATGTTTTTCGGTGGGTATTATTACATTACACTGGGTAGGTATATACAAAATAATATAGGTACCTAAGTATTGTAGGCACTTAAATAACTTTTTACTGTCAATAAATATTTTTTGCTTGCTTTACTTTTATTAACTAGGTGCATATAATAAACTGTAGGTTTATTATTTTCAGTTTATGGCCCTTACACCTTTGTTCAGAGTCAATCATTATAATATGTGCAATTTATTGTAGGCACGCAAATAGTCATAGGTACCGGAGTAGGCACCTAAAGCTAGATAGATGTTGGTATTGTTCCAATCAAGAATAAATTGAAGTCAATTGTTACTGTGAGAGTTATGATTGTGAATTTATAAGAAACTAGGTTTGCCCGCATCTCCACCCGCCGTTCAAGGCAAAAAGTAACCTATGTCCTATCTTGAGATCCAAACTTGCCCCGGAGCGAGTTCCATCGAAATCGGTTCAGCGGCTTAGTCGTGATAGCGTAACAGACGGACACGAGATAGATATGCCTTTCCTACTTAAATTACGTTAAAATATTCCGCTTAAAGCTCCTTGATCAAATGTGCCTTTCTTATCTATATTAGGTCAATGGGTATCTAACCTATAGGCAATTATAAGTCAATGAAATCTAGTAGATACCTATTATAGTAATATAGAGACTGAATACTTAACCCATTGATACCCTAACCGCCTGTAGTTTATTGTCAGATAACAATAACTAAGTGAACTTATCTTTTGATAAGTTCTACAACAAATTATTACAGTACTTCAGTTTGATGTAAAAATATTAATTAAAAGAAATTTTAATTAGTGATCTCAACATAATTTAAAACATTAAGCTTTTATTAGATCCAGTTTAACTAAGAATAAAAAAATATTCGGTATTTTAAGAATAAAAAAATATTAGGTATATATAGGTATTTTTTTATTCTGTGCTGAAATATTGCGTTTAGTTCAAATTCGTTTAGTTCACAATTGTATGGTTAGCTAAATTAATTGTTTATGAAAAAAATTAAAAGAGCGTATTTATTTTTTATTATTTTTTCTACTACCAATCGAAGGTCTGAAAATATATAGGAGCTTATAAGACCCAGATACAAAGTTATATGGATAAGTAAATAGGCACTTTTAAGTTATGAATTAATTAAAAATTGAAGATCATTTAGCGTTTACTGTAGTGCACTCTTCGGAACACAAGAAGTACATAAATTGTGAAACAAATAAAATTAGACACATAGTTTAATAAAAATTAAGAAATATACTTACTACAGTCCAAAAAGTTAAGAAAATCGGTCTTGCCCTCAGCGGAAGATTTTCAAATTCCTTTGAAGGGAATGGCATATGCACAAAATTACTATCGAACCATATTGAATAGATGTATAAACTTAATATGAACACGTGGTAGGCAAGTATCAACATTTTTATTTTAAAATTAAATAATACACTGGTTTTAATAAACGTCTTTACCGGCCGGCGGCTTACAATTAACTGAATGATTCCATACGATGATTGTATTTAAAAATCGAACTATCTACAAATTGTTTGTGTGTTGATATTATTGATATATATTGGTTTATCAGCGTTGTCAAGGATACCAATTGATAAAATAATAGGTGTATTAAGTGCATACTACATGCAAACGTTTTCTGCAATGATGCAATTGAGTAATTCGTAAGATACGTTAAAAAAACATTTCTAACCGCACCGGTTACAAATCAAATAAATGAATTGGTGTAGAATCTTCTTTTAGAGTGTGATTACAAAATTCGTAAAACATACAATTTTCTATTTCAAATGTGCTCACAACGTCTGGACATATAAGCACCAGAAAAATATTTAGGAGTACATACATTACATAAACCTCTGCCTAACCCTTCGGGGATACAGGCACATGAGTAGCGTTTATTTACTCATGTGATACAGGCGTGATGGTATGTTATGTTATGTTTAGTACATACATTAATTCCTTTTTCTTCTGCCTAGTCTTTTCATTAGTTCAGTCTACTACCTACATATAGTCTTACAGATATAGTGGAATTACTGGGTATACATACATATAATCCTACTAATATTATAAATGTGAAAGTTTGTGAGAATGGATGTGTGGATGTTTGTTACTCTTTCACGGAAAAACTACTGAATGGATTTTAATGAAACTTTCCAATATTGTAGCTTATACATCGGAATAACACATAGGCTATAATTTATAAAGATAGTGTAAAAATTGTCATTCACGCGGGTGAAACCGCGGGGCACAGCTAGTACAAATATAAGAATTTAAAATTAATTGCCTACTGCATGCCTGACCCCAAACCCACTATCACAAAAAATAATTATTATCAAGTAAGCACCTAGGCCTACACCGAGTAGGTACTTTTACATACAATTTAACAAAAAACATTATGTAAATTATTTGGTAATGAATATTTGTTATTTTTGAATTATAGATAAGAACTGATAACGATTGCATCTCCGGTTGGGAATGGGTTCAAAGGTCATGATAGTGGTCCATAGAGGATCGTAATTCCGTTTGAAACGAGAATAATATGATAAAGTTAACCGGATCTGTTGTAGACAGTCGCTATCCAGCCAGTTGTCTCGGTAAGATAATACCTACCTATTTTTATCATCTCGGTATTTTTACCCTCCACTCAAAAAAGTGGGGTGTTTAGTTTTACGTGTTTTGAACTCTTAGAGTTTTCTGACAGTCATCAAGGTTCTCAAGGTCTATACCTCGAGAACCTTTTAAAACGTGTGATCATTATTTCAATCGATTATTTGTTTTTGTTAATATAGGTGTGTAGAGTCATTTTAAGAATTTTAAGATTCAAGTGTTTCTACATGTATATGTTAGGTAGTGAAATAATTGTATATAAGTAGTCTAGCGAACTAAAACGTTGGACGGTTATTATTATGAAACTTACATATTTAACGGATTTAGAAATGACAAATTCAATCAGGTAGGTACAAACTACAACAACAAAAAAACAGTTTCAAACCCTGGAATTCCATGTAGGAATGTAGAGACACTTAGTGTTTATACGTACATACACACATATAATTACGCCTCTTTCCCTGAGGGGTAGGCAGAGACCACTTCTTTCCACTTGCTATGATCCTTACACACATGTTTCGCTTTGTCCAATTTCATTATTCCCTTCACACATGCTGTTCAGTTTATGGTACTAGTGTCTATTAACTCATGTATTTTGTGTTTTTACGAAAGCTTGTGTACATGACTAGCTTGTTGTTTTTTTTATTAAGGTGGACACCTATTTAATCATAATATTATTATGCTTGACCCTATTGTCATTTAATAACCTCAAAACTCATTATCTGCAATAGTCTCTTGTTTTTTTATTGCGATAAGTAATCCAGTGAGCAAAGTCCAATGTCCTATTGTAATTATCACGGTATCAAGGCAATAAATTTTATATATAGGTGTTAATAATGTGGACTTTAGACCTGAACTCAAAGTCTAATGACACGGAGTGACACATTCGCAGAGATACTTTAATCTTTCTGAGAAGGATCAACTTATTGGATAGCCTAAGATCTATTTTAGGTTATCAGTTACCTGTTAAACGTTTTGACTTTGGCTTAAAGCCTCAGTCTGTTTAAATATGGGTAATTCTAGAATATTGGCACAAGAAATCTTTGAGTTCCTTTTAAGTTACTAGAGGAATCTAACAAGGAGTTTACATACTCTTTCATCTTTAATATTAGGCAAACTTACAGTTTCGTCTCCCTACCCTGTTCCAAATTATTTGGGTTCGGCACAACGTTAGCTTACATTAAATAAATTAGGTAGACTTACAGTCACCTGAAGCTATAACAGTATGGACAGTCTTTGCGTCAAGATGAAGCAATTCACGGGGCCATTGCAGACAGATTACATCAACATCAGTCTTGTACAAACTTCTGCTACGTATACTCTAGGTAAGTCACTAGTCCTCTCCTAGGTAATGTCATTAACCTCTATCACTTGCTAGCAATATCCATCCTTCTCCTAATACTGTTATACGAACCGACCTTATTTTACGCCCTGCATTTCGTAGCTACAGTCCACCATAGGGTTACCACTCTACTCCAGTTACCATTATCACTAAATTCCATTTAAATTCTATTAATTCCCGAAAGAAACTAAAAGCTAGAGTTCGCTCCAAAAGTGTGTGATCCAAGGATACAGATATTTTGAAAAGGTCTACCACAGTTAGTCTGAGCGTAGGATTTGACTGCTTCACCGGACTTTCGATATGGAAATTGACGTTGTGTCATAGTAAATTTGCTTCTGACAGTTCCAAACTATCTATACGAACAGTAGTCTAAGATTTCCTCGAGGTAGGTCGCGGACAAAACCTTTATCAATCGGAGATAAGATTCCGAATTGTACTTTGACCCGACGAATCATATCTGTGTAGGTCCGGGAAGGACTTCTATATATACTCTTTATTTGTATTATTTTTTACCAAACTGGAATTTAATAGATAAGGAAAAAAGATAATTTGCTTCTAATTGACGATAGATGGTTGAAAAGCAATGATAACAAATAGGTAAAAGTGCGGTTTATATTATTAGCTTCTCTGAGTCATAATATAATCGTACAAATTCGAGTGTTTAAGGAAAAGGTTTGCAGAAAATTATAAATTTATTACATTATTATTATTATTATATAAATTATAAATTAAAGTTTATTCAATTTTGAGAACTTTTTATCTTCAATCAAATATTATGCATTGAATCTGTTATTCTGAGATTAACTTTGCAATAATAATGGTTACCCGAGACGTCATTAAATATTGTTATGTAACATAATTAAGTATATCGTTATTTATTTTATAATGAAATATAATATAATATCAAATTTATTAATAATTTCAAATGAATAAAACGTCAATGGCGGGAAACGTCTCCGAAGGCTGGCAGCATTGCCACGTTGAATGGCTATGCCGATTCTCAGTGCAAGGAACAAACCAGCTCTTTGTCATCACGAGTAGAGTCTACCAAACGTTTTGACAGTTCTTTAAAAAGATTTCGTGCACTCGGACCCCATGACCCGAGCGTTTCAACCCCAAACGGCTCGAAAATATAACTACCCATTAGGTTTTATTATACTTTCGGTCTCCGCAGCTCCAGCAGCAGCGCCAGGAGAGGCCGCCGAATATAAATGATATGAAATTAATTTAAAATAAAATTGAAATATATTGTTGTCTTTATTTATTTATAATTACTTCTATTTTATACACATGTGATCATTAGACTTACCAATAACGAATTAACCTGTAAGTATGTGAAATTGTTCATCAAACTGGTGCAGTAGTTCAGAAGATTACTCCCTACATCCAAACTTACAGTCATCAGAACTTTTATTTTCATTGTTATATATAAACAATAGTGTATCTAGTTTGTTATTGTTTTATCTATGGAATTGGACTTTGATATAGTCGCGGAGGGGCAAAGTACACACTCGTAATAAGGACATCAGATAACTGCGATTTATAATAGATATTATCATCTTATAGTTATAAATAAATAAATAAATAATATATGTATTTATTTTCTCTTCACAAAAGTTACAATGCATTTACATTTACAGGAAAAATAATAATAATAACAAGAACTATTGCTAACTTTGTGAGAGACTGGTGCCTGATGTAGGTTTATACAACAGCATAACCTGTATTACAAGTCACCAGGACCCTCCCGCAGCTAAAATCAGTAGGTTTGAAATTTAATTATTATGCAGAAGGTACCATCACTGTACTTAAAGAAGTAGAAAGAAAACAGGCAAACAGTTTAGAGCATTATTTAACACAGGATATACCAGTTAACTGTATTGTGTGCAGTAGAAGAAGATGGTAGGTGTAGGGATGTATGAGCAAGAAAGAGTTATAAGTATAGTTATGATTATGTGTGTGTGTATGAGTGTTTGTGTAGTGTAAATGCGACAGTAATAATGCGGTAAGGAGATTGAAAGGGAATTATTAAAATTAGATAATATAATTAATGCTAACTGGGAGGATTTAAAAAGCGTTCAGTTGTTTCGTAGTCAAATGTTTTAAGGTAATGAGTAACTAAAACTTTACATTTTGTTCTGGTTACTGGATAGATATTTAATTTTTGGTTAATCTTGTTATAGAGGTAGGGACCAGCAAAACAGAAAAAATTATGGGATATACTTGTCCTTAAGGTCTTTTTTTCACAAACATTGCCTTTACGTCGCTTGTCCTTTAGTAGGTCCGGGTCATATTGGAGCATTGAGTGTTGTTTAAGGATTATTTGTAAGATGAAGCACTGTCTGACCGTGAGGACTTCCCATTTCTTGTAGAGGTCAATAGTGGGGAATCGAAAAGGAAGACAAGCACCCACCTTCAGTATAGCACGCTGTGCCCGTTCTACCTCTATGAGGTGTGATTTGGCAGCTCCACCCCATGATGTGATGCAATATTCAATCAACGATTGACATAACGCAAAATACACAATAGTTATAAATTATATAATTATAGGTGGCAGACAGTAGCTACCTACTTGAATCGATATTTATAATAATTTAATTGATGACACATAAATGAAAAAGAAAGTGACTGTCACTAATGATATTCATTTAAAAAATTTTTGACGGGCCTGTTGGTCTAGTGGTTGGTGACTCTGACTGCTATACCGGAGGTCGTGGGTTCGATTCCCGCCCAGGACAAATATTGTGTGATGAGCATGATCATTTGTTCTGGTGTCTGGGTGTAATTTATCTATAATATGTATGTATTTAGAAATATATAAGTAAGTTTATCAGTTGTCTGGTTGCCATAACACAAGCTCTGCTTAGCTTGGGATCAGATAACCGTGTGCGAATTGTCCCAGGATATTATTATTATTATTATAATTAGAAGAGAATCGATCAATATAGCTAGAAATATGTGATACCTGTGATCCTATTCACTAGGAAAGTAGACCCTCTCAGGCGAAACAAGATTTTTTAAATCTGTCTAGGCTGAACGCCACAAGGCGACGAAAACAATTATTGCGACGATTTGCAAACCTTGTTAATTTGAAGTCTGTAAACAAAGTAATATTCTGGAGTCCGTAAATGGAATCTAAATATGGAAATTACATATTTAGGTAGTTAGGATTTCACTACACCGGAATAAAAAGATTACACTGCAACAAGGATTTAAGCTATTTTATTTTTCCTAATTTACACTGGGGACTGGGGACTTCCCTCTAATCTTATGTATTTATTTATAGATTCCATAATCAGTCTTCTTTTGCAGGCTTTATTACGAGTATTATCTACTTAGACAGACTGAAGTATCTTATCTTACCAGATAGATAGAAGTCACAATAAATTCCTCAGTGCAAATTTGAAACAGTCCATTTTCAAATTGCAACAAAATGCAGTTTAATCTTTATTACCAATTTTAAACTGCCTCGTTGGCCTAGTGGCGCTAAGCGCGACTGCTACGCTAGAGGTCTTGGGTTCGATTCCCAAGTCGACCAAGGTGTTATTGGGTTTTTCTATGAAATTCTCAGTAGCAGGTCGGAGTTTGGATTTGTGCCCGGTTAGTGGCAATAGGCTCGCCCCCTATTACATGGGACCTAAACATACCGGCGAACTGTGGGTATACATTGGTACTCCTCTGCCTAACCCTTCGGGGAAACAGGCGTGATGGTATGTTATGTTATGTTACCAATTTTATATAAAAAACTTTAATGGTGAATTTCGGTTGTTCATTACAGTTTATATGCAAACTAAAAGTTAATAAAAGTTATTTTCTAAAGCCTCTTAAGTAGATTTACTCACACTACATAAAAAAATATTTTGATCTCAACTGAACTATTTGTCCTCTTATATTATAAACCAAAAAAAAACTCCAAAGTCCAAACCAATTTGGTATCTTGAAATAACAAAATAACCTGTTGTTTGCCGATCTCTTTGGCCGTGAATCCTATTATATTGGCTAAGGTAAGCCTGTGACGGAACCCGATGTGGTCAACACAGGGGTTTATCTCGGGCCCACACGGTACCCTAAGCCGGGTGCATCTTGGATCAGCACGCTAGTGTATGAAGACTATGGTTTAGAATAAAATTGCAGGATAGTATTTTAATTAATTATTATATCTCTCTATCTATTATTATATAAATAAAAATCGATTGCAACTCGTATGACGTAGCATTTTAAAAAAAGCTCGACCGATATTTTTTTGTATTGATTGTATTTGCCTGGACAAAGTTTGAACGAACAAACTTTTTTCTAAAATCCGCTACTATAACTGGCAATAGTCATGTGAGACAGTTCGTTTAAAAAAAGGCTATTTCCAGATACAATAGCGTAAAACTCACTGCTAATTTTCATAAAGAAACTTCATTCTAACAGAACAGCGAAGAAAGAGGTAAATGGTACCAATTTGCAGCTAGCCCGGATTTAGCTGAATACCACGGAAAAAACTAATGGGTATTCTTAAGTACGCTAGTATATCTTGACTAGTTTTTATACAACTTTTCCATATGTATTAAAACAGGACTGTCCCTACAGTCCGCAAGTCATCGTCACCCTACGTTCTGCTAAACTGGAGCTAAGAAAATAAAAGTATTAAGTTTTCTATTAACCCTCCCACTACTGGATATTATTGCCAATAATGTCAATCCGGGATTTGGCGGCATTGTAAATACCTTAGCGACTTATATTTTGTCATTTTCCATTACAGGGTTAAGTTTAGCGAGATCCGTATGTTGTCTAGCCTAGATTTGAAAATTCTGGTCAGTGTTCAGGGAATTGAAAGTGTAATGGAAATACGGATTTCCAGTATATTAGGTATTATTTTTTGGATCTTGGTACCTACTTATAATACTTTTGTTTTATATTATTGGGATTATTGTCAAAGAATACATACTACCCCATTACGTTTCTACAGGGTGTTAAGAATACCCTGTCCGATCCGTTAAGGTGTTGTTAGGTATCGAGATCTGATTACATTAGTGTAGAAAAAAAATGGAAAAAAAGAAAAAAAAAAATTATAACCTAAAAAAAAATGTTTTCTCAAAAATCGAGAGAGAGAGAGTCGGTGTCGTCACAGTTGCTACCAAATGATCAAAACAAAAGTCCGACAATAATACCGACGAAAATGGTGCTGTAATTTTTGTTTTAATCTTAAATTTAGGGAATTTCGCAGCAAAAAATGGTAATTTCAAAATCCATTATTATTGTTACTAGCTATCATAAATATCCCAAATTTCATATTTTATTTGGGCACGTGATTGTGAGCCTCATATCACCCTTTCGGGTCGGACAGGGTTTTCTTAGCACCCTGTATAACTGATTTTATTGTATCACCTATGCTCTGGTTTTACGGTCGACTTGGCGGGTGTTCTACGGTGCCTCCACATAAACATGCAACGCAAGTATTTCTGACCATTTTTAACTCCCGGCGCCGAAACGACGGGGTGTTATAAGTTTGTCGTGTCTGTCTGTCTCTGTGTGTGTCTGTTTCTGGCATCGTAGCTCCTAAACGCATGAAACTATTTTGTTAATGTTTTATTTTGTTTGAAAGGTGAATTAGTTCTCAAAGCTATGCTTGAAGAAAATCTATTATAATTTCAAAAGTTATAAGCATTTTTCCAAAATATGTCGCAGGGTATCAAATGGTAAGTCTTTTTTTATTATTATTTACGTCTAATCACGGTTCAATAAACAAATCGACCGTCATTTCATGTAACTGAACAAGCAATCCGTATTTATAGTTACACAACATAGTTGTTTAATATGATTTGCTCAAATAAGTTAAAGTTAGTAGATTTCCCCCGGGATGAGCTTACGTGCCGAATGTACCATTTTTTATGACCTCCTGAATTTATGACGTGGATATAACATTTATACCGATAACAGTTTGATTTTCAAATACGTGACTTTGTTTTTAATGGATTTTTGTCTATGTTTTGGTTTGGACTTATTTCTTTTTGAATTGATTTTAAATAAATAAATAAATAAATGCGGACAACATCACATACATTGCTCTGAACCCAAAGTAAGTAGCTGTTTAGCACTTGTGTTATGGAATTCAGAAACAACGAAGTACCACAAACACACAGACCCGAGGCAATGTAGAAAAGTGAGTTTCTACATTGACCCGTCCGGGGATCGAACCCGGGACCTCAGAGCTAGCGACACCTTGAAAACCGGTGCGTACGCCACTCGACCACGGAGGTCGTCAATTTTGTAACGTCTTAGTAGAAATAATAGTCATATACTTTACTTCTTATTTAATAACGAGTAACACAAAATTATGTTTGTTCCCATTTCCATAATAAACATTAATAAAGCCAGTTTAAATAAAAAAAATGCTGCTTACCTTCATAATTCTGAACAGATCCCTATTAATTAAATAACTATGAACTATCTCGATTACGTGAGCTTTTAAATTATAAAACCGCAACATAAACAGTCAATTCGTTTCGGAGCTACAATACTACACACATACGTGACACACAGATACACAGCCAGACACGTCAAACTAATAACACCCCTATTGCATCGGGGTTAAATATCTAATTCTTTATCACGACATTTATTTAAAACTTAAGCATTTTGTATAAAATAGTTATATATATTTACACAGTGCATAAATGTTCACAATACGCAATTATCACAGCCTTAAATGTTTTATAATTAAGGCTTCATTAACATCAGCAAGTGCTACACAAGCCTGCCTCGCGGCGCAGCCTACGGATTAATATTAATATTAAATTTTATAGCGGTGCATCGCTGAAGATTAAAGAGCTGCCTACAGCGGACACATGGATGTGAGAACATAATTTTATTTAATGATGTAATACTGAAATACTGGACTGACTAAAAGTGTATTAGTGTACCTACTTGAAGTTATGATCATGATCTGAATGCGTATTGGGACAACTTTTAGCCGCCTTCATGATGTCTCTTTCGATTATTTAATCGAATCTGTATTTTTGATTCTATAAAAAAAAAAATGTACCTACAAAAGGATAGCAGAATCATAAATATTTTGCCAAATACAGCTTAAATACCGTGAGTAAGTGAAAGTAGATTTTTTTTAAACGATTTTCCAGTAAATTGTGTAGATTACGTAAAACTTTCAGACATTTAATGAATGTTTTTATTATTATAAGGTATGTAAAGGAACTTCTGGAAATCGAACCTTCATATTAGGTATATTATAAAAAATTGTTCTACAATAACAGTAAATTAAATGCAGGTCTTGAAAGCGTTTTGTGCGACATTGATTAAATATACCTCCTCCACACTTTTCGTACATGATTGTCGTCAATAATGAAGCAGTCGCCACTTTTTATTTAGCCGCGTTAGAGGTTCGTATCCAGCTTAATACGGAATCCCACTTTGCTCGGATATTTGAACTGCTTTTTGTGGCCTACAATTGGACGGAAGTAGGTTGAAATTGTAAATAAGTATTATACCTGAGTAAAGGTTTTGTACCGCAATGAATTGTATACATTTTATAATTTGTGTATGATTTGTGCTGTAGTTATAGCTTGACAGAATTTTGGCCAATATTAACGGAAGTTATCCTGAACTATACTATAGTGCAAATGTGCTCAAACACGGGTTTTCAGAATTCATTTTTTTTACAGTACAGTGTCGTAATAGTCCGGTCCTTTGGTAGTTCTAACTGGAAAGTTTTCCGGGAGTGTTGAATTTTCGAATTTTCATTTTGCCACCTCCCTGAAAACTTTCTAAGTAACCCCCTTTTTGAGCACCAAATGACTGGACTATAATATCTTTCCTTGATTGTCAAGTGTCTAAATGACACCTCTACAAATCCACATCTAGAGGCGTAAGACTAACAAAATTTCATAGCCTATATTGTCTAAAGCATACATCGTCTTTTAAAAATACATTAGTAATGTAAGATCCCTTCAAAAACACTATTAAGAACCAACACCCACCATAACTATCATAATAAATTTACACACATTATTCATTTTATTCATTAGACGACCTCCGTGGTCGAGTGGCGTACGCACCGGTTTTCAAGGTGTCGCAAAGCTCTGAGGTCCCGGGTTCGATCCACGGACGGGTCAATGCAGAAACTCACTTTTCTACATTGTCTCGGGTCTGGGTGTTTGTGGTACCTTCGTTGTTTCTGAATTCCATAACACAAGTGCTTTATAGCTACTTACTTTGGGTTCAGAGCAATGTATGTGATGTTGTCCGCATTTATTTATTTATTATTATTTATTTATTATTTATTATTATATTATTCATTAAATCCTGCACTGCAAGTCAGTCCTTCAAAGAGCTCAGGACCTAAAACCACCTAGTAATACCTAACCTAGGTATAACCTTATTCTAAACCTACGTCTTTTAGTCAAAGCACTTCTTTGGTTTAAGCAAAAACCTCGTCATTAGTCCGGGGTAATGAGGGGAATTTCTATTTGTGGGCAAATTTGCATCGCTCCCTTTAAAACATTAATAACGAGGCTTTTAGGGGCCAGCCATTTATTTTTAGGGTCATTCGTTTTAAGAATAAATATTCTGTACCTCGTGTGTAAGTCGCTTAAGAGCCTACATGATAAGTTAATCTGGAATAAAAAATAGATGGTTTATAGTTTCGATCTCAGGAGGGGCTCGTGGCTAAGTGTAAGGCTTGACCGATAATACAGGTTAAGCCGCGCTCACCGCGGTTGGTCCGTGGATGGGTGACCATTTATAACATACCGAGACCCCTCCGTGTTTCGGAAAGCACGTTAAACAGTAGGTCCCGGCTGTCATAGATAGATCTTTGGCAGTCGTTAAGTTAATTCTGACAACCAGTCTTACTATGGGATACTGTGTTTCCCAGTAAAATGGGTTGTGGAGGTCAGATAGGCAGTCGCTCCATGTAAAATACGGTATTCAGCTGAATCCGGTAAGACTGGTAGCCGACCCCAACATAGTTGGGAAAAGGCTCGGGAGATGATGATTTTGTACCTTGTGTGTAATTTATTTTTGTATTTAAAAGCCTACGTAATAAGTTAATCTGAAATAAAAATACATGGCTTACAGTTTCGATCTCAGTGTTTTGTGAAAAGTGTGCATTTGTGAAGCAAATGTATATTTTTTACTATTGTAGTTTTAGTTATGATATGTGGAAGACCATTATCACAAACGATGTAATTATTATATGACTGATTGACTATAATAATAATAATCATTTATTCGCCATAAGTGTTGTACAAAGAAGGTGTTAAAAAAAATCTTACGTTCTAAACAGTTAGTTAGAGATTTAATTATCTAACATACAAATATTTACATTTAATTATATTAATTATGTTTCTACATAATATATTTCAAGTACGTATAAGTATGTATAACTTATCTCGCTTAATAGGTTTATTTTCTTTCTCCAGTTAACAACCGAAGTGATAATTATCGAAAACGCAAATAATGTATCGGCTAGCGTCGGTGATAAATATTTTTTTTAATAGGTCTAGTTGGTCATCGATGTTAGGCTAAACGGAGTTTTTGTTTTCGCAGTGTTTTTTAAGCAATTATTAAAGCGATAATCGCTTAGTTTACAATCACTAACCTGCGGAACCCTATTTACTTAATGAAGTTCGCACTTAACACATTTTTATTTATAGCGTTTTCAGTCAGGCATCTTTGCGGTAGTAAGGTCAGTGACAGTTGGGCCGGCCCTTTTAATTTGCGATAATAACAGAAGGAAAATAGTTTATGGTAATTTTGATGGTTTCCTAGCTTGTAGACAAGATAATAGGTGTAAATTGTTGTTTTTGCTAAAAACAGCGGAATTTTTAGAATAGGTTTTGTTAATCACTGCTTAGTTGTTTAGTTGCTGAAATATGGTTTGTGAATTTACTTATTTATGCACTTATTTAAACGTAGTGTCTTTTGTTTAACCTTGTTGAACTGTGTTGGGGTTCGCTTTGAATTTTCAGCCTACTAAGCTGAATACTAGTATTTTTTATGATGTCTTAGCTATAAGTCTTTGTTATGAATTGATGTATTTATTTCAAATTATTTTTATTCTATTATTTTAAATAGCTTAAATATATAATATCAACGAAAAATTAGTATCTCCATAGTATAAAAATATGTCCCCAAGAAATATGGTGAAGCGTCAATGCCTTTTCTCACAAATAGATATTTGTTAAATAATCTATAAAATAGATTAGTTATTTTTCCCGCACTTCAGAACATCATTTTCCCTTATTTTTATAAAAAATAGTAATATAATTGAATTCCTGTTGAAGATTCCGACCGCCATTACCTGTCACCGCAGCGCCCATTGGTTACGTTTACGTATCGAGTGTTTCCGGGAGACTCACGCGAATGACCAATAGAGGGCGCCTTCAGCTGTGAAAAATATATAGTTCGTTCCGCCGCCATTCGCATTGCGTCGAGTGTACATCGCCCCGTTTTAAATATTCCGCATATGTTGAAATTTTCATGATTCTCGTGAATAAAATGGACTTCCTGCCGTGAGACTTGAAGAACTTATAGTGCAGTGTTGATTTTACGAGTTTTCACCTGGCCACCGGTGGATGAATCAGGATTTAGCTCGCCGGCCGGCAGCCCACAACGCAACGACGAACCCTTGAACGAGGCATCTTCTCCGCACCCAGGTTCTAAGTGGGGTCCCTGGATTCATAAGGTACGTGGGCATTTGCTGCAATAGTTGTGATCGGTATTGGTGTCTGATTCGGAATCGGTCAACAGGTTTTTAAATTTTAAATTTGTATTCACCGCCATATTGGTAGTTCTTAAAAACATCATCCTAACAGGGGAAGCTATTTACACGCTTCCCCAAAATATTTACATAAATTTGTATTGAAGCTTAATGAGTACAAATTAATTCATTAATTCTGCGTCAAAGGAATAATTAAAATAGTATTAGTTTCAGTTTACACATTAATTGGATGTTTAATATTTTATTTCTCCTATTTAGTTCGAAATTGGAGACAGATTTAGAATGAATTTTAAGTATCTCCCAAAGAACAAGAAGAACATTGAATATAAAATCTACCGAAATATCTATTTCGGTAGATTTTATATTCAATGTTCCTTATTTGTATTATAATGATTATATATTTAGTTTCGGGCCATTCAAAAAAGATGGCATCACATAATACATCATTTTAGATTGTAACAAAAGTGAGGGCAGCGAAAGGAATAAAAATAGAGGTGCATATACAGGGTGTTAAGAAACCCCTGTCCGACCCGAAAGGGTCATAGAGGGTTCACAAACACATGCCCAAATAAAATATCTAATTTGGAAAATTCATGACAGAAACAATAATAATGGATTTTGAAATAACCATTTTTTGCCCCGAAATTCCCTAAATTTGAGAATAAAACAAAAACTACAACACCAATTTCGTCAGTATTTTTGGGGGCCTTTTGTTTGGTAATTACTAATTAGGTATCATCTGTGACAACGCCGACACTCTCCCTCGACTTTTGAGAAAAAAAAATTTTAGGTTATAATTTTTTTCCACATTTTTGTAATCAGATATCGATACCTAACAACACCTTAACGGATCGGACAGGCGTTTATTAACACTCTGTATACCCTACCTGTGAACAAAAAAAACAGTCGTGAAATTGGTAACCGTCATTATTATTTACTATCGACTGCTACATTTATAATATTTTATTTTATTTGGGAAAATAAACGGTTACACATTACATGCTATGGTACAGAGTTTAAAACTTAAAAAAAAATTATCAATGTATGACCAACACCATTTGCCACATAATACATTTGTTATGTAATGTAAATCATGACTTACCAACTTTATTATATGTATATCATATCAGTATTTGTGAATTATTAATACCTACTTGTAAATAAATAGTCTTTATTATTAGAATAAGGCCGGTCATGGTTGTAGTTTCGCTAAGTTCGCTTTAATATTTCTACAGGCCAAAGCAATATCCAAAATATGACCATGCATTTCCGTAGCACAGTTTATACCTACATCCTACCTAATACACCTCAACAAGTGAGAAAATACCTTCAAATACTTCATCAAAATAAGATTCGAAGCCTTTTCACGAAGGGTGGCCATTGAACTAACGATTAGTAGGGTTAGGGTCGGTCGTAACTAATCTAGTGGAATGCCGACAATTTGAGAGCACCCCTAATTAATATAAACTTTAGGGCTCGACTAATTTGACAGAATATCGCTCTCTCGCTCTCTCATGTGTTGAGCATATGTGTTACAGTTTTAATAAGTTTTTGGGCTGAAATTCTTTATAAACATAGGAAAAATAATAAAAGCTATTTAAAGTAAAATATAAACGTACCCCTATCAGCAAAAGTACATAACTTAAACTAAGGAATTAAAAACCGCATCAAAATCAGTGCATTTGTTTAGGAGCTAGGATGCTAAAGACAGACACACACACTATCTTATAAGATCCCTATTTTTGCGTCTGGATATAAAAAGCACACAGGGTGTAATACATTTTCGTGTTTTAATTTATCTAGAAAATGCTTAAAAATTAATCATCTCTACTTATCCTCATGAAATACATATAATATAATATACAGTAGAAAATTCCTAAAACAATTACTGTCTTATACAATATCATCGTAACTAGGTATATACAGTTTAATTATACTGAACAATTTGACATGAATATTGTACAGGTATGTATAATAATAATAGCTTAGTCGTCGTAGATAATTATGTCTCGACTGACAGTATATTGGTTTCTGCAGTATGAGGTTACTATTTAGGTATTTATATTATGTGCTATTAGGGGTGGTTAGAGGAGGAAAGGGAGGGAAGGGGAGGAAAGGGGAGCGGACATTTTTGTTTTTGAAGAAAGCATTGCTGTCGCTCTAATTCCCCCCGCCCTCTAATTCGTGCGGTAAGGACAACTGCAGCTCAGACCGAAAAACTGACGAAAAATCGAGGTTTGGCTCTCGTCTATTTTCTCCCCCAATTCTTAACCAATTTTAAAGATATTTCATATACTGCATGAGAAAAGAATAATCTGTGCCTCAATTTTTCTTCCTTTTTCGATTATTGTTGTCAAATTCGAAAAAAACGCGTCTGAAAATTGCGGTCAAAATAAGCTTTTTAGGAGGTTCTAGTTCCTTTAAATAAAAATTATCTTAAAAAAGGAAAAAATAGGGGCATAGATCTAGTTCATATTTATATTACTGCAAAAAATCATAGCCCTAAGTTCAGAAACCAGTGAGAAAACAGACGAGAGCGTTTGTATGGAAAAATGTCCGCTCCCCTTTCCTCGTACGGTTATTAATTTTTATCGAATAAAATTACATGCAGGCAATAATAATACTTTTTTTTAATTGCCACTCATTTATTTCATTATGGTGGTGAACTGTCATGTGTTTTCGAAACAGAAAAACACTGTATTTTTTATTATTTTCGGGATTGTAACCCCGCCACCTTTTTATATTGTTATTCTTCAAATAATAATAATAATAATATTCCGGGACAACTCACACACGGTTATCTGATCCCAAGCTAAGCAGAGCTTGTGTTATGGTAACCAGACAACTGATAAACATACTTATATATTTCTAAATACATACATATCATAGATAAATTACACCCAGACAACCAGAACAAATGATCGAAAGAGAGAACCATTCTGTATTTCTGACAAACGGTAAAGGAAAAGATCGAGAGGAAACCTGGATTTCAAAAATTCTGATCTGAAATCGCCAATCCGGAGTGAGCAAGCATGGTGATCAATGCTCGTGCCTTCTCTATATGGGAAGAGGCCTGTGCCTGGGACGTTTATAGGCTGGAATTATTATTATTGTTATTCTCCAAACATTCAGTATCAAACTTCCAACGGCAAAAGCCAATACCATTACAAATTTTCTAAATATCTATTTTTTTACCTTTATTGATCAAACCTTATATATAAAATTCTCGTGTCACAATGTTAGTTACCATACTCCTCCGAAACGGCTTGTCCGATTTTTATGAAATTTTACATGCATATTCAGTAGGTCTGAGAATCGGCTACTATCTATTTTTCATACCCCTAGTGGTAGTAGGTAGGTAGTAAGTAGGTAGGTAGTAGGCAGGTGCTAGGTAGAAAAAAATGCATTGTAACGCATGCGGGTACAATACTATGGATAGCCTAATTTATTAACTAAGTGTAACATTATAGGTCTAGAAAACATTGTTATCACAGCCGTTGACCACGAAGGCAGTATATCCTCTTTATTTGTTATAAATAACAAATGAATGCAACGTGCAGGTTGCGTTCGGGACGTGTGTCCTTTACACGGCACTGTCAGGGCATCCACCTGCCCTGAGGGGTAGTTGGATATATTATGTATGTTGTCTAAGAACGATAAGTTTCTAAGAACAACATATGTATCGTAAGTTTGTAATCCAAGGTTAAGAAAGGTTGCATGTAGAACTGGCAAGACAGCAAAGAGCATGTATGAAGGGAATAATGAAAGTGGACGAAGCAAAACAAGTATGTAGGGCTCGTAGCAAGTGGAAATAGTCTCTGCCCAGCCCTACTCGAAAGAGGCGTGACTATATGTATGTATGTAAGACAGCAAAGATCTTTTCGGAAATGCTGCCTAAACGGCTGTTTGAACTTTTGGCCTAGAAAGAACTTATTGAATAATTGCGAACTATTATTACGATATTGGATAATTGTACCTGAGATAATATTTTGTGCAATATTATGATAACCAGCCACATAAGTTTTGTGTACGCATTTCTCGTGCTCATGGCTACATTGGCGATTCCAAAATGTCCACGGATATTATATTTATCGTTATCAGCGGTAATAAATAACCATCAGATGATCAACAAACCGAAAAAAAAAAACAGCAAAGAGGTGCAAATATGTCCCAAGCAATTCTAAAACTCCCATCTAATAATATAGGTTTCTAAATACCACTTCGAGAAACTACTAATATTAAGTACGTAAGTTTGAAGCCATGTTTACCATATGCCCGCAGTATGAAGATGAAGGTTACATGTCCATGAAGGTGCTAGTTGAGACTCTTTACCTATGCATGTAGTTTGCATTGCGCTTCTGTGCACACAGAGTGGGTTGGGATACAGAGAATAAAAATATCAATTTTATTTACGTTGAAATAGTTGTTATAAAAGACTAGCTGTGCCCCGCGGTTTCACCCGCGTGAATGATAATTCAAACACTATGTTTATAAATTATAGCCTATGTGTTATTCCGATGTATCAGCTGCATTATTGTAAAGTTTCATTAAAATCCATTCAGCAGTTTTTGCGTGAAAGAGTAACAAACATCCAAACAAACTTTCGCATTTATAATATTAGTAAGGATAATACAATGTAATTACTCAATTTCTTGTAAGTAATTAATTGAAATGTTGGTAGTTTTCTTACACAGGACTCAAAATTTTTGATTTCTGTGGATTCGAAATCTATTTAACTAAACGAAATCTGACTGTAGCCTACAACTACGACTATCGTATGGAAAAACACGTTTTCAAATAAATAATTTGTTCCTGTCTAGTAGTGAGACAATCCATAGATCATATTTACATTAAACATTTTCAATTCTATTCATTTGGTCAATCCGTCACTTACCACCAATCACGAGCCCGTGTTTCATTGATAGAAATCCACAGGTAGATCTCATACAAACCTATCGTGCAAACCCTAATTCCTATAAAGGTGAAAAACCAGTATGAAAAAACTATATTCTAAAATATAATTCCTTCTGTCACAAACCTACTCTGTGCCAGAAGAAGGTAGCAGTAACGAGGTATTCAGAGGCTTCCTTTCCATTGCCTTTGAATATCGACAAGCATGGCGCCAGACATAATCAGGCGACACGTGTACAAACCTATATCTATACTTATAATAAATCTGTAGAAGTGAAAATTCTGTACATTGAAAATATCAAAAAAAGAAATGGCGGTGTTACTAGACCGACACCGAACCCAAAAGTGTGAAAAAAATAATTTTTGTCTGTCTGTCTGTCTGTTTGTTCAGGTATCACGCAAAAACTACCGGTTCGATTACGATGAAACTTGGTATAATTATTCTTTATTATCCTGGGCACCACACTGGGTAGTTTTTATCCCTGAAAAGTATAAACAATAAAAAACAAATTTAATTTTGCTTTTAAAAACTCATTGATAAGTTTCGTCATCCACGCGAACGAAGTCGCAGGCACAGCTAGTAAATATATATATGTTTAGTTTGTACAAGTTATGAGTATGACTGTGAATGACCGTGCAGAGGACGACCAAAAAAGCGATGGATGGATTATGAGAAAGACGATATGAGAAAGAAAGGAGTAATTGCTAAGATGACGAGTAATAGAGATGAATGGAAGCTTAATACGCGTTGCGCCCACCCCAAATAACTAATTGGGAACGGGGCAGGGTATGATGATGTATTAACAAGTCGGAGGTTAATATGTAGGCTAGAATTTGCAATATGACGATCTATCCAACAATTTTTTTTCGAATATAAGTTTGTGACGATTGATGGCTATGACGAAATTTGGTGAACAAATTGGTTAAATAACCAGGATAAACACATAGGATACCTCTTATCTCGGTAAAGCGGCTGAAACTTTGGGCCAAGGCTAGTAGGCAGATTTAAAAATGTTTGTGAAACACCCGAAACGTAAACTTTTACTTTTAAAACTTAATAAATACAAGAATATTAGAACAGACAAAACGATTTCCTCGCAGATTTGTACAACGAAGACTAAATTATTTATAATTTTCTGCCGCATTTAAAAGAGTAGAAAAAGTATTTAAATTACAAAACTTTTCTTAATTATTCCTTTATACGTCACGATTTGGATGTAAATCACATAGCATTACAATTTTGATGAAAAGCATTACTTGGGCTTTGTAATTTTTTTGTTATATCATAGTTAGTTAGTAGGGCTCGTGGCTAAGTGTAAGCCATAAGGTTTGACCTATAATACAGGTTAAGCCGCGCTCGCCGCGGTTGGTCCGTGGATGGGTGACGATTTATAACATACCGAGACCCCTCCGTGTTTCGGAAAGCACGTTAAACAGTAGGTCCCAGCTGTCATACATAGATCTTTGGCAGTCGTTAAGTCAATTCTGACAACCAGTCTTACTATGGGATACTGTGTTTCCCAGTAAAAATGGGTTGTGGAGGTCAGATAGGCAGTCGCTCCATGTAAAATACGGTATTCAGCTAAAAACAATTAAGACTGGTAGCCGACCCCAACATAGTTGGGAAAAGGCTCGGGAGATGATGATGATCATAGTTAGTTAGTATAGTTATTTTAGCTATATAAAAAATCTTAATTCGGGTGTTAACGACATAGTTTTATTTCTAACCTATTATTATACTCGTTCTACATCTACTGCAATTAAAATTTCAAGTAGATGTAGCATGAATCAAAAATTAATAAGCCGACATTAAAGCATAGGGGAATGAAACATCGTGTCGTACTCGTATCGTCACATCTAAACGTCTCGCGCTTATTCAACGGCTGCGAACAAAGTTTTTCTTTGTAGAATTTTATTGTTATTTAAATATATCAAACAAAACTCGCCATAAAAGGGAAACGGTGTTCGGCAATTCCGACATGAGAGCAGTTTTTATTAAATCCAATGTTTTTATTACCAATGTTACCAGGGACGGACTTGGTCCTGTAAGGGATAGAGTTACAGGTCCAATTATGTGGTGCCATGAAACAAAAGTAAGAATTTTTTTCTCACTTAGTTTATGGCAATTTGTACAAATAAGATTAGTAAAAACATAACTAATTATACGTACCTATCTACATACTTTGTTTACATATTTTTTCGCTTGTAGATCTAGGTTTTTTTGCTATCATTACCAATATCAGTTTTAACCTTTTTAGGGTTCCGTACCCAAAGGGTAAAACGGGACCCTATTACTAAGACTCCGCTGTCTGTCTGTCCGTCTGTCTGTCTCCAGGCTGTATCTCATAAACCGTGATATAACGAAAGCTGAAATTTTCACAAATGATGTATTTCCGTTGCCGCTATAACAACAAATACTAAAAACCACATAAAATGAATATTTAAGGGGGGCTCTCATACGACGGTGGTACGGAACCCTTGCGCGAGTCCGACTCGCACTTGGCCAGTTTTTTAAGTTCCCCGAAACGCGAATATTATTCACGATTTAGTTTGAAAGTGTTGAAATATCCTCGTAAAAGTCTTTCAATTATTTCAGCCATTTAAATTAACCATACACATTTTCTTTACAAAATATACATAAATCGCTTCACAAAATATGGGTCAAATATAACGTAGCGTAATTTAAGGGTGCATTAATGTAACACGTGTTTATTTAGGACCCTGTTAATGTTACACTCAGGAACTGGGTTAAGAACAGTATAATGTTGCAATCACACTTCTTTTAGACGTCTTGTGAGTGGTGTTGTACGTCGTATAATTTTTTAATTAAAAGGTTTTACATTAGGAGAAAAATGGCATGTTTAAATATGTTAAGAGTTTTTATTTATACTTAAAAATTTCAATAAACGTAAGGTTTATCGATGTCGAGGTGGCCTAGCGGTTCAATGAACGGATTTGTATGCACAAGGTTGCAGGTTCGAACCCAGGCAGGTACCAATGTGGCTTTTTCAAAGTTATATGTACTTTCTTAATTATTCTAAGACACTTCTGACAAACGGTGAAGGAAAACATCGTGAGGAATCCTGGATTCCAAAATTGGGATCTGAAATCGCCAATCCGCAGAGAGCAAGCGTGGTGATCAATGCTCGTGCCTTCTCTATATGGGAAGAGGCCTGTGCCCAGCAGTGGGACGCTTATAGGCTGGATTATTATTATTATTTATTAAGGTTTATCATTTATGAATTTTTGTAACTTAAAAAGGCAGATTCTGACAGCTTTAGTTGCTAATTAAATATAGGAAGGACTATATGAAAGTGCTATAAATGATTAAAACGAAATGAAAAAGAATGATAAGAACAAATTAGACCCAATTTTTTAAATAAAATAAGTACATTAACTGTATGTGAAATATTATATAGCTTAAACAAACCGCTTTGCAACAAGACAGCAACACAATCAGTTTTCAGCTACGGCGTAGCAAGTATCGTGATACTACGACGTAGCACAAATAGTTCTAATAGTTATCTACGAACTACGCAACTCTGATGGTTCAAGTCTTCCTAAATACTAGTTCATAAATGCTGTATCGATTTTAGTAAGTTATTAGGTCACATGTTTTCGAGGTGACTGGTTATTTGGAATGTTTCTGCTTGAAAGATTTTAGGAAATTGACTTAGACCTATTGGGAGGGGCTCGTGGCTAAGTGTAAGCCGTACGGTTTGACCGATAATACAGGTTAAGCCGCGCTCGCCGCGGTTGGTCCGTGGATGGGTGACCATTTATAACATACCGAGACCCCTCCGTGTTTCGGAAAGCACGTTAAACAGTAGGTCCCGGCTGTCGTACATAGATCTTTAATTCTGACAACCAGTCTTACTATGGGATACTGTGTTTCCCAGTAAAATGTGTTGTGGAGGTCAGATAGGCAGTCGCTTCATGTTAAAATACGGTATTCAGCTGAATCCGGTAAGACTGGTAGCCGACCCCAACATAGTTGGAAAAAGGCTCGGGAGATGACTTACACCTATCGGTGTATTCAGAGTGTTTTTTATTGTTATTAGTTGTCTTTGACTTTTTTAGTCGAAGCAACATGATAACGTAGTGTGTTAGTAAAAAACACTGACCTCTTTTGAGATTATAAAGTACTTTGCTTGGATACTTGTATAAAAATTAGAAGTTTTAAATAATTCCGTTTTTTACCGACTGCAAAAGACAGTATATCTCCGTATTTAAATATTATTTTTGTCCTCGAGTATACCTCATAGGTGTATCAATGATGATGAATCCTTTTTACATGTCAATATACCTATACCTATACCCTGAAAAAAACCCAAAAAAGTAAATAAACCTGTACCTAAAAATATCAATATACCATAAATCACTAAATAAATAAATTAGTCAGTAAGACAGCAGTAGCGGGCAGTATAGCGAGAAGCGTCAACACTCGACAATCGACGAATCAGTCACGTCACTGTAAGCGATGCGCCGACGATGATGTATCTATAGTTAGTTTACTTCACAGTACATTATATGTTAAATAAGTAAAGCCTTATTTATTGGTCTTGACAGGCAACTGGCTTCTATCGAATCTCAAGAGAAATGTTTTTTGTTGAACACATAGAAATGTATAAAAACTATTGTTTTGAATTTTGATAAATGACCATTGACCTTTTTAACCGACTTCTAAAAAAGGAGAAGGTTCTCAATTCGAATGTTTGTATTTCCTTTTTTATGTTTGTTCGCGCGTAACTCCGTTGCTTGCCAAACGATTTGAAATATTTTTTTTTCAAAAAAATTAACAAGCATTCCTACTAACTGGTAGATGTCCCTTTTACAAATATCTTTTCCAAGCACAATACCTTTTGGTCTTATCAGACTTCAGTGCGACTAGAAGTCATTTTTAATAAAAAGGCTGTCGCTCTGTGTAAAACATAGTATTCAGTTGAATCCGGTAATACTGGCCGCCGACATCAACATAGCTTAAGAAAGGGTAGGCAGAAGACACAAATACCTCGTTATAATCTAGGTAAAGCTATCTATTTTAACAAAGTTTTAAACGTTAATGCCAAGTAAAAACAAAATTTATTAATACTGAAATACATTTATAATTCAAAAACATGATTGTAGCAACAAACTGTAAATTAACATTTTTACAGCCTTCGAGTTTGGAACAGTCGTTATCATAAATAGCGCTTTGTTAAGCCTTTGTTTTATTAAATTCTGAGTGAGCTTATTTATTATATTTTCACCCCTTTCTTTAGGTTTGGGCCTGTACAACTTATCTCTTCCTAAAATGCTTGCTTTATAGTTACTGTGAAAGAAGTTGAGAAATTCAATTGTTACTACTTCAATAAGAATTTTTAACTTACTTAAAAAATACTTCTTACGATGGGATACGATGTTACCAGGTAAAATGGGTGGTGAAGGCAGTCGCTCCATGTAAATCGTGAGGGGTTACGTAAACATTCAAATGACATACACAAAAAAACATCCAGACTTAGAACAATAATTAGTGAACCACACATGTATTTTTCCGAAGTGGGATCAAACCAGTGTATAAGTTATAAATTGACCTTCTATGAATGACAACTATTATATAAAATTATTGTAATATCGGGGTTTAACACATTACCATTCTTTTCAACCGTCCTTTGGATGGCTTTCTTAAATTCTACAAAAGGTAAAAATAATCGAACCTCAAACATTTAGATCTAAAATGTTTTTGTTAAGAGTTCAAACGTTGCGCAGATTATACCTTCTTTTCCAGTTACTTTTATATTCATCTGCTTATAAGAATCTGAACAGAATGTTTGCAATTAAAAAGTATTCCAGTATTAACCGTTTTTTACTTTTTAAGTTTCTGTAAAAATATGCTTCGGTTGCGAGCATCGCTCAGCGTTGCATCTAAGCAGCAAAAAGTTTTCATGTTTTATAAAACCTTTTTACTGTGGCAGAGAGTTCTTATGTAATTAGTTTTTTTTGTACTTATTAAGAGCTGTTAACTGTTTTTGTTTTCTGTTCCATCTTTATTTTAATTTTAAATGGTTTTGTTTTAAGACGTTGCTTTTGCTGTACTCATTATGCTTTGTAGTGAACAGCATATTTATTATGTGTCTGAGTGCAGTGGCGGTAAATTACTTGCTTTTAAATTCTTAAAATGTTACTTATGTTTCTCTCTTTTTATATTATGGTTATTGACCAGACAAACAAAAATAATAAATTTTATAAAATCAGATATTTTTCTAACTCTGCTTTAATTCATTACTTTAACATAAGTATCTTATCAAATGACATTACTATCTTATCAAAGAAGTGTTAAAATTAGTTACTATGCTAAAACGACGGATTAAACATTCTTTAAATTCCTGTACAACATACATTTTCACTAAATACCGACATAATCCAGTGTAACAAGTACTCCAATTTCCTCTTTTTTGTAATTTATCCAACAGACAACAGTGTGTCAGGGCCCGCATGAATTGATGGCTACACAATTATTTGACGCAACGCGACGCGGCGTCCACACTCGATATATTTGCTGTAGGCACCAATGGCGGCCGTGAATAATGGGTTATTTGCGATAACTGCCTTTATGGGGCTCATGTGGGTTTGTTACACCTGCTATGCTATTCTCTTACACGTTTGTATGGGCTTAAAACCTTGTATACAGGGTGTTATCGAAAGGGTATATTTATACAAAAGGGGTGAAGAGTACATTCAGTTTAGAGACAGTTTACAGAATTTTAGCTCAAAATAAGTTAATTATATAATTGATATCGAATTTTTTGAAATAATTCCTTGACACCAAAACTCATAATAAACGTGTCATCGCACTACAAGGGTCAATATCTTCTTACGTCACTTGCTAAATGTTAACGATACATCGCTTCAGTGGTCTGGGGTATCAATTATTTATTATTACCCTTTCGGTAACATTCTGTATATGAGTCTAAGGCACCGGCCACACAGAAGAGACGCAAGGCACGGACCCGTCGCAGTCGCGGCGCGCGTTTAATCTACTTGCATATAAAATGTATACAGCCGTCGCGACGTAAAACAAACAGAAAAGACGGGACGCCGTCACGACGTTAACTCGACGGCGTCCTATTGGAAAACATATAGAAAGGACAGGGCGCGGGCAGGGCGCGGGCCTGCACGGGCGCAAGCGGGGGAGCGGAAAGGGCGCGGAGGGCAGGTTCTCACAGCGTTCGCCCGCTCGCCATTGTGCATCTTGCGTCGGAGTAGTTAGAACGTTACGTGTGAACGAACGTTAAAATGCGTGACGACTTTGAATTTAACGTTACATTTTGTAATTTAATTGAAAATAATCCAGTAATTTATAATTATAACAGACCAGATTATGTCTGTCCTTTGTCCTGTCTGCGACGTTGGCCTGCGAGTTGACCTGTCTGCGACGGGTCCGTGTCTTTTCTATTTATGTTAAAAAGTCGTGACGGCGCGGCGCCCTGTCTGCGACGGGTCCGCGCCCCGCCCTCGTCTTGCGTCTTTTCTGTCTGGCCGTTGCTTTAGGCCTTGTATACATATGACGTCATATTTCGAAGAATCATGGCGCCGCGCGTCGTATGTATGCAAGGTAAGACAGTTTGACTATGCGGCGGTGGTTGTCGTTGGATATTTAATACAATGTGGATCTTATGATCCAGGGTTGTGCTAATTGGCCTTTTAACTGACTATGTTAGAGTTATGTAGTTTTAAAATTAAAACACTATATAATAATAATATTCGTATCGTAGGTACGTATTTAATAAATTTTATATAAATAAAATACTTAATATGTTGCGAAATGGGTTAAAATTTTGAAACAATTATATTTTCTTTATTTATGTAACTGAGATACAATCCTACAGCACCTTTAGTATAAAGTTTATTCCATACTTCAATAAAATCATTTAAACTTCTTATTGAAACCCGGATATAAGGACCAGTATTCATTGTACCCTCGTTTGGAGCCTAAAAGCCTTATCTTCATGCGTCACTGGCCTTTCATACACGGAATTTATTGCTTACCGCCTAATAGAGCGTTATTGGTCTATATCGTGAATAAGGATTTGTTTATAAAGGGCTGTAAAACCGGGTATAGAGATTAGGTTAGTCAAAGTCGTGATAAGATTTAATGTGGTATAGATATAATAAGACTAATGCTAATGTGGTGTATGGGTTTAAGCATTATTAATGGCTTGCCCATTTCATGAAAGTGCAAACTTATTTATACCTTCATATTTTTTCGGTTATCATTCGAGAATACAGCATGAAGTGTAGCCGTCGTCATTATTTCCTATTTCCAAGCCTATTTATTATTATCGCTAGCGACTCGTTTCGGCTTCGCACGGGTATAAAAACACTAACGTATTATTTACACAAACTTATTTTAAATCCTTTTTGAACCCCATACGAAAAACGTGCCATAGTTTTTGAGCTTATCGCTTTCAGAGAGACAGACGCAGGGGTGTTTTTTTTAGCATGTACTATGGATATAGAAGATTTTAGCCGTAATTGACAAATTGTAGGGCCTAGAATGGTTCAACCATTTTATTCAAGATTTAATACTACATTTACTTCTTGTTATCTTTATTTATTTATATGCAGTTATGTAGGCTACCTCCTTACAGTAGCTTTCACTTAATTTTATCGCAAATAAGAAACGTGTTTTATTTGTACAGAGATGGCTATTTTATGTTCCTTCGTGTTATTGTGTGGTTATTAACTGTATTTATACTTCTACTTACGATAAACAAGGTGCTAAAAGTTGTAATGAAACCTCTCGGTTACCGAAAGGCCGATTAATATATAAATTACTGAGTAAAACCTTACTGCCTCGTTGGCCTAGTGGTGCTAAGCGCGACTGCAACGCTAGAGGTCTTGGGTTCGATTCCCAAGTCGACCAAGGTGTTATTGGGGTTTTCTATGAAATTCTCAGTAGCAGGTCGGAGTTTGGATTTGTGCCCGGCTAGTGGCAATAGGCTCGCCCCCTATTACATGGGACCTAAACATACCGGCGAACTGTGGGTGTACATTGGTACACCTCTGCCTAACCCTTCGGGGATACAGGCGTGATGGTATGTTATGTTATGTAAAACCTGTCAAGAGCTGTGATTGGCTGTTAGAATTAGACCTCGGAACCATAGTTTGATTAGACTTTCAGAAAGTCGGGTTAGATATAAAAAAAAACTATAGTAAATAAATGACAGTAAGATATTAAAAAGAGTAAAAAAATGAATACGTCGATAATATAATGAACTTTTTCATTTAAGAAGTAATTTACAACGACCCTTTTACACAAAATCCTGTTAGCAAATAAGAATAACTCTAACTATAGAATTCTACAAACAATACATAGTACCTATATTAAAACCAATATAACACAAGAACCGTCCAAAAACAAATGCAACGAACAAACAATATACTACACATCATTCAAAATTCAACCTAGCTGCAATAAAGTTAAGGTTTAGTTTAAATCTAGCAGAGATTTTCAATAACACCTGTTGAGGGGTCTTGGTTGTTTTGTGATGTTGTAAACTTGGATTCTTTAAAGGTTTTAATGTCCTTGTGTTGCGAAGCAAGAAGAAACTAATATTGGGATAATATATTGTTCAAAGTTTACCAATTATTTAGGAAATTGACAATACTTATTCCTGTAAAAGATGTTGCTAATTTTGATATACAAAATTAGATAAAAAGGATAAAAAAAATTAAGATTAAATAATGATTGTGTGGAAGTTTCTATATAGAGGATCAATGTCAGGAGCCTTGCTTAAAATAAGTAGTTAAAATGTTGAATATTAAAAAAAACAAGCAGCAAAGTTATATTTTTAACCACCAAAATCATAATCGGCCCATCCATTAGTAGCTACAACACCACACACACGTTGAACTTCCATCTCCATTCCCATCGATTAAAAACAACAATCACTAACAAAACATACCAAAACCTTAACAAATCTATTTTAAAATGATAATCATCCGGAACTCCGAATAAGATATATTAGGGTGTCCATGAATAATTCAACAGGTTGCCTTGTGTTTACAGTTTCCGTCTTACGCTAGCGGATGTACTGACAGCAGGCGATAGCGGGACCAACATGTATTTCGCTAAAATATTGCCACCTTAATTGATTTATAGACGTTTTAAGGGTTGTTGCAAAATGGCCGGTTGCGGATCGGAAATTCGGAGGTAATGTATTAAGGGGTATTCAAATTAGTATAGGTAGTTAAGGGTTATGTTTGGGACTGCAAAAAGTTTTTGATTAGTTCTAACAACACTGTCTTACGTGATATTACTCAAAGCTCTAGGGGTTTGATTTATTTTTTATGATTTCTCTGCTAAGATGTGTAACAAATACACAATGAAATAGATTCGCTATTGCATACCTATCTCTGGCTGGCGGTATAATTCTCATTTTTTAAATCTTTTTATATTCCGGGACAACTCACACACGGTTATCTGATTGAAAGCTAAGCAGAGCTTGTGTTATGGTATCCAGACAACTGATAAACTTACTTATATATTTCTAAATACATACATATTACAGATAAATTACACCCAGACACAGAACAAATGATCATGCTCATCACACAAAGATTTATCCTGCGTGGGAATCGAACCCACGACCTCCGTTATAGCAGTCAGGGTCACTAACCACTAGACCAACAGGCTCGTCGTTTGATTGAATTGAGTTGAGTCTGAGTGATAATAATGAAATGTGTTGTTAATAATATTTCTGTCTACAAAATATATAGCAAACAAACACAGTAAACGAACAAAAAAAAAGATTGGTGATTGCCAAGAAAGGAAGTTCCTATGTTTGACCTATGTATTTTTTCACATAACTTTTGCGAAACATACATACAATCACGCCTCTTTCCCTTGTAGGGGTAGGCAGAGACAACTTCTTTTCACTTGCTACGATCCTTACACACTTGTTCCACTTTGTCCACTTTCATTATTCCCTTCATACATGCTGTTCGGTTTATGGTACCCTTGACCAGGCCTTTTTTCATTCACACTCGCCATTTACACTTTTTTCGTCAATCATTCATTCTCTCGACATAGCCTAACTATATCAGCATACCTTTCTTTATTTTTGTCTCAACATCCATCATCTGACATACTTCATCCACCTTACCATCCATTCCTCCTCTTGCATTCAACGAAGCGAAACGGCTCTCCGTGGGCCACTTTTCGCCCCCGCGTGGAACGAGACGTGATCGGCTGGTGAACCACATCGCCGCCATTTTGGATAGTTAAATTTGCGAAACAATCTAATAAATTCAACAAAATCTCATGTCCCACACTTCCTTGCCTAAAATCTTCACACTAACATATAACATTCACAATAACATTATAACACATTTTTTCATCAACATCAACCAACACAGGCCAACGATCACCAACACGAAGGCTTAAGGGGAGCAAAGTTAAATCAACCGCAACTCAAACGGATAGTTTGCAGGATTCAATAGGAATCCAGGAATTCCTTTGTTAAATGGTATTAGTTGGAAGTTGGCCCTCAGATTATGGAATGCGTTTAATGCAGAAACGTTTTGTTCTAGTTTCATTGCTAGAGTTATAAGTAATGTTTGTTACATTTATACGGTTTGACCGATAATACAGGTAAAGCACCACTCGACCACAGTCGACCTTCCACGGATCAACCGCGGCGGTTGGTCCGTGGATGGTCGACCGTTTTCTAAACATACCGAGATCCCTCCGTGCCTCGGATAGCACGTTCAGCCGTAGGTCCCGACTGTCATACGTTGATCTTTGACAGTCGTTAAGTCAATTCCGATAACCAGTCTTACTATGGGATACTGGATTACCCAGTAAAATGGGTTATGGAGGTCAGATAGGTAGTCGCTCCATGTAAAATCGGTATCATGAATCCCGTAAGACTAGTGGCCGACGATAGATGTGTAAAGGCTAGCCAGTAATGTTTTTGTTGGAATTAAAAACGATTTCGAAAGTGCTTGTTAGTCATATACGAAATATGTCACCACAAATTACTTAATTTAATTTAATTTGAAGCATGAAACAATAAGCAATCGGAAATGAAATAAAATGGGTTTATTTTAATTAACGTTTACGAAGTAGTTTGAGAGTATGCAGTGTAGGTACTACCTATATGTACCTATATGTACCAGTATGTGCTGTCTAGAAGTAGATAATCTGCATTAATATCTATATCATATATTTAACTATTATCAAGATAGCTTTAAAGGTAACTTTACGCTGAAAACAGTCGTGATTCCGCCAGCACTAATTTTAGTTGTACTTTTTAGTAATCATTTTTTTTTTCCACTCATGCCACATATAGCTAATAATTCAAATTCTTCCTTATTACCTAAACATACACTTTCGTATTTCATAGTTTCTGCTAATAATACCACATACTAGTTAACTCTAGAGTTACGACTTAACTGGACTTAACTTTATCCTTGAACTGTTTAACCTAGACCAGGGGTGGCGAACCTTTATAAATTTTAGAGAAATTAATCTTTAAGGGTTGTTGAAGGAGGCCGTACACTTTCCATAACATGTCAAAAAATGTTGACTGACTAATGGATCTGTACTATCATATAAAACATTTTGCAGTGTATAATTGATTACATTAACCATTTCTATGTTATTTATGTGGGACCACTATGGGTATTCAGTATTATTTGAAACTGATCCACAATTGTCAGAACTGTTGCGCAACAAACATAAATTCAAATTGAGAACCTCCTCTTCTGAAGTCGACTAATATTAATTTCAGTTACACCTAATTCAATTAAATTAGGCTACATTAGTGTTAACTGTTTTTGACATAACAGGCTAAATTGTAAATATGTAAAACAAGTATGTGTTATTAATGTAAGATGTTGTTATTTCAAAATAAAATTCTCATTGATATCACACGATAGGTTCGCCACCCCTGCGAAACTATGAACAATATTTTACCGAGACAAGAGTCTTATAAAACTGAAGTTTAATATCTTAAAGTAGAGGGCTTGAGAGCTCACTCGATGTAAGTGGCGATAGAACAAGAACTCGAGACGAAACTTAAATTGATGATAGCTGGGGATTACAACGTTTTTTATACTTTAGATGTTATAATTTAAATTGTCTGGATTTATAATAAATTATTCGCGATAGGCAGCAATTTTTGTAACTTAGTAACGAATACACTCAAAAGTCACTGGATCGATTTCAACAATTATATTACGATTAAAACGATACATTAACCTAGAGTAAATTTTGCTTTTTCTTTGAACCTTACCCGTGCGAAGTCGGGTCGGTCGGTATTATAAATAAATAATTTTAAAACAAATTAATAATGTTTATAGTCTACAAATGTTTTGTTTTCTATTCTACAAACATCGATTTATTTGCAGTCTTCCCAAATATAGAATTATCCCTTTTAATAAACAGGATTAAATCAGATCACCAGTCACATAAAAGCAAACGCACCACCAACAAACAAAACTGCTGTAATTCATTGGATTTTTCGTTTTAACCCAGTCTTTATCTTCGTTCATAAATCACGCTATCGGAATTCACACAATGCCAGCATTCAACAAAGTTTCAATTACTTTATGATTAAAAATTCGAACCTCATTCGATTGGCGGAACAGCGAGTTGTGGCCAGAATTGTGACCAATCGCAATTAGCTAATGGAAAGTCGTACCAATTGGGTGAAGTCAGATTTTTAAACGTCGAACTTGGTCTTCCGTTGAATTTAATGCCCGTTGGAGGTAAATTATTGTCGTATTCGTGTAACCATGGCAACTAGAGAGCAAACATACAATTCAATACTGTCAATACGTCGAATAAATCATTTATTGGTTGTTTTTACATGAATTGAGAAACAAACAGTTCTGTGTGTCTCGTCAATAACTTAAGGGTAGCAAGTAGAAAAGCAATAAATTAACAGCACTATGAAGAATGAAGACGAACTGGTATGTGTCAAATATTGGTAGACGGAGGTTCAATCAGTGTGCAGCCACGAAAACAGCAAGCTTAGCTCATTTTACTCATTGACCAATTTCATTTTTTTTTCTAATATTATATTTGCATGCCTGCAGTTGTGGTTCGATTTCGGTTTTTTTTTGTCGTCGATATAGTATACCTTATAGGTGGGCCCATATAAATAACATTGAAGTTGGTTTATTATCATTATATTCTAATGTAGCTATTAGTAGTTAGCACTACATTAAACGTATTACTAAGTACTAGTGTACTAAGTATTAGTGTACATAGTAATACGTTTATTCCTTAAAACAAAAATGAAAAAAGATTATTTATCTTTTCGTTTTTATTTGATGACGGGCCTGTTGGTCTAGTGGTTAGTGACCCTGACTGCTATGCCGGAGGTCGTGGGTTCGATTCCCACCCAGGACAAATGTTTGTGTGATGAGCACGATCATTTTGTTCTGGTTGTCTGGGTGTAATTTATCTATAATATGTATGTATTTAGAAATATATAAGTATGTTTATCAGTTGTCTGGTTACCATAACACAAGCTCTGCTTAGCTTGGGATCAGATAACCGTGTGTGAGTTGTCCCAGGATATTATATTATTATTATTATATTATTTATTTATTTATGCGCAATATCTCTACATTACATACCCTGTCAGTCCCGCTTATACCCGCTGATTTCCCGGCCCCATCGGCCGTGTCGCACGCTTTTGACGCAGGTTGCTTCCAATCCTGGATTATTGCTTGATTTGTAGACTTAGCTTGTCATTTGTTAACCTGTCCCTGTCCATGTTATTGTTGCCAACCGGATTTGTCCGGGATTCAGGGATCAAATGACCTTCCGTGATTTGTGAATGGTTAAATGGTAATATGAAAAATATTGCTGGAAAAAAGACTGTTTTGTGAGGGTTGTGATTTATATTGTAAGACATTATAAATAATTAAAATTTATATTATAGTAACATCAAATGTGCTATAATAATATTTGTGTAACTAATAACTACAATTGAAATAAAACTACTAGAACTTGAGTCAACCAGTGACCATGATAGCTGCAAAGGTGTCGGGACCTAAAATCTAAAAATAAACCGAGACAAAGTCCGTAAAACGTAGTTTTATTTTCGCGTAAACCTAAGAAACCAATAATAACTACAAAATATAAATAGCGGTTCTATAATATTTACAAGTTTAAACTCTTTTATTATCCTCTAAATAAATACATGACTAATCTTTTTCAAATAGAATAGGCTGACTACACACCTAAACAAGAACAAGTGTAGCCAGATTTTGACCAATTAATAAGCAAAAAGAGCTCGTTTGCGGCGAGCCTAACGTCGGAGTGTTGGCAACACTGTGCTGCACCACCTCATGAATGCGCCAAATAAATTGACGGCTACTGTTTCCTGCTAGGGCTGGCAGGAAAGGTTTTCGTACTAATTAATACGTGAAATGCTTTTGGATAATGTTAAAAGCCTTAAATAAAAATAATTTAAACACATAGCATTAACTACTTGTCTTCAATTGAATGAAGCTAGTATCGATCTTGTTTATGGTTTGTGTTTTACTTAAAGCATTTGCCATTTTTCCGGGTCTATTTTCCCTCGTAGGCGCAGCATAAACTTTTTATTAGCATTTATCTGCCAAATGCACGTTTTATTTTAATATTTAGATATGACAGTTTTTGATACTGCGCTCTCCTGGCAATTTCTTATACCTCACTATAAAAATCCCAAATTCTAGAGTTCTGGAAGATGTTATGTCGTTACTTAAAATAAATGTTTTGCTCCTTTTCTGGTCGAGCGACAACCCTAGCCGGGACTAACCCAATCGCAGCACCTGTGGTGACGCACTGTGTACCGCCGGACTTACTACTTAGGCCGCTAGTTTTGTATGTACGCTCATTTTTAACTGGTATTAGAATGCCTACTGCAAGAGCATTCATTATAATTATTTGACTACATGAAAATATTTTAAGACTTTTATTACATTTAATATGACTCGATGCGCTTGTAAAAGTAAAGTTCCCAGTATTTCACGGTTTTATTGGGTTCTGGGATAGATATACTCTACATCTGTTAAGAAGTATTTTCTCGTTTAGGTGTCTTAAAGTGAACAGGTAAACAAATAGATGAGAC
The DNA here is from genome assembly GCA_905475315.1 of Autographa pulchrina. Lineage (NCBI taxonomy): Eukaryota > Metazoa > Arthropoda > Insecta > Lepidoptera > Noctuidae > Autographa > Autographa pulchrina. The sequence goes on along the minus strand of FR997765.1, from coordinate 12,748,740 downwards.
CAAATATTTTAATATTATTGACTATTATAAATAAATAAATAAATAAATGCGGACAACATCACATACATTGCTCTGAACCCAAAGTAAGTGGCTATTTAGCACTTGTGTTATGGAATGCAGAAACAACGAAGGTACCACAAACACCCAGACCCGAGGCAATGTAGAAAAGTGACTTTCTACATAGACCCGTCCGGGGATCGAACCCGGGACCTCAGAGCTAGCGACACCTTGAAAACCGGTGCGTACGCCACTCGACCACGGAGGTCGTCAAAAATTATGCTTAAGCTAAAAGCCGTTTTGCAGTACCAATCCTCCATTTCGGAACTTGAGCATGCTTTCTATAAGCAGCAAAAACAGTTTATTTACCTAATACGGTATATCATGACATAATACCAAGTTTAAATCAACTTGAACCTTGCCGTTAACCCTTCGTTGGCAAGTAATAGTGAGCGCTTAAACATAAAAGCACAATTTCCTTTCGTATTTGCTTGTGAAAATGCGTGTGAAAATCTCGTGAATTTGTTGAGATCACGAGCGAAACGTAACAAAGATAGATAACAGAAGATCAACTTTAGACAAGAATAAACTGATGAAACTAGTAGAAGAAGGTAATTCGCTTACACTATCTTTTTATGCCGTTCTACCCTATATTGACATGAAATTACGCGTCAAATCAACTAGTAAAAAAAGGGTCTTAAATCGAAATACCAAGTAAAACTTATTAGTTCATGATATTGATGAGTAGGATATCTTTTACAGGATCCAAATTCTGTTGTTCCTGAATATAGAAGGTTTAATCGTACTCAGAGTTTCTAAATTCGAACAAATGAAATGCTTGATATTTAGGCATCTAAATACAGAGACTAAATTAAGGATAGTGAAAATATAGTTACTTTAAAATTTTAAAAAAATTGTCGACAAAAAAGAATATGACCATAAAAGATTTTGTTCTTAAAACCACAATCTAACGAGTAACATTATTTTTAATTATAATTCTATGTTTAATCAAATTCTTTAACTCCTTATTCCTGAGAGTCCTTATTACTTCATATTAAATTAATTTTGGAGGAAATTTTTGTTCATCAAAACAAAAGTAACTACACAAATATAATCAGATTAAACCTTCTGATATATCTGTTTATCTCCGGAAGCGACGGCGACACAGGAAGCTAGGCTTTCGATTATAAGCTTCGGCGCCTGCATTTTACATTTTTCATGTTTTAAACGATGCTAAATTGGTCTACCAAGTTACTGGAGAGTTCAGACTCAATTACGCTATCATTTTCGTTGATATAGAGTTTTTCAGGCGGTTTGGAAACCATTTATTTCACCGTCGATCAGATTTATCTCTCGGATTTAAAACAAAAAATATGAAGATTTGGGATTAGATTTCTATTTAGGGTTTCGTACTCTTTCCACTGTTCGTTCGTCTGTTTGTTAGCAGGCTATGCCTCATGAACGAATACTAAAAAGAGCTCCATAAATGTGTTGTACGGTACCGAGTCCGACGTAATCCGACGTTGTCTTTTGTCTGGTTGTGATATGGTTGATTGGAGTTTTTATTTAGGTAGATTTTTGCTTTTGATCTTCGAGTGAAAATCTTGATTTTCTAAAAGCTTGACTTTAAGTAAGTGCGCTGCACTCTGATACATATACATGGACTCGATTGCACAACAGCATGTAATTTTTATTGCAAAACTACATGTTTCATGTTTTTATTAACTGTCGTTTAGGCATTTTTTTAATATATCAAAAAAGTTAGCTACCATCAAAAAATGTGTTTTAATATCGAAAAGTGAAATTGCATTTTTATTGGGAATAACAGGAACGAGTATAAAAAAATATATCAACCACCAAACTGTATCGCCATAGGGTTCAGATTACACATTTATTTTCGAATCGTAGATAAATAATCTGGGGGCACGGCAGTGCCCCAGCCAAGTCTCGAGCAAAACGGGCACGGCCGTACCATCCTTTTCTCGAAGCGTTTCGCGGCTATTTCACCCCCCCTGTATCATCGATACGGACAAAGCTAGGGGTTTAGGTTTTCGATGACCTAGAGTAAGTATTAAAACAAGCTCAGCCTCAAAATTACATGACATTTGAACCAATAGTTTACGAGTTATGAGCGATCAAAATTACACCATTTTGTCACTCACTGACTCACTCACTGACCGATCATCAAAAATCTAAGGTACTTCTAGCAAACTTAGAACCTTCAAATTTGGCACCAAGATAGGTTTTTAGCTACATGTAAAGGGAAAATTATAAAAACGGTAATAAATTATATACCTTAGTAAATAATAGGAAACAAATTTATATTTGCGGTTTTACAAGAACATGGTATATGAATTTTGACTGCATTGTTAACTTTGTTCTTTGTTTATGTACAAAAAGCAAATATTTTTTTATAGCAATTTTGTTTATTTATAAAAAGAAAAGAAAGAGACCTACAAAAAATAAATGAGATCCCACCAAAAACATTCAATGTAAAAAAAAGCCAAGTCTCTCTATGCAATTCTTCCATCGTAAAAAGTTTTGAGATCGCATAGGAGCCAAGTCCTGTTCAACTTAATTTGTAATAATAAATCAATATTTTGTTACTATATCAATAATTTTGTTTACATTACAATAATAGTGACTTGGCCATGAGCACAATAAGATACAAATATAAAACGGCATATTTGGAGGAGTTCAAACTAGTTCAAAGTACTTGAAAGTAAATAATAAATAATATCAGGACACCTTAACCGACAGTCGGTATCATCCAAGATCAGTGAACTGCACATGCACTATGGCGCATGTTTAGTCCATAGTGATCTCAAATTCCAATCAGTTACAAAATCATGTCCATAATATATATAATATATAAATTCAACGGTATTTGCACGTAATTTATAGAAATGTACAATGCACAAATGTACAAATGCCGTAAATATATTTAATTGGAACAAAAAGAGAAGTTTCACATTCTAAGTAAACAGTCTTTCCATATAATATAGTAATTAACTTACAATGATTAATTAAACAAACCCTTTACTACAGCAAAATTTGTTTTTCTTAATTCCAAATCAAGTCGTTTTATATAACGGGCCATTCAATTCTCAGAACATTCTATTTTTAGAATAAAAGTAAAAATATCTATTCAGAATTTAAATCCCCAAGGAGGTCCGACAATGTAAGGATTAAGTCTTGTTTTAAAAATAAAACTTTTTCTTATTTATTTCTTCTTTTGTAAAATGGTTTTGTTTGGTCGTGTTAAGTGTCATTTTCATTAAGTAGCTCATTTGTTTTTGGCTTAAATATATTTTTCCTTTAGAATGTTTTCTGTTTTATATTGTTTAATTTCGGTAATTCTGTAGGATACGATTAAATTATTAAATACTTTACAATTAAGGTTTTGACTACTTTACGGTCAAATTACATAAATACATTACATTTATCATTATGAAAAATGGCACATAGAATTTTTTTAGTAAACATGAACCTAATAAGTAAAGTAAATAAAAAAAAACGTTTTTATTTCGACAAAAGTAGAAGGGGACGACTCAGATTTTTCCGTGTTTTTCAAAGAGTAAAGAGACACTTTTCCCACTTTTCCTAAAACAGAGTTCACCTCTTCAGGACTTCCTTTTACTAAAAGTTTTTGAGGTTTATAAGAGAAGCTGAAACAACGCTTTATTAGATAACCCAAAACGTACTCATAATGACTCAAAGTTATTGTTTTATAAAACATCCTTCAATGTAACGTTCCCAAAGCTACTGTAGAATGCGGCTGCATTGTAACTGCATCGTTCAGGAAGCAATAAATACCAGTTGCTACTTTATTCAGAAATACCCAAAGCATTGGAAAACTAAAACTGTTCTTTTTGCACGAAAATTTTACATTTCACTCTAGATTTCACCTTGTAAAGATATGGACTCAAACAACTTTATTTCTACAAATTCAAACGGAAAACTAAACTGTATATAAATAAAAATACGGTACATTTTCATTTGAAATTTTCTTCTAAAATAGTAGTTTTAAGTTTGTTATGGTAACACAGGCGCAGATGGACCATTCGTATTCAAATGTGTAGTTGGTCTTGGTAGAAATTGTTTGCTTCGGTCGGGGAGACCGTTTTTGTTAATTTTATTTCCTTTTGTATTAACTGATAGTGGTGAGCTGAACAGTGTTGCCAGTTATAACCATTTAACTTTCACCTTAATGCAATGTTTGGTAAATGTAATGATTGCTTATTGCTTAAAGAAAATGTGTATTTTTGAACTTTCTCAAACTTTGTAATACTTTTTATATTTCATATTATTAAGTAAATGTGTTTTAAATGTGTCTAAATCTTAAATTTGGAACCTCCTATTCTTATGTGTTGTGGTTTTAGTCGTTAGACTTTGATTATGTTTAGATTTTCAGAATAGCAGCTTCTCTTTTCGCCTACCAACTATATAAAATAAACTAGAAATCAGAAAAGAGCTTTGTCGATTTGAAGCTATGCTCTAAAAAAATACGTAGAAATACAAATCTCGCCCAAAAATATTCTCACTACCACAAGATCTTACAGCACACTGACATCTGCATAACCTACTAATATCTATCTACCCTACATGGATGAATATTTAATAAACCATACAATATGGCTTACAATGCATTTGGCTCGGAGTCAACAGCTGTTCCCAGATGACGTCACTTCCCGGATGTGACGTAACAAGATACTAAATTGATTATCGTTTCATTAAAGTTCGGTGTAGTTGGATTAAATGGTGAGGCTATTTTCTGGTTTTCATTAACAACTGTTATTTGAGGTACGTGGGTAATACCTTATTTTATTAAAATTTGACATTTTGTTTTACATGATTGTCATTAAATTGCAAATTATTTTTATTACCCAACGCTATTTTTTTTTCTACGTATAAGATTCACTTAATTGTCTCATTGCCGCGGGTTGTGTTATACCGCTAGGTTAACATCTAGAGTTGTACTACTTATTGCGTAGGTAATAACGTTTTTTTTTATCGTTATGAATCGTGATTACGATTCTGAATCGAGACTTGGACCGGGTTGAATGATATGTTGTAAAAGTAATCTCGTTTACTTGGAACACATTAATAACTATGACTTAATAAAATGCGACACGATATTAATTGGCATTATCAAAATACTGTTATTAATAAACAGAAATGAAAGTTCTTATGAAACACGATTTTAATAAAATAAACAGAGCAAAGGATTTTTCACTGTCTTAAGTTTTATCGAAAATACGATAAAAAAAAAAGTTAACTTATGTTTTAGGTTCTAAATAAATGCAATGCACTTTTGAATTGATGCACATGAATTTGCAATTATGAATTGATAGCAAAAATATTTAGATCTATAACTCAATCGATATTTACAAATGTGGGTAATAATGAAAACATCCCTAGTCAAAGGCAACGCCGCCGCACCGACACGCCGGCTAATCCTACCTATTCTAAAATATTTTTTACTTAAAGTTATTAGTTTCGCGTAAACTTTGTTTCCGTGTGGACCTTCCGTTGTTTGTGAGATCATGTCGTACCTATTTTAACGAAAAGTATTTCAACATGTGGTTATGTCTGGGTAGGAGTGAGTGCAATGTGATTTAGATGTGGCTTAATATGATATACGGATAATGTGCTTCCAACATGACGATGCAGACCACATTTTTCCAGACCCGTGGGTGAGTACCTAAACGATCTGTATGGCGAGCAGTGGATTGCTAGGGGTTACGGGTAGATCAATTTAGTGGAACCAGCACGGCCTCTAGATTAAAGTTTACTCGACCTAAAAACAATTAGTGTTTATGAAGGTTTGTGATTGACCTGCAGATGTGTAAACACACGGTGTCTGACACACGGAGATGGTATAGTCCTACCTTCTTAAAAAAAGTTATTTTTAGAACTGCCTCATCTCTTTCTTATGTAAGTCGTCAACACAATAAAATTAAAAAGCTATGTTTGAGGTCAACTGAGTTCATGACCTTATGACGTCACGCGCACCCTTTGTCAGCTGCGCGCCGCTGTTTTGCCATGCTGTGCTGCCGCTTTTAGAGAAATACTAGCTGATACCCGCGACTTCGTCCGCGTCAATTTCCGTTATTATGACCGCGATTAAGAAGTTTAAAAAAAAAGTATTTCTGCGTAAATGATAATTTTAGTTAATATTATGTTGATAAATAAAACTCTGTAGCAAATAATTGGCAATAATGCATTAATTTCGACCAAATGATTAAGTCAATCTTAAAAGATAGACATATACTGTCGCAGACATTTTTTTAGATCATTTAAAGAGGAACAATTCTTTTATACATATATTTTGGGTAACTCGAACCGTTTACGCAGCGCACGCAACGGAAGCTTTGAAGTATGAATATTTTTCCCCGTTTTTGTGACATTTTTCACTGCTGCTTAGCTCCTATTGGTCGCAGCGTAATGTTATATATCCTAAAGCCTTCCTCGATAAATGGACTATCTAACACAAAAAGATTTTTTCAATTCTAACCAGTAGTTCCTGAGATTAGCGCGTTCAACCAAACAAACAAACAAACTCTTCAGCTTTATAATATTATATATTATAGTATAGATTATTTAGTTTTTAAGTGGGTAAATTTTTTGAACGTTTTCCTGTTTTTTTTACATATTTAGGATCAGATATCGATATCTAACAACACCTTTACGGATCGGACAGGGGTTACGTAACACCCTGTATAATGTAACTAAACATTTTCAAAATTTATTTATTGTCCTGATCGCAAACTTAATTCCAAAGGTCAAATTATCGGTCACATAAAATTGAATAATACGCTTTAATATAAAAACGAACATAAAGCTATGTAAAGGAAATTATAGCATGGTAAACAGACGTTTAATTTGATTGCAATTATGTTCAGAACAGTAAAATTATTATGATTACAATCAAGATTTTTATCCGCTGAAATTACTTCGGTCGTTGAGCGACACGCATTATATTAATTCACAAAATGTATTGAACGCTTGTGATTTTGTTTTACATAATTTTCGGGCCGCTTCAGGCCTTCCGTACACGAACTGCTCGAGAAGGCGTAAGCAGGCCGTGTGTACGTTGCCTTAGAATTTTAGGATAAATTCTGTCATAAACTCTAACTATACTACCAGCCAGACGCATGTTTTTTTTTTTTATAAAAAACTATTTATAAGATTTCGACGACCTCCATGGTCGAGTGGCGTACGCACCGGTTTCAAGGTGTCGCTAGCTCTGAGGTCCCGGGTTCGATCCCCGGACGGGTCAATGTAGAAACCAAAAATTTTCTACATTGCCTCGGGTCTGGATGTTATTGGTACCTTCGTTGCTTCTGAACTCCATAACACAAGTGCTTTAGCTACTTACTTTGGGTTCAGGACAATGTATGTGATGTTGTCCGCAAAAATTAAATTAAATTAAGATAGCTTTTCAATTTTACATACTTTTCCATATTGTGTTGAACATATAAAGGTGTTACACAAGTAACACAAGTTCATTCTTCGCCAACAGCAAGTTAAAACCTACATTAATATACTAACTCCTCATAATAATTTTCCAGTTTTCATAAAAATAATGACTAAAAACTTTTTATTTACCTCCAAAATCCCAACACAGCCCGCAAAAAACCAGTCCTCAAATATAACACGCTGAAAAATTTTTCGACCACGAACATGTACCGTCTGCAAAAAAAGTTTAAAGCCCTCAGGTAGAAACTGTATGGACATAAACTTTCGCTTATCTTGTTTCCCCACAGCTCGTGCCTAGATTCCTACTTGAGTTGCGTTTGCTAACGCTACTAATGTTCTCACTCGATTCTCAAGTACGAAGAAGTTTGAATCATGTTTACTGAAAACTTTTGGTGTGCCCTTTATGAAGTTTTATGAACCTTTCTATATACCGCGTTAAACAATTTTTTTTTATAGATAGGAGCTGTGTCTATTTCAATTCATTGGCTACGATTTTACGATTACAGTACATTATAATATATATACTTCATTATAACAGTATACTTTGTCATTTATCGAATGTCTAGAATTGCGTTTATCTAACAATCAGGATACATTTGGATAAGTATTTTAATATCTACTAGGAGATCCCTATTTATTGACGCCTCGGGTTTGTTTAAACAAAACATTAATGAATTATACACACAAACCTCCTTCTTGAATCACTCTCCCACCCAGGTGCTCATCGCACACGAATATTTGTGTGATGAGCACGATAATTTGTTCTGGTTGTCTGGGTGTAATTTATCTATAATATGTATGTATTTAGAAATATGTAAGTATGTTTATCAGTTGTCTGGTTACCATAACACAAGCTCTGCTTAGCTTGGGATCAGATAACCGTGTGTGAGTTGTCCCGGAATATTATTATTATTATTATTGTTGACAACCATATGAAAATCCGTTCGGTAGTTTTTGGGGATATCGCATTCAAATAAACAGAAGAAGTGTTTTTACAAAATAACAAAAGTAGATAGGTAGACAAAAAAAATTAAACATATGTAAGAAAATATATCACACAGCCGAAAGAAATATTCCGTTGTGTTTTGTTTCTAAAACTCGTAGTACTTTTGTTGTATCTTAAGCAACGTAGGACAAGTTGTACCTGCGTCATATCCTGTGACGTAACATGTCCACTAGGCTTATGTCAGGCCATTGTAAAGTTGCAGGACATACACATGGACAAGGGACACTTTTCTAACTGTACTTTTCTCGTTTCCCGCCATTGACAAGGATGACGATGAGTTTTTTGACACGTGTTAGTTTTATTTATTTATATAAGATTTAATTTTAGTATAGTTGTAAGTGTTTGTTCTTGTATGTAAGTATTTAACAAAATATATACAGATGTAACTGTACTTATGTTATGATATGCATATTATTATGCTACTCACATTAAAGAAGTGAGAGTGTACTTTTAATTTATAAGCGAATAGAAAATATCGTATTATTTTATAGGATAAATTATCAAATTGTTGTTGTTCGATACATACTATTATTAATGCAAAATTTCAGTATCCTATTTTTTTGTACCGACTTCGAAAGGAGGAAGCTCTCATTTTGTTTTGCGAATTGCGGATCGATTTCAAAAATTACTTTCGTTTTGGACAGATTTGGTCTCATATAAACTACATTGAAGTCACATCATTTATTTACATTTATGCGTACCTAATCAATTGAAAAAAAAAGGTCGCTGGAGGGGACTGGATGCGGAGGGCGGAGGACCGGGTGTTGTGGCGCAAATTGGGAGAGGCCTATGTCCAGCAGTGGACTATGATTGGCTGAATGATGATGATGATGAATCAATTACTGAAAACGCTCTTTTAGAATTCTTGCAGCAAAATACTTATATAAAAACGGAGCTCGAATAATTTTGAAGTTCTCATAAGAATAAATTGACTCAAGAGCTGCCGGCTGCCAGACTCAAAATTTCAAACTTTCGAATTTCGAAACGTTGAATTTTGCTTTTTAATTTTAGACTTGGTTCTCGCAATTTCAGCCTGGGAGCCTTTGTTGCCAGCCCGAAAATTGCACCCGCATTTTGTTTTTTTTTCTTATGTAGTTTTTGCGTCATCTGAAGCATTTTGAGGTAGTCCAAAAAAATCGAAAAGTTACTGTACCTAGAGCGTTTTTTTTAAATAGAGTATTTAGTAGATTTTACTTTTATAATGGTCGTAGAAAATTTTATTTTCTTTAATTTTGTTTATTAAGATAGGTATTGAGGTTTATATTTCACCTAAAATATATTATGCCTGTTCTAAAATCTTGGAAAAGATCTTTATAATCTCTTTAACCGACTGTCCTAAAACGTGGGTTATGTTTTTTTACATTCATCATTCATTAGTAGGTACTTATTTACATAAGACCCAACAGTCCTGTACTACAAACAACAAAGATCAACATTTTTACTATCACGACAAGACATGTAAATTAATTACATGTTTTTGTCCGTCCGTCCGTAACTACACAAATAGGTATTCTGAAGAAAGTAATTAATAGTAAGGACAGGAGGCCCAATAATTAGTTATATGTCACGTACACGATTCACGGTGTCTTACTACTTCAAACCTTCATTAATTATTCGTCTTTTGATGTACTTAAAGAAATAGGGGAAAAAATCGCAAGGTAGTTCTATTGTAGCAAAGAAATCCTAACAATTAGGAGTTTTAAGTTCATTTATCCAATAAGTTATATTAGAATCTTAAGTATTAAATTGATTTTAATCCTTTTTTTTATATTGTACATTTAACAAAGCCTAATTTAAAGCATAAAACTTGTATCCATTATTTTGACTTAATAATCAATCAAGATTTTATCTGGTACTAGCTGTGCCCCGCGGTTTCACCCGCGTCAATGATAATTCATACACTATGTTTATAAATTATAGCCTATGTGTTATTCCGATGTATAAGCTACATTTTTGTAAAGTTTCATTAAAATCCATTCAGTAGTTTTTGCGTGAAAGAGTAACAAACATCCAAACAAACTTTCGCATTTATAATATAAGTAAAAATTTACGTAGTAACTAGGTAGTAGGTTCAATATTTTACAGTTGTAGCAATTCTCAGCTTTTCAGTGACTGTACACAAAATATTTTAACAAGAACTAACAAAACAACTGCATGTATGCATTCTACATCATGGAAAACAAAACCACTTTTTCGAGCACACATAAATATTAGATTGTATTAAACCACAGACAAAGGTGCGGGTCGGATTAAACAGGTTTTAGCCAGTTGGAACCGGTTGGAACTAGACATTTCAAGTTAATAAGCGGGTTTATTTGTGTCGCATCTATATTTCACGTGATGCGGGTAGGCTCAACATGCTGCATATTTTTTGTCTTGCGCATTGTTAATACACGGCCTTCTATTACACCAATAGCGAACTTAGGTTTGAAATTGTTTCATTAAGGTTTCTTTAAAATTTTAAATTTAAATTCATAAATAAATATGGACAATATCACATACATTGTTCTAAAAACAAGTTAAGTAGCTACAACGTGTGTTATGGAATCTGCAACAAGGCTAAACAGGATGTGGTTAGATTTGTTGCTTTCTGTATATTTCAAATAGTTTGAGTAAAGTAAGATTAGCTTCAGAAGTCACCAAAGCACCAGAAAACAAAACTAGGCTGTCCTGTCACCAGATACAAAACAAATGAAGAATGGTTTAAGGAAAATTGGGCCCTGATTTACACAGGCTCCCCTAATCGTGTCTTAGTAGGAAAGTTTAATCAGGTCAGGAAACTACCACAAATTGACTAATCCCTACCAGATTAGTAAGTTAGATGTGTCGCTTGTCATTTGTTTGTGAGGAACGAGTGTGTACCCTTCGAAGTATATGTAGTTTAAGGACAGTCGTTTTGTGGTGACAGTTTGACCTTGATAGAAGCGTTATTTCAACGAAGTAAGGTTGGTTTAGGTCAATATTTTTTTCTATTTACGTGCAGTGGACAGTATGTTTCTTTTTTAAGACTTTGATTGTTATTCCCGTTATAAATGTAATTTGATAAATAGCTTTGTTAGTGTTCTAGTAAAAAATGATTACCAGATGATTTCTAGACGATATGTATTTTTTTTAAACTTTAGTTGCAGTTGAGGTGCACAAGTTCCTCACTAACAAAAAAAACTATCAAGCTATCATGTGTAGTTTTGATTAATAATCAGAATATTTAACCCATTATTCATCTTCTGTCAAGTGTAAGGAACTACACTTAAAGCCATATTCTTATAAACAAAACACAGCTATTCAACTAAACCGCAAAACTTACATGAAAATGTTCTAGAACTAAGATTCCAAGTAAGTATTAATGAACGCTTCTAAACATAAGTTTGGTAAGTTATTAAATCTTTGTTCCTCGGTAACAAATATGTCGGTAACCATGCACCCAAGGCCTCGATTTAACTATTTTAAATGCAAGTCAGTGGTCGGTCAGTGTACTTGTCATTGTGCCTAATTGTCGTATTCAGATAAGCCTACAATAAAACCGCATTGAACTCTCGAAGAGAATGATCGTAATGACATATTGAGTTCTGAGGTTTATGCGAATGTTAGACATTGAAATAAAACTACTTTACGGATTGAAATAAAACTACTTTTACGGATTTTATCGCGGTTTGTATTTTGATTTTAGTTCCCGACGTTTCGACACCTTTGCAGGTATCATGGTCACGGGCAGACTGATGATACCTGCAAAGGTGTCGAAACGTCGGGAACTAAAATCAAAATACAAACCGCGATAAAATCCGTAAAAGTAGTTTTATTTCAATGTCTAACATTCGCGTAAACCTCATAACTCAATACTTTTACGGATTTTATCGCGGCTGACAGTGACCATGATACCTGCAAAGGTGTCGAAACGTCGGGAACTAAAATCTAAATACAAACCGTAAAATCCATAAAATAAAACCGATAAAATCCGTAAAAGTAGTTTTATTTCAATGATCGTAATGACAGTTAGAAGAATGCCAATTATCGTAAAAATGACCAAATGAAGCAGGCCATTCACTCAATTCAAGCAACTTTTAAATAGCGGAATGAGGCCTTAAATTAATCTCGTGTTCCAACTTGGCACGTGGCGTTTGTGGCTAATTTGGCCCTTTTCTGGTTTCATATAACGATTTGGTAATTTTGATAATAAGTTTTGAATGTCACTATTTTTAGTCACACAGTAAGAGTTTATTTTTATCCTTTTGGAAGACAAAATATCAAGACTTGCTACTCAAATTATAATACTCCTAATGCAGCAATATTGTACCTGCGTTAATACCATATACATATTACCAAATGTGTAATTAATTCATTGGTAATGAGTAAGAAGACAAATCCTTTGAAATAGCTTTAATTGTTCACCCAATATGAAAAAAAAGCAAAACCTGTTTTGCAACAATTTAGGCACGAGTATTATAATAATAATAATGTAATAATATTCCGGGACAACTCACACACGGTTATCTGATCCCAAGCTAAGCAGAGCTTGTGTTATGGTAACCAGGCAACTGATAAACATACTTATATATTTCTAAATACATACATATTATAGATAAATTACACCCAGACCACCAGAACAAATGATCGTGCTCATCACACAAACATTTGTCCTGGGTGGGAATTGAACCCACGACCTCCGGTATAACAGTCAGGGTCACTAACCACTAGACCAACAGGCCCGTCAAATTTATCGGCCATGTTACATTTCGGTGAGACATGCCGCCATTTTTAATCTGGCTCAATTTACGCGCTGCTCAGGATTCACGCCACGTAACTATTTCAGCTGCAGCCGAGCCAACCCGAGCCAACCTGCGACCACCATAGCTTTTAATGTTGCCAAATTATCGCTTTGCCGTGGAATACGAAAAATATATATTTTTAGGTGATGTGATAGATATAACTGCAAGGTGATAACTATACCTGAATAAAATGTTTACTTGTACTATAAGATTTGTATTTACACTAAGAGATACAAATATAATAAAGGATCGTTTCATTTGAAAAACTTCGTATTTCACTAATGTTTAAAATGTAATTTAGATACCTATAAGATATAATGTAATTTCTACAATAATTTTATTTCGAAGATAGCTTTTACTTAATAAGATGTCATGTATGGACTATGGATGTCATTTTCATTTGGTATGATTTTCATAATACTCAACATATTGAAAAAAATCGTGAAAGTTTATCTAAAAATGTTAGTTAGGTCATGACTATTAACCACATAACACACACAGAACAAGATAATGAAACGATACATATGATTTTTTCATCAGAGAAATATGCCAGGCCCACGTTATCCGATTATACTTAGTTTAAAATGTAAATAGGTCTATTTTTAAAACCTTTATTCTCATGTAAGTTTATTAAATTTAAACTCAAATTTCCACTTAAATTGCCCAAAAACAATAAATTCCTTTAAAAAAATATTCGTTATTTCCACACAAAAAACAAAAAGCATTTTTCATATTTAGGTTTTGCCATTTATTATTAACTCCCCGTATTGCAGTTTTCAACAAACCTGTTTCAATAGCCATATTATTTTAGATGACATTTGGTCCCAGTTTGGTCCCAGTTGAGTTGCTCCTAAAGTCATATCAGAAGTTAAATTGGTGGCGTTACTTATTCACGCCGACGTCAACGCTGTTCGGTTAATCGTGAATGTTTCTTAATCATGTATTCATTGGTTTAGGTTTATATTAAAAGGCTTTTGATTAAACCATTTATTACTTAATAATAATTTGTATTAATAGCTGTTGTGGTCAGTTGGGGAGTGCGGTAACAAAAACCGCGGTAGACTGTACTTGCTTTGTCACTTCGTCCACTTTCTCGGTATGAGAGAGGTTTTGCCCAGATGTGACAGTTACAGTCGGATATTATGTAATAATTTATTAAAGGATACTTTCAGTTTGTTTTTTGCGGATGAAAAAATAAGGTGGAAAAACGAAAATTACGAAGAGAAAATGGAAATGTAGGTGAATAATAATATTTTTAGTTCACTGAAGGGTCGTCCAAATTTTTACTTCAATATGTCTTTCACCAAACAGTTAATGTGCAAGGTAAATTAAATGCTGTATTTAATACTATTGTAATATAATAAAAAAAGTTTGAACCATTACATTGTTAACTATTTGAAATACCTAGTGGCAACTATATCAATCTTTTATATCTTCCCTTAAAGGAAAAGAAAGGCCCTCTAAAATCAAAAAGAGATAATTGTCCGTCGATCAAATCGGATTGCCAGAGTATAGCCTTACAATAGACACGATGACGTGGTGACGTCATCATTTGAGGTTCGATTGTGTCCCAGAAAGTCTTGACTTTCATTTCCTTTCTTCGTAAGCTATTGTTCAAATGATAAGCTTATAGATTGTTGTTTTTTTCACTAGCTGAATCGACAGTCTTGGTTAATGTATACTATTTCATATAAAACACTATTTAAGTGGTTAATGGATATTTTCCGCGATTTTTGCTATTTATCAGTAATTTTCTTGTCTTGATAATAGCAAATAAAAAATGCCGCTATTTTGGTTGTTCAGTTTTTTTAGTGATGCTCCGTCATACATGTGACAAATTTTAACCGACTTTCAAAAAGGATGAGGTTCTATGTTTGTCTTTGTGTATCTCGTTTATTATAATTATAATTTGAGCGGTCAAGAAAACAAAAAGCAAGCAGAGCGACAGCTGGTGCAGTCCATGTACGTTGATCGCTGATCATACATCATACATACATCAAGCAGTTCGTGTGCCTCATACAAAATATTTGAAACTTATTACCCGCTTTTTTCTCATACCTTAGCACCTACACCCCGGTAATCGACCACTGATAACTAACTTGATTTCCTCCCGGATATAACTTTTCCCCGGGGCAAGGACAATTTTTTGATTGATGGCAACTCGATTAACATCGGAATCTTTTCTAATGGCAACACTGATTAGTATTAAAAGTGCCGGCTCGATGGCCGACTCATTTCCTGACGGTTAGAAAGGTCTTTTGTTAAATAATGTGATTAGATTCTCTGTTATTAGAGAGAGTATACTGTTATAAATTACTTTATTTGGTTTATATACATATAAAAAAATATTAGTAGCATGAAAAATTATGGCAAAGGAATGGAGGTTTATGATTAATCTATTTATCTATATATATAAAAATGAATTGCTGTTCGTTAGTCTCGCTAAAACTCGAGAACGGCTGGACCGATTTGGCTATTTTTGGTATTGAATTATTTGTGAGTCCAGGGAAGGTTTAAGAGGTGAATAAATATGAAAATGTTCGGAATCAAATAAAAATAAAAAAACAATTTTGCTTTTCCTTCGATTGAGGCAGTACGAAGTCTGCCGGGTCAGCTAGTGATTAATAAAGTTCTTTGTATTTTTGAAGTACGACATACAGTATGTTCCAAGAATTGTTTGTGTGTTGTTTCAAGAGTTGGTTGTTTTTTTTTAGTGATTTAAGAATAATAAGATTTCCTGTGCACCCAAAGACACGCTAAGTAATTAAAGTTTTTTTTTTATCTTGCCAATATTTAAAGCTATTGAATTTGAAAAACATTGCAAAACAGTTTGAATCCACGGGATACCACTTTGTGTAAAAATTAAGCCCAGAATATAAAACACAATATATAGGTAAGTTTAATACATAAAAATTCAATAAATGAAATTCTACATACATATACACTTATGTCATTTAGCATCAGCTGAAAACTTCAACATCTTCGTCAGAGTAAATCTGGTTTCTGGTATCTGTTTCTTGTTATGTGTCTTCACGTTCCTGGTGAAGCTGGCCTTCTCGTAGGCGACCTTCCTGTTGACCAGGGTGATCATGTGCAGGAGGTCTAGGTCCTCATAGTGCTCGCTGATGACCTCGCATAGGGCCTGGATCACCCAGGACCCGTTCACGTCTCGGTAGGAGACGTAATCTGTAAAATTAAGTTAATTTTTTTAAGGAACCCAGTTTCACATACAGAATTTTATAGAACTAAAATTAGTTCTATAAAATTATTATTTGCCTGATAAAAAGTCTCAATAAAAAAATGTAAGAAAATTGACAAATACTTGTTTATAATTTTAACAATGCTGAACATAATATTTTCATAAATGATGCTAACCAAACAATAAAAACAAAACAATCATCAGAAACATCTATGTCACTTGATATTTCAAACAAAAAAAAAATGATATACAAGGCTATAGGCGTAAAAAGTCACATGGCAAATAAAGTTTAAAAAATATATATTAATTTCGTCTGCTTTCGAAGTAGAATTGCTATGTATATTACCTTCGACGGTAGAGCACAGGAGTAGGAAGTCAGCGTGTGTCGGCACAGTCATGACGAGCTCGCTGTCCAACTGGATAGTCATGCCGTCGTCCATGTTGCCACCTCTGCAAGCCTGTAGCAAAGCAGTACTGAGTATACCCACAGAGTTCGCGTCGGTGACCCCGTAGCTCCAGCAAAGGCGAGGACGGGATTGGGGTGTTTTATTCGGTGTATGTCTGACATATCGCCATGCTGTGCCCTCGAATATTACAGAAGTGACCCTGTGGTTCCAGCAAAGGCAAAGACGGGACCGGGGTGTTTTAGTCGCGGCAAGTCTGACATATCCACGCAGTGCCCGCAATTATTTATTTGGAAATAAATAGGAAAGCCGTCGGTAGCCTTTTCCATGCACCAGTTACATACTGTTAATTTTCTATATTTTGACGGAGCCTGGATAGGTTTTTAATTTTAGATTTATTTATTTTTCCGAAAACGATTCTACTTTTATGGATATTTTTTTTTACTTATCATTGGTTGGATCTTACATAAGAAAATCAGAGCAAATAATCTTATCATTTACCTACAATCCGAAAACAATGAGCGAGTACTCATCGCTCCTAAACCAAAAACAAAACTCTTTCATCACCTGAACGAAGAAGAGCTTCGGTTTGTTCACCAGCCCGGGTTGTTTCTCGAAGATGTTTATGACGTCACTAAGTAGGTACGGCCTGTCTGCCGCGTACAGCTCGCCTCCCTTCTCTCCGTGCGTGAGGATCGTGACGCAGATGCAAGAAGTCTTCGAGTGGTCTCTTGTGGCGACTGGAAATTAAGGAAATTATTTTTTAGTAGGATACGGTATTCAATAAGTCAATGTTCCTCGAAAAACACAGAAAAAGATGGACAGGGTCAAGGGATAAGGTTCAGTCTTATAAGGGGATTCAGATTATAAAAATATAAAATTGATTAGAAAGCACTAAAATATTTGATATCGTGCTATGCAACTTGTAAATATAACCAATTTTTGTGGGAATAGAAAATTCAGGATGACCCTAGCAAAATCATTGTCTTCTTTTTCGGGACCTTTCCCAGGGCCCGTACCATGAGCTCTTGAAGCAGGAATGTTGCATTTGAGTAAGCGGGACAGCGCTATGCGTAGTGTAGTGCGCCGTCTCGCTTCCACAACCACAACAGTACTCTTTTAAGAGATCAAGGTACGGCCCCTGTTCATCTTAAAGTACTGTTTTTTATGTAAACTGACATACATAAAAAACAGTACTTTATGACGATATGATCAAAATGGCAAAATGTTAAGAGGCATTTTAAGTTTTTAAAATAATTTACATTTATGTGCTCTCAACTATAAAAATACTCACTGGCAGTAAGATTCTTGATAATGTCCCCATATTCTAAATCTCTGAAGACATTTGAGGTATCGAAACCGAAGTGCTCAAAAACCTTCTTCAAACCCTTGACGTCATTGTCCGTTCCCTGCCTAGTGCTTGGTTGACTATACCTGTAAGGGATAATTGCAGTTTAACTATATTCTCAACATCTTCGTTGTGGCCTAGCGGTTCAGTAAACGGATTTGTACCAATTTGTCTTTTACAAAGTCTATTTTTGTTTTTACCATTCAATAATTAAATCTAATACAACAACGTCAACAACAAACACTTACAACTATTCTAAAATTAAATCTTATATAAATAAATAAAACAAACACGCGTCAAAAATTTCATCATCATAGGCTGGTACTATCGGATTTTGCCGCAGAGGCCGTTCTTTAACGTATAGGTATATGTATACAAAGCGTATATCTCAGTAACTTTTGAAGATCGGAAGAAAATATAAGCAGTTCCTTTTTTCTCTAGTTACTTATATTTTAGATATGCTGATAACAACCACGTTAATGTGACTCAAAAAGGAGGTTCTTATTTTCGAGTCAAAGGCGCATTACAGAATGTAAAGTTTGGTTCAAGATTTGCCTAAAGCTACTAAATACCACTGTAGTATAGTGCAGACTAGAAAATATTTAAAGAAAACATACTTAAAGTACATGGTCCTCTTAAAAGTGTGCTGGTTCAGTATGACGAGGTACTTGTCCCCGCTCATGTCGTAGTAGAGGGCATCCTTGTCGAACTTCAGGCCTTCATTACTAGGAATATGTACTGGTTCACTGGAAACAAATATCTTAAATTTTGTAGGTCATTTCTACTATCCTCAACAGACAAGTATCGAACTAATTGATTGCAATATAAGTGTATATTATAAATACAGAAGTCTTAGCTATTTGGTCAATTAATTTCTTTTCCTTCTTTTAATCGGAACATAAATACGAAATAAAAATTGTTTCGTTTTTTATTGATTTCATAATGTACATGTAATATTACTTAAGCCTTTTTTATGTTTTGGAATATTAAACAAAGGCTTTATTCATTCATAGTGTTCCTTTACATGTAAAACATGACTCGGCCCAGCACTGCCTAGCAGTGAGAAAGTTTGGTAGTTTTTGTGTCAACCTTATTTTATTAAACAGAGCTTGCTCCCTATATTTCTGATATTGTTATCAGTAATTCTGTACTGCTAAGCAGTCGGATCTAGTTTAACTAGACAAGAACAAGAAGATAAGAAAAGAGTCCCTTCTATCTCTTTCCATCTAGAACTACGGTGAATTAATTAACAAAGGAGAGTTCGTTCACCCATCTCCGTATGGGCTTGCTGCGAAGTTTCTTACCAAGTATTAGAAGAATAGAATAAAAAAACTTACCTAGTATTAGAAGGGTTTAAATCAAACGCTTTGATATCAGCCTCAGTTTCCGCCATAATGTAATAAAATGACTGTCACTCCTGCACAATAAAAATATAGGTATTGATGCAATATTGTGTTTGTGTATGTTGTGTCAAAGCTAAATATCGACTGATTGAAATACCGGCCAGATAATACATATCATGAAGTTGATAAGATAAAAAGCAGATATGCATTTGAGTGCAAAATTGTCGTTTATTTTTATTTTTTTAGTTCGTTGGGGACTTACCCTAATTAGCTATTCGAAGTGAAATTATTGTAAACAAATATGTTCAGTAGACGTATATAATCTGTGCTTGATATGGCGATAAATGTACAATTTTAGGCAGTGGTCTGACTTAGAGCGAGGAGCGAGTTGCGAGTAGAACGATGAACTCGAAACGAGTCGGCGAGTAGCGAGCAGCGAGTATTTAGTTTTGTCGCCGAGCGATGAGCGAGTGAGCGACTGCGACAGGCGATACTCGCATCACTCGCTCTGGCCATTCTATACTACTATAAAGGATGGGAGGGCAAAATGGAACATGCCTTTAAAACCTTGATCATATGACGTACACAGTATGGCGTTTTTGTTAGTAAACGGTAGGTCTTGTTGTTCCATTTTACGGTAGTATTAACAAAGTATACATTCATAGAAATTATATTTTAAAATGGTTAATGGTTTTTAGAAACTTCAATACAAGATTGACGGTCAGCTTTTGGGCAAGATGCATATTGTCTTTAAGGGCAAATTTTATTGTAAAACCATATTATTATACATCGTTAATCAAATGTCAAGAAAAAAAAACTTTAAGTAGCCAAAAGTAACACCATAGTACAAACGGACCACTGCCTTAGGGATTTTTAATGATTGGAAAAATATGCAATGACACTTAGTTATATGAATGTAAAGATATATCAGGTTTTATAGTATGGATTATTCTTTAATCAGACAAAATATCACAAAACGGATTGCGATTAAAACTGAATAAGTAAATATTGAATTATTTATTTTGACCTTAATTAATGATGATACCTATATCGTGTCTATGTAGATATATCATAGACAAAGTCACATATATTTTATTTTACTCAAGTAAAACTTCATAAACTGTATGTATTTTATAACAGGAAAAAGAAAATTAAATTTTGATAAACATCTACTATCGCCTTTTACGTGATAAAACAACTTCAAGCAATCGTTGAAGAGATTAAACTTTCTTATTTATCTTCTTACTACTTTTATATTTAGCCGATTTTTTTGTTATATCTTTCATATTTTATTAACACGCTTTTATTAGCTTCACTTGTATGTATGTATGTATGTATGTAACCGACTCCTTTGGACTCGATTTTGACCCACTTTAAACGGACAGATTTAATTCAAACTTTGTACACTTATCAAGAATCAGCGACAATATAATAATTTCATAGGTTTATCTCATTATCCTGATTAGGATCACCAATATTAAATAAATAAAAAAAAACAATTATATTTTTTTAGTCAACAAAGCAATACGTTTGAATTCAGACAACCCGTATTGCTGCTAGGACTAAAAAGTGAAAAATAAATATAGTTTTAAAAAACTAAAAAACACGCTTTTAAAGTACTTTTAACTGAAAAAGTGAAAAATAATTCCTAATGTAAGCTGAAATTGGTAATGACCAAAAAACACTAGTATTATTGTGAAAAAGCGTGGGGCGCTCTGTGCCATATTTTTCGTCTATCGAGCAACCCACGCCTTTACATTAGGAATTATTTTTCACTTTTTTAGTTAGAAGTACTTTAAAAGCGTGTTTTTTAGTTTTTTTAAACTATATTTATTTATCTAATTTTTCATTTTAGGATAAAGTCATTATTATATGGAATATATCATGCATATGCTGTGGCATAGAGGTGGACTCGATGGAATGGATGGATTAAAGGTAGCTAGATTTCAAGCTTTTTCAGATCGATACAGGTCATATTTATTCGATTAGGCTTGTTTTAAATAACTGCTTAACTGTATCCTTTGTTTGTTGTTTTAAATCTCAATCCCAAACAAACGAGAGTCTCTAGGTACTAAGGTATAATTACCGTCTTGTGCCCCATCCGGCGCCGGACCGGCTCATTTGCCGGCTGATTCGGAAGTCCGGCAGCCGTTAGTCCCCGCTTCATTGACCTTACACCGTGAGTCCGGCTAAATTATTCGGCAGTAATTATTCTTCGTCTAAACATAGCTTTGTTTCTCATAATTAACGATGCTTGAGGGTGATTATTAAGAGTTTTATCAAGAAGGCTGAGGAAAGCAATTCTTTTTTGATATTTTGGATTTTACAGAACAGATTGTCATCAGATATTATGTTCAATAAAAAGTGCAGTATTTTAAAGACGATATACCTTTTAGCAAACTCTAGGTACTAAGGTATAATTACCGTCTTGTGCCCCATCCGGCGCCGGACCGGCTCATTTGCCGGCTGATTCGGAAGTACGGCAGCCGTTAGTCCCCGCTTCAATGACCTCACACCGTGAGTCCGGCTAAATTATTCGGCAGTAATTATTCTTCGTCTAAACATAGCTTTGTTTCTAATAATTAACGATGCTTGAGGGTGATTATTAAGAGTTTTATCAAGAAGGCTGAGGAAAGCAATTCTTTTTTTGATTCTTTGGATTTTACAGAACAGATTTTTATGATATAGGTATATTACATAATAATTTTATTTTATTTACAATTCAATACTTAAATCTAATACAAGAACAAACAAAGACTAAAATTAAATCTTATATAGATAAATAAAACTAACACGCGTCAAAATACTCATCGTCATCCTTGTCAATGGCGGGAAACGTGCCCAGAAGGCTGGCAGCATTGCCACGTTGAAGTATATTGTGTTCAATAAAAAGTGCAGTATTTTATGGCTCCTACACACAGTGCCGGCGGCAATGCCGCCGGGTTTATGCCGAGCGGCTATGCCGCCGGCAATACGAGCCGCCGGCACAAGCCGCGCAAAGCCGCCAAGCATCATTCATATTTACACAGACGTCACACAAACAAACCGCAGTAGCTTAGATAAAGCATAGAGGGAGCGAACAAAATAGACACAAATTACGATGAATCCAAGCTCCTCTCTCTTATGGTCCAGATTATACATATAAAAGAGACAAACATATATGGACGGGTACATATTTGAATATCGAAAATTAAAATATCTACGGTTAAAATATCAATGTTCAAAACATCGAAAATTTAAATATCGAATGACCATACAATCGAAAATTAAAATATCGAAAGTTTATAATGTCGAATTGTTAAATAACCTACGACCAATATATCTAAAATCGAATAATCTACAAAAGTGACATCGAAATACCTAAATATCGAAAGTACAAAGTATCGAACGTCCTAAATATCGAAGTACATTGTATCGAACGTCCTAAATATCGATATCTCATTATTATGTATATCACACGGTACTTTGCACAAGCATATGCCATGTATGCAGCAAGCATGCAACATGTAAGCTTGTTAAACTTGCAAAGTGCAACATGCAGGTTTTCTGTCACGGCTCCGGCGCTGCGGGCCTCCGGCGGTCCCACGCGTGCTAATCGTCGCAAACGGCTTTCGCTCACCACCGCAGCTTCGGCTCACTGGCCGGCATCACCGGCCAGCCTCAGCCGCGGCGGCTCGCTCGCAGCCGCTTGCTCCTCAGCCCGCGGGCCGCCTCGCCCCTCCGCGTCTACGCGACTCTAAATTACACTCTAGGGGTAGGGCAGACAAGACTACGTGGGGTCGGTTTTGCAGCGATTCGGTTCTGTCACTAACTTTTATAGCACAACATACTGAATTTTTAACCAACAATTTTATGTATACTAAATCATTTGCATGAAAATTTCTAATCCGTGTTCCGACATGATAATCGCTGAACCATGCGGTAAATGTCAGCAGTTGAAGACAGACTACCTAATGACTAATAACAATGTTTTGGCAGAGTGTGAAAATTTTCAATCTACCTACATCAGTCTGTACTCTCATAATACCACATAATGAAAATTTATTCGATATTTTAACGAGTAGGTATTTTAAAAATAAATATAATGAACTTCGATGAATTGAATGTTGACATTTTGAACTTAGGTATAATGAGTATCGATATTTTTAATCATTAGATATTTTCATCATTCGGCATTTCAATTTTCGACTTTTTGAGCTTAGGTATAACAATTATCGATATTATGATATACTCGATATTCACATTTTCGATGTTTTGAACGTCGATATGTTAACCGTAGATATTTTAATTTTCGATATTCTAATATGTACCCATATGGACACATATATGTTTAAAGCTAAATGGACATTCGCAATTGTCAAATGGTCATCCGTCATAATAATATTTGGTCTCTTACTAGACGACCTATTAAAAGAGCACATAGTTGCTTAGTAGAACCTTTTCTACACGGTAAACTGTACAAAGTATTTGATTTAGTCGTATCATACGTTGTGAATGTCAGTCGTTGCTGGTCATTGTTTATTTTACAAATAATATTATTTTTTAGCTTAATATAAGCAACTTGTTTGTGTACAAAAGGTGCAAAGGACAGATAAATAAGCGTTTACTAAGGCTTGTTTTGTTTTATCGTGTAAATCATATTCATCACGGAAATATATCAATGAATTTGTAAGCTTTCGTCGGTAAGTGTTTTTTTGCAATTTTCTAATAAAATCATGCGTACTTTTTGCATGTGATCACTTATAACATATACATTAGATTGATAATGATCCCTTCAGATTACCTTTTTCACTAATAATATCGTGTTAGCGAATTAATTAAAAAAAAGCAATTTGTTTATTTGTGAGGTTATGTTATGGTAGTGAAGTAGATATTTTTCATCGATACTGTGCGATACGATAATTAATTTTATGTCATTAAATTGTAGCAAATGTCGTTTTATTTTACAGTATGCCTCCAAATGATAGAGAGAACTGGTGTAAAGTGTTTACAAAAAAAGAAATTGTTGGACTAAGCATAGCCGAAAAAAATGTCTTCGTCTCCGCCCCGAATAACAGAATAACTACAAAGACATCGGGAACGACACTTAGGTATTCACGCGGGTGAAACCGTGGGGTACAGCTAAGACTATAAAAAAATGAATTATTTATTGTTTTTATTTATTAAAAAATTACTAAATTTATATATTTTTTTAATTTACTCCCAGTTTCTAAAGGCCGATCAACATAGAGATTAGCCATTCATTAATCAAATTTTTCATATCAAGTACTGTCTGTGGTTGGCGGCGCGGCGTTGTGTTGCAATAGATCTTTTAGTCAACTAATCACTTATTTGTTTTAATTTAAACCCTTACTTGATAATTCGTAAATTTGGGACTAAATTTATATTGATCCCTTGGTGATATGAAAATAACGTACATTCAATAGAAGTGCATTTTCTGTCATGAACTAAATTTATTTCGATACCTCTACCAAATACGGCACATCACTACCGAGGCAAAAAAAGTGGACAGTATTGCTGCAAGCAACCCTTATAACTATATATCTATCCTTCTTTTTCACAATGAATGTGTCATAGGTTAAAAGAGTATAACTATAGTGAAATTTGACGCTCCCTCTATGCTTAAGGCGTAGTGGTGACAATGACAAATGAAATGACGCCGGCAAGCCGCGTAACCCGCCGGCACAGCCCGGCGGCCATGCCGGCGGCTCCTTTGTGCGGCAAAGCCGGCGGCTTTGAATGCCGCCGGGCGCACGGCGGCTTGGCCGGCGGCTCGCCCGGCGGCACTGCCGCCGGCACTGTGTGTAGGAGCCGTTAAAGACGATATACTTTTCAGCAAACATGCTAGTATTAAGGTTGTATTTCGATATGAATAAGCTCAGTAGGCACTGAACAACCTAGAGATAATGAAGCGTCCAAAAGAAACATGCTCCCGTGAGTGAGCCAATAAAGGTTTGGCATCTTTGTTAACATACTAAAAATACACATAAGGAGATCAAAATCAGTAATCTCGAAGCAGGAACGCAATATTTCTAATAAGTATTTATTTTACGTTCAGTAGGTATTTTTAAATATTATATTATTACTAATACATAATAAAAGCAAAACACTTTTATTAATTTTTTGCTTATAAGAGTTACAGTCTTCTGATGTAACTTTTGCTGTGTATAAGTAGCGCGACGATCCTGGTACTCATAACACAAGTTAAATCTTTCCTTGGGTATCAGAATTCAATACAAATACTACTGACTATTATTGGTACTATCATGTCTTTTTCTGTTGTTGCATAATAGTTGTTTGATTATACAAAATTTTTGGTCCAATACGAATTATTATTATTATTATAGACACTTCTGACTAACGGTGAAGGAAAACATCGTGAGGAAACCTGGATTCTGAAATTGTGATCTGAAATCGCCAATCCGCAATTGAGCAAACGTGGTGATCAATGCTCCTGCCTTCTCTATATGGGAAGAGGCCTGTGCCCAGCAGTGGGACGTTTATAGGCTGGAATTGATTTATAATTAAACATCAGCCACAGAAATGTGATAAAATCTATTCAAAGTCGTCCAATTCTGAATGAATAATGTTACATATCAAATGTTCGCATAATTTCCATGCTAGTAATGAAAAGCTAATCACTGTGATGTTAGGAATATATTCTTGGAAGCACGTAACTCTTAATTAGGATTTGTGAATAGTTCGCTCGTTAATCACAGCCTTTGGCTAGAATTCCTGATAACTTGATTATAATGTAGCAGGTTGTATGTTTTAGAATCGCTATTAATATCTTTGAGGTATGTATTAGGTACATTGAAGAATTTGATAGTTAACGTGGTAGATGGTTGGATGGTTAATTGGTCTCATAAATACTAGTTTAAAACATGTATACTCTAAGCTAAATAACATATGTGGGTACTTGTCTGATGATTTCACGATTTAGGGATTAAATAAGATTAGGTATACTTGTGATACTATTGTCACTTTAATTAAAAAGTCTTCCGTGTGTGCTATGCGTAAAGATTTCCTTGTTGCTGTGGTAAATACTATATCGTTGTTTGTCTTAGAATAAAGGTTTTGGAGTAAATCGTACGTATTTATTTATTTTACAGACTCTTGTTTTTGGACATCTGGAGCGCCTGACTAATTTTATGGAATAATTAAATCCCGATTTTTTTTTAAATAATTTACTATTGAAATAATAATGTATCATAGAGTAAATAAGCCCAACTGAAAGTGAACTGTTGCTGAAAACATTTTCATCAAGTTTTCTTAAACAGACTTTTCCATTAATTTTTACATTCATGTAACTATACAAGCACAGTTCATATTCCATGTTCACATTTCATAAACAAACTGGCCTGATCGTACAATGACGTGTAAAGATCTTTCTGCGATATAAAAATTCTAAGACATGTTGAGTTAAGTACATTTCGTGTAGGGCTGTCAAAAGTGATTGTGATATAAATTGTTTTGTATAGTGATGATTTATTATTAAGGAATGCTTTATGTATCTTTATTGTATGTTAGATAGCTCTCTTACTTATTGAGTAGGAAGAAGAAGTAATTTTTACCATATTTTTGTTTTCAATTTTATTTAAATACATGTTTATGTCTATGGGAATATAATAAAGCTAAAGAAGTTTTTGTTTGAACGCTTTTGGAGGCTTGGTGATTAGCCTTGGGAGAAAAGTAAGGCGGGTGAAACCACGAGGAACAACCAGTCCATTATATGATATTATTGTAGTTTTAATTTTATTAGTAGATAGAGAATCATGTATATTTTTATTGTCGTAACATAATTGAGCTCATATAGCATCGGATTTACCTAATCCTTCAGTTATACGGTAGCCTTAGTATTTTTCCGTAGATATTTTTATTTTATTTATCATTTTCTGTAAACTCTCTGAACCAGCCCTAAACAGCAACAAAAAAGCAAAATGCAGAAAAAGCGTAACGCATAAAATATTTCATTTGTTTATCTTTTACAAAAACTCGGTAGCAGCCCTATATGCAAGAAAAAAGAAAAACATGCATAGTAGCTGTGGCGTCATCCATCACGACACTTCCTTGGTCTGGTCACGCAACCCTTATTACAACCCTTCACTGTACGGTCAGCAAGAAAGTCAGAACAAAATCATACCTAAATACTGCTTAAAAGAATTTGTGATCACAAAATTGGATTTAAGAAAATTTTTAATCGATGTCTAGCCCCTAGACAAGTGACGATCGAAACGATGTATGGAATTAACAAGTCTAAGTTACGTGGCTTATTTATCAAAAGGGAATGTCATTTCTATACATTTGAGCAGTCTATCATCGTCGAAGGCTGTTTTAATTTCAGTCGCATATTATGTTTTTTTTTTATCTTATTGTGCTATTATCCGCAGAGAGCAAGCTTGGTGATCAATGCTCGTGCCTTCTCTATATGGGAAGAGGCCTGTGCCCAGCAGTGGGACGTTTATAGGCTGGATTATTTATTTATTTATTGTGCTATTGAGTTTTTGCTAACGGTACAAAATTTTATGGCCCACCACCATTCATTAATCCTGCCATTTCATTCCTTTTAAACAAATTACGACGCCATTTTATTTGTTTTAGATTTTTGTATATGAGGGTCGACGTATAATGTGTCGTGTAAAGAATGTCATTTTTCTTGTAAGTATTATGTAAAGGACGCCTTATTCACATTATGTTTTTCGTATTTTTAGTACGTTCCTACATATTCGGAAAAAAAAAACTATATTAAATTTTAAATCAGTAATTCAAATTGACCTTATTCTGGTTTTTTCCTAAAATTTTTTGCTTGAAGCACACTGTCATTTAGTAGGTACCTGGCTTTATTATGTACATTATTTCCGCACAAAGCACTACACAAAAAAAAAACTAGTCTAAAATACCCACGTTTTGAGCGTAAGCAACTATATTATAACTTGCACTTCTTTTTATAATGAAGCACTAGCTTAAAGGTTTATTTCTATGGCTATAAATTAGCTAGATCCAACCGAACTCAAAAAAGCACTGGCTTAAACTAACTTTTATTAACACTGGCTGGTGTGAAAGATTTTTTTAAAAAAAGGACATGCCGATTTGGTGCCCACCAAAATACTGTGTCTTTCTTTGATAATCTTTGATTTGTTTTATTGAAATAATTTAAATATTTGTTAAAAAATTAATTCAATTATGATTATATTATATTGTATATTGTAAAACTTAGATCTAATAATTTGTAATAGCATTCGTATAACTGTAAATTTACTAAGTACTTATAATGTTTTGCATGCCCGTAATGAGGGTGAAATATGTCATGTACTGTACCTACATAAATTTAACATCTTTTATACCACCATATTTCAGGCAAATAAATGATTTGATTTGATTTATAAATCTATGGCTATCTCAATATAAATTAACTATCACCAATCAACTACTACCTTGGTGGTGCTTATCAAATTGACCCCCACTTACCTGTCTGCATGACAAAGGTGTTTCTATCGAGGGCAATTCGCTGTATTAAGGAGGTTTCAAAGGTCAAGTAGTTAAGGAGATGGAAATTTATGTTTTGAAGGCTTTTTTGTTTGTTAACTAAAAAGTTTGAGGTCAATAAGGTGTTTGTTTATTGATCTAGTGCGCTGTTTATGCATTTATATCCTTAACTTATTATTACTGATGCATAAACTACTTAATATATAATAGTAAATTTACTAGTTCTTTCTGTTATCTATACTTTTTACGAACACCGGTACGTAAATATCTAATGGGATTTATTCTTTGAGATGAAATGAGAAGCTACATTCCCAAAAAACTTGGCTGTACCTTAAAAAATATTATTAGCTGTACAAAATTAGTACAGAAGGTCCAAAAACGTTTTTGGAATATTTATTTTCTGGGAAAAAGTTTTTCATCTATACTTATAATAAATCTGTAGAGAGGTCAATTCTGTATATCAAATATATTTTCTAAATAACTATCAGGGGGTGATTAGTGATCGATACTGATGCCAAAAATGCAATCAGTAAAATTTTTGTCTGTCTGCCTGTCTGTCTGTCTGTATGTGCCTTATAGAAACAAAAACTACTCGACGGATTTTAACGAAACTTGGTACAATTATTCTTCATACTCCTGGGCAGGTTATAGTATACTTTTCATCACGCTACAATCAATAGTAATAAGTTCGTCATTCAATGATAAGTTTCGTCATCCACGCGAACGAAGTCGCTGGCACAGCTAGTTCAAAATAAAACTACGCACTTTTATAACACCCTGTATATATTAATATCTATATTATAATCCATACGGAATTCATCTTATACAAAGACATAAGATCTCATTACCATAGTCTCAAATATCTTAGCCATCTTTTGTTTCAGGCCGTAGGTTTCCTCTTATTGAAGTGCTCCTGAAGACCTAATTGACACTTGACACCGGACAAGTATCAAGTAGTGTTGAGTATACCCACGGAGCAAATACAAAGAGGAGATGTCGTAATAAGATTTTCCTATGAAACAACGCGTGACAATTTGCGGAGTGAGGGGGGAGTTAGATCCCGCCCACTTTTAAATTTTCCATCTATGGGTCAATAGCAAAAGTATTCGCTCGTTCTCTTGATTTAATTTTGAAATTACGCAACTATCTGCCATTAGATGTCGCGAAATGCAAGATGTCATGGTCGTACTCAGAATTGTCGTATCAGAGAGCAATATATTTAATTAAATTTTTGAACAATCTTAATGGGTATTATTTTTTAAATAGTGTAATGAAACATGCTAGTATCAAAAGGTTTTTGATAAATGAAGATTATTAGATTTTCTATAATATTTAAATGACTTGATTTGGCTAAAAATACTTAAGAAGATAGCAAATCAAGTTCTTTAAGGAAAAAAAAAACACAAACACACACCTTATTCCGTTTACGTGACAATCCTTTCGAAACCATTAATGTCGGTAGGTAAAACTGATTTCAGCGGCAGAATAAATAAGACAAATTATTAAAAAAAAACCTCTATTACCAATGTTGGAATAAACAAATATTCATTCAAAATATAAAACCTTATTACATTGAGGTTCTTACTGGCAGACAATAATGCTTGAGTTTTGTTGTTTATTTATTTATAAGTTTATTGAACTTAATATAGTAGGTGAGCTTTAAATTATTAAACAACCACTACCATACTATTACGTTGTCTCACGGAGGGAAAGCACTTTAAATAAATTATTATAGATAAATTATTTAGATTATAGGATATTGTATTTATATGTCCAGTGTATCAAATTTTTCAAGTACTTTCCATGTAAGATATAGTCGCGGTACCTTCGGTAAAATAATTGGATTCTAATTACGGCCCTGTATTTCGTTGTTTATACTTTTGGTCCATAGATGGCGGCTTGTTTAAAAATAATATAAAAACTACAAAAATAATATTTTGGCCATACTTACATACCTTTAAGAATGAATGTTTATCAAATTTCAGTACATATGATTATTAAAAAATGTTAGTAGTGAGCTCTACGTACGTAAATGTGTTTAGTTTCTATTTCCTCAAGTGTCGCCATCTAGTGTTTGATAGAATTATGTTTGGAAACGCCAAACTAAGAGACTTTTCTAGAATAATTTTATGAAAATTACGCATAAAATTGCTTACAGATGAAATGAGATGCCCTCCTTAGCATCTAAACGTCTATCCGAATAGTTGTTACAATTTAAAACACGACACCTCATGTTTTTTTTTCTTTTAGCTCAACTTTGCAATAAAATTAGAATTTTAACACAGTTGTGCACACGATGAATGTCAACGATACACTGAGTTAGGCCACGCCCACATGATGACGTCAGTGCTTGGTTGAGGTACAGTGCACGGTTGCTTAGGCCGTCTCCTCTTTGTATTTGCTCCGTGAGTATACCCTTGCGTACGAGCGATCCGATACTTTTGGGACTTTAGCTTTCCTTGTAGGTACGTTATGTGTAGGTATGTGATATGTGATGGTGTCAAATGTATAAAGTAATGTTTTGCGTCCATTTTTTTCTGTAGTGTTTTTACCTTTGTGAAGGTATATCAATTTGTAAATTGTCAAATTTTGAATTTAACTGGGATCAAACCGGAAATTCATTGCACAAGGATAGATCGTGACTAATATAAGTTACTTTTTTCTGTAAAAATAAACGAATACTTACACAATATTTATACTTACTATATCCGAGAGTAAAGAGAACAACATGATCTATCCAAGAAGTAGGTAAAGAGCCTTGATAGTAAAAATAAAACATCAAATTCAATGATGATTTTTATTCTAATTAAATTTAAGTGGAAACATGAATTCTTATAACACGAATCTAAAGAAGGAAACACTATTATATTCTTAATTATGAAATACTTATTAAATTAACAAATTGTCTTTCATTTTGTCATCGTTCAAATTATAATACAACACAAATGAAACGAGAGCCATTGTCTATGGCACGACGTTACTATACCCACAATGACAACACTAATTAATTAGTAAAAAAAAACAGAAGAAAAAACAATTATTAAAAAATAAATTATGCAAAATATAATCACAAACATTGATATTTTTTGCAAAATTGTGCCTAAAACGAGCTGTTTCCAACTAAGCAGAGGACAACAGTACAAAATGTATACTACATTTGAATAAATTAAAAGTATTCAATTAACTAGGTATTACTTAAGTTAATTTATTTAAATGAAATGAATATATTTCTACACTTAATTTGCTGAAGAAAATTGAAACGTATTTTAAATTAGCTGAAAGGTAACTAAATTTTAAAATAAGGTCTTAAAAGTTGGTGTCCTACGTTGTCCTCTTTTTATTACAAATACAAGCTCGCCAGTGCCAAATGTAACACTACTAATTATGTTAAAAGTGTAACAATTATAATGTAACTGTAATTAAAAACATTATACAATTTTATCTTTATTTTTTTACCATTATTTTGAGAAGGCACATGAAAATTCTCTTATAAATAAATGAACCGACAGCGCGACGAACAAATAGTTGTAAAGAATCACTGAGAAGCGAAGTTAAATAATATTTATTTCAAGACAGGGTTGCGACAGAAAAGTCACACGTGTGTATAATTTAAATAAAATCGCAACTCGTCGCCAGCCTTACTTCAAGCTCAATATCGTTCTGTAATTCACTAACGTGTAACAGAATATATATTATAAACGGGACTTACGTACTATATAAAAATACAACAATATATTTTCGGGGCAAAAAATATTTGACGTGTTGATTGTACCCAAGAAAAACAGAAAAAAAACACGTTTATTTTCAAATCGTATATTAGAACCCAACCCATGTCGTGGTGGCCTAGCGGTTCAATGAACGGATTTGTATGCACGAGGTTGCAGGTTCGAACCCGGGCAAGTACCAATGTAACTTTTCAAAGTTATATGTACTTTCTTAATTATTCTAAGACACTTCTGACAAACGGTGAAGGAAAACATCGTGAGGAAACCTGGATTCCAAAATTTGGGATCTGAAATCGCCAACCCGCAGAGAGCAAGCGTGGTGATCAATGCTCGTGCCTTCTCTATATGGGAAGAGGCCTGTGCCCAGCAGTGGGACGTTTATAGGCTGGATAATTATATTAAAACCCAAAATAAAATTAATAGCTAATTTTATATTGGTTACATTTAAGAGGGAAAATATGACCAAAAATATTTGAAAATAAAATAAAACCAATTTTGCTTTCAATCAACAAGTCAAACATATTTTGGTGGTACCTAGGTGATATGCCACTGACAATATTTTATTTTGTACATACTACCGTATTTTACATGTCTATATTATATAAAAATTAAAACACGTATATTTGGATTATTGAACTAAAATAGAGGTATTTTGTTTGACTGTATTTTTATATACGTTTTTTTCAAACATCAAATCTCTTATATTTATTATATCGATCAATGGTTTTGTTCCCAAAACAGATAATGATTTGCAAGCATGATAAAGCTTGAACGTAGCTCAGATTAACAGTATGCGTATGTACAATAATAGCTGATAGCAATAACAGTGAAATTGCTATGACATAGAATTATGGAAAGTCAAAAAAAAAAAGACTTAAAAAATTATTATTATTAGAAAAATAATGAAAACTGAAAATTTTTAGAAATAAAAATGAGACAGGCCTTTTTCCTTAAACATGACTTCGGGTTAATATAAATAAAATAAGTTATTGGTTTTTGTTCTTCAATAATATGTCAAGTCGCGTAGTGTGACCAAACCCTTAAATAAATGTACATTTATTCCTAATAAATTTCGACTAATTGAAAGCCAATAAAAAGGGCTTTTTTATTGCAAATAAAACTAACTGCAGCCATTAATTCCATAATCATAAGCAATTTCGTAACATATAACAAAAACAATGTATATCGCTCGCTATTTCTACGCTAGAAGTAAGAAAAATAGTTTTTTTTTTTTTAAATTTGAACTAATTTACGAAAGCTCGTGAGAGTATATTAGGGTCATTTTCTATACGACGCTTTTTATCCTACAAATATTTATCCCTCAAAATCAAATCATTTGTATGGATATCATTAAGAAATAATAAGCATCGCACAAAAAATACCTTTTCACAAGAAAATGTCTTTTACATATTTAATACTACATTATACTAATAAATATACAAACGATCATACACGTTCCCGCGTTTGTAACTTTTAAAACCAAAACAATCCAATTAAAGAGACAGAAAAAACAAAATTTGCACTGACAAGAAAATTATATAGTCTTGCTTCACGAGTCTTACTTCAATTGTCTTGTTTCATTTTTCTTGTCAGCTCTCAATTCGTATTTAAAGATTTAAGAAAAACCCCAAAACTAAATTACACTTAAAAAATCAAAACAGTACGCCCTTTTACTTAACACTACACACTCGAAAACCTAAAAAGAACAAAAAAACAATTGATTTTTAAATGTCTTTAGGATCTGCTGCTTTGAACTGACTGAATTTCACAACTCACTGAGTGTCAGTTATGAATAAAATAAAAATCGTTTTCAACGCTGTCTTTTGAGATGGTAGATAATAATTAAATTATTGGTACATTAAATGCATATCACAACTGGCCTTTGTCAGTAATGAATCCTCAATATCCATTTTGATGTATGTAAAGTACAAAATTTT
This sequence comes from Autographa pulchrina, assembly GCA_905475315.1. Lineage (NCBI taxonomy): Eukaryota > Metazoa > Arthropoda > Insecta > Lepidoptera > Noctuidae > Autographa > Autographa pulchrina. The sequence continues at coordinate 12,714,050 of FR997765.1, read as the reverse complement.
ACTGTTTTATCTCCAAAAATTTATTTTTAAAATTCTACATCGAAATTATGGAAGCCAAAATGGCGGATTGCTAAACAACCGCCGACAAAAATGCGTATTAATTTTATAATGTTACTTTACCTATGCATTTATTGTAAACGTACGCCTCTAATATTAGAGATAGCTTTTCTATTAAACAGTGGTCCTATTTTATCTCCTTTTTCAAGATAATAAGAAAATATAGCAGTGGTCCATGATTCGATTGAAATAAAATATTTCAACCCTTCCAAAGGTTATTTTAAAACGACTCAAATTATACGCTCACATCAAAGATGTAACCCATCTTTAAAATGACTATATTTTGTCAGAAATGACTAAAATATATTTAGTCAAAAGTGACTAAAATACATTTCGTCAAAAATGACTAAAATACACATCGTCAAAAATGACTAAAAGGCAGTCACCAATAAAATCACTTTTGGCGGGGTCATTAAAATTCTAAATTCCGTAACATTAGAAGAGCTATCCCATAAGTGTTCGTTTTCAAAATGATTATCATTTTAATATAATTCATTTATGATTGTGGTTCTGACCCTGCCTCGTTTAAGCGATATTACTATTTTAATGGTACATATTACAAATTGTTACATTCCCTTACAATAACTACGTCACTAAAAAGCTGACCATAACTTTAGGCCGATAGGAACTGAACGGAAAAAATGATAAAATAATAAACAAAGTGAAACAAAGATATCGCCACAGAGAAATTGAAATGTGCTCTAAAGTCGACTAATTTAAAGATTTTTTTAGAAACTGCGATGTTTTAACTTTGATAAAATAACTGTAGGTATACTTAGACTAATTCTCACTTATGTTAATTACATAATTTACCTTAGAGCACTGCAGTAACAGCTTAGTTACTTGTTTTGGGCGCCTCGCGATTTGGTATACCATCCACAGATTATAAATTATACATTTTAAACAAATCGTAAAAGTGGAAATAACAAGTTGATAATTAGGTTCAAAAATAATTAACCAAAATTTCCTAACTCCAATAATTTTAACAATAGATATTTTTGGGTTATAGTCATAGCAATATTTAACAAGTCAACAGAATTTTGCTAACATTTGTAGAACAAGCAACGTCACAAATAGTCAAAATATTTTGTGCATTTAAACAACAATTAAAACACCAATAAAGTTTGGTAAATATATAACCTGAAATAGTCAACATAACTCAATTACCTATACATTTACTAAAAGATTTTTTATGGATACTCAAACCATGTAAAATGGTTGATATAATTCTGATAATTACTTGAAATTTTCTATCTCAACATAAACCATGAAGTTTCATAAATCCACCGAACATTGAACCTTGAAATAATGCGATAATTACTTGTCATTTTTTTTTACAGTAGATATTATTATGTATGAAGGCTGGTAGGGTGCGAGGCGCTTCCCCAGTGGTGTCAATTCCTGTAACTATGAGTTTTCGGGCTCTTCCCAGTCGATGCTCGCCCACTGTGGCAGCTCCGTTTCGTATTCCCAACCGGGGCCCTGGTAACAAAAATTAGAGGTTTAAATACCTACCGGTAATCATTAACAAAAACTTATAAAAAAAAAGGAAAAGAAATACTCTTTCATATTTTATAAGTACCTATATCAACAAAGATTTTTGTGGGTGTTCTGCAAAGGCTTAACATTTAAACTCAAATAATAAGCTACTTTTAAACATGCCCGGAGTTTTTTTAAAAGAGCGAGGAGTAAGAAGCTCTATAAAATCAATTAAAAGTCAACAAACTTCAGTAAAGAGAAAAAAAAGTAACTGCTTATTTCAGGGGTCAATTAAAAATTAGAAACCTTATGATGTCTCAGTTTCGACAATCATTTTACCTAACCTTATTATTTTGTTTTTTTTTTTTTATTAAGTTTTATGTTCTTTTTATGTATTAAAACAATTATTCGTTTATTATTTAAGTAATATAAAAACATATTTTATGCATATTACTAGTATGCAGACCTGAATTCAATGTCCTGATTTTAATATCCACGTTGTATTTTATTTAATATTAGCCTGTAATTATGCATGTGTGATTGATATTGATGTGTATTGTGTTTGTAAATAAATAAATAAATAAATAAATAAATAAAAAAAATAAATATATCGGGTAGGACAACTTGTCATACTGATAGGTGTACAAACTTCACAAATTACTCGAAGCACAAATTTCGACGTAACTTGGCGAGTCTGGAAAGAGATACAAGATATCGCCATCTCATTTACACCCACCGTTTTTGTGTACTTGCGTGTCACTTTATCGGTCTGGTAGTTCTTTCTACACCTGCCAAGTTACAAAAATATATATTTCTCACAGATTTCTTACCTTGTATTTCCAAGCATGTAGGTACATAACAAGATCCCTGGGCCTCGGGTCCCTGTAGCGCACGCGGCACTCGTAGCAGTGGGGGTCTGACGTCAGAGGCTCGCCCGTGCTCATCGAGCCGCTCGCCGAGCCGCTCACCGAGCCGCATGCCGAGCCGCTCGCCGCGCCGCTCGCCGAGCTCGTTGCGGCTGGCGTGCAGCCCGTCTGTGTGGCCACTGTCACTTTGTCTGACTGTATGGAAGAAATGGATAAATAAATGTAAATATAAATGTCGCAGGTAAATAGTATGATTCCGCCGTTTACATACGGCGTCGTAAGTTTAAAAACGTTTTCAGTTATGTAATATGCCGAAGGCAAAATGATAACTCATTCAATCGTTATAATGCGACGTTAGTTTTATTTTAGGGTGACCATGCTCATTAAAATCTCGAGACAAATTTTGAATTACATACGTCAGCAAACAATTTTGGAAAATCTAGATAAATTCGCTTTGTTTCTAGACACTGATGTATCTCAGTATTAAGTTAGACTGACTAAACCCATTTAGGATTACAACAATTAGGATTTCGGCTGATGTTCACGCGTTTCGGACACTATCTGGCTTAAGGAAGACTAATTTATAAAGGGACCTTGTTTATTTCGGGACGCATTTATACACAGTATATTATATGTAATTGGTGTGACAAGCACTACTATCCCTTTCTATAACCCAACATAAGTAAGTTCTATATAAAAACACAGTTTTCGGTAAATAATCTAGGTCCATGTCGTGGAGGCCTAGCGGTTCAATGAACGGAATTGTATGCACAAGGTTGCAGGTTCGAACCCAGGCAAGTGCCAAAGGCTTTTTCAAAGTTATATATACTTTCTTAATTATTCTTAATATAGTATCAAATTAATCTGACAAACGGTGAAGGAAAACATCGTGAGGAAACCTGGATTCCAAAATTTGGGATCTGAAATCGCCCATCCGCAGAGAGCCAGCGTGGTGATCAATGCTCGTGCCTTCTCTATATGGGAAGAGGCCTGTGCCCAGCAGTGGGACGTTTATAGGCTGGATTATTTATTAATCTAGGTCCAAATGACAATCTTTGACATCCAGAACCTATCCTCAAAACACATCTTTTAAACAGTAACTCAATAGATCGGTTCTAATAAGTTCACAAAGGCCACCGCTCCATGTATCTAGCAGCATTTGATGACATTGAAAGTCGACTCTAATGCACTTTGGAAAAAGACCTAGTCAGGGAAAGTATAGTTACCATTGCATTTTTCGTGCATAAGTAATAATAAATAATAAATGCGGACAACATCACATACATTGCTCTGAATCCAAAGTAAGTAGCTAGCACTTGTGTTATGGAATTCAGAAACAACGAAGGTACCACAAACACCCAGACCCGAGGCAATGTAGAAAAGTTGGTTTCTACATTGACCCGTCCGGGGATCGAACCCGGGACCTCAAAGCTAGCGACACCTTGAAACCGACCACGGAGGTCGTCACAGCTGACTAATGACCAAAAACATGTATCTCCTTACCTTAGCATCATTGGAGTCGTCGTTCATCACCGGCGATGCGATCGGCGAGGATGCAAGCGTGCATGGCCCCGGCGAGCGCATGTCCACGGGAGCCTCCGCCCCGCTCGACGGGCTTGGGAGGGTCGCTGGTGACAAAGTTTTATGTGTAGACCATAAGCGAGAACGAGGACCAAACGATAATTTTCTCTATGATCGCATTATACTTTATTCAAAACGCATTTTTTTTTCGCTAGTGTTTTTGCACAAATCGTGGTTTTGTGTGGTTAATTAACTTTTAGAACATTCTTTAATTTATTTTGGTTTCGTCCGTATGAAAATACGGACTAGACATTCAATAGCATACATAATGATACGTAAGGCCAGTGCAGCGCAAATAAAATAAACAAAAGAAAGTCAAATTCCACTACTTACGGGTCATAATAGTAGATGGTGTTACACCAGGCGCTGGTGACTCCAGTCTCGGTGAGGACTCCCTCGACGCTGGGCCCGTGTCGCAGTCATCTTCGCCAACTGTTGGACAAGCTTGCATTTAATACGGAGGATAATGGTCACTGAAGACCTAAATCTTGAGATTTGTAGCTTAATAGGCATGTGGTAAGACTATGTAAAAAATATCAGGCAATTAGGAACGTATTTTTTTTTGGCAAATATCTACAGTAACACAATTAAAATAGTTGTTACAGAAATTATAGCCGTTAGAAAAAGGATGCGAAGAAGTCGAATGAAATCAGCGTTATATCCTACCTTTATCATCTGGAACCGGCTTGGAGAACAACAGATCATCATCAGCAGCATCAACGCCGAGCCAGTTCTCAGCGTTGTGTATGGCGATGAGGTCCCTCACCAGCTGCTCGTCGGTCTTGCCGCCCGTGTCGCCCCCCTTGCCGCGGAGGGGCCCGAACACAGGGTGATTGTATAGAGGATCGTTTACTACTGGGTATCCTGAGGAGAGATGAGAAGTATCAGTAATCTGGTGTAGCACCTAGACTCAGTAGATTTGTGGCGTAATGTTTCTGGACTGCGTTTTGAGGTTTATAAGAAATATAAACTTTTTGATTTTGTTTTTACTATGTAATTATCTCATAGTTTACTAAATGTATCTAGCCAGTATTTTTGTGTACTGAATATTTTCTTTCATGTATGAAAATAAAAAGATGCAAATAGGGATGATGACTAATTTTTATCTTTATGTCCATCTTTTAGATAAGAAAAAAATATTAGACACGTATTTTTGTTTAGTCCCGTAAACAAAGAATTACGAAGATACAGCGAGTACAATTCTTGCGTGACGTCACGTTTGAGTACAAATTGTACCTAGCCGTGACGTCACAAGCCCCCACTCCTGAACTTTACAGCGGTTTATCTTCGTATTTTGTAATTTGAGTTCTGAGGTTTACGCGAATGTTAGACATTGAAATAAAACTACTTTTACGGATTTAAGTCTGCCCGTGACCATGATACCTGCAAAGGTGTCGAAACGTCGGGAACTAAAATCCAAATACAAACCGCGATAAAATCCGTAAAAGTAGTTTTATTTCAATTTTGTAATTTATTTGAGAAAAGAAAAAATATGTGTCTATTATATTTTGATTATCTAAATGGCGGACTAAATAAATTTTGACTTTTCATACCTAGTCATCTACCCTATTTTCAGCATGTGAAACTATCAGACTTAACCTAGAGAAATGTTGAGCTTACGAATAACTACACATAATTAAACGACAGATATAGAATTATTCAAAAGACTAATTTGAAACAAGAAAATTAAAATTGACATTAAAATTTATTAAGCGCCTTTACTACTACTTACTACTTCTAATCTAATTTGAATATTTTCACAATTTTCTATAGTCAAAAAAATATCCGTCCAAACTCACCCAAGTACTGCAGGTGCACTCTGATCTGGTGCATCCTTCCTGTCTTGGGCTTGCACAGCACAACGCTGGTGTTGCTACTGGTGTTGAAGCCGAGCCTCTTGAACACTGTGGAGCAGTCCTTGCCCTTCGGCGACACCTTGCAGACCCCGATCTTGTAGCTCACCACCTCAATTGGCTCTTGGCATTCGATTTCGTCACTGGAATTTGGGGATCCAATTAGATGGATGAAAATGAATGGATTTTTGGTAGAGACTATACGACGATTATGGATAAAAAAATTGTTATTTACCTACATAAATAGATGTAGGAGAGTTTAAAGAAAATCAAGATATAAAGGTGTTATGTCAAAAAATATGGATTCGCCATTTCATTAAAGATTTAGCACAAAGGAAAAGAAATTGTAAATTTTGAATTGAATACTAAGCACATATTTCCCGTTTAAATGAAAAAAGTTATCATAAATATACTTTAATTTAAATAAATAATGTGATATTAAATCCTTTAACTAGGTATTAATGTTCTTTTGATCGTCTATTGAAACTTCATTATATCATAGTTACTAAGCAAGTGCTCTTTCATAGATCAATAAACATCTTGATTGCCTTTCCGATTGAGGACTGTCATAGTTCCATCGTTATTAAATAAAAATATACTCAACACCACAGCAATAAGGTCCGATTTCTATTAACTTGGATAATTGGTTGCATCATCAATATTATTGCAGGCTTTTTCAAGTATTATATTGAGTTAAAAGGACCAACACTTGCAATCACTTCAATTTACTCGAATAAGTAATGCAAAACTTTTCCTGTTTTATTTTTACTTGTTGAAAATGACTTTATTTTGCATTTCTAACTAGGTGCCTAATACATGAATATACATAAAACTTAAAATCGACCTTACGACAAGATCATTATTACAGTAAAAAAACTCTAACATAATATAATCTTAAGTTTTAATCAATAAATAATTACAACACGCGACCAAAAATGTTTTGAAAGTTCCATAGAGATTTCAAAATTGAGAAGCAAAAGTAAGTCCAACCAAATATTGTCACGCAGACCTTGATTTATCAAATTATTACTTCTCGAACCATGCTCTAAGGCATCGCCTTAAGGTCCAATGATGAAGAGGAAACACCACTTACTCAGGGAACAGGCCATCCACTCTGCAGACGTACTCCTTCTGTACTTGTCTGTTCCTGATCTGGTGTTCCATCTGACGCGCTTTCTTTGGACTCCTTCCGAAAAGTAGAAGACCTAAAAGTCATAGAAAAATATAGCAGATGCTGTTGATCCAAAACTTAAAATACTTCACGTAAAAATAACTCTACACCTTGGTAAATCGGTGATGCTAGTTTTGATACTGTAAGAAGAATTTATTATTTTAAAAAGAGATTATCATAAGAAGAATCTATTCTTGCAAAAAATATGGAAAAAAGACGGTTGTTGTAGACGAAACCACAATAATCACAAAAGAGTAAAAAAATCTTACATAAAATACAACAAAAATCCAAAATAAAAAATTAAAGACGTTAATTTAAAGGCATTTTGCAGCCATAAAGAAAGTTAACAGTTTAAAGCAATCTCACCTGACGTCAGCCTGTCGAGCCTGTGAATGGTCCTCAAGTTTTTCAAGTTGTACTCTTTCGCGAGAATGAAAACGACTGTGTTGTGCCGGTATCTTCCGCATGGATGCACCTAGCGGAATATTTTTTATTAAATTGGATTTAATTTTGAAACTGAAGCCTCATTTTTTAAATGCCAAACATTTTTGATGCCGTCGTATTAAAAAGTATATAGTCATCCCAATTTGCAATTGAATTTTAATTACATGAACATGAAAACTTTAAATAGTATTCAATATATGAAAATTCCAGATTTAATTTGAATAAAGCTGAAGGTAAAGTAATAGTTTAAATAAATAAAGCTACGGTGATGAAGCGAGCTACAATGAAACATTTACAGATGTTAAAGATGATATGCGTACATTTAAAAAATATTACCTCGTCCACGTACTAACGATAAAACTACAACAAATAGTATCCACACCAAATGTTATATTTTCATGCAAAAATATAACAGGAAAAATTTGTATAAAGCAATCATACAAAAGTGAAGCGAGTATCGAGTTAAAAATAGAAGAAACATTTTGAGAGATTGAATTGCATTCAATGTCTTTTAAAATTCAAAATTTTGAAAACCTTACAGAACTCAAATTAAAAATGATATTTTTTTTTTTATAATTTGAATTTTATTTTTTTCATGTTTGAATTTTGAAAGTCCATCAAATTTAATAAACTGTTAATATAACCAAGGTTAAAAGGCTTTATACCTGACTAAAAGTTAGGACAAACTCGTTATTGAATCGACGCAAGCTTTGCAACTCAATTTACCAAAACGTTAGAGCAAAATATTCGGAGAGTTATTTTTAAGCAACAATAATTGGATCAGGTTATTTCGGAACACGGTACCCGCTTAAAGGAAAAAATGGGGAATGTACGGAACTCGAAATCCATAAGTTGGGGAACCACTTTCAAGTGGGATTTTCGACGAGACCGCAGTTTTTCACCGCTGTTTGTATTATGTTTCAAACTTTTGTGCAGATCACAATCTTTAGTCAGACTCTGACAGCGCACTTTATTTGGACCGAAAAAAATTAACCCACCGGATTTCAGTGCGCAATCTTTACGATTTATTTTCTTTCTCATTGTACTTTAGACGGCCTTTCGTTTACGTCATTTTTTGTTAGAAAAAAGTAAAATCTTCTATTGTGGGGAAACCATAGCGTTCCAAAAAGTATAAGACTTGAGGTATTATTTAATTGCCAACGATTTGCTACCGAGATTTTCTTGCAGGGTTCTAAATTTCAAATAGACCAGTAAATATACTGAACTAAAATTTTTTTCAATAGATTTTTAATTTTTGATTTAGAAGTTTAGATAAACTTTTTCATAGTTGTGACGCTAATCAGAGCCTGACAATGACAAAACGGTCCCAACGCATGACTCACCGGCAGCGAGCAAGGCTTGTCGAGCACGAGAAGCTCTTCATCCACGTGTATGATGCGCAAAGGACTAGCGAGCACTGGAGTCTCGTGCCTGGCCCACCACGGACAACATTGATTCATTACGGACTTTCTATAGTCTTATGATGTTGTAACTCTTTGAGAACTGTGTTATGTCAGTCAGCCTTTTTAAACACAATATTTGGGGACAAAAAATTCTTAAGGGAATTTGGGAATGGTAAAACCAAACAACCTAGAATTGACGTTTCGTAATATACTTCTTTAAATACCCATCCCATCCATTTCAAAGACAGCTAAAGAATTTAAAAATGCATAAAAACTGGCTTCAAAAAATAAAATTTCAGAGTAAACTCCATTGATGTATAGGATATTTGTAAGGCCGTTAAGGCATAATACAATGGAGCACAACAATAGACGATCCTTTGGACCATAGAGTCCGGTTGAAAGGTCAGAAAACTCATTTATGTAATGAACTATCTAGCGTTCAAGTAAGAAAACATCAGCACATTAAGCGAAATATAAAATCTAAAAGCCAAAATTTGATACCAAGGCATTATTATCTAAGGAGGTAAAATGTAAGGGACATAAGAGTAACAAAGACACAAAGATGATTTTAATGGCTTATTTTAATATGTATGGAGGGTGGCATTAACATTAATAAGATACTCAAAGTGCATTACAACATCATAGACAATATAAATACTTAATACATTGGGCACACAGCATTATATAGGGTCCTACTTTTATATGCATGACATTTTGTAGAAATTATCCTGTTGATTAAGGCGGTAATAAACACATTAATACATATAATATTAACGATGTACCAACGTATACTACTTAGATATTTAGAGTAAAATATCTAAGTTTTTTAGCCTGTAATGTCTTTTAAAATTCCGTCATTGTGCAAACTAGAATGATGTTTAAAAATGTAATGAGTTTTTGCAGTATATTATTTATACTGATAGATGCATTATAGCAACGAAAAGGACCATATATAAAGAAATGTATGGCTGTGTGTAAGTTATTTACAAGTTTCTATAAGCACTAATCCCGGTTGATTTGATTGTGGGATTCTTACATCTGATCTAAGATATGAGGGTTTTTATTCAACCTTTGTGTAAAAAAACGTCATAATACTTGTATGTACGCAAATTAAAATTGAGTATAATTGTGTGGTAATATTTTTATGTACAGTCTAGATAGATGTATTTTTATAAATGATAGTACTATTGTAAGATTTTGTAAATTAAAATAGATTATTGTTAAAGTTAAAAAAGCAGATAGTGAAAGAAATATTGAAGATAGAATTAAGTGCATTAGTGAAAGTGCCTTTTAAGAAAAATCAAAAGAAAAATAATAACTAAATTTTCAGCAAATAGCCACTTTCTCTCAAATGAAGTTTTGGGGTAAATGTAAGCTGAAGTCGGTGGTAATAAATTCGAAATTTTACTTTATACCGCTCTTTTTAGGGATCCAACATTGAGCTGTAAGATCAATCACTAGGAGGGGAAACGGTCGATCATTTGGACCCTTTTACATTCGAACTGAAGATATATTTCTTTTCTACGGCATCCGCCTAACAATTACATCGGTATAATCCATATTGATTCTTTAAGTTCAAAATTTATTGCTAACGATTGAGTTGGGACGCGAGATCATTCGTAAGCGTCCGTAAATGGTTTGTAGATGGTGTTAATTAAAAAGTTTTCGGTCTCCCGGTCTTTGATTTTAAACTTCTTTGATGGTTAAGAAAATCAAGGAACTTTTGGTAGACTCATTTCGTAATTAACCACAAATTTGTTGGTTTTGAAATGTCACTTTACATCTTTGGAAACCCAACCAAGGAAACTCAACAAAATACTTCAACTTACTACGGCTTGAAAGCGTGTTCTAATCACGAATATATCCGGTAAGCAACACAAAAAATTTCATTCGATTTTTCATTACTGCATGTTTGGAAAGCAAACAAAACCTAAAATGCAATATCCTCCACGAATTTTCCACTTTGCTGAAACTGTACGTGAGAAGAGACCTAAATACGTGCTAAGTCTAGATATGTACATAGCTTATTGTATTGGTGTAACAAGAGGCTTAATGAGGAGCCACGAAATACGCTGGCTGGAGTAATTGGCTGCCATTGTTGTTCCATTTTGGTAAAGCGTTGGCCCACGGTAAAGGATAAAAGGGATTCTGACTGTGTGATGCTGAGTTTTGAGGTTAAGTGTAATTTTTTTAATTGTTGCTGATTAGTCTTGTCGTGTTTTAAATATTTTGAAAGTAAAACACTTTGAGATTTTATTAAGGTTGATCGAAGAAAGTCTATCTTATGTATAAAGACGATATAAGAAAGAGGTGTTTTGCAGGCATTCAGTTACATTCAAACAGCACTGAAATGTGCAAAAGTGCTCAAATGACTAATAAAACGCATTTTAATGGACACAAAGAATTGAAAGCGGCATCCCTTTAAAGGTAACAATGGGACAAATTGCAAAACTACAATTTACACGTTAAATAGAGCTTACTAGGGATTTCGTTTCGCTATTAACGATTTTATGGGGTTCGATGCCGGGGGTAATTGAAAACCAGTGATAACACGAGACGAGGCAGTTAAATCACGATACTTATTCCGAATTCAATGCCTAAGTGACATCAAAAAGGACACTGACGCTATTCACTCGTAGGTTAAAACTTCTATAGACTTGATTCATCGTAACTACCTATACTTATAAATAGCTTGAATGCCGCATAAATTACTAAAACATATTTTCTCATACAAAGGCTACATCAAAGCAGAGATTATTTATTCAATACGTTCAACTAAAAATAAGCGCGTCTTCTAAAGGCTGTTCAAGTTGAGTGAGTGCTGAGAAAAAATCCAGTTTGCCTTCGGTTTCCTACTTTGCATGTAAATTCCTACACTTTCTACATTCCTGTTTTATTCCGTAAAAGCCGATATGAAAGTGCTTCATAATATTAGGTGTCCTCCATCATAAAACGTTGCAGAGTATTTCTTGCAAAAGGGACCGCTTTATGTTAACGCAAAGGACTTTGTGAGCCTGGCTTTTACACTGAAACGGATTTCGGAAGCCTATAATATGATAGTCGTACTAAAACTGAGGGACCAACTAAATTAAATTCTAGCCGGTTTTGATATTAAATCCTATGTTCTTTGTCTTATGTTTTGTGATTCCACAAATAGTTTAGATTTCGAACTTAGATAAGACGAAGTGAGAGAAAAAAATTGGGGTAAAAATTTAGAAAATCAAGGTTTAGTGTAAATATAAAGGAAGCTAAGTTAGTGCAGTACTAAAATCTATATTAGCGTAACATGCAACACATAGGGTGGCATACAATCTTATGTATGATAAGCGTACACATTACATGGCTGTCTCATTTGCCACTTACGGGGATAGAGGCCGGTTTGTTGACAACCACAATGTCCTCGTCGATATGTACGAGGGTGATCGGTTGGCTGGTCACCGGTACTTCGTGCCTGCAACGATACACACGTCAGGCTATACGCTTCTGAGCAACGGACCCGGAGCAAACCACCCACAAATACCACCAAATATCCCAAAATTTCGTGTAGCACAACCTTATGTAGACTCCCCAAGTAAGTATTATCGTTTTCGTCTTCAGTTAGAAAATTATTAACATTTGGAACTCACAAATTAATGTTAAACCCTCTTGTTTGTATATGTGAGAGTGGTGTGGGTTAATAACAATATTTTAATAAACGATTTTGAAGTCAACTTCAAAATTAACACGACGCCATCTTGTCGTCGTAACGTGGTTAAATTTGCTCAGAGTCCGCTTCAATATCGGTTCTCGTGACGTATGAAATAAAGATTAGACGAGAACAATACATTAAATGAACATGCGTGAGCAAAATTGTATAATGCATATGAAGGATCATGTTCTCAATAAGACACTGTGTTTGAAAGCTAACATTTATAATAAAAAGGAACGAGTGATGAAAATATTGTGTCTCTTTTGGAATACGGCCAATATGCACCCGCATGCTCATTCTGTGCTCAAGATATCGTTATTGAAGATTATGGCCCATATCAATAAAACGCTCTCATGTTCCAAAATGACAGTACTTTAGAAAAGTTTTAATATCTTTTCTGGCCGATTTGATGTCAAATATTGTCTAAGTATATCATAGGTTGAATTTAAAGAGGTTTTTGGGATGGAAATTGAGAGCGATTTATGAACAGGATCCAAAATTCGTGTTACAGTGTACTAAATACAATTAGACCTGAAATACAAACAAGCTTCGACGCACGTCACATTATTATAAAATGTATTTATAGTTAGAATAATATGTGATAGTATGTAAGGATACTTAGTAAATAAACATATAAGGCGAGAAAACAAAAGTTAATATTTACAATACTGAAATCATTACATTTGAGTTTGTATTGTGTCAAGATGTAGATGTGTTTGATGTTGGACTTGATATTGTGTAGATTGAAGACTAAGGTGCTGTAGCTATCTTAAGCGAACTACTTGATACCGTCGGACTTAAAGATGTTGAAGATTTACCTATGGACGACGTTGGCGAGGAGGTCGTTGTGTTTGAGCCTGTAGTCGGGGTCGACTCTTTCGTAGTTGACGGTGAGGGTGCCAGCCCTGATGCACCTCTCGTACTCGGCTGCTGGGTGGGCCCTGAACTCTCTGGCGAAGACGTCGAGGATCTTCTCCCCGACCCACCGACCTTTGGTGAATGTTGTGAACGTGAAGTAATACGGGTAGACTTTCCTGAGACCTGGAATTTTGAGAGCAGTGAGTAACTTGATGTTATGTAATTTTATTTTTTCTTTAAAGAAATAAAAAAAGTGTGTAATACATACAAACATGAGTTATTTATTCCTACTATTTTGCGTATTAAAATCATTAAATATTTTATCAGTTTTAAATCCAGTATATTATTAAAGAAAAAACGGTTAACCATTCACAACCGAGAGATGACAAATGATTAACTACATCTACATCACACAAATCAACCTACAAAAAAATCTGAAAACTCGCAGAATTACGCCCCAAAAAATGTAAGGTTGTATCGCATTAAGTCGTTACCTCAAAACATCTGCATAGCTGTAAACCACAGCGCCTTGTAAAGCGGCATTGCGGTTAGATGACTAAGGCCATTAGATCATAATGGGCCTTTCTGACATTAGTTATATTGAAAACTAACGTACCGCTGTTTCATCCACTTAGTGTCAACATGTTATGAAGGTTGAAACGGTTCTTTATAGGTCGAGTGGAAATTATAGCCTGGGCTTTTAAAAAAATATTGGAATTTCAATTTTTTGCGGACTACTTATTTTTTAGGTATTTCAAATTTATTTTAGGTGTAACTAAAACTCTATTCATACATAGTAAATCTTTAAGAGATATAAGCATAATTCTTGGTTGGCTTAACCGCATCTTCAATTCTATTTTACTTCTATTTTCCCTTCATAAAACATATATATTAAATAAAATGCATACTGAATGTTAGCATTTTAAAATTAAGGCGCTCCCCCGAGCAAATGCCCTTCAGCGTTTGACCTCTAAACCCCCCGCATTTCCCCTCTATATAGGGTGACTGGTAATTAGTGACCGATCCTTAAACACTTGATTGTACTCATGATTACAAACAACTTTCCCAAAGAAACTTTCTTTGTATACTCATTAGTTTTCTTTTTATTGTTATAACAAAATTGCTGGCGCGCGTGCAAAGTTCAAACTTCGCGCGCGCGCCGTCGCCCGATCAGCTGTTAGCGGCGACCCGCGCCCGCGTTGTCGATGACACAGGCAATGTACACCTACATGTTAAATAATATTATTAAATTGTTACTGAGCCCTCTTTCTCTCTCTCCTAATGTTGCTGTGCCCGACAGGATTCTTATTGAACTTTTACCTTGTTATGTAATAGATAAGGAATGCAATAAAGACTTAGTATTATGTTTCGATAAAATAATATCCGAGACTAGTATTTTGGTACTTTACGCGCGCGCGCAACTACAGTAAATACATAATCTTTCTAACTTACACTCCACTTTAAAAACTAACTACGACTACTTATAAACCAACTTCAGGCGTTTGTTTTTATTACTTTTACGATGGATGTTTAGAAACGATTTGAAAGATACCACTACATTATTAACTGATTTGATACTTACTCGACACTGGGCATGATTCAATTTATTCCAAGTTTCCTATCACACTTATCTAGGCTTTGGACTAGCAGCCTAAAGCAAATCGTAGGTATTTTATAATTAGTCTCGTTGCTAAACTTCGCATTAGACTGGCGTGTTTAAAAAATTGGAATCAACTTAGCTATTTACAACGATAAATTATTACTTAATCAGATACCTATTATGATTTTAATCAACTAAGTTTTAACTCACATTAATTGTTGGATGTGTCCACCTTGCACTTCAACACACTTATTCGCACGTTTTATAATGTGAGCCTGCACTCGCCAGTCGCCGCAGAGTGTTAGTGTCACTTTTCACTATTTCGAAACAGTTTTCGATCCTAGTTTTTAGTTCATCAGATGTTTTGACTGGCCCATCACGGTACACTAGGATTTCCACGTGCCCCCGCAAAAAAAAGTCCAGCGGTGTTTAATGTGCAGCGCGTAAAAATGTTCTTGGGGTTGGGAGAGTTCTTTTTGGGTACAAAAGATGAATGATGATACAATCGTCTTGCTTCACCATTACCCCCTTCCGAATAGTAGCACATCACCATATCACTGTACTCACTCGCGGTGTAGTTGTACAGCATAGTGCGCGCGGGGCGGGGCGGCACAAAATAAACAAACAATGCGCATGCGACACGCTTCCCGGAGCAACTGTTTTTTATACCTACGTCACTACTGCATGGCGAGGGGCGCAGTGCGGGCGGGGGAAAATGGCTACTACATTGCCGGCGGCATCGACAAAGCGCCAAGCGGGCGCGGGGCCTCGCCGCTAACAGCTGATCGGGAGACGGCGCGCGCGCGAAGTTTGAATTTTGCACGCGCGCCATCAATTTTGTTATAGTGATAAAAAGAAAACTAATGAGTATACAAAAAAAGTTTCTTTGGGAAAGTTGTTTGTAATCATGAGTACAATCAAGTGTTTAAGTATCGGTCACTAATTACCAGTCACCCTATATATACATCGCTACTTTTTATGAAAAAACAACGCCATCTGTTGATTTACTTATGTACTAAGTAGTAAAAATAGTAGACTTATGAATTTATAGACAAGAATATCTTCAATCATGACCGCAAGATTTAAAAAAAAAGATAAGTGAAATATATTTTATTTTTCTCTAAAATTGAATATCACCCAAGTAATTGAAAACTTCTGAGTGAATAATTTAATGATGTATAGTCAGTCAGAAAGGTATTTCATGTCTTTTACAAGATTTTTTTTTTACCTTTATTTAGTGACTTGGTATTGACTACGATTTTTTTAATTGATGATAAATTCGATATTTTTGGTGCTAATTTTCACAATTAGTCGATTTGGTTAGGTTGTTTATCTCAAAAATATAAATCTAACAAGGCACGTATTAAGAGGAAAGGTGGGCAGAGAGACTTGAAGAAAGTCTTGCTGTCTCTCTGCCGCATGATTTGTGAATGTGTGCGTAAGTTGATAGTGTGTGTGTGTGGCAACTGAACTATAAACAAGGGGTAACCATGACACTACAAACAAAGTAGCCATATGATGAACTTTTTGAGTACGTAATCGTGGTGGTAAACAGCTTGGTGGTAGTGCGATTGGACATAAATTTTTTGCTGCAAATTCAAATCTCGGTTGAGCTACCTTTTTTGAGTTTTAAAACATATCTTTTTTAGTTTAAATCTTCATTACATTTAGTTGCTTTTATTTAAATAATAATATAAATTGTTTATGAAAATCTTTTTATCTAAACCGCGACTAAATCCGTAAAAAGAAGTTTTATTCAAGAAATACCTAATTATCTGTATATTTATTTGTGTGCTAAAACTTATTATTATTGTTAATATTAGACCTTTATTTTGAATACTGAATAAGAAAATTATAGACTATGCTTCTGTGTTTTTACTTTTTCATGAAATGTTGTCATGAGTTTTGAGTAAAAACAATAAGTAAAAACAATCACAAATAAATATACCATAAATTATTTATTTTCAAAGGAATACTATAAATGATGCCACTGATATAACATTAGTAACATATTTTTTCTTACGGCATATCACACCCTTGGTCTGCAATGGGCATCAAACTTACCACGGAAAAATAGTAAACACTAACACAAAATAATCATTGTTTATGCAATGCACGACAAAAAGATAAACAATCAAAATTATTTTTATGTCGTAAAAAATCAACCAAATTTTACAAAATAATAAACAATGCACGACAAAAAGATAAACAATCAAAATTATTTTTATGTCGTAAAAAATCAACCAAATTTTACAAAATAAAAAACTACAAAAGTCATAATACACAAAAAGGATGTGTCGACTGAGATTCGAACTTACAGCCAGAATAATAATTTCCAATCGTACTACCACCAAGCTGTTTACTAATACAGAAACTTAATCAAAAAGTTTATCATATGGCTACCCTGTGTCATGGTTACCCCTTGTTTATATATCAATAATGCCAATTCACGTGTGCAGATGGTAAAATAATTTTGGTGAGTAAGTAGACTATTACACGTAGCGAGCGCGCTTTGACACAAACACTGTCAACTTACGCACACATTCACAAACCGTGCGGTAGAGCGACAGCAATACTTTCTTTAAAAACCGAATTTTCAAAAGCTGCCCGCCTTTCCTCTTAAAGGGTAGGACTAGAATTCTTTCAAATCCAGGCACCATCCTGTTATAATCGTGTTCATTGCCATCGAAAAATCAAGGTTTTAATTTAAACCTCAAATTCAGAATTAAAAATCCCGTTAAATAAATTTTGATAGGTGTACATAATTTAACATAAACATACATAAATACATGTAATTTAAACAAATATGTAATTTGACATTTATAAGTTATCTTATAACATAAATTTGTGTTCCATGCTATTTGTATTTTATCACCAGTGCCGTGAGTAGAAATACATAGTGCTAGCTATGACCTTTTGACAGTTGTCATAATAATAAATTGTAAATGACATTTCAAAGAAAAATGAGACGTGCTCTCACGTCGAGAGCCTACGGCTGACTGCCGCCTCGCCTCCGCGAGTGTATTTTTGTTGTGAATTTGACAATTTTTAGGAATAATTTGAATTATAAAATAAATTGTTGGCCTTTTTGAAAATCAGAAGCGTAGAAGATGTTTAGATTTAAATTCTCTATTAATTGGTATAAGTTACATTCAAAAAGCACGTGTACTTCATGAGGTTACGCAAGAAATAAATTTTGATAGACCATTTTTAAAATGAGTAATACATAAAATTTGCTGCATTAAAAAAAAATCTATCCAGGTAAATTAAAGTCGACATGTTAGAGAATGATTTGGTATAACAATTAATTTGATATGTGTTTTAAATATCGAGTTTATAGCTTAGTAAAACACGGCTTTTGCGCATTTTGCTCGGGGGAGCGCCTTAAATAAAACCCTAACAAAAACTATTTCCATAACACTATCACCGTTGCTCATTAAAGGAAAGAACCAGCAAACAATGCAAACACACTACCAGAACCCGAACTAACTTCAATTTAATTGGAAACTAAATACAACGTAATAATAGGAGTGTTCAGGAAAACTGTAAAACAATACGAGAACTGAATCAATGCCATTAAATAAAAACCCGGTTAGTGCGAGTCGGACTTGTATACTAAGGGTTCCGTACCATCGTACAAGATGACCTTGTTATAAATCAGCCGCTGAGAGAATGAATTCTTGACACATGCCAGTTGGTCTTGATTTGTTTGAGGAAATAATAAATAATAATAATAAATAAATGCGGATAACATCACATACATTGCTCTGAACCCAAAGTAAGTAGCTAAAGCACTTGTGTTATGGAATTCAGAATCAACGAAGGTACCACAAACACCCAGACCCAGGACAATGTAGAAAAGTTTGTTTCTACATTGACCCGTCCGGGGATCGAACCCGGGACCTCAGAGCTAGCGACACCTTGAAACCGGTGCGTACGCCACTCGACCACGGAGGTCGTCGATAAAAAATCGTGTTATATTATTAGGCATAATGATATAGTTTTTATTGATATTATTTGTTTGTAGGACAAAGAAGTGGTATTCTATTTTAATCTTGGCCACATATTTTTATTTTTTTCACGTTGCTAAGAAAATTTATACACTAAGCCCCACAAAACAGTAGTAATGGTTTGACTGTGGGCTCACTGAGTTGACCACGAACTGTCAGAAACCTGGGTGGGGGTGGTGTAGTGCCATGCATTGCCCCCGCTGTCCTCCTTCCTACATAGGGCGGAGGTCATGTCGGGCCCGCCACTAAGCGGGCAGTCGCCGGGGGCGTTATGGTGCTAAGACTTCGGTTGGACCCGTAACGCCGCCACTAAGGCGAAGGATGGCACCAGGTGTTTTGCCGGAGTAGTCGGAGCCTTTTTCAAGGCTCTGGAAGCCCGGACTCTTTCATCCTCAACCCCCCTGGGGATGCAAGGCTGGCTCATAAATGAGTTTCACCTGACAAAAAAAAAAAAAAAAAAAAAAACGAACTGTCAGGAACGCATTCTTTCAGTGGCTGTACTGTATGTACTTTTTATTCGGTCTTATAGTGGCAATACGCAATAGTAGTTATACACTGAAAATTCAACTCGACCAATGCTGTGAGATACAGTTCTCTGTCAGACGGATGGACGGACAGACAGACGGATGGACGAAAAGTGAAGATTCAATAACAGAGTCCCGTTGGCAAAATTCGAGTGCGGAACCCTAAAAGATTTTACTGAATAAGAACTCATGTAATCCAATACAATATCAAAGTTTATAAAAACGACGTACTTTAAGAGATAGAAATGTATTTCAATGGGCGACGTCGTTGAAAAGTTTTCTTGAATAAACCGAGAAATATTTGTGAATGTAGCCTTTTATTTAGTTCCATTGTTGGTAGTTCTTGTAATACATTTACCATCTGTTGATAATGTAAATGTATTTGTTTGGCAAATGGCGTTTTAGGATGGATATTGGAAAATCTTTTTCTAGATTGAAGAGTATCATGAATACTTTATTATTTTGAAGTATAAATAAATAAAATAAATAAATGCGGACAACATCACATACATTGTTCTGAACCCAAAGTAAGTTGCTAAAGCACTTGTGTTATGGAATTCAGATACAACGAAGGTACCACAAACACCCAGACCCGAGACAATGTAGAAAAAGTGATTTTCTACATTGACCCGTCCGGGGATCGAACCCGGGACCTCAGAGCTAGCGACACCTTGAAACCGGTGCGTACGCCACTCGACCACGGAGGTCGTCAATAGTAAGTAAGATGTTTAATATAAATAATTTATTTTATTCACACTATTGAATACAAGGATTCATATTGAGATCTTGTTAATCTAGTTTTTGTTAGGAGTTTTATTTCTACACAATTTGTTTAGTGATAGAGTTTTGATTTTATTTAAGTACATTTAAACTCTACTTCAATAATATTAAATAATGCTGTTTTAAAACAACCTGTATAAGAAGCGACTGTATCTTTAGCAATCATTACTCAGTGTTTTTTTTATGATATTTCTTTCAAAAATTTGTGGTTGATTTCTTTTTTCATTTTTTTAAATAATAATTAATAAAATATACAAACCATTTTCAATATAGTAAGACGTCTCGTTGTACCGGTCATCTGTGAAGCCAGGCCTTTTTGCTTTCAATGCTTTTGTTTCCAACTTCGCCTGAAACAAAAGAAAAAAATAATAAAACCTATTGTTTTCAGGCTTTACAGCAGTTCGCACGTAGATAGGCTTTAGTGTAGACAACGTAAACGTAACGTAGGTGTCTTCGCTCCTACGTGGCTTTAGCTTTGTACTGTTTGCTTAATGTTCTTGTTTCTCTACTATACTGCGAGCAGATACTATGCAAATAGTTTTTTTTAAGTGAATTAAGTTATTTTCACTTAAAATTTGAATGCTCAATTAATCAAGATGATTAATCGATTCTTAAAATGTATTTTTTTCCTAGTTTTACTAAAAAATACAGGTATTCATTGTGACTATACAGAAGTATGATTTCGTTATCACGCAAAAAGCCGAAACAAAAATGTATGTGAAAAAGTGTTATAAAGTTAATGTACAAAAACCAATTTCGTACATATCTTCAGTAACTATAGTTACCTACAGTGTATATTTCGTGAATTTTGGCTAAGTCCTTCATAACACTTTAATTTGTAGCCGTATGTTGGCACCAATGTTTTGATCAAATTCAAAATGTAATAACAAGTATGCATTACGGATGTAGACTGCATGTTTGCTACGACGTAGCTGTTATTAACGCTACGCAAGCTACGATACGATAGAACACTCGTGCAATTCGCTACGGTCGTAGTAAATAAGTAATCTGTAGCATTTTGACATTATTTTAACTTTAATAGCTTCTGTGAACTTGAAGATAAAAGTTTAATGTTTTTGTACAAAGACTAATTTATTACGAAAAAACTTTGGTTTAAATATTGTTTGAAGTATTCACACGATAATACAAGTGAACATTTATTTATATGCCAGTGTTTTATGTTTATTTCTGAGCATAAAACTGCATATAAAACAAAGGTTCAGTTTTTGATTTCATTTAAAAATATAACTAAGAATATAGATACTACGAACAATATGACAAAAAAAAAAAAAACTTTGAAAGCTCTTATAAATATAATAATCCCTTTAACTCGTTAACACGAATTTGCTACCATACTCTTACTTTATTATTTCTCGTATTTTTACTTCTACCCCCTCTTTTATTTTATCTCTTATGACAGTAAACTACTTGACATTTGAAACAAAATGACATCTCCCCTAAGTTTATTGAACTTAAAACAAGGATAAAATGGAGTCAATTCAAGTTGAGTGACATTTAAGGCTGTCAGTAAAAACATTGGGTCACATTGGGTCACATATAGGGTCCGATACAGATGGGTAAAAACTTCGCCCTTCAGGGACAAAGGAAACAAAGAGAAAATTACAAAAGTTTTCCGTTTTTTAAAGCAAAACAATTTACCCTGTCGAGTTTTATTGACTTTTGTCATGAGGTTTTAAAGAGTTCTTTTTTGGTATATGTGGTAATGGTAATTATTTTATACGTATTATTTAATGTGAACGAACATGTATTATTTTAAAACACATGAATATTTCGACGGGCCTGTTGGTCTAGTGGTTAGTGACCCTGACTGCTATACCGGAGGTCGTGGGTTCGATTCCAACCCAGGACAAATCTTTGTGTGATGAGCACGATCATTTGTTCTGCGTCTGGGTGTAATTTATCTATAATATGTATGTATTTAGAAATATATAAGTATGTTTATTAGTTGTCTGGTCACCATAGTACAAGCTCTGCTTAGTTTGGGATCATATGGTCGTGTGAGAGTTGTCCCAGGATATTATTATTATTCATCATCTGCCGAGCCTTTTTCCCAAGCTATGTTGGGGTCGGCTACCAGTCTTACCGGATATTATTATTATTATTATATTATATTCCTAATTTATAAGGTTTTTTGTATAGAGGCGATTCATACTCAATAGGCATCTCTTAGGTCTTATAAAATTGGTAACTCCTGGCATCATCATCATCGTAATGGCAATATTGTGACAATATTTATGAAATATAAATAATATAGATTTAATCATTCAATTAAACAAAAAAAGAAATTGGTTTAAAATATATTATACGTGTTATCTTTTAAACCACAACCTTTCAGTAATCGAAAAAGGTTATCGGTAAAACCCCAGACAATCGTTAAAAACATAGAGTAATTTTGATTAAAAACCCTACCAATACATTCCGATCTAAACACACTACATTACTAGCATTATAACAAAGCCTTCTGAATCAAATATCTAACTTGATATTGATTTTTAGTATTGTTCGCGGTTCGTGTTCCAAAACTATGCCTTGTTTGGGACCGAAGATAGTTTGGGAGTTCGTTTAAGGCTAAGGCCGCACTACGGTTTTTTACAGCGGTTAACCATGAAACCGCAAAACCGCCCAAAACACACACTCTACGGTTAAAAATCAGTCGCGGAAAATAACCGTCAGTGCGGCCGCTTCCATTAGTTTCCTTTATTCATAAAATCAGGCGGTTAATATCCGCGGCGGTTTAGCCTTTGTGCGGCCTAGCCTAATATCGGACTTTTGTTTATGAGTACAGTTTTTTATATAAAGGTAGATTAGAAGGTACATTGAAACTTTTTGGCTCAGATTACGAGTTTTTAGAGCTCTGAGGCGAAGTAATCTGTAACTTTTTTATATAAAGCATCGTAGGGTTAGTTAAGCCATGTGTAACTCAAGAATGGATGGATTGATTTTCATGACCTTTGATTTGTCTTTGTCTCGAATAGCGGGCTACTTATTGTTGGGAATTGAACCCAACATAGAACGCGCGGCCTGCACGCGCAGGCGGCGTGATCCATGTACGCGTCATCGGCAGCGGCGAGGGGAGGTGCGGCGCTTTGCGGCGTGACCTAATTTAAATAAAATAAAAAAAAATGTTGATCTGTGTCCGAAACTGTTTTTTTTTTTATGTTTTCAACTAGTGGAGGGAACGCTATACTTTCAGGGTCGGTTGAAATATGAAAAAGTAAATGCAATAAACTCATGTTTGGTCTGCTCTTTGCAAAAGACCTCGAGGTCGAATCACGCGCTGGTGGTTTTTTTATATTACATCTTATAAAATCTCCATATAATACAATAAATTGGCCTTTTTTTTCACTTTTACAATGTATTAGCACAACAACCTCCAACCAACCCACCGAAAAGCCAAAGATCTATATTAAAAAAAATACCCATTATCCGCATAATCGCTGCATCCCACTACAAACCTAGCACAATACAAACATACAGAGCATATTGTATCCATGTAAATTTTGTAATTAATCACTCAGCGCCAACAATGCCACTTATACATCTACTGATTTAATATCTCCTGATTAAAACTGAACAACAGCTGGCTTAGCGCTGATTGGTCGATCAGCACTGACGTCACATCGGACAGGATTACCGCCATATTGCTTTTTAATTCGAACATGTTCGAACATTAATTGATGGACTGTACTTGTTTTATCTTGAAATTGGAATTGTTATTGTAATGGGAATGTGCTGGCATTAATAGACGTTAATTAAATGAAAATACTTTTGTTTTGTATATTGCAGATTCAATTCAAGAATTAATTTTCATGAAATAAATGAAAAGATTTTATTTCAATTTGTATTTTTTTTGTATATCAGTTTGTATAGATATTGTAGTTGACTGTTAATCTAGATTAAAAAACGGATTGAGGTAATTGGCATTATGTTAGTTATACACTATAATCAATGTAAAATGACGTTTCCTTCCTTTGACACATACTAATAAAAAAAAGTATAAAGAATAACCTAATTAATTACCTATTCAATTTACCTTATAACCTACCTTCAAACGATTATATCTATATTCTGCTCGCTCAATTTACTCGTGAGCAAGTAAACAAACAAACACACAGTTAGGTGTTTCTGTTTGATTTATAAACGGCAAATACAAGCATATGTTAATACGGACATTTAGTATTCAGGTTTCTATTGAAACTTTCAATTTATTACTGCGAGAGTTGGAACCCGTTTGTACGTGGATTTGTACTATCTATTTATTTATTGCGAGATGTTTATATTTTGTTGGGTTAGTGATTTGTTTGTATGGAAAATATTTTAGATTTAAATTTAAAAAGCCTGTCTATTAATAACTTTTGTAGAGTTTAATTAATCAAGCTAGTCTGTACTTATATTTGCCTTTAATCTATGTTCTCTCTGTTGTATGTGGAGTCTATGATCACAGTGCATCAAAGGTTGGTTGAGGTCAATAAGTGGAAAACTAACAATAAATAACAGTTCAATAAGAACCTAAATTTTGTAAGAAAATAGCAGAATTTCATCATTATTGCATTTTCTGTCATAATATCATAAGAATCATTTCAATCAAAAACAAAACTTACTTCACCGACTTAAAGTACCAATTACATCACGTATCTTCATCTATAAACAATATAATTAAGTGTAGATCTCCCAAAGTACGAGTACAATTCTCGTTTACTACCAAAACCACGACGACCAAGTCTTTTAGAACAAGTAATGTATTTAAATTAGGATAGAGTGCAGTCTTTGTAGTAAATTCGCGGCGCCCCTACACACCCAAAGATAATGAAAACAAAATGACCCGACTTGACGACCACGAGAACTTTGAAGTAGGCACACTTTTGTTTCACTTTTGGTTTTATTTTGTACTTTTTTGTTTGTTCATTAAAATGTTGGTGCTTTGTTTCGTAATTGGGTGAGGTCATGGTTGCTAAGGAGTTTTTGTATTTTTTTTTAAACTGTGAGATTGGAAATATGCGAGAGAGTGAAGTGTTGAGAGAAGTGTGAGAGCTTTGTGAAGTGTTTTAATGAAAATTGTCGTTAAAGGTCATTTCTACCACTTCTACTTTAATTATTCTTTAAAGAATGTCCAACGATTTCATTGTTCATTAATATGTTTTTGGTTGTGACTACCATTGAACAGAATTATATCTTATGTAATCAATTAAGTATACATGAAGAAAGAAAGTAGGTTTATATTTTATTTTGCTACAACGTGAGCAGGCCACGTGGACAACTGGTCACGTTACAAATTGGGACCACCAACGTAATAAGTAACCTATTTAGTGGAAAAAAGAAACTCTCAAACTGCGTAAATTGCGTATGTTATGTATGTATAATAAATGATGTAATAAGCGACTTCACTAATACATTAAGTATAAAAAACTGTAGTGATGGCTGTATTATTATTTTTCAAGTTGTCTATTTCCGGAAACCTTAAAACTCTAACAACTACTCTTCATAATAATATTTCACACATTAAAAATACCGACAACCAGTCTTAAATGGAACTTGGACACTTGGAAACATGGAACTTCTTACTTGGAAATCTACCCAAAAGAGTGGTTTGTGGAGGTTAAATAGGATTTCTCTATAAAATACTGTCATCTCCCGAGCCTTTTCCCAACTATGTTGGGGTCGGCTACCAGTCTTACCGGATTCAGCTGAATACCGTATTTTTAAATGGAGCGACTGCCTATCTGACCTCCACAACCCATTTTACTGGGAAAGACAGTATCCCATAGTAAGACTGGTTGTCAGAATTGACTTAACGACTGCCAAAGATCTATGTATGACAGCCGGGACCTACTGTTTAACGTGCTTTCCGAAACACGGAGGGGTCTCGGTATGTTATAAATGGTCACCCATCCACGGACCAACCGCGGCGAGCGCGGCTTAACCTGTATTATCGGTCAAACCGTACGGCAACACTTAGCCACGAGCCCCTCCTCTATAAAATACTGTATTACAGTTAAATCCGGTAAGAACCCCAAAATACCTTTAAAGGACAAACGTCAGGTCCACAGTCTCAGTGTCCGTATTTTATAGGCACTCGAGGTAATATCTAGCACGTCTGATCGCGTGATCGAAGTTATTTTGTCCCGATGTGTAGTAATGCCGTATTTATGTGCTCGCCAGTGTAATGTCTTCATTTATACGCACGACAGTTTAGTGTCGAGAATTTTATGAGCGAGACAGTTAGATTCTTGGATATTATTTTGGAATTTGTATGTTTCACTTTGATGGTGGGATTGGTAGAAATTGGATTTAAAGAGAGAGTCACCTTAGCCCAGCAGTGGGACAATATTTTTTTTTTACAATTTTCATGAACAAAACCTTACTAGAACTCGTCAAATTTCAATGTCAATTGTCAATTAATTTAAATGTTTTTTTTTTTATACAGTTATAGTGCACAACTTTACACACGTTTTGCGTTACAGTACAATAGTAGTTTTTTCTTCTAAAAGATTATTTAACATTTTCGTTTTCTACATAAAGATAATAAACTAAAGCAGTAATATTTAAAACATGACTATAACACAGCTAAAGAATCTTCCTCTTGAGCTTAAGAAACATCCAGGAAATGGCATTTGAAATTCTAAGTAGCGAACATCACTTCGGTGTTTTGTGTACCGTCCAGCTGTATTTTAAAAGCTTATCTACATAAATAATATTATGTAACGTCAAAGATTATAAAAGTATATTTAGATCATAATTTTATTTTGGTAAAAAGATAACAATAAAATTGCTTTATTTTCACGAAGAACTAAATAAAAAGTTCTTTTTGCCTCTAATTATACTTACTTTACTTATAATACTTTATTACTTTACTTATAATTTTACTTATAATTATAATTATACTTACTCTATTTTTTCCTCCGTAAACGAGCCGGAAAATCTAACTTATATACCTGCTACTTATACTAAACTAGGTACGAAAATTGAAGAAGAAAAAAAGCTACTAAAGGGTAAAAATTAATTAAAAGTAAAACCTTTTTTAACTACAAAAGCAATAAGTAAATATTCTATTATTTGAATATATATTTATTTATTGTTTCTTACCTTTTTTAAGTCCTTATTGATATCAGTGTCGTCAGCTTTCCTTTTCTCACACGATAAGATGCAGTTCTTGCCGTTGTCTTTTTCTCCCTAAAAACAAAGAAAAAAATAAACATTAGTTAATGAAAATATTATTAATACCTTAAAAAAATACATATAAAAATATACGATTTCGTCATTTTTACACCATTTCGATTATTTTATATTCCATATTTTTACAATAATTCAGCTCGATTAAAACAGAATTTGGATCAATAATACGAGGCTCAAATTTTACAAGTAGACTTTTATTTACCAAACGTCTTTCTGTACACATGATATTCAAATCAAAATAGACTCTATTACAATACGAATAGAGGTAGAATTACAATAGCAATGTTAGGTGTCTCGGCATTTTTTTTTTCTCGGTGCCTGTGAAAAATTTCATTATAAACGCGTACAGGATACTGCATTAATATAGAATTCCATTTGAGTGGACCTCGGGTGGAACCTGCATTCTTCTGTCGGTCTCAGGTCCTTGCAATGTGTAAAGTACTTTTAGGTAGGGTAGGCAGAGGTCTTGTAAAGGTTTTGTGTTACTATTTTACTAATATATAATAAGAAAACCCTTACTATATGACGATGGCTGTATGGTATGAATAATATAGATTTTACACGCTTTTTTTATCGGCAACAAACTATCAAAAATTACAAAAAACAATGTTTCATTAATATAAGAATACAAAGTTTCATGTAACGTGGCATCAACAGCAGACAATTAATACACTTTATTTTTAAATTAACCTCTAGTTTAATTTAAAAATAAATTAAAATTGTAATTACCCAAAAAATGTATGACTATAAACAACTGCGGTCAAAACACTAGTTTAAAATACCCACATTCATCTGTAATAATAAATTCATGGGAACCCGTAAACGCTACAGCAACCAACTAGCAAACAGTTGGTTGATTACGCACGTGTCAACTGCGGTCGAGGGTTGAGTGAACAATGCGCTGCCATTTTAGGGTTATGTATCAACTTCTGAAGGATATGTGATGTGGGGAGGTTTAGAAATGAGTTTCTATTGTGTTTTTAATACTTTTGAGTAATTACTTTATTTGAGTAATAGTCGTTTGAACTCCTGTGGAGATAAATATGTTTTCTATGGTTTAAACTAAGTGTACATTAAATACGTGCCTTTTAACACTAAACCACTGATCAGATTTTCATGAGATTTGGATTATGAGGAAAGCTTGGATATAAAAAAAGAACAAAGGTATATAATAGAAAAAAATATATAACAGAAAAAATATAACCTTTTTTCTATTTAATAGAAAAAGGGTTATAGTGTGGCGATAACAGTAACTTACATGGTCTGACAACTGGGCAGTATCTAGTATTGTAAAAAGCAAAAGATCTTCACTTTCAACTACAACGTTGACGTCTAAAAATATAGCCAACGAAAAAGCCATATTTCACAGCAAGCCTACATACCTCTAGTATTATCTAGGTATCCATCCATCAACCTCTTATGACTCAGAAAGGCACAATACGCGGGTCAAGCAAAACTCCATGATTTATTGTCCAGAATTACTCGAGAAGTTTCGTATAATTTTATTTTTATAGCGATTTACTGCAAATGGTAGACGTAAATCATGATAAAAGTCTACGTTAAAATATGAAATTGTATTTTATTTTTCATGTATTTCAGTCTACCAGACAACAGCTAGGCTAAAGTGTGTTCAATTGAGGAAAAAAAGCAACATATATCCTAGCGCGTAATAATTAAAAAAAAATCTAACATCAAAGTGAATATACGTCTGTCCTGGTATTTCACTACGAAAACTCCTACCGTTTGTTGAAATAAAACAAATATAATCCGAAACAAATCAACTAACAAACCAAACAAATCCGCCCTTCAAACGATACAATCGTTAAAAGCTTAGAACGGTGGGCGCGTGGGCGGCCACGCTACGATCAATACGCTACAACGCTCTACGTGCTACGAGCGTAGCCGTGCTAGCCGTGCTACGAACAGCTGATGATTTGCTAGAGCACGTGTAGCGATGCAAATAGGCGGGTTGACATCATTTTGCTCTTTTTGTTTTATAAATTTTTTGTTACAGTTATTTCAGTGTTATTTAAACTTATTGTATGCACATTAATAACATAAATAGGTCAAGTTTCGTATTTGTTGATAACGACAGGTCAAATCACTCTTTCAGTTAACTGCTTCTGTCCTTGTATCGGTCATATTACACGTGTCACACATGTCAATTATTTTTATATCTATCCTGCACGTGTACTCTCGGTAAAGGTTATTCTTCTCAGAAGCAAGTTTAAAATTCTAGAAAGTAATACTTTACAAACTCCGCCACGAGCTATAATATTGACAAATTGGTCCTTAGGCAAACAAATTCAAGTCTTTCAAAGTCAAACTGTTTGTTCAGCTTGATTAATTTTAGCTTCAACGCCATTTTTATGTAGACAAACGCCTTTAACAATATTAACTGACGCGAGAACGCGTGTTGCTATTCGAAAATAAAAGGCGCTGAGTTTTTTTATTACTTGATAAATTAATTTTAAGGTATTCATAAGAAAAGCTATAGACACAAATATTGTGAGAAAATAAAGTATTTACAATATTCATTCTATAATGATTAATAACTTAAACAACAATAGACATTATTTTGAAATTTATAGCAAATTGATACCCCTTAAGGGAACCGGGAATGACAGGACAAAGATAAATAATGAAATATGTGAACCAACTAAATATCGACGCATAATCGATTTACTGAAATTGTAATTTATTGCCTGGTTTATATAATCAGGATTATGTTTATCAAAGATGAATGACTACTATTTGAATCTCTTATTGAATTATGGTTAAAATGAGGAGTTTTTAGAAAAAAAAAAACATTATTTAGAATCGTATCTACAATGCTAAAAACAGACTGGCTAATACATCAAAATCTAGAAAGTTTTAGTTTCAGAAATGAACAAAAATGTCATCATCATCATATCAGCCTGTTGCAGTCCACTGCTGGACATAGGCCTCCCCGCAAGAACACCACAGCGCACGATCTCCCGCCCTTTGCATCCAGTCAATGCCAGCTGCCTTCTTCAGGTCATCGGTCCATCTAGCCGGGGGGCGTCCTACACTACGTTTGCCTAAGCATGGTCTCCATTCGAGAACCTTCCTGCTCCAACTCTCGTCGGTTCTGCGACAGACATGGCCAGCCCACTGCCACTTCAGCTTGCTACATTTTTGGACAATATATATATATATACTATATAATATAATAACAAAAATGTCAAAAATATGTATCCTCAAAATATATTCGAATACAGTTACATATTGTAAGTTGAATCAGAATAAACAATACCACAATATTTATGTCAAGATATGGATGACAGATGAATGAAAAAGGGAATGTGTTGGCTGTATTTCGGGAGATTGAAAGACGGGTTACGAAATGCGAAAAAAAAAGAAAATTGCTTTTGTTTCTATTTGAATCAGTTTTATGATAGAAAATGTGGTGTTTTGTTGAATAACCGGAGGGTTTTCTTTATATTAAGCAAGCATATTATTATTGTCACATGGTTACGGAGTATGCAGTCGTTTGCATGCTTTCCATTACTGTTTAATGGTTAAATTGCACTCTCAGACACTTTTGGCATCCTAAATTATTGCAACTAATTAGGATTGACGACTCCGTGGTCGAGTGGCGTACGCATCGGTTTTCAAGGTGTCGCCAGCTCCGAGGTCCCGGGTTCGATCCCCGGACGGGTCAATGTAGAAAACCACTTTTCTACATTGTCCCGGGTCTGGGTGTTTGTGGTACCTTCGTTGTTTCTGAATTCCATAACACAAGTGCATATGTGTGATAGCAACTTACTTTGGGTTCAGAGCAATGTATGTGATGTTGTCCGCATTTATGATTTCATATCACAGTTTAGCCAAATGCTGACTTTAACACAAAATAAAACAATGTTACCACACATAAAAAAGTATTTCAGCCAGGCTACAAGTCTTGCCCTATATCATTCAATGCTGTTTAAAATACCACTGACTGACGGAAAGGTATAAAAGGGCAAGTATAAAAACAGGTTGTTTTATAAATTCCCGAAATAAAAGTTGTCTCGCAAAGAAAAAATAAAGAAACTCAATTTCAAGTTCATAGCGTTCTTCTTATTTAAAAGACGAAAATATTTGTTCCCTAAGTTTCTTATCCAAGATCCATATGGCTTGACATGAGTAAAAGAGATGGAATATACAAAACACCCATTAGAAAAAAACTTCTGTCACTGTCTTAACCGTCCTAAATCATTAAACCACACCTTCGCAATTAATTTTGTCTGGGTAAGAGCAAGACAAGAATATGTTAAAATATCTCCATCTCTGTCTGACCGTAACAATTATCACAAACCACAACGATGTCATAAAAATCTCAGACAAAAAATCACAAAACTACATTTTGCTCGTAAATGTAATATGTGAGAAAGAGACGCATATATTTTGATGGCTCCTTACTCAATTGGGAAGTTGTTTGCAAGGGCGCCGGTGGCCAAAAATAACAATAGTTTTGGAACAGTCTGACATAACACAAGCTTTTAAGTTTCTGGTAATCAGGGCAAATATTCTTAGAACAATCCGTACAGGAACTAAAATATATTTAGGGACAGTTACTGGACATCGTAAAAGTTTGGATTAGTTTATTTTAGTTTTATATGTTAGGACATGATCAAAAAGTTTTTTTTAATGCTGCAGCCAAAAATGTGGATTTGTAATTGTTCTTGTAACTGAAAGAAAAGAAACAAATTATTTTGGCTTCGAAATATATGGACTGTTCCGCAGAAATATACCTGATAATATAACTAACATTTATGTGAACAATTATATTCTTCTTATATTTTGTTTAAAACATAATTATCAAAGCACAATCAGTATACCTAATCTCTCCAGTACAAGAGATTTTAACCGACCTCGAAAAAGAAGGAAATTCTATGTTCGACTGTTTTGTTCAAGAACATTTTACAAAATATTTACGTAAAAGCAGAACAAATAGGTAACATAAGGTGTATTTACAAACATACGGCAGTTACTATGAAAGTTGTTGGCAATAATGATTTTATGGCTCGCTCAGTCGCCATTCAAACATACGAACACACATAAACTTATGGTTGTTAAGCATTTAGAGACGAGTAATTACCATTGCAACCGAGATGGTGACATGTTTATTATGAAAGTATAGAGATAGGCAAAAGTATTTATAGAAAAAAAGTCTAGGAGCAACGACCAACATTCGCGTATACTTCAAAAATTATTACATTTTTGGTCAGAAGACTAATAATGTTAAATGCATAAATCTTAAAGGGTTTCATAATAAATAAAATAAACATATGAAGAATGGCATCTTGTACCTGGCTGGACTCCATTCTTGTATTCTGGTTACCGCTCAGAACAAGCTAAAACAACAAACTCCAATAATTGGGTGTCCAAGTATTGGGCAGGTCTCTTCTAAAGTTCTAATGTAAAGAAGGAACGAGCATTGATCACCATGTTTGCTCATTACCTAATATGAGACTAACGGCTTTAATCACAGATAACTATCGAAGCCCAACTAGTTTCAAGCCCGTCCGGGACCCATAATCATCCCATGAAGCGTCGGTAAATTTCGCGACACTGCCGTGTCAAGATCTCGTAAAACACACACAATAAAAAAAGTAGAACAACCATGTCAGCATTACACGCGTTCTAAAAAACTAAAATAAAAATAGTCCATATCAATTATAAGCAAAGTAGTACTACAAATATATAGTGTCATTAATCGTACTACAATGAAAATTTTATCGCTCATAAAACGAGTTTTGATCTCGTGGTCTCACAAATCCGCTATTAATAATGTCCAATAAATTATTTAAGAGGTGACTCCAAGGTCAGCACCTGTTGTTTTAACATGTTTTAGATATTGAAACACTCATTTTTGGCTGAGAGCTGAATTGAAAGATGTAATGAATTATTTTGATAATAAAATGCGACTAAAGTTAAATGTCGTATTTAATAGTACTTTCTGATTGATATTACTTTTATTCGCATTTTTTTTTCATGTTTCGTCAGTTTATTTTATTAACGGTAGGAATTTTAATTTAGTTGGTTTGACTGTTGAATTATGTGCTAGACTCTGTCTCACCCTCTTAAAGTGTGTTAATTCATACAAATTGCAATGATATATGGTTGAAGATTCTTCCAATATTAAATCCAAATACCTTCATACTTAAGTTGAAAATCAATACATCAATCTTTGTGTCTTTAATCTTTAAGTATAAATAAATATTAATAGCAACATGTATGACAGAGCATCACTAGACAGGCTCAACTGTTTTTGCTTTTTTATTTTGTACTAGCTGTGCCT
This sequence comes from Autographa pulchrina, assembly GCA_905475315.1. Classification (NCBI taxonomy): domain Eukaryota; kingdom Metazoa; phylum Arthropoda; class Insecta; order Lepidoptera; family Noctuidae; genus Autographa; species Autographa pulchrina. The sequence continues at coordinate 12,680,235 of FR997765.1, read as the reverse complement.
GCGACTTCGTTCGCGTGGATCACGAAACTTATCAATGAGTTTTTAACCGCAAAATTAAGTTTAGTTTTTTATTGTTTATACTTTTCCGGGATAAAAACTACCCAGTGTGGTGCCCAGGATAATAAAGAATAATTATACCAAGTTTCATCGTAATCGAACCGGTAGTTTTTGCGTGATACCTGAACAAACAGACAGACAGACAAAAAATTTTTTTTTCACACTTTTTGGTTCGGTGTCGGTCTAGTAACACCCCCGCCATTTATTTTTTTGATATTTTCAATTTTCACTTTTACAGATTTATTATAAGTATAGATAAAGATTTGTAATTGTCAGGTTTTATATGTTAAACATTTTTATATGACTAAAGGTTATACAACTTTTATATGGCCAAAACATTTCTAAAAATCCGCGGGAAATTTCAACATATCAATATTTAAACATATTAACAAGACACCGACTGCCGGGTCAGCTAGTTATACCTAATACTGCTAATAACAATTAATTTCCGTTAAAATATACACTACCGTATCACAAAACAGTTAATATAATACAAGAACAAAAGCCAAGGAAGTTAAATTAAAACAAACAGATTGGCAACAGCTGTGACCTAACGTTCTGAGATATTCGGGATATGTCGTTATACAGCTAAGAGCGAAGGCTTAACCTCATGTATTAACTATGATATTACGAATACATCTGACGAAATAGCGAATATATTTGCATTGTTATCTACAATATGATGTAGCTAATTGTGATGTGATCTATTTGTGTTAGGAAGCAATAAGCGAAATGTGTAATCTTTAACGAATGATGTTTTTGGGAAGGAACAGGTACAGGACTGTGATTGTTGCTATATACGATAGGTAGTAAGTATAGAAGTAGGTTGGTATATAAATAGTAAAACTAAAATTATACGCAGTTACAGTACATGTTATAAAAACTGCCAAATTGAAAACTCGTTAGTAGATTATCTGCAGGTCAGCAAATAAAAAATGGTCACAGTGAAAAATTTATATAAAAAAATTTAAATTTTTCTTTATATTATAAAAATATCAAACAATAAATAACAGAGGGTTTAAAGAAGTACGATTATATATTTTATGTTTTATCGGAACATTATTTTAGTGAACGTTTCAATAAGTAAGGGCATTACGTTTAAATAAACACGATATTAGAGGGATTGTAGGTCAAGAACATACCACGAGAATGGATGTAATTATCTCTATTATAAGCATATAATAATATCTATAATATTCAATATTAATTTATTGAATCGTACGTTTCAATAGGATGATGTTACTTATACTTATTTTTACGTTTTTTATGTATTTAAGAGACTTTTTCCACATTATAAATTATATACCTAACTTTAATATTTACTACTTTTTCTATTAATTAAAAAAAATCGAGTCACTTGTTCAAATTGCTTCAAATTTAATTTCGATACTGAAGCAAATGAAGTACAAATAAATACTAAATAAAAAAAAGCTTGCTCCTGTTAATAGGTTGTTACCGAAACATGTTGATTTGTAGTCGAACACGGCTGAACATGTTCGTGCCAGTTCAAAGACACCTGATCACACTAAATCGCGTGACTCCCTACCTTAGGATATCAGCAAGTTGTTGTGTGGTACAAGGCAGGAGATTAAAGGAACTAATTATTTAAATCAAAATTATCATACTGACAAAACTACTTCGTTGGAAAATATAAAACAAATAAGTATGTAACATGCCATATGTACAAATTGTTTGTGGTTGAATGTTGAAAGGGTTATATGGAAGTATATAATTTGACTCATTGTCAAGTCAGGTTTTAAGAAACAATATAGAACATTCCTTTGCATTAAATCATTAGTTGTTTTTAACGTTACGAGAAACTGATTATGCCAGATTTGCTAAATGATAAAATTATTTAATAGCAAATAGTGTACGTTGAATTAAGCCTTAAATACAGTGTTAGTTAAGTTAAACCTATCCCCTCTATCTGTCCATAGTTTTAAAGAAAAAAAAAATGAACTCAATAAAAAAAAGACAAAAACAGCTAGCTCTTGTACCTTGTACCACAGGCTAGGACGCCCGTGATGCGCGCTCATTAAATACAGAAAGTAGCGATCGCGACATCCGATGCGCGCAATTTCGGCCGCCGAGTAATTCAAGACATCTTTCAATCTGTATAATTAAATTGTTACTGCTTTTTTGTTTGTGTTCGTAGTTGATAGTGATTTAAATAAGGATAGAATAGGGAGGAATTGCATTAGACGCAGGTCGTTGGGTTAATTTTAGTGTGTAAACCATTGTAGGTGTTACAATAGTTAATATGGGTTTTACACAGTTGAAATAATTTGACAAAGAAAATGCATAAAGGAAGTTGGGCGCTATAGTTATGGGAAAAAAAAGGCTCAGAACTTTTCTTGAAAAAAGCTAAAAAAAAGTTCGAGAAAAAATAAACAATTCTATGTGCAATCAAGACATCAGTTGGCCACTTCAATGTCATAAAATTCCAGCTTAGTTATGGTATAGTCAAATAAAAACTCAACCAAGCAAAGTCGCCGCTAAACTCAGTATATCTTATAAATAAACTCATCGATGTCAAAACGTACCGTGTCACGAAACGTATTTATTTTATGTTTCGTATAAACGAGCACTTCGTATTTAGATAATCATCGATCGTCTGTAATTTCGTACTATTTGATGTTTATGATATAATGAGAAGAGTAATTAAGTGTTATTTTGCGAAGCGCGGTTTATTTAATGATATAGTATGAACCAAATTACTGTATGAACGTAAAAACAGGGCCCCAAATCAGCTATTTTAAATGCATGTCATTGGTCGGTCAATGTACTTGTCATTGTGCCTAATTTTCGTATTCAGATTAGCCTACAATAAAATCTCATTGAACTCTCGAAGAGAATGATCTTAATTACCAATTTATTAATGATCGTAATGACAGTTAGCAGAATGACAATTATCGTAAAAATTACCAAATGAAGCGGGTCATTCGGTCAATTCAAGCTCTTAAATAGCTGAAGGCCAAGCCAAGCCCAGGTGTGTTTTGCATAAGGAAAGATGTTTTAGTTTGGATGTTACAGGAATGTTTAGTAGCTTTTTTTGTTTTGTGTTTTATGGATAATGACTAAAAGATTGATACAGTAGCTTATTATATTGTTCAAGTATTTTGCTTATTGCATCTTATATTTTGATAACTTCCTAATATCGTATAGCGAGTAAAATATATGATAGTAAAATATAGTAGTAATAAATGTAAAAAAAAAAAAAAAAAAAAAATATACTCGTCGAATTGAGAACCTCCTCCGTTTTCGTCGGTTAAAAAGTAGATTACGATAACTACTAATAATGTCTACCTATACTTATAACTTCATTTATAAATCAGTATATCGGTGTTTTCCTCTACAATAATTTATATTTAATCCTTATTAATTAGTGTATACTACCCAATAATTAACGTAATTAAAACCAAACTTAAAAGACCTCCTTCGTGTGTAGGTACGGGAGTGATATGAATTTTCGAATGACGTTATTGCGACGCACGCTATTTCGAAAAAAGTTAAGAGTGGTACGCCAGTTCGAAAACACATTAAGTCGAAAACCGCTACATCGACTGACGTTGTCGCGAACACGCTGATTCGAAAAACTGTTTGAATGGTATGCTAGTAAAAAAGTCTTGGTATCGAAGTCCACTATTGCGAATAGCATATTAGTAGGTTAGAATTGGGGGTTCTGTATCACTTGCTCTCGCTTCGCTCGAGCCGTGATACAGAACCCCCAATTCTATTTTGGTCCAACACAATATCTAGCGATTGTATTATAAATTCTATTTTTTAACAATATTTCGGTCCATCATGCGCAAAAAACCTGAACATTGGAACAAATAACTGTTGTTTCTACTTAAAGTTTATAACATTCTGATTGCTGGTTCAGACACTTATTGATATAATCTCTTCCTTTCACAGCGTTTAAATAAAAACAATGAGAAAAGTTTATAGCATGTTGCATCCAAGGATCGTCGTAAATCTCCCAATCTTCAATAACACCTCCACAAGAGAAACAAGCAGCTCTATCTTTAATTCCATTACCACAATAAAATAATCCTGCGTCAGCCATTTCCATCACCAATCTTTTTTGGGAGTCAGTTGTTGCCCAATAATAATTAAATGAATGTAAACGCATTTTATGCGTATGATACATGTCATATCGAGGATTGTAGTTTTCTTTTAACATTTTAATCATTCAATAAGTACTTCGAACAAATATTAATGAAAATATAATGAAGTTACATTCCGTTACTATCGATTTATATATACTTTCATTAGATGTTCTGTGAGGTTTGGGGAGGGGGGGGGGGGGGGAGGTAAGTATAATAAAGTATTTTGACAAAAATAGATTAAAATAAAAAAGATAAAATTCTTCTTAAGTAAAACATTTATTCTCAAAACACCATTTTTTTAAACACAAAACATTTCTTAAAGCACATACTTTTTCATGATAGATACAACTATACAAATCTTGACAATTTAAATATTGGTCAAAAAGACTTAACAAACTAGGGCAACCTTGGTCTTCTAAATTATTTATATTATTATTTTCTAAAATATATTGTAACCACAATACTTTTTCTAAACCTTTCGTGTAAACACATTTATCTCTTGCAATATTTGTAATTAATTTATGATAATGTGAATAGGATACGACTCCCTCATTCCAATATATGTTCCTATTACGTTGAATCCAATTTACTTGTCTTCTTTCTTGTCTTGTTAATTCATGATATGGAAAAGGTGGTTTAATCAAAAGCACCTGTATTTTATTTTCGTACAATATTGCAATTTCTTTTACTATGAATTCATTTGTTTCCAATTTAAAACCTTGAACATCTATAATGACAGTCATGACAACTTTCGCACTATGTTACTCAAAGGTTTATATTCCACAAGCCGATCGTTAATTATTAAACAATATCCAGTTGTATTATCTGGTATCGGGGCAGAACATTCAATTTCCAACCGTACATCTACGGGGCCAGTTTTTAAGCTATCGTTTTGTCTTGAACAATCTATGATAAAGAGAGGAGCCTTTTCCTTGAAATCGGTTATATCAAGTAACGGGTCCGCAGGACAGTTATAATACGACTGACGAAATTTCACGTACATTTCGTATAATATATTATATTTATTCTCGGAAAACTTTAAGCTTAAAGGTTCATACGGATAATACTGTGAATTCAAAAATAGTGTTATATTTGTAACTCCACAATGATCGAATAACGAACTGTCTTTGGTTTTATTATTTTTTCTATTAGTTTGTAAGCAAAAAATTACATACCGAGGCTTCTCTAATTGAGATGCCGTCTTAACTGACCAAGAATGCTTAGTAGTTTTAGGAAGTAATGGATACTCGTATAAATCCCAGTTTCTAAACGCCATCTGAATAGATTTATCTCTTTCTAAATGTTTTAATAGTGCTAATCGTTCGCGATCTGACACTTTTATGTGTGGTACACGCCATTGTATTCTTTGTATATCTATTTGAAAATGAACAACATCATCAGTTATTATGACGCTGTTTAAGTTAGAGTTACTTCTATTTAGTATAAGTTCATGTTTACAATTTATCACAATTTTATTATAATCCTCTGCAAACCCTAAAATCTTATTTAGAGGCATAATAGCACTAAAACTACCATCACTTTTAATTCCATCCATATTCCAACCCCACAAGGCAGCAACTTTATTTTCTCCTTCATTCATTGATACGTATGACTTTATTGTTGATGTTATTCCAGAATTTTTAATACGATCTATTTCGATACCGTTAACTTCGTATCTAATATCTTGAAACAAGAACATAACCGGGTTATTACTAAACGTAATAGTTTTCTTAATCGGATTCCCATCTTTACCGAAGAGTTTTGCTTGACCTTCGATGTAAATTGAACTGGCTGATGGTAGCACATATACATCTTGCTGGTGGATGGGGATTCTGATTTCATCGTTTTCTCTGAAGCTGTTGTTGTAGGGATTGTAAGAATGGACTTCATAACTTTCAATCGAAGTATCGAAGTATGGTGATTCAGTAATCTGTAGTATACTCATACTTTAAAACCTAGGGCTTTAAGGAAATCTTTATTTGTTTTCGTTAATTTCTTAACTTTTTTCCTACGTCTTTGCCCTTTCGTGGTCGTAGAAGTAATAGGGTGCTTTATATTGATCGCAGGATTTTTATAATACAATATCATGTTATTTTTCTTAAATGAAGACTTAGTTGAATATCCGCTTTGTCGAAATGAATGGAGTGACCAAATTGATCCACAATCTTAATAGATATAGATGAAATTATGTTTTTGTTCACTGGAAAGTAAATAACGTTTTGCGGTCTTTCTATGTGCTGATGACCTACAGTATTGTAAGTTAAAAATTCGTGGATAATGTGGGTTGGTAATCCATCAGAATATGAACCATGAATAAGATCACATTCGATTCTGACCACAGACAAAATGTTGTTATCAACATGCGCGTCTCCTGGCTTTAAGTTTAATACTGAAAAATATAACAAACCGCACTCGTATTGGCCTGATAAACTTATAGGCGGTTGAAAGTATGATACCAGTTCTGATTTACTTCCAGAAATGGTTACCGTTAGAGACATGCTTGCATACTGAACACTTCTGGATGATTCTGTTTATTTTATTCCTTAACTAGACCAAAAATTATATAAAAAATTTAAACAAAGATGTCCGCAATTGTAAGGGTGATCGCGTTGTATATTATCATAATTATAGTGAACTTTAGAACCTAAGTATTTTATAAATTCCTTGGGAGGCTTAAGATTTCCATAACTGTCAAAATATTCTACATAATCATTGTGTTTTACATAGGCTACCCAATGAGAACCAGGATTTCTACAATCGTCTAAATTTATAACTCCGCATTCTTTTTTGAAAGGTTTTTTAGGGAGTTCGTCTCTCATAAAGACACCTCGAAAATAGGGAATTTTATTACCATACTTCAGAATGTCAATGTTAGTTAAGGCTCGTTTGGGTAGCCTGTATTTTAGTTTTTTTCTTTCGATACAAAAATTCCAAGTCCATTTTTATGAGGTTTAAGATGTAATCCCTTTCCGATGCAAAGAGACTCCATTTTTTCATTATGTCTCTTCAGTTCAGTAAAACGCTTTTTTGCCATCTTGAATTCATTTATGGTTTTAGCTATTCCAGCAGCACCTCCTGCTAAGGCTCCCGCAGCTGATAGTCCCGCAAAAATAGGAATTAAAGGTAATACTCCACCGGTTTTTGGTATAGGAATAATACGAGGAAGTTTTATAGATGAATCATCAACTAATTCTCTTGCAGCAGCAATAGCTAATTCTATTGCCATTTTCTTGCCTTTTGGTTTTAATTTCCGTATATGTCTTTTCGTTTTACTAATAACATTTTTCAATTTATTTTTAAATCCATTACCATTTTTATTTATTTTTGAACTTTTTTTAGCACAGTTGCTATTTTTTAAGCCCGCTCCAGTTTTAACTTTAGCCAACATTGCTTTGCTCACTAGATGGGCAGCGAATTTTTCCCCTACACTTGCATCAGAGGCAACAGTTCGCTTTTTAGCCATTTTTAATAAAACTAAATCGGCGTTATGCCGATCCCTTAAGCTTGATGACTTGTGATAAGCAATATCGTGTTCTTTACAATATTCGTCTAATTTATTCACAGCTTTATCTCCACGTGTAAGTCTTTTAATCAGATTTGTTCCAGGCCCACAATAATTATATCCCGGTAAATGTAATTCAAATGGTAAATGATTTATAAACCAATTCAGAAGACTACTCTCTCCAATACACATCCTCAGACTGATTAATCATACATTGAACACTTAATAAATATAAAATTATTCTCGCCAATGACTTTGAAATGCTATATTTTTTTCTTTGTTATAGTATATTCGACTTATCAATCCAGCTATTTTCAGCACAAGGCAATCCTAACCATTTAACTAAAACCTTATTTCCTTTACGTCTTAAAACTTTTTCAACTAGATATACGTTAGGATGTTTTGTCTTTTGAAGCTCCTGTACATAAAATGCTCCTAAAATAGGTTGACATCTGATTGCATCTTCAATCAAGTAGGTTATAGGAGTTGTATTCTGTATTTTTCGAATTTTAAATATTTCTGTCGACCAGTTGGGCGTATACCCTTTTTCAAATGTTCCTTTGTATTTACTGATACGCACATAATCACCCACCTTAAACTTACTTTTCGACCCAACTTTTTTTTCAGACTTTACATATGTTTCTAATATTCGTTTTTTATTAGTATTATCTACATTTGCAGGAATTTCATCAATTGTTCGATGATAAGTATGGTTGTATTTAAAAATAACATCATCAAGAGCGCCATTTATCCAATTGTAGTTGCCTTTTAAACTAAATTCTTTGTACAAGTTAGACTTTAATGTTCTAATTAATCGTTCAACTATTGAGGCTTTTTTTTGTTGAGAAGGCTGAATAATGGTTAATGCGAAAACATTTCATAAGTTTATTAAATTTATTATTATAAAATTCTGTTCCATTATCAGTTTGTAGATTTTTAGGAACACGCCCTTTGTCCAGCAACGTCTTAAAAGTGTCACAGACGATATCCTTGGATTTGGTTTTAAGAGGAAAAGTCCAACCATATTTGGAAAATGTATCGATAACCACAAGGATAAACCTAAAATTCTGATTTTCATGGGCATGACATTGCATATCAATTAAATCTGCTTGCCATAAATCATCTATGTCTTTCATAATAACACGTCTTCGAGGAAAGTTTATTCTTGCATTTTTATGAATTTCATTTACCACATCTGCTTTGCTCATGTTGATGTTTGTTTTTTTTTTTTTTTTTTTGTGGGCAACTCTTAATATCTCTCTTCAACTCGCACACATAAAATAAAAGTGTAAATTTTATGTTTTTAAGCTAATTCAGTGATGAACTTTGCTTATGCTCATGATGAATAAGTCGGTAATACTGAATCAAAATCTTGTCACTGTCACTTTTTATTCCTTAATTATGTCAGCTTCTTTTAATTCTTCAATTATAGATAAAATTTCATTATCATGATTTGTATTGCCAGCATCTCTCGAAGCGACTAATAACTTTAATCTCTCAACCAATTCATTAGGATCATCCCAATATACTAAATCAGTGTTAATTTTATATTTTTTTAGCTTTGGTAAGTTTCCTCCTACTTTAGGCTCATTTTTATCGTTTGATGTTTCAGAAAATAATGGTCTGATTATCTCCCTATATTTTGTACTTTTATCACCTCTTATTTGACCTTTAGGGTTAAAATCTCTTTTATGTGCATTTGTATAATGTAACATATCCTTATAGACAAGTTTATCTTTGTTCGATATCAACTTTAAATCAGGTTTTCTTCGTAGTAAAAGTTCTTTCAGGCCAGCCGTGAAATTGTAAGTTTTATCACCGATTTTAATTAAAATTATAGTATCGTTATTTAAACTATCAATTTTAGAAAATGATACTACTGAATTACCCATCAGTAAAGTTCTGTTTTCACTTCTTATTCCGAATGGTATATTAACACCATCATAAATACCGTGGATATCATCACCTTCTAATGAAATGTCTAAATTATCCAGCAAATCACTTTTAGGATTTTGTTCCAACAACTGCGCAGAATTAAGTTTTGGTTCGTAATAATCATTGAACTTTGTAGATGAAATAGCATTATTTTCATTCGATTCCATTTCTACGGAATGAGTCAAGGTTGAATTTTCCATATTTTTTGTTTTTTCCAAGTTCCTTTCAACATTTGAATCAACTAGAGTTTTAAGAGGATCTGTCACAGGTTTTAGCATTTTATCAAGTGACATGTTCATTGTATGTTCCTGATTTTTCATTTGTTTTATTTTATTTTTTATAGAGTCAACAGACTTTATCAATTCCATTTTAATATTTTTCTCCATCTTAAGTAATAACAACTGTTTTCAACTAAGAAAAGAATAACACTAAAAATGTTTTTGTGCAGAACTCATTTTATATGTAGGTACATCTTCATTCAAAGTTTAAATATGTGTCAAAGTTTTGTCTGTACCTTCCATTATTCAAAGGTGAATCTTTGTTAATAAGAAGGAAATTATAAGGGTTACTCCAAACTGTTTTACAAATATCTTTGAACTGATTCCATGATAGATCTGAATTGACATGTTCTTCATAGATGTGCTTCAAGTTCACATCATCTTGTTTAAATATTATAAGAAAATTGGCGTTATCACGTAACAACTGTTTCGGTATTTTTGAGTACGTTTGAGATAAGTAAAAGCAATCAATTTGTTTATGTCTACCCATAGAGAAATAATTACGGATATTTATTTGATTTTCACATGCAACATCATCAAATATAAATATAGAATTTGGTAAAGCTTCACTCGGAGATATGACATTTTTATCGTCATTGAACTCATAGAACTTAATCTGAGGCACTCTTCTTAATACTTCACTTAAGAAACGATATTTTGACTGGAAAGTAGTTTTCGAATAAAGATAAAGATTTTTAAATTTAAGACCATTTTCATGCAGCAATAAACTGATCATGACGTTTGTTTTGCCGCAGTTCGAGGGTCCGCATATTATGCAGCGAATCGTATTAGGCAATAAAGCACTATGTTTTATCTGACGAGCGGAGTTACTAAAATTGATATTATTCACGTTCAGGGTTATGGGTTGTTTGACCAACTTCATCTTGCCTAATACTTATTTTCATTTCCTACTATCCTTTATATATGAATATATTTTATTAAATGTAACACGTGCAGTGAGTACACCCTGTAGTCAAGCAACGGGTTTGAACCTGCATCGTAATTTTAGATGATAGTCTCGTCTTACTTACATTTTTGTGACTAATAACTGAAATGAGAACTTATTTGTATTGTATGTAATTAAACATCTCACTTCATTGCAGTAGCTAGTCAAAGTAGGACCATACGCTGTTGTTTACGATTTTAATAATAGCTTGCAGTATTAAGGTAAGTATTGGAATAATAATCAGTCAGCCAAAAATAATAAATAAATATATTTTTTGTTTATTTATAAACAGTTATTTCTTTTCAGAATTATGTCACTCACACCAAGATCACCATCTTACAGCCCGAGCATTTTGGACAACGAAAATGTGATTTCTGTCGAACTTGGGCAACCCCAATTACGCGAGGTAGGTAATCTTTTTGTTTTATTTTATTTTATGAGAGTAGATGAATATATTTTTTCTTGTTGTAATTAATTTTTATTTCTTCTGCAGTGGAACTCTGAGGGCCTGGATAAAAATCCTACAATTAGCCCATTTTTTTACTCCCAGCGCTACAACTACCAACAATATTTTGAAGGTGCATTGAATGAGAGGGTTGACAATGAAAAGCTGCTCACTGGAACTGATCAAGCTCAAATCTTGAAAAAGAAAAAAAAAAAGAGAAAATGTTCATTGGGATCATCAACATCATCATACATTGTTCGTCGTGGTGGGGGAGGTGGTGATGGAGGTTATCTAATTAAATTAGAAGTACATGAACTAAAAGACTCTAAGAATGAAATCGATTATAGTGATAGTGACAATGCGTGTGTAAATGTGCAATATGTGGTACGTGAAACTTATGATGATATTATGGAAGCGACAGAGACCCTTATTAAAAAAATTGGGAAAAAATTGTGTGACCCTGAATAGTTTTAAGTCATTTTTGTGCAGTAATTATTAATTAGTCATAGTCTGTATCATTAAACTTATACTGTAGTTAATAAGACTGTCAAGAATTATTATTTTGTTATTATTATTTTAATAGTTTTTAATTTAATTTTATATAAGTAAGCCAATTATATATTATATAAATAGGTATATCTAAAAAAATTAAAAGGGACGTATTTCTGTAAAATATAATAATAAATGTTATGACTATCACCTATTACTGTGTTTCATTTTTTTTTGACTTGTTTTAACAGTCAGAGGAATATATAAAATAACTCAATTTAAAAACCTTTTTTTTTTTAATACAAATCATTTATTTCATATTTATCTTCTATTTCATATAATATAAAAATACATTTAGCCTTATACATTTATGCTTATTTACCTTAAATTAATGCATTGCAATCTTAGGGTGAGTTGCACCATTTAACTATAACGATAACTAAACCATAACCAGCCGTGAACCGGCCGCCTATTGGACAATTCGACGAATTGACAACTGTTAATGGCTTTGTTATCGTTATAGTTAAATGGTGCAACTCGTCCTTATATATGACACTTAATTAAAATACTGTTTTATGATGCCCCCAAGGCAAAGTTTTGCAACCATCTTCCATTATTTGTCTTTTATCATCATCCCTACTCAAAACAAGCTTATTAATTTTTTGAGTAAAAATATTATGATTTTTCGACTTTATAATACACATGTCATCTCTTAAGCATTCATTGTATTGTAGAGCTCGTTTATATTTTTTAATATCTAGTTTTTTCACGGCCGACCTTTTTACCCCTTTTGCTTTGATAACTGAAGAAGCCAGTGAGTCTATACAATATAATTTTGCTCTTAAACCTACAAACTCGGATATAATATCACCACCCATTTCATCTTTAAAAAATCCTGGTATTTTAGAATTAGCTTTATGTATATTAAATTGATTTCCATTTTCAAAGTTGCTTGTATCAAAGTACTTTATATTTTTTTTCATGTCCTCGTAAAAATTTTCTGTATATATTAAGTACAAAAGGCTGTCTGTGTCAGTATAACATAGTTGAATACGATTTTGATATAGACGTTTCATCACAGAGTAATGAAACGAATACAAATGAGTCTTGGCCAATTCCAATATTGTGAAACCAATGTAAATTGGTCTATCAAGCACGATTTTCGTTTGTTGTAACTGAATTGCTACTAAAGAATCAGAAAATATAGATAAGTTTTTGAAATTTGGAGCACTTACATATTTTTCAGCTCCACAAAGTTTGTTAGTTTTATTATAAATATCTTTCCATACATTTACTAGTTTGACATCTACTTGTTTTCTTTTGTTTTCAATAGTTTTTCCAAATATAGAGTTGTTTTGTTTTTTAAAAAAGTCTCTTTCGAAATCGGAAGACGCTTTTTGTCTGAGAGTAGTATTCAATAGGATATAGGGAGCCAAAAATGCACTTTGTTCAAATGATAGTATTCTATATATCTTAAGTAAAATAAGTCCATTTTTTATACATTCTTTTAAATGAACATAGTGAATGATATATTTATGTTTATCATAGAGATTAGCAATTAGTTTATCATTTCTACTACCTGGGGGAGCAAATTTTTCAGCGGCAAATGGTAAATCCGAATGCGCTTCGTGAATTTTATAAGGATACCATAAGTCAACTTCTAAAATAAATCCAGTTTTACTATCATTTAAAATATGCATTACTTTAAAATTATTAATTTCATCTTCGTTTAAAAACCTAAAGTTTCGAGTAGGAAGCTGTTGCATCATAGCATGACCATATAAATTTACGCAATCAAGATAAATTAAATAGCTATCAGGTTCCTTATTGTTGTAATTTGGAAGGTATTTATTATTTGCCTTTGCATATCTTAAAGAACACTGGGCAAGGCCACCCCTTATGCCTTTTTCTAGCATTTGATACATGTCAATATCTGAAATTAAGTCCAAATTAATTTTAGTATATAATAACATTGCATCCCAGCTCAATGAGGGAGATGATACATAATAACAAGGATCAAGGTTATAATATTGTAAACTCATCGTTCTAAACTTTTCAAAAACATCACCCAATAGTAGGACATCGCATTTCAAATATAAGTCTGTGTACTCCCCTAAATTAGAAATATTAAATGCATTCCACACTTTTAATGCATGATTATAATCTTCATCCGAAATAGATTGGGATGTGAGTTTATTATAAAATTTTGATGAATCTGGCAATTCAGTTTCTTTATACCGATGCCATGAATTGATGTAATCATAACAGTATACACCTTTTTTGCATGCTAATTTAAATAAATAATCATCTTTAAAAAACTCTCGTAAATTTTGAAAATCTTTCGTTTTCATAGTTTTTATTAGATTATCTAGACTTGAACTTAAAAAATTAAAAGAATCTATAAACTTTAACTGGGCTACATTTTTTTTATCAATCGGGATAAATTTTGTGAATGAAATATATTTTTCTTTGTTTTTTGGAATGAGATTTATACGACCGCAAACAGCTGAAAGCTCCTTTATAAACAAATGACAGTCATAGCCAGAAAGATTATGAAATATGATAGGTATAAATGGGCAAGATTTTGCATTTAAATTACATGTATTATGTGCTGGTCCTCTATACATTCCTGTGAAATGATCATGATCTGCAACAATTGAGTCAGTATCATTAAATGATTTCTTACATATGTGACATTGTTTAGCATTTTTTAAAGCAGTTTGTTGATCTTTGTTAATTATCATGGGTTTTATCTCTGACATTAGTTTATAAAGTCTTATTACATCCCGACTTATAGCTTCAATGAACTTTTTGGAGCAGTCTGGCCCCCTATATGATCTAAACTTATTTAATTCTGGTTTAGACTGACAAAAAATGTAATATCCATAGCAACTTGCCTCATGGATTTGTATATTTTCAACACATGGGGACTTATTTTTATCAGAATATTCCCGTAATAGACTTTCGAAATCGCCATATATAACAATTGGAACTCTTTGAGTCCTATTAAAATTTGAAAAGCAGAGTTTTGAGTTTTCTTCGGGAAGTATAGTCTGCACTCTTGCACAGCTATGATTCAATTGTTTTTCTGATGTTTCAAAATACATAAAACATTCATCACATAAATATATTTTAGATTTATGTTTTGTAAGTTGTCTGTGTACAAGCTTACTAAAATGTTTAATTAAACAGAAATGACTTTTACCATTATTATTGATATAAAGTAAATTAACATGAAAAAGTTTTCTTTTTAAAGTTTTATATAATGGTCCTGTTACATAGTCATTCTGTTCCAAACCATAGACGTTAACACTTACGTTTGGATTTAAGTCTTCAAATAATTTTATATCGTCTAAACTGGGTGGAAATGTCATGTTTGCTATATTTAACACTTTTAAATAGTGAGGATATGATGTTATTCTATTTGAGTTATGCATTGCTGGGTACAAATAAGCTACAATGCTCCAAAGAAAACAGTAATTGTCTTTATTGACTATGTTTAGACATGATTTTGTATTTTGAATTCGCTTAGGTAATTTTAAATAAGAACCGGCTCTCAAAGGACTGTATTTAACAAAATTAATTTCTAAATGACTTATGGATTCAATCGTCCACCCTGACTCACTTAGTTCGAACTCTGAACATTTATTTAATATTTTTTCCGCAAATGCTTGATAAGTGGATAATATATCTGTGCTTTGAAGTATAATTGTATATCTCGTGTTAAATGATTTAAGACTTATTTCGTTATTTTTAGGTAAATTGTACGAAACAAAAAGTTCGAAATTGACTTTTAAAGAAACGTGTTGTTTTAATAACTCTTTGATTAGATAGCAACATGTGTCTGTAATTTCAGATAAAAACTTTTCAGGAGTAATAGTAAAACTTTGAGGGGTTATTTTATAACTGACTATTTTGTTTTTAAAAGCACAAGCTATTATACGAATATTATCAAATTGCGTTTTTATGAGGTTATTAGATTTATGGATGTTGGTTTTTTTGTGAGAAGAATAATTGTGAACGTTAATGTTACAAGCTTGACAGAAAAACATTTTGAATAATTTCAGAAAAGCTTTATGTAGGTATTTCTATTTTTTCTTAATCAGATTTTTTATAGTATAAAATATTGTATTGTTTTTATTTTTAGGTTTTAATTTAGTATTTTATTTTATCTACTAAGTAGATTCTGTAAGAAAATACATGAAAATTATTATTTAATCTTAACTTATTTATAGTTTATAGTTATATGGTCGTTTTTATCGAACGAATAGATTATGTAAGAGAGCAATGCATTTATTTATAGTAATTAATACAAAAATACATGGTTAGGTTATAATATGACAACAAAATTTGTACAGTATCGATAATATTCCTAAATATAAAATAGTTAAAAATTATAATGATAAAATATTTAAAAAGGATTTTGGGGGGTACAAAATTGGTTGGATGGAGGAGTAATCCTCCTTAACTGTTCCAACCAACTGAGTAACCGCCTTCCAAGTTGGGCTATCGTCATTCACTGCTGTTTTGAAACATAGCAGTGAATGTTTCCAGCGGTTGGTTGAAATAGCCTCCAACTCCTGGCAATTCGAGATGCGGACCTCAATATAAAATTCTCCTCGTCTTGTGGGGTCACTTTGCATAGTGTAACCAGAACCCACTCGCCGAGTTAGGTAGCTCTTCAGCTTAGCTGCTCGAATTGGTTCACGCTGCTCTTCATCCTGGAAACAAACAAAATAATATACATTAGTTAATGTAACAAATCAATTTCTCAAAATAAATACCTAATTTTATCAAAGTCTGATGATTCATGATAATCATCAAGCCCAATTAATGGGTTATTAAATTAAATGGTCAATGAGTGAGTATTGGGGACACAAACCGACGATTATTATTATTTTGAGCCATCATAATAATATCTCAGGACATAAGCATTCTTCATTTAAAATGTATTTATTTCGGATTAGCACATATAAATTAAATCATGTAGATCTTAAAAAGTATAAACCGTAAAAAACTCCTTTGACAAATTATAAGTTATTAGGTAGACGCAAACTTTTGAAACTTTTGATAACATTCATAACATTGCCCTTTTTTCGGTACAGTTAAACTTCATGCAGCTGCTATAAAATTGTTCTATAAATTTGACCCAATTACACTTGGTCAGACTTCATACTTATTAGTAGTAACTATGCTTTACACCACCACGTAAAAATAGTTTGGTCTGTTTTTCTACATTAATTATTAAATAACAATAAATTTACCTCGGAATCAGGGAAGATGACTCGTTTTCTTTTCTTTTTATAAGATGTAGACGCAGAGGCAGACGCAGTCGGAAGGTCAGCCTCTGATTCAGATTCACTTCCGGCAGCAGCCGGCAACAGCTGTTCTTGCACCCGTTTTTTAGATTTTGCCTTCGGCTTGGACGGCTTAGGGGTTGAAGGCTTATTTGAAGGCTTCCGCTTTTGTGATATAGGGATCACTTCAGTGTCGGAGTCAAATGGATTGGAAAACCTGAAATAAAACAAAATTGTGAAACATTGAAAAGCAGGTCTACTTACATTAATTCATTTGGTTACAACTGTTATCACCCCGCCACCCATTCATGATAATATTAAACTCCTCTGACCAGACAAGCTATTTTCCTGCCTGGGAATCGAACTCATAAAATCACTCTCACTAAATACACTCTCGACCTCTGAGCTCATGAGACGCGACCACAACCGTACGCACACACTGATCACAAAATTGATAGAGTTAAATGACACGTACATACTTACTGTTTTTATTTATTAAACACACTGATTAAACGATGTAAATCTATAGAACTGACTGCAGAATGCGCTGTTAAAAATGTTCTGTGAGATGATCCTGAATGACACTGATTTTATACCCCCCAAATTGTAAAACGGTATACACACTTGAGAAATGATAATAAGTTATAGTTTATTTAAAATAAGTCATACATGCTGTCATACACTTTTAATCCTTATGCATGTAGTACATAAGATTTATAATCACTTATTATTTTAAACATCATTCGTACTCAATTATAACTTCGCCTTTACTTGCCATTTTAGGGGGATATATTATATGGCGCCACGCTGTCGATGAAAACTGAGACGAAATTTTTATAAGGTAATCGTATGTACTTGCATACAAATGATCTCTCTATCATAAACAAATATAGAGACCAACTACAAATGGTTATTTCATATTAACATTAAAATTGACTTTTATAAATTGAACTCCGAAATATTTTATTGATAAAACGTAAAAAATATATTTTATGGAAATAAAACGTTGTTAAACAGAACGTGGTTCCTAAGAATTGCATCGTTTTAAAGCCTGTTATACTTTATTTAGTACGTAAAAACATAAAGTGAAAAGAAAATGTTACATAAATAATATTAAAATTATCTGTATAGTTTAATATTAAGATATTTTGTTTGTGTTTAGATTTATAGCACTTATATATTTTAAGTTCGTATTTTAGTGACAATATTAATGAATACTTTACCTTCTCCCTAATAATAATAATGTGTTCATACGTTGTCTGTTAAATACTCAAGCAGCGCATAATTGTTCAGTAATAATTAAAAAAATAAATATACAAATTAAAATGTTATATATTATATATTATGAGTTATTGCGCCTACATCATAATGCTGTATACTGCCCGATTGCGAAGTTATTTCTTATTCCAAAATTTACATCGTTATAAAATATAATAAAATGAAACATTTACCATCATTCCATTAATTCCTCTCACAATGAGAGTGCTTAGGTCATAGTCTACCACCCGAACCCAGCACAGATTAGTACTCTACACTAGCTGCGTTGAATGCAGGTTTTCTTACGATGTTTTTTCCGTCACCGTTTAAGCAAGTGATCATGAATAAATTACTTATGTGCACATGATTTCGAAAAGTCGGAAGTGCCTTGAGTTCCATCACCAACCTAAGAATTAGCAGTACCTGGTCATACCACTAAGCTATCACTGCCTAATTAACTGAAACATTAAGTGATTACTCAATAAAAGACTTCTGAGATTATCTAAATCTATAGACCATGATCGAACTTCATTCATTTATAAACATTATAATTTAGTAATATAATTATTTACATTCTGTAAGATAGAATGTCGCTGATCTTAGCTTTGTATATACTCTATAATAATCTTGTATCTGTAATAACATCGTTAAGAAATAAACAATTCTGATTCTGATTAAGAATAGATAATCTGCTTTTGTTGTTACATAGCGATAGTTCTGGGGACTTGGATAGTCAGCACGTTCATGGTAACAATTAAAGTTCAGTACTAAGAATACGTAATGATTCAATAAAATAAATGTCCAAGATGCAAAAAAAAAAGTTCTATAACACAATAAAATTACAGAGTTCCACTTATATCAAACGCATTCATTTAAGATATAAGTTTCTTTACGAAGTTGGTTCGATGTAAATATAATAAGTTATTATGATTACAATTCAAAACAGTCAACAGTCAGTCGACCGCATCGATAGGCAACGTGTCATAACATACACAGAACTCACTTATTGTATTGTGGGTTTAAATGAACAGACGGGATAACTATTTGCAAGGTACTGCATCGCGCCATCGAAATCAGATAGGCGCCGATACCCGATGAAATAAATGCAATCTGAGCGGTCGACATTCGTCGCGTCGTCGGCGCGCGAGCGCATGAGTCAATCCAATGCAGACGCTCTTATAATACAATCGCTAGATATTGTGTAGGACCGAAATAGAATTGGGGGTTCTGTATCACGGCTCGAGCGAAGCGAGAGCAAGTGATACAGAACCCCCAATTCTAACCTACTCATATTCCAATCTAAATTTCTCTGGGGGTCTTAGCCTTATACGTATTTGTATTGGGTTTGGGAAACAAAAGCAATGAGAAGTATTATTTTAAGTAAACTTTTTAATTTCCAATAAGTAAAAAAATCAAAATTATATAATATAGGTGGTATACTCATTACCAAAAATAACAATACCTACTATCATATTTATGACAAAATGGAAGATTCAATAAACTCAATATAGACTAGTATTCAAAGCTACAGCTCTTATAAATTCAATAGTGCTCATCATCATATTGGAAATTAAAAGTTTACTTAAAATAATACTTCTCATTGCTTTTGTTTCCCAAACCCAATACAAATACGTATAAGGCTAAGACCCCCAGAGAAATTTAGATTGGAATATGCTATTCGCAATAGTGGACTTCGATACCAAGACTTTTTTACTAGCATACCATTCAAACAGTTTTTCGAATCAGCGTGTTCGCGACAACGTCAGTCGATGTAGCGGTTTTCGACTTAATGTGTTTTCGAACTGGCGTACCACTCTTAACTTTTTTCGAAATAGCGTGCGTCGCAATAACGTCATTCGAAAATTCATATCACTCCCGACAGTACAAAAAATCAAAGAGAAATAAATGCGACTTTACTACAAAAAAGTAAGAGCTTGTAAAGTCAGTTTAATTAAACATTACCACTTATTTAACGGCTAGTTAACGTGCTTTGATTTCAGTTTATCGTTTCATGTAATCAAGCATCGAGGGACAACTCCGTGGGTAGTCTTAAAAACCTTTAAATTTAAGTACTCTGCTTTTGTCTTTTTTATTTTTCTGGCGGATTTGTTCTATTTTTTGTGGTCGTATCATTTAAAATGTATTTCGTGTTAATTCTTTAGTTGTTTGTAGCTATTTGTGAATCATTGAGTCAGATTTTTATAATCATAGTCTTATAATTTTGTGATCTGAAAGGTTCTCTATTTAGAATTACGAAATCGTGGGATTATGAGGTAAAACAAAAAATAAAAAAAATTATTATCAGCCTATAGCAGTCCACTGCTGTACATAGGCCTCTCCAATTGCACGCCACTTAGTTCTATCCTCGGCTTCTCGCATCCAGCTCCTGCCAGCCGTCCGCAAAGAACCTAATATCAAGTATATCAGCAAAATAATCTCGATACGAGACCTCTTCGAAAATCTAAAAATACTGATAACATACTGTGATAAGTAAGTGACAATTATCACATAATTCGGTCACATATTTATTACATCTACGTCTTAGTATTTCTCCGAATACCAGCACAGTCTAGCCGCGACACAATGGGGGCAGCAGACTGGAGTGTTACGTGTCTGCCAATAGCATTCTCTGCGTACTTTGGTGTACGTAGATTTATTGGGACTTCTCTAGAGGCAATGAGTTGTAGTCGAGATCAAAAAGAGATATTTTCAAATGATTTAATTTTTGACTAGGAAGAAGTATTATTAAAAAAATATTGTCATTATTTTATTTGGTTAGGAATGATATTTTAATACTCGACAAAATCCTTTTTTTTCATAATTATGTTCATAAAAATTAAATGAAATCTCTACATTTCAGAGGTTGTTTTTCTGTCAATCACTCATCTTACCTATCTTCAGTATTCATTTACTTACTCATATCCTATTTTTGGATTTTTGTATTCTAAAAACCGGTTGACAGAAGTATCAACTACTCACTTTTTAGTTAGTGAGGTAACAGCGATAGGTTCGTTACAAGTACTTAACACAACATAAATCTAAAAATGGAACCAAACACAAAAACAAATGACACACTATTGACGTAATGACCACTAGTCTACATACCCCAAACATTTAATCGCAAAGGGTCTTAGAACAAAGAATTCTCGTGACCTATTAATTTGGAATCAAGCCAAAGCCATACCGAATTGATAGGTCCACATTTTATTAAGGAAGTACTATTAAAACGGCTAACAATATTCTATTGCCAACTGATTAAATGTTACTAGACCAATAAATCTCATTTACAGACTTCTTTTGTTTTAAAATCTGTGACATAGAATAGTTTTTGAAATTGTTTTGTTTTTTTTTGGTGGCAATTAAGGGCTTTCGTTGACATTAATTATCAATTGTAGGAATTTAAAGCTTGACTGTTTTGTCTGAAGGTCTAATTTACATACACGTGTAAGTCAGACTAAAAATATATGATATCATGATTCAAACAACACTTTTTGAACCTATATAAGATAGTGCGAATTCATGTGACCTAGTCTGTAAGCTATGTTGAAGGTTTCTATATAAATAATGATTTTTATTATTATTACTTAATCTATTATCTGTCGTGGTGGCCTAGCGGTTTAATGAACGGATTTGTATGCACAAGGTTGCAGGTTTGAACCCAGGCAAGTACCAATGTGGCTTTTTCAAAGGTATTTGTACTTTCTTAATTATTCTAAGACACCTCTGACAAACGGTGAAGGAAAACATCGTGAGGAAACCTGGATTTCAAAATTTGGGATCAGAAATCGCCAATCCGCAGAGAGCAAGCGTGGTGATCAATGCTCGTGCCTTCTCTATATGGGGAGAGGCCTGTGCACAGCAGTGGGACGGCTTATAGGCTGGATTATTATTATTATATTAAATTTGAGCCCTATAAAGGCTTATTATATTTATTCAATATAAGGCTGTCTGTCAAATATACTCTGGTAGTCATAAATCTATATCTAAGTACTGAATGGTTTACTTAACTTTCAAAAGTTCATTCACGTTAATATAATTTGAAGTCTGCAGACTTTTAATATAACGCAGCTTTTCTTAAGCACACAATATTATTAAGATTAACAATTTCCAGACTGAATTTAATACCGTAGTCTACCTACTAATATAAAAACGCTTAACCACTTAGCAGATTTTTATGAAACTTATTATAAACTAGCTGTGCCTGCGACTTCGTTCGCGTGGATGACGAAACTTATCAATGAGTTTTTAACCGCAAAATTAAATTTGTTTTCCGGGATAAAAACTACCCAGTGTGGTGCCCAGGATAATAAAGAACAATTATACCAAGTTTCATCGTAATCGAACCGGTAGTTTTTGCGTGATACCTGAACAAACAGACAGGCAGACAGACAAAAAAATTTTTTTTCACACTTTTGGGTTCGTTGTCTGTCTAGTAACACCCCCCGCCATTTATTTTTTTGATATTTTCAATGTACAGAATTTTCACTTCTACAGATTTATTATAAGTATAGATTTTAGACCCGAAGTAAGATTTTTTTTGATTTTTTTTTAATTCTGTTATTCCAATGTTCTATTTTAGCTTTACTACTTTTACTACATAATATTATAATGTTACATTGAGCGGGACCTTAGGGCATAGGTATATTACTCATTAAAAGGAGGTCCCTATGTAAGATTAATGATTTATTGTGTAAAAATTGAAGAAATAAACTTTTACAATGATAGTTGCTACTTACAAGAGAGAAATACGCTACTCAAAGTAATTGTTCAGGCGAAGTCACGAGCAACAGCTAGTATAATATAAATCACAGTAAGTTAACGCATTCTGACGGCAACTTAGTGTAATAGCCTATTCTTCTCGGCTATAAGATGTAGCCTTTGGGAAATAGCCACTTTATTTGTTTTTAATTATTGTGAATCTCTGAGTGCAGATGGTGCCTAGTTCATAATTTGTATTGTTGATTAATGTCTGGATGTTTGTTATAAAATGGTGGTATATTACTTAAGACTAGATTAAAATTGTAGAAGTTATCTTTAAGAAAACTTTTGAACAACTTAAGACGGTTTTATTTTAGCGTATTTAGCTTACAAAGGGCTCTTCGTTTTGACTGTTTAAAGAAAGGAACAAAGGTTAAAGGTTTTGTAAAAGGAGGCACTTGGCAAATAGAATTCATTTTTCGATGAAAATTAATACTTTTTTTATAAGGCGACTGTTTGTTCGAAGAGAATATGTGGGTCATTGACATGAAAAGAAAAAGAATAAGGCTAAGTTACTATTACGCTAACTTTTAGTCGATTTAACATAACATAAACAATACCTAAAAAGGTAAGTAGGTATGTACACAAATCACTACTTATTCCTAATCACGACAATCAATTTCAAAAAGAAAACAAACTAACTATTAAAGAATCATTGTAACACAATCGCATGGCAACGACACACAAATGAACCATTAGATAACTCATTAATACATCTCTAAATACATTAGATAAATCTTTAAATACTTTCTTAATGGCTTTAGAGTATTATATAATTGTCCTGAAGCTGTGTAATAAATCACGAGCTAATCACGATAGTATTGGGCACAGTAATGTTAGCAATGTATGGCGGACATGGTCTGCATGTGTGTGTAGAGGTATGTATGTGTGGTATTTTGTGACGTTGGTGCACGTGTTTAAAGGTGCATAAACATGCTTGTTTTAGATTGATGAAATGACATGATGGTTTAGTAGAAGGTTTTTAGGACCTAAATAACCATCTTTCGTATTGAGTTCTGAGGTTTACGCGAATGTTAGATATTGAAACAAAACTACCTTTACGGTTTTTATCGCGGTTTGTATTTCTGCCCGTGACCATGATACCTGCGAAGGTGTCGAAACGTCGGGAACTAAAATCTAAATACAAACCGCTAAAAAATGCGTAAGAGAAGTTTTATTTCAAAACCACCTTTAGGCTATTGAGTTTTAGTTAAATAGAGAAACAGGGGCATATAAATAAGGTTTCAGAACTATGCCTGATTGATGAGCGAAATAGTATATTAATTGTTTTGTTTGGTTCTTTGTTTGTGTTAAATAACGGCTATGTTTTCTGATAGGTATGTATTTTTAAGATAAAATTAAGAACTAATATGACTTTGCCAAGAAGTAGTGCGTTATTTACCATAGATGAGCTTTTAGCACTTATTTGTTAGTGCCTGATAGATAAAATTAGCCACATTATACAACATGAGACAAAGAACGTTTTTCCATTATAAAAACAATACATTAAAAGGAAAACAAACTAGAAAATTAAGCGCACACTCTCACAAGTGGTTTCTACATACAAGTAATACCAGGATACAAGTACGAACCACACTCCACCCGAATCTACAATGCATGCCACTCTGTTATAAAAAACCGATTTAATATGCAGTCCGGATTACGTGGCAAAAACAGAGCTTTTCAAATCTCTCTAAATAAATGGAAAATGGGAAACTCCCGTGTATGAATATCGTTGTTTGTTTACTTATATCCTTGTATGTAATTGCTTTTATTTTGTCGATGGGTTTTCATTTATTTTTATCGTTTGCTTTGAGTATTGATTTGCGTGTTTGTTAATTAGAAAAACTGCTGTCACTGTCTTGTACAAAAAAACCTCGTGGTTGTATCATTTAGTAGAAAATACGACTAACGTTGATCAGGTCGAGTTTTAATTATATCATCTTCATAAAGTTACGAAATTTGCTATGATTTATAATTATTTACATACTTCAGTTTTTTAATCAGTTCTTTGACTAATACAGCCTCAAGAATCTGC
Organism: Autographa pulchrina; assembly: GCA_905475315.1. Lineage (NCBI taxonomy): Eukaryota > Metazoa > Arthropoda > Insecta > Lepidoptera > Noctuidae > Autographa > Autographa pulchrina. The sequence continues at coordinate 12,655,124 of FR997765.1, read as the reverse complement.
TTTGACACAAATATTTACACCTAACTAAAGTCATGGGTACTACTAGTTTAACTAGTACACTCAAGCGCAAATGTTCAGCAACAAGGGCACACGAAATTCAACCTTGTTACCTTGCCATAAGGGTGTAGCTAGTATTGCTTTGTGTGGTCAGCTGTATAATATGTTGTTGTTAGACTGGAATGTATTGGTCCTAGTATGTCATTAACGATTCTTGGAGATAGATAATTGACGACAGCCTTGTGTATGTTGACCCAATATATAACTACATATAAGTATAGATATAGTGCTTTGTAATCGAATTACATGCATTTGAGTTACACAAGAGTATTGCATTACACATAGTTGGTATTTTGTCTTAAGAGACGTTAACTAAATATCCAAAGCTATTTATTTTTGTGTGACTACCCACTGCAATGACAAATAGATTGTGTTGTAGTATTGAAATAATAAGTTTACCCGACGGATCTAATTTGTTTTTAATTTTTGATCTCAGAAAAAGTCAAAAGTTCCTTGCTGTAAACATTTCAAGATTTCTTGAAATATTACAAAGCCTTGGTGAAGAAATTGTAACGATTAAGAATATTCAAGAATTAAGCAGAAATACGTAAAATTTTATAGTTATTAAGTGGAAGTAGGGTCTGTAGTTTTCTAGCGTCAGTGACCTAGGGTGTCTAGTTTTAACTTGTGTCTTACGATTCCATTATTTTTACTTTTGTTAATTTACTATTTGATTTATTGTGGTACCTTACGAGGCTGTCTTGGCGCACCAGCACAAAAAACCTCATCAAATGATTTAAAAAAAGGAAATAAAAGTAAAGAAATAATATATTCAACCACATAAAAGGTAAATAAATTTTTACTCACGTAAAAAGTGGTAAAAACGAGTAAAAGTAAAGTGTGTGGTCTTGACGCGTGCTTCACTCAAGGTCATGATCGAAACAATGGCCCAAGTGTGGGATAAAAAGCGGAGACATAATATGACTTGTGGTAAACTAAAATGCAGGGACAATATAATTAAATAAACACTGTCTTTACTATTTTAGTAAAGTTTTATAATTTTATAAGTCTTAACTTAGGTGTTATTATTTTTTAGTAAGTTCTCTTTTATAGTAACTACTCACCTTCTTATTTTTTTTGCTCACCGATTACACACATTTCTTTTTTGATTACAGATGTACACAATAAGTTTTTAATTTACAGTTTCCATAAGTATTTTTCTTTATAAAAAAAAAAAATAAAATGTCAATACTATCACAGATCAATACCCGTCTAGCCAAAGTACTACCAAATATATCTTTTATCCGATCCCCAGGGAAACAGACGATTCAAAATCCATACACACATATAAATCAAGCAACGTATATTCTTTTACAACTTGTGCCATAACTGAATTTTACGAGTTTTCGAGTCCCGACTCTCCTAAAAGAGGAACAATGTGATATTAAACAAAAATCATTATTGTAAACCATTGCGGTTCCTGACACACGCCTTTGAACAATGGGTTTTGGTTGCGGCTACTACTATTGGTCCACTCATTTATTATTCCTTGGTATAAGGAGTTTGGTTTGAGACTTTAGTGACTCTGATTTTGAGGAGAGATGCAGTGTAACAGTTATGTGTGTATGTATGTATTTATGATTGCCAGAAATTATATGAATAGGAATTTTGTAAATAAGCTAGTAGTCGTGTTTCACTTATTAGACAGCGTATAGTAACGATATGATTGAAAAATTAGACGCAAACACATAAACATAAAACTAAATAATCAAAAACAGAGTTAAATAAATATACTTTTGCATATTTAGATTTCCTCTTGCACTGATTGGTTTTTGGCCAAACAATTTCAAAATTTAAATTGATTATTTAAATCATCCCTATTGCAAACATTGCGGAAATAAAAAGTCTGTGAATTAATTTGAATTTAGATGACTGTAATATTTTTATTTATAAATACGTGATCGGCAATATTCAATTACGAAGGTGATATTTATTTTACAAATAATACAGTTAAGTTAGAGCGAAAAGAGAATGAGTTACAAAAGTACCGCTGCTGACAAAGGACGATCATTTAAAGAAACCAAGAAATCAGTTTATACTTTTAGCAGGAAAGGGTTATGACGTATGTGGCACACAAAAAACTATATTTTATGTGTTTCGTCTCGGTTCCAATTGGTTTTTGCGTTTACCACGAAACGTAGAACTAGGGAATATATTGTACTTAATAACACATAAATAAGTATAGAAAGGAAATGAGTTTTAGGATGTAAAGGAGATAGTCCTTTTTAAGATGCAATACATTTGCGATTTTATTTTCTACTTGACCTTACGTAGATTGGATCAAGGGCTATCGATTGAATGGGATCCAGCGCGGGTTTAAGTGGGGTATTTTATAAAACGTATACAGGAAATTGAGTGGATGTAGAAATATGTATAAAAATATATTAGTGGAGAAGTGAGTTTTTAGGGTTCCGCAACCGGCCTGTATAACCTAACACGTAATATTAGACCGATTACTGTAAGTATGACTCATTTCAGAAGTAAACAACATATTACCGCAACGTTTCTTATAGAAAGAAAGACTTAAAAGCACCGCATACGTCTTCCATTTTCTTATTCGCATCCCAACAATAAGACTTAGTTCATTACGAGCTAACAACAATACACCCAGAACCGCTCAATTTTTTGAGTACTCAACTTTTGCTTTCAAGGCAACGCGTAAAAATCGACTAAAAAGCATCTAACAAAGGGGAAGCGAGGAAAAAAAGGAAACAAAACGAAATGGCACGGACACACGATACGAAAGTCGTCGGCGGAGTGGGCCCACAAAAAAAGTAAAGACGAATTTCGGTGCCTAACGACCGAAGTCCCCAAAAAAGTCAACAATGCCAAACTGTGACGACGTACGAAGAATTAAAACAAGACTGGATGAGGACATTGAGTTCCCCGAACCCGTATCTGTGGTTTCTTTGGTCCAGATCAAGATAGGGGAGAGTCGGCAATTTTCGGAAGGAATCGATTAGACTCTCACCTCTAGTGGTAATTGAAAGGTTGATTAGAGGTCCGATTACAATTTTAAATTGATGAGGTCTTGTCAAGGTTTTCATTACCCGACAATTTATCCGAGAGCCCTCGTGCTAATGAAGGTTCGTTCTGAATAAAACTCTTCAGTCTAAATGACCTAGGACCTTTAATTATGCTACCTATTTTTTGATAACCTAACAATTATTTATTCAGAAGGAGTTAAATTCTCAAAATTATTTATTCTCAGAACCAGGAAAGGATAGATATACAAAAACCTACAAACGTCTTAAATATTTATTGGTAATTCATAGAAGTAGCGCTATATTATTTACTAAATACCTTTTCAGAAAGTTATTTCAAAAGATAGGTGCAATCTTTTGGCTGTTCCACCCCACTTGGCCCTAATGACCCTAGACGCGTTTCACGGTTGTTTACTTCAGTTTGGGAGCTAACTTCGTTACAAAACTTTTCTACTTACATTATGGTTTAATTTATCTGACAGTGGTTACCGTAGCCCCATGAGATATCGATCTTACAAACTAATATGGACTCTAAACGTAACCGCATGAAGTCAAAATTCCATTGGAGCGTAAGGGCGTGTTTATGCAATGAAACGAAATTTATTATTCTCGTCGATACGGATAATGATATTAAATAATGAACAAACGTGTAATATCGTAATTGATTTGAAGTTCGATGTAGCTCCCAAGCGGAAAATAATGATGTAACATGGGATTACTCAACAGATTATACTCGAATATGACATGAACATGGATGCTATATGAGCAAATTATGTAAAAAACAAGAAAACCGTGTTGGACGGCGTTGAACATGAATTGCTCAATAGTGAAAATTATGTTGATGGAGAAATTATTGTTTTTAACGCCTTCATTAAGACGGACGATATTCATAGACTTATCAAGACAGTCTCTATTTTGTATGGGACAATCATCCACTAACAGACCACTTGGAAGATATGAGTAATACAATTCTAAAGAGCAACCATTTGGAAGCTACACAATCACAGCTGATATAAAACATTGATCTGATACAAACAAAATCCAATATAACCAAGAGAGAACCACGCAAAATATATTGAATACAAATTCTGAAAATTAGACGAGCAGAAATAAAATTGCAATTGCACGAAGTAGACGCATAGAAGCTACATCATATTGCTATGGTGTTTGCTCACGATGCATTCAAACAATATTCTATAGGAATTCATATTGAAATTCTCGATTTTGATTGATATTGTTTATTTCTAGGAATGAAAGCATGGATTTTGATCAAATATTTCGTCAAATGTATTCGAAATATTATTATTTAGTGACATATTCAAAACATGTCATGAACTCATATTTGATTTTGATGTATGTGAGTGGAAACATATTTTGAAAAGAAGAAAAGCAGTTTTATTTCATGTTTATGTTTACCACTTGGATTGAAGGCAAGTTATTATTGTACTCCAAGATTTCGATTTCAAGGATAGATGGGTAAGATAATTTATAATGAATGAATAAATCAAATAATAATAATAATAATATACTCACACTCGGTTGTCTGATCCCAAGCTAAGCAGAGCTTGTGTTATGGTAACCAGACAACTGATAAACATACTTATATATTTCAAAACACAGACATATTATAGATAAATTACACCCAGACACAGAACAAATGATCGTGCTCATCACACAAAGATTTGTCCTGAGTGGGAATCGAACCCACGACCTCCGGTATAGCAGTCAGGGTCACTAACCACTAGACCAACAGGCCCGCCTTAAATAATAATAAATTCAATGTGTATTAAAAGACAAAGATATATATAGCTCTCCTCGTTTTGAAATCGTCGGAATCCTGAATTCTCTTGCTGATAAAACCAGGTCAGATTGGATTTTAGTACCTGACCCCTAAATAAGGTTTGGTTTATTTGTTGTGCTGATGAATGCCGTTTCATTCAGAGATTATCACTCCCTTGTCGCCTAATACAATAGCTTTGAGGAGAAAGGGTGTTTTATGATGCCTTTAAGGGTGGGGTATCCGATTTTCACAGGAAACTAGTACAAGAGAATTGTTATTCCGGGTATTTGAAACATGAACTTGTTCTTTGAAAAAAATGGGTCAATAACGAGCCAGGTCTTTAAAAATATGATAATATTTGAGATGTTTTTAGGGTTCCGTACCTCAAAAGGAAAAAACGGAACCCTTATAGGATCACTTCGTTGTCCGTTCGTCCGTCTGTCAAGACTGTTTTTTTTTTGTGAATTTTCATCTTGATTCCTATACAGTTTGATTTACGAAGAGTACAATCATGTTTTTTACATTTTTGTTTCGTGAGGACTGACTAATGACTATCTCACTTTATTACAGGTGACCGTTGGTATTTATGTATTCATAAAAAATGCTGTTTTGAACTATATTTTTGCGGTGGTTTTTGATCAGGACGAGATGAAAATAATAGTTTATTAAACAGGAACAACTGACTTCGATAGTCATCATTGCAATAATAAACAAGAAATTACATTAAACATAAAATTAAAGCCTAGTTCTCATCTCGGCGGCTAATTTCATTGCACCTCAAATGCAACGTCAAATACAATCACGTATCGATTTGCGGGCCATCGCAATCGAGACGGCTCTGCAAAAAATCGATTCACCGAACGAGAATCGAGTAATTGCTGTCAGACAAATTAATCGAATTATGAGAGTTGTTTGTAAACGACAGGACAAGGAAAGATGTGGAGAGGCTTTATATGTTTTATTTGGGAATATCAAAAAGAGGGTATTATGGAAGGTATTGGGATCTTATCATCTCGGACTGGTCAAGAATAAAACTGTTGTTTGGGTACAGATCCTTTAATTGTCTGGTAAAAAGGTACAATAAATAAATAAATAAATGCGGACAACATCACATACATTGCTCTGAACCCAAAGTAAGTAGCTGAAGCACTTGTGTTATGGAATTCAGAAACAACGAAGGTACCACAAACACCCAGACCCGAGGCAATGTAGAAAATTTGGTTTCTACATTGACCCGTCCGGGGATCGAACCCGGGGCCTCAGAGCTAGCTACACCTTGAAACCGGTGCGTACGCCACTCGACCACGGAGGTCGTCAAGGTACAAATAAGGAAGGAAGGAGAAAAAAGAGAAGGAAAGCTGTGTCTATAAACTTCTATGGCCGCCAATACATGGACTGCTTGAAGCAGCTTGCTTTTGTTTCGACAATCTTCAAAAATCAAGGCGCGGAGAGCGCAAAAGACTCGCGAGATTGGTCGACAGCTACACAGCACACGGGCTGCACGCGCAGTCCGTGTGCGTAGATTACAGACTAACTCGAGCAGTTCTTGTACAGCCTAAGACACACCTTACTATTCTAAGACAAAAGTAAACATATATGTTTGATACGAGAATGTGTACCTTCAAGAAGACCAGACTTTATAAACATTTCTCTTCACAGTGTTATTTAAACATACGTATTTCTGTACCTCAAGTACTTTAAGACAATAGTATAGAAATGAAGGAACTTAACTCTTGAAGACACGTTTCCTGGTTGTTTAGTTTTGCTTTAGACTTTCTTGGTTTAACTTATTTAAAATTGTTGATAATAATCGTTTTGTCTATGAGAAGGCCTTTGTTTAGTAATGGCAAAGTTATAAGTTACTATTGTTTAATAAAATATTAGTATTCTACGAAACATATTTGTTAGGGTGCGTCCACATCTGACGAACGAGCATTACACGAGCTGTTCGCGAGGCGCGCGCACACCTGGCAAACGGCGTTATTGACACTAGTGCGTTTGCGGCATGCTCGCGATCTATTACAGCTTATGCATTAGTAGAGATGCACTGACGAAGTCTTAACAATTTTATAAGCTGCCTTGATGATCATTGCTTGTTATATATCTGTATGAGAAATTGACTATAGTAAGATAGTAGCAATTTGGTATTACTATTTTGATACGTAAAATAAAAACGAGTAATTGTCAAAGATAAAAGAGGTATGTATTACTAAATGTCAATATTAGTTGAATGTTATTGCAGCCGTATAAATAAAAACATTTTTGTAGCGAAACTCATAAAAATGTGTGTGTTTTCATTTAAACCTCCATTGCGCAAATATTTCATAAAATTTGAAAGAGAGGCAATTTGCAATCAAATGTGCATATTTCAATTATGTCATATTTATTTATACTGTTCCTCAACTACATTTTTATTTTCTGTAAAATATATATATATACATATAAGCTACCAAAAGAAAATTAAAAAAATTTTGCCTACTTCAAAGGTTTTCATACGCTAAGTTTAAAAACATTTCAACATTCTTAAACAAAAAAAAAACATTTTATATAAAGAATACTCCTGTCCATTATTTTGGTTTCGCGCGAAAACTACGTCGGCCATTTTGATGAGATAAAAAAACATGTCTGGTGGTTCTGACGCGTTTGCCATTCAACGTTTAATTAGTAAAAATAAAAGGATGTGTACTTAGATCGATTAAAGTGTTTAGTGTGTTTAAATGTTCAGTGAAACCGACGAGATATTTCAAGGTCCAATAATTTGTTAGTAAACATTACCAGATGGTTGAAATAACAACGTCCATTTGCTTAACAATATAGGTCTCTTTATCCATCTGTTACAGCTACATTTATTACAATCGTTATTCTAAATAACCAGTTAACAAACAAATTAATTGGAACGAAACGCCATTCTTGTTTGAATTCCCGCCAAAACCTTGGCGGCCATTTTGTCCCACAAAAACATGTCAGTCCTTTATTTTGTTAGCAGACGTTGAAAGAAAAAAAATGGTGAAGGGCGTATCGGTTGACCCTTATCGAAATGTCCCTTTGTCGTGATTTCAGTACCTGTACCATGAACTCTAGAAGCAAGAATGTTGACGTTGTGTAAGCGAGACACCGCTATGTGCACTGTATTGCGCCATCTCGCTTCCACAATGGCAGCGGTCTTGCTTTAAGAGCTCGTAGTACAGGCACAGTTTTGTGGTAGTTTTTTGACCAACCTTCCACGCTAAAATACGCGGGAATATATGTTCTGAATTCAAATAACTTATTCAGATTTTTTCTTTTTTTGTAATGCGTTTCGTTCGCTATAAAATTAAATGTTAGTGTTATGCGTTCGTCTTAAAGATGGAATGTTTTTATGTGCAGTTATGAAACTAGTAACCATTTTGATTATTTATAGTCTAGCTTTACGATGTTTATATCGTTTAAAACCCAGTAATTTTCACACAAAATTAGATACGCGGAATTCTTTAATAGATGTTTTTACAAAGTTTTTATTGATATTATGTTTTATTCATAGTTATACGGCTTCATCAATTAGTTATTACTTACTACCAGCTGTTTGGTAGTAAGTAGAGCGACTTACACGAGTATGTGGGTTCGTACATTACGTTACTGCATTTTTGTGCATTAGGTAGTGTACATGTATATAATTTTAGTCTATATGTGGGAACTTTGTATGAATTTAGTTGTAGATTTTATTTAAGACCATTTTTATTGATTAATTATTGTTATGTTTCTATTGCTTATTGTACAATACTTATTAATGTTCGTTGTAATTTATTTTCTTTTTTTTTATATTAGAATGAAGTTCAGTACCAATATCGTTGAAAAGCGTAATTAGAGACCAAAAAAGTATATTTTAACTGAATTTCCTTATACCTATCATATTACTGACTGATACAAACCATACAGATCACATCAAACCACAAAATTTCCAACATCCATTAATCGAATTCCTAATTTAAATCTAGTGAACCTAGATCGGGAGCCGATTGATAATCTTAACAAAGGGTTATTCCGACTGCTATCCATCTCACTCGATGATCAAAGGAACAAATTGCCCATCCCGGGGCACGGGGTATATTGAATACGATTCGCAAATTGCCCCGGGTATACCTGGGCAAGTGTGAGATGATTTTTTGTAGAGTTATTTGGATTGATTGTTTTGTTGTGGGTATCATTTGTTGTGCGTAACGTTACAGCTATTCGGAAATGGGAGGTTGGTAGGTTGAATAATTGATAACACATAAATATAAAAACTGGCCAAGTGCGAGTCGGACTCGCGGACGAAGGGTTCCGTACCACCGTCGTATGAGAGCCCACCTTAAATATTCATTTTATGTGGTTTTTAGTATTTGTTGTTATAGCGGCAACGGAAATACATCATTTGTGAAAATTTCAGCTTTCTACCTATCACGGTTTATGAGATACAGCCTGGAGACAGACAGACAGACAGACAGCGGAGTCTTAGTAATAAGGTCCCGTTTTACCCTTTGGGTACGGAACCCTAAAAAGCATATATGGAACCACGTTTGAGGTATAACCCTATCGATACCAAAAATACTATTTTAAATCGAGCCACAATTGTCGGAGCGTAACAAACGTACAAAAAAAAACTATAAATATGCAGTCGAATTGAGAACCCCATCTTTTGAAGTCGGTTTAAAACAGCAGCAAACCAGGGGAATACAAAGCCTTTAAATTTTAAAGATTATTTTTGCTTGACGAAAAGTTTAAAGATTTTAAATTTTTCGGCAAGCAAAAATAATCTCAATACTTTTTACAAAAAATATTGGCCCTTACACAACCCCCACTAGTTTTGTAGTAGTAAGGCAACTTAACTAACTTTATAACTATAAAGTAGCTATTAATTACCCTTAAATTTTCAAAACCATATTTGTACCAAACACCACAATCTACGTTCGACATAACAATTAACATCCAATTACTCTAACAACAAACAAACCAACCCGTCCCTATAAAGAAACATATCAAGCAGATAACGACGGCCCCACTTATTTATATCTAAACGAAAAACCTCGAACAAAGGGAATCTTTACAAATGACACGCTTAATAACCCACACAAAGAGCGAACATTTCTTTTGTTGTTATATTGTTAACTAGTTCTATTATTATTATACCAATATTTAGCTAATATAAATAACTTCACATATTTTGGCTAACTACACACTTAAGAAACATTAATTTCATTTCATTGAACTGTCCCGCTGCAGGGCAAAGGCCTCCCTTTCTTCTTTGTTTCCTTTAAGAAACAATAAAAATAAAAATATACAAAAAATATTTTGCGTAAAAACTAGTAATTAAGAAAAAAAGAATACCGTCATTGCTGATGAAGAGTGGTGAAAACCACACTGGCTGTTAACTGAAGAGAATATAAAACTTATTTTTTATAATTCAATCTTCGAGCGGTTGAAGCCAAACCGTTATTCAAAAATGGAACGTCAACCCTCCGAATGCTGTCCCCAAAAAACTTGTAGTAAAATAACGTATTAGGGAATATACCGATAAATCCCCTTCTGGTAACTGTAGGGCATCACTTACATTTCAATATGAAAGGGAACCGGAAATTGGTTTCCAAGCACGACTCCCATGAATGCTTCCCGCGATTTGTATCGATTGACCGTGATAAAACTGCACCCAACCAAAAATGTACACACAATAATGACCTCTATCACAATAGGAATAAAGGCGTGGTTTGTATTGAATTAGTTTTTGTTGTGTAAAACTGTTGTGGTCAGTCGTGCAGGATGGGTTAGGCCCACATTATGATTACTGATGTTTTATTGTAAAACCTATGCATCAGTGCATGTAACGCGGAAATTATGAAGGGTCGTTACGACCGACAAATTTAATGTTTTGTTGTAGAAATGGTCAGAATAATTAATATTAAATAGACTGTCAATCAATGTTTAATGACCATTTGATATCCATATTTACAGAAAAGGAAGCGAATTGTCGCTTTTCATAAATCATTATACTAATCAAAAGTTTAGCAGTTATTAGCTATTTATAAATGTACAATTTGTTCCTACCGTATTTATTTAAAAATAATATTTTCCTTGTAATATTCGTGTAAAGGACTTTTTATTTAATCACACGACTCACGCCTAATTACATTTAAATTACATCGCTTTATTAAAATCATAACAGAAACCTATAGTCGTTTAAATTACGGAATTTCGATATCAGCTAAAAGTAAATTGTGTGATCAGAAATACAAACCAAATAACAATATTAACTCAACCGAACAGAGTCCAATAAATATCGGGAAATCAGGAAGTTTCGACATCATTACAGATAATTATCTTCGACAAACAATTATTATTTGGAAATTCGTTGTGTATTTTCATTACTTGTGTTGTTATTTATTTATAGGTACAACTATTTAATTATTTATATAATATTACTCTTTTTCGTTTATTTTTATGTAAAAAAAAATAGTTACATCATGTGGGTTCGTGATAATTTGAGGGTTAACTTCATTAAAAGTTTTAAAATGTTTGGTTTCAAATTTCTTGTATATTACCTAATATAATATCATAGATGAGTGTATAATCGTAGTTGGTTCACGGTTCATAGTTGAAGTTCATAGTAAAGTGCAAAGCATGGCAATTGAAACAACAAATAAGGAATTTCAACCTTATTGCTTTGAAATAAAGGTCTATTGGCATTGTATGTGTTACCATTGATTTCCAATGTACACTCGAGTGCTTTTGTATGTTAAAATATTTGGAAAAGCATACAAACAATTTATACACAAAATACATTGAAAAAAAAAAACAATTTAATGTTTAGTGATCTAAACAGACCATTAGATAAATAAAGGACCCATTAAAATAACGTTAACATAATTATTTAACTGAATAGGGTTGTCGCGTAAACAATTAAGCTACTAAACGTATTTTGTATTGTAATTCAACATGGTTCTACGCAAATTAGGGATGTAGCAATCGATTACTGACAATTGTATCGATACTCGATTCTCACTTGTTAGCCTGTGGGTTGTCACTTTTGTGGATAAGTGGTTTTATTTTACATGGTTAATTCAATATTTTTTGATAAAAAAGGTATTTTTTACTATGGTATTGATGAATTATAATAAATAAGTTTAAAGAACATACAATTATTGCATCTAATTAATGACTTATTACTGTTTTTTTGTAAATAATTTAATAAGTAATAAAATTATAGATGTATCGACGAGTTTTGTTTTTAGGCCTATTTGTAAGTTGATTCTTCTTTTATATACTACAATACAAGCAATAAAACGTAATATCTAAAAATAACCAAAAAAAAAACCGCGTGAATAATCACAAACTAGTATAGACAGCAAAAAAACTTAACCGATGAAACGCATGACTGTCGTAACATATCTCACAACCGGTCTCAATGTTAGTACAAGTTTGTTAAAAAAAGAAAATCAATGAAGCGATTAATAATCCACACGCAAGTGCAGACTAAAACGTGTACGGTCGGAAAAAAAGTTGATAAACACAATCACAAAAAAAACTCAACAAAAGTTACTGGACTATTCGAAAATTATAAAGCAAAATTTTTGTAACAACACTATTAGTTTTAAATTTGCACAAAAAAAAATGTAATTTTTGTGTTCAGGTTTTTTTATACATATAATTTTTGCTATTTTTGTTCTTTTGTTGCTAACTGTACCTACAGTGTATCAACATAACTGCATTACTGTAATCAAGTCTACTAGGAAAAATTAAGAAAAAAACTCATAGAATACACTTACTACTCATCATAGGAATTTACACTTTATTGACATGTGTCTAGAGTTTAAAATTCAATGCCATTAGGAAAATTATAGAAAAATAATCTTATAGATGACACTTATTATTTGCGTAATTTAGACTTTATATTCCGTTAATATAGGGTTCAAAATTCAATGTTGTGCTTACAAAAATATTTGATTGAAGTAAGCAAAACTGCTTATAATATGGTAGATTAAACTGTTTAATATTCATTAAATTCTTGATCCCGTGATCGTAATAAACTGCCTACCGTACAAATTGTCGCTAAAGTATCTCTATTAAATAAATTATTTACTAAGAACAAAGAAAGTACATTAAAATTTCACGGAATGAACGTTTATTTAAAGTAAATACCAATAATTGAAGCAACTGTTTTTAATGTAATTTTTCAATTTTTTTGAAATGAAAATTGATATACTTTTTACCCTGACTATATGAAAAAATTGCATATTTTTTGTTTTACTGCACAATCTAAATCAGTACTTATTTTTAATAAAAGTAAATTGCAATTTTCTCGCAAGCATTTTTTTCGTTTTCAACCGACTTCTAAAAAAGGAGGAGGTTCTCAATTCGGATGTTTATATTTTTTTAGGTACTTAAATAATATTATTACTTAAAGTCAACAAACAAAATGCGTGATTCACATCCCCACATCATCCGTCAACGATAGAGACGCAAATATGCCTCTCTTTCCTTCAAAACAGCAAAAAGTAGTTCTACCCGCAAACAAGCCTATTCCTAGAATCTAACGATATCATGCTTTTAACCTATTAATCACAAATCAAGTTTATCCTTTTAAACCGTTTAAGAACGAGTTAAAAGTAATTAGAATTCTTATGATTACTGGAATACTTTATATAACAAGTTGACTTGAAATACCCCGGCCATGTTCAAAGCTGTGTTGCCATGATTTATTATAAATAATGTAAATTATATGTAAATGTGTTGCCATCTTCTTTGCTTGTCGGCGCAATTTATGTTATGTTTTTATATTGAAATGGTTTATACATACTGTCTTTTCACAGGATGGTCTGAAGCTTTATATAGCTATAAGAACCTTATATAAATATTTTTTCTAAATAAGAAACAATACTCGGCAGGAATAAATCAGATTTTGACCCCCCAACAAAAATCGAGATATATTTATTTGATTCACGTGTATTATTTATGTGTGTTGTGTATCCGTTTGTCTGTGGAATAATAGCTCATAAATGAATGGACAAATAATAAAGCACTTTTTTTGTATGTTTGCTTAATTTAGAAACACGATTCGTGAGAATCGTCTTAAAAAAAAAACTTTATTTCTACTATAATCTGGTAAATAATAATAATAAAAATATTTTATAATCAAGCATCACACGGCTCATAGAATGTTAGTACAATTGCTTAAGAACTTTGTTGGTAATTAAAATACACATCACAAAATCTTAATCAACGACGAGTTTTACACCCCGGACAAACCAACCACACTTTTTATAACCGCAAGAAACTTCTAGTTACCTTCGAGTATAATTGTAATTTAAATACAGTGTACTCTTCCTATAAATAACAGCTTCGACATGATACAACTCTGTATAATTCTGCGATAGACGTAATATATATGTTTTTTTAATGCCAAGTACTAGGTGCCTCGTATCCGGCTTAAGATTACTATGGCGGATACATAACATCTTTTACCGTGGGAGTTAGGCTTAATAGAAAAGTATAGTAGATAAGTTAATATTCTAAGGCTTTTGCTTTATAAATTAATGTGAATAATTTCAAACAACTTAATGTGAAGTTAACTAAGAGCAAAAGTAAATAACTTTAAGACTCATGGAACAGATCATAATAATAATAAATGCGGACAACATCACATACATTGTTCTAAACTCAAAGTAAGTAGCTAAAGCACTTGTGTTATGGAATTCAGAAACAAAAAAGGTACCACAAACACCCAGACCCGAGGCAATGTAGAAAAGTTGGTTTCTACATTGACCCGTCCGAGGCTCAAACCCGGGACCTCAGAGCTAGCGACACCTTGAAACCGTTGCGTACGCCACTCGACCACGGAGGTCGTTAAGATATTCCTTTTTTGCCGATTTTATTAGCTTGACATTGCTCATGGTACTTAATTAGAAAAAAAATAAAAACTTTCGAATAACTTTTAAAACTGATTTATTATGTTGTACAAATTTTAGAAATATTATTTAGACTTTGCTTTAAATTTGCTCACCCTTTAATATAAACAACATAACAAGGGTTAGGCAGAGGTGTACCAATGTACACGGTGTACACGGTGTACACCGTGTACATTGGTACACCTCTGCCTACAGTACACCCCCAGTTTAGCCGGTATGTTTTAGGTCCCATGTAATAGGGGGCGAACCTATTGCCACTAACCGGGCACAAATCCAAACTCCAACCAGCTACTGAGAATTTCATAGAAAAACCCAATAACACCTTGGTCGACTTGGGAATCGAACCCAAGACCTCTAGCGTAGCAGTCGCGCTTAGCACCACTAGGCCAACGAGGCAGTTAATATAAACATAGGTACTTATTTTTTTGTAAAAGATATGTTTTATCATGCCTGTTTATATATATCACGTAGTAAGGCTAAGTGGGTGTCTTATATCACACCCACACTTTTCCGCTAAACAAATAAACAGGTTCTATGTTTCGTGTAAAGTAATACGAACCTAAACAAAACAATATAAAATAGGCCTTAAACAGTAACAATTTTCTCTTCAAGCAATAGGAGACAAGTTCTTTTAAACAAATGATCTGTATGTATATAAAATTGGCTACTATATCTCTGCTCTACAAGAACAATCATCATCATCTCCCGAGCCTTTTCCCAACTATGTTGGGGTCGGCTACCAGTCTCACCGGATTCAGCTGAATACCGTATTTTGCATGGAGCGACTGCCTATCTGACCTCCACAACCCATTTTACTGGGAAACACAGTATCACATAGTAAGACTGGTTGTCCGAATTGACTTAACGACTGCCAAAGATCATAGTATGACAGTCGGGACCTACGGCTTAACGTGCTATCCGAGGCACGGATCAACGGCTCTACAAGAACAATTACTAGGGCAAAAAAGAGTATTTATTCCGGATTAAGTCAATTAGGTGCATGTCTTGCGCAGGTATTGAACATGTAACCTTCCACTTCAGTTATGAACCTTTGTTAGTGTATTAAGCCTTTTACAAAGTATACTCTCCCTTTTTCTTACGTCTAAGGGCTTACAAAGTCGGAAAAAGATAAAGCCGATGAAATATAAGATTATATTAAGGGTGAAGGAACTTTATTAAAATGAAGGCACAAAAGTAATCCCTAGGGGTAATATTTTTATGAATAACCTACGCTAAATTACATACTAAGTTATATTTAGTAGCATTTTAGTGTTAAGACTTCATTTATTTTGTACTAGCTTTTGCCCCTGACTTTACCAGCTTAAAAATTATTCTGAATAGGTACCATGACTTTATTTAAAACTCAAAAATTCATAATTATTTTACTTGTGCAAATTATTATTGTTCGGAAATATTTTTGTGGCATCGTATGCACTATCATTTTGACGGGCCTGTTGGTCTAGTGGTTAGTGACCCTGACTGCTATACCGGAGGTCGTGGGTTCGATTCCCACCCAGGTCAAATCTTTGTGTGATGAGCACGGGTGTAATTTATCTATAATAATATGTATGTATTTAGAAATATATAAGTATGTTTATCAGTTGTCTGGTTACTATAACACAAGCAATACAATAAACAATAAATAAATAATATTCTAATTTGCACCGAAAAATGCGGTTATCAATACAGACGTCCGCTATTTAACCTGAACGACATAAAACACAAGTAATTTAAATAAGTCAAACTCATAAAAATACTCAAAAATAACCACAAATTATTCCTAATCCTTACTTGCCTACGTGATCGTTATTTCAAAGGTAAATAAATAATAATATGCGAAAACAAAACACCTACGCCTTTTTTCTTTATAACGCAAAAAGGTTGAATAGGTGTACTGAATATCACTGCCTCGTTGGCCTAGTGGTTCTAAGCGCGACTGCTACGCTAGAGGTCTTGGGTTCGATTCCCAAGTCGACCAAGGTGTTATTGGGTTTTTCTATGAAATTCTCAGTAGAAGGTCGGAGTTTGGATTTGTGCCCGGTTAGTGGCAATAGGCTCGCCCCCTATTAAATGGGTCCTGAACATACCGGCGAACTGTGGGTGTACATTGGTACACCTCTGCCTAACCCTTCGGGGATACAGGCGTGATGGTATGTTTGTTATGTTATGAATATCAAAGTATGTTATTGAAAGTCTATGAGTAACAATTAGCATAGATTAGGTATGTTATATTTTTTATATAGTTACATTGCAATTTGGGTGACAGGTATAATTGCCACGGAATATTGAATTATTAAACTTCTAACGCAGAAACGAGTGATTGTCCCATTCAGGGATAGAACCCACAGCACGTTGGGCACTTTAATGGTGACGTATAAAAAAGTTTATGCGTTATTTAGTGCTATTAAACCTAAATAAATGTAATTGTTCGGAATATTGTCTAAGTCTTAGTTAAGTCTTATTCACTACAATTCGAGTAAAAAAAGAAAACATATTTAACATTGTGTCACCGACAAAGTCACCTAAAATCTCTTAAATATGTATTTGAATTTTACTTACAAATCTCTGCAGACCGAAATTCGTTCACAAAAAGATCATATCATCGATTTAGCTTCAGTGACGCGCCATCGGCAAGGACGAAGGCCGAACAAATTTAGATCACCCTATTAACTTACATTTACTTACCTACCTTTTTGTCATTAAAACAGGTATTCTTGTAATTAGGAGCCGATATCTGTACAAGTCATCTCACGATTATTCTCAGGCCTAATTAATAGGCGGGTTATTTTTAACTTGCCTGTAGACGGCGTTAATGTGTGTAATGGGACTCTGAAATACGACATGAGCTGTGTATTGCTGTTACAAGTTAATGTTGTTATTTTGCTTCTAAGTACGGCTGTATTTTATACGGTGTTTTGCCAAAAGGGTTGTAATTAAAACCTATTCTAACCACAATAATAATGTCTTGGGACAGCTCATACACAGTCATCTGATCCCAAACTTAGCAGAGCTTGTACTATGGTAACCAGACAAATGATAAACATACTTTTATGTTTCTAAATACAAACATATTATAGATAAATTGCAAATTATTGTGTTCATCACCAAAGTTTTGTTCAGGGTGGCAATCCAACCCACGACCTCCGGTATAGCAATCAGGGTCACTAACTACTAGACCAACAGGCCAGGCAAAAAGTACAACATAGGTAGGCATTTTCTTAAATAATAGTACACATACATAAAAGCATTTTATGTATACCATTGGTGAGTAATAAAAGAACTGTTTACTATGCTAGTAAAACAGCTCACTTAACTGTAATAGGCAGACTCAAAACATACCAATTCAATTAACTTCCTACTGGCCTGTATAAACGTCTTTCTTAGTCGGCAAGGGAAGCCGTTGTACTCGGCGCTGCAAGTCGGCTTTCACTTAATCCCCGCACTAGTCAACATTTTGAGGGTTCCGTACCCAAAGGGTAAAACGGGACCCTATTACTAAGACTCCGCTGTCTGTCTGTCCGTCTGTCTGTCTCCAGGCTGTATCTCAAAAACCATGATAGCTAGAAAGCTGAAATTTTCATAAATAATGTATTTCCGTTGCCGCTATAACAACAAATACTAAAAACCACATAAAATGAATATTTAAGGAGGGCTTTCATACGACGGTGGTACGGAACCCTTTGTGCGCGAGTCCGACTCGCACTTGGCCAGTTTTTTAAATTACTGTGAAACAGACGGTAATTGCAACGAGATTACTCCCGTTAAACACGAATTAAATCGATTGATCTCAGATCTAGATGATTTAAATACGTTATAGGCCTCAAGATGTTTTATAATCGACCTTATTGCGAAGTAAATCCGCCTTTAAAGCACTAAACTTTTTAATTCTCCCTGTTTTATTATTACTTTTAGGGGCGTGCAATTTCATACTTTGATGTTTCGTAAAAATTCGTTGGGATTTTTTTGTTTTATTTCTTGAATTTGTAAGCCGCATGCTAATGAAAGTCTTTTAATATTTTATAAGTATAATAACCCTTTAATTTTTAATATTACAGGTAAATGAAGGTTGTTTTTAGCCTTTAAAAGTGTTTTATAAACCTTTGGGCGAAATAATAAGGTTATGCTGTTGTTGGCTTTTTGGAATCAGGACTGGATTCTTATGAAGAGCTCCAGATGAATAATAATATATACAAAAATAGTAGAAGCTCGCACACAATACAATTAATATCTAAGATTATAGCTTTAAATAATAAAAGTATCTTTGTAGTCATATAGGACAAGTGGCAACGAAAATCAATGTGATCGTTTCTCGACTTACAATTATGCAGTTGGTGACACGCAATTAGCAAGCGTTGTGATCAATGCTTACTCCTTCTCTAGATGAGACTTCTTCCCTGTGAGATAGTTACAGCTATCAATAAATTGGAATTTTAAATAGTACTCATTTACAATTAATGTCAAATACAACACCAATAGCTCTTACATGCATTTGTCCATCGATTACAGCCAAAGAAAGCGCCAGTCATTAATTTACAAGCGTGTTCGTTAATGACCGCTGTGCAGTCCCATGGTGGCAATTACACCATGATTTATGAGGTAAACACCGCAGTTATTACACTGGATGCCAAGATCCAGTAACATTTTAATTTTAGACTGAGATTTCTAATGGGAATGCGTTCGCGATTTCATGTTGGGATTATGTTGTTACAAAGAAATATTGTTTAAGAGGGTTGTTAGGTAAAACGTGAAGTTAAAAAGCTGATAGGTAGAGTATTACTACTTCATTATACTATATAGTTAATTTTTATATTGTAGGTACTAGTTCTTTTCCGGGGATCCGCTTGTGTGGTAGTCGTTTATCGCGGCAAAAATAGCCTTTATCCTAGTTTGTAACATACAAAGTTTCATCAAAATCGGTTCAGCGGTTTAGCAGTGAAAGTTACTTTCGCATTTATAATATTAGTATGGAAGTATGGATGTTTTTTTTGACAAAACAGTTTTTATATTCAGATTTCTTAGCTCTTAAACTATCTGCGAAAATGAATTAGACATTAAATAAACTCTTAAATTAAAAACCGGAATAATACGTGTGAAAATTTACTACTCAAAATCATTACATACATCAGAAAATTGAAAGCAAACCTGCATTATTTACAAGATATCATAATAATAATAATATTCCGGGACAACTCACACACGGTTATCTGATAAACATACTTATATATTTCTAAATACATACATATTATAGATAAATTACACCCAGACACAGAACAAATGACCGTGATCATCACACAAAGATTTGTCCTGGGTGGGAATCGAACCCACGACCTCCGGTATAGCAGTCAGGGTCACTAACCACTAGACCAACAGGCCTGTCGAAACTTTACAAACTTTCATGTATATGAGTCTACGTACACGTTATTAGTGGGAGCACGGCAGTACACCAACCAAGTTCGCACCTTCCATAATATACTGTTAAAACAAGTTTCGTAAACAGTTTCCAGTTAATATAGTGTTGGTTGTATTAGGAACAATGTTTAGCAAACGTAGTTAATCCGATGACACGGTGCCGGGACTATCAAACGTCTTGCAGACTAGACTTGAACCAATTACTTAGTTTGTGGTCTAATTCATAAGAAACATGAACGTTTTCTATACATTAGTTATAATAAAATAGTTACCTACAACATTTTGTTTAAAGAGCTTGTTTTGTTATACTGAATCTTTTAGAAGGTTTAATTTTTTTGACATGTCGAAAATCTTAGAGTTAATCTTGGCGATATACCATTGTGACCGTAGTTGTTGTAACGTGAGCATCAAGAGAATATATGAACGGATTGGTAGACAAAAATAATATAAAGAAATATTGATACTGATGATGTAACTTAAATACTAAATTCGTTCAACGAGCACGCATAGAATATTTTCTTCTATGTAAACCTTCACCGGTAAGACAGACAGGCTATGATTACAAACCTTTTTAAACATTACTTGGCCGTCAAAGTGTTTGTTTAGTGGTTAGTGACCCTGACTGCTATACCGGAGGTCGTGGGTTCGATTCCCATCCAGGACAAATGTTGTGTGATGAGCACGATCATTTGTTCTGTGTCTGGGTGTAATTTATCTATAATATGTATGTATTTAGAAATATATAAGTATGTTTATCAGTTATCTGGTTACCATAACACAAGCTCTGCTTAGCTTGGGGTCAGATAACCGTGTGTGAATTGTCCCGGAATATTATTATTATTAATACTGCACATCAAAAACAAAAGCGAAAAGAAAACCGCTTATAACACACACCACACTAATTTCTGTACTAGTTAAACTAGTCGCCCAGATAATAATAGCAAACATGACCATTGAAAGAGGGAGACAGTGCACAAGAGAAAGAGATAGCTACACTCTGAAGGGGACTTTATCCCATCGGCTGAGAGCCTTAAAATAATACATTTCCTAGTAACAGATAGTATGGAGGTTCTATTTTGACAGCTAGTGCACCTGGTTTTACTTGTGGATTAAATGTAAATATATTTGCATGAAATACATATGAATGGAGATATGCACCTGCCTTTCAGTTTTATTAGAAATAGTTTGCTTATCGGCTTGATTATTTGAGATAGTGCTTTTTGTATTTTTTTGTTTGAAGATAGTATTGATTAGTAATTATAATGTTTTAAATTCCTGGTTAAAAGCAAAGATGTTTAAATTGTAAAATGCGATATCTCATCGAAATACCTACGTAATGGAATGATTGCAGCGATTACTTTTTAAATACAAATTGCATACGAGTTTCCAAATTATTGTTAATTTAATAATTATATGCTTTTATGTATACATTTGTATCGTATACTCAACTCTATCAGCAGACGCAATAGGTACCTACCTAAGTTTCTCAAATTCTTAATTACTTATAGTTACGCATTAATTTACCTAAACACTTCGTAACAAATCTTTAAGTGCTTCATTAAAGCAAAGGCTTAAACAATAAAAGAAAAATTATACACATCAAAGAAAACTTGGCGGTTACATAAAAAATGTGTTACGTACGTAATTTAAACGTGTTGTGAGGTTAATACCTACTTAAAAAAAAATGTATTGTGTTTTCTAAAGTAAACACATTTCTTTGGATTAGTTAGAAAACTATTGTGCAACAAATAGAAGTGGTCTCATGATTGAAACTTGTACTCAATGATTGGAATCGAATGCAAAAAGTTGCAGATTATAATATTTATTTGATCGTTTAAGATAACAGTGATGAAAGAAAACATAGTGAGGAAACCTGGATTGAAAATTTGGAATTGCTTTTTCCATAAGTGAACTAACGTGATGATCAATGCTGGATCCTTCTTTAAATGAGAAGAGGTCATTGTTCTACCATGAGAAAAAGAGTGATCAAAACCTGGATTCAAAAATTAAAACGCTGTGTCCTAAGTGAACTCGTGATGATCAATGCTGGATCCTTCTTTAAATGAGAAGAGGTCATTGAAACAAATTGGGTCAGTTACCGTTTCATAACAACAATATTAGCCCATAAATAAAACGAAGAGATATTAGGTTAAGTCGGGTAAAGCCATATACAAACTTTACAATAGCTAACGCTGTAAATGGATCGGGAAAACTCTGTGATCCAATTAACAAATTGCTGTTAAAATGTTTTGAGGGTCGTGGTTAAATAACTATCTCGCGGAATTCTTGTTTTGATCGTACCCTGCTTAGTTATACTTGTTAACATCAATGTTTAGCTCAAATAACAGTATTATTAATGTAAATGGAGATTCGCTTGTTTTTATTTGTTTATTAGAATCTACATTCAAATGAATGTGTATTTCTTTGAACGATAATTTAACTATACCTTTTTTGAGGACGTCTTTTTGTATTCGTTGTACAGTAAGTAGGTATAGATTGATAAATAAACTTTTTTAATATTCCTTCTAGACAGAAATCTGGTCTTTAGCATAGACTTAACCAAGAGAGCATATAGAATAGCAAAATTGTAAGAATAATGATTAATAAAGGCGAGTCTAAATGTTCATTTGAAGCCTACAAGACACTACAGGCTATAGAGGACTGTAGCCACCCATAGTATCCAATTTACACAAATATAAATCTATAGCCCATCGAATGGTTTAGTGGGGCTATTCCAGCAATAAATTACCTTTAGCGATATTGATAGGAGACCCACGTCACACGATAGCTTTTACTATTAGGCTAGCAGAGTAGGTGGAAACTAAATTTAGACTCTAGTAATGTAATAAATTTAAATAGTACCTATATCAAGATGTTTGTTTCAAACTATAGCACAGTTAAAGAAACTGATGACAAGGATGATGTAGATAAAAAAGAAAACGATGGTATACCTTCCTATAATACAACTTTACAAATTTATACCAGTTCTGGAACCAGCATCGTTAAATAAAATAATTGTTTTAGTTATAGAAATAGATATGAATGCAAATATGAAGACTTTTACGAGTATTATAATATTTAAAACTGATGACGACATGGCATCTAAAATCTTAAGAGAAATAAACAAAAATGTAATCAATTTAGATGAGAAACTAAACAACATTACGGAAAAGGTTGTAACAGAAGTTTACGGCGACGTATTTACAAGACTAACAGACAATAGATCATGTGTAGAATATATCCGGCCAGCTATCACGGTGACTCATAAAAGTAATCATTCAGCGAAAATACGATTTCTAGAAATAACAAGTCATCCAATCGTTTCAATCACAATCAATGGAATTATGGCAACAGCTTGTTCTGACAAAGGGAATTTGTTTCTTTCATTTATAGTATCATTGCAACATAGGATAGTATAACTAATTGGATTTCATGGTCTTAGTATGTGGAAATACTCGTTTGGTCGAAGATATTTTGAAAGAATTGTTTTTGACGGGCCTGTTGGTCTAGTGGTTAGTGACCCTGACTGCTATACCGGAGGTCGTGGGTTCGATTCCCACCCAGGACAAATGTTTGTGTGATGAGCACGATCATTTGTTCTGGTTGTCTGGGTGTAATTTATCTATAATATGTATGTATTTAGAAATATATAAGTATGTTTATCAGTTGTCTGGTTACCATAACACAAGCTCTGCTTAGCTTGGGATCAGATAACCGTGTGTGAGTTGTCCCGGAATATTATTATTATTATAATGAAAGGAAAAGGTGTAATTACTTGCTAGGTTAGTTTGAAAGTCATAAGCAAATAAATGAAGAATGTGATTTTTTTTTTTCAGACCTTACCCTAACTACCGTGCTACGCTTGCTGATTTCGATTTCTCGTAAACGGTCACAAATTACGCAACGTTACAACAAAGAAATCGTAAGTAGCAAGCTCGTAAATAAACCCATTAGAAGCCTACAAGAAGCCTCAGATATTTTCTTCTAATCTATTCTTAATATCTTTCCAACCCTCATTTACGACCAAAAAAATTATCATTATGACCACAAAAAACCGAACGACAGAAATCTAGACGACATTTTTGGTCATTTCCAAATCTTATTTGGCGCTTTTTATCGTGATGTTATCGATAAAAGACTTCCATCTTGTATAAATGACTTATCAAATATTTAAAACGCTGAAGAATCGATTCCGGATTGTCGTTTAGATGCCGAGAAGCCGTTTGAATGGAGATGACGAGGTGGTCTTAGAAACACAAGATCAAACAGACCAAAACGGTTTTTAAGATCTTAAAAATCGTAAAAGTGCAATTTGATTTTATAGCTATTCGTTCCAAAGTTTTGATAATAGGCTATCAGAGTATAGCTTTTACTACCTACCGAATACTTACCCAACAATTTCGAAATATAATTTACTAGGTAAACTTCTGTATTTTGAGAATGAATTATAAAACAAAAATCTTTTTAATAATTGCTTATTTTCATTATTGCATTTCTAACTTAGACCAATGTACAGCAGATGTACTCTTCTAACCATAAGTAACGTGTACTTAAGTTTAAATAACCCGTACCTTTCTGCCAGGCTGCTGATGAGGCAGCTGCGGCGGCGCGATGAGCCTCAGCGGCGGAGGGGCGGGCGGCAGCGCAGCCAACAGCGGCGGTACCAGAGGCATCACGCCGCCCATCGGCAACGCCACCGCGAATTTCTGCAACCCCATAGTCCAGGGCAGAAACCATCCCCCTCCCGCCTGCATCGCGCCCCCCCCGGGCCCGTACCACGCCAGTGCGATCAGCTACCGACACCCCACATCAACACTAACACTGCTATCGGGAGATGCTTGTTGACATATATTGGAAACACTTCACTTATACCTGCGGACAAAGAAAGGATGTTATTAGTTGGGGCTGGTGGGAAAATGAGAAATTGTTTCTTATGAATACTGTTTCTTATATGCCTTGACAATCATTGTGTATATTTTGAATACCGCAATTGTTCCATAAGGTTCAATTTCGTTCAACTATATCTTAGCATTAAAGGCTGCGTTTACAAACTCTCTTCCGGAATTCGTGGTTCAAAGGATCCTCATTCAGCTAATACATTACCGCAAATGTGTGGTTAACTTCTAATTTATTACCGGACTTGTGTGAGGTGTAGTATTTACCCGACTACCAAGCCAAGCAGGAAGGGCAATGATTGGAATAAGGACTGACCATCTATTTGAGAATATCAGGTCGAATTCGACCCTTTGCGTCGTTGGCATAATTGGACGCTTATGCAATATAATTAGTTAAAGATTGAAATCTTCTGGACCTTACGAAACAGATTTTTCTACAAATGTTAAGTTGTATATCCATATACAGAAATCTAGTTACACGAGTTAAAGCATATGGCGTCTTGAGTTTACTTTTTATAAAAATACTTTTGCCACATCACTAAACTGTCACGTTAGATGAGTATCCAATGATTTATGATGTCCCTGCATATTGGCTTAGGATTGACGCTAATGTGAGAAAAACATAACTTTATACATTATGTATGTTCTCCGATTATCTCCAATCTTGTTGAGAGGTATACTTTAATCCAAGGTTTTACCTTGGAAGATTCTCTAAATCGGTTTGAACTAAAATATCGTATCTGAAATCGTACAACAAAATCATCGTATTACATCCCTAGATTTGGATTTATACTCAACTAAGTCCCATTTTCCACATTCCGTCAAGGTATTCACGCGAGAAATTAATCCTGTACCAAAACTAAACCCGTTACATAAAACCACGTCAAATACGAAATCGATTACGTCTCGTATTCCCTTACCTTACTCCATTTCTCGAATTTCATCTGAAAGTTAGTCGAAGGTAGTTCTAAAAAAAGCATCAAACCTATCCCCGTTTGTTTAGATTATATCGAAAACGTCTATTCGTATAGATCAAAGAGATTGCGACTGTCTGTGCGTGCGGTTACTGGGGCGGAAAACTGAAAGAAAACGCCTGAAATACGCGCGTCATTGGGAAAGGGAGACAGAAGCTTCAGCCGCTGTGACGTTGGAGACGGATGTGGATTCGAGTTTCAGAATGTGTGCGTGTTGTGTTCCCGATGACGAATTCATTTTAAAATGTTACACTTTATGGAAGTGCTAAAAATACTAGATTATTATTAAAAGTTTAATTTACAAGTAGGAGCTATCAAAATTAAATAAGTTTCTATCCTTCTCGAGCTATGCACTTATTTCGTTTCTGGTTTACATGACATCACATCAATTTTATTCTACATGGCTGGGAAGACAATGTGTTTTTTACATGAAAACCTGTAACGTTAGATTCAGATTCAATGGTTACTGAACTTTTATTTCTTTAACTTCTCTAAACCTACATTTATAGCCAAGATTATCCTTTAATTTCCACACGTAACGACTTCGAAATTCCAAACAAACTTCAACTTTTGTTTTACATTTAATTGTTTTGAACACACGTCTCCATTTAGAGCAAAATTGAAAGGAACTCCAATTAGCATACAAGCAATTCAAATTTGTTTTCTACAAGCAGTTAGCTTGCTTTTAGTACTTTTTCAGAATAGATGCAAATTCAATGGTAATTGCTGGGTTTAGGAGACAAATTGCGGTACTTTTTTTGTTAAACGAAACCTACGATACTTTCTGAAGCGTGGGTGTGGTATTCATGAGTTCCATAAATAGATCCCACTGAATAAATTTCTATATCATCAATCCTAAAAGTTTAATCGAATATGAATTTGTCCTTCAATATCATGTCAGCATTCCACAATTTTATTTCTTTATCTAAAATTCCTGTAGGGATGAGAGATTAAATTAAAATTTATTAAATTTTCTTGAAAGCGTACAAGATAGCAGACTCAGCCGTTTTATCATCAGCGTTTTTCGTTGAAATGCCGGATTTTAAAGCATTTTATGTAACAGAATTATTTTTAACGGCTTCCAAATGAGATCGATGTTTTGAGTTCTGTCCAAGAATCTAACAAAGAAAATAATAGGATAGTGACTAAGTCTCGTCATTGTGGAAGATTATTAAAAGCATTGTTGATGCGCCATTTTCACTGGTGCAGTAATTTTAAACCGGAAATTTCCAGTGATTTAATTTGGCTTCTTCGTATATTGCACACGATGTGTAAAACTTTTATATAATTAAACAACTAACAAGAGCGTTCGTATTTTTTCAGATATCAAACTAATGACCAAGTCTCATAACTATTTACTGAACATTGCATAGCTAATGAATCTTTATTAACGGTCCGAAATACAAAACAAGCGACCAAAATAATTTTTCTGAAAAATTCTAAAGAATAATTAAACATTGGTTTAAACAACCGAAAAACTAATAAACGCGAAACGAAACTAATAAACCGTAAAACAAATAACGCATTAACATACCACCGGTTATTTACAACGGTATTTCGAAATTAAAATTTATACTCTGTATGTTACAGAATGTTTGACGGCAAACGTCAGTGTGTCAAAATGGCGGTTGTAAACGTCATTCTATGATTGCTTTACGGTGTTGCCAGAAACAATACGGTATGTTATTGTGTAGCGCCAAGTGTGCGGATGTGGAATATAATTATGTTTTAAAAATATTCTAAAGATAATACATTTCCTATTAACTCTTTGTTCCATTTAGTATTCAATTTTTTTGATAACATATAACACTTGTTAAATGTCTGTGACAGTTATTCTTAACTATTTTTATGAATATTAATGTGAATATGTCTATATTTTAGTTAAGATCAATCAAAACCTAATTGCTTGATGTCCTCATTTCACATTGAATTAAGGTCGATGAACTGTGTAATGAGTAGGGCCCGACCTTCTTATCTTATAAACTAGTACACACTTGTCTTATGGAAATGACTTTAAGTTAAAAAATACAGTTATTGAAATAGGGACTTTTTAATGAAACCCAAAAAGAAAATTTTAAGTCGAATTAAAGTGTTATTTAGTTTTTTCTGTCTCCATATGCTGTTTTTTCAGTTTGACAACAATGTTTTTTAAACTTTCTTGTTAGTTTTTCTTTAGAAATTTAGGTAGAATTTATTTCTGAAATCATACAAGGAAGGAGAAGAACTGTTCACAACAGTGGCTGTATTCAATTTGTAGGACTTCAGGGTTAAAAATACTAGAGCACAGAAATAGCACCTGGTAACGTACAAAGTAGTTAAAAGAGAAGAAACATACAACATTAAAACAGAAGTCTTACTCATTAACATAATTTAGTATTTTAAAAGTTGTTACCTCAAACATAATTAAATTGACAATACTATGTAGTTAACAAAGGCCTTTCCGTTTCAGGCAAACTGAATTACAATTAACCTTATTTAATATGATAAGGGTCTGTACACAATGGGAGCCAGCAGATGGACGGCGTTGCCGAGGCCGGCCCAGGAAGAGGTGGCGGGACGACTTAGTCGCATACCGCGAGGGCTGATTCCAGGAGGCGCGGGATAAGGTACTACGGAAGGAATTGGTGGAGGCCTTTGCCCAGCAGTGGGACAGTATAGGCTAAGAAAAAAAAAATATATTTATGATAATATTGTTGTTGTAGAAAACAGTGGACCTTCTGAATACTTTTTTATGTATCTACAGTAACGATATTGGCTGTACACGCCTTAAGTGAAACGTTTTTATGGGGAGTTTTTTTGGATATTGGATTAAGTGTCTATTTGAATAAACATTACGGAGCACTTTAAGCCGATGTGTGCCAGCCGTGACATTGAAAACAGTTAATATATACTAGGTATACATGTTGAGTAAGTAATGTATTTTCAGTTTACAAAAAACAAGAAATCTAGTTCACTAGACTATAGACTACGACGTGGACTATAGTATAGATAAAGATTTTACCGTCTTAACAGTTAGGGTTATGTTCATTTATTTAATTATTCAACAGTTTTGTACACAAGTTATTACAAGACACAACATTCAGAAAGAGTTAATAAATAAATAATAAATAGTTGTAAATGTATGTACCTACATAATAATTTCATCCAGAGATTTAATAATTTATATTTATATACTAATAAGCACAGACAATTTTTACATCCGACAAAAAAAGGATCAACTGCGTAAGTTTCGTCATAGCAAAAAAATCTTTAGTTAAAATAATAAGTGAATTCCCTTTACTTTTCAAGTTGATCTATAACAGGAACCCACACATGTGGTCATACTCACGTAAAAGTATTACTTTTCATTCCCAGGCTCAAAGGAAATAATTTATAATAACGATGTCACGCTCACCGATTTTGATGGCCTTTGCACAATTATAGGGAACTCGCGATTTATGTTCCAAAGTACTGGTTTTTCTGTCATCAACATAGCGATAAATATAGATTTATTTCTGCTTGCTTTGTTTTAATAAAAGGTTTACTGATAAGCTTCGTATAATCGGTGCATGTGAACCGAGACTGATAATAAATATAGAACCTTTACTAAAAAAATACTTGAAATATTGTAACATGTTGTAATATTATGCATATGATCACAATAAAAATGTAATTACTAATCAAATAAGTTCCAACACGTTGGGATTGCCAGCAGAAAAGTGTTTAATATGTTCAAAAATCTCTAATAACCACAATTTCTCGTTTAAGTTTTTCTTTATTTTATGTATATTGTTGTTGTTTGTATAGAACGATGATGTCGCTAAGCGACAAAGTTCTGATCAAAAAAAAACAAAAAAAAACACAATTCCTGGATTTCTCATAACACCATCTCAAAATTACGTATCAATTAATTTAACTCGCAACAAACTCGTTACCATAGCGACCAGAATACACAATGACAATGTTATGTCACGCATAAAACGTTGAATATAAAATCAAAATGGTCGATGAGTCGGTGTAAATAGCCCAGTCAATAGGGTTAACAAATCGATGGCCTATTAACAGGACAATAGGCGTTTTGTCCGCATGTTTGGTGCGACGTCAAAACCAAACGTAGGAATGTCCGATACGTTCCACTTTGGTATCGGATACCGAAACTTGAGAGACTTGTTTTATGTTCGTTTTCTTTTGGGGAGTGCAGTGCAAACTATATATTTGGGATTAAATAGTTTGAACTGTGGGTAAAAAAAATATCTTAAATAGAAAACAACTTTTCTTTGGCAACCGGATGAAAAGAAACTCAACACTTAACTATGTATCCAAACCTGAAATCTTAAAGCGATGTGTTTAAATACCCGAAACTGAAAGATTTGCTTTTTTTTATTCTATCCAGACTAATAGTAAACAAGTAAAAACATTGTCTTCCACATAAAGGCAAAAAAAAAGTAAATACAAGTTATGAAATTCCTAATAATTTGCAAGAAAATATTCAAAGGATCTAAAGGAGTCTTTGGTATTTGTGTTTAAGGTATGCTTGGAATATTTCTCCGTAACATCACTAACAAACATTTTTGAGAAGAACCTTAAATAAATACCTCGCATAATAAAATACTGATTTACCTTTTACCTTTAAAAATACCTTTCAATATGTCACAAGGATAATAAAAAGAATGGCATCCAAATTATCGTTTAATAGAAAACGGAACAATGAGAGATTATTATCGGAAACCAAACCCGGTACCCAATTACCTAGGATTGTATATCACATGCCTGATTGGTCCCTTTCATTCCTCGAAATACGCCGAAATGTCATAGGAATCGATCCCTACATTGTTCGATTCGTTTCATAATCGATTGTTTGGTTTCCTTTTGTTCGCATCTCTATTATTTAGTGTTACATTAGTATCGATGTAATGTTGTTTGAATGTTTCTGATGTAGTTCGTGTTTATACACATGTTTTGAGGGATGATATGTATTGTAACGTTTGAGCATTTGACAATGTTCTGTTTAATGACATGTTTTCTCATTTTAAAATAATCTGTTACATATTCTTTATTTAACATATTTTTTTTAAAGTTGATGTCATGATAATCGTACACACTTAAAGGTAAACGGTAATTGTAGAGCATAGTTGATCATTAAAGTACATATTTTTTAAGTAGTCATTTTCTTTCTCGACATAATAATTAACACATCATAATACCGACGATAAGATTAGAAGGCGACTAGTACCTAAAGGTATATGAATAGTTTTAATTAAAAGGATTTTTAGGACATAAAAGAAGAAGTACGGATTCATAAGGGAGCGTCCACATCTGACGAACGAGCATTACACGAGCTGCTCGTGTAATGCTCGTTCGTCAGATGTGGACGCACCCTTACATCATTCTCAGATTATGCACCAATGAACATTAAAACCAGATTTTCATGGAGTAATGTTATAAACAGAAAACAAAAGAGAAGTGTCATTAATTTAATAAATTGACGTCAGAATGTCAGAAGCGGGTCAAAGTATCGGCATTTGGCATATCGTCAAACAAAAGTCATTTAAACTGAACACTTTATATTCTCCTTTGACGGTTCGTATTAAACAACAACATTAAGGTCGTGTTAATTTGTTTCATTTCGGTAGGCATCTGTAAAATATCCAATGAACAAGAACAACAAAAAGTATTTATAAAAAACGATATTTACATTTGTAGCATAAGGTGACACAATAAGATGGTTATATCCATAAGTTTTTTTGTAGTCAATATTAAAGTTATATCACGAAAACATTTTGACTTAACCTACATGTGACTTTATCTCAAAGTCAGACACGCATCACCAATTTATTTAAGCGTACGTCCCCATCAAATATAAATTCATAAAAGGAACGAACCCACTCAATCCATACAATACTCAATCGATACCACGCCTAACCGATCTCTATCACCAAATCGATACATCGATTTAGAAATTCGACTAATCGATTACAAATAGAGGGGATCGGTGCGATCATTGGACCGGAATTTATGACCAGTTCCTCCCACATAACAATGTGAATAGTTTAACGTTCTTTTAATAATTAAAATCGTGGGAACGATACCCATTATTTCGTTTATGGGTCAACTCCGATATAAAGCTGCGTATACACTGTACCACTTATTCTTATTGCACTATACGCGGTACACACAATGACATTGACTTTTTACGGATTCTATCGCGGTATATGTTTAGGTTTGAGTTCGCGACGTTTCGAGGCCTTTGCAATTGTCACGGTCAAGGAGTCTACCCGTACAAATACCCTACTCTCAGACACTCGGTTTGACACACTTACACTAGGGTACATTAAGTGCATGTTATATAG
This sequence comes from Autographa pulchrina, assembly GCA_905475315.1. Lineage (NCBI taxonomy): Eukaryota > Metazoa > Arthropoda > Insecta > Lepidoptera > Noctuidae > Autographa > Autographa pulchrina. The sequence continues at coordinate 12,622,782 of FR997765.1, read as the reverse complement.
TTGCTTAGTGTAAGCTTAGCATTAGTCGAACCCATTTGGATCGATGTTCTCCTTAACATTGAAGGGCGATGACCCGATTTAGAGGTGCCCTTGTAGTAGCTTTAAAAAGTTTTATGGCCACAAAAATGTATTTCGTGGCTAACAAAATAATGGAATAGATGTGATTGTTTTATTTTGTTAAAACTTTATCTGTTATCGTTTTAGTGAAAAAAAAAACGAAGTTTCTCTAAAACAAAAATAAAAAAACAATTTACTGAGGTAGGTAGATATTTCTACAGTTTCTAATAAAATTATGTAATGGCTGGACTTTTTTTTCACTCTTGTACGTTCAAAATTTTAACTAAACATAAACTTCACTTGTTTACTAGAAAGCAAAATGTGTAATTAATATGTATAATGTTTCAAAAAACAATTAATTTGTTTCAATAAATCAATCTCTTTACAGACAAAATACAGTTAAAGTTCCTTCATAAATTAGCCGTGTCTTAAAATAACCAAGAAATTACTTCCCATGTCATTTAAAAGACATACTTTCGTCCGAGTTTGAAACGACACCCTTGGGTACAGAAATCAGGTCACCAACGCTACTTAGCCATTTAGGTCACCGAGCCAAAATATATCGTAACTTGAATAGAAAAAAAAATGATTATAGTTCTAAGAAGGTTATACGTAAGGAGTATGTGCTTGCTGATGCATAATACCTTATTACAAACAAAGGAAGAACAACACTATGTTTATGTTACAAAACTAGTAATGTTAGGTTGTGGTAAGTATTGCGCTTTTAAGTGGAGAATTGTTTGAAGATAAAGTAAATAAGAAGAATAATAATGTGCCAAAAGAAGAGTGATGTATTTTTTTTCTAAATGTTAGCAAAATATGCCTTGATAAGTTTTAGAAAAAATCATGAATAACATATTCTTTTCAGTTGTTTGACACGCTACAAATATTGATATCATCCACAGCCCTTGTCCTCCCACTGCTGGGCATAGGTCTTCCCTTTTTCGTGCCATTTTCTACGGTCCTGTGAAAGCCTCATCCAGTCGACTCGAGACTTTAACTATGTCGTCGACCCATCTTGCTGCCGAGCGACCGACGCTTGTTTTGCCTTGACCACCATTCTGTAACCACCTTAGTCCACCTGCCGTCACTTCGTCTGGCCAAGTGGTCTGCCCAGCTCCATTACAGCCTCGTTATTGTGGTACCGACGTCTTTTCATTCCATTTTCCTCCCTATAATAAAATTAAATATGCAAAAAAAAAAGACAGTAGAGGTTAGTCTGTAATTTTATACCACTGCTGACTCCTTTAGGGACTGATCGAAAAATACTTAAAAAATAAGTACAGATGGTATCATCTTTCCTTTTCCTTTTTAAGTAAGTACTTCCATCCTGGGAATTGAGCCTCTTTTTATGTAAGCCTTAGACCTTTCATGTTAGGTTTTAAAGGTCATAAAATAGGTTATAGGGATAGTAAACTAAGTACATACCTACTAGTCTATTATTTTTACGATCTAGCTTGTTATTTGGAGAAACTGTTTAGGAGAAATGGTGTATTTTTAAGACCTTTTAGATTTACTATTGATTGTGAAAATAATCACTCATTCTTATTAGTGAGTTATTTGATAGCTTTCAATAATTAAATGAAGAAAACGATGCTATTTTATTCGCAATTATAGTCACTTTTACTGAATGGTATCTTGTATTATTGAACCGAACACAAAATCTAGATCTAGATAAATAAAGATAATAGACTCTGTCATAAAAAAAATTGGCAAAATATTCAACAAAACGAAACCAAGTAAATAAATTTCGAATTTGCAGTAAAAACCTCACCCAGTAAATAGGGACTTATTAATCCCTTCGAACTTTATCGAGCTTATTAGGTAACACAATGGCTTGAAAGAGAAAAAAAAAGAAAAAGCAGAAAAAAAAGATGGCGTCGAGTCGTAAATCGGATCGAGTGATGCATAATGTTTGCAAATTGCGACCAGACGCCGCGACTTTTTCAACCAAACTTATTTCGCATACAATAAATTACAATAAGAATACATTTCGAGATAAATTTAAAGTTTGAATATTTTAGTTGGTGTTTGGAGGTCGACTTGATTTTTCGACGCTGCGTTTATCCAAAAAAAATAAAAAAATAACTACTATAAAGTATTTTTTTATAAAGAACATATCATGCAGTCATAAGCTGGTGGCTTTTACTTACTTATACATACAATTTCCTCTATATAGATCTAATTTTTGTAGAAAAAAAAACCATCATCAAAAATATTTCAGTAATTATCGAGAAAAGTCGCTTCAAATACACCAAATATTTATCTTCAAAATTGACTTAATTAAACTGCACACATCACTTAATACCTAGTATATTTTATATCATAACTACATATACCCAAACACTAAGAGATTCATTAATAATAACATTATCCGGTTCACTAACCCTAGGCCACTTTACTTAATAATTTCTTAATGTAGAGTAAATCGTTTCCATCGGCTTCACACAGAATATGAAAATCATCATCATTTATTTAAAAATGTCAGTAGTCGGAATGCATTTGGACTTGATAAAGTAATAAGTGTAGCAATAATAAATCGATTAGTACAGGTCATTAATGTTATAGCCTGGGGTATTATGGACCCGTGTTATTAAAGGGTTAAAGACTTGGCTACCTATGTGAGTATTGTATGTGTAAAGCTTCTTTGATTGATGTTAATAAAGATATCGCGGTAGGCCCAGACGGAGATGGTGGGATGAGCTAGACTACTTCGATAAAAGTTGGTTAGCTTCAAGCCTAACCAGTGACACCTCCCTCTGGTCTTTTCTGGATGAAGGTTAGAGAGGCCTTTGCCGTATTGTGGGACGTAAATGGCTAGCGTAAAAAGAGGGGGTTTAAAAGAAAACAGGCATAACCTTGGCTCTCAACATTTATCCTACGTCGAGTGGCGAATTTTTATACCAAGACCCTAGTTTATATCGAGTTCTTTAAAGACATTGATGAAGAATAATTTCTGTTTCAAAACATTATAAACCGATTTAACTTAACCTATGGCTTGAAAATTCAACGACTGAATTAAATAAGAAAATAAGTTATTTAAGTTCCTTTTATCCAAATGTTATTATTCAATAATTGATTTTTTAAACGAGAAACCTGATTGGAAATTTTAAATATAAGTGTTATTATGTTTTTATTTTATAGTAATTGTTTTTGTAATCTGTTGTTTATGTGTAATAGTTTTAGTATAATAATTATTTGTACCTACGCAAATATTTGTGCGCCGGAAACGACAGAATATTATGGAGCAAAATGTTTGTATGCAACATCTTAACTGTACCATATTATTACAAATAAATATATCTTTATCTTTAATGGCAATTAAACATAGCAATTAATAGCTTCGAGTCTTAAGACCTGTAATAAGACATAATAATTTGTTACCGTTATTTAACAGACTATCCGATTCCCAATTACATTTAAATGGGAATGTACCAAAATATCTCAATTTAACACAAACCTTCAAAACGCAATTATAAAGATAATAACACTGGTTATAATTTTGGCGAACAAAAGGTTAAGGGCTGGTATTTAAACCGGTTTAATTGAAGGGCTCAGTTACATACGCAGAAGGTTCTATTGATGATGACCAAAAGTTGAGTAAAGAGGTGTAAATTAAAATTGTTTTGTTGTCTCTTTCTTGCAAGTTATGACTCATGAAGAAAATAAATAAGCAGCGAGTTTTTTTGGCAGAACAACCTAATAAATACTGAGTGTCCCAGAAGAGAGGACATTCAGTGGTCCATATTTTCTGGGACATCCTGTATATTATGAAAAGTAATAATTTTGAAAGCTAACCATTATTACAAAAAAATTACATATTAGCTAGGCTAGTAAATTATATTTTTATTTGTACCTCGTGATTTTAAAGCTCGATAACTAGTACTAAATCTAAAAAACATCTGCAACATGACTTTTCAGTTCTTCTTTCTCAATAAACCTCTAAACTGTAGGTAAACATCGTAAAGAAACCTGGAGTTAATTGCCTGGCATCGTCACCCTCGTGCGTAAACACGCCGATCAATGCTCGTTCCTTCACTCCATAAAACGGTTTGACCGCTGTGGTTGCAGGTCAAATACGAGCAGATAGAAGGTTTTTGTCAGTTTTGTTGTTTTTTTAGACATTAGTAACTAAATTACTAATATTTGTTTTTTTATCATGTTGTAAATTTTATCGCCTAATATTTTTTTAACGATTCCAAAGAAGGAAGGTTTTTATTTTGTATGGTTTATTTCATATTTGATCCTTATGTTATGTCCGTGAATTCATTCCTTATCAATCTCCACCAACTTGAAAACAAAATAATTCCACATACATGGCGATAATTAGGGGAGACAAGCCTAAAACGGGTAGCCCGCCCAAAGCGGGTAAGCGTTTTAAATTTCGCGCCTTTCGCATAAGTTTCAATGTGTGCATGTAGAAGGATAGCGCGGGCGTCGTCCAATCACAGACAGTCTCCTCGTACGCACGGGACACGCGGTTGCAAGGTAATTTTTAATCAAATATTTTTGCTATTTATGATAAAATTATCAAAGAATTTTCATTTCTGATTAGTCGATTTTGGTTTGTTGGACGTAATTACTAGTTTGGTGATATTATTTTGTTGTATTTGAAGCTTAATATCCGTGAAGTGATTTGTACCCGGTAGCTTTGGTTTTGAGGTTATGAATGTGCGAAATACAAGTGTGCGTTTGGGCAAATCAGGTATGGGTAAAACAGGTACCTGATTTGCCCTTACCCGATTTGCCCTGACAGATTTTCGTTACGTAACTTTTGTACACTTTTGATATTGTTTTTCATTTTGTAGATGGTCAATAAGGAAAAAAGAAAAAAAAATTAAGATGCGTTACATTTGATCCCGCTTGATATCCGACCAATACCAAAAATAGTCCCAAACAAAACTAGTCGTAAAAGGAAATCACAAAGAGCTGAAATACTTACAAGCACTCCTATTAAAGAACAACAGAGAGAGAAAGAATCAAATAAATACAAGAAAATAACGAAAAGCGCAACAAAGAAAATTCTAAATAATAATAAGCCATCAACTAGTACGAAGCGACAGAAAAAAAATACGAAAGAAATAAAAAAAGGACCAAAAAAAAATAAGAGTGATCTAAACGAGTACCGATGCCTGGTGTACAGCGAAATGTATGAGGAGCCACTAACAGAAGACTGGACAAAATGCGGAGATTGTGAAATCGATCGATCGATACGCTAAGAAGATTGTGAAATGTGGGCTCATGAAGCTTGCACTTCATATTCAGGCAGAGGTTTCTACTACTGTGACATGTGTCTAGAATAATTTCTGACTAATTTGAATTAAGGCTGATTTGAAGACTGTGATAATTATAAAACCAAAACTGTTATTTTAAGTTCTAACTAGATGTTCAAGTTGATTAATCTCATTATTGTTGCTACTACCCGTTTTGCCCAATAGCCTTACCCGCTTTAGGCACCCCCTCCGGGCAAAACGGTTTTTTTTAAGGTTTTAGATTTTAGATATATTTTCTTGGTAATGAAGATATTTTATTGAGTTTGAGACTGATTTGTTAAAGTTCTTTAGGTAGGGAACTAAGATAATTAAAATAAATGTTTGAAATCTGTTAAGAACCTGTTTTTTTTTTCATCTAACCTTAGCTTACCCGTTTTGGGCTTGTCTCTATGTGGGTTTAATTAGCATACCTCTACCTAAAAGCCCTACATGCTAGTAACGTAAAATTTGATACGTATGCATTTTCCGATTAAAGACATTGCGTTATATGAATCAAGAAAAAAATTTCTCAAAAAAAAAAAAAAACCTCAAGTAAAAAAAGTCGCAGTGACGATACCTCCGTATGTAAAACCCTCTTAAAGCAGTCCCAACATTAAGGCATTCTGATTAGGGGAACATAAATTCCGAAGCTTTGATGAGAGCACGCCTCGCGAAACTCATTTTTTAGCAAAGGGTCGAGCTGACTCGTAAAAACATTCGAATACGTTATACAAATTTTAATATACCTAATGAATATGCAAAAGGATTGCGGGATTTCACTTCATAAGATTCTGGTTTGTTTACAGTACCTACAGGTTGTTTTTTATGGGTCATAATAAAAAAATTTTTTAGAACTCAATTCTCCGTGTCGTTTTTTAGTGCTAGAACATAATATTTATATACATAAAACAGGTAGGAATGAGACGAAAAACACTTATAATATCATACGTTTGTCTGTCTCGGCATTTTTTTTTGTCAAATATGTTTCGCAATGAAATGGCCACATGACAAACTAATGAAACCGCAATTTCACACAAAAAACCTTAACATCACAATATTGAATACTAACATAATTTATAACATCAATATTAAAGGTCTAAATTATTCTCAAGTCATATATGAAACCCGTATCTATACATATAATAAATCTGTAGAAAAGTCATTTTTGTACATTGAAGAAATTAAAAAAAAAATAGCCAGCGTGTTAAAGGATAACTAACAGAACCCATTTCCATCATTTTTGAAATTTTTGTCTGTTTGTCTGTTTTTCTGTTTGTCTGTTTGTCTGTTTATATGTTTGTTTGTGCACGCATCACGTAAAATCTACGAATTGAATGCAGACAATGTTTATATACAAAAATTATACACAACTTGAGGTATAACTTAGTTTTTGTTTCATCGAAATCGGTTTACTCTATCAAAAGATATAATTAATTTAGTGAGTTCAAGAAGTAAAATATTACAACACGCAATTCAGTACAGTACTTGCATTACAACTCTCTTTTGCCGGGGGTCAGATTTCATGTTACGTTATCAAACATAAACTACTTAATCGAATGGTGTAAAAAATTGAGAGGTGGTTTTCAAGAAATCGTAGATGGTTGTTAGCTATGTTGAAACATGCTATTGAATCTAGCTGATAAGGGGAGGAGCTTTAAATTTCCAAAATCATTTTCTCAACTGCACACATAAATTGGCATTATTGACAGATCAAAAGATAAACAAGAGGGTAACCATGGCAGACTTAGGTAGTCATAGTAATCTTCAATTTGATTAGAACCTATATTTTAGTGAGCTAGCTATCGAGGTAAACAGCTTGGCGGTTGAACGATTGGAAATGAGTGATGTTGCTGCAAGTTCAAATCCGGTTGTTAATGTTTGTATTTTTTTTCATGCGTCCATTTTCTTATATAAATTTAAATTTTTTGATACCCAAGTTCAAATCTCAGTAGAGATAACTCTTTTTGTGTTTTACTAACGTATCTTTTTTAAGTAAAAAAATATTTGTAACATTTTGTTGTATTTTTAGTCGCAATAAACGACATCTTTAAGTCGTGAATTTTTTCTCAACCGATATATAAACTTACAATTATTTAGTGTTTGTATTTACTAATCTCCGTAGGTAAGTTTGTTCCTCATTGCTGATCATGGAGGAACAAACGTGCATGGCATGTACCGTAAAGTGATTCAGGCGTAAATGTCCTGGCCATTTGCTTGGAAATTTACGCATTCGCTGAATTGAAAACGTAAGCTTCCCCATAGATCACTTTATAGTTGGTTAAAAACTTTTTCCAACATAATTGTTGTTATTATTATTATTATTATAAATGTTTTCTATTGGTCATCTATATTATATTCCATGGACAAGATCTTTTTGTATTTGTTATTTATTTTCTTTTACCCAAAAACCCAATGATCTTTTTATCACACATTCTTTAGTATGTACTACCTCTTTAATATTCTTTAAAAGGTAGCTTACTTCTCATGTACGTTTTTATGCGTACATGATATTTTATTTATGTGTTTAAATTTCATAAAGTTTTTGTACCCTATTACCGGAAGGTTGGGCCAAAACCCTAAATAAAATAAACTTTCTATCGCATTCTCTACATTTTAAAATATATACGTACGGTATTTAAGCCCATCACCTTATGCTGCACCTTACACTTAATAAAGCGAATTGTACAGGATACAGCCTCTGACTTTAATCAGGGTAGAATGAAATTGTCCTTGGACAGCTATTACTTAATCTTTCCAAACAAATAATTTTAAACACAGTTTTGGTAATTCTGCCACTGCGCCTCTCAAACCGTACGTCAACTTTTTGTAACTACCTCCTCTTTCAGTTTCATGGGTCTCATGTCAGTCACTGCCTATTTGATATCCACTCTCAATTTAACGGCGTAGTTCAATTTCGAGGTTTCGCACCAAAACCTCGCGTCCTGTAGTCTCACTAGGGACTACGGTACCAACGAGAACTATAGCATAAAAAATGGACTAATTTGTTTTTATGGATTCGGTTTTTGGGTGCCCTTTGCTATTTACTGCCTAGAGCGACAGCTGCTTTCACTTTAACTCAGAGTTGGCGCTGCCAGTAGACTCAATACCAAAACATTGACCTTCAATTATTGTAACCAACTGGGTAAAGCACAAAAGAGAAAACATACTACATATATAAAAGAGTCAGTTCAAAACTGCCCAAGGTAGACATATTTTGGACATTGACATCGAAAGCCACCATGAAAATTATAATTTTTTCTCACGGTTCTGGACTTGGAAGATAAATCTAAAATTTTTAAACAAAGTAGCATCAAAACCAATCCTCAAAATTTTTAGAGGTAAGCTAATTATATAATTATGACGATGGTACTTTTTTATTTTGAGAATTTATACAAACAGCAACATTTGTGACAAAATTTACTCGGCAGTAGGCAGTTCGTGTTAGTGGCCCTCTATATCACAGTCAAATATTTATTCATAAAGATGAATGATAGGTATATAAGCGAACAACGTCGCGGGTACAGCTAGTTTTATAATAATTTACGAGCGAAACCGGGCGAAGCAATTGTTTATTGCACCGAGTCATATGAATCTATATTAACGGTGAATATTATTAGTAGTCTGTTGAGTTTCCAACCGAAAATAGGTCGGCCCTACGTTCCTGGAAATTGACGTTAATCATATAAATTATGGGGTAAAGCTAGCTTATTCGTAGGTACAAATATCTAATGGAATTATTGTTATAGATGGCGCTGCGTACTCCGACCTAATTGGTCAGAGTTATCTTAAAACTGTGAGCTAATTAAGTTGCTAGCTTCAAATTCAAAGCAAGTTAAGACTACAATCGGTTGCATCAATCTAATCTTACTACTCTCAAATCAATAGCTAATGGTCACTAATTGCTAAAATTCCCTACAATACATGTCACAATAACTAAATGACTTATATGAAAGCTAAAATCGAATTATTCCGTCCGTCAGTAAGTTAATCAACAGTAATTTATGGTTATATTATGCTGTGTAACACATGTACTGTATACGAGTATGAACTTAAAAGCAAGCTATCATTTGGTTACACAGGTATATTATTGTCAAAACAATGACAACCAAACCATTTTGACACATTTCTCTCACAAATGGATACGAAGAAAGAAAATGGCGGGCCATATAGGCCTGCTATAACACTGACCTATTTCGCCAGCTGGTTTTATGACTCGAACAAACACAAGTGGGCAATTTGAGCCCCCTTCAAGCAATGAGGTTAATTCGGCCCGTATATTTTACGCATAGATAAATATTATTATGAGTTTATTTCCTTGTAGGGAATAAGCATTAGTGTAGAAATATTAACCGACTGCGACAGAAGGAGGGTTAAGATATTTTTTAAAGCAGATACAAAATAAATTTAATAGTCATAGTCATAGTCATTTATTGCAATCATGTAGTTTACAAGATGTTACAAATATAAATTAGGTACATACATAACCCTGCTAGGGCACAGCAATATAAAACATTTTAAATGTACTAAAAGTGTAATATTATAAACAAAATTTAATCGAGTTTATAGAAAATAGCGTATGCGTATCTTTTATGTAAAAAAAACTAATGTACTTGGGAAATGATAACAGCGTGGTTCAAACTAAAAAATAATGGCTGTACTCATCTGCGTAAAGATATCAAAGGAGCCCGATAAGTTTCGGGATCATTTGGACCCCAAACGGTTTAAAGTTTTAACAGATCATAGTTTTATAGAAAAACTAGCTGTGCCCCGCGGTATCTCCCGCGTGAATGGCAATTCATACACTGTCTTCATAAATTATAGCCTATGTGTTATTCCGATGAAGCTACATTATTGTGAAGTTTCATTTAAGTCCATTGACCAGTTTTTGCAAGAGTAACAAATATCCATACATCCATGGAAACAAACTTTCGCATTTATAAGTAAGGATGCATTGAGATTAATTGGCTATCTACTTAAAACACGCTGCCTTATTTCGACTTGCATTTTTAAGAGCCTCTTCTTTTTCTAGCACTTACAAATAACCATTATGTTACAAATAAAACGTAGCATATTAGTGTCAAGGTATAGTAGGTAATGTTTTGTTTCCCTAATGACTTGCGTTTGACCCCTGCTTCACCTGTTATGTAACAGCTGTCAAAAATTCCACGTTTACGCAGTATTATGAATATATATTATGTAGTTAAAACAATACTCAAATTTAAGACTTAAGTCTTATGATGTCACGTTCACATTAAGGTGTTACGTGGAGACAAATAGACCTTTGAGAAAGTCTTAAAATTTTATTACAATATAGTATTTAAACATCTATTTTTCAACGTATCATACATATATCTCTATGAAACATAATTATTAAAAAATAAACCTTGTAATGAAGTTGCCCCTCCACTTACTTTTAACTAAATAACCTTTTTATTTTATTTTTATAGCGTAACCATTTTAATCCAAAAAAGTAAACACGTCTTATTACAATAACAAACAAAAAATTAAATTCAATATTTATTTAAGGTTCGTAAATCGTAAGGTTTCGAGGTACTAACGTCATAACGTGCAAGGGAAAAGGGTCGAGGGCTTTTTTCCGAAGTTAATTTAAAACCTTTCAAATGCTAATAAAATTATTATTGCGAGCAAAAAGTTGGACAAGTGCTTTTCTAGTATAAAAATAGCTCTGTATGCAATGGTTGTTTACAGTTTACACAAATGTAAAATTGGGATACAGAATATGTTTTTTATTTTTTTTTAATAAATTTATTTTTTATTGGTATGGACATTTATAAACAACGTTAAAAATGACCCCACGACAGTCGATAATAAAGAAACATCAGTCAGTTAGAAAATTTTGGTATTCGCACCCGCAGTTAGCACCATATATTAGGTATTATGTACTAACAAATAAATGTAGTTTTGAAAAATATAAGTATTTGTTACTATAGCCGATAACGTCTCGAATAGACATTATGTCAATATTATGCAAAGTTTTTATCCTTTTTACCTACATAAAGTAGGTAGTAGTAGGTTTCTACATTCAAAGCTAAATATAATAATATGTTGTAAGTAGGCATGTAGAGTCAGCAAAGAAACCACACGCCATTTATACAATTTTATTTATAAATTATGTAATATGGTTGACGTGACAACGTTAAGTGCATAAATACCTTTTTTTGTTTTTGTCTTTATCAATAATATTAAAAATAACGCAAAAACATACATAGTTATTTGCAAAGCTTATAAAAGAACAAAGGTAGGTACACTATAGGTACTTATTACCTTCGTTACAATAATAACGTAATTATAAAATATTGTCTAAAATTTAAAATTAATGTTCACATAAAAAGGTTTGATAAAAAGCAGCCTCAAAAAAAAAAAAACTACAAAACATCGTTTATTAAAAGTGTATTTCGCCGACCGTACTTAAAGAGTCTTAAAAAAATGGGTTGTGGAGGTCAGATAGGCAGTCGCTCCAAGTAAAATACGGTATTCAGCTGAATCCGGTAAGACTGGTAGCCGACCCTAACATAGTTTGGGAAAAAGGCTAGGCAGATGACGATGACTTAAAGAGTCTTCTTAACAGTTTCTATATATACGTTACTTTTCACACTCATTTTAAAAACACTTAACAAATATAGTTCTATCTCTTTTCATTTACTTAAATCTGACAAAGACAGAAACACTTAAACATTTTAAAATTACACGAAAATATATCGGTATGTATTGACAAGGGTTGCAAACAATTTTAATACAAACAATTAATAACCTTGTTTACAAGAGATTAAAGTTTAAATTGCAATATCGCTTAATAGGGTTCGAAGCAAACACAATTCGCTAGGCAATGTGTACTTTGAGGGTTAATAAATTATTTATCATACATCCGATATATGATAGCAATTAACTGATATAATATTTAATGTAGGAACTGTTTTACCGTATTTCGAGTATTAGATACTATTCTAAAGCCAATCTGGAAAGAGAATTAAACGTTATTACTAATTACGCAATTATCAACTTTGACAACATGTGTTTAAGTTTATTTTAGAATGACAAATATTACCGAAAAGGGCCTAAAAGTAATTTGAATGTGATGGAAACTGAACTGTTAGTCATAGAATGAAGGTTCATAATCCCAAAGCACGGTCATTATTTCTTTAAAGTGGCTGATGTATAAGTAAGATGAATATCTGATATGTTAAATAGATCTTTGAGTATTAAAAATGGTAGCTACTTACTTCATGCTTAGATAGGAAATCTATCAGCGCCTCGATTCAGCTATTTTAAATGCATGTCAGTGGTCGTTCAGTGTAGGTACTTGTCGTTGTGCCTAATTTTCGTATTCAAATAAGCCTACAATAAAATCTCATTGAATCTCGAAGAGAATGATCGTAATGACCAATTAATGATCGTAGTGACAGTTAGCAAAATGCCAATTATAGTAAAAATTACCAAATGAAGCAGGTCATTCGGTCAATTCAAGGAACTCTTAAATAGGTGAATCGAGGCCCAGAATATGAATAAACAAAAAAGAAATCCCTTTATAAATGATTATTCTGACACAACTTATCAGTCTACTATGTACCTATTAAGGTTTAAAAATAAATACTACAAAGTACATAAATTAACATCTACCAACAACATTTACAAAGAAGAAAACACGAGAATAAAAAATATTCTATCTCGTAAATAATACAACCATTGCAACCCACCAAATAAACAAAAATTAAATTAAACCTAATCGCGGCTATCACTCAGGCAGATAGGGTAAACTCCCACATTATCGTCCTTGTGTATTTATATATTATTTTCTGCGTATTCTTTTGTGTATTCAATTACATACGACAAGGGACAGTAATGAGGTGCAATCAACACGTCCCGATGACGTCACAGTTCTGTTATAAGTATTATTCGTTGCCTTCTTTAGCTATTTATTGTGGTTGATTTTTTATGATGGTGAAGCATAATTGTGTTGTGTTGTGATTGGTTTGGAAATAGGTTTTTTTAATTTTAGTGTTATTAGTTACAATGTTTATGGCTATGTATGTGATATAATGAGGATTTCGGTTACAATAAAGGTTATTTAAAAATTTACGAAGATGGTAAGACAAAAATATTTTTGTATGGTACATAATTATGCTTTATTTTATATTAATATAATGAACCAAGCAGTCAAAAGTATTGTCAAATTTTTAAAAGTTTCAGAATACACTGTTTTAACCTTCAAACCAACAATTGGTTAGTCTGACATAAGATATTACTATCATATTCTTATTGTTAGCGTTTTATATAATAACCTGTAATTATGTGTCATATCAAAAATAAATGTGTAAGTTGACATTGAATACAACGTGGGAAGAACTCGGTAATTTTGGTAATTACAGTAAGAATGAGTAATTGTGAAAAAAGTTACAAAATAGTTTTTTTATTATTTATACGGACGACGAGCCACAATGTCTTCCTCAAGGTTATTTATGTTAGTTATTTATTGACATCGCCTTTATTTCAAAGCAGTAGGTTCGTATTTTCTTAATTGGATATTACGACTGTTATGTTTTTGATCGTACATATTAAATTACTATAAATATCCGTAAAATCACTAGACTTATATGTAGCGTTTTTTACCTAGAATAATACAGACATATACAGACATACCTACATACCTCCTAGAGGATATAATCGTGATTAATAAACACACATTCATTTAAGTTCATTATAAAGTTCTCATTCAACAACATCCGTTCCAAGCTAATATTTTATCATCACGTCAACAATACTCAAAAGATTACACATAATAGTATGACAAAGACCCCATTTTAAAGTCGTGAGTTCCACACACGTTCTCATTGCACGGCGATTTAAATAAACAGTACAAGATCAAGCCTTGTGCGTGTCATCCTTGTAACAAATAATATGGGACGGACGGCAACTGGGAGTTTCACCACACAAACTAATGACAGAAAGTACCGACGAAAATTAAGTCATTTTTGAAAAGTACAGGTCACTGCTCTATATTTAGAGGAATAAAGGAACAGTTGCAAGCTTTATTTATATTAACTATTATTTACAATGAACAGTACAAGATTTAGCCTTGCGCGTGTCATCCTTGTTTTTATAATAATAGGACGGACGACAACTGGGACTTTCACCAGACAGACTAATGACATAGAGGAATATTAAGACATTTTTGAAAATTATAGGTTACAACGGTTTATTTATGGTAAAATGGAAGAAAGAAATAGGTACCTACTATTTTAACAATACTTAATATTCCTGAGTAGTTAGGGAATACCACTTGTGCATACGTTAAGTGACAACCAAGAAAATACGTTATAATGTTTCGAATTAAGGATAATTATACCTGTGATAATGATGACAATTTGAATAATAATTTCCGGTTGACCTACAAAACATTCCACTTACCTACATTATAATAGCTTTTTTGTTATAAATAAAGAAGTAAATAACAAAAAAACAAGCGTTTTGTCGCATAAACAATAATTAAAAAAATAAAAATAAAATAAACATAATTCTTTATACATATTAACAGTTATAAGATTGTGAAAATAAACGTTTAAATCTAAGTGATTATAATTTAATAAAAATAAATAAATGCGGACAACATCACATACATTGCTCTGAACCCAAAGTAAGTAGCTATAGCACTTGTATTATGGAATTCAGAAACAACGAAGGTACCACAAACACCCAGACCCGAGGCAATGTAAAAAATTGAGTTTACTACATTCCGGGGATCGAACCCGGGACCTCAGAGCTAACGACACCTTGAAAACCGGTGCGTAAGGCACTCAACCAAGGAGGTCGTCTACATCTTATTTTTAATTCAAAGATTTTATGTTATAATAATTTATATGATTTTTTTTTATCGATAGTAATCTAACTTTTACAAATAAATTTCTAACTTTATAGATAGTAAATAAAGCGATTGAACCGTCATGTTTATTCCAGTCGTAAAAGCGACGCAAAAACTACGTAAACTAAAAAAAAAACTATTTTACATTCATAGTAAAAATAACAGCATTAAAAGTCCTTAGCATGTTAGTTCATTGCTTACAAACGATCGCATTTCCTATAAAAAGAAACCAGATTAGCGCTGTATTTGCCGTCTATGGCATTTTTATGATAAAACTAGTAGTAACTTGGGGCATTACTCGAATAAAAAAAAATACTATGAATTTAACTTTTATGACATCTAGAACATGATTTGGCAAAGTTCTAAAATAAATACGTTTTCGTAAACACATAAACATAAACTATCTACTTTTATGTATACTAAATACATAAAAGTAGATAGTTTATGTTTTAATTCTGTTTATATTTTAGTCAATAAAGTGTCTTCTAAATTAGGTTTAGAAACCTCTTCACAATCTCAGCAATTAACGCTTCTACGCAATTTACAAGTTTTTAATATTAAGCCTATGTATGTATTAAGTGTTATTCTCTACCTACATAAACTTATGTAGTTTTATTTAATAAATAGTTAATCCCTTTTATAGTTATTGCCTTTATTAATTTCCATATAAATATAGTAATTTATTTGTTATCCAATTAGGTTTTTATGACTGTCAATTTATTAACTAGGTGCTTAGATGGTACTTAGATGCGCAACTACACCAAGTAATTGATTATTCCATCAAGAAATTGTCTAACAACTCTTAATGTTTTTTTTTGTATCACTGAGTTCAAAATGTTTAATACTGCTTCAACTACGGATAGTCAAGTGGTAAGTGTCACCACTGCGCGATGTGCTGCGGGTTCAATCCACATAGAACAAACATTTGAGTTATGTTTGTTCCAAGATTGGTGGTTCGTTGTTTGTGATTTCAATGTTTTCAACCCCCGTAACACATTCCAGGACCTACTGCGGGAATCAGTTTTTTCATGTGCTAAATTCGCAAAAAAAAAATAGACTATTTTTTTTTGCGAATGTAGCACATGAAAAAACAGATAAAAAATATATTCTATTTTTTGTGTTGTAACAAATGCCATAAACACTTCACATCAATAAAGCCACCGCTACCAGTTTAAGACAAGATCTAATAATCTCATTCGTACATTTTTAATTAACTGCAATGATTTTATCATTATGTAGAACATCGTTATCCATAATTACTGTGACTTTCTTGAATATAAATTGCTGTTAATAAGATGACATCACGATAATACTAAGTGAGGTAAACAGAGTGTTCATCTTAGTGCGGTATTTAGATATAGGGTGTTCACTTTTATGAATTTTATTTTTTTAAATAACCTGAGAATTGTTCAACTGGTTCTTAGAGTCTGGATTTAAAATCTGTCTGTATTTACATAAGAATCGTTAAAGTTTAACTAGTAACTGTTAAAGTCAATGAAGAGAAAACAATATTGTTATTCAAACAGCTTGGCTTCCGTAAATTAAGCTTTGGATAAAGTTTTAATGACCAGTAAAAGAGCCTTAGTTAATGTAATTAATAAATGGTGTTAATATTATTTTTTTTAATTATTAATGATCATAAAGGCCTTCAACATGTAGTGAGAATATATAATCATTAGACACCGCCGCGTCAGTTCAGAATTAAGGGTTTAACTAAAGTATGAAGCTACACTCAAAACTTTAACTTGTTGAGCGATCCTGAAAATTATCTGCGAATAAACCGTCCACAAAGATTGCATTCTGTCAACTATAGCCTTAAACAAACAGTTAGTGAACTGTCATTGCGTAAAAAATAAACGTTTCGTTTCATAACACCCTATATGTCTATGTTACATGATTTTGTAATAGCGGCTAACGCTTGCCTGACGTGTAAAGCGCCAGGTTCAATGCCCATTGCGTTGATATCTGCAAATAGGCCTGGTCCCGTGTGTGGTCCTAGACCCAAAGAAATAGGCCTACATTCTTAGAGGATAGATAGAAACTACAGAGTGCACAAACATACACATATCTGGGTATGAACCGCGGGCACCAGTATGAACTAGTAACTTCGTAAAAATTGTATCAAATCAGAGCGCGTCGTAAATGAACCATCTAAAAACCTAATAATACCCTAATATATATCGGATCGATCGATTTTCGCATAATCGTCTGTCGTTACAAAACTTAAATCAATAAACATGTGTACGAAATACAGACAAAGTCTACTTATGCTCGGCACAATGGGCATTTAGCTACACGCGCACTCTATTTTTTTATTTTTATGTTCTATGCTTGCTTTAGTTTAGTGCATGTGTCACTACTTCTAATCTAAACCAGTTTTATCCGGAATCTTTAGTTGAGTTGTAAATCTCAGTGTAAATGAGTTTAGATTGAATCTGTTTCTCTTTTATCGTTTTAAATATATTTCTGTCACAGTAGTTTTCACTGAAGCAGTTAGCATAAATACGGTGCTATTTCTTATGTGGTTTTAATAGACCTAGTTCTATATAATTAAAGGTAAGAAGTCCCTAGTTTTTGTACGCTCATATATGTTGTAATTTCGTACTTTCAAATAGTCGCTACCTTTCCTATATTCCTAAAGCACCAGACAACTTTTAATGGATTTATTTAGATCTCTATTGTTTTTAGCAATTTTAGTTCATTTTTAATTTTTCAGCTAGTCCCCACACATAGGAACATCCAACAATTCTCCAGAGGTAGATAAACACATTTTGATCAATACTTACACATAGGTTAGGTAAGCATTAGAGTTGGAGAGTCCTATGCCCAGCAGTGGACTGCTATAGGCTGATGATGAAGTAAGCATTAGGTACACGCAACATAATAATGTATATCTATGTAAAGAAACTTCAAGAAAAATCCAGTCTAGTCAATAATTTTCAAGACCTCATTATATCCATTGAAAAGGCATAATAATACACGATCGTGGCTAGATAACTACCTTGTTAACATTAAACGACCATAAACTACGGTCACGATATAACTATGATCAATTTTCCTGTTTTTTCCTACAAGTGTTTCTTGTATAATTATAAAATGCAATCACTTATTATGTTCGTCTGAATGACGCTATCTTGGGAATTTCAGTGAAGTCATCAGTTGAGTGTGTGCAAAGGTTTTATTATTTATTATAATGATTATAAAATTAATAGTAATATAATGTATGATTTTATATTTCTTGCTGGTTTTTATTATAGGTAGATTTTATATGGTAGTTTGAAATGAAAATGTGCTCGAGTAATAATATAATTTATGTAGAGTTTCTTATACATATGGGTATTAAATGATTTAAAATATTTAAATATGATATTAACTCATTGTGTATGTGGAGAACTTACAGATTAGATTGAATAATGGCCGCTTGGTAACTCGTCAAAATCGTGTCAAAATGCTTACCTGTGAACAAAAATAAACAAATATTAGATCATTGATAACAATAAATTAAAATACACTTCTCATCAAAAAAATCGAAACACCTCGCAGTTTATGATTTGATAAGGATTATCAGAAAAATGTGTATATTTAGGAATAAATGTAAAATGTCATTTAATAGTGAGTAGTATGAGGTTTTTAAATCCTAATGTTAATGTTCTAAATTCAAATTAAGTCTTCATAGGTTTCGTATTTTGTATAATGAGTAATTTTTACCCTGTATGGAATATGAAGGAAATGGGTAAAACAACACGCGTAAATGAAAAAAAAATGTAAGAAACGTTTATTTAATAACTTGTATTCCCTCCGCGAGCTCTTATTACTGCTTCCATACGGTTCTTCATCGATCGGATGAGAGTCACGATCACATGTTGTGGTATATTATCCCATTCCTCTTGGATTGCATTTTGCAGCTGGCTAAGTGTTTCTGGGGCTGGATCTCTTGCTCGAATTCGTCTCTTTAATTCATCCCATAGATGTTCAATGGGATTCATGTCCGGGCTTCTTGCTGGCCATACCATAATGGAGATACCGACTTCGGTAAGATAATCTCGTACGACGCCCGCGGTGTGAGCTCTAGCATTGTCGTGCATGAATATGAAGTCGTTGCCAATAAAATGTGCATAGGGCATCACAGGAGGTTCAAGACACTGTTCGATGTACCGATGAGAGTTTAGTGCAGGCAGCCGTGGCCCAGACACAAAGGCAAGTTCTGTCTTACCGTCGGCGCTGATTCCTCCCCAAACCGTCCACGAACCGCCACCATAGCTGACCTTTTCTTCAATGCAGCATTGTGCAAAGCGTTCTCTATCTCTTCTGTAGACCTTGTTCCTTCCGTCGTTACCATACAGCATAATTTTACACTCATCAGAAAACAGTACTTTGCTCCACTGAAGGTATGACCAAGTTAGGTGCTCGCGTGCAAAGTTAAGGCGCGCTCTTCGATGGTCTGCAGTTAATTTCGGCCCATTCGCTGGCTTATGCGGTGCCAATCCGCGTTCCTTCAACCTTCTTCTTATTGTAGAGTCACTTACAGCTACTCTTCGTACAACGCGAAGCTGCTGCTGCAGTTGAAAAGCGTTAAGGCGTCGATTTCGTAAAGAAGTTGTTACAATAAATCGATCATCTCGCTCAGAAGTGACCCGATTCCTGCCAGATCCTGAACGGCGCGTGAACGAACCAGTCTCCCGATAGCGTTTGTAGACTCTATGAACAGATGATAAGCTTAGATGCAATCTTGCAGCCACAACACGCTGACTAAGTCCAGAATCCAGCAATGCCACCACTTGGGCGGCTTCTGCGGGCGAAGTATCCATATGTTTTAGAAAAAAAAGATTTTTCAGACGTCCCAAAGTCACAGTAAATGAAATAAGAAACAAAAAGTTTAAAGACAAGCGCTAATTTTTAGTTTTTAAACGAGAAACGTACTCCAACCCTAAATACACATTTGTCTCAAAACAGTGATTAATTTCATTTATAGGATAAACAAATGAAATTCTAATTTCGAATTTTGATTTTTTTCTTCTTACTGTAATGACCAAACTGCCAGCTACACAATAATGTTTTTTTTTTCATGGAATTAATTATCTTTTGTAAAAAATTAGGACAAAAACAATAAAAACGAAAGTGTTTCGATTTTTTTGATGAGAAGTGTAATACAACAAAAAAAAAAATTATTGACGATTAACTAAAGATTAAATTTAAACTGATAAAGGATTCGAATGACTCCTGTTTTAACTGAACATAAAAAAAAACATTAAGTTAATTATGGTAATATACCAAATTTTCCATTTATTTCATCTATACTACACTATTTCAGTATAAAAAACACGTGTTACATCAAGCAAATACTTGAAGCAAGGCTGTCTGGTATCTATGCAAATATGTGCATCCAACCGAACGGCGTACAAACTTAGATCTTTAAAATTCTAAACAAATATTCCTTTACATGCATTCTCAAGGTGTATATGAGGTATGAGTCAATCGGGGTATTTGTTCTATGCCACTTGCATTCGGAAAGCAGTTTTATATACGTACTTATAAAATCTTAATACAATTACAAAGAATGAAGTAGTATCAAAGCCAAGTTAAGAAAACGTAGCTTTTAATTTATCCAAGTGCAACATGCCTAAAGATCCTTCCAATTTTAAAGTGTACTGTAGTGCTATAAGTCCCAATGCATTTAGCTTTTTAGCGTCCAGAAAATATTGCCATGTTTTCTGGACGCTAAAAAGCTAAATGGCTGGCACCTTAAGCATAAAAAAAAATTAAGATAGAGAGAGATACATCTTAACATAGTATTAATATTTACAGCAACAGTGCCTATAGTGATACATACAAAATAAGACGCAAATATGCCTATTAAACTTCCATAAAACTCATGAGTTCATCGCGTTTTTTTTTTTACTTATTCACATTTTATTGTATACCTAGTAGCCAACTTCAAGAATAAAGTAGGCATTGAAAAATCAACCTTATAACTCAGACATAAAGTGGAAAATAACTTGTTGTTTACATATGCCTATGTAGTTATTGTGAAGAACTTTGTTGTAAGTCTTGTAAGCACTGAGTCAGCAATGTAAAATAATGATTCATTGGAAATAGTACTCACTGGCAAAACAAAAGACGATAAATATGTCTTTCATTTTTTTATTATTGAGTTAGTGGTCACCTAGTGTTGTAGTGATGTAGGTACAGCTATCGTATCGAGTAACTCGTAAAGCTTTGTACATAAGACTAAGGCGATTATACCAGAAAATATTAAATAATTCATAACATAACATACCATCACGCCTGTATCCCCGAAGGGTTAGGCAGAGGTGTACCAATGAACACCCACAGTTCGCCGGTATGTTTAGGTCCCATGTAATAGGGGGTGAGCCTAGTGCCACTAACCAGGCACAAATCCAAACTTCGACCTGCTACTGAGAATTTCATAGAAAAACCCAATAACACCTTGGTCGACTTGGGAATCGAACCCAAGACCTCTAGCGTAGCAGTCGCGCTTAGCACCACTAGGCCAACGAGGCAGTCTTAGTATTAAATAATTCAATGCCAAAAACATGATAATATTGTATGACAAGCTACACTTACAAAGTACGGTATTAAGTAGTGGGTACTTTAAAGAGAATAAAATAAATACAAGGGGTTTTTCTTTTATGTAATTTTTAAATCCAAAGCAATTGCAGGGCCTTAATTTTTATGGCAAACAGAATTTAAATTATTTACTCAAGCAATTAAAAATAAAAACATAGTTTTGCTTTTACTGTTCACAAAGACAGGAAGCATATTGAAAATAAATTCAAAGTTTCGTTAAAAGCACACACACTAACTAATGCGCAATTAATGACTCACCATAAAAAAAAAACATAAATAAGTAGGTACTAGCTTTGTACGGCTAATGACTCTCACTTAAAAAAAATATAAAAAATCTAGCAAAAAAAAAAGACTAAACATACCAATTAGCATAGTCATTAAATGGGCGGCATTTTATATCAAAGCTTTGCGCATGATATCGATAATTAAATACTCTATAATTATAACCACAATGTGTGAATGACTTTTGAATAAAACACTATTATTAATAATTGTTTATTCATAGTTGAGGTACAATCAACCGTCGCCGTCGCGTCGGTTAGATATGAATAAAGTCACGTGATAAAAGGAATCGTTTTATTTTTATTCTGTATTAAAAAAATATGGGTTTTTGTTATAGAACATCAATGGCAGCTTTGAATCAGCACAAAAACTAAGAAGTAAAAAGGAAAATAAAATAATTAATAAGAAATGCGGGGTGAAATAGAGCTGGAAGCAATGATTTTGTCATATTTTTTGCGTTTGACATATATTTTTTTCAAACTATTTTGGAGAGTGTACCTTTTCATATATTAAATCAACCATGCATGTTGTTATTTAACTATTTTATTTTTATTCTAACTCTTGACATTAGATGGCAGCATGTAAACCAAAACTCTAACTATAGGTACCTAACACTCACTTAACTCCCATTACCAAATCTCACACAATTTACCAGTCATTTAAACACTTATCATTAAAAACAAAACTAAAACTCTCAAGGCTACATCATTCACAATGGCGGCGTTAATCGAGTGATAATGAATCGTGACGTCATTCTCCATTGTACGCTAAGACGATATCAGGGACTCTCACCCTAGTAAGGTTAGTAGTATATTGATTTAATGATTTTTATAATTATAGGGCTTTATTGTGACTGGCGTTATGTATCGTCGACTTTTACCAAAGAAGTTTGTTGTTTGTATTTTTTTAAATACTTGGAAATAGACTGATATTTGTATTTATGTTACTATTAATTCTAAAAATAGACAACGTTTTAATGATTTTTAGTTATGTCTTATAAAGACTAAATAGTTTAACGTCTTTTGCATTGAGTTAGTTGGATCTCTGTGTAGAAATAAAAAAAGTTATTTCGATAAAGGTTCAACCGATAAAATCGGTTGCGAAACTTCAAGATCAACAGAACAGCGAAATATCTACTTTATTCTCTTTAGAATAAGTCCTAAATTACCTTGATTTAAAATTCCTAGCCGCTCGATCGGTATACGAGAGCTATTATTTATAGCTCTTTTTCACAATTCCCATAACAATAAATTGTCCATTAATTGAATTAAGTAATTAGAACTTTTTGCTCAGTCTGTATAGAACACAAATACATGACCATTTGCAGATAATAATATATTTTTTGTACCATCTACTTTTTATTCCAAATCGAAGTTACATTCGTAACAAACGATTAATTTTTTTACGCTATAATATGCCTTATTCCTAAGTAATTAAGGGTGAGTTTTGCGTAAATGTTTTTCATAATAGCGTTTGAATTTTTTGCATCGATGTTCCTATATGTGGCTATTTTATTTGATCGTATCATGTTTAATTTGATTTTCTTCAAGTGTTGCTATAAAAAGGTTACTATTGTTATATAATTAGGAACAAGAATGTGTTGTTAACAAAAACTTGTACAATCCCTGTACAGAATTTATTTTTAGAGCGGATCTAGTTTATAAATAAAAGCAGATTTACATACGTCTAAAATCAAGTTTCACATTCGTGACGAAATCTAACTAGTGTAAATTGTTTAAAAAAAATATTTTACACTCGAAACAACGTGCCTATCACACAAAATTAAAAAACAGCATGAAAATATGAAATAAGTCAACCGTTGTCATACGATCCAAAACCTAACTTTCGCAAAAGTTGCTTTAACTTGACCTTAAGATAACTAATACGGTGATGCACGCAAATCTCACGCGAGAATATATTTCACTTATAATAAAAAACTGGCCAAGTGCGAGTCGGACTCGCGCACGAAGGGTTCCGTACCACCGTCGTATGAGAACCCCCCTTAAATATTCATTTTATGTGGTTTTTATTATATACATATATTTGTTGTTATAGCGGCAACGGAAATACATCATTTGTGAAAATTTCAGCTTTCTAGCTATCACGGTTTATGAGATACAGCCTGGAGACAGACAGACGGACAGACAACGAAGTCTTAGTAATAGGGTCCCGTTTTACCCTTTGGGTACGGAACCCTAAAAAACAGGCAAAGTCACGGGTGTATCACTAGCGAGATGGCCACAGATATTAAAGTCAGCTCTTTAGTTTTTTGTAACTTCCATTGTTCATTGAGTTGCTAATAATTACACAATGTAGGGCTGTGAAAAGGTTAGCTTCGAATGTGTATACTTTTTTTAATCCCACTTAATATTGTTTTTTAACATATTTCGACTGGCCTGCTGGTTTAGTGGTTAGTGACCCTGACTGCTATACCGGAGGTCGTGGGTTCGATTCCCACCCAGGACAAATGGTTGTGTGATGAGCACGATCATTTGTTCTGCGTCTGGATGTAATATTTATATTTAACATATTATTTATCTTTACGCGTGATGACATAGTAGAAAACTATGCAGGAAAACCACAAAACTTTTGTAGGTACAGTAGGTAAGTACGTTATCATAAATTCTGAGTAAGGAAAAGCATGTCTCATTCATATGCATGTGTTTTCTAATTCATATGAATAACTTTTAATTAACTAGGTATATTGAAAAATTTACATATAGGTACTTACCTAATTTTTTCTTAAAAATTTTTTTTTCATTTAAAATTAAAAAATATATTTAACTAAGTCTTACCGTAAGCATGGTCTTAATATTATTTCTGGTATACATAATAATGTGCTACTGTTTGCAATAAAATATTTTTGGTATATTCTAAATGTGTAAGTAGTTTTCAAAGTGGTAGCAACCCTATAGCGGAATAAAGAAATACACTGAAACGTCACAAATACATTAAACTGAGTTAACGTATCGTTATGTAATGAGGTAACAATTCGCAGAATCAGGATGATTGTCAAGTTAATGTGATTCATGCCAAAAAAAGCTATTTAAGTTCAACTGATGTAAGTGAATATGGTAATTTTAGACACTTAAATAGACTTTAATTTAGTATACGAGATCTGTTTAGTCATATTGCTTAGCAATTAAATTTTTAGTTTCAAAGTAAAAGACAATATTTTAAAGAAAACTTCTACTCATTGCATGACGTTTATCTAACAACTATCATAATTATATTTTACTAGCTGTACCCGGCATGCGTTGCAATGCAATTTTTTCTACCTAGCACCTGCCTACTACCTACCTACTACCACTTAGGGGTACCGACCTACCGAATATGCATTATAAAATTTCATAAAAATCGGTCAAGCCGTTTCGGAGGAGTAGGGTAACTAACATTGTGACACGAGAATTTTATAATTATATGAGATTAATGTATTTAACCATCCAACTCCCTAATTTTAAATTTAACAAGTAGGTAATCAAAGGCTCTTCTAGCGGCCCGTCCCGGCTTCGCACGAGTATTTAAGAAATAAAAAAAAAAGAAAGGCAATTTTTTTAATTATTCCCTCTGTAAGGAACCATCCTCGTACTTCAAGGAATATTATAAAAAAAATAATTAGCGAAATCAGTTCAGCTGCTCTCGAGATTTGCGCTTAGCAACACATTCAGTGATTAATTTTTATATTTTTTTATATTAAAGAGATAAATAAAAACAAAACAAAAAATAAGAAAACATTAATGCAGCCATTACTTTTTCACGTTCGAATCAAAGATTTAAATTCTAATAATTTTATAATTCGAATTCGGCTTTACGGTAAACGGTTTATGAGCGTTTACTTATTTTTATGGGATAGCAATTATCGTTTTAATAGCAATTAGGTTGTAAATACGTAATACGTAATACTGGAATGCAGTAATCAACAGTAGAATTATTTTAGATTTTATTTAATTTAAAGTTACGTTTATAATGAATGTTTTTTACTTATTTACGTAAGTAAACAAAAATATATGGGCAAATACGAACAAACTCACAAGCTTTATTACAATAGCCTGTAATAAAAATCCCAATACAACATCGAAAATAACAAAAAAAAAACCGGTTAAAAACTCAAAAGTGCAAAGAACTTGAACTTAAGCAAATAAACCGGTATAAATCCCAAATAAATCTGGTTCGC
The DNA here is from genome assembly GCA_905475315.1 of Autographa pulchrina. NCBI lineage: Eukaryota > Metazoa > Arthropoda > Insecta > Lepidoptera > Noctuidae > Autographa > Autographa pulchrina. The sequence continues at coordinate 12,596,552 of FR997765.1, read as the reverse complement.
TGCACTGGAACCGGTTCAAATTATTTAGTATCAATAACCTTGTTACTACACTAATTAAACCAAGGCCAGTAGTGTGGAGACCTCAATTTATTGGACTTAGAATTTTGAGTACCTAGTGATCCTCTTTGTATATTGACCGTTTAGGTTTGTATCACCGTGATTAGAAAAAAATTGGCTTTTGTTTTATGGAACAAATAAAAAATGTTTTTATGCGTTTAATCAAACTTTATATAAAATAACTAAACTATTAATTGCAATTTTAAAAACGATCTCAAGTAAAAGATTAAGTGGGGATAGAACTCTTTACATAATTATATTATAAAATAAGTATTTTATAACTATTTTTTTCTATCATGTTTCCAATCAAAACGTCTGGCTACATGCTTGCGACTTTTAAAAATCTTGGCTCCTACTACACACGAAGTAAGCCCCACAAAACTATCTTATAATCACCGAAAAAAAAACAAATGCAAGAAAAACAGACTTAAATGAACAAAAGAAAAAATCCTTGAACCGAACGAATACATAAATACATCACTCAGATGCATATCGTAACGACATTACGTATTGTGTAAGGGCGGAGACAATGCGACCGAAATGATAACGCTTTTTACGATTTTTTTATACCTATTTGTGAAGAATATTCTAGAGGTTATTTATATTTAGACGGTTTGTTTGGTGTTCAACTGAAATAATAGTCGGCTAAAGAGTTTGACAAATTAACCTCAAATTTGTTCGTTTCATCTAGTATAAACAGCCTAGGAATCTTAGGACCAGTAAATCGCTTTTACGCTCCGTACTCAATTTTTTGCCATTGCACTACACCAATTGGTACTTGCAAATATTACGATTTTTTTTCATTAGCCTATACCGTCCCACTGCTGGGCAAAGACCTTCCCAATTCTTTCCATACAACCTTATCACGCGCCACCTCGAACCAGCTTATAAAATTTAAATGTATTCTATGGCATAGGTATTTAATTACAACTGATAGTATAATTAAGATAAGATATTTACATTACTTACGAATAAAATAATATTTTTTGTCAATAGATATCATTATAATATAAAATCTTCTCAACAAAGGATAATCGCGACATCTAAGTAAGACTGCGCCAGATGTTAACAAAAACTCCGAATAACAGCACGATTCATTTTCATACAGACTATGAACAAAGACATTTAAATTTATAATTTACTTAAGATAAATCGCAAACGTGTAGCCAGCCTTTTATTTACGAATAATTAAATTTGAATTCTAAATTAAAAAAATTACAATTTCTTTTTGAAGATTTATAATATTTAATTTATGGATTTTTTTTGTTCATAATAATTGAATTAAGTATTTAAGAAAATAAGTTAATGTGACTTTAGAGAAATAATGTTTGAATTTAAAATTGTGGAATTTAAATTTTTATTTTTAAAATGAAAAATAAAACAATTAAATGTTTTTGTAAAAATATCGAATTATAAATTGTATGCATAAAACGTTTAATAAGTTTAATTGTAAGGATTTCCTTAACATATTATTATGTTAATGCGAGGCAAGTCACGGACAAAACCTAGTTTATTAGGTTAATAATATATTTCTAGCTAAAACAAATATTCTTCGGAATATGAGTAAGACTCAAGCCTACATCTGGAGTTGATTATTTAATATATTATACGTTTGTTTGTCTGTCGATCATGCACTTACTTAGTCAACGTAAACATAAGATGTAGATTTAAAATGCATCTGGATTTGTATAATTTAGTTCTAAACACTAGTTTCTTTACACTAAGTAAGGTCTGGTGTAAGGTCTGGGATTCTGTTCCAAACTACGCAAATATTTATAAGGATTTTTTGACGGAAAATTATTTAGTTAGTAAAATATTTTTTCTCTTAAAGGAAATCATCAGCGGCTCTAGATTTGAATCGATATTGACATTTTAATGTCATTTTGGATTTATTTGTTTTCAAAATATCACCTCTGCCAACGCTCATAGAATTTAAAGGCGTTATAATAAACCTAAAACCTTAAACCACAAAGTACATATAAAAGCATTATAAATGACAAGCATCGAGTAATAACCAATTATTTAATTAATGAGCAAATCAAAATGGTTAATTAGTACTACGGATTTAATTGGTATAGCTAATTACATTTTCATGTGTTGAGATTTATTGGCTACTTAATGAAACTCGTGGTAAAATGTTTCAGTTAATTTGTTAAATAAGAAAGTTGAAATGCTGTTAATTATATTTTTAAGGTCTAATCGTTTAAGCGAAATAGATAACCACTAAGCTAACTTACCATCCTTTTTTAGGGTTCCGTACCCATAGGGTAAAAACAGGATCCTATTACTAAGACTTCTCTGTCTGTCCGTCCGTCTGTCATCAGACTGTATCTCAAGAACCGCGATAGCTAGACAGTTAAAATTTTCACAGATTATGTATTTCTGTTGCCACTGTAACAACAAATACTAAAAACAACAAAAAATCTAGCCAATGGTAAGGACCCTTCGTGCGTGAGTCCTATTCGCACTTGGCCGGTTTTTAGGGTTAACGCTATCTCTTTACCAAATTTTATCTAAATCGGTTGTGCAGTTTTCCATGAAAGACTAACAGGTAGCAAGACGGACCTACAATAGATGTATTTTTTTATAGTTTTTAACTCTTTAGTTAGAAGGAAAGATATACTCTCTTTACATTATATCAAGACAGTAGGTATACTCTTGTAATTTACAACGAAATATTAATTAAATTAAACTCCTCACACATAGCAACTCCTATTGTCGGCTTTATACAGAAGTAATAAAACATTTTACATAAAGCCTTCACGTTTAAGCCATTTTTCAGACTCAACGAGATGAAACGTCACCACTAGATTTATATATACTCGTATGTAGATACATATAATATAATTATTATGTTACTAACTTCATTATAATGTAAATAAAATAATAAAATCCTTCGTGTGACAAGAGGTCGTTGACCTTTAGTGGTATATAAAATTTTGTTTTTGTTAATAACACTGACTAAATAACTATAAATTGTGGATATCATTGATCCATAATTACTTATTTTACGTCTTTATTTATAACATATCATCACGCCTGTATCCCCGAAGGGTTAGGCAGAGGTGTACCAATGTACACCCACAGTTCGCCGGTATGTTTAAGTCCCATGTAAAAGGGGGCGAGCCTATTGCCACTAACCGGGCACAAATCCAAACTCCGACCTGCTACTAAGAATTTCGTAGAAAAACCCAATAACATCTTGGACGACTTGGTAATCGAACCCAAGACCTCTAGCGTAGCAGTCGCGCTTAGCGCCACTAGGCCAACGAGGCAGTCATCAACGAGGTGTCTTTATTATATTATATATATTAATGGGTTTGCCTAATAGACAAAAATATGTGAAAAACACAAGACTTTAAGTAAATAACTATTTAAACAAGAAAAATATATATATCTGCTTTACATAATAATATTATATATTGTTTGTGTGGGCTATTTTAAATTCTTAAGCCGAGACATCAACATTAAATGAAAGCTAAGAACAGATAAATTAAATAAAAAAATACTCTAAGAGATAAAGACCTAAGATTTAAAAAGATTTTTATTAAAAAGGAGCGAATATAATAAGGTTGAAATGCAAGCAGTCAGCTATGCAGCGAGGATAATAATTATTCATTATGCAAAAGAGTCATCCCGACGCATTTATTTATTACTTACAGGCGTTTCCCGCATTTCCGCTTGCGTGAAACGATTAAACTGAATAAAATGCTTTTTATGTTAATTTTAATTTATTAATAACTAACTTTTAAAAGGGACTTTCTCTAGGTTCAACTTTATTTTTTGCATTTGTCTAACCTGAAAGATGATCTCCCAATCGAATCACTCTTTTTGAAGGCTACCTCTCACAATCGAACTAAAAAAGAAATATTTTCGATCTTATCGATAAAGTGATATAACATCATCATCATCATTCAGCCAATCATAGTCCACTGCTGGACATAGGCCTCTCCCAATTTGCGCCACAACACCCGGTCCTCCGCCCTCCGCATCCAGTGATATATGAATTGAACTATTTAAAAAATATGGAATCGTAGTTTACTTGACCTTTAACCTTACAAAATAGCACTTGGATATTAAAATTTGAATCATAATTAAGAATCTAAACCTATATTCGATTTACCTTTCCTGAGCTACACAACCACACATACACACGTTTAACAATAACACCCATCTTTTAGTATCTGAAGTTAAAAATACCCAATATTCTACTTTACATAAATTTGCATGCAAAACTACCCACACAAATATATTCCTATCCCTACGTTTAACAATCGTAAAAGATAATACACCTAATTATTACAGTCGGTTACCTGATACTGTATGCGTGTTCAGTATAGTTTGACATTTAACCTGTACGCAGCTATGGGTATTATTAGTAAACCATTGGTAAAGTACCTTGGAATACTATACACCATTTAGTACCATTAAATAAGGCTATTAATGACGATAAGTGACTCTGCTTGTATATTTGTTGTTATGGTGGCTGTGTGTTTAAAAATATGTATTTATATTTGACCCACGAAAGTCTCTTTCTAGCTAAAATATTTTTAGTGCCTAGCTATCGCATTGGGATGCTAATGTACCTGTAAAGATAGTTTTAAGGTTTTGGTTTTTTAAATAAATAAATAAAATAGTTGGGGAAAATAAATGTCAACAAAGGGCTTAAAATACAATATTTACATTATTTTAAACAGAACTTTTTAATACTAAGTTTTCCTATTCGCAAACGTTAGCAGGAAACTATTAAAAAAAACATTAAAATATAGGCAAATAATATTAAATACTTATATTTTTTTTTTCTATACTATCTAAAAATAATCTCAAACTTCTTTTACCTATCTTGCTTTTCTTACTTGTTAATTTCCATTTCAATAAGGTCGACAATCGCGTACCCGAATCTATTTATACAGCAAATTGCTCCTGACCTCAATAGAGACACCAAGACGATTTTATTGTTTGTACCAAGTGCGAGGCTCAATTGCTCAATAGACCAATCACTGTGATGATACAGGTTAGATGGTTAGATGTGATTTACGTTGAGGTGTGAGCACACGGACGACTTAAACTGCTCCATTCTTAAGAAAAAATAACACAAAGTAATTGTGACGTCACAACTACATTGTGTAGTGATAGGAACTACAAGCAATATTGCTCCTTATCGACACTACAGAATAATGAAGAGTGGAAGTAATGAAATAACGTGCAAAGAAGATATGTTATTATACTTTTAAAAGATAAAAAGTTGGTTGATAAACTTTGACAGGCCTGTTGGTCTAGTGGTTAGTGACCCTGACTGCTATACCGGAGGTCGTGGGTTCGATTCCCACTCAGGACAAATCTTTGTGTGATGAGCACGATCATTTGTTCTGTGTATGGGTGTAATTTATCTATAATATGTATGTATTTAGAAATATATAAATAAGTATGTTTATCAGTTGTCTGGTGCTTAGCTTGGGATCAGATAACCGTGTGTGAGTTATCCCGGAATATTATTATTTTTAAACTGGTCATTCAGTTAACTATAATTGCTTGTAATATGAAACAATAGCAAAACAGCTATTAATTTATAAAATTTGTTCCAGATTGTTCTAAGTAGCTGGGAAATTTTTGTTCAAATAATTGTTTGTGAATACGCGCCTTTAGATGGTTAGGTGAGATTTAAATTACAAATGCTCTAAGCATTTGAATAAAAATGCTTTAGAAAACAAGATTTGTTATGAGATAATTCTAATTTTAAAATCAGATAGGCGTGATGTTAAATCGAAGAGTTCGTATACTGTAATTATAAAAAATATAAACAAAACCAACAAAATAAAGCGCGGAGCACAAAAAAATACGTTATTTATTGTATATTTTAAAATATTCTTGCATAAAACTATTAGGACATAACTATACCAACACGTTTTATTTTCGATTTTTTTTTGAACAACGTATATTGTCAAGGCAAAAATATAATTATAGACCTTAAAGCGATATCAAAAGGGTTAAAATTTAAAAAATCGTAAAAACCGTAAAATTAGTGATAATATTTATTAAAAACGATCTGACCATATTCGTAGTCGCACCACAGCCTCTAATTATGTTTAATTGACAGGAAGAGACATTTTATATTCAAGGCAACCCGTTTATAATGAACCACTTGTTTCTCACGATCTACGAAATTAGTATAAAAAGTAATCTGGAATAATTAATACACGTGCACTCATAAAAATTTATTACTCTGAAGAAAATACCAGTTTACAAGAAGCAGTAGACTAAGCCCTGTACTGTACTGTTTGTACATGCATCGTATGTAACCAAACAACGGTGTCAAAATTAAATTAACTTAACGTTGCCATGCTGCCAGCCTTTTGGGCACACTCCCAGTCGGCAACGATGTGGATGAATTTTTTGATGCCTTATTTTAGTTCTTAGTTTTTTTTAGTTTATAATTTTTCTTATTTATTGTGTAGGCTTGGTTTTTATATTATTGTAAATATTTTAAGTTGTAAACCCCAATAAAATTATCTAAGTTGACGATCATATTTTGTTTTCTTTTCAATTTTTATTTTTACATAGAAAAGAGTAGATACTATGCGTCATACATTTTTATTCAACTAAATTAAATACTCTCATTGTGCCACCAAAACTTATTTCGGTAAGTCTCCGTGTTTTTTTTTGGTCTGGGTTTAAAAGTACATAATAATTTAAAATAAATGTAAAGCTGTTATTAATTAAAAGAAATATGAATACATTGCATACCATAGGGACAAAAGAACTGAATTATAATTAATAATTGCTATAACGATTATGCTCTACAGTCCGACACAGACGAGAGATTTTAAGACCACACAGAAACCTGACTATTATAAAGTCACTGAATATTAATAATGCGAATAAAATTTTACGATGCATTACAGAAATTAACAGTATTCGTATTATCCAGTTAATTTTCGTAACTGTTATCTAATATCCAACGTTTTATAACTGTTTTATGCCCAATAAAATTATTACTGTACCCGTACCAAGATCTTTTAAAGGAGTACTGTTGCGGTTGTGGAAGCGAGACGGCGCACTACACTGCGCATAGCGCTGTCTCGCTTACTCAACCGTAACAGTCTTGCTTTAAGAGCTCATGGTAAGCGTATTGTACGTCACAATATTATGCATTCATTTAATAACTATGGAATCTTTCGTTTCGGAAATGTTTTGTAGAATATATTTCCCATGATTTACATGTCAATTAATTTAATATAGCAACATTACAATTTTCAAACTGTAATTTTAGAAAGCAACTTTTTCGCCACAAATGTTTGCTTTATAGTTGCCGGTATGAACGGTCAATCGCTCGTCAATAGCTTCAATGTAAAACAAAATTCAACCTTAATACTTTGGAATAAGGGTGTTATTGTATATCTCAGTATTTTCACTGTTGCATAGTTAAAGATAATATAAAAACAAAAGACAAATAGTAATTTTTCGAACGACAGGACGTAGCCGTCTTGATAACGAGCGCATTAACATGATTTTGCAATTAATTATATTATATTTATTTGTGGGCCTGCTGTGGCTAAAGGCCTTGTATTGTATATGCAGGCATTAATAAGGCTTCGATCGGATGATGTTCAGTCATAAATATTGAATATATGTCACCCCCTGTGAATATGCTCTTAGTGACGACAAGCAAAAGAAAATGGTCAAATATTTTTATACTCCAAGTCTTTTTTATTTGTTCTCGGTATTGTTTAAACAGTATTGTTGCCAAGCGACAAAGTTCTGTTATAACTGAATAAGATTGTTTTTTTTTTTCATAAAAAAATGCGTGTGACTTTGATAGACAAACAAAAAATATGTCATGCAAAAATAACTCTGGACTTGATAGTAGGTGATTGAATATTTTTGGCCATTTAAAACTAGTTGACAATTTGCAGATCTCCCACTAACGACCGCCATTGCACTTAGTCTCAATCTTAGGTCAGTATAAAGTGGAAGATTACTACTTCCCTGGTAACCCATTCAGATGCAGCGTCTAAATAGACGCATATTCTAAAATCTATTACATTTTAGATCTAACAAAAAGGTAACAAAAAGTATGACTGAAAATAATCCTGTCACTCTCACACCACTGACAAGCGAAAGAGATGGAAAATCAGCACATGCTTCATAAAGATTACATAAACAAGATGCAGATTATAGAATCTACTTAACATTTTAGAGACCTAAAAAGTTACCAAAAAGTACGACTGAAAATAATCCTGCCTCTCCTCACACAACTGACAAGCTACAAGTGTGTGAAAGAGATGCAAAATCAGCACATGCTTTACAAAGATTGCATAAACAAGATGCAATTTTAGAAACTATTTGATATTTTAGAGACCAAAAAAGTTACCAAAAAGTATGACTGAAAGTAATCCTGTCACTCTCACACAACTGACAGTCTACAAGTGAGAGAAAGAGATGGAAAATCAGCACATGCTTTACAAAGATTACATAAACAAGATGCAGATTCTATAACCTATTTGACATTTCAGATAACAGACCTAAGAAGTTACAAAAAAGTACGACTGAAAGTAATCCTGTCACTCTCACACGACTGACAAGCTATACGTGAGCGAAAGAGATGGAAAATCAGCACATGCTTTATAAAGATTACATAATCAATATGCAGATTATAGAATCTACTTGACATTTTGGAGACCAAAAAAGTTACCAAAAAGTATGACTGAAAGTAATCCTGTCACTCTCACACAACCGACAGTCTACAGGTGAGAGAAAGAGATGGAAAATCAGCATATGCTTTATAAAGATTACATAAAGCTTACATCTGAGAGTAATCTTTCTGTGGCCTTGTGAAGATACTATAGTTACGAGAAACGGCGCCGAAACGCTGTAAATATAACGCGGCCAGTGATGGATGGCGCGCCGTTATTTATGTGTTATATTTATTTAATAAATGTTATAAATTCATAACATGTTATATATATTCGGTGAAATCCGTTTTATCTGTTGAAATGATTTGTTTTAGCTTTTTGTGGGTTGTTTTAATTATTATTGTTGGTTTTGGCTTAGTTAAGAGATTGGATTGTGGGATAGTGTGTTTGAATTCCGAATGGTTGGAATTTATAACTTCCTGCAAGACTAAAGCAAGAATGATTGGTAATTAATCGGTCCTAGGTACTTTTTAAATTACTCATTTTACCTAACTCTTAAAAAAATTAACACAAATATTTTTAAGTTGATATTTAAATCGGTTTATATTCATGATGTTATTCATCCGTAGTACTACGACAGGGGAATACTAAATCCCCTGGCGCCGTATAAATTCGTTAAGGTCGACTTTATCTATAGGAGTTCGGTGAGATACCTCCACGCCTTTTTAAGTTTTTCATTTAGTAAAATGGGTTTTATGGAGATTTAAATTAGGGTTTTTTATCGGAGATCACCATTTGATTAAATGATGAAATGTCAATGATATATGAGTTTTGAACCAGTTTGGAATGGGCTGCAGTGAGTTCGAATCTAAAGGAAAGAAAAGAAAATACTTTTGCCTACCATTCAAATGTAGATAATCCAGTTATATGGGTACAAAATTACGCCCTTGCACAAATACTTAACATTATAAAGAATGTCGTGGTGGCCTAGCGGTTCAATGAACGGATTTGTATGCACAAGGTTGCAGGTTCGAACCCAGGCAAGTACCAATGTGGCTTTTTCAAAGTTATATGTACTTTCTTAGTTATAAGACACTTCTGACAAACGGTGAAGGAAAACATCGTGAGGAAACCTGGATTCCAAAATTGGGATCTGAAATCGCCAATCCGCAGAGAGCAAGCGTGGTGACCAATGCTCGTGCCTTCTCTATATGGGAAGAGGCCCTGTGCCCAGCAGTGGGACGTTTATAGGCTGGATTATTATAAAGATTTTAGAAATTCAGAGTGCCATTAAAACGATTTTAAATCCTTACTTCCTTACTAATATTATAAATGCGAAAGTTTGTTTGGATGTTTGTTACTCTTTCACGCAAAAATCACTTAATAGATTTTAATGAAACTTTACAATAATGTAGCTTATACATCGGAATAACACATAGGCTATAATTTATAAAAATAGTGAATGAATTGTCATTCACGCGGGTGAAACCGCGGGGCACAGCTAGTCTTAACATAAAGTTATAAAGTTGAGTTTAGAGCATCATTAATTCATCATACATCAGACTTAGTATATGTTACAACTGTACGCCCGTAATCGATCAATTAATAGTTAATTAAAATCGATCATTAAATCAACAACGGAACTACTCAATGAACATTAAATACCAATATTATCCCGGCTTCCATACTAAATGCAGCTTAAATTGTAATTATTATTCTGTAATTAAAATGATTAAGTTAATACTCTGTATATAATATTATTATATACCTACTATTGTATATAATATTACTTACAAAAAAAAACCGACTTCCAAATAAGTCTTATATGGTTTTCTTATGGATCCCACTGTCATAACTGGGAAACTGACAAATTAAAATGGGACACACCACACTGGAAGCACCACCTTTCAAATAAAAAAAGAATCATCCAAATCAGTTCACCCAGTCGAAAGTTCTGAGGGAAAAAATATAAAAAAATACAGTCGAATTGAGTACCTCCTCCTTTTTGAAGTCGGTTAAGAATAAGAATCTCTGCAACAAACCAAAAGTCGCGACCCAACAATAAAAGTGAAAAAAGTATTAGACAGAACTTAAAAAACAAAAGAATAGTTTGAATATTTCAAGCGGCATTCGAAATAGGACCTTGTCCACCAACATTAAAAGTCTACTTTCCTACAGCAAACATAAAAACCCAAAATTCAGGGGTTCAAAACATTAGGCGCCAACGAACCCAATTCCGTATGTGCTTCACGTACACTTATGTAATCTATCATCGAATTGTTTACACAAACAAAATGTTTGTCATTCCGTTAAGGGAATTTCTCAAAAACTCTTTGATATTGAGGAAGTAATATAGAAAGTAATGCTTTATGTCACGAAGCCTTTAAAATGGTTGTTTGAAGTCATGCATGAGCGTTGTTTAACGTCAGTGACAAGAAAGAATTTTGATTGTATGTTTACGGTAGGAAGTCTAAATCAAAGGTTGCTTACCCCTTAGATAGTGTTGTGAATAATCAATATGACCATGATTGGTTATCAAATATTGTGTTCGTATTATGTACTATCGAGAATGCATGAGTTGTTGTTACTGTGCTGTGATAGGCTCAAACGAGTAATAAGATAAATAAATATGAACTTAAAAATGTTTAAAAAGATTTTCTTAACTATACGAAAAACATAACTACAGCCAAGCAGATAAAGAAACGTAAAAACAACTCCGTTTCAAACTCAAAAGCATTTACAAATGTACCAACAGAAATACATTTTAATCTAAACCTAATTAAATATTCCCACAAGAGCAGAAAATAAAGCCCGACCACAAGAGGACGGTAAAAGAAAACTTCAGACGAAAGATAAAGGGAAACTTAGTAATATCTTTATAAAAGAATCCAAAAGATATTATGTAAGCGAAGAACTTAGATGTTTAAGATAAACTAATAAGTCGATGAATGGTCGATTATGTGAACGGTTCTTATAAAACTTGGAGTTCCGATGAAATTGAAAAAGTTGGGTGTAAACATTAAAATGATTAAACTCGTGTTCGTTCGGTGTTTGTGGTTTAACCATGTATTTTAAAGGTTGAGAGAGAAATTTAATATCTAGTAGTTCGTAAATCTGATGCTAAAAACTTTAGATCCAGAAAATGGCAAAAATCTCGAATCATGCTCACCAATTAAAATCCAATACGATAAATATTAGAAATTGTATATAAAATAACATTTTAAGCAATATGTTTTATTTAGAGCGATGTCTTCTGAGAAAAGACGTGGTAACATACCCATAGAAACCGTCAAAAATAAAATAATATATTTGATTCACTTTCCACCATAACCTTAAAAATCAATTTCCACCCACCAAATTGATTGGCTATCAGAATTCAACGCACGGGAATAACACCAAGAGTGTAAAAACACCCTGCATCAATAACAAAGCCATACAAATTGGACGGTCAAAATAAATGGCCGCCATTTTCCTGTAAAAATATAAAAACAAAATATGGTCCTGCACGCGATGCCCATATATTTTGGCGATTCTAAGATGACGGCGGTTTATATTTATGGTAGGTTAGATTAAGGATTCATGGGTTGTGATTGAATTGATATTTTGAGAAAGTTCAACCAAAGGTTGGGTTAGACAAGATTATCTACGAAATATAATTAATTACTTGGTGGCTCTGAATCGTGTGTCTTCTAATGTACCGGTAAAAAATATTTTTGAGACCATCAAACCAAGTTTTATGGTATATGACGATCAATATGTATGTAAGAACTTATATTATGTGTATTCTTTGCAAAGAAAGCAAAAATATAATAAATGCAATTACTATCAAAGCAAATACAGTGATAAACAATCCAGATTTCCATGACGTTACAAATAAAAACATCTTTGAAGCCACTAAATAGGCTGCGAACAATAAATCAGCTAACCATAAAGCAGAAACTGATGGTAACGATGGTAAATTGGATGTAATGGTGGGTCTACATAATGTACACTTTCATCAACTTCTATAGAATTCTGTCTGTGCAACAAAACAGCCAAATACAAGTAGCATTATAACAGGGATAACGATGATAGAAATAGCTCCGATGTATAGAAATTACATTTCTTTTCGATAAGCCACGTGAGTTAGACTCGTTAATTCCATCATTCAAATGCTGTAAAATTTCTGCAAGTATGTAAGACAATTTGACGGTTTTTTTTAAACACTAGATACCGCTTTTTGATAATTGGGAGGGAATTGAGATCTCTTAACCGAATTTAGGGAATTCTGAGCCTAGCTCTCAGCCAACCAGCTAGATTTAAATAAAAATATAGCTTCTAATGTCCACGTCCTTTCTTTTACAGATCTTGTATATGCAAGTCGTGTGGACCCACCATAAGACTCTAATTCATACTCGAGTGCCCCTGACCTGTCTTTACAATGAGTACCTTTATACGGTAGTGATTGCATCACGGATACAAAGGTAGTGCTCATTACTGGCCAAAGAATGTCATTACCGCAGGTCAAAATGACGGTTAGTGATATTGTGTTAAAGAGTAAATTGATATTGGTTGATCTGATAGATGTAGAAGTACAAAAGTTGTAAGAAGTAATTTTATTTTTACCTGATTTTAGACGGTTTGGGAGTTGTAAATGAAGACAACAATTTCTAAATATACAGAAGAGCGTTGGTATGTCATATCATAAATATTAAAACAATAATTAAAAAAAAATAAGATAACCAAATATTTTTCTAGTTTAGTGTCGTATATTTCTATTTTTTCCGTTAAAAAGTTGATTCCTCATACAAATGTATCTTTAAATTCTTCCTTTCCATCATGTAGTTAGCGAGCAAGTTGTAATAAAAAGTCGTTTAACCTTTAAAAAGGCCAGTCTAATCTCAAACAATTTCACAAAGTATATTCGAGTTACAATGTCAACGTTAATTGGTCATGAATGAGCGACTCACGCGCAGCTAGGCCTTTTCACATTATCCAATACGATATCGGATTCGGACACCGATACGACATCGGGGATAAAATTTATGAAAATGTAACCGTCTTTTACATAATCCGATACGATATCGGATTCATAAGTCAGATGAAGTGCAGTCACAAGCAAAAATATGTAAACACTACAATTTTTAATTATTATTTTCTTTAATTCTAGATTGATATTGTAAAAAGTGTTATGTATTTCAACACGAAAATCTCGCTAATTTCTTTTACAATTTCGCTATGTGTACATATTTTTGCTCGTAGCTGTACATTAAGTAAGTTACATTTTACTAGCTCGGTATCGTATCGGTATCCGATACCGATATCGTATCGGATATTGTGAAAATGCTTTTATAGGGTACTTAGCTAGTATGGGTTCTTGGCTCTTACATAATAATATACTTAGATATTAAATACAATTGCCCAACAAGTGCCTCGTAATGGGCAAGGCAAGGTTATCCTTGTCGAGATAAATGCTTTTATTATGAATTATTTGGAAAGACGCAATACTGAATTAAATAATAATACTTACAAAAAAAAATAGACTTTAAAATAAGTCATATACGGTTAACAAACATAAAAAAACAGTCGAATTGAGAACCTCCTCCTTTCTGAAGTCGGTTAAAACGACAGAATTTGGAATGTTTTTTCAGATTTAATTTGGAATTTTATTTCTATAAATTTCATAATAGAGGCATATAAAGAGTTGTATAATATATGAATTTGATTGTTTTTAAATCCCTGCTCGCATGGATTATGTTCCCAAAAATTGTGGTTTAAATGATTCCATTAAAAAAAGGCTTAGGTACCAAATTTTCGATAAATTGCTGTAATCCCTCAGTTTCATATTGTAACATAATAATATTATTTAATTCCGAACCTACAATTTAGTTTTCAACGATCGCAACCCATGTAATCAATTTCGTGAATTTATTTCTGAATACCCTCTGCTTATCAATTTAGCATGTATTATGATTGTTATTAGTGGCCGTTTGTGAGAAATGTGAGAGTATGATGGGAACAAAGGGTTTTTAGACCACTTACTATACAGTAACATATACAGTACCCACATAGGAAGATTTTAGGGATTCTAAATATGATACACAATTTTAGAAAGGCTAACGAAAGAGAAATGGTCTTAAATCTTTTTCATCTAAATACCATAATTTACTATATATTTCAAACAATTAATGCAATTTTTAACGGGCCTGTTGGTCTAGTGGTTAGTGACCCTGACTGCTATACCGGAGGTCGTGGGTTCGATTCCCACCCAGGATAAATGTTTGTGTGATGAGCACGATCATTTGTTCTGGTTGTCTGGGTGTAATTTAACTATAATATGTATGTATTTAGAAATATATAAGTATGTTTGTCAGTTGTCTGGTTACCATAACACAAGCTCTGCTTAGCTTTGGATCAGATAACCGTGTGTGAGTTGTCCCGGAATATAATAATTATTATTAATTAAAGCAATGAATGTTATGGACTTAGATCTGAAATAAGTAGTTCTTTCAAAATGTTTTTAGCTAGTACTTTTCAAAATAATATGAACTTTGTTTCACACTGAACTCAAATTAATCCTAAATAGGCAAAGACTGATAATACAAAAAGTAAAAAAAAAATATATAAATCACTTGAGAATTATAATTATTATAATTCCTGACAGCCATTACAGCCCGCCATCCAATTAAAAAAATGTGTTAATCAACGCTTAAAATAAAACAAAATTAACGAGTAAATCTCTTCATATTAAATCGACGTAAATAACTTAAATCATTAAGTTAAAAACTGCGTTGCCCTGCTATGGCTACTGTAATTAAACCTTTAATAGCTTAGTAAAATTAATTACGAGCTGGCGTAATCGGGATAGGGCTGTCACCAGTACTATCTTAACTCATCGGAGTCTTTTAATTAATTAATTTAGATTTAGTTTATCTGCGGATATCCTCTGTTGACAGTTTTTATTTAGGCCCTTTATACACTGGTTTTACTTGTTCATTCTCATGGATATGTAAAGGTGTGTTCAGATAGGCGACTATTGAATTTAAAATGTCAGGGTGATTAAATATACTTACTTATTGGTGTAAGTTAAACGAATGTTTAACATAGAGTTTTTTTTCTTGAGTACACTATTTAATTATTTTAAAACTGATGATGATGTCTTAACGAACTCGCTTAATATACGCAGCGTACACACACACAGCTGCATCGCAAAGTAATATTGAACTAAAACGTTAGTGTGTAAGGGCCCTTAGGCTAATCAGTTATCTAACACATGTCAACCGTGATTACCTACTGTGATTTGTGTTAAACCTCTTTATTTTTATACTTAATGACGAATGGTACGATAAATCTTGAATATATAAATACTAGCTGATCCCCGCGACTTCGTCCGCGTCAATTTCTGTTATTATGACCGCGATTAAGAAGTTTAAAAAAAAGTATTTCTGCGTAAATGATAATTTTAGTTAATATTATGTTGATAAAACTCTGTAGCAAATAATTGGCAATAATGCATTAATTTCGACCAAATGATTACCTTAAAAAAGGTTATAGTGAGTCAATCTTAAAAGATAGACATATACTGTCGCAGACATTTTTTTAGATCATTTAAAGAGGAACAATTCTTTGATACATATATTTTGGGTAACTCGAACCGTTTACGCAGCGCACGCAACGGAAGCTTTCAAGTATGAATATTTTTCCCCGTTTTTGTGACATTTTTCACTGCTGCTTAGCTCCTATTGGTCGCAGCGTAATGTTATATATCCTAAAGCCTGCCTCGATAAATGGACTATCTAACACAAAAAGATTTTTTCAATTCTAACCCGTAGTTCCTGAGATTAGCGCGTTCAACCAAACAAACAAACAAACTCTTCAGCTTTATAATATTAGTATAGATTTACCGGATCTTGTCGAATTGCAACGGAAAAGGTTATCACTATTTCCTCACATTAGAAATCGGGGGAAATATTCATCAAAAAGGTATTTTAATTAATGAAATTAATTGAAGAAAGTTTCCCAATACTTTAAGATGGTCGTATACTAAAAAGTGTTAGTGAATGTTTCGAAAACATTAATGCCTTATGCAAAAAAAAACTCTTTTCCAAACCCTGAGAATTTTAGTATTCTCAGGGTTTTAAAAAAGAGTTTTTAAATAACAAATAACGTTAATATTAAATAATTCATGATAAAATAACAATCAATAAATAAATTTACCCATGTAAAACCCATGCAAAACTACAATATTTCTAAAAATAATATTTAATTTTAAATCTATAACTGGCAGCCCTACCCATCAAAAGCGAATCGTTTAAGCACTTCATGTATTCGCAACAAGTAACAAGGAACATTAAATTAAGCCTTAAGAACAGTTAACTGGAATAAATCAATTCGGAACCGGTTCACAAACGTTACAGCGATAGGTTATTTTAAACGGTTCGAGAGCTAGTTATTGTGACTAGTTTTGTTTACTTGACATAAATGTAAGCATAAATGTAGGTATTTTCTTATTCTTGTAACAAAAAAATGATTGACAAAATATATTAAGAAAGAAATAGAAATGTTGTTAAACAGTATTTAATCTTAATAACTAGAATTATTTTTGATACCTAATAGATTTCTTAATAAATAAGATATTAAATAACTTAAAATTAATCGCTGCGTATATTTTTGTAGAACATTTTATTATCGCTTACTGCGAAAAAACGTCATCGAAATCTTTCATTAATTAAATAAAATTAATGATATTTTATATAAATGATCTCAAATATAAAATTACAATCAAAACTTTTATTAGAAGCCATAAATTCAACTAAGTTTATTTACGTCATCAACTAAGTTTTTATTTATTTCTACTGCAGTTTGCACGTCAAGCCCTTGTATTATAAATAGTAGTTAGACGGTAGTAAACATAGTAGAAATTTAATAGTTTTTATCGCACGGCTAAGTGTAAAGATTGCTATCGTTCTGAGAATAATGCAATTAAGTATAAAACTGTAACTTGATGCAACTTCTATTTATGTACGATAAATGAGTTGCTATTTATAATTTTGTTTATACTTTTTTGTTATAATGCTAGCTTGCTTGTGTTCTTGTAGTTTATTTCAATTTCGTTTGCACTGTTTTTGTTATAAATCTAGCGTTTACTTCTGTTCCGGTAGTTTATTTATTACTATGTTTATTTTTCACTATTGGTACTAGTACCCTTTTTTATTTTTAATCGTGAGTCCTAATTGTTATTTTGAAAGACCTATCCATAGATACCCCACAAGTATGGGTTTGATAAAAAAACTAATTTTGAGTTTCAGTTCTAAGTATGGGGCCCCAAAAAATTTGTTTTTCTTTTTTTTTGTGTGAAAAACTTAATGCGGTTTACAAAATACATCTTACCAAGATTGAACAGTACAGTTAAGGATAAAAGTGGCTGTTACATACGGACGGACAGACAGACAAACATGACGAATCTATAAGGGTTTCGTTTTAGCCATTTGGCTACGGAACCCTAAAAAGATACAGACAGCATTTTATAAATCCAATTTCTGCCAACAATCTACGCACGCCAGTATTTTTTTTTACTATAACTTAAAGCTCGATTTCAAAAACAATTGAATTGGTCGCTTCAAAGCAAGAGGCATCAATTACAAAAAAACACAATTCTTCACACGACTATTTTAAAATTGTAAGTGAGACGAAACCAGTTAAACAATTATTACATTATTATTCTGTAAATGTACAGTCAGCCGCAGAAAACTAGTAAAATTGTGATGGTGATATCGTCTTTATTTTAACGAGATAAGGTTCACTTTTGAAATGATTTTGTGTTTATAGGTTTACTGTATTTTTATAGCAGTCCATATAGAGAAAGTAGAAATAGCTGCCATTAATTCCAAGGACTTTATGGCCGTTAAAAATAGTTCTTGCTTTTGAGTTTTCGTACCGGTCGGCAAGATCTTTTGGGATGGAACTGATAAATATAGTTAGATTATAGCTATCTTGGGATATCTATGTCTATATTTTATTCGCGTAAACAAAGTCTGATTTAAAAGGTAAATGTGTGGTAACCTATTTTGGGATCAATGCTTTGAACGGTTGATCGATTAGAATCGATGTTAAATATTTTATATAGATGTCGTAATTAAGTAAAATTAAATAAAATTGTAATTTTAACAAAATGGTAATGTAGCAAAAAATGTTTATTATATTATTGAATCGAATAAAATTACTTACCAACCAATATTTTTTGTTAAAGTGAATAACTATAAATACCAAGTGGGCTCAGTGTCCGGTCTAGTGGTTGTTTGCATAATCCAGTAATTAAAAATAAAAATATATATTACAATATTGCATGTTCATCCCAAATTCAATATACAATTAAACCGCACAATCTGCAACTCTAGTCTATTATCAAAACACTTAATAAAAAGAGAACCAGCCAGAAAAGTAACAAAAATAAAATATTAAACGTACAATATTAGCATAAGCGAGGAAACAGCTGCGGGCCGTGGCATAAACACGTCCAGTCGACTTGATGTGGACTTACCTGAAAGACAAGAAAAAACCATTGATAGATGAGACTAGTGGTGACCAAACATGGTGGCGATAAAGGGGTAAAGGAGTTTCATATTGAGAGAATAAACGGTTTTAATAACGCAGCTTCACAGTTTTAGTAAATTATTGTTGAGAGATAATTTTTTGTATACATGGCGTTGTGAGGTAAAAGGGCATAATTTGTCAACATATTTAACATAGGTAGGTACATTATTTATAATATTTAGGAGAAACATAGATTCCTGTGTCTCTAGAGTCTAGTTAACATTGCATGAAAAAAATTTGTACACGTTGAGTTTTATGTAAGGAAAAGTCGCAAAAATAAAAGGAGCGATAGCTTTACCAATGAAAACGCATTAATCGATAAGTATAAACCACACAACACACATTCAAATAAAAGTAATTAAACCGGGTGTAAAAATCGCTGCGGTTTTAACATCAATGTGCACTCTCCCTTACCACACTACTAGACAGCGACGCACAGAAAATTATTGGCTATCATACGATTTATTTATACTCCGACGAAAGCTCACCGTTTTTTGCTCAGGCGGTGTTGTTTTAAATTCGTTTTAGACTCAGTCGAAGAATTAATTAATAAGACTTTATGTGTATTTGTTCGCCGTTTTTGGTATTGACTGATATTTAAGAAGGTATAAATATGTTACTTGTAATATGTCCATCCATTGAAGATTGGCAGAAGGGTTTAAATGCGTCAATTTTATTGTTAACTTTTTAACAAAAAAAACTTTAAATATTTATTGCGTGGCACTTTGTTGCATGAATTTATTTCATGATTGTTTTAAGTGACGATATTTTTTTCCAATTTTGCCTTTTAAGGCACTACCTACTACCTATATAAGGTGCTATAAAAATATCTGCCACGGCTTTAATGGAAGGTAGTATTGTGTTTATAGATTACAATAGTGAAGAACTTTCGTACCCAGGAACAGTTAATTAAATTTGAGAACATAAAATAGTTAAATTAACATTGACTCTATTCTGCGTAACGTGGTTCACAAATTACGCGCAATGTGACGCTTCGTCAATGAAAACAACTGCTATCTCTTTCCATCTTTTCTGTGAATGAAAACTGTAATCAGCTGACTAGTTCGTCACTACATAATGTACTAGGTATGCAATAATACGCAGGCATACATGATACAAGTGTTTTAAAAGTGCAACTACTTACCAGCTACAGCATTCTTCAAAAAAAAACTGACGTAGGTAAATAAGATGATAAACTTGTGTGACTGTCAAGTTAGTGTAAGAATCGCATTTTTTTTTCTTATTATTTATAAACAGTAGTTATTGAAATAAAACTACTTTTTACGGAAGTTGTCGCGGTTTTATTAAAAGTCCGTAAAAAGTAGTTTTATTTCAATGTCTAACATTCGCGTAAATCTAAGAAACCAAACAGTAGGTAGCTACTTAGATTAATATCGAATAACGATAAATTACAGTAACTTGGCGTGTTTAAAGGTTAATCATTTTATTTACAACGATTGCACCGTATTTACAGTTATTTACTCACTCCCTACCTAGTACCTACTTATCTACACTGCATATGCACACAGAGATGAAGGCACGCTTGCATACATGTCTCTTCACTTTATTCAATGTGTCCGTTTCACTTTTCACTTGCCTAAATGCGCGTTTGATGCGCCTTTTTAGTTCTACCACACTTCTTTCACCACACCAAGGTCTTTCACACGACCACACAAAAAAAAGTCTAGAGGGGTTAAATCCGGCGAGCGAGGAGGCCACGGCACTTGTGAGGTGGTAAGGATGGAGCCCTTCACGATTTAAAAGTCGCCACACGTAGTTGTCGCTTACGTCGAAGACTCGAGCAACATCCCTGGTGCTCGCAAGAGGATGACACTGAAGCACTTCCTCTTCGAGTTCGGCCGAGTATGAAGGCCTGCCTGCGTCAACCGGAGGCGGGTCAAAGCGGCCGTGTTACACCGAGTTACACTCGCGGTAGCACCATACCATTTCAAGATATTCGTGATTGGAATACTGTCGTCTGGGAGGCATCTTAGCTGTCGCTAACCGCTAAAATTAACTTCCGAATGCGCGGGCGGGGGCCGACTGGCGACCGGCGGCGGTCGGTTGGCGGGAGCGACTGGCGACCGGCGGCGGTCGGTTGGCGCGTGCGACGAACGGCGGCGGCGGCATCCTTTGATAGGAATGGCAACAGTGTATGAAAAGCGGCGGCGCGGCGCGGCGGCGCGGCTGCGGTGTTTTGCGAAATGTTTGAATTCGGTGCAGAGCGGCAACAGCTTATAACACGGGATGGTTTTATACTAATAAATCAATTCAAATTTATACGTTATTTTGTTTGTATGAAAAAAAATATGATAATTAATCAATAATTTATCTTTACTATTGTAATCTATAAACACAATACTACCTCCCATTAAAGCCGTGGCAGATGTTTTTATAGCACCTTATATGTGTTTTTTGTGTGCAAAACTGAGTAAATTATTTTGTGTAAATATACAAGACACTTTATTAAATTAAATTAAAAAAATTAAAAAAGCTGTTTATTCCAAGTAAAATACAGTTTTATACAATTCTTAACTCAATCTTAAACATAATAGAAAAGATTTTACAGTTAAGGAGTCGCTATTCCATTTCAATTCATTAAATGACGCCTGAATATGTTATGGTGTATCCTTTGCTGTGACCCAGAGTAAACAAATATAGGTACCAATTAAAGCCTAGGTGTGAATGTGTCTTTGGGTATTGAAAGAAACTTCACTACTTGAAATACGTCGTCAAGTATTACACGTAAATAAATATTATGAAACCGGTTTTCAAAGACTTCGTTGACATATTTTCACTGGCTTTGTACCTTAAAAGGTACATAAATAATACCTCCGTGATAATATCTTACTATAATAGGGTAATACTACAAAGTTTTGGTATAGGTAGAGAAAGAACGAGCATATTGATTTTGTTCTCACTAATCATAAATTTTAACATTTGAAATAACAAATATTATTACACTAGCTGTGCCAGCGACTTCATTCCCGTAGATGACGAAACTTATCAATGAGTTTTTTGTGTAAAGTGCTATTTGAGTAGAACGTTATCTATCGAGCATACCTCTAACTAGTCTCATTCGTTTAGCGTGTCTCGATGTAGCAGAAAGAGATGGTTGTTTTTGATTGTATATACTTTTCCGGGATAAAAACTACCCAGTGTGGTGCCCAGGATAATAAAGAATACCTATACCAAGTTTCATCGTAATCGAATCGGTAGTTTTTGCGTGAAGCCTGAACAAACAGACAGACAGACAAAAATTTTTTTCATCACATTTTCGGGTAAGGTTTCTGTCTAGTAACACCCCCCGCTATTTTTTTTTTGATATTTTCAATGTACAGAATTTTCACTTCTACAGATTTATTATAAGTATATATCGATAATTTAATACACAAATGAAACTAAAAACAACAATACCATAGACCTGGTCAAACTCGTACCTCGGCCAACCGCTTTCGCTCACTCAATCATCTCATTACTTCCATAAACTCTTACTTTCTTCTCACATTCACTCTTACATTCGTATTGAGTTAACCCTTCAAACAGGCTCGCATCAATTAAAAACTAGTCGCTGTTAATTGCATATCTTACGATAGTAAACATAGAGGAGCTCATGACTATACATCAGCCACTTTAAAGAAATAATGAACGTGCTTTGGGATTATGAACCTTAACTAAATGACTAATAGTTCAGTTTCCATCACATTCAAATTACTTTTAAGCCCTTTTCGGTAATATTTGTCATTCTAAAATGAACTTAAACACATGTTGTCAAAGTTGATAATTGCGTAATTAGTAATAATGTTTAATTCTCTTCCCATATTGGCTTTAGTATAAGTATAATCCGCACAGTTTGACCAATAACAGGTTAAGCCACAGTCGCCGCGGTTGGTCAGTGGATAGGTGACCATATTACGTAAAAATACTGAGATCCCGTGCATCAGAAAGCATGGCAGGGGCTCGGTATGTTCTCACGTTAAGTTATTGGTCCCGATTGTCATATATTGGTCTTTGGCAGTCGTTCAATGATCATTATATATATTATGTCAACCATTTACGGGTACTGTGTTAACTCTATAGATTTGGTTAGAAGTTAGACACATATTTTCTACTAAAAGATTTATAATACCAAGCAAAAACAATACACGATCATAAAATACCGAACTAATATCTACAATTATGGTTCTCAGAAAAAAAAATACATAGGTAGGAAGGTATAATTTTTTTCCAAGAAATAACGATTTTCCTCAGTGCTTGATTAATGTAGTAACCTAGTAATTAAGTGAGGATGATAAGTCGTGACGATAGCTACTTGCGTGAGGTCTCGAGAAGCATGACGTCACTATTTCGTAATGTACAAGACGTTTTTCTACCTCTATTAGATATCTCGGCGTATTTATTCTGCTTAGGTAATCCTTTTTAAATATGTAATGAGTATACTCAATGAGTATTTTAAGTTGGAAGTTCATGGTTTTAAGCAAGATATTTCAAAGTGACAGCTGTCATATTTGACATAACACAATTAGCATAATTATTATATTCAGTATCGACAAATGTCGTCACGTTTTATTTATAAATACCTAGTCAGTTATAACCAATTGTATTATATCCAATTGGACTACTTAATTAGTAGATGTGGCATTTTTTTAGTATTACTAATTGCCTTAAAATAGTCACAACACAACTTTGTTGACATCTCGTTTTACTTGAAATTTTCGCTACCAATACACGTTTTATCATACCGTACTATAATTTTTTCTCGCTCCACTGCAGTTTCGCACACATCGTCAGTCAGACAGGTTTGTCAAGGCCTCAATTACTATGGACGGAGATAAGACAGTCATGTGTTTTCAATGCTATGTATACTTACAAACTAGATGTCTATGTATATTGCTGATGTCAACTTGAAGATGCGTAGTAGAAATATTTTTTGTTCACTCACGTTTTTGAGGCAGCTAGGATCAGTATTAATGAAGACAAATACAACGAACATAAAAGTTGGTATTGTGTCGTCTGGTAATAGAGTTCCAATGGCCACCTTCCGGCTTCATCATCAGACTAACTCTGAAGTACTATACACCAAACTAGGATATCAAGACTCGGTTATAAATTACCTTACAAGAATTGACCTAAATATACCTAACTACATTGTTGGTTACATAAAGGCTAGCACAAATAGATAATTATAATTATAATAGGTAATTCGATTTGTGGTGTTCGATGTTCGAGTGGGTTCGATTCCCACGCAGAACAAATCTTTGTGTGATGAGCATGATCATTTGTTCTGTGTCTGGGTGTAATTTATCTATAATATGTATGTATTTAGAAATAACTAAGTATATACGTAAGTTTATCAGTTGTCTGGTTACCATAACACAAGCTCTGCTTAGCTTGGGATCAGATAACCGTGTGTGAGTTGTCCCGGAATATTATTATTAATTCAGTTAGTTTGTGATTAAGGTAATAGAAAAAACCTGGATAGATTTTGAGGTTTTGGAATTGTATAATAGGTCTCAATAGCTTAAAAGAACTTCAAATATTACTTAGCCATTTAATTTAATTTTTGAATTAGCATTATGCAGTTAACATACGGCTTATCAAAAAATATTAATGAAAAAACGATTAAAAATAACTGGCAATCAGCTAATCAATCCGTACTAGTCAAAATAATCGAAGCAAATGAATTATTAACGGCGTTAATTAACAAAATTGTTTAAATCCCCCATTCGATACGGCTCGACATATTTTAATCACTTAAAGCGCTTATAATTAAAACGATATTAATGAAAGGCTTATCAAGTATGCGTTTCTTGATAAGTTATTATTTCATTAAGATGTTTGATTCGGTTATATAACATCTTCGCGTCAATAATACCCACTAATTTACCACATATTCACTTAGTAAATAACTATCCGATGAAAAAAAAACATTATCAGGCAAAGGTCATTGTTTATTGTACATATTAAAAACAGCAAATATTAAAAAAAAAAACTTGTCCATCTAATAATATGCTTTGTCCTTTCACGATCATTTTATCAACTAAAAAAAATATCTTAAAATCTGACCATCATTACAGTTTAGGAAAAAACTTATCCTGTGCTACCAATGTATAGGATAGACCTTGGCCTAAAATTACAGCTATTTATTATGAAAGTGTAAAAGATCAGTAGCTAACGGCACCTGTGGGGTTCGAATGCCGTTTTTTGGAGAACAGAGAAAAGCTGGTTCCGTATTTTATAATTTGGGGTTATATTATAGGGTTAGGGCTTGACTAGGGCTAAATAAAAGGCTTCCGTACCTGAATTCTAGAAGATATGTTTAATTAATCTATACTAATATTATAAAGCTGAAGAGTTTGTTTGTTTGTTTGTTTGGTTGAACGCGCTAATCTCAGGAACTACTGGTTAGAATTGAAAAAAACTTTTTGTGTTAGATAGTCCATTTATCGAGGAAGGCTTTAGGATATATAACATTACGCTGCGACCAATATGAGCTAAGCAGCAGTGAAAAATGTCACAAAAACGGGGAAAAATATTCATACTTGAAAGCTTCCGTTGCGTGCGCTGCGTAAACGGTTCGAGCTACCCAAAATATGTGTATGAAAGAATTGTTGAATCTAAAAAAATGTCTGCAACAGTATATGTCTATCTTTTAAGATTGACTCACTATAACCTTTTTTAAGGTAATCATTTGGTCGAAATAAAAGGTTTTTGGTTTATGAGAAATAAAAATATTTTGATTTTGATTTTGGAAATTAATGCATTATTGCCAATTATTTGCTACAGAGTTTTATTAACATAATATTAACTAAAATTATCATTTACGCAGAAATACTTTTTTTTTAAACTTCTTAATCGCGGTCATAATAACAGAAATTGACGCAGACGAAGTCGCGGGGATCAGCTAGTATTGGTAATAAATATACCTACCAAAAATATGCAAGGTTCAAAATAAAGCACGCAATTTCATAAGTAACACTAACTGCTATTTTTAAATCCCGGAAAATGTTCAGTGAATAATTAAAATCAAAGAAAAATGATTTTGATTATTCATATCATCGAAATGAAAAATATTAATTAAATTGTTTATTCTAATAGAATACAAAAGGCACGTTCTTTTTTCAAAATCGACACAAAACAAAAGCACATCACAAGAACTTGATTCTATCTCACACGACATACCCGTAGCGTAAACAAAACATGTTTTCTCGTCGCCATTTTAACCGTCTTGTTTGTCCCCAATTTCAATACATTATGAGCTAAATTTGAATATGTCAGGTGTGTGATATGACCCCGGACGGTGATTACTTTGTCATGGCTAATGTTATCCGGGTGAAGCGGATTCATCCGTGTTTTACGAGCGACCGAATGTTTTGGATCTGGATTTTGTTCAGTATCAATTCAGGCCTTGTTTTTTTTGGCCTTATTGTTTGTATGACTGAGTGATTTGAAGACGTAATTGGATTGAGTTGTTTAATAAAGTTTATTGCGAGTTTTTGAGCGGTATGAGCTTTATTTCGGAAAGGGTTGAGATCGAAAGTCAAAACATGAAATATTGAAGAACGCAATTTCATCCCGTGTGACTCTAAGATCTGACTCTTCTAATACAGAAAAACCAAAATTACGTTTATGTACTTTAACAATTATGAAGAAAAATCTACAAGTCTTTAGCCGTGTAAGCCATCAAATATATCAAACCACTATTATTGAACAAACAGCTGCTCAACAATAAAAATAGTTCAATATTTCCATACGAAACACTTGACCATTGACCGAGGATAATAGATTCAATGCATCGTTAATAGTGCAATATATTCAACAGATGTTTCGTGGCGCAAAACATGATCGTGTGTCGTAATCCTGGCGGCTGGTGCAAATTAATGGCGGTGAGCGAGTGAACGAAAGGAATGAAATAATAAGTGAATGATGATTGAATGAACCTTAAGTTAATTTTATCGAAAATGTAATAAAAAATATATATTTGTACTATAGGGAACAAAATCCGTCAGAAAATGGTCTACGTTTTTTTTTATATATTTTAGTGAAATCTACTTTAATTAGGTCTAATGATAGGGTAATCATTTCAATATAATAATGTAATTCAATATAAAAATATCACGTTAAAAAGAGACATAGCGTAAGAAACACGCAAAATCATTCTTCTTATTCCTTTCTGTAGTCGGTTAAAAAGATCTAAAGGTTATAGTGAATTCAAAAGTTAATTTTGGTAACTTTTTAGTGTTAGGCGGCGGAGGGTTATCTTCAAAGTTTTTACGATTTACCTGCAATCAGGAAGGTTTATTTAGTACTGTTGCCTGTGTTAAACCAGAGTAAGAATTAAGATTTGATTGAAGAATACCTAATTTATTTTACCTTTTTTTATTTGTGATATTATTTCTATTTTTTTTATTGCAAACGTGTTTAACAATAAAGTAATGTATTTATAACATTAAAAATGTTGTTTGAGATTTTAAATATTATTTTAATGATATAATAAAATTTATTAGACAACCAATGGGGTAGCAACACCAACATAAACCATTATTTATCATAAAAAAATAAATAAAAAAAATAGCATATGATATTTTATACTAGTGGGAAGGTTTGCTATCAAATAAAATTCCATAAAACATTACCCATCCATATTTTTTTATCGACAAAGTATTAAGAATATTGTAATTTAACCCTTCCGAGCAAAGATAAATGAAAAACCCGTTTCACATCCTCTGGGTGACAAGGACCTAATGAAATTTATTAACCCTACACTAGTTAGCATATAAATATGTTTGTGAAATTATGCGTAAGTAACAATTTTATGTTCGGCCGTGTCCATTACAAGGATTATACGTAGTAACTGGGAATAACGCTTTAATTTACATTTACGAGTTACAATGTAACGCAAACATTTAAATGAATATTCCTTAGAGTATATTTATTCAAGAAAAAAAAAATGTTAAATAGAAAAAGACTAGAAGCGTGTTTGTTATTCGTATATGAATAAAGTCATCGCTAAAAACATACCTATATAATAAACATATATCTGTAAAAACAATGCAATAAATAAATATTGTAACCCCAGTCTGCACTGACCAAGTCGGTTTAATACGCCTACTCATCAAGAAAATGATTAGCACGTTCTTAAATTAAAAACAAAACTACAATAACTTTAAAGGCTCGTTTACATTGCGTGTCTTAAGATTTGAGGCAAGTAGTAAGTAGTTAACAGCTATCGAATAAATTGAGACCCCACATTACAGTTATGTTCGCGTCACTGCTAAGAATTTATTTAGAGCCAAAACTGTCCTGCTGCAGGGCAAAGGCCAACTTTTCTTCTTTTTACCGGTTTCTATTGATTGCTGTTTGTTGCTAAGAATCATCATCTCCCTGCCCTGTTCCCAATTATTTGGGGTCGGCGCAATGCGTATTCAGCTTCCATTCATCTCTACTACTGGTCATCTCAGTATTCACTCCTTTCTTTCTCATATCATCTTTCACACAATAAATCCATCTCTTTTTTGGTCTTCCTCTGCATGTATACCCATCCACATTCATACTCATAACTCGTCTAGTTATGTGACTTTCATCCCTCCTCATTATAGTTTGTTGCTAAGAATACAGATGTAATATTTTATATTCGGTCTGCTTTAAGCTACTGGCGCGAGTTACTGACCTAAAGCAAATCATGCTTAAGATAATATGGCCCCTGTCTACAACCCGCATATTATTTAACCCAGTGTGCCAATCAAGTGCCATACTTAACGCGTCCTGCAAAACGTTTTTTGTACTAATCCATATAATCAAGTTATACCGCGTATTTACAAAAAACAGGAAAATAAAAATATACCTAGAAAAGCTGGATTCCGTTCTAGAAAATAGTCTAGTTTAAAACTAGTTTAGTTAATTTTATTTTTGTTATCAAGTAAGTGAGTCTTGTTTTTAAATTATGTATCACTGGGTAACGAGAACCAGTACATTTAATTGATAAAAAAAGCATACCTAATATATTTTTTCCATTAGGTAATTACCATGTACTAAGAATTAAATGATATTCTATTCTAACCGATGCAAAAAGGAGGTTCTAAGTCGAGGTGTATATTTATTTAAATACTTTTAGGCGTTTATTTTAGTCAAATGTAAAATTATTATCAGCCAGTATGCCAGATTAAAATGTGTGTTTGTTCGTACATGTGAATGGTAGATGTTTTCCTGTATGTATGTATAAATGTACGTATTATTGACGAACATTTAAATAGGAAATCCAGCTGATTTTAATCTGATAGATTAAACATCACCTTCGTTTATCTTTATGAGTACAAAATCTATATTTTTCTAGTCTAGTTGGGTACTTATTAAATATTGTAGTAAATATACTAAGCTCACCTGTAAATAACCTAACCTGTAAATAGGCGATACAGTTTGTTACACTATCCAGTCTCGTCTAGTCTAGCACCGGTATGACTGGTGTAAAAACAACGCATACTGCAAACTGCTAGTTTTTATGAAATCAAACCGTCGCGATCGCGTCGTTGAGACGGATTTGCGCTAATTCTTTACATTGCCAATTATAAAGGAAAGTGGTTTAAATAATTAGTTTTAGTTCTTAGGTATGATATATACTATAATACAAACACACACACACACCCTCTCACCCTCACACACACATATACACACACACACACACCCTCACACACATGCATACACACCCTCCCACCCTCACACACACATACGCACACACAACAAGAATGAATATAAAATGTTATTATACTTATGTTTTAGTGATAAGCATAGATTTTAGTATTCTACTAGTAATAAGATATATGTACTGCAAACCTCTCCAAACTCTTTATGCTGTGCCCTACCGGGTCCATATTGTTTCGAATATATTGTTTTAACTATATAAGATGCCAACTGTATAACATATGGAACGCAAATAAAGAATTGAATTGAATTGAATTATTATTGCCTTTTTTTTATATTGGAAGTCGAATAAATAAAGTGTAGTTTCTTATGTATGTATCAATGTTTGACAAATTCTAACTAAACAAAAGCAGGGTTCTTCAAATGTATAAAGCATTACACAAAGACTATGGTTTATATCCCTATGAGTTGTGCATGTTTCTTTTTGGTTATTCTGAAAAAGGGCCCATTCATAGTCAAAAGTCAACGTTAAAATGTCATGTAAATCGATACCACTAAGAGTGAACTTACGCCCTTAATTCCGAAACCCAAGTAGTTAACCACTAAGTCAATGGGGTCAAACGAATCAACCGCAAAGTTTTAGACATCAGACAAGTCTAGATCATATTTCGGCACTACTTCAGTCTATTTCAGTATGTAAATTAGTGCCAAGACAAATAGTCTAAGAATTTTAACGCATTCAAATCAATTAGACATTTTTAAAACAAAATTTTCGTTAAGTGCTATCCATTTTGTTTAATTGCTAATCGTTTTCTTAATATGTTTGGAATTGCATAAATATTACTAGGTAGTAGACAACCGTGACTTCGTCTGTGAATGTCTTTTAAAATTGTTACAATACTAACTGCCTCGTTGGCCTAGTGGGTCTAAGCGCGACTGCTACGCTAGAGGTCTTGGGTTCGATTCCCAAGTCGACCAAGGTGTTATTGGGTTTTCTATGAAATTCTCAGTAGCAGGTCGGAGTTTGGATTTGTGCCTGGTTAGTGGCAATAAGCTCGCCCCCTATTACATGGGACCTAAACCTACCGGCGAACTGTGGGTGTACATTGGTACACCTCTGCCTAACCCTTCGGGGATACAGGCATGATGGTATGTTATGATATTTATGTTACAATAATAGTGTCAAAGAAAAGTCATATGTTTTCTGAATTCTCTGTTCGCTTAAGTAGATTATATGTGTTGTAAAATGGACTTTATGAATGTACATTGTGAGTAGCAATGTACTTAAATTCAGTCAATAAAGCCCACTCATATATAAACCTCCCACCGAGTGAAATAAAGAGGAATTATCATAACACAGTGATATCATTTGCTATTTAAGTATAAAATATAGGAAAAAAAAATCATTTATTAATATCTTTGAATATCAAATTGTCTACACTGTATATTACTTCGATCATAACCATCAAAACGGATTCTTTTACATTGACACAACCTCATTTAATACTGGTTTCATGCAAAACTATAAATACGACCTTTTTTCTGACACTGACGTAATTGCCTGCATGGAAATGTATGTAGATAATATTTCATCATTCGAATTTCGAATTTAAATTCCGAACAGGTATCCGTTGATTAACGTATATTCATTTCAAAATTGGAAATTGTGTATTGTTATATAATTATGACGTTTATGATGACGTTATGACGTTTTGTTTTAAATTTAGAAAGAACACCCCGACTTCTCAAAGGAGATTGCCCGATTTGTAAGGCAAGTTGGGTCCCAGTGGAAAATCGTTGTGCCCTAAAGATTTTTATTTTACATAATAGTAAAAACATAGTATTTTCATTATCAGAAACCATTTTTCATTTATTCATCCTGGTTCAAGAGATATCATCGTTTTTCTGTTGTAAAAATCTAGGTTATAATTAGAAATTGACATTGACATTTCCTCCTTACTCTATGATTAAGTAAGCATACTACCTACCTAACCTATCCTGTACATCATTATGGAGATGAGAATATGTATACTTTATGTAATTAAAATAGCAGCACAGTAAAAAGACTCATAGATGGTGTAGAATTGACGTTTAAATATGATAAAAAATGTATAATTAGTTAACAGCAGTCTATGTATAAGTACCAAAATAAATAAAACAAATCAAAACTATAATATAAATAAAAATAATGTTTCTTTTTATTGTTTCATTTATCGTTTTAAATTGATATCGATTACTCAATTGATTAAAAGACGTCATTAGTTATTTAATTCTTTGATACCTGGCAACTTTTTTTTGTATAACAATCAAACCACAGACTACATTGAATCAAACGGATGTCGACGTAATGTTTAATTATTAATTAACTTTAACTTTATTCCCAGGGTGTAAGAAATTGTATAAAAACTACCCTGTACACAAAAAAATAAATAATATTTTTAAGTTATTATTCCAATCAGGCTCATGATACCACAAAAGGGACCTGTTCCGTGTCAATCTCCTTTAATTTAACTTTAAAACGTGTTTATATGTATATTTGTCGCTTCTTTCTACCTTATACGGACAGAGACAACATGATTTTTAACGACGTCTTAAAACTGATTGACGTTTCAGTATTCGTTCTAGACATGCGCGTAGTCATTGACGCGCATCGTATTACTGAGACTGGTTTAACCGGTTTAGCGAACACTGCTGAACGTAACATATCAAATATTGACTTTAATGGATCAAATCAAGAACCATAATTCACTTGTAAACATGTGCTATGTAACGATTTTATTAGGTAGCCTCTGTACTGTGGTGACGTAATCAGTCGTTTAGCATCTTTTTATTTAACTGTTTTCAAGTCCTATACATTAAGTTGTTTTTTTTCTGGACTTTTATTAAAATGAGTGACCTTAATTATTATTAGCCCGTAACCGGAAAATGTGAAGAGAAAATGGAGGCTCCCACCCTGCAGTGAATTGGGTCTCAAAATTGATAAATATTTTTTTTTTTTAATATAAAGACAACAACATCAAACGAGCAAAAAACTTTAACTCTAACTTTATCATTTTTACAACAAAAACAACATACAAACTTCTATACAAGATTTTTTTTTGTGCCACACCGACAAAGGTTCTCCAATACTTGAATAAAGAGAAAAGCACTAGAAATATCGTAACAATAGCCACTCGATAGTATTCCTTGTTTGATTGAGTTCGTGCCACTTCGAATGTCAAGACGAGTTGTCAGGACACGGAGGTATGGAGACGCGAGTTCGTGCCACTTCGAACGTCAAGACGAGTCTGCACACAGAGGTATGGAGACGCTAGATGTGACAAATTTTTGTTAGGAATAAATTTGTTAATGCGATATTTTGTTTTATTGTTTGGGGTTTAGGTTCAATTTTAATGAACAGATTGTTTATGTAAATAATTTAATGTATTTTTTTTTAAGTCATATTTATCAAAAATAATTGGTAAATCTAAAATTGATTGACTCAATGTATTGGTTAATTATTGTACGTAAGTATTGTATTGCTTCAGTAAACCACATAAAGTTAATTAACTGTAAAACTGCGAGGATAATTATAAAGCAATTGAGTTAATTATAACCTCTATTTCATAAACAGTATTCGATCGGCATTTATGTGTGAAACATTAGCGTAAAAAAAAAAACAAATTTCCGGTTGTTATAGTTTGTAACGGTAAGGCCTATGCATTTCACACAAAAACAAACAATTTTTTTTTCTAAATTGTTTATGCATTAATATTTAATAGTAATAAAAACTTACTTCTGAAAAAACTAAAAAAAAAACATTTATATTATATCAGCATCATTAACAAAACATAAATTCATTCACAACATAAAACAAATCACTTCCAGTAAACTTGATCTTAACCAGCGAAAGTGGTCGCTCGAGGTCACTAGGAAAGGGGCGGGGCGTGCGTACGCGCAGGTTTGCGTAACACCGCGTAATCGGTGACAGCTGACATTGGCTGTATGTGGGACGATCGGTTTTTAACTGTGTTTGTTTGTTTTGTTTTGGTTTCGATGATTTTAGTGACTTGCGTTTTGTTAAACTATAAATCAATTAGTATTTGGTGGGTACAATTAATGTCCGATGCTAAGTGTTAGATTATTTATCTTAAGTAATGATGACCTAAATAATAAATGCCGTTTTCTCTACCTGTTTTATGTGGGTCATATGACCCAGAGCAAAAATCATATGATTTTTTTAAATTCAATTTGTAGTACTTATTGAATTTCAATTACACATTTATTTTTAATCAATCTCAGTTATTTACGCAAACTACAGTGTTTCAACCTAATGTTAAAATATTGCAACTTAAGATCAATAGTTAAGTATTACAAGAGGCGTTTACTGTCAGATCACTTAAAATATTTGACAAGTCTTAGGCTCCAAGGTTGATACATTAAAAACGTATAGAAACCTTAAAATGCAAGTCGTGTACAAATTAATTAAAAAAATCACATCGTCTTCTTTGTGCGCAAGAGTCGAATGTGTGTCATGGCGCTCTACATTCTCATCACCCAATGAGTATTGACCTTTCTTTATTGCTATAAATTCATTAAGTTATTTTTAATGACGTAGTTGCAAAAATAATTGGTTAGTGAATGGGTATGGTGTTCGATTAAAATTTTAAGGGACTCATGTTATAAAGACCAAGACAAAAATGTGACTTTCTTTAACACTATTCCTATTAAAAAAATTTTTTTTGGTTGTCAAAAGGTCACATTTACAAATGTGAATGAAACAGCCCCAGTTAGTAAATAATGTAATATACAAACAAAAACATTTATTTGAGTACTAATAAAAAACTAGTTTCTGAGGTATAACCACTTTGATAGTTCACGATCTACTTTTGTGATGTAACAGTACATTCTTAATTAAAACATGCGAGGTCACGGTAACACGTTACGTGATTCTGCATATTTTGACATTTATATCAAAAATAGACTATCAATCTGCATCTGTTCTGAATATATGCCAATAAAACATTTTTATTATTTTTATTATTTATTTTTTATTATATATCAAAACATCTTTATGACCTAACTAGCTTTTGCCCGCGACTTCGTTCGCGTGGAATAGTGACTTCCGGCAGATTTTTGGTTTTACCCACATAGTTACCGATCTCGCGGGATCTCTTCAAAAATGAAATGTGGAATTTCAGAAAAAAACTATTTATTTACATTTTCCGATGAATTTTCAGTACTGAATTGATGCCGACGCTTGACCAATAGATGGCGCTGTATGTCCGGAATAAATTTTATTTTTTATTTTATTTTTTGTAATAAAAACTATCCTATGTCCTTTCTAAAGTTCCAAACTATGTCTGTACCAAATTTCACACAAATCGGTTCAGTAGTTTAGGCGTGAAGCAAAGACAGACAGACAGAAAGACAGACAGACAGACTGACAGAGTTACTTTCGCATTTATAATATTAGTTTGGATAAATAAATATCAGAACAAGTCAAAATAGATACAAAATTTTCCTTCGAATTTCCATATTATGTATGTATAACTGGGTTCGATCCCCGGACGGGTCAATGCAGGAACCAACTTTTCTACATTGCCTCGGGTCTGGGTGTTTGTGGTACCTTCGTTGTTTCTGAATGCCATAACACAAGTGCTTTAGCTACTTACTTTGGGTTCAGAGCAATGTATGTGATGTTGTCCGCATTTATTTATTTATAACTATCAAAAATCCTTTTACTTGCGTCTTCATTGTGAAAAAGGTTCCTCAAAAAATCGGATAGACTTACCAAAATTATTAGAAAAAAAAACTGTAAGAGAAGGACACAATGGCATGTGCTTTACCAAGAATATAGTCGCAAACATACTCTTCATTTTAATATTGATTTGATTGAATGTCAATAGACAATTTTTTGACATTTCAATAACATAACATAACATAACATACCATCACGCCTGTATCCCCGAAGGGTTAGGCAGAGGTGTACCAATGTACACCCACAGTTCGCCGGTATGTTTAGGTCCCATTCCCCGAAGGGTTAGGCAGAGGTGTACCAATGTACACCCACAGTTCGCCAGTATGTTTAGGTCCCATGTAATAAGGGGCGAGCCTATTGCCATTAACCGGGCACAAATCCAAACTCCGACTGCCACTGAGAATTTTATAGAAAAACCCATTAACACCTTGGTCGACTTGGGAATCGAACCCAAGACCTCTAGCGTAGCAGCCGCGCTTAGCACCACTAGGCCAACGAGGCAGTTCACATTTCAAGACTACCAAATGTTAAAAAATACATTGACATCCAACGAATGTAATCGGGCGACATCGTATAACTCTTAGTACGGAAAAATAAAGTTTAAAATAATGTTGCTAGATAGGTATTTTTATTTAACCACTATTGTCAAGTTAAACTTTAGTGTATTAACGCGGAAGAGAAACCGGGTGGTATGGATTCCGCCATTTTTACTTTATTTAGTTCATAAATATATGTATCCTTGACATTATTATAACAGCGAGATAAAATGCAGTTGATTTTAGCATTGTGTTTCGTGATATACTGGTTTTTGGTTCTATTCTAGGAATATTTAAATACACATTTGTTTACGAATAGCTCCTGAACGTAAAAAAAAAAACAGATGGAGAATTTCCATATTTCTGTTTTAATGTCAAATAAACTTGATTTCATTCATATTTCATATTTAATACAAATTTATGTTAAAAACATTAATTTAGTATCCCCCTTCTTTGAAAGTGCTGTTTAAATTGACCGGTATTTACATACATACGTCATACATACATATAATTGCGCCTCTTTCCCGTAGGGGTAGGCAGATACCACTTCTTTCCACTGGTATTTAAAACTTCACATTCATACTTTTCTAGTTTAAGTTCGAAACTTCACAGTACACTAAGGCCTATAGTTTCTACTAAGTATGGTACTTGTATGGCACCTGTGCTGTGACCCCATTACTTCGGTTAGGCCGTGACCCGCAATAATTGCCGGTTTTATGTTCTTACACTAATTCTAGGGTAGAACATTGTATATCCAGAGACAATACTCGCCACAAATCAAATATAGGCATTTAGTGAACGTTTACTGAAGAAAACATATGAATATAGATACAATGGAAAAAGCAAAACTTAAGCAACTCACGTCAGTCCTGTGCATTTAAAGTATGTACTAGTCTTGGCAACTACACCTTTAATAAAAGTACATATAAGTGACCTTTTTTGTAAATGTCATTGTAAAAACTATTATACAAACGCTTGACGTCAATGCAACTAGCATGAAATACAAATATAAGTACAGATTACTTGAGAATTTTAAAAATAATAAAAAAGAAGATTATAACATCGTTTTTATGTCCTGTAAATGGCCGATCCGTTTATTAAATTAGAATAAAACATAATATCTTGGGTGTTCGATTTTTGAAAGTGACAGCTGTCAATTGTATATTGTATTTCTTTATTGTTGAAAAAGCTTCGGCTTCTTACATTCTGCCAAAAAGTTGAAATGCAGAATCAACAAAATAACCACAAATGCATACACGTTTTAAATTCGAAAAATATCTTTGTAGAATAAAGACGAGCCGCAAACCGGTTCTATTCCCGTCGGTCGTAAAACATCGGATCTGCCACTTGCAGGGGCACTTCAAAAATATTGAGGCCAGGTAATTGTTCGACTCAAACTTTATAGTATGTAGATTTGGACATCAAACGCAACGAATGATAAGAGCTGTAGAATTATTTGGTTATTTTGTTCTGGTTTTGGATTGAAGACTTGATAAAAAAAAAACTTTGAATTTGCTTGTAAGAGACCTAATATCATAGAATAAACAAATAATCTCGGGGTTATGGAATACTTAGTCTAAAATAAAATAAAAATACCTACCTACACGTGCTAGATATGAGTGATGGACAAAATTCTTCTCTCAATAACAAAAAATATACCTAAATATAAAGTCCATATTCTGCAAAAACGTAAAAAAGGTATTCAAAACTCAAGGCCAACAAAAACATTAAACACCAAATGAAAAAGCCTAATTACGATGATTAATAAAATATAATGATCATAAAATCCCAAGTGAGCACTTTGCCAGCGATAAAGAAATTAAACTACGTAATACATTGCCGAATGTTAATGGCAGACAAAAAAATTAAGACGTACAAAAACATCAATGTATATGAAACATGGCTGCCATAATTTTAGTTATTGACACGTCACGTAATAGCGGGATCGCGTGCTGCTAACACAAAGGAAATTCTAGTTGAGGTATGGGGTATGTCAAATTTCAAAATGGCAGACCGGCAACTTAGAAGCAACTGTACGGAAACTAAAAGTTGCTTACCATTTGTATAAATTCATTTTCACTGAAATTGAAATGAAAACTGTTTTGGCATCTGGAAAAGGCCCTCGTTTTTAGGGTTCCGTACCCAAAGGGTAAAACGGGACCCTATTACTAAGACTCCGCTATCTGTCTGTCCGTCTGTCTGTCTCCAGGCTGTATCTCATAAACCGTGATAGCTAGAAAGCTGAAATTTTCGATGTATTTCCGTTGCCGCTATAACAACAAATACTAAAAACCACATAAAATGAATATTTAAGGGGGGCTGTCATACGACGGTGGTACGGAACCCTTCGTGCGCGAGTCCGACTCGCACTTGGCCAGGTTTTTGTTATTAAAATTCAATGTTTTCTATTTATCATCTTTTAACAGTAGCAACATAATTTTTTACAATGAAACATACACTAAAATAAATAATAGCAGCAAAAGTCACGTTTTAATAGTCATCAAAATATAAAACAAAAACATTACGTGATTTATGGCACATTATACCTAAATTGACGTTTTTATCTAAGTAAAAACATAATTAGCCAACATAATTCATAATTATGTATGCTATGATATATTCAGACATTTTTAGTATATTTCGACTAATATTCGTGAGTTATTTTGGTCATTATGACTAGTTTTAAAGCATCCGGTGTTGTATTGAATGATAAATGAAAATAATAGTTGAGAAGACATCTTTGTTTTAAGAGCCAACAGTGACACGGAATTAGTTCAGAGTGAGTGAATGAACTAAATAGTTCTTTTTGTTAAACATAACTGTTTATTTAACTTTATCCTGTGCTTGTTAATATATAAATATTTAGTTTTATATAATAAATATATATATTAAGTTATATAATAAACATTTTACTTTGATACACATCATTTTTGTAATACCTACTCACTGATTTTTTTAACCGACTTCAAAAAAGGAGGAGGTACTCAATTCGACTGTATTTTTTTTAATGTTTCTTACCACAGAACTTGTGACTGGGTGAACACATTTTGATGATTCTTTTTTTTATTTGAAGCTGGTGCTTCTCATGTAGTCCCATTTTATTTGGTCCAGTTTTGACAGTGGGATCCATAAGAAATAAATATAAGACTTATTTTGAAGACGGTTTTTTTTGTTAGAATTATTTGACACCCTGTCAACTTAAAGTTGCCGGCAACTACACGCAACTTTTCACAATTACCAACAAACGGTCTAATGTCTGTCGTTTGATATCATTTATTAGTAAACGAATATAAAGTCGGCCAATTGGTCTAGAAATAACTAACTTTGAATAGGTAAGTATATGAACATTTGTCTTTGACTCA
Organism: Autographa pulchrina; assembly: GCA_905475315.1. NCBI lineage: Eukaryota > Metazoa > Arthropoda > Insecta > Lepidoptera > Noctuidae > Autographa > Autographa pulchrina. The sequence continues at coordinate 12,557,014 of FR997765.1, read as the reverse complement.
TAAGTCGTTAGTTCTGACATCGTTATTTACAAGATATTTTGAGGTACAAATTGTTTTCTACATAGGAATGACGTCTTGTATCTAAAACTACTAATACGCGGAGACTATAATGGTCTAGATTGAAGTGATATTATGCCCATGTGCCTGAGAATTGTGAATCAAATTAATTATTCCGTATACATTTTTTATTTAATTTCGTTAGCGAGAAGAGAGTGTATATTTAGTAGTAACCAGGATGGTTCTCTCTTTAGGGAATGCGGAGACCAAACCTTTTTCTGTGTGTAAATATTTTGTATCAGATGTTTTTTTACAAAAATTGAGAAAACAAGACATTTTTGCTCGAGTCAAGAGATTATTCAATAAAAATTCATTCTCTTAAAATTGTGTTAAAAAATTGTATACGTAACTGGACACTGTTACTAAAATTAAATCATACAATTAACAAACTATTGTCGCAATTAGCTCTAACCAATCTAAGCGTTTTCACTACAATTGTAGTAGTTACATCAATTATTTTCCATGACAGATGATCATAATAATATACAACATTAATTTCTATAATGTTGGTATTACTGCTAAAACGGCGGCTTATGTCAAAATAGTTAGGTTTTAATGTTATGATACAGCTTAAATGATTTAGTGTGTAATAGGCTTAATTTTCCAATTTGGAAATATTTGATGTAATTATATCGTGTAATTTGTCATATCGCAGTAATACATTGTATGATTTAATAATTAGGTTGATAAGTATCGTATGTAACATTTGTTACCTATTTTTATTTTATTTTTAGTACGATTATACAAATGTAGGTATAGTGTACCTATATCCAATGAACGATATCTGTTCGTCTTCTTTTTTTTTAATGTATAATTATATTAATTATAGAATTTAATTATGTATCCACTCATATAATTGTGATAAGGGACAGTGCAGTAAATCAGTGTTTGAGGATTTCCTTTCTTTTTTTTGCTTTATATTTGTTTGAGCCGGCAACAGTCTCGTCATGCTCCCTTAGTTGTCACTGCCTGCGGTGGCGTTTTGGGTCGGGTCTCCTCCTTCCCTCTAATATGGCGAGGGAGGGGATGGCTGACCCTTGCGTCATACTCGTGAACGGGTGCTGCTTGCGGTGACTGGTCGTTCTGTTGACCTTGGTTAAGATCAGTGTACTGGTGTCTGAACTTTTAACTTCATAGTACCTCAAACACTTGTTTATTTGGCGCGGTCCCTTAATGATGTTCAGTATAATTGTAAAGGCAGCGTGTTGCTGGGGAGTTTGTTGCGCCGTTTCTTCTCCTCAGCCAAAGCACTTAGGAAGCGGTGAAGGGTGGGCGTTTTAGGGTCGGTTCATCTCTGGCGGGGGGCGCGTCGCGTGTTGTCGGTTGCTTGGCGCCGGGACGGGCGGATGCCTGGTGGGGCGTTCGGCTTTTCACACTCAACTGATGTTGCGTTAGCGCGTCAGGTGTGGGGGGTTGGATGTCTCATTGCGTGTTTGTTTGTTCTGGCGTTGCGCGGCCGATGGTGCGCGGTGCGTTTCCGCCGGATATGAACCGACCCTTAGGGTGCTGTCTGTATTTTTGTATTTTATGTTTGACGTTCGATAAGTGCTACTGTGTAGCCTATATTGAATAAAGAATATTTGAATTTGAATTTTGAATTTATTTGCTACAGAGTTTTATCAACATAATATTAACTAAAATTATCAATTACGCAGAAATACTTTTTTTTTAAACTTCTTAATCGCGGTCATAATAACAAAAATTGACGCGGACGAAGTCGCGGGGATCAGCTAGTTCAATATACATATTATTATCGAAAATACGTGTTCTTCAGTAATTTAAGAAATAGTTTTTAAAATATGCTCCCACTTAGTCCAAAACCCCTCATACTGTCTTTTACCAACGTAGAGGCAAACATTAAACAATTCTAACATACGGCAAACACGTGTAAGGCACATCTACGAGTACGTGTATCCAAGTATAAAACGGTTTTGGCACAAGAACGTTTCTCTTTGAATATTACAATCCTATCACAATTAGTACAAATAACTCAGGACAAAAGTATACGATGCTAAACGTCTATTCTTATTCAGTGGTATTACGTATCTTGTGAAAGCAAACGATAGGAATATTTGCGCAATAATTGCTGTCTAATTGCAAATTTATTACGTGTCGCGTTGACATAATACAAATATTAATAAGCAATTTGTCAACAATAGCTGTAAAAAAAATTGTTGTCAATTACTGCTGTTGCTTTGCTTTTGCAAGATACGTAATAAGATCACTGACATTGCCTTCATGTGGAATTATAGTATATTTTGCAAATTATTTAGGGACCTATATTTCAGAAACATTGCGGTACAATCGGATTCAAACATTTTAGTTGTAACTATTTTCAATTACTGCGATCCTAAAACAATTCAGTACCTAAGGTTCAGTTTTGCACATCAGTGTTTACCCACGTTTTCCTCAACATTACCTTTTTGTAATAATACATTGAACCACCGAGTGACGATCACCCGAAGAGTTTTTATAAACTTTACTCTGAGTTAGGTGCATAGGTATAAGAAGTCTATGGTTAGGTAATTAAGGCCTCAAAATTCATAAATAATAAGGACAATTTGGAATAATTGACGCACCTTGAACACCGCACAATTGTGTATTGATTGGCTTGCAGCCAGTACGACGGTCGGCTAATAATAATATAAACAGCACCGCCATTCTAATCTGGGATTGTAAGAAATACTGGTTCCGATGCTTATCATTTAACACAATAGTTAGTTTAAATATGAGACCCTCACACAAGGACGGACACAATGATACTGTCATGAATTTGTAAATTAGTTGCCAGAGTATCTATAATTCTAAACATAATAAAAAGAAAAAATGAATTATTTTTGGCTTATTATTTTTATGTTTAAAAACAAATTAAACTAGACAAGCCCGTGAAGTCGCGTGGGACCGTCAGTTTTAAATTATTTTGAATTAAAAAACAATATAATTTTTGTAGAAATATTAAAAAATAAAAAAGTCCAATAAATGATAATTGAAATTCAAATTAAGACTTAAATCTTCTTTAATTATGTAATTAAAATTTAATAACACAAAACCAATTTATATTTATCGTCGCTATTATCAGTCATAAACACTTGTAAAACACATAATTAAAACATTTAAACTATATATTGAAACACAAAAAAGAAGTTTGTTAGTATTTATTAAACTTACAAATATTATCATTTACCATAGAAATAAGAACAGGAAAAGACCTATTTATGCATTATTTTTAAAGTCGATACAAAACTTTTCCTCCACAAAAAAGTCAAGAAAAGTCACAAAAATCCAAACACGGAAAGTTCAAAAATCTTGACCCACATATCCAAGGAGAGTTCGGTGAAAGAAAATATGACAAAATGTAGGTAGGTAATGCGAGGGTAGGTGAACAATAAAGAGCACCCTGTGTCATCGTACTGCGACGGTGACCCAAATAGTGGTATAATGTCGCGAAATGGCCACCACGTGGCTGTATGGAAACTAGAAGAGACGTTTTTGTTGAAAAAACAGAAAAATAGTAAAAAGTTTTTTGAATAAATATTTTTTTCATTTTGAGTTTTTAGTCTTGTTTAAAAAAAGAATATTTAGCATTGCAGCCGCTATCAATTATATTTTTCGATAAAAAGAAAAAAAAAATGTTCAATTATTGTAAAAAATAATTGTATTAAGGTGTTTATTGTAGGCCCAATTTTTATCAAAATAGAATTAAAAATAAGAGTTTAAATCATTAACTGATGAATTACCCACAAATAACTAAATCGTACGTCTATCAAACATTAATAACAATTTACAACTTAGATAGCCGGACAAGACTCGTCAAATGCCCATATATTTTTATTTTATCTTCACGTGTTATTGGAACCAATAAAATAATATCAGATTATTAAAACATGACCTGCAATAAATTCGTTTCTGTCCATTGAATTTTACAACCTGTTTATCGCATTTTCAATATATAATCTATAATTTTGTTATGTAAAACCGTATCATAAGTTAAATAAAATATGTCGCTGCAATAAAACGTATTTAGATAACATAGCATATTTTGTACTTATTTATTTGTACAATGAAATATAATTTAACACAATAAGCTTCTTAATAAACTTTGAGATAAGCATTAAACCTTATTCTGCAGTTTATAAAGACAAGCCAAATAGCCAGTACCATGATTTCTTAAAGCATGGTACTGGCTAGAGGTGGTAGAGACAGCGCTATGCGCAGTGTAGTGCGCTGTCTTGCTTTTACAACCGCAACAGTACTGCTTTAAGAGAACATGGTACGGCCCCTGAACATTCTTTTTTTTACACGCTTTTATTAGCTTCACTTGTATGTATGTATGTATGCATGTATGTATGTATGTATGTATGTAACCGACTCCTTTGGACTCGATTTTGACCCACTTTAAACGGACAGATTTAATTCAAACTTTGTACACTTATCAAGAATCAGCGACAATATAATAATTTCATAGGTTTATCTCATTATCCTGATCAGGATCACTAGGATTAAATAAATAAAAATAATTTTAAGTCCACAAAGCAATACGTTTGAATTCAGACAACACGTATTGCTGCTAGGACTAAAAAGTGAAAAATAAATATAGTTTAAAAAAAAACTAAAAAACACGCTTTTAAAGTACTTCTAACTAAAAAAGTGAAAAATAATTCCTAATGTAAGCTGAAATTGGTAATGAACAAAAAACAATAGTATTATTGTGAAAAAGCGTGGGGCGCTCTGTGCCATATTTTTCGTCTATCGAGCAACCCACGCTTTTTCACAATAATACTAGTGTTTTTTTACTATATTTATTTCATTTTCTTTTATTTCGATTTTAACAAGTAAATCCAACACTAGAAAAAATAACCTTATTACTGAAGCTAATACTTTTATTATCTTACATAAATATTAACATTTTCAAGATGTAAACATGACGATGAGATATCAAGTAATTTTATTTTATCCCATCTTGAATTTGCAACCAGTTTTATACCTAAAGTACTTTAAAAGAATTTGTTAACCACTGCAGGTGTTTATCTACAAATTAAGATAAAACGTCCATTCCTTTACACGTTGAAAACAAGTAAAAAAGATCGCAATGTTAATACATAGACTCGTCAACAAATGGAACAAGTTTAAAAAAGAAGCGACTTTTAATAAGATTTGAAGAGGAGCGGCCATTTCTTTAGAATCCCTTCATCAGATCCTGACCTGATGACCAAAAACCCTGACCACCTGACCTGAAACCAGTTGATAAGTAAATCCTTTCAAACAAAAAAAGGTTTTTTATAATAACCTTCGAATAATAGGGGGACGTACATAAAAAAAGATTTCGACAAATTAAGAACCTCCTCCATTTTTGAAGTCGGTTAAGATCCAGTCCATTGCTCCTTGACAAAGGATTATGTTAGCATTCTTAATAGAAGGGAAGCAATGTCTGATATTTAACCCATTGTTAACGTTTTAAGGTTTTTTTTATCTCATGGAATAAATAATATGTGTTTATGTTGAAAGATTTACGTATGAATGGAGATAATCCATTCAAAGAAATCCAAGGGGTCTTTGCAATCTTTTGAAGTGAAACTCATGACCTCTGACCTTTGTCCCTTTGAAATAATGATGTCGTTAGAACGATAAGCGAAGGTCGGAATAGCGGTTTTGCGGTTTCATGCGTGAATGACGATTCTTTTTGATAATTGGTGAAAAACGGCGGGTTTTTTCCTTGGCTTTGTGGGTTATACTTGAATGCCTTATACAGAATTTAAGAAATATATTTGGATCTATGTATTGAAGAAATACCTTCACAGATCTTGAGGAAAAATCTTTTGCATTTTTTTTGAGTATCACGACGGTAATTACATGGGGAAATTCGTCAAAAAATATTCTAAAATATAAATTTTTAACAGGCTCTTTTTATGGGTTATTATACCCGTTAAAAATTTCTAGCTGAAAAAAAAAACTAGAGCCTGTTAAAAATTTCAATCCAGATAGGTATCTGAAGAACCTTTTATTTTATCTTAATACTATTTTAAACACAATACAAAAATTACATTTAGTTGTCACTTCTAGCTATTTAGATCAGTAGAATGGCACCCAACGAAATATCACGCGAGCAGCGAAACAAGGGGGCTAAGTGGAGCGAAGTTTTTCTAGAATATTCCTAATGCGTCTTTTTATGTCATGCTCGTCATTTGTTATATGTTAAGTTAGTGTGTTTTAGTATTTTAGTTTGTTTAATGCCACCTTATAAACTGAAAATTAAAAAGATTTTTTTTTGTAAAAAAAGAAGTTACCTAAACCACCTTAATAGACGAAATAGGAGGTTTAACATAAACCATTAGACAACTATTTAAACCAATGCAGATTACTTAAACTATAATTAAATATGAACTTATACTAGTCCGATATTTCATTATTTATTCTCTAAATAACATCTAATTAAAACCACTCTACAAATCTTGACCAAAAACTACCGGAACACATATTTCACCTACATTACAGCCTATTTATTTAACTTTTCACCTCTAATTATATTAAATAAGATAAAACAAATTCATTACACGTATAAAACACCAAACATACGGACATCTGGTCAGTGAGATGCGCACGAGCAGATGACGTCAGACAATAAATTGCCATCGATCGCTACGTCACGATCATGTGAGGTAGCTATGAAGTATTTTTATTTATATTTGTTTGATCTTGAATAGTTTTAGCAATTTATGTGAGATATTTTTAGGGTTCCGTACCCAAAGGGTAAAACGGGACCCTATTACTAAGACTCCGCTGTGTGTCTGTCCGTCTGTCTGTATCTAGGCTGCATCTCATAAACCGTGATAGCTAGAAAGCTGAAATTTTCACAAATGATGTATTTCCGTTGCCGCTATAACAACAAATACTAAAAACCACATAAAATGAATATTTAAGGGGGGCTCTCATACAACGGTGGTACGGAACCCTTTGTGCGCGAGTCCGACTCGCACTTGGCCAGATTTTTTGAGTTATTTTTATGGGTTGAAAAATGAAAACCGGTTTTTGTTTAATGTATGGACAGTTAGACTCAGTGAAATTAGCGAATACATTTTACTAATTATTGACAATGATAATATACGATAAAGATCTACATAAACATAGAGCTTGTTCATAAATATAAAATATTCAATAAGTAGGCATACTATTATAAATAGGCAAATTATTCAGAAATACTTACTAAACCAATAAAAATCACAGTTTCAAACAAAAGTATAACTAATCGGTAAATCTTACCTCACCTAGTAGTCAATTTTCTTTAACATCTGTAAACTCTATAGTTACGAACAACCTTTAAACACGAGAATACAGTTTAAATCGAGAGCGGAACAAACTAGTTCATCTGCCTATACTACATAAACTGTATAATAATATAACCTACCTCATTCTACGCGCGCCGGAATTCTCAACATAAACTAAACCCACATCGCGATCAATATACGTCTTATTCTTACTACAACTAGATTTAAATGTTTATATCATTAGTCAATAATATCCTAGGACAACACACACGGTCGTCTGATCCCAAACTAAGCAACTTGTACTATGGTAACCAGAAAACTGATAAACATACTTATATATTTCTAAATACATACATATTATAGATAAATTACACCCAGACACACCAAATGATCATGCTCATTACACAAAGATTTGTCCTGGGTGGGAATCGAACCGACGACCTTCCGTATAGCAGTCAGGGCCACTAACCACTAGACCAACAGGCCAGTTAAATAAATGTTTAAATCATTGTAATTGTTTGTACTAATGTGTTTATTGAAAGCTATTCCACGGGCCATATAAATTTTCTAACACCACATTAAATGATACGCAATTTCAAACATCAAACGAAGTGTGTTGGGTTATTTGGTTCCGTAAGAAAATAAAATGATAATAAAGGATAGATAGATAGAATAAATAAATAAATGCGGACAACATCACATACAGCCCTCGCCAAACTTCGTGACCGCTTTGAATATAGTCGCAAGTCCAAACTTGCGCATGATACAGAGGAGTGGACAATACGTAATCAACCTAACAATTTTCGTTTTTCTCACATTTTTAATAAGTATTAGAAATGTGAGAAAATAGCTCTTGTGCGTCCCGCTAATACCTGATTTTTGTGTCCTGCGCAATGCAATGAGCCTAACTTCAGGGAGGTCACAAAGTTTGGCGCGGGCTGTACATTGCTCTGAACCCAAAGTAAGTAGCTATTTAGCACTTGTGTTATGGAATTCAGAAACAACGAAGGTACCACAAACACCCAGACCCGAGGCAATGTAGAAAAGTGAGTTTCTACATTGACCCGTCCGGGGATCGAACCCGGGACCTCAGAGCTAGCGACACCTTGAAACCGGTGCGTACGCCACTCGACCACGGAGGTCGTCAATATTCTTTATTCTACACCATTAAAGTTACATATTTGAAAATAACAAAATACTGTGAAGTAAGTAAGAAGTAAGTAACGTACAATGGCGGTCTTACCGCTTAAGGAATGGGTGGACTTCATTTAAATAGAGGTCAAGAGCAAAAATATTCCACAGAAATGGAAAAGAAAGTGTGAGGACAGCAGTAGTTTTAACATCTTCAAACAAAAATAAAATTTTATGATATTGTTGGAGCGATGAAACGCAGAAAAACGCAAGAGATTTCAATGAAAATCTTTCACAATCAGTATGAAAACTAGATCTAGCATAGACTATCTTTATTTAAAATAACAAATGACAGACATTAAATCTTGTCCTCCCCGCCAAGAGTCAGTGACATTGTAAGCACATTGTATGACAATAGCAATTTACTATTTGTTGTTTCCTAGTATTTTCATATTCTAGGTAGTTGTTGAAACTGTGCAAAATATTGTTTAATACTGCATTTCTTAGTAAGAGCTTTCGTTAAAAGTTACATATTTAGCTACCAAGTAACAATTTTCTCGAGGCATGTCCAATGCGCACGCGCACCTGTCTGTCTATTTTTCTTAATTAACGCCCTAAGGCAAAGTCCATCTTATGAGCCCTTAACGTAATCGCTTACTGACCCATTAGTACTAAAGTTCCCATCAACCTTATCACAATGCAATAAGGTTCTTTTTCCTAGCCCTTTTTTAACACTGACGTTTGGTTCAAAGTATATTTAATTGGAAATAATCACCACTTGGCAATAGTGACCACCATTTATCGTAGAATTCGATTTCTATTTTCAATTAAAATATTCTAAAGCTATGTAACACTAATGGTTCTAATTAATTAATTTAAGCAATTTAAAGTGTTATCAGAACATCTAGTGGAAAAGACCATTTTACCGAATTTAAATGCCATTTTATTTAAATTCATTGAGCAATGAATTGACACATGCAATGTGACATTCTTTCCAAATAAAAATGCAGATATTGTGTTACGAATTAGTTTTCTGACTTATATGGTCATTGGCTTTACATAATTACAAGTTTCGCTATAAATGTAAAACTAAAATATGACCTTTTTAGTTGCTTTAATAAGGCAACATTTAAGAAAGCAACGACAAATTGCAGAAAATTGTTGTTAACTCACAAAATGCTGATTGGATCTTTAAAAACTATAGCTCAAAACCATCTCGATTATGTAATCTTTAAAAAAAGTTCATCATGATCGGTCCATTTGTTTAGACGCTACGATGGCATTGACTAGCATACAAACTCGTCAATCTTTTTGCGTCAGGAGTAAAAAAATACATTTATAATTCGTTTAACCGGTTTAAAAACAAATGAATTACCATTATTTGTTTTGTCCAATTGTAGGAACATGTCTATCTTTCTTGTTTGACAAGTTTTGTGCATTGTTTGACAAACATAAACACGTGTTCAACGACTTTCATTTTCATGTGAGATTTAACAAACAGTGGATTATTGAGGTCGTTCTGAGAATTTGGATTTAGTAGTTAGCCTACTATATTTCTATTTATTTTCTTGTAAATTTAGGTTCTCTGAGGTATTAAGGAGGTTTTTAAGAAAACGAAAAAAAAAATCAAAGAAAACCATATCTATATACACATTTACATGACCTGCAAAATATAATATAAGTAGGTACATTTATCAAATATGCATTCAACCTAAAACAATAGAATATAATAGTATCACCACCAAATATTTCCCATCAACGGAAATAGACACCACGACCATTTGCAAGGGAAGCCAGACACTGTCACACTGCGCTAATTGGGTCACTAGACCAATTATTTTACATCAAGTCTTTTTTAATTACAAATAGTTAACACTCTTAATAGTCCGTTTGACAAACAAATGGCTTATTTTAATAGCTTCGACAATAATTGTAGTGTTTATAAAGGAGTAATTACTGTTAATAAGTGGTACATTATTCTAATACTATTAGAAAATAATGGTGAATTAAAATGTACGTTGAATCGCGTGTCTGATGCCAGTCTATGTAGGGCATTGAATAATTAAAGATAGAATGACATGGGTAAAATGAGGGGCTCGTGGCTAAGTGTAAGCGGTAATATAGGTTAAGCCGCGCTCGCTGCGGTTGGTCCGTGGATGGGTGACAATTTATATCATACCGAGACCCCTCCGTGCCTCGGAGGGCACGTTAAGCCGTAGGTCCCGACTGTCATACACACACACCATCTTTGGCAGTCGTTAAGTCAATTCTGACAACCAGTCTTAGTATGGGATACCGTGTTACTTAATAAAATGGGATTGTGAAGGTCAGAGGCAGTCGCTCCATGTAAAACACGGTATTCCGCTGAATCCACTAAGACTGGAAGCTGACTCCAGCATAGTTTGGGAAAAAGGCTAGGCAGAAGAAGAATAAAGACGTGGGTAAAATGGATTGTGAAGGTCAGTTGCATGTAAAATACGGTATACTTACAGCTTAATCTTGAGATATTAGAAGCCGACATAGCTTAGGAAAGGGCTAATCTAAAGAAAAATACGTAATCTAAATAATTATGAAAGATAATAGTTCTTTCTCAGTTTAAAAACAAACTTTATTAAATGCGTTTAGTAAACATTATTAAACATCTCTAACGCCTACTAACAGAGCATTCATAGATAAAGATTTCGTTTTATCGAACCCGATCCTCCTTTCCATCTATCTAATAAATAAATAATAATTCTAAATACAAAAATAAATATACATAAAAGCAACATAAACAGTAGCTAGAACAATATATCACAATAGGAAAGCAAAATAGAATACAGATGTCGAAGAAAACCAGTAGCGGCCAGTTAAAACCGGATCACTAAAACCCATATATTATGACGAGCACAGTTTTAAATCACACGAGATACAGTTTGTGTGAGAAACAAACGTGAGGTTGTAAATTGTGAAAACTGTGGGTTAAATATAACCTGTGAAATATTTGAAACTAGCTCCTGTCCGCGACTTTGTCTGCGTAAACTATACATCAGCCACTTTAAAGAAATAATGAACGTGCTTTGGGATTATGAACCATAATTTAATGACTAACAGTTCATTTTCCATCACATTCAAATTACTTTTAGGCCCTTTTCGGTAATATTTGTCATTCTAAAATGAACTTAAACACATGTTGTCAAAGTTGATAATTGCGTAATTAGTAATAACGTTTAATTCTCTTTCCATATTGGCTTTAGAATAGTATTTAATTTTTCAGCGGTAAAAGTATTTTAGGTTTTGATTCAGGAAATAAAGTGAGTGAGTGAACATTTTTACGTGATTGAAAAACAAATATTCAAGCATTTAAAGTTTCATGTTTTATTTTAGTAGAAATTGGAATATGTTGCTTTAAGAAAATGTCATTTTCGCCTTGCGCCTTTTTTTATTGAGGGAACATAATCCTAGAGAAATCACTATGTAGGTATGATTACTATCAGAATACACCCACATTAATATTAAGCCCGTGTCAATAATATATTCAGTAGCCTATAACGTGATCTCTGAAATCATACAAATTCATTATCAGACGGGCCTGTTGGTCTAGTGGTTAGTGACCCTGACTGCTATACCGGAGGTCGTGGGTTCGATTCCCACCCAGGACAAATGTTTGTGTGATGAGCACGGTCATTTTTTCTGGTTGTCTGGGTGTAATTGATCTATAATATACATATGTATTTAGAAATATATAAGTATGTTTGTCAGTTGTCTGGTTACCATAACACAAGCTCCGCTTAGCTTGGGATCAGATAACCGTGTGTGAGTTGTCCCGGAATATTATATATTATATTATTATTATATTACTATTATACCAATTGCTACCGTAGAAAACAAATCGGATAAATCTGAGTAATATTAACAAAGATCAAATTTATGTAAACATTAATTTAATACATAATATAATAGGCTTAATAATTTAGCAGGAAAAATAATAAAACATATCTATTTTACCTAATACGATAAATATCACACCGAAATAATAATAAATGTCGTAATAACTATTAATAAACACATTTTAATAATCATTATTATCACATAAACATGTTATTTTAATAAATATTGAGATTAAAATATATTTAAATTGTATATTTATAAATTAAATTAATGCCAGTCATTCTGTAGAAGACGGTCTTCGGCGAGTGATTTGTGTTATTTATTGACTATTATTTGTAACAAAACATGTGTTTTCTATTTGTTTATTTGACATTATGTTTTAAACTAAAAAGTTATTATAATTATGATTATTTTCTTATATTTTTTCTACCTAATAACACAATTTTCTGTGGGCTTTATAAAATTGAAAAGGGCGGGCAATTGACACTTATACATTATTATTGGTTTACGAATTTTAATTTTGAACATAACTTTTTATTTCTAGAATAAATTTAGATCATCGTCACATCTGGTGAGTTGGTCTAGTCTAGATAAATTTAAGAAATAACCTATATCTTTATCTATTTTTGAATCAGTCTGAGATCGTGATAGATCAAAAAATATATTTTTGCTATTTGAAAATCGTGTCAGTAAAATTCTGGGCAATAGAGAATTGGTCTTCCTTGTGATTTCGATCTGCCTATTCGTCTTAAATTATTTAAAATCATTTACAGCACAATGTTAAAAACAATACTCATTTGTATTTATTTTTAATAATGATGTGTGTACATGTTAATTATTATTGTAAGTCTGATGGCAGCGAGAATTTAACAATTATGAACGAAGATTGATTTCCTACGCGAGTTTAATGCTTTTTTAATAGTATGTTTACATTATAAGAATATATGATAATTGGTATAGTCATTTTAGGTAGGTAAGTTAAAATTATACTTAAATAGTTTTAAATGTATGTAAAGACGTATATTCAAAGTTATTAACTGAATTGTTTATGAGATTACTTCCTGTTTCATTCTCAAAACATTGCCCAATTTATTAACAGTTTAAAATTTTAAAGCGCCTACAACACAAAAGGTTACAAAAAAATCTAATCCCGACATCTTTAAACCAAAACCAAAAATACTAGAAAACAAAAAATAAAATACAAAATAAATTAAATTACATAACATTTTGCTTAACAAATATAAAATACTACAAAAGTAAATTCTATTTGCGTATCAAAGGAAAAAATGACCGCTTCGAGCCGGCGCGCTGATAAAGCTTAACTAATTAGGCAGTGGAATCAACGCAATAATTAATTATCAGAGACACACGATTCAACTTAGACGTATATTTATTGCTTTCGCAATGGACTGAGAACTATTATCAAGTAAAGCCGCCTATACACGGACTGCTAGCACATGAGTAGATAAACGGAACAGAGGCAAAGCTTCGAACAACCGCTCGAATCGGTTGCACGCACACAAGCGCGCGGGGCATGTGTGCGTGACCACTGGCCGCTTGTCACATACGCGGCGAGACTGGAAAAAACCAGTTTACGCTGGCACAGCCAGTGTACAATCTAAGGGTCAATCCGACGCACGCTGTTTGTTTTGTTAGTTGCAAGTTTAAGTTTTTATAAGTTTAGTTGTAAAAACGTGGTATTATATTAATAATAATGGTTGTTTATTGTACCGTGTGTATGAATAATAATAGAGAAAACAAAAATATATCATACTTTAACTATCCCAAGGAGTACAATTAGGTAAGTAAATATTTGGTTATTACTTTTTCAAGCAAGTACCTTTATTTTATTGTATGATCCTTTTTATAATAAGAAGAGAGTAATTTGTACAACACGGTAGGTATTTTTTATTTTTAAAAAACAAAAATTATAAAATGAAAATTCTTACAGTAAGTAATTTGTAAACTATTCTATCATACTATTATATATTCTATTATACTGACTATTAAAACTATTTAAAAAACGTTTTGTTTGATTTGTCTTCACCTATTGTGACAACCCTAACAAAATAGGTAACAATTTTGCACGTTCTTAAGAAGCTTTGCCTCTGTTCCGTTTATCTACTCATGTGCTGCTAGATAACTCTAGCAGACCAAAGTCATTGATCAAGATATACTTTGTAATTTATAAGAAGATCATGAGTTCTAGAAAACAAAAATTTTAATGTTTACAAATAACCTAACATCAAAAATAATGTGTAAAAAGTATTTTTATTTCAATTGCAAATAAGGTTCAGTTTACGCTACTTCAAATATTAATTTATTAACAGAATCAAAGTACCTAAATATAAAATTAACTTTATTAAACTACAATATGTTTAAGCAAGAATAGCATCAAAATTGAAATAGATTAACACGGACTGCACGAGCTGTCGACCGCTAGCGAGCGTCACGTGCGACTGCTGATCGCTTGTCTTTTGTTTTATCGAACTGCTCAAAACAGTCTAACTGTGCCGTAGAACTGGCTGCGACTTCATGGTGACTTTAAAGTAGTCCGTGTACGCGCAGCCTAAGGGATGTCTATTGAGCGTATCAGCTTCAGAAAATTCTACTTGAAACTATTTTATTTCGTATTTTTGTATTATTTACCTCATTAAGAAAGCTCGGCTTAGCTCGATTTAGTCGGCTGGACAGATTTTTTTGACTGCTGTTTTTCGTTTGTCATTTGTGAGCACTGATAGTGGATGGGCTAAATAAATAAATGAGTTATCCAACTTTCCATTTATATACTAAAACAAAAATCGATATTACAGTAATAGTTTCACCTAGCTAATTGCCAACCTAAGTGGTCCATGCACTATTCATAATACCAAAAGAAAGTAACAACGAAAAATTGTATCACGATATTTTCAATAAAGTTCTGTTCTGCATATTAACTAGCAACCCCGTAAAGAGATATGTTTACGGGGTTGCTGGTAATAATAAAATATTTCGACACCACAAAAAAACCTAATATACCTTTTGTACTATACAACAACAAAGTATATTTATTATTTAAATAATGCCCACATAATCTACAATCGTTTTTAACTATAAATAAAAACGGCGTACGATTAAACTAAGACACGTATTTATTTCTCTCAACAAATTGTAAGCGCTCTTATTTTGTTGGGACAGCCATTGGCTTGCAACGCCGGCTTTAAAAGGCTTGAACCGACTTCAATGGATAGGCTTCTAATAAGACACATTTTTTTATTGTAAGATTTTTAAATAGCCCTTACTGTTACATTTTATCAAACAATGTTGGGATCAGCTAGAAAAATAAATGATCACTCAAATTAAATGAACATTTTGCACGCAAAAATGTAACCATTTTCACTCAAATAAACAATTTCATGAACTTTTGTATAAGTTTAATGTATTTCACATAAGTATGATAATTGTTTCTTTAAGGTTTAATAATACGATGGTCTGCATGACTCAACTGCACAGCTGTTGTTTATTAAAAGGACGCTACAATAAATGCCACGGACACTGACACGTTTAATAACTACTTTTAAGTCGACATACAATTTTTTTACCTACCTGTAATAATACAAATTAAGGTAATTGTAACAATACTTTTTTGTCCAAAATTGGTGAAAAAATGGTTGTTTCAAAAAGTTCAGCCCTTCGAAATAAATAAAAAAAATTATGTGCTATTTCAAAATATTAAACCAAAACTTAGTATCGATAACAAAAAAACACTATACAATAAAAATTTGGCCTTAAAAATATACTAACTTTTAAACTATCGCGCTGCATGTTAACAGTGATATAATTCACGGGAATCCCTTAAACAAATTCCTTATAAATACAACAAAATTGCAAATAAATAAAAATAAAATTTAAATATCAGTAACAACAATAGTACGCGGAACTGCAAAACCCGGTCGGCTTTCGACTTTTGTCAAGATAGTATTTACGTACCGTCTTTTCTTGTTTATTGTATTTATAAAACTATCCGCATCTCTCGTCTCGGAGTTGACACAAAACAAACTGGATGATTAATTAATCAAGACTTTTGCTGCTTCACTGCTTTTAGGCGTTCTGTTAAGAGTATGATAATAATAATAATATCCTGGGACAACTCACACACGGTTATCTGATCCCGAGCTAAGCAGAGCTTGTGTTATGGTAACCAGACAGCTGATAAACTTACTTATATATTTCTAAATACATACATATTATAGATAAATTACACCCAGACACCAGAACAAATGATCATGCTCATCACACAACCTTTGTCCTGGGCGGGAATTGAACCCACGACCTCCGGTATAGCAGTTAGGGTCACTAACCACTAGACCAACAGGCCCGTCGAAGTATGAACTTATCTTGTATTATTATGCGTATCGAGTTGTGCCTATTTGTGAATAAGATTTTATTTTCTTGTCAGAAATTACAGAAAAATATTATGCATTAATAATTAAGGCCTGGCTTGTAGAATTTCGAATTGTTTTTATTGTAACATAACATACCATCACGCCTGTATCCCCGAAGGGTTAAGCAGAGGTGTACCAATGTACACCCACAGTTCGCCGGTATGTTTAGGTCCCATGTAATAGGGGGCGAGCCTATTGCCACTAACCGGGCACAAATCCAAACTCCGACCTGCTACTGAGAATTTCATAGAAAAACCCAATAACACCTTGGTCGACTTGGGAATCGAACCCAAGACCTCTAGCGCAGCAGTCGATTTAATTGTATGATATGAAATGTATAATTTCAACACAGAACTTAAGATTAAGACTCGTCGTAAATTAAATGCCATAGATTTTAATTTGCGTTTCTGAATGCAAAACCCATCTCTCAAATAATTCATTAGAATAAAGTCCAAACAGAGTTAACTTGCGTCCATCTCAACTACTGGTATGCGACCAAGACCAATTAACCAGAGGAAATGCCCTTTAAGGTATCCCACCACACTGGATAAAATATTTCAAAATGCCTCCGTATAATATATAGAATAATTCTTTTAACTCCTTATAGGCATTTTATTAATAGATCTTAAGCTTAGTGCATGCGTGCGAACGGCTAACACACAGTTTAGCCGATCACCTGCTTCTATACATAACAGGCTCTCGCTAGAACGCCTTTTTTCATACAAGACTTAATATGGTACAAAAATAGTACCAGCACCAATATACTATTTCTAAACCTGTTCTATGGAAGCTAGGCAATCAAGATTTCCGAATGAACATTAAAAAAATCCTAGGCTATATTTTTTGCTGCATTATAGCTTACTCGTAATAGTGGTGTGACATAAATTTTACAAACCTATTTTAAGATCGGATTAAACTAGCTTGTTAAATAGAAGAGTATTTCAGTTAACCTTTAGCTAATAAAATTCATCCATAAATGGACAACAAAACGAATCATAATCCTTTAAATGACACCATATTTTTCATATTTTATATCAAATCCAAAAGTAGACAACATGATAATATTAAAACACAGCGAACTGCAAAACGAAGGTTTAAGGAAATAAGTTATTTCAAAGAAGTTTACATCGAAACAAAACAAAATCTTTTTTATAACTGGCATATTACAAAAAAGAAACAAAAAAACTGGCCAAATGCGAGTCGGACTCGCGCACGAAGGGTTCCGTACCACCGTCGTATGAGAGCCCCCCTTAAATATTCATTTTATGTGGTTTTTATAGCGGCAACGGAAATACATCATTTGTGAAAATTTCAGCTTTCTAGCTATCACGGTTTATGAGATACAGCCTGGAGACGGACAGACGGACAGACAAACAGCGGAGTCTTAGTAATAGGGTCTCGTTTTACCCCTTGGGTACGGAACCCTAAAAATGAACAACGAACTATTATTTTGAACATGAATTCATTTAATGATGTTTATCGGTTCAAATTCATAATTATTGTTCATTTATTTTAATACGTGATATCCCAAGCCGCCGAAAACGCGAATAGTCACGTACGCAAACATTTAAAAACCTCAATACTGTTGTGATTTGACACACAGTAGGTATTTGTATCTCATAACTGGATATTTGTGTGCTTAACTGTAGTTGCTAAAATTAACTAAAATTTTAAATACTAACTTATGTGACTTACAAAAGTTCTAAAGTACCTTTGTACTGTGTTGGTTGCTCTGAACTGCTACGCCTTGCGGTTACTCACCATTTTCTCAGATATTAATCGACCATGATGTTGGCTACATATAGCACAAAAAATCGGCTGGTAGGTTGATAAGAAAGTTAAAAACAAAACAAATTTACTAACAAAATATACATTTTACATTATTAATAATACCATTAAACACACCTCTGTCTGTCCCTTAAAATAGTACCAACATAAAAAAGCACTATCAAAATTGACACAAGAATAATTGCACATTACAGAGCTGTATTTTATTTAGCTTAGCTTAATATAAAAACTTCGTGTAACAGTACAAATTTAAAATTCTACAAAAACTTTTTATGGCTAAACTCATGTTTACTGACAAACATGTAACTTTTAATCGCCTAACTATTTTATGTGTTTAACTAATGTTGCCGAGCGTATTTATAATAGCTTTTTCCATGTTTAAGTTAAAAAGTTTTAAATTATAATACTGAACTACTAAATTTTTTAGGTATGAATTTAGAACAGTGTTGCTAGTTTTTTTAACCTAAAAAGACATTGTTTTTGTGTCAGTAAAAAGCTGTTGGTACCTACATACCTACCTTCTACAAAGTTTTTGTTTTTAATTTAATTAATTTTGTTAAGTACCTACTTGTTATACCAAAAACAAAAAATTTCAACAAAAAAAAAGTTGTACGACTAAAAAGTTTAATTCAAGTCCCATCCTACTGTGCAGACCAACCTTAACAATTTCAAACGCATTAAATTATAAAGAAATAGCTGTCGTAGTTGAAACACAAGATAATGGTAATAATTGAGCTATAAATAAAGATGTAAGAGCCACAACTAAAAAGATAAAACAAGAGGAAAAGTGTTG
Source organism: Autographa pulchrina (assembly GCA_905475315.1). Lineage (NCBI taxonomy): Eukaryota > Metazoa > Arthropoda > Insecta > Lepidoptera > Noctuidae > Autographa > Autographa pulchrina. The sequence continues at coordinate 12,537,689 of FR997765.1, read as the reverse complement.
GGAACGAATATCTAAGACTTAGACGGAACATTGTATGGCCAAAGTATTTCAATGAGCTAGAACAAGAGTTTCTTTAGTTAAGTTATTTTAAAGATATTAGACTTAATACTGGTAGCATTCTTTATGACATTTTTAGTGTTGTCTAGTGTAACTAGTCTACGATAAAATCACAGTGTAGTGTAAAAACAGAGACTGCACGAAGATTTACTTTGAGTATTTATTATATAAGTCGTGGTGGCCTAGCGGTTCAATGAACGGATTTGTATGCACAAGGTTGCAGGTTCGAACCCAGGCAAGTACCAATGTGGCTTTTTCAAAGTTATATGTACTTTCTTAATTATTCTAAGACACTTCTGACAAACGGTGAAGGAAAACATCGTGAGGAAACCTGGATTCCAAAATTTGGTATCTGAAATCACCAATCCGCAGAGAGCAAGCGTGGTGATCTATGCTCGTGCCTTCTCTTTATGGGAAGAGGCCTGTGCCCAACAGTGGGACGTTTATAGGCTGGATTATTATTATTTTTAGTTTCTGTAATTTGCATTACTCTGTAACATATTTATCGTCTTATTTGGATTGTATTTTTTTCCTTTCGTTTTGGTATATACTCTTGCCTTTATAATTTAACTGATTATGCTCATTAATAAAGGTAACAAATTAAAAAAGGTAAATATTTAAAAATATTTTTTTATTTTATGAACCACATACGTATTCATTCACAGCTTTTTTAATACTTGACAGTATAACCTGTAGCCTCTCTTTGAGAGTTAACTTTAGTTATTAGACTATGTTTAATAAAAGGTATAAAATACTACCTCGAAACTATTATTATTATTATAGCAGTATATTTCGGTCATGTTTTACAAGCGTGGCCCAACTGAAGCAGTTATTCATGAGATCTTCAGGCGAGGTCGCCAGCAGAGCGTTAAAGCCTTACACTCGTATACATAATTATTAAGAACTAGCTGTGCCCCACGGTTTCACCCGCGTGAATACCTAGGTTCCGTTACCGGTGCCTTTGTATTATTAGGGGTGGAGATGAATCCAACAAATCACTACCGTAACAAATGTCAGGATTACTTAGTTTGATGGTTGAGTATTCTTCAATTTCCTAATTTTCAGCGCAATTTTGAAAACTGTTTTCTTTAATAAGAACCTTCCCCTGACAATAAAAAACACAACAAAAAAGAATTAGCGAAATCGGTCCAGCCGTTCACGCGTGATGCCGTGACCAAGGGAAATAGGGATTCATTTTTATATATAATATAGATATAATAATATATAGAAGATAGATACCTAGAAATATATCGTTGTTTATGATATAAGAAATACCTATAGTTTGTGGTATTAATTGTAACTGATATAGTATATGATATAGTATAGTATATGGTAGATACGGAACCCTAAAAAATGAAGATCAAAAGATATTTAAAATATATTATTATGTTAACCAATTTTCGTTGTTATTATAATTTCAAATGCAGTTGCATCATAATTATTCCTTAATAGTACCTAGTTAATGCAATTGTGGTTAATGTTCAATTAGCAAAGGATAAAAACTCACCACATTAGAATTGAAAACACAAGTAGCAGGAAACCCCCAAAAACCTTAATATAACGTTAATAGTTTTTTATCAACGTTCCGCTACTAAATAATTAGTTTTTTATATATAAGGATTAAGTGTTTATCGCTTCCAAGGTCTCGATAACTTGGCTTGTCAGAATGTGGTGTGATGTTTTACGTTTCATGTTTAAAGGTTGATTGTTAAATCTGTTCTAACGGTTAAGAGGTTAGCAGAACTGGTGAATTTAAGTCTCATATGAGCCATATTAAAAGGTTTGGAAACTATGCCCAACAGTGGGAAATGACAAAAAATATATATAAATGTACGTCGTTTTTTTATGGTTGCTATTATGAGGTTGTAGGTAATCTTATATATAAAATTCTCGTGTCACAATGTTAGTTACCATACTCCTCCGAAACGGCTTGACCGATTGTTACGAAATTTTATATGCATATTCAGTAGGTCTGAGAATCGGCTACTATCTATTTTTCATACCCCTAAGTGGTAGTAGGTAGGTAGTAGGCAGGTAGATAGGTATTAGGCAGGTGCTAGGTAGAAAAAATTGCATTGCAACGCATGCACGCCGGGTACAGCTAGTATACCTATAAGATAAATTCGTTCTAGATTTACGAAGTAGTTATAATTACTTTGTTACCTGAATGTCGTTCACTTAATGAACAAAACTTACGTCATTAAATAAATAAAGCTCACATGACATTCTATTCATCTAAAACAGCAATTCACAATATCATTAAAACTAAAAAAAAACACTACTCCCTCAATTTCATCAGAAACATAAACTAATCACAACAAAAAAATAAAACAACATTAAAAAATCTCAACAAAACTTAATTGATAAACATTTCAACTTTAAATGCGCGCGCGCACGTGTGATGAGAGATCGATGGAATAAACAAACGTATGTATACAATATCGTATTAGAATAACAATCAGAGGTCGTCAGTATGGCGAAATGAATTTTAATTTAATACCACTTTAACCATGACAAGGGAACTAGTAGCTTATTTATGTTTGTTATAGTACATCATCACTATACAATAGTGATGATGTACTATATTTGTGTATATATTATACACAAATAATAGGCAAAAGTATGTAAGAAGTAAAGAAAGATGATAGATAATTCGTTTTCTCATCTCCCGAGCCTTTTCCTAACGATGTTGGGGTCGGCTACCAGTCACACCGGATTCAGCTGAATACCGTATTGTACATGGATCGACTGCCTATCTGACCTCCACAACCCATTTTACTGGGAAACACAGTATCCCATAGTAAGACTGGTTGTCAGAATTGACTTAACGACTGCCAAAGATCTATGTATGACAGCCGGGACCTACTGTTTAACGTGCTTTCCGAAGCACGGAGGGGTCTCGCTATGTTATAAATGGTCACCCATCCACGGACTAACCGCGGCGAGCGCGGCTTAACCTGTATTATCGGTCAAACCGTACGGCTTACACTTTTTATCAGATATATATTTTCTGCCTTATTTAAAAATGCTGAAGCTACATTAAATTTCTAGATGGGCTAATAGGTATGTGATAAAAATGATAAAATGAAAGAACATGGTACACAAACATTGGTCCACATCAAGGACTAACTGCAGAAACCTTATAAACTAGAAGTAGTGGATAAACTTTCATTAAGAGCGCATATGACAATTATGATAATGATAATCCAGCCTTTAAACGTCCCACTGCTGGGCACAGGCCTCTTCCCATGTAGAGAAGGCACGAGCATTGATCACCACGCTTGCTCTCTGCGGATTGGCGATTTCAGATCCCATATGACAATTAAAAGTAAAAAATATTCAGTGATGTAAAAAACATGGCTACAGAAAAAATCGCTTAAATTAGTATAATTAGAGCTTATGCAGTTTACAGAATTTAAATCACGATACGGTGCAATATTACACTAGATTACTTAAAAAAAAACAGCACTCAGTTTTTTCTAATCTGTACATTTTCTCACATTCTGTACATTTAATCACGTTTTAATCTCTACCAACCTATAATAAGAGTTATTTTACATTTCTCAAATTAAAGTAATTCTCTTTGATTGGATAATTAGGTACAATATCTATTACAAATTGACGTCGGAACATCAAACGAATAGTAAACTTATAATTGAGCGAAACAATACTCGGTAATTAAAATAGATTTGAAAACATTAAAACCATTGAAGTATTAATTACATTCGTTAAGGATGAGTTAACGGCGCGGTTAAGTTTAAACCTTTTTTTTGAATAACCTTGGTATGATCAATATGAGTATAGAGGCGAGGTTTTGAGTCATAAGTTCAATTCTTTGATGTTTTTATAAATTAAAATTTAATGTTTTAGTACACGGAGGCGTTAATAGTAAGTTAAAGGATTTCTTTTATAATAAATAATGGAATCTGTTTAATCGATTTAAGTACCCAATTTACAGACTTCTACATCAATAATAAGGAATCGCTTAACTAAGCATATTTTTCTTTGAATATGGCAAATATACTTACCATGTCTATTAGTCAATAGGGCTGATGTCTTATTTTTATTTTTTTGTAATTGTTTTCGATACTATAAAAATATTAGACACGTATTTTTTTGTCCCGTAAACAAAAAATTATGAAGATACAGTGAGTACAAATCTTGCGTGACGTCACGTCTAAGCATAAATTGTACCAACCCATGACGTAACAAGCACCCACTCCTGAACTTTAAAGCGGTTTATCTTCGTATTTTGTAATTGATTTGATAAAAGAAAAAATACGTGTCCATTATATTTTGATAATTTAAATGGTCAAAATCAATGTAGTCCATTGATTTTGACTTTTCATACCCAGTCATCTACCCTATTAAAATAACCTACTGTACGACTGTAATTTCCTCCACCATATCACAAAAAAATGTATAAATGTGTAGCTGTTTGTACTAACTCATTGGGAAATACCGGTTTGGCTTGATGTAAACAATGTGTTTGCATAAACATAATTTTATTATGAAAAGTGACGTTAACTTTTCGTAATATTAAAACAGGTAAACTAAGATTTATCCTTGAAATCTACTAAAATAAATATTCTGCTTTGTTGTTTTAATCACAATAAATGTACATTATAATATCTACATCATAACTAATACATAATTTTAACCTTATTATAACTTCAAATTAATTCAGAGTGAGATTAAATTTCACTGGGATCCACCATCAGATTCTGACCTGATGACCATAGGAACAGCACATATAAAAAAATACTAAATTGGTCTCGGTCTTCCAATAACCAGGGATCATACATAAAACAAATTATTATTTATTACTAGCTGTACCCGGCATGCGTTGCAGTGCAATTTTTTCTACCTAGCACCTGCCTACTACCTACCTACTACCACTTAGGGGTATGAAAAAAAAATAGTAGCCGATTCTCAGACCTACTGAATATGCATATAAAATTTCATAAAAATCGGTCAAGCCGTTTCGGAGGAGTATGGTAATTAACATTGTGACACGAGAATTTTATATAATACTAGCTGTACCCGGCATGCGTTGCAATGCAATTTTTTCTACCTAGCTTCCTACTACCTACCTACTACCACTTAGGGGTATGAAAAATAGATAGTAGCCGATTCTCAGACCTACTGAATATGCATATAAAATTTCATAAAAATCGGTCAAGCCGTTTCGGAGGAGTATGGTAACTAACATTGTGACACGAGAATTTTATATATAAGAAGATGTTCTATATACAAAAATAATTTTATACCCCGTATTACGTACATACAAAAATAATAAAAAGAATTGGTCCAGTTCCTATCCCTGTTGTCTTATAGAGGCTTCGTGTTGATTGATTTTGTATTATTAGATGTGACACACGGACAAGCCGATCCCATTCCGCATGTCGAGTTCCTGTGATGTCGACAACTAATTACATGTAACAATTAAACAATGCTCTTCTGATGGCCTGCCAAAAACAGGCAAGGAATGCAGGTAGCAGTTTGCAAACAGCAACTGAATATACAAGTGTGCTATGTATAAAGTTATGTAACAGAAAGAAAAAAAACTGGCCAAGTGCGAGAAGGGTTCCGTACCACCGTCGTATGAGAGCCCCCCTTAAATATTCATTTTGTGGTTTTTAGTATTTGTTGTTATAGCGGCAACGGAAATACATCATTTGTGAAAATTTCAGCTTTCTAGCTATCACGGTTTATGAGATACAGCCTGGAGACAGACAGACGGACAGACAGACAGCGGAGTCTTAGTAATAGGGTCCCGTTTTACCCTTTGGGTACGGAACCCTAAAAAATATTGTCATAATAACCGAAAAAGACCTAACTCAATATTCAAAATTTCATTACTTAAAAATGAGCTAAAAAGTAGCTCTTTTCGGAGGTATATCAATAAACAGACAACATCCAGATTTTGCCTCTCTTCACCGCTTGCCACATACATAACATTTAAAATTTGCTACATACGTAATTAATTTTTAGCCGGCTTAAATAACTATCAGATGATTAGCGCGTACATGCTTAAATACCTTTAGAGTTTGACGTTTCGACCGGGTTACACAGTCCGTGGTCGCAAGCAGACTCAGACTGTCTGCTTGCATGTACGCGCTAACCCCCGTTCTATAATATTACTATCAGAAGATTTGTCAGATTTTTAGAATAACATTGTAACTTGCACCAAAAGTTTCAGCTAGAATAAAAGATGGCATTTTATTTTTTTAATTCCCTATGTAATTCTAATTATTGTATCATTTGTATCAATGAACTCAAACTAGAATAACTGTCAAATCTTCTTAACTTCTTGAAGTGTCACACGTCATCTTAACACACGCTTTTCATAAGCTGTCACTAGCATGTGACACTGACACTAGTCAGACAATAGTTGAGACACAAATGCTATCGAGTTTGATGGACACTTATTTGAATTGCTATAATTATGCCTATTGCTATGCCTAATAATAACTTAAGGAAACATGTTAAGCCAAATTCTTTTAAACTGTATTTCTGCGTCTCTTTAAACACTTTTTAACCGACTTCAAAAAGGAGGAGGTTCTCAGTTCGACTGTATTTTTTTTATGTTTGTTACCTCAGTACTTTCAACTGTGTGAACTGATTTTGATGATTCTTTTTTTATTTGAAAGGTGGTGCTTCCAGTGTGGTCCCATTTTAATTTGGTCCAGTTATGACAGTGGTATCCGTAAGAAAACCATTTAAGACTTATTTTGAAGTCGGTTTTTTTTTGTAAGAATTGTTTTTCCACTAGTAAGTGGTTCTCTAATGTGTAGATGTCACAATCTACAAATACAAGCACAGATGACAAAAATTTTTTTTCGTCGTTAGGCATCTTAGTGGTGGTCCCGTATGTCATTAAATATGATTAATTAGTACACTAATGTGGAGTAATATAATATTCTAATAAAATATAGAACAATTGCGAATCGATTTTCAATCATTACCTAAACAAAGAGATCAAAACAGTCCTTTTCAAAAATTACGGCGAGCTATTGAAAATGGATACCTATCTGAAACTTCTAATTGTTTGACAGTTTGCATAATAATTCATTATCTTTTGTTTAAACACAATAACGCTACCAGATAAAATATAAAAATACCTATAAATGGATTGTTAAAGCCGAATTAACAGTAGATTGGGTGTGGATGACTCAAATCCCTTTTTGATAACAATATCTGAATGTAATTAAATATAGGATTAATGACAGATAAAAATTCATTAACAATATAATTATTTAGTTTTGAGTTGAGTTGCTTAACTAGCTTCTTTTTAAAAGTAACCAGAATACTTTCTACTTGTGTGTACGTAAATAAATAAAGTAATAAACACAAAAAAATAATTATAAATTTTCAGAAAATTTTATTTTAACTGATATGAAAAACAAGGTTCTCATTTCTTCGTATTTTTTTTTGTATGATGTTCCTCGATTACTCAAAGGAAAAGCCTATATGTTTACAACTAACTCTAATTGTAAAAAAGTACAATGTAATGTTTTTATTCACACATCAAACAATATGTAGTATCTTTCCTTCTCTCAAAACATTTTGTAAGATGTTTAATTTGAGTATGTACTAAAGACTAGTAGTTAGAGACTTTTCAACCTTATTTATCTTCTAAAATCGAATCACATCAACATTTGGTTAATCTCTACAAACGATATGACGATATTAAAGGTCACGTTTGAACTTTAATTTGCAATTTGTTTACGTAATAAAGCTACTTCCTAAACCGTTTGGATCGTCTTCAATGATACATCAAAGTCTAATCTAGTCGTAAATAGAATCACAGAAAATGTTCAGCGATATTTCTGTATTAAAAAACTTGTTAAAGTACTGAAAAAAGGACGTAATTTTTTATTTTCATGATGTGAAATTCTCGTTTTTTTTTTTCAATTTGTGTATTGGAGTAAATTGCCATAAAATTTGAACGCCAATACATTTTGTCATTGAGTTTGGCTCACGGCTTTTTATTTCATTAACCCGTTTTTAACCTCAATATTTTTCTGCAAATAATGAATTAGTTCATTGAAATCGTGTCACGGATGAAATGACATCTATAAACGGCTTGGAAAAAAAATTCTTGAATAAACATGGATTGGAAAATACTAGTTGTTTATTCAAATCGTATTTGAATTTGTAAAATAAATATATGCTTTAATAATGTGGACGAGATTAATTTCTTAAAAGCTTAGCATAAAAGGTTTCTAGTTTATTTAATGGAATTTATTTGCTTAAAGACAATCGTAAAAATAGTTAATGGTACATTTAGTGGGACGACAGTGAAGTATAACATACCACCCAATTTGTTTTAGAAACGACTATAACATTTGAAATTAATAGTATTTGGGTTACAGACAACAATGTATCAGTCTACAATGATGTTAAATACGACAAAACTAACTGTGTCGCCTTGTAACAATGTGAGTTTTTCCCTTGAATACCACAAGATAACTGGCGAGACAAACGTTCTTAAATATAGATTAATTAGCTCAGCATTAACAAAAGCGTTGAGCAATCCACACCATTAGTGTTCGGATATAATGTGGCAAACAGCTGTTTACCCCACAAATTATATTATAAATCTGAAACAATTCCGATTTAACTATTGCTTGGCAACGGGCGACATAAAAAAGAAATGCTGTAACAAAGGTTTGTGGATAGAAGAATGTATTTTTTTACAACGAAAATAAAATACGGAGTTTGTCGACGGCCAACTATCTGTCGGGAGTCGCGGACCTGTCGGATGTGTGTCTAAAATAGACCGTCTCCAGTTCGACTTACAAGTCAAAGCGACAATCGTTAGGCATGCATTAGTATTATTTTGTTCGTCTTTTTGTTAGTCTGGAGACCGAATGTTATTTATATCTTAATTCGTACACCTTCAGCGTGTGGTGTGTTCGTATTGTGTTATTTCCGTGATCATTTTTTTTGTTGGTTAGTTTAGATTGTGTTTGTAGTATTGGTTAGTAACTAGTTATCGATTTGATTTGCAAATTAAATGGTACTGAACAGGATATTGGTTTTAAATTGACAATCGAAATGTATACACTTCGAAAGCTTCTAAAGAAATATTGAAAAAGGTATAGAATATTTTATTTATTTATTAAAATGTTCATTTTGATGAAGAAAAAATATTTTAGTGAGATGACACAAAATATCAATAAAAGAAAAACACTGCTTGTCTGCCAAATAAACTTCTTACTATTTACTACGTTTTATTCAATATTGCATATTACTGCGTCGTCTTACGTAGATATTGTTATAGTTTCGATCTAATTACATTCTCTACAGACAACGCACCTGGCGTCATCATTCAGCTCGCAGAAGCTTCACTTTTATGGATGAAACACTTTAATTTTATAGTCTTCACGTGTCGGGACCAATCAAGCGTTTTGTTTACCCGTTATTGTCAACATAGACAAAACTTTAAAACGCATATAAATGACAGCAATAAAAAAATACGATGTGTCACCACTCTATTGTTTTATCAATAAACAGCCTCGGATTAATTGTTGTGAGTTATCGTTTCGTAAATAACTCGATCCAATTACACACATTTCAAGTAAAAACGCACACTTCTAAACAATTGTGAAATTACCATGAATCTGGAAAAAAGAATAGAAACAATTTGGCATAAAGCCCGTCTGATCATTTGCTTGAATAACGGACGGAATTAAAATTATATGACATCGTGCAAACGCCACAGAAAATAAAAAGAAAACAATACAAACCGGGTGTTTTTAATTTTCCTTTTCGATAATTGGGGATTTAAATGCAATCGCACAATTGAATATAGAACGTGGAATGAAAATATAATTGAATTATCCGTCAGTTGGGTTAGACGCGATTGAAATTGGAATCAACGTTTTTGAAATAAGAATAGTCGTGTCGGAGTTCGCCAAAGTTTGGTATCTCAATTAATTCGATTATTTACGGGTACATTGCATTTGGCATAAACTTGGGATTTTCTACGACCCTTATTAAGTTTGAGGCACAAATTCGAACTGACCCTGGAGATATACCGTTAATATTTTATGAGTAAAACTTTCGGGATCACGAATGAATATTCTATTGCTGTCATTATACATTGATGTTTTTTGGGCAGAAAAATTGTGTTGTTGGCCACGAATATGTGGTTCGTTTAAGACGATTTGTAATAAAAAAGCAATGAATCTTTTATCAAAATTGTATCAAACAGAACCTCTTTATTTTTTGGGGAAATAATAATTTTAAGATTGAAGATTATTATCTCTATTAATATTTTCATTTCAATTTGATTCCGAATATTGTCCAACAGAACGCAGTTAACAGAATTTGCTTCACTGTTCCCGAATATTTTTAACGGCACAAGTGTTATGAAATAACAAAATAAAAACATGTACTCACTTTTTATGAATGAACACGTAAAAAGATAAAATCCGTTCAGCTGTTTTGGCTCCGTCGAAGCACAATTTTTTAGCACAGTACTATAACAATTTAATTAATTCCACTCAAAAACCGTACATCAAAAAAAGTGAAACAAATGATCAACCGTCTTTTCTTGGAAAATTTCGATTTTGGAACGTACGTAAGATTTTCGCGGGAAACGTGGAGAGCGCGACAGCGTACCGCCTACGCGACGGTTGTAACACGACTGAGCAGAAATCATCACTTCACCTGCAATGCGTGCGCTGATCGGTGGCGCGGGAACGAGACGAGGCGATCTGAGGTTGTAGGTGTTAGAGTGCAATAAGTGATACACGTGCTTCCGTACCTACTAGGGGGGTGAAACAGTTTTGAGGAAAGGGGCGCGTTTCTACAAAGCTGCGAATGAATAGGGATGTATTTTGCATTATGAAGACTCGGACAATAGCTTGAAATATAACTTTTGTTCACGAGGAAACTCGATGTGACATTTTCGTTGCTACTATCTCGTTACGTTAATGAACTTAAGACCTTTTAATGTTTATGGGGGAATCGTTTGTGAAAATTTTAAAAGATATTGCGTTTTAACACATTATTATCGTAATAAAGATTTATAGCGGCTTCATAGTCTTAGGAAAATGAAAGTAAAATGTTCATGTTTAAATATCTTAGGCTTATTTGTAAACAAAATACCTGTTCTATGGTATACTCTTATACCATAGAATAGGTGAATTTTTAGAAACAAATTATACAAAAAAAATTGTCTGCTATTCTATTTCTTTTGTTTTAATTTTAGTAAAATTAGTTATACCTACATAGATTTTTCTTAGTGTTTTTCTTATTTCTAGACAAAAAAAAACAATAGTATTTCCTATCCGTGGAGGGGCTCGTGGCCGTACGGTTTGACCGATAATACAGGTTAAGCCGCGCTCGCCGCGGTTGGTCCGTGGATGGGTGACCATTTATAACATACCGAGACCCCTCCGTGCCTCGGAAAGCACGTTAAGCCGTAGATCCCGACTGTCATACGTAGATCTTTGGCAGTCGTTAAGTCAATTCTGACAACCAGACTTACTAAGGGATACCCTGTGTTTCCCAGTAAAATGAGTTGTGGAGGTCAGATAGGCAGTCGCTACATGTAAAATATGGTATTCAGCTGAATCCGGTAAGACTGGTAGCCGACCCCAACATAGTTTGGGAAAAGGCTCGGGAGATATAGTATTTCCTATCCGTAAAAAATACTTATTACATATTTAAAATCCAACATACAAACGTATCTTTTAGCTATGAGACAAAGGTCTCGTTTATCAAAACTTTTTCCTGTACATTCATAAACAAAATTACGCCTGTTTCACGGAGCGATAGGCAGAGAACAGATTTTAACTGGCATTTTCCTCGTTTTTCTTTTTTACTAACATTTATTTAAGGTACTTTCAGCTTAAAGAAACTATACTAACATCTAAGCAAGTCAATGCAAGAAACCACTGACATATTATGCCAATGAAATAGCAATTTTCAGGCATATTTTTATTTTCATCTGGGAAAACCCTACATGATTATATGTTAACCACGCAATATAATAAATAATTATTGTATAATAAAACTATTATCATAATAACGATACTGTTTTATGTAATATTTTCCTCACTCATTTCGTGTAAGGTAAATTTTTCCCGTAAACCTAATGCTTAATGTAAATACCAAGTAGGTATAAAATGTAGGTATCTTTTCAAATTGCATTCAGGAAAATCATTAAGAATGCGAAATACCCAGGAAATACTAATATATCAGAAGAAATTCATTTATAACTTTAATTTTAAGAAAGAAAATTACTGGGTTTAAATTGATGAAGTTATATGGGACTCTGAGGTATACCATAAGAATATTTGAAATAAATCTAGATATAGAAACATACATAAAAACATACAGACGAATTGAGAACCTAATCTTTTTGAAGTCGGTTGAAAATAAGCTAACAAAAGTGTCTAATAAGGGTTTTAAATAGGTTTAACATTTTCTTGTATAATTCCGTTATTACATAAAAAAAGGGGAATGAACTTCTATAACTTCAAAAAGTTCTTAAATATTATATCTGTCACTATACAGGGTGTTACGAAACCCCTGTCCGATCCGTTAAGGTGTTGTTAGGTATCAATATCTGATTACAAAAATGTGGAAATAAAATGGAAAAAAAAGAAAAAAAAATTATAACCTAAAAATTTTTTTTTTCTCAAAAGTCGAGAGAGAGTGTCGGCGTTGTCACAGATAATACCTAATTACCAAACAAAAGGCCCCCAAAAATACCGACGAAATTGGTGTTGTAGTTTTTGTTTTATTCTCAAATTTAGGGAATTTCGGGGCAAAAAATGGTTAGGTATTTCAAAATCCATTATTATTGTTTCGGTCATGAATTTTCCAAATTTGATATTTTATTTGGGCATGTGATTGTGAACCCTCTATGACCCTTTCGGGTCGGACAGGGGTTTCTTAACACCCTGTATAATATATGTCTTAGGCTGCCCGCCCACAGCCGATAATCGGTGACCGATTATTTGTAGGAGAAAAATAGAACACACTGAAAGCAAAAGTGCAACGCACACGTCCTACAAAAAGTTGGTCAGAATTCGGTACTAAGAATCGGCGGGAAAATCGGCCCAATTATCTGACCTACAAAAAGTCTGACGTGGGCGGGCAGCGTTATAGTGACAGATACAGGCTAAGAGCTACTTAAACCTGAGTTGACTTTTAGTGCTCGACTATTAGGCCAACGCGTGGATTTAACAAAGGTTTCTATGCATCTTCACATATAAATTATAATTATTTAACTCGTACTTGGTTTGGTTAACAAATAGGCTTAGAGAGCCTATTTGTAGGTTTGAGTACCGTGAAATATCTTGTACTATATTTATAAGGATGCCTGTTCATTAAACTACAATGACATGGTAAATAGTATAAATTTAACTGTTTTAAAATTTTATATATAACATGCAATGAAAAAATGTTATTTAAAATACTTCTGTAATAGTTTTTTTTTTCTTTTTCTGTTTCACATATTTTTTTAATTGTGTATTTAGCACCCATTTAGCTTTTGAATACTAAGCCATCAATGTGTTATTTTTTTGTAAAATATTTAACTAAACTGAAAGTATAGTTAACAACTTAACTGTCCCGCCAGTAGACCCAATAGTTAAACAATGGAAATGTTCATATTGACGGGCCTGTTGGTCTAGTGGTTAGTGACCCTGACTGCTATACCGGAGGTCGTGGGTTCGATTCCCACCCGGGACAAATGTTTGTGTGATGAGCACGATCATTTGTTCTGGTTGTCTGGGTGTAATTTATATATAACATGTATGTATTTATAAATATATAAGTATGTTTATCAGTTGTCTGGTTACCATAACACAAGCTCTGCTTAGCTTGGGATCAGATAACCGTGTGTGAGTTGTCCCGGAATATTATTATATTATTATTATTATGTGACTCACGGGACAGGGAAATGGTTAAGATCTCCAACTTAATATTCGTATACCCTGTGTATAAGTAACCTAACAATATTCTAGATCTTAAACAAAAGCCTACGTTAAAGTAAATAAACACAAGGAGGTCGTAGTAATAAAACTGGAAAGTGACGTCATACTTCATAGAATTATAGTGTTTTAACCTAATGATCTGCTAGTGGTTTGCGGTTTCAACTGACGTGGTTACTGCATCACAAACTGTTTGTCATTTTTATGTTAATCATGTTAAACAATAGTAACAATGAATGAGTTTTATTAGGTGATTAGGTATATATAATGTGATGATTTATTGATTTGAAATATAGTTATTTACAGAAAAAATGAGAAAAGGAGGGACGCAAGGTTAAGTGTAAGCAAAACGTTTTGACTGATAATAAATTGATAGGTTTTCATATACAAAGTTGATGCGAGAGACCCGCTTTTCTTTAAACCGCCTATACTAGATACCATTTTCAAGCTCTGTACCAAAAATCAATTAAATAGGAGCAGTAGTTTAGTCGCAAATGATTTTTTAAGATTTTGCACCGTTTCAACACGATGTATCTTTCCTAACAGCTGATTATGTCTAAGCAATAAGGATTGACGCATGTCACAAGTAAGTAAGTAAGTCAGTCAAATTTATTTACACAGGGTGGTTGCGTTTTATTCTAATTTGTGAGCTATTTAGTTTGTTTAAAAAAAAAAAACTCATTTTTGGCGCTTTTTATTTTTATACCGTATCGAATTAATACTAAACACGTATAGTATACGTAGTGTAATTTAATGTCCCCTCTGTCATATCAACTCTGTATAAACAACGGAACCCGCTGACACGAACAGTGTGCGAAAGCCGTCGTTGGTCTCGACTGGCATACGTTGATTTCTGGCATTTTAGGTAAGCTAAGCGAGAATAAAACTATACTAAAGCCAATATGGAAAGAGAATTAAACGTTATTACTAATTACGCAATTATCAACTTTGCCAACATGTGTTTAAGTTCATTTTAGAATGACAAATATTACCGAAAAGGGTCTAAAAGTAATTTGAATGTGATGGGAACTGAACTATTAGTCATTGAATTAAGGTTCATAATCCCAAAGCACGTTCATTATTTCTTTAAAGTGGCTGATGTATAGGTGCAGATTTTTCAGGCCTGTGACAGAATTGATAACAGCGGTAGAGAATCTACCTACTGCTGTCATCAAACAATTCTGTCCTCTTCAAAAATCAAAAGTTTTTTTTCTGAAAAAAATGATTATAAAGAAAAACATAACAATAACAATAAAAGCTTTTCACAAAAGGTTAAAGAGACATCGATGACAAACATAAATAAATTACCATTATCTTTTTCATACAATACGCATAAAAATGGCGGCGAGATTTTAATAGGGTCTTTCCTGTTGTGACGTTTGATTCTCAGGGGTGCCGTATGATATTTCATAAAGGTTCCGAGATCAAAATATCTATAAATTATATGGAGTTAAGGTCGGTAATAAAACCGTCAAACGGTAAGCTGAAAACAAACAATGCATGAAATGTTGTTCCTTATTTGTTTAATAAGTAAAATACAATATAATGTTTTTCCTTCATTTTCTTTCAATTTCCTTCATAAAATAAAAGTTAAATAAAATCACTAATATTTTGTCCTGAAATTATTGACATTAGCGTTATTAAATTATTTATTGAATCGTGTACAAAAGGATCACAATCATTTGTTTTGGTAAGTGACCTAATTAATTTCAAATGACACCTAATTTTACACATTAATAAATCATAATATTACAAACTACATAATTTTTATTAGGATTCCCTGGAATTAATCCGATTCCAAAATAAACGTTCTCCATATTTCATTAAACAGTCATTTAAGAATAATGTCAGACATACATATATGTTAAAAACCTTTGAGTTTCTTGAGATATTAAATAAATAATAATAAAAAATTACCTATTTACAATTCCAAATACTTTACATTATACATATTTTTCTATTATTCTAAGTGAATACATAATTTGGCGCTATAAAACTCGAATAATAAAAATGACCTTGAAAATAAATAAAAATGAATCTTGGCAAAACAATAGCAAATTATAACATTCAAGGAGGCTAGTAGGAAAAATACGTAATTTTATATAATTATAATTTGCCGACTGCTAACAGGTCAGGTAACAATAGTTTTTAACTTCGATTTTGTTATTAACTCGCAGGTAGCGAATCCGTGTAATATTTATAAGCTATTTTTCTGTAAATTTTACACAACTACGTATGTTCTTAAGTAGCAGGTGAAAAGCCAAGTAGCCAAAAACTAAGCATGTTCGAAAAAAATTATCACAATTGAAAAATGTTTGAATAAGGCTAACATCAATGGAACCTAAGTAATTTTGTTTTTTTCTTATGCTTTTGTACTCTTATTTATCCTCTAGACCTGTCTATTTTCTAGGCCTCTTTGCTATATAAATTCACGCTAGCATTCCAAAACGTCATAGCCAGAGTGTGACTAAATTACTCAATACATTTATTCCTTTTTATTTTATTCACATTTCTGCTATACTATTAATAGCTGATGCAGTTCTGACAATGAATGATGCGATATTACAATCATCGTTAGTGATTCCACTTTACGTGGGAACTTCATATTTTATGTATATTTTATAACAATGGGAATAATTTAACAGGCCGCTGCTTGTAAACAATTCGGTATCGTCGGTAAAAGTGTAATAATGAATGCATCGCGATTCGTGTTATGGTAGGTTAATCCGTTATAATGAGAGGGAATTAAAATCTAGGTAATTATATTTTTAGCTTTACTGATTTATTAATGATAATGCAATGTTTACTGTCCATATAATATTGGGATTAATTAATTATACTGGTTAAACACCCACAATAACCAATATATTATCATTTTGGTAATAGTTTTTCTGCCTGTTTAAAATTCTTTGATCTCTACAATAGTAATGTTTAATTTCTTATTTCGTGCATAGATCTCTTATGAGCATTGTTTAAGTAACCGTAATATACTAGATTTTATTATATTTTCATTAAAGTTTATCGCGCTACAATATTTTCCTTATATTGATCATCATAGCATCAGGTGCACGAACAATATTACCCTATTCAGAAAAAAATGTACAGAAAAACAAACATAAAAACGGCAACAATAAAAAACTGCTAAAAATAACACGTAGTAACATGTTTCTTTAGTTTAACCTGTGTTTTATTAAGTACGATAAAAATATTCTTTGAGTTTATTCACATAATCCGATACGATATCAGTATTGGACACCGATACGATATCAAGGGGCATGGGGCTGGTAAAATATATGAAACATATTGTATCTCTCTTTCCGGTTGGTCCGTGGATGGGTGACCATTTGTGAACACACCGAGACCCCCTCCGTGTTTCGGAAAGCACGTTAAGCCGTAGGTCCCGATTGTTATACGATGATCTTTGGCAGTCGTTAAGTCAATTCTGACAACCAGTCTTACTATGGGATACTGTGTTACCCAGTAAAATGGGTTGTGGAGGTCAGATAGGCAGTCGCTCTATGTAAAATACGGTATTCGGCTGAATCCGGTAAGACTGGTAGCCGACCCCAACATAGTTGGGAAAAAACTCGGAAGATGATGATGTATCTCTCTTTCACATTATCCTATCCAATATCGGATATCGGATTCGTAAAATTCATACATTTTTCTTGCAGGGATATCACATCGGTGTCCGATACAAATTTCCTATCGGATACTATGAAAACGCTCGTAGCCATTCAGCCATGACCAATATTGGACATGCTGTTAATCCATCAAGAAATCTGACATATGCGATATGATCGGAACTTGGGAACTGACGTATATATATAAAAGTATACGTTTTGCTTGTTATATTCAAGTCGAAAAGTGTTACAAAATGCAGTGATTTAAGTAGGTAGTTATACTCGTAGTTTAACCTGGACACCTAAGTGATAGAGATGTAATATACATTGTGAAACGTTCGTGAAGGGAATAACGACGAAAACGAACTTAATTTATTTCAGTGAGACACTTTTTGACATGCATGTTAAGAATGCCTCGTTGGCCTAGTGGTTCTAAGCGGGACTGCTAAGCTAGAGGTCTTGGGTTCGATTCCCAAGTCCACCAAGGTGTTATTGGGTTTTTCTATGAAATTCTCAGTAGCAGGTCGGAGTTTGGATTTGTGCCCGGTTAGTGGCAATAGGCTCGCCCCCTATTACATGGGACCTAAACATACCGGCGGCGAACTGTAGGTGTACATTGGTACACCTCTGCCTAACCCTTCGTGGATACAGGCGTGATGGTATGTTAAGAATGTGAAGACGTGACATTTTGACTACAAGTCTGATATCATGACTGCATGTCGTCGCTTTTACATTAACCTGTTTCTTTTTCAAAACACTTTTATGTGTTTTATTATAACTTATATGATCTATCATACACGTCACAAATTTTTCGTGATGTGCTACACGATACCCACAACTTAAAAGAAAATAATAAAAGTTTAGTTACTACCTATCTATTTGTTACGAACACGGTGCTATCATTTTCATATCACTTTGCCAAAACACCAATATAAATATTAAAATACTCGAGAATTTATTAGATATCTTGCCCGCTATCTTTATAACTGTTAAATTGGTTTGCTATTTTCGCGATCGTCGTTAGCAAATACTTTTAAGTAAAACTTTACCTCAATATGGAGTTTCTCCTTTTTCCTCTAAAAAACGTTCGTTCGTTTTAAAAAATGTTTTTATTATCATAAAGACTTTTATCTCTAACTTTACAAACATCTTATGTTATTTACATTAAACATATCTATACAATTCTGAATTTCCCATAAGTAAATCGGAAACTATCAGTACTTTGAATCACAAGATATAAAACATCTAGTCAACCCTGAACAAAACATAAACGTTTTAAGATTCACTTAAATTTACTAAACAAAGGCGTAACGATTACACTACAATAATAGTGTCTACACTAATTACACTAATTCGGGTTAAGGTCATCTATTGTTAACTTGTTTCCCATTAACTTTTGGCCACTCAAGGCCGAACAGTTTAATAGATATTAAAGGAATTATGTAAAGATATCATCTATCTAAGTAACTCTAGGTGAGTGGAATTGTTCTAATTCTTTGGCTCACAAAAAACTAGACAATAAAGTTAAATATGAAGGTAAACTACTGACATTTAGCAAACTAGATCTGTCGGTTACGTGTAGTTTTTGAGGTCCAGAGGTTACCTAAATAAAATTACCTAAGTAAATACTAAAGACAGAACAATGGCAGAAAAAGGGGAGGCCTATACCCAGCAGTGGGTGATTCCGGGCTGATATGATGATGATGATGATGATGATGATGATGATGATGAAGTACTTTTCTTTTGAGTTATAAACTTGAGATGACAATACAAAATAAAAGGTTTTATTGTAGAGATCCGTGCAAAAAGGTTTTGTTTAACAAAATACGAAAATTAAAGACCTCTAGCAGCAATGAGTATGTGATTATCATATCCTTTATCAATGTAGTTATAAAATCATTAGCACTGTATAACAATTTAATATAAATTAATTATGATTTTAATTCAAAGTGCTAAGATTGCCTTGTAAACTTACGACTGACATCAAACATCTATTAACCTTCAATAAAGGTTAATTAATAAAATACTAGTTAAATGCAATTTAATTTAAAATATGCAAACTATGAGTTAATGTTTTAAACTTAATTATTAAATAAATTATATATAAATAATAGTAACATAAATTATAGCTAAGAAAACTTCGGACTTAATTCATCTTTCAAACAATCAAAATCGGTTCAAGCGTGCAGGGGCCCGATGCCGCTATTTTAAGTCAGTGAGTGGCGGGTTAATAAACGTTCCAGTGTACTTGTTATTGTGCCTAATTTTTGTATTCAGATAAGAACAGTCACTTGCAATCCTACAATGATAACAGTGGCAGGTAGGTGAACATTTGTCATTAAACTAAAATTATCTGAATACGAATATTACACTGGAACGTTTATTAACCCGCCACTCATTGACTTAAAATAGCGGCATCGGGCCCCAGGAGCTACGATGCCACACACACACATACAGCCATGTCAAACTTGTAACACCCCGTCGCGTCGCCGCGTCGTGTCGGGGTTTATAAAATAACTAAGTACTTACATACTAAATGACTAATTCAATTTTTTTTTTGAAGACCGTTCAACTTCCAATCTACAATAATAGGGATGATGACAAATTTTTAGAGTTACGTCCATCTTTTAGATCATAAAAAATATTAGGCAAGTTTTTTTTCCTTTGGCCCGTAAACAAAATAGTATGAAGATACAGCGAGTATAATTCTTGCGTGACGTCACGTCCACGTACAAATTGTACTTAGCCGTGTCGTCACAAGCCTCCACTCCTGAACTTTAAAACGGTTTATCATTGTATTTTTTTATTGATTTGATAAAAGAAAAAATACGTGTCTATTATATTTTGATTATCTAAATGGCGGACTAAATTGATTTTGAATTTTCATACCCAGTCATCTACTCTATTATACAAAAAAAAAATATTCACGAAATAACTTCATTCATTGATGTTGAATATAATCATTAATCCATGTTTCCTTAACAGCGATACACTCATATCCGCTAAACCGATAATAAATGAATCCAGCGGTAATAAAATAAATGTCTGTACTGAACTTTAATCCTGGAGATAATTGATTAAAGATATAAGATTAGACGTCATACAATGTTAAGCTATGTTCACACTAAACCACGGTATCTAAAACACAAATTAACGCAAAAATTTGTTAATCATGTGTCAAATCAACGGTCAAGCGTTGTGATTGGTTTATTATTTTTGTGATTGATTGGTTTAGAGATTAACATCTGAGATCTAAGGATTAAACCTCCAATTTCAAAAAGGCAAATTAACTTAAAGACCTTCCTAAATGTCTATCTGTCACTATATCACACCTTAAAGTGACAAGGACAGCACGAGACCCAACGGCGACTTAGAATTTATTGATGCTTCAGTATTCGGCCATTAGTGATCTTCTTATAGGTGATCGATTTAAAATTTTCATAATATGTTTGACTAAAATGCGTTTAGTATATGTAGTATAGAAGACCTACAAATGCGAAGCCGTAGCAGAAAACTTTTCAATTCAATAGATATATTAATGCCATTTAGTTTTAGCTTATTATTATTGTGAGTAACTCACAAAATATTTTATATAAACGAAATGGCACCAGCACCACAAAACTAATTTTGATTACCATAAAATCGCGACATTCGTTTTAGGAAACTAACATCACTCAAGGAAAGTAAAAATGTGTCACGTATTAATGTTTTTATTATGTTAATTTGATCCACCGTGACAGGTCCGCACCGTGGCGTAGAAATGGTGAAATTGCCGGTCAAGTGCGAGTCGAACTGTACGCGAAAGGTTCTGTACCATCATAAGTCCTCTTTCTGTTGCCGCGTACCATCTTACAAGACTGAATACACGTGTGTATTATGATTATAAGGCAATTAAATAGTTTTGATGAAATCTTGCTTCTTGCATAGAGACTAAACAAGACATACATATGTAAGGTAAACAAAGTATCGTGTATAGTGTGTGTGTAAGTATCGGGTAGCAGGCAGAGCACTAACGAAGCTGTTGGTGTAAAATATACATTACGATATATTTAAGTGACTGACGGGAAAAATACATGTTTGTAATAGGATTTCAGGTGCGGAACGCTAAAAAATATCGACCGCGTATCATTATTATAAAAAGGTTCCGCGTTTTGCGTATTATTAAACGCAATTTGCGTAGCGTGCGTAGTGAATGAATCTCATGATATTTGTTATTTAAATTTGTGTAATATGTTTGAGTGGTTTAAATTTTTTTTTATCATAAGTTAAGGGTGGATAGAATTATCTAGTTTCTGGTCTTGAAAATCATTGATTTATATTTTCGTCCTGAAACAAAAAGCTGATATAAAAAGTGATGAAATACTTTATGAAAATACAATTAATTTTAGTAGGTACCTAGGAATATTTCATTACATAGATATGCTAAATAGCAACACTATAATATAGGTATAGTAGGTATCTAAATATATTTATGACTTTTTATTAAAAACAACAAAAGTGCTCGCAGTAAAATTTCAATGATTGTTTACTATGTTTCTGATAAGATATCTCGAACATATAAATAAATAAATGCGGACAACATCACATACATTGCTCTGAACCCAAAGTAAGTAGCTGAAGCACTTGTGTTATGGAATTCAAAAACAACGAAGGTACCACAAACACCCAGACCCGGGACAATGTAGAAAAGTTGGTTTCTACATTGACCCGGCCGGGGATCGAACCCGGGACCTCAGAGCTAGCGACACCGTGAAACCGGTGCGTACGCCACTCGACCACGGAGGTCGTCAATATGAAAAGAACTTGTAGTATTTTTCGTAAAAGTTGAAGTTTTACTACTTCAACTTTTACGAGAATATGATCTAAAAATAATTCAAAAAGCAATCACCGTTTCACATAGTGAATCTAAAAGTAAGATCTGCGCAAAAAGCAAAATATAATTGTTTTAATAATTGTTTCCTTTGCAAATGATGTTTTTATCGAGTTGATACAAATCTCAGCGAAGAACAAAGCAAGGCCGTTTGAAAAGGTTGTATAATTGCAGGAAAACGGCCTGATATTAATGTTCTGACCTTGGAGATGATTAACAATAACAATTAGTTTTAAAAGACAAAGCGAATTGATTAGGACAAGGTTTAGTTTACACGCTGAGTAATGGTGAAAGAAAACATCGTGTTAAGTTTGATTTAGTCTGAATTCACCTTGAAAATAAGCTAGTTGATAAAATCTATTTCATCCTCTAGGTAAAATTTGTGGAAGTTGACTATTTACAGAAAAAAAATGACTAAAGTTCAATTAGTAGGTGCCTGTGTGTGCCATAAATTATACCACAAAGAAATTTTTCAAAGTTCTAAATTAAAAAAAAAACTGGCCATGTGCGAGTCGGACTCGCGCACGAAGGGTTCCGTACCACCGTCGTATGAGAGCCCCCCTTAAATATTAATTTTATGCGGTTTTTAGTATTTGTTGTTATAGCGGCAACGGAAATACATCATTTGTGAAAATTTCAGCTTTCTAGCTATCACGGTTTATGAGATACAGCCTAGAGACAGACAGACGGACAGACAGACAGCGGAGTCTTAGTAATAGGGTCCCGTTTTACCCTTTGGGTACGGAACCATAAAAAACAACACACTGGGAAAACAAAACACTCTAGGCACAAGAGTATTTTCAAATTTTATTGAATGTTTAAAGGATTTGAGTTGATAATAATATTATAAAGAATTCTATTAGATCAAAATGTAGGGTTTTTTTACTTTTAACCTGTATGTATAGTATTACTTTATTAATATACAAACTATAAATAATAATGCTTGCTAACTATAAAACATGACTAATTCTACGTAATGACCTAGGATTTGTTGCCATTTGTCGGATATCACATCACTGATGGTTCTTTAAGCATGACTGTATAAGTTATGGCACGCATTTATCTACCATAAAAGAATATAACATAACATACCATCACGCCTGTATCCCCGAAGGGTTAGGCAGAGAAGTACCAATGTACACCCACAGTTCGCCGGTATGTTTAGGTCCCATGTAATAGGGGGCGAGCCTATTGCCACTAACCGGGCACAAATCCAAACTCCGACCTGCTACTGAGAATTTCATAGAAAAAACCCAATAACACCTTGGTCGACTTGGGAATCGAACCCAAGACCTCTAGCGTAGCAGTCGCGCTTAGAACCACTAGGCCAACGAGACAAACTTTAATAAATAAGGTCATTCTTACTGCATTAAATCAAGTCTTAAGTTAATCGTGCCGTAAGTACATTGAATGTAAATGATTAGACGATGTAATCACCTTTTTATGTACTTATTAACATAATGATCTAACGCGTTAGATCATCGTCGGGATTTAATTTTTTAATTAAAATTAAAATTATTATTTATTTATTATTTAAAATTAATTAATTTTATGTAATTGATAAGGTTTTAATCCTTGTTTGTGTCTTGCCGACTTACTGTATGAGCGGTATGTAAGCCTCTTGTTTGGTAATTTTTATTTCTATTATTCCAAACTGTATAAAGTTACTGCTAAAAACAAACTGAGAGGTAATTTATATATTAAAAAAATAAAAACAATCTTTTAACTAAGCTGTCAATACATACAACAGGTGCTCCATAACTTAAATTAGACTATAGTTACAAAACTCAAATAATTTTATAATATTTCTGTTTACAAATCTATCGTAAACAATTATTTGTCCTAATATTTACTTAATTTCTTCTTTATTTACTCGTCCTGTAATTCAGCTCCAATTTCTAGTTAGTTCAATAAACATTACGTTTAACGCAAATACTAAACTGCTTGTCAAACAAGACAAGACATAAAAATATCCATTTTATAAAAAAAAAGATATATTCGTCATCAGGGCCTCGATTGAGATACTTCAGAGTTGCTTGAATTGACCGAATGACCTGCTTCATTTAGTCATTTTTACGATAATTGGCATTCTGCTAACTGTCATTATGATCATTCTTTCGAGACTTCAATAAGATTTTATTGTAGGCTTATCTGAATACGAAAATTAGGCACAATGACAGGTACACTGACCGGCCACTGACATGCATTTAAAACAGCTGAATCGAGGCCCTGTAGGCAGTGTAGGCACTTCAAAGTAAAATTCACAATCATCAAATAAACTAGTATGTTTAATCATTTACGACGCGCGACGGTTATAAAACTGATAACGATGCAAGAATATATGTACCGTAAATCTTTTATATCAAAGGGATTTATTATTATCAGTTAAAATAATTTTAGGGAACATTTTGAGGTGACGTTTTATTTTTAGGTCATTGAAGTATTTTACGTCACTATTTCCTTTCGTACAACACTAGAAGACACTCAACTCAAATAGTAAAGGTGCACGTCCACGAACGGCTTGACCAGTTAGTCAATGACCAACGTACAGTCACGTGAAAAGTTTGTCTACACAAAGCAGTTTTTAATTGTTTTTCATGTTGTAAAGAAATTATTTAAAATAGTTCTTTAACCATACACGTATTTTTGTTTTTGACAAAAAACTCTCACTTTTGTTTCGATGTGTATGTGACTTATTTATGCTCGTGACTACACAAACTGCTCGAGTTAGTAAGTGATCAACGTACACGGACTGCGCGTCACGTGCGCCTCATGCGCGTTGTTATGCGCTTTACCGCCATAGAAGTTTATGGTTCACCATGCAGTCGCAATAGTTCATGTGCACGCAGCCTAAAATGTGTGTATAGCTTAAAACGCATCGTATCGCGTGATACAATGCGAGTTTGAAAATTCGGGTATTTCCTATTGCAGGTAACTCGTGAGTCAATTTTTTGTGTGATTTGTTATTTGCATATTATTATGATCATAATGTATACTAACATGGCTCTATAGCTAAAGAGGAAAGCAGATGTCATAATGTTAATTTTCACCTATATTTATTGAAATTGTATAGGTCATTATGTATTACTGTATTATTGTTTTTCTGTATGTTGGTTGAAAACTTAAGGTTATAAAAATAGTTCAAAAATGACTTCGCAATAACCTTTAGCCTATCGTTTTATTATTGTTTTCAATTGGAAACTTTAATTTGATGTGTATTATATAAATAATCCTCTATATCAACGTTAAATATTAATTCCGTAAATGTTTATTGCGATATCTCGCTGACAGCTGATTGAATTTAAATGAGATAAAACACAAAGGAGAAATACCCCACGATAATATAAACAATGCTCTTAATCCGCACAAAACTTTTCACCCGAACGAAGCCGCGGGCTAAAGTATATTTTGTTTGAAAATTATTTCACGGAACATTAGGTACACATAACAAGACCCTTAAGCTATATACCTAAAGGATTCTACTCTCAAATTCATTTCCGATACCCCATAACATCCGTAATACACTCTATTTTCTACACAATAAAGTTTAATTTTCAATGTTTTGTACCATTAGGTAAGTTTCTGTCGAAGTTAATTACGTAAGTTTAGGGTTTTGTCAAAACATTTCTAGTTTTGGACACGTTTCAGTTGCTTTTTAATTAAGATAAATGATTCGTGCATGTTAAATGGACTAAGCTTCTCACAACTGTCATTTAGAGCAAAACTCATTATTACGAATACAGTGGCGAGCAAAAACATTGAGCTAGTTTTTGTAAGTTTTAAATACTTTTTAATGATAAAACCGCTCGTATATAATTTAAATTTTAAACCTTTATATTGTGTTGAAGCATTTCAGTCAGTACCTACCTAAAAACATATCTCCAAATAATTTAATACTGAAGTTTGCTCCAAGTTTTAACTTAGATTTTAGACAATAAAAACTAACTTAACCTAACCTAACTACTACATAAATTTTTCTCAAAAAAAAAAAATCTAAATTCAAAAACTCTGCGATATACCTTCGTCTAGCCATGAATGTATTTCATATGAAATGTTGACGTAAAATTAAAAAAAATATATATTAATACTCCTTCTTCTTTTCGTGTCGATGGTAGATTCCTTACTCCTAATACTCTTTATATCATACTATTAACAACACATAAGATCTTCGACAGCTACTGAACATTTTTCCAAACAACACTGACTGAACTTTCCTATTCTGAAGTTTTACGATTGACCTGAACCAAAGCGTTCAGTGGCAACCATTAAACTAATAGGAGAACTAGCTGCGTGATCATTAAGAACTAATGTCAGTTTGACACGCGCGGATTTTATATGCGTATCATTTGTAAGGTGAGTCACTGTCATATGGATATACTACTTTTTATAAAGGCTATATATTATTTGACGACCTCCGTGGTCGAGTGGCTTACGCACCGGTTACAAGGTTTCGCTAGCTCTGAGGTCCCGGGTTCGATCCCCGGACGGGTCAATGTAGAAACCATCTTTTCTACATTGCCTCGGGTCTGGGTGTTTGTGGTACCTTCGTTGTTTCTGAATTCCATAACACAAGTGCTTTAGCTACTTACTTTGGGTTCAGAGCAATTTAAGTGATGTTGTCCGCATTTATTTATTTATTTATATTAAGGGCTACGTATGTTCTTCTGTCCAGCTTTTTAAAAAGAGTAGGCTTCCAATCTAACCAGATGAGTACGGCATTTTAAATGGAGCGACTGCCTGTATGGCTGCACAACTAATATACTGAAGGACTACGTATATTAATTACTAAAATATATAAACAGAGCTATGTTGTCAAATTAATGCCACAAAAGAGCGCCAGTGCCAATTCAAGCAAGGTGCAGGACCATTTCAGTTATGTCTTCTTTTTCCTTTACTAGGATTAACTAATACATTTATAATATCCGGAATTAGGATTTTAAATATGATATATTCATATTTTAAATAATACTAGGCATTGTAATGTAGAACTTTTATATAAATAGGTACTCAAGCTTCAAAATTTTCAGATAAAAGTCCAAACCGATTAATTACCATACATACAACCATGATAGGCAACGAAATGTGCCAGTAATATATCCCTGTAAATCAATAACAGTACAAATGTACAGTACATTTAACAATACACAAATAATGTAAACTTAGTGGCACGCTGCCAGTACAGTACAACCCATTTCCCTAGCATCGTCATAAAACGAGACACTTTTATATTTTAAACTAGCTGTGCCTGCGACTTCGTTCGCGTGGATGACGAAACTTATCAATGAGTTTTTAACCGCAAAATTAAGTTTGTTTTTTATTGTTTATACTTTTCTGGGATAAAAACTACCCAGTGTGGTGCCCAGGATAATAAAGAATAATTATACCAAGTTTCATCGTAATCGAACTGGTAGTTTTTGCGTGATACCTGAACAAACAGACAGACAGACAGACAAAAATATTTTTTTTCACACTTTTTTGTTCGGTGTCGGTCTAGTAACACCCCCCGCCATTTATTTTTTCGATAGTTTCAATGTACAGAATTTTCACCTCTACAGATTTATTATAAGTACCTATAGATAAACATAAAAAATTGTGCTTTTTGTATACTTTCATAAACGCATTTTTGTAAACCTTGACAATGCGTGTCGTTCTTGACGGTTTTGCTTTCACAGGAAATGATGCTTAAAATTGTGTTTTTTTAATAGAAGTTTTATAATAAGAAAATAAAATCAGCATGTTGATGTCTTAATTACATAACCACTTTATCTAAAATTAATTGCAGATTGACCCAAAATATATTGCACTTTTTGTTGAAATTAAGACAGAAATAAAAAACGAAAATTGCAATTTTTTCACATTCGTAATAACTTGTTAATTATATTAAAAACTTTGAGATAGTTACTAGGTTTTGGCATAACACATAATACTTTTATAATACGGTATAATAATTATGTATATTAAATGTGAAATATTTACTTGTCAGCCATGTAAACCTTGTAGCAAAATATCTACTTAAAATATTCTCACAATTTTTACGTCTGCAAAATACTAAAAATATGATATATGCTTTTTCAAAATTCTATAAATAATCTAAATATAGTAAATACCCCATCCTTGTCACGTGCACTCTATCGTCTTCTTTACGAAAAGTTCTCTCACCTGAAACAATGAAAAACACAAAATTAATACAAACATTGCTTAGGTTAATGATTATTAAAATCATCATCAGCACACGGAAGTTGTCTACTGTTGGCCAAAAGTTTTCTACATAGAACTAGGGCCGTACCTTGATCACCTAAAGCAATACTGTTGCGATTGTTAAAGCGAGACGGCGCACTACACTGCGCATAGCGCCGTCCCGCTTATTCAACCGCGACAGTCCTGGGGCCCGAGTCTGCTATTTACACTCCGCAACAGTGCGCTCATAGTTGCATCGTCCGGCGGCGCTCGGGCCCTCTCGGGTGCACTCGGGCCGGTTCGGGCGCGTTCGGGCGGCCCGCAACTATGAGCGCACTGTTGCGGAGTGTAAATAGCAGACTCGGGCCCCTGCTTTAAGAGCTCATGGTACGGCCCCTGAGCCAAAACTGGGCATTATTTTACTTTGAAAATTCAGTTTATGTTTTGGTAGATTTGATAATTATATTCTGTACACTTCTCTCTATTAAACAACCTAGTTTTATTTAAATCAACAAAAACTTTTAGTAACACAAACAAATCGAGTGTCATATAATTTTATGACAGTTTATCTGAATACGAAATTGATATATTCAATAATATTTTGTATTAAGGATCATAAAACTAATATCATGATAGCGATAACTCATGAATAAATAAATGATAATTAAAGGGCATTTGGCTTAAGAATAATTGTGTAATATTTTGTCTTATATGATATGCTGCTGATATTTTGGTTTCAGAAGTAATTTACAAAGTTGATAATTTTCAGCGTTACATTATATTCATTATCATAATAATTAAAAACTACAATCATTGTCTCAATTTTATTCGACTGTTTATTTTATTCGACCTGTTAATCAAATTAATGAACAATCGTTTTAACACCACTGCTTTCTTGCATCGTTAGTGAATATCTAAGAATGTTAAAGTACCTTCATTATTTATTTTATGTAATTTTTCAAATGCTATATTTATACGAGCCAGTTATGTGAGCGAGATCAAACATGCATCCCATCACTGAAATGCTAGTCTACCACAATTTATGCACCAAGGACCTACCACCATTGAATAAAGCAACGACTCACTAATTCAGAACATCTCTATAATTTCAATCCTACATTAAGATCAAAAACCAACCCAAGGATGTATCATTAGGTTTATTTTCTTACAAACGACTCTCTTTAATTTGCCTGTAGGCGACATAATGACAGCTGCGGTCAAAGCAAAATGAGCCTTGACGACAGGAGATAAAGCCTTAAATCAGATGGCAGCAAATTGAGGGGGTATTGAATAGAACCTGATTAGATTATGACAGGCGTGGTTGTATGGTTTTGTGTTGAAAGGAAATAAAAAGAACTGCGTAGAGGAACAAATTGCAATGATTCTGTTTAGATATTATTATCTTGATGACTTTGTTCAGATTTCAACAAACTGATTGAGATACTGACGCAAAACTGCATCCTACGAAAAACGCATTTTGATTTTGTAGTAAAATAAGAAAACTATAATGTATATTTTTAATATTGGTTTTATTTATGTGCCAGGATCTTTTATTAGCGTATTAACGAACCCTTAACTCTCATTATTGAGAAAATTTTAATCAATAGTAGAGAACAGAGAATTTTTAATAAATGAACTTTTTAATTTCTAAGCTCCTCGAGATGTTCTCATCACTAGATTAATATTAATTAAGCGCCGTGTAATTTGATTCTGATGTAGGGAAGATAGTCATAACGGCTTTCAAATTTGCACGCAAAATTAGATGCAAATTAGGTTTATGTTATCTTAAGAAGATCATCAGTAGTAAGTTTGAAGATACGTGATTACTTATGTTCATAATTATATGGATTTATTTCAAGAAATGGTTACATTAGATATGGAGTAGTGCAATAACCGAAATAACTAAAATTATAAATATATTTGGTAGCAAAATTTTATTTCTGCAATAGATAAATCAACTATGGAAGTAAGAAACTTTACATTTCTATAGTACTGATGAAATAACTGAAAGGAGAAATTCAGGATATTTATATTGGTCATAGCTCCTATTTTTTTCTTCCCCATACATACAACCATTTCCTTAAAGTCATCATCAAGGTAACCCTGCTGCTGCAGCTGAATCTTCATAATTAAATATATATAAAATCAAAATTTAACATCCAGATTTGTAAAAACTCATCTTTAAGAATACTAACAATATTTTCTCTCGAACAGCCTTCAGAAAAGTTCCGAAGACAAAAAAAGTAGAAATCAATATAATCTTAAGTTACAATGAATATCGGCAGATGCCCTGTACATTGATAGGTCGGGAATTTAATTGCTGCTCCCAAGGGATATCACCTTACCTAAGCCAATGAGGTTTGGTGTGTATCAAAGGCGGAAGCGAGAATAGAAGGACTAGTTGAAACAGAAGGAGAAGAATATAAGACACAAATGACATCAAGATTTTGGAAACTTAAATAATTAAATGTATTTTTTTAAGAAACAAGACGATTGTAAATAGTTGTGTATATTTTTTTGTATATGATTAGTATTCCATCGAATTAAAATAAAGGAAATGCAATAGGCAGCTGCTGTTTCCACACATCATAGTGGAATATTAAATACCTCAAAAAATTGTTTAAAAAATCGTCCCGTATACTCTCTAAGAGAACCACCTCTTCAGTCAATTATTCATTTTGGAATCCTGATTTAAGTAGCATCAATTAGAATAATAGATCTAGATTAAATTAGGTCTCTCAGTGTTTATAATGTAAAGAGTTTACCACTTTATCTGGTAACCAAACCTCTGAAATCCTTTGAAGCTAGAGTTAAAAATATAGATGCACTCACATATAGACTTATCTATAAAACACACGGAAATGTTAGAACTAAATGAATACCAGACCGAAATCGGTTTCAATGTTTACACAGATCATAAAACGATGATGCAAATGATCTAAATACGGAACGCGAATACAAATATTAGTATTAAACTAGTCAAAAGCACTCAGAAGCTAATGAATGTTAGTATAAACATTGCAAATTTAAGATGGCTACTATATAATAACGTCTGTCGCTAGTCTATAAATTGATGTCAAGTTTTAAGAATGGATGTGAACTATTTTGGATTCTTTGTTCAAAACATAAAACACATACATACCATCACGCCTGTATCCCCGAAGGGTTAGGCAGAGGTGTACCAATGGACAACCATAGTTCGCCGGTATGTTTAGGTCCCATGTAATAGGGGGCAAGCCTATTGCCACTAACCGGGCACAAAATCCAAACTCCGACCTGCTACTGAGAATTTCATAGAAAAACCCAATAACACCTCTAGCGTAGCTCAGTCCCGCTTAGAACCACTAGGCCAACGAGGCAGTTTTTTGTTCTTTGTTCAATAGTACTCTTAATACAGGATACTGTACTACCAAGTAAAAATACTGATTTGTTTAAATAAAAGTGGATAAACAATAGTACCTACTTGTTGGTAAATGGGTACAAAGGTCAGATCTGATGCCATCTACTCTCCAGGACGTGATGGAAGCCAATACCGGGCCATCCAGGTGGCAACTTTCGATCAGAAAGTCAATGGCTCTAGAAACGCCATTGCCCCGAAAAGAAGAAGAGGTCAGATAAGCAGTAGCTTTAAGTAGAATACTGGTATCCAGATGAATCAGATGCGATTGAAAGCTGACCTTAATCATCATCATCTCCCTGCCCTGTTCCCAATTATTTGGGGTCGGCGCAATGCGTATTCAGCTTTTATTAATCTCTACAACTTGTCATCTCAGTATTCACTCCTTTCTTTCTCATATCATCTTTCACACAATCCATCCATCTCTTTTTTGGTCTTCCTCTGCATGTATACCCATCCACATTCATACTCATAACTCGTCTAGTTACGTGACTTTCATCCCTCCTCATCACATTAATATAGCTTTAAAAAGGCTCAGGTACCTGGTACAGTTTGGGAAAAGACTAGAAACATGAAGATACTTATCCTCGTTAAATTCTGTTATTATTATCGGATTTCCCATTAAATTCTCTCCTCCAATTTGTAACACAATTTTCGTTAGTATCAGTTTTCTTTAATACCTCTCTTTCCTAGGAATTGATGAAATCCAATTTTCATTAAGTTCTTGTTACTTGTAATCTTAGCTTTCAGTGTTTTTATGTTAATCTTCATTATTTTATGTAACGAATTGTCAGAAGTGCCTTGATTACTTTAAGATATTTTTCTTTTCTAAGAAATAAATTAAAGTTTAGGATTCCAAGACTGTAATGTGGGATACCTACATGCAAATTTTAGTCCCACGTATATTGAATGTAAAGTTAAATATTTTTATTGTATAATAAGTTATGCCGAAGTTAATATCGGAGCTGTTTAGCAGGCAAAATTAAAGTTAAACTTACAAACAAAAATACGTTTTGTGGTACCTATATTTTTTTGGAATCTTAACTTTAAGCCTACCATTTACCCTACCAAGCAGTCAATCTTCAGTAAACTAACCTTATCTTCAGTTAGGGTTCAAATCGCAGTCGTCTACCACTTGAACCACAGTAACACCCGCAGACGGTAATTATTAAAGAACTTCGTGCAGACGCTAACGGTAGCTATCTTCAATTAAAAGTTTAGCCTCATCCACTGACGAGCTTTTGTATTTTATATACGATTTACCTGAGGTTATGTTAGCTCAGTTGTGTTAAAATCATCACAACTGATTTAACACAACTGTTCGTCATCACGAATCTGCCATATTATTCTCTTATAGGTGTGATTGACTCTTTCAGAGGTCAATAGCATAAATAACATTTTAAGAAGTTGCACTTTATTATATTCAACTTATTTTATTGAGTATTTCTATTAAGTTATTGCCTGAGAGAAGAAAACTAATAGATTGTTAACAAATTCATTAAGTAAAATTTCTTCCGCCTTCAGTCATATTATCAAATGCCGTATCCAAAATGGAAGACCCAGGCGGAGATGGATGGATGAACTAGACGCATACAAAGAGGAGTGGCAACAAACAGCAATCAATAGAGACCTGTGGAAAGAAGAAAGAGAGGCCTTTGCCCTGCAGTGGGACAGTTCCGGCTTTAAATGAAATGTATACAAAATCTCTGCTAAATCATCGACGTAATATACCTATCACGTCTTTCACAAATAATGCTTTACAAAATTGCTGATATACCCCAAACCAGTACCTTAACAAAAAATATCAAACATAAACTGCAACCCATCATTAATTAACCAGCTTTCCCAACAAAATGTACAGCTACAAAATTTCGCCAATATTCACAAAATCTCAATATTGACGACAAAATCTGTAACATGACGTAGTGACATCACCACTCAACGCGTGACGTCATGAATAATGAGTTCCAACGCGTGACGTATTATGTAAGCGACGTACAAAGGGTGTTTTGAAAATGATTCAACTTTTCATATTAAATTTTACGTAACATTATACCTACAGTGTCGTTGAAAGGTTAAAAGTGTTTTATATCACTTTACCGGTAATTTAAAATGAAATGTTTTATGTTTTAAAACATGAATAATTATTGCATAGGAGAGTCGTGAATGTTTCATATTACATTACTTACGTCGCTATGACTGTATGTTGTATTCAACAGTTGACTACTTAGAACATTCATTTAGATTGTCAAAAAGGCCTTTAACTGTTTCATGCTTTTAATACAAAATGGATTTGAGTAGATATGTTATGTAAACATACTAAATAATGCAAATATTCCCTACTATCCGTTCTCTAGATACAGAAACAGGTCTAAAATAGAAACAAAGCACCAACGAACGAAGTCCAAATAGCAGTCCTTTCAAAATAGTGCAGCGAGTCAATAAAACCATAGCCTTTATCAAAACAATAAGGAACCATGAAAACAATTCATAACATCATTCACGAAACAACATAATCATTGGAATATGCACTGGAACGTAATCGTTATCAGAACCATAAACATAACACTCTCGAAAGGGACGGCAATACACGAAGGCCCACGCTAAAAAGGGACGGCAATACACGAAGGCCCAAGTGAGAACGAGACGGCAATACACGATGGCCCAAGTGAGAAAAGGAGGGCATTACCATGGATTTTATTACACGAAATGGAGTTATGGTAATAAGGACGATTTACAACGTAGATGCACGTTTTTATGGTGTTCAGTCTATTGTTTTGAAAACGAAATTATATTTGCCATTTTAGATCCAGCAGAATTCCTTCTTTTTTTAACAAGGTTTCATAAATAAGAAGTAGTTTCTAAAACCAATAAATATTATTATTCATCATCATCATCATCTCCCGAGCCTTTTCCCAACTATGTTGGGGTCGGCTACCAGTCTTACCGGATTCAGCTGAATACCGTATTTTACACGAAGCGACTGCCTATCTGACCTCCACAACCCATTTTACTGGGTAAATACAGTATCCCATGGTAAGACTGGTTGTCAGAATTGACTTAACGACTGCCAACGATCTATGTATGACAGCCGGGACCTACTGTTTAACGTGCTTTCCGAAACACGGAGGGGTCTCGGTATGTTATAAATGGTCACCCATCCACGGACCAACCGCGACGAGCGCGGCTTAACCTGTATTATCGGTCAAACCGTACGGCTTACACTTCGCCACGAGCCCCTCAATAAATATTATTATTAT
Organism: Autographa pulchrina; assembly: GCA_905475315.1. Classification (NCBI taxonomy): domain Eukaryota; kingdom Metazoa; phylum Arthropoda; class Insecta; order Lepidoptera; family Noctuidae; genus Autographa; species Autographa pulchrina. The sequence goes on along the minus strand of FR997765.1, from coordinate 12,502,347 downwards.
GTATCTCTTATCTTTCACGGGTTATCCTTAGTGACGAGAATACCCGGTCCTTTGAAAGGCTTACGTGGGGACACAGATCCAACACGCAGCGGCCTTGTTGAGAACTTTACTCTAATATAGGGGGGGGGGGGGACTACCAGGAGCCCCACCTCATTATTTATTATTATTTAATCTATTAATGCCAAACACTAATAATTAAAGAACTATAAACTTGTAAGTAATTGGCGAGTTGTCGTTCATTGTGGCGTTCTAGGGGGGAGGCCTTTGTTCAGCAGTGGACGTCTTCCGGCTGATGATGATGATGATGAAACTTGTAAGTTCAAAATTCCACTGAGTAAATGTATAGTATACTGTAATGTAATGTTTTTTTTTGTTATAAATAAATACTTTGAAATCTGTGTTGTTTAATTAGTTGGTTAGTTTTTTGTAGAAAAAATCTAGGTTTAACTACCGCATAGTTTTGTATGTTTACATTTCATGTATAAGATTAATGTCTATAAACTAACATTCAACACAACAAAAAAGAAAAAGTATTTTTAAAGGTAAAAGAGATAAAGGTACTGCCTGTCCTTCAGTACACGCTTGCTTAATAAATCATTGTATGTATGTTTAACACACGTCTAACTCATAAATCCGATTTGTTTGTTTGTTTGTTCGCTCGTAAAACAATAGCAAATGTTGAGGTGTTAGGTGAAAAAAGTTTTATCGGTCAGAGCAGGTATCAAATGTTTTTTTAATCTGTATTTTTAAAAGGTACCTTATTGATTTTATTCGGTGGTGTGGTTTACAGGTAGAAAATACAGTTAGAAAAGTGTATTTTCTATAAGTTTATATGTTGAAATGCTATACATGTCGTGGTGGCCTAGCAGTTCAATGAGCGGAATTGTATGCACAAGGTTGGAGGTTCGAACCCAGGCAAGTACCAATGTGGCTTTTTCAAAGTTATATGTACTTTCTTAATTATTCTTTGACACTTCTGACAAACGGTGAAGGAAAACATCGTGAGGAAACCTGGATTTCAAAATTTGCGATCTGAAATCGCCAATCCGCAGAGAGCAAGCGTGGTGATCAATGCTCGTGCCTTCTCTATATGGGAAGAGGCCTGTGGCCAGCAGTGGGAGGTTTATAGACTGGATTATATATACACGTTTACTAACCTACATGATTATTTATAAATTAAAGTAAATAAGGAATAGCTTAGAGGAGGTCCTATATAAAGTCATCAAAATGGATTCAGTAGTTTTTTTTATTAAAATAAATGGAATTCATCACGAAATTCTAAATGAAATTGTATATACATATTTAACTTTCGCTCTTTCGTTTTATATTTTATTGATACTGATTTTTATCACATCTACCTAGGTGTAATCAACCACACTGGTCTCAGAATGCCAGTATAAAAATATTGACCTTTATATAAAAGACGATCAATTTATTCTTTTATAATATTTAGTGAGTAATATCATCAAAAGTAATTTTAAAATCAAAGTCTATTACGACGCTTATGTTTGCAATACAATGGCTGCATAAGAAAATATTTTGACAGCTAAAATGGCTGTTTTGACAGCTGGCTGTATAATTAACAAACCATTGCGTGTTATGTCAACTAATAGTCGAAAGATTTTCATTAGCCTGTCTTTTAGAATTGTTATGATTAGGGTACAATGGGGTTTAGGAACATAATATTATTTACATATTTATTAAACATTGTGTAGATTAGAAAGGAGACCGTATATAAACTTTCACAGTTAGTTTGAATAATATTATACTAATCTCAAAACAATTTGGTGTTTTCTTTTTAAACAGATGATTTAAAATAACATCCTGTAGTCAAAAAATCAAAAGGTGCCTATTAATTGGTAGACAGGAAATGGGCACAATAGACAGCCATTTTTATATTAATATAGGCACTTGGTTATCATCATCGTTCATTGCGATCGCCGAGCTATCGTGGGTAGGCGGGCGAGGAGAATTAAGAACAGCAACACTCCACCGAACACGTCTTGCTTCAATGCGGAGCCACCAGATTACTCTTCGTCCGACGGCCGCGAGCAAAAGAGCCCGGAGTTGCGTCAGTGTCAAGAAACATCAATCCGCTTGTCATGTTTCAGCAGTTCCTCTTCACGTTTCTTATCACTAAAAATATCGAAGCGCCGATAAATATTTTAAATAATAAAACCTCATTTAACTGATGTAGCATCGAAATGTAATACAAATATATCTTCAATTAAAATCAAGACATGAGCGATCTTAGAACCCAGGAAGAACTACGAAGAAACGTAAAATACGTAAAATAAATTCGTACTCGTATGTAAAAGATCAAAGACGTAAACTTTGTGTAATTTTTATTTTTATAGTGCTTTCTTTGTCATCTTCACACCGCAACGCCGCACGTCATTAAAATACTCATTTTTCATAATCCTACGAAAGCACAGACTGCGTATCTAATTATTTTGTAGAGTCAATCTTTTTTGTCGCTTTTTTTTAAGTTCGGAAGGTGAAAACGGTTTCCGAAGGTTATTTTTGACTTGCATTAAAATTTCTTCATAGGTACAAATCATATTAGAGGTCTGATAATTTTTCAGGGGCTTCATTCCGCTATTTAAGAGTTGCATAAATTGACCGAATGACCTGCTTCATTTGGTAATTTTTACGATAATTGGCATTCTGCACTGTCATTACGATCATTCTCTTCAAGTGTTTAATGAGATTTTATTGTAGGCTTATCTGAATACAAAAATTAGGCACAATGACAGGACACTGACCGATCACTGACATGCATTTAAATAGCTAAATCGGGGCCAAGGTATAGGACTATAAGGGCAGTTAATGATGATAATTTAGATTTACAGTTCCAATAATAATAATATAATAGAGCTAGCATACAATTTAAAATAAGCATTTAAAAAAAAAAATCTTAAACTCTTAGTTTAATGTTTCTTATTTAGTTGAAAGGTTCATTGTAACGACCCTATTTCAAAAAGATGGAGATTTTTTTTGTAGAGATCTTTGCAGTTAGCCTGAGCGCAGACTTTGACTGCTTCACCGGACTTTCAAAAAGATTGAGACCGTCGATTTTTTTTTTTGGTTAAGGCATCTTTTTGATCTTTAATTTTCAGGTTGACATAGTTTTTCACAGAAGAATAGCAGCAAATAATGAACTCTTCTTTGAAGTAAATTGACATCTTATTAATATACCAGAAAAAGCTTTGCTTCGCCTGCAAATTGATTGATTAGCGAGGTGAACGTTTGCGGGACGATAGCGATTTATTTTTGACTCAATTGGCGCCATGCCTGCGCGCATGGTTACAGCGACTGCGTGGTTGAGAGTTATGATTGTAAATATGTTAGGATTCAGAGGTAATTGTTTCCCAGTAGGTAGGTATATAAAACACAAGGTTTTTTTCATATATGTCAGGCTATGACAGGTATTAAATACCAAGGAACAAAATTATATCAGGACTTGAGAGTCCTTAGACCAGCTGTTGGACAGCATAGGTTAAAATAACAGTCTCCTTTGATACTATCATGTATCTTAATATTGGTAGGATGAAATTGGTTACCATGATTGTACGTACAAGTCATGCAGAACTACGCAGAGGAAGCTTAAAGTACAGTATAATTTAAAAATCATGGTTCAAATGTTCTATACTTTGAAAATGACTTCCAAAAATACTTTTGGAAAATCCCACGAATTCCAAAACCTAAATTCTATTCAAGAAATTTATAAGTAAGAATTCTAAAAGCAACCGAAACCTGACGTCACGGAATATCGGAACATACGAAACAATTCTAACACTCCGACACAAATACCAAAAGAATACATTTGAAATACCAAATTTGCTCGTTTCTACGTCATCGTAATATGACATGATGTTCTCACGTGATTTCTACGTGAACGTGTACGTTGGAAGCGGTCCACGGACGTAGAAAAAACTTTTTAAAATATCATAAATCAAGATGGTTGCTCGTGACGTCAGTTCTCCATTCAACCGTTCCAGAGTCACTATGAAAAATCGAAGAGGATTGAAAAGTGAGATGAAAGTGTGTTTATTCTATCTTTTGTGTTTCGACTCAAGTTTTTTATTTTATTTTACTTCTGTTACTTACTTATTATTATTATTTCTTACAATTTAGTCGTTTTAATAAGTAACTTAAGACACTAAAACTTTTGAGAATTCAGATCTATTCTACATCTACTCAGATCTACTTCTACTAGATGCAGTGACGAAAAAGTTAGTTAAATGAAAAACAAGACCAATATGTACTACATGCCTATGAGCCAGCGATGGATACCTTATCGAAAGTTACGTCGAACGAACTACGCAAACACATGCTGAATACTGATAATTGCCTGAAATTCCTAACATCAGACAAACCCGGTGAGAAAAAAATGAGAAATCTCTAATCGAGAAAACCTTAGTACCAGTATATTGAAACAGTACATACTTTCATAGTAGATGTTTTATGCGCGAATTGTTTACGGTTTTTATGAATTGCTCCGATGTAGAAACTTGAGTGTTCTGACGTATGTAGTACACTACTGATGAAGCTTGTGCATGAGTATTTTAATGTTATCTACATTTTCTTGCTTTTACTGTACCATGTACTCGTACTTTTACGTGAGCGCTAGAATTTATGCTTGAAAAGAATGGACTTTCGATTTTTTTGTTATGAAAAATCTTACAAATATATTTCATTTGTTTTTTTTTATATGAATATAGCAACGTGCATAAGGTGGATATAATTTCTAATTGATTTGTTAGTTTATTACCCAAAGACGCGACGAAAACGATGTATATTTATTGTTTAATAACAACCAAAACTTTTCGCTGGATACACAAACGACACACAATAATTACGTACTAAGTTAATATATATATGATGATGACATAATATATACACATGATGTGTATGCCAAAATATTATGCAAGTACAGTCACGAGCAAAAATATGTACACACATAGCGAAATTGTAAATACCAATTTAGCAAGATATTTTTGTTGGAACTTAAAAAAAAAAAAATGTACTTGATTAAGGAACTGTTTTAAATGATTTCTGTGTTCGTGTTTTACAATACTAATCTAAATTAAAGAGATAATCAATGAAAAATTATTAGTGTATTCATAGTTTTGTTCATGACTGTACACCTAATACACCTATTACAGTAAATCTTTATTTATGTTTGCTAGCAGTTCTGTTTTGAATGAAACAACAGAATTACCATATCTTATACGAAGGAGGTATGTTGTGAGAATCAACGTTACTTCTCCGTTTGCGTTTAAATTATTCATAATCTGCTAGAACTAGAGCTTTAGCTTATATGAATATACTATACTAAGAAATAGTAGAAATTACAAGATCTATGACTTCAATGAGGTTGAATATCGTGGTCAAAATAGAATAGTTGTTACGACTTCTCTTCTTAATTTTTTTGTCAGTAAAGCCATCCTTTTCGTTTAAAGAACTTTATTTAAGAAAAAGCGCAATACATTATTTAACAAAATAAATACTGTAGAAGTTTCATCACTACAGGTGATTTCGCACTCTTTTTTTTCCCATTGAAGCTTTGTCAGTGGTATAACTTTAGTTCGCTTTCTAATATTTTAGATTGATCTAAAATTACGTTGGTTTAATTTTTTAGTTTTAGTTAAGATTTTTTTTTTATTTAAGGACATCATACAAAGGCTCGTTCTTGTAATTTACGGTCTCATGACTGACACAAATACGGTTCTACAATTCGGAACAATCTAATATCAGCAAGTATTAGTTCCTATAATCCTAACAGTGGCCACACTTGGCGGCCATGCCAACCAGGTCATAATATTATAGTTGATCGTTATCGCAAGTGTCACACTAGACCTAGGTATAAATCTTACTCGAAATACTATTATGTTTGTTATACCTCGATAAATAACGGTCACGGAATCGTAAATGTACCATTAATATAACAATAATTAGTTATGTCATTAAATATTGTTAAGTATTGAAGTTAAGATTCAGAATTCAGGGAAATCATTTTCGAAAAGCTAACTAAACAATACTAATAATAATAATATTTCGGGACAACTCACACACGGTTATCTGATCCCAAGCTAAGCAGAGCTTGTGTTATGGTAACCAGACAACTGATAAACAAACTTATATATTTCTAAATACATACATTGTATATTATTATAGATAAATTACACCCAGACCAGAACAAATGATCGTGCTCATCACAAAAACATTTGTCCTGGGTAGGAATCGAACCCACGACCTCCGGTATAGCAGTCAGGGTCACTAACCACTAGACCAACAGGCCCGTCAAACAACATACTAAGAAAATGACGTTTATTGTTGACGCCAAACAGAAATATTTTATTATCTCAGATACTCTCTCTCTTGAAATTACTCAAACCCCAGCTTTATTTTATCAACTAACGCAATCTAGAGAATTAAAACAGAAAAATATAATTAAGTAGGTACTTCATAAGCTTTACAATAAAATACATTATAATTCGTCACACCTATAATCCTTATATTAATATAATTCATGTTTAAAATGAAACTAATTGCATTCATTTAATAGTTATGTACGCTTTTAAACAAAAACAAAAAGCTTTAATCATTCATACGGCTTAATCCCTTACAAATGAATAAAATGTAACAAAAATATCAAGTAATAAACGCAAGCGTCTAACAAATTCAAAACTCAGTATCTGCCATTTAAAATATCAAATTCATTCTAAGCGGCTAAAAAATCACACTGTCGGCCGTTCGTCGAATGTAGGTCGGGACGAGCAAGTAAATCCCTCCTTTTAAACTCCGTTAATCCCTCTAGCTTTTCAATTGTGAAACCTTTTCAGAGGGGTATTAACCGCACAATACTGAGCGACGCCAAGTCTTGAACGTACGCATTGTCAGACAAATCGCAAGTTTAATGTTTTTGCTGTTTTTTTTTGCGTTTTGTTACTTCGTTTTTCATTACAGCAGTGTTCTGACAGATTGGGAGGGATCGAAATGTATTATGTTACGATGTTCTCTATTTTTTGTATTCTTTTTGGGTTTTAAGTTTCTTGTGCCGTCATTATGGACGGTATTTCGATTTCTATTTTTAATTGCTGTTCTGTGGTAATCAACTTCTGTTTGACCTAGTTTTGTTTATTTTCAGGAATTTTAGAAAAATAATATGGTTTCACTATAACAATAAGTATCCGTTAAAATTAAAATATATGTACCTATACAATCTATTAATATATTACTTTTGTATTAATCATCTCTATCTCTATCTGAAATTTGCAGTTTGACAGTGACAGTGACAAGTCAGTGACGTTTAAAATCCGTTGACCCACATAACTTGCGCCGCGACTCCGTACGTGTCTCCAAGATGTTGTAATTTAACGTAGTTCAGGCTTTGAGGATAAGTGCAAAATACCTATCTTGCTTAGCTTGAACACATAGCTCTAGCTTGTAACCTGTTGCATTTCTTTTTTTAATAACTTTTATTTTCTTGTCATAATCTGTACCAGAAATAGGATAGTCTAGACTTGAAGAAAAGCAGCAACAATCAATTTAAATGCTATTCATCCATTTTAGATTTGTTTTAAAATCATTAAAATACATAGCATGTACTTTTTATTATTTTTTGTTATTTTAAATCATAATTTGATATTATGTTATAAATTTAGTCAATTCCAATCAAACATTATAAAACAAACTGACTATTTTATTCCAAGAACTATATCTACTATATTGTATACTAAATAAGGTTGTGAGCGATTGTTGTGCTATGAGCTATACGCTATATGCTATTATAGCGTCCGAAACGACCGTTATTTCCCTTACCGCCCGAACACAACATACATACGTTTAACACCAGGAATTTCCTGCACACATGCGTACAGACATGAAACTTGCAGACAGAACAAATATCCACCGGCCTTTGCTTAAAGGGCCGAGTAATTTGCTCACTGAACTGTGTCTGCATATCTATACATTTCGTAGGATATGTGTATAAGGAATACAGGCGTTTCTGGTTAGCCTTTGGTTCTTGGTATGTAATTGGGCGATGCAGCTCTGGTTTCCTAAATTTTAACCTACTCACACATGAAAACTAATTTTGGATTATAACACACATTTTAGTTTTATGGTCACTTGAAATTTTTGCATAATTAACTACGATTATAACTTTTGAAGTGACACTTAGGTATAACAAAAGACAATCCATTAAAACGGTAAAATAAAATCAAAACGCTATCAGTCATAAATGCAACAAAACAAAGTGAACACAAACAATAAAAAACTGGCACACAGTTCTTACAGGTGAGGCCATCGCGAATCAAAAAAAAGAATAAAATTCCAAAAACAAATATCAAAATACGTTACACAGAGACCGAACAAACAGACAAACAGTCCCTTCGCAATATCAGTGTAAATAAAACGCGAAGCTTTGAGGATTTAAATTTAAACCATTCTAAAAAAATGCGAGCTCTAAATTTAAATTTTAAAAAGCTGGCCCGTGAAAGAGACAGTTTGCGGAGTTTTAAGTTATGTATTGTTTTTTATTTTGCTTGTAGTGATAATCTATAGTGATAATGTTTTTATTTATTATTGTTTTAACGGGAATTAATCTTTGGTAAGAAAAAATAAGTAATAAATGCGTTCATTACCTACGTTTTCTAACCTTTCATTTAATTTAATGAAAATATAATAATAATATAATAATATTCCGGGACAACTCACACACGGTTATCTGATCCCAAGCTAAGCAGAGCTTGTGTTATGGTAACCAGACAACTGATAAACTTACTTATATATTTCTAAATACATACATATTATAGATAAATTACACCCAGACACCAGAACAAAATGATCATGCTCATCACACAACATTTGTCCTGGGCGGGAATCGAACCCACGACCTCCGGTATAGCAGTCAGGGTCACTAACCACTAGACCAACAGGCCCGTCAATGAAAAAGATTAATACCTTAGCGAAAAAGTTTATTTTATTAAATGACTAGTGTAAAACTAGATCCACATGCTTACCGTTAAGCATTTAATGTAGCCTCGAAACTTTGTTAAATAAATACTTATTACCTATCTACTTATGTTAAATGACACAACAACTGTCATTTTGACAGAACAATTTTTTAATCACAAAAAGAACGTAACCTTAAAATGATACCGGCAAAGATATTTATTTATAAAGCCAATCATTAAGACGTTCGACCTCAAAGGCGTTTTATGGGTCGTTTCTCAAGCTATTTGCTCCTCAATGATTTATTTAAGACCGACGCACCGGTGCGCCGTTTGAATTTCCACAGTTAAAATAATCACATTGATGTGCCACACACGTTTGTGGAAAAACAAATGGAGTTATGTAATGAGGATTTTTAAAGAGAAAATACTTAGGTAACGACGGCGGCGGAAGGTAACCAAATTAAATATAGCTTTTTATTTATTTATAAAAAAAATAAAAATTGAATCTGAATCTGTTATTCTATTTATAAAAGTTTTGATATTATGTCAATGTCAAAATTGTATCTTAGATGTGTCAAGTATTTTTTAATTATTGTCTGTTATTTTTTATGATTTATATTGTTTTGTTATCTGCTTTGAATTGGGTTTGTTAATTTGTGTTCTGTTTTATTAGTGTTGTTTTCTTTTTTTTATTAGTATAGCATATAAGCGTTTTGGTATTTTTAATGTACTGTAAGCTTATTATGTTTCTTTATAAATAAACAAATACAGTAAGTAATGTAAGTAGGTACTCAATATTGTCAACGAGCTAGGCTAATATATTGATTATGTTAAACTATTAAAATAATGAATGATTAGATTTTGCATAGATATACAGTATTCGTAAAATATTCGCTTGATAGATAATCAATAAGGTTATGTCATTCCTTACAAATGCAATTTATGCCCGGCTGTCAGTATGTTTGCATATAGCAGTATTACCTAATAGCAGAATAGGTAATAAATGGCATTTTACGACCTTGCTTGATTTGATTTAAACATTAGATATCAGTAAAAGGTATGTCTAGTACATATTAACTTCATAAAGATAGTCATTTAAATAAGCATTTTGTATAGATAATTCATCTACGTAGATTAAAAAAAAAAACCCTAAATAATCCTACGTGAAAATAAGGCTGGCAAATTAATAATAACGATCAAGTACCTACGTGGTTAAGAAATATTTAGTACTTTGATTTTAACCAATTTAGAAAAGCTCTAGAAATGTGACATTGACAGCTTCAATTTAGTTGTATGAACTATCTTAGTAAATTATATTTTCTAAACTATAGTTGTCATACTCAAGACAGGTCAAGAGGACCAACGACACACGAACCGACAAAAATGATCTTCCATACCTTCCTATGCAACCTCATTCAGAGAACCCATTTTGAAGTAAACTGCGAAACCAGAACAAAAAGCATACTGCATAACAGATTGATCTCCTGTCATCTATTTTAATACCCTATGAAGTTTGACAGAACTAAGCACATACGTCAAATCTACTGAACGCTCCATTGCACAGATAAAATATCGTTCGTTCTCTTTGAAAATTTGGTAATGAGGCGGTAGTAACGATTTTTAAACTAATATATTGCAGGAAACTGTGGTATTTTACCTGAAGTAATTGATTTTGGGTTAGTAATTAGTAAATTTGTGACGTAAGATTAGCTAAAGTAACTAATAAAAGGTAGAACTAGTATCAAAATAATTCTAACAAAAAAAAAACCGTCTTCAAAATAAGTCTTATATTTATTTCTTATGGATAGCACTGTCAAAACTGGACCAAAATAAAATGGGACCACACTGGAAGCACCAGCTTTCAAATAAAAAAGAATCATCAATATCGGTTCAACCAAAAGTTGTGTGGCAACAAATATAAAAAGAAATACGGTCGAATTAGTCGGTTAAAAATCAATGTGTCTTCGTAGGCTATTTTTCGTTCATATATTTTTCGCCCATTTTATCAATAGGTAAATATCAAAGAAATAAAAGTTGCCTGACCTTAAAAAAAAAATAGATTAACATTATAATTAAAGGTTTTTTGCTTCAATATCAAAATGTCTGCTAATGAAAGCACTTAATCGTGCTTCAAACAGTTCGCAACTTAGTCATTAAAACTTTGAAAGCGAGTGTAAATGAATCTAATAAATTGTATAAATCCGATTAATATCAGATAAAACTAATCTAGAGACTGCCCTAGTAATAAAAAAGTCTTCGATTTTTGACCTACAAAATAAAACAAACTTATTTAAAACAAAAAGAAACACTGGCTGACAAGTCCCTTCCATGCCCCAAAAACACCGCAATCAGTCAAAGTTCGCGCGCAAATAAAAAAGAGAACACAAACATTTGAATTCGGATTTCGAATAAAACTTCCGACTGCCAAAATAACTCGATGACGCCGCCATATTGGCATCGTGAAGTGACAAATGAACGCTGACACGCTGACCAAGCGATACAATACTTGTATTGGGAATATTCTGACGAGCAATCTGTTGACTAGGAAACGAGTATTCTGTGAGTTTCTGGGATAAAAGTGAGTTTTTTTGTGTAGGCAGATTCGCGGCTTAGTATTTTAAGAGGTGTTTTAGTTGACGAGCGTCCGTACTAAAAAATATTAAATTAACTATTCATTGCATTAATTTGTATTATAATGTTTTCTGATGCGACAAGCACACTGAGTAATATGTTCATGTGTAAAAAGTCACCTTTGGTTAAAATGCCCGTCAGAATATCTGGAATGATCTTTTTCAGTTTAAATAGATATCAAGAAGTATAATTCTTATTTTTGTATATATCGTAGGGGAAATAAGTAAATTGCAAATAAATTGCACAACAATAATTTGTTTTTTATTTTTGCAATATTTCGTATTCTTATACTGCATGCCGCTAATAATCTTTATATAATCGATTTACAACAGAAACAGCATAATACCTATGAAAGCCAGATGGCAGACTTTCAATCTGCACTGGCGCCCAACTACATCCCGTTACGATAAGATTTCATTGAGTTTTTATACTAGAATAATTCTGTTACTAAGAAAAATATAATCCCATTGAGTAGCGCTAGAGCACCGGAAAGTATCCATTTTATTTCTTTTTAAAAAGTTCAACAGTATATGACTGTGTGTGCTAAAGTGCTAGCAGCAGAGATTGAATAATTTGATCTAATATAAACCCATATATTTCGATTTAACTCATTTTTTATTACATAATTTATACTATGACTAACGGACACAGCCGACGTCATCCTACCCGAAAAAGTTGCGCTACCTTCCGATTCCAATTTGTATTTTTAAACGATCCAGGAGCAGCAAATATTCACAAAAAACTTCATCCAAATCAGGCCAGCCGTATAGAGGTTAGGTAACAAACACACATACAGAACAATTATAATTCAAGAAGAAAAACGCGTACGGAGGATTTATATATTAACGATGAGATATTCTAAATAACTTTTTTATTTTTTTTATATAAATGCGGACAACATCACATACATTGCTCTGAACCCAAAGTAAGTAGCTAAAGCACTTGTGTTATGGAATTCAGAAACAACGAAGGTACCACAAACACCCAGACCCGAGGCAATGTAGAAAAGTTGATTTCTACATTGACCCGACCGGGGATCGAACCCGGGACCTCAGAGCTAGCGACACTTTGAAACCGGTGCGTACGCCACTCGACCACGGAGGTCGTCAAACTTAAAATGCTAAATTACTATTCTCTAAATCAGTGCCATAACATAGCCCTCTAAATGCAATATACAACAAAATAGAACTTGATTCTCACTCTCACAATCCAATCGAAACGTAAAACGTAGTAGCAGCCACGTGTCTAATAACACAAGCATTGATTTATGATATGGAGAGTAATTTCTCTTCGTTATGTCAAAGGGATTTTTCGGTGTGTTACCCCATACATGAGCAAGCAGTTCGCGCGGACCAAATAACTCATACATCATCAAATTACTTATTGGATACCAGTTATTGTGTTCATTTGTTATTAAGAACCTTTTACAAAATAAATACACAATATGTATGTAATAAAATCATATAAATGTTTTTTTAGCTGTCATTGTATGATTGGTAACTATGACACTCCAAAAAATATACATACTTAAGATTGTCTTATTTCAATTTGACTTCTAGCAGATAGGTATGTGTAATTACTGGCTTTTATTTTTTGCAATCGTCGAAAAGAATGGCTTAAGTACCTACCTAGACAATGTCATCCTATAGAATAATAGGCGAGCAAACAATTATTTAAATTAAATAACTTTACTGAACAAGGAAAATGACAATAACCAATAAACAATATCTAACCAAACATTTGTTGTACCTATTCGATACCAACAATCGCAGTAAGCACACAAATCTAACTGATTGGCCCAATGTTTGCACACAACCATGTGTACCTACATATGTATGGCAAATAGTTGGCCATACTTTTTGTTCGTCTTGCTCTTTACACAGAGTAAAAAAGTTTCTAACTGAAATGAATGGAAAGTTGCGGCTTTGTTACAGTTTGCGGCGTTGTTTGCTAGGCTGTGGGTGTGCGCTGTGATTTTGCTAATTGTATTCTGTTTTGTGTTTGCTTAGTTGTGGATTAAAGCGTTATGCATACTATATAAGGCTTTTGTGTTGTTATACAAAAGCAGATATATTAGAAAACGAAACATTTGATGCTACTGCCACTTTTTAATATAGAAAAAAAATAGTTTTTTTCAGTAATACTTTCTGCAACTATTTTTAATACAAGTTTAAATCATTTCTTTAGTTCAATATTTACCTATATTATATTGACTATATTGACTTATATTCCTAAAAAGTTCGAGGTAAAACCACTAAAATTGCCTTGTATAACTCCATTTCGCTGTTAACCAAAAATATGGGCCTTCGGATAACTACAATCCGCTAGGTTTTGAAGCCAAATCCCTCATAAGTAGCTAGTTTTTTGCCCAATCAATAAAATACACTGAAAAAACGTAAACATAAAGCAACATTTGTGTAACAGGTATCACCAACAGCTATTAAAGTTAATATAAATATCAACATTAGTTATTTTTATAAAGAAACGTGTCTAATGTTCGGTGAGTGAACACCTTGTGTATTTTCATATTCCTTGAAGCGACCCATACGATGTGTTTCTTAGATCTTTGTAGAAATTGACGTGTTTTGGAAAAACAAAGTTTAATAGTACAAGCTGTTGGGACATTCTAGGAACATGTTTATATATATTTCAAATATCATCACACTTGCATCTGTGAAGGTGTAAGCAGAAGTTTTCTTTAAGGCATTCTCATCGTTTTACGAGTTTTCGTTCTATTGAATTTTTAGATGACCACGAAATAATGCATATTTTATTGAACAAAAAATATAATTTAAAAACTGTGTCTTACTGTCTCACTGCTGGGGAAAAGTATTTTTATACAGAAAAGAAACAAGCATTAACCACCACGCTTGCTCACTCGCCGTTTAACAATTTATTCCCATTTTGAACCTAGGTTATCATTTCAGGAATTACATATTTCCTGTAATTAATCATAGGTCTGTCTCCAATACATTGTATACTTTATGTAATGAAAATTACGAATTACTTTCCAACAAACAGTCAACGACATTTCCCGTAAAAATCATAGGTTTGTGTAACGATCAAATATATACATTATCTGGTCAACAATAAAAATCATTTTCCAACGAACAGTCAACGAAAGTTGTCTTGAAAAGTCATAGGTTTTTCTAACGTTCAAATATACACTTTATGTAATGAAGCATAAAAATCATTTTCCAACGAACGGTCTACGAAAGTTTTATATATATTGAGCGGATATTGAGTGTTTTCGTTTAGTAAATAGACAGAGGTTATCTACAGAAATGCTTGATAGACATTAATTATCAGACTAATTGTTTTGTTGGGCTCAATGTTTGTTACATCGCCCAGTCAATATTTATCGAAGGTAAAAGGTAGGGTAGTTCTTTGTGTTATTGTTTAAGACTGGCTGTTTGGTTTGGATTTAGATAACGATTATAATATAGAGGCCTTTTGGTATATCGGTATAAATTGTTACCAAAATCTGGTGATAAAATGAGAAAAAAAACTCCTTCAAAAGTCGCGTGTGTTTGTCATCTAGATTCAGGCTATCTCATTGTGGATTTTTAATATAAAATCATTAAATAATACTAACTTTTAAACTCAGTGTACCTGTGACCTCGGCCGGTGTAACCCGGTCAAAACGTGAAGCCCTAAAAAGTATTTATGGATGTATTGCTTATTCCCATTGAATTACATTACTGTAATAATTAAATAATGTTCAGTCTTGAAAAAGTCGTGAAAACATTACAAACATGCAAAGTTACTTTTAATTATGTTGTAGTTCTTCTCCAATTCTTAATCTATTACTAAAATACATAACCCATGACTAGAAAAGGCTTTAAAAGGTATCTCTACAAAATAACATTTGAGAATACCAACTACCAAGGCACACTGACACAACAGTATTCGTAAAATGGACGTGCAATGCGGGGCAGGAATATGCATGTCCAATTCTAAACTCCACGCCAAATGTGAATGTATATAACATTTATAAGATATTACTTTCGTGTTTGTTTCGTATTTCTTTTGTAAATGTATAATGTAGGTAAAGTACTTTATAAATTCAATGGAGGTAAAAAAACCATAAATCTTTTCAAAAAATTAAATTTCCTTGAATAACTGGTTGAAAAACGCTTATAACATCCACTTCTATATAAAAGTATTAAACCTTCTCATCATATGAAATGGACTGATGAAACAATAGACAAGTTATTCCTATCACTTTTAAGTACTTACAATATTAAGTACTTACAATAAAATAACTTACAAATTAATTGTAATGATTAAAGTTAACTTTTTACCTAAGCAAACGTGCTAAGTAAATACTATCCATTAAAATTAATGTAACTTTAGACAAGCAAGACCAAATCCTTTCCTCTTTAAAAGAAAATCCTACAAAATTCTACAGAACGAAAAGATAGAAGCATCACAAAAATATGGAAGACAAAGATTTAACATTTAATCCCAAAGTATTGCAAATCCTTTATATTCAGTTCACGCTTACAAATGCAGAGATAGTTTATACGAAGACTATCTGTTTCAGAACTTGAAAAATGTGATGGTAATATTTAAACTTGTTGAACTGCACTATATTTTCTCGTCTGTCAAATACACATTATATTATTGTATTATAGAAAGACACAATAAGACACTTCTGACAAACGGTGAAGGAAAACATCGTGAGGAAACCTGGATTCCAAAATTGGGATCTGAAATCGCCAATCCGCAGAGAGCAAGCGTGGTGATCAATGCTCGTGCGTTCTCTATATGGGAAGAGGCCTGTGCCCAGCAGTGGGACGTTTATAGGCTGGATTATTATTATTATATACTTAGTATGTGATAATTAATTGATCTGTCTAGGCCTTCAAAATAATATGTTGAATTTAAGTGCGTTATGATAACATACGGCATATGATTCTTGTTTTTTTTTAATCGTAAGTACCTACTTAGATGTAAGGTTATTTAAACGGTTTCTTTATTTAAACTTTTAATTTCTCCAAATTCGAACATAAATGACCAGAAAATTCAATTAAATCTAAAATAAAAAGATTTTACATTCTAATAAAGAACCTCTTTCGTTTTACCAGTTTAAAGAGAACCCTCTTGCGGTTAATTTATGCAAATTGATGACAGCGCCATCTGTTACTCGTTTCCGACAACATGAAATACATGCAAGCGTAATATCTAACTAATCCTTTTGTTTTACGATGGAACAGATGTGGATGGAAATCTTTGAAAAACAACGGCTTAATTAATTATCTTTCTTTCCGCATTATCTAGTTTTACATATATATAGTATAATTCCTTTTTACACATAGTTAAATTATATTTACAGTAAAATTATGTGTTCTCTTGTTGTTATCATTTATTCTCTTGAAGCTTGTTAAAATTTTTGTCACAAAAGTTTGAGTATGATGTTCGAAATACACAGGACCTTTAGATTTTTAAATCATTCCAACAAAATAATATTTTACGGGTAGCAACAAGTCTCTCCAAGCCACCAAATCCAAAACTGATCTAATGCCCAACAAGCCTGAATACCGCATAATAACAATTGAAACACGATTCGATCGACGTCAAAGAAAAGCGTCAAAATGAATTTAATTAACAGTTTCAATTGAATTTCCCAACCCTTGTTAAGTGTAAAAGGTTTCTTTTGATAGCTGCGAACTTGTAACATAACCCTATGTTACATACCCGATGTGACAATATCGATGTGACATTCATTGTGTGGGTTCACATGTGACATTTGTGCTGTCAATATTATATTGTGATAAGGTATTATGTAGGCATACAGAACATTTTGGGAAATTGAATGATATTAAATTTTGCATGTTGTTATAATTTCTAAGGGGACGTGTCTTTGTGTATTTGCTTTGTTCTTTTACAGCTAAGTTTTTGACAAGCTCTGAAAGACACTCGCGTAAGTACACTTTTTTAAAATTAGACTGGAACTAAGAACTGGAATATTTTAAGACTTATTTCGGGTTATACCTTCTTTAATTAAAAACATGGACATGGACAGTTAATCCACAATAACTATATTAAGGATATACGCTTATTTTAACTCTATATAACTATTGTTTATAAACTCAATTAAAATAATATATTAATAGAAGTACAGGCTTTGCTAAAAGTGCAAAACTTCAAAAAAGTACCAAATACCTAATAAAACGGTACTAATTTCAGAGCTAGGAGCACTAAGTTTTCTTTTGAGTAGTTCTTATTTATTGTAGTTTTGAGTTGACGATCCTTTGAGCGCATGCCTTATACGAGTGAGCGCCATATTAATTAGAGTTTTGTTTTCAGCGATGTTCGCTAAGCAACGTACGTTGCAAGTCACGTTGCGTAACATGTCGTGCAATAATCCTTGCTTTTCCTGTTTGTTGTTATATTGAGTAGGTACCAGTGGCGTGCATTGCATATAGGCAAAAAGGCAGTGCCTACCTGCAAAATCCCAACTAACTATCTTTAAATATAACAATTAATATAAGATAAATCAGTCAACACTCATCATACATAATCATTAAATTACAGATAATAAAACTTGTATGTGTATCCAAACCTCCAAACATTTCAATAACAAACAAATCAATAATGACGTCACATATGTCACGTTCAAATTCATTCAATACTCAACGACAAAGTAGGCTATTCAAAAACTGCCTAGTTTCCACTCACACATTCAAACAAAATCTCCTTATCCATATACGCACGCACACTTCAAAAATAGAAAATAATACTACGCCATCTTGAGTTTTTATTATACGACAAAAACGAAAACCTCTTTTTGCAAAGCGTAATGCTCTGACATTTGACATTCGTAATTTTTTACACCTACAGTAAGCATGCTTACCTGCCAATAAACAAGATTCTTCATTCTTTCTTTCTCCCATTCATTCTACTCTCATATCCGTTTTGGAGCAAAAGTCTTTTGGGTCGTTCATCGAACTTGTCAATTCTTATTCCAGTTATTAGTGTATTTTAAATGAAACTTGCGTTTTAAAATACTAATAACTTGTAAATTAATTATCACAATATTATTTAGTTACTTATTGATGTTTATTATATTTAGTTTCAATTAACATTTTTATTGTTTTACTTCTGTGTTGCAACTTGGTCGTTTTTCGATATTTATTATCTGTGGCAGATTGTTTATTAAGTTTTTGATAGTTCGCGCGCGTGTTTTCGTCTTGTCTTTCGTAACTAGTTTCTATTTATTGTGATTTTGTGAAGTGGCTGTAGTTTAAGAAACAGGAGCATTAATAAACCGCTATGTGTATGAATGTTAAGATTGTGGCGAAAATGAAATATGTTTGGATAGCCTACGTGCGTAATTACAAACTTACAATACAAACCCATCAGATGGGGTTTGTTGACAAAACTTTAAAGGTAAGGCTCATAATAATATTAACTCAAAATGTTAGAAACTATCGCCTGACTAGCGGTGTGCTGCTGGACGAACTGTTATTTTTGTGTTATTCGTCGTTTCTTGATTATTAAATACGAAATTGTTGTGTGAATTGATACCTACGAGAACAACTACGACGAAAACATATATTATTGTTGTTGTGGATGATGATATTAAGTGATTGTTTTTAGTTAAAATCTTAATAAAAACGGGAGTAAATTAAACATACAAGATAATAGTATATGTTGGCACATTCAATAATACGTCTGATTCTTTTTTTTCTATGTAATACATAAGGTAGGTAATGTTGATCTCGAATGGTCATATTGACTATGGCTCAATATATTTACTATTATTTAGGTTCGGTTTCGAACCCTTATTAAGAATATATACAAGAATAATACACAAATAAAAGTCCTCAATCATAAGCTGACCGTTTGCTCGTCGCGAGTCCCGAGTCGCGGAGTCGGCTGCTGTTCGCAGTTACTTTTACTAAGATTATTTTATACAAACTTATACCAACAAGTTGAAATAGTGATTCAATCAGAAATTGGTCGCGAGCTGCGCGCGTGCATTTTAAATTGTATCTTGAAGCGCGCGTACTGCTCGCGAACAGTTCGGAGACGGCGTTATTTGCACCATCGACCTTTGCGAGAGTTTCGCGAAGGAGGCGCACTAACATATTGCAGTACCTAACTGCAGGCGCGAGCAGCGCATTCGGTGCGCGTTCGTCAGACCTGAACGCACTTTGTGATCCACAAAAATAATGCTTGTTCCATTTTTTGGGAGTTCATTTGCGTATTTACGGTAAAGTTGCTCCATGTACGAGTGCCTACCATGGCCGAAAACCAATGCACGCCACTGGTAGGTACCGTTGTGGAGATCGCTACGGAAAATAAGTAAAATCTAGAACACCTTAGTTGTTTTTATTCTAAGAAAGAAATTTACAATGTTATCCAGTAAAATGGGTTGTGGACAGCAGACAGGCAGTCGCTGTATGTAAAATACGGTATTCAGCTGAATCCGGTAAGACTGGAAGCCGACCCCAACATAGCTTGTGTAAAGGCAGAAGAAGGAACGCATATACCTACACTAATTATGTCAGAAATATACAAAATTAACGCCATTATCTCGTACAACCATCATAATATCCCAATGAAATTCTAATCCTTAATCCACGAACAACCACAACCCATGTTAGATACGTCTACCCTACGAATGCCAAGTCCTTTTTCAACACTTTGAATGCAAGTCACGGGTATAATGTACCTACAAATCTCTGAAACCTCATTTGTATGCAGTATTTCTCTTATTTACTTTCCCTTGACAACAGGGTTTGTGAACGAAATTAAAAATATTATCTTTTCGAATTATCTGGTTGTGTTTAGATAGACCCCTGTTTTTACGAGAGGGAAATTAGGCCTTGTTATTTTGGACTTTTTTGGTCTAATTACTTTGCGGGAGTCTTGTCTGTAATTATAATTTAACAAGCATTTGAAGGTTGACTACAGTCTAAAATTTTAGTGCCTTAAAGTAAACAATGTGATGGGGTATCCTATTTTAGTCTCTAAATACTAAAATGTAAGTAGTTTAGTGAGAAATACAAACAAGTCGCAACAACGTCTGGTAAAACTTAGATACTACTTCTACCTACCTACTACCCAAAAGCTAGTTTACTGGATAAGTACTACCTATATTACCTTTTATATTATTAAGCTACTATTATTTATATGATAAAACAGAAGTAAACAGTTTCAAATCAAATCAAATCAAATCATTTATTCATTTGCGAATATGGGTACATAAAAGTTCTTACATAATATTATAGTGCACATTAACCATATTCTGCCAGACGGCATGCAAACTACACAATAATAATAGCTAAATAACTGAAGCTAAAACAGTGTTTTATTAAATCTATATCTTATATAATTTTAAGTTATCTTCTAGGTATTCTGCGATATTATAATACGCTTTTTTTAATAATAATTTCTTAGCACTATTTTTAAATTTATCTATGTTTGAAATTTCCTGTATTGATTTGGGTAAATGGTTATAAATGCGTGGAGCCATACATAATATACTTTTGTTGAATAGTGCTGTCTTGTTTTCTGGTAAACTAATATTGTAATTTAATCTTTTACTTTTTAACTTTTTAAAGTAGTGCATATTTTTTCTAACAAACATTAAAACCTCTAAAATATATATACATGGAAGTGTAAGAATACTTAATTCTAAAAATAATGGTTTACAGCTTTCTGTTTGCTTAATATTGGTAATAGCTCGTATACATTTCTTTTGCGCTTTGAAAGCAGCATCTTTGTCAGTGGAGTTGCCCCAAAAAATAACACAGTACTTTAAAAGTGGTGCAACATAGCCATGATATGCTGTAATTAAAGTTGATATACTGACCGTTTGCCTAAGTATATACAGCGCATAAGAATATTTATTTAATTTAGAGCATAACAGTTCAATATGTTGTTTGAAGTTTAAAGCATTATCTATATTTAAACCCAGGAACTTGGTGGCATCTACTTCTTGGATCTTATCATTTTTGTAACTTATGTTCATATTTGTTATTTTATTAACTTTATTTCTAAATGTCATGAGATTAGTTTTGCTAAGATTAATGTGTAAATTATTTGTTGTTAACCAATTTATAATATTGTTTAGGGTTATGTTAATCTCTGGTTCCATTTGCAATCTGTTGTCACCTGTGAAGAGCACTGTACTATCATCAGCAAATAAAACTGTATTGTATTTTGTTACCTTAGGAAGATCGTTAATATATATGATGAAAAGAAGTGGACCAAGTACACTTCCTTGTGGAACACCCGATGTAACTATTCTACATGCTGACGAGTAGTGTACTAATTTTTTTACATATGGACATATTCTAGTCACTTGAGTTATTTGTGTTCTATTTGATAAGTAAGATTTAATTAATTCATAAATATTCCCTCTGACCCCATAGGCGTATAACTTATCTAGCAAAATTCGGTGATTTACATAATCGAAAGCCTTTGTAAGGTCCATAAACAGTGCACATGTTTGTTTACCCTTATCCATTTGGGTGATTATTGTTTGAAAAAAATTATATACAGCTATGTCAATTGACTTGTTTTTGCGAAAACCAACTTGCTCATTACAAAATAGATTACTTACCTCAAAATATTTATAAATACTGTCATGTATAACTTTCTCAAATATCTTTGATAAAACTGGCACAAGAGCTATTGGGCGATAACAACTCATGTCGCATCTGTCTTTTTTCTTAAATAATGGCTTTATCAATGTTAACTTTAACTTATTCGGGAAAACTCCGTTTGATATACAGAGGTTTATTATATGACTAAGAATATGCGATAGTTTTAAAGATACATGTTTCAGAATTTTGGTTGATAAACTATCATAGCCGGTACTATTTGTGTTCTTTAAATTTCTAATTATGTTATTAATATCTTGTGGTATAGTTGGATGCATGTACATTGACTTTGATTCGGATGGAATGTGACATTTAGTGTGATTTGATAAAGAACTAGTGGCTTGATCTATGAAAAAATTATTAAAATGATTAGCAATTTCTTTAGGGTCGCTTATTGCATTACCATTAACATTTATTTCCTGAATTTGATCCTTTGGTATATTGGATTTATTAGCATTAATTATCTTCCAAGTAGCTTGCGATTTATTACGAGCAGATTTTATGTAGTCATCGTTAAGAGACTTTTGGGTAAGCTTAATAATACGATTTAATCGTGAGGACAAGGATACGAAATTTAACTTGTTTACCTCTGTGGGCTTTTTTCTATATTTCCATAAAAGCTCCCGTTTACGTTTGCAGCATACTTTAAGACCCTTTGTTATCCATTTTGGTCGAGACCTATCAGATATTTTTATTTCTATTATAGGAAAACAAAGATTATAGAACAGGCAAAATAGGTCATAAAATTCATTAAATGCTACATTTGGTTCAGTGCTCTCAAAAACATAGCTAAATTTGAGGGAATTAATGCATTCTGTAAATTTTTTTATATTTTCTTTAGAATAATCACGATTTTCTATATTCCACGATTTAAGAATAAAACTTGCTTTGACTGGACATGTGAGCAACTGCGCTGTGTGGTCTGATAATGCAAGTTCAGTGACCTTTGCTGTACATCCTTTGATGTTAAATATTATGTTGTCAATACATGTCTTACTTGACAATCGTGTCGGTTCATTAATGCCTAATTTTAAATTATAACTTTCTATAATTTGCCGAAATGTAGTTGAATCATGTGTTTTATTTAGCATGTTTATGTTGAAGTCACCGCAAACTATAACTCTCTTTTTATTGTAACAAAATCGGCTTAGAAGAGAGTTAACATTTGAAAAGAAATTATTAATATCTTCAGCACTCGATCTTGGAGGCCTATAGATGCAAATTACAATTATTTTATGTTCAATTAACTCAATACCTGAACACTCAATGATGTTTTCAATCGAATATTTACTAATTTCATGTATTGGAACATATTGTAGCGATTTTTTTACCAGGATACACGACCCACCGCGTCGGTTTTTTCTACAAAAACAAGAACCCAGTTTATATTCAGGAATGTTTAAAATACTTTTTCTCACAGATCACATTACCCTCCTTTTTTGTCTTTGCCGCAGTCGGATAAAAATAATAGACAAGCTTATGTTTCAGTACGGCAATCTTAACATTTACCACTTAAATAGTAGAAAAAAATTATTTCCAAGTTATTTGAAACAAAAGAAGCAGTACGAATAAACAAGGTGAAAAATCCACTAGAATTAATTAAAACTAATGCAACGCTATTTTCGCGGTATCAGCTGAGAATAATCTAACTACCTTTAATAAAATTACAAACTTTTAATTAAATCTAGATTTCCAATGAAGTCTGTCTAACTTTGCTCTGTCTAACCGCACAATGGTATCGTATAACAAGATTAATTTATTGTTTGTGATAAATGGGAAAATTTCTAGGAAAAGTGGTGTTAAATGGTACAAATGGTTGTATTCAAGGCATTATTTATGTACTTACTTGAATACCACCATTTTGTATCAGTATAGTCTAAGATCCCGTTAAGACCGACCTTCACCGAGATGCTTATTTAATGAAACGTATTTTATATTTAATTTAATATGTCAATAAATATAATGCATAATATGGGTTGCCTAGCAAATTTCAGTCCAGAGTATATTTAATTAAAATTAAAAAAAAATATTTTTTTAAACATTTCACCGGTATGATTATTAGATAAATTCTATACCAATCGAAAGTATGAAGCCCATAGAATAAGCAAACGTTAGGTTGCCTATTCTTTTCCGGTCACAACTATAGGGTTGCCATAGTATCTACGAGTCTATAGTTGTGACCGGAAAAGAATAGGCAACCTAACGTTTGCTTATTCTATGGGCTTCATACTTTCGATTGGTATAGAATTTATCTAATAATCACACCGGTGAAATGTTTAAAAAAATATTTTATTTTTTAATTATTAATTAAATATACTCTGGACTGAAATTTGCTAGGCAACCCATATGCATTATATTTATTGACATATTAAATTAAATATAAAATACGTTTCATTAAATAAGCATCTCGGTGAAGGTCGTTCTTAACGGGATCTTATACTAGTAAGTTTTAAGATTTACCAAATATACCTAATTAGATTGAAACAATGAGATAAAAATGCTTTCATTTTGAAATAATTGTATTTTTTTATTAATTGTAATTGGTATATACCTATTTTTAACAAATGGATTAAACGCTTTTATGATATTTATCCATATATATATTATTGTTTATTTAGGCTCCAATACTAAGATTTTTTCTTCTAGATTCTGCAGATAAGTTCATTTGTTTTTGAGTTTTTATTATATAAGAAAAAGCTGAATTTGATTAAAGGAAGGTCTTTTAATAAAATTCAACTTTTGAACTGCAAGCGACGCCGCGGGTACATCTAGTTTTAATATAAATCAACGACAACTAGAGTGCAACAGATGCTGTTCTAGTTTCCAACGAATATCCAAGTTGCGACGAACTAGGCTAGACACAAACAATAACTTTATATGTATAGGAATTGCAATTTATGTAAAATCAATTTTCATATGGACATCAAGTTTTTATTACTTGTACCTAAAATAGCACAATGTGACTAAATTATTATTTAGGGCAATTTCTGCTTTAAAATCCTTTTTGTTTTAAAGGAGGAACACAAAATTAAAGTTACCTAGATCTTAGTACCAACATCTGAATTTCATTTCTCTTTAATTATTATTAGTTTTTTTTTTAATTAGCCTACGTTGTCCCACTGCTGGGCAAAGGCCTCCCCCAAATCTTTCCATATTTCTCCTTCTCGAGCCACCTCGAACAATTATCATCTTTTATATTTTTATAGCTCTCTCTCTCTTGACAAAAAAACTCCAGAATATAACAGTCAAATTAGATTAGACGACCTCCGTGGTCGAGTGGCGTACGCATCGGTTTACTGAGGTCCCGGGTTCGATCCCCGGAAGGGTCAATGTAGAAATATTACTTTTCTACATTGTCTCGGGTCTGGGTGTTTGTGGTACCTTCGTTGGTACTGACTTCCGTAACAATAGTGCTTTAGCAACTTACTTTGGGTTCAGAGCAATGTATGTGATGTTGTCCGCATTTATTATTTATGAAATTCGAAAAAGAAAAATATGCATTCAAATTTCGAAAGTAGAAAATTCGAGTCAAGCATAAACAGTTGCGGATAGTTCGAAAATGGAAAACCATTATAAGTTGGACACGACAATGGCGTCTTCTATTGAAACTTGAACAAACGATTTAAAATACAGATAAAACTTGCGAATATCTATTTTGAATTTCTTGTTTTCTTTTCATATTTTAGAAACTTATCGTCCGTTATTTTTTAGTGTTTTGTATCATAATCCGGAAAAAAAATGGTAAATGATTTTCCGGTAACGGAACATCGACTATAATTCGGCTGCTAAGAGAATGCGTTCCTGACACATGTCTGTTGGTCTTGATTTTAATAGGGATATAAAAAAACATAGTAAGTAGTTTAGATATTAGTCGTTTA
Source organism: Autographa pulchrina (assembly GCA_905475315.1). NCBI lineage: Eukaryota > Metazoa > Arthropoda > Insecta > Lepidoptera > Noctuidae > Autographa > Autographa pulchrina. Next base: position 12,476,256 of record FR997765.1, on the reverse strand, counting down.
CAGGAAATTAGTTTTAGTCAAATTAGTAGTAGTAATTTATTGGTAGCAAATTCTTGAAGCTATATCTTCCTGTTGATCACAACCTGTCAGGAAAGCATTCTTTCAGAGGCCGTACTTGTAAAAACCTAAAATTTTATCAAAAAATGGCGGAAACGTAAAACCATTCGTTACCTCACAGATAATATTCAGAGTTGTGAACTTCATAACACTTCGGTTGTCACTGAAGATAAAATGATGGAATAGTGCCAAAAGAGCACAAAGAACGTACCACCATGACAGCTAATGGAATTTTCCTAGCTGAATGGGTTTCGAGGACAAAATGTAATTCCTTTTTGCCTGAAACAACCTGAAAGTATGGGTTTAGAAATGATATTGTGGTTTTGCATCTAAAAAATGGCTATGCAAAAACGAGTAGTAGTATGCCAATTTTGATTGCATCAAAACTGAAGAAAATAAATTAGATTTTAACCGACTGGAAACGGAGAAGGTTATCAATTCGATTGTATGTTTATTTGTGTATGTTTGTTACACGATAATATGTAAGTATGTTCGTTCATGTGTATTCATATTATTAAGCAATAAATATAATAGAAGAGATAGTCAACGCGAATGTCTGTAACTAATACTATATATAAATATATAATGTATATAAAATTAAACGCGACAAAAAGAAAACTGTTTAAAATAATAGCACAATGTAACTAATAAAACATACTTAACCTTACATAAAAATAAACATTAAATAAAATACAGCGCTTTATCAAACAAGCTAAATATAACCACAGAGACAACACAAATAATTACAACAAAATAAAGCTCGTAAAACATTACCAGGCAACAAAAAACCTTCATAAAAAAAGTAAAAAAGAACTCTCATTTCATTTAAAATACAGTTTAAACGTGTAATATTAATTTAGGGTTCAGTGTAACAATAAAGGATCCCGTTGACGTCGCAGACTACAATAATTGTGGATTATAAGCTTTAGCGACGTAAAAATGTAATGGGTTCAGTATCATGTGCACTTAACTTTAAGACTGTTGGGGAGTTACTTTTGTTTGTTTATTTATTTTCTTTCTCTTTTTAGCTCTTCCGACTGAATTTGAATAAAAAATTGGAAATATAGAAATTTCATTTCTATATTTGCAGAATTTTAATTCAGCATTCAGCAGCTCTGTTTGTTTGTCCCGCTTTTAATGCTAAACTGTTTAACTGATTTGTAAGAAACTCGGTATGGAGTGAGCTTCAATCCTTATAAAACTAAGGCTAGTGTTTGCCGCGATAAACGAAACCCACGCGGGAGGAGCCGCGGGTGAAAGCTATTCTCCTAAAAACCAAAAATATGACGAGATTTTTTTAAGGATTTTTGTTTCACTTTTGGATTAAATTTTCAGGTAGCTTGTGTTGTGTTTGTTCATCAAAATAATCAAGTAGTTCGTGTTTTTTAATTCATTGGTACACCCATGTGGTTCTAGAACTTAAAAATGATTAGTCATATTTCATTACAAACATCGGTCCATCATCCAAACATTTATCATAAACGTACCATCAAATATCCCCACAACATTATACTCACATCTCTCAACTAACAAGGTCCAAGTACTCCAATTGCCTCAAGATGACCAGATCCTCTTGAAGCCCTCGAACCTTACACGAGACTAACAGGCTCGTATCTGAACAACGTCAAACAAACCTCGTGAACTAGCTACAGAAGAATTCTGACGGTATTGTTGTCTGTTTGTAGTTTGTGTAAGGTGGCTAGGGTTTGGTTGTTTATTGGGACAGGAGAATTAAGATGTAACCTATCAAGATTGAATTTTATTTAGTTAAGTAGGTAAAAAAGATGTAAATATTCAAATTATTATCCTAAGTAAGATGTGTTCAATATTTTTGTATATATTGAAAAAAGGAGTGCAATATTTAGTGTTTATTTTTTTATGAGAAAAGGATAAAACAAAACGGGGATTGAAACCGACGAAAACTACTTTTTTTGAGCCAAACGTAAACCAAACTCAAACCCAACCCAAAAAAGGGAGCGCAATGTTTCTCGTTTACTGTCTATTTTTTAAAGGTCTTATTACTTTAAACTCAGAATTAAAGAATTATTTTTTCTTGTTTTTCTACATATTTCACTGGAGGTTCATAATGAAAGTTCATTTGAGCTTTACAAACATAATGACGTCAGTAAACAAAGCATCCGCAATCCGAATATAGATGAAACAATTCAGCGCGCGCATCGGAAGCGGATGTGTGACGTCACAGGCACATGTGTGCACTAGCGCGGATACTTAATGAAAATAATTGGTAGGTAGAGGATTGTTTATTGGGTATTTATTTTATTGGTATGTCTTCCTTCTCATATAAACTACACCAGAAATTACCTTCGAGTTTTCCAGAATAACATTTAGGTACAAAAAATGAAAAGTAATTTGCAGTTGTTGACTGTTTTCGTGTAATGGTTGCATGTATCAATGTTACCTGTAGGGAAATTTAATTTATAATATACAAAATTCATAGGTATATACAACCTGTATATCAATAAGATAATGCTTAGTGCATCCCGTTGTTCGAACCCCTTTAGTAGTTACAAACGACAGCCACAAACATGACACTTCACAAAACATTATACAGGAAATCATTTAAATAAAGTGTAATTGACTTGACAATACTAAAAAAGATATCTACCACATATGAAAAAAAATCTGCAATAATACAAACCAGACGTCATCTCAATCGAAGGCGAAGAATATTGACTCTAAACATGCATGCATGCTAGAAATTACCACTATGAAGATATGAGAGAAATATGGTAAGTATTAGAAGCACTCAGAGGAAACTATTCGCTAGATGCTATAAAGGTTGTAGTCTTGTTTCAAGGGTGTATAACCTCTCTCGGAAATTAAAGTTTTATGCGTCAGACGTCAAACGTTCGCCTTTGAAATTGTCGACTTATGTGATGAAAGAAAATATGGCATTGGATCAGGTTTTTTGGTGGGGAAGAATAAATGGTCAATGCTCTATAACTGATGACAACTGAACACCACTCTCAAAGTGACATTTGTAAGGATCCATTTGAAAGATGTGCTGCTTTCCTCTTAAACTCAATGTTTTATGACGTCACTTTGTAATTATCTCATGGCTGGATAACGGCTGCTTATTTCCATTATGTACTCAAATTATCTTATTTGCTATGGATTTAACATTTATTAAGCCTTAAACGAATCCTATATTCTACGCAGAAACTAAGCATTAAAAAAAATTGAGCATTTTTCTATCTTCCACTTCAAATCGAAAATATCCTCCGTAACTACAAAATTATGGTCACAACACAAAGGTTTGTTCACCGCAATATCGTCTGTGATCCAAGGAATCCATCGTTTGTCGGCCTGAAGCCCGCCCGTCCTACAGATCGTACTATTTATATAAACGGATATCTACCTGGAATTTATTCCTACTATACATAAAGGCGAATATCTCTTGGTTTAAGGTTCGCAGAATATAGGTAGTAAGTCTTCATTTAGATTCCCTTTGCTTGAGAATATAGGTTACAGGTTTCTATTAATTATTAATACTGAAATAATATGCCGAAATAAATACACGTTCAAAACAATTTACTTTGCTTTGAAATACTATCTAGTACATCTAAATGAGGTCAGATAGGCAGTCGCTCCATATAAATACAGTATTCAGCTGAACCCGTTAAGACTAGAAGCCGACCTTAACATAGCAAGGCAGAAGATATCTCATAAGTATACTTTCACAAGAACCTAATCATGATTTACACATTACTTTGTCACTATTCTCAAAAACAAATAACTTCTTACTTATTTTATGCACTCATAACCAAATCTAACCCATTAATTAATGTAAATAAATATATAATCGAACTCTAAAATGTAGGTCTTTACATTATTTTTTTTCGCAATAAAACCGTATAAATGCTACAACACACATATTAACACCATCTCAAACAATGACGCACATCGGAGTTAGCCGTTAATTCTTCGAAGTTCACACGCCACACGCCACAGCTTCCAAAGATAATATTCGCTCAAGAATACGAAGTAGGTACGTTTAACAATAACAAAGCAAACTCACGGGTTTGAACCGATGTGTAACTTTGACGGCGAGTGTGTCAACAGATAACGTTAGGTTCAGGGTGTGTGATTTGTCGCAGATAGATTAGCAACGCCATCTTTTGGTGATAAAAAAATTATGTGGATGTAGAAATCTTTAGACAAAACTAACCAAATTACAAGACACTTGTCAATAAATAAAATTATTTATAGTACTGATAGAGATTTGCTTTTTTATTAATTGAGATTGTATCTTACTACAAACTCTAATAAGAAACTTTACCTATACATAAGTAACATATTAATGGCATGCATCTTTACTCAAGAAATTTTAGTTTTATAATGAGCGAATTTTTAAATCTTATTGCGCTGGCCAAAATGTTGTCGAGTTGCAGGTTAATTAGCTATCATTTGAATACGTCATAAGTTGGGGATTTCAAGACCTCAAAATAACTTAGCTGCCTTCTTAAAACTTTAAATAAAACATCGTTAATATCCTAATACATGAACACACACACACCACATGGACATTCAGTGAATAAAAATCACACAAGTCGTCCGTCTGCCCCCAACTTTACCTGTATCGTACGCTATGTACTATGTACTTCATTGTGTGTTACACAACTGTCTGTACTCATCGAAGTGCGAACAGTAATGAGAGAGACATCACAACTGCAACCAGACTGCGTTAACTTGGTATACCTAACACGAGTGTTAGGAAAAATAACTGTATTACCTACACATAAGGTTCAATTTACGTTAAAACTTTATATTTTTTATAACTTTTTAAATGTACTAATCACACACACAAATTCTCATTAACTCTGATATGTGTGCATTAAATATTGAATGTTGATTAAATTCTAATTAGTAATAGATTAGTTTGCCGTTATATGTTTGAAACTAATCTCGTGTTTGTCGATGTAGTATGTTGAACACAAAAAGAAGAGAATGTTATGTAAAAGGAATTTTTGTTTATGGTCGTATTTTATAATTAGTATAAAGTTAAATTTAAGATTAAATATAACTCTACAAAAATATCAAGATTTTTTTTTGTTTGTCATAGCTAAAATCTCGTTTTTTTTCTGCATAAAATATACCCCGAGACGCATATACCTTCTTTGTTCTCATCGGTAAAATCCAAAGGTAAACATGTTCCCAATAAAACGCTTTAAGAATCCGGATATTTCCCTAAACACAGTTACATCAGTATTGCGCTTAAAGCCATGAAAGCGGAGATTTATTCCTAAATGCGTAAAATTTGTGGCTTCCGAAATGATCGGATGTTTTTATTTGTTTTTCGATACTTGCAAATGTTTAGACGCGATGATTTTGTTGAGGTGAATTTTGATGACTTGATTGGTGTCCAAAATGTTGAAAATTCAAAATTCGGTAATATCATCCATGTGGTAGCTAACGACAAATTTGGTCTGTATTTGGACAGTGTAGATAGAGTATATAAAAAAGCAGCTGATAAATTACACACAAGTATGGTTACTAACGTTTAATCAGTTTCAGAAGAATCTTACCACGTTACCTTCCAATTTACCCATTCCAAAAACCAGTTTCCTTTAATATAACCTAATCCAGCTCCACTAGCTTTTATTACCCCCAAAGGCTCGATCTCCCCACAAATTCGCCAACCCATTCCCGAAATCTTCCTAGTACAATAATCTTTTGTTCTAGCCGTTTTCGCCTCCAGCTAAATTCTAGTGAGGTCAATACAGGTTGAGGCATCATGATTTATTCGGAGCCAAACATTCCGAGATAAACTTGAGAATTTCGTAGCAAACAAAACAAACAATAAATCTATATTCACGTCGAAACGCACGCGGTTTGTGTTCTCAGAAGCTTTTGTTAGGCTTCATCTTCCTGGTATGTTTACAATGATTAAAGGAACGAATCAAATACCGTATTTTCTTCTATTTTTAAGTTAAATCATCTCTTCTGAAAACCGATCCCCCATTGTCAAGATTTTTTTTAAGAATGATCTTCGTACATTTTTCCGGCAATAACAGTTTTAGCTTAATAAGAAAAATCTAAAGTGCTTACCACTACTTAACTATCGAAAAAATATCAAAATCTATTACAAAACCACTATTAAGTCGAAAATCTTAAATTTTGTTTCCAAAAACTTCATCAAAATAAACTATTGTATCGTCTACTGATAAATAACCTAATATTTCAGCCATAATGCTTAAATCTCGAACCAGAACACATAAGTCCTATTATGAAACGTATTTCCATGATTGAATTCATAACAAATTGGTTCAGATAGAGACAAATTGTTATGTCTTTCGATTCTGCAAATGATTCTATTGGTTCGCCAAACAGAATTAGGTCTCGTCCAATCCTTTGTCTAAATAATATTGTTTTCTTTTCTATTGGTAGAACAAATATTGATAGATCGAAGGTGTTGTCAATGTATGGACGAGAGAGGAATATTAACTAAAAGAGTCGAATTGACCTTCATTTGGGGTTGCTTGCTATTGTTGCTACATGGTATTATCGTTAATTTTGACTATTTCCTTTATAACAATTTTTGTTTTTTTGCAAGAACTAAAATTAGATACAGATACAGTTCTTGCAGACTACATTTATTCGAATGAATGGATGAAGTAAACGGGAAAGTATGGTAACCATTGCTCTCTAAAAAAAAAACTCAACATATTACATGAAAATTTTCATCAAACCCACAAAATATGGGACACCCTCTATATGAAGATGCGTGATTGATGGCGTGATTGTATCACTTTACAGGTTTCTTAAAGAGGTTCGTCTTTTTATAAACATAAACGTCATAGCCTCCATGTTCTTTTATAGTTAATTTAATGACACTGGCTGAAAACATAAATTGTAGAGATTGATTCAAATACAGATTGATGTTAAAATGAAGAAAGTAGTAATTCAACTCAAAATTCGAATTAACACTTAAAATTTAAGATATTTAATTGAAAATGGAATCAGTTTTCCAAATATAAAACAACGGTACCTATCGGCCTTCATTTGATTGGCTTAGGGCTGTTTTTGTTTTCTGTTGATTGAGTGTATTCTTGTGTTCCTATATGCCAGGATTAATGGATATTGACGGTTAGAAAGGATTCTGGTGCCGTGAAAAGAGTTTTATTTGTAAACGGTTTTGTGTTATTTATATCTTTGAACGGAGTTTCTAGGTCAGCAGTGTGAGTTTTGGTGCAAAGGTTTATAGATAGCTCAAAAAGTATTTGTTGAATTTCGTATTTAGGCGGCCGTTACTTGCACATAATATACAAACACATAATAATAATATGTATGAGTTTAAAAGCGGTTTTAGTAATAATGTAAAAAGCTTTAAGTAAAAAAAGACAATATTTTAACGATTCTTCGTACCAAAATGACTGTACTATATTCTACTTCTACACCTGTTCTTGTGGTAGCAATAGTGATAAAACTATAAAACACATCTAGGCTAAAATTTTCTGCAATCGAAAAGAGAAATTCCTAACAACCAAGTCTGTGGTACTAAACTTTACAGACAGAAACCCACCTCTACCCCCATACTTGGATCTTACAATGCGCTTACACGAGAAAATTTTAACAATAATAAGCAGCAGGAGTGGATCACTCCAGAGCAATAAATGGAAAAATTTTAATTTTTTTTTTTTTTTAATATGCCCTTTTCCAGTTAATATTATGTACATTGCTACATTAATAACATTTCAGGATTAGGCGGGATGCAAGGGGCAAGCGATAGGAGAGTGACATATCCAAAAGAGACTTTGACCAGCAAACTGAAGATGATGATATTGCCATATTGCTAGCGAGTTCTGATAAACTGAATTCATAGTAGGTGTATGAAATTGGCACTATCTTTTACGGAGAAAATTTTTTATGTTCAGAAGGTATTGAGATACCTTTTGAAAATTATTTTACATACGACATATTTTTTTTCAAAAATTTTATGGATATGATCACTTTTTTGACCACATCTCACTGACCGCATGTAGAAGCATATTTAACATAGTGCCATATTCGCAAAAAAAATAGCAAGAAACAGACCACAAGTAGCCCATGTATGAGCATCTTTAGATCACATATCACAGGATAAGAGCTTAACTTTCCATGTGTCAAAGGAGGGAAATTAAGTTGAGCTCCGTGTCTTGTACTGTCTTGTTCAGTTAAATCAGTTTATGGCTGTGCTTTTCAGGGAACGGTGTCACAGTTAAAGCGTGAGATTTGAGTTAAACGGATGTCTGAATCTGAAGGTAGTTCCTTAGCATGTCTGTTTTATCTAGTACATGTTATAATTGTGTCTATGTTTAATAAGTCAGTATATTTTCAAATGTGGCAGTCATCCTTCCTCTGGTTCATTATCTTAATTATTACTGTACTAGATTCGCGATTACAATATAGCATTCTCAAATATCTTGTGTAATTTTTGTCAAAATACATAAAAAAGAACACGTTTTTAACAAAAAAAAAAATATTTTTACGTTTACAATTATTTCGTAAACGATTAACAAAACCAATTTAGTTACCAAACAACGTTAATTCAAACTAAATTCAACCAGCTATCTTAAGTTAGCTCAGCTTTTAAACTACAAAACACGTTCTGCCAATAGGATTTTATTTACCAACTTTTATTCAACACTTACTTACCTCCAGTCTTCAGTTCAGGCACAAAATAAACTTGAGGGGAACTCAAAATCCTCTTACCTGAAAACAAAGACAATTTAGTTAATTTCCAAAACTTGCATTTAACTTTAGCACAAAGAAATTCGGGTGCTATTATGAAAATTTGTTTCAACACTATTTATGTAAATGGCCGCAGTAAATAAGGTGAGTGAATGAAAATTAAATTAAAATATTTGGATGAAAAGTAACTGCAAAGCGTTTTAAAACTTTGTAGATGAAGAATTTAAATTTGTGGAGCGAAAAATTATAAAATGAGAGTATATTTTGTGGTACCTACTTTACTGGAATATCAATTTGCTAAGCGTATATGGAAAATGTAAAACTTACAATGTTAGTTTCAGTAATCTTTGGTATTTGTTTTAATTATATTGGTTAGTATCGTCACATACTATATTTTAAACTAGGTTTTGCTGTAACAACTTTTATCGAAATTGGTTCAGGGGTTTAGCCGTCAAAACATAACATGCATAGTTTTTTGCATTTACAATATTACTATCGACGAGTTACAAAATTCTGTATCAATAAACTTTTCAGTGTATGGATAGTATGAAAAATCGTAATTTTAAAATCGTATTTTTTATATCTGATCTGATAAAGTTCCTAGTGATGAGCAACAAATTATCTTCCTCAAATAAATAATATAATTTACAACTCATCACTTAGCAGTTAGCTACACACATTAACACATAATTTATATCAATTACGCGTGTAATGTTGTACGGAACATTTAGTTTTGCCTACATTAAAATAATCCGTGATATCAAGTTATTTTAGATTCACAAATCCAGTACGTTTAATGTTCATACTGATGGTTATGTAAAATATTGATACGCGGTATTTAATTCAACTGAAATTTTTGAGTAGGATATTAGTTGGTGATTAATGATTTAATTGTAGTTTTGTGATGTATGTATATGAAGCCGAAATATTATTTTTCTGTTTTTAACTGTTGTTTATGACGACCTCTGTGGTCGAGTGGCGTACGCACCGGTTTTCAATGTTTCGCTAGCTCTGAGGTCCCGGGTTCGATCCCCGGACGGGTCAATGTAGAAACTCACTTTTCTACATTGCCTCGGGTCTGGGTATTTGTGGTACCTTCGTTGTTTCTGAGTTCCATAACACAAGTGCTAAATAGCTACTTACTTTGGGTTCAGAGCAATGTGATGTTGTCCGCATTTATTTATTTATTTAATAGAAATAAATTAATTTCAGGGATAATATCCCTAAGTTCTTAGTCAGATGCGACGACACTAATTAAGTTTAAAGAAACACATGTTACATGACCATGACAGTCATAGAAATAATTTACATATCAAAACTTAAAAGCCTCAAACCTACACCTCCAGTCCGCAATCTCAAGCCACACATCACATCTCCACCCCACAATAAGACAGCCATGATTTACCGCCAACACTTACTGTGGGTCAACACATTAAAACTGTGAATAAATCTTAACACTCGTGTTTGTTATCATAGTTATGAGTGCCATGCATCTTGGACTGTTTGGGATATTAAAATGTATGTGGATAGGTTGTAGTGGTGGTCTAAGATTTGTCGAGCATTTGTAAAATATTCTTGCTAAGTATACGATGGAAGGGTAAAACTAAAGCAAAGCTTTTTGAACACTGAAATTAAAATGGGAACAAATCTTCGGTAGGTAATAATCAAGTTAAAAAAGTGGAAAATAAATTTATACTATACACTGTTACATTACCACGAATTTTGCAACCGATATCTGTCTCAAGAATATAAAAAAACTGGCCAAGTGCGAGTCGGACTCGCGCACGAAGGGTTTCGTACCACCGTCGTATGAGAGCCCCCCTTAAATATTAATTTTATGTGGTTTTTAGTATTTGTTGTTATAGCGGCAACGGAAATACATCATTTGTGAAAATTTCAGCTTTCTAGCTATCACGGTTTATGAGATACAGCCTGGAGACAGACAGACAGACAGACAGCGGAGTCGTAGTAATAGGGTCCCGTTTTACCCTTTGGGTACGGAACCCTAAAAACTGGTCATTAAAATTATCAGTATGAAATTGCCAAACAATTTTTCTGTCATATACATAAATAAATTATTTACTTCCAGAACAAATGACGTCTCACCAACCAGATATATAATTAACATATTCTAACTAAACTTTTAACACCAAAGGTCACCTTTTAGATAAAATAGTTTTTAAGTCCCATCATTTATAAATCCAACTTTCGCCAATTATCCTCACTAAAAGCTGGTAGGTCCTGTACTTTGAGGCTCTACCCACCCCTGCTTTCCTGGTACTAAGTCTATTCAACACGTTAGACCTTGCTCCACTGCCTCCCGTTAACGAGACTCATTTTATTTTCTAGAACTTTCCACATACAATTTTGTGCTAAGAATTCAGAATTTTCTATTTTATTTTTAAGACATTTGAGGAAATAATTTAGTTCTATATTTGTTTTTGATAGTCATTTAAAGACGTTTATTTTTAGGCTTTTGTTTAGCTACGAAGTTATTGCTCGATATTATAATTACTAGGGATTTATTTACTCTAGTTATTGTCGAAAATAGAAGTTTCTATAAATAGAGATAATTTAAAACTGATTCAAGCTTTATGATAGTTTTAACAGACGAGTCATTTTCTAAAAGGAGGTACGATTTATTAACATAAAATATTTGAAAATACTTTAACCTTTAATCTGAAAATATGGTAATGTAACATAAAGCGTTAATCATCAGCTCATGCGATGTATGTACAAGAAGGACACTCAAGCTGCATCAACAAAACAACATTTTAAAACCAAGAATCAAACACAAAACATCCTAATAAACAAAACAGCAATAAAATAATTCTCGCAAACACGCTTCAAAAGTTAACCCTCAAAAGTGCACAGTACAATGCAACTGTGTTGGTTAGCGTTATATTTTCCTCTTACCCGAGGAGGCTTGACTGCTTGCCCTGCTAGGGGTTAATGAGCTCTTTGCTCCGTTCCAGTCGTTTTTCGCAAACAAAATGTTAGCGTTTTTGTGTTAGTTTGTGTTCTGTTGTGGTTTGTCTAGATTTAATTTTGGTTCTTCAGTAAGATTTTTTTTGGATAGCTTACCTAATTCTCATTTGGACAGTTTTCTCAATGTTTTAGTGTATTTTGACTAAAGGAATTTACGCTTTGAAAAGTAAACCCGATTTTTAATCACTCATAGATAAAGTCCATTGGGGGTTTCGTGAATTTAGTTATTTATGTTTTCCGTAAAAAATATTGGGCTTCAGTGACGTACTTATTTTCATTATTTCAATATATATAATTATTCGGATTGACATACTTGCCTCAAAAGTAGTCAGTTTAATTATTCTTGCATGCCTAAGTACTGCCTATTAACTTATTTTTTACAAATATTCTGAACAAAAGAGATCGTGTTCGTAAGCACGAGCTCAAAATTCATTAAAAATAATCCGCCTACCAAAAGGATTAATATTTTAAATTAAATATTTATAGTAGCAACATGTTTTTGGACTTTAATAAGGTGCAAATTAATTCCAGAACCTACTAATGCTGCAATGTGGTGAAACATAGAGTACTAGTTTTAATTACTTAACTTTGTATCCAACACCTATGTTTGACAAATAAAATTTGATTTGAATTGATTTCTCCAACATTTTTTTTTAAATAGATAAATCTATTGATTTCTCCAGTATTTTTTTAATAAAAAATTAGATAGATGTACAAAAAAATCCTTCAATATTTAGACTACTACGATTATATTATTATTTTTATTCTGATCCGTATCGTTTGAGAATATGCTACATGTTTTTTTATGAATGTTTTGTACATTTGTACCAAATCTTTACACTATCACCTGATCATTAGAGGGACTACAACACATTTACAAAAGAATGCATGTCATCCCCACCATTATAAAGGCAACATTAGGCAACCGGGTACAAATTAGGGTTCATTATATGCAAGACAAATGATTCCATTACTGTATAGAAGTAAACAACACTTGGGAAATGGCTGAGCTGGGCTAAATTCTGTATAACCCCTCAGACGTCTGGCCTCTATGGCGCAACTCCGCGGAGCTGTCGGAGTGCGCCCGGCCGAAATTGTGAATTTCTCCGCGACTGCTACGCTAGAGGTCTTGGGTTCGATTCCCAAGTCGACCAAGGTGTTATTGGGTTTTTCTATGAAATTCTCAGTAGCAGGTCGGAGTTTGGATTTGTGCCCGGTTAGTGGCAATAGGCTCGCCCCCTATTACATGGGACCTAAACAACACCGGCGAACTGTGGGTGTACATTGTACACCTCTGCCTAACCCTTCGGGGATACAGGCGTGATGGTATGTTATGTTATGTATATTATTTGAGAGATGTAGAGCTTTTTGATATCTTGGTTTTTGTTGAGACTTTTAGTTTTATTGTTCCTATAAGTGCTTCTCTTACTATGCAGGCAAAAACAATGACAGTTCAAGCTAAGTACATAATAATTTAGTATCTACTAACTTAAAAACTTTATTCAGACGCACTAACCCTAAAAACTGAGAAAAGTATTATATATATATATATAAAAATATTTTCCAATTAATTCTACTGCAAAAAAGTGCAAGTGAAACCGCGAGGCGCAGTAAGTTTACGCCATAACCCGTAACATTAAATTACACGCATTTCCTTAATGAAACACGTGTTTAACAATCATAATATATTTAGTTCGTTCTGATCCTTGGAAACGTTTGCTTATAATAAAGTTTATTACTTTGCAGAATCTGTGTGTGAGAATCGTTCATGAGTACACTCGAACGCAATAATATGTTAAGAGTTGTACATCGATAGCGACTCTATTTCTAAAGCAGTAAGGTTGAATTTCATAAGTCATTATTATGAAGGTTTTGGAAATGGTTGTACACATTGATACTTGAGTTGTTTTCGTCATGGGTTAACGCTCAATACGTATAGTTTAGGTATGCTCCTGCTGCAGATAATTTCATTAGGGAAAATGTATTTTTAGTATGAAATGTAGTTTGTTAGTGAAGACAAAAAATACTGTCAATGATTGAAGAAAATAATACAGGCTTAACTTAACGAAATAAAAAAATATCAGACTTTCCAGTGGTTTGCACATTACGCCATGTACAAAGGCACTCAACCAACTGTTGGCTATAAGTAGCTTAGTATTTAATTAATACATAATCTGCTTTAAAGTAATAAAAAAATTCACAAATGAAATATTTTATAAACTTGTAAACTATCGCGCTGTATGTTTATAAAATATAATTCACGGGAATAAGCGCGTACATGCATAAATACCTTTTTTGGGGCTTGACGTTTCGACCGGGTTACACCGGCCGTGGTCGCAAGCAGACAGTCTACTTGCGACCATGGCCGGTGTAATTGTGCATGTATTATTATATGTGGTATTTATGCATGTACGCGCTTATTCCCGTAAATTATATTATTGCAATATTATATTTTCGAATTTCCCGTATACGGACTCAAAAATCCGCATCATCCATTTTTCATTTCTTAACCCTATTAAAAAAAAACAATTCTTCAGTTCTCAGCATGACGCGTGTTTTGTGCCTAACAAAGACAATTTACCCCTTTGGAAACAATATATACATATACAATACACATACTATATGTATATAATATTGTGTTACCTTCTAACCTCTAGCAAGGGTTGTTTCATTCAAATTCGTTAACAAAAGAAAGTGCTTATCTAATGCTCTGTTTGTACACAAAACTGTCATTAATTTTGTTAGTAGACCAGCAATGTATATAAAAGCTTTTGACAGTGTTTGTATAGACGTCTTTCAGCCTTTATAACGACTTTAGACTTTGTCAAGTATCAAAATTGTTCCCCTTTTTTACATGTTACTATTTAATAAGAATGATTATAATGAAGAAATCATTCTACAAAATAACTCCATCGTTATAATAATTCACTGCTAAACGTCTCATTCGTTACTTTCAGTCCTGTGTCAATCACGTCCAATCATATTGTTGCTAATACTAACATCTAATAACCTCAAAAGGTAGTCCTATAAGTGATTGGCTACACATAAATGTACGAAAAAATATTGAAATAAAAGAATACTACATTATAGATTTTCATTAAGAGGAAAGGGGAGCGGAGAGACTTTTGAAAATTCGGTTTTTAAGAAAGTATTGCTGTCTCTCTAATTCCCCTCGCCCTCTAATTCGTGCGATAAGGACAACTGCAGCTCAGACCGAAAAACGTCGTGCCAGGCTCTCGTCTATTTTCTCCCCAATTCTTGACCAATTATAAAGATATTTCATATACTGCATAAGAAAAGAATAATCTGTGCCTCTATTTTTTCCTTTTTTCAATAATCGTTGCCAAATTTGAAAAAAATCGCCTCAGAAAACTGCAGTCAAAATTGGCACTTTTTAGAAGGTTCTAGTTTCTTTAAATATAACTTATTTAAAAAAAGGAAACAAAGGGGCATAGATCTAGTTCATATTTATATTACTGCAAAAAATCATAGCCCTAAGTTCAGAAACCAGCGAGAAAACAGACGAGAACGTTTGTATGGAGAAAAGTTCACTCCCCTTTCCTCTTAATTTTATATGGGACCATCTCTGAGTCTGATTACAAAAAGAATTTATGATTTCCAATTTCAATTGCCGCGAAAATATCGCGTAACTAACACATAAAATCTCCTCTTTTTGAATTCGGATAACAATGAATCAAGTAGTCTGAACGATGCACAATGCAAGACATTAAAATCCAAAATTATCCACGCAACTCAATTACAAACATACACATACACACATACAACAACGCATCAATACTCCCCTTCAATCGTCAAACACATATCAAAGCAACAGTTATATCATTTCACATCGATATTTCATTTTACGTCTAATCTAGACCGGCTAGCGTCCCTAGACTAAACACTAGCCATCAATCAGTCAATCTAATCTAAAATGCTTTTGATTAATGCCCACTTGCCCGAAGTACCTATTAGTTTACAACTGGCCTCTGTTCGAATGACATAGTTATGAAATGCAATAATTTATGGGACAGAGTCAATGTAGGTAACATTTAGCTCGATGTTTTTTGTAGGAAGACTGAATGTGTTTTGGTATCGATATTTTTTCTAAAATAATGAAAAAATATGTTTTTTACTCAATTGAAAAAAGCTGAAAAAAAATATAAATTAAAACGTATTTATTACCTATACCTATTAACTTAACTAAAAGCTATATAGAGCAATAAACAAATTTGTTCTTTTTTTTGTTGCTCTACAAGGTAGAAAGATGTCGTGGTGGCCTAGCGCGAGCGGTTCAATGAACGGATTTGTATGCACAAGGTTGCTGGTTCGATGTGGCTTTTTCAAAGTTATATGTACTTTCTTAATTATTCTAAGACACTTCTTACAAACGGTGAAGGAAAACATCGTGAGGAAACCTGGATTCCAACAATTTGGGATATGAAATCGCCAATCCGCAGAGAGCAAGCGTGGTGATCAATGCTCGTGCCTTCTCTATATGGGAAGAGGCCTGTGCCCAGCAGTGGGACGTTTATAGGCTGGATTATTATCTACAAGGTAAAGCCGGCTTTGTGATAACTAAACTAGCTTATTTATTTATTTATTTAATTTACAATTTATGCACACAAAAGGAAAAGTATGATTTTAATCAATTGTACTAAGGCTGAAAACTTTGTAGGCAATTTATTTACCACCTATATCTATACATTTAACTAAAAGCTGTATAGAGTTATAAACCAATTTGAACTTTTTCTTCTTGCAAGGTAAAGCCGGCTTATACTTTTGACGGGCCTGTTGGTCTAGTGGTTAGTGACCCTGACTGCTATACCGGAGGTCGTGGGTTCGATTCCCGCCCAGGACAAATGTTGTGTGATGAGCATGATCATTTGTTCTTGTGTCTGGGTGTAATTTATCTATAATATGTATGTATTTAGAAATATATAAGTAAGTTTATCAGTTGTCTGGTTACCATAACACAAGCTCCGCTTAGCTTGGGATCAGATAACCGTGTGTGAGTTGTCCCGGAATATTATTATTTTTATTACTTCAAAGAATTCGCACAAAACTTATGCAATCACAATGAAAGCCTAAAATAATCCTCTTACCACATTCTCAGTATTGCGCAAGCGACATAAATCTCATTTCATTACAGTATTTAATATTGACATTAACAAACATTGTAACCGTTTATGTTTCCACAGAAAGTTGACTAACAAACTAACAAGGATTTGTTATACTTGTTATAACATCTTTGTATTAATAAAAGGGATCTTTGTTCATTTTATTGGTCGTTTAGTAAGTTATTTCTAGAGTATATCGATCAAATGTTTAGGGATATGAGTGATTTGGTAGTACTGTTAATTATAATGGTCAAACATTACAAGTAGTTACATCGTGATAGCATGTTTTGCTACGGGTTCGATCCCCGCATGGGACCTAACAGTTGTGTGATCAACTTAAGATTTTCTAACATTGGATGTTATTTAAATGTTCGTCAAAAGTGATCATAAGCCCTAGCAGAATCCTGAAAAAGGGTCTGTAATACTTTACCATGAAAATGCCTAATCAAGAAAATATCGACTTATGATCGCAAAGTAATAAGGAAAACCAAAAACAAACCTAAACAAACATTTTTAATTGACCTTTATTCACATCTCTTCACCTCTTTGACGACCAATGTAGAAACCAAATTTTCTACATTGCCTCGGGTCTGGGTGTTTGTGGTACCTTCGTTGCTTCTGAATTCCATAACACAAGTGCTTTAGCTACTTACTTTGGGTTCAGAGCAATGTATGTGATGTTGTCCGCATTTATTTATCTCTACCTACGAGTTAATCAGTTAGACAAAAAGTAAAATAATCAGTGTAACAACATCAGTCTGCAATCGTCAAGCCAGTTGCTCTCGTAATGGTATTCTTATACTTTCTCCCTTAACATGATTACAGTACTATATGATAATAGCTATGACACTCTCGCTATCTTGGCTTGGAGCTTTTTTCTATTTATAATGATAAAGTGCAAGTAAATGATATGAGAAGAGAGAAACCAGTGCTGTAGCAGTGAAAACCTGCGTCCAGGATAATGCAAACTGCAAATCATTGATGATGGAATAATGTTAAAACATTAAGTTTTTGACTGATTTAACCGGTTTATTATTTACTTATTTTTTTTTAAACTAACATTGGTCCACGGTGTCACGCCTATGTAAGCCCAGTTTCTGCAAAAACTAAAATCGTGACTATCAGAAGTTACAGTTATTCAGCTATTAGATTATTCGACGGGCCTGTTGGTCTAGTGGTTAGTGACCCTGACTGCTATACCGGAGGTCGTGGGTTCGATTCCCGCCCAGGACAAATGTTGTGTGATGAGCATGAACATTTGTTCTGGTGTCTGGGTGTAATTTATCTATAATATGTATGTATTTAGAAATATATAAGTATGTTTATCAGTTGCCTGGTTACCATAACACAAGCTCTGCTTAGCTTGGGATCAGATAACCGTGTGTGAGTTGTCCCAGGATATTATATTATTATTATATTATTAGACTAAAATTACAAGGCTAGGCGAAAAGCTAGAAAAAATAGCAACACTACATCCGTCACAAGACTGACTCGTAAGACTTGTACAAAATAAATCTGATCAGACTTGGCACAGTGTTAAGTAGGCGTTATCTACAGCGAATACCGCACCGCCTATTGACAAAGTCAGCCAAGTGTGAGATCATTCACCTACACTTATTCAATTTCCCTTGGCACCAGGGTTGGATAGGTGAGTGAGTATTAGGTACAATATGAGATAAGTCAACTACACATGGGTATCATTGCAATGTCTGTGAGGCAGCATAGACGATGAGAAAGAACGAAAAGAAACGTCAAATTATATTATCTACTTAAATCTTGGTGTTATCTTAAAAAAAATATTTTAGGTACATATCTGAAACATAAATGATTGATTGTGCATAAATATAAAGAGAATCGAAATTTGAGGGGCTCGTGGCTAAGTGTAAGCCGTACGGTTTGACCGATTATACAGGTTAAGCCGCGCTCGCCGCGGTTGGTCCGTGGATGGGTGACAATTTATAACATACCGAGACCCCTCCGTGTTTCGGAAAGCACGTTAAACAGTAGGTCCCGGCTGTCATACATAGATCTTTGGCAGTCGTTAAGTCAATTCTGACAACCAGTCTTAGTATGGGATACTGTGTTTCCCAGTAAAATGGATTGTGGAGGTCAGATAGGCAGTCGCTCCATGTAAAATACGGTATTCAGCTGCATCCGGTAAGACTGGTAGCCGACTCCAACATGTTGGGAAAAGGCTCGGGAGATGGGAGATGATGATAAAGAGAACCGAATTTAATTTACACCTCTGATACACTATTACGGCACATTGATAACAAAAATGTTTTTGATATCGATCCACAATTGCTCATTATCTCGCGTCGCGAAAGAAACGAAAAAAGAAACCGTCAAATTAAGGCTTTTGAAGTTCGTTAAATAATGTCCGATTTCTGACTGAAAAATATGGCTTTTTTATTAAATTAAAAAAGGTAAGTGAAATCTCTTTTCATCACTAATTTTTCCATAAGGTACTTGGTAATCAAGACGTTTATTATTTCGACAAGAAAAAGACAGCCCAATACATCATAAACCAAAAAAAGAAACAAACAATATCTCTAACACGCTTACTCACAATAACTCCTAACATTTGTACTGTCCAATAAAAATAACAATGGCGGAATAAAAGTAGACTTCACGTTTACGTTGCAACGTAAAACGCAGTATTACGCGTAAAAACGGCGA
Organism: Autographa pulchrina; assembly: GCA_905475315.1. Taxonomy (NCBI): domain Eukaryota; kingdom Metazoa; phylum Arthropoda; class Insecta; order Lepidoptera; family Noctuidae; genus Autographa; species Autographa pulchrina. Next base: position 12,456,721 of record FR997765.1, on the reverse strand, counting down.
CATTTCACGTTATTGTCTGCAACGTAACGTTTTATTGGTTGCAGCCCTTTTTTATTCTAATTGTTGGGCGTATAATATATGTAATAAACAGATTTATGGTGTTCCAATGTTTATGGGATGTAATAGTCAAATATTATTTAGAGGAAAAACTAAGCATACTGTTTTTAAGGGTCAAAGTCATTAACACATAAGCCTACAAGCAATTGGTTAGGCAGAAGAAACCTTTACGCTATATGACAACAATAAGTACCGGTCTATTCAGTAAAATATTTTTTTAACCTTTCAATTTTAACTACCAAGTGCGTGATAAAATCATCAATCTTATGCAATATCCTACTAATATCCTAAAGCCACAATTATTCCGTTACAAAAAGAGACGATGCTATCTCGAATTATTTTGACGACCTCCGTGGTCGAGTGGCGTACGCACCGGTTTCAAGGTGTCGCTAGCTCTGAGGTCCCGGGTTCGATCCCCGGACGGGTCAATGTAGAAACCAACTTTTCTACATTGTCCCGGGTCTGGGTGTTTGTGGTACCTTCGTTGTTTCTGAATTCCATAACACAAGTGCTTCAGCTACTTACTTTGGGTTCAGAGCAATGTATGTGATGTTGTCCGCATTTATTTTTTATTTATATTTTTTTTATTTTATCTACTTTCATATATCCATCCTGCTCATATCACAACCAAGGTTCTAAAACGTATTAACAGCGCAGTAATTACCTCGCTATAAGCTTGACACTTAATAAACATAACCTGCACCGTGAGACCTTTAAAGCAGGACTGTTGCTGCTGTGGGAGCGAGATGGCGCGCTACACTGCGCTAGCTGCGTCTCGCTCTGACATCGGTCTTACGGATCTCATAGTATGGGTACAAATGTCGCTTTGTTTCACAATTATGCTTGCTATTATTCATTTATTAATACGACAGGTTACCGTTACCGCTAGTTACTACTTTTATCGTTGAATGAGTTATGTTACCTTTGTGTAATGACAGACGACAGGTAATACACGTGTTGACTTTAAAGTCGGTTATTTATTACACGTGTAACGTGTTTGTATTGTGTAAAAGCTCATTAGTGCAGGTAAAATTTACTTGAAGTAACAAACTTTCTTTAGCTAAAATTGCGTTTACAAAATCGAAATATGATTTTTATTTTGGGTGAATAGGAAATTCGTTATAATCAGAGATATATACTTTGATAAATAATCAACTGTTTATTATTATTTATTAGGAGCCTGGAATGTCCCACAGCTGGGCAAAAGCCTCCTCTCTCTCCTTCCATTTGTCTCTCTCAAGAGCCGCGATTGACCAGTTTGGTAAGAATTAATATAGGTCATCCCGCCACCTCCGCCTGGGTCTGCCTCGTTGACGCCTGATGTGTGCTGGGAACCATTCGGTGGTAATTTTAGCCCATTGATGTATTGGCATACGACAAACATGTCCAGCCCATTTCCACTTCAACCGTGTATACTTTAAATAAAATGTTCCAGTTTCAGTTTTCAGTTTTTGTTCGTTAATTATAAAAAAAAACTTAAAAATAGAAGCAAAGTTACATTACAAAAAACTATCCTCTTTTGACGCAAACTCATACGTTAATGTAAAAGGAGGTTCTATTCCGTTGCAAGACGACTTACAAAAGGCATAAAAGGTTCTATAAATATTCCTGGAAATGTTGTAAACAACCTGACAAAGACGTAAAGAGAAATTGTTTTAGGAATCGGACAAAGCACTAATTAATTAAGCTAATGTAATTAGTTGGTAGATAGGACTGTTGACCTGTTTGTATGGTATATTCTGAATTTATATTGAAATACAATGGAAGATGGTTTATTATTTTAATTAATCTTCTTGTTTGTTTGTTTAGCAGAAGTTACACATTTTGACATTATGTGAAGAAGGACAAGTTGCGTTATAGTTATGTAATAGTGTGTCATATATGCCTATAAGGTGCACGTGAGGAAGGACCTATAGCATGGAAATTTATCCACGAATACTATAATTGATTGTTCCTATTTGTAAATACTCATATGTAAAAATGTATAATTGGCAAATCCTTTACTATCGTAAAACAAATCTTAAAAATATGCTATTTGCAGTAAAATACTAACGTATTAGGTTTTAAAATAAAACTACTTTTACGGATTTTATCGCGGTTTGTATTTAGATTTTAAATCCCTAAATACAAACCGCGATAAAATCCATAAAAGTAGTTTTATTTCAATGTCTAACATTCGCGTAAACCTCAGAACTCAATATATTAGGTTTTTTTTTTTCTATAAGCTTGCATCTTGTAAATTTATCAACAACAAAATAGTCGATTAATGTATCTGTTTCTCACTTAAAGGTAAACTAAAACTATTTTTTTAATATGCCTACTTCTTTAGGGAAAAACTCAAGATTTTACGTTTCTAGTGACATCTATCATAATAACCAGGAACAAAATAAACCCTGTACATTTGCGGACAGACCTATAAATTATGATTACACATCAACTCGCGATCGTAAGTTTAAATACGGCCAAGATTTGTACACGCCGAACCAATATTGACAATGTCCACAGTCGTCTTCAGTGTGCGCACAGAATTATACCTTTTGGGGTTCCGTGGGACAATTGTAAAACGGTTTTATGTTAAGTGTGTATTTGAGAAGAGGTCAATCATCGTAAAAAGATGATTATTTTCTTTTAAATCTCAAGTTAAGTGAGGTTTAGTTAAAGTATAGATCAGGTAAATACTGTTAAAGTGTTTTGTTTAACCAGTCATATTACTTAACATACAATTCGACAACAGATTAAATTTATCAGCCTATCAATAACTGGTAGGCAGTCGTATTGTTGCACCAGATGGCTGTTGTAAGTGAAATTTGCAATAGGTAACATGGTTTTATTGTGCACTAGTAAAAAAAACATACTTATACCTTTAACATTGAAAGCAGTTATATTTTAAAGAAGTTAAAAGTACATCATCTACTTAAAATCCCATTGAATAACGATAAATATCTTCATAATTCGTCGACGGGCCTGTTGGTCCAGTGGTTAGTGACCCTGACTGCTATACCGGAGGTCGTGGGTTCGATTCCCACCCAGGACAAATGTTTGTGTGATGAGCACGATCATTTGTTCTGTGTCTGGGTGCAAATTATCTATAATATGTATGTATTTAGAAATATATAAGTATGTTTATCAGTTATCTGGTTACCATAACACAAGCTCTGCTTAGCTTAGGATCAGATAACCGTGTGTGATTTGTCCCAGAATATTATTGATTTATTTATTATTTATTTATCATACAACAGGTAAAGATTGTCGCGGAAACTAAAGTAAAAACGCATACTAAAATAAATATAGCTAGTAAACACAGCATAAAATATGCACAACAGTGGCCCGCAGGTTCTGTACAAGAGAAAATATTTGCGAAAACACTTCCTTGGGAATTGATGTCATAATTTGTATAATTGAGATTTCCAGTCGTAATAAAGGTCTTAAATGCGCCATTTTTTGTGTTGCCTCGCTCTGTTTGTTTATAAATGTAGTTAATACTCGTTTGAGTAAATAAGGTAAGTAAATGTTTAACTAACGTAAGGATACTAACTACTTGCTAATACAACATGACGTCAGATGATTATTATGAGCTCAATTTGTTTCTTTGTTTTAACGAGTTTGTTACTGGTTGTTATAAGGACCGTTTTTTCCAATCAAAAAAGGATTATTAATAAAATAAACGTGAGTAGTTATGTAGTTTAATATCTCAAAATAACTATATATTGATAATATTAAAGTAACAAGAAATGCACTCGCTTTGAGGTTTAAATACATCACGTTGTAAACTTTATTCAGTCTTCAAAATACCACACGTCACTAAAATCTCCAAACCGCGGTCTTTAATCAAGTCACTTAAAACGCATTCTCTAAATGCATCTATACTAAACCACGTCTTAAACTACACTAACTAAACTAAAACCTTAAGGTCATTCCACACTAGCCTGCACCGGACCGCACCCGGATTTACGATGACATTCGCACAGCCACGGTTACGAAACGGTTTACGGTCGGACTCCGTTCCAAAAAGGTCATTACGGTAAGTGATTCTGACGAACGTGTAAACGGTGCCGGAAAGGCGACGCGCCGGAAACGGTGCGGTTTTTCAGGCAACTTTTTAGGTGACTGTTTTACCTATGAAGTGTACGTAGGCATAGGTTCTATGAAGTATAAGTGTAAAATAATGTACCTAACTGAGTATATGAAGTAAATATGGTCTCTTTGTTCTAGCCGTTTGGCCCACTGTGTTGTCCATGTACTTATAAGTTAAATAAAAGTTGTAGTGTGTTTATCTCAAATATTTTATTACTCAGTAAGTTTGGAATGAAGTTATAAAAAAAATAGGCAAAACGTTTTGAATTCTTTCAGTCGACCTTAACTTTGTTTTAAAACCACAGACAAGTAAATTAACTTGTTTTGTAAACAAATATAAACAAGTACCTATTATACCAACTATACCTACCTATTATAATAAAGAATAATACCAGCCTATAAACGTCCACGCTTGTTCTCTGCGGATTGGCGATTCAGATCCCAATTTTGGAATCCAGGTTTCCTCACGATGTTTTCCTTCACCGTTTGTCAGAAGTTATACCTTATCTTTCTATTTTTTTTTTGTCAGGTGATACTCATTTATGAGCCAGCCTTGCATATACCTACTTATTCTCGGATATTTCACCCAATATGTTAATACCACACAAAATTAATACCCAGCCTTTTTCTATCGTATAATATTCAAAATATCAATTAACTAACCACTATATTTCAATCAAATTGCATGAAACGTATTCACGTACAGAGCTTACATAATTATTTTGAAATAGATACTTCGAAATTAATCTATGTAGGTACAAATACAGCCTGAATTTTCCAGCTAAACCAATAATGGCCAGGCATAGCTAGTTAAGGTGCGTACAGACTATGTAACATATAATACAACTTGTGTTTTGTAACACGTCCACATTATGTAACTTGTTATTCAACATTGCAATATAACAGAACATTGTACACAAGAATAAAATGTTTTATAACATTCAGTGTCCACATTATCTGAAACATGTTAGATCGCACTTTGTATAACATGTTATGTTATATAGTATATAGTCTGTACGCACCTTTAGATAAAGCATTGGATATTCATAAACGCATAGAATAGCGAATGAAAGATTTATTATATTATTTATGTGACAATAAATATGTATTCCCGATAGAGGAAACGACGTAGTTAAAGTGATCATAAACATACAAATTAAACAGAGTCTTTCTGTGTTTCCAGAAACTGTAGTGTTTATTGTTGTTTGACAATATAACAGAAAATATAAGTGAAATAGATTTAGGAAGAGGTTACACAGATTACAATAATAATAAAAATCACTCTTTTTTTTAGGGGAAAACGAAGTTTATCATAAAAAAATAGATTTTTTTAAAGTTTGCATATACCACTACTGGGATTAGCCTCTTCTGCAAGTTTAAAATATCCTTATCTTCTGTATTTACTTTAGAAGATAACAAATTATGTCTATGTAAATATGTTTTTGTAATTATAAAAATAATAATTGTACGAGTACAATAACATACAAATGAAATACAGTCCACGCGCAAAAAGTAAATGGTTAGGCTTTATGCAAACATCAATCAAAATGTTAAATTAAAAGTTTTAGATTGGCGTATAATAAATGGCATGGCTGACCCTTATCAATGTAGAATAGAAAATCCAATCTAGCCCACCACAGTCGAAATAAATCTGAACCAACCCTTATATAACTCGGTATAAGTAGGCAGGTACAACTGTGAAAGCAGAATTTAAAAATACACAAACATAAAGAATATTTCGATCATCTATTCCATATATTGCAAAAAGAATAGCCAGCAATCTTGTAATTGCTATAATTTACAATAGATTCAGTTATTAGTTTACTAAAATAAAATAAATAAAAACTTTATCGTTGACCGCTGAATTTTCATTAGCTTTTTGTTTCTTGTCAAAAATATGAAGCAATTTTGGCTTAACAGAATTGTTGCCACAAATTCCGTTTCCAAATTTTTCAGCTATGTTCAAATATTTTTGGACAAAAACGCTACTGTACAGAACACTTTTTTCAATGTAAAATTAAACAAAACACGAGGCTTGTAGCGTTTGCGAGTAAAACGCTCCCATGAGAGATGCTTCCGACCTTGTAAAACACATATGACTTTTTAAGAATATTGAATCACATGGGACTTGTATGAAGTTCACGTCGTACTTTCAAAATTAAATTTGTATGAATTTTCTTTTTGTTAGTATTGTATATACTCTAGTGGGTTGCTTAAATTTAGGTTGTGGAATTAAAAATTAATTATACGAAGTTAAGCCGGCCACTTTTTTCGACGCACTTTATTTTTCACATCGTGATCGATTAAAAAACGTTCCTAAACATCCAATAAAATCACAAAGAAATGAATTGAAGAATTAAAAACATTCACCTAGATCTAGAATAACTTTATCTGTTTCATTTGTAATTTATGATCTCAGTAATACGGGTTTAACAATAAGTTGTAACAAACAAATTTTATCTATTTCAAAGTTTATTTCGAAACATACGGAAAGAAAACAAATGGTGGTGCAATTGAAGTCAGATTTAAAGTTTCTGCAGTTTGGGAAACAAATGTCATATCAAATACTAAGCATATTTTAAAGGTATCATTTAAATAAAGGAAAGATAGGAATTGGGAGTTTTTGGAAATGATCCATCCATATGCTAAATTTCATTAAAATCTGTTTAGTCTTTTAGCCATGAGTGACACATAGACAGATCGTCGCATCTATCATTTATGTATGGTAGTATAGTACATGTAATTAAATATAACACCAACTGCCTAACTAAAGTATAAAAAGCACACCGTTTATTTTTTTAGGCTTGACCTACATTTCAACGTTTGTAATTTGTTTAATCTTTGACGTAACAAATTAAAACCAAAATTAAACATTACCCGTGAAGGCTGAACATTTTTGTTTTTTAATGTAAAGTATTAAATTCCTTTTTGTTATTACTCTGTAATAATTTTTTGTTTCAGTTTTAAATATTTTTATTATTATTTTTTGCGTAGGTAAGAGTAACATACAAGTTTCCTGAAATCAAGGTCAAAAACAATTCGTCACAATAATTATAAATAATCAACCAACTAATACATAATGACCCACTGCTGAACAAAGACCTCTCCCAAGTAGCATTATACCATATATGACTATAATTTGTTTTTGACTGGCCTGTTGGTCTAGTGGTTAGTGACCCTGACAGCTATACCGGAGGTCGTGGGTTCGATTCCCACCCAGGACAAATCTTTGTGTGATGAGCACGATCATTTGTTCTGTGTCTGGGTGTAATTTATCTATAATATGTATGTATTTAGAAGTATATAAGTATGTTTATCAGTTGCCTGGTTACCATAACACAAGCTCTGCTTAGCTTGGGATCAGATAACCGTGTGTGAGTTGTCCCGGAATATTATTATTATTTATAATATTTATATTATACAAAAGGAGTAAACTTACTACTATTTTATTTATCAATGTAAGCAAAATCAAAATCCATTTCTTTAAATAGACTAAAAACTAGCACTTTTTGTAGTCATAATACAGGGTGTTAAGAAAACCCTGTCCGATCCGTGAAGGTATTGTTAGGTATCGATAACTAATACCATTAATGTAAAAATAAATTGGAAAAAAAAAAAAAAAATTATAACCTAAAAATTATTTTTTTTCTCAAAAGGCGACAGAGAGAGTCACAGGTGCTGCCAAATGATCAAACAAAAGCCCCCTATAATACCAACGAAATTGCTGTTGTAGTTTTTGTTTTAATCTCAAATTTAGGGAATTTCGAGGCAAATATGGTTATTTCAAAATTCATTATTAATTTTACTATCATGAATATTCCAAACTTGATATTTGATTTGGGCATGTGATTGTGAACCCTATATGACCCTTTCGGGTCAGACAGGGTTTTCTTAACACCCTGTATATAAACAGCGCCCTTAAATCCAACCACCTCATATTTACTTCCTACATATAAGTGTATGCCTATAAAAACCAATAAAAATTCTTAAAGAGATGCATTCCGTTTTACGTGAGTACAGTCATGAGCAAAAATATGTATTCACAGCGAAATTGTAACATAAGATTAGCGAGATTGTTGTATTGAAACTTAAAAAAAAATATGTACATGATAATTATACTGTTTTCAATAATCCCAATACTAATCTAGAACTGAAAAAAAAAAGAAAAATTGGAGAGTGTATACAAATGTTTGCTCGAGACTGTACGCTCCCACATACATTTGCACGGTAATAGTTGGGGTAGGTCGTTATCGCTTATATACGGCGTTTACGAAACTCTACATATCGATTTTATTCATATCCAAGTAAGGTAAAGCCTTAGGGTTTTCACTTCAAGGAAAAGAAAATTTTGGTGACGTCTTTGTGATGTACTAAAGATTATTTAGGTATTAAGTTCTTTTTTTTCTGATTTTCATTTTTGACAGTGTAATATTTATGATAAAAGAGAAAAAAAAAACACACTGGAAGTTAATGTGGCTCACAATTTATTGTCTAATAGACTTTGATGGTGTACATTTTGTGTTAAAAAATGACATCATGTGAATTTTTAACGAAATTCCCAGAACGCAATCTTTAAAAATATTTTATACCATTATAAACAAAGAAACTGGTAAGCTTGTCCTGATATAAACTATAAAAAATATACAACCCTTTCGAATAAAGCATAAACTTTAATGCAACATAAAAACTATACCTATAAAATCATGCATAAACTGATGCAAAACCTTTATAAAGCGTGCCGTGGTTTCACTTTTGTGGATTCCGGTTCATAAAATTGGGGATGAAAAGTATTCTATGTGTTACAATAGGTTATAAACTATATTTATACAAAATTTTGTCAAAATCCGTCGAGTAGTTTTGTGGTGATGCTGTAACAAACATCAATTCATTCAAACTCAAAAACGTTTCCTACCTTACGTTCCTATATTTCAGGATTCTCCAAAGACAAGGTGGCACGTAAAAAATAAACTACCTTCACCAGCTTCTAAAATTGTTTATATCTATCTATACTAATTAAATATCATAAAGAGGAAAAAATCTTGTTTTTGTATGTTTGTATCGAATAAACTCAAAAACTACTTGATCAATTTCAACGATTCTCTTACCATTAGAATGCTACATTATCAATGAGTAACATAGGCTATATTGTTGTACTATCCGTGCGAACCCGGGGCGGGTCCCTAGTTTATAATATCGGCAAAACTCTCACAGCCCTATAACATACCAGTTGAATTACTACGCCTACGCGATACTTCCAGCTAGTTCAGAAAAATATGTACAGAACCACCAGCGAGTTTCATACGAGTTACTAAAGGAATGTACTCACTCGAAAGCTTTCCCATGAATGAAACTTGGTATCAAAAGGAAATACACGAATAGAAAACATATTTCCGTGATATTGGTATTTTTGTGGATGAAAATGTGAATGATTTGATGTGGGGCTATTTTTGGGTATTTCTGGTAACTAGTATAAAAGTACATACATCTATCAAAACTTTAATTTGGACTACTTCGATTTGGAACCTGTAAACCTTTACATACAATGCCGGTCCTTTAACTACCACGCCATGAAATTAAAAGTCACTTACAAAAAAAGAATTTCAGAATCACAAAAAAAGAACTTTGTACCATAGTCTAGGTCTAAACCTAAAACTTGTTAAAACAAACCAAACCATCCTAAAATTTCTTAAAAAAACACGTAAAAATTTTCGTAATTTGTATGTAAATAATACACTCGAACCCAATAAGGCAACACCAAAGAAAAATAACAACCAAATATAGGAAAACAAGAATGGAAGAATATCTTGAATTTACATAAAACTGAATAAAAATTCTGTCTGAATTTATTTATTATTATAAGTTATTGAGATAGAGACCAATTTATTTTGTTAAATAGCGTCTTGTTAGAATTAAAGATAAGATAATAGGCAATTTAGGCTATTAAAGGTACTGTCACGTTCTTGATATTATTTATTATTAGTTAAATTGCTAGATTCTATGTATTGTTTAGGCATGAAGAAACAATGATTAGATACTTATAAAAATTGCTACACATAATTAATTTCTGCATAGAAAGCAATAAATTAGTTTCTATTACATACTATTTTTTATCTTAGATTGCCATTTTTATAGTTACACTAGCTGTGCCCCGCGGTTTCACCCGCACGAATGACAATTCACACACTATCCTCATAAATTATAGCCTATGTGTTATTCCGATGTATAAGGTACATTATTGTAAAGTTTCATTAAAATCCATTCAGTAGTTTTTGCGTGAAAGAGTAACAAACATCCAAACAAACTTTCACATTTATAATATAAGTAAGGATTACCAAATAGATATTTGTTATTTTCAGTAATAACTTATATCAAATTACCATTATTATGCAATGAGATAGTTTATTTGAAAGTAGGACTATATTAATCACTTTTACAATGTCTTCCTAAGCTAGATGAAGTCGACATTTCCTAACTGACTACCCTAAAAGAAATGTCGAAACAAACTCATTATGTCAATGATACCCTTTTTTTTTTGTCAGGTGGAACTCGTTTATGAGACAATCTTGCATCCCCAGGAGGTATTAATGATACCCCTTACTAAATAGGGAACGTTAAACAAATCTATCGTTATAATAACAATTAATTCCAAAGACAGAAAACTTTTGAATGAATCTATGAAATATTATTTTCTATTTCCGTAGCCGAAAAGAGTTGAAAATAGATCCATACTGATGCATAATCTAGTGCAGTTCTTGAACCATAAATCTGGCACATAACACATTCTAAAATACATTTTTCAAAGTCACCATAAAAATGTCGTTCCTTGCGTTTCTCATATTCTAGTTGAAATGTTAATGTATCGCTTTGTCATTCAGTTGAAAATCAGACGATTTTATACCTTATGATGTGTCAGTTAAAGTTTGTTTTAAATTCTCATGGAATTATAAAATAAGTGTCAGTCTTTCTTCGCTTGATAAGCATTTGTTAATGGATGGTATTTAAAAGTACTTCAATTTATTCCCATTTCATTTACCTAATTTTGTCTGTGTTCCACCAAATATACTGAATGTGCACCAAAATATGTTCATTAAAATATGTCATAACGAGCATCTATTTAACAACTGTTGCAAATTTGTAAAAATAGTAATACACCTAATTTAAAAAACAAGCATTTATTTTTTTAGTTTTACTTCAGATAATGCACTGCAAAATGTATTTGAATCAAACACCAATTAATGTCCAATGTAGCTTTATTAATAAAAAATGAACACATTATAAAATGTAATGCTTACTAAAAATGTTTTTTTAATACTAATCAGTACGAACCATAATAATTCAAAATGTTAAACAAAGTCTTTACTCCTACAATGTTCACATTATCGGTCCACTCAATCTCTGCAGTACTTCTTTAAATTATTGCACCAATAAAGCGCACTTTGCCTTTGTAGGACGCCCACGTTTGCTTGCATGCATGCAGCATGCAGCATGCAAGCAAGCATGCAGCATGCAAGCAAGCAAGCAGCATGCAAGCCAGCATGCAGCATGCAACATGCAGCAGGCATGGTTTCTGTCACGGCTCCGGCGCTGCAGGGTTCCGGCGGCCCCACGCGAGCTTATCGTCGCAGATGGTTTTACGCTCACCACCGCAGCTTCGGCTTGCTGGCCGGCTTTGCCGGCCAGCCTCAGCCGCGGCGGCGAGTGTTAAGACCACCTACTCCTCAGCCCGCGGGCCGCCTCACCCCTCCGCGCCTACGCGACTCTAAATTACACTCTAGGGTAGGGCAGAAAAGACTACGTGGAGTCGGTTTTGCAGCGATTCGTTTCTTTCACTAACTCAAATTTGTTTCCGTTATTTCTATTATGCTAATAGTGATTAGGCCTAGTAACATTATGCGAATTAAATTTATGCCAAAACAAATTAGCCTTCAACATAATTATGCCAAAATAAACTGTATGCTAAAAAAAAATATAGGAAAGTATTATTATGGCAAAACAAATTATGCCAAAATCGTTATGCCAAAGTATATTAGGACAAAGAATATTATGCAAAAAGAAGGAGTCCCGTTACATTGACCCTTTACCCAGTCACTATTTTGGGCACCGTCTCCGTCGCACAACAGAGAGCAATAGGCAGGCATATGCGCGTCGCAAGCGCGCCAAAACCATTTTCAGTAAAATAAATATAAGTCTTAGAAGTAATGTTTTACGAAATGCATTATTTGTTCTTCAATTATAATTATTTCAGTAACATAAAAGTTGTACAAAACCGTTTTAAATGGGTATACGGTACTAGGATGCATACTAAATATTTTGTGTAACAGTCAGGAATATTTGGTGCACGATCAGTATTTTTCGAGAAAGAATAAAATAGTTATTGTTACAATAGAATATTTGCAGCGCACTACAATAAAAAAGTGTTATATCTTGGTGTTAATTTGGAATTTGTTTGATGTAACATATTTTGTTGGCCGAGTAGTTTAATTATAGTAAAACAATTAAACGGGTTTAAGATCAATATTTTAGAAATGCATACATAGATGTACCTTTAGATTTTTGGTGAACACAAAAATATTATCCTTTGTTAATCAGGAGTATTGAAAATAATGATATGTTTATTTACACGAACAGAATAATTTAAGAATGGCTACAAATTAAAATTAACAACGGAAAAAAATCTTTTATCCTTCAGTATAGAGGATCAACTTTGACTTAAAATACTAAAAATTTAATTTAGTCAAACTTGTGATTGAATTTTCAGTAGCGTAATTAACAAACGAGGCTTCATTAATTAAAAAACCTGAATTCCAAAATTACTGCAAAAAGCCAAGACAATAGAAACAATATTTTTTTGGTTACCATTATTTATCAACTGTAGGTATTTATTGGCTTCTTAGGTTCACGCGTGTTGGTACTTATTAATTCATCAAAATCTTTGACTAAAAATATTTTATTCAAAAAAACAAACATTATTTAATCCTTCACAAAATAAAAAATGTGAACTAAACTAAAAATTGTTCAATAAATAAATCAGCGTATATTTTACGATGTATTCCCTGAGGAGTCGGAATCACTTGACCAGCTTGTATCCGGCATCCGATTCTCTGGACCGTGAAACTCAATTCCGCTACAAAAGGAGCTCGTATAGTTGGAGATATATTCTTCAAGATTATGTAGTTAGGTTTGAGTTTAGTAGGGGTTTGTTATTAGTTAGTTTGGTTTTAAGTATAGTTTTTTAACAAACATCATGTATATGATTGTTAACGTAATGGTTTTGTGAGTTTTTAACAGTAACAGTAGGTATACTTATTGATCTAACTACCATAATTTTCATTGACAATACTGTCAGTTAGGAATATAACTATTATTCTTATATTCTTCAATTCTAAATGCAATTACAATATAAACATATCAGTGTCATAAAATTTTATGACACTGATATGCTCGACCTAAACTAACTTTTTAAACATTGCTTTTACTAATCTTTAACATATTTCTCAATTTATAATTCTTTACCACCTTTTCCTCAACTTAAATCTCCTAACAAACAAAAACTTTAGACACCAACATTAAATCCCAATTTTACCTCCACATTTAAAGCTTAGGTACCTCCAAAACTTTGTCTCTATTACCCTGTCTTCGCAGCACCTCAGTAAACACAAACATCAACCATCTTTGAAAACGAGCAACTCAGGCCCGGACTATACCAAACTGGAGACGAGACGAACGGGGCGGACCGAAGCGGACCGGAGCGGACCAGAGCGGAGATGTGTTGAGACTAAAATAATTTCTTTATTTTTATATCTCGTATCTGCTCAGCTTTAGTGGATACTTGGCGGAGATGATTCATATTTTTATGGCGCGATAGAAACGAAGACTAGCTGTCCCCGAATGTGTTTAGGCTGGACCGCGGTACAAGGCAGGGATGTTAGCTTTGCCTCGAAAACTGACGACGATCTAAAGTTCATTTCAGTTCAGCTCCAGTCTGTCAGCGCAGATCTCACACACAGTACGCATTACCACACAGTTTCGGTAAATACTTGGCTGAAAGACATCTCTTCTCATTTCCGCTTCGCTCATCTCCGCACATCTCCGTGGTGGAGTGCGAGCTCCAAGATCTCGAACTTTTGTTCGAATATTAACAACGTCAGGCCGTCGCGAAACTCTACTACATAATTTAAACAAACTCAACAATCTTAGACAATGTTCAGAATCTTGTAACTAAATAAGACAGGCACTTGCGATTCTGAAGCCTTTTTTGTTCTGAACATTGCTTGATACTTGTACACCTGGGTTTAGTTTAAAATTGATATTGATTGTTCTTGCAAGTTTTTTCTGATGCTTGGATGACAAGCTTGATCTTTTTATGAAAGAACTTTGTATTTTCGTCTCTTTGAATTCTATTTTAAGGACTCATTTTTAGTAAATATTTAAGGCGTCAGAAAATATAATAAAATATATATTATTTAACTGCATTAACTAATGAACGAAGCAAATTCTGTTAATGATTATAAAATTATTACCAGAAAACTGTCGTTTTTTATTTCTATGAAGGAGTATTATCTGTCAATAATGAATAATCCCCTGCGTAACACCCTCTACCCTTTAAACTTACACAAAGACAATATCAATCTCCGATCAACAAGCTCGATTGAAAGTTCTAAAGTAAATCCCAAGTTAAATTGAAATATAACAGCGCCATGCAGTTTCAGGTTAACTCGTGCACCGTATGTCACTAAACATGCCTACAGTGCTATTACAGAGTAAGTATCTGCAGAGGCAAAGCTCCATCCAACCAAATAGGTACATTACTACAAGCGGCAGCAGTTCATGCATGATCAGTTAGTTTACGTACACATTGTCATTGACTAAGCGCGTTTGACCAATTAAGAATCACAGGAATTTAAATTTTCGATGTCAAAAATAGAAAAAATGTTCGTAGAACCTAGCTATACAGGTTTAAATATACAGGGTGTTAAGAAACCCCTGTCCGATCCGTTAAGGTGTTGTTAGGTATCGATATCTGATTACAAAAATGTGGAAAAAATGGAATAAAAAAAATTATAAACTATAATTTTTTTTTCTCAAAAGTCGAGATAGAGTGTCGGCGTTGTCACAGATGATACCTAATTACCAAACAAATGGCCCCCAAAAATACCGACGAAATTGGTGTTGTAGTTTTTGTTTTATTCTCAAATTTAGGGAATTTCGGGGCAAAAAATGGTTATTTCAAAATCCATTATTATTGTTTCTGTCATGAATTTTCCAAATTATTTTATCTCTATGACCTTTTCGGGTCGGACAGGGGTTTCTTAACACCCTGTACATATATTTTTTATGCAGAATGAATTTTATAATACTCAAGTAGAAATAGTTTTTTCAAGTGTCCATATAAATATGATTGAAACCCTACTCTTAGCACCAAACATTTGGTGCAGTGGTCAGAGACCCTACTCTTAGCTGAAACTCATTATGCACTCTGTATCTATTCTCGCGCGCTTGCATGAACCATTGCCTCTGTTTCTTACTTACTCTATGGCCCAGCATCGCAATTAAGTGTAACCTGTAACATACGTAGTACCTGAAATAGGATCCTGGTTGCAGCTGCACTATGAATAGTAGTTGTAAATACTGGGTGTCTGCGCTGAATTGTATTCTACCAAAAATATATTGCAAATTGGTTGCAGAGAAAGTGTGGCAAGTGTTTGTAACTTTATGAGCGCTGGTCTACTTCTTAGAGATTTGTATTTTAAGTTTGGTAAGCAGGTTTGTGTTTCCAAATCGGTAATAGACAAAAAAAAACTAATCTCGTATTAAGACACCAGAATCTATTTCTAAATCCTGAAATAATATTGCTTAAAATCATCAACAAAATGACTTAAAAAAGAGTTTCTTAAAAATCTTGATGTAAGAAAATTTGAAGAATAATCAAATCAAATCAAATCAAATCAAATCAAAATCATTTATTTGCGAAAATGGGTATAAAAGATGTTACAATATTGGTAAGTATCACCATAGTCAGCCTTTCAGCATGCAAATTTTTACACAGATTATAATTATTATTAGATACACAGACACTGAAATTACAATATTCTGATAAATTGATACAATGGCACAAATTATTGAATTATAGTATTAAATTAAATTTTACATAAATAAATTTTAATAGTAGAATATTTAACAATTTTATTGTAGACAATTTGATTAATGACACCAATTTCATTATTGAATTGCAATATTGAATTAAAATTATACAAAAGTCAATTAAATAAAAATGGCAATATAGAATTAAATGTCAATATTGTAAAAATAAATTAAAATTTGTCTTCAAGATATTCCTTAACTGAGTAATAGCATTTCTTAATCAGCAGATTCTTAACATTGTTACAGAATAGGTTGAGGTCTGATATTTCTAATAGAGATTTTGGTAAATGATTATACAATCTTGGGGCCATAAAGAATATGCTTTTATTGTAATAGGCAGTCTTACTATTTGGAAAACGTATTTTAGTATTATGCCTCCGACTATTTAGTTTTTCAAATAATGTTATATATTTTTTTGTAAATTTGATAACTTCTAATATGTAGATGCAGGGAAGCGTGAGTAACTGGAATTCTAGAAAGAATGGTCTGCAGCTCTCAGTTTGTTTTAGTCGGAATATTGACCGGATACACTTTTTTTGTGCTTTAAATGCCATTATATTGTCTGTAGAATTGCCCCAAAACATAACCCCGTACCTTAACAGAGGTGTGACATAACCATTATATGCCATTAGTACAACCGACTTGTCAACGGTTCGTGTTAACATAAATAGTGCAATAATAAATACATTGAACGCTTCACATCCGAAAAAAAACGTAAGCAGATGGTGTGAACGAATAGAGACTAGTAAAGTAAGTAAAAGTTGATAAAGAAGCATTTGCATGGGAAAAAAGCCTAAAAAAAACGCCTTAGTAAAAATTCGAAGTAGCTCTAGCAAAAGCTTGCCAATACTAAACATTATATTCCAAAGATAGCATAGATCCAATAGTTATAGTGCAAAGATCACATCAATATGAATACAGTCACATTTTACGACCAACAGTATCCGCAACACTTAATATTTCATTGACTGCTTCAATTTTAAACTATGTTGGCTGACATTTTTAAGACATCACTAGATATCACAGGGTTGTTAAATTGTGAATTTGATATATCACAATACAAAAAATTTAAATTTATAAGAACAAAAACATTGAAATAAAACTACTTTTACGGATTTTTTCGCGGTTTATATTTAGATTTTAGGTGCCGACGTTTCGAAACCTTTGCGGGTATCATGGTCACGGGCAGACTCTGTCAGAGTCTTTGTAATATCAGTCGTCCATCATATTTATAGCTAAAAATAAATACACATTTGGTCGTCAAAAACAAACAAACTATTAAAAAAATATACCCTGAAATTTCTAAATATCTCTAATGAGACTTTAACTTTTTCGACATCAAAAAAAACCATCAATTTTTATGGTGAATTTTTGGTCTCCAAATCCAACCTTAGATTGAGTCGACTACATGCAACTATAGATAGTTCTAACGATAATTCAGTGCATACAACTGCATTGCACAATATATTATCTGTCTCCCCGATAGCTAACCCTAGTTGGGACTTTACATCTCAATTTAACTTCGTCTTGTGTGCACTAACTATTAACGATTCTTGTGGACCGAAGTAAGACGTTATATTTTATGACCGATATGTTGCATCTGACAATTTCATTTTAATTTTATGTGTTTTAGTATATTTTTGTATGCAAAATGTATGGGCTTCAATTTAGCTTTACTATGGTTTAAAAAATCATTGTAGTTGTTAGCTCTGACCATCAGGTGTTTTAAAATTGAAATATTTTTTTCTCTAATAATATACTATATCTCGAAATACCGCGAATAAAAAATAATAGTGTTGTTTTCTTCCAAATTAAAATATACCTGTTCCTTTCCGTTATATCAACATCTTATGATAATATCTTTACTGTTATTTAATGTGTAATTATTTTCATCAAAACTACTGGTATCTCAGAGAAAAATTTTTGATCGTCAAATCAATTCAAAATTATGAAATGTTTGTACATATTTATCATCAGTGGCGGGCAAAGTTTTAATATTTGAAACATCGCCCATCATACTAATCAAAACATTTCATACGCTCAAAGAGAGTCCATTCATTATACATTTTAATTTAAACTGAAACTTTGTAAATATGCTTTTTATGAGGAACGTATAGAAATATTTTAATCAAAATTATATGAAATTGTGGAATAAAGGTTATAAATAACACGAGGAGAACTTATTTTTAATTAATGTTTGTATGAGCATAGAAGTTTTGACCTTTATTCTGACGATAGTTTATGAACACTTTAAAATTAAAATTAAAGGTCAGCTTTATAAAAAGTTAGTTACTTAAAAGTTATTTTTAATATGTTTTCCTAGAAGTGTTATTTTTAGTTTTTCCTAGTTATTCCCGTACATAATATTATGATCTTATTTTTTCGCATTTTAATTTTGTTCGCAATATCTTATATTAAAATAAACTAATCCCTTGTTTATCCAATCTATTCTAGTATCTTAAGCTGCTTGCATAGTTTTCGATCTGCTTCGAACAAGAACTAACTTGGCCAAGTTGAAAATAGTTGTACGGATACAGCATACTTACATACAAGAGACTACATACTGTATAACACATGCTATGTAATCTAATAAGAGCAGAATAGATGAATGGAGGAGGGATCAGATCCTAAATAACTTTCGACATGGTACATAATCAAAAGATAGTCTTAAATGCATCGAAGAAGCTCATTATATATAGAAGCTCAGATTTTGCTCAAAGTTAAACAAAAAGCCAGCGAGTGAAAAACTACCTATCTGAAAGAACTAAATGACCAACTCATTTAAGAAGTTTTTGGATGCTGAGCCAATGAAATAAGTTAATATTTTCTAAAGTTTCATGAAGTAATATGCGTCTATAAATAAGCGTCTAATCGACCAGTTTAATAGATATTGCTAAAATCCAATCTCGGGTCATTGTCCTTTGTTATAAAATAGGTTTACCCCAATTAACATTTTCCAAACAAAAAGCGTCCGCTTTGGGTTTTCGGTAAATAGTAAATATATTAAACTTATTAATTTATCATTAAAACTTTGCACGTACTGTTATTTTATAGGTATACGATACCGAATTTTGTACAAAGTTTGTTCGTCGAAGTTTATGTAATGTTTTTTCATGGACTCATTTAAATATGAGGTTGTGTTTAATGTTTATATTGGTTGAGTTTAGTTATTTAAATGAGAAAATGGGTTTGATAATAGATATGTTTCATCCTAGGAGTAAGAAAGAAAGTTAGAAAGAGACGATTATTACTTACTATTTTAGTGCTAACAGTAATAAAATGTTTTAATCAAGAATATAATGTCAGGTTTATTACTGATTGATGGCCTGTTGGTCTAGTGGTTAGTGACCCTGACTGCTATACCGGAGGTCGTGGGTTCGATTCCCACCCAGGACAAATCTTTGTGTGATGAGCACGATCATTTGTTCTGTGTCTGGGTGAAATATCTATTATATGTATGTATTTAGAAATACATATATAAGTATGTTTATCAGTTGTCTGGTTACCATAACACAAGCTCTGCTTAGTTTGGGATCAGATGACCGTGTGTGAGCTGTCCCAGAATATTATATTATTATTATTACACAATCACAGCAATGAGTGAATATAACCAAAGCTCCCAACCCAAGCTCCAAGACTTTTACATCATGCATAAATGCCAGCTAAACCAAATAAACAAACACAGAGCAATTGAATCAAATGCAATGGAATCCATTAGTACTAAATAAACTCAGACGCCGTGATTATTTTCGAACGCCACCCACGCAACAGAAAGTCCAGTTGCACAAAATCCGGAACCAAATTACTGGCAAATACCGATGGCTTCGTAATCTGACAGTTCCGCTCTTATTCCCCACTCATTCATGTCTATTTGCGTCACGGTCTATATAGATAATAATTCAGCATCGACGCCCCCTACCACGACATTCCATTGTTTCGCGGTACCACCCTTCGTGGTATTTGTTCAAACGTTCTCGACAATCGTTGATCGTTTTCGCTACGTCGCTGTTTGCATTAGAGTCTCATTGTTAAGCCTCCCCCTCCGCGCGGCGAGGTATTATGTGTTCAACACGATTGTCGGATTTTTCGTCGCTGTCGCACTTGTTGAGTTTGTGATGTATAACGGAGATGGGAGATTTCGGATTAAAAGATTTTTTGAATCGAAGAAATTGTGACATGGGCGCGATGGAAAATGCTTGGTGGCTGTGAAAAGAGACGAGTTGATTGAAGCTGCAGCTGTTATACGGGTTTGCTTGAATTGCTTTTGAATTGGTAAGGTCGAGTCAGAGAATAAGAATATTTCAAAGATAAAACTTAATGGAAGAACCATTACTTGTTCAAAGGCTCACCGAGTCTTTATTAAAGAGCTGAACTTTTATTTATACTTCATATGATGTCAGATAATGGAGACTATTTACGTATGGTTAAGTTTGAGGTTCGTGAACCTCTTTTCATCAGAGAGCTATTATTTAACATTCGTAGACTATGCACACTGTACACACGCATCACAACATACTGTAAACAAATCGTAACTATTCATACAGGTACATAAATTACCCTCATTTACACAAATTTTTCACCGCCCACAAAAAACTGCATAGAAACGGAAGCCGCACTCCACAAATTCTCAGCCATTTACTCAAAGTCATTCAGTGCAGTCTTTATTTTGACAGAAACGGCTGAAACATTATTTTTGCCAGAATTATCAACATTTACTGGCGGAGTACAAGCAGACATAAAGCAGTGTACGCATTGAATGTGCATCGAATGAAGGGATATTAATGTTTGGATCAATGCGTGTAACAGCCCTGGCTCCTTGCCAATTGGGTGAACGGTGGTTTAAGTGAAGACCATTTTCTTTGCTGGATTTCGATAGGGCTGCTACCGTCCATTATGAAACGTAAAGTAAATGTATGGGTGTATGCTTTACGTGTATTCCAAATGATTTCTATGTTTAGATATTTGACGTCGATGAATGTATAACTTTCTGTAATAAATATTGGCTGTAATAAATATTTTCTTTTCTCAGAAATGTTTTTAATAATAATAATAATAAATGCGGACAACATCACATACATTGCTCTGAACCCAAAGTAAGTAGCTGAAGCACTTGTGTTATGGAATTCAGAAACAACGAAGGTACCACAAACACCCAGACGCGGGACAATGTAGAAAAGTTGGTTTCTACATTGACCCGTCCGGGGATCGAACCCGGGACCTCAGAGCTAGCGACACCTTGAAACCGGTGCGTACGCCACTCGACCACGGAGGTCGTCATCGTTTGAAATAATAATGTTTTTTTGAACATTACTAGTACCTACATAATTATATCATGCTAAGGAAAACTAATAAAATATACAAATATTACCTATTTTTGGAGTTATTGTTTTGTATCTTGGATAATGCTCAGACTATTGCCCTGGAAAACATTAAAATTATGCAAAAAAAATTATATGAAATCCGTTCCGAAAATGATTTACGTAACTTAAAATATAAGTAACGAATTTTTTCTTCTACTCAAGAATTTAACTAACATATTTGTCTTTCCTTAGATTTTGAACAAAAATTTTCATTGAACATATTTTACAACTTTTTCATTGAATACTTTGCTTATACAAAATAAAAATAAATGTATGATTTCCTAGTCTAGACTCCTAGTTCACCTGTAAATAAATCTGATATCAAACTCATCATACAGCTGCTTCTATTAGTAAAAACCCACGCCCGCAATAAAATATTTCGAATAGCCGTAATCCATTGATAACTGGTCTACATGAGCCACTTGTCACATTCATTTTAAAGTATCAAGACGAAGCATACCCGTGCCAAACAATTCTCAAGAACATTGAATTAATGAACTCAACATAAAAGATATTATTTGTTTTAATAATATATGTAACCTTAAATTATTGGTATGAATAACGACGTTTCATATATTTATGTTTGTTACCGAGCTGAACAAAATTTTATATAATGATGTCTCTTTTTACTATACTCACAAGACACAAATTTAATAAAAAGGGACAATATTTTAAACTGAAAAATCAGTAAAAATATTTATGATGATAAATCTTTGTTCTATAATTAAAATAGGATAGCATCTCTAAAATACCTAAATCACCCCATCCTGAGATTCTATATCTAATAAAAATAAAACAAAAGAAAACCGAAATGAGGTTAAATTAAGAATAACATACAACAGTCCTATTCTTGATACCATTTCTGAACTAAATACTAATAAATTTAGTGTCCGAACACAACTAAAGTAAGATGGTGCATGAAAAATGACACGCTTACAGCTTTCATTAAGATTTAGTGAGTTTGGACGGACGATGAGCACAACGGAATATCCAGTGAACTCGTTCCAGTGACCTCGTCTGTCAATCAAGAAAATTAATCAGTATCTACAGGAACCTGGAGATAAAATAATTAGAAAAATCTTTGAACTTTGGAGCGTTTTGTTTTCAAAAATTGAAAATGTGATGAAAGGAAGAAAAATGCTGGATAAAAGATGAAGATGTATTTGTTTGTAAAAACATGGTTAAGATTATACAGGGCCATAGAAATGTAGATGGAAACTTCAAAATACTAATTTCGAAGTTCATAATCTTAGGACTAGAGAAACAAAGCAGTTTCTAACAGATCTTATAGAATATGCTCATGACATGAACCAATCCATTGGGTTTGATAAAAATTCACTGCGAGGTATTGAAGTTTATTTGTAGTTTTTCTCCTCTTTCTTAAAGCAGACGACCTGCCGATTCTTAACAGACCCTATCATATCAATAACCTCTACTAGTACAAGTCCAAGAAAAAAAAATCTACTCCAAGTTTCTGAAATGCGTGGCCTTCGACGCAACAAATGTGTAAATTTTATTACACGCCGTCTTTCACTTGCAATATTACGAGAATCTTATATTTTATTTTACTATTACTCCACATCTATAGTGACCTTGTATCGTGATCTTGTATAATAATTTTGTTTCTACTATTATTTACGGACGACATAAATATACTAACATATATATTTCGCTATCGATTTTATTTGTCCAACATTTCATGTTATTGGATTTTTGATCTTGAGCAAAATTTACAACGTATGTCAACGCTTGCCCATTTCATTTTCTTCATAAATTTTTGCCGCTGTTTGAGTAGAATTAACGGCATTACAAGGTTCAATATCCTGATTGGATCCAGCGTTATAAATATGAGGTTTAATAAGTTTTTCTTTTTTATCTTTACCGGTACCATCTCCGATTGAATCTGCCACAACAAAACCCAATCTTTAATCAGTGTCCGCAAATGAATGTTAAATTATGTACTACAAGTAAATTGTTGTTTTTTCTTCTTTTTTTTGTCCAGTCGCCATATGGTCTGGCATGCTGCCAAAACGTATCGATCATTTGGCACCGTGCCAGTCAAACTAGAGAAATGAAAACAAATCCTTATAACCGTGACTGGTGTAACTTTCAATCAGGAAATTTGGGGAATATTTAGTTTGGGTATTAATTGGGTAAAATTTCATTGATGTGGAGCCAACAAAAATATTAAATGATTGACCTTTACAACTAATTTTATAAACTTGATTATGTATTCGGCTATCAAAGTTTGGATAAACTTTTGGTTCATTAGATTAAA
This sequence comes from Autographa pulchrina, assembly GCA_905475315.1. Lineage (NCBI taxonomy): Eukaryota > Metazoa > Arthropoda > Insecta > Lepidoptera > Noctuidae > Autographa > Autographa pulchrina. The sequence continues at coordinate 12,432,811 of FR997765.1, read as the reverse complement.
CGGAATATCAAAATTATGATCATACACTAATTCATACATTTCTTAGAAAGATCTTGATATCCACAATTCCTAAAACAATCCTTCCTGATATGACAGAGCTCTCTGAACTTTTATTCAAACTAGTTTGAAACAGAATTTTATTTTACAATGCCCGACATTGCGAAATCCATTTTGAAATGTGCCATCGTTATTTCGGAACCGATCGTGTGATTTACATAAAGACGGCCAGTTTTTACTGTAATTACGTGTGACAAGACAGACGCATGTGTTTGTAACGGGAATTAATTTAGCACGTGTCGCACTGATCTGGCACTGGTGAAGTTATACTGATTGGTCAGCGTCTGATAGTTGATTTTTTTTCGTCTGTGTTCACTGAAGAAGTAATTTATTTGTGAAGATTAGAGTCTATTTACTGTAGGTTACTGAAGGATCTACATATCTATAATCGTTTCTTGGACTATCGCAGTATGTGCAAGTTACTGAAACAGTATTTTTAAAAGATGGTTCGTTTGGATCATCGAAAAAGAGAAACAGGTAATAAATATTAATTACGTATTAACTGAAATTAATCTAATTAGTCACATATACCGAAGAATCACTATTATAAATTTCAGAAAGTTAAAGATAAAGAACTTTTGATTCATAGAAATCTTATAGTCAAAACTAGAACTTTTGTAATTTAACATAATAAGAGATGACCTTAAATAGAAGCAATAAGTTATAGCATCCAAAATCATGGCTCACTCACCGGACAACCAAAAGAACTAAAAGAGGCTAATCAAAAAGCGATTGAATTGGCTAAGCTTTGGACTGGTTAAATCTACGACAAAGAATCGCACACTGTTGACTGCCAATTTTTAGGACTTCTCCTTGCGGGGGCCTGCTGGCAGATTATGTTAAGAAACAAGCATTACCTTTGTACATCGATTATAATTTTTGATTTTGTATTTTAAAACGGAGAAGGAAAACATCGTGAAGAAACCTGGATTCCAAAATTAGGATCTGAAATCGCCAATCCGCAAGTGAGCAAGCGTGGTGATCTATGCTCGTGCCGTCTCTATATGGGAAGAGGCCTGTGCCCAGCATTGGGATGTTATGGATGTTATGGATATGGATGATGTATAGGCTGCAATTATTTTTACTTTAAAACGATTGAGTCTGTACATAAATTAAACAAATAAATAACCAACGACACAAACGAAGAAGCACAAGAGAACAGCGTTCATTTTAAACTACCTCAATTATTTTTGGACCGCCTCGAATAGGATTGAGCTGTCAGATGGCAGTAACACGCGTGCTATGTGTCAACCATGGCATGCCAGCTGAGATCTTCCTTGTCGCAAAGGCCACTATAATTGTTACCCGACATTGTTCGAGTCGGGTTGCGTCTAGTGAGTACCTACTTGATTTGGATTCAGGTCAAAATATATTATTAAATACTGTATACTGACATTTGGCTATATCTAAAAGCTGTCCAAAATATATTATGGGATTGTATAACAACTACACATTTGGAAATAAATTGAGATACAAAATAATATAATCAAAGTATCTGCCAACCAAAATTCGAAAAACAATATTTCATACTTGAAGGGTTCTTTTTCCTTCTTGTAGATTTGCTTGCAGCTCAGAATACTACGTCTTCTTCTTCGCTTTTTGATCAATTCCTGTTTTCTAAACCAGTTTCTAGACTCAGCTACGCGACCAGAATTATCCAGAATTCATTGAACAGAATACTACCTGTACTACTTAGCAACAATTCCAATCGCTGCAACACAAAACACTGACATTTCGACCTGAACTTTCTAGTCGACAATCCGACCACATTCAGCAAAAACTATAGGTGCTTTAGATTCATTTCACCATGTTTTCCAAACCCCGATATTGAAAGCACGGAAACATTCGATGTTTTATATCGCTCGATACTATTTCTATTCCGACTAGATTTACTCGCTCCCATCTATAAGTGTCCGTTGTGGAGTTTGGGATGTTTTTTTATTGTCATTGCTACTGACACGATGTGCGCACGTGTACGTAACTGGGACACAAAATCTCGGACTATTTTCAATACGTTTTGTATTTGATTTTGCTTTGAAATGCCGATGAATTAAGAAGCGTTTTTGGCGAGTGATTTATGAATTGGCGATGTAGAGTTGTAGTGGTAGTAATACGTAAGTTTTTATTATTTTTACAATGACAAGAGAATTATTATGTTGATATGTTTATGAAATGTTTTTATCACTTCAGACTGCTTGGTTACATTGTCTAGCGATATAGTAAATGTGAAAATCTTTTAGTTATAAAACACCATTGACTAAGTGATACAGTCTAAATAATAAGGCCTAATTTAAATATATTTAAACACATCAAATATTACTTTGATGTGTAATAAAATTTAGTCTAATTAATTTAGTAACATGTTAATTATAACATGATACGTATATTATTTTCAAGTATTAAAAAGGAGTTATTTAAAATAATAGGTTGACGTTATTAAAATGACTATTTAAATTAAAACTTTTCATTTTAATTATTATGACAATTTTTTTTTGTATCGATGTGTAACGACTATTGTAATTCTTATCCTATATGCTCTTTAATTTACTTGTATCGCTAATGAAAGCTATATTTCAAAGGATACTTAAAAGTCTTTAACATTATTCTTAGATCTATCTACCGTAAATCAGACACATCCGTCTCAGAATAACTATAACTTTATTTATTAGACGTCTCCATTGTTTTCCCTCGTCTGAACACACAACACCACTTCAATTAGTCGCAGTCGGACAATTTATTATAACAAAGAATTCGTAAAGCATTTAAAAGTTTATAAATCTTGGATTTAATGAATTGACCTATTTCCAAATTATTTCTTGCCTCGTGGCGATTGGTCTAAATATAAATAAACTAAATACATTGAGCATTGATGTGGAATTATGCAATGCGTGGAGACGTAATTTCATCATTAATATATACATCCTGTTTTTTAAACGGTATTTAAAGATGCTTAAAAATAATTTTAAATTGTTCGTAATTTATTTTTTGGAACACGAATAGTTTTAAGTGCAGATAATTAATTAATGACTTTTTAGTAAACAATGATACCTAGTTTTAGTTAAAGTGTTAAGATATAATAGAATAGGTAATGATTATTTATGGAGATCTGACATAAAATAGTTTAGATTTCAAGCAGGCATCATTTTTTTGGATATTCAGATAGTAAAAGATTGACAAAATAAATTCAATTTTCATACGTACATTTTTGACGAATCAATCAATCAATATTTAACTTCATTGACAGCGCCTGTGAAAGTGTTAATTTATATTTTCGTAATTCGTTGTAACCACTATTATTATTATGATCCTCCATACTTATGAGCAAGAAGTAAAAATAAAAAATATTTGCTGGGAATTAAATACTATAATAATAACTTTATGTTCGCCTCTCATAATAATTATAATCAACAGTCCTGTGCCAAACAAAATAAACTGAATTCCGTTTGCTATTACAATCATGAGCGAATCCGCATAGGAAGCAATATCCAAGCGGAAATGACGTCACAAATTAAAGAATCACAACCGACACGTCAAAAAATCCAAAGTTTATTGAGTCGTCACCATTTCATATTTCTAGACGTATAAAAATTACGAAATAAAATAGCAATAAAACACGCGCCGGCGCGGCGCTGCGATAGCCACGTCAATCAAATTAAAAAAAAGAACTTCCGTCTTATAAAAATAATAAAAAAACACAATGACACAATATTTCAGTGCGGCCATTAAAAAAGAGTCACTTTAGTGAGGTTAACAGCTGAAACGAATAAATATTTGGGAGACAATGTCCCGTAAATGTCGGAATACCTACTTATTAATCTACATATCTATTTTTATGTAATACTGTGATTTTTTTTCGAACGTTAAAGGGGCAAGCGATTAAAACGCCTTCATAAATTACTTGATTCCGCTGTTGGAGCAAATCACAAGCTGAAGCGTTTTATTAAGCTATCCAGTTTTTTTTGCTGTCCAGTTTTGAAGGGAAAATTGTGTTCCATATTTTTTAAGTATTAACAGTTGTTTTATTAATTGAATACATTTAAATGTGTTTCGGAAAGCACGTTAAGCCGTAGGTCCCGACTGATCTTTGACAGCCGTTAAGTCAATTCTGACAACCAGTCTTACTATAGGATACTGTTTTTCCCAGTAAAATGGGTTTTGGAGGTCGAATAGGCAGTCGCTCCATGTAAAGTACGGTATTCAGCTGAATCCGGCTGGGAGCCGACCCCAACATAGCTTGAGAAAAGGCTAGGAAGATGATGATGATGATGACATTTAAATAACAAAAAAAGTTCGAAAAAAATTACACACGATTTAAATTTCAACACAAATAAACTTACGACTAGTAACTAGGAACTTAGTGTGTTATTATTCTAGTAACTCATTTTACTACCTCAGCCATAATTTTCTTATTAATTTATACCTCATTCAAAGAGCGTTGACTTATTTAATTTTAGCAGAAAACAATAATAGTTTATGTGGTTTGTATTTTACGGTTCAGTGGAATAGTAAATTTAGCGTGTTGTTGCGACCTGAGTTGACAGAAAGTTTATTGTTCCTCAATCACTTATTTATTATGAGTTAAACTATGGTTTACAGTGAACACTATCATTTAATAATCTATATACTTATAATAAATCTGTAGAAGTGAAAATTCTGTACATTGAAAATATCAAAAAAATAAATGGCGGGTGGTGTTACTAGACCGACAACGAAATCAAAAGTGTGAAAAAAAAATTGTCTGTCTGTCTGTTTGTTCAGGTATCACGCAAAAACTACCGGTTCGATTACGATGAAACTTGGTATAATTATTCTTTATTATCCTGGGCACCACACTGGGTAGTTTTTATTCCGGAAAACAAACTTAATTTTGCGGTTAAAAACTCATTGATAAGTTTCGTCATCCACGCGAACGAAGTCGCAGGCACAGCTAGTGATGTAATAAAAAAACCTCGATAAAAATCAAGGAAAGTTAGTATAGTATATTTACATAGGACTATTTTATTGGTAACTACTTTTTTATCACAAAGGAAGTAACCCAGACAAATTACATTGGTTCTTCTTCTTCTTTTCGTATCGATGGTAGATTTAAATTAGAGTACATTGGCCCAGTAAGTTGCAACGTTAATGGCAGCATCGTTAGCGTTCTTTAAGTCATCCAAAGTGCAGGTGTACGGACAATTACATTGGTAAATCTGCTTAATGTTATAACACTGCAACGATATAAAATTTAATGTTTTTAAAGATTTACCTGTATTAAGTTATATTTCGCCGAAAAAGAATAAAAAAAAATGACGTAAAAACTGCAGTACATCTGCATTTATTACTATTTTTTTCAACTGCTATAAGGTTTTAACTTGACCCACCAATAGCATTATAAATAGGCCCAAAAACACGAAAGTTTGCTTCTAAAGCTTATTACCGCAGACTTTTCTAATTATACGCGAGGGAATGAGTTTTTTTAACATCGCCAAATATTCGCTTAATAAGTACATTTTAAAAGAACTGGAAGAAATTTTCAAGTTAATTAAATTACGCGCTACCTTTCTTTCCTTAAATGATAATTAATGATCTGGTTTGAAGTTATCTTAGATTTTAACAAGTTTGCTAAAATGAGAATATTTTGGGGATGAAAAGTTAAGCGTAAAGTGTGAAAAAAGCGTGTTATATAAAAATTCCTGTTTTTATTTATATTTATTATATGACTGACTGGCCTGCTGGTCTATTGGTTAGTAACCCTGACTGCTATACCGGAGGTCGTGGGTTCGATTCCCACCCAGGACAAATCTTTGTGTGATGAGCACGATCATTTTGTTCTGTGTCTGGGTGTAATTTATGTATGATATGTATGGATTTAGAAATATATAAGTAAGTCTATCAGTTGCCTGGTTACCATAACACAAGCTCTGCTTAGCTTGGGACCAGATAACCGTGTGCAAGTTGTCCCGGAATATTATATTATTATTATATATTTTTTTAGGAACTCCAAGTTCGAGTAATTGTTTAATTACAAAGTGTATTTCAAAAATACTTACGTGTTAATCTGACATCGTATATTGTTTAGAGCAATGACGCTTACCTGAAAAGAATAATAGCAAATTAGTTGTTATAAAAAGGGGAAAAGTACAACCAAGTTGGCAATAACAAACATTTATTATTTTTCCACGCTATGAAAAGCTGTTACAAATAGATTGTTTTGTTGATAGATTTTTATTATTTGGAAATTAATGTTATGGAAGCTTGGGGAAGTTTCTTACTTCCATTATAGTAATAGACATTATAATATAAACTTTACATAGCCTTAGCCAGTTTATCTACTGTAAAAGATACTGTGAAATTTTTACTATTACAGGTGACAAAGTTTGAAAAGGTTTCAAACTTTGACAGACCGACGCCTTAAGTGATCAACGCCTATCGAGATGGACGCTTAAGACACCGACGCCTATCGAGACCGACGCCTATCGAAACCGACGCCTATTGAGACCGACACCTATCGAAACCGACGCCTATCCAGACCGACGCCTATCGAAACCGACGCCTATCGTGACCGACGCCTATCGAGACCGACGCCTATCGAGACCGACGCCTATCGAGATCGAAGCCTAAGGAGACCGACGCCTATCGAGTCCGACGCCTATCGAGACCGACGCCTATCAACACCGACGCCTATCAAGACTGACGCCTATCGAGACGGACGCCTATCGAGACGGACGCCTATCGAGATCGACACCTATCGAGACCGACACCTATCGAGATCGACGCCTTTAGAGATCAACGCCTATCGAGTCCGACGCCTCTCGAGACCGACGCCTATTGACACCGACGCCTATCGAGACTGACGCCTATCGAGACGGACGCCTATCGAGACCGACGCCTATCGACACCGACGCCTTTAGAGATCATCGCCTATCGAGACCGACGCCTATCGAGTCCGTCGCCTATCGAGACCGACGCCTATCGAGACCGACGCCTATCGAGTCCGTCGCCTATCGAGACCGACGCCTATCGAGATCGACGCTTAAGACACCGACGCCTATCGAGACCGACGCCTATCGAAACCGACGCCTATCGAAACCGACGCCTATCCAGACCGACGCCTATCGAGACCGACGCCTATCGTGACCGACGCCTATCGAGATCGACGCTTAAGAGACCGACGCCTTTAGAGACCGACGCCTATCGAGACCGACGCCTATCGAGTCCGACGCCTATCGAGACCGACGCCTATCGAGACCGACGCCTATCGAGACCGACGCCTAACGAGACCGACGCCTATCGAGACCGACGCCTATCGAGACCGACGCCTATCGAGATCGACGCTTAAGAGACAACAAATAAGTTACTATCATAATACCAGTAGGTTAGAATTGGGGGTTCTGTATCACTTGCTCTCGCTTCGCTCGAGCCGTGATACAGAACCCCCAATTCTATTTTGGTCCTACACAATATCTAGCGATTGTATTATAAATTCTATTTTTTAACAATATTTCGGTCCATCATGCGCAAAAAACCTGAACATTGGAACAAATAACTGTTGTTTCTACTTAAAGTTTATAACATTCTGATTGCTGGTTCAGACACTTATTGATATAATCTCTTCCTTTCACAGCGTTTAAATAAAAACAATGAGAAAAGTTTATAGCATGTTGCATCCAAGGATCGTCGTAAATCTCCCAATCTTCAATAACACCTCCACAAGAGAAACAAGCAGCTCTATCTTTAATTCCATTACCACAATAAAATAATCCTGCGTCAGCCATTTCCATCACCAATCTTTTTTGGGAGTCAGTTGTTGCCCAATAATAATTAAATGAATGTAAACGCATTTTATGCGTATGATACATGTCATATCGAGGATTGTAGTTTTCTTTTAACATTTTAATCATTCAATAAGTACTTCGAACAAATATTAATGAAAATATAATGAAGTTACATTCCGTTACTATCGATTTATATATACTTTCATTAGATGTTCTGTGAGGTTTGGGGAGGGGGGGGGGGAGGTAAGTATAATAAAGTATTTTGACAAAAATAGATTAAAATAAAAAAGATAAAATTCTTCTTAAGTAAAACATTTATTCTCAAAACACCATTTTTTTAAACACAAAACATTTCTTAAAGCACATACTTTTTCATGATAGATACAACTATACAAATCTTGACAATTTAAATATTGGTCAAAAAGACTTAACAAACTAGGGCAACCTTGGTCTTCTAAATTATTTATATTATTATTTTCTAAAATATATTGTAACCACAATACTTTTTCTAAACCTTTCGTGTAAACACATTTATCTCTTGCAATATTTGTAATTAATTTATGATAATGTGAATAGGATACGACTCCCTCATTCCAATATATGTTCCTATTACGTTGAATCCAATTTACTTGTCTTCTTTCTTGTCTTGTTAATTCATGATATGGAAAAGGTGGTTTAATCAAAAGCACCTGTATTTTATTTTCGTACAATATTGTTTAGAGGTTTCAACGATGCAGGGGTTCTTAAATGAAACGCTAAGACTGTCTGATCAATAATAATAATATATTTACAAAAGCTCTACTTATATACAATTTTACAACAATAACAAAACCAAATCAACCAATAGCGAGGCGCACTAGCGCGACCCGCGCGCGGGGCGCGGGGCGCTGCTGTGCACCGGTACTATCCGCCGCGAAGGTATAAATATAAGTCACGCGCCACGCGCGATCCTTTTCGCCGCGCGCCGCCGTCGAGTGAAGTCTGCTGAACCCGAAGACTGCCTGCTGCTCCGCGGAATGTGTGTGTCGTCGTGTTGTGTCCACGTGGTCCCGAAGCATGGAATGAAGATGCGGTCGCTTGCTTGCTTGATTGCTTTGCTTGCGCCACAAACAACCGCTTCTTTCGAAGCGAACGGCTAGCGTGTGCGGCGCGCTGTGTGTTTCTATTGAGATGTCATAAACGTCTTTTTCAAGACGGTTGTTTCCTTGTTTCTTGGGACGCGACGTCAATAACGTAAGGTACTGGTTTTGGTGGTAATGGTATATGGTACGGTATAAGGTAACTGGTTATGTGGTAAAGGTGGTATAAGGTAACTGACTTCGTGGTGATTGTGTGACAGGTACTGTGTCACTACATCACTCCCCCCTAAGCGAAGCGTACGTTGTGTTTCACTGCGCGGCCGGATCGAGTGACGTATGTGTCGCGCTCGCGCAGTGCGCTAGGGGTCGCTGCCCGCGGCTTGACGCTCGCGGGGGTCGCTGCCCGCGGCTCGACGCTCGCGGGGGTCGCTGCCCGCGGCTCGACGCTCGTGTTTGTTGATGTTTGCGCACGTTTTTCTGTAGTAGTTGTACATTCTTCTTCGTTGAGTAGGTGGGCAGGCTTAAGTCTATCTATTGAGACCACTGAAGTTCGAGTTGCCATTTGTATGGTGAAATACTTGCTATCCCGCTGAATGACCTTGAACGGGCCGTCGAAAGGCGGGGTCAACGGGCTCCGCACGGTGTCATTGCGCACGAAAACATGCGTACACGTTTCTAAATCCTTGTGCACAAATGTGCTCCTGTTATTTGCATGTGACTTGCTGCGTGGTGCGAGCGATGCCATTGTTTCGGTCAGCTGGCGGACAAATTCGGCGTCTTCATTTTTCGGCTGTGTAGGCGCGAAGAAATCTGACGGTATTTTCAATGTTGATCCGTAGGTCATGAGAGCCGGGCTGACTTTTGTGTCTTCACGAAGCGCTGTACGTAGTCCAAGCAGCACGGTCGCTAATTCTTTGCTCCAGTGTATGCCGGCGCCTCTCGCCATGAGCGCGGCCTTCAATGTTCGATGCCAGCGTTCGACTAAACCATTTGCTTGCGGGTGATATGCTGTAGTTCGTATCCTGGTGATGCCGAATTTTTTCATCAGTGCGCTGAATAACGATGATTCGAATTGTCTACCTTGATCCGTCGTTACACGTAATGGACAGCCAAATCGCGATATCCATCCCTCGTAGATTGCCCTAGCAACAGTGTCGGCGGTGACGTCACGAATAGGTATTGCCTCCGGCCATTTAGTGCAGCGGTCGATCATCGTAACTAGATATCTGTAGTCGTCAGATGGCGGCAGTGGTCCTACTATGTCGACGTGAATGTGTTCGAAACGCGCCGATTTTTGAAACTCGCCGAGCGGACTGATAACGTGTCGTTGCACTTTCCCGCGTTGACAACCGATGCATGTTTTCGCCCACAAACCGACTTCTTTGTTTATATTTGGCCAAAAAAACTTTGTAGTCATTATTTTTCTTGTTGTTCGCACGCCCGGGTGACTTAGTTCGTGTTGCGCTTTGAATGCTGCTAAACGATAAGTCGCCGGTAGGTATGGACGCACGTTGCCAGTTGATGTTTCGCATATGATGGGTCGTTGACCTCCGGGCAATGTTATAGACGTAAACTTTAGACTTGGATTGGACATGCACATCTTCAACTCCTCATCGTTTTCTTGGTCTTGAGCGAGTTGGTTGTAGTCGATCGCGGAGTGAGACAAGTTGATTTCTTCGATGCGTGATAAGGCGTCCGCCGCTTCGTTCTTATCGCCGTGAATGTATTCGATTTTTGAACAGAATTGACTTATGTAGTGTAGCTGGCGTTCTCTTCGTGGTGTATCACTGCTACTCGGCGTTCTTGTTAGAGCGTAAGTTAGCGGTTTGTGATCGGTGTATATTGTTAGGTCGCTGCCCTCTATCAGCCGACGTAGGTGTTGCACAGCGGTGTACATTGCTAATAATTCGCGATCGTACACGCTGTAGCGTCGCTGCGTCTCGCTCATAGTTTTTGAGTAGAATGCGAGTGGTCTCCATATGTTGTCCACTTTTTGTTGAAGAACGGCGCCGATGCTAGTATTCGATGCGTCGGTAAATAAACATAGCGGCGCGTTAGGTATCGGGTGAGTCAGTGTTGTCGCCTCGAGTACGCTTTGTCGGCATCTCTCAAAGGCTTGTTCGGCTACTTGCGACCATTGTATCGGAGTTTTGTCGTTTTTCTTGCTGTTGTGTAGGTATTTATTTAATTCATTTTGGTACTCGGCTTGATGAGGTAAACAGCTACGGTAGAAGTTTATCATTCCTAAAAATCTTCTTAGTTCTTGTACTGTTTGTGGTTTCGGATAGTTGATTATAGCTTGTGTTCGTTCTTGAGTGGGTTTGATTCCCTCTGATGACACTTCGTATCCGAGGAACTCGATGTTTTCTTTGTCAAACTCGCACTTGTCGATATTAAGACTGACGCCGTAGGTATTTAGGCGTTCGAGTACTAATTCTAAGTGGCGGCGATGTTCTTCCTTATTTCTTGAGTGCACGAGTAGATCGTCGACGAAACAGAATACGTTGTCATCTAATCCTCGTAAAACCTCGTGCATGAAACGTTGAAAAGTTTGACCGGAGTTTCTTAAGCCGAATGTCATGCAGGTGAACTCGAAGAGTCCGAAAGGTGTTGTTATGGCTGTTTTTTGCGCGTCTTGTTTTTCGATAGGTATCCAGAAATATGCCATTTTCAAATCGAGTTTTGAGAATATTTTCTTGCCGTGGAGTTGGTATGTGAAGTCTTGAATACGTGGAATAGGGTATCTGTCAGGCACGGTGACGGCGTTGAGTCTTCTATAATCGCCACATATTCGAAGTGATCCGTCTTTCTTTTTTACGATGTGAAGTGGACTCGCCCACGGACTGTTTGACGGCTTACATATTCCCATCTCGATCATGCGCTCGAATTCAAGTTTAGCCGCCTTATATTTATCGGGCGGCAGAGGGCGCGGCCGAGAGTAGATAGGTGGCCCAGCTGTCTCGATATGATGTGTGACGTCATGCTTGGCCGGATTTTTTAGAGTCATAGGTCGAAGTACATCTGGATATTTCTTCAGCAGGTCGTGATGAGTGTGGTCGCGGTTTATTATGTAGATTGATTCTTCATCGCAGTTTATTTTTACGGCGTTTACGCTAAGCTCGGTTACGCGGTCAATGAGTTTTCTTCGGTGCAAGTCGACTAACAGTTTATGATGTACTAGAAAGTCGGCACCCAGTAATGAAGTCTTCACATTAGCGACGACGAAAGTCCACTTGAAACTTCTTCGTAGGCCTAGGTTGAGCTCGAGTGTGCGCTCTCCGTAGGTATGAATCTCTGTTCCGTTAGCCGCAAAAAGTTTGTAGCCTGCATTCTCCGCCGGCGTTGTATATTTTTGGTTTCGAGCGGCTAATACCGATATGTCGGCTCCCGTGTCGACAAGAAATTTTTCTCTGTTGTTGGTGTCGATCACACATAGGCGGCGGCTTGCTTGGTTTACATCGACGCCCGCCACTATCGATGTACGTTCTAGTTTTCCCGCTTATTGAAGGCGCACGGCGATTCACATTTTCGTGCCCCGCTTCCGAATCGATAGTGATAACGGCACATCCAGTCGGGATCGCCGGGCTTGCGGGCATTATCATTACGCTGTCTTGAATGCGAGCGTGAGCGGCTACGATATGCGGAGTTTTGGCGGGAACGGCGATACGACGAATGTTGGTTGTTGCGGAGCTCGGCGACTTCGAGTGATAATTTCTCTATTTGTTTCGTAAGCAGATTGATTTGTAAGGCTGTTATCGCGTTTATCTGGGTCTCGTTGACTGCTGGATTTGTTGACGGTGAGTTTACTGTGGAGACTGCGGCGACTGTAGCGGGTTCAAAATGCTCCATCATTTTGTCTGCCATCGCAGCTAACACTTCAAGCGATGACTCGGTGTTGACAGAGAGCACGGCGCGAACTTGTGCGGGGAGCTGGTTGAGCCACATAATCTTCAGTGCTTCATCTGATAATAGCTTGCCGCTGAGGTCTCGCATTTTACGCAGTAGCTGGCTTGGCTTGTGATCGCCGAGTTCAAGGCCGCTGAGTAGCTTCTGTAACTGCCGGTGGTCTGACTCTTGGTACGTCGAAATGAGTCTGTCCTTGAGTGCGTTGTATTTGCCGGTGATCGGAGGATGAAGGATGATGTCTCCGATTTGGTCTAGGTCGCTGTTGCCAAGCAGTGGAACGACGAGGTTGAATTTCTGCTCTTCACCTAACTTGCTGGCAGCGACGGCGGCTTCAAACTGCGCGAACCACAGGCGTGGATTTTGGCGCCAAAATGGTGGTAGTCGTGCAGGCATTGATATTGCCGCCACGTCGCTCTTCAATGTTGTGATGCCCTGAGCATCGCTGAAATCTTCAGTATCTTTCGACATTCTGCTGGTTCTTCTGATGTTCTAGTAATATTCTATTATCTTGCAGACTTCGGCTCGGTTCTTCGTGTTCGGTTCTCGGGGTCACCAATTTAGAGGTTTCAACGATGCAGGGGTTCTTAAATGAAACGCTAAGACTGTCTGATCAATAATAATAATATATTTACAAAAGCTCTACTTATATACAATTTTACAACAATAACAAAACCAAATCAACCAATAGCGAGGCGCACTAGCGCGACCCGCGCGCGGGGCGCGGGGCGCTGCTGTGCACCGGTACTATCCGCCGCGAAGGTATAAATATAAGTCACGCGCCACGCGCGATCCTTTTCGCCGCGCGCCGCCGTCGAGTGAAGTCTGCTGAACCCGAAGACTGCCTGCTGCTCCGCGGAATGTGTGTGTCGTCGTGTTGTGTCCACGTGGTCCCGAAGCATGGAATGAAGATGCGGTCGCTTGCTTGCTTGATTGCTTTGCTTGCGCCACAAACAACCGCTTCTTTCGAAGCGAACGGCTAGCGTGTGCGGCGCGCTGTGTGTTTCTATTGAGATGTCATAAACGTCTTTTTCAAGACGGTTGTTTCCTTGTTTCTTGGGACGCGACGTCAATAACGTAAGGTACTGGTTTTGGTGGTAATGGTATATGGTACGGTATAAGGTAACTGGTTATGTGGTAAAGGTGGTATAAGGTAACTGACTTCGTGGTGATTGTGTGACAGGTACTGTGTCACTACAATTGCAATTTCTTTTACTATGAATTCATTTGTTTCCAATTTAAAACCTTGAACATCTATAATGACAGTCATGACAACTTTCGCACTATGTTACTCAAAGGTTTATATTCCACAAGCCGATCGTTAATTATTAAACAATATCCAGTTGTATTATCTGGTATCGGGGCAGAACATTCAATTTCCAACCGTACATCTACGGGGCCAGTTTTTAAGCTATCGTTTTGTCTTGAACAATCTATGATAAAGAGAGGAGCCTTTTCCTTGAAATCGGTTATATCAAGTAACGGGTCCGCAGGACAGTTATAATACGACTGACGAAATTTCACGTACATTTCGTATAATATATTATATTTATTCTCGGAAAACTTTAAGCTTAAAGGTTCATACGGATAATACTGTGAATTCAAAAATAGTGTTATATTTGTAACTCCACAATGATCGAATAACGAACTGTCTTTGGTTTTATTATTTTTTCTATTAGTTTGTAAGCAAAAAATTACATACCGAGGCTTCTCTAATTGAGATGCCGTCTTAACTGACCAAGAATGCTTAGTAGTTTTAGGAAGTAATGGATACTCGTATAAATCCCAGTTTCTAAACGCCATCTGAATAGATTTATCTCTTTCTAAATGTTTTAATAGTGCTAATCGTTCGCGATCTGACACTTTTATGTGTGGTACACGCCATTGTATTCTTTGTATATCTATTTGAAAATGAACAACATCATCAGTTATTATGACGCTGTTTAAGTTAGAGTTACTTCTATTTAGTATAAGTTCATGTTTACAATTTATCACAATTTTATTATAATCCTCTGCAAACCCTAAAATCTTATTTAGAGGCATAATAGCACTAAAACTACCATCACTTTTAATTCCATCCATATTCCAACCCCACAAGGCAGCAACTTTATTTTCTCCTTCATTCATTGATACGTATGACTTTATTGTTGATGTTATTCCAGAATTTTTAATACGATCTATTTCGATACCGTTAACTTCGTATCTAATATCTTGAAACAAGAACATAACCGGGTTATTACTAAACGTAATAGTTTTCTTAATCGGATTCCCATCTTTACCGAAGAGTTTTGCTTGACCTTCGATGTAAATTGAACTGGCTGATGGTAGCACATATACATCTTGCTGGTGGATGGGGATTCTGATTTCATCGTTTTCTCTGAAGCTGTTGTTGTAGGGATTGTAAGAATGGACTTCATAACTTTCAATCGAAGTATCGAAGTATGGTGATTCAGTAATCTGTAGTATACTCATACTTTAAAACCTAGGGCTTTAAGGAAATCTTTATTTGTTTTCGTTAATTTCTTAACTTTTTTCCTACGTCTTTGCCCTTTCGTGGTCGTAGAAGTAATAGGGTGCTTTATATTGATCGCAGGATTTTTATAATACAATATCATGTTATTTTTCTTAAATGAAGACTTAGTTGAATATCCGCTTTGTCGAAATGAATGGAGTGACCAAATTGATCCACAATCTTAATAGATATAGATGAAATTATGTTTTTGTTCACTGGAAAGTAAATAACGTTTTGCGGTCTTTCTATGTGCTGATGACCTACAGTATTGTAAGTTAAAAATTCGTGGATAATGTGGGTTGGTAATCCATCAGAATATGAACCATGAATAAGATCACATTCGATTCTGACCACAGACAAAATGTTGTTATCAACATGCGCGTCTCCTGGCTTTAAGTTTAATACTGAAAAATATAACAAACCGCACTCGTATTGGCCTGATAAACTTATAGGCGGTTGAAAGTATGATACCAGTTCTGATTTACTTCCAGAAATGGTTACCGTTAGAGACATGCTTGCATACTGAACACTTCTGGATGATTCTGTTTATTTTATTCCTTAACTAGACCAAAAATTATATAAAAAATTTAAACAAAGATGTCCGCAATTGTAAGGGTGATCGCGTTGTATATTATCATAATTATAGTGAACTTTAGAACCTAAGTATTTTATAAATTCCTTGGGAGGCTTAAGATTTCCATAACTGTCAAAATATTCTACATAATCATTGTGTTTTACATAGGCTACCCAATGAGAACCAGGATTTCTACAATCGTCTAAATTTATAACTCCGCATTCTTTTTTGAAAGGTTTTTTAGGGAGTTCGTCTCTCATAAAGACACCTCGAAAATAGGGAATTTTATTACCATACTTCAGAATGTCAATGTTAGTTAAGGCTCGTTTGGGTAGCCTGTATTTTAGTTTTTTTCTTTCGATACAAAAATTCCAAGTCCATTTTTATGAGGTTTAAGATGTAATCCCTTTCCGATGCAAAGAGACTCCATTTTTTCATTATGTCTCTTCAGTTCAGTAAAACGCTTTTTTGCCATCTTGAATTCATTTATGGTTTTAGCTATTCCAGCAGCACCTCCTGCTAAGGCTCCCGCAGCTGATAGTCCCGCAAAAATAGGAATTAAAGGTAATACTCCACCGGTTTTTGGTATAGGAATAATACGAGGAAGTTTTATAGATGAATCATCAACTAATTCTCTTGCAGCAGCAATAGCTAATTCTATTGCCATTTTCTTGCCTTTTGGTTTTAATTTCCGTATATGTCTTTTCGTTTTACTAATAACATTTTTCAATTTATTTTTAAATCCATTACCATTTTTATTTATTTTTGAACTTTTTTTAGCACAGTTGCTATTTTTTAAGCCCGCTCCAGTTTTAACTTTAGCCAACATTGCTTTGCTCACTAGATGGGCAGCGAATTTTTCTCCTACACTTGCATCAGAGGCAACAGTTCGCTTTTTAGCCATTTTTAATAAAACTAAATCGGCGTTATGCCGATCCCTTAAGCTTGATGACTTGTGATAAGCAATATCGTGTTCTTTACAATATTCGTCTAATTTATTCACAGCTTTATCTCCACGTGTAAGTCTTTTAATCAGATTTGTTCCAGGCCCACAATAATTATATCCCGGTAAATGTAATTCAAATGGTAAATGATTTATAAACCAATTCAGAAGACTACTCTCTCCAATACACATCCTCAGACTGATTAATCATACATTGAACACTTAATAAATATAAAATTATTCTCGCCAATGACTTTGAAATGCTATATTTTTTTCTTTGTTATAGTATATTCGACTTATCAATCCAGCTATTTTCAGCACAAGGCAATCCTAACCATTTAACTAAAACCTTATTTCCTTTACGTCTTAAAACTTTTTCAACTAGATATACGTTAGGATGTTTTGTCTTTTGAAGCTCCTGTACATAAAATGCTCCTAAAATAGGTTGACATCTGATTGCATCTTCAATCAAGTAGGTTATAGGAGTTGTATTCTGTATTTTTCGAATTTTAAATATTTCTGTCGACCAGTTGGGCGTATACCCTTTTTCAAATGTTCCTTTGTATTTACTGATACGCACATAATCACCCACCTTAAACTTACTTTTCGACCCAACTTTTTTTTCAGACTTTACATATGTTTCTAATATTCGTTTTTTATTAGTATTATCTACATTTGCAGGAATTTCATCAATTGTTCGATGATAAGTATGGTTGTATTTAAAAATAACATCATCAAGAGCGCCATTTATCCAATTGTAGTTGCCTTTTAAACTAAATTCTTTGTACAAGTTAGACTTTAATGTTCTAATTAATCGTTCAACTATTGAGGCTTTTTTTGTTGAGAAGGTTGAATAATGGTTAATGCGAAAACATTTCATAAGTTTATTAAATTTATTATTATAAAATTCTGTTCCATTATCAGTTTGTAGATTTTTAGGAACACGCCCTTTGTCCAGCAACGTCTTAAAAGTGTCACAGACGATATCCTTGGATTTGGTTTTAAGAGGAAAAGTCCAACCATATTTGGAAAATGTATCGATAACCACAAGGATAAACCTAAAATTCTGATTTTCATGGGCATGACATTGCATATCAATTAAATCTGCTTGCCATAAATCATCTATGTCTTTCATAATAACACGTCTTCGAGGAAAGTTTATTCTTGCATTTTTATGAATTTCATTTACCACATCTGCTTTGCTCATGTTGATGTTTGATTTTTTTTTTTTTTTTTTTGTGGGCAACTCTTAATATCTCTCTTCAACTCGCACACATAAAATAAAAGTGTAAATTTTATGTTTTTAAGCTAATTCAGTGATGAACTTTGCTTATGCTCATGATGAATAAGTCGGTAATACTGAATCAAAATCTTGTCACTGTCACTTTTTATTCCTTAATTATGTCAGCTTCTTTTAATTCTTCAATTATAGATAAAATTTCATTATCATGATTTGTATTGCCAGCATCTCTCGAAGCGACTAATAACTTTAATCTCTCAACCAATTCATTAGGATCATCCCAATATACTAAATCAGTGTTAATTTTATATTTTTTTAGCTTTGGTAAGTTTCCTCCTACTTTAGGCTCATTTTTATCGTTTGATGTTTCAGAAAATA
The DNA here is from genome assembly GCA_905475315.1 of Autographa pulchrina. Lineage (NCBI taxonomy): Eukaryota > Metazoa > Arthropoda > Insecta > Lepidoptera > Noctuidae > Autographa > Autographa pulchrina. The sequence goes on along the minus strand of FR997765.1, from coordinate 12,414,368 downwards.
ATGGTCTGATTATCTCCCTATATTTTGTACTTTTATCACCTCTTATTTGACCTTTAGGGTTAAAATCTCTTTTATGTGCATTTGTATAATGTAACATATCCTTATAGACAAGTTTATCTTTGTTCGATATCAACTTTAAATCAGGTTTTCTTCGTAGTAAAAGTTCTTTCAGGCCAGCCGTGAAATTGTAAGTTTTATCACCGATTTTAATTAAAATTATAGTATCGTTATTTAAACTATCAATTTTAGAAAATGATACTACTGAATTACCCATCAGTAAAGTTCTGTTTTCACTTCTTATTCCGAATGGTATATTAACACCATCATAAATACCGTGGATATCATCACCTTCTAATGAAATGTCTAAATTATCCAGCAAATCACTTTTAGGATTTTGTTCCAACAACTGCGCAGAATTAAGTTTTGGTTCGTAATAATCATTGAACTTTGTAGATGAAATAGCATTATTTTCATTCGATTCCATTTCTACGGAATGAGTCAAGGTTGAATTTTCCATATTTTTTGTTTTTTCCAAGTTCCTTTCAACATTTGAATCAACTAGAGTTTTAAGAGGATCTGTCACAGGTTTTAGCATTTTATCAAGTGACATGTTCATTGTATGTTCCTGATTTTTCATTTGTTTTATTTTATTTTTTATAGAGTCAACAGACTTTATCAATTCCATTTTAATATTTTTCTCCATCTTAAGTAATAACAACTGTTTTCAACTAAGAAAAGAATAACACTAAAAATGTTTTTGTGCAGAACTCATTTTATATGTAGGTACATCTTCATTCAAAGTTTAAATATGTGTCAAAGTTTTGTCTGTACCTTCCATTATTCAAAGGTGAATCTTTGTTAATAAGAAGGAAATTATAAGGGTTACTCCAAACTGTTTTACAAATATCTTTGAACTGATTCCATGATAGATCTGAATTGACATGTTCTTCATAGATGTGCTTCAAGTTCACATCATCTTGTTTAAATATTATAAGAAAATTGGCGTTATCACGTAACAACTGTTTCGGTATTTTTGAGTACGTTTGAGATAAGTAAAAGCAATCAATTTGTTTATGTCTACCCATAGAGAAATAATTACGGATATTTATTTGATTTTCACATGCAACATCATCAAATATAAATATAGAATTTGGTAAAGCTTCACTCGGAGATATGACATTTTTATCGTCATTGAACTCATAGAACTTAATCTGAGGCACTCTTCTTAATACTTCACTTAAGAAACGATATTTTGACTGGAAAGTAGTTTTCGAATAAAGATAAAGATTTTTAAATTTAAGACCATTTTCATGCAGCAATAAACTGATCATGACGTTTGTTTTGCCGCAGTTCGAGGGTCCGCATATTATGCAGCGAATCGTATTAGGCAATAAAGCACTATGTTTTATCTGACGAGCGGAGTTACTAAAATTGATATTATTCACGTTCAGGGTTATGGGTTGTTTGACCAACTTCATCTTGCCTAATACTTATTTTCATTTCCTACTATCCTTTATATATGAATATATTTTATTAAATGTAACACGTGCAGTGAGTACACCCTGTAGTCAAGCAACGGGTTTGAACCTGCATCGTAATTTTAGATGATAGTCTCGTCTTACTTACATTTTTGTGACTAATAACTGAAATGAGAACTTATTTGTATTGTATGTAATTAAACATCTCACTTCATTGCAGTAGCTAGTCAAAGTAGGACCATACGCTGTTGTTTACGATTTTAATAATAGCTTGCAGTATTAAGGTAAGTATTGGAATAATAATCAGTCAGCCAAAAATAATAAATAAATATATTTTTTGTTTATTTATAAACAGTTATTTCTTTTCAGAATTATGTCACTCACACCAAGATCACCATCTTACAGCCCGAGCATTTTGGACAACGAAAATGTGATTTCTGTCGAACTTGGGCAACCCCAATTACGCGAGGTAATCTTTTTGTTTTATTTTATTTTATGAGAGTAGATGAATATATTTTTTCTTGTTGTAATTAATTTTTATTTCTTCTGCAGTGGAACTCTGAGGGCCTGGATAAAAATCCTACAATTAGCCCATTTTTTTACTCCCAGCGCTACAACTACCAACAATATTTTGAAGGTGCATTGAATGAGAGGGTTGACAATGAAAAGCTGCTCACTGGAACTGATCAAGCTCAAATCTTGAAAAAGAAAAAAAAAAAGAGAAAATGTTCATTGGGATCATCAACATCATCATACATTGTTCGTCGTGGTGGGGGAGGTGGTGATGGAGGTTATCTAATTAAATTAGAAGTACATGAACTAAAAGACTCTAAGAATGAAATCGATTATAGTGATAGTGACAATGCGGGTGTAAATGTGCAATATGTGGTACGTGAAACTTATGATGATATTATGGAAGCGACAGAGACCCTTATTAAAAAAATTGGGAAAAAATTGTGTGACCCTGAATAGTTTTAAGTCATTTTTGTGCAGTAATTATTAATTAGTCATAGTCTGTATCATTAAACTTATACTGTAGTTAATAAGACTGTCAAGAATTATTATTTTGTTATTATTATTTTAATAGTTTTTAATTTAATTTTATATAAGTAAGCCAATTATATATTATATAAATAGGTATATCTAAAAAAATTAAAAGGGACGTATTTCTGTAAAATATAATAATAAATGTTATGACTATCACCTATTACTGTGTTTCATTTTTTTTTGACTTGTTTTAACAGTCAGAGGAATATATAAAATAACTCAATTTAAAAACCTTTTTTTTTAATACAAATCATTTATTTCATATTTATCTTCTATTTCATATAATATAAAAATACATTTAGCCTTATACATTTATGCTTATTTACCTTAAATTAATGCATTGCAATCTTAGCGTGAGTTGCACCATTTAACTATAACGATAACTAAACCATAACCAGCCGTGAACCGGCCGCCTATTGGACAATTCGACGAATTGACAACTGTTAATGGCTTTGTTATCGTTATAGTTAAATGGTGCAACTCGTCCTTATATATGACACTTAATTAAAATACTGTTTTATGATGCCCCCAAGGCAAAGTTTTGCAACCATCTTCCATTATTTGTCTTTTATCATCATCCCTACTCAAAACAAGCTTATTAATTTTTTGAGTAAAAATATTATGATTTTTCGACTTTATAATACACATGTCATCTCTTAAGCATTCATTGTATTGTAGAGCTCGTTTATATTTTTTAATATCTAGTTTTTTCACGGCCGACCTTTTTACCCCTTTTGCTTTGATAACTGAAGAAGCCAGTGAGTCTATACAATATAATTTTGCTCTTAAACCTACAAACTCGGATATAATATCACCACCCATTTCATCTTTAAAAAATCCTGGTATTTTAGAATTAGCTTTATGTATATTAAATTGATTTCCATTTTCAAAGTTGCTTGTATCAAAGTACTTTATATTTTTTTTCATGTCCTCGTAAAAATTTTCTGTATATATTAAGTACAAAAGGCTGTCTGTGTCAGTATAACATAGTTGAATACGATTTTGATATAGACGTTTCATCACAGAGTAATGAAACGAATACAAATGAGTCTTGGCCAATTCCAATATTGTGAAACCAATGTAAATTGGTCTATCAAGCACGATTTTCGTTTGTTGTAACTGAATTGCTACTAAAGAATCAGAAAATATAGATAAGTTTTTGAAATTTGGAGCACTTACATATTTTTCAGCTCCACAAAGTTTGTTAGTTTTATTATAAATATCTTTCCATACATTTACTAGTTTGACATCTACTTGTTTTCTTTTGTTTTCAATAGTTTTTCCAAATATAGAGTTGTTTTGTTTTTTAAAAAAGTCTCTTTCGAAATCGGAAGACGCTTTTTGTCTGAGAGTAGTATTCAATAGGATATAGGGAGCCAAAAATGCACTTTGTTCAAATGATAGTATTCTATATATCTTAAGTAAAATAAGTCCATTTTTTATACATTCTTTTAAATGAACATAGTGAATGATATATTTATGTTTATCATAGAGATTAGCAATTAGTTTATCATTTCTACTACCTGGGGGAGCAAATTTTTCAGCGGCAAATGGTAAATCCGAATGCGCTTCGTGAATTTTATAAGGATACCATAAGTCAACTTCTAAAATAAATCCAGTTTTACTATCATTTAAAATATGCATTACTTTAAAATTATTAATTTCATCTTCGTTTAAAAACCTAAAGTTTCGAGTAGGAAGCTGTTGCATCATAGCATGACCATATAAATTTACGCAATCAAGATAAATTAAATAGCTATCAGGTTCCTTATTGTTGTAATTTGGAAGGTATTTATTATTTGCCTTTGCATATCTTAAAGAATACTGGGCAAGGCCACCCCTTATGCCTTTTTCTAGCATTTGATACATGTCAATATCTGAAATTAAGTCCAAATTAATTTTAGTATATAATAACATTGCATCCCAGCTCAATGAGGGAGATGATACATAATAACAAGGATCAAGGTTATAATATTGTAAACTCATCGTTCTAAACTTTTCAAAAACATCACACAATAGTAGGACATCGCATTTCAAATATAAGTCTGTGTACTCCCCTAAATTAGAAATATTAAATGCATTCCACACTTTTAATGCATGATTATAATCTTCATCCGAAATAGATTGGGATGTGAGTTTATTATAAAATTTTGATGAATCTGGCAATTCAGTTTCTTTATACCGATGCCATGAATTGATGTAATCATAACAGTATACACCTTTTTTGCATGCTAATTTAAATAAATAATCATCTTTAAAAAACTCTCGTAAATTTTGAAAATCTTTCGTTTTCATAGTTTTTATTAGATTATCTAGACTTGAACTTAAAAAATTAAAAGAATCTATAAACTTTAACTGGGCTACATTTTTTTTATCAATCGGGATAAATTTTGTGAATGAAATATATTTTTCTTTGTTTTTTGGAATGAGATTTATACGACCGCAAACAGCTGAAAGCTCCTTTATAAACAAATGACAGTCATAGCCAGAAAGATTATGAAATATGATAGGTATGAATGGGCAAGATTTTGCATTTAAATTACATGTATTATGTGCTGGTCCTCTATACATTCCTGTGAAATGATCATGATCTGCAACAATTGAGTCAGTATCATTAAATGATTTCTTACATATGTGACATTGTTTAGCATTTTTTAAAGCAGTTTGTTGATCTTTGTTAATTATCATGGGTTTTATCTCTGACATTAGTTTATAAAGTCTTATTACATCCCGACTTATAGCTTCAATGAACTTTTTGGAGCAGTCTGGCCCCCTATATGATCTAAACTTATTTAATTCTGGTTTAGACTGACAAAAAATGTAATATCCATAGCAACTTGCCTCATGGATTTGTATATTTTCAACACATGGGGACTTATTTTTATCAGAATATTCCCGTAATAGACTTTCGAAATCGCCATATATAACAATTGGAACTCTTTGAGTCCTATTAAAATTTGAAAAGCAGAGTTTTGAGTTTTCTTCGGGAAGTATAGTCTGCACTCTTGCACAGCTATGATTCAATTGTTTTTCTGATGTTTCAAAATACATAAAACATTCATCACATAAATATATTTTAGATTTATGTTTTGTAAGTTGTCTGTGTACAAGCTTACTAAAATGTTTAATTAAACAGAAATGACTTTTACCATTATTATTGATATAAAGTAAATTAACATGAAAAAGTTTTCTTTTTAAAGTTTTATATAATGGTCCTGTTACATAGTCATTCTGTTCCAAACCATAGACGTTAACACTTACGTTTGGATTTAAGTCTTCAAATAATTTTATATCGTCTAAACTGGGTGGAAATGTCATGTTTGCTATATTTAACACTTTTAAATAGTGAGGATATGATGTTATTCTATTTGAGTTATGCATTGCTGGGTACAAATAAGCTACAATGCTCCAAAGAAAACAGTAATTGTCTTTATTGACTATGTTTAGACATGATTTTGTATTTTGAATTCGCTTAGGTAATTTTAAATAAGAACCGGCTCTCAAAGGACTGTATTTAACAAAATTAATTTCTAAATGACTTATGGATTCAATCGTCCACCCTGACTCACTTAGTTCGAACTCTGAACATTTATTTAATATTTTTTCCGCAAATGCTTGATAAGTGGATAATATATCTGTGCTTTGAAGTATAATTGTATATCTCGTGTTAAATGATTTAAGACTTATTTCGTTATTTTTAGGTAAATTGTACGAAACAAAAAGTTCGAAATTGACTTTTAAAGAAACGTGTTGTTTTAATAACTCTTTGATTAGATAGCAACATGTGTCTGTAATTTCAGATAAAAACTTTTCAGGAGTAATAGTAAAACTTTGAGGGGTTATTTTATAACTGACTATTTTGTTTTTAAAAGCACAAGCTATTATACGAATATTATCAAATTGCGTTTTTATGAGGTTATTAGATTTATGGATGTTGGTTTTTTTGTGAGAAGAATAATTGTGAACGTTAATGTTACAAGCTTGACAGAAAAACATTTTGAATAATTTCAGAAAAGCTTTATGTAGGTATTTCTATTTTTTCTTAATCAGATTTTTTATAGTATAAAATATTGTATTGTTTTTATTTTTAGGTTTTAATTTAGTATTTTATTTTATCTACTAAGTAGATTCTGTAAGAAAATACATGAAAATTATTATTTAATCTTAACTTATTTATAGTTTATAGTTATATGGTCGTTTTTATCGAACGAATAGATTATGTAAGAGAGCAATGCATTTATTTATAGTAATTAATACAAAAATACATGGTTAGGTTATAATATGACAACAAAATTTGTACAGTATCGATAATATTCCTAAATATAAAATAGTTAAAAATTATAATGATAAAATATTTAAAAAGGATTTTGGGGGTACAAAATTGGTTGGATGGAGGAGTAATCCTCCTTAACTGTTCCAACCAACTGAGTAACCGCCTTCCAAGTTGGGCTATCGTCATTCACTGCTGTTTTGAAACATAGCAGTGAATGTTTCCAGCGGTTGGTTGAAATAGCCTCCAACTCCTGGCAATTCGAGATGCGGACCTCAATATAAAATTCTCCTCGTCTTGTGGGGTCACTTTGCATAGTGTAACCAGAACCCACTCGCCGAGTTAGGTAGCTCTTCAGCTTAGCTGCTCGAATTGGTTCACGCTGCTCTTCATCCTGGAAACAAACAAAATAATATACATTAGTTAATGTAACAAATCAATTTCTCAAAATAAATACCTAATTTTATCAAAGTCTGATGATTCATTATAATCATCAAGCCCAATTAATGGGTTATTAAATTAAATGGTCAATGAGTGAGTATTGGGGACACAAACCGACGATTATTATTATTTTGAGCCATCATAATAATATCTCAGGACATAAGCATTCTTCATTTAAAATGTATTTATTTCGGATTAGCACATATAAATTAAATCATGTAGATCTTAAAAAGTATAAACCGTAAAAAACTCCTTTGACAAATTATAAGTTATTAGGTAGACGCAAACTTTTGAAACTTTTGATAACATTCATAACATTGCCCTTTTTTCGGTACAGTTAAACTTCATGCAGCTGCTATAAAATTGTTCTATAAATTTGACCCAATTACACTTGGTCAGACTTCATACTTATTAGTAGTAACTATGCTTTACACCACCACGTAAAAATAGTTTGGTCTGTTTTTCTACATTAATTATTAAATAACAATAAATTTACCTCGGAATCAGGGAAGATGACTCGTTTTCTTTTCTTTTTATAAGATGTAGACGCAGAGGCAGACGCAGTCGGAAGGTCAGCCTCTGATTCAGATTCACTTCCGGCAGCAGCCGGCAACAGCTGTTCTTGCACCCGTTTTTTAGATTTTGCCTTCGGCTTGGACGGCTTAGGGGTTGAAGGCTTATTTGAAGGCTTCCGCTTTTGTGATATAGGGATCACTTCAGTGTCGGAGTCAAATGGATTGGAAAACCTGAAATAAAACAAAATTGTGAAACATTGAAAAGCAGGTCTACTTACATTAATTCATTTGGTTACAACTGTTATCACCATTCATGATAATATTCATGATAATATTAAACTCCTCTGACCAGACAAGCTATTTTCCTGCCTGGGAATCGAACTCATAAAATCACTCTCACTAAATACACTCTCGACCTCTGAGCTCATGAGACGCGACCACAACCGTACGCACACACTGATCACAAAATTGATAGAGTTAAATGACATGTACATACTTACTGTTTTTATTTATTAAACACACTGATTAAACGATGTAAATCTATAGAACTGACTGCAGAATGCGCTGTTAAAAATGTTCTGTGAGATGATCCTGAATGACACTGATTTTATACCCCCCAAATTGTAAAACGGTATACACACTTGAGAAATGATAATAAGTTATAGTTTATTTAAAATAAGTCATACATGCTGTCATACACTTTTAATCCTTATGCATGTAGTACATAAGATTTATAATCACTTATTATTTTAAACATCATTCGTACTCAATTATAACTTCGCCTTTACTTGCCATTTTAGGGGGATATATTATATGGCGCCACGCTGTCGATGAAAACTGAGACGAAATTTTTATAAGGTAATCGTATGTACTTGCATACAAATGATCTCTCTATCATAAACAAATATAGAGACCAACTACAAATGGTTATTTCATATTAACATTAAAATTGACTTTTATAAATTGAACTCCGAAATATTTTATTGATAAAACGTAAAAAATATATTTTATGGAAATAAACGTTGTTAAACAGAACGTGGTTCCTAAGAATTGCATCGTTTTAAAGCCTGTTATACTTTATTTAGTACGTAAAAACATAAAGTGAAAAGAAAATGTTACATAAATAATATTAAAATTATCTGTATAGTTTAATATTGAGATATTTTGTTTGTGTTTAGATTTATAGCACTTATATATTTTAAGTTCGTATTTTAGTGACAATATTAATGAATACTTTACCTTCTCCCTAATAATAATAATGTGTTCATACGTTGTCTGTTAAATACTCAAGCAGCGCATAATTGTTCAGTAATAATTAAAAAAATAAATATACAAATTAAAATGTTATATATTATATATTATGAGTTATTGCGCCTACATCATAATGCTGTATACTGCCCGATTGCGAAGTTATTTCTTATTCCAAAATTTACATCGTTATAAAATATAATAAAATGAAACATTTACCATCATTCCATTAATTCCTCTCACAATGAGAGTGCTTAGGTCATAGTCTACCACCCGAACCCAGCACAGATTAGTACTCTACACTAGCTGCGTTGAATGCAGGTTTTCTTACGATGTTTTTTCCGTCACCGTTTAAGCAAGTGATCATGAATAAATTACTTATGTGCACATGATTTCGAAAAGTCGGAAGTGCCTTGAGTTCCATCACCAACCTAAGAATTAGCAGTACCTGGTCATACCACTAAGCTATCACTGCCTAATTAACTGAAACATTAAGTGATTACTCAATAAAAGACTTCTGAGATTATCTAAATCTATAGACCATGATCGAACTTCATTCATTTATAAACATTATAATTTAGTAATATAATTATTTACATTCTGTAAGATAGAATGTCGCTGATCTTAGCTTTGTATATACTCTATAATAATCTTGTATCTGTAATAACATCGTTAAGAAATAAACAATTCTGATTCTGATTAAGAATAGATAATCTGCTTTTGTTGTTACATAGCGATAGTTCTGGGGACTTGGATAGTCAGCACGTTCATGGTAACAATTAAAGTTCAGTACTAAGAATACATAATGATTCAATAAAATAAATGTCCAAGATGCTAAAAAAAAAGTTCTATAACACAATAAAATTACAGAGTTCCACTTATATCAAACGCATTCATTTAAGATATAAGTTTCTTTACGAAGTTGGTTCGATGTAAATATAATAAGTTATTATGATTACAATTCAAAACAGTCAACAGTCAGTCGACCGCATCGATAGGCAACGTGTCATAACATACACAGAACTCACTTATTGTATTGTGGGTTTAAATGAACAGACGGGATAACTATTTGCAAGGTACTGCATCGCGCCATCGAAATCAGATAGGCGCCGATACCCGATGAAATAAATGCAATCTGAGCGGTCGACATTCGTCGCGTCGTCGGCGCGCGAGCGCATGAGTCAATCCAATGCAGACGCTCTTATAATACAATCGCTAGATATTGTGTAGGACCGAAATAGAATTGGGGGTTCTGTATCACGGCTCGAGCGAAGCGAGAGCAAGTGATACAGAACCCCCAATTCTAACCTACTAATACCTACTGTGTTTTTGTTCATAAGTACAGGTGTGAAATTTATATCTAATACTCAGATCTAAACTGTCCCTTGGAGCTGTGAAAAAATCATACTTCTAAGCCAAAGCAATCAAAAGATACAGCCGTTTGTGCCGCAAATTTTCGAAACTCGCACGGGATTCAAAACCTGCAGGGTAGGTACTTCCCGTGAACTTAGAATCTTGAAATTTGCTACGAAGTTAACGTCTTATAGTACAGATAAAGGAAAAATTGCAAAACCCGTTTTAGTTACATCATATAATAAAAAATATTTTTTGAAAATTTTAAAGTTACTACTTCTTTTCTCATAAACGAGTAGAGGTATTAAATTGAAATTCATATCAAATACCTGAGTATTTTTGATTATTTAGACCTGAGTCTATATAACCTATAAAACCGGTATAATACCTTTAAGCTGTAACAAAATCAAACTTTTATGTCAACGCAATTAAAAGAAACAGATACCTACATGTTTGTACGGAACCCTCGATGTGCGAGTCCGACTCGCACTTGGCCGGTTCTTTTTTTTTATTCAGAAAGAAGACTTTATTATTATCTTGTATCTCTTTATAATTACTGTACAAACATCATAGATTACACGTGTTTGTCCCAGAAAAATTCACGTAAATACTATAGCAACAAGACATTTGCCAAGTGCATCGAATACCGGCGCCAAATGAAATCCGTTTTGTGTAGCGCCAACAATTATAAAACAATACGTGCCGACAGATTTACGTTACGGAGATCGTTTATTTTAGAATAACAAACAAAAAGACTGAATTTGCAATAACAGATGTGCTCATTATGAATCATGCAATTAGATACACAAGTGTAGGTACATAATTAAGGACTGGTGAAGGATTTTCTGTGATTTATTTTAGTCTGTGGATGTTTATTATAAGACACTTAAAGAGAGTATAGGAAATAGCAAAGAAAATCTGTAAAAAGATATTTAGGGTGTCTATTTATTTGCTAAAGACCAAAAAATCATTGTTTTAGAATATCTATACTAAAGTAAAGATATTTTTAGCGAACAGCTGATATGCGGAAAAACGTATATTGCACTTGCGTACATATAGTTGATGGAAAATAGCAGGTTTAGATCAATAGTAACCTTAGTTTTTAATTTGATTGTAAAATATGAAGACCTATGTTTTACAATATGAAATATGTATTCAGTAGTCAAGTTGTAACATCACATAACACATAACATACCATCACGCCTGTATCCCCGAAGGGTTAGTCAGAGGTGTACCAATGTACACCCACAGTTCGCCGGTATGTTTAGGTCCCATGTAATAGGGGGCGAGCCTATTGCCACTAACCGGGCACAAATCCAAACTCCGACCTGCTACTGAGAATTTCATAGAAAAACCCAATAACACCTTGGTCGACTTGGGAATCGAACCCAAGACCTCTAGCGTAGCAGTCACGCTTAGCGCCACTAGGCCAACGAGGCAGTTCAAGTCAAGTTGTCATCATCTCCCGAGCCTTTTCCCAACTATGTTGGGGTCGGCTACCAGTCTTACCGGATTCAGCTGAATACCGTATTTTACATGGAGCGACTGCCTATCTGACCTCCACAACCCATTTTACTGGGAAACACAGTATTCCATAGTAAGACTGGTTGTCAGAATTGACTTAACGACTGCCAAAGATCTATGTATGACAGCCGGGACCTACTGTTCAAGTCAAGTTGTATCAGTCAAAAATATAGAAAACTGGTGAAAATTTCCCCTCTCCAGCACCTTCCGTATCGTATTACGCTAACCACCCGTCAATACTCGCTACATATAAACCAACCGATGTAGTTCGAATGGAAAATCCCCAACAAGGATACACGGCCAACACAACACAGTTCAAACGCCGCTCTAAATTTTAGACGCCTAGAATCTAGCTTGAATACCAAAGCCAATATCTCTATGAGTCAAACATTTGGTATGCTAAAAATTTCAAACGTTTAATTAATACATTGATTGGCCGGACAAAAGCTACGCCCATCTCGAAGGTGTATTGTCGACACGCCCACACGTGTCGGTAGCCAAGCTGGCGGCAATCCAGAAACAAACAACTAGACTCTAGAGGATATAGTTTTTACAACAGGCTCGCATAATTAATGGAGATGTCGACCGCTCGGTTGGGAGCCATCAATAAATGCGTCACATTCGCGTTTGAAAGGTCTTGAAGATAGCGGTTAGCGGGGTGGTAAGAAGTCTCAATGTAAGCGGAAGCGGATTGACACATAAATGGACCCAGTAGTCCTCCAAAGTGTCCGGACACCTGCACTTTGGAGGACTTAAACCTCGCCAATGACGCTGCAGTTAGTGTGGCCAACTACTGGGCGCAGCGTATTTAAATTTAAATAAGATTACCATCCACTCGAAAAGAAGAAGAAGAAGCGGGCGAAAAATATTATCTATGTGAGAAACAAATGACAATAACCGATATAGGGTACAGCTTCTCCTTAACATAACTTAGGTGTTGGGCTGAACAACAGGCGATTAAAACAAATATTAATTAACTTAACCATGAGCAATTAAACTAAATGGTACAATAAGTACAGAAGCAACCTGTGTCGGTTTTGAGACATGAAATAATACCACTACTACATCTCAATTATATGACAGAAGGACTAATAGAAATATCATTATCCTAATGATACATTACTACGCTTCACTGCAGCAACTAACCGACCCATTGACGTCTGTCTAGTCCCTAACACACGCTCAGACGAATGTGGATAGTCAGTTGTCTATTCTAAAACATTGACTGTATAGGAAAACGCAATAATAGTTACAGGTTAAAATTATAATATTGAACATCTGTGAAACAAATTTCCTGTAATAAAGGATAACGAAATTAGAACTTGTTGAATAATACTTGAGATTTAAGATGTTTGATCATAACACAAAGCTTAGATAATCCTCAGAAGAACAGATCAAATATAATATACAAAAATAAATTACCATTAAAATAGCAAAACAGACGGACATTTCAATAACAATAGTACCAATCCTCAAATTTTGGTACGAAACACTCAAAACTAAATGTCAACAACCTATCAATTGTTAATAGCTACACCGAAATCTCAACTTTAACACCCCTAGATACAATTTAAAGTCCACCGCATTGTGGCCGCAGACAGATCTTTAATTGGGGCACGCAAATCTCAATCGTATTGCTATCAGATAAGATTTATAATAGATAACGGGGACAATGGACGGGTGATTCTATTTTCCAATTCTTGCGATCGAAACTGAACTGTAGTTAGTTGTGATAGGGTTTGTTTTCGTTTCTGTTGTGTTGGAGACAGTTGACCGCGCCAGGTTGACAGTTGCTGGCTTGGTGCCAGTCTCTCACCTGTTGCTGTGGCTCGGTACAGGACTCAGGAAACGTTGATAATCACTTGTTATTACTCATGGCTTTATCAGTGTTTCTATGCAGTTTGCCGATGTTGTGTGGATTTAAGTCAAAATAGAACGACCTAGTCTACTCAGACATGCATTCAACATGCAGCAGCAAACTCAGTGTTCAACTGTCAAAATGTGTATAACTTCTGCCATAGTTTTGCTATTGGACAGAACGATGTCAGACGATATTTTTTTAGAGAATGGCATTGTCTGATAGTCTGCATAGTCAATGGTCATACGGCTAGTCAAGCCGTATGACCTCTTTGGTTTATTTATAAAAAAGTAGTGCAGTAAGTGTCGAACCCTGTTTATTCTACTAGATAAAATAACTATTTTCTTCCAGTCACAGACATACTGGAAACAGACAACTAGCAAAATATAGTTTATAAACTTAGGCACCCTTGATTTATACCAGTTTGCCCTTCAGACAATAATAATTTGATATACCTACAATCTACATACATTTATACAATAATTTTTTGTCACAAAAATCTACTTAAACAGTCAATCGACAACTCTTTCTTAAAAAAACAACCTTCCACATATCGAGCCGTCGGTACCTCGAGAGTACAGCACACATTACTTACGAACCCATCACGTACTTAAATCTTATGTACACATCAGCATCTGACAGACCCTCAAACATAAGTCGGGAAAACTTTGTACTTAACTGAAACTAAAGTATATGCATAGAATTATTTCAGCTATGGTAAAGGTATTATGAATGTTGTATGAAGCAATGGCGAGACTTAGCAGACCAATACATGTATATATATATTGTAACATCTTACTTAACCTATGTTCCACAATAAATTAATTTGAATTTGAAAAGGTTAAATTGTAATAACAATATGTTTTGTGTAAGAGCAAGTTACTTGAAAATGCTTATCTAATATTTTATTCAGATTGTGTTATTTCACAGCAACCTTTTTTTCTAGCCATTGTTGTCCCACTGCAGGACGAAGGTCTCTTTACCCTTAATAAAAAAGTTATTTAGAAAATAAACTTTATGTAACATTAAATTACATATTACTCTCTAAAAATTACAAATATCCAGTAGATACAAACGGACAAGTAAAAAAAACTTAAACTTTACTAAAATTAAAAACTTATAATATCAATAAGATTAAGAAAATAATTTCTCTAAAAATGTCAAATCATATTTGTCACATAGCAATATTCATTCTACAGGCATAACAAAAGCTGTTTAACAAATACAACATAAGTAAAGTATGGACGTTACCGAGTAAGGCCTCAATATTAATTCCCAGTAAAAACTAATGTAAGTATAAATTTACTAAGAATTCATTTCACAAATTCTCAGTAAAACGAAGTTTAATTATGTAGGCAACCAAACACTAGTTGCAGTGAATAATATTTTCATATACAGGGTGTTAAGAAAACCCTGTCCGACCCGAAAGGGTGATATAGGGTCCACAATCACATGCCCAAATAAAATATCAAATTTGGAAAATTCATGATAGAAACAGTAATAATGAATTTTGAAACAACCATTTTTGCCCCGAAATTCCCTAAATTTGAGATTAAAACAAAAACTACAACACCAATTTCGTTAGTATTTTTGGGGGCCTTTTGTTAGGTAATTAGGCAGCATCTGTGATGACGCCGAGTCTCTGTCTCGACTTTTGAGAAAAAAAATTTTTATTAGGTTATAATTTTTCTTTCTTTTTTCCATTTTTTTTTCACATTTTTGTATTCAGATATCGATACCTAACAACACCTTCACGGATCGGACAGGGTTTTCTTAACACCCTGTACAGGAAAATATGGCGTAAAACACGTTTCTAACATAATGTAATATCGATTCAACCGGCATGACATGAATACATTGGACAGTGGATAACTTACTTTATTTCGGATTTTTCCTGACATAAACAAGTTTTTCTTCGAGAAAGTGAATCTAGAGTCAATATTGCGTTTCAAATCCGGTGACCTGACGAAAAAAACCGAACACCCTGAATGATATAAACAATGGCAGTGTGAAGAAACTCAAGAAAATAACAAAACAAAATAATTTTCACGCATTAAAAGAAACTTAGAGACCACAACAAGTGAGCTTAGTGCCCAAAATAAGAAAAACTCTCCCTTTCCTTGCGTATCATTGCTACAATTACAACATAAATCTCATGAAATTAGTACCAGAAAATCCATCCACAAATCTTTTCTATTTTCTCCGCCGACATATTGCGCCTACGTACTTTATTTACAGAATTATATCCCAGTAGAGAATTGAATATCCGAATCTGGCAAAAGGATAGGAGTTCAGTTGGGTAGATATATGTTTTTCTACGGAATCCGCTTGGACACTGAATAATAGAAATTGAAAGGACGGCTCTGCAGCGTCGAGATTTAAGCGCATAGAGCCGGGAAAAATTTATAGGGCCCGATGTTTGTATAGGTTTTTGTACACAAGTTTTGTTTTAGTATTGACATGTAGCAGTTTATGCTGTTATGTTATTGATGGAATAATTTTCTATTACTATAATGGTCCATTAAGAAAGTATATTCGAGAAACATAGGTGTTTCATATTCTTCTATTAAGAACCTTGCCCAGCATCGAATCATACTTTAAGATAATGATTGATCATCCAACACCATAACAGAATCTAACAGCAATTTACTAATTAGCAAACTTCCAAAGAATGTAAAGACCCGACTTCCAAAAATGAGGTGATAAATAACTCTGCTTACTTTAAAGCATACAGGCGCGATGATACACAAAAGAGGCGAAACCGACAAAGGCTCACTAAACGAGGGTAGAAAGCGGTTACCGAACGTGAGGATTCGCGTGAATAGAGGAGGATCTTTTAAATTATCTCCGTATGAGCCTGTAAAGGCATAGTAAATGTATGGGAGGAGTGCTGCGGTTGCGAGCGTGGGAATCGTAAGAATTGTGAGGCAGACGGGTTCTGTCGGGGTTCAGGATGTCAGTATTGAATTCTGATTTCGTCTTTATTTTGTTTTAGAGTATCGCTTTCACAGTGTACGCTGGCGAAAATGTAGGTCTAAAATGATAAAGAATTCCAATTAATACAGTTTAAAAAAGACTCTTATGAATATGTAGGCGCTTCGCTATTTCTAGTGTTAAGAAACGTGAAAAGGAACTGCTGAAACATGACAAGCGAGTTGACGTTTCTTGACACTGACGCAACTCCGGGCTCTTTTGCTCGCGGCCGTCGGATGAAGAGGAATCTGGTGGCTTCGCATTGAAGCAAAACGTGATCGGTGGAGTGTCGCTGTTCTTAATTCTCCTCGCCCACCTACCCACGATAGCTCGGCAATCGCAATGAACGATGATGATAACCAAGTTTCTACAAATATGACAGAAAACAGTATTCACGGTATCAAACATTGAATCCAATAAATTATAAGACAGACACGTATATATGTCTACTACATCATAACCAAACCATATTCATCAGACTATTCCCCATTTCATGCATTTTATAACATCGCGGAGTTTATAAAAAGTCCCTCTCCGCCTGTTGCGTCCCAATATAGCTGGCGTGATGATATTTCCATCGGGTGTAGTGTAAATAAACAGGGCCAGGCTTCACTTCTGCGTGAAAGGGATTATTGAAAAGGGCCCGAAATGTTTGCGAGCTTACTACATTCACGGGAGATCAGACCTAGGAATATTTTATGATCCAAAAATAATATGCCGAGGAATAGAGGTATTTCTGCGAGATATGGAATTTACTGTTGAAGTAAGTTCGTTTTGGTAACAGTTGTTTTAGGTTTGTTTCTGAAAATATTGGGTTTCTAAGTTATACATAACTAACCGTATTTATATAAACTCTGCTGGTATCAAGAGGAGACGTTGGACCATTTTGTTCAGAAAACAAAGTAAACTGAAATACATGACAAACATTAAAACCTCAAAATTACTTTTCTATAAAACTTAGATAGAAGTGTGTTCAACTCTATGATTCCTATTGATTTCTTCTTTTTAATGTTTAAACTAAAATTACAGACTTAACAAGCTTTTTCTTAAACCCACCGTTCCAATATTCAAATTCCAAAAACTTTGTCCAATATCAAAAATTTCCAGCGTCCAAATTGAAAGACAGAAAGTCTGGAAGATATTACTGCATTTCCTGAATTCAAATTTATCGTGAACGCGGGCAAAAGGTAATACGAAGTGGTTTCGCCACTGACAGTTTATAAGTGTCATGAAGATAGATTTTATCAGGTTAAAATATATTAGAATCGATGTGAAGTCTGGGGAAATCCGGGCATATTCTATGTAAATGATTCATCTATTAGTGTCTCCGTCTACTTAGCATAGCTTCTGGTTGAAATGTTTTGAAGTTTGCGGTTATTTGATTTAGCTGTTCATTATTTTGAAGGGATAAATTCAGAGAGAACATCTAGGTTTTCTTAAAATCATTTCAATTTCGTTGAATAGTTTATTCTTTTAATAAATGAAGTCCCCAACGATCAGAAAAACTATTTGGATATTAATAGTTAAAAAAAAATGGCAGTTAATAATGAGATGTCAAAAAGGTGCAAATAAAGAATTCGAGCAAAATACTACAAGATAAACAAAATTTACTATTTTCGTAAATTAATATTATATTGGTAACAAAACACTCATATCACGATATTACAACAACACATGCTAATAACTCACAAAAACGATATCACATACTAAATTCAACAAAATTTTATCTGCCCAACAAACCGTATCCCAATTTAAATTATCTCGTAAAGGCTCCCATAACTCATAGCAGTATCTCATCCCTCTACACTAGGTTTGTGCATGACTGAGCTGGATATGAAATGTTTTATTGTACGTACTTATCTGAAACTGAATTTGAAATTCTTTTTCATTTTTCATAGAAAGATCTTTTTACGTGCTTCTTTTGTATTTAGGTTTGAAGTCTATGGGAAAATGTTATTTATGGTTTGTACTTCAGAAAAATAATTAACGCTATTGACGCTATTGGGTATAGACGTACTTAGATCCTCATTAAAAGCTTCTTTTATTTTTCTTGTAAACAGTTAACTAATATTAACTCTTCAGTCATCCATAAATTTTAAGAATATCATAACCATAATTAAGTCAAGAGCTAGGTTTTTAAGAGCTGCAGTTTCGAAGCCTTGTTCAAAAATAGCGTTGCATTGTCTGGAAAAACTACATGCCGATATCATTACTGCCATTGCTAGTTCTGGCAAAATAGAAAACCCTATTCACGCCGCATCGTTGATACCCATAAAGGAATCACGATATAACGATACAACTACCAGCATTGAAACAAGCTCAGACAGCCCACACAACGATCGGACGACCTCTCCAATTTTTCCCTCATAACTGTGCCTACGGGACTACGGAAATTACTCTGTACCCATCCAGCCCATTTCAACCCCAACACCCTTTGATATAAGAGCTAGAATCGTATACAGCAATCAAAGTTTTAGGAAGATTTGTAGAAGTAGAAATATAATCAAGTTAATGAGATACGTTTCACGTCGGATATCATTGCGCCATCCCATCTAAAGTGGCAGCAGGGAACAATTTTACGTGAGACTTTCTTTGGTCGTGCTTTAGTACCTACGTGTATTTTTGGATGCTTCGCTTTGAGAGTATGTTTCTATCTCGCGTTATGTACTAGGTTGGTATCGTTAGTACTTTGGTTTTATAAGACGAGATATTCAAATAACTTGCGACCCCACAAAGTATCACAGATATAGATTTCACAAAAAAAAAACTACAGAAATATTAACCTTTTAGCATTTAAGCAATAATAAATATGCGAAAATTAAAGTCTAATAAAAATCTGATGCCTCTGACTTTCATCCATACATAGCACACCTAAAGTCACCTAAAAATTTCATATCAAAGAAGAAAACAAACACGATGATAATTTATTCCAAATAAGCTCATTCAGTTCTAAGAAATGAGAAAAAAAAAATGGAGTACATTCCTACACGCTCCCAATTTCTTATGTCAACATATACACGCGTCCCGAGTCTAATTATGTGCGTAATGTTGAGTGAAGTGAAATAAAGGTACCTTAGAAATGTAAGGACTGCTAATACATACAAAACGTGAGGGAATTTCGTCAAAAAATTTCAATGTGAGTAGAAATTAGGATTGAGTGAATAGATGTCGGGAAACAGTATTTTTCAAGATTGTTGATGCTCACAATAGTCAGTTTTTTTTTTGCTCAAATTATAGCTATTTTCAGTTGTATAGCATTTTTGTTAGTGCTTTCTCAATAGGAATAAAAAATACCTGTCACAAAATTTGCTTCCAAGGTTGGATTTTTTTGAAACGTTGAGGAAATTTTTTGTTGAGGAAATTATTTGTACGCCTTCCTTGGCAAAACGTGTTGAAACTTTTTTTTGTGTAATCATTCCAACTGATTGTTACCTACACGTGTTTTTGACAAATAAATATATCTTATATATTGAAAAAAAAAAAAGTATGGATTGAATGGAAACAGTTATTTAGTGGTACAGGCATTTTATATTTGAAATAAAATTAGACTAGTAATAGAATTTCGAAATAATCGGAAGGATATCTTTGAAGACGAGAATAGTAACAGGAAACGGAAAGGAAATATACTAGTGTCTATATCAGTATACTAAGAACTTTCTGAGAACGGAGCCAAAGTTAGACCGGAAGTATAGATTTCTTGGAAGTATAGACATGATCGCGAAATGCGCTTCTATTAGTGATAACAATCCATTGTTTTAAACAAACTTGTACCTAATCTGTATTGAAAAGGGTTTTCTCCAGGATTTGAAAGCAGTCAGAACAAATGTAAAAAGCAATAATTATAGGCTAGATTATCATCAACAATGATTGAATAGTTGGATTAAGATTCACAAAAACTTCTAATTGTAGAAGGTGCCAGGGAAAAACAAAATACCTACCGGCATTTATTAGGAAGCCAAAGACGATCAGAATCGTAACTAATGGAAATCTTTGAAGTCTAACCCTCCTGAAAATAGGCAGAGATAACTTCAAGCATGCATAACCTTTGCACAAACCCCAAACAGACTAAACAAACACCGTCCGACGATTAAAAAAACCGGCCCGTCTTACAAATACCTAATTTCGCAGGTTTGCAATAAATCTTGCGCGTGTATGCGCTTGCGCACGTCAACTAGCGTAATGGGGCCGGCGTGACACGACGGGAGCGTTCGGCACATAGTGACGGCTATAGCGGAACGTATTTGTAGAATGGACAGTTTATCAAGAGGCGATTAACGTCTTATATTTATCTGGAAGAGCCAAGAAGAAGAAGACTAAAGATTTTTCGAAGAAATGAATAATAAAAAGATGGTATGTCCTTGTCCATAGAATACGGAATAGAATTGATGAGACAACGTCCGAGATGAAGGCTGAAAATTTAGTTTCAAAAGGTCAAAGAATTACACTAAGAAAAATGTACCCGTTTAAACCCATATCTAAAATTTCATCAGATTTCAAACAGCCATGTTGCAAAAATAGGTGTACATTTCTTTTTAGAAAACTCCTTTCGACAAACTACCCAACAATAAACACTGAACTATTTATCGCTTGCACACTGGACAAAAATCGGTGTAAACCAGGATACAAGTCGTTTTCGCGCATTCAGCACCGCTAACACATGCTCGCGAACCCAACGCATTTGGCAGCGGCGCTAGACTAAATACAGAACTATTCGACGGTTAGATAAATGGGATTTTGTTAGCACTTGCCCGTTAGATGCAGCTGAAATTGTTCTGGAAGGAAATTACGTAACGGTGGAATATTCGAGATATTATTGTTTGATTTTAAACTAGTATCTTTTTAACCGATGGATGTTTTGCATGATCTCAATTCTTGATTTATTTTCAAATGGGTTACTTCTGTGATGATGAACATTGATGATGATTGATTGATAGGATTTACTGATTAAATCCCAAAAGTGCATCTACCTTTTTCTGAAAGTAAAACTGACATTTCAAACAAATCGACCATCGCTACCAGGATTGCTTTCATGTTTATATAACGTTTCATTCCGTTGAAAACACGATGTTTCTGCACCGTGAGTGCGTTTACAGAGATGCATCTTTTATACATGAAGGCTGAAACAAACCTTAAAGGTCGGACAACTATTTGTCGTGCTCAGGAATCGGGTTGAAATCTCTTGACTATATGTAATTATAGGAGTGGTACCAACATCTCTTATACCGACCTCTTATACTCAACCCCCGACGCAAAAAAGGATGCGTGTTATAAGTTTGATATATCGGTCTGTGCATCTGTCTGTGGCATCGTTGCTCCTCACCGAATTAGTAATAACGAGTTTGAAAGCAATCATTTATAAAGATTGTGCAGCATTTTGTTGAAAGTCATGAGCAATTTTCTAAAACTTATCGGGATTTTTATACATATTTTTAATATATAGTTTTGAAGTCGTTCCTATGACCTGAATAGTTAGAAAAAGAATAGTAGTAAGTGGCCACATTAACTGCAGCGTTATTGGCTAGGTTCAAGTCCTCCGAAGTGCAGGTGTGCGGACACTTTGGACACTCCAACGAGGACTAAGAACACTACTGAGGTAATAGGTTTTGCAAATCGTGGTAGTTACTTGGGATAGTTGCAAGAAGTTTTAATAGATTTTGATTATTCAGATTGGAATTTCATCCAAATCTCACAAAATACAGTAATTAAAAATAGATTGTATTCATTATGAGGTGATCAATGCTCGTGCCTTCTCTATATGGGATGAGGCCTGTGCCCAGCAGTGGGACGTTTATAGGCTGGATTATTATTATTATTAATCATTATGAGAGATTACTGTGTAGCTAAACACACATAAGGAAATGGACGGTCACTTAATAACTCAGAAAGTAGTGAAAGACGATGAATGGACAAAAATATTGCTACAGCTTGCAATTAGTTAGTTTGCCGGCTTTACTGGTACCATAGGCGAAATCTCAGCTTTTCGTACTATACTTATATTATGTTATGAACGAGATAGAACTAAATACACAACGGACTCACGTCGGCCTGTGTAAGGAAATATATTATGTTGGTGGGGTTACAGAAAATCTGACTCATATAAGTTGGTCGCTGGGTTTAACCTGCCGATAAACATGATAGTTAAAACAATAAGCGATTAAAAGGTAACTATAGTTAACAAGTTATGCACCTGTGGGGTGTTTAAGTGGTCAATAACGATGACATGATGATAAAAATAAAAGCTCGTAATAAGTAGAAATTGCCGCCATTATATTTTGTAAGTAATGTAAGTATTTAGAATACTAAATGTTACTGAAATACGATAACAAGAATTAAAGCTGAATATGATTAAGTAAGAACTATGAAGAAAAAAGAAATATTTCTAAGTTTACACGCAAGTAAACAAAGGCTTAGTATAATTTAATAGGTAATAATTACAAGAAAATTTAACACTAATGATACACGTTATGAGTTAGACTTGTTTTATTTGGTTAAATAGCTAAATAACCGTTTAATGTTCCGCTAAAATTGTGTTGACAGTCTTCCAGTGTAATGAAACCTATTGTACTTTATGTAGTAGGTATGTTGTGAAAACTGTAGCTTTTCGAAAATGTCTACTTTGTGTTTTTCAAAAGATTTGTACTATACATGTAACATAAAGAGTATGTTACAATAAGGGATTTGGTCAGCGCTATATTAATTCGATAAAACTTGTTAACAGGTTTCTGTTAAAACGTGGGTTTATAAGAAATAATTTGATTTCGATCATCAAATACAACTCTTTAATCAAGAATTATTCCTATTTGTAAAAATAAAATGTGTTGGTTTAGTTTACAACATATAACAAAACTTCGAGGTAAATATAATTATTAGATGATATCTTATTTATTTAACTGATATTTTTTACATTAAATATTTGTACTAAGAAATATTTTTTTATGAAAAAATAGACATTTACCTCAACGCCTGAAATTGAAAATGACAGTGACATTTAAAATTAACTGTGAATATAATAACCATAACTTTACATAAATCTGTTAGTGCCAACCGCTACTTGTTACTATAGTTCAGTAATTTAACTTCAAAACTGTCGTCAGCTAATTTCCTTAAATTATTGCTGACTACACGATTACTACGAAATTGTATTTAAAACTTTTAATTATCATTCGTCGTAGATATAACGTTTTGTTTCTTAACATTTTCCGAAAAGTAATAAAAGTTAAATTTTAATGTTCACGGAAATGAATCGTAACATTTTACTCAATTTAAACAACTTCAGGAAAACAGAAGGACTCCAATAAAATTATATTAAGTACGATTTTTCTTGAAAATATTTTTCTTAATGTAACATAAACAGTGACAGGAATAAAAGCCAAGTCAAGTAACTACTGTAAAGTATTAAGGATATATTAAACTTGACGGGCATGTTGGTCTAGTGGTTAGAGACCCTGACTGCTATACCGGAGGTCGTGGGTTCGATTCCCACTCAGGACAAATCTTTGTGTGATGAGCACGATCATTTGTTCTGTGTCTGGGTGTAATTTATCTATAATATGTATGTATTTAGAAATATATAAGTAAGTTTATCAGTTGTCTGGTTACCATAACACAAGCTCTGCTTAGCTTGGGATCAGATAACCGTGTGTGAGTTGACCCAGGATATTATTATATTTTTCAATATATAAAACATCCCGGTACATTAAATTCAACAAACAAATTACCACTAAAATAAAGGTCATCACAATAATGATGTGCAAACTATCGTTATCCGGCTAGAGCTGATAAATGTACTAAAATAATAATTTGCAATAAACGGCAATCAATTGGGACAATAACTGGGATCGTTTTGTTTCATTAATAGCTATATTGCGAATTCATATGAAGGACTTTTTGTAAAGTTGGTGCTGTAGTGCTAAGATATTGCGAGGCGATGCCTAGCTTTATTTTTAGGAAAAAGATAATATTTTATTTTCATTACGAACTGTCATGATGGTAACAACTTTTTTCAAATATACTAGCGCTTTTAAAATTATGCAATCTATCGTCAAAAAACAAAGAATTTCCTTTAAAAATCATCTAATTTCAAAACCATGTTAAACAAATACCTGTTGTTAAGATAACACAATTTTGAGTAGTCAATTATTTCATTAATACTAAACAAAATATGATATATCTTTTGTTTAGTACATAAGATAGGCAAAAGTTACTGCAAAAGACGCCGCAGCAATCATGCAACAAAGATAAAATAAATTAGTAAAGAAACAACATTAAATCTTTTTTTTAATACAGGAAAATACGAAAAACATGATAGCTAATATCTGTAATATAATTCACGGAATTAAGCGCGTACATGCAAAAATACCTTTTTTGGGGCTTGACGAGAAGAGTCTGCATGCGACCACGGCCGGTGTAACCCGGTCGAAACGTCAAGCCTCAAAAAAGGTATTTATGCATGTACGCGCTTATTCCCGTGAATTATATTACTATAAACATGCAGCGCAATAGTTTAAAAGTTAATAGCGAATATCTGACTATGGAAGAAAGGCTTTACATGAAACCGATGAACCCGTAGTTATGAAATGCACAATATTTGCGTTTAACGGGCAAAAGTTTGCGCGACCGTCAAAAAGGAATGATATTGAATTTCAGGTTACAGACCCGCGTGCAGGTATTGTAGGGAATATGTATGAAATATAATGGTGAATGGTGAGGGGCTCGCTAAGTGTAAGCCGTACGGTTTGACCGATAATACAGGTTAAGCCGCGCTCGCCGCGGTTGGTCCGTGGATGGGTGACCATTTATAACATACAATCATCATCAAACATCGAAACACGGAGGGGTCTCGCCCTCCGTGTTTCGAAAAGCACGTTAAACAGTAGGTCCCGGCTGTCATTATACATAGTTCTTTGGCAGTCGTTAAGTCAATCCTGACAACCAGTCTTACTATGGGATACTGTGTTTCCCAGTAAAATGGGTTGTGGAGGTCAGATAGGCGACTGCTCCATGTAAAATACGGTATTCAGCTGAATCCAGTAAGGCTGGTAGCCGACCCCAAAATAGTTGGGAACAGGCTCGGGAGATGATAATGGTGAAGGTGATATTGTTGAAGTTATGTAAAACTAGCTGTGCTTTGCGGTTTCACCCACGCAAGTTGCTGCCGATTTATAATTTTGCAATTTTTGGTAATATCTGCTATTTGGGCGAACATAAAAACAAATCATAGCATGAAAATTGGTCAAGCCATCTTTGAGGTATAAATAGTGCAAGTAAGCTGATTTTATTTTATAGATAAAGATTGAGACCTACAAGTAAAAGGCCGAGATGGTTATGTAGAGAAAACAGTGTATAAAATACTCGATGATTAGGAAAGGGCAAGACAGAAGAAAATATTGTGAAATGACCTAGTTTGGAACCAAAGGGACTAAAAATTAATCTTAAATTAAAAGAGCTACTTATCTACAAAGTTCTTTGCCCTATTAAATTTCGCATTCAGGTGTCACCTTTGCCCTTGAACTGAAGTGAAATGGCAAGAGCCTAATTAGTGTTGATTACAAATTGGCTGAATTCTAATTAGCGCTTTGACATTCTCACAAAAATATAAGGCAACGTAAGGTTAACACAAAATACACAATGTACCTTAGGGATGATAACGAGATGAAAGAAAAAATATCACAAAAAAGAAAACCTCTAATAATTCGACTAATTCTGAACAGGTCAGGATCAGCAGTCGAAAAAATATTTGTTGTTATACAAAGATCTAATAAGTTCCAAATAAGGATGCAAGTACCTAAATTCTATTCCTACCTAAAACCGATTCTCTGAAAGTCGCAAAGGTAACACCAATTCATAAGTCGGGATCTAAAAGTGACCCGGGAAATTATCGTCCAATCTCTGTGCTCCCAATCATATCAAAAATTATGGAGAAACTACTGCATAATCGTTTACTTGAATACTTAGATTCTTTTAATTTCATAACAGAACGACAATATGGATTTAGAGCTAAAAATAATACAACTGCAGCCACTATTGACTTAACAACTAAAATAAAAGAAAACATTGATAATAAAAGATATGTTCTGGGACTTTATATTGATTTAAAAAAAGCCTTTGATACCGTAAGTCACAAACTACTACTAAATAAGCTGGAAAACGACTGCGGTATCAAGGGCAATGCACTTAAAATGTTAAAGTCTTATCTAACAAATAGATACCAAAAAGTTGGGATGGATAACTTTGAAAGCAGTGCCTTACCGATCACATACGGAGTTCCGCAGGGGTCCATACTGGGACCTCTGTTGTTCTTGATTTATATAAATAGCATATCAGACCTGAATCTACATGGTCATCTTACACTATACGCGGATGATACGTGCTTATTTTATTTTGGTGCCAATATTCACGATATTATAAGACAGGCCCAAGAAGATCTAAACGTTCTATTTGAATGGTTTCAATATAATCTGCTCACAATAAACATTTCTAAAACCTGTTACGTAATTTTCAAAGCAAAGAATAAAATTGTCCCCGTACATGACGCACTAACCATTAATGATTTCCAAATAGAACAAAAATCTTGTGAGAAATATCTTGGGCTTAGAATGGATAGTCAATTAACATGGCACAGTCAGATTGATCATATTAAAAATAAACTATCAGCTCTTATAGGCTCACTTTATAACATTACCCATTGTATACCCAAAAACATACGCTATACAATATATAATTCTCTTGTAAAATCACATCTATTATATCTTATTGAAATCTGGGGAAGTGCTGGCAAAACAAAATTACAAGAATTGCAAAGAACACAAAATAGGATCATAAAGGTACTCTTTCGTTATCCATACTTAACACCGACTCGAACTATTTTTAAAGAAACCAATTTGATGAATATTAAACAACTTTATATATATAATACTTGTGTTCTGATTAGGAAAATAATGGATAAAGCCATTCATACTGATATATCGTTTGTTAAAAAATCACAAATATCTAAACGCAGCCTCCGTCGACCTAGCCTACTTGTCTTACCAAGAATACGTACTAACTATGCTAAAAAGAGCGTCACATATGAAGGAGCACAACTATTTAATAATTTACCGACCAGTGTAAAAAATGTAAATTCATTCCGCAGTTTTAAATCCCAGCTGTCCAAGCACATACTAGAAAACTATTATGAGTAGATGTCTAGTGTGTGATTGGAAGGGCTGGGAGGCGAATCACTTTCTAAATGCTACACGTATAATTATGTACAAATATTTCGATTGTTATTATCTGGTGATGGGTACTTATAACTATAATAATGCTAAATTTTAAATTGTATTCTCATGTAAGTGACAATGTCTTTTTTGAGAATAAATGATTTGAACCTTAAATGATTTGGAATCATCATTTACATATTTATTGAAAACCGCAAAAACATCCAATATCAAAACAAAACCTCCAACAAAACATTTCCTGTATTACAAGTATGCGAATTCTCAATCCTCCAACACAACTAACTATGACGCAAAGCTCTTTTGTCAGTTCCCATGGTAATAAATAGTGGTGTGTACACACAACATGGATTATCTACCGAAACAGGCGTCCGCAACGACCCACAAACAACACCTTCAATGGAATTAGTGTGTGGCGCAAATTAGAAGCGATTAGCTGCTTTATTCATGAAGTATAACATAGTGAGGGTTAGCTTTTGTTTTGAGGGTGTTTAATGCATCTGTATTAATAAAGAGACCTTTGTCTCCTAAATAGTGTGAAAAGGAAACGACTTCATGAAATTTATAAGGGACCAACTCTAAGGTATATCGATGACAATCCACGCACAATTCATCCATCATTCCCAATTTTGAAGTCGGTCAAATTGGTGTGGTCCATAATTAGTGGCTTGGAATGAGTAAAATAATGAATCTGGCTAGAATAATAGCAATCCCGTTAAGATGTGAATCGATGCACGTATAGATCTTTTAGAACAGACAAATTGGGACAAACATCAATAAATGATTTGAGCTGATCAGGTACAGAGATCCAAATAGACCACTGGCCTTGGAAGTTCCGAAATTTGAACACAACATTTGCGTTCAGATTCTACCTAAACCCAAGCAGTTTCAACCGTACCTAATAATACATACACATTAACCATACCTATAAAAACGTCCTCCCATCCGTCTTAACTTAAACCACATAAGTCCACTTTGAAGAGTTAAGTCCGTCCGGGCAGGATTTGTGGTGGAAAAACTTTGTCCATTAAGACTTGCTCTGAAATGCTCTGGTCATCATGGACGTACATTTGTTTACTTGTTTCTTCTGCTATCTAAGGGAAACTTAACATACCTTGTTTAAGTATAATGGTAATGTAATTGTTGAAACAATTATCGTTAGGATCAAGTTGTTGGCGTTCAAAGTTAAGTCTTTCTTGACCGAATTGCAGTAACTTTGTTTCCGGCTGGTATAATTGCTTTTAGCATTTTTTCGATGAAATATAAAAGTGCGAAGTCTATATTGAATTGTAACCAACGCCAAGTTTGAGTATTTACCTTCAATGATGGTGTATTTTTTTTTCTAGCCGTTTCTGTCCCTCTGCAGGGCAAAGGCCTCTCTATCCTCCTTCCATCTCTCTCTAGCTAGCGCCGTGGTCATCCACTCCTTATCATAGGACTCCAGTTCGTCCCGCCATCTCCTTCTGGGCCTACCGTGATGTCTCTTGCCATTTAGATGTTGTACTTGTGACATAAGAATTAGTTGACTAGTGATATAACAAATTAAAAAAAAAACAATATATCATAAAATTAATTAGATAAAATAGTCTTTAGAAACTTGTATGAACAACGAAGATAAAAAACACAGCTCCCCTGATAATAGAATTTCCGAAGTAAGAAATATGAACGAAATATGATGACGTAGATTAACGAGATTTCTAGATTAACATTTAAAGAAATCTTCTGTTTAATAAATCTTTAGAGAGAGAGACTAATTTATATTTATTTTTCAGCTTCTCACATTTGTTCCTTACTTATTGTTAAGAAAATAAAAGCTTATTCCGGTAGTCTTTACAATCTTGCACTTTATTTTACGAGGTTTTCGGTTTTACGCGAAGGAACAGACAATTCTAAGAATATCGACATCACAATTCTTCCGTTATTGGTTATTGCCATAAAAATATTGGCTACAATATAGAAGAGAAAAGTAAACATTGCTGGTATCGTTTTATGTTCCTGGTTGTAGAAAGACGTAATTTTCAGGTTGTTTTGATGTGAATGTAGCTTGAGTTTTTAACTTTGTCTGAAGTGTAAGTAGATATAAATGTGGTAAAATCTGCAGTAGGTTGAATTAGAAAATATATTTTTTAAATAGTTTTTATTTTAAATCCCGCTATAAAAAGTTATTTATTAAAGTACATTCGGGAAACAGGCGTGATTATATGTATGTATGTATGTATTCGAGAAACAATAATTATATCACAGGAAATATGGTCCAGCTTTTGTTAAGATAACGACCCATACTATCTGTTACTAACAATAAGCTAAGGCTCTTTTCTAAACGAATGTACGCGTTTCAATTTCAGGATGAAACTCAACCTTACGTCCTAAAAAACCTTCATTGATCAACTCAATATAGTCCATCTCATAATATGAAACAATATCACATTTAGGTCTATAGGTCTAAGGGGCTCGTGGCTAAGTATAAGCCGTACGGTTTGACCGATAATACAGGATAAGCCGCGCTCGCCGCGGTTGGTCCGTGGATGGGTCAACCAGTCTTACTATGGGATACTGTGTTTCCCAGTAAATGGGTTGTGGAGGTCAGATAGGCAGTCGCTCCATGTAAAATACGGTATTCAGCTGAATCCGGTAAGACTGGTAGCCGATCCCAACATAGTTGGGAAAAGGCTCGGGAGATGATGATGATGATATGATGATCACATTTAGGTCTATCAGAATACTTTAAAACAAAACCTTTTGGCTCAACAGTAACCTAAAATACTCTAAAACACCAATACTTCGAATTAATAATGTCTACTATGACAGCTACTAAGAGAACCACTTAGAGATAATTAATTAACTTAACTTAACGTTTGTAAATAAACTGAATATTTATTAACCGTGACCGTTTTAGGCTTGACTCATTAACGCTTTAGTCTAGGGTTAGTAACGGATGTCCCGGACAAAGAGTTTAATTAGTGTTTCAGTTTAAAAGTAATTGAATTTTGTTTAAATTTAATTTTGTCTCTTGTTTTTGTTCTACAGGCACATTTTTTTATCCGGCTTTGTGTAACCAATGTTCACAGACAAGGTTAGTCTATAGAGGCTATTCTTTAAGTAGAATTAAAACATCATTATTAACATCACCTTACCCTGTTTAATTTTTTGTTATGTAAATGAATACATAAGATATAACTTTCTATACTTTAACCGTATCTATCAAAAAGAGATACACACCGCCAGTATTTCAATATTTATCAGTATCAGTAACCCAGTAGCATATTTCTAAGTATATACATTTTATTTACCCTATAAGCAAAGTATATTTCATCGTGTTTCAGCTGTAACCAATACTCATCATTCGATACTCTCTCCGCGTGTAACGTGATGCAAGATAAATATATTCGTATCAGAAACAGCTACCGTTTATTATAATGATATCTTAAATTGTTATAATTTTTGTACCTGTATTGAGAGTTGGTAATATAATGAGTAGACTTCATCGTTAAACGTCTAAAAGGAGAAGTAGTACCTTAGCCATTTACCTTAGATACAATTAATTAAGTCTAGAACTTTATTCTCAATAAATGTTTTAAGTAAGTTTAATGCCACATTATTATTTTTTTAGTAAGTCGACTGTTTCGACCTTGGGGAAGGCCTATGTCCAGCAGTGGACTGCAACAGGCTGATATGATGATGATGATGAATTCGACAGTTTTAACTATAGTTTCTAGTATAAACAAATATCATACATAAGGTTTACGGTTTTGTAGATATGTTTATAACTCCGATATTTTAAATTTAAAAATGAAGTCCATAGCAACCAACCACCATGTAAATTGAGAATTTTACATATTTTTAAATTGAGTGGCTTAATTTTGTGATTTAGTATTATAAGTTCAAGTAAAAGCAACGTCAACATATGCAGTCATGCATTTACAAATATAACATAGACACTAATGCTTACCAGCTCTGTTAGTCAAGTTAGTAAATTAATCTACTCAATCAATACTAGACTTGCTATAGATATATTATAATATATGTTTACCCACAGGGGTTTACATGTGTAGGGAATATGATGCATATGTGTCAAATTAATATGATTGATGGAGACTTGGGTTTAGTAGCGAGCTTATGGGGAAAAATGTACATGTTTTTATGGTAGATAAATAATAAATACTTCTTTATTTTGTAAAAAATATATAATTATGTAATAACCTAAGATAGAAGACCTCTTAAGTAGAGACTGAATAAATTAACCGACTGGCCGACCGACAACACAACTTTTTACGGTAGAAGACATGAGTTCCGAGACTTTTTTTTTGCATTTTATGTTTTTGGTGACATATTATTGTACACGTACTAGTTAAAGATGTGAGAATATTTTTTACACTTGTTTGTACACTGTGGCTAAAAAAATCAAAATCAAAATCTGCTAAAACAAAAAAAAACACAGATTTTACGTTTGTTTAAGACAGTCAGAGCCTGACGTCACGTGCTGGTGTAATCACAGGGGGATGTCAGGGGACAAAATTTGTTTCCCTGGGACGTGCTGCGGAACGAACAGTTCTACTGGTACCAAGCACTGGCACTGCACTGGCATTACACTGGCACTAATAGCTGATGTTGGTACTTACTATGTTACAGTCTGAGATACAAGAAATACGACTTCAGAATAATATATTCAAAGAGTTGTAAACTGTCAACTTAATACCTAACTAAATATGTTTATTATACCTAATGGTTGACGAACAAGGGACTGTTATATTTTTTCAGTGCTGAAAATAGCAGCTTTTAATTAAACTAAATGTTTTATTTCAATGTGATTATACTTTGATTGTAATGTGTTTTGTGCATCAAATAAATAAATAAATAAATAAACTGCCTCTGTGCGTACTTTTGTAAAACTGGAACTAATTATTTCACCTAATTATAAACCATCTTTCCAGAATTCTTTTTGTTTATTTAAACTCATTATTTTCTATATTACTTACTTGACTGCCAAACAAAATGAACGATAAGTATAGATAGGCAAAAAAAATAAAGACGAAAATTAGGTTGACCACCCGGAAAGCACAGGATGTAACTACTTAGGAATCTTCACAAAGAGAGACTCCACATGCTCACTCTACTGGCACTCATTACATTAATTCATTCAGTAATTAACTTATCCAACAAGAAAGGTCCCAGAGTTTGTTTGTGTCATATTAAAGAACCACTAAGAAAAAAATTATGTGTACGCTAATTAATTATCTTAATATATTACTATCCTTAAGTAACAAAGATGTCTAAAATAATAATATAATAATAATTCCAGCCTATAAACGTCCCACTGTCGGGCACAGGCCTCTTCCCATAAAGAGAAGGCACGAGCAAATAAAACAATAAATATATCATTTGCTTGTTTCCATATATGGTACCATATAATATTTCTAAAATTATGTGTACGCTAATTAATAGTTATCATATGTTTTTAAGTAACAGGGGGGGCTCGTGGCTAAGTGTAAGCCGTACGGTTTGACCGATAATACAGGTTAAGCCGCGCGCGACGCGGTTGGTCCGTGGATGGGTGACCATTTATAACATACCGAGACCCCTCCGTGTTTCGGAAAGCACGTTAAACAGTAGATCCCGCCTGTCATACATAGATCTTTGGCAGTCGTTAAGTCAATTCTGACCACCAGTCTTACTATGGGATACTGTGTTTCCCAGTAAAAGGGGTTGTGGAGGTCAGATAGGCAGTCGCTCCATGTAAAATACGGTATTCAGCTGAATTCAGTAAGACTGGTAGCCGACCCCAACATAGTTGGGAAAAGGCTCGGGAGATGATGATATGTTATTAAGTAACAAACACGTATAAAATTATTTATAACTAAATACAAACGTATCATAAAATATTCATGTTCTAGTAAGTCGTGTCAAGGGCAGAGGAGAAAATCTATAAAAATCTGTCTAAAAGACTAGACGATGACGTCATGAATATATTAGGTTATTTTAATTTCAGTGCGTAGTTAGTGCTTTTGGACGTTTATTAAAGGCTAAAGAGAAATGATTTACATTTAGTTCTAAAAATATCTTAATTTATTCTAAATACGTTTTGCGGTAATTTAATGGTTATTCTTAGAAATTTATAATTTCCATAAGTTGACAATTTCAAAATCGTTATCTCCTTTTGGAATACTTACATTATCAGCTAAACAATATAGCAATATAAATAATATATATATAGATGATAAAATTTACATGATATAACACAATAACCTGCCTATTATTTATATGCCTACTACACTAATAAAAGTCATAATAAAAAACATGTACTTACTGAACTTTCACAAATACTAACCCTTACAGCTAAAAAGCTTGAGCGAGAAGTTGTATTTATAACGAAAACGCTCTCGAGAAAGGGTTTTCTCAGAACCAACCCCCCTAGGGGCGGGGTGGTAAAGTTCGTAAAAACTCTTACACCCCGAAATTAACTTGAAACTTATGAATACACTTCAAAGTAAATAATGAAAACGTGTGTACCGATTTCCTAAAACTACCTTTTGAATTTGTGAAGATATTTGAAACGTGATTTACGACGTCATTTTACTGTCAGCATTTTACACGCTTGTAAAATTACGCGTAATCTTGAATATTTAATTATTATTTTTTATGTAAAATGAACCAAAAATTAACTAGCTTTTAGAGCTTGAAATTGCCATTTATCTTTATGATTCATCACTAAATTGAAATTTAAACGACAATATACTACAAACTTAAAAACCCACGCTTCATTCTCAAATCGAAACCTCCAGTCACCCCTTTAAAGTTTAAGGCCACAGAAAGTTACATCATTAAAAAGCGAGTGAAAAAAAATGTCCCAGATTTCTTTTAAGTGACCCCAAAGCTGCAAACTCGAGGTTATCATTTAAAGCCTTCGAAGGCCTAAGAGGCAAAGGGAAGGAACTCTTAATTCGCGTACGTATTTCTGAAGTGACTCGGTTAATTTCATGTTGGACGTTTGTCGCTAAATACAAGCCTTTTGGGACGGAAAATTTTAGGGATCTGTCTTCAAGTTTATTACTCTACAAGTCTACACAGAATTAAGACTGATTTACAAGATGGTATCTTAGATATTCGTATCTTAGATTTAAGGTATTATTTACTAGGTCGGGTAAATATAGTAATAGTCTGTTTACAATTAGGTAGTTAGTACAATTTTATTACGAAAGGACGCCATATTGTCTCATCTGGATTTTAAACTATAGGACACAAAATGTACATAAGCAATTTATATTAGATATTAAACCGTTTAATTTAATTGTTGATCATTGTTGCGCTATTGTTATGTTATTTCTTATTTTTTGTGTTATTGCTTTTCATGTTATTTGTATTGTCTAATGTAATGTTATTTATTATTATTGTTTGTATTGTAATTTTAAATAAACATAATACCGTTCATTGTACACGCGGTGTTAGCTTGTAAGTAATTGTTACACCTGAAATGTATATTTAGACACATAAAAGGAAATGTAATGTGTAAACAATTGTAGGTTAACCTTAAATAAATAAATAAAAATATCTTTTAATTGTCTGTTTAGCGTTTTCTCAAGCTTCACCCATCTACTAAATAAAACGGTATCCCTTTGTATGTTTTATTATCAGAATTTTAATAACTTAACGATCGAAGCTCTTAATCAAAGAAACCCGTTAGTAAAACAAATCATACCAAAGCACCCTTCCCAGAATCATAAAGGCTAGTCACAAAATCCCTTTAAAACATCCTCCCAAAGTTAAATATCTTTAAAACAGCATAAAGTTAGCAAGTCTAAGACACCACGTGTACATGTAATCACATTATATATTCGTCAGTCAGTCCGTAACACAATTTATGGTACGAACAAAGTTTCTGTGTTCTGTTTATCGTATGTAGGGCTGTATTTCGAAAGGTTATTTGAAGGTCGCGGAGCCGTACGTGTTATAGAAATATGTGGAAAGTTAATTTTGAAGAGCAAGGCTAACTCATATACAGCAGAATTGAAGTGAAGATAAAAATATCTGCTTTTAAATAAAGAGCAGCTTGTGAAGCACGAAGAAAATGTTCAAACAGGGTATTTTTAATATCGTACTGTAAATCGATTTTTTTATATTGAGTAAATAACGATTCATCACACAATATTTTTTCATTCAAATCAGAATATTAAATTCATTCAAGTTGATTTAAAATACGAAACAAAGTACAACGACATTGTAGAAGTCACATTGACTCTACTTTTGACCTACAATAAATAACACTTACTTATATTACAATATTATATTTCTAACTGTATAGAACGGGTATTTCTCCTCACAATTATTCAGGCCAAACCCTAAATCTACATAATTTTCCCGCCAATTTCGGTTGAAATCTGTCAGTCCTGCTTTCTGAATAAAAGTTGAGAACAATGTTTGGTTTGGTAGAATGGTAAACGCCTTGGAATTTTTGATAAGCGAATACTCTACCTTCTAAAGAGGTCTAAATCAAATGTTTTTTGAGGAATTTAATGGCTGTGTCTTGAGGGTTTGATTAAGCTGCTCTACGTTTTAAAGATTTGAAATGCATGATATCTTTTGGCATGATTGTATGGACGGGCCTGTTGGTCTAGTGGTTAGTGACCCTGACTGCTATACCGGAGGTTGTGGGTTCGATTCCCGCCCAGGACAAATGTTGTGTGATGAGCATGATCATTTGTTCTGGTGTCTGGGTGTAATTTATCTATAATATGTATGTATTTAGAAATATATAAGTAAGTTTATCAGTTGTCTGGTTACCATAACACAAGCTCTGCTTAGCTTGGGATCAGATAACCGTGTGTGAGTTGTCCCAGGATATTATTATAAAATTATTAGTATTATTATATGCTAAACTATTAACATGGAATACCTAGGGCCCACTTCATTGTAATTTTTATTTATATTAAATTGTATTTACATATTTTTTTTTACCTTTTGTATCTTTAATACAGAAAGGTATGACAACCATGCTTATGTACTGACGATAGAAAATTTTATTGGAAATTAAAATCCTGATATTATTGAGTTATTTGTGTTGACTATCGTTTCTTGAAAAAAGATAGAAAGTACATCAAATTAAAACTTAAGCACTCAAACATTATAATCAACATTATAATAGTATTATATAAATGTTTAAAATTGTATGAACCATTTCACTTTCCGTGAGTCACTGGAGACTAGAATAACGGAATATGTCATTGTTTTAAACTATGCTGTGTACCAATTATATTACATAGCTTAAAGTATAGATGACTTACAATCCCTAAAGGGAATATAGGTCACTATATATTCATACAAACAAAGGTACGTTTTACTACCTTCAAACGGCAACGATAAAACATTTAATGGCGTTATAATCGTTTATAGAATAAATATATTTCCCTTAAGTGATTAATATCTCTTCAGGGAGAATTCCCGTTTTATGGAGGCTTTATGGTGTTCCATTACAGCAGAATACTAAATTATTTGATAAATGGGAACATCTATTATGCTTATTTTATTAAATCTCAGCGATTTGCCAAACAATTTGGATGCTGACTTATGGTTTGTGAATTATGTTGTTGTTGATTGTGGGATTTGGTTTTTGGACCCTTTTGGTTTATAAGCCATATAGAAACCGAAATAGAGACGAAACCAAATTTCGTGAACCATCTAAACCTTTGCAAAGGACACAAAACAAAATAATTAAAACACTATTCCACTATCCCCGCCTAACTCCGACTAAACAAATATGTATATAAAAAGTCTAAATTATTTAACCTCAAACAACTTTATTCATACAACACTTGTATACTTGTCAAAAACATCCACACAAAATCCATCCAAACTAACCTACAATTAAATAAAAAACAAAAACAAACTACAATTGATTAAACCACGCACTAATTACGGCAAGAAAACAATATTATTTGAAGGAGCACAGATGTACAATAATTTACCTGAAGACTTAAAAAAATGCAATAACATGAATGCATTTAAAAATAAACTAAAGGCACACGTGTATTCATTACGGGAGGAACAGCAATGTTCACGCGGCTACTTACAACCGGTTTTGTTATCACGTCTTATCTACAAGCAATGAAGCAAGTGCAGAGGCAAATTGTATTATATTTATATTATAAACACATCTGTATCTCAATATAAGTGAACTGTAAAGTTTTTATGAGAAATAAAGTTCTTTAAGCACACCTAAGGGTAGTCAATTTCTTTCCATCTTTATTATATGGTAAAACTTAAAATATATTAACTTATATATGTTTCAAATCTCTATCGAATGAAAGTTCTGTAGATATAATTATGAAAGTAAAGAAATAACACACACATACAGAAAATCACTTTTAATTTATAACATTAATTTATGATAGCCTTGTGCTGTCAAATAGTGTTTAAAAGCTTCACAAATATTAAACTCAAAGAAAATACTTAAATAAGTATTTACTTTTTGAAGTTCTGCACCAAATAATTATGAAAGCTTAAAAGCAAAATACTAAGAATCATATCAAAGGCATTTCATTCGTTAGTTAAAAGCATATACACATACGAATGTCTATACATTTCTTTTTCTTTTTTAGGGTTCCGTACCCAAAGGGTAAAACAGGACCCTATTACTAAGACTCAGCTATCTGTCTGTCCGTCTGTCTGTCTCCAGGCTGTATCTCATAAACCGTGATAGCTAGAAAGCTGAAATTTTCACAAATGATGTATTTCTGTTGCCGCTATAACAACAAATACTAAAAACCACATAAAATGAATATTTAAGGGGGGCTCTTATAAGACGGTGGTACGGAACCCTTCGTGCGCGAGTCCGACTCGCACTTGGCCAGTTTTTTGTATGTAGATACCAGTATGTAAATAAAAATAACATAAAAAATCTATAAGTACAAGACTGAGAAATAATTATAAAAAGTTGGCATATAGTACAGTACGATATTTTTTTAGTCAAATTTAAGTTTTGCTATGATTATGGCACATCCAAAAAGAAAAAAAAAAGATTTTACATTATTTGTTTAAAGATAACACATTTTCAAAGATTATAACTCATATTTCAACGTGTGGTTAAACATAGGTATAAATAATCTGATTAGCACTAAGACCCTTACTCTGACTGATATTGGCCATCAATAAAAAAGCCACCAACAACAAGATTACCTAAAAGAAAAGCCCCGAAGTAAAATCCACAAATCCGACGCTAATTCAATATCTTTTATCCTAATATTTTCTGAAACAAAAAGTTTCCGACCGAATTATGATGGAGGCACGTATATTGATTCTCTTTGTTCAAACCAAGACGATTGGTTTTGACATTTATTCGATGAAACTACGATGGGTTTTCGAGTTAAATATACCTACTCATCTATAAACATTGACTTCATCATTTCCGACCATCAGTGTCAGGTTATATTATTGGTGATGTTCGAGATAAGTTCAGACATTATTTTTAATTCGAATAAACTTTATTATTAGAGAAAATATGAATTAATCAACCTGCGAAAGCAATTCAGGTAAGCATTCAATTATTCTTCTTGGTATGAATTTTGGCAGCTACTAGTTATTTGAACTAGACTTTCAGTCAGTTTTTGCTACTATTCTTCAGTCGAATCCATGACATTCTGTACCTGTACCAGGAGACTTAAAGCAGTAACGTTGCCGTTGTGGAAGCGAGACGGAGCACTATAGCGCACGTAGCAGCGTCTCGTTTACACGATTGTACAGCCCTCCTTTAACAGTTTATGGTAAGCGTAGGTACTACATAACACCCGCTTTAGATCCCGCGGTTCTTGCAAAGGCAAGGACACAAGACCAGGGTGTTTTTAGTCGGTGAAAATCCATATGCCCACTACGCGCCCGTGGGTTAAAGTTTTTTTTCATAATCATTAGATTTCAGCCCCAAAGAAGAAAAGTTACTACATAACATGTCACTCTACAGACCTCTAGAACATTAAACAAAGTACCCAAAACACCAGGCTTTCCTTTTCAAAAGTGCGTTAGTTACTTTGCAACCCTTTTTCCAATCCCCGTGTGAAAGAAGGAAAACTGACAAACTAACCCCGGAAATAGGGAAAACCTGATATAAATGTACGCTTTGGATTTATTTATATACGGATGTTTGTGCGTTACGGTATTTATTGTTTATTGTATGTAAATATTTTGGGATTATTGAGCAGGATAAAAGGAAATGTAGGTACAAAGGAACTCGATCATAGTCGAAGGTACGTGAGTAGTTATGGAAGGATATTGACAGGACTTTATTTCAAGGCAGTAAGGATTATTTTTGTAAATCAAACCTACCCAACTTGTTTATTTGACTATACCTTTGATCACTTCTCAATCTGTTAAGTTTTTAGCTAGAGTTTTGATTTAAATACCTAATACAAAAACATTATTTTTTGAACTCTAAATACCAGTTTTAAACTCATGGATTAAGACTGGGAGAAGGCATTTTATTATCAAATATTACTTGATATACGCTTTACACACGTAAACTAATTAAGAGCTAATACTATAACTTGTAGACTAAGCTCCAGTAACCGTTATTGTCTGAACACAATACGATTCATGAAATGGAAACAATGTTCGACAAAGTTATGTATGCAGTCGTCTAGAAACAAATTGTACAGAGTTGAGTAAGTCATAACATTGCAGGTGCAAAATGATTAAAAAAAAAATATAGCATGTACTCGTTTGATTCTACATGGTGTTACTGAAGTGGTAAATCAATGCGAGAAATTGTATACCAATATTTACTGAACTTATTTTCAGCTAAAATTTTGTAAACAGACTCTACACTAGACCCTCCACCTCTTTTGGATAAAAATACCCTTTTTAACACTCTGTATGTTGTCATGAATGAACAAAAAAAGATAATCAACATTATGCCTTAATTATCAATGATTTATTTTTTAAGATAAATAAAAAACAAAATCGAAATACAGTCTGTATACAATACTATAAAATACGCGTATTGTAAAATACAATTAAAATAATTAACAAAAGGCTAAATACTAAACACAAAAACCATATAAAAGCTTAAAACAAAAAATTTTAACTCATTACTATTAAAAAAACTAGAGAATGGTCAATTGGATCATAAAATACGTTAAAAAGTCGTAGTAAAAAGCTCTTAAATAATACCAAACCAATAAATAGTGGCTATTAATAATTAAGTGAGCCGCGAAAACCAGCAAAAAGTGCGAATACCCATAAAACCGTTATTCGACCTTTTATTTAATTTTCTTTTTATAAAAAAAGTAACCACCTGTTCGGTAATACTTGGCATTTTAACTTTCTCCGTTTTTATTAAAAGCAATACAAATAGTGACGTGCCTTGATTGTTGATATAAAAAATACACGGAGTTTAAAATATTTTCGTGTAGTTAGGTAAATTTTATCTTGTTTTATACGGTGTAACAGAAACGATAAACAAATCTATTTTTATTATTCATTTCTATTTAAAGATCGAAAATAATCTGTTTACATAAAGTTATAACAAGTTATACCTATCTTTGAAATTAATTTCAAACAATCATTATATTATTGAAATAGAAATCTATCAATCAGACTAAATTGATTAAACTTCATAACTACTTCCACAACATAAATACAAAACTAATTTCATTATTTAAATCCGCGGCTTAACTTATTCCAACACAAAAACAGCATTTATACAAAATATCCGAATCGAAAAAAAGTACGGATAATATCCGCATAAACGCATAGGCCCAACACTACACCTGGTCTTCGCAGCCGGATATTAAACGCCCATTCGGGATAGTCGAGGCAATTTATTTGCCACTTACTCAGGACCAGGCTGCCACATGTAGTGGTCGTGTGCCACTGAATTAGTTCGGGGATGGTACTTCGAAAACCACATTTGATTGTCAAAGTGCGCTGTTTGTGGTTATGGCTTATCGATTGGGATACGATTGACATTTGGGGAAGATTATAGAGTTATATAAAGGTTGTTATGAAGGACTAGATATTGGTAGTAATATTAAGGTCAGACTAGCCTTTTATAGCGATCCGACTCTTAGGATCAAGGAAGCGTCGAAATAATGGTCTTATTATTACATTGTGACGGTTTTATGATGATTTTCTTCGCCAGATATAAACAGTTTTGGCCGGCAATTTATTACCGGAGTATACTGTCAGGAATCTTCATTTAAAATACCAAGCAAACAAGGTAACTTTATACTAAGGATTTTTGATCGTAAACAACACCTTCGCCTACGCACCCCCAAAAAAACAATGAACAACGAAATATACATCCTATTTAACCTATATAGACATCAGAGGAAATTCTCTTCAGTGATAGTATTACCTTTTTTCGAAAGGTTTCCTTAAAATCATAACAATATAAGAATAATATACCTCTCAAGTGCTGGAGAGAACATTTAATGTAAATGTGAGCAAAGTTCGGAGTTTATTAAGGAACCCTGAATACAAAATATACAATATGTCGGAAAATAAGGCCTTTTGGTAGACAAAGATACTAGTTATATGTTTAATATACAAGCAATAAAGATCATAAAAGCGTTTATTCAGTTATAAGATACGAAAATACTGAGTTTTATTTTTGGTATATTTATTTAGCCAATGGGAGTGAATAAAATTATATTTCAGAGTTGCTACGTTGTTAGTTGCTCTCATCTTTTTCTAATCGAAAAAGCAAAAAACAACTCATGTGTTCTGAGACTTCTAGGACCAGAGAGAATAGCATACAAAAAGAAAGCCCTATGCCCAGAAATGGGGTGACAAGGACTGCAGGTGGTAATAATGATGATGATGAAGTGTTTGTCAAACAAAGAGATGATAACCCTTATTACAAAATAACATTAGGTTCAAATTAGTTTATTATAATATAGAAAAATATAACCTGTATATTAGTCTACATATAAAGTAGTCCATCTTCCCATCAACATTCTGTGAGGACACTTGCAACGATACGCGGACATTTACGATCTAATAAACAAGATTGATGAAACAATTTATCAACTTTTAATTAATCATGCCTTCGCCGACGTCAGCCGTTGACGTGACAAGATATATGCCGTTGAATTTGTTGGGTTTCACATGCAATGGTGTGTGAAACCTTCTTGATATAGTACCCTTAACAACTTTGCTTTGTTAAGTGCCGCCAAATTTTTCTTCTTATTTAGGCTTTTACATAATGTTTCGTCGGATTTTAGCCTACATGGATTCAAATTTACATCACCTGACTACCTAACGGATGGCATGTACCAAAAAATTTCGTATTTTATCCTATTGCGTTCTATAGTTACTAGAACGCTTAGGAAAAAACATCTCTTAACTAATGTATGTAATTTTAATTTAGCGAATAATTAAGTTACTGCGTTAAATAAAAAAAAAAATTTTGAAATCAGGCAATTTTAATGTTAAGTTACAGGTGACATCTCATACATCAAAAAAAAAACCTCACCAAGAAAATCTAACTTACATTTTCAAAAGACTGGCATCACGTGTAAAAGAGCGTGACGTCACAAACTTGACATAAAGAATTTTGTTCCTAAAGTCGCAATAACAGCTGTCAGTACTAAAAGCCTGCAAGGTCAATGTCCAGAGGTTATTGTCTTGACCTACCCTCTATGAGGCATGGTTCGAGGGCTTGTAAATAATTCGGGGCCTATTCGCAGGGATTAGCTCGAGCTCATAAATAGAAAGATCTTGTTCTAACAAGAGGTCTTGAAGCATATATATAATTAATTGGTATTATTATGTTTGTTTTAATGTTAAGTATTTTTGTACTATGTAGCAGAACGGGATACATGACAATTTTTTGAGGTCCTTCAGATATATAATTCAATATTAAAACTAATTGTTTTTTGTAACCAGAAATTCATGACCTTTCATTAATTAGAAATGTCGCTAGACGTCGTAATTGTGTACATTTTGCGCAAAAGGACTCCTTCAATTCCTGATTATGATTCGCTTTATCTATTTTGATATTCCTACTTTAAAAAAGAGAAACATACGTAGTATTCAATATTTTTTAATTACCTGACGAACTTAAAACATTTTGTTATTTACAGTCATATATACCTTATTTATTAAAATATAGCAGACGACAACACAACGTTTTTATTTTCTACATTGCCTCGGGTCTGGGTGTTTGTGGTACCTTCGTTGCTTCTGAAATCTATAACACAAGTGCTTTAGCTACTTACTTTGGGTTCAGAGCAATGTATGTGATGTTGTCCGCATTTATTTATTTATAATTAAGAACCTCCAAAAAA
Source organism: Autographa pulchrina (assembly GCA_905475315.1). Taxonomy (NCBI): domain Eukaryota; kingdom Metazoa; phylum Arthropoda; class Insecta; order Lepidoptera; family Noctuidae; genus Autographa; species Autographa pulchrina. The sequence goes on along the minus strand of FR997765.1, from coordinate 12,370,180 downwards.
AAAAAAAAACAACGAAGACAATTAGGAGTAGGCGTAAAACCTAAGGCGATATAAATGAAGAAAAGGATATTTTCTTTCACGTTGTGAAAAATGGAAACAGAAATCATTTTAAACATTTAATTGTTGACTATACTTTAACTCAAATATAATAATAATAATAATAAATTGTTTATTACTTCAATTTGTACAAAAAATTTACAATAATTTGCTTACTTCTAAATAAAGTGCTAATATGTAATTTGTATTATTTTTATGTTTTGTATGTTATGCTATGATATATTTGTATGTTTTGCTTCTATATTTAGAAGATTGGTAAGTATTTCCTTTTTTAATCTTTATGTAGGAACATAATATAGACCCTTAGAGGACTTAAAAATATACTTTTTTGTGGATTCTGTTCTTATATAGAAACATTAAGAAAATATTGACCCTTGACCCAAACAAAAATTAGAATTTTACTTCTTCATAATCACTTTTTTCTAGCATAACTTAGTAGATCCTATGTTTTATTATGTGTGTCAGTAAATAATATTTTCTCTATGTAAGCTATTTCCATGCACACAGTCTAACAGTATTGACAATACTGTAAAACCCCCATAAAGCCTACATAGTTTGATGCCCTATAAAATGATATAATAACAGCCCATTCGTAGTGTAATAATAGTCACTGAGCTTTTATTTATTTGCGTGCAGACCTAATGTTTATACATTATTCTTTGACATTAACACGATAGTGAAATAAACATCACGACTTACTATTTGTCCCTAGAGATAAAATATAACATTAGTAATATTATTATTGTAATAAAAAAACCTTTCAAATTAAAACTTTAATGTTAATAAAGAAAATATAAAAATGAACGGTCATTGACCCGATACAATGGAAAAACAACTTCAGTGTACATTAGTTTAAAAGTGCAAGTTAAAACGACTTGCAATAAATTTCAGGTGGCCTTAAATTTATGAACTCTCTGGCGCCATTAAGTTAATTATTTCAAGTGCTTTAAGCTAAGTGGAGACAAAGAATTATGTGAATGCTGTAACTTAAGTTAGGTATTGAAATACTACATTTTGAATATAAAATATTACTACTAAGTATGGTATTTTATTGTTTAGATTGTTAAAACAAAACCGGTCTACATAAACAAAGATGATCTCTCCTGAAAATTTTAACGATTGAATTTAATCACAAAATAAGCAGCTTCATCTATACTTCTATTTAAATACCATACCTTGTTTCAAATAGTGTTTCAGTGAGCACTTATAACACAAACACGTTTGAACACGTTGTAATCACAAACTCGCGGGTACGGACGTGCGCCCTCGGCGGCGGCTAGGCGGCTACTGTGCGAGTGTTGCCAACGCCAGCTATGTTATTGTCAACTAAGTAAGCTACGAGTAAGTAAGCTCTGCGAGGGGTGTGTTTTGTTTTTTGTTGATTTTGATACAATGCATTCGTATGATATATTATTACTTCTTTAATATTCTTGTTCGTAAGTTTTTTGTAGGCGATTCATATTTCAGTGGAAATCAGGGTGCAGTATGTTTATACATTCATTTACTTCTTTGGCAGCCTATTTATAATGACTATGCATGTTTAAAGAAAACACATTCACACGAACAATGAACTCATCAATCGATATTAAGATACGTCGTATAGTGAACGTAAACTGACGATTTTCAGTAACGATAACACGTAAAAATTAAAAAGTATTTTTTTCATAAAATGAATAAAATACCAAATTTTGTTTCAGTATCATCAACAAAAAGGAAAGTTTAATAGCTGAGCCCCGCGGTTTCACCCGCGTGAATGACAATTCATTCACTATCTTTATAAATTATAGCCTATGTGTTATTCCGATGTAAAAGCTACATTATTGTAAAGTTTCATTAAAATCTATTCAGTAGTTTTTGCGTGAAAGAGTAACAAACATCCATACATCCAAACAAACTTTCGCATTTATAATATAAGTAAGGAAGTAAGGATTTGTGGATTTATGTATGAAATCAAACATTGGCAGTCGCTATTAGCAACTAAATTTAGCTACTTTTTTCCAAATTATTTTTTTCCCTCAAAATAATATCTCATGTAGTCGACAAACATAATGCTTAGTTTTAAACTTGTATGTATTATTGTATATAACCTTAATTACACATATTTTCATTTTTACCTGAAACAATAATAAAATACATTAAAAAATATTTACTCAAACAAATAAATCCACGAGATTAAAATATTTATGTAGAGGCTTTATATTTCTGCCATTTCCCCACCAACCTCCAGGCCTACACTTCGCTGGCAACACCGCAGGGCGGGCGGCGCGTCACGAAGGGCGGGAAGCATTCTCCTCAAATTAGTATTGGTTCCGAAGGTTCTGTGATCGCTTCATAAGCATTACAACATAATGGATTGGATTAAATCATTTTCTTGTAAGCCTAAAGTGTAAGGGAATTGATTTTATTCATAATGTATTATATTAAGTATGTGTGGGCTTTTATGCTTGATAGATTTAGGGTTCTTTTGTAATATGCTTTTAAGTTAGGAAACATATTTTATAATCAATCATTGAGCTTCGCAAAACTTTACAATTACTTTTTTCACACTAAAAACTATCAGTTTTTTTAAGTTTAATTAATCAAAAAAAGCTCTTTCACTTTTTTTCACACGATAAAAAAATATACATTAAAATATTACATTCAGCGTATAATAAGGTATTCATTCATACATTCAAAACATCCCTTTTCCTTTAGGGGTTATCATAAACTATGGTTGCTACATGCTACGGAGCTACGGTGCTACGGTGCTACGCAGCTACGAAGATACGAGTATGCACCCCTGTTACATCTTGCTCACTTATGCATATTAGGTAAGTCGGTACTAAGGAAATTTAGTACCGGAATAATATGTTTAATATTTTAAGTATTAATTAATTGGACCTAGTGATAATTAAATTCTTGAAGACGTTTGACTGAGATTTATTTTTAAACTTTCTAACTTAATTAACTTTTAGGGGTATTACGGTTTATTTTAATATAATCACGATTGTTTAAACATAGCGTTTTTTGTTTTAAATAAAAATCGAAATTCCTTAAGAGATTTTGTCAGGACCAAATACACCAAAGAAGCCTACCCGTAAACCACTCAATAGACACAAAGCACATTTTTCACTCAAAACCCCGGAACACTAAAAACCTTAACAACATCCTTTATATGTTTACCGAATTCTGTCTACCCTCAAAGTTGAAGGCGCGATGATATCGCCTCACGCAACCTCGTAATAAAAATTGATAGACGGCCGCAATTACACCGTTTGTGGTCACTAACGGTATTTTTACGGTGTGAATTATGCCTGGAAGTTGAACTGATGTATAGTTTTTGTAAGGATTATAATGGAGTTGCAAACGCAGTTTGTTATGTTATAGAAATGTGGGTTGGGAAATAACATGTGGTTGTTTTTCGGGATTATTCGAGTACTTTATTTATAAGTATAGATGTTGATTTGATTCTACGATGGTCATGTAAGCGTAAAATCGAAGGATGATATATAAGTACGTTTTTACAATAGGCTAAATACCTCATTTTCGTAACGACCGAAGGCCAGTCAACTGACTGGCCAAAGTCAAAAATTAGCTATTACTATGTGACATATCTTATTAGTAATTAGTATTATCCGGCGTGTATTTGAATTTATATCATTAGAAGACTACAAATCATTATTTGCAAATAAACTAAGGTCACCTATATGAAATCAGAAAACCATTATTTACCAATAAAATAAATACGTAACTGTCAAAATTTTTGCAGCGTTTTTACTTTCAAAGTATATTATGAATGACTGTCTGTTGAAAGAAAAGGGTTCACTTGAGTCAATTTATCAGTATTTTATATAAAAACCTTCCACAACTAACTTGTCATAACATAGGACAGTGACAGCTAATTCAAAAGCCTTTTAAAACCGCTTGAGAACATGTAGTTTATTTACTCAAGGCTCTCCCTTGGGCGCTATGGAGGCTGTATGTAAGTAGGTTGTGTAGGTAGTTACCGCTAGGCGACAGATCTGCTCTCTCAGGAGGATGGTTACACACATCCAGATTACCTACGTAAGGCTGTGGGTATACTAACCTACTGAAGTTTCAGGAGTAGTTGGTCGATTTTTTATATGAAGCAGAATGTGAGAAAAAGCGACGAACATATTATGGTAAATGATAAAATTTAAATTGAATGTACCAAAATATTAAAAATAATTTTAAAGATTTCATTTTGATAAAAGACAAGTTATAGGAAAATATATTATATCTGTAATCACTTACTGAAAATCGAGATGTCAGCATTTTCTTTTGGGCCGTTAAATCATTTCATCTTACCTGAAAAGACACAGAAAAATTTAGCCTTTTAGAACTCATTTGAAGCTGTACATCAGTATCAATGTTATGTGCGAAACGTCAATACAGCAAGATGTATGAATCCAAATATATTTTTTTTCTGTTGTAAGATATAATGAAGCAACCACACTTCAAAGGTAGCTATACAATTTCTAAAAAATATTCTGAGGAATTCAATACGGGACAGGCCCATGTTCAGCAGTGGAACGCGATAGGCGATAGGGTATGGTTGAATTGATACTAGAACATTTCCATATACTTTAATTCCAAGGAATTAGGGTCACTTTTTGTAGCACGTTTCTGTCAAGCGGTCCACATCACTAACTAGGTAATAACAGCAAGTCCACCCGTGTAACCTCGGCCTTACAAATGTGCAGAATTTTTAATATCGGTCCAGAGCGTGTTGGAATCGAACGCCATATTAATGATTTCTGCTCCAATGGACTTACACTGTTTTTACTACCTTACAATATAATAATATAGGAATTGGATTATTTTAGTCCTAGCCATAATTAAATTTAACACATTCTTATATATTTATCTGTCGCAACTTTTCAGATTAAAGAGAAAGAGACAGCAATTCTTAAAGTTTACTTAAAAATGAGTTGCCTTTTCCTTCTTGGTCAAAAACTCTTTAATAAAGAGAACAGTTGTCTTTCCGCTTTACCTACTTGATTAAAAACTCTTTCATATAGAGTACGGTTTCTCGAGAATGTTCTACAAAACAGGCTTGTCATTTTCAATCAAGATTGGATGGGAATTCAGGGTCTAAGAAGCACTTTACCTAGAGTAGCCAGATGCCAGACTAGTAGGACAAACTACATATTGACAAGTAATTTACATATAGAGTCAAAGTAGGGTCCAATACTCTAGCGAAGATAGGGTTTCTAGGCCAATAATTTTTTTTTATGATTTTAATGTTTTTTATTCGAAGACAGAATTACCTTCTAAACTAAGGCCGCGCTCACTTTGGATGCGAATTATATCGTACGTAAACGTATGAACACTGTCCGTACGAATTGAGTGCGCACACTGAATACGTTTTTCTCCGTCAAATAGACAGAGTACCGGTGTTAGCGCATACGTGAAGTCATCTTTGCTGCGATGAATAATCTTTATCTTTTGGATAATCATCTTCTAAACCGTATATTTTTCCATTTCTTCTGGTATTTCACGCCATGCCCTACGCTGAATGTCACGTAAGTGATAACTGGAATCACTTATAATGGAAAAATGGGTTCAGGTTCCTAAGTGAGAATCTAAATTCAAAGAAAAAGTATCCTCAAAATATTTTTTCTTAAATTACATTATTCCGATTATTTTCTTCAGGTTCCTGATTACATCTTATCAAACATCTCAATTTCCCGTTACCAAAATTAAAAACGAAACAAAAAGATCAAGACATTTCTTATATAACAAAGTTACAAGTGAAAAATATCATAAAATAAAACTAAGTACACCTATTTAATGTAATCACGAAGTTTAGTACAAGTTGTGAAGTTTGTAACGCGAGATCTTGTCGCGAAGCGTTCTACAACTTTCAGGCGCCTGAAACAAGGAAGGCTTTCCCTTTATTGTGTAAGAAGTAATACTGTTAATTTGTAATTCTGCTTCTGTTTTGGTATTTAATTTTTGGTGTGGACGGCAACGAATATAAGGATAGATTAGATGATTGAATCTCTTAAAGAGACGAAACCTTTTCTTGAACTTTACTTTAGAGAATAAATCTCTGAGACTTTAAAATTATTATTATTCGGATTTAAAATTAAAAATAATTAATTGTCCGTAAAAGACACGGACGCCCATGGCTATCACATTTACTTATGTGTGAATAAATGGTTTTTCTTTCTTTCTTTCTTTATCATAGGGCATGAGCTTTTTGAAAAAAAAATTGAAGGTTTTTTTTTAAATCTGTTATTTTTATGTCAAGTTCATCCTAGTTAAATAGAACAGTAGGTTCCAAACAGATAGGCTTGTGTCTTATTTTTATAACACTCGTAAACCTAGCAGACCGAACATACATCTAAATCGTGTTTATGTAAAAACACCATAAAACATTACCCCGCTAAGGGCACTTTATCATTTTGAACCGTCACGCGAGTGGAGTCAGCGCCGAAATTAGTTTTTAATATCGCGCGGCAATAAATCTATCCTGTCATCCATACAATCAGAATTAATTGTTGGAAACTTGTTAACTATTGGTGACAAATTTTACTTGTATTATAATAGATCATAAAAGACAGCATCTTTGTTTTAACATTAACTAACTATCTGAAAAAGAGTTTTTAAAAGTTGGACATCTAAAATTGAAGACTGGACTGGACAGGAAAAACATAATCAACAAAGTTTATTTTCTCTATAAATTAGAAGAGGCTACTTTATGATCTTATTGACAATTACCAACATTACGGTGAAAATGTATTTATATTTCTAGTTCTGCCGATCTAAAATCAGAACTCCCGCTTACAAGCCTCCAAGAATCTATTTTCAGCACGTAACCTAAAAACTTTTCCAGCCCAAGTTACAATCAAATGTTTCTCTTCCAAAGACTTTCCACCTTTGACCAGATTTATCCTGCAGTTCCCGACATGATTACACTCTTGGGAATACAGAGATGTACTTAACCACCTCGAGGTATTACCAAAGGATCCTTGGCTTTCTATGGCCGTCTGCCAAGTTGAATTGCCAAGTAGAGCCTGAACATTCATCTTCTTGTAATACCAGCTGTACATGTTGTAGTTACTTTGGTGTAGTTATGGATTGAAAATGAATGGAAAAAAAAAGGAAATGTTACACTAAGAAAAAGGTTAAAACATAAAAAATCTAAATATTTGCTTCCGGCAAGATCCGGTCGGCTGGTAGAAAATGTCTTCTGATAATAATGGATGATATGGTGCAAAATCATTAATTAAATAAAAAGTAATTAAAATACATACTTGCGTAAATAAATAGAAACAGACAGTTAAACTAAATAGAAAAACCGCTCTATTATAGCCTTATCTAAAAGATTTAAGAAAAAAAACCTCATCAGAGGGCCTATAATCGATTTCGGCATTCTTCGGAAACACTCCTGGACTCCGGGAATCCGAAATGAGAGGAAAAAAAGAAACAGAAAAGTTGTTTGGAGTTCGAAGACTATCGGATCCCATTGCAGGAATTAAATTTCTTATTGATTACAAAGCTCTAGAAAATATTAAACGATTGCTGTGGTTTAATAGTGTTCTGGATGGACAAATTTTATAACTTAAATTTTACTGTATTGTTTTTGGCAAAAATAAATGGAGCTCATTGCCCAGTAGTAGATTAAACAGAGCTTAAGATAGTATTTACAGTATTTGTAAGGATGATATTTTCATTTTTATTCGACACTTAATATATACTGAAGCGTTTCTACATGAAATGAAATACCTGTTTCTCATAGACAGAAAATCGTATTGATAACCAAAGTTGACTCATTGAAAGCTACAGTACAATTTCAACTCCAAATAAATTCACCCCAATTCACTAATTCCGCAAATAATCTTAATTACAAACTATTGACTGAAGCTAATTAAAATCCCAGACGTGCTAAACTTCTCGCTATATTGTCGAACCGTTCTAAAATAACTCCAATAGGCTAACTTAATGAAAACTATCCCTTCTCAAAATGTTGCCACATTATTGAAACTTGCCTGAAATTGACAGAAGCCTTAAATTTCCCAACTGCTAATTGCCTTCGGGGTTATCATTAGAACATAATAACTTCTGATATTGACCCTTATATAAGGGACTTTAATTGAAGGACGAGCCTTGTTTTTGGTTTCCCCGAAGTCTAATTAAGTATTGAATAGCCTTAAGAGAGATCAAGAGAGGAAAGTATAAGAATAAGATCAAAAAGTTTGGCCTTCTTCTTTCAGTTTAATGTAGTTCGTCTATAGTCTGAAAAAAAAATTTTGAGACTTTTATATTTTCAGATGAAAACAAATAAGATACCTTTACGCAGCTAGAATTTTCTGTGCTAGAACTTTCATGCAACAGAGTTGAAATTATGTTGAACTTTTTGTTGTCGTGGTTCTCCAAAGCAACAAGAAGTAAAATATCAATCACTTTTAAGGTCGTAGAGAAAACTTTGTTTGAGCTTTTATTTTCGCGTGATAATCTCAATTAAAAAGTTTTCGTTCACTCTGATCTGAGATCAGCACTTAAATTAATTCTTACTTTCAGTTTAAGTTCAGGAAACTTTAGGTTACATGTTACAAGGTTGTATAAAATTTCTTTGGTTTTCACAACTAAGTTCGGAAATTTTGCTTTGAAGGAAAATATATAGTAAATGGGAATTGAAGCTCCTGAGAACAAAAATTTATGGCATATATACATACATTAATTAATATAACGCCTTTTTCTCTCGCTATTATATCGATTTTTTTAAATATTTGAATGCACTTTTCACTGAAAACATTTTCGTTAGTTTAAAAGGCCTGTATTTCCTAATCCTCAAACACAACCTTCAAATTAGTAGTGTAAATAAAAAATAAATAAATTTAAAAAATAAAAATACCCGACTGCATATAAAACACTTTAAATAAAAACTGAAAAGTAAAAAACAAGTTCAATAAGTCTAGAAGTGTAAATAGCAATGTTACTGTCACAGTCGGGACTCATAATGAATGATTTTAGTCTAGCTTATTTAATGGGTCCCGACTGTTACAGAAACATTGCTATCTACACTTCTAGACTTATTGAACTTGTTTTTTACTTTTCAGTTTTTATTTAAAGTGTTTTATATGCAGTCGGGTATTTTTATTTTTTAAATTTATTTATTTTTTATTTAACAGTTTTTAGTTCAAATCATAATCCACCTAGCGTACGGCATTCGAGTAGGTATGTATTTAGTTTGGATAAAGAACAATTTTTCACATAGTATTTTTTTTTATACATAAATGATATACCATTTTGGAATCCTCGTTACAAGCCCTTTAATTTGATACCCATATTGTAGCAAACATATTTTTTTTATTTTTTTTTACCTCAATGTATGGCACCTCGTGGCCGCCATGTTGGTTTTTGTTTGACGTGACATATCTAAGAACACTTGGGTAATCGATACAAATCCAACAATACCCTAATTATCGAAATCCATTCGGCCGTTTCGAAGATATGAGGTAATAAAGAATATTACACACATACATACATACATACATACAAGATACGCGCGAAAAACATAACCCTTCTTGGCAGTCGGGTAAAAAAAACTCGCAGGATCATCATAAAAACATAATCATAATTATGTTAAATAGAAGGAACAACTTAATATCATCATTTCATTATTTTTAACTCATACGAAACCTTAAAAAGCCAAGTTCCAAATTCTTTCTGCACAATAAAGTCGACATCTCGTAAAATCGAGAAAAAAACGCAAAAGTTTGAATCTAAAATAACACTTGGGTCGATAAGATCAAATTGAAGGACTGAATGGTTTCGGTCGACTGCAATAGACGTTTATTGAAATTATGGTGGTATCGGCAATGTGATCTAAAGTGCTCTTCCCAAAGGGATAGAATTTAATGAGCGGACAAAGATTTGGGTATTTTATGTCAGGTACCTATTTCATTTTATATTCATAGCGTTTTGCTTTATAGTTTTTCCAAACAATAGCCCCTGAAATTAACATAGTCAATAACTCCTCTCTTCGCCTTCTAGGGTCCCCAATTTTAGAAGAATCATATGAAAATTTTATAGATGATAAAATTGAAAATTTTCAATCAATTTCGAATAGTCTTTTCAAAATCTCTTTACATTCTGCTATTACTTTAATTCGTTTTTGTTGTTTTGGTCCAAAATTTACATATTTTCTTCGTTCTTCACGATTGTGGAAACATTTGCCGCTTTTGGAAAAAGTCGATAAAATTATTCGGTCCACGTTAACGTCCATTTTTAACGTAACGTTGGATGACCGAGCTTGGACCCAAGCCACGCTGCCGATCCGATTTGGTGGGCTTGGTGTACGTAAAGTTTCCAGTCTAGGCTTACCAGCATTTTTGTCTTCGGTCCACAGCACTGAAAAGTTAACCAGGCAAATCTTAGGGTCTTCTCTGGTTGATTTTCAGATTCTGTGCATGACTGAGGCAGTAAATAGTTGGGAATTGTCCTGCCCGGGCACAGATCTACCCGAGCAACGTTCTTCTCAGAGGCAGTGGGACGAGCCACTTTGCAGTTTGATACGGAAAGAATTAATTAATACGTCAATCAACACTGCAGAGCGCGCGCGTTTCCTGGCTGTGGGAGAATGGGAATCGGGCCTCTGGTTACAGGCACTTCCGTCAACCACTCTTGGTACGATTTTGGATGACAATACTTTCCGGCTCGCCATCAGTTTACGTTTAGGTATACCTTGTGTCGCATGTCATCGGTGTCAATGCGGTGAAACAGTCGATTGCCTCGGTCACCATGGCTTGTCCTGCAGCAGGAGCGCAGGACGTATATCCCGTCACGCAAATATTAATGACATTATCCGTCGTGCTCTTGTCATTGCCGATGTACCAGCTGTTTTGGAACCCAATGGTTTGGTGCGCAGCGATGGTAAGAGACCTGACGGTATGTCATTGTTGCCTTGGAAATTGGGTCGGCCTTTGGTGTGGGACGCAACGTGCGTCGACACCCTTGCGCCATCCCACGTTCTAAGTTCGGCGGCCTCTCCTGGCGCTGCTGCTGGAGCAGCGGAGACCCTTAAACGGCGAAAGTATAATAACCTAATGGGTAATTATATTTTCGAGCCGTTTGGGGTTGAAACGCTCGGGTCATGGGGTCCGAGTGCACGAAATCTTTTTAAAGAACTGTCAAAACGTTTGGTAGACTCTACTCGTGATCAGAGAGCTGGTTTGTTCCTTGCACAGAGAATCGGCATAGCCATTCAACGTGGCAATGCTGCCAGCCTTCTGGGCACCTTTCCCGCCATTGACAAGGATGACGATGAGTATTTTGACGCGTGTTAGTTTTATTTATCTATATAAGATTTAATTCTAGTCTTTGTTTGTTCTTGTATTAGATTTAAGTATTGAATTGTAAATAAAAATAAACTTAAAGTACAATATCTTATAGTTTTTTGCCAATTCATTTTTTTGGCGTCGTATGTGAAAATTGCGTTTATGACAAAGCATAGTATTTTATACTAAAAAAATGCAAAAAATCATTTATTGCTGGGATTCTTAAAGGTCATGAAAAAGTAAAAAAATAATGATTGCTTCTGTCTTATTATTAGTTGCCATTCGTTGACCACAGATTTCATTGAACTATTTTCTAGAAACTGGGGATTAAAAGTATGCATACTTTTGACTTGCATCACATATTTAACATTATATTTTCAGTAGGTTTACAAGCCATTTAAAGATAACACTGATGTCATCAAACTGAGTTATTTTCAAAACTATTTGAACAGTTAACATTTATATTTTTACAATTCAATACTTAAATCTAATACAAGAACAAACACTTACAACTATACTAAAATTAAATCTTATATAAATAAATAAAACTAACACGCGTCAAAAAACTCATCGTCATCCTTGTCAATGGCGAGAAACGTGCCCAGAAGGCTGGCAGCATTGCCACATTTGAACAGTTATATTGAACGATTTGCAATAAATAGCATGTCTGTCTTTACCAGACATTTTAACGATTTAATCAATAGATTATTGAGTCGTTTGATATTATTTGATTGTATGAAGTTGTTCAGCAAATTTATTCACAGATAAAATACTGGCATGAGACTGGTACGAGACCGGGGATGGACAAAATATTTACGATATAATAGGTATAGAGTATCTATAGTCTATCGGATAAGGTTTTGTTTTTTTTTATACGATTTTGTAAAAATATTTTCATCAGCAAAATACGTAGTCTCTTCTTCTTTACCATAAACTTTTAAGTAAAGTTTTTATTGTTAAATGAACATACCATCACGCCTGTATCCCCGAAGGGTTAGGCAGAGGTGTACCAATGTACACCCACAGTTCGCCGGTATGTTTAGGTCCCATGTAATAGGGGGCGAGCCTATTGCCACTAACCGGGCACAAATCCAAACTCCGACCTGCTACTGAAAATTTCATAGAAAAACCCAATAGCACCTTGGTCGACTTGGGAATCGAACCCAAGACCTCTAGCGTAGCAGTCCCGCTTAGATCCACTAGGCCAACGAGGCAGTCCTGTTAAATAAAAGCATCACTTATTATGTCATGGTTTTATGCAATTTCGGCTACAAATAGGAGAAATTGCCGGGCGCAATAAGACCGCCCCTTGTACCACTGCTGCACTGTTTTGTATTTGTTTTAGTTTTAAGTGTACAAAAAAAAATAGATAAATAGTTTTGGCACATGCCATATCAAATGTCGCTTTCTTCAGAAACGTATTTTTTTACACTTTGTTTCATTTTACCCACACAGAAACAAGTATATTCTTCTCTATTTACTATTAACTGTCAATACTGTCTCCACCTATTACTAAAGGGCAGATTTTCTTACCCTCTATATTTTCCAAGGAAATGCTTCAATAGACACGTACGTCTTAATCAATTGTTTTCTGCGTAGAGACCAGACGCGCTCGTCGTGCCAAGTCGGTCGATCGAGTTATACTAAATGACAAGTAAGCAACTTATTTGTTTATTTATGAACAAATAATTGAGATAGATATGCTTTGATAATTATGCTTTATTAATGTGCTTGATGAGCGGTTGAGATATTGAAGTGTGTTTGAATTTATTTGAGCTATTTGATCTATTTAGAGATGTATCTAACACATTAATTATTTAGTCAGTATTTATTACAAGATGAGTAATGACTAACAAATCATTGGTCTATAACTGGTTTGTTCAATTACAATTAAATAGTAATAATTGAATATTTACCTAAATTATAACAATATAGAGTCAAACTAAAACACATGTAAGTTTAGTTAAATTACACAAAACTTCATAAAGATATCTATTTTCTTGCCTATTTAAAGATGTTTTTCCTAGACAGAAAAAAAATCATTAAAAAGAAATATGACTTGATTCCATAAATCTAAGAATTTCGTTATTTATGGTTCATCTTATAAATTCAACAACAGTTCCAGATCAAGGAACAATAAAGAAACACTTAGAATCAAGCTAGTAGTTACCAGTGCAGTACTCTTATTCCTCTAGGGAGCAACAATTACCATAGATCTAAACTTGATTTCTCTACGGTAGTATCGTATTACCAACACCAATGAGACTTCCTAATGCAGGAACTAGAATTAGGGAGTTTCTCTAAAGACGAGATAAATGTAAGCTATTGTTAGGGAACCGTATTAAATTTTGTTTTTATAATAGTATAGTGTGAAAAATGTCGTGGTGGCCTAGCGGTTCAATGAACGGATTTGTATGCACAAGGTTGCAGGTTCGAACCCAGGCAAGTACCAATGTGGCTTTTTCAAAGTTATATGTACTTTCTTAATTATTCTGAGACACTTCTGACAAACGGTGAAGGAAAACATCGTGAGGAAACCTGGATTCCAAAATTTGGGATCTGAAATCGCCAATCCGCAGAGAGCAAGCGTGGTGATCAATGCTCGTGCCTTCTCTATATGGGAAGAGGCCTGTGCCCAGCAGTGGGACGTTTTAAGGCCGGATTATTATATTATATATTTTATTATTATAATAGTACAGTAACAGTATCGCTGTATTTTTATTTTCTTGTGTTTTGTTTGTGAGGAGTCTTTGGTGACGTGTAGATATTGTTGTGTTGATGATTTAAGGTACCTTTGTGGAAATGATTTAAGGTACCTTGTCCTATAACAATCTCTTATATTTAGGGCTGGTTTTTCCAAGGCCAGATAATTTTATCTGAGCAGCAATTTTGAATTTATGTCAGTTCTCCAATACAAACCATGTCAGACGTGAGTTTCATCTCTCAAATAAAAAAATATCTGGTGTTGCAAAAACCGGCCTTAGTCGAATTATTATTATTATTATAACAACCATCATTTTTAGGAACCTTACTTTGGCTAGGCTTCATAAACTTTTATCGCTTTTACACATACTTCAAAATTCTAATGTATGTACTCGTAGGACAGAAACAAAACATATCCGAGTCAAAGTATATCTTATGTAACTTTTATTTTCCCGACCTCATTCCAACTGAGGCTTTCTCTTCGCAACTGTTTAACCTTTGATTAACCTTGCCAGTCTTCATTATTTTACCAATAATCATCTGTCAATTACCGTATATTTGTTGCTAGATAGATTTGTCGATTGTTACTATATGTGAGAGCGAGTGATAGGATGAGGACAGTTATTGATAATGTTAGGTGTTGTTTTGACGGTATAAGTCATCATCTGCCGAGCCTTTTCCAAGCTATGTTGGGGTCGCCTACCAGTTTTACCGGATTCAGCTGAATACAGTATTTTACATGGAGCGACTGCCAATCTGACCTCCACAACCCATTATACTGGGAAACACAGTATCCCATAGTAAGACTGGTTGTCAGAATTGACTTAACGACTGCCAAAGATGTTTTGACAGAATTAGTGTTTTACCTAAATAATTCGAATATATCATGATCAACGCTTGTCAAAAATATTTAAATTTTGGTGTTTTGTTTGTTTTCCTTTAATTGTTTTCCGCAGTTTTACCATTTTTTAAGTTAAATCCTTACTGTATAGGCTTGTATTATTCAGTAATAATAAGATAATCTATGTTTGGGCTTTTTTTTAACAAAATTTATGAGTAACGTTAAAGATGGCTTAACAGTACATTTTTTTTAAATATTAATATCATATTTATAGGTATGTAGATTGCATATCTTCTGAAACCACGAGACAAGAGATGAATTACTGTAATATTGCCCGTTTTGTTTTAAGATCTATAGATGTTAAAGCAAGATATAAAATAAAAGTCTTCATATTACAGAATTTACATATTTTAATTTATATGGTACAAATTGTCTAATGCAACTTGTTCTTTTCGTCTCTGCTTCACCCTATGGTTGCCTGGTACAAAATGTAGGCATTATCTCCACCATTGTACACTGTCTGGTGTAAGTAATGTAAATAAGTAAATGCCTAAAATTCAAAACCAACATACCTAAATTCCAGTAACAATAATGACCATCAGACGGTCTTCCCGTCTCCGACAGACAGTCGCTCCTAATTTACACCTATTATAAATTAAAGGTTAGACAGTGCTACGAATAGATCAAGGAAGTACGACGGCGTGAGACGCGATTTGTAGTCGCACGTCGTTTGTCGCACGATTTGTCTAGACGATTAATCGAGGTGTCGCTGCAAAAAAGGTGTTTGAATTCTTTTGTTTTTCGTTCGAATTGTGATTGTGTGGACTGATGGTTTATCTATGTCATTTACATGGTTATAAATGGAAGGCATGCTGACATAGAAGTTACAAGCTTTAATGTTTTTATGTAATAATAATTTCTTAAAAAATCTTAAGTAAAATAATTCTAATAGTATATTACGCCTGCATACTGAAAGGGTAGGCTAACATTAACCTTTTTTTAGTAGTTTTGTTTTCTATGCAATTAGGGTGACAATTTGACCTTGTAATTGGTATTTGAGTGGTAATAATAGTGGGCAATTTTGTTAATTTTGAACATACCTAATTACGGAAAATGAAATAGGTTAGGTTACATAAGTGTCATGGTGGAATCAAAAATGGTTGCGAAAAGTATTACTTAACTAAATTATTATTATTCATATTATCCATAAATCTGATAGTTACGATTGAAAAGCTCTCAACTAACGACATTTATTACAAACTAATGAGAATTATTTGAATAAATGAAGCCAGTTGAATGCAGTGGAAACTTCTCGTGGAACTCGTTTCATTTGTTTTAATTATTTTGTTTGCTCTACTAATGAATGATGCATTAGGAGTTTAATACAACCTACGTTTCTTTTTGTCTGCTTAACCGTACGTATATAAGAACCACAATTTGCTTGTGATTTGGTGCAGTTTGCCCTCGGTGTATATTTGTTTTTTTTTTTTTGAGATACCTAATATGCCATGCTATGATAAAACCTAGTGGCTCATAGGTAAACAAGATAATGATTATATTAATGCTTTTAAAACAGATTTAAATTAAATTTGTGAAGACAATAACTTAAAAACTCCCAAACAACAAAAAATACAGTCCACCAAATGAGCGATACATTCTAATTGTGGGATATGCTTCATGAAATATGTACTGAAATCCTGAAAAACACCGGGTTCCAGTGGATTATTCATTCATAGGTATTACCGCGATATCTCTTCGTCCCATCTGAAACCCTTTCCGAAGGGTCGACTGTTTGAACGAGTGAAAACCGGGCCGAAGATAACCGTATTTCATAATTTTAATTCGCACCGTCTGAGTCCATTTTACTTTGGGTGTTATTTTGGTAGATAGCATCTTTACTTGACGCTATAATGTGACGACTAGATAGTTTTTTTTTTTATTCTAATATATAAATTAAATTGTTGCTATCAGAATACGTATCGTATCCGGTCAGAACATAACGCAACACCACCCTCGAAATTTTATTTTTTAAAACACTAGGATACAATCCTATAAAACTATAATTATTAACAACTATGTGTAATTTTTGTATATTAACTATTGTTATTTATTTACTAATATCAAGGTCTCTACAATTTTCATTATACTTCGATCTATCAATCTTTTTGATTATGACACATATGGCCACCACAATGCTCCAAAATTAGTTTTTGGTCAAGTGCATATCTATACTTATAATAAATCTGTAGAAGTGAAAATTCTGTACATTGAAAATATCAAAAAAATAAATGGCGGGGGGTGTTACTAGACCGAAAACGAACCCAAAAGTGTGAAAAAAAAAAAATTGTCTGTCTGTCTGTCTGTTTGTTCAGGTATCACGCAAAAACTACCGGTTCGATTACGATGAAACTTGGTATAATTATTTTTTATTATCCTGGGCACCACACTGGGTAGTTTTTATCCCGGAAAACAAACTTAATTTTGCGGTTAAAAACTTCGTTAAAAGTTTCGTCATCCACGCGAACGAAGTCGCAGGCACAGAGTTAATGCATAAATGAATAATATGAAAACCAATATCTTACAACTCAACAATAACACTCAAAAATACATCCATAAAAACTACTAAAAACCATTTAGCGTTGCATTAAACACAACTGCTATCGAATCAATCCAACATCCATGTAAATCAATCAACAAATAATAAACATGTTATTCGTGGAGTATTCGCGTTGCGGTCGCTTCATTCGACCTCTTTCATTACAAGCCTTGTTATATAGGCGGCCGGTCTGAACAACAAAGGCTAATATAATTAGATCTTGGCACACCACTCTACTGAAATTCAATTTATTATCGAACTAGCAGTCGAATATATTTGTGTTTCTCTCATTATTGTTGATGTAGTTAAACGTTGAGTTATTCAATGTGTGTTTAACAGTCTGTAGTGTTTTTTACGCTTATTTACTCAACGATTATTTTTCAAAAGACATATTTTCGACAAAAATATATTGAAATTAGCAGAAAATATACTGTATTGAAAGATTTTCATTTAAACGGCACTTTCATATGCATTAAGACTGATTAAGAATAAAAAACATTTGCGAATTTAACAACAAAAATCAAGAAGAAAGGAATTAAAATTAACATATCGTCTTCGTCGTCAACAGTCGACATCATCTAGATTAGGAAGACATTGTAAAATTGATCGATATAGTCCTACTAGCAAATTAACTTCATTTCATTTCATATACTTTTTCCCCTAAAACCCTCAGAAAGGGCACTAATATGAATGACGATAGCTCAAAATAATTTAACTAGTATCCAATACATCGTTAATAACAAGAACACCAAACATTTACAACTGCCACTATTTAGTTCACGCTCGGCAGTTTACGATGGAAAGTCAACAGGACTGTTCCCGTTTATATGACAACGCAGAAATATATGTCTTAAATAAAATATTATACGAATGATGCAATAAATATCAATAAGCTTTTCTTGATGCGATACATTTTGGCTGACGATTGGGCTATAAGAAAATAAACTGGCAGCAAAATTTTTAAATTAAATATAGTTATTAGTAAGGAACTTAAATTCTAGTGAGTTTTCAATAATGGTTTCCTTTTTAGCAAATAATGCTATCTTACAAAAAATACGCTGCATACGCGTGACCTTAGGAATACAAAAACATAAATATTAAAAAACCTCTTTGTTAAGTTTGAATAATGTCACTAACATTTTACGGAGTAACTTCGGTACATAAATACAATAAAACTCAGATACATATGAAAATAATAATAAAAACAGTCACACCAGTCACAGTAACACTAACTGCTAAGTGCACCACTCTAGATGACTCAATGAAATACACCTGTTTCCATAATAAAAAATAAAATAAACCAAAAAATGGTACTTATTTAAATTTCCCATCCTAATTCAAGTAAACAAAAATGTAAAAACATTTAATTACCCACAAAAGTCTTCTAATTAACTCTACACGTCCTAATTCAAACCGCAGTGTTATCGAGCAAGCCTAAAGCCGGCTATTCACAGCACGACTGCTTATTAATATCCGCAATAGTGCGCATTGTGCCAAAAGGTTGGATTTATAGTAGTTGTTGTTTCGAACACTGTGCAGACCGCATGAGAATCTAAGTGGGAACGTGGATAAGGAGTTTTGGGGAAAGTTTTTGTTTTGGATATAAATATGAAATGGGGTTTTAGTTTGTAAAAGCTATGTTTTATAGTTTTTTGGTAGTAGATATTTCAATAATGAGCGTAAATAAAGTACTAGAAAACAGCAAAGAACATGAACAATCACTTACAGATTTAGCAAGACATATGTCGTACCTAGCTATTTTGCTGGCGACACAAAGGGTAAATAACTAACCAAAAGGTAAAAAAAAAACGAATAAAAAAGGGTATAGTTTTTTTCTCATAAAAGTTAATAAACTCTATTTAGGCCCATAGACCATTTAACAAACTGTAGAAAAAAAACACCTGTAACATTGTCAGCCGACCCCGACATAGTTTCAGAAAAGTTAGTGTGTTTAAATCTTTAGATAAAGAACCATGATATCATGAGACAACACGCTACATAATTACCACAATAACACAATACCATGTAACACCAATCAAGTAACAACATACCTAACCTATCTACCGATATCAGGCGATCAGTTAATTTAGTCGCAACGTTACGCTAATATAGTCGGATCATTCACAGACTGCACGCGATTGACGACGAAAATTGACAACTCAATATTTTATTGATTAAGACATTTTATTGTAAGGATACAAAGACACGCAACATTGGTGTACTAGTAATATCTGTACTCAATAAAAAATATTATAAAGAGGTAAAATTGTTGGATTGTATGCACTGTAAACTTGTTTTACTAGTTTGGATGTTAAATAACTTCATTATTTCCCATTGTCTGAATTGTACTTATAGTTAATTACAATTTATGGTGAGGGGATTAAATTAAGTATTTATTACAAGGAGAGTTGGTTTTGTTTTAATTATTTTAAACGATGTTAATCGTTTATTAATGCGTGATTAAAATTTTACTTCGATAATCACAGCTTTCCATAATATTATTCATTGTTTTACATAATATTTTTTACACTTATCATAGTAATTATAGATTTTAAATTCAAAACTACTATTATTTAATAATAACTATTATTACGTTGTTTTTATTACGAACGCAACAAAAATATTATTTAATATGCATTTTCTTCAAATTGCATTGAATTGGATAAATAGAAATCCTTGACGATCATATATCATTCAAAACATTTAACTGGCGCCAAAGACCACTCAAAATATTTGGCAAAAGAACAAATATAATCGCTCCTTATCTTGCACTCACGAATCTAAGCGCCCAAATGGAATGGACCACTTACGCACTATTTCCACAGAATATTAGAGAAATAAGGAAAAACAATTGCCCATAAAATTTACGACATATTGTTTAAACATTTATAAATAATGACTTCAGTAAGTTTCGGGTTCGAGTATATAAGTAAACATTTAATTGTTCGGGAATAATATGATTTGTCGTTGTATAATAGGAAAATAGTAAGAAGTTATTGGAGGAAATAACCAATAGAGTTCGCTGACTAAAAGTTTGTGTACTTAAATATTAATATCGCAAGACTATATTAAATAATAATGTAGGAAATACTGCTCTGGCTGGAGGCCTTAAGGTTCTCGCCAAAAGTCCGGTGAAGCAGTCAAAGACTGCGCTCAGGCTAACTGCAAAGATCAAAAAGAAAGGCCAAAAAAAAATGCAGGAAATAGGTATGATCATGTAAAATGATGGTATTCAGCTGAATACAAAGATACTGGAAGCTGAATTCGACATAGTTTCAGTAAAGGGTAGGCTGAAGAAATATGGCTAGGATATTCACTGAACTGAGCAGTAGATAATGCGGGGTTGGTTTATCAACATGCTTAGACCTTGAAAGCCGAAACAAAGATAGGAAATATAAGATTTGACGACCTCCGTGGTCGAGTGGCGTACGCACCGGTTTCAAGGTGTCGCTAGCTCTGAGGTCCCGGGTTCGATCCCCGGACGGGTCAATGTAGAAAATCACTTTTCTACATCGTCTCGGGTCTGGGTGTTTGTGGTACCTTCGTTGTATCTGAATTCCATAACACAAGTGCTTTAGCAACTTACTTTGGTTCAGAACAATGTATGTGATGTTGTCCGCATTTATTATTAAAAAAAAAAAATATATAATAATATATGAGATTTGCAATATATAATTGTCTGTTCTTTGATATGATTATGATTATATTACTAAACCAATAGACCTCTATATCAGCTTTATATAACATACATGACACTATTAATAACCTCATGCATAAATAAACACAAATTGTTAAATTTTGGTAAATTTACGCTTAACACACACTGCTATACGAAATTCGACCTTAAGCTGTATGATAACCTTCTGCTATAAGGGCCATGACACACTTGAACTGATGAGCTGATTATACCCTCCACCCCTTCGTCTGTTAATTAATTGTGTCTAATGAAACACACGCCTGAATACACGTTTCTCTCTCATCACTTAATTTCGTACTCGATATGTCTTATGAGCTAAGAAATAAGGTTGAAAATCGTGTGATAAGTGATGTTGTTTATAATTTTGTGACATGTTTGTACTAGATTTGAGTTGTTTGCTTGTACCAGAGGACTAGTGTTAGATGTTGTGTTGTTTAATTAAGGCTATTTAGTTGTCATCGTACGTGCTTAAATGTTACCTATTTTGTAACAACTGTTCGCATTATTTGTACTATATTGCGCATTAAATACATAAACAAGAGTTTTAACAATTACCTACAGTATGGACCATAGCTAGGTTGAATGATAAGAGTAGATTATGTAGATAACACAAAACCTAATGAACCTTTAAGTTCCAATTTTATTTACTTAAGTCGATACTAAGGAATATTAATATAATAAAAAAAATATAATAAAAAAAATAAAAAACACGCCTGCCATGTCAAAAAAATATAAAAAAGTGAACTAAAAAATTAAAAACAAGTCAAATATTTGCAGTCGGGGTCGGTTACTTGGAACAATTCATTGCAGGTCCCCCTAGCCTATGTCACTCGAGATAACTCAAAGCTCGGTCAAGCCTTTTAGAAGTTATGGTGGAATAAAGAAACTCACAAACATACATACATACATACATGAACCCTGAAAACATAACACTCCTTTTTTTGGGCAGTCGTGTAATAAGATATGTCTTATGTAACCTCTAAGTATGGCAGAATGTGTTGGTTTCCAACAGCAATCAAACTATTTAATTACTGAGCCAAATATCACATGACGAAACTGACAATGTTGCCAGCTCAGAACAACAATTACACAAATTGATGAATCTTGTGTTACAAATAGTTTACCTAACACCATGTACTGTTTCATGTTAATAAAGTAAATAACTAAATACCCTTGATATAAACCGGGTAGGTTCCATAATATACGTTCTGTTGAAACTAAGAGCCTAAATGTTTTAGCTGAAACATTAATCGCTGTATTTCTGTTAGTTCATTGTTAACACTAGGATCTACTACTCGTATTTGTGAGTTAGTAACAATGCTCTGAATAATATGATGCTTAAAACTTTGTCTATTAGCGGGGCTTTTGACTTGACGTGAAGTTTTGGTTAAACCTGTCTTGGAAAATGAAGTGTTTTAGACTCATTGGTTATTTATTTATAGCAAGTCAAAGATGAAGTGAGTAATGAGAAAATAAAGAATTCAGTAGTGCATACACATTGCATTGTCATTGAACGCTTCACTGTTATTTTACTTTATTATTTTAATTATGTAACTTTAATGGTGTACAATAAAGAATATTCTATCTATCTACATATTTTGTTGTTTGAGTTATGACTCAAGGTTGGTGTGAGGTATCTAGTAAAATATCTTATGGAATATGTTCCATAAGATATTTTACTAGATACTTCTATTTTACCATGACTAATTAGATTTTCTGAACGTTGCCGCGCACCGCGTGCAAACATGCAGTGTAGGATATAAATAATAATAATACACTTCTCATCAAAAAAATCGAAACACCTCGCAGTTTATGATTTGATAAGGATTATCAGAAAAATGTGTATATTTAGGAATAAATGTAAAATGTCATTTAATAGTGAGTAGTATGAGGTTTTTAAATCCTAAAGTTAATGTTCTAAATTCAAATTAAGTCTTCATAGGTTTCGTATTTTGTATAATGAGTAATTTTTACCCTGTATGGAATATGAAGGAAATGGGTAAAACAACACGCGTAAATGAAAAAAAAATGTAAGAAACGTTTATTTAATAACTTGTATTCCCTCCGCGAGCTCTTATTACTGCTTCCATACGGTTCTTGATCGATCGGATGAGAGTCACGATCACATGTTGTGGTATATTATCCCATTCCTCTTGGATTGCATTTTGCAGCTGGCTAAGTGTTTCTGGGGCTGGATCTCTTGCTCGAATTCGTCTCTTTAATTCATCCCATAGATGTTCAATGGGATTCATGTCCGGGCTTCTTGCTGGCCATACCATAATGGAGATACCGACTTCGGTAAGATAATCTCGTACGACGCCCGCGGTGTGAGCTCTAGCATTGTCGTGCATGAATATGAAGTCGTTGCCAATAAAATGTGCATAGGGCATCACACGAGGTTCAAGACACTGTTCGATGTACCGATGAGAGTTTAGTGCAGGCAGCCGTGGCCCAGACACAAAGGCAAGTTCTGTCTTACCGTCGGCGCTGATTCCTCCCCAAACCGTCCACGAACCGCCACCATAGCTGACCTTTTCTTCAATGCAGCATTGTGCAAAGCGTTCTCCATCTCTTATGTAGACCTTGTTCCTTCCGCCGTTACCATACAGCATAATTTTACACTCATCAGAAAACAGTACTTTGCTCCACTGAAGGTATGACCAAGTTAGGTGCTCGCGTGCAAAGTTAAGGCGCGCTCTTCGATGGTCTGCAGTTAATTTCGGCCCATTCGCTGGCTTATGCGGTGCCAATCCGCGTTCCTTCAACCTTCTTCTTATTGTAGAGTCACTTACAGCTACTCTTCGTACAACGCGAAGCTGCTGCTGCAGTTGAAAAGCGTTAAGGCGTCGATTTCGTAAAGAAGTTGTTACAATAAATCGATCATCTCGCTCAGAAGTGACCCGATTCCTGCCAGATCCTGAACGGCGCGTGAACGAACCAGTCTCCCGATAGCGTTTCTAGACTCTATGAACAGATGATAAGCTTAGATGCAATCTTGCAGCCACAACACGCTGACTAAGTCCAGAATCCAGCAATGCCACCACTTGGGCGGCTTCTGCGGGCGAAGTATCCATATGTTTTAGAAAAAAAAGTTTTTTCAGACGTCCCAAAGTCACAGTAAATGAAATAAGAAACAAAAAGTTTAAAGACAAGCGCTAATTTTTAGTTTTTAAACGAGAAACGTACTCCAACCCTAAATACACATTTGTCTCAAAACAGTGATTAATTTCATTTATAGGATAAACAAATGAAATTCTAATTTCGAATTTTGATTTTTTTCTTCTTACTGTAATGACCAAACTGCCAGCTACACAATAATGTTTTTTTTTTTCATGGAATTAATTCTCTTTTGTAAAAAAATAGGACAAAAACAATAAAAACGAAAGTGTTTCGATTTTTTTGATGAGAAGTGTAATAATAACCTTTATTTTCAGGCGACTAAGGCCCATAGATATATACCTTATAAACTAACATACATATTTTATAAATACATTATATATATAAAAGTAGCTAAAGACTTCAACATATTCCTAGTTTTATGTTTTACGAACTGTTGCTTGCAGCTCCACTCGCATGGATGCCAGTTATCGCGGCAAGAAGCAGCCTATGTCCTTTTTTATATGTACAAACTTACCCTACACCCAGTTTTATCAAAATCGCTTTAAGGGTAAAGCCGTTAAAGCGTAACAGACAGACGGACAGATTTACTTTTGAATTAACCATATTTGTACACATTACACTCTGTTGTAGTTTTATATATCATATTCATGATTACGGATAACCCTATAATACTTCAGCGAATGATACAAAGACTTTTAGAAGTAACGAATATGGTTAATAAGTTACCTTTAGATCTATTTTAGATTTTTTTATCCAAATGAAAACGTTTATTCGAAGATAGATGATCGCTTCGTGTTTAAAAATATGTATTTTTATTTATGTCAGTCCTACGCAAAAGCTGTTATTACATAACCTTATGTAGGCGGCACAGGTTGTATATTTTTCAGACAGTTGATAGACAACATTTACAAGGCCTACATTGTCATAAGGCCGTGTCATCTTTAGACGTGAGATAGTTTGTTAGACCACAAATAAATCTATGTAAAATTTTCTTACACTATCCCAGATGTTACCCAGCAGTGGGACACTAAATAGGTTAAATATACAAAATCTAGAAAATTTGCTAACAAATGTCTAGATCACATCACCTTTTAAATTGATAAAACCGTATCAGTCTTTGTATTAAATTGCGAACTGTGACACAAAAAACAGACAAACAAATATACAATAATCATCATCATCATATCAACCCGGAATCACCCACTGCTGGGCATAGGCCTCCCCTGCCATTTGCCTTTGTCCGTCTCGCGCGTCTCGTATATTACAACGAAAAATAATAATAATAATAATAAAGAATTTTCTTTCCCAATTAACAAAGGTTATTTACTTACATAGCATTTTTCTAAACTAACATAAAATAATTACACTTCTCATCAAAAAAATCGAAACACTTTCGTTTTTATTGTTTTTGTCCTAATTTTTTACAAAAGAGAATTAATTCCATGAAAAAAAAAAAACATTATTGTGTAGCCGGCAGTTTGGTCATTACAGTAAGAAGAAAAAAATCAAAATTCGAAATTAGAATTTCATTTGTTTATCCTATAAATGAAATTAATCACTGTTTTGAGACAAATGTGTATTTAGGGTTGGAGTACGTTTCTCGTTTAAAAACTAAAAATTAGCGCTTGTCTTTAAACTTTTTGTTTCTTATTTCATTTACTGTGACTTTGGGACGTCTGAAAAAACTTTTTTTTCTAAAACATATGGATACTTCGCCCGCAGAAGCCGCCCAAGTGGTGGCATTGCAGGATTCTGAACTTAGTCAGCGTGTTGTGGCTGCAAGATTGCATCTAAGCTTATCATCTGTTCATAGAGTCTAGAAACGCTATCGGGAGACTGGTTCGTTCACGCGCCGTTCAGGATCTGGCAGGAATCGGGTCACTTCTGAGCGAGATGATCGATTTATTGTAACAACTTCTTTACGAAATCGACGCCTTAACGCTTTTCAACTGCAGCAGCAGCTTCGCGTTGTACGAAGAGTAGCTGTAAGTGACTCTACAATAAGAAGAAGGTTGAAGGAACGCGGATTGGCACCGCATAAGCCAGCGAATGGGCCGAAATTAACTGCAGACCATCGAAGAGCGCGCCTTAACTTTGCACGCGAGCACCTAACTTGGTCATACCTTCAGTGGAGCAAAGTACTGTTTTCTGATGAGTGTAAAATTATGCTGTATGGTAACGACGGAAGGAACAAGGTCTACAGAAGAGATGGAGAACGCTTTGCACAATGCTGCATTGAAGAAAAGGTCAGCTATGGTGGCGGTTCGTGGACGGTTTGGGGAGGAATCAGCGCCGACGGTAAGACAGAACTTGCCTTTGTGTCTGGGCCACGGCTGCCTGCATTAAACTCTCATCGGTACATCGAACAGTGTCTTGAACCTCATGTGATGCCCTATGCACATTTTATTGGCAACGACTTCATATTCATGCACGACAATGCTAGAGCTCACACCGCGGGCGTCGTACGAGATTATCTTACCGAAGTCGGTATCTCCATTATGGTATGGCCAGCAAGAAGCCCGGACATGAATCCCATTGAACATCTATGGGATGAATTAAAGAGACGAATTCGAGCAAGAGATCCAGCCCCAGAAACACTTAGCCAGCTGCAAAATGCAATCCAAGAGGAATGGGATAATATACCACAACATGTGATCGTGACTCTCATCCGATCGATCAAGAACCGTATGGAAGCAGTAATAAGAGCTCGCGGAGGGAATACAAGTTATTAAATAAACGTTTCTTACATTTTTTTTTCATTTACGCGTGTTGTTTTACCCATTTCCTTCATATTCCATACAGGGTAAAAATTACTCATTATACAAAATACGAAACCTATGAAGACTTAATTTGAATTTAGAACATTAACATTAGGATTTAAAAACCTCATACTACTCACTATTAAATGACATTTTACATTTATTCCTAAATATACACATTTTTCTGATAATCCTTATCAAATCATAAACTGCGAAGTGTTTCGATTTTTTTGATGAGAAGTGTATTTCACTTAAACTATAGGTAATGTAATGAATTATGTTTACAATCTAATATTTTATTTTATTGGGGAATTCAGCTTCGGACAAAGGCCTCCTCCAACTCATGCCATTCCATTCTATCGGCAGCTAGTCTTGTCCAGGTTCCTTTTGCCACCCGTATGATGTCATCGCTCCAACGACGTCTTGCACGGCCTCGACGTCGCCTGTCTTCTCGGGGCCACCAGTGAAGCACTCGCTCACTCTAGCGACCGTCAGTAGCTCGTGCTACATGGCCCGCCCATCTCCATTTATATCGACAAGCTAATTCAGCGGCATCTTTTACCATAGTTCTGTCTCGTATTTCTGTGTTGTGCACTCTCTGAATTAGATTTAGTCCTAGCATGCTCCTTTCCATTTTCCTTTGAGACACTTGAAGCTTTCGTATTACTTCCTTTGTGAGCACAACGAAAAAACAATTTTAAAACTTATCATTTCTTTTTTTATCAAAAAACAACTAACTCTTTAAATATCAGGGGTTTTAATTTCAAAATGTTACTACTAATGTGAGATTAAGTAATCAAGTACGTCACAATCATTACGTAAGGCCAGGTTGTGTATTACAGATAGTTGCTATTATATTGAGTAATGAAGGGTTTAGTTAGGTTCAATGCGGACTGGAAGCCAGATGTGCTCCTGTTATATCGTGTTTATGTGTGTTATGTCTAATTATTGGCAAATATTACGACTTAGATATGTATTGTATGTAGTAGATGTAATTTAGTTTAATTATTAAATACTGTCCTTACCTACTGAAGTGGAATTTATCATTGTGTTTTGTTTGGAAAATAAATTAGCTTCCTTTTTGGTATCTTGTCCGTAATGGTTTTGAGACTGATTTTATAAAAAAATGCAAAGATGACACTTAAAAACTAAGCAAAAAAAAAAACTTCATATGAAACAGAACATTTAAATAAACATTTTTGAAAATAGGTATCAAAATAAATATTAGGTAACAATGGTATCTATTTTTACATTTTATTTCCAATCCATGAATCACATTTTCAGGAAAAACACACACCGCAAATACAATATACTATAGCTTCCTATTTACAGTTCAGGTAATAAGGAAAACCCCTTTTAAACCCTTTTACATAATTATTTCAAGGGTCCCCAATAGTCTTAAAACTTTAAAGTTGTGTAGCTCAACGGATACCAAATCAAATCCTTGGAATGGTCTCAGGAAACCGTAAAACCAATTTTAAACAAGGGTCGCCTGAATAAATTAAATAGTTAAAGGTGTTTTCCACTTTAGTGGAATAGGTAAAGTATCTAAGTAATGCAGGTGCGAAGGTTTTGTTTTGTAAGCGCAAAGTACCTTCATTTTGCCATGTGTGTTAACGAATTAAAGACTCATTCATGTAACCAGCTATGTAAAAATGGTATCTAGATATTTGCGATAGCAAAAGCAAAAATACAAGGTAGCTAGAACTAGTACTAGTATTTTCGGATAATGGCTTACCAAAATTAAAAAAAATTGTTAGGCAGTTTTTATCGGTGAAAGTATAAAAGCTGACCGTTTTCGTGTTGTTATTACCTTATAGTCACATAGAACAGCATGTCGTGTAGTCAAAATTTCAACAAACACGACACCAAAACCCTCCCGACTTAAGGATATTCACTTCAGTAGTTCCACTTGCATACTATAAGATCCAAACACATCCATACATACACAACATACACAACATCTGGCCAAAGCCCACAAAGGCGGATCAATCATTCATCGCTGGCCAACCATACTATCCTGTAGCTATCGCACGATCTAAGCACCCATACGATTACGTAGCTATCGATAGCTCGTCACATATCTTGGTTAGCGTTAACGCAACGTAACGCAATTAGAACGTGTGTTGGCTAAGCGGTGGACGTGGTGACAATTGCTTATGAAGTTCTCGTCTTTAGTAATACAATAAATACGAAAGTAATTATTTCTGTCTGATACGCTTTGAAGGCTAAACCGCTGAAATGATGTAGCAAGGCTTGGATCTTCAGAAGTGGTATAGGCTAGGGTTTGTTTTGAAAACCGACATCCAGGCAGAGTGAGTTGCGGGTAACAGCTAGTATATAATAATTCTTTAGTTTATTTGAAAACAAAACTTTCGATAATAAGTTATTAACGCTTTCTCAATTTTATTTATTTATTACAATTCCCCTTATAACAATAACTAGAAGTACTAATGTCATAGTAAAGCCGCTTAGTTAAATAATCCTAGCGATTATATTAGAACCATAAAAACCCAGGTACATAAGTAAATATTCAATCCATCCATTCATATGGAATCCAGCTAAAATGCTTCTGAATAGCGTGCTGAGTGTATGGACATATCGTACGAACATTAATTTAATGTAAATTGCAAATAACTCAGCAATTCTCGGCCAGTCGCGTATGAATCTGTTTCACGAGGAATTTGTGCTGCACGTGTGGTGGCGAGTAAATTAAGAGCATTGATATAGTCGACAGTGTTTTGTGGTTTAACAGCTTGAAATTCACAAGTCCTATGACCTACATTTATTTTTAATCTACTTAAAAAAGTGTTTAAATTCGACGGAATTTTTGTTTTTTATTGTATGTCCCTCGATTACCCAAAGACGCTTGGACTGATTTCCAAAATCTTTTTTGTTTGTAACGGTCTATTTCTTAGGTGGTCACATAGTCATCAGGTCAGGGTCTGCTGATTGATAAAACTATACTTTGACTACCCGTGATGATGAATACTACGATGGTATAAAACAATATATTGTCATATTTAGGTAAACCTTAAAAATATGGAGGATTTTTTCGATATTCGCCATATACTAGTAAACTTTCACCTAATCCACCTTCTCTTCTTGGTTTATAAAAAAAAAACATTATACCACGACAAATGGTATTAACGTTGTGGGGCTAACCTTTAAGATTAAAGAGGACCATTACAGTAAGTATACGCCCACAGACGCCTACATACCAAACAATAATTCCATATAAGTACAATAACCCTACTTCAAAAGTGTTTAGGCCTCCCACGCGAAAGGACGGCCATATGACTTGCCCAGTATGTAGCCTCTTAAATCACATGTTATGAGTTTCAGTCCAAACCAAAATAATAAATTGTAACAGAAACAAACTTGTTTTATTTCTTCTTCTCAGAAGACTATTGAGTATTTATCGAAATTGTGATTTAAATTGTGTAACTAAAATGCATTAGTGGTTGGGAAAAAGACTTAGATATATTTGGTCGGAAATATGTAATTTATTATTATTTCTAGCAAATTTTCATAATGAAAAACCTGTTGTTGTATAGTATAGTTATTACAGTGTGGGATTAGTACTAAAAAGCTTTGTATTAGTCCGTTACTTATACGATAAAATAGCGAAACATAATTAAACCTAAAGATAGACCTATGCTTCTTCTAGTAACTAGAAAAAAAAAATACTACGAATGCTATGGAAAGCATTATTATTTACCTGCAAGCGAGTCAAATAAATACTATAATACAGATCCATTATATCTGCATACATCGATATTTATGTTCAGTTATCAGTATAATATGAATGTCAATGTCTGGTTTAATGTTACGACAACAGCTAAGCTCAAGCAGCCATGTTGCTCATATAACAGCAGTTCCCAATTATAGTTCGCATAAAGGCAAGGTCTTAATTAAGTGGATGCATCTAGCTGCAAGCTTCGTTCGTCATTCTCTCAAATGGATATGGGATTTAGGGGCCGGATTCCACTAAAGCGGAGACGAACGGAGCTGAGCGAAACGGAAAAGTTTTTTACACCACCACACTCACAATTACCATTAGGCATTCTTTCATTCAAACTTACGAGTAGGCGGGCCCGCTTCGCTCCGCTCGTCTCCGTTTTGGTGGAATTCAGCCTTAGGGTTTCACAGTAAAAGGGTTTGGTTGTCGGCAGATATACTAAGGCGTCATTTGATGTGTTTTTATGAGGACTGTTCTTTTGTTGTTGGATTATGGTGTTATAAGGAACTGGACCTAAGTAAAGGAAGTGTTTTTGAAGTGTGAGATATGGGATTAAGACAGTTTTTTGTTGAAAGACTGCCTCGTTGGCCTAGTGGTGCTTATCGCGACTGCTACGCTAGAGGTCTTGGGTTCGATTCCCAAGTCGACCAAGGTGTTATTGGGTTTTTTCTATGAAATTCGCAGTAGCAGGTCGGAGTTTAGATTTGTGCCCGGTTAGTGGCAATAGGCTCGCCCCCTATTACATGGGACCTAAACATACCGGCGAACTGTGGGTGTACATTGGTACACCTCTGCCTAACCCTACGGGGATACAGGCGTGATGGTATGTTATGTTATGTTTTGTTGAAAGAATACTGGTCAGCAAATGGTTTTTTATTGTGCATCAGTGATCCTAAGGCCATATTATAAATCCATAAGCCGACATAATTAGATTGAATAAAACTAATATCAATTTTTTTTTCGTAAAAGTCAGTAATTAAAACTGATACAAACAGTAAAACGAAGTTTATTTAGAACGAATATTATGTTCGAAATACATACCCAGTAAGATCTTTATTTTTAATAAAGATCAATTATGCTCTTGAGTTAAGAGTATTTAGAAATTGACGGAATTCCAAAGAGCCCAGTCTTTTCCAAAATTAGCCCCACTTCTCTGTATATTTTTAGAACGTTATAATATAAGGGCTTGTCAAAGAATAAATAATTATATTACATTAGTACCACAACCAATTTGAAATCGCAAAAAAAAATAAAAAGTCAACCTGATCTTTTGTTCTACTTTATTCGAAGTGATCGTCATTTGTCTACCAAACCTAAGCCTACATCATTTACATGACCGCATAGATTCAAATAAAACAATTGCTTTACATAAAAAATGTTCGTATTGCGTCAGTATATTCTGCGTCATAACAATATATCTTGCTTACCTAAAGCGCATTGTCCACGTACTTGAATATATAACTGCTACTTCTTACTCAAAACTTGTACAGAAATGGAGTTGAGTAGGGTGACTATGTTAATTGATGTTTAAGGATAATTTTGCATATTTTATTAGACGGCCTGTTGGTCTAGTGGTTAGTGACCCGGACTGCTATACCGGAGGTCGTGGGTTCGATTCCCACCCAGGACAAATGTTTGTGTGATGAGCACGATCATTTGTTCTGTGTCTGGGTGTAATTTATCTATAATATGTATGTATTTAGAAATATATAAGTATGTTTATCAGTTGTCTGGTTACCATAACACAAGCTCTGCTTAGCTTGGGATCAGATAACCGTGTGTGAATTGTCCCGGAATATTATTATATTATTATTATATTTTTTTTGGACTCGTGATATTTTTGTTTATTAAGCATTGAGAGTGCCTGTTTAAAAACCGTAGGTTATTGGCTATCAACTGTGATATGGCTGACTATTGTTATGTTTTTTTTAATTGTAAATCGAACTACAATAAATATATTAATACTGCAAGCTAAATTGTAAACTAAGTTAAAGTGTAACTTCATTAAAGACACAATTTATAGTGTTGATTTAACTCTGATAATACATTTTTTTTTATTAGCCTAATTTAGATCCCACTGCTGGGCAAAGGCCTCCCTTTTCTTCTTCCAAACCTCTCTGTTCTTGGCGATTTCTGTCCATGTGCGCCCTGCATAACTGACATACGTAGATAATATAAAAGCATGCTGCTAAATATGACTTATTTTTCAAAAGCACAAGTCCTGGTCACCCTAAACACACTGACACAAGTTTTGATATCTGCCGCACTCATGTCATTTGCGAAGTTTTTGATTTATGCCCAGCCTCCTAAGATAGCGACATGTGGTACCAGAGGCTTCACGATTCAGTACCTTAATGGAAAAGTGCCTCAACTTTACAAAGCACCCCTGTTATGTCATAATTCATCATATTTTGACTTGAACTGAGAATTTCTGAGTAAATGTTGGCAATGCTGTAAGGGTATATATACGACTTTAAATGCATTAAACTATAGACACAAAACTTGGTTAAATGTGACGTATATTCGCGGGTACTTACTATTAAATATCCTGAACAATATGAAGTGTGGTCTTACCTGAAAAAAAAAAAAACAGATTAACAAATTGTATAATAATCCAGCTGAAAAAATGGTTAGATTACACGGAGGCATTTAGGTGCTATTATGAATTTAATGCAGTAAAATTAGTGTCTTTTATACCTTAAGAAATTAAGGTATAAAACTTAGCTAAATGACATACATAAAACCGTACCTTTAGTACATTGAAAAACCGTATCAAGCAAACGTACGAAAACGTACTAAATCGTCATATTTCTTACTTAAACTTGAATCTGAAGGTCCATTAAAGGCTCAAAGGGGAGCAAAGTCGACCAACTCTGATAGGTCTTGACAACGTCTCAACTTCGATAAGATAGGGGTCTTTATATTTTGTCAGGGTTATTACATAAAGCTCATGTAAGCGGCGAGAAATTTTTAAGTTCGCTCAATGTGCGGTTACTTTCAATACGTTATGTTTTTGTCAAAGATATTTATATAAAAGAGTTTTTAGTAGACTGATCTTTTTATGTTGTGTGAAATGCTTTTGTATAGTTTAACTAGTACCTCACAGTACAGTTGTATATTTAAATCACCATTAAAAATGATCAAAATTTTGTTAATGATATAGATACACCATGTCTACTAAACAAGTCCAAAATACACATGTTAGCAGTATTTACTCTTGCCCCTTCGAAATAGAACCTCAATTTTGATTTTCTTTCAACCAATCAGGAAGATTGCATCAAAAATATTGCACAATAACAAATCAATAATTCAGTCTCAGCGCCATGCACCAAAACAAACGCCAGTTTATGGCGTCCGCGCCAACTAAGGGGGCATCGCACCATATTCCCCAAACAGCAAATTCACGGCCCAAACTATCCATAACTCTACCCGACATAAATCCAAATTTGCGGAAAAAAATCGTTCGAAATCTCGACAAGTCGGCATGTCCGTCCTTTGTGTCGATGTTAAAATGTCTGAGCTGCTGAATAATATAACGGAGGCAACAGTATGGACGATTTATTTCCATTTTCCTTTGCTTGTCGAAGAGTTACTTCGCCCTGACTTGAAGTATTGGAAATACGTGTTATTTCAGTTTGGTTTGGCTTTGTTTGTATGGCCAACTGTTGCGTTGGCTGTTGAGTTTTATGTTCTGTGTATTTGTTTAAAAGTCTTGTTAAATAAAATTAAAAAAAATCCGGCTTTGATTGATTGTTAGCTAGGCAGTTTTTTTATGAAGAGCAAGAACCATTGATCGTCATATTTGTCGTAAATAATATTGCTCACTAATATATTTTATTGTAATTTTTTGAGTGTCTAATGTTAAACGATAATCTGGCATTTGGACGTAGGTTTAAAATCCTTACTTGGAACATAATGTTCTAAAACGGTAAACAAGAAAGATTAAGTTTGAAATTTAAAAAAGAAACCTGTTTTTTTTTCATAAAATATCAGGACTGGCTGTCACAATAAAATCTTCAGGTTTTATTTTAGGTTTGTCTACAAGTTCTATTTTAGTAACAAAAGACTATTCATCACCTTGTCTGTCATAGTATTTACTTGACAACATGCGTAGGACACTGAACATAAAAGAAACAAAAGCCCATATTTAAAAAGGGCGACAGTAAATCACACGTTTACAACAACATTCTGTCCAAACACAAACACATACAGGGTGTTAAGAAACCCCTGTCCGACCCGAAAGGGTGATAGAGGGTTCACAATCACATGCCCAAATAAAATATCAAATTTGGAAAATTCATGATAGAAACAATAATAATGGATTTTGAAATAACCATTTTTTGCCCCCAAATTCCCTAAATTTTAGAATAAAACAAAAACTACAACACCAATTTCGTCGGTATTTTTGGGGGCCTTTTATTTGTTAATAAGGTAGCATCTGTGACGACGCAGACTCTCTCTATCGAAATTTGAGAAAAAAAAAATTGTAGGTTATAATTTCTTTTCTTTTTTTTTTCAATTTTTTCCACATTTTGTAATCAGATATCGATACCTAACAACACCTTAACGGATCGGACAGGGGTTTCGTAACACCCTGTAGAGTTTCTTAAAGTTACATAACAACGTCATTGTAATAATGACATTGTTTTAATATTTATTTGTTATAAAAGTCGAGACAAGGTTTTACGAGATTTCGTCTATTTCTACATCAAAAGTTTTGACGATGTATGTGACGAAATCGTCCGTTTTACTGTTTTTTAATTCTCTTAATATGCTTGTTCGTGTCACATTGGCCCTTGAGAAGATTGTTTTTCTTGTACATTAAGTATGTCGAGAATTTTTGTATTTATTTCTACCCAGAAATAGATACCCATCTATTTTGATAAATCTGACTCGGACTGAAATCCAAATTGACTTTGTATTATGTCAATGATTTTGTTTCTAAAAGATATGTGGTTTCTTACACAAGCTAGTCCACTATAAAACTACTTAATTAATTCATAATAATAAATCTTCAAAGTAACTTCTGCATTTAACGAAAATGTTTCAGAACGTTTGCAGAAAATGGAAAACGATTCTACAAAATTTGGCGCAGAAGTCATAATATTTTAGAAGGCACGCAATACCCGTATGGTCGCAGGTGCACAAACACCTCTAACTTATTCAATAAAGTAAAGACAAAGAGTGCAGTCGGAAATGCAATAAAATATATTATGTGTATACAATGTTACTTACTTACTGCTACGCTAGAGGTCTTGGGTTCGATTCCCAAGTCGACCATGGTGTTATTGGGTTTTTCTATGAAATTCTCAGTAGCAGGTCGGAGTTTGGATTTGTGCCCGGTCAGTGGCAATAGTCTCGCCCCCTATTACATGGGACCTAAACATACCGGCGAACTGTGGGTGTACATTGGTACACCTCTGCCTAACCCTTCGGGGATATAGGCGTGATGGTATGTTATGTTATGTTATGTTACTTACTGGGGTACTGGATTTCCCAGTAAAATGGGTTGTGGAGGTCAGATAGGCAGCCGCTCCATATAACATACGGTATTCAGCTGAATCCGGTAAGACTGGTAGCCTACCCCAACATAGTTGGGAAAAGGCTCAGGAGATGATGATATGTATACAATGTTAGCTTTCTTTGTACCTAAAAATATATGGAAAGTATAAACCTCATTTTACTACAGACGCTGAATATTGTATTATCTATACTAAAATTATGAAGCTGAAGAGTTTGTTTGGTTGAACGCACTAATCTCTAGAACTATTGGTCCATTGCATTTGATGGCCCAATTATCGTGGAATGTGGGTATTTAACATTACGCTACTCACATGAGGGACAAAAAACGCGAGTGAAACCGCGGAGCGCATCTACATTTCTATGAAGGAATTAATGAGTAACAGGAAAAAATGATTTCTACTATTTGTCAGCAGTTTCAATTTAAAATTCATAGTCATATAAAATATTGTTTGCACAAACGAGCTTAACTAAACGCTGCCTGTTTTAAACAACCAAACAACAAAATGTACAATCAGTACTCAAACATAATTAAAATCCTGACCCTAATCTTCCATAATTATTATAATTACTTACCTTGACCTCTGTAGGGTCGAGCATAAACAAAGGTTTTATGAACTCAAAGTAAACCTGGACCCGAAGAATCAATGTTAATATTTATTCTTGGATAGCGCATACTAATTACAGGACAAACCATTTGCATAGAAACTAGGTATACTATCTTCAATCCGGTTTTCCCGGTATTTGATCAGGTGCGCTAGTTTCAGTTATAAAGGAATTAATTACACTATCAAATTATAAAGCTAACTTGGTCTATTTCTCAGAAGCAATTATTTATTTACATTCCCTCTCGACATTTTTTTTATTTGACTTGTAAAAGTGTTATCGTGTGTGAATTCGAATCTTACCTAAACCACATGAGTAGATAAACGGAACAGAGGCAAAGCTTCTTAAGAACGTGCAAAATTGTTACCTATTTTGTTAGGGTTGTCACAATAGGTGAAGACAAATCAAACAAAACGTTTTTTAAATAGTTTTAATAGTCAGTATAATAGAATATATAATAGTATGATAGAATAGTTTACAAATTACTTACTCTAAGAATTTTCTTTTTATAATTTTTGTTTTTTTTTTAAATAAAAAATACCTAGGTACCGTGTTGTACAAATTACTCTCTTCTCATTATAAAAAGGATCATACAAAAAAATAAAGGTACTTGCTTGAAAAAGTAATAACCAAATATTTACTTACCTAATTGTACTCCTTGGGATAGTTAAAGTATGATATATTTTTGTTTTCTCTATTATTATTCATACACACGGTACAATAAACAACCATTATTATTAATATAATACCACGTTTTTACAACTAAACTTATAAAAACTTAAACTTGCAACTAACAAAACAAACAGCGTGCGTCGGACTGACCCTTAGATTGTACACTGGCTGTGCCAGCGTAAACTGTTTTTTTCCAGTCTCGCCGCGTATGCGACAAGCGGCCAGTGGTCACGCACACATGCCCCGCGCGCTTGTGTGCGTGCAACCGATTCGAGCGGTTGTTCGAAGCTTTGCCTCTGTTCCGTTTATCTACTCATGTGCCTAAACGGTAAATTAAATAAATATTCAGGATTTTATTATATTTAAAAAAAAAGATTTTAGTTTGGTGCGCTGACTTTGGAAATATATGATGGGACCAGATAGTAGCTAAAGGAACTCTGTAATGGATCAAGGCAAACCTATCGAGTTTAGGCTCGTTCGATTCATCTCTGAACCTAGCTGATATCCAAATCTTCATGACAAAACTTCGTGTCAAAAAATATTCTGGATAAAAGCTTATCTATCTCTTCGTGTTTTACATGTGTTTTTATTTAATCTTAAGCTCTCTAAGCCTTAGTCATTGTGAGTAGCGGCTTTCAGAATAGCATTAAAAGCCGGTAAACCCAAACTATCATTGAAATAACGAACCATATGGAATATTCGAGAATTTCGAAGCACCTCTAATTGTTAGTATTCCATCGGTTTTCAGTGTTACGAGAATTAATTCAAACGTTTACTTCATACGGAATGCTGTGTGTTATTCTGGTGTGTCAATTTAAGGGTTGGTGCGAAAATCACGATTTACGACTATTATAATGTTTTTTTCGGTAGAGTATAGTGATAAGATTTGAAGGTAATATAGCCGAAAACCTGTTAATGAAAAGGCAATATGCCTAAGCTTATTTCTAGTCCGAATACTATTTTGTTGGCTATGCCTATAATTTTCATAGCACTTATCTAATACATTACGAACAACTACGAATATTTGTTACGCTCCGAATAGTACATTTACCATTGTGTAGTACACATACACATTCACAATCATATATTCCTAAAAATAAGCAAATTTTAGGGTTAGTATTTGGAAAACATTTAAATAGTTAAAGTCGGAAAGTACCTCAGCTTCGAGTATAATCTTTTTCAATCTTGCATCTTATACGAAACCGCAATTTAAAAACGTGTTCCACATTCCAACTTTGAACGAATGAATGAAAACCAAGTCTGGGAAACGGTTATAAAATTCCGTTCCATATTCGAAACCACGAATTTAAATGAATACAATTTCATTCTTTATTTGGACGTCAGTTGTGGTTCTTTTGTCGTGACAGTGAAACCCACCCGTATTAAAATTTGATAGCGATACACGCAATATTATGTAAAATGTTATTAATTAAAGCCTGTTGTCGTCTGAAAGCGGGATAATGGTGCAAATATATTGGTATTAAACCTGCTTTGTGCCATCGTTGTGTTGTTATTCCAGAATTGTTGAATGAGAGTTAAGACAGCGTTAGTTGTGTCTTATTGTTTATAGTTTTAAATTGATTGTTTTCTTCCGTTTATAGAAATAACAATACATGATGAAATTCTCGTAATTTTAATAATGTTACACAAAAGTAAATTTCATTTTACATTTGATTTGATATTTGTAAATTCTTTTAGCCTAGTTTTAATCAGATTATATGGGTTAATCGAGTTATCGGGATTTCGCTACTAAAAGCTATTAGTA
This sequence comes from Autographa pulchrina, assembly GCA_905475315.1. NCBI lineage: Eukaryota > Metazoa > Arthropoda > Insecta > Lepidoptera > Noctuidae > Autographa > Autographa pulchrina. The sequence continues at coordinate 12,330,814 of FR997765.1, read as the reverse complement.
TCGGAAAAAAGTAAGTTCCTTTCTATCCAAACTGTTATAGGTATGCCGCATTGCATTTATTATTAGTTCATTTTCAAAGAATTTACCTCAAAATTAAAATAATTTTATATACCCTAATTTGAAACACATTTTTTCTATAACCTGTTTTAGTATAAAGATAGGTATGTTTTTAAATTCTAATGTAGAACACAAAAAGTAAAATTTCCATTTAAATACAATGCACCACAATTTTAGTGAGAACTTAAGCTGTGCACGAATACTTTACTAATTACAAGTGAACATACAATTAAAAATATAAGCTAACTACGCCCCCGAGTGCAATGCAATGCAAGTTACAAAACATTATGTATAAAGCTTATTTAATGTGTTGTCAACCAAAACCTTTTCATCATGAACCTTTTTATTGTGTCTGTTTTAGTTTGACAGTGACAGGTGTCAAATTTACAATTTTTTTTTTTGTTCAAGCTTGTTTTTCAGATTTTTCATCAATCACATCTGACAATGGCAGAATTCGCAACGCAAAAATATTAATGAATTGAAATACGAATTGGTTTTATTTAAACCCCAATATATAGTGTTAATTTTAATTTACAATAAAAGCAACTCTTGTCAAAAAAGGCCTAGAATAAATGGTACCGAGTGAATACTAGTATAAAACATACCGAAATCATTCACCAGGCAACTAAAAGCCATCAAGGTATACCAGACCCATTTGGTGGCCAAAAACATTGATTTACATCCCCAAGGCTTCTAATTAACATATTTGTTCACCTGCTCTTTGGAGGTAGTTGGAATTTCCATAGGACAGAATATTGTTGGGAAATTCCTATATTTAGGTTGTAGCATCGTCACGGTATGGAGTTACCAGGAATGGGATATAGACATCATACTGAGTTCTGATGGTGAGACAATTGGGTTAGGTGAAGTGCTAGTGTATTAGGTAGCTTTGTTACCACAAAACTATGGTCTATTACTCTTAATCTTATATATTACTGAACACATGACCTTTTCAATGAGCTTAACGAATGGAAACATATTTTAAATTGCTGTTCAAGGTGTATGTTTTTTGTCAAAGTAAAAAAATGTGTCTGGACTTCGTTTGGGTAAAGTTTAATACTTATGAATAGTTCAGATAATACTGAACTTACATTCACATAAAACGAATTAATTGACTCACAGTAGGACATAAAACACATATTTTTAGACATTCTACCCCAGTATGTACAAAAAATCATGGAATATAATTTTATTACTCAACACGTTTCGTAATAAAGGCGGTTAGCGTATATCTCAAATAATATCCACCAGCACCAATTTGTAACACATCATTTAACAGACTGCAATTTCCAGATAGTAAACACCACAATAATTGAGTCTTCATACATGTTCTCTAAACACATAAACTGTAAGATGACATACGAACTAACTCGAGTCGGCACTAAAACGGAATACGAGGCAATATGTGTTTACGTCAGGAAACGGAAAAGACTCGTAACTAAGTAAAGATAAATGGCACGATTGATCAAGGTTAAGCAAGAAACGATGACGTCACGAAGTGTGTAAATGACAATCTAGTGTTATAGGTTAACTCAAAGCATGTCAAGCAGCTTTTGATCACGTAATTACATTTGTAGATTTGAAATTAAAAGATAGAAAGGAAAAAGATCATTTTCCAGAAATACAATGGAACAGTTAGAACATAAACAATTTAAAAATCATTTTTTCTTGTGATAGAACATTTTTCATTATCTAATCCCAACATTAATCATTTAAAACAAACAGCAGCACAAAACTTACAAATCCAAATATTTCCTAGAATTTCCTACCCATTTTATAACAAACGGACGAACAGAAATTACGTAGAAATAGTTTACGGAAACAAAGAGAACAGTTTCATTAATCAATGTTGCTCTGTCACACGGAAGACTTGCAATACAAATACACACTTGATTTCCTACATTCGTCCGTGTATGTCCTGTGCATGTTTACATACGATTCTAAGTGGAAATCGCAGGGAGGGCAGGGAATCGTTCTCGCTGCAATGTAGCAGGGATTTGTGGATGTGTGCGTGGGAGAAGTTACAAATGTTTGGAGTGATGTTTTTGATCTGAGCTAGCTAATTTTCCATAGATACATTATTTTGGGATCTTAAAGCAACATATAATCTAATTTCCTTATGTTAGTGTTTTCTGTGACAACTCAAAAAAACTAATTTCTGATATACACTTTTACGTAACTAACTAGGAAACGAAAATACACAGAAATATTAATACTAGTAATCGAAAAACCAAGGGGAACACTATCAATAAAATCAAAGAAAGTAAATCTCAACAACATTCTCCCAATGACACGAAAACGTCCGCAATAAGGAAAGCTTCCCAAACCTCAATATACCTAGAATTACCCAAAGAATTGCCACAAACCCTTTCGGCAGAATTAACATACTAACTAGTAATTTTCTTGCTAAACTCCCCAAGAGTAATCTTGTATCCTATTGGTATTCAGTCTTTGTCTCCAAATGTAAGGACGAAGGTATCCTGGCAAATGGTTTTTGTTCCAATGATGGATGGGTTACCGATGAATGGGATAGATCTTGGTGATAATTGAAGGTATAGGGTGTGTAAAGTTAGTAATGTAACCTTTCCCCTATATATGTAGCTTTTTGTAAGGAACATATGCATGAGATGGCATTTTGAGGAAAGGAATTTTTTGTTGCATTAAAATTTAGAACATTTAGAAGTAGTCGAGAATTGTGTTGTAAAACAATTGCTTTTAAAATAACCGTTTATAATTATTTTTCTAGAACATTCAGCAAAATAATCCGATCAAAAACAAGATTACAAAATAAAATGTTTTCTGAACAAAATAAAACAGATTTCGAAGAGATATTACTTTTTGAGTCCTTTTCACGTATATGCAAAATACTGCAAAATAATATCGAGGCAAGTTGGAGTGTTTCAGAGAACACACACTTTGTATCAAAGAGCGGCAGTCAATTATGAGCTCACTTAAGCATTTCCACTGAAACTTTAATATAATTGCGACTCAAAATATTGCATCGCAAAAGCGAGCGAAAAGTGTTTTCAGGAAACCGTCCTATCGGAAAATTATTGTTTCACGGAACTGTGTAAAGGTTGCTTTCAGCGAGGCATGCATCCAGTTAACGGTTTCGTCAAACCACTCTCTGAACTTAAAATTCGTAGAAGGAAAAGATTTTTGTTTTGTCATAACTTTTGATCGTTGTACCAAAGATTTATGGGGGTTCACAGGAGTTTTCGGTCATTATTTTGACTAAAATTTTTGGATGCTTTTATAACGGTGTTTAATTCGATCTGGTAATAACATCTCTCTTCAAATCAACAGTCACGAACTTTCACTATTTACCTTAAAGACTATAAAAAGTTCTTCAGCTGATAAATTGACCCAAAACTGTCAACCGCACAGAACCTAGTAATGTTGCTTGGACCGAGTTTCCATTAAACACTCATTATAGACGTCACGTGTTCACAACATCTAAAGGACGTTTAGGAGACTGTGTAATTATTATTCTGGGCAATATTAAACGACAAATTTACTTAGCAACAGGATCATAGTACATTCAGTAATTTCTTAGATTTATTTTCTTATCCTATCATCATCATCATCTTGATTTTGACGTATATTTTTAGTAATAATAATTTCAAGTTACTTTGCAACACCTGATTTTTGAGGCTTTTTGTGAAGGTGAAAAGAATTACGACTACTTTGTGTTACTGTTTTGTAACTACTTTTACCTGCCAAGTGAAAACCTGCCAACAAGTTACCAGTGAACTGACTTGAAGACACCAAATTACAAAACTTGGAATTTTGAACTGAATTCAAACGATAGCCACAACAATGATCAAAATTAAGAACTTTGTTCATAATTTTTGAGTTCAGCACCGAACTTAAACAGTGGTGCAAGAAACTTTGGCTGACATCGGGGCCCTACTAATGGTTCAACTTGCTTTTTTTTAATAGGTCTCATGAAAATGGGACAATTGGTCTTTATTTGCAATAATATTAAGTGGACTAAGTGATAATATTTTTACTTCTTCATGTTTAAAACATGAGTTTAAATGAGTAACGCTTATGTCTTCCCGTAAGCTTTTACTTATTTTATCTTCTAGGAAAATGAAATATCTTAGGATTCTGTCTCTTTTCTTATGGTTTTTCATACATAATCTTGGCCCAAAGTACGTTGGGATACCTTTACAGGTGCACCAAATTCAGTATGAAACCCGAATAATTTTCCGAGGAAGTCGATATTCTTTGATAAGGCTAGTAGTAAAAATTTTGATACACTACAAATCAGATTAAACTCGATTGCCATTCAACCATTCAAACACCTACAGTAGGGGAAACAAGTCACCACCAAGTTTCTTCGTAGAATGAGTGAAGTTTAATTTCGAGAAGCGAAGCCAACGTTTCGAGTGCATCAAGTGTTTTCTATTTTGCACCCTATAGAGCATCGATATTGACTCACAATTGTCTTTCTTTGGATTGCTGTTATGAAGTATCGATTTCTTTTGCAGGTGGTTTAGAAGGAACTTGTAATTAGTTTTGTGAAAATGAAGAATTGTCTTTAAAAAGTAAAGAATATTGGCCGTAGTTGCATTTAAAAACGAAACTCTTTTCTATTTTGAAGTCATAAACCTAGCCATAACCTACCTCTCTTCTTATCCGGTACGCTCTTGACAGAGCGGTCGTGATCGCTATGTGCTCATGTCGGAATGGGCAGATGTGATGCGCTTCACGACGTTTCGCCACCGCTGCCTGTTAGAGGTCATCCTGCTGCACTCGTTAATGGAACCTCCAATGGCAGACTTGATCTGGTCAGTCCAACGCATAACCTACCTAGTAACTTTGAAATAAGTAAAGATTTTCATTCAAAGTTACATAGATAAAGGTTTTTCACTTTGGAATTCGATAAATACCATGAAATTCATTGCTGAATATGCCTTTTACTTCCAAAATGTACGTAACCAAAATAAATATTCCGAATAGTGCAATTTTGGATGTAAGTTGCCTGAAGTCACATACAGACGTCTCATTTTGATGGAAATTTTGCTGCCTCAGGGTCACATTTACGTGAAAATATTACAGTAGAAAATGTCACAGAAGCAAACCTTCTAATATACATTTTGCTCTTTCCCCTTATAAATTGTTTGGTCAGTCTCGTTTGGGGAATAAGATAATTACGTCACTCTTTGGAATTAAACTCTTAAGTTAATTAATTATGGTAAGTTGGTAACTAGTTTACATTTTATATGTGAATAAGAAAAGTTAAAATAATTCTCTTTAGCCTTGAGTCAGCAGAATTTAAGCCTTGCTTTGGTTTTAGAACCCTCCTTTGTTTCTTGCCAATTTATCGGATACCAGTAATATTTTTAATAGTTGGATGTGTGTTTATTAATCAACAATATACACACCATTACTCCTTTCTATTCACTTACATTTAAACCTTATTTGTTACTCCAGTCACAAACGGTGAAAATAATATATGAACAGCCGGAGAACGTCATAATGTAGCATTTGTCCATTTATGGCGCAGTTCTCGTGGCGTCTACTTATTGCGAAGTAATGCGAATTTATGACGTAGTTACTGCACTAGTCTCATATTTAGTTTTGATTAAGTAGGTACTTTAAAATGTATTTATCTATTCTAACACTTGTGGCTCAAACGAGATGTCAAGTTTTCTGAAAATAGATTACATTCATAGTTTTGACACCAAAAAAAAGTATAGTCCGGTGAAGCAGTCAAAGCCTGCGCTCAGGCCAACTTCGTAGATATGTATAAAAAAAAAACCCCCCATCCATCCCACCACATGTGGAAACATAAAAATTACTTATTTATTTAAGCGACAAAAAAAAATAACTTGAATGATTTCACTGAGTTGAAAATAAACCAAAAATCCTAATTTTTGACCTTTAACGAGTCAAAATTCTTTCAGCAGTATTCCACTAAAAGAAAAGCAACAGCAAACTGTTCGAAACACTTAATAAATAAGATGAGAACTTTAATAGTGCAGTTAATTAACGTATGTGGAGTCTTGCAGCTAGTTTTGGCACGTTTCGTCACACATATGGGCCGAGTGTGAGCGCGAGATAGTCTCCAACTCTCCATGGCAATGGCTTGTGGATGTTGAAATTCTAGATAAGGTAAATTTGTGAAAAATATACCTTATTGGGGAAGTAGTAGGTTGATTTTTGAGAAAATATTTAGTCGCCTTCTATAATGATAGCAACCTTGATGATAAGCGACATTTAATTTTATGGTTAAAGAAGAGTTTTATTACAACCGGAAAACATTCTTTTTGTCTTTTTATTATCAATAACGAGGGCATACTAAAATTTCACATTCATTTTGCCTAGAGCTTTGAATTGCTAGATAATATTGTAAACCTTTAGATCTATACACATTCCAAATCAAATAGCAACATAACAAAACATAACCTAGTTCCTAGTACTTATCGACGATTACATACGCTTGCAATTCTAGCAATTAAAAACCGCTTTTCGACGTACAGCGAAATTAGGTCAATATTTATTTTATAATTCAAGCAAATACACGGGGAAACCATAGTACTTTTGTAACAATCGCAAACTCTTGGAACGCTGTCGCAACGAAAATCTTGACCTTCACTCAACTAAAACGGTTTAAACAAACTAACTTTTAATTAATTGCAAACATTTAATTAGGATGCCTTTAGAAAAAGGTTTCTGCTTTTTTCGGATAGCAATTTTTTACGCATAATTAGGTAATACTGTTTATTTTTTGGGTTGGGTAATATTTTCTGCTTCACGAGTTAAATGGTTTAGTATGCTTGATCTACAAAAGTTAAAGCTGGACTTACGTACTAAGAAATAGGATCAATAATTTTAAGCACAATTCATAGAACCTTTTCTTTTCATACTGAAATCAAAGAAGGCTTACTCTACCAATTTACACAGTTCCTAAAATTATGCACCAATCTTATTTTTACAAATGGGTTTTACAGTGAAATTTTAACACCCTCATAACTATACTTTAACTTCAAGCTAATTCAATTATCTGTTTTAGTTTGGTATTTAATAATATATTCTGTCCTTCCAGCCTCCCTAAATCTGTGTGATGATAGCCGCTCCGTTTACATACTGGTGCACACAGCGGTAATTAAAATGTTCATGTGTGTCAAATTATGGGTGTTTCTGTTATTTCAGCCGAGGCGAACGTTTGTCGAATTTGTATGAAATTCTTGTTCATGGTACGAACATTGGGTTTCGGGTTTGGGATTAAAGTTAAGCTTAAAGACGTCCTTATGTTAGGATTCATTTATATTGGATTCTATGAAGGTGGAATATGATTTAGATATTCCGTTTTATGTCATAAATAGGAGGTCAAAAATAAAAATTATTTGAATGGATATTAGTGCAGAAAAGGTAAGTTTAACATAAAAATTTAATTGTCTGCAAGTAATAATTATATTCAACTTATTAAGTAGTAAAACATATTGCTTCTGAAAAATGTGCCTAAAATCTTCAACACAAAATTAAAACTTAACTTCAAAGACTTCAACCACTCACTCAATAACAAACTGAACAGTTTCAACATAAGTCAGAAACAAAAGCCAGAGTTCGAGAAAATAATATCGACGGAGAAATCCCGGGACTGAGGAGCGACACGCCGCCGCCACCGCACGTGACCGCGGGATCCCGCGGGATTGAGCCCGACGGGATGAATCCCGGGATTCGCGGGATCCCGGGAAAATGACGTGCTTCAATATTTTGTCGTGGCAAGAAAATAGAAAAGGATTTCAATTGTCTGAATGATAAATATAGGTTAAGGTTTGTTGTTTGTGGGTTTATAAGCAAGTGCTGGTTTTATGAGCAAAATAATTACTTATGATTATTCTGACAAGCCCTGTCAAGGGATGCCGTGCAAGATACCTAAGGAATGTGGACATTACGTACGGTACATTATTGACGGGCCTGTTGGTCTAGTGGTTAGTTACCCTGACTGCTATACCGGAGGTCGTGGGTTCGATTCCCGCCCAGGACAAATGTTGTGTGATGAGCATGATCATTTGTTCTGGTGTCTGGGTGTAATTTATCTATAATATGTATGTATGTATTTAGAAATATATAAGTAAGTTTATCAGTTGTCTGGTTACCATAACACAAGCTCTGCTTAGCTTGGGATCAGATAACCGTGTGTGAGTTGTCCCAGGATATTATTTTTATTAAAACATTAGTCATTGATAAATAAAAGTATTTACATGAATAAGATTAAAAGCAAATAAAAAATTACTTTATCAATGATTTTATACGATTTTCGTAGTTATTTATTACTACTCCGAGTGCTGATAAAGTAATGAATGTAGTACCGTGTAATGTTAATTGCAATGAACAGAATTACAAATGAAGAGTGATTTAATGTAATGTGATATAATTCATTAGTGCGTCCGTCCATCCGTAGCAACGAAATTGGGTAGGCTACCGAAATTCAGAGGAAATTCATAATATGGCCGAATTCGAATATTCTTTTATGAAAAAAAAACCTTTAACTCAAGTAAATAAAAACATTTATTCAACGAAACAGCCAGTTATTACCTGTCATAACAAATGACATTGGCTTTTAAAATGGGATTCGCGGTTTCCAGTCCATTGCGTTTTATTTTGATATGAATAACAGCTGTAGCGATACCCAGCCAGCAATGCATCATTGTCAATTACTGGACGTCAACAGACGGTTAGTTTAATACAATGTCCCATATTTCATATAGGAGTTAGTTTGTGAATTGTTTCGGCTTTTATTGTTTGTATCTATAATTTATTTGATAGCCAATTATGTGATACTTATGACCAGACATTCAAATAATAAGTGATTAACTGTAGTTTCGATTTGATTTATGTTAAATATGTATAAAAACCACACAAACCGTATAAACCAACCTAAGGGTGCGTCCACATCTGATGAACGAGCATTACACGAGCCGCTCGCGAGCCATTCGCGAGCCGTTCGCGAGACGCTCGCGAGCCGCTCGTGAACATGCCGCGAGCGGTTCGCGAACCGCTCGCGAGCTGCTCGTGTAATGCTCGTTCGTCAGATGTGGACGCTCCCTAATGATCGTAACATTTTATTCAATAATTGATTTGGAAGAGCCCTTAAATGTATACCATTAAAAAAAATAGTAAAATGGTTATAAAATTATAATTATCACAGCTAATCTAACAATAAATATATTAGTTTACAAAAGCTAGGAAGATAAGATTCCAAAATATTAAACAAAATTAAACAAACAGATTTGTAAGATTACCTTGGCAGCCTTAAGTTAAAACTTAAGACTAACATTCTTTAAGACACAGATAAACATCTTAATATAAAAGCTACTATTTCTACAAACAAAGAAGATACAAGACAATACATCCATCAAATAAAATTAACCAGGGCCGTACCATGAGCTCTTAAAGCAGGGGCCCGAGTCTGCTATTTACACTCCGTAACAGTGAGCTCATAGTTGCATCGTCCGGCGGCGCTCGGGCCCTCTCGGGTGCACTCGGGCCGGTTCGGGCGCGACTCGTGCGCTGAACGCTCCCAAACCGGCCCGAGTGCACCCGAGAGGGCCCGAGCGCTGCCGGACGATGCAACTATGAGCTCACTGTTACGGAGTGTAAATAGCAGACTCGGGCCCCAGGACTGATGCGGGTGAGTAAGCGGGATAGCGCTATACGCAATGTAGTGCGCTGTCTCGCTTTCTCATCCGCAACAGTATTGCTTTAAGAGATCATAGTACGGCCCCTGAAGCTTAGAGAGATCGAACTAAGATAATAGCTTTTTGTTCATTAAAGCGACAGGAGATGATAATGATGAGACTAAGATATTGCTTTAAGCTAGCTCCCTCATAAATCTAAAGTGCTTTAGAAATCAGTAGTTACTTAGTAATTCTGTTTATCTAAATACGTTGTAAAAACGTTTTCAAGACTAATCTTAAGATTGTATTGGTGGGTGGTCCCTATATTTAAAACTAGCTGTGCCTGCGACTTCGTTCGCGTGGATGACGAAACTTATCAATGAGTTGTTAACCGCAAAATTAAGTTTGTTTTTTATTGTTTATACTTTTCCGGGATAAAAACTACCCAGTGTGGTGCCCAGGATAATAAAGAATAATTATACCAAGTTTCATCGTAATCGAACCGGTAGCTTTTGCGTGATACCTGAACAAACAGACAGACAAAAAATTTTTTTTTCACACTTTTGGGTTCGGTGTCGGTCTAGTAACACCCCCCGCCATTTATTTTTTTGATATTTTCAATGTACAGAATTTTCACTTCTACAGATTTATTATAAGTATAGATTAGTACTGTTTTTATTTTATTATTGCCTGTATGTATTAGCCTAGATTAACTTAGTTTTTCCGATTGTTATTATTAAGACCATTTTTTTTACCTCAACATCTGAGCCATTTTAAATACTTATTCATGTGATCTATGTTTTTTAATAAATTTTATTTTATTTTTTATTTTATTTATTGCCGATGTAACTAATCTGTGAAGTCTGTTATTTTTTTTAATGTTTCCCAGAATTTGTTTTGAGTTTCCGACAAACTTCAAAAAAGGAGTTTCTAAATTATTCGTTGTTTTTTTTATGTAATTTACGCGATATCTACGGCAACTGTGGTTCGATTTAAGTAACGATGGGCAATACCTCAGAGGTAGTCCTACATAAATTTCATCAAAATCGATACAGTAGTTTTGTTTTTTTTTTCCTTAAATCATTTTATTTTCATTTATTTATAACCTAATATGTCAAAAGCAAAGATTTTATTTTTTATTAATATGTTCTTAAATGTTTACACCCTTCAATAAAATGCTGCAAAAATTTAACACCGGTCACTCTTTGGCACACCTATGTGAAAACTGTATCTAAAATCTATCTTAAACAGTAAACCCCCAAATAACACCAAACTAATTAAAAGAAGCAATGTTAGTTTAGATTTCAATTCAAATCTCATCCGCAATGGTCCCAAAACGGTTTCCAAACTCGACTTCCTCAGTAACGGGGCAACCTATCTACGGCACTACGGCAAGAACGATAGCATCTCAATTTCCGAATGGCCTTCGTTCAGTCTCTGTTACTAATTGTTTTAGTAGCAAGGAAACGGGAATGGAAGGGCCACGTGCCATTGTTTCAGTAATTAATAGGAATCGTTCCCTTCCATTATTATAGACCGGAAGCTCGAGTGTCTCTTGATATTTTTGGATGGGAACGAAAATTTTGAGGTTCGTTTTTAGGGTTAGGTAGTTTCGGATTATAAAGGATGAAGTCTTCTTTAACTGTCGGAGTAAATACATAAAACCTTCCTTCATATTCAATCACAAATTTCTATTTATATCAATAAGCTAAAAATTCTCAGTCAACATTATATTATCTCTGATTTTTTAGAGCGACTAATCTTTGATTTGGAAATATGACGGCACGCTAAAACCGAAGTCCCAAATTCTATTAAACTCCATCCAGCTAGCTAAGCCTACTTAACTTATACATTTGTACCATTTATAGGATAATCTCTTCATTTATTCACGACGAAAATGTTCCGTTTCAAAGTACTTCATCAGTTTGTTCAACTATCTAGATTATTATATGAATAGGGCCTTAATCCCTACACGTTAATTCCATATCAGGTTTGGATTATCTTTCAGTAGTCTTCAAGAGATTGTATAATATATTATGCCTAACATAACCTTAGTAACATTTAAGCAGAAATTAGGTAATGTCAGAGACTAAGATTCTACATAAGATATTTCAAAGAGATCGAGATTTGTGGTTTTTTAGCTTCTGTAGTTTCAAAGGTCAGTCTGTTGATTACTCTATCTGTTTGTAATCTTTATAATTATATTTAGGCCAGCCCTATTCCAGAATTATAAATGACGATTATAAAAACAAATTATACGTGGGTTTATTCTTGTTTTATTGGTGTTCTTTTGGGAAACATTTTCTGTAAAATTAACAATGACATTCCAAAATGATACTTTTGATATATGACGTATTTTCTGAAACTTTTCTAACCCTCAACATTTGCCGCAGGTAATAACAAAATTAAATACAACTTACATGCACTACGAATAACAAGGTTTCAGTAGTCGTGAAAACGGCTGATAACTTTCCAATCTGTATGCTAATGCCACTTATAAATCGAGGGGCAGAAGCGAGGATGCAACGGCATGGGGAGGGGGGATAGACTAATTAATTGCCACGACGGTTCCACCCCGTATTATTGAAAGAAGGATTTATGAAACTAATGCCTACTCAGATTTTCTATTAAATCATGACTGAGGAGAATTATTAATCAAAAGTTTAGAGATTGACAGCAAGGGTGGGTATAAAGAATCCCAAATTAAAAACGAAACAACATTAATTCGAATTTCGCTTTGACAAAAATCGACAACGACAACACGGGCTGATAAAATTCGTTTATCGAGCCTTAAGCCACAGACCACCCAGCTAAATACCAATGAATATCTTCACAGTTTTAATTTAAACGAGATAGCACCTTATCCTGATCAACCTTCACGTTAATGCAAAAAAGTTATAATTGCGTATATCGGTATAACAAAATCTATATTGGCCGACATCAACTGCGATGCAGCTAGTCTATGCAACTTGCTTTGCGTGTCACACGCCATACTAAAAACACCAGGGCTTTTTGACGTCACTCAACCATCCCAACCAAGGGAAACTAGACTCTTAACTCAAGACCACTAGGATCACTTTTATTTGACTCTTCGTTGGGTTATACAACCCTTTTCGCCGAAGAGTTTTGCAGTCTTATCATGTTACTTGTACGATTCGCGACTCGTGAAGGTGAATTAAAACCCAAACGTGAGTCACCCGATATCGAATATATCCATTTCAATTGTTGTTCTCTAATTTATTTTATGGGATTCCTATACGTATGTTAGGATGTAAACTAAAGACCTGGTTTCGTTATTGGATATGAGGTTAGGGCAGCACGCGAGGTGGAATTGTGTCGATAGAATACGAAGATAGGGGATAAAATGTACGTATGATTGGGTTTCCGGAAACTTTTTTATATTAATCTTCGAATACTTTTAGGATTGATCTTGAGCTTATTTCATAAATGAACTCATTTTCCTTTTTTGATTTATTTCGAGCAATGTTTCGTTGAATAAAGACAGCTGAAAGTAAAGTTAAAGATGTGTCTTTAACTTTTAAATCAAGTTTTGTATTAACTTCCTCGTAGAGTATTTTTGAGGGAACTTTATCAACCTTCCTTTTCATTCTTTATTAATTCATAAACCATCATTTATCACGTATTTTTTCTACGCTACTATCCAAATAATTAAAAGTTTCAAAACTACCATTTGTAAGTTTTCGAATAGTAGAGTTTTCTTTGCAGCTGCTGTTTTCCACGTCAAAATGACTGTAGTTTTCACTCACCTGTCTACTATGGCATTTTAATTTAATAACGTGGCATGACGTGTCATAATACCTGTTACAGACTGTTACGACTTGAAACTTATTATGTTAAAATATCCAATCTGCTAATTGAGCTGTAACTAATTTAATGGATTCCTGATAATATTGCATGATTATAGCATATTCGGTGTTTATCTAAATATATTAGTTTTGATATATAATATGGGATTGAATCAGTTGATTGAATTCTTCGATTTATGTGTAGCAGAATTTTCAAGTTCCAGTGTTGTGGTTGTTACATACAAAGGGGAATGACGAATCTAGGCCCAGAATTGCACAAGAGATTCGTTTTACAAAAAAAATATGTTGGTATTTTTTAAATGTCTGCCACGTATTCATTAGTCTGTGCATGTCGGTAACATTTTTTCATAAATATTAAACATTATAACGACTAAACTAACGGAACTTGAACATAACATGAGTTTCAAATGTTGCCTTTACAAAAAAATGTTGGCAGGTAACTAATCAGAATAATTATTTTTCGTTTATTATTAAAAGCCGTTCATTTTCTTCCCAGCAAACATACATTATACCTATCTAATTCCTTAAAATATCTTTTAATAATAATTATTATACCAATTATTAATAAAAAAATATATCTATAAATCGACCTTTTCAAAAAATATATCTATCTATAAAAACTTTTTATGGCAACTTCCTATTGCTATGTCAAAGTTTTACTCGTCACTGTCAGTTGCCGAAATACGTAAATGTCAAAATCATTGCTTCTAGCAACTCCATTGCGGTTACTTGCTTATGTTTATTGCGGTTTAAATTGACTAATTTTCGCTATAAATACTGACTTTGACGATTCTCCTATACCTGACGACCACGGCCTGATTATGGATTCTGTTCCCGCTACTTATGACGACACTGGCGACGTAAACTGCAGTATATAAGATGGACTATAAGAATCTTAAATAACTTTGAACTGCTAAGTTCTTTGTAAATCATTTCTATTACTAATTAGTTGTTAGAATTGCTCCCTATTATTATTATTATTTTATATTTGTGTGCACAGAGGGCCTAAATTACTATGGCGACTTGGCATTCCCCTTTAGGGTTTTATTGTATTTCTGAAAACAGAACCAAAAATTTGCAAAAGCATATCATTAGTGTACGACAACGATGTTTGACATATTCGTACAGTTACTGGTACAGTTATTAGTACATATTTCGTACAAAAACGAGACAGACGGAACTTAAAGAACCCTTTTTAAGCTAGAACTGTATGAATAACTTAAAAAGTCTGTTTATTGATCACTAAATAGCGATAAAATTGCCCATAGATTTTTTTACTTTTTATATTACACAGATTGTATTGACAGTGGATAGAAACCATTGCCGTACCGCAACGAAACTAAAAAGACCAACACTTTTCTTTATTTCTATTACGAGTGGATACTGCGAATAATGAATCGTTAATTTCTGCTCACGAAAATCTGATTACATAATTCTATTTCCAGCGTTATCTTTGATACGTATCGTTGTAGGCACGCAACACCTATTCATTACAACACAGATCAAAGGCATTTGTTTATCCAATCACGATTACTTTGATGGACACGAACACAATCGGCTGACTTCGGTTATTTTCGGATAAGTTTGAAACAAATGGAACACGTTGCGTATTAAACCCACATTGTGTGCGAAAATGTGACGTATATACGTACATAGGATTGCAGTTAATTTTGAAATTGTTTATGATAATATTCGTCTTTATCTATGGTTCCTAATTGGTCTAGAAACACGTGTTTCATAACGAAGTAAATTGACTCAAATTATTTCAAAACTAATAAATCTTAAATATTTTTTATCCATCATTTTCAGAAATACCATCAATTTTATTATCCAAATCGATTAAATACCGTAATAATTTCCACCGTCCCTTCGCATTCTTTACTTTGCCCCATTTCGGTGAAGCATTGGAATACCGGTTTGCTCGGGCCATTATATAAATTAGTTTGGGATTAAAGACGTCACTGAGTTTATATGTAGATAGTGAGTTATTAATGTAATGATAAATCGGTGCCCGTAATTAGAGTGCTTGCGATCGTATTCATTGATCAAAACTAGTTGGAATAACAATATAATTTTTTTTTATGAATGTACTAGACGTATTCTTTATATAATGTTCTTTTTCGAGAACTACTGGCAGAGATTTTCAATTGAAATTAAGTCAGAATCAATGAGAACTATGGTTCACCAAAAGGTGAAATAAACTCAAAAAAAATAGTTATTGGTATATGTTTCACTTAAATAAAGCTGCAATTTAAAAACTTGGTCTATCATCTTTACATCCATAATTTTACTTACCAAAAGGTACATAAACTATCACCTATTTTTGAAGACAAACTATAAGAACATGTAAAATCATGCAAGAAATATGAGCAAGCAGCCAGCGCTTTAAAGTCCAGAAGACGGAAACAACAATCCCATAAAACAAACGAAGATTGAGACCAAACAAATGTTGACATGAACTATAAAACACTTGAGCATCATGTACACAGTATAGACGGTCACATAAACAGTTTTATGGGCACCACATTCGGTGAAACGTCAAACAAATAAACTTAGAATTTCAGTGTCGAAACACTTGGCGAAATACTTTATGGATTACAATTGATGAATATTTTTGACTAAACTTTTTTAATTGATTCGATGGAGAAATGGTGTAAAAGGCCACCACAAAGTAAATGCAAATAATAATTATTTTTGATAAAGACGACACAATATTTTAAGTCCACAAATTACTTTTGTTATAAATGTCCAACAAAGCTGTTGTGAACCCAATATTAATCAAATATGCAATGAAGATAAAGTCAAGTTGTTTTTACTAATTTCAGAAATCCGGAATTTTTCCTAAAACTCAAATTGTTTGTCTCATCCAAACTTTTAAACTCAATGAGCAGGAAAACAAACTTCATTAAAAGTGCTGCAGAAGAAGAAAATCCATTTATTTGGATTACATACACACGTAAATATAAAAGCTATATGCTTCCATTTAGGATACCTACAGACAAATTACTTTTTCAACCAAAATGTCATATGGTGAAATGATTAAAAATCTTTAATAGCTGAAAAGAGTGATTTCTTCTCTTTTCAGCTATTAAAGATTTTTCGTTCATCGGATAATAATTGGTTTAATATGCTTATTTGTAACCAATTTTTCAATCTAGCTTTTTTCTATTCCATAAAAACTTAGGTTTTAATTTTCTGCGGCCTGTAACCCAAAATATTTCGAATTTGCGATGCAAATGTTCGATGTTTTGGAAACATTTCTTGTTTTTCGTTCAACGATGTTAAAGCGAAAATCAAGGGTACACTTGGGGAAATTTGCAAGTCGATTCGTGAGAAATACCAGTGTCAAAGGAATTTATTAAGATGAGGTAAGCCTTAACGGTTGGCAACTAAATCTAAAGGGGGTAAAAATAGACAGGTTTTTTTAAGTGACTAAAGGGTTTAACGTTTATTTTATACTCTGTTCCATTTTATTTTGGGAATTGGGGTTAGCAATTCTAAGACCGCAGATACTTTTTCGTTTAAGAAATTTTAGTTTCAGAATGCATAAAAACGAATTGTTTAAAAATTGTTTTAGATCACTTGAACTAATGTCATTTAAATAAATATATTCTGCCTATTTTATTTGTTATTACTTAAGTAAAATTCGATATGTAGAACGATAATAATCTAAAAAAGCAATTAACCCGAATAGGTACCAATGATACTTCACAAAAACGGCAATAGCACTAAAACTAACAAACTATCGCCATTGTACGGGCAGACAATTGAAATGAATTGACTTAATTGCAGTGTTACGTACCAATTGTTATCCAATTTCGGGAATTAACAGCAAACGGAGAAAGTTATTGGTTCTAAAGCTTACTTTATTTAGACTAAGTGGTTGTAGAAATATATTCATGGTTTATAATAATAATAATATTCCAGGACAACTCACACACGGTTATCTGATCCCAAGCTAAGCAGAGCTTGTGTTATGGTAACCAGGCAACTGATAAACTTACTTATATATTTCTAAATACATACATATTATAGATAAATTACACCCAGACAACCAGAACAAATGATCGGTTTGTTTTGTTTGTTTTGAAGTAAAAAGTATTTTGAAGGTGCTATTGACAAAATGAAAAGATGAAGATTGAGCATTATCAATCATTATTTTCATTCCGTTTTGGCAATGTTTAAGAAAATGAATATAATAATGTTGCAAAACGATGTGTTTTAAGTTAAGACAGGTTAAGTTTAATGAAAACCATAAACTGCAGAAGATAATCACAATAAAAAACACACACAGATGAGTCAGTTACTAAAAAACATGGATAAAAGCTAACATGTTTACTGCAACCCCATCTTATTTACCAATTACAAGAAAATCTAATAAAAGAAAATCCGCAAGTACCGTGTCCGCGATAAAATCGCAAAACTTATTAACATGCAACCCTGTTCATTCGTTAGTTACAAGCTGAGAGCGAGGACTGAAATCTACGCCATGCTGTGGTCAGCTTACTTTAGGGCTGTCACCAAATGACCTTTCATTCAATCATACCTAAATATGATTATTTAAGTCAATTTTTGGTTTGGACGAAAATGTGATAAAATCGTTCAATTTTTTAGTAAACATTTTGTTTGTAACTAAAACATTATTTTTTTGTATTCATCGGTATTAGTTAACGCGTACCTTTCAGAATTGCTCGACTAGATTCGGACCCGATAGGAATCTTTAATCATGTGCTGGCAGTGGCGGTGGTGTCGCGAGTCGAAATAGTGAAAACCATTTTATATTTGTTTGTTTATAATTAGTTTTTCCATTGATTACCGAACTGACTTTGTATCTAACAATATAGATGTTATGTATTATAACCACCACTATTTAAGTAGATCCTAAAACCCTTATAACATTTAATCCTATAAAATTGTTAACCAATTTCAAACGAGGTACAACGAATGAGGTAATAATAGATTTTCCTAAAGCCCTAGGGAATAACAAACTTCGTTTTAAACTCGCAATAGTTTATTTCAAGTAGCAATCCAATTACAACAAAATGGATTCACTCAGCCTTGACCTTTGCGATTGGAAATTGAATTCTAAACCCTCTTTTTTGCTAATACTGCAATTGCATAAAATAAAACTACGCTTATTTGCTTCAAAAGCAGATTAGTTTTTAGATGGTTGCGTAATTTTCCGTTTAAATGTTTTAAATTTTGTACAAATAAAAAAAGAGATTGTGCTTTTTTTTTATCTGCATAATATAAATATTATAAAATCATATATTTCGAACAAAACCAAAAGTCTTTTTTTAAAGGTTGATTCTTATAGAATCAGGCGTTACGTTGCGGAAATCCATGACATTAAATGTTATGAAAGATATTTAGCTTTAATTCCGCTACCAAAATCCAAGGTGGGCTTTCCTGCATGTGCATTTTGCATGAGGGCGGGAGGATGGGACTACATCCTGCTTCCAAGCTTGGATTTTGGTAGCGGAATTAAAGCTAAATATCTTTCATAATATTTAATAACAATAATAAATCATTTATTTTCAGGCTACTCAGGCCCATCGACATATACCTTACAGACTAACATAGATATTTTATACAAAAGTTGTTAGTATAATTGCTTAAAATTAAGTTAGTAATCTTCCAAAATTTAAGGTTGATTCTGACAACTAACTTTACTGACAAGTGACAACCCTAAAATAAGTGAATATTCGCAGACGACTAGACCACCAGTCTCTTTGTGCCTTATACATCCAATTTCGATGATTCACTGCTACTGTCAACTTAATTTCAGAATTTATATCACTTTCAATAAAGCTCAAATTAGCGTGGCAGTTTTCATAGTTTTCACTCTCAAAATCTCATTTTGTTTGTGTTGTTTTCAATTTCACCAAAAATTCGATCCGCGTACCTGTCGAAAGGAATAAACAAGGTAAGGTAATGTGATTCCTAACACTGTCCTCCGTTTATAGGTTGTATACAGCAGGGGTTGTAAACCTAAAGCCTTGGAGGTGTAACTTTATGGTTTGTTATTGAAAGTGCTTTAGAGTTGTTCGGGTATTTTCGTCTATTAAATATACTAAGAAATATTACTATTATATCTTTAAAATGTTTTTGTAATATAGGTATATAAGCATTAAAAAAAAAAGATTTTTAATCAAGTAAATTAATTGCTAGCAACGCTCAGCTAATCTAGCTACATATGTAAACATCAATAAAAATATTATTTCCATTAAAAATAAGTAGCCTACAAGAAAATAAAGTTCAATGTTCGCAACGCTGCAATTCCAACATGTGCAACATTTACATGAAAAGAATGTAAACATCTCAAAAGGTTCCCAACCCCTGGTAAGCTTGTAGGCGAGATGTTAGACTATTTTACGACAGTTTTACTGCTAACCGGGCATGTGGAGACATGTTTAAAATCCTGTACCAAATTCGATGTTAAATATGAGATGGATTTGTGATTGGATGACGGTGGATGCCTTTACACTGTATCCTGGTTGCGATGAAATGGGATGAAAATGCAGGGAATATTTTCGTTTGTTTTTGACGGATGACGTCTATTTATAAACTTTAATTCTAAGAATAATTATACCAAGTTTCATCGTAATCGAACCGGTAGTTTTTGCGTGATGCCTGAACAAACAACAGACAAAAAAAATTGTAATCCCATTTTTGGGTTCGGTGTCGGTCTAGTAACACCCCCCGCTATTTATAGTGATATTTTCAATGTACAGAATTTTCACTTCTACAGATTTATTATAAGTATATAGATTAAGATGTATAACTTAAGTGACTAAGCTGTCTTAAGCACAACACACTAAGCTATCAAGTTTCCGACTATCTTTGTTAATAATATGTTAGCTTGGCCGAGCCTTCGCCACGCTTTATACGTACGGAATATATGAAATTTCAGCACTGAATTTTCCTAAGTAAATATAGCACTAGGGTAAAATTATCCTTTAGGTATGGTAATTCAGGCTGTCTGTGTGTACAATTTCATCAAAAAATCTGTAGTTTCGTCATCGTTTTCACACAACAACGCAACAAACTTTAACAATTATGATCGTCATAAGTAGGATTTCGCTTGCAACACGTGGAAGCCAGCGAAGTTTGAACAAAAAACCAACTGTAAATAATCGACAGCAATGAAATACTCGCTTTTTTCTTTTACATTTTCCTCATTTTATTACACCCTGAGGCCAACTCACAAAAAAGTAAGAAAATTTCAAAAGATTAATAGAATTACTTACTCAATATTCAAACTCTTTTAAATCTATCGAGAAACACTAAACAAGGGCAATGTCTCGATAATATTTCAAAATCACGTGCGAAAACCCTCGCGGGCCCACTGGTTACTTAACAACTTTGATCCGAAAACTTGGCCAACCCATCCAATAAAATTTCAATCTTAAGTCTTGGGCACTAAGATTAAAATCAAATGGAGGTACTTCATGTATAGCGGGTCCATTGGAAATCTGTTTATAATATTTGGATCGACAAAGGAGAACAGGTGCATTTTATTGTGACCAAACTGTTTTATATTCAGTTTTCCGATTCTAAGGGTGTCGTAACATTTTAAGTGGACTGTTTTTTTACAGTTTTGTATATAAATACGAAAAGTTGTAATATATTAATAGCATTCGTATAACTGTAAATTTACTAAGTACTTATAATGTTTTGCATGCCCGTAATGAGGGTGAAATATGTCATGTACTGTACCTACATAAATTTTACATCTTTTGTACCACCATATTTCAGGCAAATAAATGATTAATTGATTTGATTTGATTTGATTTGAGTTTTAGATATTCCATTTAGTTATTGAATAACTGACAAGCGAACATTGTAGTTGTAGTCGGAATACTAATAGTTCCATTGACACAGAACCTTGAAAAAACTACGTTAAAATGTCAACAATCTAGCCTAGAAACTAGATTTAAATTTAAGTCCAGCCTAGTCTAGGAAACGGCGACAGGGGGCGCTGCCGGCATTGTAGTGTCGACTGAAATTAATGGCCAATTTCCTTCAGAGCTCCAGCTTCAATGGAATGACAAGTAGCTAATACTACCAGCTTACTGCGCTAGTTTCTTACAAGGTTTTACGGCCTTATATCGTCGGAAATGTGTGTCAAGTTTTTTGTTACGAATATTTCAAAGAAAGGCTTAGAATTGCGAGGAATATGTAGCGATATAGGTAAAACGAAATAAACAGAATAGAGTAGATTGTATAGACGTCCGCTTTGTTCTTTGTAGGACAGTACTGTCACGAGCAAAAAGATGTATACACGTTACAATTTTTCATCGATTTTCCCTTCAATTCTAGATTGGTATTGTAAGACGTGCTATGTAGAAATTATTGAAAAAGTTCATTATTCATATTCAAAGTTTTTTTTTCTGACTTTCAACACAAAAATCTTTCTAATTTTATGTTACAATTTCGCTGTGTATTTTATTTTTGCTCATGACTGTACATACGGGTTCATTTTAAAAACAAATTGTGTAGGGACCAATGCAGTCCGCACAAGAAACAATTGCATTTACCATTACCTCCTATAACAGGCGGTCAACATAGTAACGGTTCCTAAAGGTACCTTTAGCCTCATCTGGCCCTGATTTCCTCATACTAGGAAACCAGGAGGCTGATAAATAGCCATACTTCTTAGGACGCTCACGTAGTACATTTTACACGCCTTCCTACAGCCAAACATTATTGCAAACGTCTGCAAAACCTCCAAGTATAATGGTATCACATAAAGATGATATATAAATCATCTTGATGTTGTTATAGCTTCTTATAATAAAACTATGCGTAAAATTTCAAGCTGCTTGATTTAAGGCCGTTTTTTCAACGTTAGTTTTTTTTTTAAGTGATAAAATTCACCTTTGACATAATATTTGGTTTTGAAGAACAATACATAAACATTATTCTTCAGATGAAGAAATGTGGCGATGGATAAATCGACCTAAAATAAAATCAAGTAAATAGTAAAGGAATAAAATCAAGTAAGTAAAGTAAAATCCTTACTAATATTAGAAATGAAAGTTTGTTGGGATGTATGGATGTTTGTTACTCTTTCACGCAAAAACTACTGAATAGATTTAAATGAAACTTCACAATAATGTAGCTTATACTTCGAAATAACACATAGGCTAAAATTTATGAATGAATGCGCGTGAATGAATTGACATTCACGCGGGTGAAACCGCGGGGCGCAGCTAGTAAGTTAAATACTAACCACCTTATCAAAGTAATCCACATATTCAGTTAACGTCTGTATACTTGTATTTATTAAGCGTTAAAAATAATTCAGCAAATTCCACTAAAATCACATTTGCCACTGAAATATAATTGTTGAATACAAACACAAATCACAACACCCAAACTTAATTACACAAATAGAATAATTAAACTAATAATTTACACTGAATTTGCTACACACAAGGAAATACCGTAATAAATTAATTATAATAACTATTTTGTAGAAACACTAAATAGTAACACGTTTCACTTGTAGCGTATTGTTATAATAAATTATGATTTTAGTGTTATTAATATAAAGTTCGTAATTAAAAGCATTGGTAGGTAATTTATTTATCATTTTGTGGAGGTCAGATAGGTACTTGTTTTATGTAACATTTTTTGACACAAATCTTTTAGATTTTAAATCAGATTAGATTAGATTATTTTAAATTAGATTTATTTAAAGTTAATCATTTTTTTTACATTTTACGTTACTTAGAATGCAATATATGGACATTGGATGATGCAGTTTTACAAGATTAAATGAAATGTCTTTATCTTAGCTGCAAATACATTGCAGAGTGTGAAAATGGAATGTGACTATCGTGAGTAATCAGATTTAACAGTTCCTTTTAGTTTATACACCATTTTTGAGTGAGTAAATCTTTTAGTTGAGGAAACATACGGGTAAAAAATAGCTTAAAACAATAGGTTAAAAGACAAACCTTTATAAAATTGGTCAACGATCAACCTTAAAAGTAAATAATTATGATAGCCTCCAAGTTTCATGTAAAATCAACCTATCAAAAAGGTTAAATAGGCTGAGATGCATAATCAATATTTTACACATTTTTATCATTATATCATAATGATTAACGACAGAAACGATTGTTTGATAAACAAAAGCTTGGCAAACAATCGTTTCTTTACAGTAACTTTCAGCTGAAAGATTTATTTAAAACCTCAACAATCATATAAAAAGGCCAACAAAGGCAGTTTTCCATACAATATTCCCCCGTATGTAACCCACTAAGATTGTAACGAGCAGCGACAGAGAGCATTAACAAACAGTGGATCCACTCGCACACTTTACCCCGCATAAAAGGGGAATATTGAGTTTTATTTGTACAGATGTTGAGGCTAGAGTACGAATAAGTAAACTATAGAGTGCGCCTAACTGAGTATGAACTGTGAGCAGTATGAACAAGCGTCGTTGTAAAGTTAGAGGCAAATCACAGCACACAGTTTTATTAATACTATCTCAAAACCTAATAATATGGGAATCACCAATATTATCGCATAAACATCTATTGTCGCACGAAAAATCACGTAAACGAGCTTAGTACTTACAGCAACACATTCGATTGAGATCGGCACGAATACAAGCTATGTGCGCGCTCTCTACAGGGTGTTAAGAAACCCCTGTCCTAATTTTTTTTTTCTTTTTTTTCTATTTTATTTCCACATTTTTGTAATCAGATATTGATACCTAACAACACCTTAACGGATCGGACAGGGGTTTCGTAACACCCTGTATACTTACTTATGTATACTTTAAGTGTTGAGGTTTTTGCATTTCCCGGGGTATTATACTGATGCAGGTTCGTCTCTCGTAGCGAACTATCTCTAGATAATATTTAGCTATAGAGAACTCGGTTCTTCAGTATTTTATAGGTTTTAATAAATGGTGACTATGTATGTATGTGTATACTAGCTATACCCCAAGGTGTCTTACAAGGCATGTAACGTGATTTTGAATATTTTGTAACCTGATAATTGGGCTACATAATGGAAAGAGATTTTTTAAATCCGCCTGGTAGTTACAGAGATTAGCACGTTAAAAAAAAAAGCAATCGTTTTACTACATTAGTATTGATCTATGATTGATAAAGAGAAACGTATAGAAAAACTCTAGCATCAACGGTAAGGCATAAAGGTATTGTTCTGTTTGTCATTATGTGTTGTAGCATGCAGTAATTATACAGCCAATCATACGACATCGATCAATAATCGTTTTGAATATAAGTTCGACATGGGGCATGCACTCGTTCGTGAAGAAATAGGCCACATAAGAAACGAATTACTAAAGTATTTTTACGCACGTAAAATTGTTAATACATACTTCATTCTAAATACACTTCACGGTAAAACTAAGTATTCAGCTCATACAGTTGCTATGTGAATATTGTCTAAAAGGATATATTAATTTTACTAAGGCTTGAGTCACCAACTACAAATTTCTAGCCCATCTATTATTATTCTTAAATCAGACAACAAGGTGAAAACAAAAATGGCAACGGTAAAAAAAAGAGAACAAGAAAAAATATTTTTATCAATAACAAAAAGCTGCAGCAGAAAACTACAACAAGATAGCGCTTTATGCTGGAAAACACTTAAAAAATAAACGGCTTCAAAGTTTCCACTTCGCTCGTTCACTTACAGCACTATTACAGTTAAGTGGCACTTACTATTATATACGATTACAACTTAACATCTGCAATCTTAGCGCGAGACATCGGCTAATTAAGTTTTGCTGTTCTTAAGTTTCTAGAATATGTAAGACCAGATTCTGTTACCATGAACTCTTTAGACAGGACATGAGAAGGAATGTGTGAGCGGGACGCTCCTATGTGCAGTGTAGAGCGCCGTCTCGCTTCCACAACGGCAATTGTACTGCTTTAAGGGTTCTTGGTACAGCAAGCCACGTTGGAAATTGAATTCATGGAAAATGTTTGAAAATATTGTGTACATGGCCAACATTTATACATAATATACCGTGTTAAATCTATACATGTTTTCATATGGTATTTCCGAGTATTTTTCAAAACCATTGTTTTAGGTATTACCCAGTAACAAGTAGTTTTAGAATAGATTCACGATTAATTACTACATGGAATATTTTACAGTTCCGGCTATTACAACAATATTATAATACACTACTATTAATAATTATCGGTATCCCTGTAAGCTGCAAAATTAATATATTGAATTGAAATCAGTCACATGGAACTATAAATCCCAACGGAATCTTTCATTATTTAGTATTGTATTCAATTCCAAACTATTAATTTGGTCACTAATTAATTTACCACATTTCTTTTTAAGCTACTTTACTATTTAATTTAAAACCTACCTTTGTAGATATAAAAAAGGGAACTATATTTTCTATCACCAAAATTTATATTTGTCATCAAGTTGTATCACCTAATAAATAGATCTATCGCCACGAAATATTTTCGTTCTCAGATAAACAAAAATTGTTCCCAGGTATGAATTATCAAATTAATGTTAATATATGTGTAAAATAAGAGATCGATAACCAATAAAATTATATTGCATTACATGAATATAAACTTCGTTCTTATAATAACAGTTTTGTTACTTAAATAATAGCTCTGTGCTCAGAATGGTAGATCTGTCACCAAATAAATCGATTAACGATCCCTGACTGCGACTCCTTTTTATTTGATATTTTGTCACCAATACAGTAGTAACATTTTATTTCGTTCAGATATTAAATTAATAGTATTCGTTACCAATTTAATACATCAATTTATAATTTTAATGAAAAAATGATCAAAGGGGCGGAGACAAATTGGCGCGCTTTAAAAATTGACCAATCCTTAACTTTATCCTTAAAATTTTAACTTTAATTAAGTGTTTTATCTACTATTCTGCTAGCCATAAGCCAGCTATTTTAAACCAGCGCTGATTGTTCAGTGGTAATTTTTTTAAACAATAAATATTGATTATTTTGACTTTAATTGTTTTATTTACTACTCTGCTAAAAATTTTATTTAAATATAATTTATACTACCAGTGGAAATTTAGAACCTTGGGAGTCTAGTTAAGTAGCAGAATCTTTTGGTTGAAACGATGATGACAACCCTAATTTTTTATTTGAACTTAATGCAATTTTCTAGTAACATAATATGATTTATTGGTGATCTCTTTAAATTTGTTTGCTTAAATACTTATTAGGACACACCTATTATAATACATACAAAAACATTTATTTGGTACTAGACCTTATATCTCAGGATTTTAGGTGATTTATTGTGGAACTGATTTTGCATTGTTTGGTGACTACATTTTGGTGACAGATCTACTATTTTGAGGACAAACCCTATTATTTAAGAAACACAAAACTAATTAAATTGGTGATAGCTTAAATGATACCCTATAAAAAATACAAATTGCAATTTATAACCGACTCCAAAAAAGAAAGAGGTTCTTAATACGAAGGTATGTTTTGTTTCAAGCTATACCTTCGGCAACAGATTATGATGTGATTATGTATAATTATTACTTCAAACATTTTTGTGCAATCTATATTGTTTTCTTAAAATCGTTCAACTTTTATAATAAACTAGCTGTGCCCCGCGGTTTCACCCGCGTGAATACCTAGGTCCCGTTCCCGGTGCCTTCGTATTATTAGGGGTGGAGATGAATCCAACAAATCACTATTACTACCAATTACAAAAGTCAGGATTACTTAATTTGGTGGTTGAGTGTTCTTTAATTTTCTAATTTTCAGCGCAGTTTTGCAAACTTTTTCTTTAATAAGAACCTTCTCACAACAACACAACAAAAAAAGAATTAGCGAAATCGGTCCAGCCGTTCACGCGTGATGCCGTGACCAAGGGAAATAGGGATTCATTTTTATATAGATATAGATAGATTATGTACAAACAACAGTTTAAAAATGTAACATAAATAATAGATGGCTTATTACTGAAATGGAATTATTTCTTATTTTTTTGCATTGTCATCCATGTTCACAATAAATAGTACCTACAGTGCCTAGCTACTTCCTCATTCATACAAAACGTTTTCGATTCTGAATAATTCAGTAAGTTACACACCACAAATTAGTTCACTGACAAAAACTAGCGCTGTGCCACTATGATAAAAGGATGAAGCACTCAGCTCTTAAATCCTGCGTTGAGTAAGCGGGACAGCGCTATGCGCAGTATAGTGCGCCGTCTCGCTTCCACAACCGCAACAGTCCTGCTGTAAGAGCTCATGGTACGGCGCCTGGTCAGACAACCTGGCATGCGAGATATTCTTGTTTTAGTTACAGAATTGAATTTTAATATAATTAAGCTAGAGCAAGGTATTATGGAGAGACTTCTTGAGTAAGGCTTAGCTTTTTTCTTTTTAAGTTTGTGTAAATTGCGGCTCGCACTTTAAAAGGCATGGGTAGGTATTTTTGATAGCTTGTAGTCTCTTTATGGGTGATGAATTTATATATAATTTTTACTCTTTTTATTTGTAAGTACTAGAAATAAAAATGAGATTTATTTGGTTTTTTTTTCTCATCAGATAAAACTAAATTGTGAGTTTTTGTGACTGATACTAAATATTTAAATAAGGAATGGTTAACGGTATTCACAAAAAATATTTAAAAAATAAATAAAGGAACACAGCATTTAAAAGACAATTCTCTCTCCTTGATATTATTAATGAACAACTCTAATAAAAAATATAGACGTCCATTCTTAAATGGCACTAGCGGTATTAAAATATGGATGCAGACGGGCGAGTCCATTAGTCCAATGGTACATTGATTGTTTAAGTACCAAGTGCTGGTAATACCACTCGGCTGAATGGTACCACTCGGACTAGGTAATGTCCTCCACTATTCTTTACTTATTAATATCGGTAGACGGACTAATAGTGGTGATTGTTAAAATGTTTTATAAAAAAGAACTATTGAATAATTGAAACGATTGCAGCTAAAGAAGACTGTCATAAATTAAATTACATATTTTTTGTTGTGTCAATTATAAAATTAAATGGAATTAGGTTAATTTTGTGAAATAAACTCGCCATTGTATGTACCTTTTAACAAAAAACAAAACAGGTTCCCAATTCGAAGAGTATATATATTTTTTTTATGTTAGTTATAAACGTATTTGTAACATCCTTGAAAAACGTTTCTCAAAAATCCTTGCAAAAGCTCCAGAGAATATAAAATTCTTTACATAACGAGTTAACAGACTTGTCCAAATGAATAATAAGAGCGAGCAACAATCCACTAGATATTATATAAATCTTTCCCGACTTACATAAACCTTTATCCTCAAAACGCGGCAAATCTCGTGATTAAAGAACTTAATTAAAAAGTTGCGTAAACATATTTCAGCGGAATATCCAGAAAGCTGAACTTAGAGGTCTTTTACAAACATTATGAGATACCTACTTTATGAAACGAAAATCGCACGATTTGTTTCAGGCAACTGTTTTTTTTTCAGACGATCTGGAATCTTTTGGTAATGAGGGGTTCACCACATCCCTAACCAGAGAGAAATGGAGACAGGGTAGAGAGGCTTTTACCCTGCAGAGGAAGAGAAATGGCTGAGAAAAAAAACATGCCTCGATTTTGTCCTCGTTTATTGCTTATTCTACTCTAGCTACTATCAAAACGGATAAAACAAGTTATTAAGATCAAATACTCAGGCCAGTTAACCTTACTAGTACCTACTAGTTAGTAGGAACCTCGACCAATTAAATAATTAGGAATATAAAATATGTCAATGCAATAAAAAATCCTGTTGATTTTAAGTTTTTCGAAAATTTATAGAAAGAAACAACATAAATGGCTGTTTTTTTTTTAATTGCTTACACATACAAGCTATATCAGCCAGATTTTTTTGCGTCAAGAGTTCATGGACTGAGCATTTAAAATAAATATCAATACGAAACCACCACGTGTTACTGAAAAAAGACAGACGGCAACAAAATGACCCTATAAGAGATGTTTTTTCGTTTGAGATACGGGAGCCTAAAAAATATTAAATTTAAATTTCCATATTAAAGCTAGGTAATAAAAAAATACGACAAAATGAAAGTATCTGCATAAAAAACCTCTTAAGAAAATCGAAACAGCTTCTAAGAAATCAAGGACATATTAGATCAGGCAGACAGTGCCTAGGGAGTTAGAAAATCTCGATAATACTTAACTACGGCAATAAGCGAGACTACTCTAGCAAACTTTCATACATTTTATATAAGAATTTGTTCAAGCTTCGGTTTTTTAGGGTTCCGTACCCAAAGGGTAAAACGGGACCCTATTACTAAGACTCCGCTGTCTGTCTGTCCGTCTGTCTGTCTCCAGGCTGTATCTCATAAACCGTGATAGCTAGAAAGCTGAAATTTTCACAAATGATGTATTTCCACACATAAAATGAATATTTAAGGGGGGCTCTCACACGACGGTGGTACGGAACCCTTCATGCGCGAGTCCGACTCGCACTTGGCCAGTTTTTCTTTTTTTGCTGACGACTTTTACGCTTAGAAAACTAGAATTTTAATGTGAATTTGCAATATCTTTTTTCGATCTTTACTTAAGAAGGTAAAATGATATAAAATACATGTCATGGGTATACGAAGCTACAGTCGCACAAAACCTTTTTAATTCGCTATGGCATCGTTTCACCATGACGCAGATTTTTAAATAAGATAGCGCATACACGGGGCATTTTTTACAAGATTATATGTACAAAAACTTAGTACACTCTTATTGTGAATGCTGTGTATAATGATAGACATGGATAAGAAATGTTGTTTTGGTTAATCTGCGTTATTACAAGGCGACGCGGACGCCGATCGTCCATACTGCCTTGGACACCCAGTAAATGTAATGCTAATTGTACACCAAAATGAAGAAATACTTAACATTATTATACTGCGATTGTGTTATAAGTACCTACTACAGTAGATTTATAGAAATTTTAATATTTCGTATGTTTTTCGGTCTGCATAACAATATTTTTTAACCGAATTTTCATTTAAATTTTTTAAGTAAATTCCAATTCTTCTTGAACGATCAAGGTAAACGATTACTAAGGAGTTATTACGTATTATACATAATAATATACTCTATTTTTTCTTCTCATTATGACGCTCTTGTACTGCGAGCGAAGTTTCTGACAGACTCAAACTGTTTTGTAATTACAGACGTCAATCTACCAAACAAGCTTTCGATCTATTTTATACAACAGGTTAGTTACACGATGCAACTGTAAAACTAACGTAAACACTTCTTATAATTATTTATTTACATCTCAATCTGTTTCCAAATGTTTTGGAAGTTGTAACTCAACTCCCGAGCCTTTTCTCCCAACTAAGTTGGGGTCGGCTACCAGTCTTACCGGATTCAGCTGAATACCGTATTTTACATGGAGCGACTGCCTATCTGACCTCCACAACCCATTTCACTGGGAAACACAGTATCCCATAGTAAGACTGGTTGTCAGAATTGACTTGACGACTGCCAAAGATCTATGTATGACAGCCAAAGTTTTTGGAAGTTGTAACTTCAAAACTTGTTGTAAATTCATTTAACAGGATGACTCAAATGAGTACTTGACATGTTAATGTAATGGCATGTTTGTGTTTATAATTCAATAATGTTTTGTCTACCTGTGCGAAGACGGGGTGGTTCGCTAGTTTGTTATAAAATTAGATACCAAATAATTTTTATTAATTCGGTGTATTTCGTTCCTACTTTCATTGTCATTAAGCAATAAGTCTGGGAACAGCATTGCTTAATGACACAAAATATGTGTACAATACAACTTCAAAAAACCGTCAATCATGAATTTCCATATAAAAGTTTTTCACACAAACAAAAAGGTTTTAAAGGCGCCCAACATCAACCGTGTCATATATGATACTTAATTAAATTACACTCACTGCGTCCGTAGGTTATTAATCATTCTGGATGGCTTTCTAGGAAGAACATTAAAGAATATTAATTCTTTTGTTTACGTAATCTACGTGGGCTTTCGTAAAAAATAAACATTTTTTTTAAAGGTCATCCTTTGAAGTAATTTAACTAGAATTTATTTCATATATTTATGCTTTTTAATCACATTAGAAGAACCTGATAATTATCTTTCGGTTCAAGAAAAACAAAAAGTATAAAAAAGTAATCAAATTCAAACGGATACTTTTGGTTTCGTTTGCATTAATTAGAAACCTACATGACCTTGATATACACAGAAACATAATTATATCCCAATTTAAAACACACAATTCCATCTTATTCTACCAAAAAGACCATCTTCAACCGTCTTGCAACATTCTAATTAAAATCTTCGAAACTTCCCCGAAAGGGCCAAGGTATCACAAACCTAAGACAAACAGGGTACGAAAATTACTAAGATTATTCAGTCTCTAAAGTTCAGGCAAGCCACAAAGAGACTGTTTTCACATTATCCGACACGATATCTGTATCGGA
Source organism: Autographa pulchrina (assembly GCA_905475315.1). Taxonomy (NCBI): domain Eukaryota; kingdom Metazoa; phylum Arthropoda; class Insecta; order Lepidoptera; family Noctuidae; genus Autographa; species Autographa pulchrina. The sequence goes on along the minus strand of FR997765.1, from coordinate 12,298,808 downwards.
CTCCGAGACGATATCGGGGGCAAGTAAATGTAAATGAAAATTACAAATCTGATATCCGATATCGGACCGGATAAAGTAAAAGACTTGCAAGGAAATTTCTTTCATATTATATTTAACATTATATTTTTCATACATTTACTTGTACGATATGGTATAGGAATCTGATTCCCGATATCGTGTCGGATAATTTAAAAACTCTAAATTTATGATAATTACGAATCCGATATCCCATATCGGACAAGATAATGTGAAAGACAGGTACATTTTTCATTATTTTTTTTCCCCGATATCGTATCGGAGTCCTACACTGAGAACGTGTCGGATAATGTGAAAACTATAAGGTAGTACAGTTGAACGTAGTTTGTTGACATAAGGACACTAGAAACCTTATGGCAGGGGAATTAGCATCGGGAGTTATGTCTCGCATAATTGCTGTAATGTATAATTTATTAGGCTTAGCCTGTTGAGAGTTCGGATAGATGGTATGCTAATATCCTATCTAGGTTAGATCTATTAATAGGTGATACCTAGAATTAGTTATTTTGAGCCAGTTCTATTCTACGATTTATTAATCGCTGATGAGAAATAATACCACTCCATATTTTTTACAGATCTTGGCTTCTTGCTGTTCAGTTTAGCTGAAGATACCAATATAGGTACAAGTAATAAAATTCACGGGAATAAGCGAGTACATGCATAAATACCTTTTTTGGGCTTGACGTTTCGACCGGGTTACACCGGACTCAGGTCCGCTTGCGACCACGGCCGGTCATGTCCATGTGTGTATCATCATCCACAGCCCTTGTCCTCCCACTGCTGGGCATTGGCCTCTTTTCTTGAGCCATTCTCTACGGTCAGTTTATGTTTGAACACTTGATTTATTATTAACCTATACTTTTTCCCATTCATCATCATTATAATCATGATTAATTACTTCTTCCGTTCAGTGTCTTTGTTAACACAACATACCAGGAAAGTTTAACGATACAAGCTTTATTTCCAAACGTACGTATAAGTTCTGGTCGTAACTTTGAACGACAATATTTTGTCAAAGGAAACTTCTGGAAGCTTAACTCACGGCGAATAAGAGGGTGTTATTAATTTGAAGGCTGTTTGTGAACATACTTATATAAGTAGCATTTTGACACACCTTGCTAGCTACACGGTACTGCTCATTAAATATATTGCATGGGTACTATTACCCATGTATATTACAGTACTATACCTATGTATATATCTATATTTTTCAATACATGCTCATGCAAAAAACATGGGGTAGATGAAAAATCATCAACTTTGTGCACGGAGCGATGACACCGCATCTCCAGTCTGCTTGCGAACACGACCGGTGTAACCCGGTCGAAACGTCAAGTCCCAAAAAAGGTATTTATGCATGTACGCGCTTATTCCCGTGAATTATATTACTATAAACATGCAGCGCGATAGTTTAAAAGTTTATACATGCTCAATTATAAGAGGTAATGTACATAATCCAGCCTATAAACGTCCCACTGCTGGGCACAGGCCTCTTCTCATATAGACGCACGAGCATTAATCACCACGCTTGATCCCTACGGATTGGCGATTTCAAATCCCAAATTTTTGGAATCCTAGTTTCCTCACGATGTTTTCCTTCACCGTTTGTCAGAAGTGTCTTAGCATAATTGAGAAAGTACATATAACTTTGCAAAAGCCACACTGGTACTTGCCTGGGTTCGAACGTGCAACCTTGTGCATCCAATTCCGTTCATTGAACCGCGAGGCCACCACGACCACGGTAATGTATAGCTTTAATGAACTAATACTGAAGTTTGACTGGTAATTTTTAAAACCTGTTTCTATTTCTGACAATTTTTTTATGACGAAGACGACTTTTTCCCATTGGACGAACAAAATACCTGCGAGATTAATGCAATTAATTGTATATGTCGGAGAGTGTAATAAGGAACGTCAAGGTTTAACCGCCTTGGGTGTGTTCGGAATCAGATGTTGGCAGCATCGTGCGAGCTGCCAAATTTGGCAGTGTGGTTCATAGAGAAAAATAAAAAGGTGTGGTTTGACATCGGGTGAAAAGCACGAGAAGCTAACTGAAGAAACCGACTTCGCCGCGTTCCTAAAAAACATTTACTATGGAAGGAGAGCTGAACAACAACCGCCCGCCCTACCCCTTCGTTATATAAATGTCACATTGAAGGTTACTAACCGTTATAATAATTTTCTAAATAAGAACCCATAAAAGTTAAAGGCCAAAAACTTTCGACTTTGAAATATTTTCGAAGTATTGTTCAGAAAGTTTTCACAAGAAAATTATGTTTGTAGTCCAGGTGACTTGTTGCGAAACGTTGAAAAAAATTGTGTTTATTTTTTAGTTGAATGGTTTCTTATTTGTGGTATAGGAATGAGGTTACAGTGAAGTCAATGAGTAGGTAATAAGCTGGTTAACAAAACGTGTAGGATATTTTTTATTTGATTACGACTTTTGAAATAATTTCGCAATTTGCATTATGTTACGTTAAACCATAAACTTTGTGTTCCGAATTTTTTTTTTTTTTCTTTACCTCTTGTTAAAGCACATGAAAGCATACTAAAAGTATTGACTAACCATTGGGGTTATAATTTCAAGCGACTGGGGCTATTAACACAAAGACATGGTTAAGCACTTTATAACCAAAACTAACTGAAGCCCCACGTCGGGCGCCATCAGCATATTCGAAATATGTCTTCAGTACATCGGTTTATAACAGTTGCCCCTTATGTGTCTCGTTAGAGCGCGGACTCAAAAGTGCTGAAACACTAACAGCTACATCAACAATCATTAAAAACCGAGACCTTAATTAAATAGCTACTTATACCTAAAAAACTCTTTAACAAGCCCAACTAAAGCCAACAATAAATATGCACTTCAGATAAAACTTCGAACAGTATGAAAAATTAACAACACGAAGTTTGCAGTCTGACCTATTTTCATAGATTCGTTTCGCTTGAAGATTACAAAGCGGGACTTTGGAAGGTTCTGGAAGCACGTACTCGGTTTTTGCCCACTATTGTTCAGAAGTTTATACCGAGACAAGCAGTCCTTAACAGAAGTTTCCCACGCCATGGAAAGCGACGCCCATGGAATTTTAGACGACTGAACGAACACAAAAAGGCCTCTTTAGTTATAGTTTAAGTTTCATCAGAGTGCGAAGTTCAGCAATACGTTTTTTTTGTATGTTTCGTTTGAGATATTATTTGTGAATGTACGAAGGATGAAGCTTCAATCCATAGTACCTCAAGACATTAAAAATTATATATATTACATACATGTAAAAAAGAACCGACTACAATAAAATTTATATAGAGCACCTCTGAGGATAAAAAAAAATAGATTTGAAACCGATCCACAATTTTCAGTGATATCACGTATCAAACACGGTGTGTTTATTTGCACGTATCAAACATGCAAATAAACACACCGTCGAATTGAGAACCTTGTTAGAAGTCTATTAAAAATCGCTTTGGAGCTTCTATAATATTTGTTAATTCATTATTACTTTGTAAGGTATTTTTTCATTGAAAATGAGAGCGATAACGATTTTTTTGTTTGATATACGTAATGGAACGTCAAAGACACAAACTTCGTCCTTGACGTCTGCGGCAAAGTCATTTGAAATGCTGGCTGTAATCGTAAAACCCCTATGTGTTTAAGTGTGTATTAGCATAATATTATGGCGTAAAACGACCAAATTTTATCTCGAATATATATTTTTATGGTGTTTTTGCTATTGGTGTACAGTAATATCGTGACTTTTGGTACGTATGTGGCGATGTATACGATAGGTATAAACAAAAGCGTCTCAAAAGAGATGTAATATGCCCATATCACGCCAATGTTATTTACAGGATTGATTCTACGTAATCAGAAATTTTATTACAGCAAATGTATTCTATTCCATTTTTGTTACGGTAAACTGCAATTTAGCATGTCTCAAAAACAAAATGGTGTTTATCATGCCGATACCTTTCAGACAGAAATAGGAAAACTTCGATTGAAAATTCACATAATCTAAAAGATAAAAATCACTTATCAGAAAGCTTTTAAATATGCTTCGGAACCTACAACCAGACGTTTTCATAGACAGGCTTTAAACTTCTAAACACCCTTTTTCTTGTTTATAAACGAAGCGTTGCTTTATCGTCATCTAAATTACTTCGAAATTGCTTCGACATCGAAATTTGTTGTTATTTTAAGTCATTAAAGAGGGTAGGTTGTAACATAAACTCTTATTATGAAAGTTGGGAGGCCATAAGCTGTCGAAGGGGAGTCTTTTGAGTCTGAGCTGTATATATGGGGTTGCTTTGACAGCTTGTTCTAGTCTTTATAACTGTGAGCATTGCCGGGGGCGTGTACCGTGTACAATGGCGGGCAAGATGGGAAATTCTTTGAGGATGGGTAATCATGGAGGTGTCTTTATAAGAGGTTCTATGTTGAGGGCGATTTGCGGACACGTGTTAATAGATCAGAAAGTTGTATTAATGAGTTGCTTTAATTGACATGAACTATTAATAATAAGCATTTTTAAGTATGAACTTTTTCGACATGTTCAGTCGACAGTGAATATGTAGTCATCTCGTAAAAATATTTAACTTGTGAAAAAGTGGATGGTACTGACCAAAAATGCACATTAAATTACAGATAAAATATCTACATTCTTTCTCTTTCCTTCCTATATCGTTACCTCTATATCACAAGTAAAAATACACAAATGTCGAAATTAAAAGACCCAAAAACGTCTGAATTTACGGGAAATTTTACCTAACTTTATAAGTAAAAACATGGCAAATAATACGAAGAACTTCACAAACAAGAAGATTTCGTAATTCTCTGAAATAAACTTGGTACGGAATAATTTATGCGTCAAGAAGCCAAAATCAGTTTAAAGGTCTTCAAAAGAGCTCACTTACGGTCCTCAAGCAACGTATCTTAATATGTAGGGAGGTATTTGTTTAAATAAGTTATTAGTTTGAGAGATAGGGAGCCTTCCGTTTTGTGACTGGAAATTTCGTCTTTTTGAATTATTTTTCGCAAGAGCTGAATTGTTTTGAAGTGTTTTTTTTTTATTTTTGCTGAAAGATAGGAATCAAATACATATTGTAAGCAAATGGAATGCATAAGCATATCGATTCGTTATTGGTGCTGAACCGATATTTTAATGTTTTATAAGGTTATCAATCAGTAGGCTTAGCCAAGTTGCCAATCTACAATCGTAAACGCTAATAGAAAACTAATCAAATGTATGGGAATGACGTCATCTCAACGTTAAGTCACGTGGTCAAAACAAACGAATAGAAAAATCGTAGCCAAGTTTACATTGTTCAAAATGATAGAATGAAATGTGAGCGTTTCTACAAGGTTGAACGCTACATCCCATGTAAATCGTAGCCAAGTTACAGTTTTGACAATCGACAACGAAACGATATCGAAGTTTTTGTACGACTACTTAGCGCTCGCCGAGACCCAAGAGAAAACGATAAAAAAATGGCGTTTATATGATCCAGCTGTGTTGAGACCGAGAAGTGTTTTGTTTATTTACCATTAAACATTTAAAATGCATACTTTAAATATGTTGTGGTGCGCTCATAATGAAGAAGTGTGGATAAGGCGCCGAAAACGAGACATAAATCGTCAGTGCATGGAAACAATATGCGAAATGCCGGAAACTTTATTTGTGCAGCATTTTCGGCTAGACAAATCGACTTTCCAAGACCTTTGTCAAGAACTCCGACACAAAATCGTTATATCGCCATGGCTAGAAAATAAGTTAAAACTATTTCAGGGAAACAGAGGGTCTATTGATTAAGGTCAAACACAATTGCTTTGTTTGGTTTATAAGTAGTAGTATTAGTTCAAGTCGCGTATCACGTCATTGTTTATGTTTCTAACTTTCAAGTGCCCCGAGTATGAAATATTTAAACAAAGGAAGATTACGAAATAACTAATAATTTACGTACCTTTCCATAAATTCTAATAAAGCTGCGAACTGTTCTGGGCTTGCTCGAGATCTAGATTCCATCCTATAAAAGTTATCACTTCATCCTATCTTTCATTTAAATGCACGATATCATATTATTTCGAATGACATTAATGTTTAAAATTATATTCCACACTGTGGTATTATAATAAACCAATTATAAGAAGAACTTGTACGTTATTTTGCTTACTTTTTTAACACTTAAAACAATTATTCCTTTCTTAAAAATTCAAAACAAAACTTCAGCCCGCGCACAAAGTAAACAACTGTGACTTTGACATTAGTTTGACGTTTCTGGGAACGCTCACCATAGACTAAAGTATAGGTTTTTTCTAAGGTCATTGTAGAACGAGCGATCGACTCAGTCCTGTCAAGTTGGCTACCAAGATAGCGTTGTTTATAATTGCTTACGCCGGAGCGTTAACAATTGTAGAAAGAGAATCGATACGAAACGTTTGTAACTTGGCTAGGCCTGCAGTTGCCTTAATTGTAGTTTAAACTCGACAACAGCTTCCACTTCTTTTTTTTGTGTAACGTATGAGCCTTAATCTCGTCATATTTTTATGGTTAGGGCTACGCACCACTTAAATACTTATCTATATGTTCGAAATATATGCATAGTATAGAACAAAGACGTACAACAATTACCAACAGTATAAGCATACACACAAAGTGACACATTTGAAACAGTTTGCTCAAATCGGTGCCAAAGCAATTGCATTTCAGTCAACGAATTCGTTTGACAGTGACGGCTGGACATTTGCAAACGTTGAGTTCATTCGAAATGTGGTAACATACGTGTTGGTTGGGTTAGGCCTGGACTGGCTGAGTGTATTGGGGTTTAGGAGGTGACGAAATAATTCAGATGGAAGGACTAAATTGAATAGGAGAGGAAAATAAAAAATATAAAAAGAGTAGTTAGAAATTATGTGAATTTAATATTTAAGTTAAAGGTTATGTGCTGGTAATGAGCTCAGATTGAGCTTCTGATTCAGGGTTCAGGAGTAGAATAAATTAGTCTGAGAGCAATTTCACAGATTTTTTTTACAATATTTTTTGTCGTTGTATGTTTGAAAACGTTGCCCAAAATCAATTGACTTATCTTTTTATTACATTGCTTACTTATTTTAACGCAAAAAGTTACTCATGATTTACATTTTCGTCAACAATGACAGGCTAATCAACTTTCGTTGCCAAACGCCATTCGGTCTCATTTCACGCTAATGTGTCTAATACGCGGTTATTCTAAACTAGAACGTTAAAAGCTAATTGAAATATTCTATAAATACGTTGGCAACGGGACGAATGACATGGATTGACAGTTTTTTTGTTAACGACACTGTGTCCTACGGTTTTGCATTTCTTAATTTGGATACATGAGAAGTGATACAAGGATAGAAAATACCTAGAAAGAGATATTTAAAGGAGCAATAAAATGATCGCATATTAGAATTATTGTGTTTTATTGACGTCTTCTGGTGTCGAGTGGCGTATACATCGGTTTTCAATGTATCGCCAGCTCTGAGGTTCCGGGTTCGATTTCCGGACGGGTAATGTAAAAACCAGTCTTCATTGTGTCAGGTCTGGCTGTTTGTGGTGTCTTCGTTGTTCCTTGCGTTCGTTCCCTAATTTCATAACACAAGTAGGTACTCTGGTTACTTACTTTGGGTTTAGAGCAATGTATATATGTGATGTTGTCGACATTAAATTTACTTATTATTTACAACAAAGGCCTAAAAGACGAAGTTATAATGACGTTTGCTATCCGAAGAAAACATTTAATGATAAATAACAGTTTGCATTTTCCTTGTTTATAAACAAAGGCAAGAATAGGGCAAATGAAAAATGTTGCTAAAATCTGAGGAAAGCTAAATAAAAGTCCGCAATAAATTCTGTTGCTATAATTTCTAAACATCATGAAAGCAAAGATACAACCAATGTACTACAGCCTTAAAAGGGTTATCACCGTGCTCGAAAGGCGATCTAATTTGGGTAATGTTAACCCTTCACAGCTACCTCTCCCAAATCCAAGATTACCGTCTTTGTAATGCGAACATTACATACGTGAGAAATGTTCACGTTTTTAGGGTTATTCTAACTCGTTAACAAAGGGGTTATGAGAATATAAATGTTTTTTCATACTTTTACGTAATGTCTTTATTAATTTGTAGTATTTATTTGAGGTACATTGAAAAGCATACCGTTGCCAACAACCTAAAGAAACGGATACATTTAATAGGAGACTTCTACATACAATCGAACCTGGAACTGGCCACGGGACATTCGCCATAGCGAATAATCGCGCGGTGCGAACGGCGAGGCGTCTAGCGACTGAAACAAAGGCATAGAAATGTCCTTATCAAGCCACGCGGAGCGGCGAACGGCGAAGCGACCGGCCAAATGTACCGAGCGAACGGCGCGGGCGACTGGCGCCGGCGCGGCCGGCGAGTGAAACAAATACAAGAATCAGTACGGCGCGAGCCACGGCGTCGAGCGGCAGTCGCGGCGACTAGGGCAGTGATCAAACGAGTTTAGTTGTTTAAACTTCCTTACTGGTCGCGGCGGCGAACGTGACTGCCCGTGGCTTGCAAACGATGCCGCGCGAATGGTCGCCTCGCCACTCGCATCGTCGTTCGCACCACCGATCCCTGTGGCCAAGCCGTTATGTTACGAAAGGCCTTATCCAATAATTAACCGCTTAGTTGATAGGATGGTTAAATATATGGCAGAATTATGTCGACATACAATACGACACATCAGCCTATTTTCATATTATTAGTACGAAACAAAGCTGTAAAATATCGAATATCAAACTCCAGAGGATTTAATTATAAACACACAAAACCATTGTCTAACAACCCATATTGTCACATAATTCACAACAATAGTAGGCTAACCAAACTAGCGCAAAATTAATTATTTAATTAGTATTTAATTTCTATTGACAAGCAGATTGCATTGTATTTTGAGTGCATTATGACGCAATAAAACACAACTGTAACTTTGTTATGTTCCTTCCTTTGCCTTACTTTTTTTCCATACCTACTGTAACACAGAATTTTTCCCTAATCCATGTGAAAGTAACTCTGTCAGTATATCTGTCCGTTATAGTATCACGGCTAAACTGCTCAACCGATTTTGATAATTCGATATGAGTTTAGCTTGAACCCCAAGCAAGGTTATGGGCTACATAATTTTGCAGTGATAATTGTTTTCCACGCGAGCGGAACCGCGGGCAAAACCAGAAAATATATTTATATTTAATCTTTAAGTGTAAGGAAATAAATATGCAAATAGTATAAATTTGTACCCTGCATGCATGTATTGACAAAAACAACACTGTTATTAACAATTCCCCGTATCACTTTTTACCTAGAAACAATCAACCAATCTTTACTTGATGATGCAAACATTACTATGAAAGCCAAAGCCTAGGTAGGTGGAAGAAAACAAGAGATTGCTTGTTCCTGCGAACGTAAGCTGCTTTTGCTTATTATTCAACGGAAATTATACAGTCATTCGAAGGAAGTCGGTTGTTGTGGCGGTAATAAGATATCGGATCCAACATTATTTATAGTTTGAATGTTTACGGCAGAAGTCATATTTAAGTGGAAACAAAAGAGTGACAATTTTGAATATGATTTTAATGTTGAAACGTAGAAAAAAAGGTCAAAATGGATAGATGAAAAAAGAACACAACTTAAAGTGTAAAAGCAAAGAGAAAAATAGCGATAAAGGTCTATCATCATCTCCCGAGCCTTTTCCTAACTATGTTGGGGTCGGCTACCAGTCTTACCGGATTCAGCTGAATACCGTATTTTACATGGAGCGACTGCCTATCTGACCTCCACAACCCATTTTACTGGGAAACACAGTATCCCATAGTAAGACTGGTTGTCAGAATTGACTTAACGACTGCCAAAGATCGATAGAGATAAAGGTCTATGCAGACACAATATCGAACCTACAAAAACTTGTAGGAAAAAACCCTTAAAACTCAGACAAACCTTTCAAATACATATTCACTGAATCAGAACTTTACAAACGATTTACCTAAATTCGATATGTCTTTTAAAGAAAGGCTTCGTCTTCAGAAAGTCGTAAGTTCATCAACTGTCTATACCAAGCCTCTTAAGGTTTGTAGAGTTAATTTATTGTCTAGGGAATATGGTTTATTGAAGCTCGTACTACAACCGACCGTAGCTAAAAAATAAGCCTTACTTTTTTTCTTTTTGTAGTTGGCCCTCATTTAAATTTAACTTAATATCTTAACCTTTGTAGGCTAACCTTTGTAATAACCTATTTATGTAAGAAGATTTTAAATTAAGTATGATTTGTTAACATCCTTCAATTCATTTTAGGAACTTTGATCAAACCTTAGGATTTTCGTCACTAAAGGTGTACAACAATATGAAAAAAATTAAAACACTTTATTTGTGTCATGAACAGGAGAAAAACAAGGACCAGCTTACGTAGTACATCGCTGCGGAAATCAGAAAACCTTTTAGATATATAGCCTTTAAAATGAGTGCATTTTCTTTTCTAAAATCAACAGACTAACGCTGCTGAATAGAAAACTCCAGTCACCTCACGATCGGCACAAATCAAAACCCTCCATTTTCAGGCCTAACCAACAAAACAAAGCATGAAGATAGGCTGAGCGAACAAAGGGAGGTTTTACTCCTCGATCTAGACGTATTGTTTAGACTGAATAGGTGCGAAGGCGAAGAGAGGCTTCCGAGGATTTTCGGAGGCTCTTTTATTCATATGGCTCCTATGTCCCCTACTAAGAGGCTGTTATGATAAATTATGGATTATCATTTTATTTTTTGTCATTCACGTTTTACTACCTATAACTTATTGAAAAAAAAAAAAACATTTAGGGTGTTTTCTAGCCAAGAAACATAAAAAAAAAATGTTATTTATACGTCATTCTCATACACACAATCTGCAAGCTTGAGACAAGGTCTATACCAATCAACTATACTGATTTACATACTTTAAGAAACCTACATAAACCAAAGTATATAATTTATCGTTCAAAATAGCTTTTTGGAAACATATTCGAATAGATAAAGACATAAGTTAGATTTTATGAACAATTTCTACCCTCTTGGATTCCATTTGTTCTCCACGTCATGTTATTTCGCTATATCTTAAAGATGTCATCTTATCTACGTGCAATTGGCGCACGTGAGGTTTTGTGTTATATTCCCAGATAGCTAACTTATAGGTATGGCTTTCTGTTATGAAGTTTTCCTTATGAAAACTAGTTTGGAACACGAATGTATAAAATATTAACATAGACATTACAGTTCAAGTTTTAAGACGTTTAATCACATTAGTGTTTATAGTTTTATATGTATTATGAATATAAAATTTCGTAGACTTTTTTTTCACCTAACTTGACTTGAAAAATTTGCAGTTAATATCCTGGCATTATATACAAGATTTTAGCCATCTTACCACTAGACAGACGAAAAGGTAGGGAACAAGCGTAGCTTAATCCTCAAAATAATACCTATTTTAACCTTTACATAACCAAACTCACCAAATATTAGTTAACAAGAAGTTTGAAACTATCTAAGATTGTTGAAGTTTTTAAGCTCATTAACTTCTTTCTCGAACCACACTCGCTCTATCACTCGTAGCAAATGGTAGGGGTCTATCTGGTTTCCTAGATGGATGGCGTAAATATATAAACTGTTCGAACGAGGACCTTAGGTTTGAAGACAATGGCTCCTGTATAGTGCTTATTGGGATTGATGGGGATTTAAGATAAAAATGTATTTGTTTTTAGATAACTTATAAGACGCTTTTAAAGACTATTGTATCTAAAAACACAAGTGATTCCGTTGTCATCATAATTATATGTGAGCTTAAAAGTGGTAATATAATTTATATTATAAAATTATACATATTTAATACGTATGTGCAATATTGTATAATTTTAAAGTTTAATAAGTGGGGACACGGATTTATTGTGGATTTTAAAGCTTATGAAAACCGATTAACGACTCATGTTTTACTTATAAAACTATTTTGTTTATTCTTCCTTAAGAAGGTTTGAAGGTTATAACAGTCTTTTTTTTCTTTTAATAAATATAAAGTTATGATTTATTTACTATACAAACAGAAACAATTTAGGAAGTTTTTAAATAAAACAATCTCAATATATCATATGGCTGATATTCAGAACTGTCCGAAATAAATCAAGTCTTAGTGAGTTCTAACAAATTATTTTGAAAATTCGGAATAGTGAATATCGCGTGTCTCTAGCCTATATATTTAAACTTAGATATGTCGCAACTAAGTTTTTCATAGATCATATCGAATACTTATTATTTATTGTGAAAACTTATGTATTTGCAAGATACGGTCGAAAACTAGTCACAAAAACTTATCATTTCTAAATTATTATTTTTTAAATGAATTTTATTTTTTTTGTATTACTTTAATTTACATCCAGTACTTTTAATTAATTTACACCCAGTACTTTTAATTAATTTACACCCAGTACTTTTAAGACATGTCATGTCGTGGTGGCCTAGCGGTTCAATGAACGGATTAGTATGCACAAGGTTGCAGGTTCGAACCCAGGCAAGTACCAATGTGGCTTTTTCAAAGTTATAATATGTACTTTCTTAATTATTCTAAGACACTACTGACAAACGGTGAAGGAAAACATCGTGAGGAAACCTGGATTCCAAAATTTGGGATCTGAAATCGCCAATCCGCAGAGAGCAAGCGTGGTGATCAATGCTCGTGCCTTCTCTATATGGGAAGAGGCCTGTTCCCAGCAGTGGGACGTTTATAGGCTGGATTATTATACTTTTAGGACATACACTTAGCCTATCTATTATTCTTTCCTTCTTATAAGTACAGAAAAAAATCTCAGACAGATTCAAGAGCTTAAGAAAATTGTGTATGAGAAAACTTGTTGAACAAACAGCTTGGAAAAAAGATAATCCGCAGCTTTATAAGTTGCAGCAACAATGCAGCAGGATTATATTTAATATTGTTCTACGTTTTACGCACTATAAACTATAACACATTAGTGGTTCACTCATAACTGATTTTATGATGGACACAATGTTGGAGCTTTATAATTTATTAAAGAAATGGATAAAATATAATATAATCTTCTTCTTGAATTTAAGAGCCTAGCTCTTGTCGGTGCAGCTCCTTCCATTTTCTCCTATCGAGTGCCAATTCCTGAACTTCCTTAGACGTCACAACCATAACATAAACATTGCACAACATGGAGAACAGGAGAGGGAAAATGATGGGACACCACATTAAAAGAGTCTGCAAACAAATAATTTTATACCTACATAAGTAACTTAGGGAGGTTTTCTTTTAAGATTTTGAGTGACAGATTAGTGGAAACCTATATAAAAGTATTAAGCCTAAGGACCTGACAAAATAAGAGCCAGTAGACCGCAAAATCGTTATTAGTTTGTGTTTAACACATAATAAATTGCTCATTGCTGATTGGAAATTAAAAATCATTGATAAAAATCTGTTTATTTCAGATAAAACACAAAAAAAAAAAACATGCTGTTTTAGAATTCTCTAAATATTTACTAAAAACTAGTGTAAGTGTCGACATAAATCTCATCACAGTAAAACTGTAGAATACTTCGAAATGCTCCTGATTCTTTAACCTATTTAAGGCTAAACGTGTCTTAATCCAAAAATAATAAACTTAACTTGGAAGTCATTAGAGTGCAGTTCTAAGTAACGCCGACGTCTCTGTTCTCTGGCAGTACGCCAGGAGATAAGCGATTGAATCTTATAAGTATGTCTTCATATCAACTTAACTTCTACCTTTTGAAGGTAAGTTAAATACTATGAGAACTGAAGGAGGTAACATTTTCAGGGGTCTGTTGAAACTTTGGGTTTTAGGGTAGTGAAAATGTGCTTAATTCGTTGTATTTTTTGTCGGAAGTACTTGTCAAGTTCTACAACTTAAAAGCGCGAGGTGATCTTCCTTTTAGTGCCCTTATTAACAATGAATTTTTTTATGCTATTTATGTTTGACTGTAAAATATAGGTTTGTTTGTCACCAACATTTTAAACACTACCTCAAATTCATTTTTTTTAGTTAATCCATGAAACACTTGATTAATTAATACTTCCAACCCACTCATAGTAGCTTGTACCTAAAAGCTCCGTATTACAATAAGTACTCACAGTCACATCATTAGGCACACACACTTACATACATACTACATAACAAATATATAGGACATACAACTTAGTTTTACTGGCAGGAAACGGAGCTTAAGCCGAGCGTACCGCCATTAAACTAATCGGGCCATAATAATATTTCTCTTTGGATTTTGTAAGTGATTATATTAAGTAGGTGTAGGCTTAGATTTGAAAACTTTAGGAAGTAGGCCTCGATATTTGAGTGGATAATCTATAAATTGACTGATAACTTGATCAAAGCACTGACAATTGTTAATGAAAATTCGTGCCATATTCCATAATTATCTTTTAGCCCTTGATATATTTAGTAATTTAAAAGATTTTTTGGCATCGACTTAGTAATATTAAAAATTAAAAAAATACCAGTTCTACATTTCTCGCATATTTTCAGGTCGTAATAAACCGAACAAACAATCTAAATTTACAGCCCAACTCTACCAATTTTCAGAGCTCAAACTAAACGAGCTCACTAAAAATATAGTTAGTCATAAAAAAGCAATTAAAACAAAAAAGGCCAACAAGTTTACAGGCTGCCATAAAAAAAAAACGAAAAATACTTAAACTCACTGCACTTGAAAAATGTAGCAAGTCCATTAAATTAAACAGAGGCAAGTTGCAACCCGTCCGCTGCCGTGAAAAATAGCCAAGTGCGTTGTTTTTACACCAAAAGAATGTAAACATAATAAAAACTTGTTGAACAAACAGCTTGGAAAAAAGATAATCCACAGCTCTTTTATAAGTTGCAGCAACAATGCAACAGGATTATATTTATATTGTTCTACGTTTTACGCACTATAAACTATAACACATTAGTGGTTCGCTCATAACTGATTTTATGATGGACACAATGTTGCAGCTTTATAATTTATTAAAGAAATGGATAAAATAGTCTTCTTCTTTAATTTAAGAGCCTCTTGTCGGTGCAGCTCCTTCCATTTACTCCTATCGAGTGCCAATTCCTGAACTTCCTTATACGTCACAACCATAACATAAACATTGCACAACATGGAGAACAGGAGAGGGAAAATGATGGGACACCACATTAAAAGAGTCTGCAAACAAATAATTTTATACCTACATAAGTAACTTAGGGAGGTTTTCTTTAAAGATATTGAGTGACAGATTAGTGGAAACCTATATAAAAGTACTAAGCCTAAGGACCCGACAAAATAAGAGCCAGTAGACCGCAAAATCGTTATTAGTTTGTGTTTAACACATAATAAATTGCTCATTGCTTATTGGAAATTAAAAATCATTGATAAAAATCTGTTTATTTCAGATAAAACACAAAAAAAAAAAAAAAAAAACATGCTGTTTTAGAATTCTCTAAATATTTACTAAAAACTAGTGTAAGTGTCGACATAAATCTCATCACAGTAAAACTGTAGAATACTTCGAAAAGCTCCTGATTCTTTAACCTATTTAAGGCTAAACGTGTCTTAATCCCAAAATAATAAACTTAACTTGGAAGTCATTAGAGTGCAGTTCTAAGTAACGCCGACGTCTCTGTTCTCTGGCAGTACGCCAGGAGATAAGCGATTGAATCTTATAAGTGTGTCTTCATATTAACTTAACTTCTACCTTTTGAAGGTAAGTTAAATACTATGAGATCTGAAGGAGGTAACATTTTCAGGGGTCTGTTGAAACTTTGGGTTTTAGGGTAGTGAAAATGTGCTTAATTCGATGTATTTTTTGTCGGAACTACTTGTCAAGTTCTACAACTTGAAAGCGCGAGGTGATCTTCCTTTTAGTGCCCATAATAACAATGATTTTTTTGATGCTATTTATGTTTGACTGTAAAATATAGGTTTGTTATTCACTAACATTTTAAACACTACCTCAAATTCATTTTTTTTAGTTAATCCATTAAACACTTGATTAATTATTACTTCCAACCCACTTATAGTAGCTTCTACCTAAAAGCTCCGTATTACAATAAGTACTCACAGTCACATCATTAGGCACACACACACTTACATACATACTACATAACAAATGTATAGGACATACAACTTAGTTTTACTGGCAGGAAACGGAGCTTAAGCCGAGCGTACCGCCATTAAACTAATCGGGCCATAATAATATTTCTGTTTGGATTTTGTAAGTGATTATATTAAGTAGGTGTAGGCTTAGATTTGAAAACTTTAGGAAGTAGGCCTCGATATTTGAGTGGATAATCTGTACCTAAATTGACTGATAACTTGATCAAAGCACTGACAATTGTTAATGAAAATTCGTGCCTCATTTCCATAATTATCTTTTAGCCCTTGATATATTTAGTAATTTAAAAGATTTTTTGGCATCGACTTAGTAATATTGAAAATTAAAAAAATACCAGTTCTATATTTCTCGTATATTTTCAGGTCGTAATAAACCGAACAAACAATCTAAATTTACAGCCCAACTCTACCAATTTTCAGAGCTCAAACTAAACGAGCTCACTAAAAATATAGTTAGTCATAAAAAAGCAATTAAAACAAAAAAGGCCAACAAGTTTACAGGCTGCCATAAAAAAAAAACGAAAAATACTTAAACTCACTGCACTTGAAAAATGTAGCAAGTCCATTAAATTAAACAGAGGCAAGTTGCAACCCGTCCGCTGCCGTGAAAAATAGCCAAGTGCGTTGTTTTTACACCAAAAGAATGTAAACATAATTAAAATTCCCCCAAGCGGGCGGAGGGTTGTATATATTTTCTTGGTTGAAGAATTTTCATAAAAATGAATATTTTTCAACGGGAGTTTTCGCAGCGCGCTATTTTTCATGTGGATCGGTCTAAGCCGCGGGCAGTTTATTTTATTTGCTGTTAAGTCAATAAGGTTAGTTGGAAAAATATCCTGCATGTTTACGTCAACGAAACATTTTCTGCTATATTCAAAGTTAGCTTTTCTAGAAATATCTTTCTTAATAGTTCCTCACTGAAATAACAGTTTTAAATCCATAAACATAAATAATACTGAAACTATCTAACATTACATCGAATTTATTTTGTGTCCCCAAACTTTTTGATAAAAATTAACGTACTTACTTCATAGAACTATAACAAAATCAAATAATAAATAAACCCGCTTTCACCTACTATAGTCCGAGTGACATTGCCGTGGATATCAAAAATATTATGAATTTAATTGTGAACATATATTATCACCTAGCACCTAACAATGATGTACTATAGATCATTGTTAGGTGCTGATCTGATAGTGTATAAATAAATAGGTTTTAACCCCAGAAACCTTTGTTAACGACCTTCCATTCTGCTACATAACCTCGTGATTTTGAAAACCGACGCACAATTAATGTCAACAATGAAACAATGTTGACACTGTCTCTACCAATTGTCATCCCACGCGTTAATTAATTCTTACACATAAGTAATATTTGTCTGTAAGACGACAACCGTAAGCTGAGTTTGCAAATGGAATTCGACCTTTTTAACCGACTTTAAAAAAAAGGAGGAGGTTCTCAATTCGGATGTTTGTATGTTTTTTTTTTTTTTTTTTTTTTATGTTTGTTCGCGCATAACTCCGTTGCTTTCCAACCGATTTGAAATATTTTTTCTTTGTTGGAAAGGGTATACTTCCCAAATGGTCCCATAGTCACCAAGTCGGGATCTGATGATGGAATCTTGGCGAAATTGAGGGAACTCTTCAAATTTTATAGGAAAACGTATAGCGATTTTGGTATTTTCTACAACAAGTGAAGCATTTACGTTCAATAAGAACCATTTTACTATCAGATCTGATGATGAAGCCAAGATGACCTTGTGAATGCAGCGGGAATTCGTTGGATGTGAGATGCGGGGCACTGGATTTCGTTTGATGGAAATTACCATGAGGATGATGAAAGGGTGTCAGACTGTCAGCTGAAGGCCTACCCATATTATCTAAGATTAATAAAAATTTTTTTTGCAAAAAAAAAAACCGACTTCAAAAATCGATAAAAGCACTAAAAAGTTAAAAATAATTCTATAACCTACCTATATTAATAAACCTAACCTAAACTACGATTAACCAATAATACAATTTAACAATTTTTGGAGTCGGTGCCAAGCTAAGTAATGAAACGACTGGCAATTCCTGAGTATATTGATGTGTATTGTGTTTGTAAAAATATATTGTTAAGTGTAAACGTTAGAATCTTTTCTTTGTGTCTTAATATTAGGTAATCAGTCATAAAGTATTTTTGTTGTTTTCCGATTAGAATTAATATTTAGAAGCTGTAAGTTTTGTATATTGCTTGGCCCCGACTCCAAAAAAATGTTAAATTGTATTATTGGTTAATCGTAGTTTAGGTTAGGTTTATTAATATAGGTAGGTTATAGAATTATTTTTAACTTTTTAGTGCTTTTATCGATTTTTGAAGTCGGTTTTTTTTTTTGCAAAAAAAATTTTTATTTGTTTATTTTTAGTGACATATTTTTAATCTTAGATAATATGGGTAGGCCTTCAGCTGACAGTCTGACACCCTTTCATCATCCTCATGGTAATTTCCATCAAACGAAATCCAGTGCCCCGCATCTCACATCCAACGAATTCCCGCTGCATTCACAAGGTCATCTTGGCTTCATCATCAGATCTGATAGTAAAATGGTTCTTATTGAACGTAAATGCTTCACTTGTTGTAGAAAATACCAAAATCGCTATACGTTTTCCTATAAAATTTGAAGAGTTCCCTCAATTTCGCCAAGATTCCATCATCAGATCCCGACTTGGTGACTATGGGACCATTTGGGAAGTATACCCTTTCCAACAAAGAAAAAATATTTCAAATCGGTTGGAAAGCAACGGAGTTATGCGCGAACAAACATAAAAAAAAAAAAAAAAAAAAACATACAAACATCCGAATTGAGAACCTCCTCCTTTTTTTTAAAGTCGGTTAAAAATATGTCACTAAAAATAAACAAATAAAAATTTTTTTTGCAAAAAAAAAAACCGACTTCAAAAATCGATAAAAGCACTAAAAAGTTAAAAATAATTCTATAACCTACCTATATTAATAAACCTAACCTAAACTACGATTAACCAATAATACAATTTAACATTTTTTTGGAGTCGGGGCCAAGCAATATACAAAACTTACAGCTTCTAAATATTAATTCTAATCGGAAAACAACAAAAATACTTTATGACTGATTACCTAATATTAAGACACAAAGAAAAGATTCTAACGTTTACACTTAACAATATATTTTTACAAACACAATACACATCAATATACTCAGGAATTGCCAGTCGTTTCATTACTTAGCTTGGCACCGATTCCAAAAATTGTTAAATTGTATTATTGGTTAATCGTAGTTTAGGTTAGGTTTATTAATATAGGTAGGTTATAGAATTATTTTTAACTTTTTAGTGCTTTTATCGATTTTTGAAGTCGGTTTTTTTTTTTGCAAAAAAAATTTTTGTCTAAAAGTTTACAAAAATGCTTATCGCAAACTCTAAAATCAGAGAGTAGAAATATGGTCTCTATTTATCGAAAAAATGAAATACATCAGCTATTTTTACCATTTCGTTTTTGCAGAAACTTTATAATGCATAGACACTTAAATAGTTATATTTAATTCATTATAAATCACTGAATGGTTTTTAATGAGTAAAATTTTGTACCTAAAAGAAAAAAGCCTCAGTCTGATTGTGTCTATATCTATGTCTAGATATAGACACCGCTGTTACTGGTAAAAGGCTATTACCACTTTCATACAAAGTACAATTCCAAAGAAAAGCACCACTCTTACATAAAAGAAAACAGACTTCAAGACTTTTAGCCACATTAACACAAAAAAATAACACAACATAATAATTTCCACAATAAATAACACATTTGTGGGTACACAAACAATATGCGGGCATAATGTTGCTATCATATAACTTCATTAACTTAAAACGTACATGATACGTAACACGTAGGCACTGCATTTATTTCATTTGTAATATTACACTCAGTAATTATTTCGTGCAAGTTATAAGATTATAGCGGTTTGAATTTATTTTGATTTAACATCTTGTTGGTATGTGCAAGATTATTTATCTACTTAAAAATAATGAGATGTGAGATCCTTTGTTTAAACGGTTGCATTGATAATAATTGTCAGCGCTAATGGAGTACCAAGCGTCTTACTCCAAGTCTGTTCTAAAAATGTAGCAACGTGCTGCCCATTCAATGCATTTACTATAATTCATCAAATAGTGTTTAGTTTAATTATTATTAGAATATTGCATGACATAATATTAAAAACGCGCCAAATTCTTGCTATTATAAGAAGAAGAAGACCAGAGAACCAGAATCAAACAAAAGATTTGGATTTTGATTTTGAGACAAAATACAAAATAAAAATTCATTTGTTTTACGTGAACAAAGTTCTAAATGTCAGTCTGTAAAAAATATTAATAAATTACCCTTCACATTTTATACAAACGCTCTAATCTTGCTCTTGGGCCACTTAACAAAATGAACTACGCTGAAATACAGAGTTTCAGTAATAACCGGCCTCACAAACTCAAATAAAGTGCGTTCATAATGACGCCGGTACAGGCAACGTTTTCACTCGTTTTCAGCATTTTCAGCGATTTCCTCGGTAATTAAACAGCGCAGTCATCTTTTCTTTTAGTTGAAAGACTTGTCATTGAATGAAATTAATATCGAGCTTTTGATTTGTAGGAAATGGGTTGAAAGATTGTGTTTTTTATGTTTTTGTTGACTCTTCTAAATAAAGCTTATGGCTTGTTTTTTTAATGAATAAATGTTCAAAGGCGGTGGTAAGTGTTTTTACCAATAAGGATCAATGTACCGAACTGCTACAATTACTTCGTTCCTTTGATATCTGATATCCGATGCATACCTGAAACAAACAAAAAACTTATCAGTAAATTGTTTTCTATACTTTTGCACATATAAATAAAAAAAAAAGATTTTAAATGAAATGGCGACGCATGAAAATGAATTCTGCACGAACAGATGTGCATGAGTACAGGAAACATAATTATAAGGTTTGACCTTTAAACAGTGTAATAATAAACCTATTGACTCTCGTACGAATATCTGCCAACTCCTTTAAAGCCTATATATTTTTTTAATTCCTTCTTTACTTCTTTTTTTTTCTTTCTTTCCCTGCAAATTAGCACAAACTAACAAAAACAGTATTGCATCAAACCAATTTCAAAAACAGTCGGTGTTCAGTTTTGCTGCAAAATTAAAATAGTAATCAAAGTTTTCACGTTCGCCAAACACGAACACAAGATAGAGCAATTTAATGTTCACTATAAGGCATTGCATCGAACGTCGAACTAAAAGTTCCAGTGAATTGTAAAGGAGTTGAAAAATAATCGGGTATCGGTCATAAAGTTTGTGGAGAGCCGTCATACTGGAAAATAACGCAGACGTGATGTTGCGTTGAGGTCGTTGTACTAGGGATGTGGAATCTAGAAGCGGATATACATCACCAGCTTACCTGGACATGAATTCGGATATAGGAAGATATTTTATAACACTTTCGGATACGAGTGAGAAACATTTTTGGGTTGCTCAATTAACAAGTACCGATTTGTTAAGGATAATAAAATGACTAATCATATTATAACTGTATGTCCGATAAGCTGGCAATGAAAAAATGAGCACCTTTTTGTTTCGAAACGGCGACCCTATCCAACCTTATTTTTTGGATAAGGTTACAAATTCGTATATTTTTTTCGGATATCCGATAGCTTCGTATAAAATTTCGGAGCTCCATAACATCCCTGTTAAAAGCCTCTTTTTGGATTTGCAGCTTTTATGGCAGCATGAGGTCGAGTTCAAATTGTTCAAGTCATTTCAAAGCAGTCAGTTGTTATGGCAACAAAAGATCGCTTGTGTCTTGGAGTGAGATAAATAAACGATTCCTTGCAATTTTACAGCTGTATCAAAGCAAAAAGAACAACGATTTTCCAAAGAACACTTCGACCAGAACAACATTTTTAATCCTAGCCAGTAAAATTATCATGATAATTCATATGATATGATATTGACATATGATGAATCCACTGATCACCCATCCGCCGCGGTTGGTCCGTGGATGGGTGACCATTTATAACATACCGAGACCCCTCCGTGTTTCGGAAAACACGTTAAACAGTAGGTCCCGGCTGTCATACATAGATCTTTGGCAGTCGTTAAATCAATTCTGACAACCAGTCTCACTATGGGATACTGTGTTCCCCAGTAAAATGGGTTGTTGAGGTCAGATAGGCAGTCATTCCATCTTCATGGCCAAGTTACATTATATTATGTAGTCTTTCTACAAAAATAAATGTTCAAAGTCTATACACACAGTTTTATTCATCCGTAAATGCAAGAAGAAACAACAAACCGTTATTTAACAAACAAAGCAAAACGCTTCCAAAATAAAGAAGCTATTTAGGTAATATTCAGCGTCGCACAAAATATATAACCATTAGTGCGGAGACAAAGCGATATCACGTTCGCTGAAGAAATCATAGTTATCCGAGGCTGTGTACTGTTTGTGTGTGTTTTGGGCTCGTTAAAAATGGAACTAAACTTGGCTTGGAGACAAATATATAGGTATGTACTAAGATATAATAAAAAAGGTAGCAAGAACTTATTCATTGAAATTTTACTTCTTTAAATTCAATCACTTGTGACGATCATTATTCATTCATTAATCGTGAAACAAAAACTCAAGAAACATATTTTATAGACGCATATTTCAATAAAAGGCATTATATACGTTAATATGATAATTATGTGCCTAGACAAAAAATTGTCTCTTATTTATTTGAAGACAGTTACCGTGAAACAGCAGCCAGTCCTTTATAAAAATACCAATAAAATTAGGTGCAAATAGGTAAAAGCAACATAATAATTATGTTGTCCTATCTGCACATTGTATAACCTATATCCACAGTGCTAGAAAAGCGATACACTCGCCACCAGTGAAGTGGTTCCGTGACAACAGATTATAAAACTGTTGTAGAAACTAATTTCAAATGCGGCTTTCGCAAATAAAGGTGCAAACGTAAAACTTTGAATAACGACTCCATGTTACATAAAGTTTGATAAATGTTTCTATGTTGTTTGACACGATAAGGTTCGCTAATAAGTTTTTGTAATACAATGTATATTAATGGGAACTACCTAGGTAGGTATACGAATAAATTTATTTGTTGAAACCTAGTTTTAGAGACTAATATTATTACAACATACCAAGGTAGGTACTTTTGGTGCGGAAAATATAGTTAGGTAAAAATAAAATCCCACCAAAAACATTAAATGTAAAAAAAAGCCAAGTCTCTCTATGCCATTCTTCCATCGTAAAAAGTTTTGAGATCGCATAGGAGCCAAGTCCTGTTCAACTTAATTTGTAATAATAAATCAATATTTTGTGACTATATCAATAGTTTTATTTACATTACAATAACAGTGACTTGGCCATGAGCACAAGTTAAAGGTCGTTTGCTCCTTGTAATTACGTGCAAATACCGTTGAATTTATATATTATATATAGGTATTATGGACATGATTTTGTAACTGATTAGAATTTGAGATCACTATGGACTAAACATGCGCCATAGTGCATGTGTAGTTCACTGATCTTGGATGATACCGACTGTCGGTTAAGGTGTCCTGATATAATTTATTATTTACTTGCAACTCCTCCAAATATGCCGTTTTATATTTGTATCTTATTGTGCTCATGGCCAAGTCACTATTATTGTAATGTAAACAAAACTATTGATATAGTCACAAAATATTGATTTATTATTACAAATTAAGTTGAACAGGACTTGGCTCCTATGCGATCTCAAAACTTTTTACGATGGAAGAATGGCATAGAGACTTGGCTTTTTTTTACATTTAATGTTTTTGGTGGGATCTCATTTATTTTTTGTAGGTCTCTTTCTTTTCTTTTTATAAATAAACAAAATTGCAATAAAAAATATTTGCTTTTTGTACATAAACAAAGAACAAAGTTAACAATGCAGTCAAAATTCATATACCATGTTCTTGTAAAACCGCAAATATAAATTTGTTTCATATTATTTACTAAGGTATATAATTTACTAGCTGTACCCGGCATGCGTTGCAATGCAATTTTTTCTACCTACTACCTACCTACTACCTACCTACTACCTACCTACTACCTACCTACTACCTACCTACTACCTACCTACTACCTACCTACTACCTACCTACTACCTACCTACTACCTACCTACTACCTACCTACTACCTACCTACTACCTACCTACTACCTACCTACTACCTACCTACTACCTACCTACTACCTACCTACTACCTACCTACTACCTACCTACTACCTACCTACTACCTACCTACTACCTACCTACTACCTACCTACTACCTACCTACTACCTACCTACTACCTACCTACTACCTACCTACTACCTACCTACTACCTACCTACTACCTACCTACTACCTACCTACTACCTACCTACTACCTACCTACCTACTACCTACCTACTACCTACCTACTACCTACCTACTACCTACCTACTACCTACCTACTACCTACCTACTACCTACCTACTACCTACCTACTACCTACCTACTACCTACCTACTACCTACCTACTACCTACCTACTACCTACCTACTACCTACCTACTACCTACCTACTACCTACCTACTACCTACCTACTACCTACCTACTACCTACCTACCTACTACCTACCTACTACCTACCTACTACCTACCTACTACCTACCTACTACCTACCTACTACCTACCTATCTACTACCTACCTACTACCTACCTACTACCTACCTACTACCTACCTACTACCTACCTACCTACTACCTACCTACCTACCTACTACCTACCTACCTACTACCTACCTACCTACCTACCTACTACCTACCTACTACCTACCTACCTACTACCTACCTACCTACTACCTACCTACCTACTACCTACCTACCTTCCTACCTACTACCTACCTACTACCTACCTACCTACTACCTACCTACTACCTACCTACCTACTACCTACCTACCTAATTGATTTTTTTTTTTAAATGTACAAAAGTATCCTATGTCCGTCTCCTGGCTCTAAGCTACCTCCCCACCAATTTTCAGCCATATCGGTCCAGCCGTTCTTTAGTTATAAATGGTGTAACTAACACGACTTTCTTTTATATATATAGATTACCGTTTTTATAATTTTCCCTTTACATGTAGCTTAAAACCTATCTTGGTGCCAAATTTTAAGGTTCTAAGTTTGCTAGAAGTACCTTAGATTTTTGATGATCGGTCAGTGAGTGAGTCAGTGAGTGACAAAATGGTGTAACTTTGATCGCTCATAACTCGTAAACTATTGGTTCAAATGTCATGTAATTTTGAGGCTGAGCTTGTTTTAATACTTACTCTAGGTCATCGAAAATCTAAACCCCTAGCTTTGTCCGTATCGATGATACAGGGGGGGTGAAATAGCCGCGAAACGCTTCGAGAAAAGAATGGTACGGCCGTGCCCGTTTTGCTCGAGACTTGGCTGGGGCACTGCCGTGCCCCCAGATATTTTTTCATGAATATTAAAAAGTACAGGTATTTTTTTTTCCTTAAAAGGAGGTCCCTATACAAGCTTTACGGTAACACTATGTAATTATGCAATTAACCATTGAAAACTTTTATTTATTTCTCTGTTTTAATTCTTCTGCCAACTGCTTCAACTGCCTCGTTGGCCTAGTGGTTCTAAGCGCGACTGCTACGCAAGAGGTCTTGGGTTCGATTCCCAAGTCGACCAAGGTGTTATTGGGTTTTTCTATGAAATTCTCAGTAGCAGGTCGGAGTTTGGATTTGTGCCCGGTTAGTGGCAATACGCTCGCCCCCTATTACATGGGACCTAAACATACCGGCGAACTGTGGGTGTACATTGGTACACCTCTGCCTAACCCTTCGGGGATACAGGCGTGATGGTATGTTATGTTTTAATTCTTCAAAGCAGAGGTATACTTGCCTCTTTCCGTCTATAACCAATGATTCTCCTTTCACTTTTAAATTAAAGTTACTTTTTACCAAACACTTAAAAGTATTACGTAACAGTATAACAAATTCAAACAACATAATAAAAGGACCACTACAAAGGGAACATAGCATAACGACTTGTACTATACATCAGCCACTTTAAAGAAATAATGAACGTGCTTTGGGATTATGAACCTTAATTCAATGACTAATAGTTCAGTTTCCATCAAATTCAAATTACTTTTAAGCCCTTTTCGGTAATATTTGTCATTCTAAAATGAACTTAAACACATGTTGTCAATGTTGATAATAGCGTAATTAGTAATAATGTTTAATTCTCTTTCCATATTGGCTTCAGTAAAGTTCAAAATATTTGAAAAGCAATTGAGAGACTCAAACGCATAACTCGGTCCGTTCGCTTGTCATCGAATGCTTGATCGAGTTGTGATGCTTGATGGAATATCTTTTAAACTAGATGTCGGTACTTCGAACATTCCGGACTGTGTTCCAAGTTTCTAGAAGCGAATAAGATGGTAAGAATTGTTAGTCATTGTTAAGAAAGTTTTTCTAGAGGACATATGAAATATGTATCTTGTGGTTTCAATATAGGTATAGCTTACTAGTTGGGAGAAATAAGATAATGATTAAATTCTACACAAAGAGTCAAACTTATTTATTATTATTTTTTCCATAAAAAGTATGCTTAAAAAGTCGTCCACAAAAATATCATTCTGATGTCACAACATACAACAGGAACACAACAAAACTAGGGTAATTGGTTTTGAAACATGTAAATGTTAAGTTATTTTTTTACCAAAAGTGCGTTACCACAAACACCCAGATCCGGGACAATGTAGAAAAGTTGGTTTCTACATTGACCCGTCCGGGGATCGAACCCGGGACCTCAGAGCTAGCGACCCCTTAAAACCAGTGCGTACGCCACTCGACCACGGAGGTCGTCGTCGTTCAAAAATGAAAATTAATGGCAATTTATGGAGTAGGATCCTTCTTAACTATATTTCATAAAAGTTGATAAACGCATTAAGTAGGTACCTAATATACAATTACATTCTAATCAACACTAAACCACAGCTTCACATATAAAGCAAATATTAAATCCCAAACACACTAAACGGACGACAAAACACTAAACCGACAACAAAAGCCAAAAGTCCGCTCGATTTCAATTGTAGTCAAACATAATGAAATTAAAGCTAAAACGGTAACTAACTAACATAATTTCCCCTGATGTTCACAAGTTTTCCGAGCGGACACAGTATAACGTTGCACATACTAATTCAATTGCCGTTTGTACGCAAAACCGCTAATATGACGCAGACTCTAACAAATTGAATTCCCGAAACGTACGCTGATGTCCCTTTGCTGGTTTGTTATATTTACATCATTCTATTTTTGTTTAACTAAGGAAAATTCAACACTGTATTTCAAAAAATTCAAAGTAAAAACAGTAAGCATTTTAAAGATTTTAAACCAGCAACAGAATGAGATACAGATTTTCATGAAACTAAAACTGGCGCCATTGGAATTATTCTGTTAGATCGTGGTCAATGAAACCATTGATTTATGTTCTGAATGCTCGCAAATCTTGTACTACTTTCGTGGATTTATGACCGTTCGAGCTACCACAGATATTCGTACAATATGCACTGCAAATTGTGCATATGATTTTAACTGTAGCTTAAAGATAATTATGGATTATTTCTTCATAAAAATAAAACCAAAGATACCTAAAACATAAAAATTCATACTTAATTTTTATCTCCTATAAACTAAAATTATGTTAAACCTAAGATAAATATTGTCGTTGGTATAATGACATTTGTTTTCCGCTTCGCAGTATAAGAGCAAAATATTATTGGGCACGAGATATTTCCTAACGAAAATAAACGAATAAGCGTGTACTCAGTAATGAAATAACAGTCTAACTTAAAGAGAGAAACACAAGTTTATGAACTAAACTTCCGCCTACACTTTGAAAGGAGAAAATCTCGGAATTCACAAGAAAATTAAACTAAGAAAGAAAAATATAATATGGAATATCTCGATATTCTTATAAATATTGTCGTATGGAATTTTCAATTCCCATTACACGTAAATGAGAAGCAATTCTAAGCAGTGGGATGAAAAGGGCTAATAAAGATATCTTTTATCTAAATACAACATAATGTTATTCTTATTTCACTAGTGTTTACTCACAACATAGTTAGTGAGACTGACGCACTATCGAATATGTTGTCATCATCATAAAGACACCTTATAGTCCTCTAGACCTATTTTCTTTCCCAAAAGTCCAACATTTTACTCCATAATCTTCGTCCATTTTTCCCAAGATTCCTGGTATTTCTTTAGTCCAAATATTTGAACATTACAACAAGAATTAATTAATGTCAAACTCACTGCCGGTAAGGCAACAGGTTCGGCCACTGTTCCCGTGTAATTAAACTGA
Organism: Autographa pulchrina; assembly: GCA_905475315.1. Classification (NCBI taxonomy): domain Eukaryota; kingdom Metazoa; phylum Arthropoda; class Insecta; order Lepidoptera; family Noctuidae; genus Autographa; species Autographa pulchrina. The sequence continues at coordinate 12,270,145 of FR997765.1, read as the reverse complement.
AATTGCTCTTGAACAATATTTTCGTAGCCATTTTGGTCTGAGTTCCAAGTTATTAAATTAATGTTAGGACTTGATAAAACACTTGACGGCTTATTAAGATATGGTTTCGAATTGGCAGAACACTAGTATTGTTTGCTTAGATAAATTCTGTTATTTGATCTGAAAATAAATAAGGAAAATTGCCAAAAACATGAGGAAGTACATCATCATCATCATATTAGCCTGTTGCAGTCCACTGCTGGACATAGGCCTCCGGAGCGCCACAGTCACTGCCAGCTGCCCTTTTTAGGTCATCGGTCCATCTAGCTGGGGGGCGTCCTACACTACGTTTGAGGAAGTACAGAAGACCTAAATTTTTATTCACTTTGCCAAATTTTGCCTAAAGATTGAACATTTTTGTGTTTAGCATAATTGCTATTAAGTTGGTTAATAAATAAAAATAAAAAGCCATCGGTGTGGGAATACCTTTACTTGCCTTCTGAGAACAAAATTCATTTACAAAATTTCCTATTCAATTAACGTTAATCGACTTTAAGCAAATTACTTTATTTACTTAACATTTTCCTATTAATAAAAACATTTTTGGGGCATATCAGGTGAAGGAGGCCGTTTGAAAGATAAATTACGGATTGTGGTACGATACATTCAATCAGACTTCAATCTAGTAGATATGGCTAATATGGAAATTTCTGAAAATGAACTATAAACCTATTTGAAACACCAGAAACCAATTAGAGAACTCAAAAAATGAAATTACGAAACATAAAATTTATTCTTCAAGAGTAATTTGCAACTTTCAAAGTTTTTCAGAGGTCAGTACTATTGGAGTTTGGAAAAGATTTTTGAGATCAAGGGGCACTTATATCGACAAAGTTGGAAATTGATTTACTAGTACCAACACAGTAAATATGCAGTAAATATGGTCTAAGGTTCAAAATAGTGGGAAATAAAAAATAAAACTATTTTAGTTGATTTTCTAAAATACTCGACTGGGTTATGGTAAGTGTCATGTGGAAGACGTCACAATATTTTTCTATGAACAGTTCAAGTAGAATATGGTTTTCGAATTTTAAGGGAATTGATTTATAAAATGCTAATTGCTCAATTAATATATTAGTAAATACAGCTCAATGACAGTCGATAAAAACTTTAGCGTAGGGACTGAAGAATTAAGATATGACGGTTTTTGTGGAGTACTTTGGGGAAGTAAGAAAGAAATGAGAAGATCAAATTAATTATCCAAATTAGAATCAAATGTCTTTTAAATAATGAAGAGAAATGCAAATGACCTCATCTTATCTACATTAAAAGTAGTCTTGCCTACTCTTCGTCTTATAGACAATAAGTAGAATGGACGTTGAAGATAGAAATAGAACCTATTTTTGTAGCAAAGTACTAATCATGTTACGCAAAATACAAAAATAACGTTAAATATAAATTAAAATAAATATTGTGTTCAGGATCTCGCTTAGTAACTGATTAATGTTAATATAAACTCTTACCATATCAAATATTATCTTCAACTTTCATTATTCCATGACCAATGAGTTTCATACCTTATAGTGGCTTATAGATACTACATATTTTAATTGCCATACAGGATAAGGTCATGGTACAAAATCTACAGCATCTAGCAATGACAACAATCAAGACAACTTTCATTGAAAAGAATCTACCCTCAAAATAGACGAAAATGCAAAAATCATGACATCGTCAAGCGTATGGTTTATTACTTAGAGTATAGATAAGAAACTAAAGAGTGAGCCTATCACTGTATGAACCGTGAGCACTAGTATGAACTAGTTTTATCGTAAATTTTGTATCAAGACGGAGCGCGCCGTTTTAATAAAACTATCTAAAACCCTAATATTATCCTAACAATGTCGAAACCATCGATATTTTCGCATAAAAGTCTGTCGTTGCGCGAAAAATAACTTTAAATCAGTAAACGAATGTACTAGATACAGACAAAAAGTGCTCTCGCTTGGCACGAAGGAAACCTAGCGATACTATCGGTCTATAGTTATCTATAGTCTAAGGTTTATTATATGATCGGAACTTGTCAGAAAGTTTGGACCGATGCCAAAACATGAAAAAAAGTATGTAAATAAGTATTTGCATAAAAGAGGATCGTTTAAAAGTTGTGCGGTTCAGTTGTGGGACTTTATAGTGCCGTAAACGTTGAGAGATTGCGTACGGATGAAATGTGCATTGGACATTGTGTTTTATTCACAGTAAAAAAATCTTGGACGTTGGCAGTCGTGTTTTAATTTTGTTTTGTGACATTTGTAATGTAGTATTAAGAGGTATTTCAGTTCATCTTGGACAGTGGATATTTATGCTAGGAAAGAAATTTATTTTTCTCATCATAGTTATTAATAATGACTTTTGATGAGAAGTTAGGTAAATTGTTCAATTGTAAAATAAATTATTTAAACTCGTCTATCAAGTGCGACATTTTTTTATCATCATTTTCATTACTTTAAATTGGTAATTTCAACGTTACGAGGTATTCATACAACATCTTAAATAAGATCAACAGTCAGATTTCCATCTGTTTCTATTTTGGAAGCAACAGCGATCCATGTCAATATCAATGCGTTTTTATTGGAGAGAGAAACTTTCCATTTTCTTGGCACAACCCAAAGCCACATGTAGGCAAGATTGCAGATTAAAGATCACAACCATAGAGTTTAAAATAGTTTAAACTATAGAGTGCAAGTATCGCTTAATGCCCACTTTTTTGGCTGTATGTCGTACATTCGTTTACTGATTTAAGTTATTTTCCGTGCAAAAAAACGTTTATGGCAAAATATCGAATTAGTTTCGATATTATTAAGTTTTGAGATAGTTTTATTAAACCGGGGTTCTCTGTTTTGATATTTTTTTTCGACGAAAGTAATTCATACTATCACGGTTCATACCTTAATAGGCGCTCTCTGTAGTCTATCTATCCTCTAAGATCAAAACACATATAAAATGCTCATCAAGAAAAAATCTAAACCTCGAAGGTTACGTCAAAGGAATTCCCAGTTACGTCTGAGCTGGAGAACGCCCGACTATTTAAATGCACGATTATCTAGAGAATTGGCAACGTCCGAAATACGTAGACAGCTACGTCACTCGGATATCTGGCAACGTCTTGACATTTCCAATTGAATTATATGCCATTGTTTAGTATCTGTTTGGAAGTGTTTGATCGTTTAGACGGCTTCTGTTTTAGGTGTGTGCAGAGTTTAGACTTTTTGTCACTTGTTTGTATTGCGATATTTTGTAAATAACTTTTTCTGGGTCTAATTAAAGGGATGTTAGTCATGGAACTAAGCATTAACTGAAACGAATCTCTACTTTGATGCTTGAGTTACAGTAGTCATAATTATATTAGTTTCGTGTATCTTTGATTTTCATAATTTAAAGAATATGAGATTTAGTAATGAATCCATTTTAATTAAAGTTTCAGTCATTCCATATTGCAGGCCATTTAATATAATTATAACCGTAAAAAAAAATCCCATCGAATAAACCTGTACTTTAAACTATGCATGGTATGTATTCTTGTTATAATACTTCTCCCGTAACATTCAGAATTCGTACATACCTACTCGTAACTGAAATCAATATCACAATAAAAACAAAATTCGGGCTAAATACTTAAATTATCGGTCATACAGTGAATGGGCCGCTTTATCTGGGCGCTTGGATGACAGCCAATGACTACGGTTTTGAAATATTACGAACAATATTTAATACCACATCCGTCGACGCGAACAATCCCAACATTTATAAGAGAAAAGAGGATCATTCTGAATATTATAAATTTGACATCTAATTTACAAATTACATTCAAAATTTATTTTAATGTTAATTTATTTCATAAAAATACCAAACAATGTCTACTCTTGCTTTTATTTTAAATGTAAAAGGCACCTAAACTACAATTGATTCTAAAATCACGTATCCATAGAAAATCCGTTCTTTTTTCGAAAGCGCTGAGCCAATCTGATCAACGAACACAGACAAAAGGCATCTTTCCAATAAAAGCTCACTGACGCACGTTCGAATTTCAAATCCCATCTGCAAAGTGCATGGTGATTAATTGAATAATGGATCAGTGGCAGACTTCATGCCTTTTACAGCCAATAGGCTTTGAAGATCCAATTCGAATTTCGAAGCGTACTGGCCATTCACAAACATGGTGGTGATCGAGCGAATGAACACGGAACGTGAAGGAAGGAAGGAACCAATGAGTGAATGAAATATTGACATCTAATACAAGTCTTTGTTTCGTGAGGTGAAACTTCCTATCGGGTCGGTTGTTACAAAGTGTGACATCAGACTTGTTCACATTATAAGTAAGGTTGGAGGAATAACAGAGATTTTTGAAATAATTACAACAAAAGAAAGTTCATTTAATAGTGTTCTTAATCAGATTCGCTAGCAAAAGCAATCAGGGCGATGTATACAAGCGCTGATTAAGCCAACTGTTGCGACAATCTTAATGAATACAAGTATGTCTTTATACATTTACATAAATATAAAATTATGTAAAAAATGTTCCTAAATACAAAATCTTTAAGTGCTAAGATTTGGCCTGTTAACTTATATACATCAAAATCATGATTTTTAAACACTTAGTATAAAACAGAAGTCATTAAGTCATCACATAAAAACACATTTTCGTTTAACCGAAAGAATATTTATCTTTTTGTTCAAAAGCAAAAATCATTCGTTCATTTTTGGACAACCCAAAAATGTACTGGCCGAGACTTAGTTTAAAATAGACGAACCATCTGTATTCGAACAGACAAGTGTCCCAGAAACTAAAATATACGTTAGGACACAGCATATCTACACATAACAGTAGCGTTATAGTTCTTTTTTGGTTGGATGGACTCTTTATTAACATCGCACTTTAAATACAAAATGGGCCATTAGACAAATGTTTTTCAAATCCTGAGCTATCATCACACAAATTTATCTTTCATTCTTTTTCAAATATCTGATTTACTTATACAATTTTTAAGTTTTTATTTTTTTATTTTTTTAGTATGAAATTACACCCACAATGAAGCAATTTTTTTTAATGATAATAATATGTTTTCTTCAATATTTCGGTGAAAGGATTTTTCTAGTTTTCGTTTTCATGTATGATTGCACCTATCATACACAATTTCTATATGTACCCAATTAGTTCGTAACCTTCAACTCTAGATTTTCAACAACCTTTAAATAAACATTAAATTTGAGAGACCTTGCATTTTGAGTCTTCCATTCCACTTAATTTAATCCTGTCGACACTCACAACGCCCACGATCTACGTGTGTACACAAGCGCAGGTGGAGAATCAACTCAAGCGCATTTAACTGAAAACTTTTGTCTGAATGGATGATACTAATCTTGTTACCTTTTACATGAGTTACTTAAATGTGGAATCTCACCAACATTTCAGGTAAATTTGGTTGCCAAGACAAGTATGCTTTCTGAGTGAAAGATCTTTGGTAAAGCCAAGTTTCGACCTAAGTGCGAATCTGAATCAAATATGTGCTGAACAAGTAAAGAGGTTCTGTTCCATGTCAAAGCAATGTTACTCATATGAGTAAAAAATTATGGAACGGATGTTTCTTAAGAACATTTTTTAGACTGATTTTTTATGATGTAACAATCAAAAACAACACGGCCAAGCCACGCTGTTTACCAATGGCACCAAAGATAACTTATTGTACGAATTTTAGCATTTTTTTGAAACACCTTGGCGGGAGACACTACCGTGCTCCCAAATACAGCTTATTTTATTGTATTTTATTTAAAAGACGTTACACGATTACCTTTGGTGACGATATAATCTTTGTTCGTATACATGTGTGAGAGGCTTGAATGTAAAAAGGTCGTTATTTTTTCGGCTCCCTAACAATTGTAACGAAAAGTTGAGAGTTTTCAAAGAGTTAAAGTAGCGCTTGGTACATTTTCGAGCAGTCAATTATTTACTCGTTTATTTTTCAGTTTATTTGAAAACAGTAAGTATTGAGTTACGTCACATATATTGCTGGTTGTTACCAAGCACCTTAATAATCCCTATTAAAATCATCCCTAATAAATATTTATCCCTTTTTTTAATACGGGTGGTGGCCTATTTTTAACTATTTCGTTTCAATTTCTACCTACGTCAAAAACCTCTTCCATGATGATAACATTATCCTATATTAACTTCAAATCAAAAGTTCCATAAAATATGCTCACATTCAACTAATATGAAAACCGCGCAAGTCAGTCGACGGCACCATCTGTCACTTGTCACCTGTCACTGTCATCGAGTCGTTATGAGGCGTTGTACGTTCAATCCACGCGTCGCATTCTGACAACGTTCGCTTTTCAGACATCGACTCAAGATTACTTAAAAGTATTGAGTTTGAGTTTTGTTTGAAAATTCTGATAAGTTTGTAATTTTAGATTCGAGATTTCTTATTATTCTTTAAACTGTTACTCTTTACTTTTATTTTGATCTTTACAAGAATTTGCAACAAACAATATTATGTGTCTAAAGGTAGCTCAAAAACTTAAATCAAGTTCCTTTTCTAAATTGAACAACATAACACTGCACGTATTTTACAAATAAATCTATCTTATTATAATTTATAGAGTATTTTACACTATGATCTACGTACCAAAACTTTTGGACAATTTTTTTACTGATAAATAGTGTTGAATTATAGTACCTGCTTTTTATTCAACACATATGTGACAAGAGTGTGTGTGTTTTCCTTACTACCATCTACACTAATTGACAATAACATTCAAATTACATCCAATTCTACTTACAATGGCTCCACCATATAAATTCACATGTCACTGGCAACTTGATCCATTACCTATTAGGGTAAGTTAATAGATAATACGAGTCTATACCCATGTCAAGCCATTGACAATCTACACGCCGTGAGAGAAGTTAACTAATGCATTAGTTAACGGTAGGAATAAACTGGAGTATCTTAACTATTTTAATATTTATACGGAGTTTGCAAAGAAAATTTGTGAAAGAGAAAATACTTAGTGTAGAATAGTTAAGGTATTAATAGGCAGGCATTTAAGTTGTCCGTAAAAATATGTCTAGCAAATACCGACCGACGAGATATTTTTATATGTAAGTATATAAAAATATCTCGTCGGTCGGTATTTGCTAGACATATTTTTACGGACAGTAGCTGACCCGGCAGACTTCGTACTGATTCAATCGATAAATAAAAGCCTAAACTTCTGTATAAAATAAACTTAAAATTAATTGTTTTTTTCTTTTTTCATTCCGAATATTGTCATATTTATTCACCTTTTAAACCTTCTCTGGACTTCCACAAATAATTCAATACCAAAATTGGCCAAATCGGTCCAGCCGTTCTCGAGTTTTAGCGAGACTAACGAACAGCAATTATATATAGATTTTTTTTTATAGGTATCATTATTTCACCAACGCATTTTTATTTACTGACACAACTTACATTTAGAAATTAAAAGTAGCATAAAAATCTTGTTATAAGCTTTTTTTATTGCCTTGTTTTAAGAACGTTATTTTACCCTTTACTAGTCAAGACTAACTGACATGTGTCAGGAACGCAGTGTTTCAGCGGCCAAGGTATAGTTCTATAAATAAATTGATATAATCATAACGATAAGGGATAATTCAAGTTTGGAAATATTTTTCCCGCATTCTGGTTAAAATAAAAGTATTTTTTTGTTTTTATTGTAAACACTTTCAAAACGCCAATTGAATCTAGATGCGCGGTTCCAAAAAGTCATTCTTGTAAAGGATCGGCAACAAACTCCATAGCTTAGGTTACCCTTACTCCATATGATTTCGTATTAATTTTCTGCGAGCTTCATCTTGATTGTATTAACCCACCTATATCTAAAGCAACTTAACCCCACACACGCTCACGTAGTTTAATTGCAGTCCTTTGTCTTTCAACAACTGTTGTACTGTACCATACGGCAGAGCTCACAGATTCTATTTGATTAAGTTCTCAAAACGTCAAAGCGATGATTCTGGGAACCCATTGATTAAACCCGGTAGGCTAGAGGCTTGAGTTCCATTTGTCCATTGTGGTTAGGCCTTTTGTTTGGTATCTTTGTCGTACTTCAAAATACCTACTAGTTTCTACTTTTTTTACTTAAATCTAGTGGCATTCCTTTCATTCCTTACCTATTTTCAAGCAGTATTTATTTTAAGTCGTATTATCTTTCCTATGATTTTCACTTTGCATATATTTTTAGATATAACACAACGATTTTTATACTGCATAAGGTCATATAAAATTATCAGACATTTGTTTGATGCGATATTCAAAAGGATCTATAATAACATGATACCGTTTAAACTATTTAATAAAATAATTTACTATAATTGTCATAATTTCAACGTTTTGTTAACAAATTAAATGACAAAATTAAATTATCAATAAAATATTTAGGCCAAACAGATACAAAACTAGCAAATGACCTGTCCAAAAACACGTAGGTATCTGAATTAATAAACCACACAGTTATCGATCAAAATTCCACATAACTGTGTCCCCTGACTAATTCGGATGGCTATGTTGCCACCCAACGGTACACCACTCCATAACGTAGTTACTGAAGCCCTCGCTAAAAACCCGACACGGGATTATAACCCCTACTGCATTGATTTAGCGACGTGTTCTCCGTGTATGTTATGTAGTTGGATCAGAATTTGGCAGCTGCTGGGTATGGTTAGACTCAAATGCATCAACGAGTAAATATTCCGATGGGATATGATCGCAATGGATTGATAATATTACGTGTTTGTGTAATATTCCGTGTAGGTAAACTAATGTGCTAAATCTTTTAGGAAGTATTTTAGACATTATTATTTTCTTCAATAAAAAAATGGGAAAAGTAAATTCAATGCACCTGAAATTGTTGTGGAAATGATTGCAAATGTTAAATTAATAAGTATGTCAAACTTAATAATAGAAAAAAGTTTATTATATCAATTATTTTAATTTAGAAACCTCTGTACATCGACTTTAATTAATGCATGTCTAAAATGTAATGTAAATGTGTACAATAAATAATTATGAATTTAATTTAAAACAAATTATCAAATTAAATAAACTACAATTTGTTGGTTACACAACCAATTACTTAACGATACTGAAAGATTTAAGTTGCAGGAGCTAATATTTTCTTCGTACTTCAATTTCGCTTAAAACTATGACTATGTTACAGCTAGAAACCATAACAGGCTACATAGTATTTTACGATATTAAAGGCTACAGTTTATAGCTAAGGATAAAATTATAGCAAGCCATTTATAACTTAATGACGACAGAAAATAGCCAGAAATGTAGAGTGTATTAAAAAACATATTTCAGTTAATAAGGAAAATCTTCTTTCTGGCCATGTTCCTAGCAGTTGCAAAATACGACTCAATTTAACCTGACTGAAATTAAACCCAATGAATCATTTTTTTTTTCACGGGAATTATAAAACTTTCTACATCAGGGAGAAAAAACCTACATTATAATCAGAAAGAAGTGCCTAGAACACAACATATCTACTTCATCACCGTAACTGCTAAAAATAAGATACCAACATAACAAAAAGAAGGCATCGATTTGTTCAAAGGCCTACAAAATCCTGGACAAATATACAAAGACACTAAACTCGAAACTTTTTGGTTTGGAAGTGTTTCTCAGCCAAACTACACAGGTCAATAACACAAAAAATCTACTACTATCTAGGTGTACCAATAGGTACAAAAACGTACAACTAGAACATCTCCAACTGAACCAAACAGTGGAATACTACTCCCTCTTAAAGTTTCATATTTTTATTATTTTCAAACTACAGCCGAGTCGGGAATTTTAAACTGCCGCATAGCATTCTTGATAAAGGGAACGAGAAATTGAATTATTTTATGACGAACTTTGTCTGCGAAGGTTTTTTACGTCAGTGCAAACTGAGATATGCCCTGATTAAATTCCTTTGGGAATTGGCGGACAAGCATTCAGGGTAGCTTGGCTAACATACATGAACCGGTAAACGTGAATAATTTAGGCCTGCCAAAGCATCAAACATGTAATGTAAAGCTATCAAAAAAAGCTTTTAGTTATATGTAACGAAAAACCGCAAGATACCAACAACATAATTAAGCAAAAATCATGTGTCCTTTTTAGAACAAATTAACGGAAAACGGGATTCGAATTAACGTCATCAATTTGAACTACAGAGCACAAAGGCTCAATAAACACTGTCAAATCAGTAAACCACACAGAGGGTAGTTTGATCAACGCGAGTTTGACTGACGTGGCAATTTGCGAACGACGCACGAATGACGTCACCTGACAAAGCTTTGACTTAACCTGACGAATGTGAATATTTGTAATGTGCGAAAATCCTTGGTTTTCAAGCGTATTCAAATTGTGGAAATGCTAGCAGGAAAAAGACTGGCTGAATTTTGGAACGTTAAAGTAAGCTTAAATGTTAGAAAAAGAAAATATTAGGCCGGAATGCTACATGGAGAAGAATATGTTAATTAATTTCTTTTTTCGTTTTCGCGTTTCATGAAAATAATTTCTAGATGGAATGTTTTCAATTTGTTTCATACCTTCTTTTGCAAAGAAAGAAGTTGTAATATGAAAATAGATTAAGATCCGAGTCCTATACGCAAGTGCTATTGATAAATATCATCATTAAAGATGATTCAAGAAATCGATATTGTGATGAACAGTTAATATTTTCAACAAAAAATCACATACCACACATATCAGGAACTTCGACAGCATCTCTATTAAAAAGCCTTAAGATTTGTATTTGAGTTGATATTCGAAATTCGTTAACTGTCTTCGAAGGTTTAACTTAAATACAACTTCAAGATACCGATATCACTTTAAGTTACCACGACATGAGGCTTAGCTTAAGCTCCTAATAAATCGTAAAAAATAAGGGTCTGATAAGGATATTGGAAAAGAGATTCCTTTTTGGGACCACATAAGACTTCACCCTACTTATATTTCGTAAGATATGGAGATTGTAGATAATATTATTTTCTGAAATTGACATCCAGGGCATACAAAATAATGTAATCCCTGCACATGTGTTCTGTATCCTAAAATTTCATAGACAGCACCTATATACAACTTAGGAAAATAATACACGAACAGTCACACCCAAACCCCATGATACCTACATTCGAAACCTCACCGCTAACAAGTTTGAACAAGTCGTTGGCTCAACCCGAACCCATATCGCGTACATCGCCGGTCGAGTGAACAAGCGACCGAGCTTAATCTTCCAGCTCTCAACGAACGGAGTAATGGACAGTGAAATTATATGCGGTTTGCCGACGTTTTTGGGGTGACATTTTGTAGAGTAGGCTGTTACGGTAGTATTAAGTTCACTATTTTCTGGTAATTGTGAACAAGTTTAATTAACATCGAGAGCACTTCAACATGATAGTATTTCCGCCCTATGCAGAATGACGCCCTTCCCTTTTCTTTCAAGTGAAAAATACTTAAAGCCAAAAGTCTGAATCTGTAAATCTGTTTGTAGGTACTACATAATTATAAGAGCCCAGACTAGAATATAGTACATATAGATTCTATAAACAGGACTACAATCAAAAAAAATAATTCCTTCACTTAAGAAAAGCAAAAATAAAAACGAAACTAGATCAATAAACATATTTAGCATCATGCTCATACATATATTATATTAAGCTCAAACAATTTCACGTACTGAAACACTTAATAACACTTTATTTTACGCGTTATTACACCGTTGGTTATTACAAAAAGTGCCCGTCCCTCATTTTCTGAGTAAAAGATGTGCCACTATTTCTTTTGAGCTGTGTAGGTTAATATGTGATGGCGCAAAACATAAGCGGCGGTTTTTATGACTACGTAAAAACATTTATGAGAGTGAAATGGAAATGTTAAGTTGGAAAAATACTCCAAAGGTTAAAGACCCACGTTGGGCGCCATACGTTAGAATCAAAGTTAATTGATAATTTGCCTAATTATTAAATCAAACATGAAACAAGTGCATCGATGAAACACATCCAAAAGAAAATCTCTTAATTCTTCAATTCAATCAGGTGTGATTTTTACAGTTTTTTTTAATTAATCCTTAAAAAAAACCGCCGAAAGACGCCTTATAACTCAAGCAAGCGATCACAATTCCTAAATTACGCCAATAATACAAATAAGATTTAAACTCATTTATCTCCTCTCGCTTATGACTTACAACACAATATTTACGCTCCTTCAGTGAACGAGATTTCAATGACGCGACGCCCGTGTCAAGTCCGTAACAAATTGCTACAAAATGTACGCAACTAGTGATGTAACGACGAACAAAACAATACGTACAACCCTATAGATAATACGCCTTGAGGGTAGTTATAACATTCATTGTTAACTTTCTGTTTAGAGCAAGCTAATACTTGATTTAGTTTCTTTTTAGCTTTTTGAGTGATGTACTTGAAATGGTAGATGATATTTGGACACAATTTATAGATACTGTCAAAGCAACATTATTATTATTTTTAGCCATTATCGTCCCACTGCAAGGCAAAGGCCTCCCTTTCCTTTTTCCAATTCTCCCGGTCCTGGGCTATTGTTGTCCATAATATGGAAAAAAGAGTCAAGGTCGTCCCGCCATCTCCTCCAAAGCAATATTAATCCACTAAAAATCAAAAGAAGGGAAAACGTAAAACAAACTTTAGAATTTAATTCCCGAACAGTTAGAACGACCGATACAGATATTTTAGGCAAAGGCGTTCCTTTGACGTTTTCCATCGAAAATTCAGTTCTATCGGAACATCGATATGAATTTTGGGAATAAAAAAAACAATCGGAAATTCTCTCCTATCCTGGTGTCAAAAAGCAAAAATCCAACGAATGTTTAATCCTATGAAAATTGAAGCCCGTAGGTACGCCATTTTTATTTGTAAAGCTGAGCATTGAAAATATGCTTTGATTTTTAAAGTTAGATATCGCAATACATTGAAGTATGGTCATTGAAGGATGAAAATATTGAGTAGAAATGAGTACACAAAGAAACCTTTGTCCAAGAAGAGTGTATGGAATTGTATTCATTGTTATTGAACTATTGTGTTGACTCTAGAATATTGAAAGCTTTGAAATAATCAAAGCTATTTCGGCTGTAGAATGTATACCAGTGCTACACAATGCTCTGATATTCTTGCATTGGAAATTTTAATCTAGAAATTGCATGCTTGATTGAAATGGCGTCTGTATACCTATTCTAATCAAGAAAATGTAGGGTAGTAAAAAGAGAAATAAGTAATGGTTTGAAAGCGGACAAAAATATTCAGCTGTTAACAAACTAGAACTCAATTTACATACAAAACCAGGCGTTTGAAATGACATATAAAATTGGTAACTAGAGTTTTGATGCTTGTAATTGGTTTAAAGTTAACAGTTTAGAAACTAACTTTGACTTGGACTAGTACAGCAACTGGGCTGGCGTTACCAATTGGTAATACCTATCAATAATTATACATATTTATAGATGAAGTAATCAAAACTACTTACCACTTTTCTAAATCATGTAGGTATCATCCTCGCGTGAATAAAGATGTGGTAACACCTTCCAGATAATTATACGACAATATCAACAAAATCAAAGAAAGTTACATTACTTTAACAATTTAGCTGGCCTGTTGGTTTAGTGGTTAATGACCCTGGCTGCTTTATCGGAAATCGTGGGTTCGTTTCCCACCCAGGACAAATCTTTAAGTAATGAGCATGACCATTCGTTCCGTGTCTGGGAGTAATTTATCAATAATAGGTATATATATAGAAAAATATAAGTTTGTTTTGTGTTGTCCGGTTACTATAGTACAGGGTATCCCTATTTTAGGATCAGATGGCCTTCTGTGAGTTGTCCTTGGTTTCTTATTTATTTCGTTAACACGTGTTGTTACAGAAAGAAAATAAGATTTAACACTTGGTTTTCCAGCTTCTGATTTATCTGTTAAAACGCCTGTTGATCAGCTCTCAGCAGATAACAAGTGTACCGTGAGCATAACGGAGCGGTTGCCAAGTCACGACAGCGATACCAGCGGATAAATACGTTTTGAAGTCTCAAGAAACTTTGGGATATGTTGTACTCGTACGCTTAATGTTGTAACTTGACTGTTGGAACATAAATTATGTCAGGGAATGTTTTCTTTAAGAATTTGGACTTGGTTCTGTAGTTTTATTATTATTTTGTTTTCTGAATTTTGATGTCGACCTGCGTGAAAATTTTCTTTTGACATGGTGAGTTTAAAAACCAATTCAAAATATATAATTATACTCTCTTCACCTCGTTTAATCTAGAGTCATTTAACTCAAAAGTCAAAAAGAGACGCAAAATACCTACCATTATCATATCACTCACAAATTCGACATCATATTCACGTTTCACATCCCAAAACACTGAACGTACGCATGTGACGTAATCACTGAAGCCCGACTTATTTCGAATCCGGTTCTTAATCAAGGATTAAAGGATATGAAATAATCCTCTCAAAATTCACGAATACCGAACTTCCTCATTCAATATCACTTCAAACGGATGCCATACAAATCTGTCCATCCGTATCTTTAATAACACCCCATCGTTCATACATCCATATTTCAATGGCGCCCCTTGCTTGTCAAAATTCTGCACCGTAGCTAACTTATTAAAGTGTCGCAGTGTCGTTAATAAGGTGCGGAGTGAAGCCTTATATTAAACACCCAACATTTTGGAGCTACATGGTTTATACGTATGGAAAATTTTGAATGGGAGATTAGAAGGCTATGTTTTTACATATCGATGTTTTTTTTCTATCAGTCTTTTAGTAAGCTTGTTCTTCAGTATGTGAGTATAAGTTGACTTATAGTTAATTACAGGATTATACTTTTGAGGTAAATTTTCAAAAGTCGTCATCACTTTACTTACTAGTTGCAACTCTTCCGAAAGTATTTCGTGAAACTAATAAAAGCCCCACGATAAATAAATAAAAAACTTACCGGACTAAAAATATATTTTCACAATAAAATACAGTACAAACTACGTAAACTTCAGTAATCATTTATTTTGATGTTGAGAAATTGTTCGGGATATTTCGCGAGGCAACCTATAGAAATTCACTTTGCTAGTATCTAATCAAAGCCAAAGTTGTCGAGTCAGACTCGAGGGTGCGTTCAACTTCTGAATAAGATAAAATTATAGGCTCGTTAACTAACAATTTAAGCTTTTACGGTACATAGCAATCATCCCACGCAACTTAGGGTTGGCAACTTTTATTAAATGACGAGACGAGGCTTACGATGAGATGGAATTTGGAACGACGGACGAAAAGTTCATTAGCTTCTTTCCCGAAGTGACAATCTCTGATCACTGAGAAGATTAAATGGTAATCAATTTTCCGAAATTAACATAAGCTGGCAGAAAATTGGTTGATTGAAAACACGATGCTTACTTAATTCTAAAGCTATTTATAGCGTAAGAAAATGTAATTAATATATTTTTATATAACTTAGAAAATACTGTCGTTTTTTTTTACCTACTGCTTTAATCTATTACTATTACTACTTAACATTGACTTTCCGCCAGTAAAAGTCATGATAAATAACAAAAAGCCCAATTTCCGAAAATAACCATAGTTAATGCTAACATAATAATTACTAAAAGTCACGTATAAATGAGATACAAAAGCGTTTAATCCCTGAATGTGCAGTAAACAGATTTATTGCGCGATCCATGGATAATAAAATTATCATATTTACGACTGTATCAATTACTAAACACAATGCTAATACCAAGGAATCCCGTGTTTATTTCGAATTCGGAGGAATTCTTAATATTTATCGCTTTTTATATGAAGAAAGCAATCAAATTAACATAGACCGGGGATTCTCACAAACTTTTAACTCCGCTTAGGCTTTCGTTTTTCCCAATCTAATTTCCTGAACCATCTTAGCCTACAATTTCTTCGCTTCTCAGAAAATCTCTATTTAAATAAAATGGTTTACCTTTATCTTCGTTAGGCCACCTTAATCCCGAAAATTAATCCACCAAACATACCTAGCTGTTCTCAGAAAGTCTTAACTCAGTTTCACAATGAAACTGGAAAATAGCCTTCGGTGAGAATATTGCGTAAGAAAAACAGCTCAGGGCAAGAAATTAATTTCAGCGCAAAATTTAAACTGTTCCTTATGTACTGGTTTTAAGTTAATTTTGATCTGGGTAGGGTGCGTTCACACGCCGTCTGAAACGCGATTAAATCGTAACGAGAGATTGTCGGGATAATTATTTACGTACGTGGCGTGCCTGTAAAATTGGATGTGTGTTGAGCTCGGGACTTCTATGTATAATCACCCTTATGTTCCCAGGGGGAGTTGTTGTGAACATCTACGTGTTATGTAATGAAGAGATGAAAATAGTTCGTGGCTTGGAAGAGTGTTTTTTCTTTAAATAGAAAATCAAATCATGTATATGCTACCTAACGTATTCATTTTTCTATAGTACGAACCTGAGAAGGATTTATCACTATAACCCAAAAAATAGGCAGCGTTACCTACTGTAAAAGGTTTAATGTTATTTGTTTAGAAAATAGTTGAATTTCTATACTTTAAATGAAAATACGAGATTAGAAGTCGTTGCGCAAAAGCTAATTATTTAAACAAAATACTTCACATCTATTTAACACACAACCTAACTTTCTACATGGTAAAGGTGATTTGCGGTTAGGCAGTTAAATTAGTAGGCACGGTTAATTACAAGCCCCAATCAGTGATTACTTGGTCAAATTAGCTTACGGCTCTTTGGTAATTTTCGAATAAACCGAAACTAAAACATACTAATGTATGGAACATACTATCTAAAATCTTTAATAATGAGTGGAAAAAAAGGAAAAGTCAAATCTACTTATTACATGATCTAAGGAGACGAAAAAAATGATATTTAAAGTAAAAATAAAGGTGATAAAAAGTATAGAAAATCACTAAAAATAGGTACTTGGCTTATAAAGATATCAAGTAGAAGTGTAGAAGTGGGCTTAAGGCAAAAAAAAAATGATTTGAAACTGCATTTAGAAATCATGAATTTGACTATGATAATGACATTGTTAAGTATTCTAGCGATTTCGAAAACATCTGCACAAGTAAATAATTGTGAGTTATGCATATAAATTCATTTAACTTCATTGATTTTGAATGATCAGACGACTATACCAGAATATGTACATAAAAATATAATTGCAAATAGCGTTTCCAGTCTTTGTGCGCGCCCCCTTACCAGTCCCCTAAACTCGAAATAGATTAAACATGGCAGCTTTTTAATCAAAAACCTTAACCAGTGTATATCACGGCATTTCGCGAATAAAATGTGCTTAATAAGGGAACAGGGTCCCACCAGGGTCTTATGTCAAACGCAGTGTGAAATGTTTGAAGAAAAAATGAAAAGAGATAAGACTCATTGTGTGAATGGAGGAGATAACACTTGAATACAGACGCCTTATAAGACTGGCTTTCAGCTTGGATAATTTCTTTAAGTTGAAGTTCGGATAAATTTAGAAAATGCTAATCGTTTTCTTTTCAGAAGATAGCTGGTTCTGGTACTTAACTACAAAACTAGGTAGCCGTTAAGGATGGTCCTAAATTTTACCTAATGAACCTAATATTTAATTTTTATATAGTCGCAAATGAGGTTCTTTTATTTTATGAGTGTCTGGAACGGAACTTATTTAATACGTAGTTTTTAAAGTAAGTAAACCACTTATAAACGTTAATAACGGGTATAAGTACGTAAGCATCGCCCAATCGCTTGAAATTTCCAATTAAGTCTTATGAAGGCATCACTAAATTTGATGGTGTTATACCTATATCTAGACAAGGCATCGGTGTCTAGACAGATGCCATCGATCTAGACGCCAGCTGATGAACACACACGTATGTTAGCTGTAGACACAACAACCAAATGACACCGACAATATTGTGTGGAAGTACTCAATTATCTTTAGTTGGTGCTTTTATGGAGGATATTTGTGTAGGTATTTCAATTGGTATATTATTATGTTATTGTTATTAAATATGTAGTGTTATTATATTATTTTGGTATTACTTGAAATGAAACACAAAACGGCCTTATACTGAAACGACGATCGGTTTAAACAAAATGACAATTGGAGGAACTTAAGGTTGTGCTTTCAACAAATCAGTGGATCTTATGAATATAGAGTTTTACTTACATAATATGATTGTTTTGGACTCTAGAAGACGAATAAGAATAATAAGGTGTGTTACCTAAAACTTGCGACTTCGCAAACGAGAAACTTTTGGTTATAAATCTGCAACTTTATTACATACCCATACACCGCCAACAAATAAAGCCACATACTGAATGTTTAAAACCCTACGTGATAAAAATAAGACAGTACAGCCTAAAAGCGATGAAGCAGAAAATTGTCCACTCCAACACAAATAAAGTCTTAAAAATAACTTTTTAAACGGAGAAATGGAACGATTCCAAATACCATAAAGAGAATTTAAGAGTTCATAAGATTCAGCTCACGTGGCCATGGCCGATATTAATTTCGCGGAAATGCACAAGGAATGGCAAACCGTTGTATATTAGGTAGGTCGAAGCGTGCCGAAAACTGCTGGCAACCGTATGTTATGATTACAGTTAATGAAATAAAAATGAAAGATTATCGTAGGACGAAATATAGCCTTAATATTTCGAGGATGGTATTTAAGGAATGGGAGAAGGTATTTTTTGTGCTAATGAAATATTATGGACAGAATTTTGATAAAGGTTAAGATTATATAAAGGTTGTCGTTTTAGAAATATTAATTTTGGTTATTATCAACACTTTATAAAATTCCAGAGAGACAACAAAAAAAATGGGAAATTGTGTACTTAAGCTTATTATGAAATTAATTATAACTATTGATTTGAATTACATAGCTACACAACAGAAGAAAACGGAGAAGACTGTAAATGAATGATGATGCAGACATTAATACTTATACCTTCTTTCAATTACAAGTAAGCAAATATAGAGAAGTTACAAATATATACAAGTACACTTATAAATAAGAAGTGAGAAGGTGGGTACATAACTCCTCGAAAACAATACACTTCCATTAGGAGAGGTTGTCGCAATAATTGCTTTTGGCCACAGATTACAGTTGACATACCAACGAGTGACTTAATTCTATTTCTGATTGCTCTAGGTTTAGTATTACGTAGAATAACTGGATTAAAGAGCGGGGGATAAGATGTAATGTAGTGGTGATAAGGATATTTTTGTTTTGTATGAAACTTCACATTTGAATGCACATTTTTATTTAAAACTTTATGTACATTACATTATACACAGACTACATTAGATGCAGAAGATACTTAATGCCAACAGGCATTTTTCACCCTTCAACATTGGGTAAAAATAATGTTTTTAGGGCGATTTTCTAGCAATAGATTAGCTATAGACTTGAATAACTATTTAATTTTAATTGCATAAAGGTTTTAGGCATAAGTATCTATTAGGTAATTTTGAGCATCATCTGTTTGTTTTCGCAAGTTCCATGTTCCAAGTTCTAGAAAGAGGCATTCCATTTATTAATATTCTAGTTAGAATATCCTACATAGAAACAATATCTATAAAACAATAACAAATTCCGACGCCACAGTCGTTTGTTCGTCATTTTCAATGGAGTCTATGCATCAGAGTTATAAAGGGACGACATATGACTGTCCGGTATATGAGTCCAACACTATTGTATAGAATCGATTATTCCAGTCGCGTCCGATCATATTTATATTGGACATACGATTGCTGTATTTCGATTATTTTTACGATATGGGCTTTTGCATGGCAACGCAACGACGTTTTAAGTCGTCGTGTTTATTCATTGATATATGGCATAAGCAATGATCTCTGATTTCATATGTCGAAGATCTGAGGATTTCATTTAAATTGGTACGTTAACAGTCGTTAAAAGTTTAGGTTTTTTCGAGGACCAAATTATAAAAATATTTAAAAAGGCACCACATTTGAGATAATTTACAATAACAATAATATGAACGAGCGTTTTGTCAGTTAATTGGTCTGTATTTAATTACCATCAGAGGTGGCGCACTAATTAGTAGAACAAGTCATTTCATACAAAATACCTCTGAAATATTTTTACATCACTGTAGTGTAATTTCCAAAAAAAAAAACATGAATATTCTAAATTAATCATTGCCAATGAGACATTCGTTATTAGTTTTACTGTATTCATTAATCATGTTTATGATCCCAGATCTAACAAATGTATAGACAGTCCCGAAACAGTTGTAAAATAAAATGCACCATTGAGAATAGAGTCAGTAACAGCTTACATAAAATTAATATTCAATGGACGACTGAAGCTCGTATGAACGTGTTTACGAGTATACCAATTGTAATTTATGCTGATGGTCAGTGAAACGTTTGCTGTTCAGATGTAGGATGGTGCATTAATCTTTATTTTTCCTTACATTTGGCGGCAGCGTTTTTTTTCTGTTTATATGAAGATTAAGTTGATAGTCGTGGTGGCCTAGCGGTCCAATGAACGGATTTGTATGCACAAAGTTGCAGGTTCGAACCCAGGCAAGTACCAATGTGGCTTTTTCAAAGTTATATGCACTTTCTTAATTATCCTAAGACACTTCTGACAAACGGTGAAGAAAAACATCGTAAGGAAACCTGGATTCCAAAATTTGGGATCTGAAATCGCCAATCCGCAGAGAGCAAGCGTGGAGATCAATGCTCGTGCCTTCTCTATATGGGAAGAGGCCTGTGCCCAGCAGTGGGACGTTTATAGGCTGGATTATATCAGTTGATAGATTAAGGGTAAGCACCCAACCACCCTTTTGAGCTTGAAAATTTAGATAATTTGGTTTTCGGTGAGATTCGTAATTTGTTTGGCATTGACAGACATTAACAGAAGAATAAAATTATTTACGCAGGGCTATTTGACTGAATTATCAACCTAAATAGTCTAAGCGCTGAAATATTATTTGTACCATTTCTTATATTATTTTATTTATAGGCTCTAATAATCAGAACTCATTGTAACGCGTAGAATTTCCAAAATATCGAAGCCCCGGCAAGGGTTACTGAGTTTTTATTTCAAGAAATTATCGGAAGCACCATGAATAGCGGAAAAAGGGTTCAGAATTATGCTAACGGCAATAAACTCAACCTTCATTGACATGATTAATGCCAACCGTTAACTTAAAAAATATAACTCCTCCAAAAAGCCTCCTGAGAATTGAGGCTCAAATGATACCACTCTACCTACAATATTTCTAAAAACATTTTATATAGCTGCATTAACATAATAGGTAGTACGTCCGCCATCTTAATTTGCGAAGGCTTTGTCCCCTATAATTAGAAATGGGACTAAAAAATGCCTTCGGGGAACTCTCATTAGCAAGCTATCTCTGAATGCTAAACGTACATAAATAGTTACTTTGACGGAATGTGGCGGTTATTTTATGTGAAGACGTTTCTTATACCTACAGACGTATGTATAATTCTTTATGCATGAAAGTAATAGGTTATTAATTATATAAAACGTATTTTCCTCTAAGTAGGTATTTGTATAATTCCACAATCATGCTTCAACCTAGCGGAGTTGGCAGACTTGGTCTCTTTACACGTAAACCTGTAATAATAATAATAATATTCCGGGACAACTCACACACGGTTATCTGATCCCAAGCTAAGCAGAGCTTGTGTTATGGTAACCAGGCAACTGATGATACACAAACTTATATATTTCTAAATACATACATATTATAGATAAATTACACCCAGACAACCAGAACAAAATGATCGTGCTCATCACACAAACATTTGTCCTGGGTGGGAATCGAACCCACGACCTCCGGTATAGCAGTCAGGGTCACTAACCACTAGACCAACAGGCCCGTCAAACCTGTGAAAAATACCCTTAATGTAAGACCTCATATTTCGTACAAAACTCAAATAAAAGCACCCAAAATAAACCAATACAGAGACCTCACAATATGCCATTGCGAACCACAAAAACGGACGCAAAATCACTTTAATACCAAGATGTTGGCCGCTCGACCGTAAAAAACTACCATCAATCGTCGAAAACTCTCCGCTACAGGGAAACACGAAAATTTTCATGTTCCAAGAAGATTATGATAAACAGTTTTCACTCGATCCTGGCGTAGATTGATCGGCCGTAGCCTCTTTCAATGCATATTTATTGGACGCTTAACTTGAAACATTTCTACTGATATATGGTGTTTGGACCGCGGATAGTTTCGATATTGAATTTTGGGAGTCGTTTTAGAGACATTGGTGTTTTAATATTTTTGTAAGTTTGATGCATGTACGATGTATCTTTAGGAACACATAACCATAATGTACTTGCTTCTTTTTCAGATATGATGGTACAAGGAGATCCTGAATTACAAATTCAATAAAAGTTTGAACATTTATAAAATCATCTCAATCAAATATTTTTGCTGACCTTTCAAAAAGGTTATAACCTCCAAAAGGAAAACTAACGTCAAAATTATTCACATCAACACCGCAGACCTGAACTCAAAAACTCCTAAAATTCCTTAATAACAAAATTCATCCCCGGAAACTTTGTGGATTTCCCAACAAAATTTCAAATCATCGTGCAAAAGTTTGTTGGAAAAAGGCAGAAGATTTTCCTTAATCGCTTGTAACCTAAAATATAATTGTCGCCAACTTCTACAGTTAGAAGCATCTGTCTTTAAGGGTTGGCAAAAAAGATCCACGCTATATGACCATAAATGTGAACGAATTTGACGAAATTATAAAGAGCATAAAAATAAAGTTGTATTTATGTTATAAAGCCCGGTAGAAAAGAGAAAGTTCTAAAAAGAAGCTGAAATTTGAACCAAGGAACCAAGATTTTCGAATCCATCTCTCAGGACAGATTTTGAAAATTAAAAATCTTGTTGGACGTTCGTTTGGGTGCAAAAATCCTAATGGCCCAACTTTGGACATTAATGCATTTCTTCGTTTGATTGATGACGAGTCAAACACCAGTCTCAATTTTACCATTTATCTTCATTCTTTAAAATAAGAGAAAAAGTTATTTAATTTAAATGAGAGAAATTGTCTTTGTGATAGAACTATATTTTATAAAATAAATATTCTAACTGAATACATTCCTTTAGCAAATGCTGTTAATGAGATTTTCATTTTAGTAGTCTTTAGCATTTTCATTTATTTTTATCATCAACTGAGTCCAAAAAAACGAGCCAACTAAAAAAGATAAAAACAAATTTGCAACCGTAAATAGGCAGTATCAAACGAAGCGTTTTTCTCACCTTAAATATCTTTTGAACCACGCAAGACCCTTGCAAATTTGTGAAAAAATATGTATACTTCAGTTTGGTAGGGCAATTTGCTTATAAATTTACTTTGGCACGAGACCTTATTCGACGAGCCGAGTTTCTTCTGGGGAATTTTAATTATTTATTATGTACCAAGTTTGAGGGTATCTATCAATGTCGGAATTGATGGCTAGGGCTCCGTCGCGGTTTTTAATGGCACCAACAATTTAGGTTATTGATTTATTATGCTTATGCTTAGGTTTTATGTTGATCATTTGAAAAATTGTGATCTCTCACGCAAAGTCCTACTACGTACGGGGTTCAAAGCTTAAATTATTTTAATATCTTGTATTCGTTTAAGTTATTATAGAATATTAATAATGGTGTTTCATAGATCACATTGTGATCGCTGTTTATTGTTTTAAGATACCACCAGAATTCACAAAAGACAGTATTTTTTTCGGAAATACTAAAGATCTGTAAGTACAACGACCAATAAATTGAACTGTAGCAATCATTTGGTAATTGCATTTACAACACAAGGAAAAACGTTCAAACAAATTAATAATTTACTTAAAAATTTAGAGGAAAAAAATAAAAACATCAAAGACATTTATCAAAACGGACTCCAAGGGGCCAAATAAAATTGTCAGGTAATTAAACATTATCCTGCAGATGACACCTTTGAAGCCATTTAATTCAAATTAATATTCGTGAAACCCAATTACAATTTGATATAATTGATATTGCTTCTTACGGAACTTAAAAAAATCCTAAATGATTAGAAAATATATACTATACGCTTAGTCAAATGCGGAATAAAGGTATCCTTATTTTTTGAAATAAGAAAAATTTAAGACCTATTTTGCTGTCAAATACTTTGTGTATCTAATTAATCTGACAATAATATTCTGAAGGAACTCTTGACAAAAACTAGGGTAGTCTACGATAAACAATGTTGATCTAAGAGGGTAGTGATATTTACACACGTTAAACATAAAGAAGGTAGTTTAACACAAATCATTAAGGAACCTGAAACACGAAACAACTAAATCGTAATAGCATTTAACCACATCTCCAATTTGTCACCCGGGACTTAGACAGAGAACACTAAACACAACATTAATATTACATAAGTCAGTATAATGTATGCTTTATTGCGTAGCTCTAGATTTACATTTAATTGTTCGGGGACGACAATTGGGATTGAATCCCGTCTTAGATCAATTGAAGCCTTCCTCTGCTTTACGGAGCGTGACTTGATCTACTATTGTTCCTCTATTCTCCTCTATTCAACAGCATAAGTTAGGAATTTACATTGACGAATGCACTCTATTGACTATTTAATATCTCGAGAAAGTCTTTAGGACACAAATCCATATTTTACAGTATCAAGTCTTTGGACACAAACCACTAACATGTTGAGAAAATGTTATGTAATGTAGTAGTAGTAAGCTGGTCTTGATCGATGCTCAAGTCTTATCCTTCGATGAAGATAAAAAGAAAATCTACTTACTACTTATCTTTTTATCAAGCTATGTCGGCTTCCAATCTCACCAAATTCAGCTGACTGTAGGTATCTTAAATTGACCAACTAACATCATATAAAGCTAATTTACAAAGGTCACAAGCATAGAGCTTCCTTACAAAACAGTTTTCTGTAAATATTATTATCAGCTCAAATGCTGGTTTATTTCTTCCTCGAATCGTTGTACTCTCTTGTAGTACAATTTGTTCCGACAGTGTTTTGTTATGCCAATTGAGTTTGTTTGTGGACTGCCGAGTGATTGAGCGATGTATTCTGAGAGTGTAAAGTGATTTATTGATGGCATCCGTAGTTTTACTTGTCTTTTACGGTTTTTGTTATAGAGCTGATGTCGTCATTGTCTCGATATTGACAGGGAAAATAATTTGAATTATAAATACATACGGAAAGTCATGTGAACATTATTTAAACGTACAAGAAATTAACAATGAACAATATTGTCCTATGTTCAAATTGTTGTTGTCATTATTAAGCATTTAAATGCCACGTAGTTCATTTGCTTAATTTATTACTTAGCAGTTCATGCGAAGAAACATGACAAGATACCATAAACAGAATAAAATATAGACATAGTTTCGTGGAAACATAATGAACTGCTTTTACCTAAAAACTAACCCAGGAAAGCAATTTCCAATGTATCAGAAAGACTAAAAGCTGAAACAGAGGCCTTTTAAATAAAATCCTTGCTCAAAACAATCAACTCAAACCTACCGCTCACAAAAGCGCCAAAACTTACACCAAACTTAAAAACAAAAGATGAAAGCCAATGCATTATATTGACATGACACGATATTGGCACGAATTCGGCAGCCGATGCCAGTTTACTGGCAAGTCCGCGAAGATTACTGGCAGCTGACAGCGATTGGCACTATGATTGATGCCAAGACTGGCAGGTGAGGCTACCGTATATTCATCGGGGCATTTGAAAGAGAGTCGGGTGGAATTGATATGGACCTGAAATAAGGTGTTCCTTTGATTCGAGGAAGGCTTTGTTTTCGATCAGTGTTGGGAGTTTGTTGTGACTTTGTGGAATTTATAGAATCAGACCAAACAATTTGATGTGCTGTTTGCACCACAAGTTTGTGTGTGTTTTGTTTGCAAACAGTTAAGGATGTTAATTTTGGATACACTCTTTTTAAATTCTCTCTGAGCGGGCGCCTCTCCATCAATTTATTTGACGACTCAATTTCTTATATTGTCTTCTAAAGAAACCAACAAATCCCTTAAAAGCAGAAAATTTAACAGAACTCCTCTAAATATAGCCTTTATTTATATAAAGTCTTGAAAGTCTAGAAAAGTCACAAACTCTTGAATTGACTTTTATTAGTCATAACAAAAATATACTTTTTTTTTTACAACTCAATGATTTATGAGAACAAAAGACAAAGAACATAGAATTTTTCGTTTCCAATAAATATTATGAGAGAATACTTATAAGAATATTTTTGTATTGAAGACATTATTTCGTTCGAAGTTAATTTTGTAGATTGATTTTATATCAGTACTAAGAACAGAATTGTAGATATTTCGGGAGATTGATTAATGGAGGCTTTTAGGATAACTAACTGATTGAGATATCTAAAGTAAATACCATTTTAATTATTCTAACGACTACACTAGATTTAAGGTATTCAAGTCTAGCTTCTATTCAGCTTCAGTCTAGCTCAAGTGAATTAAAATAAATATTTTAGATGAAATAGTTATGGCTATTCTTAACACCCTGTATAGGCTAATCTTCTTAAATACTTAAACATAGGTTATATTGCTTTAATATGTTTGACGACCTCCGTGGTCGAGTGGCGTACGCACCGGTTTTCAAGGTGTCGCTAGCTCTGAGGTCAAGGGTTCGATCCCCGGACGGGTCAATGTAGAAACTCACTTTTCTACATTGCCTCGGGTCTGGGTGTTTGTGGTACCTTCGTTGTTTCTGAATTCCATAACACAAGTGCTAAATAGCTACTTACTTTGGGTTCAGAGCAATGTATGTGATGTTGTCCGCATTTATTTATTTATTTATGTTTATAACCCAACTCATTCTGTACCGACTGGACCGATTAGGATAAAACTGTCTGTCTGAATATTTCAATAAGTTTCTAGATAATTTGAAAAACTAATTGAAACCGGTAGGCGGCGCTGCAGCAGGTCTGCTTCTTCGGACTGGACCAGGTTTGGCGGATTTCCTAGTATTATCATATAATTAAAATAATAGTATAATAATTATTTTGTAGCATTGCATCAAATGACATGAACCTCTGTAACAAGGTTTCCACCAAGTCTTAAATATAAAAAACTGCTGTCCCAAACAAAAGACTGTTTATAGGAAAACGTAACATGGCATTCATATTGGCATAAATCATAGACTTTAGATATACAATAGACCGCTAGTATCGCTAGTTTCCCTTTGTGCCAAGCGAGAGCACTTTTTTGTCTGTATCTAGTACATTCGTTTACTGATTTAAGTTATTTTTCACGAAACGACAGACTTATATGCGAAAATGTCGATGATTTCGGCATTGTTAGGATAATATTAGGGTTTTAGGTAGTTTTATTAAAACGGTGCGCGCCGTCTTGATACTAAATTTACGAGAAAACTAGTTCATACTAGTGCTTACGGTTCATACCCTGATAGGCTCACTCTTTAGTTTCTTATCTATACTCTAAGGCATAAATGCTGGAATGACAATACCTTTAACATAAAAATACAAAAAAATGGTAAGAGTCTACGAAATACAATTTAGCAATATTGAATTTGTCAAAAAAAAAAATAAGATGAAATTGAAACTGTATTTCCGACGCAAATTTTAAGAAACCTATCTGAAAAATATTGTAATGAAGTAATATTATATTCATTTGGTAGGATCTACTTTCAAAGAGAAAATAACTGTAATAATAAATCATAACTAACACATAATTTACTTTGTAGCTAGCTTTATCTTTATAACTTTATCTGAAAATATTTCTCCCAAAAAATATTAAATTAAATCTAGCCAAATCTCCAAATAAATAATATTTCTTGAACAAAGAACAATAAAATAGGCAACACAGTTACCGTCAGTCGTTCAATTTACAACTACCCTACATTGCGTCGACAACCACATTTCTGATAAAAATGTCAGCGAAATGTCAATTTTGTCGACTAACAGGGAATTTATAAAACATTTGCAGAAATAGAATTTTATATGTTCCATTGTACAGCCGAGTGGCGTAAATTGGAGTAGAAAGATAAATTCTAAACTGTCATAAAAACGGCAGAGGTTTTTTCTGGCGAATGACTAGATTTGGTACATTGTATGTATTTTAGGTTAGAAGGTTCGCCTAACAAATATTTTAGTTACAGGAACTTTTTTCTGAGAATCAGTGTTTGAAGCATTGATTTAGATAATAGAAAAAGGGATGATATGAATTCGACATGGTATGATGAGATGTGTGGTGGCCTAGCGATTCAATGAACGGAATTGTATGTACGAGGTTGCTGGTTCGAACCCAGGCAAGTACCAATGTGGCTTTTTCAAAGTTATATGTACTTTCTTAATTATTCTAAGACACTTCTGACAAACGGTGAAGGAAAACATCGTGAGGAAACCTGGATTCCAAAAAATTTGGGATCTGAAATCGCCAATCCGCATAGAGCAAGCGTGGTGATCAATGCTCGTGCCTTCTCTATATGAGAAGAGGTCTGTGCTCAGCATTGGGACGTTTATAGGCTGGATTATTAAGTTAAAATAACTAGTAGTAACGAAGTGCTACAGGTACCAAATACCTAAGTAGATTAGGTTTGGAGGCAAAGAGCCTGGTAGTAAGTAAAAGTATGGTACAGACACAATGAAATTCGTGTAAAAAACTTTTAAATGTATATTTTTACAACACACTTTCGTCAAGTCAGAGCCACATTTTAATACGCTATCAGTCGCAAGAGACACATAAAACATCGGGAATTTCACAGAAATTAACATTTACCATAAAAAACTTGTGAAAACAACTGTACCATGTACATTGCTGGTTAATTCCGTTTTCAAGGCATAAAAATGTAATATCAGGCTCAAATAACTTGAGACACTTAAGATTCAGACGCCTTGTATTGTTTTAAAGTTTGTAAGTTGGGGTGAAGACTTGCGATTTATTTGTCGCAAGTATGCAGTTGATTTGTCTTTCAATTATGAATAAGTGACGAAACTAGTAAGTTATTGGATCAGTCAACATTAAGGTCACGTACCTGCAATGACCAGCATGACAATAATGGTAAGAGACAAATATCTTTTAATGAAAAAGATTTTATAAAATTTACAATTCAATACTTAAATCTAATGAACAAACACTTACAACTATACTAAAATTAAATCTTATATAAATAATTAAAACTAACACGCGTCATAAAACTCATCGTCATCCTTGTCAATGGCGGGAAACGTGCCCAGAAGGCTGGTTTGGTATTTTTCTTAAAACATATTATAAAATATGTTTTAAGAAAAAATAAGACGTTTTCCAAAAAGGATAATTTTCTTTGACCAGCATTTGTATTTATATTTTGCTAATAACTTTAACGATATATCTTGTCCTATTTTTCCACGTCAACAGACATTTCGGTTAAATGCGTATTTTTTCAGTTTTCCACAGCTTGCAGTGTACTCGATAATAAAATCAGTACGAAGGTACATCGAGTTAACAACTTTACTTGTAAAACGCGGAGTTGCCCAACTTATTACTGAGAAAGGTAAACTTGCTAGCTTAGCAGAAATCACATTACATCCAACCTAGTTTTACGTTATTGGATTTATAAATACGAAAGGGTTTCACTAGCAATGACACAGTAGGTAGGTGATATTAATTACCATACATATTCCCCAGAACAAAAAGAAAAATCGAGAAGAAAAGCAACCTAATTGCTGCCATGCTTCATGCATATTAAACATTTTTAGCCATTTTTCGTAAAACAAATACATTTTTTGACAAGGTAAACATTACAGCAGAATTTTTTTTTTTTTTTTTTTTTTTTTTTTTTTTTTTTTCTGTTTATTAAAGGACTTTTATAACGCACAGCGTATGTCAGTCCTATCGTACCCTGAAATAAGTACATCACACAATCACGATCAATGTATTAGGGCCATGAAATGGAACAATTTTCTTGCGTCATCACAACTCGGATTGCTTAATATATGATGGAGTGCGCCTATATTAATCTTGTTCAATTTCAAAGCCCTGAATAATTTACTCCTATCAGCCTCATATCGAACACATTCCATCAACAAGTGATGCATGTCTTCTACAACTCCACACATCTCACAGTTGGGAGACGTTACTTTTTTCATCAAGAAAGCAAACTTGTTGCAAGGAATATGTCCAGATCTAAGTCTGTGAGCTGTGACGACTAATTTTCTACTAAAATTAATATTTGTAAACCAGGGCGAACGAGGAGGCTGACATTGTATGGTTCTATACCATATTCCTTTTTCCAGTGAAATTTTGTCAAAATGTTCTTTCCAATGATCATAGCATACATTTTTAAATTTAGGCAATATTTCTGAATAATCAAGCACAAAATTGGTTTCCCTTCCTTGTTTAGCTGCATATTTGGCCAATGTGTCAGCTCTTTCGTTGCCCCGCAATCCAATATGGGATGGGACCCATTGCAATCTCAATTGAACACCTTTTTGATTAAGTTCGTCAATCTTCGATAGAATGTCATAAGCTATCGAAGCACCTCTGTGGCCAGAGGCGCATCGAGCTATGTGCTGTAGCGAGCTTTTGCTATCTGTACAAATAACGGTATTTCTATTTTGACTATTAACAACAAATATCAATGCTTTTGAGATCGCAATGAGCTCCAACGTCATAATGGATGCGGGTTCAATTACTTTAAAAGTATTATTATTTAAGCTATTTACATCTTTATACGATACATAGTAAGCCGCACCACGACCATCTATACTCTTCGACCCATCTGTAAATATTGTAGACCAACCGTTATATTTTGTACATAACTCTTCAGTGACTTCATGTTTTAGTACAGTGCAATCATAAGAATCTTTCGGTAATTTTATTGTCTCTAAATCACAATTAATTATTTTATTCACATTAATGTTAGTGACCCATGTTCTGAGGGTGAACATTAGTAAAGGGTTAGAAGACGCTACTCTAATTTCTTTAACCTCATTAAAGGCGGAGGCCAATAAAGGAATAGCCTTATTTCTCCAATAACTGTTTTGTCGAAGAGTATAGAGTTCATCCAATAAGGTATTTGTTACATTATTTTCTAAGGATTTGGCTTTGAGACAAAACTTATAAGCTAAATATTTCCTACGAATGTACAATGGAACTACACAAAGCTCACTCTCCATGACGTGTATTGGAGTAGATTTGATAAAACCACCTATAATACGTAGTGCTTGATTTTGTAACTTATTTAACTTGTCTAAGTGACACTTCGCACTCGCATCGTATAGATAACAACTATAATCCATGCGACTTCTAATCAGGGCTATGTAAATATGTCTTAAATGTTGAGGATGCAGTCCCCAAGACCTTCCTGCCAAAACTTTAAGTAAATTAAGGTTTCTATGAATTATTTCAACAGTTGTGGTAATGTGTTTGCTCCAGCGCAGAGACCTATCGAGCCATACACCTAGATACTTGTAACTATCAACTAGATCTAAACTATGACTATTAATTTTGAGTTCCACATGTGTTCTTCTAAATCCCCTGCTAAAAATACACACCTTAGATTTAGCGGCCGAAATCTCCAATCCTAACTCATCCAGTACTAGGCACAATCGATCTAGCACTGTTTGAAATGCACGTTGGGTTTCTTTTATACTTTTAGATGTTCGGTATAAAACAAAATCGTCTGCGTACTGACACATAGTAATGTTCTGAATTTCATGGAAGCACTTGATTGTGATTATGTTAAAAAGTATAGGCGAAATAGGGTCTCCCTGAGCCAATCCTCTATCTGTATGTCTTATGAGGTATTTGCGTTTTTCAGTTTCATCTGACATCATCAGATGTCTTTCACTTAAAAAGTTCCATAAATATTGGCAAAACTTTTTCCCAATTCCCATTTCATCTAAAGTGTTTACTAGTACATCAATTAATACATTATTATTACAGCAGAATTAACTAACGAGCTTTTCATTTACAAAAAAAAAACATTATCATCTACTTATTATGAATTGAAATTGGGTACATAGGTACCTACATTTTATAATATCCACTTTTACTTTTTTAATGAGCTATTGAACATTGAATAGGTACCTAATCAAAACCTTAAAATCAATCAAAATCTTAAAGATTGACAACAATATAAGTAAGTATTATAATATACGTAAGTGGGTCTATTGTTTTCATTCTCAATCGTATAGCTATCTACAAAACATATAGCCTACCACCAAAAACTCAAGCCCCCAATCGACAATACACGCGGGCCCTTACAAAACAAAGTTGTTTTAAAGAATGCCCATCAACTTAGGTGGTATGCCCGCTATTCAGTGCCGACGCAGAGACAAGGAATTCGGCTTTGTCATAACAATCCCCTCGCAACGCTTAAATACTGCTTTATGTTCCGTTGTAATTAAAATTTTAATCTCGTAATTGTTACTCAGAGTTAGTTTTGTGATGTATTGGAGAAGGCTCGCGATGTTTTTGGATGTGATTTTTTGTTTAATGTGAATCAGAATTGTGTCTGAATTGAGAATCAATTTTGATTTTATTTGACATTGAGGTTAGCCAATAGTCAAGTAGATAGTTTTGGAGAACCAGAGTATCAAACCTTTTAGATATAAGCACTTTACTACACTGTAAGATTTTTTATTTTTGCAGGTCGTACATATCAACTCTAATTCGAGTACCAGGCCCAAAAATCTTTTAAAAACTTCTTGACGCCAATCAAAACTATTTTCCAGGCTATGGAGACAGACTTCATCGTTTAAAAAGGTGAAATTAACTGCGAAAGAAAAGAAATAAGTAACATAGAGGTAATTTTACCAAATATAAAATGTATACCAAATTGTAGCTCATACCGTGATGTCACATTGACCAGTCAACAACTCTCCAGTTACACTAGACCAAACTTAGTCAAACAGCGTTCCTAGGTTCTTTGCATAACTCATAACTAAAATTATGTCTCCATATCTCCGACGCGTGCAAATTGCATATTAATTGCATGTTCGTTAAGTAAACATCTGGTTCTACATAATTGCACATGTTCACGACTTTCTCAGGGCTGTCTTATGACGAATATACCTGGATTTATGCATACATAGATAGTTAAAACGATGTTATTTTTATGTGACTTGAAAGTTCTAAAATTATATCTGGAATACTCAAAAGCAAGTTGAGTTTAAGACGTTGTAAAATGTCTAGCTGTTTCTACTTTAAGCCTTCAAGTGACAGAGACAAGAACTTTGAACTGAATGACGCTGTATTCGAAGTCTAAAAAGTTAACATTTTGAGTAGTAGGTACTATGAAACTAAATTTTTGTACCTAAGATGAAGAAAGGAAGTTATCTCAACGCAGTAATCAAAACACTACACTGGAAATTTTTAAACTACAAGACCCAAATATACAGGGTGTTAAGAAAACCGAAATTATTTGACTTACCTAAGCTGTACTTATACCAAAATTTGATAATTATGTAACTGGCAAGTTGTTAAAAAAAATGAACGAATCGACAGTTAACGTAAAATTTTATTGTAAATTAAAATATTAAACAGATTACTCCTTTTCAACCCTATTTGCACAGTCTGCATTATACAGAGGCAACGTACCTCAATCTGATTTGGTAAATGCAAGTGAGTAACCGAATCTTAGAATATTTAGATGACGGGGCTATCAATAAGTCTGCTTTGAGAGAGATTACATTTTCATGTAAAACTACTGACTGAGAAAGTATAGATTCCTTAAAATGGTAAGAGGTTTAATCTGGGGCCCAATTCCGCTATTTTAAAGTCAGTGGGTGGCAGGTTAATGAACGTTCCAGTGCACTTGTTATTGTGCCTCATTTTCGTATTCAGATAAACCTACAATGAACAGCCAGTGGCAATCCTAAAATGACAACAGTGGCAAGTAGGTGTACATTTGTCATTGAACTAAAATCATCTGAATACGAAAATTAGGTACACACGGGAACGTTCATTAACCTGCCACCCACTGACTTTAAAATAGCGGTATTGGGCCCCTGATTGGTGAATATTTAATGAAATAATTAAATAAATGTAAAAATGAACCGACTTCAATTAAATTTATTGGCAGCATCTCTGAGGTGGGTACCTAATACCCTAAAGAGGACATAAATAATTCTTCTAATTGATCCACAATTGCCAAAGACATCGAGTAAAAAAGCATGCAGACAAATTACCTCTCTTTGAAAGTTACATTGAGCTATACCATAAAATCTTTACAAAACTAGTTTTATTTCAATGCCTAATATTGGCGTAAACCTCAAAAACGATTTATATTTGTCACTTTGTCTATCTCAATACAAGGCTATGTCCTTTTACAGTGAAGGCACGAGTATTAACTCAAAGCTCACAAAGACCTGTGATTGGCATTAAAAAAAAGTTGTGGTAAAACTAAATGTTAAGACTAAAAGGGCCATTTAGGAACTTGATTCCTTAAAAAGACATAGGTACCTACTTAAGATCTGTGGGAAAATCTGAGTCGACCACAAAAATATTAAAGACAGTACTCCTTTCTTGAGTTTATTGTTTATTTATAGTTACATGCTGCTAAGATAACTTATAAACTAAGTACAAAACCGTAGTACTTAATGGTTTATGGATGGCGTGTGGAACTGTGGACTCATATACCTAAGTATCTATAGTATGGAGTCAACAATACAAACAAGCTTCACGTGACGTCACAACATACATTCACACGTGATGGCGTCACACATTAAGCTTAAGCAGATTCCTCTAAGCTTGTGTAGTTAATTGAGTACATTTGTACGTACATTGCTGGCTCGTTTAACAATGCTCGTTTCTCGTTAATATCAGCGCAGCAAGGAAATGTGCACGGCTTGCCTAACGACGGCTTTTTATGTTATTTATGTGGTTAAGTAGGTTTGTCATTTTGTGATATGAAATTCGTCCTTTATTTACTAATGTATGTATGTTATTTAAGTTCACTATTTTAAGCAAACCGTACTTTAGTACGTAGGTATAGTAAGTAATTAGGTATATCAAAGATTAGTACATAATGTACTGACCTATTAGGCGGTAAATCAATTCCATGAGATATATTATACCTACTTTTTCTCACATGATCATGATCTTAAAAAAACAGCTCCAAAATAGGTATTTATCAATCAGAGAAATAAAAACATTAAGGATTCCCATTAAAATCACAGTGGGTGAACTCAGTTCTAATCAGAACAGCGACAGAACAGCAGGCTTTTAGCTCCACTAATATAGTAAATAAACTATCCTAGGTATATATAGAAAACGTTGGAAACAATAAGCTTTCCACCAACTTCAAGTAAGCGCCCTCTAGCGAACACAATACAAACTACTGCAACCCTTGATGTGGTATGTTTGTAACAGCGCCATCTAGATATTTCAACTGTGATTCTGAACTGTTTGAACCGTTTGAACACAAGCTTCCGTCATTTGTCTATGACTTAGAAGTTTATAGGCGATCAAAAAGATGGCGCTGACAAAATTGGATTTTGTAAATTAAATAAAGTAATGAAACTTTTACTATTGTTTCCACAGCCTTATATAAAATAATATAAATTAATTCACACAACAGACAGACAACTAGAGCAAGTTAAGATATAAACTGTTAATACATGCAATAATCTACGTTTACCAGTACGACCAACAGTTTACCATGCTTTCTTTTTGAGGCGCTCAAGAAAATACTGACATTTCACTTCAGGAATCTAGTGGCCCACTAACAAAACTATGAAAAAAATGTACACACTTCTTAAATCCAAAAATAAGTAATTTATTCATTAAGACTATAAACTCTAAAATAAAATTTGATTATATACCTGTTCATCATCGCTGCTTTGAAAGGTTGCCTCCCAGAAATCCTTAATGTTCTCCGGATAATCAGCCTCATTGGTTGGATCAGGGCTGAGACCGGCTTCCCTTGTCTTGAACACGAAGATCAGCCCGCCATACTCTTCTTCGGGCCGCCATGCCCCACACATAGTAGCTACTGTCCTCTGATTCACTGTTTTATCACCACTTTCCATCTTTAACTTTTTAACCGGCTCGTGGTTCAAAACTAAATCGCTTTTCATTTTTAACTCCTCACTAGTCATAGCTAACTTATTAACCAAACTTGAACGAGTAACGGACAACTTTAATTTTAAACTAATTGCTCTAATAGCTATATTTTTAATAAACTTTAACATTTAATTTTAACTAGCAGCCTATTTATTTTATTACTTAACTAAATTACTA
Source organism: Autographa pulchrina (assembly GCA_905475315.1). NCBI lineage: Eukaryota > Metazoa > Arthropoda > Insecta > Lepidoptera > Noctuidae > Autographa > Autographa pulchrina. The sequence continues at coordinate 12,233,811 of FR997765.1, read as the reverse complement.
TTTAATGATAACGATAGTCCTAACAAACACGATAATAACAATAAACAAAGTTTTATTTACACCGAGATATAAATAACTTTGACGCCAACGCGCGCACGCGGGTCAAGACGACCCAAAATTTTGGTCTCAAACAAACTTTTATAGAATTTTACACATTTAACACTCAAAATAAACACTATTTTCACTTAAGAATGAAGAAAAACATGAGATTTTAACCTCAAAAGCCGACGTTTTTAGGTTATGCTGCACCTAGCCACAAAACTTCAAAACAAACAGCTGATGAGAACTGTCAATTAAAGATTTTAAAATGCTGGAGTAACTTTGAAACGCTGCTTTTTGAGACAAAAAAATACTTTAGTTTTTGAAATGTTCAAAACAAATTCAATAACCTATAATAATTTATATTGTATGTTAAAAAACATAGAATTTTATTACAAACGTTTAATTTTATATCACACCCGACAAGTACCCATTTAGTTCATAACACTGTCTGATAGATGGCAGGCAGAGTGCTCATGGCTTACGCAAAGATAGGATCTTATTTTGTATGTCGATTTGTTCGAATTTTGACTGAACGATGTACTACCTTACTAATATACCTAGACCAGGTATACCTAATAAACTCGCATACTTTATGAGGTATTTAAATCATAATATTAGTTTGTGTAAAATATACGTTTAAGGAAAAAGATACCTAGGTATTGTTTCAAAATTATAATTACTGGTAAATATTTTTTAGGCCATAAGTTTGTATTGTGCCTTTTCGGACACAAGTTCTTTGTTTCAAAATTATAATTACCTACGGGTAAATATTTTTTAGGCCTTAAGTTCGTATTATACGCACACAAGTAATTATTCTTTGAAGAGAAAGCTGTCTAATATAATAAACCTACTTTATTTACCAAAACTTACCTAAATGTCGAAAGTGTCAATACGTGTCTTTATTATTAAAAATCTACCTCAGGACCAACCACGGCCAACACAACAATGAGTGCACAAGTACAACACAAGTGTACAAGTACAACACAACAATTTAAACAAGGTACGTTACTATTTTTGTTTCTTTCATCTAAGCCAGATGATTTAAAAACACAATCATCGAAAAGAAAAAGGTTTCGAGTTAGGTAAACATTATTCGCGTGTCTCCCATGTTGTCTGAATAAACAGTCACTGTGGTGTGACAACCCTATCGGGGACATGTATTTACATCTAAAAAGGGGTTAGAAAAAGGCGCTTGTTGATACATGTTGGTTCGCTTACGCGTACAAAAGTCTTTACAGCAAAACTGAGTAAGTAGCTACAATATGTACCTATACCTACATAGGTATATTGACTACATTGTGCATGGTATAGGTAATTCAGTTTTATGCATGTATAAATAAGAAATGGTTATTTCACATTTATAATATTTACAATTAAAGGTTAAGACGTGCTTGTCGCAGTTGGTCCGAAAATACTTAGGTGATAATTTTTCAATATACACAAAGCACGCAATTATTACAAGCAGTAAAATATAAGATTTATCTACGACTGAAAAAAAAAACCAAATAAGTAGCTTGGAGAAGGTTTGGCAGAATTGAGACAAATAGGCAATGTATGGCACCTGTCATAGGTATTTTTTTTTTCTAGTGTTCTACTTTAAGTCAGTTCAGTTTGACGTTTATAACTCTGCCTACAGGGCTACAAACATTAGATTCTGATATCCCTAGTAAACAAGGCCTAAAGAACCCCAAAACAAATAGATATAAAGGTATAAATAACCAGAGCAATTCTTTTCAGCTAATATTCGGCTTCGTCACGACACCTGACTGTTCCCACAAAAGATTGTCTGATTTATGGCACGTCTAGCCGTTGATTGCTTATTGTTTCTCTCCCCGCCCACAGATGGCGTTATTAGTCAGCTTAATTATGCGTTTACGGATAGTGTACCTACTGAATGATTTTCACTGTTTTTCCGTAACGTAGTATTTGCTTCACAATAAGTTCCTTCCTATATGTTTGATTTTTTATGCTTACCTATAAAATATAGATATGAACTACTTTAAAAGAATATTGTATAAAACAGAAAGTAAGTTTTCTGGGTTCCAACTTCCGCATATATAATTTCAACACAATCATACGTAAATGTTTATCAGTTGCTACTTCACACCTAAAAGCGATTCAGAAAAACATGTCTTACAATTACGCAGATTATCAGATAACGTGTGAGTAGGCAAGGTTTGAACTTTGAGCCATTAGGTTCTAGGTACTTATTAGATACAATTACTTAACATTACACAAATACTTTCTCAGCAAATAATTAATCTATATATTTTATTCACACAACAGTAGTAATCATCATCATCTCCCGAGCCTTTTCCCACACTATGTTGGGGTCGGCTACCAGCCTTACCGGATTTAGCTGAATACCGTATTTTACATGGAGCGACTGCCTATCTGACCTTCACAACCCATTTTACTGGGTAATCCAGTATCCCATACCTAGTAAGACTGGAGTAGTAATATAATTAGAAACTTCTTATATCACTACAAAGTAATATCATCCGAATGCCAATTTCCCAAATGATATAGTATCTCCTCACACGATTGGTCAACAGAAGTGGTTCGTAATAGTACAGCGACATCTGTTATCCGTCACCTAAACCATAAGCGATGCGGTGACGGGTGACAAATGAATATACCTTAATAGTTGCCTATGTTAGGTGGTTAGTGGAGCCATAAAGACAGCGGGTTGCAGAAAATTGAAAATTGCGCTTTATTTCGATGCACTTGCTATACAATTTGAATGGAACAGAAGGCTTACCGCGCCATGTCCTCGCCCAACGCCATTTATGTGTGGCCTGCGTCGTAAGCCGATACAAGTCCGTGGAAGTCTTCCCAGTTTAAGGTCTTTTCTATTTTCGAAAGTACATATTCAGAGTATACATTATAACATCATTTGATTGCCGTCGCCTCAATAAGAAGAAGAACATATTATTTTCGAATATACATTACATCCAGGACTTTATTAACTAAAACTTAAAAGCAGATGGCTGTTACATCCAGCCATCTACTTCATAGCATACTTAAGTAGCATAAACAAGATGATACGACATAACGTTACTCTGACATTTTTATGATTACGTATCGGGTGAATTCTAATGTTTAAGTATATGTATTTTAGTTCGCAATAGTTTATTAGTCTGTGATTTCTGTGTAATTTAGATTTACTTCATCCATTCAATTAGGTTTACCTGTAATGATAGATGTTAGGTGGGTAATTAATAAAAAAATGATATGTTCCAATTGCCTTCTAACTAATTAGCAGATACAAACTTCACAGAAAGGATAATCGCCGCAAAAATATGTCCTATTGCTAGTAGATTCTTTTTTCACCTCTGCACCTCTACCAAGAGGTATTTCTGATAAAACGCTTTCCTTCAAACCTCGTAGCCGCAATCCTCAAGAAAGTAAGCCGGCTAACAACAATAGCGGTAGATTCGTCCGTATATTTGTCACAGTCAATCCTCGTCGTCGCAAGGAGAGTGTGCAGTCCTTACGATTAATGTTAAACTTTTTGTGGTCATCTGTTACTGGAGTATATCATAGCTGGAAATGGTGCTAGGATAGGTTTTATTGTAGTTGAGGTTTTACTTTGTCAGGTTACTGAAAACATTCGGTAGGTTTGCTAGTCTTACATGAGGTATATTTGTCAATTTCCAAGAATCACGAGCTAGAAATTAATTATTATTGGTAAAGATTACTTTTTAGTGAAAATCTTTCATGACTTATAAACAAAATATAATTTTACTTTAATTGAGGTTTTCTTCGAGAAATACTAAGTAATTGGTACTTTAATATAACCCCTGCCAATTAAGTCACATTATGTCGTGCCTAAATATTCAGGTAGGTACCTACCTCTAGAAAAAGAGTATTACATACATTATCTTATTATTTACTTATATTTTGGTAGATTCTTTGGAACCTAGTTTACTATTATTCCAATATTATTCCAATATCACCAAAATATAGAATAGAATATTCTAATATAATATTAAAAAATAAATGGTTTTAGGTAATTATTGTCCGGCAAATAACACACTGCCCACTCAATAGAATCTACGCAACTTAACCCCCAATCCGCACCTGAAAAGCAATACATATGTAAATCGATCCAGAACGTCGCTAATGAAAAGCTTAACCCTACGCTGCAAACTCCGTGTCGGTTGGAATTAGCGCGGTCGGTAACTATTGGCCCGAGCGCCCACCTCGACCATAAATTAGATGCTGCTTGCCCACTATACGGGTTGAGTGGGGGTCCGTTGTGACACGGGATTTTTTTTTGTATTCGGTTTTGGAAATCAACGTGTGCTTTAATTGTGTTTTTTTTTCATAAGTCTACGAAGTTATGATGAGCTTGGACTTTAGCTTTTATTTTTGGTGACTTGGTAAAATCAGTTTTCTCTTAGGTGTAGTTAGGGTGACATCATGTAAGAGAGAGGTAGAGGTTTTTAATGATAATAATATGAGAAGAACATGATTTGACATTAGTATAAAAAAATGGTTATCCTTGAAGTGATCATCAAAAACTTAGCAATAAAAATACCTAATGTACAATTAAATTGAAGAAGAATTATGATACCTATCTTTTTTTTTAAACTTGAAGACTATTAATTGATTTCACTGATTTTACTGTTGGTCTCTTTTTCAACTAAACCCAAAATTTCCTGCTAAACCAAACTTAGACAAAGCTGGTTATTTTAAGTTAACTTTGTGTAAAAACTAAACTGAAAACAATGGAAACACGCTATAAAGCATGGGCCATAGACTTTTAATCAATCTGCACGAGTGGTACGGTTGGCAAAAATGGCGGTCCTACCGGCGGACGCGGCTTAATTAAAGCCATAAGGAAAATACGTTCCGTTCCTCTATGACTTTGTTTTTTTTTGCCATCGGTACATTGTCGGCTTGATTGTAACTGTTATAGTTGGACAGTGAAATTATGTTTGTGGTAACCTAGTTTATTGTGGAAGTACTGTACTGTTTTTACTGTTACAATAATAAAACACCTATACCTAGAAGTTTTTGGCTTTGACTAATTTTTTCATTGAAACTTGTAGAGTGAATAGTGTAGAGATTGAGCAGACGATACAGAAGTCTATCTTTGGGATTGCAAATTTAAGTGTCCAGGGTTAAGGCTAAGTATCGTTAACACAGAAAAACTCAGCTAACATAAATGCATTGATATGGCGGTTGTGTGGAACACAAAATTGTCGTCTTTATCGAGACCATTCTTACATCCTCTTCTCAACACTGGATAATATTCCTCCTGATCTTAACATTCACTTACCCTTATGCAAGTAAATAAGATATTTTCTTTATATAACATAACCAACCAATCATTTAAAGCCACATAATCGCACTACTTTGGTACTATCGACCAAAGTCATTCCAAAGACATTGAAATATAGACCAACTTCCCAAAGGAATTACAAAACAAAAAAAACCGTAAAAACGCAAGAAAATAACAATAAATAAAACAAAATAACGTGTATGTTAATTTACGGTTTAATCTTCGAAACAAATCGCAATGCCAAAGGAAATTGTACATTTCTTGCGAAATGGATTTTATGGTAATATTATTCCCATGCAGAAGGTAATCCTCCATTGTGTTATGAAACGAAATGTATGAGATTACAGTTATAATGTATATAGAAATAATGGAGGTTTAAACAGTATATAAAAACAAAATATGCTACTAGACACTAAAAAGTATTAAAATTATGGAAATGAAGCAAAATGTAATTGAGGGTACTTCAACATTATAGCTTCATTATTGGCGCCCAACGTGGGACTCGCTTTATTGGCCTGTTAGTTAGAACATACACCATGTAGGTTATACAAACAAAGAGACATTTACAAGTTCCAGAAAAAACGTACGATTGAAATGTTTAAAAAGTAAAAAGCAAACCAAAGGCGGGTGTACACAGGCGCACGTTAGTTTGTGTAGTTGTGTCTTGTATTATGAATTATATATGGCGCTTACGCACCGAGTACGCCGATTGCGTGCGGACAGGAATCAAGCAATGTGGATAAGAAAAATAAACTTGGTAGTGTTTTTACATGTAGGTAAAACCAAGTACCTCTTGCATACGCAACTTTGAAGTTTTCACTATGATCCTTTTATATTCATATTTTCTAATTATTTTACACAGCGAATAAATAAGTAAACACAGCATATATATAGTAAACCTTTTAATAATCTTAACTCTAGCATCAGTGAGGAGCAGTAGCGCGGTTTTAAGTCACTCACAATGGTATGTTTTTTATTTAAAGTGGGTTCTAATGTTCTGAACATGTCGAACCGACTCAAATGGATGTCCAATCCAGTCACTCTACGAATCTTGGACACTGCCGTATTCAAAACAATCCACAGGCAAATAACCGATTCTCGTCCCCAAGGGTGTCGTTCCGTGTCCGCTTTACTTTTCCACATTATTCCGACTGCGGTGCGGCGACGGCGCGACAGCGGGACGACTGCGGGGCGGCAACGACTTGCGTGCGATTCCCATTACCTAAGTGTTTATTTTTATGAAATGTTTACCGTATGCGCCCTGTTTTATAATACACGTGAGATTTTTCCCTACTTTATAACGATTTTTTCAAAATGGTGGTCTGTTTATGGACGTCTAAGGTTTGTTTGCGGCATATTTATAACTGGTCCCTCAGGATAGCTGGAGTAAGGCACGATAATTGTTCAGTTGGTTCATTGTTACCTCCGATTTTGGGCTCTGATAAACGCTTAGAGATACTACGATAATGTTTGTTTGATTTACATCACGCTTGATTAAATATCGTCACTCTCAGCTTCTCCTGAATGGACCATAACAATAAAATGCCGGGTTAACAAACTTTTTAATCAAGTCAATTACTTCACCCGTTTTAGTTCCAGGATCATTACAAAAAGTCCACATTTTGTAAGGCTTTTGTTTCTGAAAGTTTATCAAAATAAATTTTAAATACCCGATCTCATATTCCGTACACCTACTTATAATTCGTTTGAGGATTCATCTAGGTTACACTGATTTCGTCTAGAAAACAGTGTAATTCTAGTACATTCCCATCTATATTCATAGTTAGAAATGCCTTATATTCATCTTGAAAAATCATTTTGTTGACATAATATACCTACTTCTCTTTTTTAAATGTCTGATGTCTGCGTCATTGAACCTACATATACAACCTTCTTCTATATGTTGGTAGGTAGGTATAGCAAGACGGTTAACACACAGCTCCTTTGAAATCCTTCCGTCTGGCGCCTTAACAGCGTTTGTGGCGATTTGAATCTCAAAGATTTCGAATTTAAGTTCCGCTTTGCTCCAGGCTGTAGGATGTGGTCTAATTGTAAAGAAAACAACGTTATATTTTCCTTTATACTAAATTTGTTAACGATAGTTAAATAACATGATAATATAAACTTAATTAATTTAAATGCAAAAATAATTGGAGCGATGAGGACGTAAGGAACTTTTTTTAAGAAAGCAATTAAAACCAAAACAATTAATACAAAAGGTTTACTATAAAAAAGAAATTATAGTAATCTATTATTGTCCTGTCTGCAATAAATTTTATTAAATGAACGCCACATCTAATAAGCCACGTGTAAAAAGTTTGTCACATTTTTTTTTTTATATTTTGCCTAAATCAATGTCGTACACTACATCAGTCAGTTCAGCACCTAAGAGACCTGATTAGGTACTCCTTGCCAACCTCATCATTTTCTCATTCTTCGTCCACTTCCTCTAGAAGTTCATAGCTTGGACCACAAAGCTTTTTATGCGCAATATTCAATTCTGATATCCTTTGAGCATCATCTTTATGTATTAGCGAGTCAATCTGCTCGTTGTATCATACCTATAGGGTTGTATAGACAGCAGTCAAGGGGTTAGTTGAAGATAGGGTAGATTAATAACCTATTAGATATTTCATGCTTTTATTTTATTTAAAATAGAGTTGTTGCATTTCTGGGCCTATAGAAACATGTATTACCTTAAATGCTATAATAACGTTTAAAAATAATATAGGATCGCTAATCCTATATTATTTTTTAAGCGTCATAGTATTGCCACTAACACTGAATGAGGAAAAGGAGGGGGAGGCCTTAGTCCTGCAGTGGGATAAGAAGGGCTTGATATGTAGTAAGACACATAGAATGCTAAATAATAATGATTTCTTTAAGTGCGTGTTATACAATGAATTTATGCAGAAGCTTCGGTACGGCTGTATCTTTATTCGTTACTATCTCACTTTCTTTCTTTTAAGTGAAATTTCATTCAAGCTGAAGCAAAATATTCATTAACAGTCGCAATTACACAAAAAATACCAATGCAAAAACAACCCACATGGAATCTCACTTCCTCGCACATAACAATTAGATGCGCGGGCGCAATGACGTCACCACGCTAATGAGGAAGGAACGAACCTCGACCGGGAAGCGGGTAATTAGCGGATCATAACAAATCCCCGGGAAACGGGAGTAATCGGGACGCGAGGACACACGCTATTTACTTCATCATTATATCTGGATCAGTACTAAAAATTTTGTTTTTTCGCTAATTGCTGATCAGTTTGAGGACTTTTTGAGTATATCTTAATCATATGTGTTGTCAATCCATAACAATTTCATATGTGAAGTGTCTAATTCGAATAAAAAAAAAAGAACATATTAATTATTCTAAGGTGAATGTAGGTAGAAGTAGGTGGAAGGTAAGTTAAATAGTTACTCGTAAGTTACTTAGGATGCAGTGTAGAGATAAGCTACCCGACATGATGAAGTCAAGGCTCACTGAAACTTTTTTAATGATGAAATATAACATCTTCCTATTTAGATGGTAAGCAAAATACTATAAAAATTGCACTAAAAGTAGGTCGTACTAGTGACATAGTGTACAATAGAACACATGCTACCTTAGAAACAAAAATACAACATATATACGATTTTCTTGTATGTTGTTGTCCCAAAAACAATATCCTTAGAAAAATCACATTTTAATCAAATCAGTAAATAAGGAAAAGCACTAACCCTTAGTGAATTAGGAGAGCCTTGAGCATGTGTATGTGAGCTAAGAAATTGCTTCCTCGTACGATCGCTTTATCCCGATCCATTGATTAACGAAAATCACGAGTTAACAGACCCTCCGCACCTGGGCACCCAATTCTGTTAAAAATGCTGGGTAGGGCTGTGCTAATGTTATGTAGCTACTAATATATGTTCATTTTACATGTAAAATTTTCAACGATGTATAATTTAATTAGAAACTGATAAAAAGTTGGTTGATAAGCGTTTTTTTTCAGATATCTCTGCATAAAAGCTCTTGTCAAACAATGTTAAGTTAATCTAAATAAGAATAAAATGTTCAAAAACGTTGCCACATTATAATGGTCCTTCTTTATGCAAGTCTATTATTTTAAACCACGTGATAATTTCGTTTCTATAATTTTTAGAGGAACTTTCAATATTACTCCTTCCTTGTGCTATCTATTCAAACTGATGGGTATCTAAAAATTCTATCTCATCTCCAGAGCCCTTTTTCCCAACTATGTTGAGGTCGGCTTCCAGTCTTACCGGATTCAGCTGAATACCGTATTTTACATGGAGCGACTGCCTATCTGAACTCCGCAAGCCATTTTACTGGGTATTAACACAGTATCCCATGGTAAGACTGGTTGTCAGAATTGACTTAACGACTGCCAAAGATCATAGTATGACAGTCGGAACTTACGGCTTAACATGCTATTCGAGGCACGGAGGGGTCTCGGTATGTTTGGAAATGGTCACCTATCCACGGAACAACCGCAGCGAGCGCGGCTTAACCTGTATTTTCGATCAAACCGTACGGCTTACACTTATCCACGAGCCTCCCAATCTAAAAAAACTATCTATCTTCACTAAATCAGAAAATTACTTAACCTTCAAAAATATATGTCACAGCCCTAGAAAAGTAGAACCTAACCCATATGTCGATCCAACCCTCGTACGTTACGATTTCCGAATACCGCTCTCCCATACTTCCTGTTTCCGCTATACAGTAAATAAACTACCTAGATTATTATCAACCTTTCCTCTATCTTCAGTGACAACTAATAAGTGTAGGATAGAGGCTTTTCGTTGAATAAAGCCTATGTATTTCTCTTTTTTCCAGAGAGAGGAATAAGTTACATTTTGGTGAGTGAACAACGCTACTTATGGATTTTCAAACAGCAGAGGTCTAAAAGTGTTTTTTTACATAGCTTTATTAGATAAACTCAAACAACAGAACGAATTTTCATATGGTTTACGCTAATGTATAAAGTAATTTAAGAGATACAGTGTAACTAAGGCCATTGTAAACTGGCTTTTTTCTTACTTTTTTAGCTGAACTGGGGTCTTCTGAAAAGAGAATACATAGATACCCCACATTGTGTACAGTTTTTATACACCACCTGACTCTTTAAATCAAAATTTTTAGGAATCAAATTACCGCAATCATCGAACGCGTCGACATTCGTGTCTTCAAAATTTCTTTGAAAATCCATATAAGAGGAAGAAGAGAGTGCTTTTTTCTAATAAATAGCGGTAGTTTACTAACAGCAGGTAGGGTTAAATGCATTTCCCTCAAAAATTCCAATTAAGCGGATTATACTTTGAAGCTCAGTTAACTAGACCCGAAATGAGACAGAACCGAGTACTGTTACAACAAATAAGCGTTTTACCCCCAAATTGAATTACGTTCCGTGCGAGTGGAAACATACGGGGGGAAGTGGGGGATTAAAAGTAGCGGTTATAAGACGAATGACGCTGGGTTTGTAAGAAGTTTTGCAGAGACAAACATGTGTTTAATTTTGTAGATAGTAATAACTGATTTTTAGTTTGTTAAACTGTGAAAAATGGAAATCGAGTTATATTATTACATATATTCTTCTTTGTGTTTTTACTTTACATAAAGTTGGTGTTTATTTTAAATCTTCTAAAATACATATTAATGCAACTGTTATGAGTACATAATATTACCTACTAACTAAACATTCTAATTAAATCAAATTATATACATTCGTTAGCAATTAAATTGTCGTAAATAAGAACCAAAAAAGCAACTTTTGTATTGACACCAATTAAAACTTAACTTAGCAGGCCCGCTCCAAAACTCTAACCCGTAAAACTCTTCTGCCAAAGTACGCGAAACAAAAACAGTGTGTGGCCAGTTTTAAAATTAAGTTCAATTTAGTAGAAACTGCGGCGTGCATTGTGCAAGATGAGCTGTTTTGGTGCAGAACAACTTTTTGCAAATGAAATACGTCAGTTTTGTGGCAAGGAGTAAGTAAAACCATGCTGTAGGGGAATGATCCACCTTTTTTCGGTTGCAAAAAGGTATATAAGATGAGTTTGTTAATGTCATTGTATAAAGCACAACTATGACCTATCTGTATGGATTATTCAAAAATGTTTTTATTTTTTAATAATTATTATTATTTTTTACATATTATAAATACCTACTAACCGCTTTACTGTACGTTAACTTTTAGTACCGACGCGACGCGACGACCAACTTTTGATTTCTAACACCGACAATTTGACGGCTTTGCAGGTATCATGGTCATTGGCCGATACAGCTTTATTTCAATGTCTAACACTCCATAAATTTCAGATCACATTAAGTGCCTAATAATATTATTATTCGATATAAGTCGAATTTCAGGAACCGGTCATGGTCAGTGGTCGTATTGATTCCAGAAAATAATTCCCATAACCTCATAAACACCAAGTCACTGTCAAAAATAATCTAGAATATAATTCTCAGACTAATATTATTTTGACTTATATAAATAGTAATAACATCGTTCATACACGAGACTTGACTTAAATGTGGGCGCGTTAAGGACACACCTCTGCTTACCCCTTTAGGGAATACTAGTTACCGTAGATTCACGCGACCCGATTATCTATACAAAAAAGGTAAAATACAGTCAATCGTATATCTGGGTTATGGGTAATAAGCTAATAAGTTTAGGTTTTTTTTTAATTTATTTCTTTATTAAAAAGGACAAAAGTAAAAAGATAATAAAACACATCGCCAAACTGCACAACAGTTTCTTGGCAATAATTGATTTAGTATTGAAAAAGTTTGGACGGATTTGGGAGACTTTTGCCCAGCTGTAGGACCTTATTTCAAAGTACCGAGAATGATTTTCGTAAAACTGTATTTTCTCTAGCCTGGATGCTTATTAGACATCTGAACTACTTCATTTAACTCTATTGAAGCTGAACTATTTTTTGCTCTTCTATATCCCATAAAAATCAATAGTAACCTACATTAGGCCACACCTGTCAAAAAATCCCATATAACACAGTAATAACCCACAATTACTTCGTAACAACATTATCAACACTAATCATTGCCCGCGACTATTACTGAATTTAATAACACCTCCTTGTCAAATTCAAAAACCCCTCTTTTACTGACAACCCTACCAATTTACTTATACACCCAACTAAATTGAATCTCAACCTTAAATGTGAGACGACAAGGTTGAATTTCGTGTGTGTTTCGTTTTGACAGTTGAAAAAGTAACATCAGTATTTCTTAATGACGTCATCGAAGGATGTCCCAAGGCACTTTGGGTATTAAAATGACAAACGTACTCTGGTATCGAGTATGGAAATCTCCCAATTTATTATACGATAGGTTGTTATTCTATTAGGTAAATAGAACGGGGGTTAATAGAGCCATCGTGTTTATTAAGTAGGGTTGGGTACTTTGTAAACTGTGTATTTTTATATCAGAGACCAATTATGGGTCATTTGTTTTTACGCTTTTATTTGGATGTCTCTACATTTTTCTAGGCGCAGTAGTGCTGATGATTGATGACTTTTTATCTTTATTCTTATTAAATTGGAAGTCAATTTCATTTGGGAAATATTTTCATATTATTTTGAAGTCAATAGATGAAATAAATGTAATGGTTGTTTTACTAAAGCGCCAATTTTCTGTCACAGATAGAACAAAAATTGAACACCTACTTATGCTTGCAACTTACGTAGTGTGGTTTCTGACCATATTTATACATCATTTCGATTCATAAAAGTAAAACAAAAACCTAGTTTTATTTAGTAGGAAGCTCATAAATGACGCCATGGGAACACATTAGTACCTATACTAAAGCCAATATGGAAAGAGAATTAAACGTTATTACTAATTACGCAATTATCAACTTTGACAACATGTGTTTAAGTTCATTTTAGAATGACAAATATTACCGAAAAGGTCCTAAAAGTAATTTGAATGTGATGGGAACTGAACTATTAGCCATTGAATTAAGGTTCATAATCCCAAAGCACGTTCATTATTTCTTTAAAGTGGCTGATGTATAGTACCTAAATGTAATTTCCGATTCTCAATCCATTTTAATTAGACAACATAAACAAAACTCAAATCATTAAAAACGTGCTATGATATTGTTTTAAGCAAATATCCGCTGTATCAGGGGGTCAAACAGTATGGCCATAAAAAGGGCGTGTGTCGCTCAACAAATACCATTCATTTCATTATTTAATATCAGCGGAAACAATGAGAATCTAATGGCAGGCATTGAAACATTCAAACGTGTAGACCTACCTCTTGTTTGAAGTCGATAGAAACTCGATTGAGTTTCTAATATGTACCTATGTAGCAGTAAGCGTGCGTAGAAGTATTTTATTTTTAGTTACATTCATTTTTAAGTAGGTTTATTAGTATTTAGTAAGAAACTAAAAGTGTTGTAAAAAAGAATTTAAAATACAATAACCAGCTGAATCCGGTAATACTGGAAGCCAGCATAGATTGCAAGCAGCTAAGATTGGAAAATGGCTAGACAGAAGGCAGAAAGAAGGGCCTGAATCTATATTACGAGAATTTATATATGCTTTAAATGATCAATTAATACGTTTCCTTATCTTTGATAAGGAAGAGGGAGATTAAGTTAATTTTCGACATCGCAATATAAAACAAACCTAAGGAACTTGAACACAAAATTGTGCAAGGCAAATCGTGTTTATTTCGACTTTATTTCTTTTTCGAGAATCCAAAGTACCGATCACGATCTAAGCATAATTCATGTCGTACTCAAAAGGCATTTCTTACAAAGTAAACACATTTAAGTCCTACTTTTTTTTTTTTTTTTTTTACTTTAAAACGTTACAAGTCACCCCCATAGCTATTATTACGGGCAATATATCAAAGTATTGTAAAAATAAGGGTTATTTCACCCTTGTTTACAGCGAATCGGATATATTTTTATTTGCTTGTCCTTACGTGTTTTTATGATAATAGAATAATGATTCAAATTCTACAATTGAAGCTTTTTGTCAATAATTAAATTGGTGTTTGGTTGGTTATACGCGTGGCGAAATATGAATCATGGGACAATACAGAATCGAGTACCTACAGACAGGTAGATTGAGTTAAAAATTGTGTCTAACTCAAAAAAAAAATCTGGGATATCAAAAACAGTACCCAGATTACCTACATATATCTGATTTATTAACTAATTAAAATAATATACCGCCAAAAAAAGATAGCTGGTTCGTATTGGATGTAGGATAACGACGACATTGCCTAAACTTAGCAAAACTGTGTACAATTTTTACGTAAGACATTTCTGCTTATAGAAGCCATTACTTACTTTGATGATACAAGGAAAAAATTAACTGTGAATTTATAAATTCCCAGAAATTTTGCGAATTGAAGATATCTGTGAGATTGTTGCTATCATTTCACTATTTCAATACCGGATGTTCTACTTCAGTCCAGTTCTTGAGATCTTCAAAACACCTGTTAATATCATGTAGGTATATAATCCTCCAAGCATTTTATGCATGATAATATAATTATTTTTCTCACACTAATTTCTTTACTTTAATATAGAGTTTGCCCTAAAAGACTAAACATAACACATATGTATAGAAAAAAAGTACAAATCGTGGAAAAAATTACAGATCACTGAAAGCCTCCCTGAAAAACATTAAATACTAACTACGTAAATAAAATAAAGGTGTTAAAATTAACAAGATACTATGTACTGCTATCCGTAATAATTTAATTTTTGCCTGACTTATTTCGTATCCTTCAGCCGAATTACTCGCCCAGTACTGTCAAAAGTATCATCCTACCATCTCGGGCTAAACTAAACATTACAAGACTTGCCATTCCTATTAATTATTATCATACAAAAAAACTGTCCCTTCATTTAACAATCAACAGTAATCTAACATAAGTTTATAACCACAATCCGTGTCGTACACGCAAATTTGACATCAGTGGGGTCTAATCTGGCTTAATGACGAGTGAATTGTCGTGATATAGTCATTACCGTAATATAACTAAGTAATTAATTATACTGGCCGTTAGTATTAATGTCATTTTGGTATTGATGTGGTTAACTTAGTTATTTGTTGTTTGTTTACTTTGGTTTTCTTTAAACTGACTTCCACCAAGGAAGAGGTTCTCAATTCGACGGTATGTGTGTTTACGTGATATCTACGGCAATTCGCCGAGGTAAATTTCTTGTAACCCAGTTCCGTTTCATACTTTTGTATCATTTTTTTTTTACATTTAATAATCCAGCCTATAAACGTCCCACTGCTGGGCACAGGCATCTTCCCATATAGAGAAGGCACGAGCATTGATCACCATGCTTGCTCTCTGCGGATTGGCGATTTCAGATCCCAAATTTTGGAATCCAGGTGTCCTCACGATGTTTTCCTTCACCGTTTGTCAGAAGTGTCTTAAAATAATTAAGAAAGTACCAACATATAACTTTGAAAAAGCCACATTGGTACTTGCCTGGGTTCGAACCTGCAACCTTGTGCATACAATTCCGTTCATTGAACCGCTAGGCCACCACGACATTTTCTACATTTAATTAAGTGTAATCAATTATCTTACCAGTTTATCTTTCCTTTCGTCCCGATTTTTATAAATATTTAAATATTAGGTATCTACTGTCGAGAAACTATTCAAAAGTTTTCGAATGATCCAATCAATCCCCACGTCACCACAAAAAAAAAGCATGTTCACCCAAAGATTTCTAATTACCGAAAAAACGGTAGCAACAACCAAAAAAACAACGATTTTATTCATGAGACACCACTATGTCACTCGAAAAAAAAAGCTATTCATTAACGGTACCTAATGGGCGTTGGAACTAAAACAATAGCATTATAATAAGCCTTGTTACGTCGTTGAGTGATGGGCCCTAGAGTATCAACGACATATTAATTTTGCCGTGAAATATTGCCTTTTTCTTTGTGTGTTTGCCTGCTTAATGTGCCGATAGCGAGTGAGAATGTTATGTATGTTTGTTCACTTGAATATCGGCTGGTGTTTGTTGTTTTATGGCAAATGAAGGTTAAGTAAACGTGAACTTTTGTGCTGTCAATTTAGCGTTGAGATATTACGTTTGATGCATACAAATACTAAAGTAGACCAATATTACGCATGTCATATACCTATGTGTTACAATACTTTTTAAGTTTACGGTTAAAATTAAGCACAGAACACCACTCTTACATTTCTTCAAAAGGCATATACTGTCTTTGTTCTTATCGGGATTTGTTTAAAGGTATATAAACATGTGTTGCAATAAGTTGACAATAAACAAAGAGCTTTAAGTTAATATAGCCTGCTGAAAACTGAAAAAGCAAATAAAGTTAGAGCAAAATATAGATAGCGTAAAGTATCATGATATAAGTAAACATGAGATTTTATTAGATAGGTAAGATAACAAGTAAAAACTACTTAAAGAGTTATGGGATAAGGGCAGGAGAATGAAGCCCTGTCTACTACAAACTATCCCACAGGTTTAACAATTAACTAAATGACTAACCGTTAACCACCATACCTATAAACTCAATAAAAATAACGTAAAACAACAAAAAAATCCAATAACCCGCATTCGTAAAAGAACAATCTTTTTTAATCTAAAAACGGACTCGTAAACGCATCGGACGAATCAAATTCAACAGTTTTAGCAATTTACTGTGAATTTAGTATCGGGGGTCTTTTTTACCAATTGGCCGGACCAGATCGGCAGATAAACTGACGGGCCCGCATGTGCGCGCACGCAACGATGACATAGATTAGCTGGAGAAATAGAAGGGTTGTAGTTAGAATCAGGTGGGTTTAATGACTATCAAAAAAATGGTTGAAACTCTATGTTTATTCGGAAACGGCGGCGAATTGAGATTGATAACTACTTGCTGTGGTATAAAGTGATTGAACAGAAGACTCTGGAGTGAATTTCGAAAGTGTTTTGAATACTTTTGGGAACATATTATTATGTAATTATTTTCTAAACTTCGATGAGGACAAACGCACTTAACAGTACAGGTACATAATCAAATAAAACACCATTAATTCTCACAATTGAAGATTAATAATTTGTGTGCCTAATTCGATATTATGAATAAAAAATATATAAATCCATTTTTTTTTTTGTGTTTCCATGCGAATAGGCATAATACTTATCCACCATAAAATATTACGTTCTATCTGTTTAATTTACTAGTCTTTGCCTCCTGCCCTCTGCGATTGTCGTATTGTAATTAATGAATCGTTAACATCTTGATATGTTTTGTTTCATGATGGCGCAATTGTCTGTAAAGGTGCATTATGATTTATTTATTGTTAAACTTTACTATTTGAGATAAGTTAATTAAAGGGTTGGTGTTAATCGATGAAGTAGCTAGTTCAAAATGGTAAGTTTGGATTGGGGTGATAATGGTGTGTTTAGGTAAAGATTAGGTATTAGTCACGTGACGTGTCAAAGTCATTTTTATTTTCACATATTTATCGACATTTAAGCAATTTCTATAATCGTTGACGCTTGTAGAAATGTTACTTGGTACAGCGGCAATTCTTCAAATAGTCTCTTACGTGACAAGTTTAGAAAGAAAGAACTCAAATCTTTAAGAAGTTTTTCAGCTAACATCGAAAGGATCTACCTCGCCAAGACTTCCTATGTGGTTGCACCACATAGATGTGGTAGTAATCTTACCTCATATAAAGGTTATGTACGATAGTAAATTGTCTATTCTAGTATATAAATATGATTTCGTGTAAAAGCTTGACGTCATTAGCTGCCTCTGAACTTTGGTTCGCTTTATCTATTTACTGTTTTCTTATTAATTTCGAAAATACAAAAAAGTACGTTACTTTAATACTTATTGTCTAACTGACAGACTAAATAAATCTTGTCTTTTCGTACCCAGACATCTACCGTATTCTTCGGAATCGTTCAACTTATCAATATTGTGAACACAACAACTTCCTGAAGACAATTAGCATGTGCCAAACACAGATGAAGTCAAGTAGTCAAAGCTAGCCGGCGTGAGAGCGGTCTCCTCGGCTACAGCTACTAATTACACGTTATTCTCACTGATTAAAGCACAGCTTGTGTCTAATGAGTGACTCATGTAACTATAGGTCCCGACTGACCTTTATACGACACGATACGGATACGATTTTGGAGCAATCCGATGTTGTTTGTTCTTTAGTTTAGTTGGGTTTACAACGATAGATATTTAGGTCTACAGTATTTACGGGAAAAACACGTTTTTTGAACACAATTATGACACACCGATCCTAGGAAACTATGTATAACAAGGTACAAAATAAAGGCAGGAATTGGAAATTATCTTATTTTTATTTTTTCTCGAATTAAACAATTTATCTAAATTGACTTTCATAGCCCCATGTTTTACGAGTATGTCTCTGGAAACTTAAAATGCGTTACTAAAATGTTTATTTCGTTATTTTAGAATATGCACATCACAAGCAAATACGTTTAGGTAATTTATAATTTTCACATTCTACACATGACCCACACTTTCTTTCAAACATGACCACATCATTCCCTAAAAGCACAATCAAATCACAAAACAAACTTAGAAACATAATTAAACTTTTAATTGTTATCGTAAACAGTAAAGCGCCCATATAATCTGTCGGGAATCGTTCTCACAGTTAGAAGTCATCTTTCTCAATCAACAAACCATTGGCTCCACGATTTTTATTGTTTTCGAACTAATCTACGGGCAGAGCAGCCGCGGACACTTTTTCCCGTTTTCTATACATTGGATAATTAATTTTACAGCTTCTTAATTAAGTTAAGCTATCTTAAAATCTACTATTGTTAGTATTTAGTTGTTTTTTTTATTGCGAATAGATTGTGTTTTGTAGGTGTCGTTAAAAAGTTATTATTTTTTAAATTGATTTTTTTATTATTGTAAGGGTTGGTTTAGTCGTTAACTTGTAATATTACGGGGTTTATTTTTTAGTAAATTAATGTAACATGTGTTTTAAAAATATTTTTTATCCACACTGAATACTGCTTGAAACATTCAATATCTAAGTAATATGAAAAACACAAGTTATACTAATTCGATTGATAAAAAACTATATTGGACCTAAACGTATAGGTATTAAATAAATATTTTTTTGATAGAACCAAAATCCAATTTTAATTTTCTCACTGCATCGATAAACCACCTTAAATATATATAAATAATAATAAATATAACACCTTAATTAATTACACATTATCATAACACCAAAGACAAAAAGATGAACGTACGTTTTATAAAAATACAAACAGTACCCGCATGTCGTTATTATCACTTGAAACAGTTAAAACTGATTACTTAGTTAATTATAGTGACGCGTCAGATTGCTTATTAAGCCCCTTCATAGTCTCATCAACGTTTTTCGTGGGTCATTTGTTTATATTTCAATTTAAAACAGAATTTTTGAATGAATTAAAAATTGTGTGATGGTTTCTTTGCTTTGGGAGGTAATATGGTAGCTGAGAGTTAGAGTAATTTTTGAGTTTTTTTTGTGAGTTGTCTACAAGTAAGCATGTCAGATGGTATATGCGATTCATTTTTAAAACCTTTTTTTCCATGTAACTAACACGGTCCGCCATAAATAAAAATAGAAAACTTATGCATCTTACGCATCTTTTTTGTATGGAATTTAAATCGTGTATTTATATATTTTTTTAATTAAAGACTAAACAACAATCGGTTTCAAATTGAATAAAGTTACAATTATTTATTTAAAACATAAACGGCCATCTGTGAACTCAACCCCGTCCACAATCAATCGCAACAATAATAAATTTATTGATACAAAAAAATAAAATTTAATTAAAACATCATCAATAAACGATATCATTTCAATCTAACCCTAAAATGCGACGGTACAAATTAGAGGCCGAAAAAAAAATTCAATAACCCTCCAGTGGGCACCGATCGGCAATATCAATGACGTTTAACCCTAAACATAATCGAGTCTGAATCGAAACTACCTCAGGGACATCGGGTCTGTTGTGCCCGTAAAATTGCCGAGTATTTTTTGCAATAAAATTGCTCCCTAGCTTTAAAGGGGGTCGTTCACGCCCCTGGCGGTTAAGGGTTACGAGAGCTGTGTTGACGTATTCCGAATGATTTCGTGTAAGTAGGGATAATGCTGTTGGTTACAGGTTAAAGCTATGTTAATGTGCAGCTTTTGTGTGGCATGTGTGGCATTGATATTTTTTCTAATGCCGATATTTGTTTAAATTACTCACACAAAGTGATCCCTAAAGAATCCTTGCGATGAATGTTGATCAATATTAATATGATTGGCAAATGTATAGTTTTTTTAATAATGTTGTAAATATACAAATACTTACTTAAATATAATGAAACTGTGAAATGTTTTTTAAGGAAGAGACTCAGATACTTATACCATTCTTTTAAGATGTTCATAATTATTAAATCTTGAAAAAACTGTCTTGAAATTTTCACTTGTTGAAACAGAACATAAAATAAATACCATTCAACAAACACATACCCGAAAATGTATACAAAACTCGAAATTCAAAACTAACAAAATCTTCAAAGCACAATACCGAACCTAACCCTTACACCGCCGCATATTTTCTGCGGGGCCCCGCGTGTCGCCTAAACGACCCCATAATTGATAAGTAAAGGAAAAGAAGAGTACCGCCTTATACATATTTATGAGATCCTAAAATTGCTACGGGACCATGCGAACGGGAGCACTTGCGCCCATCGCCGTCTCATTATGTTTTTAGGGTTCCTTTGTTATCGTCACTTTGATGTCTGTTGGACAGAAATCGCGGATTTCCTTTAGTTTGCATGATTTTGAAGGTTAATGGTGAGTGAGAAATTGCGGGTTTTGGTTCTTCTGAGTTTTATTATTCGGGGCTTTCTATTGATGTGTTACAGAACTATTTGTTTAGTCGATATAATTATGTTAGTTCTGATGCATTGCTAATAAAAACACAAAACTACTCTAAAAAATTGGATTAATTTCATCGATTGGGCTTTATACATATCTTTTTGCATAAAACCTGCCTGAAGAATAAGAAAAGACTTATTTTGTACGTGTACATAATAGGAACATGTAAAATAATGCCTGAAAATTAATATGATGAAAATACTACTCCTTAACACCAAAAGACAAAAACAACAACGAACCACCTTCCACAGTTCCATAAAAGCGAGTTTATAAACGCTGAAACCGGCGATGCGTTCAAAAACCACAATAAACGGTAACTTTATAGGTGAAATGGAAACGCGACACTTACGTTACCTCTCTTTACGACAATAATCCGTTGTTGAACGTTTTCTTTGCTCCTTTTATAATCCTCGCTCGTTTTTGAACGCGCTAAATGAAACGTTTGGCGACGTTCTTATTTTGAATTGTTGGGGGTACAAACACGATCTATGGTAATGTGTTTTGAGTTTTTTGAGTGTCGTGTATTGAGGGTTATATTTTTTTTTTATTCTAATCTTGTTATAGTTTTTTGTGTAATATTTATAATCAACTATTTATACTGCGTAAGAAAATTAATAAAATGTCCATATTTAATTAGGTATGTAGTTAGTTGCAAATAAAAATAGTATTACAGCATTTGATGTACGCAGGAGAGCATATTAGTGAAGTACTAGCGCAATTTTTTAATCACTGTGCGCATCACTGTTATCTACCAACTGATCTCATTCGTACACTGGTTGTCCCCATCACTAAGAACAAAACGGGTGATATCTCGAGCATGTCCAACTATAGACCTATATCACTGGCAACGATTGTGGCCAAGGTGCTTGAACGTCTAATTCATAAGCAGTTATCGCTTAAGATTGATGACGGTCAATTTGGTTTTCGCAAAGAGGTGTGTCGACACCTCTTTGCGAAAACCAAAGAGCTAAAAAAGATATGGCTATATTTTCGTTAAAACAAGTTGTTAAAAATTATGTAAAGCAGGATACGAGTGTATATGCGTGTTTTTTGGACCTGAGCCGGGCTTTCGACACCATAAACCATGATCTACTGTGGGAAAAGTTAAAGGACAGCAACGTGTCGTCTGATGTAGTTGGACTTATGAAATATTGGTATACTAATCAGTCCAACAATATCAGATGGGGTGACGCACTGTCTGTTGATTATAAGCTGGCATGCGGTGTAAGGCAGGGCGGGCTTACCTCTCCCGACTTATTTAATGTATACGTTAATGGTTTGATAGAGGAGCTGAGCAGAGCACCGGTAGGGCTTAGATTGGGTGACCGTTACGTCAATAATCTGAGTTATGCTGATGATATGGTTCTGCTCAGCCCTTCTGTTAAAGGACTGCGGAAACTCTTACATATTTGTGAAAGATATGCTAAGGCACATGACTTAGTATATAACTCAAAGAAAACGGAAATGATGATATTTAAGTCGGGAAAGGGGCCAGACATTGTTCCGCCAGTATATGTTGGGGGGCAGGTTGTTAAGGTGGTTGAGTCGTTCAGGTACCTTGGTCACATACTCACCTCGGATCTAAAGGATGATGCTGACATAGATCGACAGCGGCGTGCACTGTCGGTGGTGGGCAATATGATAGCAAGAAGGTTTTTCAAGGCCAGTACGTCTACTAAAAGACAACTGTTCAGAGCTTACTGCCAATGTTTCTACACGTGTCAGCTCTGGACGAATTATACGAGGAGATCTCTGGATGGAATCCGCGTTCAATATAATAACATAATATAGACACCTTATGGGTTTACGGCGCTACTGTAGTGCTTCTGAAATGTTCGCGGAGGCCCGGATTAACACGTTCAATGCCATCCAGAGACATCGAATCGCATCGTTCCTGGCCAGGGTTGACAGCTGTGGAAACAACATCATCAAGGAACTTGCTCACAGATTGCACACCACCGATACGTATAAACGATGGTTAGAAATAGCTGCCTAAATACATAGCAGATTAAATAGTATAGATATAGATTTATTAAAAATGATCTCATGTAAGAATATGATAGTAGTATGTTTATTTAGTTGCTATTTAATGTTTAATGTTGTTTGTTATTCTTATTTTTATGTCTGTTTTAATTTTATTTTTTATTATCTTTTATTATCTTAATTTTTGTTTTGTAATTTTTTGTGTATGGACCTTGTGTCTGCAATAAAGATTTTTATTATTATTATTATGTATCTCTTTACATTCACGGGATATCTTCAGAAGAAGAGACCCGGTCCTTTGAAAGGCTTACGTGGGGATACAGATCCAACACGCAGCGGCCTTGTTGAGAACTTTACTCTAATATGGGATGGGGCATCTACCAGAGGCCATTCATCCCTGCCCTATGCGAGAACAGACATGAACGGCCCAAGGTAGCTACGGAACTATTGTGAATTGTGGTGATAAAACTAATATGGTTATGGGTAGGTGCATGTTAAGTGGATTGGATATTTAAATAAAATCGGATACTATGGCACCTGCCTTTCAATACATGTATATATGCAATTAAATAGGCAGGTGGGAGCCCTCCTAAGGAGTGGCCCCCTGAAGCAGTCAGGTCCGTTGTGTCGCTACTCACAAACAGCTCGCCACAAGCTGCCCTGCGGATGTATGCTCCTACATATACCTTCAGATACAGTTTTTATTTATATCTCAAGGTTGGAAAAAGCAAATTAATATGCCCTCAGGTATTGCGTTATTCTCATGATGAGGTAACGACTTGCCCCGAGGGGTTTATTATTATTATTATTACAATAATCTACAACAAAATTTACCAAATTGTTGTTTTTTCAGCTATTTGCTAAAAATGTATGTCATTGGTAATGTTTTTTTTTTAAACAAAATTCATGCTTTCATTATTTAATGTGCCTACTTTATAAGACAGAAACATAGGTACATGTTATTACGTATATTCTTAAAATAATCCTTACACCATACAAACACAATCCACACTGCGAACGTGACTTCATACAAAATTCATACGTTAATAATAACTCTTGCTAGTAATGAATGAACTAATGAATGAACTCATATCAATTCGTATGAGACGACTTGGCACCACATGTCAATGATTCGCTTCCGTTCATTCGTTTTGCTCTTGTCACGTCATATCCTATGCACGATGATTTGTTGGTTTAACAATTATATGGAAATTAAAGGAGTGCACTTTTAACCGACTTTCAAAAAGGAGGAGGTTGTTTGTTTGACTGTATGTTTTTTTTTAATGTATCAACGTTCAAAAAAAACGTTGTGTGTCTCTATATACCGCTATAATGTATCCACTTTTTTATATTTTGTCATATTCTACCTATGTCAAGAATTGTCAGTCAAAACTGGCTTAGGTAACAACTCTAAAGATACACTTTTTTTTACATCTAAGTCGTAGTTATTGTTAGAGGCAGATCATGTCGTGGGAAAACAGTAATTTAAAACTAATCATCATTTTAAAAAAATTGAATCCCTGCTTAGCGAGTGATTTTACATACATTAAAACCACATTTTACACACAAGATTTTACACACAAGAAACACCCAGACAAATGTTTATTCCCTGCGAATCAATCCTGTAAATTTTATGACAATAAATAATCTCACTTGTTTAGCGATCTCAACGTGTTTGAAAATAAAATAAATACTACTAACTGTATAAGTACTTACTTAGCTTGCACGTACACCATTTGATTCACAAGTTTCTTTTTAATGACAATTGTATAGCGTTATAAATGGTAAGACAGGCCACTTACGCAGAACATTGCTGACGCAATCTGGATTAAAAAATGGATTTGAAATTATTAATTAATAGTACCCATAATAAAGAAACTAAAAAAACAATAATAAAACTATCATAGGAATAAGGCTACTGGTTTCCATGTAAAAAAAAAACAATTGCACGCGATTGACTGCCTTATTTAGGTACCTCTCCTTCGCGGGACTGCTGGTGAAAATTTCTTTAAAAATATGCTTATTTTACCTTTGTAAGTATATTTGTTATAATATGTTACGCTTTACAATTTTGTGCGTGTACATAATTTATCTTATATATAAAATTCTCGTGTCACAATGTTTGTTACCATACTCCTCCGAAACGGCTTGACCGATTTTTATGAAATTTTATATGCATATTCAGTAGGTCTGAGAATCGGCTACTATCTATTTTTCATACCCCTAAGTGGTAGTAGGTAGGTAGTAGGCCGGTGCTAGAAAAAATTGCATTGCAATGAATGCCGGGTACAGCTACTTAAATAAATAAATTTTAGAGAAAAAACATGTGCATACAATATTAGCAACGTACAATAATGATGCCATCTCACGATCATTGGGAACGTCATATGAGGATTTTATAATTAAATTGTTAGCTCTATTAATTATATAACTCTATGGTGTACACACTAGTGGAACACTTGTAGCAGTTCCAGATCATTAGCACTGTGAACATGTGTGGAGATATCGCACAGACAGACAGACGCGAACCTCTTATGTAACCATCAATGACTTGTTATATATATATTGTATTTAGTCCTTAGGTTTTAGTGACACTTAATGATTAAAAACGAATACACAAAGAGATGGCATTACTAAATGACTTTAAGACTTCAAATAATTGGCAACTTATGTGCCTTATTTGCATGATATAAAAAAAAACTAAACAATTTGAACGCTTTTTTTGCAATTTGTATATGCAATCCGTTCGGTCAGAACGAGAATCTAATAGGCTTGTATAAAATAATTTGGTATGTAGGTAAGGAACAAACTATAATAATATATTGGTGTGGTATAAAGTAGCTATATACCATACCAATGTACCAGCCTAAAAATAAGTTAAAACACACGACAAAACTTCACAGATGCTCCAAAAACTAAAACAAAAATAAAGCAGAGACAATCCGAAAAATCCCCCACTGGGCAAACCTAATTAACTAAAATTAATCTATTAACACTCTCAAAAACAAAAATTAAAAAAAAAACTTGCAATACACACACACATGTTTTAGTTTTTTTTAACGTCTCAACCCGAGATTAATTCCATTAAAAGGAATAGAATAATTCGCACATGTAAATAATAAAACAGCGGAAGTCTAAAGTGACATGTGTTCGGTGTCAATGACCTGAGATAGAACATCTAGACTTGCTACAATTGGTCCGTTTGAAAACTAGTCTTTGAATTTAGAATTTCGTTTGGATTCGATTTTTTAATTTAATTTTGGTTTTGGGATAGGAATTGAATTGAATTTATTTTATTTAATTGAATTTAAATATAGATGGAACTGTCAATTCCACTTATTATTAGATTTTGAAGGGATGTTATTGCTAATTATTATTTTAACTATAATATCTACCAGCCCCGTGACTATGATTCCAATAATGATATGTAATCTACGTAATGTAATCTTAAAAATAAATCCACTAGTCGCGAAAATAACTTAAGATACAGATAAGATTATTACGGTAAAGTATATCAGTTCATACAACTTTTCACCATTTACGTAAGTTGTCAAACAACCCAGCTAACAATATTACAGTAATAAAGTTATTTTTTTCACAGATAAGTGTTTAGATTTACAAGCTTCCGAATACACAATACATACATAGCACTCTATTTTAATACCTTTCCTTGCCTACAAATAACATTAAAACACACATACTAAAATAATTAATCAACTCATCACTCAAACCCTAAAACGTACCAAAAATAACCCTACGAAAGCGACCGGACAAATTCGTCTGTAATTTGTTCACCTACCCTGCAAAAAGATAAAATTGTTCTACTAATGTCACATCTAGATGCAAATTGTTTCGGCCCGGGGGTATTTATTTTAATTCTAATTTCCCGCGGTAAATACCGCAATGGCGGCTCAGCGCTTCTCGCTTGAAAGTTTAGCTTTTCTCTTTTTGACGTTTAATGGTTGGATAAGAGGTTTCTTTTTGAATTGGTCTTAATGTCGCTGTTGGGATGTAATTTGTGAAGTTTGGTAGTCATTTTTGAGTAAATTTTACGTTTTTTTTTTTCTTTTTATTGAAGACCTACTTCTTGCCAATATATCTTTTATATAACATATTTTTTAAGAAATCGTTTTTTAGTGTCTAAGTACATTATCATATTTTATTATTTTTATATTTATTAACATCGCGATTTGACTTTTCATTAAAGGTAAAAAATTGAAAAAAAAAACCATAATTATTCCATTTATTTTTTTAAATTTGAATACTAAATTTTTTTGGTTGTGGAAGAGCTCTCCACAGCCACTGCATCACTTCAATTTTAAGTTGTTAATGTCTTGGAAACAAGTTACTTGTTCTTCGTAGAGACAAAACTTTGTCCTTTCCTTTGAACACCAAGAAGTCAGAAAAAAAAACAAGTTTTAAGAACGTACTTTTATTTTAATTTAGCGGGAAACTATAAATTATATTTATGAATGGCCATGTTTATTTCAGTGTATATTTGTGCAATTTATTATTAACAAAAAAACTAACATGATTGTGCTTCACTAATTACAATATGCAAATACCAAAAAAAAACCTTTAAAATACATCATTTTATCAAATTGATAATTGAATAACATCGTTAATTAAAATAAACCTTATAAAAACCCAACATTATAAAAAACAAATATTACAAAATAATTTAGTTTCTTAAAATGAAAACAAAAGAGCGCTGCTCATCGCTTAAAGCGCTTCAATTTCAAAAGGCAAATGAAATAAAATTTTGACTGTGAATTAAAAGTAAACATTAGAACGGGGTAATTCTGTAAAACGCCTCTCGTAGGCAAAGACCAAATGATTTTTGAGAGAACTACCTGCTTGTAGTTAAGCTTTGGAGTACTTGTGGGGCCATAGTTTAGGCGATTTTAAATAACTGTTTACTTTGGCTTCTGTAAATGACTTTTGTAATAACAGTCAGACATCGATTCTGGCCACGTCCTTACATGGAAAATAAGGGTTTTTGGAATATACTGTAAATTCAATGTACGACACATAGTAAGGTTTAGGCTAGAACAGTATTGTATACCTACTCGTAAATCCATCAATGTGTGTAATATGTCCACAAATTGTTGTGTGATATTCATAATCGTGTGCTTAACTAATTACTTAACAAGCAAATTAAAAACCTCTAAACTATTGAACTATTTGACGACCTCCGTGGTCGAGTGGCGTACGCACCGGTTTCAAGGTGTCGCTAGCTCTGAGGTCCCGGGTTCGATCCCTGGACGAGTCAATGTAAAAACAAACTTTTCTACATTGCCTCGGGTCTGGGTGTTTGTGGTACCTTCGTTGTTTCTGAATTCCATAACACAAGTGCTTTAGCAACTTACTTTGGGTTCAGAGCAATGTATGTGATGTTGTCCGCATTTATTTATTTATTAAAACCGTAGAGGGAGACAAAATACATATACTATATTGAACAATACGATTTATAGTAGCGACTAACATAAATTAATACGAGACGTTACTAACTACATATTATTAATAATAATATTTGATTGGGTTTTCAGGTACTAATTGTTTACATCAAAAATAATAAATTCATTTAATTCAAATCGCTCCACTCTTCAACCGCAAACCCCATGGCCACAGACGTAATGTTTCGTATTAATTAACTCAGTATAATGAAAGTGGTATGCGCAACACTGGCCGGGTATCTTCTCCAACGTTTTTTGATCCGGCCACCGTGTACACCCGGCTTTGGTCCGGGTATACCCGGTTTTGCATTTAACCTGTAATATGGAGTTTGTGAAGTTCTGTAATTAGGTTGAAGCAAGAAAGTTTGTAATGCTAATGCGATTAGTTTGAGAGAGGTCATTTTATATTAATTTCTGTTAAATTATCTTATTTGCTGAACTTAACTAAACTGCGAAAGTAAATTTTAGTTTGATGCTATTCAACTTAATACCTTTCTAAACTATTTTTTGGTGAATTAATAATAATTAGTACTAATTAATAGCTACTAATTTTTGTTAGTCATAAACGTATTTAAACCAAAATAAGGCTTTCATAGCACACTAAAAAATTTTTTTTTACATTCAAATAAAACTACTTATTTCGCGTAAACCTAAGAAACCAATATATATTTTTATTTTTTTTTTAGTTTGCACCTTGTTGTAACCCTAATACTACAGTACAGAACAGAATCCTTATTTTCAACTACACTAAACGACACAGAAACGAAACACACTAACTAGTTGGAAAACGTACCGTGTACCATCAAAACAGTAGGGTTAATAAGCTCTTCGTCTTTATAGCTTCAAACAAAATTGCTCAGTTTCTGACACTCAGTTTTGAGTGGGCATTCCTGTAAATGGCCCTCAGATATTTAGAATTTTAAACTGTATTTAAATGAGAGGATTGAGTAAAGGTTGGTTTGCACGAAATTTTATTAGCGCTGCGGTTAAAAGGTTCGTCGTAAAAATCTTATGTTGGGTAATTAAAAATGGGGAATTTCTTTTTTTCTTTTTTGGTGGTGAGGTGTAATAACTTTAGATAGCTTCAATAATAATTGAAGCTATCTAAAGTAGTTTTTATTGAAAATTTAAATTGCGCTGATTTTTTTGAATTTTGATATTTGATTTTGTATTTTTTACTATTTATTTATCAATTTTAGTTTTTTGCAATAAAATCTTTTAACGCTAAGCTTGAAGGTATTTTGTAATAAATAAGATTTAAATAGAAGACAAACTCAAACTTAAAAATCTTCATTTTTTAAATTTGATTTCTGTACAGCACTAATTAGTTTCTTGTCAAGATGTTGGGATAAGATATACTTAGGTCAAAAAAAAAAAAAACAAAAGTAAATCAAAAACATAATTCAATTGATCGAACATCGAAACCCTTCAGTATAATAAATCCAGATTTCTGACCGACGTATTTTACGACTAAATCCAAATTACGACTACGATTTTTATACTCCACGTTTTTCCTAAATCCATCCCTCTCTAAATTCGAAGGGATGATCAAAATAATGGGATTTAGCTGCAGATTATGCCAGGATTATTTGCACTGAGTACGTACTAAAAAAATTCCCGTTGCTGTATTGAAAATAAGACTACACCAATGTGAAATGTACCTTAGCTGCTTTCGATAAGGTTGGATCTTGAGTTGGTTTGTTTTTCGGGAATTTCATTTTGTCCTGAATAAAAATATCCCATACGACGGCTTTGCTTTATCATTGCGAAGTAGAGGTGTAATTAGTTTTCGCAAAGCAAGCTTAGCTGCCTTATTTTGGTGTTCGTAGCCTTATTTGATTTTTTGTAGCGAAAATATTTAGTTACTTTATATTTTTGTGCTTTTGATAAGTATTTTACTCTCTTGATTTCTATTTTGATATTTACTAAAGATTTAATAAAAAGGGCAGCAGAAAGAGTTTTTTTTTTATTTATAACCCTTGTATTTTTGTGTTTACCTGTCTATCTAAAGTATCAAACATCATATCATCAAACTGAAAGATATTGTACCAAAAAATGGCTTCTCCTTAGGTACTTGCCTTTACTGTACCAAACAAATAATAATATTATCCAAACTAGAAAAAAAAACACTCAAAAATTACACCAAAAATACAACAATAACAATAATTAAAATTCAGAATAATACAAACTAAATAAAACTCAAATTTTTTAATAATTTATTATGAATTAAACTTAAAATATTTACAATAATAATAATATAAAAACTAAGCCCACTCTAGAAATAAGAAAAATTATAAACTAAATAAAAACGAACTGAAAATTCAATCTAACTAAAATTAAAATTACATTTTTTTAAATCCAGAATACGAGTCCGTACGATTCGGGATTAGTCGCGCTTACGTTCCCGCTGTGAAAAATTGAAGCGTTCATTGTTTTTAATGTCGGCCCGTGACGGCAGCTTACTGCGTCCGTCCGGTAATTGTATAATTTTTTGACGAATTCCCGCATTTTCCCGGTTTAATAAAGGTGCGATTGGTGATTTGTATGTGTGGTGATTAAGATTTTTTGTTTGCTTTTGTTGTTGATAATTTTTGTAAACAAAAATTGTTTTTTAGGTTTTTAGAGAAAAGGCGTTACTTGTCCTTGTTATTTTTGTTCACAATATGTTTAATACATTCGTATAATAGGTACTGATGCAAAATAATCCACACGTGGCTATGGCTTATTAATAACTAAAGTCATCATAATCGTAGTATAATAAATAATAAATAAATAAATGCGGACAACATCACATACATTGGTCTGAACCCAAAGTAAGTAGCTGAAGCACTTGTGTTATGGAATTCAGAAACAACGAAGGTACCACCAACACTCAGACCCGGGACAATGTAGAAAAGTGGTTTTCTACATTGACCCGTCCGGGGATGGAACCCGGGACCTCAGAGCTGGCGACACCTTGAAAACCGGTGCGTACGCCACTCGACCACGGAGGTCGGTATCATTACTTTATTATACTAATTCGGCAAATTTAAACTTCCATCATGATGAATAATATTAGTCTAACTTTAGACATACGAGTACCTACTCGTATGTCTAAAGTTAGACTTTACCTTATATTTTATTTTGAAGTACGATCTTATCGCCCACGCAGTGTCACGGTTTTATTGAGTGTAAGTACAAAAATGTAAATAACTAGTTATTATTTAAAGGTCAATATGCTAAATAATCGACCGCCCATGATGAATGACAACAAAAGATCTGTTTCAAACGAAGCAAACGCTCGGGAAGTGTGATAAAGAGTTAACAATTATAACAAGCCTTTCATTTTACAATAACAGTTAATATAGTACAGTTAAGAAAAAAGTGCAATGCAATTTGATGCAGGCTTATTTATATTAAAGAGCTAATTTGCTAATAACCTATTTTTTTATCGATTTTCATAATTTGTTATCTAACTTGAAAAACAAAGAACATCAATAAAAGGTTATTTAATTTTACTGGGTACAACGATAAAATAAGTCATATAATTTTTTTCATTCATATTACTAAAAATATTATCTGATGGTATAAGCAACACCAATTAAATACAAAAGTACAATAAAATAAATAACATTATTCATTCTTCTTCATTAACAAGAATTAATGAAACAATATCTCAAAGAACACAATTTAATCCTTCATCAATATTCACGAAACGCATTTTTCCTCACGAAAAATTACTCGCGCAAATGCATCGGTAGCACAATAAAATCCATCACGAATCATATTATTGTGTTACCTATACAAAGTGATTGTCACTCGGGGCACATGGCGGCTTGCGACGCCCGAGGCGGGGCTTACCACACCACGCCCACAGAGAAACGGCTCAAGCGATAAGGTCGAAATCACTATGGAGATTCTAGAGATTTTCGGCTTTACAGGACAGAAAGCCGCGAGAGCGCGCCGCGAGTGTGTGTCTGCCTTAAAACATAGTCGCAACCCGCGCCGGGCGCACGCTCGCCATTCTAAATTCGAACACGAATTTTTAAATTCGGTATTCTAAATTGGTTTTATTCTTTCAAACTAAACTAAATCAAGTAAACTAAAATTAATTATTTGTTATTTGAGTGTTATGCGTCGGAGGCGGTAATTTTTGACAATGGAAGTAAGTGCTATGCCTCCGATGCCGCTGGACTTCTCAATGGTGAGGAGTGGAAGTGGTTCACCTGGTGCGATGCGGGAGGGATCCCCGAGGCCTGTCTCCAACAGCGCGTTCAGAGTTGTCACACCGAAAGGTAGGAAATATTAAAATTGGAATATTTTAGCCGTTAATTTGTTTGTTTTGTTTTTGTTATTGTTTGTCAATGACGGTTAATTGTAGAATCTTATTTACTAACTAACTAACCGCACAGAATTCTAGTCAGATATTTGCTGTCTACGAAAAAGCGGCTACATTTTAGAAATAAACTGTTTCTGAGTTCATCTTTGCTTAAATACATTGTTGTTTCTCTTGAAGCTATAAAATGCAGCCACAAACCAAAACAATAGTGTTTTTCTTTGCTTTATTATTTAGATAAGTAAATTAATGTTAATATTATTGAAGAGTATTTATGCCGCAAAGAAATCTTTATATTTAAGACCTATTAGCTAAAAATACTACTGAACCGATGTCTAAAGATTATTTAACAACACTTACGAAAACTATACCTAATTTTAAGTTTATTTAATTGTAAATTTCGGATAGGTTTATCTCAAAGCAGTAAAACAACATCTCAATGACAGTTATCTTAAAAGAAACCTAATTTCATATTTACCGTTTGCATTTAAAGACTTTGTGTTGCACTTTAATTAAGTATTAATTTATTACCTAATATGATATTATTATCTTTTTACAATCATTGAAAAAGTTCCGATTTTAGTGTCATAAAAATAATTAGGTTTTGTTACCTTAAGACCTCTTGATAAAAAATAATGATGCTTCTGATAATATATCAGAACTGAATTTATTAAGCCTGGTTATAAATTAAACGGTAAACGTTGTTTTATCAAAGGCATGGACAATTTGTTGTAAATGCGTTTCAAAAATAAATCTTTATTGATTTCATGGTTTCAATTACTTTCAATACCTACCTATGACAAAATTTTACTACATAAGATAATGTTTGGTATTTTATAACGATTAAAATTCTTCTTTTGGCTTTTATTAAAAAATATATCCGATTAATAAAATCTTTTAGATTCATTTTTAACCTTATCCATTTAAATAACAGCATAATTAACTGTTACAAAATAAAAATGTATTTTCTCTACAAAAATCTTACATAGGTACTTTTAAACACAAAAAAAAAACAAATTGTAACTACAAATGAACAAATTTGTTCATCAAATCATATTGAACAAGAGCGTAATAAAAAATCACAAAATAATATTCCATTCTCTCTACAAAAATGTTACATAGGTACACTTTTTAACACATAAAAAAAAAACAAATTGTAACTACAAATGAACAAATTTGTTCATCATATCATATTCACTAACCGATCCCAAACTAAATTGAAGTACCAAAAGTGATCAAATTATTTGAGAACTGATCATATAATCAATACAACTGTCAGAGAGACGTAAATTGTCACCCCACGACCCTTGACAAATGACGGGCGGCCTATTATTATGCCGTTACGGGCGCAGTTATACTTTTAATTAAGTTATACTTCATCTATTGGGAATTCGATAATCATTATAGTTTTAGGAAGAATTCGCTTATTAAAGTTATGAAAGGTAAACTACAAATAAATAATAGTTACGATCAAGATAAAGTTGGGGGCTTTTTTGTAATGCTATATATTATTATGCCATAAACCGACTTACTTATTTCGATATCATTCATAATAGTAAGAAGAATAATTATAATATTTTAATCATTGAAACAAAAGATCTCTCCTAGAAAACCTACAGCGCTTAATTTGCTTAATACATTGTGAAAATTGTTAAATATAGCCCTAACTAATATGGTATAGAAAATTTCCCAATAAAAGACGTATTTACAAAATGCAGTCAGTTTAACTTGCATTTAAATACTTTTTATAATTATAGGGCAGAAAACTGTCAGGCAAAAACTCAATATCATTCAAAAGATCTATACAAACCTTGTAAGTATCTAATCATTAACACTACGGTAACTAATATTTAAAATAAGGATTTTTAACAATAGTCTTTATCCTACACTACTGTAGTTTCTTAAACAAAAACGAAGCGGCAAAATTTCCAGCACAGACACATTCATAGACATACCAACTCTAATTCTGATTGGTCAAAGGAAATTAAAGTTCTCACACGATACCTGAATACTGAAACACAAAGGAAACGATACCGTACCAATACTCGGCGCATTCCAAATATTAATTTTGAATTTCGATTCTATTCTGATGCACGATGGAGACTACTTTTTATTCTAAATTTAATTATTTTTGAACTAAACTAAACTTGCGCAATTCTTTTTCTTAAATATTTAATGGCAGTTAATTTACAATTGGTAGAAAATGTAGAATTAACATTTAAAAACTTTGTTTTATCCTTTCTTCATTTCATAATCAATAATTATAATGCACATGATGATTTAGCGGGATAAATAGATAAACAATTTATTTTAACCACATTGTATTAATTTTATTCTTATTCTGATATTAGTGAATGAAACGAAAGAGGTGCATAATTATTTAATTATTAAATGCATATAAGTTAAGGAAAATCAGGAATTGTATTTTAAACAGTTAAAATAAATGTGCATGGTATTGCAGATTGTTACATACAATAGCAATAGTAATTAAGATGTGCCGTAAATAATCCTGTTTAGGTATTTATAAATACTCATTGAACATTATTTGAGTTTGATATGTTTTCTAAAACTTAAAATAAAGTTAGTATCTCTACAATATGTAAAAAAGCTCATTTAAATAAAATTAACACTCGAAAATAAAAACATAATTGCATTTTAATTAATAAGCATAATAAAACCAATTCCCTGAAAAAAAATTAAATAAAATTATAAAACACATGTAAACATTCAACAAGGAGAATCTAATCCTAAAGTTACAACTGTCCTAATTCGTTCACACTGGCACAAAAAATAATACAAAATTAAAAAAAGAAGATCCCTAAAACAGCACTCCAATCAACCCTGCACCGGCCGAGGGCAAAAAGACACAATAGCAACATAAATGTAATCCACCGCTGGTCCCTTAGACCCGGCACGCGACTAACCCTCCGCATTCTAAGTGTTAGCCCGATTGTTAAATTACGAACGTTTTTAAAGGATAAATAAATTGTAATTGCTTTACGGGTATTTAATTTTTAAAAAGGAAGAAATTAGCATGCGTTTTTGTTTTAAAATGTGTGTTTTGAAAATATAATTTGAATTTAATATTTAATTGGAAATAGAAACGAGTTTAGTAATATTTTTTGAAGTTGGGACCCTTAGTTTAGTAGGTAACTAGGTATCTATACCTATTATAAAATTAGGTTTCTATGGCTAATTTATTTTTGTTTAGCAATCTATTTATTTGAGGGATATGGTCAACAATTTGTGAAAAGAGAATGGAAGAAGTTTGAAATAGCCGAACCGATTTAAAAGCGTCCGATTTAAATCGATATCTGACCGCGTCCGTACGTGTTGGAAAACGAGTTGCACAGACTAACATACCATACATACATAACGTAGATAATAACTGATTTTTACACTTCTGTTTGATGATTTTTAACCGACTTAAAAGAGGGGGTTGTATTTTCCCTTCTATGTATTTCTCAGATTACTCGTTCGGATCAATTAAATAGCTGATTCTCTGTTTCAGAGATTAATTACCGAGTCATCTTTTTTCTCACCGATTTTTCTAAACACAAGTAGAAGAAGAATTGCTCTTATTCTAAAATCAATCCAAGTGATTAAACTTATTAATATAATAAACATTTTTATCGCAAATGCTTCAATTATTTTTACCGTTATAGTTACATAGCCAAATAAAAAATTAATTTAACCTGCAACTTGAGTCTTTAAAACAGAAATTTAACATACTACTACCAATTCTACCAAAAAGGGAGAAAAATAAGAGCACACTCTCACGCAATCTCATTAAAATCAATGTCTAGTTGCATGTCCTGTAGAAATAATGGCAAACCCAATAACGTCCGGTGTTCGATCAGGCAAATCCGATTATGTCTGGGATCAGATGTCTCGGCAAAAGATAATACACAATCCGGATCATATCCTCTTATATATTAATTGCTTTCTGTAATCTGCAGCAGAAGATTTCGTTTAGTTTGTTTTAGTTTTGATATTAATACTTAGACTTCTCTTTTAATGATAATTAGATCATTAACTCGCGGGTCATAAATCCCAAAATGTTAAAATGCGTTAATTATTGAGTGGGACTAATTCTACAAAAAAAGGAAAACTTAGGTTTTTAGAACTCGGGCGATAAAAATTTCTAGTGGATTTGTTTTAAAATTTCGTTTCAGAAGGTATTTACGCATTGGAAACACAATACCTAACACAGACTTGTAGAGAAAGCTAATATGATATGACTGCAGAAAAACAGTGATAGAATACACTATCGTTTGGGTTTTTCATTAACGTTTGATAAAAGTTATAGGTAGGCTCATACTTACAGCAATTTGATTGCAATTTAAACTTGAAATTCCAAATCTTTCTAATCAATATGTAGCAGAAAAATTCGTCTCTAATACCAGACCATACCAGAGTAGGTACAACTAACTTTAAATTTACCTTAACCAAAAGCTTCAATCTCTAAAACTACTAGACCCAAAAATATTAAAACACTATTTAGCAACAGCACAGTTAATATGAAGATCTGATTTCTACACGAGCACCGCACACTCGATCCATCATTCTGAATGGAAATCTAATTTGTTACATTCGGGAACTACTAGTCGCCCCATAAATGAATTACCGACGACACGAACCGTAGCGGCGCTTGCGATTTATTTTTACCAACGTCATATGTACGTGATGTTCTGATAGATGTTATTGTAGGAAAGGTATTATTGAGAGGTTTCCTCAGCCTATTGCAGAACTCCTTAAGTAGTTTTGAATTAAGCTTTTTGCTAACATTTTTGGACCCAAACTCATTTTAAAGTTATTAAGTGGAATGTTACATCTGGTATTGATAACTTGAATGGAGAACAGTATGTCTATTCTGTTAATAATTTCGGTGACAGGTGAAAGTGAAGTGACAATAAAGCTCACTTCAAAAGTGAACCCAATTGGCCTTGATTTAGAATTCAAATTCGAGAATACGTATTTGACATCTCACCGCGGATTCCGCTGTCGAGACATGAAAATAATGTTACAGAATAGCACGGCAGTAAGATAAAGCTGTCATCAAGGGATACTAACTTTTAAACTATCGCGCTGCATGTTTATAGTAATATTATATGACGGGAATTAGCGCGCACATACTTAAATACCTTAAGGGCTTGACGTTAAAGGTATTTAAGCATGTACGCGCTAATTCCCGTTATATAATATTACTATATCATCAAGGGAGCCGCTAGACCATTTGTCGAATGAAAAAAGCTTGCTTAGCTTTTGAAGGTTTAACTGGATACAAGCTGAAAAGCGAAGTATACATTATCCAGTTTTCGTAAAAAATCTCTGCGATACTTATAGGTAGGTACTGCGGGTACACAACACAATTTTCAGAAACCATTTTTTTTTGTATCAAACTTGAAAAGTAAAGGTTTCAAATAAGTTAATTAAAAACAATTCAATACAAACTAACATACCAAAGCAAACATCTACATCTATTACACCATTGACACACAAAAAAAAGGAGTAAAGCATCAATTGCGAGGCAGACGAACATGTGTTACTGCGACAAAACAACGACATTAAAATCGCATGTCCTTGGCAACATCCTACATCCGCTTCTCACAGTTAATCCTGCACATTAAATCATTGCGATACGGTAATAAAAATTATGTGGCTTGCTTGTCACATCATTTGAGACGATTTTTAAAGATATTCTGATGATTAGTAATATCGAATTTAGCGAAATCAGGAATAACTTTAGATTGGTTTAATGTTTGGTTGGTTGGTTTAATGATTCTTAACGTCGTGGTGGCCTAGCGGTTCAATGAACGGATTTGTATGCACAAGGTTGCAGGTTCGAACCCTGGCAAGTACCAATGTGGCTTTTTCAAAGTTATATGTACTTTCTTAATTATTCTAAGACACTTCTGATAAACGGTGAAGGAAAACATCGTGAGGAAACCTGGATTCCAAAATTGGGATCTGAAATCGCCAATCCGCAGAGAGCAAGCGTGGTGATCAATGCTCGTGCCTTCTTTATATGGGAAGAGGCCTGTGCCCAGCAGTGGGACGTTTATAGGCTGGATTATAAAAATTTTCGCTGTGTTATAATGTCTTATATTGATATACGTTGTTATATGTTAATTAAAAGCTAAGAAATATTGTAATGATTAGTGATATTAAACTCGTCTAAATCAGGCATAACTTTAGTTTGTTTTATCGTATTCTAAATTCTCGCCATGTTCTTCTGTCTTATATTGATATACTTCTATGATAATTAAGAGGCCAGGAGTTAATGTTATTAGTGATATTGATTTCGTCTTAATCAAGAATAACCAGTCGTTATACCTATTCTAAATTCTCGCCATGTACTTCTTTCTCTATATTGATGTCACCATGTTAATTAAAAAGCTAAGAAGTGTTATTAAAGTCTTGTTTGTTCAACGAGTTCAAGTCATGCAAAATTACATGAATATTCATCATTAAACAGGTTTTGTCGCGACATTTTTACGCCGTATGTTACATCTTACATTAGTAATAACTTGCAAGAATTTAGATATAGGCAGCACCTAACCCGAGTTACATAACTTTGAATTTGATTTATGATTCCTATTAGAATTTAACATAACATAATATATTCAGGACATAAATATTTTTGTCGTGAATATGGCTTAGACTAGACAACAACATTTAAATACAGTCACGATCAAAAATGTGTATCACTCTCCAATTTTTAATAGAGTTTATCTTCAATCCTAGATTTGTACATATTATAAAACGTGTAATGAAGAAATGATTGAAAACAGTTCTTTAATCATGCACACATTTTTCTTGTAGAAATTAAATACATATTTTTGTTCATCATGACTGTACCTGCAAGTGTACTTCTCTTCAATGACAAGATTTCCAATCCTGTCACTTCCAATACCGACCCTTTCCCATATTTCATCCGAGCTTTATCTCACGATTAGCCGAACGATAAAGATTCCAGGGCCGCCATTAGGCTAATGGGGCACACGTGGCCGTATCGGCAAATCCCTTCGTCGTGTGAAGGCGATTTAGTGCCCAAATTAATTATTAATGGACCCTTTGATGCGGTTGGTCCAACAAGTAGATGATGAGTTGATTGCGAGATTTTTGTGTCCTAAATACGCGTTGGGTTTTTGTTTGAGATGTGTTATTGAAATAAAACTACTTTTACGGATTTTATCGCGGTTTGTATTTAGATTTTAGTTCCCGACGTTTCGACACCTTTGCAGGTATCATGGTCACGGGCAGACGTGTCGTCATGATACCTGAAAAGATTTTTTGTTAAGTATATAATTATATTTAGTTACTGCATAATCCTGAAAGAAGCTTATATCTTTAGTTACTTCTAAAACTCTTGTCAAATAATAAAAAGAAATAAGTGAAACGAAAAATTAATCATCATCTCCCGAGCCTTTTCCCTACTATGTTGGGGTCGGCTTCCAGTCTTAGCGGTTTCAGCTGAATACCGTATTTTACATGAAGCGACTGCCTATCTGACCTCAACAACCCATTTTTACTGGGTAAATACAGTTCCCATGGTAAGACTGGTTGTCAGAATTGACTTAACGACTGCCAAAGATCATCGTATGATAGTTGGGACCTACAGCTTAACGTGCTTTCCGAGGCACGGAGGGGTTTCGTTATGTTCACAAAAGGTCGCCCATCCACGGACCAACCGCGGCGAGCGCGGCTTAACCTGTATTAT
Organism: Autographa pulchrina; assembly: GCA_905475315.1. Lineage (NCBI taxonomy): Eukaryota > Metazoa > Arthropoda > Insecta > Lepidoptera > Noctuidae > Autographa > Autographa pulchrina. The sequence goes on along the minus strand of FR997765.1, from coordinate 12,193,038 downwards.
CGGTCAAACCGTACGGCTTACACTTAGCCACGAGCCCCTCAAAACGAAAAATTAAATATGGAAAATTTACGGGTGTAGGTATCTACTTATTGCCTACCACTCTAACATTGGATAAAATATCCTGTAATTTTAACAACCAGATAAAACATCCGAAATTTAACAGCCACATGCAAAATCAACAAAAATCATACCAAATTAGTGTTCAATCATAACTCCAAAAACATCAAACATCCGATTCCCTATTCCAAACTCCACTCATTGACCCTTAAGCTTTAAATCTTAACCTTATTAGAATCTTCCTGTGTCCAATTGTTGCGAAACGGTCGGCGAACATGAAACAAGCGACCAATGAGCGCAATGAATCATAGGCATTAGAATTGATTGAAACTGTTTTTATTATGCCGACAGCAGACGGTTAGCCGGTTTAGTCAAATTGGTTGAGCTTACAAAATATTTTAGTTTCGTACGGAAATTTAGATTAATAAATGTTTGGGTCGTTCGATTTTTTGGTGTTGAAATTGTGTGTTTTAATATTTGGTTGTTACCCTTTGATTAAAAAGCTTTTGTTCAATGTCTGAAATAGATCGTGCTTATTTTTCATTAGAAAAAAAAATTGCGTAAATAAAAAATGTGGTGTTAATGTATAATTTGGTATTCAAGGATAGAAGATGTAGAAGATGAATTATTAGGTATATAAGTACGTAAGCAAATGCCAAGGCAAAAATCATGATGGAAATATTTTTCAGCGTTGCGTACTTAATCACCTAATTGTTTCCCAGGTTTACAAGACCATTTAAAATAGCTAAGGTCGTAAATAGTGTGTAATATGTAACACAAGCCGAACGCGACTTTGACCCCAATTCAGTTGGGACCAGTCTCACGGGCTCGTGTTTCAGAACTGATTATAGTTCACCTATTTAGATGAAAACTTATTAAAACTTGGTTATTTATTTTTTTCCCTACAAATAAAACATTGAATGATAAGTTGAGTTATAATACGAAAAAGCCACGCAGAGATTTCAATGCAGTTTAAGATGCCAGTGAAAAAAGTCGCAATACAATTTGGTTTATATAGCTCATAACATACCAAAACACGGAAGACAAAAAAGAACGTTCAAAAAATAAAAATCCAATTATGTCCAATTAAATACAATTCCACCAAAACCAACAATCTTAAAAATAGAACAGAACTTTTCTTCTATAAAAAAGTAGCAGCAGACGTAGTCACAATTGCGTTCAATTGAAATTCTGCCCTGAGAAAACATTCAATCTCGCACAATTAACACCTCTTAACCCATTCCGACGTTCGCACGCCAATCACCGGCCAGAAGATTGTACAATTTAATCGCTGCCACACTGTTTTGTGCCAGATACAAACATTGACGGTTCTGAAGATACTGTAGGCTTAAACAGAAAATATACGTTGCAAGGATTTAGAAAACGAAGCGAGAAAGGAAGGTTTAGGAAATGCAATGGTAGTCGTAGACCGTGGTGTCCACTTGTACCTAACAATAGGGCTCTATTGCTGGGTTAATGGATTTAATTTTTAGGCATTCAAATTCATTGCAAAAAAAAAAACATATTTTTGGAAATAATTAACAGCGTAATTTTTTAGTGAAATTTATGCTATTACTAACTACCAAAACTGGCCAAAGACCCAATAGACTAAAATAAAGTGCATATAATTATTAACCTACTAACCAAAACTCAAACACCACAAGGCCATTTCTATCGCGGATACTTAACAAAAAAAATTCACACACTTGGTTACGCGTACGATTTAATTTACGACTAGATCTTCGGATCAATTAAAGTGGCAGATGACAAACACTGGCTGGTCTATGAATGACTAAGAGCACGCGTAGGTGGCGTGGTTCCGTGGGAAACAGGAGTCTTGATTTTGAAAGACGTGTTGCTGTCCTCATTACGTTTAATTTGATTGAATGACTAATGTGGTACGTAGATTTTGATGTTTGAAGGTTGTCTAAACAGACGGTTAAGTATATGGATTTTGTTAACCTTATATTAAGAATAATTACTAAGTATACTATTTTTTTACTAATAGAACTACTTCGATTAAAAAAAAATATAAATGCGACACAAAAATAATTTAAAGAAAAATAAATGTTTGTAGTTAACTGCATGACTGTTTTGTAAACATAATTATATTAATTTTTAACAGTTATGAGATGTAGCTTAATCAATTCAATATCATATTATGAAATCTACAGAATGTATTCCCTATTTAGTATTCCTACATATTACATTTTGCCTTTTTTTTATTATTAATACATTTGTTAATTTGGAGTCTGTGCAATTAAACTATACGTTCCTTCTATTCAATTCTTTTAGCGGTCATCAAATTTACTTCCTTTCACCATTACAGCGGTTTAATTGAAACAGCTTTAGTTCAAAAAGATACTGCAATGCCTGAAATCCCAATCTTGACCTTCCCGATCTAAGGAAACCCGTTGATTAGGTATCACGGACGTTGCATCTGAAAACGGAGGCTGTGGGCGGATTTAACGTGGGAACTCTTGGCGAGCTAGTCAACAATGAGTCAGGAGTGACTAATGTAGGACAGGCGCCATGCTAGTATATAGGATGGATAGGAAAAATAAAGCTGTTGCATTAGAAGGAAATTATTTGGTAATTTTTAGTAAATGTTTTCTTTTTAATAGCATTTTAAATGCTTTATTTCTCGCCCATTCCATGTTTACTTATTTGCTACCTATAAATGTACCTGCTAACTAGCTACTACCTAGGTAAGCGAATAAGCATTGCCATACAACGTGGCAATGCTGCCAGCCTTTTGGGCACACTCCCAGTCGACAGCGCGCCATCGCTGTCGACTGGGAGTGTGAATTTTTTGATGCCCTATTTTAGTTCTTAGTTTTATTTAGTTTATATTTTTTTTTATTTATTGTGTAGGCTTAGTTTTTATATTATTGTGAATATTTTAAGTTTAATAATTATAATTTAATAAAAATGTTTACCTGCTAACAACATACATGTTTATTTACATCTCACTGACTTTATAGGAATTCTTAGGCTTTTGTGTAGACCCCTAATATATAAGACCATGATAAGGCGGTTTTGCGAGTCAAAATGCATCTTTATAAGAATTAAAATTTTATGTTATTTTTATAAACCTTTGTACAATTTTTATTCTAACGTGTATCATATCTTTTTCTTTTTGTGTACAAAAATTGTCAGTTTGCCAAAAAAAATAGCAGTTAATCCTATTATTCTTTTAGAAAGTTATAACAGGATATTTTCCTTAGCAATGAGAACAGAAACATATAATATTTACATTAAAGTAGATGGGCGTTATATGTATGGCTATCAATAACCACACCATATAAAGAAACGGAGTATCAGAAAAAAACAATACATTAAGTCCTAAATAATTATAAATTCCGTAACATATTTGCCCAAATATAGAATTTAGCTTAACTTAGAAGGGAAATATTAACAATCAGAATAAAAATATCAACTAACACAATTCTAATCAGTTACTTCCTCCATTCGTTTCCAAGCTTTGCGTTAATTAGCAACTATGTTATCGGTAACAAAAACTGTTTTTTTTTCTTAATCTGTGAGGAAGCGGGGACCCCGTGACCCTAGGTCTGCGTGTTTTGCAATTAAAAATGAAAGAATCTTTATAACGCACAAAAGCTTAGTGTTGCACATATCTGGGTCTTGTAGACCGCTTGTCTCCAGATAAGACTCATACGTTTCTGTTTATCTTATTTTTATGGTATTCTTTATAATGAAGTTAGTATGCTGTAGAAATTTCTTTGTAACTCGTAATTGGTTGGTTACTAGAATTTTTGTTTCAATGTTTTTTTGTGGTTGATTTAGTTTTTAGTTACATTCTTGTCTGCTTTATGCCAATAGCCCATGACATGACTTATTTGAGGCCGGTTTATTTCTTGATTGTTTTTTATTTATTTTTAATTTTTTCAATAGACGGCAACATAAGCAGTTCAGATAAAAACAACTCTTAAATAAATAATAAGTACATGTGCACTTAACCATCTACAACATTTATCATTCATCAAATTTGAGACACTAATCTTAAAATATTCACAATCTAAAGAACTATACCCATTCCGATCGAGATTCACAATTCCACAACCAACATAAAGGGCTAACAAACCAATAAACAGCAAACAAACAAGTGTTATGAATATAATATTAATATAATCATGACATAACATCGATCAGTTTCCGTTGAGAATTCTCTAGATTGTAGATAGTCGTGCGTTGTTCTTGGCCAATTATAATAATGTACTGTATGCGGCCACCCAGGATGGTAACGCGACACCCAGATTAGAACTTTGGAGCTTTGGAGTTAGATGCACAATTAATTGCTGTTTTAGGGATCCAAATTTGTGATTTGAAAGAGACTTGTGTCGCTTCATTTAATGTTATTTCGATTTTCCTGTCTTGTGGTGGATGGCTTTGGATTTCTTGTGCCTTGATATATTATTTTGTCATGTTTTGCAAAAATTATAAAAAAAAAAAATTGATTGATAATGCTACTTGTTTGAATTGTGCAACATTGTCAAACATCTATTCAGAGCTAACTATTGACACATCAACCAAAATATACACACCATGTTTTTTATACTTAAAAGTGTTTTTCTTGCAAGTATTAACAAAACAATCGAAACTAAAAACGTAGAACATCGAACATCACTAGTCAGTTCCAATAGAAATCCTTAAAATTCGTCCATTGACAAACGATGAAGCGTCTCTATTCATTCTATGTCCTATCGAACGATTGAGCCACATTACTATCTAATAATACGCGAATGAATGGCCGTCGGTTCAGAGAGGTATTGTTCGTCGACACTAATTGATCTGCGGCTGCCTTTGTGATAACACTATCAAACGCAGCTGCTTTACGTACATTCTGATATATATACTCTTTCACTTGTTTTTTAATTCGGCAGATAATCCTGATATCGGTAAAGATGATGAATATGACCTGTTAGTTGGTGACCGTGAATTGTTTCAAGTTCATCAAACACTCAATCTTAATAATGGTGACAGATGACAAACGGAAGTTAATTGACAATAATGATCAAACCAAACATATCTACTCAACTAGTATCCGAATACAGTGCTCCTTAAATACCAAAATAGAATTAACTAAAGTACATCAGATTCTTGTAAAAGAAAAGTAGTAGAACTAGAATCAGTTACCAAGTTTAATTCACCTATCGATTTCAGAATATTCGACAGACATATTTTTTGGTTTTCATTTGTATTTCATATTTTTGGATACATACTTTCATCGAAGTGAAAATCAAAAAGATTCCAAAGGAAAGATTTCTAAAACTTAAATCAAATTCATATGCCATCGTATGAAAATTGTATAATAAGCTCAATCTGACACACGATCCAATTGCCGGATGCTTGTTATTTGAGGCGCCTAACTCGGCGCCTACTGGCCGACATGATTTGATATCGTGGTATATCTAGCTTTCTTATTTTAGGTCCCGATGTGTGGTCTAGATTACTGGCACGTTTGTTAATGAATTAATATTGAATGGCTGTGTGCGCGATGTGGTAGAGCTTAGATGATATGATACTCTCTGTTTTTTGTAGTATTTTATTCATGTTGATTAGATTCTTTACAATTTGTATCTTATAGGCAGTTTCGAATGATTTCGAACAAATCTTTTAATCGATACTTTAGCCATTGTCTCCCAAATAAAAAGTAATCCATTTACTATACTATTCCTTATTAACTCTACAAACACCAATTATGAAAACCAAGTACATAAAAATTGGAGATGTAAAAAGTATTTTTGCAATTTATTAATGTAGTATGACATAATTATTTTCGAGAATTTCAATACAATACAATGCATTATTAAACAATACATCCGTTCATCGGTCCATCGATAAAATCCGAACGAATTCCTCTCAAAGGTCAGAGTCACGCGAGCGGGGAATGACGGGATCGCAGCAGACAGCATCAATTGCAAATTGCATCAGCATAAGTGATATAAAGCTAACAAACACTCGGTGCATGATCCGAGCCGTATTAAAATAATGTCTGAGATAAATCCCTGTTATATTTCGACATGGTAGAATCAGCACGCGACACTTTAGAGGCTTAGATGAAAAGAGGAAGCGGTATTTTTTACTGTCCTAAGCGCTAGAGCCTAGACCACCCTGTTTTTTTCTTTCATTAAGCCACGAAAATTTTTGTACTTTAGTAGTATTATGTGAATATTTCTATTCCTAAAATGTCATCATAAAATCAGTTATATTCCTAGATACTGTGTTCACAAAAAAAAAACATAGTGTTATCGTTTTCATCGCGTTCCAAATAATTCGAATTAAGTATATTGTCACCCGTACCTCGTTTTTTGCTTTTGCATCATCATTCACCCGACACCCAAGGTCTTGTACCAATTTTTTCCATTACTCTTTTATCTATGTATATCTATTACACCGCTGCTATCCTGAAGCTTGTCCAACATCTGAACACAGGAAGCGATGTCACAATTGGCGTGGCGAGCGTCAATTTAATGATCAGCCCGCGCCCGGACGACAGTCATTGATTCTGGTAGCATTGGCGCCGTTCGGCGAGTCTTTTGTTTTAGTTTCATGCTGTAGACTTCGGTCTTGTGTGGCGATTTTGAAGAGTTTGGGATTGTTAAGTATACATTTACTATTGGTTTGTATGTAAATAACGGATATATTAAAGAAGATACTTAGCGCAAGTAGGCACAAGGACTATATTTGGTGCCGATGTTATTGAAAAGGTTTTATTGGATCATTTGATGCAATGCTTAGGCTAAAATTGTATTAACAAAAAATACTACCTAAAGAATTAGTGTCGGGAGTGTGGTTTCTACTCTGTGGAATTTATATTACTGTGGAAAAGAATATCTCAATGAATTTAAGTAAACTAACTAGTGACCCACAGTTATAGCTGACTCATAGTTGCTATGACAAACGTGACCATGTAAAAATAGATTCTTATTGATACTGTGAAGATCCGCTTCTATTTATAGAATTAACAATTGATGGTAGTCACTCAAAATTTTAACAATTTTGTGGCTGGGAGCGGTGCCATTGATATTATTTGATTGTCCTAGAGGCTTGGATACATTGTTTTTTAGTCTTTACGTGTATTTTAAATGAAGTCCTAAGTAAATGATTTTAAAACACTTCTTTTACTTCAAACGATATTGGTATGAATTACGTGCCGCTTCAGAAATACACAAATTTGAGTCACCAAATGCAAATTTTGCTCCACATATCCCCCCTGTCATTAATCGATACCGATATGCCATATTCATATCGATTACTTTCCTATTATCATTCTCCATCACTACGTTTACCAACATCGTCACTTGTCATCTCTTTCCTTCAGACTTCCTCGCCCGGAAGCTGGGCAGTGTCATGGCGCCACCGAATCGCTCTCTTCCTCTGCACGGATTGTCCTTGCCACTTACCTAGTTTATTTCGTGTCCTGTTTGTTATTTGGAAGGGTTTTGGGACTAACCGTTAATTTTTTAAGTTAGTCTTTTTAACCTTCGCATTCAGTTAATTACTACACTAGGTGCATCTTTGCTCAATATTGACTAGGTACACAGACGTATAAAGAGAAGCAGACCAAACATTTAACTAAAATTTGTGAAGTCATTACACACACATATGAACAAATTGTCTAAACAGGGCCGGACTAAGGCCGGTATTAGTATTGTAGTAGGACAATGGAAATTAGAGGGGGTTAAAAAAATATAAACATTCAATCAAAAATATTTTATTGCACTATCAAGTTTTCCTCAAAATGCTTCGAACAGAGTACACCAGTAGGATTGGGTTGGAGCTGCATGTTATCAATCCAGGCTTTCTTTAAATTTTCATCTTTTGGAAACCTGGAACAAAAATATTACTATTATTTTTATTATTTGCAGCACCAAAATATCAAAGAAATATGAGTAGCTTATAATATGTGTATGACCTATGCCTATTTCATATCAACATTGAACTGTGATAAATTGATACATTGTAGGCGTTACATATTATGCCAAGTTACTATTATAAAAAATTAAGTCCGTTGGATTATTCAACTTTGTAGTAATTATTAAGCATAATTACCCACAATAAATGCATTTTCCCAATATGTAAACAATGATAATTAACATTTCGCAATACTAAATCCGTCCCCGGTTAAATCTACAAGTACTTGAGCTGTCATTAAATTGGAAATCTAAGACAATTTTGTTTGTTTATTATTTTTGTTCGATTTATTCTAATTAAGCCTAAGGGCAAATTGCATGACAGTAATTAGGCTACGATAAAAACGATTAAACTTCATCGAAACAGTTGATTCACTTCGAAAAGTCGACAAATTATTGCAGTTTACAACAACGTTAATAAAAACTTACCGATGAAAGGTTAATCCAGGTAATTTGTTAGAGCTATCACTGTCACACCGGTACGCACTGCACTTCACCATTTTATTTTACTTTTTTCAAGTCTTTAGTGGTACAAACTATTAATATTTTTTCACATATCGTGATTGACACCCCAGAGTGTTGTTGTAGGTTATAAGTTTATCAATATGGCGGTGCAGAATAACAAGCTTCATGTCAAAATTTGTCTATGTGTGAGGCAGTGTGGCTACAGGTAAAAGAACAAGACGCCATTATTATGTTGTTGCTTGATAGAACAAGGATAAAGAATGATGGATATCTATATAGGTATAACTAGGAATTAATGTTTGGTCTGCTTCTCTTTATACGTCTGTGACTAGGTACCTCTATAAACCTATATATTTTTTATTAATATTGTTTTAGACACAGTTATCATGTAGTTTCTCATGTCAAGTAAGTACTAAAAAAACTTGATGAATTAACTTTAAATCGATCTCATGAAATATTTCCCTTGAATTTTAAAGTTTGATGGTAACATGTGACCTCATCATGAAAACCCTCATTAAAATTATCCGACTATTAAAGAAAAAAAAATTATAATAACAACTTTTATAGATCCAATTCTCCTACTCTTAAGACAAAAGTTGAATACATAAAGCTGACTGGCGCCAGTGAATCGTCGTCTTCCTCTCGAGCACTGATTGTCTCACTTACATCCATCCGCACGTAATCACGTGCTGCCATCCATCTGAGTTAGAGGGACAAACAAACTGACGGGACGGTAGGACTATGTTATATAGTACCTAGTAGTATCACGCTATGGAATTGTGATGTTTTTTTAGACAGGTTAAGTTGACTAGTCAAGTAGGTCCCATGGTCAAAATAGTCCCCAGCTTAAGGAAAGGGAGAAGCAATCCGGTGGCTACAGCTGGTAAGATTCTGGCATACGGAACCAGCTGTCTACTACCCTAATGCTCCCTTTACAAGACGACGCTTAGCACCATACATCGCTGTACCATACTGAGTGTAAGTGGGTGAACACGAATGTCCGAGTGAGGACAGTCCAAGAAACTTGTGTTTGTCATAGCGTAAATGTAGCTAAAGGTTCTCTGGTATATAGGTTTTTAAGCCCATAAACAGCGATAAATACTTCACAGGAATCATGTCAAATGAAATATTTTATTCTGTGACTAAATCTGCAATAAATTTGAGAATTACATTAATTGGTGTAGTTTAATAATTCAAGTAGATATACAAAATGCAAGGTTTAGTTACTAATACTAAGCACTAAAACCAAATTTGTTCCAAATCAGTAAGTAATAATATCATCGATGATTATAATGATGTGGCCTTGTATGCACTTATAAAAACGTCCTTATTCCATATTTTACAATGACAATAAAGTTTATTTATTTATTACACATCGATAACATACATTTGTTACGTAAAACATTAAATCTATGAACATTAATCATTATTACTTTATTTGTTTTTAAGGTTATTTTTAATGAAGAGTGCTATAATAGACTTTTGGGTGACTTATAGATAAATCTATCGTTATAGTTATCAGAATTACTAATATAGAAATTATAAAATTTTAAATCTTTTCATTTTGTATTTTTGCCAAATTCTCTAATTCGTGGTATATCAATTACTTGTTGTGCTATAGCAGGACGAAATCCTTCCTCTTCTTTTTTCAGATTATTATTTAATTCTCAAGTAACTTTTGGCTTTCAAATTTACCTATTACATTATACAGATGTCAGCATATTATAAAAACTAACAAACATGTTTTGATACCTATATTGAATGAACACAAAATATATCAACACAAAATATTGATAAAACTGACACGATCTGGAAACACGGTGTAGAACAATATTTTAGTTACTTAATCAGGCGCTATCAGAATTACATGGAATAAATGTAATCGATAATTTTAATATCTTGTAACAACGGCAGTGATTACCTAAATACATGTTCAGATAATATTTATCGATAATCCCTTTGGAATTGTTCGAGATATTATCGATGTAAAATCATCGACAATTTGTTTTAATTTTATGAACGGATGTTGCGTAACGTTGATTGATTTAAATATAGCTTTGGAGATTAATGGATTAGGGCAGCTGTGTACACGAGGAGACAGATAGCGTATACAGAGACCTAGGTACCTAATGGTAACTTAACAAAAAATCCACGAACATGGTATGAAAGAAATAAAGCGCAGCTTACTGAAGCAAATGAAATAAATGTATGAGTAGACAAGTGAAAGTTGGTACGAGTAAATACGTAATATTAGTATACATATAGAATATTAAATCAGGCGCAATACTGAATCACAAAAATTGATTTATCAAAAAACCGTGTGGATTCGATGACGCAAAAACATTTGAAACGCACTTCATAACAACTACTGATGATGTACCTATATGTAAGACTATACAGAAATACGAAAAATAAGTATTTGGAACTCCACAGGGCATAAAATTAGAGATACACTGGTCCACTTCTTAATAGAAGTTCATAGATACATCAAAATGATAGACAGAAAGAAAAAATCTTCCTACTCAACCCTGTCATATCTTTCAAGAAAACCCATAAACCACAAAACTAAGTCCTCATTACTTTAATTCCCTTCCAAGAAACAATGAGAAGGGTTCCACGAACAAACTGCATGATTGAAGAAAGTGATACGGATGCAATAGAGTCATTAAGTTAACTAAATGTCTTATGACTTACCAGCGTGGTAGCGGGGGCAGGGGCATGAGCCAAATCATGACTGACCATTTCATTGATAAGACAAACATTCAATTGTTTGATGTTAAGTGGGCCTCTAAGAATGTGCTGGGAATTATGAAACTAGCTACTACTACTAGAAGGGTTTAATTTTTTAGAATTAATTTGAGTTTATGTTTGTGGCTTTGTCTTAGAACTTTTCGACGATTATTACGCCTTGAAAGATAACCCTATTACAATTTTCTTCCATATACCTTCATCAGCTGAAACATAAGACCTCTATACCTAAGTCTAATTCCTATTTTTTCCTATGTATTCCAGTAAGTTGCGTCTTAAGATCATGACTAGTTTAAGTTTTTTCTTTACGATGTCTTTAATTATAATAATTATATCTCTATCTAGTGATATGATTAACCGTATATCTTTTTTAGTTTTACTGTGAAACATACCTACTTGCTTTATAATGGTCTTGCTTATCCCATTAGGTGGTTTTCACATCCATGATTTCTAGAACACTTGTTATTTTTGGTTTAAAGTATGTGCCTATTCATCTACTAAGCCCCTTACTTCAATACGTCTTATAGGAATTCCTTTATCTATTACGTCGTAAATGATAACCACGAAGCGTCATTTTATCACTTCTCTAACAACTTTGACTCCTACTGGATGAAGTGGATCAACACTTTGTTTATAAGCTTCGCACGATGTTTGTTCTTTCTCTATATTTAGAACTTTTAATTAAGAACGATTGATGCGTCCTTTACACATAGTTACTAAATTAGATGGGAATGTAACGAGTTTTTGTGTGTTTTGTAAAGTTATCGGTTTGTTTCAATTTATGAAACGATCTATACGAAGGAAATATCTAATTGAAAATAGAAAATGTACAAGCACCAAAATAAAAAAAAAGTGTGCACAAACCTACTTCACGTTGATTTAAAAAAGCAGAACTAGACATATAATTAATAAAAGAATATTTACCTCACAGTTCATTTATGTAATTTACTATTTATTATCAAAATAAAAAAAAAAGAATAATATTTTTAAATAAAATAAATTTGAAAAAATCTAACATACATTTAGACATGTTTATCCAACTGCATAAAAACTATCCGTTTCCAAATAGATCGGGCAGATGCGCATGAGTCACTTACTCACATAATTACAGCCAGCTCATAATGAGGAAACGTCCTACTGATGAATATTGAATGGTTTTACCCTCATTGTTCAATCGGAGATTTTCAATGAAATTACATTTTATGGGTTTTTCTCATTTATACGGATATTTTTAGTTGTACAGGAAGAAGTGGTATTGTAAGCGGATAAGGTTTTGCGATAATCTTTCTAAATCGATAGAATGTTTCTTAATATGGTTTTGTAACTGCAGGATAGTGTTAAACATATAATAATATCTTGACTAATTAAGTTATAGTTTTTGTATATAATTTTGTTTTCAGAACTGTACTGGAATGGCTAGATATTGACTGATTTAGAAAGTTTGAGAAACTCTTCGCCAAGCAAATTCCGGTATTATTAAAGACAAAGTCAGGAAAATAGTAAAAACCAGCGTTTAGAATACACCGGATTCCAGGCAATAGCCCTACACTTAAATTTTGATAAGCTGCTTTGACTAGCACTAAAAATATACCAACCACGAAACAATACTGAAACGTTTTTATTTATTTCATTTCTTTTCTTTCTCAGGTGTAACAGCGAGTGAAGCCCTTCGCAATGGTTTGTGCCAGTCTCTGTGGGGAGCTTCCGCCAGTCGCCAGGAACCGAGGCTGGCCTCTCCACCACCACAGAGCCACGACACTCCCTATCCTATCAGAGGTGAGACTAGTTATCATAATATCCTGAGACAACTCACACACGGCCGTATGATCTCATTGCTGGCAATACCTAGGCCTTATATTTTTTGCCTTTTTTCTCTTATTTAAACGCCAAATTCAAGTTTAAAGATCTTTTTCTGCATTGCGTTTATGTTTATGGACACAAATGTTGTTAAAGCATTTGTAAGTAGGTATATCGTATATCAACGAAAAAAAACAAGTTTTTTTTAAAGCTTCTAGAAAACACGCTTCAATGTAATACCTGATCTTTTAGACTAGTTATGGATTCTCAGAACACTACCGAACACTCAGCTGCTTAGCCTTATCCCAAACTATGTTGGGGTCGGTTTCCACTCTTACCGACTAAGAAGACACATAATCGTTAGGAACACGAAAATAAAAACTAACTCCAATCAAAGATAAAAAGCATGTCCAGATGCAAGATAATTTCAAGTAGATTTAAGTGCGTGTCAGAATAAATTCTGGAACCACAATATACATCAATCAAAAGGAAGCTAATCATATCAGAAATCACCTCTGTAACCTTTCTTTGAATTCGCCGACAAATTATCTAGATCTCAAGTTTTGGCAAGATCTTAAATCTATCAAGATCCAGTCTATCTCTACAAGGCTAATGTGGCTGAAATTACGTAGGTATAGCTTGATGCATCTAAATCGAATGTATACTACACATGTTTTTTTGTAAATATCAGTACTTTTTCGCTCCATGCAAAATGGGGCTGGGCAAATTCAGCTGAATCCGGTACCTAAGACTAGAAGCCGACCCCAAAATAAAAGTCAAAAAAGGAAAAAAAAAGGCTAAAAGTCAGGCAGATGATCAGTACTTTTTTGTTTTATGGAGTATATAGGCAGCTATACATTTGCAGTATTTATCGACAACAAGATGAAGCATCTAGAAATGCAATATCGAACTATTTCTTAAATTTTATCTATTATCTATCATAGACTATCTGCTAATAAATGTGTCTCGAGAAAGGATTGTCAATATACAACTAAGAATATCTATGCCTACAAGTATAGATAAATGGGAACAAATTGGTGAGGCTAAGCATAAAAGTCTGGTAGAAAATAAACAGTGTATGTTGTTAACTGAATTATTATCTACAGTATTGAATACTGCGATTACACACTGATATCATAAAATAGATAGTAGATTGGTAGCAAATTAGCAAACGCTTCTAATAAGGTATTTTATTATTATTGGTCACCTATATGCTATTGCTGTTCCAAATTGAACGCAATAACGCCTAAAGTTATACCATAATCAAATTCACTTTATTTCTAAAATATTTCATGACGTATCATTTGATTGGTCATTATTATATTATAACACATTTTTATGAGCACCATGATCCAAAATAATCTAAAAAAACTCATAACGAAAAAGCCCAAAAAAAATCGTGTGCAATGACGTTCGTATCATCAAACAGCTTAACATCTTAATGCACCGAAATAACGAAAAACTCATTAAACGCCTATCTATATTGCAGTCTATATAACATTGAAAAATTAATACCGAATATTCAATAACTGGTGAAAACGCCAATAACGTTTGGGTCCTAAATCCTGCGACTTCAGATTTGGGTGTTATCTTATCAGTTCCGTCACTGGTTATCAGAGCAAAATTACGTTGTTTTATGACTTTGATTTTGGCGGCGTTACAAAGGTGTGATAAGGTATCAATATCTTCTATCGGTTTAAACGTTCGTGTTATGATACTTGTAATTTTTGTGTCGAACATATTTTGATGTTGATAACGGTACGGTTGGAGAAATAGAATTGTTTTTTTTTTTGTGTCGTATAGAATCGTTCGTTGCATCATGTTATACAAGACGTGACGTACAGGCGTAGTAATATCTGCTGCTTCGGCCCATTGTTTGTGGTACCTTCGTTGTATCGTGGTTGTATCTGAATTCCATAACACAAGTGCTTTAGCAACTTACTTTGGGTTTAGAACAATGTATGTGATGTTGTCCGCATTTATTTATTAATTATCCTCTTACTAGATACATCTATTACTACATCGTTCTTTGCCTAATTACCATCTTAAACATACCAACTAAAAAACACAAAATCCAATATTTCCCCATCTTTATATTGCTGACCATACCCACAGTTGTCTTGTTGTAAATCCGTTTTGGACATGTGTACCGTGGCAGGCAAACATTAGTGAACAAGATAAAGCTATTTGGTTTGTGTTACGAACATATTTTGTAAATCCGATTCCAATATATTATGACGCGACTTTAAAGGTTTTTTGGTAGATTGTAGATTTATTTATGGTTGGTGAGAAATTATTTAGTGTATGTGTCCATTGACATGTTGTAAAATTTAAGGAATTTCGTGTCAAAAAATATTTATTTCAAAGTTCATTATTATTGAAACTATTATAAATATTCCAAATTTAATATTTTACTTGGGCATGTGATTGTGAAACTTACATCACCCTTTCGGGTCGGACAGGGTTTTCTTAACACCCTGTATACAGTAGTTTTTTGGGGTCTGCTGCAGTCTTGAGTAAGACAATTATAATGTACTATTAATACACTCGTTTTTAACATACTCAAATACTAGTCACCTGTTTGAAGAAATAACGATAGAATTATTAATTTAATACAGGTACATACACACTACACAATACAAAAATCAATAAAATATTATAATAGTGGCCGAACATCAATAAAATCAAAAGTAAACCTAACCCTCAAACGCGTCATGCGATTCTAAATTACAAAAATGCCAAGTTTAACCACCAAGCTCGATCAATCAAAGGGTAAAATTCGTGCCAGGTATAACCGTCAATATTTGCCAAGCGGTCACGACACTGTCTGTTTACCCTATTATTAGGGTTCCTTACCCAAAGGGTAAAAATGGAACCCTATTACTAAGACTTCGCTGTCTTTCCGTCCTTCTGTCACCAGGCTGTATCTCAAGAACTGTAGCTAGAAAGTTGAAATTTTCACAGATTATGTATTTTTGTTGCCGCTATAGCATATACTAAAACAACAAAAAAACCTAGTCAATGGTACGGAACCCTTCGTGCGCGAGTCCGACTCGCACTTGGGTGGTTTTTCACAAATGTTTGCCAAGTTCGGCCAACTCCGGCCAAGTCCGGTCAAGTCAGCCAAGACTTGATAACCTTTGTTGGCGTGACTTTAGCCTGGCAATTGTTTTATGTTTGTCCCTTTGGGTATTATTCTGTTTAGCTTTCGTTGTTATTTGTTTGCTAAGCTCGGTGGGGTGACTAATCTGGAAATCTATTACCCATAATGCCACTGCTTTGACGGAGTTATAACTTTTTAAATTATATAATAATAATAATAATATTTCGGGACACCTCACACACGGTTATCTGATCCCAAGCTAAGCAGAGCTTGTGTTATGGTACCCAGACAACTGATAAATATACTTATATATTTCTAAATACATACATATTATAGATAAATTACACCCAGACACAGTACAAATGATCGTGCTCATCACACGAACATTTGTCGTGGGTGGGAATCGAACCCACGACCTCCGGTATAGCAGTCAGGGCCACTAACCACTAGACCAACAGGCTGTCAATTAATTTTGAATTGTTCAAAATATAGTCGAAAAAGTAATCAAAGCTTTGAATCAAGGACAGTTAACAAAACTCTCACTAATTAGCAAGATTTAACTGTACTTGTTTAGCAAGCATTAAAGTATGAAATTAACCTCAATCACACACGCTGGAACCATTAAAGAATAAACCTTGTAAACTGGTCATAATCACAAATCTTGGCGCTATGTTGACTGGCAATTATCAAACGAGAGTTTAATCTCAAAGACACCGCAGTTTCGTCAACGTTTACAGACAAACAAACATACAAGCACCGTCTAATCAAAACTGATTCACGCAACTTACGACTTTATCCCTTTGAGATAGGGTTGAAATTTGATGGTGTGATATTATGGGACTGTATTTTTAAATTGGTGAACATCACAAACATGAAACGTGCTATTGTTTCAGCAAATAATTCGTAGAAACATTAAGAAGAGAAATCGGGGCGCACACAAAGGTGCCGCTTAGATAGCGGTGGGTCACGACTCGCGGTACTCATGATAACCTGCTGGTAAGGTAGAGGAAGTTCATGAATTAGGAAATCAAAAACAAAATAATGAACTTCAAATTCCTCTTAAATGAACTTCAATCTCCTCTTAGAAAAACAGTACTTGGTAGCAACTCCCCATGTGCTAGATTATGTAAAATAATAAACGGATGTAGTGACAAAATAGATCTACACCATGATACGTTAGGTAAAATGAAAAACGCTTTCTTTAAGTTAGTTAACTTTGAGTAGTCCACTTTCTAACAGTATTTTAAACTTTCATATTAGTATAGTAAAATAAGTTCATGTAATTCTAATTATTTTTTTTGTATATAATTTTAATATATATTTTTTTTAGTTAATTGTGCGTAAATGTCTTTTTCGTTATGTGGAGTTTACCTATAAGTAATTGTTACACTGTTACTATTTTTACTACTTGTACCTCATGTCATTCTAAGTGTATACAATTGTTGGTGAACCAAATAAATAAAATAAAATAAAAAAAATAAATTACACTTATGACTAGAAAATATAACCCTACACGATACTATGCCATTTTAAAACAGTATGTTAACTTGTAACTTATCCTACAAAAAATAGTAACTGCAAATGATACGTGGGGAGTGGTGGCAGGAAAATTATTCTAGATTTTGTGTACCTAAATATTACAAATCTTATCTCAAACACACCTGTCTTTCTAAGACACTGATATGCAAAAACGTTTCAAATTCTGTGGAAACATTTTAACAAACCTACCAATTGCAACATTAAAATATTTGTCTCAAAATTTAACCCTAAAAAACACACTATGTAATTAAATATAAGATAATAATATGTAATATTATCAATTTGTAATACTCCCACCAGATATTTAAAAAAATGCAGCAATTTTCCATTCCAAATTCAAAAAAATCTCATGACATTCCTTATCTATCGCGTATGCGTGACGTGACATTAGTATCTCTACAAAATTCAGGGTGGGATCACTCTAATCCAGTGTCGATATCGATAAAATCCTTAGATCATACCGAAAGATCTGATTTGTCATATTTATCGATTTGACATAGTTAATACCACTCTATAGATTGTGACGTAGCGTTGCGTGTAATCGGAGACGTATTGATATTATTATACTATAGTTTTGAATATCACGTCTAGTCCTTCAGTTCGTGTTAGATTGTTGGAATTATATCTGAGCTTTGGTTAGGCTGATAAGTGCGGACAACATCACATACATTTGATAATATACAAATAGATTTGTCCTTTCTTTTCATAGAACTATATTGATAGATTGCGGATTGTAACTATTTTGGGTGTTCTCGTGGCCGATTAATAGCCTAAAGTGTAAATGGCAAAATGTATGTGCATTTACTACGTAATAGGTATTTAGATTTGTAATTTTCTGTTTCAACACTTTTACCTACCAATACATAAAAAACCAATAGGTACATTAAAAAACCCAAATTTTATTTTAACAATAAATAAACAGTATCTTTGATTGACTGGCATTATGACTCGCTGTTTCGTCAAAACTAGATTATATTTATTGAAAAAAATCCCACTACATGACTAATATATCATACAAATCACAACCACACCTGACGAGTTAGTCAGCTTACTGAATCCAATATGGCGGACAAATCAGACATGGCACCATAATAGTAAGCGTAGATCAGACATATCGCCGTGTTAGTTCATTAAAAACAAACGACAAGCGATCCGTTAACACCGTGATTTAAACATGATTACTGACATTGACAATATAAGCAGCTATTTGAAGGTTGAAAGATATACTTTTTCGTGAAAACAAAGCCGTAAAGATAACTACTTGATAGGTAGGATAACGGAATCTATAGGTAATTTTATGAGCGCGAGCTTAATAATGGTGTACCTATGTCACGAAAATGAGATTTTAATAAATCATTTTTGTCATTGAATTTTAATATTGAATGCAGTTTCTTGTTATTGATTTTTGAATTACAAACTGTATAACTGTGATGTACAGCTTTAAATGATTAACGTTATTACAAAATCCGTCGAGAACAAACTACTCACCTGCGTATTTTAGCAATATTTTGGTATATTTTGGGATATTTTTAAGTAAATGGTTACAAAAAATGATTAATTTTGAAGTATTGGCATACTAGCCTAATATACTTAAGCTTGTTATAAAAAAGGGGTAACTCATAACTTAAGTTCTAAGGACTTCAACTTATGCCTGTAAGCTTCTTCCAACAAATACCGAAACTTTAAGTTATGCCCTTGCATAGTTAGATTATCACGTATACCGCGAAATAACTTTGATTAGTGTAATCCCACTAAAATGGATTATAATAACAAATCCAGAGATTACACGCCAAGTTTTGGTGATAAATAAAATCGTTTTTTTTTAATGTGGCATCGTACAGGTTAACTTTTATAAAATGTGGTACTACATAAAAAAAGGTCCAATTTATTCTGCAAAAGGTTTTTATAGGTTAAAAATAAAAAAAATCTGACAGTGTCTCAAGAGGAAGCTACTGAAGTAGACAACATTTTTTTAATTAGAATCTAAAATTAACTATTATTGGGCAGAATTTAAAAACAATTGTAACCTACTCTTTAAATAGCATTATGGCTACCAGCGTATTACATGGAAATGTATTAATGTAGTATCAAATGTGAGTGAAACAGTACCAGCTTTCTCTTTCCGAGAATACAGGCTCGATGAGATCCACGAACAGACAGACAGATATAATAATCTGGGCACAGGCCTCTTCCCATATAGAGAAGGCACGAGCATTGATCACCACGCTTGCTCTCTGCGGATTGGCGATTTCAGATCCCAAATTTTGCAATCCAGGTTTCCTCACGATGTTTTCCTTCACCGTTTGTCAGAAGTGTCTTAGAATAATTAAGAAAGTACATATAACTTTGAAAAAGCCGCATTGGTACTTGCCTGGGTTTGAACCCGCAACCTTGTGCATACAAATCTGTTCATTGAACCGCTAGGCCACCACGACACCCACACGACAGACAGATAAACAAAGGTATTAAGCATCCTGTTCTTAAAGGAACGCGAGTACAACACTACAAGTAAAGTATATAAGTAGATAAAGTGAGCAAAGGACATTATGTTATACAGTTATGAATTAAGATGCATAAACAAGCATGTAACATACAATGTATACAATCGAATAAGTTTAAAGTTGACGTTGTACTATCCATCAGTTTCTGAGAAAACAACAACCATATCTAAAACCCCTTTGTATATTAATCTTCTCATTGCTTATGAAATATACCTAGGTGTGTGAAATTCAGTGGCTGAAAATTGTCCTTTCCTTTGAAATCAGGTAAATTGTTACTAAAGTAGATTATCTCGTTTTTTAATGCTTTAATAGGTTAGAACAGTGATGTCGTCATGGAAATGCCTTTCAGAGATACTTATATGCATAGGGTACCTATTTCACATTCCTTATTACAATTGCACGATGTTGATTTACAAGATGATTTCTAGCTTCAAATTTAAAAAGTTTCATAAATTTTTGAAAGTTGACTTAGAAGGCAATTAACGTTAAAATTGAAAATAAATTTTGATACACATAGATGTACCTACCGGAAGAATTTAAATGGTACAAAAAAAAACATACACTGCTGTCTTTTTTCTGTATAAAAAGCGTATTAAAAAATTTGATTGACTGTGTATCAAAATGAAACGCAATATTATTCTTTCAACGCCAGCCTATAAGAATATATCTACAAGAAAATCTTTTTTGCATTATAATCCGCTGAAAACAAATCGTTAAGACAGCTAGATAATTTACAATCGTTGATTTTTTAATCTTAACCGATAAGGGGTATTAAAATCATATTATAACTGTTGATAAAAGCATTAAACTGAATGATAACATTTGATTTATAATTATTTTTCGTGACCAAAGTGTGTTTAACGTTGAATTTTAGTGACGTCACGTTTCAGTGAAGTATTTGCGCAGTTACCTATATACTTTTATTCTTTTCCCAGAAGCAGTGGTAGTAACAAAGTACAAAATAGTGTTATACCTACCTATAAATCTATAATATCGAATTCTTCCAAACACATCATAAAAACCAGAACTGTACTACCAAAAAAAAACTATTGTTTCAGGGCTTAATAATTTGACCGATTTTAATATTATCTAAAATAAAGGTTTTAAATTAAAACTTTTCCTTCGCTTTCTCAAGTGTCAATCCATATTTTAATACTTAATAAATTGTTCAAATACCCTTTTACAATTATAATTTAAAATTAAATAAAAGCACATATGACATTCAACACTCAAAACTCGCTTGGGGTCAAAGAGACCCGTTGTATTAAAATTTTACCCGTCCGACACGGCCCCCGTATGATTTAGTTTCATTACACCAAATCTTGATTAACTACTTGGACGTGACGTGGCATTTTATTGGTTATTTTCAATCGGTATTTAATAAACTGCATATTTTGTAGAACCACGTGTTCTTTTGAGGGTTGGGTAAAGTCCAAAATGATTTTCAATTTTTGCATGCGACTGTATTGAATGATAGGACATGATTGACGAATACTTATACATTGCTATAATTGTAATCATTGTGAAATCTAGCTTATTGGACTTGCAATAACGGGGTTTATTATTTATGTAAGACATAACAACATTACAGAAAATCCAATGCGATGCTATACAGTAGATTATGTATGGCTTGTGTAAATAAAAAGTAAGTTTCGCGAGATATAATAACTGTTTAAAACAATAAAACGGCTCTGTAATCGCGGATGAAAAAAATGTATTTTCCACTAATTTTATGCCCAAACTTTATGCCCTAACCATGATCGTTTCCTAGTAAGTACAGTTGTTTAAGAGAAAAAAAACTTTATGTATACGAAAAATAATTATTCTCATATATTGTAATAAGTAATGCGATTAAAAAAATCTCAAGGTCATAATATGAATTCATTAACACTTTATTGATAGATCAAAATAACGATAATGTTATAGACGTAATTATCATTGTAAAACATGGGTATTATAAAATATTTTAATTATAATGGTCTGATTTACAGATAAAGGAGCGATTGTTCGTGAACGTGATTCATTTTGACATTCAAAGGAAGTCGTGATAACTATATTACCAAATTATGTCATAATATTTTTACTGGAATTTTTCACACGTTTTATAGTTATGATTGAAA
This sequence comes from Autographa pulchrina, assembly GCA_905475315.1. NCBI lineage: Eukaryota > Metazoa > Arthropoda > Insecta > Lepidoptera > Noctuidae > Autographa > Autographa pulchrina. The sequence goes on along the minus strand of FR997765.1, from coordinate 12,170,771 downwards.
TTAAGTGCTCGTGTTTAAAAGAAAATTCTGACGTCATAATTCAAGAAAATAACGAGATATATATTACAAATGAGATGTAGTTTTCCTTTACAAGCGGACACTCATATATGACACATATACTTAATACATAAAATGTTTTAACTGTCTGGTTACTACATATCTGTACCTGTGTTAAAACTACTTTTACAATCAACAGAACATTGCACTAAAAACCCCACTTAGGTATTATAAATCGTCCACACATACGCAATACATATTTTTAATTTGTTAAAAGCTCTCAGAAAAATAACAATCTGAATGCATCGCTTGCAATTTGCGGCTTGCCTCGCCTTTATAATTAAAATTGCATTAAGCCAGCAAATAGTCCGACAGTAATGACGCTAATGTTCTGTTTGGATAGAAAAAAATGCAGACAGACAGCTTGTAATCCAATTTGTTGGTAAAAATGCCTTAATTCGATTGCACTTGATAGTGTTACCGTGTTTGTCTTACGTCTGACAATTTGAGTGGGCCAAAATAAGGTTATTGTAGCCCTTGTTGCTTTTTTCTTGGTATCGTTAATTGTAAGATCAATTTTATTGAAAGGACAATTAAACTTGAAGTTTTTGGGACATTTTTGTAACACTGACGCATTTGAGGGTTATATTTTGAAACGTCAAAAATTGAGCGAATATTTTATAGACATTTTATTTGGAAAATACATCGACACAGTAAGGGGATGACCAATCTTGACGAGTAATACACATTGCCAAATTTATAAATCAAACACCGAAATTATATCACATAATTACGGGCCAACAAAAGAACGCCTTCATTCATTGAGGGTTCTATTCAATATTTCGAGCCATAAATTCGAGCATACTGTCGAGGCGTAACAATGAATCTAAATAACCATTAATATGTAATAAATACTATAGGGTGATAAACCGTATCGGTAGGGAGCAAACAAACAAGTGTAGAGGCAACCCTTAAACGCTGGCTATTGTGAAAAGAGGCCCATGCGTGAAATATTCGTGGGGGTCTGCGAAGTCAGGGCCGAGTTTTGCCGGAATTTGCCGGAGTTTGCCGATGTTGTCCGATTGGTTCCGCTCCAAATGGCGACAGCTGCTGCGTTTCAGATAGGGGTCCTCTTCATTAGTGGAGCTTGTCTCTTCTGGAGATGGATGTTTGTTTTTGGAGGTGTTGATGGTTACTTGATGATGTATGAAGTTTATTTGTGGGACATTCTCACTGATCGTCGTTTTGTTTTTCAGGGGACAGATGTCGCGGCCGTGATGTGACAATTTATTAAATATAAATAATTAATACTCTTTTACAATACTAGTAAAGCTGATAAAAGTTTATTCCAAGTTAAACATAGAAATTGTGCACCTTACCCGCTGGCTTTATTCAAATGATTCAAATTAAAGCATGTGAAAAAAAATATGTATTTCCCGATTAATGGTTCAGAGTTTAGAAGATATTATTATGGAACATGATCATATCATATCTCTTAAACTGTAAAGGAGAGGCTATTACAGATGAGTAAAATGACTGAATGTTGGATAAACACTGCATATTATATTTGGCAAGAATAACACATTTACAACAAAGATTGTGCGTCATATCTATAATTATTTACTACATCTCAAAACCTCATCACAAATATAACGAAATTCCAAAAAATAATTTGTTACTAAATGATAAATATACAAAAAGTACAACTCCTAAACTCCATTGAATAAATTTCGTATGATCCCAATTTTTAATCAAACATCAAACAATACCAACAACAAACAAAACTGAACAGCAATAGTTACGTTTAGTCGCGCCCGCGGATTAGTGAATTGTAAAAAAAGATTGGGGTCGAAACGACCCGACGTGTTAATTACGGGGGTTGGGCTTCGAGGGTTGAACAGATGAAAGTCAATTTGCTCCAGCGACATGATACGGCCCATTTCGTTTGGACCGACAAGTGTGGCACCTGCGCATTGGGGTCTTTATGACCCAAACAATTGTAGGGTTAGGTGCATTATTTGCATTGGTAATAATGATCGCCTTTGTTGAATCGGACACTGTAATGATACTTCACAATCAATAGCATATTATGTCATCATTGGAATTTGTTTGCAGTTCTCATTTGTCACTTTCATTTTTCGTTGCCATCTCCAATAATTTTAGTTTTAATTTAGGACCATTTTACCATTTCGACAGCGATGTGGATGAATTTTTTGATGCCTTATTTGAGTTCTTAGTTTTATTTAGTTTATAATTTTTCTTATTTATTGTGTAGGCTTAGTTTTTATATTATTGTAAATATTTTAAGTTTAATAATTATAATTGAATAAAGGGTTAAAAAAACCTATTTTACCTACAATTCATACTGACAGTATTAGAGTTAAATTAACAGTTAAACATTATACAAAGACAGCGAAAACGCATGGCAACCAAATGATAAGCAGAGAGCCGAGAGGTCCATCAAAAATATTCAAAATGTTTTCACGTATACAAAACAAAAGTAACGCGAAGTCACTCAATCACAAGTACATTGTCATACCATTGAACATGATGCATGAAATTCCCTCACAATTTCTTTACACGCCTTATTCTTCAAAGAAATACATGTAACAAAGTCCATATCTAACAAATCACGTCAAGATAACATATTGTGATAACTATTCAAAGAAACTCATAAACCACTATCTTAGATATGATGGATCAGTAGAATAGTATAGATCAGCAATAGAATTCGTCGATCATCTCAAAATGTTCAGATTCCAAAAGTATTTTAGTAGGTTTTTGATCCATTGCTTTATTACTGCGGTAAATAATATGTAATGTTAAATGATTATAGTTATTTTTGCCTGTGCGTATTTGTTAAGTTTTACCTATATTGATTTATTAAATAAGGAAATTAGCCGACCCCAACATAGTTGGGAAAAGGCTCGGGAGATGATGATGACCTTCATCATTAACTGGCACAGGCCAAAATTGTGTATTGTTAAAGTTATAACAAATTAAAATTAAAAAAATAAATTTGGTTCACAGAGGAAATCAAATTCGGGATAAATCGCCTAGTCAGCGAGAGAACGGAAGAAGAAGAAGAGGAACATCACAATGAAATCAGACCGGAAGGCATATCACCTGCATCGCGCTGCGGGAGTCCCTGCTGGGCGCCATCACCGCAATCCCCACGATCAGTGCGCTCCACATCCCCTGAGCTTGAAGTAGACTCCCCTCCATCTTCCCCAAGAAGACCACCAGACACGTCCCCCCCACCAAAGAGATCGGAAGCATTCTCCGTCAGTGCTTTACTGAGACCTGATGCCCCAAGAGTGCAGCCACAAAGACCATTCCTATACCCTCCTCTACCTTTTGCGGAATTCCTGAGAGACGCCGGCAGTCTTGGTCTCCCTGGATGGGGAGGATACAGTAACTTATACCTCCACGCTGTGCAAGCAGCTGGTCCTGAACTTCTGAGACTCCGTGCAGCTGTTCTTGGTGCTCCAGGTCCTTTATCCAGGCCTTTACCTCTGGGGGATGTTTATTCTTGCGTTAAATGTGAGAAGATGTTCAGTACTCCTCATGGCTTGGAAGTGCATGCACGACGATCTCATAATGGCAAACGGCCTTTCGCTTGTGAACTGTGCAGCAAGACCTTTGGACATGAAATCAGTCTGAGTCAACACAGGTGAGTTATTAAATGTATGTCAAGGTTTAAAGTAGTAGCTTTAAGAATCTTAAAGATTTTATAACAGCGTAACAAAATAAGATACGATAACTGATCATTCTGTTTATAAAAGAGAGGAAATTTCTTAGAATTCTCATCTTATTTACCACCTTTTTGTGCTTTTCCAAAAGTCTATTATTTAATAATTGAAACAGATTGGTAAGTATCAACAAATTTTTACCACATAATCTGAGAACAAAAGCAGCTTAACCTCTCATTGACAATTCACAATAATTTTCCTTCCCTTTCTTTATTTTTCTTCATCAGTATATCTAATATTCTCCTCTTTCCTTACCAGGGCTGTCCACAGCGTGGAGAAGGTCTTTGAATGCAAGCAATGTGGGAAGACGTTCAAGCGCTCCAGCACTCTGTCAACCCACCTTCTCATCCACTCGGACACCAGGCCCTACCCCTGCCAGTACTGCGGGAAGCGGTTCCACCAGAAATCTGATATGAAGAAGCATACTTATATTCATACTGGTAAGTGATTTAATATACTAATTAAACTTGTAGGGCATAAAATCTTTCTTACAAGAAAAAGAATTTCAAAATTTCTACAGACCTGGAATTCAGACAAATTTTAATTAGGTATGTGGAGAGAGCAATAGCAGATTGTAAAAGACGATAAGAAAAAAAATAACATACCTACAATTTTTAAAAAACATAAAATAAGAAACTACACATTGAACTTATCTACCCCGTGGAAAATTTCAAAATGATTTTTATAATCAGAAAGAGGTTTAACACTACAAAAAATACAAAAAGAGGTTTACTATTTGAAAAACCCTTTTCAAATAGCACACAGGTCCTTAACCCTTGTTCTACCACTATCACATTTAGGGACAAAGGGCCAAAAAAGCTCGTACCTTGATACATCCTTTTTAATACTTAATAAGGGTCCGGGACGATTGTTTACATACAATCAAGTCTGTTGTAGAAGTGAGAACGGTCAAATGAAATCGCAATGGTACTTAGGTACCGCAGAGTCAGCGAATCTTATTCGAAGACTTAAGTGTTAGTGAGACGTAGAGCAGACCGCAACATTTTACATTCATGAAGGGCGTTGAGTATTACAAGCTTTAAGTTCGGCGAACTATAATTTTTGGTAACGTTAAAGTAGAAAATTACTGTTTTAACAAAAGTAAAATTATGATTCTTTATTAACAATGAAAAAAACATTCTTAATGTTTAAACGGATCCCTTTTGTTAAAAAGACATCTATATACTTATAATAAATCTGTAGAAGTGAAAATTCTGTACATTGAAAATATCAAAAAAATAAATGGCGGGGGGTGTTACAAGACCAAAACTGAACCCAAAAGTGTAAAAAAAAATATGTTTGTCTGTCTGTCTGTCTGTTTGTTCAGGTATCACGCAAAAACTACTGGTTCGATTACAATGAAACTTGGTATAACTATTCTTTATTATCCTGGGCACCACACTGGGTAGTTTTTATCCCGGAAAAGTATAAACAATAAAAAACAAACTTAATTTTGCGGTTAAAAACTCATTGATAAGTTTCGTCATCCACGCGAACGAAGTCGCAGGCACAGCTAGTATTGAATAAGTGAAACAAAAAACATACACGAGACTACTACTAAGCGATCTAAAGTACACCGAGATCACGATTTTAATCGTTTAAACAGCTCTAAGACGCCACTTCATAACACAAGAAAACCAAAAGCCCTTTCCACTGTTACTTAGAGTCTTAAGATCCGCTCCCCATCCTTCCCTACCCTATGTACTGTAACCCAATCGCTCCATAATGTAACCGCGACATTACGCGATTATTATAAAACAACAGCAACTCGTCTTACATTAATTATGTGGAGGGTTGGTTAAGATGTTTTGACAACATAACTCCCTGAATTATGTCGGATAAGTAAATGGACGGAAAGTGCGGTGAGTTATTGTCTTGTAATTCTCTAAGTTTGAGCTGTTTAAGACGTTTTACTTGGGATGACTGTCAGGTTTGTTGTAGCAAGTATTATAGACCCCACAAATGAAAATGGTGTAAATATTCTTTGTGTATTGTCATCTGTTACATCTTTTGACTCATGCAGTGCTCTATCTGGGTTCATATTTGAGCATGGGTCTGCATTAAAATAATAATAAATAAATAATAATATTATTCCGGGACAATTCACACACGGTTATCTGATCCCAAGCTAAGCAGAGCTTGTATTATGGTAACCAGATAACTGATAAACATACTTATATATTTCTAAATACATACTCGTACATATTATAGATAAATTACACCCAGACACAGAACAAATGATCGTGCTCATCACACAAACATTTGTCCTGGGTGGGAATCGAACCCACGACATCCGGTAGAGCAGTCAGGGTCACTAACCACTAGACCAACAGGGCTGTCATAAGAAATAAAAGTAAAGAGATCAAAAAATTTGTTGATAGTTACAGATGACAATATAACTGAGAAAAGGCCTTGAGCCCTCTTACGCACTAGCGGTTGGCCGCCTAGGCGGTTCGTTTGAGCGGCCAGCCGCCTGATGCGGTTGCCATAGCGGTTGACCGCTACGCCAACCGCACGGCGGCCAACCGCTATGAAACCGCGTAAAGCGGTTGGACCGCTTGAAGGCGTGTTTTGTCCTGGAAAGAAATGGACGCCGTCGAGGTAGCTTGTGTTATCTATTTTTACTACCAAAACAACGAAAGAAAAATAAAAACAGATACTGGATTCACCCTTTACTAGAAACACGCAACGAATTTGGTCACCCTTTTTACTTTTCTCTATGGGCGGCTCGCCGCGAACTGAACCGCCAGGTGCGTATAAACAAAATGGCGGCCAGCCGCGAAGCGGGCCGCAGCTATCCATTCAACCGCCGCGGTTGAAATTTTGTGGCGGTTAAGTGCGTACAATCACAAGCGGTTGCATACTAAACTGGAAATGCGGCTAACCGCGCGGCTAGCCGCCCCCGCGGTTAACCGCTAGTGCGTAAGAGGGCTTAGTGATAATACAAAAGCTTCAACTGAATTCAAAGCTAGTCATATACCTTGCTTACCCCATACAGTTAACACCTACACGAAACATCCCTTATAGTTAAAAAGACGTTCGTTCGACAGTACCTAAAGATCTCCCCAGTTCATTTAAGATAGGGTGGGGGCGATCCGTGATTCAGACGCATAGATTCGCCGTTTTCATTGCTTTGACAGTGGGTGCGAGTGAGATAGCCACAGATTTTACAATACGTGCGAAAGGGATGTAACAGAAGGGTTGGGTTAGTTATTGGGCACATGTTTCTGCTATAGGGTGGTCTGCAGATAGTGATGAATAAATTTTCATATGAAATTTTGTGGAAAATTTAAAATTCTTACTGGAGTTTTCAATTTCCAGGAAGACACTTATAAAATCTTTGACAAACTCTAAAAGATTTTAATATTTACTCTGTGTTATAATTTTAATCAGGACAGCGGTTATTTCAATCAGTATTTCTGATACTATGACAATAAATAGGTACGTCTTTTTATAACGATGCCTGTAAATCTTAACTTATGTTTTGTTTTACACTTCCGAATAAGTTTACTGAATCCAAACCAAATTCCCCAAAATATTCCACGTACGGTTGACAACGTAACAATCCCTAAAACAGAAGCATCAACAGCTCCAAATAAATTAAACCACGCTTCACACCTGATCTCGCCCTAAACCTCCCTCAACGAGTAAATTATTAACGATATCAACTTAGCAAATAGTTGGACGAACGGTATTTTAATCAGTGTCCCAAGTTCTTGATTAATGTACCCTAGCGCAATTTATCGTTGAAATTTTATTTATAATTACGCCAGCTAAATTAAACGGGTGATTAGTCAACGTCGGGGCCTCACGATTTGTCACCTCAAGAGCTGAGTTTGAGTTTAATTGGGCCCGGAAGTTTGGTACCTGCATTACTGTTGAAGTTGGTAGTTTAGAATTAGTTGATGCTGTAGCTATTAATTGAGGTGGTAAATTATTCATTTAGCACTATTATTGTGTGGTACAGTAGCTGTCAGAAAATGTATAGCTTGATTACACTTGATCTTCTGGTTGTGACCTTTCATACCCAAGTGGTTAATGATGTCTTACAACCAGGATTGTATTAGTATACAAACCAATTTAAAAAATGTAAAAAACTTAAATGAGAAATTCACTAACCAGCAAATTAATCAGAAAATACCAAACCCATTAACAGTGATTAAGAAAAAAACAGAAAACAGCCTAACAGGATTACATAGACGTCTCTCATTCCATCTCATGAATGTTTGATCCACAAAGGCCGAGTTGAAGTATTTTTTAAAACTCTTCCTTCTCTTAATTAGTCAGGGAATAAACAAGTGGCACATTAGCTCTCGAAATAATTACACAGTAGCTGTAGCCTCCTTTGTTTTTCTTTTATTTTTTTAATCCACCATTACTTCCCTCGCCGCGGTTTGCGGTGAAGAATTTAAAAAGCATTTGGAAAATTAGTTTGGTTTGAGATAGCATTTAAAATGCAATTAAAATGTAAAGCTGGTGGTGGTGGTTTTTTTGGTTATTGTAACTGGGAAATAAAAACGGTTATTTACAACTTTGATAAAACAAATAATGCAGATGAAAAGTCATTAATCTGCTTAATAAGCGCAATTTCAGCATCCAATTTAAAAATAATTCTCATTATACGCACTCATTAAAAAGATAGCAGTTAGAACGAGAAAGATTCCCAAAAAAGATTTGAAAGAACAAAATGAGAAACCATAAAACTCTTCATAATTGTCTTAGCCGAGCCAAATGTTCTTAACTTTCTGTTCACAGCCCCTTTGATTACTTTTTAAAGCCTTTTCGCACTCAAAAATAGCAAAGAGACATCTTTGGAGTCTAAAGAGGCTTGATATCGTGTAATTGGATTCGTAAGAAGCAATTTCAAGGTAGAACTGTAGCGAAATGCTAATGAGAAAAAACGCCCTTGATATTTTCTTTGTAAAGACTTTATAATCATTTTAATTGGGTTCGCTAAGACATCTGAAATCTTCAAATTGAATTTAATCGCGACTCAATTGAAAAGTAGAAATTGTGTACAAATATTAAAAAACATATACTTACAAGGACAAAGTTTATTAGGTTTATAATTTTTTCAGCACGTTGTAAGACTCATCGGTCACGATGAGTCTAACAAAAACTGAAAACCTGTAATTCTAAAAAGATAAGATTCCAAAATCGAATATTTTGCAAGAGTCAATCAAAATAAGTAATCACTTCCGTACCATTATCTAACAAGATTACAAACCGATGACTTCATACCAAACTGATTTCATTTACAAAACACGTCAGGATTTCCGCTCAAAAAACCTCCTGTTTCGTTTCATCCAAAACCCCAACATTTTCAAACAAAAAGTAAATATAAAACTAACTGTCCAATCTCTCGAAACCAATTCTTCGTACAAGATTCAGGACTTCAAGTATTCTATCCACACAAGGAGGGGGGAGAAAATCTAAGCGGTCCATAAGGAAGGGGGGTGGGGGGTGTCGCTGCCCGGGGGGGACTGAATCAAGGAGTGCTACGTGCTCTGAGTTTAATTAAGGATCTGGATCTTGGAATGCTTCGATTTTAGTGGCGTTTTCTTTTAATACCTTAAAACGTTTTATTAAATGGGATTGCGAGGCGAAGGGTTTGTGTGGTTGCTGTATTTATTTTGTCAGATCTTTGTAAAGCATATTTTTTCATTTATTCGACGCAAGACTGGAGTGAATTCAATAAGTTGTAAAAGTGGCATTAAAATGAATAAAAAATAACTTGGGTATTTAGAATCGACGGTAATTCTTTTAATTTCGTTTACTATAGTTCATATTAAATACCAATATGAATTTGTTGCACATAAACAGTATAAACTTCAAACAAGACAGACGGCCATACGTTTATCACCATTTGAATCAGAATAGAAACTTTTTGGTAAAGATTACAGAAAGAAAGCCTTATTCCGTTCGAGATTTTCAAACTCAACACCAATTCCCAGAAAAGTAACAAAACATCACATTTCAGATTTGTATTATATTTTTTCCACGCAACCTGATCTCACAAGGGATGGCAACAGAAAAAAATCAGTTTCGCGAGATTTTTTTCTCACGCGAAAAAATGACAGTTGTATTTGTATGCTGGGAGGTCGCCTCACTCCCATATAATATTAGACGCTCCCGAGAGAGGAGGATAATTAAATTAATGTCCTCAGCCCTCTTTTGCCCCACGTTCCGTAGCCAGTAATCCGACACCTGCATTGTTTTCACTCAGTATCGCTGTACTTTTATTTTCTTGTGTTTTGTTTGTGAGGAGTCTTTGGTGACGTGTAGATAATATTGTTGTGTAGATAATTTTAGGTACTTTTGTGGAAAACTTAAAGTATCTATGTCCTAGCGTTTGTTACCGATTTTAAAAAAGCGTAAGAAACAACACATAAAATGGATAAAAAGGGTACCTAAGTGAGTAAGTCAAATCCCGTTAGAAGCTTGTTATTATAATGAAAAGTCGCATATATATTTCTTAGGATTGTAACTTTAGTAGGGTCAAATTAGAATACGGGTGTTGTTTGAATAAAAGTTTGCCTCAACCGTTTAATACCATCATTGATTACTCAGTAACTCATACCCAAATCTCAACACAAAAAATTCTAATCCATTACTCAACTGCCCTCAAAAATACGAAATCAAACCGCACCTTCAATAAGGACACTGATCTAGCATGTGCAGGAGTCGACGCGTGGCATCGCACACGCCGGTAATTCAATAAACACATTATCACGATTAGGTCTGCCCCCCCGCTGAGCACGAAACGACCCGAGTGGGCCTGAAGCACTCCCGAAGGGCCGGCAGATTTCGTCGGCTGATTTTGGCCATATTAATGATTAGTTCTTTATTCTAATTTTTAGGGTTGAGTCTACTTTGAATTGGTGAGGGCTGGTCAAGTTTGAATAATTTAATGTTACTGTGCTTTTTGGGGCACACAACTTAACTACATCCTTTATCATGATTCTAATTAGGCAAAATTGAAAATTTATTTAATCCTTGACATATTATAATCTAAAATTATTTTTTACGTTCATGGCACATATCCGATCTTCATAAGTTAAGGCTGAGAAACATCTCGATTACATCAGCTTTCAAACAAAAAACCGCATCAAAATCGGTCCAATCGTTTAGGAGCATGATACTGACACAGACACGTCAAACAAAAACACCCATTGTTTTTTCAGAGGTTAAAAATCAATTTCAAAGAACTTGGAATCTAGGACTGATACGAAATTCCTCATATCTGTAAAAAATGACTCATTAAAGCTAATAAGTATTCATTGTTGTTTCATACTTGTATAAAAAGTTTTCGTTATCGCCCGCAGCACACTTCCTGCCGTAAATCCATTACAACTTATTAACAAGCTTGGTGATTAATGTAATTGTTGCTACCACACTATAATGAACAGATGGTAAAAATGCGGCGTGCCGTTGGGGCAATTTCGATTTAAATAATATTAAGTCTTAAAGAAATACTTGAAAATTCTGTTCAAGAAAAGGTTTGATACGACTTTAATTTGTGTTATTTTAGTCATTTTAATAATAATAATAATAATAATAATAATATCCTGGGACAACTCACACACGGTTATCTGATCCCAAGCTAAGCAGAGCTTGTGTTATGGTAACCAGACAACTGATAAACATACTTATATATTTCTAAATACATACATATTATAGATAAATTACACCCAGACAACCAGAACAAATGATCGTGCTGATCACACAACATTTGTCCTGGGCACAACATTTTGTGGTAGTTTAACCTTTTTGTTGGCGTATGTTGAATAATTTTGCAAAAAAAAAATAACCAGCTTTAAAAACTTTCAAATCTTTTTCCCATCGATTACTTTTGATACAAAAAAAAAAAGAATGAGTGGGTACTTCGGTCTGTTCAAACAGATTTCTTTATTAAATTAAGCCTTGAACTCCGGATTAAAATCAAACTCTTGTTATAACTAGTTCAAAGCATTAGACGACACGTGCGATGCGCACGCGCACCCAACATATAGTGACCTCCAAAGTTCGGTGTCGGGTTAAAATTGGGGTCATATTGAAATGGAACGTGTAGAAATTATCGGAACTTACATATTTTATACATAGTATAATAGTAATATGAGCCTATTTATGTGACATAGAACAAAAAAATTCATATTAAAAGGAAATCTTTAAAATCGAACTGAATTAATGACAAAACTTCAAAGTAAATTTTTAAATATGCAACTTAGATGTCAACTAGTTTGATTGCTCTTCCCCTTATATAAAATCCCCAAATTAATATGACCCCAGCCTTATAACTTTAACACACTGCACCGTAGGTCTTTGTATGCTGGTGTTACGCACATTAACGAGTCGTAATTATTTAAACAATGAATTTAATTGGAAATGAGTGTTCATCTATGTTACACGTGTCGATAGAGGGAACGGTTTTAAACGATCTTAAGTTTGAAAAACGAAACAATACTTTTTGCCTTCTTGTGTTTTATATTAAAAACAAAATTTTAAAATATTGGCAGATATATCTTTAGTAATTTAAAAATTCATCAATATTATAAAGAAGTCGTGGCCTAGCGGTTCAATGAACGGATTTGTATGCACAAGGTTGCAGATTTGAACCCAGGCAAGTACCAATGTGGCTTTTTCATAGTTATATGTACTTTCTTAATTATTCTAAGACACTTCTGACAAACGGTGAAGGAAAAACATCGTGAGGAAACCTGGATTCCAAAATTGGGATCTGAAATCGCCAATCCGCAGAGAGAAAGCGTGGTGATCAATGCTCGTGCCTTCTCTATATGGGAAGAGGCCTGTGCCCAGCAGTGGGACGTTTATAGGCTGGATTATATATTATATATTATTATGAAGAAATGTTTAGTTTATTTTTGCTCACCTTATAACATGATGAATGCTACTGTTTCTCCGAATTTATTGTTTTGCTCTAAACTTAGTCAATCACAGAAAACTACCCTTCAATTTCTAGTACAGGGAAATTATAGTAGCTGGTATTTCTCTGCACCGGCTGAACATTAAATGATGCAATCCACTGATTGGCACTCATCGTCGGGGTGTGACGACGCGTGCCGGCGCGTGGCTTTAGCGGGTTTGTGGCGTTTTTTCTGCGTTTTTTATTTAGGTAATTTTGAGATTAGCTGGTTTGAATAGAAATGTTGTGGGTTTGTTAGGATAATGCCATTGATTGTTATATTGAACCAGTATAAAAGAGTATTTAACGTTTTGTAATTATTTCGATAGATTTTTACTACGTTTTCTAAGAGATTCATTAAAAAATAAACCGTAGCGAAAACTTACTATATAACTAAAACCTTAAATAAATTATGTAAATTTTTAATCTGTGAAGATTTTCTGTTAGTCAAAATTTAACATGCCTCCTCAAAAAACAACCAAACATTTATAACAACATTGTACTAACGTTCCATTCGATTTTCAAAACAGGCCGCGTATAAAATCAAATTACCTCTATTTTCATTGGCCAGTGCCTCGCTTCGCGCGCTTTCCGAGTGTTTTGATTTGACGGTGCGACAATGGCGCCAGTTGTCCAAGTGTTTTAGCAAACCGACGCTCACCAAGAAAACAATAGACGGCAAGTAATTTTAAACCTTAAAACGACTGTTTAAGGGTGGTTTTGGAATGGTACGGTAGGTGTATGGGTTGTAATAGCTTTGCGCAGAGCGGGTGCAATTTGAAGTGTAAAAATAATACCGCCAAATGTGATGCATTTGTTGAAATAACACGAAATCGTTACGTTTTGGTAATTTAATATAAAAGATTTTTTGTTTTTACTTTTGAGGTTTGTTATGATTTTCTAATCTATTGACTGTAAGCCATGTAGCTTTTAATAAACCAGTATAGCCGCAACTTGAACTTTTGCCTTTTGAGTTTACTAAATAGAAACTTTGTTTAAAGATAAAGATAAAGATATTTATTCGCCAAGGAAATGGTACAAACGTTGGTAACATAACAAGTATAGTTCTTCAACACATCCGCCTCTGTAATTCTTGTTTTCACTTACTTAAGAAATTACCTATATTGTACACTTGTATGTACATAAATCACTATTTAATATGATACGGATAAACCAAAAACCATTATTAATGGCCTACGAACTATCAATTTCTACAAAATAATGCCATAATATTACACTAATCTGTCCTAACGACCTGTCCCGCACATGGCATCAAATATGACACAGGAATTATGCAAAGCCACGAGATGAACCACTCGCCACGATCCCCAATAACTGTCATATTACATTCATACTTGTTATAGTTTTATGATTAACCCTTTACGACACGAATGCGATACGACTACGGATTATATTGTCGTAAGAACTAAATTGAATTTTGAAGAAATTATGTTCAATTTTTTTTACTTTTGAGGATGTGAATTGTTGTGTAATTTTACAATAGTCCTAAAACTTAGAAATCGTCTTTAAAGGATTTAACTAAAAGTTTGCATTGACAATTTTCGATCCTAATTAGAAATGTGTTATTTTTTTTGTTACCTTTAGTTCGCATTTGCTGCGCATTCGCCAGATCTGGAAACACCCTAAGTTTATTTTTCGCATATTTTCTTTTATTTATACATACTACATTTTATTTAAAAAAAATAGCGAAAACCAAAAAAAACTACAAGATTTTGTAATAAAAGAAACATTTATTTCCAACACAACATTTTCTTAACTCATCACACCTAAACCACTAAACCAAAAACAATAAAACACAGCAATCATCCACAATTGACCATCAATGAACAATATCGTGTCGTGTAAAGAGTCTTATTACACGTAATCCGCCCGAATGACGCCCAACCCTTACTATTGTCTATTGCATTTTAGTACCAATTTATTTATGTCATATCTTTCATTGGATTTTATAGAGAAAATTGTTTTATGGAATGGGTTAGGTTCTGTTTATTAAAGAAACGGGAAAAGTGTTTATAGTTTCATTAATTGGATTTGTCTAAAAATATGTTTTACGCAGTCTGAAATATTGTGTCCTCAATAGCGATAGAAAGGACAATGGCATGGACAACCTTACTTCAACCTCATTTAATAGGCATCATAACAGTACGACTTTTACATTAGGTGGAATACATGCTTCATTTAATGTATACAAATACGTCTTAATTTATTGTAGCACTAAATACTAAATTAAATACACAAAAAATAAATACAATTTGGACATAAGAAGAAGAAATAAATGTCGGTCAATCTAAACTGCCTAATAATCTAAACTAGTATTTCACATAACTATATTTTAGTATCCTTTTATGACAAGGTGTTCTACCAACCCTGCACTAACATACAAAGAGCACTTTTAACTCAACCCTAAAAAGCTAACGCCATACAAAAACCACATACCTACTTACCAATTAGATCAGTTATTGTCAACACGGGCCACTTAACTGAAGTACGCTTGAATCACTCGAAACCCTCTTCACGTTGTGTCGACAATTAAATAAATATTTATTGAGTACTGTTGAAGAATTGCTACTGATTAAATTGTTTAGTACATAGATTATGTATTGAAAAATATTTGGCTATGCAAAGTTTAAGCGTTTGATACAATCTGTCTTTTTATAATTGTAATATTTGGATTAAAATGTAAGAAATATCTAAACCAGTTTAAGAAAAATACTTAAATACTGTAAGGCAAAATACTAAGCATGACTGACACTAAATTCTTAAGAAACAGAATTGAAAATAAAACGGTCAACCACGCAGATATTACCAGAAAAAAAATAATCTACCTACTTTCACCAATCAAGCTATGTACTTCGATTCTATTCGATAGCAAACTGTCAATAATACAGAATCTACAATCAAGACAGAATCATTTAATAGGAAATACCTATCTACTATACCTAGCCATAATTATATAAATAAATAGGCAACCAACAACTTATAACCCAAAAAGGCCTAAAACTTCCAACTTTCGTAAATGAAGTTCCCTGACAGATAGCTTGGATTGAATATGACCAGAACAAAGGCGGGGTGGAGCCGAAACTACAAACATCAATTGTCACCGAGCAATAAGCGCGGTGACTCTCGCATTCTTTGAGATACCGCTCCACAATAGTTGTAGGACACGGAAAGTGGTGGAGATGGCTTTGGTTTTTTTTTGAGTATCTGGAGCAGCCTTTTCAAAAATGATTAAATTTTTATAAAGTATTACGTGAGAGAAAAAGTTTTTTTGTCAATGTTTGACATTATTATTTGCATGTTATTATAATCATATCTGTTTCGTTTGTTATAGAAGAACTACATAATAATTAATCCAACTATCTAATATAATACGTAATCATGAAACGATAGCGCGCTTTGCAGGTGGTACACAAGAGTCCTCAATTTACCTAATTATCTACTCATAAAGATATAAAGCAAGAAAATCAATAAAATAACAGTGTTTAGCCCAAAACAGCATTCTGGCAGATCCAACGCATATTTTCCAAGTCACTTAAAAAACATAATTTGTCATATTTTTGGCAATATCTATAACTTAAAATAAAAATAAAGTACTCTCCACAACTGGAGATCACTCTCTCAAACCGTCAATCCTGTCCCCTAAAAATCCAAAATTCCTTCGCCTGACACGGCGCAATAAAAGTAGTGACAGTGGCATTCCGGCCGATTCCGCCGGCAATCCGGCCCGGATGGACGGCAATCTGCCGCATTCCGGCCCGACTGACCGACATAGTGGAAGACTAGTGATCTGTTTTCTTATGAGCTCGCTTTTGTTCACGATTTTCTGTGTAGGACGTCAATATGGTAGGATATTTTTTGTAAAAGTTTCAGGTAGCTTTGGACTAGGCATTTGACCTTATAAAGGTACATTTTGAGCTTGTGCCAAATAGTAAAATTGAAAAAAATTTCACTACCCAAACTAACAGAAACGATTGTCAAAATAATTATACACTAATAAATTATTTATAACTATATTTTTTTTAAATGAAGTCTTTTAACTATTTGTGTCTAAAGTCTTGATTACTAACTCATTAAAAATATTATACCCATCTTTAGGCAGGTCATTGACACTGCATCCAAAATGACACGCAAAAATCAACTGCTTCTAAATAATCCACGGCGTTTCGGAAACGTACAAATTTGTGCGCAAAACATTCTATATTTTCCCATGTGTACCCAAGTCGAGGGGTGGAATTAACGAATTTGTCAACTGTCAGCGAAGACCTTATGGGTTTTTCTAAGGGGTCATGCCCATGATGATTTTCACTGGCATGTCAATTATGTGCGCGTAACTTATTTTATTAGAGGTGATTAAAACAGACCATTTGTCTTTTGAGAATTGGAGAGCTTTGTGTTGCAATATTAGGGTTATTTATAGAAGATACTTTGAGATTTTTATAGGTCTATTAATTTCAGTAAACGGTTAACTAGCAGCATAAATGACCGTGTTTCATATCTGTTTGAACTTAGAAATAATAATTTTATCTTACACATAAAACACTAGATCCCAACTTATAAAATAATCATATTTTAAAAAACATTTTAAAATTATTACATGTAAAAAACGTCCACGTTTCAAACGTAAAAAACTTGCTTATGTAGGCAAACAGCCCGCGGTAGCCACTACAATAAATCTTTCGTCTAAGTGGCATTTACACAACACATATATTCCGAGTAAGAGGCAAATCGTAAACGTCTGGTACGTGAAGAGCCCAGACTCGTTATGTGACCCAACTTTAACTTGCGTTTGTAAAAGGAACTCTAATGTTGGAGGGTACTTTGAAATTGTTGTACAATGTATGCGAATCATTTGGGGGTTAAGTTTTTGAGATTGATATTGAGTAGTTTAGGGTTGGGTGAACTGAAAATAATTATAAAATAATTTTGATTTTGGATTTCGTGTATATCGATGTATTTTGTGCATTATGTGAAGCAAGGAAAACCATATATACTAATTTATATGTCTATGGCGAAAATTTATTTACAAGCTCGGACTTTAGTGAAGCATAATCCACACAGTCTTTTAATCTAAGTCACATATTTCCTGATTTGTGATTTTTAGAAAAACATTAGAAGTGATTTAGGTCACAAAATCAAATTTAAATTGAAAAGACTTAGGTACGTTAATATAGATCTGTCGCCACTAAAACCACATTTCAGCGAGCCTAGCAACAATATGATTTTTCTCGTCCCCCGACATTGAAACAACATTTTTTCTTCTCAATTTATTATCCCACAATTACAAAGCAGTTTTCCTTAACGAAAACCGTTGAGAATTTAGTTTTGTTTTTGGAACAAGATGGCGTATGTTTGCGAACGTCTTGAGGGAAGATTGCGCCGTGTTTTCCATTAGAATCGAGAATCTAGTGTTGTTATATAATGTAGAGAGATTGAAACGTCTCTACATTGTTTTTCTAGGCTAGAGGTTTGTGTGTTCAATCAAAATTCTCGAGATTGGTTTTTGGATAGATTTTCTATGAAAATTTTGGCGAATGTTCTAGTGTAGTAAATATTAGGATTAAAAGACGATTTATTCTGTCATAAAGATATCAAAATAAAATCCGACCGTTGATCTACATTAGTTTTTACACTTGTCACATAGAGTATATAGTACGGTATGACATAATGGATGAAATGAAATTCAAAATTAACCAAACATCTATCACTTTTTCAACCTCATTACGCCGAAAAATCTCAAATCCACAACTCAATCTTGAACAGCAAAAAGACCGATAAAAACATTATCTCTATCAATTCTGTCCGTTAAAACGTCTGGCACATATATACGGTCATCCCTCCACGGAGGGTGTAGGGTGGTGCGCTCGTAAACCGGGATTCTCCGAGAAAATCCGCACTTCACTACCGACCTCGGTAATCACGCCAGCATCTCAACCCGTGTGGATTTGTTGAGATATAACGCTATATACATGTCTGTAGCTATACGTAGAACTGCTTCAGCAGAATTTTTGAAGTCACGTGTTTTTGTGATTGCTTCTGAGAATAGAGTTCTGAATTTGTAATTCTGTTTTGGGTTGAGTCATGGATTTTGGTAGACTTGTTAAATGTGATCTGTGTAATTCAAACTTACGACTTTTCATCAAATTCTTGCTTACACATTACAATACAGACAATTTCGACGAGACAAAACCGCTTACAACACAAATTCATTTCCTACATGTAATTAATACTATATTCAGTCTAGACGTTTTGACTGCCATTTGGTTCGCCACAGATTTTTAAAAATCTCTTTGTGCTTACTGGAAGCAGTGACGACATATATTAAGGTTGTTTATCACTGTGTCAGTAAACAGCTCTCGGCTAGTTTCCTTAAAGCCTGCACTTTTAATCCTGCACCTGGTTTCAGTAAGTGCAGTTTGCGCTAAGCTGTTAACTCAGACCGACGTTGCTGTGTTTTCCAGCTGAGCCACTGTGTCTTTGGTCTTGGTCAAATTTTGTTAGCTGAGTTAATTTGCCACATAGAGAAAGATTTTTTGGATTCCGTAGTTTTGATTGACAAACACTTTTGTGGACTTTTACATTAGCTCGCTCCGTCTAAGTTTAAATATTGGTTCCTCAGACTTTTAGTATCAATCGACACCAGCTATGCCAAAAGGGAAAACATTCTCCATTTGGAAACTAACAGCTGCAGACATTAGGTATTATCAAACTTAGAGAATACGAATCAATTTCTAAAATTGGACACGCTTCTTCTTCCACTATGTTTTCCAACTACGTCAATATCGAGCACAGTGTTCAACATAATACATCGAAACATCGACACAGTGTCCTGTCTCCGCAGAAGCTGCGGTGAATAATCAATGAGAATGTAAATGCAAGGTGAATTCACGAGCTCCCCCCGCTACCCCCGCCCCCAATTTGCTCTGTTTTTTATAAGTCGCTGCATTATTAAGAGAGCGAGTACTCGCCTAAGTTATTGTTATGGTTTTCTTGGCATTTAGTGTTTTCGTTTAGGATATTAGATGTTTTTTAATAGTCTTTGGATCTGTAGAGTACCTTTTCGAGAAGTATCAAGGTTGTTCGAACAGTATAAATTCGTAAAAAAAACTACTCAATACCTAGAGCGGTAAAGTGATGTGTAATGTATTTACATTACCTAGCCATTTGCTATTGAAACAATATCAAGTTATTAGGGTTAAACGGCTTCCTTAGCTCACATCAATTACCAAAAATCTTCCATATCTTAGCCACCTACCATTTCATTTTCTTGTACCACTCACAGCACTCAAACAACAACAATGTCAATACAAACCCAAAAACAGCTTACCTACAAGGTATCACTTTAAAAATCTTAACACGCAAACGCCGCGCCAGACCGCGCCATATTTCGTAAAATCTCACTCAAGGAAGCACTTTAAGTTTGTACCATCGTATATTTAATTCACGAACATCTGAAGTACGTCCCCATAAAAATCCTGGAAACTGTGCAGATGAGCCTTGCCAGGGACGCATTCGCAATCATTTTAATTGTATTGTCCTGTTTTATGGCAAATCTCGTTACGATTACGGCTTTGTGATTTCCTGTGATCTGGTAAGATTATCGATTTCGGTGTTTTGTTTTTGGGGAGTGGGGAGTGGAGTGTGATTTTGTTGAAAGAAATTGGATTCTTGAGTTTTTTTGGTACTTAGGTATGTTTTACACGTCTAAATGTAGTTTTGGAATATGTAAAAAATACGTAATTTTTGGTGATTACTTTGAGTTATAATTTCGTTAATAATTAAATGAAGTCTAATGTGAAAAGCTCTACTTTTTATGAAAATTTCAGAGAAAAATCTACATTATCTACACTGGCTGTTAGTGCTGTTACATAACAGATTTTTCCTCCAAACTATCCGAACACAAATCCCTATCATAGTTACGTGTTTTCGGCATACCCGGATTCATCCCTGTATCCCGGTTCAAGATCCGTATACCCGGGATTTACGGTTATCGCTACCCGGGTTGCGTTCAATCACAACCGGGGAACTTAATACTTAACGCGTCTATTGCAAGCTCATACGTTTTTAGTACTCAATTATTTATGTATTTTATTTTTATTGATCACGTTGAACGTGATTTGAAAAAACGAAGCTAAAGGTTAAATAAGTTTACGATTAAATATATATTTTGGTCTCTTCTGACGTCGTTTTGTGTAGAAATCGAAATACTTTCTTATAAACACGTGTCAGGACTTTCTATAAGGTTAAATTACATTGAATTAGATCAACTTAATGCATGTTTTGACATGGTTTTATTATGTACTTCATACCACTGTTATATCGGCGGCTCCCGCGTAATCTGGTGCAAGTGTAAAAGCACAACTTTACAGTAGAGCTATTAAAAGATCCTTGTAACTATGACATATCTCAAGATACATTTTTGAA
Organism: Autographa pulchrina; assembly: GCA_905475315.1. Lineage (NCBI taxonomy): Eukaryota > Metazoa > Arthropoda > Insecta > Lepidoptera > Noctuidae > Autographa > Autographa pulchrina. The sequence continues at coordinate 12,149,657 of FR997765.1, read as the reverse complement.
ATTTTGTTTATGTTATACATGTATATGTGTCAAATGAATGTTGAGATATGTTACTCTTCATTACTTAAGAACCACAATAACGAGGCTGAAATTGAGCTGGGCAGGCCAGTTAGCCAGACGAAGTAACGGCAGGTGGACCAAGGCGGTGACAGAATGGTGGCCAAGGCAAGGCAAAAGAAGTGTCGGTCGTCCGGGAGCAAGATGAGTCGACGACATAGTTAAAATCTAGGGTCGAGTCTGGATGAGGCTGCCACAGGACCGTAGAAAATGGCACGAAAAAGAGAGGCCTATGCCCAGCAGTGGGAGGACAAGGGATGTGGATGATGATGATGATGATGATTACTTAAGACAGAATAAGGATTATGTATAGGTATAATTTAATACCAAACAGACCTTCTGCGATTTTTCTACTTACCTACATACCTTCAATTTTAAGAAAAAACGTTTTCCAGCTACAAACTGTGTGAGTGCTCAATAAAAAGTTTAATTTAAGCTTTATATAGAGCATTCAGTTTTGTGAGCTATACGCGTTATGGAAGATAAACTAGGAATAGGCTAACGTAACGGTCTCGGCGATGGTCACAGATTTTAACAGCTGTCGTTAAGTTCTTGATTCTTTATACTTTTTCTTGTCTATTTGGATGAGTTTAACACGTTTTGTATAGATGTTGGCATATGATCTAGAGTTTTATTTGGGGGGTTTAAAAAATTCCACTTCTTTTCTTCCTTTGTAGAAGAGCATCAATAATAGGTATTATATAATGCAGTCTCTTTCAATCGGAATTAAGTGTCACTGTAATGTAACTATGATAGGATTGGATAGTTACGTAAATTACCACAAATTTGTCTCTACATCAAAAAAAGAATAAACGTCAAATAATAAATGTCAAAACTAATAAACATACCAGTACATGGTACGTCAAATTTATCAATACCAACTCTTAAAAAACTCAAGCTCAAGAGAACGTCATGGTTCACATCTCAGCAAATCAGTTCAATATCAACTCAAATCCATAACTCATAAGATACATTTTCATTCGCTATCTTTCCCCTAGAAGCCTCGGAAACAATTAAGGCGCACTTCTCACCCCTAAAGCAATATTTAGACGTAATTACGTACGTACGGACGTAGTTACTGCGAGCGAAGATTTTACGTACTGTTACTGCGTCTTAAGTGCGTAACGCGTGTTCGGCTTGTAATGTGTTTAAGTTTTGAAGTAGGATTGTAGTGAGTTAGTAAAGTTTAAATGTTGAAGTGAGGTTTAAGAATGTTTTTGATAGTGTTTCTTGGATTTCGTTCATTAAAATGGGTTAACCGAATCTTACGGTACAATAAAATGTCGTACTGTCGAAGTATCGTTATAAATAGCGTAGGTATTGTTAATATTTTAGGTACTTAATTGGGACGGATGCCATGTCGTTATTAGATGTATGCCAGTCACAATATATTTCAATCGTAGACATGTCTTGTAGGTATGTTATATTATGGTAATAGTTCATAACTTTATACGGCACACAGTACACCAATTCCGATACAATTTCCAACATAACCACAATATAATCATACAATCAGGGGAGGAACTCGAGACTTAATGCCAACAATTCATACCCCCGCAAATTTATTCACTGTACGCATAGGTAGTAGGGTCGAAGGCAAAAACATCACAATTCGGTGCTCAAAGGGAACATCTTTAGTAAAAATCTGTAGTAGAAGATGGAGAGACTAACGAGGCAGCGTTCTGATTTCCAATTCAAAGGAAAATTGCGATGGCGAGGGTAGAGGGGGGTTGCAAGGAGTGGGGGCCCCCCTCCCGTTGCTACGCGACGCGGGGTGGAGCTGCCGCAATCACGGCCCAATGGCACGACGGTTATAAATTGCTCTGCCGTCGCGACAGCGGCCAGAGAGAGAGGGTATCATCCCACTGGCATCTCACTCGCTCTAATGAAGTCGCACTCCGCACCCTTGATTGACGGACTGGCCCTTTTTCGGTGTACACTTAGGTATCGATGGCTTGCCGTGATTTGCTATCGAAGGTGTGGTTTTCCTGTTGTTCATTTGTTTCGATGTCACGCGCTATAACATTATATACCTACCTACCTAGGTATATACTGACTAATTCATCACTCCCACTTTAGATTATTTTGTTACGTATTAGTGCATTTGAATAAGAGTTTTATGGTTGCGGCTTAGGATGTAATTTTGAATGATTCTGCAATGTACCTAACGCCTACATAAATACATAGGTTTTAATTTGAATTAAAATGACTCAGTTTGAATATATACTATAGTTTAGTAGGTATATACTGCAAACAGATGTTTCATTGTTTTAATAATCTGCGTCGTTGTATGCTGGTATGATACCTACATATATAAACATATAGACAATACTCATAGATAAGAAAAAAATAAAGCAAAAAATAGGCAAGTAGCTATTAAAATAAATTTAACATAACCTACATTTATTAAGCCCTACATAAGCCTTATTAAAAGTTATTAAAGAAATATTTTCTTTATTCGAAACTAGTTGAAAAGAACCATAGACAATCCTAGAGGCTTTCCGTGCTTTCACCAAACAAAGGCTAACGAACAAAGGGATATTAAATTCTTGACTCGTTGGAATCACGATACGCAATGAAGGTTTCATATTTATAAAGATCTAGAATTCTAGATAGAAAGTTAGGCTTTATTTTGTACTTTTTAAGTGGATATTTAAAGTAAAGTGTAGATACTTATATTCTTAGAACTTAGAATTAAATTGTCTTACACTCAAAATACATTTGTTTCTTTGAAGTGTTTGATTTGAAAAATAGCTTCATTTTTTTTGTTATATATAATTTGTAACTCTACCATGCTTGATAAAGGCAAATTCTTTAGGTTATATTACTTCTTTTAGCTTTTTAACAAGTTTTTTCTTTCTTATCATTATAATTAAATTAACTGAAATACGTGCCTAAGGTGCAAAACCATACGTCTATTCAGTAAGAACTAAATACTCTAGCCTGTTATTAAATAATAATAATAATAAATGCGGACAACATCACATACATTGCTCTGAACCCAAAGTAAGTTGCTAAAGCACTTATGTTATGGAATTCAGAAACAACGAAGGTACCACAAACACAATTGACCCGTCTGGGGATCGAACCCGGGACCTCAGAAGTCAGAGCTGGCGACACCTTGAAAACCGGTGCGTACGCCACTCGACCACGGAGGTCGTCAATACAGTCTTACTTGCAATATCTTTTCCCATAATCCTACTCCAACATACTTTGAATTTCAATCTCAATGACACAAATCCCTAAAACCTAACAACATAATATATCCACATTGTAATATAACAACGTTATAACACAAATATAAAATAGGGAATCTCTACCGGACTGCTTTCAGCGTAGCGGGTACAAATCGTTGTCTGGAAGGTACGGTCCGAATCCGTAATGTGGACTCACAGATTACGTACGTACTGAAATAACTGGAAAATACAGACTAAGAGAGTGGACTGGTTTTATAATGGTTTGGGAATGTGAACCTTATTTCTTTGGTAAGAAGACACTGTTTATAAGTGTTGCTATCGTTACGACTGATGTCGGAAAATAGTAACTGTAATCAATAGGGTTAGGTTCATCCTTATCCATAGTACGAAAATATACTTATAAATGTGTTTTCTTTTACTTTATTTTATCATCAAATTTTACAGTAATTCATCAAGAGAAATTCTGAAACATTTACGCAATTCAAAGTGTTGAAAATTAAAAAAAATCTTAAGTTCATGTTCGCTTCTATACCTATATGTATCTACTTATTTCATGAAAAGCGGCGATGCATCAAATATCTTAATATTATGTACTTTATATCTCCCAAAAAACCAGCATAGTTTTAAGCCCAAATTCTAGACAATACAAACTGTAAACCAAAAGGCAGATACCATATACACGTTAGTTCACCATCTGTATCTATCGTATAAATACAAATACAAGCCTTCGCCGCTTGGCCTATACAAATATAATACGTAGGGCTGGCTCTATAAATCCTATATGTAATACACAGTAGAGATAAAACTGCGAACAGATTCCGCAAAGGTTTATTAACACGGAAACTGTAGGGTTGGCAGTGTTGGCACGCGTACGCTTGAAATATAATTTGGGAAAAGTATGTACTATGGTTAAACATGCTTCTGATCTTTTGTAACAGACAAGTTAGGTATGCTTCATAGATAAAATTATATTTGCTTCTAAATGTAACTATACACGCAAAAACAAATTAGTTTTAATCACTTAAATAGGTCGACCTAAACAGTAGATTACATTACAATGTTATAATGTTTCTCTTTTGTTAAGTAGATAAAGCAATAAATTAAATATAAATTACCTTTTTAGATCAAGAAAACATCATTGACATTAATCGAGTAAGTGAGCTGCTGCACGTTTTTAATAACACATTTATAGTACCTATCCTAGTTTCAACAACGGATATTGTCTTGTATTCAATTACGAATTAATTAAAACATTTCCATGTGCATATTACTGTAGACTGTAGTCTCCTTCAAACTACAATTCATAACACAACACTCAAAACGGTACCAATAATAAACACAAGTGGTAGGTATTTGTCAGCCCTATCGACCTAGCAGGGTCGCGCGTCACAGCGGATCGATAGCGCGGATGTGCCGCGGATTACCATCGGAAACGCGCCACGATTACCCGGATCAACCGTGTTTTTTTATCCGGTTTTCCTATACTAAACTTATGGTATAGGTTCAGGACTGTAGATAGTGAGGATAAAGGATGAATTATAAGAAACATTGGCCTTAAAACTATTTTAAAACCTACCGTTAAGACCAGACATAGTAGGATAGTAAAATAGATGAAACCAATTATTAAATCGACAATTCCGATCCAATTCGTCCTTAACTGTAAACTTTTGTTCTACATGTGTTAGGTAACTGAGTTTCAATCTTATATCTATGAAAAACACATGTTTCGTATTATCTTCCTGAAAAAAAAACACGACAATTCCACCACTTTATTACACCATTCACATTTGCAACAAAGATCTAACCAAAATGTTTCTCTTGTCAACAGGCGAAAAACCTCACAAATGCCAGGTCTGCGGCAAAGCCTTCAGTCAGAGCTCGAACCTGATCACCCACTCTCGTAAGCACACTGGCTTCAAGCCTTTCGCCTGCGAGCTATGCGGCCGCGCCTTCCAGCGTAAGGTGGACTTGAGGAGGCATAAGGAGACGCAGCATGCGGACCTGAGGCCCCCGCAGCCACATATGCAGCCGCATACTGATGTGCATGCCATGCATGATATGCATGCTGTGGCTGATCATCGGATAGGTGAGTTTTGATCACAATTTTTTTAGTTACTGTGTTGACTGTTTACCCAATTGGACAAGAGTGTAGAACTATTATTTGCAAGTAGACAAATAAACTTAATTGAGAATCTATTAATACGTCTTAATTCATGTTACAAAAACATAACCCCTTCCTTGGCAAACAGGGAAAAAAACATTTCAAAATAGAATATGTGTACAAAGTTAAACCCAACATAAAAAAATGGCGTCAAACTCCATGACATCAAACTATATTTAAGCTTCCTTCTTAAGAATACCATATAATAAACCTACCTTCTTTTTGTCTAGATCTCCGTCCCCCCCACCCAGAGATGCGCCACCCAGACTACAGAGCGCACATGAGCACCGCGGTACCTCCACTCCAGCCGCTCCCCTCCTGAACGTCAACCGCCTTCGCGCCGACCTGGCGTTGAGGCAAAGGAACAGGTTTTATGTAACTGTTATATTCGTATCTGTTATTGCGGTGGTGAAGTGAAGTTTGTTTTAGTTAGTAGTAACTGTTACTTTAGATATGAGTTTCGACAAATATTAGTAACTGTTACTAAATAACAGTTACTAATATTTTTAGTAACTGTTACTACTATTTTTAGTACTTGTTATATTAGTAACTGTTACTAAATAACAGTTATTAATATTTTTAGGTGTTATATAGTAAAGTTTAACTGAATAACAGTTACTTCAGATATCTGATATAAGTAATGATTGATTAAATTGGTTTAAGTAACAGCTATTGTAACTGTTATCAGCTGTTTTGTGTTGGCAATGTTTTTTGTTGCCTTTGAAAAAGTAAAAAAATATCGCGGTAGAAAAAACTTTCTAGACGGTTTAAATGTAAATAAGATTGAAAATTGCTTTTGGGTTATATTTAATTAAAACAGAATTTATTTTCTAATTTTTATTTTTGATAATACTCAACGGCATAATGCTTAAGTTTTATTTACAAAGAGTTGTATGATTTTTTTATCTCACTTCACATCGCTTCACCAGCGCAATATTTTATTGTATTTAAACTCTTAAAAAATATTATTAACATAGTATACAACACCTAAGACATTAATGTTACCACGAGTAAAAATGTAGGTAAAATTACATATTGTAAACGCTTTGTTTTTGTGAGTGTTTTGATCTCAAAGTAAGAAGTAAAATGACACCTAAGTAAAGTTTGTGTTGCATGTGTAATAAATAAAAGAAATTGTAAATAAGTATGTACCCAACATTATTACAATATTTTAAATCTTAAATAAGTTTTGTTTTGATCAAGTAACTACGACATAGTCAGTTTAAAGTAAAACATTTTTAAACCTTGCAACACAAAAATATATTTTGCTAGAAACATCCAAAGAGCACAATTGATTCAAATATTGTAAGTTTAGGCACCTAATTGTAAAGTCATTTATAAATATTTAATGGACTGATAGAATCATTCCAAAGTAATTTTCATTTAAACTTAAAAAAAAATGGTGTTACCGTGCAAAGAAAAAGGTAACGATACCTTCGTTTACTTTTAAAAATAAATATATCTCTTCTTAAATATCAGATACTGTTATTGGTAACACAGATTAAGTAGTATGTCTTTATTTACAGTTAATCTATATTCCACTAATAAATAGATTTCTTTATTCCATTCCGAATAAATAAGAACCACCGAATAACACAACTACATTCCAATTTGAAATTAGAATACTAGCTAATATTTACAAAATGGCAACTGTTACAGATAAATATTAGGTAATACGAAAGCACCATTCCTAGTTTTTTTGAACCAAATAGTAGATTGTATTATAAATGTCAGTTTCATTAGAATATACCTATTATATTAGTAGACAAATACTCGCATATCAATATCATATTCATAATATTATAAGTATTTTTAATTATATCAAAGTGAAATCGAATTATGTAAAATATTTAGCAGTTTAGATTTTAAGTGTTAGTTTAAAATGTACAAAAAATGTTGTCTATTTTTATGGCTGTTATGTAAAAGCACTTAGATTTAATATTAATTGCATCTTTGAATACTTACATTTAATTTTTCTTGGGCACACTAAACAGGTTTTAGCTTTCATGTAGGTATTACAGACGCTACTTTTAAGGAACAACATAATTTCACAACTTGCACATATAATTGGAATTGTTATTATTATTTAATTAATAAAGTACATCTCTCTCATTACACAAACTCACTACTTTGCTGTATGAAAAATAATATTTATTTAATTAAAACACTAAAATTAATTTTGATAAATTACCATTCCGCAAATCCGCACAGATATTATATAAGTTTAAAATTATGAATAGATTGCATTCCATTTTTGAAGAAACTTTTTTTTTGCTTTTTCTTTTCAGCCAGGCTTAGCCTTGTTACATTGTATCGTGAAAGTTATTGCCAGTATACATTTATCATAAAAATAAAATAGAATAAGTACCAACATTGTTTAGAGAAATAAGTAGAAAAAAAAAAACAATATTATAAATTCAAAACCATTAGCACTTTCGAGAAAAAAAATGTTCCACATTTAAAATTGTAATCATATCGTTGGATGTAAATTGTTTTTGGATTGTAAATAAATATTTAAAGTGTATTCTAACCTATACTTGTCAAAATTTTAAATTAATTCGTATATTATTATGTAAGCTTAATGTAAATATTGTATAATAAACTTCGAACTAGTTATGTTAACGATCCCAAAGAAAAATGTGCAATCATAAGATCGTATTTACGAGTTATTATTATAAGAAACTGTCACTTCAATAAAACTATGATGATGTATACAACGTTGTTTTTCTTTTACCTTTTCAGTTCTCTAACCAAAAATATCACAATTAAGGTTTCTAAACCTTGAAATAAAACTACTTTTACGGATTTTATCGCGGTTTGTATTAAGATTTTAGGCCCTGACGTTTCAACACCTTTGCAGGTATCATGGTCACGGGCAGACTGAGATGGTGTTCGTCCTGACAGTCGATGTTGCTCGTTCTACCTTCATAATAATATATTTATTAATTATTAGTGTTACGGCCTACGCAATGTGAGCTCACTGTGTCTTGAGGTCTTGCAGCGCTGCTCTTGGGTTTGAGTTTGTGTTTACTAAGCCTCTTTGAGAATCATAAAACAATGATGTACAGCTACATTGATTAGGTCATGTAAGTACCTACGTAAGAAAAACCCTTGACAGTAAGATGATGCAATAATCAACGAATAGTGAAACAGAAATAAACATTAACTATTAAATGCTATTAAATAAAATAATACATAAATAATAATTACAGATACAGCATGAGACTTGGGTTCCGTTAAAAACTGAACAAGGTTTCTGTATTCTGAACATACAATTTTCTTTTAAAAACAAAAAGTATCAAGAATTAAGCTAGGCCTTTCGTCAAGAGCTTTTTAACAGATAGATCACGCAATTTGGGGACAAATATTCAAACAAGCGCAAAACTTTTGACAATTCCATGATTAAGTAGGTACTTCTTCTTCTTAGCGTGTCGACAAATGGCAATACTAGATTTTTCCGGACCAGTACTCAGCTACGCGGATAGCATAACTACTCAAACTTAATTTTAAATCCCCAAATAAGTGTCATGTGTGTTCCGTGTCACTATGTACCTAATCTAAAAAGGAAAGAGACACTGTTGAGACCGTCCCTAGTTTAATTTTAAGTAAGTACTAGAAGTATTCAACTTACAAAAAGGTTTGCCTCACTTAAATATAGTTAACATAAGACCTGTTATGCGTACATTGGGTGGTAATGTGAAGATCTTGTCTTAATACGTCATTTTGCTCGGACATTTTTTGAAGGGGCTAAACTCGTAAGTATGAATGGTGAAGTTTTTTCTAAAATAAATGTCTCTTTTTCATACAAATTTAGTGGTATAAGTATTATAATATAAAGGTAGATCTGATATAATTGAGAACATAGATAAAAAAGAACTGACTTCAATGAAATTCGTATAGTATCACCTCTAACGCATACCCATCGATGACAAAAATAATTTACAGCCGGATGGATAGATTGTGTAACAAACATACAAAAAAAAAATGGTCGAAATGAACAACATCCCCCTTTTCGGAAGTCGGTTATAATTGTTAAAAATAACTTGATCTCCTACCCAACTTCATTTGCATCCCCAAAGAGTATCCATCTCATCTAATTTATTATCTATCTCATAAAGCTCTTGACAAATTCGACGTCATCTTCGTAACTTTAGCCGTTTCAATATTAAATCTCCCATCCGAGGTAATGGCGAAATAGAATTAAGATCACTGTTACATCTCATAGTATTTACATAATTATTTCGATAGGCTTTTGTTCCAACCTGTATTATATTTGAAAATTTGAGATGCTTTTAGTAGACAAATTAAATGAGAAGGCGATTTTTTAAGCATTATTTTTTTTTATTATTATTTATTTATTATTTATTAAACTCTTTCTATTATAAAACTGTTTACTTTACAAAAAACCCCACAAAACTGTTTGCACAGTTTGTCTTTTTGATTTGATTGATGGGAGCACGTTAAGCTGTTGGTCCCGACTGTCATATACGAGTATGTTGGTATTTGGCAGTTGTTAAGTAATTACCTTTCTGACCATGAGACCACCAGACTTACTATGGGCAGTACTATGGCAGGTGAAGGTCAATTCTCTTTGGATAGCCGTTCTTACTCTATATAGGGCTCGTATAGTAGTTTAGTAATTGTGACAGGTTTCAATCAAGGTATTTTAAAGATTGCCCAGGATTTGGCGCCAGAGATGCAGTCGATCCATGTGAAATCCAGAATTCAGCTGAATCCGATAAGACTGGAAGTCAACCTTAACATAGTTTAGGAAAAGGCTTACGCTGAAGATTTTGTGTTACTGTATTTGGTTTTTTTGTTTTCTTTTATGTAATACAGATTTATCATACCTAACTATCCACCAGCGACAATACCTTTTGTAAATGTCACATACAACGTAAATTAATCCAATTAATCGCCACCCGATTCCATAGCGTGTGTGTTTGTTCCATCAATGTTTGCGCAGTTATGATCGATTGATCATTAACCTAATGGCTGTATCGAACGTTTTTATTATTAGTACTGTAAACGAACAAACTCTAGAAATTACGATTTATGAATTTCGACCTTATGGCTTTGTGATAAAGGTGGTTTTCATGTCTAAGTTAGGTAGGTGCTATTTGGTTGACTGTACCAGTATACCAACACCAGAATGGCTTGACTTACGAAAATCGACCTTATTCTTTTGTAATAAAGATGGTATTGTTGACGAAGTGTGGTCCCTAGTTGCTGTGTGGTTGACTGTACGCTGTAGTTTGACCCTCATTTTTTATTTAGTTTTAATACTGGTCTGGCCTTGATGCTATTAAAGGTGGGGTTAATTTTCTTTTGTTTTTAATTCATTGTTTCAAAACATTTCATTTTTACATTTTTTTTTTTAATCAACATGCTATGTTTGGCTCTCGTACAGATTACAACATCAAAAATCACTTTCTTTTTTAAAGTTACTAATTTATTTATTTAATTGTTTTTCAATCAGAATAATTTGTTTATGGTTTCCTTGACTTGAGAATACCTAAACTAAAACTAAGCTTTAAATTAAAATTATAGAACACGAAAAGTGATTTCCATTATTAAATAAATTTATTTACGTACAATTTAACAATATTATTATATTATTATGAAATAAAAAGCTATCGTCAAACAAAACTACTCCAAGAATCAAATCAACAAGAAAAAAAAAAACAATAAAAACACACTCCTCTTCTCCCGTAATTCCGAGACTCGACAAAAGCTGTACTGTATTTGATGAAGTTCTACAAAAACGTTAGATTGAGTAAACCGGGAGGTCCCGCGGGAGAAGGCTCTAAACGCCTGTTAACACGCACTGGGACGCATGAGGTCCGGGATACAGGGATGGATTTGAAATGGGGTTAGTAGAACAATAGCAATGAATCTGTAAGGTAATGAAGGTAGGAATAAAAAGTAAAAAATGGGATAAAAGACAAACAATTGGGGAATAAAAGGTAAGGTGCTCCCACACAGCAGTTATATAAGGTTAGAGACTGACTTATAACATTTCTTAGCATGTTGTAGAGTATTGTTACACGCTATTAATAAATGTTATCGTGTTACACAATGTTGTATAACGTTATATAACTGCTGTGTGGGAGCACCTGTAAAGGAAACATTTGTTTATAACAGTTTGTTTAATTACATTAAAAAAAAACGTAAACTCCAATTTTTTTTAATAGGTATGATTATAGAACAGTAGTGTCCGCGACATTTATTGCACGAATACAGCTAATAAAATACCAAAATAAAAGATGTTTCTTTCAGATGATTTAAAAAAGTCTATATGAATGATGTTTATCTAGGTATTATGCTAATTAATAAAAAAAAAATCTATATATCCAAAATCAGTAGGTACTTATACAAAAATTGCAAAAAATGAGCACGACTTGCGTTATTCACTTGCTTAATGATTTTAATTGGTTGCTAATGGTGTGTGCTAGTAAGTATTATAAATTATTACTATATGAAACTTGTTTAAACACAAGATATTTAACACTATTGCAAATATTGCAATGCTTATACCAATTAAGTCGATATTATCAATCGGTTCCATGGTGTAATGGTTAGCACTCTGGACTTTGAATCCAGCGATCCGAGTTCAAATCTCGGTGGAACCTGATCTTTTTAGTATTTAGGAAACAGCAGTATAAATAGTTGGAAAAAATAAATTAAACTCACTAGACTCCCATATTAGTTTAGAACACATAAAAGCGAAAACAAAAAGGTAAATAGCAACAAGTTTTTTATTCATAATGTCAAATAAACAACAGAGATTACGTTTTTTTTTTATCGCGTACAATATAAATCATACCATTATAAATAAATAAATGTACTGACAATTAATAACTACACTCAATACCACTTCCTACCTCTTTAGCAATATTATTTTATAACTGCAAAAAAATATCAACTCTCTCTCTGATTTATTTTATAAATAAAAATCCAAAATCTAGCCTCCAAGTCCGTCCCCGTTAGGGTCAGCGTCATATATAATTCAGTGGTATCCACATGCGTCTCGGACGCAATCAGTATTGTGAATAATTGATGCGAACAATGATTGCTCGCAAGATTGTGAAGATTTGCGCCCGAGTACGGCCCTGCTGGATTTGTATTATTACATCAAATAAAAAACGGTAAAAGGATTTTCTTTTGTAATAATTCCCTTTGTTGTTTTTTTTTGGGGATTTAGTGTTAGGAATCATAATTAGTCAAGGCCCGAAAAATAAGTAATGTCCTAACTTTACTAGGCATAATTTAATTATTTTACAAGTTAAGCAATTTATAACGATCTACATAAAATATGATAAAATCAAACTATGGAAGTAGGTCTTGTCGTTATACTTCTCTGAACTTAGCGTAGAAATCATGAAAATTAATGCATGGTAACTTGAAACTTAACCATGTAAATAAACAAAGAAGGTTATATCAGAACTAAAATGTTACATCAAATAACACGTAGAGTTGATATGACTCTACAATACAAAGATTTATTATAATAATAAAATTAAAAAGTGCTTTAATTTTAATTTAAAAACAATTGAAGAGACATGTATAGGATCTTAAACTTTTTGTATAATTTAATTACCTGACAAACAAATGACTAATTTGTTTAAAAAATGGCGCCTTACTATTTACTCTTCCAGTTGCGGCTGCGCAGAAGATAGGTAACTGCTTACAACTTTAGGAGAAATGGAGTGAAGATGAACATAACAATAAAACAATAAACGAGATACCTCAATAAGTAGGTTTTTATACGATTGGGACGTTCCCAAACCTCTTTATATGAACTCAAACAAGTTCGTTAAGGCCAATAACCTCATGATTTAAAACAAAATCTGATTCCATTTACATATCACGACAATATGAATGCTGCGTCATAGATAATAAAGGTGATAATCGTATGGATCCCAGATAGAGAATTGATAATGTCACGCATACATTGTCGGTGAAACGCAAGCGCAATTTCGCGCGTCTCTCCAACGGTTCCATGGTGTAATGGTTAGCACTCTGGACTTTGAATCCAGCGATCCGAGTTCAAATCTCGGTGGAACCTGGCTTACTTTATTGTTTGTTAAAATTAATATTTAAAGTATCTTATCAACAAATTGGGTGTTTATTGATATTGAAGACTGCTCGATATCGTTGAAGATTTACCGAGATAAAAGGCTTTTTTTAACAGAAAAAAAAAATAAGTAAAATTTATTATTTTCGATTTTAACAAATAAACATTTTAGATTCTGTGATGATAAATAATATTCGGGGCCTCTGTTTTTTTTGTAATTTTAGTATCCTATTAACATTTGTAGACAGTATCAAGCTTGAACTTTGGCCCTAGATTTATCATAAGCAGTACATAGTTATTCTATAGATATCCCAATATTTAGATTACTTACATTGTAAAATCATTAATATTTAAGTACATAATCAAATGTAAATACAGATAGATATTGATTGATAGTATGAAATCTTATGTGTTCCATTTTTTTAACAATTTTATTCAATTTCATTTTTTTTTCTGTTTTATCTATATAGTCCTAACTTTAGGGAGCATTAAACATACAAATCCCAAATACACTGTAAACCTACAATTTTTTGTCAGAATTAGTTCTTAAAATGATTTTTTTGTATTTACCTTGGGTATTTACGTGCGTAATAAATGTGTCTATTTTAAAATTATCTTCGAAAGAGCTTTAAAATAGTTTTATATTACACCATTAACAGTTCCATTTGCGCTTCATTTAGTAAACATTTTGAGGTAACAGAATTCCTTTTTAACATTAAAAAAGGAGGAGTTTTTGAACTAACTTATACCACGTGACACTGTTTCAAATGCTACAATACCAATCTTACCCAACACACACAAAGATCATAAAATAAAGTAATTTTCAATGTCGCTTGATAATCCAGTGGTGGGCAATTTCATCACGAATATCACTTTCCGATACCTTTCCACCCTTCCGCTCGGCATAGCACACACGATCAAATTTATTCAAATTGCACCATGTTGGGACCACACTGTGACACCTGCTTTATATTCACCACAATCAAAAATCAACCCTATCGCCAAAACTATAGGGTTGATTATTGTGTGTGGGATTGGTAACCAATTTCGAACATTGCAATTTATAGATAGATATTCTTATTCCACTCAAAATAACATACGTTTCTTCTTAGCAGTGGTTGGCTAGTTTCTTCTGTACTGGGTATGGGAGTTTCGGGTTTATTTTTAAGGTGTTAGAGTTGGTTTTTGTTTGGGGGTTTTGTATGTAATAATGTAAAGGTAGAAACGTCTGCAAGTCTTTTGTATTGACGCTAAAAGCTAGATATGGTCGCTTGTAGTGTGACGTATGTGGTTTAAGTTCGATGCCCATGTTTGGTAGATATAATTTAGAAACACCTTAGAAATTAATTAGGATTCGTAAAAACTAAACGATATGATTGTTTCTTCAAAGAGAATGTTCTTTTGTGTACTTATGCACACTATATTTTTACTTACATAAGTACACTATCTTATCGGTACAATTTTTGACATTCTTCTTAAAAACATAACCCCAAATTTAAAACATCAAAATATCATCAAGCATGGAAAATTTTTACCAACTAATCAGACCAACTAAATACCAAACCAAAAACATAACATTTTCTGGAGTAAAACAATAAACAAGACCGACTCTTTAAAACAGTATTTACAAGTGATACAGACAACATTAAGAACCCCGTCACGACATCGATCCTACACCGATACGTTATCAAGCTACCGATACAACCTTTTGAGCTAGGGGTACACCCGACTTTGTCTGGCTTTTTTCAATATTTTTATTTAGTAGTCTGGAGTGGACTTAGTAAATGATCACTTATAATAATTGCAAGAATGTATATGTACTTAGAACACCAAACTTTTTTATTTCACAATAATTTATCATCAATTTGTAATTACCGGTGATGTTCTTAAGCTATTTCAGACAGCTCTTGATTACCAAGGATCAATCTTCAATAACCAGGTATTTTCTACTTTATTAAGTGTCTTGTGCAACCATAACAATTAGGTACCACACATAAAAAAAGGAGAGACTCAACTGTTATCAGATATTATGTACCTTCCTATTTATTATTTCATGGTCTCTTTTTCTATTTCTCGCCATATTAAACTCAACGAACAAAAACCCGCACCGATCTCCAACAGCAGTACATAAGACACTGGTCTCGCCCGCAGAGTTAAGTTGGTACAATTTACATAAAGATGCCGAGTTTCATCCCAATCGAGTTACGAAGATACTTTAAAACTGTCGCTTAGGAGACGTCGAATCCGTTTACAGTTTTCGGGAGTTTCAAGATGTTTAGGGATGGGGTGAAGCGATATCGACTCTATCGATAACTTGGGTCAACAGTTACCGTACTGTAGATTGGAAAGTTACAAATGGTGGTGAAAAGGTATTCAGCATTCAAATATAGCTATGTATCCTCAAATAACTTTAATTGACAGTCACCTAATTCAAATACAGGATCTATATATTAATCTTTACATAGCAAAAAACAGGCTTATAGGCTGTAATCTTTCAATGAAGACCATGTCAACATATTTTCCAGGACCTCTTTCAGAAACCTACCACAACCTTGTCTCGTTCTAACAGACTGCTGGAGTAAAAAACTAAGAAGGAAAGGACTAAAATCATCGACATCTTCGATCTTCTATCCCATCCCTACTTACCACTAGGGGCGTCCAAGTTGCGTATTGAGTTACGCGCCCTTACACCGGTCCAATCGCATCAGAACGCCTCCGAGGCCATTATAATATCCTGTTGCGAGACGCTAGTAATCTTCCTATTTACATAATGGTACTTTTGTTGCCAATTCTCATTTGTGTGACGGCCGGCTAACAGTACGCAAATATGTATTGAAAATTGAAACCCTCTCCTGCGTCGTAAGTGTCCAGGAGTTTAGGGTTAGAACCAATACACCGTGAATGGATTGTTATCCGATATAATTCATGTCTTCATAGATATTATATTTTGTGTTGTGTCGGTTCAACCTGTATCATAATTATGTTATTGGAAATCCATTTCCAGCATAAAACCTTATTTCCAACCATATTATAGGTTGGTTAGTAATGTCATTTTTGCTAATTTTCAGCTTGGATGTTAAATAAATGGCAGTTTTAAATCTCGAGTTCCTACATCCAAATATCTTTGTAGCTTATTATATTACATATCTCTTAAGTTCCATTGCCTAATCCAATTTCAGACATTTTTACACTGAATCTTGAAAACTGAAACAAGCTCAAGTGACATCTCAATTCAAATACCTCCACCAAAACAGTCAAATACACTTCTTCCCCTAAACTCAACGATTTCCCCCACTCACGTAGTACATATCCAGGGTTCACTTATATCAATTTAATCGTTCACATTAAAATTCAAAGGGCAGACGACGAATCAATTACTGGGGGATCTGCAGCATTCAAATAACTTGGTAGATGTCTGTATTGACTGGCTGCGAAGTATGTGAGCCAATATAAGACAGGAAGACTTAGGTGTATGTAGGTAAGTACCTACACAAGTGTGTTGCACCATACCTGTCGCTTGTAGAGTCTAGAAACATAGATTCAACAATGATCTGAAAAAAATATATGTAACATATTTTAATATTTGTTATTGAATACCATATGTTATCTTTAAGGTGTACGCCATGGCACCTATGGTGTAACAGACTAAAAAACCAAACATCATTTTAAATAATGTAAAGCTACAAACATTAATAGCAACAAAATTGTTATTAATGATCGAAGTGAAAAATGCGTAAATCAGCAAATTCGGTTTAGGTCAACTCAACGAATTGGAACTAAACTAAACATTATTTTCATATCTTAAAAACAATTTATTTTCAAGAAAGCTTTGAGTCCCTAAAGATGTTCTTGAATTTATATTATACCTAAGTTAACCCTTTCTCCGCCACAGTCGATCTAAAGTGCCCATAATTCAATAATCGTCCTATCCCATTTGATTCTCGGTTTAATATCGCAATAATATCGCAATAATATCGGGTGACGCGGAGACGAACATAAATTTTATATCTCTATCACTTAGTGTCGTATTGCTATCGTAAATTATACCAAGGTTTACTTTGTCATATTTACGACAACGTAAAACCGTATGTTTTACTGCAGTAATCACTTTTCATATGTATACTATCAAGCGAGTACCAAAGGGGTATGTAGAAGCATTACTCTTATCATATGATATAATAATTATGTATCAACGCATATTTTTCTTTCTACCTACTTATTGTCTACCAAAAAAAAAATGAAATAGTAGAACACTACTAACTTCTCAACGCCTGATAAAAATATTAGCGCAATAATACGACGGATCGATAAATTAATTCTTTCCCTGTCCCGTGAGTCACATATGAACATTTCCATTGTTTAACTAATGTGTCTACTGGCGGGATAGTTAACCTGTTAAAAGTACTAACCCAAAACACCGAGTAAGGTAAATAAGACAAATTTTCCATGTTACATTATTTTTAAACTATCGCGCTGCATGTTTATAATAATATAATTCACGGGAATAAGCGCGTACATGCATAAATACCTTTTTGGGGCTTGACGTTTCGACCGGGTTACACCGGCCGTGTAATTACCGCCGTATTTATGCTTGTACGCGCTTATTCCCGTGAATTATATTATTATTATAAATTTTCCATGTTACTTAACAACTTCAAAACCCAGACATTTAAGATATAATTTTACTCAATATATATAATGAACATAACGTTACGAATTCATCAATTCCAGTCACCAATCTCCATACCAAAAACATAAAATACTTCAAAAAAACTTCAGATATCAGGTATACCCAGAATCAAGGTGCTATCCACCCAAAATTATGCAAAAAGCTTTCCTGGTCATTGGAGAGTGTTTGAAAAAGGGATATTTTTACGAGGAAACCGTCAATATTTTATGCGACATCACGTCAGAGCTATATAGGATCAATCATTCGTATCGCGAGAGGTACTTGGTATTCAAATGACGTATTTTTATCGTATTTTTCCCCTGAATGTACCTACTTGCGTACCTATGTAATGCTGAATTTTCTTGGCTACATTTCTGAGTATATTATTTATAGCTGTCGAGTTTTTTAGTGATTTGGGATATAATTCTATTTAGATCTTTCTCTTCTGATATATTTGAAAACCTATAAGTGAACACTCAAAGTATGTTTCTCGAAAAATAAGAAAGTGTAGATTTTAATTTGTTTATTTATTTTATTTACCTAATTATGTGTGTACTCACATAGGTAACAGTAAAACACTTAAACCGATAAGAAATGTAAAAATCAAGACGAGAACCTAGTGTTAGTAATATCATAACAGTTAACAGGCCCATTTCTGTATCAAGTCAAATGTTCTTTAAGATGCCAGTTAACTTGTTTATACGAAAAAGAAAACACAATAAAACAACTGACTGTTGACTTTTAAACGTTTGTTCCGAGCTTGAATATCACAAATACTTATGTTTTTACCTACTATATAAAAAATTGAAAGCCACACAAGTCTTAACTAACTAATTCGACAAGCCACTGACAAACGAATTGAAACTTTAATATCATTGCGGCAATTATTGGGTGCAAATTGTGACGCATGGCAGCTCGCTACCCATTTGAGTCTCGACTAAGCAGTTATCACGAATAATTGATTCGGGAAATTCTCTCGGGGAGACGCATTGCATTGAAGCATGCAATGCAAGGCTGATTTGCTGGTTCCTGACTTTGTACTTTAGCCAATTGCAGAAAAGAAGGAGAATGATAATTTGATTCTAGGTACAAACTTTCCATATTATTTCTTAGAACAAAAACCCGTGTTAGGTGTGTTAGGTATTATTTATATTAGTGACACTTAGAAATTAAAATTTCACATAAATGTAGAACAGTTAATAAAATAACCAGTGCAGCGATATTGAAAGTAGTACTTATAACATTTATCCCCGAGATTGCTATTAATTATCCATAAGGCGCTACACACACAGCACAACAATCCTTAATAACCTTTCTCTATAATCCAAACAAAGCACTTCAAAAATTTTCAAAACAAAACACAAAACGAGTTAGAGTTAATTGTTTTATTTTATCGTCAAACTAAGGCAAATACTGTGATCGCGTGCTCAACGCCATCTAGCGGCAAGTAACGAAGATTTAGTGCGAACGGGAGATTTTGCTTCCCGGCAACAATTTGCCAACATTGATTTGTGGCTGGCAGATGCTGGTTTTATTGCCAATTAAAATGCCATTAGCCTGAAAAAATAATTGTTTATATTTTAGGGGTTTGGATGTGTTTTTGTTTGATTGAACTTCCTATTCATGTACTTATGTACCTATTTTAGTTTGAACTTTCAGTAAGATGAAGAAAGAAAGAAAGACAATCATTTATTTTGCGCAAGCGCACACACAAGATAAGTACATAAATAATATCAGACAGTAAACACAAAAGAAGGAGAAAATAAATGATAAAGAGAAAAAAATAAAAAACAGTAGACAAAATATACATCAGCTAAAAATACCACTTTCCAAAGTCACAATGACAGTAGTTGTTATAGACTAATTAAACTTACACTTCTTCGTACCGAAATAAGGCGAATTATAGCGAAGTGTAGAGGCGAGTAAAAAAAGGTGGTGGTTAGGACCTACACTAAAAAAAAACCAACGACTTGATAATAAGAAAACTACCACGTGGTTACCCTATTAGTATTTGAAAAACCAACCCTAGTAGTTTTTATCTGGTACTTAACTCACAAAAAAACGAAACACAACAAACCAATAACAACATTAAACAATTAAAGCTGAAAAACATATAATAAAAAAACTTCCTCAAATAATTCAGGTAGTTTAAATTGCCTACAAGACAGTAATATAAGGTAAGTCTAGCTTAAAACACGTCAAAGTTATGTCAGTTATAAGGCAATGGCCGTGCATTCGATGCAACTGTCCAAATATGCAAACGCACATTAAAATGTTATGGCCTATAACGCGAGTCACGTTTACGACAACTGCCTACAGCTTTGGAAAAGGACATTTAGGTAATACGAAGTATCAGGAAATAGAATAAAAAAGGTTAGGAAAAAAGTCTATAATACTCTCTTTTCTCGATTGACAAAAAAATATGTGGAGTTATTTCTTGCGTCCTGATTTAGCTTTAACCAAATCAAATTTTTTATATAAACAAATTATTATTATTGGGCGTTCTACAAGTGCAGACGCAAGGCAATGCGGGCTGCATTTATGTACAAAAAAATCTTCCTCAAAAACTAGTAGTACGATTTATTTTTTGAAAATTTGACTAGCCATTAGAAAGGTACGTTATTGTCGCATATTTTAAATCCGTGTAATCTTAACATCGATGTTAACCTTTTTTTTAAAAGAGTAACCTATGTAGTTTCTTGCCGGCTCTTCTCCATAGGAAGGACACTTTGGAACCGAGCAACTAGAGTTTTAAACGTAACGTTTCTTAAGTGCCTTTTTTTTTGGTTTACAAGAAATAAAAATATTTCTATTTTGATTTTGTAGCATTGAAACCACAGAACACTTTTTTGAGGAACTCATTCTCCAATATGTTCAACAACAATTCAAATTTCGCTATGAATAAATAATAACGAAACTGTCAACGTAACGAAAGAGCCTGGAACTCACGACACAGGGAATCCTAGTGTGAGTTTCAGGAATCAAACCATTGTATGTAATTTTTAAACAATAAATTATTCTATTATTCTATTCTATTCTATAATATTCCGGGACAACTCACACATACGTATGTTCTTCTTATATTCAATTATCTCATATTGTCCATTACGTATTCATATGTATATATTTTAATAGGCCGTATGTAAGTTTCACAATTTCCATTTTCATCGTATCGTGACATATAAAAGTCCTACAACCATCAACACACTAACCGCTCGATAATTATCGTCAATACATTTGACGACACCCGGGGGCTCGCTCACGACACGGTCACGACACGACCATTCCAATTCCATGTAAATTTATTTTTATTTCCAACCGAACATTATTGCGAATTGCGTTCGATTTACTTGAAATTTTATGTATTGGATGGCTTAATGGTTCGGTATTTGATGTGTGGTGTTTTATACAGAGTGTTTAAATAGTTAACTAGATACCAGCATTTTTGTCTTCGGTCCACAGCACTGAAAAATTAACCAGGCAAATCTTAGGGTCTTCTCTGGTTGATTTTCAGATTCTGTGCATGACTGAGGCAGTAAATAGTTGGGAATTGTCCTGCCCGGGCACAGATCTGCCCGAGCAACGTTCTTCTCAGAGGCAGTGGGACGAGCCGCTTTGCAGTTTGATACGGAAAGAATTAATTAATACGTCAATCAACACTGCAGAGCGCGCGCGTCTCCTGGCTGTGGGAGAATGGGAATCGGGCCTCTGGTTACAGGCACTTCCGTCAACCACTCTTGGTACGATTTTGGATGACAATACTTTCCGGCTCGCCATCAGTTTACGTTTAGGTATACCTTGTGTCGCATGTCATCGGTGTCAATGCGGTGAAACAGTCGATTGCCTCGGTCACCATGGCTTGTCCTGCAGCAGGAGCGCAGGACGTATATCCCGTCACGCAAATATTAATGACATTATCCGTCGTGCTCTTGTCATTGCCGGTGTACCAGCTGTTTTGGAACCCAATGGTTTGGTGCGCAGCGATGGTAAGAGACCTGACGGTATGTCATTGTTGCCTTGGAAATTGGGTCGGCCTTTGGTGTGGGACGCAACGTGCGTCGACACCCTTGCGCCATCCCACGTTCTAAGTTCGGCGGCCTCTCCTGGCGCTGCTGCTGGAGCAGCGGAGACCCTTAAACGGCGAAAGTATAATAACCTAATGGGTAATTATATTTTCGAGCCGTTTGGGGTTGAAACGCTCGGGTCATGGGGTCCGAGTGCACGAAATCTTTTTAAAGAACTGTCAAAACGTTTGGTAGACTCTACTCGTGATCAGAGAGCTGGTTTGTTCCTTGCACAGAGAATCGGCATAGCCATTCAACGTGGCAATGCTGCCAGCCTTCTGGGCACCTTTCCCGCCATTGACAAGGATGACGATGAGTATTTTGACGCGTGTTAGTTTTATTTATCTATATAAGATTTAATTTTAGTCTTTGTTTGTTCTTGTATTAGATTTAAGTATTGAATAGTAAAATAAATAACTAGATATTTAGTAAAACTGGAAAGTAGTGTACTCCTAGTTCTAGTGAGTAAGATCGATTGTAGTTCAATTTATGTATCAGTTTCTGATGAATTACCATCAATGCTATAATATGGACTTATGTCAGATGCACACATTCATTGTCATAATACATATTAAAAAAAAATACATTTTCATTTAGGATTTAAAACACAATATCTTCAAAATAACAGTACCTATGCTCTATGCCTTAGCACTAGTACTGAATTTTAAATTTATTAAGCGGTTTATAAACGCTCTACCTTTAATAAAGTGTTGAGCGTTTTATAACTGCATAAATTCAATACCTAGGAAACCAAGATACTTATATTGTTACTTATTTAACTTATTATAAGTTAATAAATAACTTGATTACTGTACACTTGCATGTAGCGAAATAAGGGGTGCACCGTGCACCGAGAGAAGCAAATAATTACGAGCAAACTTCACCATTCATTTGGCAAACACGGCCAATATTGGAACCAACCTCCACAAAAGGGTCATACAAAATAATAATCTTGTTATTAACTACGCACAATGCGCTTTTACAAAATAAATGTCACTGAAAAGAACTACATTGAATCGATAAATATCAAAACATAACAAATTTCAGCCATTGGTTACTTTAACATCAGTTTTATGATTAACAAAATAGAGTCGCAAATTCACTGCAATAAATAACAAGATCTTGAAAAAAAGGACTCAATATTGCACCATCACCGTAATCTTCTATCACACAATCAAAAATCTAACTTATTACAATCAGATACAGTTTAAATTACCTTAATTTAAAACCGTCATCGTTTACAACAGGGGCCGCGTAAGCCGTAGGCCTATTTGTGTCGGTTTCACACTTACAACAATAGTGTCATGATTCGTGATCCCGGTTTATTCCGGGATTACGCGGGAACAATCCGGGATTAGGTCGCGTTGCGGCAAACAAATGGTGTTGGCCTAACGAGTGGAGAAACAAGTGTGCTAATGGGGTGTTCCAATTACAAATTGTATTATTTTTTGCGGTTTTGCATTTGTTTGTGGTTGCAATTAATTGGTGGCTAGTTGTGGATATAAAACTTTTTGGTGTGGAAATAACGATGACTTTAAAAAAAATGGTGCTAATTTATTAAGTTTAAACTACTGACGTCATTGTGTGAATAATAGAGTTATGAGTCATGTAGGTTCAGTAGAAATTAGCAAGCAAGAAACTGCTGAAAATATACACATGTTTATACAAAAAGTCACTTAAGATACTGTTTTTCTAGCCACATAAGACATCTTTACCCGTTCATATATCAAGTACCCCATTAAAAACTCCACAAAATATTAAAAACCAAGATCTGTATAAAATAACAAGAATGAAACAAATATCACAAAGACACATACAAAACACAGCATCTTGTACAAACACTTACGTTCACACATTAAAGCAAATACGATATATTATAATCCCATTGTCACACCCGCCATGGGGTATTTAGCCTGATTAATTACTCTACACCACTGTATGCAAAACCAATTTATAATGACCCCTACACATCCATTTAAAGGTATACAAAGTGATTCTTATTGTTTTACAAACGGAAAATATGACCTCTGTCGCTCATGAAAACTATTGGAAAAAAACAACAAACAAGTATAAAAAAGATTTTTAATACAAAAATGGGAAGAGTTTACGGTAATAATACTGAAATTCTATACAGTAAATTGTTTTCTGAAATCGTCTGGATCTTTTTTTATAACCGATATGTCCGAATAATATTAATCCAGCCTATAAACGTCCCACTGCTGGGCACAGGCCTCTTCCCATATAGAGAAAGCACGAGCATTGATCACCACGCTTGCTCTCTGCGGATT
Source organism: Autographa pulchrina (assembly GCA_905475315.1). Taxonomy (NCBI): domain Eukaryota; kingdom Metazoa; phylum Arthropoda; class Insecta; order Lepidoptera; family Noctuidae; genus Autographa; species Autographa pulchrina. Next base: position 12,125,144 of record FR997765.1, on the reverse strand, counting down.
GGCGATTTCAGATACCAAATTACCTTGTATAATTGTAATAAAGCTCCTTTTAAAGGGTATTATCGCTTTTTATTTTTTATTGTTGTTTCCGGCGTTTTAACGCCTTACTGGTCACCTAAAAAACCATCAAAAAAGCCTCGATAGAGTCCGTTAAAAGTAGTTTTATTTCACTACCTAACATTCGTGTAATCTCAAAAACAATTATCTTGTAGGTATAGTTTCAAAGAGAGAGCCACAGAGCACAGTTATTTGGGGGGGTCTATGTAAACTGGTTGTGATTTGCAGGTTACTCGCAAGGTGAATGGGACAATTAAGGTTGCTAATGAAAGTAGATATACTTGTAGACGTTTTGGTATGATTAAGTGGTTTGTGTTTAGTTTAAGTAGAAGGAATTATGTTTAGTAAGATGATGTCAGAAACTAAGGTTTAAAATATTAACAGCCGTAGTTAGAGACGTTAATGGTTACTTCAGGGAGTTATTAGATTAAGATAAGAAGAAAAGTGACCCATAGTTCACACTCCGACTTTTAAGACTTCGCTAAAAAACTCTCAAAATCTAGATCAAAGGAAATGGTAATGTTAACATGTTAATATACGCCATATCTTCAAGACTTCCCAACAGTTAAGTATCACGAAAATATCAAAGAATATAATAAGCAAAAGGCTACTTCAATGTTTTTTACGGGAGGATTATTGCTGTTCCAAGAGTATCACAAAAATCTGGTTTCCTGAAGCCAACGGAACAATGCAACAAAATACTTTCATGTTGTATAAACTATCTAAAGTGTCGATTTTCAGTTTAGTCGTACTATATATCAAATAATTTGAGAGTTACAACACAAAGTCAAATGCAAAACTTCTATTTTAGGCGTAATTTGAAACAAACAACGAAAACTGAAACAGAATAATTAACAACAACCAAATCTTTGGCCCGGCAACCAAAAACGAGTAAATCTAATGGTCTACACACAAATCCCTTTATTTACTCACGAAAAAGATCCCGGAAAATAAATTCACATCCGATTTTCCATTACGGTCTGTCTAGTGAAACCGCTAACGATTCCAGAGTCCGATTCACCGCACTCTTCTAACCCAGAGGTCTGGGGATACGTTTGTCTCTCTCGCACTCTAGTGTGAAATCAGTCCGACAAATTAAATCCCGCCTCAGATTATTACATAGCTCAGTGACTGTTCATAAATAACCCGTAGGGAGGTACGCGGGAAATGTACTGAACGCAGCCGTTACAATGGCGGTTTATTTGAATTTCGAATGAGGATTCGAATTTTGGAAATTTTGTTTCTGTTTTAATTGAAGCTGGTCTTATGTACATTATTTATATTTTCATTATTATACTTTACCGGAAATGCATAGCGAGTTACTTGACAAAGTTCTTAGGTATGTATGTGAGTCAAATAGGTACAAATAATGCTTTAAACTTTTTCAAATTGAATTCTTAGTTATGAATCCTATATTTTCCTCTACTTTGTCAAGCAACAAAAGACATTCAATTTAAAGCGATCCACCCCAAACTCATATAAAATTAAATAATAAATACATAATAAACTAAATCAAGAACATCAATCAAATATCCAATAACTATCTAATAAACGATTACAGGCGAATGCCACCGTTCAAGTAATCCACGATTAATCTCAATCGTTAGCAAAGCTATATTTTATAGAGTTCTATATTTGAAATATAGGCGGCAACGGGTTCAATTAACGGAGTACCGTTATTAATGGCACGCTCCCGGGCGTCCGATTATACTCAATCTCCGGTAATCCGCGGTGGTGGGCCCGGTTCTACTGAGGGTAGTCTAAAATTTGAATTTTGTTTTCAGTTAAATTTGAAGGTTATTTGAGTTTTATTTTATTGTTAGTTCACTTAACTTCGCCACGTTTTAGCAGAACAGTTTAAGACGCCATTTTGCATGATAATGCACAATAAAAACTACCCCTAACAATTATCGCTCAAATTGTTTTGTCAAGCGCCTTTGTATGTGAGCTTTATGTACTTAGGTAGCAGTTTGTGTAATAATTTGAAAAGTGACCAGTCAACACGTTGCCATCGAACACCGTACATAGAAGATCAAAGAGGCAAAGATCAGAAAACATAAGTTTTTACATAGGAGGTACTTACATAAATTCAAGCGTCCCTATTTGCCCGAAATATCGCATAACAAACAAGAAAAACTATACAGTCCTTGCTAAAACCAACCACCCTTAACTACAGTCAACTTAAACCCAGATCAAACCGGTACCACCCGCCCCCGAGCCTCGTTGAAGGCACGCACTAATTACCGACGAGAATTCGATGCTATAAATCACGGCCATAATATAGCTCCGCGTCGCGTCGCACTGGAATGCACGCCCCAAATCCAATGCTGTGCCCTATTTGAATTTCGAATACGCATTGTACTCCATAGTCTACTGTTAATTACTTTTGACCAATGCGTTGCCAGCGTCATGTGTGTGAACGTTGAAAATATTCAGTTCCTTTTTTTTAAATATTTCTAGTAGAGTTGGTACATGACAGTTTTGGTTTCTATTTTTAAATAGGCTTGGAATTTCTTGGTTCGTGTTATAAGTAGATAAAAACTGTCAAACGCTAAAAGGTAGAGGTAGCTACGGGTACCTAAAGATCTACAAAATACAGTGGCTTGCATTGGTTTAGGCAGAATCGTACATGGCGCAACTTTACCATAATACACAATATGTCATATAGTTTAATTCATGCGTTTAATTCATGCATTCACACGCGCGGTGCACAACCTAACACACAATAATTACCAAAAAATATAAACATTTAAAATTTTAACTTCTGCATTGGTCTGGTGTGAGTGGAGGAGACACTTTTTAATTAAGTACACTGTCAAAACATCTTGCTTATTATTTTTTACCGGATTACCTAGGAAGGGTTATATTTTATAACATAATGCGTGTGAGAAAGACGTGAAAATGGGAGTTGCTTGTGGTCTGTGGAACCTTCCATAAACATTTTGTATAAAATGTTAAAAAAACAAAAACCCCAAAAAATCCTTGAAATTTTTTGCATAATATGTAATCATATTATGCAAAAAATTTCAAGGATTTTTTGTATCGAAAAAAGTTGATTATAAAAGTTGGTATATAAAAAATCCAGTGTGTAGGAGCTAATGTGATTGCGCCCAGGTGTGTGAGCGCTGAGTATATTGCTGACTGACTGGGGCCGCTAAAATGTACTGCCAACGAATCATGGCGAAAGGGGAATGGGATTTTTTCTGTATAGTTTGTTTTATTCTTATATTTTTTGGTAGATAATGGGATTTATAAAACTGCTGTTGGTATAATTAAGAGGCAGGTAAATAAACGAAAAATAAATGATAAGAGGTCTCAGGAAGAAGAAAAATCAGTCTTAGATTGGTATGGTGAATTTAGAGTTCTTGCAAAATTGCAAGAACATTAAAAACACAAATGTGTTTATAATGATATCTCGATGAGTTATAAACTTATAATGCCATCCATCCATCCACGTCTCAATTTCACCACCATTCATAAACAACAGGTAAATAACGAATGCATACATACATTTTTTAGAACCACGGTTCTTTCGTTTACAAAAGTAGATATTAACACCAAACGTCACTATTTCTCTTTCACCACATAACCTACACACTCTCAATAATAATAATATCCTGATTTCTGGGACAACTCACAGACAGTCATCTGATCCCAAACTAAGCAGAGCTTGTACTATGGTGACCAGACAACTGATAAACATACTTATATATTTCTAAATACATACATATAATATATAATAGATAAATTACACCCAGACACAGAACAAAATAATGATCGTGCTCATCACACAAAGATTTGTCCTAGGTGGGAATCGAACCTACGACTTCCGGTATAGCAGTCAGGGTCACTAGCCACTAGACCAACAGGCCCAAAAATATGACTCTACCTAACCGGCACACCACTCAATCACCTCGCAGCGCCATTTTACCCTTCCCATCACGGTATCGTTTCCCTATATAAATCATTCCGCTGTCGCTTGCTATTGGATTAAGATTTCCTCCGATGTAGCTCATCTCAAGAGTGACGTCACAACCATTGATGTATGAATTTCCCAAGAGATGATGTCGTGACGTCAGCTAACGTATTACTCTTTGGTATTGAAATGTATAGGGAGGGGAGAAAGGGGTAGAAGTGTAGGTACTTGTGGATTTTTCTCTAATATTGGGTTTCGATTTCAAGTGATTGGTTTACTTGCGTTTCTTGGAATCACTTTGTAGTAGATTTATAGATTTTAAACAATCGAAAGTTGCGATTACAGTTGACAAGTTCACCATGACATGGCTTATTGATTTTATTGTTTAACTAGCTGATCCCCGCGACTTCGTCCGCGTCAATTTCTGTTATTATGACCGCGATTGAGAAGTTAAAAAAAAAAGTATTTCTGCGTAAATGATAATTTTAGTTAATATTATGTTGATAAAACTCTGTAGCAAATAATTGGCAATAATGCATTAATTTCGACCAAATGATTACCTTAAAAAAGGTTATAGTGAGTCAATCTTAAAATATAGACATATACTGTCGCAGACATTTTTTTAGATCATTTTAAGAGGAACAATTCTTTCATACATATATTTTGGGTAACTCGAACCGTTTACGCAGCGCACGCAACGGAAGCTTTCAAGTATGAATATTTTTCCCCGTTTTTGTGACATTTTTCACTGCTGCTTAGCTTCTTTTGGTCGCAGCGTAATGTTATATATCCTAAAGCCTTCCTCGATAAATGGACTATCTAACACAAAAAGATTTTTTCAATTCTAACCAGTAGTTCCTGAGATTAGCGCGTTCAACCAAACAAACAAACAAACAAACTCTTCAGCTTTATAATATTAAGTATAGATTTTAAATTACTTCAAAGAATGTTACTCTGATTTTGTTTTTCATGGTAATCAAATCAGAAATGGGTGCTGATTTGATATAACGTTCCTGAAAGATTAATTGAGTGAACTGTCTACTTACACTTGCATGTTATTGTAGTAGTGAGATTAAATTCAGTAGAAAAGTGACTTTACGATATCATTATAAACTAGCTGTGCCTGCGACTTCGTTCGCGTGGATGACGAAACTTATCAATGAGTTTTTAACCGCAAAATTAAGTTTGTTTTTTATTGTTTATACTTTTTCGGGATAAAAACTACCCAGTGTGGTGCCCAGGATAATAAAGAATAATTATACCAAGTTTCATTGTAATCGAACCGGTAGTTTTTGCGTGATACCTGAACAAACAGACAGACAGACAGACAAAAATTTTGTTAATCACACTTTTGGGTTCGGTTTCGGTTTAGTAACACCCCCCGCCATTATTTTTTTTGATATTTTCAATGTACAGAATTTTCACTTCTACAGATTTATTATAAGTACTAGCTGTGCCTGCGTCTTCGTTCGCGTGGATGACGAAACTTATCAATGAGTTTTTAACCGCAAAATTAAGTTTGTTTTTTATTGTTTATACTTTTCCGGGATAAAAACTACCCAGTGTGGTGCCCAGGATAATAAAGAATAATTATACCAAGTTTCATCGTAATCGAACCGGTAGTTTTTGAGTGATACCTGAACAAAAAGACAGACAAACATTTTTTTTTTCACACTTTTGGTTTCGGTTTCGGTATAGTAACACCCCCCGCCATTAATTTTTTTGATATTTTCAATGTACAGAATTTTCACTTCTACAGATTTAATATAAGTAGGTATATAGATATGATTTGTATTACATAATTATGTTAGTAAACTGAATAACGACATCGAACAAGAAATCAAGAAAAAATAGACAGATACATCGTGATTGTGACTATATTAAAGATAATTTTGCCATCCTTTTGGAAGAGAGAGAAGGTAATCACAAACTCACATACCTACACCTAACCTCATAACACTAGTCAAAGTAAAATTTTCACAGAAAATAATAAAAGTGAATTCGAAAAAGTCTTCTCTGCGAAATAGAAAAAGTTTCAGTTCAGTACAAAAGCTGTTGTCCTGATATCGAGATCATTGTCTCACTGTAATCCGTTTTGTTAGGGATGTGACAAACGGGAAATATAACTATAAAAATTAACTTTTAAACTATCGCGCTGCATGTTTATAGTAATATCATTCACGGGAATAAGCGCGTACATGCATAAATATCTTTTTTGGCTTGTCCTTTCGACCAGGTTACACCGGCCGTGGTCGCAAGCAGACTCAAAAAAAATGCATGTACGCGCTTATTCCCGTGAAAAATATTACTATAACTATTAAAAGATAACTAGTAGATAAAAATGTAAGATATGGTTAAAGAGTTGATGATGCTGGATTTTTATTGAAATGAGAGAGAAATAATTTTAATTATAAAAAAAATTTAGTCATAACCATATTCTTGCAAATTCTATCGATACGGTCAAAAAGATTCCTTAAAAACATTATCGCTGTTGATTAAAACTAAGTTGCCATTGCCAAAGATATTTTATTAGACTTTGTGAAATGATGTTAAAGTTTGATCATCAAGTTAGCATATTATTACAAAAATATTCAATCACTACTTTTGTCTCGACACCTTTATTAACCATAAAATTCTAGATGAGATATGATGACCAAGGTAGTGAAATCATTTAAGTAGGTTATGTATTGACCACTATTAAGCCTAATGGTAATATATTTACAACTAGAAGAATCTCCTTCCCTAGCCTTAATAAACTCGCTCCACAAAGTCGATACTCTCCCGTCCCTAGAAAGTAAATATTTTATTAAAAGGGCGGCAACAGTGCATCATCAGTCTTGTCGCGCAATATCGCGCAGACGGCGGACAAATCGTTCCAGCGGTTGTCTTTAACTGTTGTTTAGTAGAAAGGGTAGAGTGGGGGTTCGATTCCTGCAGCGTTCAAGATAGGTGATCTTTTGTGGTTGGTTTTGAGGGTTAGTATAAGAGAAGTAGGGGTTGGAGAAGCCAGTATGGTAAGAGTGGTTCAAAAAAGTTGAGAGTTTATATCGTCGTCGTTAGAAAAATTAAATGTTCAGATGGTATTTACAACTTGTATAAATTCGTACGTGTCTAGAATAACCAATGTTATATTACATTCATTGTTTTATGTAAATCATTTACCTACAGGTTTTTATTGTTAAAAATACAAAAGATAATAACCGCAATTAATAAATACAATAAATAAAACATTTTATAAATAATACAATACGCATATAGAAAAGCAAAAGTCGACTGCATTCTTTTTTCAAATAAAACAAAAACAAATTTAAAAAGAAATGAAGCTACAGAAAAAATATAAACGAAACAAAAGGAGGTGGAAAAGCAGTCAGGTCCAAAACTCATTTGTCGTTGGCCGTTTAGATTACGTTTGAAATGAAAAGTGGGTAGTTTGCAAACTTTTTTTCCCGCTCAGTCGTAAATACTTGTCAGGGTGACAACCGTTAGGTACAAAATGTCAAGCCGTTGACTGATTTGTTTGAAAAATACCCCTTTTTTGTGACGTGAAAATTACGGATTCCTATGTAGAGAATCGTTTTTTTTAGGGTTGACAGTAAAATAAATTAAAGTGGCTTCTGAAATATATACCTAGTTTCTAAAAGGTTTAATCTAATTCTAAAGTTTTATCTTATTGTTTTTGTGATCGGTTGATCAACAAACTGACGTTCAGCTGACTTAAAGTTTGGCAGAAGATTTGGTCTTTCAGAATTCGGATTTTAGTATTTAAATAGTGTTATTGTCAATTGTGCATATTCCAAGGCCTATAATATGTCATACAGTTAACAAAACAAAAGATTACCAAGTATTATTTATTCACGTGATTTATTCATAATTACGTAGGCTACTTACTTTACTTTTACATAAATAAATATTTGCAAATGACGTTTACATCGGAAGTCAACACAATACATTGACATATGACAAAACAATATATTTAATATTTCGCAAACAAAACAAGTAATGGACGTCAAATGAAACACTTGATTAAATATTGTTAGAATGTGACAATACGTTGAACGATTGTCTGTATGGTAAAATGGTTGCTAACCGAATGTTAATTAGAACAAATTACAAAACACATGTCTTGACATTCGTTTGAGAAAATGCTGTCATTTGCATTGCGGTGACGCAGCTAACTTACTTACGATTCTGTTACTTACAAATTTATTTCAAGAACTCTTAAACAGATCGGTAAGTTTAACAATCTTTATTAATTACAGTGCGACCCCTGAGAGAATGTGTTTTTGACAGGTCGTGATCAACAGCAGAAAGATATCAACAGGAAGATATCACTTTAATGTGGCGAAGAATTAAGTAGGTACAGATAAATTACTGTAACTTATTTGTCCCTAAAAATTAATAATATCATGTAAAACGATAAAGTTACGCCAGTTTACAAAAAATAAATCAACACGATCATGTCATGTGTCAGGAACGCTTTCTTTCAGCGGCCACACTGTAAAGTTTAACTATTAAGTTCATCAAAAACATATATGAATATTTTTTTTACTCTACCACGATATATTAAAACACTTCAGTAGAGCCACGGTTAAAAACAAATAAACAAAACTAAGTCACATCAAATATGTATGTATCATTACGCCTACACATCTCGAGGGGCGAACAAAACGCAGAAAACATCTTAAGGGATAGTTAAGTTTGAAATAACCAAACGCACTTTTATTTTGTCCATTCGATCTACTTATTCAGTTTTAGCCAGATAGGCGTCCAGTGAAGAGAAATGGGTTACTATCAAATATTCAGATACGTCAATCTATATATGAACGCTGTGCCTTCGGTTGCGATGGCCGACGTTTTCATATTTCATATTGCCACCTTACTTGGTTGTAGTCCAGGAGTTGTGGCTATGGGTGGGTAATTTACTCCCGTCCTGAAATATGAGAGTTAATTTTTTTAATTTTATATTTTTTGTGATTTTTGTTGTGGAATTGTAATTGTTTCCTATGCTGAATAGCGGTTTATTTCATTCCACGAATTGTTACGCATTTTGGCATTAGGTACAGGTAAGTAAACAATTATATGTTATAAACCACCGCCAACTGTCTCATTGATCATTGCTAAACTGCAAATACACATAATAATACTCAAATATATCGTTCTGAAAGTAATGTCAATAAAATCATATTCCACAATAAATAAACAGCAACTTAAAATCTCTTTCAGCCTAGCTCCTAGCCTAACCAGTTTGTAGATGTAGTCCCTGTTGGAATATTGGTAAAAAAATACAATATTTTATGGCGGTCGCTAAGCGACTCCGATATGTAAGCCCGTGGACGTCGCACTTGTATCTACACGAGATTCGGGATCAAGGATTATTCTTAAGATATTTTGATCTTCAGAATTTCTAAAAAGATTTTTATTTAGGTGGGTAGGTATATTGTTTTGCCCTCTGCATATAATAGCAGTTTATTAAATATGTTACGACTTAGCATTTTTATTTTTGTAGGAACAAATTAAAGTGATTAGTGTAAGAAAATGGCAATCTTCAAACTCTATTTTAAAATCGTTTTTTTTTACTTTTGTGCCAAAACTATTTCTGATATTAATTTGTTATTAATTTATTACCTTAATGAAGGCCACAAGGTCTCTTATCAGAATGAAGAATTGATTTACCAAAATGAATATAAATATCGGATATACATCAACCAACCACATCCAAAAAAATATCATGTTATCCTGTCCATCCACGTCTCGATCGCATCACATTAACTATTGACAAAATAAAAATGTAAAATGGCGGACGACGCGCGCCCGTTACAGCGAACGGTTACTCGAAGGAGCCATTCCATTTTCGAATGTTACCCGCCAATAAATATGTTATAGAGTTACAATGAGGGATAAATGCTACGGGACTATTCGCCACTTCCATGTTACTATATATTTGACATAGGTTTTTTGGAGTTCTCAAGCGTTTTAGGGTTAGGTGGGCTTTTTTTAGTGTGTATTTTTTAAGATTTCTTTATGTGATTGTTATCCGTTAGACTTTATATTATTTTAACAGGCGTTTTCATTTTTGAAAAGTAATTTTAATTAAGCCTAAAAATCTTTTTAGAATCAGGAGAGATAATTTAACTTTTGTAAAACTCCGTTAATTATACTTTCATATTAAAACCAAGTGGCATAAATAATGGTTCGTGTCGTTACAAACAGCTTGTCTTGCGAATTTATTAAAAAAATCTTAACAGAAGTCAGAACCAATGCAGGAATAAAATTAAAGTCTTTCCGCTCCCAAAACTAACGCATTTGACACACGCTCGTCCAAAATATTCGTAGAGATTTCAACCCAACAAAACAATAAAAAAAATTAAGACAGAATAATCGGAACTTAGAACATCTTTGACGTGACTGTGACGTCATTAACATATGTTTTTACATCAATATACTAACTACGTTATATTATTATAAAGCTAATTACATTTAAGTATATAACACAATTTACATTTGCGCATTTAGAATTATTATTTTTTACGCCTACCGTTATTGAAAAACACTGTTTAGTATGATACTCTGGACATATTAACAAGGAAGAAGAGCGGCTCTCTCAGTGATATTTAATGATTAAAAAAATAAAAAAAAAACAAAAAAACATGCCCAGTGACAGCGCCATCTATCGACAATTCAATTCATTCACTTACACAATTTAGTTCTGAAACTAAACTGTGTTAACAACTTCAGAAATTATTCTTACGATTCTTAGGATCCTTTGGCGGTGATAAAATTAATTAATTTATATTATCCGTTTTTTACCCTGTCTTAATATTAATGGAATAAGCTTTTTACACGACTGCCCAAAAAGGAGTGTTATTATCATTTTTTACACGACTGCCCAAAAAGGAGTGTATGTATGTGAGTTTCTTTATTCCACCATAACTTCTAAAAGACTTGACTTGAAAATTAAAAAACATGCCTGCCCACGCCTGCCCTGCCATGTCTAATTTTTTTAATTATATTTTTTTTATGTCGGTACTTTGACAGTCGCAGGTATGTAGGCACACCTTATGTATTTCGAAAATATAGTTTTCTGTTTTTGCCAAAAAACAGTAGCAAGTAAAAATAATAAAAACAAATAACAGAAATAAACTTATCCATCTTCTTTTTATTTACTAAAAACACTTATAAAGAGAATTATTGTAGTACCTTTAATAGTAGTAACAGTAATATGAAAAAAAAAGTCAAAAAGTCAATTATCGCAATAAAATTTAAATACTTACAAACTACAGTACTGTAATAACTTAATTATTTTTATTATTATGCTTACTTTACATAATTTTTATATTTAATTAAAAGAATGCGCAACAAAACTTGTCGTTTATTTCACATTACGACTTACTTGTAAAATAGTAAATATTGAAACTTTTATTAAAGACTATTCAACTATTTTGCAAAGGCCGATTAAACATAAAATTAGTTAATCTACAGTCAAGCTTCGATCAAGTTTTTTTTGTGAACTTCCGCCATAAAGTCACATTAGCAGACCGTCGATTTGACAATAGATTAAACAGTGTTTCGGAACTGTCGATTATTGCTGCGTTTTTTTTGAGACTCTAGATACTCAAGTTTCAACAAAATCGGTTTAGCGGTTTAGACGTAAAAGCGTAACAGGCAGAAAATATACATAGTAACTTTCCCATTGCTAATATTTGATATAAATAACATCAGAACCAAGAAAGTAGATGTTACATAAACGATTCGGTTTATGACACAAAAAATGTTCTAAGGCATAAAATAGAAATACTAATGAAAAATGCATTTTAGAACCGATAAATTGAAAGTGAACTCCAAAGACTTGTATATGAATGGTTGTGCATATCTAAAACACTATCATAGTATTAATATGCATACTAAAAATAATCTTAACACACATTCTTTTACCGATTATCGAGGTCAGCGTCCAAATAAAATTAGCATTTAGTGAAAGTGGTTGGAATGTGCTGCCAAAATTCAAGTTCACTCTCATCGGTTCCATGGTGTAACGGTTAGCACTCTGGACTCTGAATCCAGCGATCCGAGTTCAAATCTCGGTGGAACCTGATCTTTTGGCATTTTGAAAAACGCCTAATAATCTAGACTGGACGATTTTCGAAATTAAGATAGTGAGGTTTTATGTTGTTTGATACAATTTTTTGGGTGAGTATTTTAGTATTGAAGTATTCGATTATAATTATTATAAGTATTTTATTAAGACTAATTATCAGTAAGATTATATTGTTATATATTATTGAGTCTTACAAGTAAACAAATAAGTAGGACTAAGAAAATCAAGCGCAGTTTATTAGCGGGTACTAAGCAGCACATTTTTTTTAAATCTCCTTATTAATGCTTACTTACCATGCATACACCCTAATAGCAAAAAGATCTTTATCAAAGACTTACTTTTACCCTTTCACTGAAACTCCACAAACCTTCATTATTCCAAAATCAAAAATGGGTGGAGCCTCCAATTTACCATTCATTATAAAAACCTTGATACAGTCCGATACGGTAAACCTTTGCTAATTACCATTTGTTTAATCATTCACGTGAACTCTGGCCGCGCCTTAACGAATTAACTGATTACTTTAATTAAAAAAAATAACTCTTTCCCTGCATCGCCTTGGGAGTGTGAGCATGTGGATTAAAAATCTATGTGTGGTTGGTTGCACCGTTAGTCGTTTGGTGAGGTTTAAACTTAGATTAAGTTGACTGGAGTTCCTTTAAGGGAGCATGGGTATAAAACATATTTTATTGCAAATACATTGTAGAGTATTTCCCAACATAACATGATTTTATCATAATATCACAAATTTATTGTCATAGGGAATGGTTTAGTACCGGATAAGCTTACATTAATTTGTTTTATTTTAAACTTTAATAATTCTAGTTAAATTGAAGGATTATTCTTTAGTTAACGTTTCTTGAACTATGTATGTGCAATCCACCTGTAAATTAGGGTTTTCACTTCACCTTGTTAGGGCTATTTAGCTTTAAATACTTGTGTATGATACTAAAACACTCTGAATGGAACTGTTTAACGAAATACAACCGTGCCTTCTGCTATCTTAAGCATACAACATCTATCCACCTGAAATTAAAACAAATCGGAACGGAAAAAACCGGACGGGTCAATGTAGAAATTCACTTTTCTACATTGTCCCGGGTCTGGGTGTTTGTGGTACCTTCGTTGTTTCTGAATTCCATAACACAAGTGCTTCAGCTACTTAGGTACTTTGGGTTCAGAGCAATGTATGTGATGTTGTCCGCATTTATTTTTTTATTTATAATCAATCTGTATATCCCTTATCTTGCACCTTCAGATTACATTTAAAAAAGTACAAAATAATAAAGCAGCAAATAACTAGAACATCTGCTAATCAAATAATTGAAGCAATTACGACAATTAATTAGCCCCGGAAGTATTCAGTTTGTATAAAAATATAGCTTAAACAAAAACCATGTAGTGGAAAAAAAAAGCCCAAACCCATTTCTTGTTTGTACCAACCCTAAAGTTAACCCTTCCGATTACGAGCGATGTTTATCGCGCGGCACTCACGCGCAGGCCACATTACTAGTGAATTATTATTTCTGATTAATAAATTGTGTGTCCCGCGAGACGACCTGCTCGACACTGTCACGCCTTGATGTAGTGTTGCCAGGTTAAGTAATTCAGTTAGTAAAGCGTAGAAAAAAAGTAATCAATTTACTTTTAGCACGTAGTCATTATTTACGCTAACGGGCTGAGAATAGTGCAAATTATAATTATTAATCTGCTACTTTTGCGGTGAGATTTTCTTCCTTAAGCCTTATTTTTGAGCAACCTTAAACTAGTCCAATTTCCTGAAAATTACTTAGATTTTACATCAGATCTTTATATCAGAGAAAAAAAGTGTCATTTACAACAGTTTTCTCATTGTAACAATAAGCCGTAACTAACGTACAGTCACAAGCAAAAACATATACACACATAGCGAAATTGTAACATAAAATTAGCGAAGCTTTCGTGTTGAAACTCAAAAAGAAAAATATATACATTATTTAGGAACCTATTTTCAATGATTTCTTCATAACACGTTTAACATACCAATCTGTAATTGAAGAGAAATTCAATGAAAAATTAGAGAGTGTATACATATTTTTGCTCGTGACTGTATCTATGACATTTTCAAAACATTCATGATCTAAAAAAAAAGCATTCCAGTCTTAGATACTATATAAATATGCTCACTAAAACATACTTTAAAAAATCTAATTTTTTCTTCTAACCTGGCAATTCGACCCCGCGTCACACAGTCACACCGTCAATTATGTCATTTAATGGTTTTTCATTAAAGTAACACGATGCCCTGGAGACTCGGGCGGGACCGGTTTAGTTGGGTGTGATCGACGCCCAAATAATCTGGGGACGTATTCACACGAATTATGGGTATTTAGCAGGTTATCGTGTTTTGGTATAACTCTGTTTTTCAGGGGTTTTTTAGACGAAATAATTAAAATTTTAGACGTGATCTCATTGATGTTTACAGTTTTTCGAAGTATATATTTATCGTCCTAGTTAGTTTATTTTTATGTTTAATTTTTAACTTAAATATGTATAAAATATTATTATCTGAAGTATGCCCTTATATTGTGCTTATTGTAAGTAAGACAATTTTGTAGTAACCACTCTTGAAAATGGCCCGACGGTGATATGTAACAAAACTGCCCATAGTCTCTTTTAAAGCCATATTATCGATAATTACTTATAAGGTGTCAACACACATATTTAATTCATCATTACTAATAATCTTAGTTACTTTCAAGGAAAAGTTTAGTGATAACCCTACTCTATGATTAAACCATGTTGGTGCTGCCATCTAGTGGTAGTTTAGCGTCAACAACAAAAAACACCAATGATAAAGTTTACTTACAATAGCATAATTTAGTAAAAGTAAAAAAAATGTACTTCAACAAATTATGATTGAGACAATAATGTTAGTATTTTTTACACATAAATATTTAAACAAAAACAAGCAAAATAATTTTAGAAAAAAAAAAACCATTATATCCAGTAATTTTTTAATTACAAGATCGAATTAGCCTCTTAAAGACGGTCTTTTAGACATACAACTCAATTAAAAACGCAAAAAGCAGGCCAGGTTCCACCGAGATTTGAACTCGGATCGCTGGATTCAAAGTCCAGAGTGCTAACCATTACACCATGGAACCGAATGGGATGGAACTTTGTTGACGAAATAAAGTACTACTATCTACAAATACTTATAATAGTTTCATTTTGATATGACGTATTACTATTATAAACAATAGCAACACATATTATGATAAGCGATCTTATCGTCTTTATGTTAAAGTTCAATATCCAATAGCAAAGATTATGTTTTAGCTTAGATAGTAATTTTAATAACCTAATTAACTAGACACGATTTAGCAATAATGAAATGTCTTGATTGCCTATCAATTACATTAGAAAGAGCATTATTTGTAAAATGTTCTCTCAATAACAACTAACAAAATTAAAAGGCCTTATTTCAAAGGCCTAAGATTCATTTTCGCAAATCAGTGTTAGTAGTGACATGTGATCTTTTCCTTCAAATATATGGAAATCTTCGACCGAGTAATTGGGTATTTCTATTTGGGAAATCCGGTGTATTATATAGGTAGCTTTTTATCATCGATAAATGGCCATTTTCTTATCTTTATAACTGACACTTTTAAAATGTGTAGACAGCAGTAATACTAATAATTATTTGTTTAAAAATGAATGCAGTTGGTGTCATACTTTTTTTAGCCTGTACTGTCCCACTGCTGGGCAAACCTCCCATGACCCCATGTGTCGAAATTAATAAAAACATTTAAAAACTGTGAAGAAAGATGATAAAAATGTATTTATTGGCCTTATTTATTTTAAATTGGCATTGTAGAAACTCCACTGCTACTTGCATCTATTTTTTTAACCTGTGGCTCTAACACATTTTTTTAAAAGCCAGAATCACGTCTTCTATACCAATTTCAACTCTAACTATTGGCTTTCACTTAACACCTTGGGGCCGAGTCCGCTATTTTAAGTCAGTGAGTGGCTGGTTAATAAACGTTCCAGTGTACTTGTTATTGTGCCTATATACTTATTCAGATAAGAACAGTCCCTTGCAATCCTACAATGACAACAGTGGCAAGTAGGTGTACATTTGTCATTTAACTAAAATTATCTGAATACGAAAATTAGGCACAGAAACAAGTACCTACACTGGAATGTTTTTTAACCCACCACTCACTGACTTAAAATAGCGGACTCGGGCTCCTGCTGTTTTGTTCTATAAACCCCATAAAATAGCCAACATGCCATTTTAAACTAGCTTAACTACATATTATTACAAAGAATTTAATAAACAAACAATGATTATAAAAACAACTGTCGCATTCGTGACGTCATAGTTCATACTAATTTGTTGATGACATTAAAAAAAGCTGTATAAACAATTATACAATAGTATAATGAGTATAAGTAATGACAATGTATGTATAAGTGCCACGTGTCCATAATAATAAAAACTTGAGTAAATATGCTTGAACCCAATATGCACTTATTTATTAAATTACTATACATATGCATGAGTATAGGTATGTAGAATTTAAAAAAAAAGTTTTTTTATCTAAATTTAAGTTAAAACCTAAAATATTGCATCAAAATAACACCCACTTTTGACTTTGCTGTCGATTGACTTCGTGAATGGGGCCCTAGTGTGAGTTTAGTTCTAAAATGAATACTGTAGATAAAGGCATAATCTCCAAGTAGCTATCTACTTCCTGATTAAAAACTAAAATTTAATTTGAAATTGAAATATATTAGAAAGTTAAATTTAGTTAATAAAAAACGAGTTGAATTCATTTAAATAAAACAGAATGAAAAATTGAAGGATGGTAGACTGGCCTTTGCCCTGCAGTGGGAAAGAACCAAATGTATAGGGAAAAAACAAAGGTCTAAGTCGACGCTGTTTTCTGTAGATTAGATACATATTTGATTTTTCCATACAGAAGTAAACATTTTGGGACATAGCAACTTAGAAAAAGACCGTTGAGAAGTGCTTACAATGTTTATTTCTCAACCACAAGGTGTGCCAACACCGTGGAAAGTTCAAACTAACAGGATACGAAATGATCCGGTTGTGACGTCACATTTATGGCAGGACTAACCCAAATTGGGCAATACATGACGTCAATACAGGCGATGATTATTATTGAGGTGTAAACCTAAGTCTCATAAAAATTCGGTGCTCAAAAGTCATGCAGTGGTTGCAATAAATTACGAAAACGACATGGGTTTTGTATGAATGTTTTGTAAAACTGAATGTGGTACCTTCGTTGTTTCTGAATTCCATAACACAAGTGCTTTAGCTACTTACTTTGGGTTCAGAGCAATGTATGTGATGTTGTCCGCATTTATTGCATTTATTTATTTATAATTGCTGTTCAGTGCCAACTTTAACTATATTCAGATCGAAATATAGACCAAACCAAAATGTTATCACATAACTTAAGCGGTAGTATGAGCTACATTTTTAAGTCTACATATACCTTAGAACTGCAGAGTACATACCCCAGTCTTTTAAGTACTTTTAACCCTTGCGCTACCAGCGGTATAGAACATAAAATTAGTGAGAATGGATATGTCGACTGTACTTTCATATAATTATCTTCTGTTACTAATATATTCTTCAACTTTAAGTTATTTACATACTAACTTAAAATTAGGTACATATTTATTTCTACGAGGACCAATCACAAGGCGCAATGATTAATCAATTTAATATTACGTTTATCCCCCCTCCCCCCAGAGTCCAGAGCCCTTTGCCCTACAGTGGAATAGATATAGGCTGGTACTAGTATTTATATATATATTTTTTTGTTTTTTTTTCTAGCCGTTTCTGTCCCACTGCAGGGCAAAGGCCTCTCTACCCTCCTTCCATCTCTCTCTAGCTTTGGCCGTATTTATAATACTTTAATATAATTACTTTACAATTAATCACTTTTATATATTACACTATCCTTGTTTATTAATATAATCACAATTTGTTATCGGCTACTGGTAATACCCGGTAAACGTACCTACATATTTAAGTTTGATTACCTATGTATGAAACAAAAAGTGTGACCTAATATTTTGATTGTTTATGACGTCATGTTAAAAAGCCATAAAAAAAATTAAGAAAGGATGCTCTTCATTTCGTTCTAAATTCGAAAGTGACAGAATGACATTGATTTTTTCAATTTAAATGTCAGTATTTTGTGCGAAATTTAGATACGACTTCTAGGAATATATGAAATACCTCAATAAGCGTGTCTTTAGGTTCATTCTAGCTAAACGTGGGTAACACGGCTAGCCAAATATAACCTTTTAGAAATCGGAGCAAAATTAAGAGATAGCTAATTTGAGTCACACTCTCATCGGTTCCATGGTGTAACGGTTAGCACTCTGGACTCTGAATCCAGCGATCCGAGTTCAAATCTCGGTGGAACCTGATCTTTTGGCATTTGTTTGTACAAGCTTTCAACTGTTTTCTGTTGTATTTCTTTATGTTTACTGTGACTAATTATGTAAATTACATTAAAAATTATGAAAATTATCTAAAAAATGCAAATTAAATAAACACATTTAGGGTGACCATTTTTGATGCCTTGTTTTAGTTCTTAGTTTCATTTAGTTTATAATTCTTCTTATTTCTTGTGTAGGCTTAGTTTTTATAATATTGTAAATATTTTAAGTTTAATTTCATCAATAAATGTTATAGATCCTGGGTGACCAGTAAATTAATGAATTGCGAGTAAATTAATATAATACAATAAAAAATTAAAATAATTTGATTTTGGTCATATTATTATAATTTGATCAAACATATTTTTGTTTTTGGTTTGAGGAATAAAAAACCGGTAGGTAACATTGCATGTCACAATATTTACTGTAAAAGTAAAATACCCTGTATAGAGACATCAGTCATACTAAAAAGTATCAATCTAAATGGATTACAAAATGGGGGGTAGTTATCAAAAGTCCAAACAGAGCGATTGAGTCGTTCAAATTATCAGTTACATTTGACAACTAGTTCATATTTCGAATGGACATTTTGATGTCGTTAAATGTCAAGTACGGTTGGAATGAAAAGTTTTGTAATTTAGTAATAACGTTAGACTTATTTACTACATATGAACATAAAATACATTGTATTCAAATCAAATATTTGACGGGCCTGTTGGTCTAGTGGTTAGTGACCCTGACTGCTATACCGGAGGTCGTAGGTTCAATTCCCGCCCAGGACAAATGTTGTGTGATGAGCATGATCATTTGTTCTGGTGTCTGGGTGTAATTTATCTATAATATGTATGTATTTAGAAATATATAAGTAAGTTTATCAGTTGTCTGGTTACCATAACACAAGCTCTGCTTAGCTTAGGATCAGATAACCGTGTGTGAGTTGTCCCAGGATATTATTATTATTATTTTTATTTCTAGTAGGCCTTTTTAAGCTCTTAAAACGTTAAATTACTGACTCTAGTTGCAGGTACCAAAATGTCATTCCAATGGAGATGAACCGGCAAGAAACTCCATAGGTTACTCTTTTGAAAAAAAGGTTAACATCAATGTTACAAATACAATTATTTAAAAAAATATAAGGTATGATAAAATAAATAGCGTCATGAACATGTACCTAACTATAATTTTCTTTATTTTTCTATTATCATTTCATCCCTACTGTTTTCAAATGCCATAAAGTTTCTAATTCTATCTATCTCGGTTTTACAATTACCTAAAAGTTGACCATATATTGACATTGAGAAGGAAAACATTTTTAATTTAAATAAAAATGTATTTTTGCACGTGCCGTTTTGTTTGTGTACCTTAGTTTTATAGTAGTAGTGTAGTAGTTAAGGGTTATCGTGTGTTCGAGTGCCACCCATTTACCTAATAACACCCGTAACAAGTGGTGTACGGTGACCATGGTATTTTTCCTACACAGGATACTGTTTCTTCTTTGTACTCTCCCAAACAAATAATGACGTATGGTCTAAAAAAATGTAGGTAAAGTTTGAGTATTTGTGAATTATTATTAATACTTACATATAGGGGTTTAAACACCAAGCCTATTGGGACTAAAATTGTGATCATTTTGTATGTTAATGTCTTCCCAAGCCAGCTGTTACTCCCTAGTATGGTTAAATGTACTGTAATTAATGGTGTCTTTTTCAATTAATTGAATTAAAAGAATATATGTATATTATTGAATCGCCTGAGAAAATTATTATTAATAACCATATCTCAAAAACCCATTTTAAAGATCGCTTAGTTGTCAGTCTCCATTGTCACAAGTATACCTTTATAGGCAAGCGGCTATCATACATGTACAAAAATAAAACGGAGCCTAATTTCATGACTAGTTGTAAAATTATCTACTTTTCAGGTATTTTTGCCATCCAATAAGCACTGTACAATGTACGCTACGGTATGTTATCAATTACGTTAACCGGTTAAAGTCAATGTCAAGTTTTCGGCATTCATTATAACCATGTAAAACGTAGTGATAAGAATTGTAGCAACAATCTTAGTTATGTAACATACATTGCGTATTACTCTTTAAAACGAGATCCGGAGTTCTAGTTTAGCCAGCAATGTATTTGATTTTTGTAAATAAATGTGGGATTATAAATACATAAAATTTTCTTAGTAAATGTCTTCGAAGAAAATTTTTGTTGTATGTTATTCACGGTTATCGCGTGTCAAATGACGAAGACTAGAATTATTTATTTCAGTCATATATAGTGCAAAGGAATTCGACGTACATTTAAATTCATTTTCGTCTTTTACGAAAATGTATCACTGTTTCAAAGAAACGAATACACATTTCCCTAGAAACTTTTGCTTTGTGATTTTGTTATACTTTATCTGTTTATTGTTTAGTAACAAAAACAAGTATTAACCAATAGTGATTATGACTAGTTTTTATTTTTATGTCCATCTTTTAGATAATAAAAAAATATTACACACGACGTATTTTTTCTTTTATCCTATAAACAAAATATTATGAAGATACAGCGAGTACAATTTTTGCGTGACGTCACGTCTAAGCAAAGATTGTACCTACCCGTGACGTCACAAGCCCCCACTCCTGAACTTTAAAACGGTTTATGTTCGTATTTTTTTATTGATTTGATAAAAGAAAAAATACGTCTCTATTATATTTTTATTATCTAAATGGCGGACTAAATAAATTTTTACTTTTCATAACCAGTCATCTAACCTATTATGTACAAAAGAGTATTGCTTACGTGTTTGCGTTTTACCTTTACAAATGCCTGTAAAAGTCTAGCCCAAACTTCATCCAAGCAATGTTTAATGAAAACAATTAGTCATTATTCAGTAAATCGAGCAGTATGCATATATCGCACTTTGTATTTTACCTTAAGGAATCATGTTTGGCGAATACTCATACCACGGGCCCAATGCCGCTATTTTAAGTCAGTGAGTGGCAGGTTAATAAACGTTACAGTGTACTTGTCATTGTACCTAATTTTCGTATTTAGATAATTTTAGTTTAATGACAAATGTACACCTACTTGCCACTGTTGTCATTGTAGGATTGCCTGTGACTGTTCTTATCTGATAAGGTACTCGTAATAATATGCATAAGACGCCAACGTGCAATAATAAACTCGTTGACACATCTACTTCCATCTTTAAATTGGTTAACGGACATCCGGATTTAAACCAAGTCCAGACAGTCATTTTGCAACATACGTGCAATATGTGTATGATATCATACCAATGACAATTTGCAACAATTCAGACAGTTTACCTACCCGGTTATATTACTTTGAAATTATCTGGTTCAAACAAAAATATCGTACGAAATGCTTTTAATAAGGTTATCATGTAAATTCAGAGTAAAAGAGATAATAAGAAAAAGCTCCGACAATTCATCTACTTATTTTTTACTATGACCTTAATCATTAAAACAGATTGATTCAATGATTAAGGTCATAGGGGATTTACCGCGCGTCACATGTATTCATCGTACCCTTGACCTTGTCCTAATTATTTCAGAAGGCTGCTCAGATGAGATGCGTAAAGAGGAACTAACTATACCGGGTATGCAGGTCAGTAAGAAGCCTATACTTTTATGTATTTTGATTTACATCAGTACCGTCAATTTTTTTACTGAAAACAGAAGTTTTACAAATAGGTAGACATATTTGTAGTGGTTCGAATAAAAACGACCAATAAGGAATGACACGTAAATGTGAAGAGGTACATATTTTAATTCAATTTATACAGTACCATATCTGAGACAAAGATTTTTTTTTTAAATTCATCCA
This sequence comes from Autographa pulchrina, assembly GCA_905475315.1. Classification (NCBI taxonomy): domain Eukaryota; kingdom Metazoa; phylum Arthropoda; class Insecta; order Lepidoptera; family Noctuidae; genus Autographa; species Autographa pulchrina. Next base: position 12,102,775 of record FR997765.1, on the reverse strand, counting down.
TATTTGTGAGAATATCCCATACATCTAAAAGAAAAAATCCTTCTCATTTTGCAGTCGGTTAAAAGTATCAGAGTGTAAAGGTTTTAGCTCTGTAAAGTACAGAAATACTTACAAAAAGTGTTGATAATTATACCTCAAACAATAAACACTACCTTACTTCCATCTATCTTACGTAAGGTGATGTAATGGATACTTCAATGAAGGTTACCGGGGATTTACATGAAGTGAAAGGTGCAAATGTGAAAGCCTGATTACGAGGTTTTGAGGTTTTTTTTAAAAAATATATTTTCTACGTGCAGTCATTTCATGGATAACTTAAAAATTATGTTTCATTTAGAAATGGCTGTGAGAGTTTGATTTCTTGGTAAACTTTTTGGGTACTTGAAAATTTTTATTAGTTTTATCATCATTGCAACTTACATTTGTTCTGAATAGTTTCTTCGCCGTGTATACTAGTCTGATCTTTAATGGCTAGACTGACTTATTCTGTAGCTATCCCTTGTATCGGTAAAGTATTACTCACATTATGAACAGGATATTTTAAGATTTTTTGAGGTCAATGCCACACCTCTTCCATATTTTTGTTTTAATCCGCATACAATAGGATTTTATTCGAACGTCACGACTTGTGCCCTACTAAACAATCAAAGTACGATGAAAAACTGTTTAATCTCGATTGTAATAGGGTAGAGGAACTACTTTCATGACATAATATTTATACCTACTACCAAATTTTTTCAGGCAAGTCCCTTTCCGAGATTATTAAATTGGAAATCCCAATTAAGTTCCGTCCTTTTGCTAAAGTCATTTTGAAAACTGCAACCATCAAAGATGTCTTAAGACCGGAATTGAAAAAAAAAACCTTTTAATAATTTTCAAAGATCAATGAAAGAGATGGGTGTATACCAAGCAACAATGTTTTTGTAACTTTTTAAATAATATTCACGTATTATGTAGCTTTGATCTAGTAAGAAGCCTGGGGTCCGAGTCTGCTATTTATACTCCGTGTCAGTGTGCTCATAGTTGGCTCATAGTGGGACGATTTTACGATAATTGGCATTCTACTACTTACTGACACGGAGTGTAAATAGCAGACTCGGGCCCCTGAACTGTTATTGAAATCTAATCTAAGTTCCCAAGCGTACTTATTTGACACTTCTCTTTGTAGATATGAATAGCTTAACATTGATAGGCCAAATCCAACCATTTTTTATTGTAAGGATTCAAGTATTTTCTGACCTTGCCATAAGTATTTATAAACTGTCAAACTATAGGAAGTCTATTAGTATTTTTTTATAAATGTGATTAAAAAAAATGCGATACTTTATACTCGTGTCTAGTTTGACGGGAAAGCCCCTTTGGCGTGTCTATTATATTATCTAATAGATATCTGCTCGCTAGTTCTAAACACATATAAACACAATTGTTCGTATGTTGCTGGATATTCATATATATGTAAATCATTATGATGGTGTTCTTAATAAGGTAAGCAAGTAAGGGTACTTATTTTTAATGTACGCACTAATAGGAGTATGTTTTTTTTGTTGAGGTTCTTTTACAACAGCAACAAGGAATAAATTAGGCATTACGTTTTGCTTACAAATAATCAACAATAACATTCTTCAAAGTTATAGCAATGAAAAACGGCAAGCTATTATTTGAATGGTGGTCAATATATATATTTTTTTTGTGTAAAGTGTAGATGTTTTGTAAACCGCTCTATATTATTTAATAGCACACTTGTAGTTACTATCATTAACCCTGCTCCTAGATTTTCAAATAGGACATGGAAATAAAAATAAAAACCATTTCTATTTATGTGTTTAAAATAATATCCTGCTTTTAGTCAAAACTATAGTCACCCTAAACTTTGTCACAGCACTAACTTTACAGTAATTACAGTAAATGTGTTAACTACGGTGGTTAAATTGAGGCTAGTCACGTGATAGACAGACAACCCTATTTTTTATATGATTGATGTATTTTGACATTTTTTTTTGTATTTTTAAGTGATTAGTACTGGAACTGAGTTATCAAAATCGAATGGGTTTATTACATGATTGTGGTAATCTTTTAACGAGGAATTTTTGTTTATATGTATTTTACGAGGCAAGTAGATATATCTATGTAATGGCTATTAGTTTTCTATTAATCATTGCCGACTTCTTTTAAAGATGTTCGCTATAGTGCCTTTAAAGAAAACGTACCGTATATTTACCAGCAATGGGTAAATAATTTACGCATCTTGAAGCAATATTTTAGTTTTTTTGTATCTTGATTTTAAGGTAAAGTCCACTGTTTATTGCATATGGACTTTGACCCATAATTATGCTGATAATCTCATACGATAGGTATACTGCATATAAAAAACTATCTATTAAGATAAAGTATAATTTATAATAGCTTTGTAACAGCTGTACCTCTCGCGCCTCGTCTTGGTTCAAGGAGTTACCTTCCTCGATATTTGGGCTATCAAAAGAAAGATTTTTCCAATTTCGTTGTTGTTTTAAATTATATGCGTGTTTAAATAAAAAAAACTCTTCAGTTTCATAATATTAGTATAGATAAGTATCTATCTATATATTTACGATTTCACATAGTCATTCTGATTCAAAGTTCAGCCACTTAGGGTAAAATCCCCGAACTTGCAATCGATGTTATAAGATTATGTGTAATGTGATAATATGACGTAGATAAGTGTTATCATGATAAGGGGGACCTTATCAGGCGCTACGTTAATTAATAGCTGTTATCATGTGGCCGTCACCTTTGTATTATTACTTATGTAATGATAGGGGATTGACCGTGGTCGGCCAAGGTTTCCAAAATGTAATCATTGCAAAGACTAAATCTTAATAATTGTTTATAAAAGTTGTTTTTGAAGAAGTGTGATGCAGATTGTTGATAAAATGTATCGACAGGTTAGCCATGATAATTATGCGAAAGTTTCTGAATCGGTTCATTCTTCTTTCTAAAAAAATATACATGCTACTTTGGCAATAATAAACTTTCCTTATATCCGTTATATTTGATCACTATTAATAATAATAATAATATTCCGGGACAACTCACACACGGTTATCTGATCCCAAGCTAAGCAGAGCTTGTGTTATGGTAACCAGGCAGCTGATAAACATACTTATATATTTCTAAATTCATACATACATATTATAGATAAATTACACCCAGACAACCAGAACAAATGATCGTGCTCATCACACAAACATTTGCCCTGGGTGGGAATCGAACCCACGACCTCCGGTATAGCAGTCAGGGTCACTAACCACTAGACCAACAGGCCCATCGAATATTAGGCTGTAGATTAAAAAAAAAAATAGTATAGGCAAGCTCTAAATTCACTCCTTTAATATGTAAGTAATAGTTACAGCATTTTTTTATAGTGACGAGCATATCAACGAATAAGTCCATTTTACGTCATGTTTTAAGAATTGTCTACTCATACCAAAAAGAGGACAACTGATAAGAAAGAGATAACAATGTTTTTATTGTTTACTATAATATTTTCCTTAAAAATTCTCTTTATATTAAAAGTATTTTCTTCGTAGAGATTGAGCCTCTAAGACACATAAAATACATTTTTACTACAAAAAATACATAATAACTCCTATGACGGAGTAGTGGAAAACGTCACACAACAGTCACTGCGTAAATGTGTTACGGGTTCGAACTCTGTATGAGACAAACCTTTAACCTATGTGATTTAGATAATTATTAATTGTATATTTGTAATTATAGTGTAGGAATTTGTTATTTGAAGTATATATATTTCAGGTATGTATGTAGGTACATAATTAATACCTGAAATTACACAAAACATGTTTAAGATTAATTTGTACTGAAATTAATTGTAATCTTGAGCTATTGTATTGAACTCGTTGTTCATAGTTTGGCATAGGTTTATTTTTCATTTGGTATATTACGTTGTTATTCTTGTTTTATAAAGTAAGTTTATAAATTTTATGTACCCATTTCAATTAACCCCATTTTCTTTATTATTTTTGTATTTCCTTAGCTTTTAACTGATTTATGTAAACTTCTGTTGTCATACCTGTAACCTAGTAATAAGGGGAAGACACTGGATTTTGCAATACAGTATACACTAGCGCAGAAGCCAGGGAATTCATAAAATGTATGATGAAGCATCTGACAATAAATACTTTTTACTTTTTTTTTTGTTATTAGTCTTAAATATGTTTTCGTAACGCTTATCTACAGTTTTGTTTGTATTTGACATGAGATTGGCGTGTGTTCGATAGTTGTGGATTTTTATAAATATGTATTTTATTGATTCTAACCTAACTACTTTAGTTTATACTGAAGTTCCTGATAATATTTAGTAGTATGCATTCTAGCTTAAATGAAAAATTCTTGGGGAGTTCCATTCATTTTTGTACAGTAATTTTTTGTTGCAGTGGAACTAAGAAGGTTTTTGACTCACATTTTCCAAAAACAAATAATACCAAAATAGATCAAAAGTAGTAACGTCTGTACAAATAAGGAGCGTCTACATAATACATTCAACTGAGTCAATTAAAAGTCACAACGTATACTGTCTGTGTTCAACTAACGACGCTATTCTACCTCTCTTTCATCGCAAACCAAACGAAAGAGATAGCTAATCCATTGTGATTAGTCTAAGCTCGGGGGAATAACATCTAACAAGTTCAAATATGGAATGAAAAAAAATTAACGGTTCAAAAAAGGCATTTATTTTTCACTGGAGTGGCCAGCATTCGACCTGTTTGTCGCCTGACGAATGTCGTTCCAAAAGCAGGGGTTCTGTTTTGAATTCGACGCACTGACACGAGAATTAAGAAGCTATTCACAGCACTTAAGTCCAAACACTAACTTCTTCTTCATCACCGCATCACAAATGTAAAGATTGATTCAATCACGTTATCCAAGTCCTTGCTGAATGGAGATAGCTGGGCTTCATATCCTCCAACGCTCTTCTCCTTGCCTGCTACCACGAGATGGCAGTTAGGGCCTAGGATAGAAACCCTATCGCCTTTCCATCGCTTGCTGACTATCACAACACCGTTGCCGCCGACCAAGTTGATCACGCCTTGGTTATCGGTCACCTCGACACGACAATCGTTACCGATCACTTCAATATCTCCACGGTTTACTGTAACCCTCACAATGCAGTTGTTTCCAACGATCTTCAGCTGTGTAGGGTTGTCTTCCATCGTCACCTTCTTCTTGTTGCCAACGATGGAATACTTCTTCATTTTCAAATTTGGAATGTACTAATTTAGAATTAGAAAACAAAAATCCGTTTACAGGATTTCGAAAAAAAAATTGTTTTAATTTATGAATTTGGAATTCTTAATTCAAATTATAATTCGATGTTCTTTATATAATATGTTTTTTACTCGCGACTGTTGCTCACAGTGGGCTGTGTACGAATGAGTGGATTTCGTATCGCGCTCGTTTTATAAGCGCGCGCGCATGCTATAGCTATCCGATAGGGAGTCCCCTGTACGTCATTCATTCAGAGTAAACGTGAATCGCTCGATGTCCGCTCACCTTACTGTTTTATTATAGTTCTTCCCCAAATATCGTGATAGGTTAAATACCTTTTAAGTGGTGTTAATAAAATTGAATGTAACTAAAAAGACAATAGCACAATAGAGCTAACAAGAAGGATAGAAAAATATTCTGAACAATTTTCCTCATTTCCTCAGTTAATGACTAATGTGCAGTACATGCATTACATAAGTATTATTATACTTACAAATTGTATCAAAAAGAGTCTGACCTCAACCAAAATAAAAGATATAAAAATATATATTTTTTACCGACCGCTTTAAATTTTATTTTTTGTTTTGCTTGCCGTTTCTATCGGATTTAAATTAATAACGTAATTTACGCTGAAATGTTTACTAAATTAATGCTGCTTTAAATACCTAATCTAGTTTTTGTGGTTTGTTATGAGTTTGATTTCTGCGTAACACAAAAACGTAGTCAATGACCTCTTCTAATACTAATAATAGTATTGTGTATAACTACCGTTAATGGTAACATTTGGGCTACCAAATGTACCATTAACGGTAGTATCTCTTTACAAGCTCTACTTCACACAGATCAGTTGTTAATTTATACGTATTATAATGATTATAATCTCAACAAAAAACAAAACCTGTATCTGATTTGCCAAAAATGTGTGCAAAAAAGTCCCGGTATTAAAAGTTTTTTTTTTTTACGTAAGTCGGTAAGAACCTTATACCAGTTTTACTGATTTAGGTAATTAATTAAAACTACTTTGAACAATTTAATTCTGCTTATAAGGTAAGAACTATAAGAAGCTGACGATGTACGGGTATTGGACCATATTTGTTATTAATTATAGGCGCCTCTATTCGTTGCACAATTAACATATTATTATTTAGTATAGTGTTAATATTTATTTAACCTAACAAGACAATTAAAGTTATATTAATAACACTTAACGATCATCAGTTTGGTAATCATTAACATGCCACGCTATGCACACACAAATTGTTTTTACCGTATTTTTTTATACTGAAGTGTTTTTTGATTACCTTAATTTTAGCGGGACAGAACCGTCTGAAGTTTATAATAAAACATTGTTTTTATTAAGCACTAGATAATAAACACTTCAAAAAACATAAATAAACGCTAAACTGTAAACAATTTAGATATGTTTTAAAAATATGTAGAGGTTTTATCAGCAGTATGCTATTTCGTATTCATGATTGTTTCAATGCCTCAAGAATTGATTTATACTTACATTTAAATAACATCGTCACTTCTTTCTCTCTCCAGCTGAGCCCGAAGAACAAAGCTAGTTCTTATTCGAGTGATCGTGTGCCTCTGTGTATGTGTTTGTTTCTACTTTCTCAAATAACAAATAAATCTGCTTTAATGTCATTTTAAATAAACATTGGATGACTAACCTTAACCTTAAAAAGAGGTCATTGATCCTAGTTAGATACCGCACTAAGTGCCTTATTTACACCATCAGATATTTGTATTAATCTAGTCATAAAGAATCTAAAATCTGTTTTAGATTGGGCTAATTTATTCGGGACAAAACCGTGCAAATTACCTGTTAGATTATAAGTGGTTGCGTTAAATACATTTATAATGACTGAACAAAGTTTAATGATTTTGTAAGTGTACTATGACCAATGTATTTAGCTATTTTTTTTATAAGTTGTAGTCATAAGGGACCTTAAAAGAAGGTTAACATACTTAAACACTGCTGGCCATAAATATCTGTAATACCCGGGCCTCGATTCAGCTATTTTAAATGCTGGTCAGTGGTAGGTCAGTGTACTTGTCATTGGGCCTAATTTTCGTATTCAGATAAACCTACAATAAAATCTCATTGAACACTCGAAGAGAATGATCGTAATGACCAATAAATGATCGTAATGCCAGTTAGCAGAATGCCAGTTATCGTAAAAATTATCAAATGAAGCAGGTCATTCAATTAATTCAAGCAACTCTTGAATAGCTGAATGGAGGCCCAGAAGTCTCGGATGATATCTAGACATGATTAATGGGACTAACGATCGACTATTTAATTTCAAAATAATTTTAAGTTGCCCGTAACTTAAATTAAGAAGTCAACTATATTTTTCTGAAACAGAAAAGACGCTACGCTTGCTTGGAATGCTGGCGATTTCGGACACCATTTTGATGTTATAGAATCTATTACGTACTTATGAACTTCAAAGTTTATGATTACTTTTCTATATTTAAGTTTTGTTCTATGTTTGATTGTATTTACTACTAGCTGTGCCAGCGACTTCGTTCGCGTGGATGACGAAACTTGTCAATGAATGACGAACTAATTACTAATTGATTGTAGCGTGATGAAAAGTATACTATAACCTGCCCAGGAGTATGAAGAATAATTGTACCAAGTTTCGTTAAAATCCGTCGAGTAGTTTTTGTTTCTATAAGGAACATACAGACAGACAGACGGACAAAAATTTTACTGATTGCATTTTTGGCATCAGTATCGATCACTAATCACCCCCTGATAGTTATTTTGAAAATGTATTTCATGTACAGAATTGACCTCTCTACAGATTTATTATAAGTATAGAATAGTATAGATGTAAGTATGTTTTGTAGAATAATGCTGTCAGTACAAATTGGTTACTAAATAAATACCAATTTAGACTCTGCTTTCGTCACGTAGTTTTATAGAGTTGTCTGTCCATACTGTTTATATAATTATCTCACAATACAATAATTTCCTTATTGTAGTTCTGTTTACATAGTAAGCATAGTTTGTGACGTCATAACATAGTAATAGTGTCCTTGTCCAAGTATAAGGTAAAATACATATTTATTATGTATTTACGTACCTATTTAGCGAGTACAACGACCGTGGTATTGACATACTTATGGTGTAGTTTGCAAGGTTAAGCAACGCCTATTGAGGCTATGTTTTAGATGGGTGGTAGTTTAATGTCTTATTGTATAGAACTATAGCTACTATACAGTCGACTTCTAAATAACTCAGTATTTGGATGGGTGACTAGCCTTTGACAGAATTTTTTTTTTTTTTATTAGATCATATAAACAAATAGACCTTAACAAGGGACCAGGCCCTGATGGTATACCCCCCTTTTTCATAAAGAAAACAGCGGAACATATTGTATATCCGCTCTTCATTATGTTCAATAGGTGCTTGGGAGAAGGTACATTTCCTGAAATTTGGAAACGTGCTTTTATCACACCAATACACAAAAATGGGGATAAAAGTAATGTCCAAAATTATCGTCCCATCTCTATTCTGTCCACTTTGTCGAAACTTTTCGAGAGTCTTGTCCGCAGCGAGTTAAACTCATACATCCACAACATCATTATACCCGAACAACATGGGTTTGTTAAACGTCGCTCAACAGTTACTAACCTTACGCTATTTACGAGTTATTTATTTAAAAATATGGATGATCAAATTCAAGTTGACGCTGTGTACACTGACTTTCGAAAGGCTTTTGACAAGGTGGATCACAAATTGCTATTGGACAAAATTGCCTACAACGGTATCCGCGGCAACTTGCTGCGATGGTTTATGTCATATATTTTTAACAGGTCTCAAAAGGTAGTTATCAATGGCTTTGAATCTGACTCCACTATCGTCACTTCCGGTGTACCCCAGGGGTCGATTTTGGGCCCTCTCCTTTTTAATCTGTTCGTCAATGACATCAATCATTGCATTGTTCATTCCCAGTTTTTGATGTATGCTGATGACGTCAAAATTTATAAAGCTTGCTCTAATCTACAAGACTGTTTACTCCTACAGGACGACCTAAATAGGCTTTCCCGATACTGTACACATAATAAACTCCAGCTCAGCATACCTAAATGTAATGTAATAACTTATACAAAAAACAAGAAAATCTTAAAATATGATTATACTATTCAAGATATCATTCTACAAAAGGTTAGTTACATCCGAGATCTAGGTGTCACACTAGACTCAAAATTACATCTTGATCTGCATATTGATAATATCGTTAATAAGGCTTACCAAATGTATGGTTTCGTTATGAGATCATCAAAAGACTTTAACCGTCCATCCACCTTATTACTTTTATATAAAACTCTTATTAGATCTCAGTTAGAATTCGCAGTCCCGATTTGGAATCCATTTTATTACAAGTATGTAAAAAGAATCGAGATGGTCCAAAAGAAGTTTTTAAGATCTATACATTTTAAATTTCATCGCTCTAAACGCTCTTACCAATACTTACTTGAAAACTATAATTTATTAAGCTTGGAGTCTAGACGCAAACTACTTATGTCCATGATGTTGCATGGCATATGTAACAATAAATTTGACTGTAGCGGTATTACAAACCAGCTATGTTACGTGGTGCCCAGAACTGTATTACAGCGAGAGGTGCGCGTGCCTCGGCTGTTCTACACTGGAAAGTGTAGAACTAATGCTGGTGCACGAGCACCTCTCCGCTGTCTCTTAGAAACATATAACACACACTTTGTTGATATCGATATCTTTGCACTTACACATTTTAAATTCAAACTGGCGGCAGTTGAAGTCTTAAAACAGTCGCTTTAAGACTTCCACAGCTGCACCTTATTTTTAGCGGTTATGGAAACAATTCGTTTTTTTTTTTTATTTTTGCGCAGGTCTCATTTTTTATTTTAAAGTTCTTAAATAATATTACTCCGCGGACATAGGTGTGGGTTATACATTAACTTATATAGATATACTCTAACTTTATAATGTAATGTAATGTATAACTGTTATATGTCCCAACAAATAAATAAATAAATAAATAAATCATGTTTAAACCTAGAATTCTGAAGAAATCCTGACAATAGGTCTTCCTAGTAATCATAAGTATCAACGTACACAAAACAGTAGTGATACAAAATACTATATCTTTACTAAGTCTCTTAAATTACGAAAATCTCTTCCAAAATTTTTTTCGCTGTAATTTTTCTGTAATTTTTTTATGAAATTAAATAATACTTTCTGATTAGACTGTACGATACGACTTCCATATTTTTAAAACTAGGTTAATCGGAATATATGGAATGTACGTATTGTTTTTAAATAAGTAAACTAGGCGAGTAGGTTTCTGTAATAGCTACCTTTGGACGCTACCATAGTTTCATAAACATTTATTATTTAATTAATTTACTGAATAAGTATAGGTATTGACATGACAAATTAATTGACACATAGACTAATAATTATGCAAACATATGAGATATTTCATGTGTGCAAAACGTGTCATAATTTTCATAAAATTTATAAGTAGGACACATACTGGAAGCAAGGTGCCAAGGTAGACATGGCTTAGGTCCCTAAGTTTCATATAAAGGGATACATAATACATATAAAACCATGCATTATTAGGTAGTAAATTGCCGTGGTGTTAATTATAAACAAGCTCATTAAGTACCTAGTACTTAAACATCAATACACCGGCCGGTGACCGGACATCCTAAACTATCACAGGCATAATTAGGTATCAATTGTCATGTATTGGATATCAAATTTTCCTTCCAACATGCTTTCTACCTCATTGATATTCTCATAAAAGATTATGTTCTCAGTAACAAAAACAAAACATTACTTATACACGGTATAGTCCATTCAATGATCGATCATTGAATCATATTACACACAATTTTCCCTAAGGTTCATATTTATATGTCTATCCTTTTCTTCTGTTTAAGGCAGAGAGGGATGGCAATACAACTCGTGCGCAGGTGATTCATAGCGCAAACTCTTACCGAATTGATGTAAGTCAACGATGTCGGTTGGCGGTGAGTCATTCATAGTAATGTTACGAATAACCAGTCGAGGTCCAGATATGCCGTCAGCGCGCGCACGCTAATAGATTAAATAATGCGCAGACGTGACATAACATGTCAACAATTAATTAGAAAGAAATAAATGATGAATTACCAAGTTTGACTATCTTTTTGACATGTTTGGCCTAGTTTAACATATGTTTTTGTCACCGTTAAGAAAGACGATTAGACGAAGAGAAACAATTTATAGTTTACAAAGTCAATTAAAGGCAAAAGATTTTTATATTGTCGTTAAATTGCAATGCTGTTTTTATTATCTCTTCATCACACAACACCCTTTCTTTTTTCATGTATCTAGGTTCTTAATATTATGATGTCATTTCACACTAAAAAGTACCAACACTAAACAAGATTCTGTAGAAAACGTTTTTAGATAAACTTATTATATACCTATATTTTTCTAAGGACAATGATTTAGCAATTTAACGATGTTTATCTCGTGTGTTACTTACGTCACGCGTCACTCATCTTAGATTTTATCGTTTTTATACAAGACCTGTAGAACAATTAATTGAAAATTATTTATGATTGTTCCCATCTGGGCATAACATTAAATGTGGTTAGTATGTAATTATTAAGAGGTTGTGTTTGTAACGGCTCTTGGTTTATGGTGACTAAATGACGTAAGTAATTATTAATTGGTAGGGGTGCAAAAGTTGCAGATGTCGTTTTTAATGCAATGAATCGATTTAACTTGTCAGATTGGCAGTCGTGCTGTGCAATTTGGTAACTTGTATAAAGCTCTAATAATTGACCCCATCTGAAAAAAAGGTAAGGTTTATTCAGAATTACCACCCATAAGAAAAGGGCCACATCGAGGAAATTATCAGTGCAATCCTAACAATGCAATTGGATAACTTGGATTTATCGAATACCTCATATAGATTTTCATCAACCAATCAATGGACACAATAACCAACATCCAAAAAAAGTTAAAAAGATAGGTGTGTGTGTCAATAATGACGGAAGCCAAATTGCCATACATCTTGTGATATAACTTAGTCATATTATATCACACATCACACCACAATGTCTAGGCATTCTTGATTACTATTGCTCATGCGCCGGTCGTTCGTGTTATTATAATGAATCATGCGCACGCGACGAATGCCACAAATTAAAGATAAATTACTATTAAAATTTGTCATAAGGGTCCTTTCACAAAGACCGGCTAACCCTAATGCGTTAATTATGTTTTTTTTCTGTATATGCCTCTTTTAGTGGGACTTTTATCAAATACTTATGTTACAAAAGATTTCTAATATCACAAACCTATTTTACGTTATTCTATTTACCTATGATAGGACACCAGTAATTAAAAAGGGCCTTTTATTATTTTCTGTAATAAATAAATAACATCATCATCATCATTTCATCCCGGAAACCCACCATCACACACTGCTGGGTAGATGTCTTGCGGTTAAACGGAATAAATAATTATGAATAAGTACCGATGAAGGTATAAAACTATAAGTACTTTTTGTCGCACCTGTTTCGTCTTAATCAAGGGCCCATCGAAACGGACCGTTTGAACAACTCGTCTGCGCCGGCGGCGGTTCTCGCCCGTGAGAACTCTGTAGTATTACTGGTATGACTCATAAGCATCGCACGCGCTCACAAGAAAATTAAAAACAAATAAATTCTACGCTTCATGTTGTTTTTCCTTTTAATTTGAATACTTGGCAACAGTTTTAGTTTTTTATGAAATGATTATCGGTTAATGGACTTTTTCGCGATTATTATTTCATTTCTTTCGGGGAAGAGTAAATGTGAGTTTTCCTTGAGCAGAAATTTAAATAGATTTCCTGAGATGTTTCTTGGGATTGTATATAAATTCTAGTATTACGTTCGTTCGTTATAAAATTATTATTAAACATTATTAGAATTGTGTGACACTCGCGCTCTTTAGAATTCTAAAATATATTTGGTTAAAATAGTTAACCAATAAAATTATATTATGAGATAAGCTTGAGATAGAGCTACATTAAGATTTCTTTTCAGGAATTGGTTCTTAAAATATTCTTTAATGTTGTTGTTCTTTGATGTTTGTACATCCAAAAACAATTTGAGCCATGGCAAAAAGCTCTCAAAAATCGTAGGACATGGCGTTATAAATAGCTATTGTAGGTACGCGCACTACATTTTTCATGCATGATAACATTTTTAATATGAAATGAGAGTTACAGAGATCAATTCTTCTGAAATTTATTAGCAATATTTTATTGATATTATTAGACTTAGGTCGTGGTGGCCTAGCGGTTCAATGAACGGATTTGTAGGCACAAGGTTGCAGGTTCGAACCCAGGCAAGTACCAATGTGCTTTTTTCAAAGTTATATTATTATGTACTTTCTTAATTATTCTAATACACTTCTGACAAACGGTGAAGGACAACATCGTGAGGAAAGCTGGCTTCCAAAATTTGGGATCTGAAATCACCAATCCGTAGAGAGCAAGCGTGGTGATGAATGCTCGTGCTTTCTCTATATGGGAAGAGGCCTGTGCCCAGAAGTGGGACGTTTATAGGTTGGATTATATTATTAGACTTGCTATCAGAATGGGGACGGCCTGTTACTCGAGCGGTTCAGAGACATTTTATAAGCAATTGATACACTTAAAGAGTTGGGTTTTTTATAGTTGTTACTTGTGTTGTGATTTTTTTTCTTGGAATTTGTTTTTTGTTTTTAGTTCAGCTATTTACATTAAATATATTAAATTAATAGCATTTTTTTACGTAAGCCAACTAGGTATTTTTATTTAAACTAGGTACTTAATGATTGTTACAAACAAAAAGGTTTTCGTTATTATGAAAGTATAAACAAAAGTAAGTATAAAGTTTACAATGGCTCATACAGATCCATTAAATACATGAAGTATGTATAATATTATGTGAAGAAAATAATTTACTAACACGGAGCAAATACTTACTCAAGAGGTGGTTCCCCCGAAATGCATAGATTCTATATTAAGTTTATTAGTAGCTAGCTAATTACTCATTTAGAAAATACCTATTATCCGCTGATTGCTTCACTTAGGGTATGGCTTTATATATTGCCCTTTTATAAAATTCTACAGTCGGGGATTTTGTATACGGTCCCGTATTACGACTGTCAAGCAGTGTCATATAGAAGCTAATGTCTTGTCTAAGGTAACCAAAGCTGTTTTTAATTAGGAGTAGATACCATACGACATCATTACTAATACTGTGCCTAACCATATGGTTTGTAGAAGACAAATAGGCAGTTGCCCACTTCGCATAGGTAAGTCAGCCGTTTTCAACAGAGATTGCGGATTAAAACGTCTGTATTGCTATAAATTTCTTCTACATTAGTTAGGTACTTTACCTTAACAATTATACAATACAGGAGTAACTTAGTATCAGTTTATCGCAAATATCGATTTATTATTATCAAATGGTATTAGGTAAGTGGCAGTAGGGGACTTTTTAGTGTTCAGTTACCGACGTAATTGTGATTGAAGTGCTAATCAATACAACAATACTTCCTATTAAAGATGGAGTGTCAGTTACTATGAAGATTTCATTTAATAACACTTCTGGTATGCAATAGAGAAGTAGGGATTAAATAATTGCCGCTGTGGCTTGGATCTTCACTAATCTACTCAGACAATTACAGAAAGCTTTGTATTTACCTAAAATAATATTTGTTGATCAGACAAGTTTTGCTCTAGCGGGAATAGAACCCGCAACAAATCACGCAGTGGCAATAATCTCTATGACATCCTTTTCACTGCAGGGCAAAGGCCTTTACTTATGTATCTATTTCCGGCTATGATTTCCCTGATAGCAGGTCAAATATGTAATACCAAGTCTAAGGTCCCCAAAGATCTGATTAAAAAGCTATACTTATTGGAAAAGTCTTTGAACCAATGAACAGCAGAAATAACAACATATCGATGTGACTCATATTTTTTTTAAAGAGAGCATCCAATTAGGAATTCAAGAGTCGTTTCTTTCCGTGTGAAGTTTTTGTGACGATGACGTCATCCTATGGTGACCGGACACCAGACAGGTTGGACCCTGTTCTGAATCACTCGTTAGGTACGTTTTAAAATAACATAACCATGTATTTTATAATTTATTAACATAATAATAATAACATGTTTCATTTGGGACTACATAGGAGGAATTTATTTTTGGATTAGACAATCACCTAACAATTTTCCGATTCGAGTAGTCATTAGAAAAGTGAAATTGAGTATACATACTTATAGTTAAAAAGCCTTCACTTCACTTCACCTTCAAGTTCTTCAAACAATACAGTAAATAAATAATGCATTCTTTCAAAAGTTTCAACAAAGTCTAACTCAACCATTAATCCTAAAAAGATTTTATGCTGCACCGAAATACAAAAGAGTTGTTCAAAATCGAGAAAGTAGCAAGATAAAGGCAATGCCACAAAACTTTAAACTTATTTTCATTGTACACGGGATTACGACTAAGAAAAGTGCGCCTTCTAAATCTCAGTCGTTATACCGCATGCGGGGAAAACCAACGAAAGTTGTCGGTTAATGCTTTAACTTAAGTATCCCCCCGTCCCTTTTTTTTTTTCGGGGGGAAATCCTCATGGACTTCCTCCGCCTGGGGAGAGGCGGAGGGGCGTGCCGGACTCTTACCGGCTAAAACCCCCCGGTGTCTCCTCCTCGCACGTGCGCGTGCACGACCCGCCGTGTACTACTTCCTCGCCGGCGAGGCCCGTCGCGTTTTATAAATAATAGTAACGTAAATGTTATCCCCCCGTCCCTAGACCAAGCTGGCCCGAGCCGGCCAAACTAGAAACAAAAATATGTCCCTAAACAATTAAAACTTAGATCCAGCCATCCCTTGTTGTTTTGCTTTATTAAGATTGTTAGCAACGCACTAAGTCGAGGTCCGAACCCCGCAGGGGGTGGCCTTAGTGGACGTTGCTGACGTAGTTAGTTTTCCTATTGCTCTGGCTGGAGGCATAAGGTGCTCGCCAAAATTCCGGTGAAGCAGTCAAAGCCTGCGCTCAGGCTAACTGCAAAAATCTCTACAAAAAAAAACTTGAACTTAAATCTCCCGCACCCCGAATGCGGTCTACAGTTCGCGCAATCAGTGCGGCAATAGTAGGTACCTAAATCTTGATGCGGTAACGCTCCGTCTGGCAACGCCTTAACATCTGACAAATCACTGCTAAAATATTATAATAAAAGAAACATCTTGCATAATATTATTTACGTATAACAGTAAAATATGTTAAAAATGTTATCTAAAAACTGAGGATGTCAAAATAACGGATCTAGACGTCCGATAAAGATCTGAGTCATTTTCACTAGAATTGTGTAATGTAGATAAGATTAGAATAAACGTTTTACATTGCCTTATATGGTCAGGTAAGTAAAATCTCTTATCTTTCTGTTGTCGTAATAGAAAGACTAATAGTGATATGGTTTTGTGATTAGGTACATCCGTTTTTCCGGAAAGTGTGTCATGATTGCAATGAACATTTCTTAATAATGCAGCGTTGTGACTGGATTTTTCCGACAAAATAGTGTTTTATTTACCTTGTTCCTGAAGTAATGATCATGCTATATAGCTAAATAAAAATGGCTACTTATAGGCTGGGGCCCGATGCCATTTTAAGTCAGTGAGTGGCTGGTTAATGAACGTTCCAGCGCACTTGTTATTGTGCCTAATTTTCTTATTCAGATAAGAACAGTCACTGGCAATCCTACAATGACAACAGTGGCAAGTAGGTGTATATTTGTCATTAAACTAAAATTATCTGAATACGAAAATTAAGCACAATAACAAGAAAGTACACTAGAACGTTCATTAACTTGCCACTGACTTAAAATAGCGGCATCGGGTCCCTGCAGTAGACGTAGACAGTGAGCAAAGTTGAGAAGATTTAATGATATCGCGTAGAGATTTTAGCAAGCTCTGAATAAATGAAAAGTTTATGTAAAATCATTTTGTGTCCTAAATTCAGGTGTTCAATAAATAAGTTTACCTATTGTTAAATATTTGTCAAATATTGTATTGTTTGACGGGCCTGTTGGTCTAGTGGTTAGTGACTCTGACTGCTAGTCTCTCTGCCTGAGGTCGTGGGTTTGATTCCCACTCAGGACAAATCTTTGTGTGATGAGCACGATCATTTGTTCTGTTTGGGTGTAATTTATCTATAATATGTATTTATTTAGAAATATATAAGTATGTTTATCAGTTATCTGGTTCGCATAACACAAGCTCTGCTTAGCTTGGGACACGGGATTGGGATCAGATAACCGAGTGTGAGATGTCCCGGAAAACGGAATGTTATTATTATTATATTATGATTTCTAAAAGCAATGTAAAGTGCTAGATGTAAAAGGAACATAGGATATATGAAATAAAACAAGTACATGTGGGTACAAAAATATTACTTATCACACGACTAGATTACATACATTATCATATACTACCAAACGTATATAGATTTTTGAACATTATTGGACTTTACAAATATAAAAGGTATAAATAAAAAAAATACATACTTAATTCTAAAACTTGACAGAGATTTAAGAAATAAAGTAACAATAAGAAGAGATTTTGCTTAGATAGAAATAATAATAAAATGTACGTGTGACAATTCAAATAGAAAAAAATATTGAAATAACACTACTTTTACGGATTTTATCGCGGTTTATATTTGAATTTTAGTTTCCTAATTTCAATAGAGAAGACGGCTGGAAGATAGCACCTACTTGGGATCCGATAATTAACAAACTCAAAATCAAACCCAAGAGCAGCGCTGCAAGACCTCAGGACACCGTGAGCTCATATTGCGTAGGCCGGAACACAAATAATCAATAAAAATATGAAGGTAGAACGAGCAACAACAACCGTCAAGACGAACACCACCTCAGTCTGCCCGTGACCATGATACCTGCAAAGGTGTCGAAACGTCGGGAACTTGAATTCAAATACAAACCGCGATAAAATCCGTAAAAGTAGCTTTATTTCAATGTCTAACATTCGCGTAAACCTCAGAACTCAATGAGAAAAAAATATGATTTGCTTAACATAAGCACATAGTATAATGGGACAAATGTATATTGGCCGTTATTCTACTTATTGCTAGTGAAAACCTACAACTATATTATTATGTGGAATAATAAACATAGTTTAAACTAAATTATATTTTAGTTTCGTGAAACTCCATCACATTTATTTTGAACTGAAGTGATACTAAAGTATTTAAATTTTTTTTTTTTACACAAATGGGTGTTTTTTAGGGTTCCGTACCCAAAGGGTAAAACGGGACCCTATTACTAAGACTCCGCTGTCTGTCTGTCTGTCTCCAGGCTGTATCTCATAAACCGTGATAGCTAAAAACCACATAAAATGAATATTTAAGGGGGGCTCTCATACGACGGTGGTACGGAACCCTTCGTGCGCGAGTCCGACTCGCACTTGGCCAGTTTTTTTTACATTTATAATGACAAATACAATTTTCTGGACGTAAAACCAGTTATAAATAATTTTAACATGCTAGTTTATTTATCATCAAACATGAACATTGTGCGTAATCAAAAAATAAGCTTAAAACAAAATAAGAATTTAAGTCTTTTATGATTTAATCAATAAAAGGATAAAAACACCGAGATTCATTATTTGAGAAAGCTAACAATTGAAAACTTATTTTAAATAAATCACATTTTCATACAATTTCATAAGACAAATATTAATGAGCGTTTAGATTATTAATAATTCTGATCAGAATGTAACTAAATTGTTTTCTTAGCCTAATTTTATTTATACAAAGTGGTGATGACAATACGACAATAAATGAAAACACGGACAGTACTAGTTCATAAGAATAATCCTAAACGGTAAAAAAACCGTAGCATCAAAAATAAAAAAATAAAAATTTCAAACAAACTAAATCGCATAAAATTGGAAACGCAGGAGAACATCATTTTTCATTTTTGATGCTACGGTTTTTTACCGTTTAGGATTATTCTTATGAACTAGTACTGTCCGTGTTTTCATTTATTGTCGTATTGTCATCACCACTTTGTATAGCAGGTATATAAAATATGATTACATATCAATAATTATGTAAAACATTTGTTAGGCTACACAATATTTTGACGCCAATAGCCCACTATTGACGGTTTTCAGTATAGCACGAGATTCTATTTCACCGTTTCTCATACTTTAAACTTTATTCATTTTTATTTACTGGGTATATTGTAAGCTTATAATTTAACAATATGTTTTTTGTATACTGTTACTTATATATAAGACGATCACACAATTCGAGAAACGTACCTTATTTAATAGTATTAATTTACAATGATATTAAATTTAAAAGGCCAAAGATACCTAGGGTTCAATTAAACTAACATTTTTGTAAAACTGTAAAATCATTAGATTTTGGCCTCTTATAATTCGTTCTAGAATTGTTTACTTATAGTCTATATCATTTCGTTATTGAGTGAACTTGTATTTATCATTTATACAGAATAACTTGCTTTCTTTCAAGATATGACTATAAAGGGAGACTTGGATACTTTGTACTATATTTTCAGTGCTGTAATTTAATTAGGGCCAGATGTAATGGTGAAATCTTTGTTTTCATTATTTACACTAGATATTCTATAATCGAATTCAATCAAACTCTAATTCATTCTGTATAAATAAATCCCAAAAAATATATTATGTTCACGTCATTACATTACCTTTCTTTCCCTATAGCATATAGATTATACTACTTTCTGTCATTTTGTATTATTAGTAAGGTATATTTTATTTTATTGCACTAGAAAACCAATTCATTCTGTATAAATAACTCCCAAACGGACATTATTTTTGAACATTATTGAATTATCCTGTCATACCAAATTGATACTAAAAAAACCTATCTACATCTCTAAATTGCACTAAAATCAAATAGCTACTAAGAAAGCCTATCTCCATATTTCAATCTAAGAACGGCAATAAATAATCATCGACTATACTAACATTCATGTGCCAGCTGAAGTGGTTGACGCCGGGCACGGTGACGACATGCAGACGTCCGCTCTCGTCGAGGGCGCGGAGGCCAATGCGGTCCTCGACGTAAATGTTTTGCTGTTTCATCTCGATTACCGTCTCGTTGGCGTCGTAGTAGCCGAATTGACTGGAATTTCGAATAATTTGTGAATGTTAATTTTATGTAGGACAGTTTCTAAAGAAAATAGAGAGACTATTGCTTTACAAACTTCAAAAGAAAACATCAATAAATTGCAATACAGTAAAGTAATTAGACGGGCTTATTTGAAATTTAGTCAAATTCATATACAGACAATCTTTATTCAAAATTGATTTATTTAATTTAGGTTACAAAGTGGGACTTATTCTTAATATCCATTTTTTTTATAAGACTTCTTAATTTTAGGAAATTGTATTTCAATATTATTTTGTACTAAAGTATGCCTAATAAAAGTTCTAACGAATCCAATTTTTTGATACTTGTCACACTTCATTATACTGCTTCCGTACACAGTTTCACGCTTATATGGCATTTTTGCATATAAATCTATGTCTGTACCTTATCATACAGTGAAGAATTGACAAAACCAAATCCATATTTAATTTAGAAAGGTATAATATTGTATATAGAATCTGGTTTGTATTTTACCTGCTCTGCCACGGCGTAATAACTTGGTCATCTGGACCCCCAATCAGTACGAGCCTCTTCAATCTTAGTAGATTATTCTTGAAGTCATCCGATTTTGCTGAACTGGAAATAAGTTAAAATAAGTTAGTTACAAAAATGAACCTTACTGCTTTGGAATAAAGGTGTTTTTAGAATGATGACTGTATGAATAACAAAAAAAAAAAATTAAAACGAAAAAATACAAATTATTATTTTTATTTCCACGACATTTAAATAATAATTTTAAAACCTAACGTGATTTAATAAGCTTAGCCGAGATTTCGATTCCGTTCTTGACCTCGATTAGAAGTTTGACGTATACAGTTATTTTTAGATGGCGACGCGCGACGTAACGGTTCATTTCTTAGTATAAGATATATTTTCACTTCCTGAATATTTTATTAGAAAAAATATTTATGAGTGTTGACTAAAATAAGAATATTAAGCATTTTTATATTTAGAAAAAAAAAACATTTATTAATTTCTTAAAACTCAAGGCCTGAATATTCAAAGAAAACGAGGCTCTAACAATTCTAAAAAACAAATAAAACAATATTTACAGTTTAATATTGTAAAATTATTAATATGTGGAAATATTCCAAATAAGTAACTACAAAACATTAGAAAAGATGACCGGATAATAAAAGTTGAATGAGTAAATACATGAGCGGTAGAACATGAAAAATAAAAAGAAAATACAACAAATACTAATTATAAATAAAAAGAAAATAATATCTAAAATGCAAAAAACATTTGAAGATAACTATTAGAAAATTTTGCAAAAGATCAGGTTCCACCGAGATTTGAACTCGGATCGCTGGATTCAGAGTCCAGAGTGCTAACCGTTACACCATGGAACCGCCTGACAAACGAGTCGAAATTCTGTTTCTATAGGCGGAATATTAAATAATCTCATTCTAATCTATATTATGATTTTAAATAAAGATTTAAGAGTTGTTAAAAAACTGTCGAAAACATAAGATATTACGTATTTAATAAAAAAAAAATTCAAATCATACTGCCGATGTAATTACTACAGAGTCTGTGAATTATGGAATGTAAGTTTAATTAAATATAATTTTATTAATTAAAACAAAAAAAAATACAAAATGCAAAATACATTATTTTATCACTTTCTGAATAAAAAACAGGATCTCTGATCAAAGTTAAGCCGCACAAGCTGAGGTCGAAATTAGGATGGGTGACCAATATCTTTAAAAACCAATTGTAAGCATGAAGCGAAGTATATAATAGTTATAAGAACAATAAGAAGAAGTTTATATAAGAACTATAACCTTACACTTACGTTCTATTACTTTAACACGTGTTTTGTGTTTATCTAATTTATTTATAGATCAGCAGCATCTATATTCGTTTTTAGTAGCGTCTTAAGTAAGTTCAACGTGAATATTTATAAACTTATGACGCAATAATACTAAATTCGTTTTGAGGTCGTAAAATGCAAAGCATGTGGCCATTGACATTAGGTACTTAATTATTCATTGAAAACGTATTCGCAAAACCTTAATGAGGTCAAAAGTTTGGAAATGTTTCTTTCTTTTGTGAATGAATGTTAATATTCAGCTGCGAATGCACTTTTTAAGTGTTAATGAAGCTAAAATGAGTAACCCGATTTAGTATTTTTCTTTATAATGGACTAGCTATTGACTGCAGCTCTGCTTGCGTCTACCGGTTATCGCGAGAAAAGGTAGCCTACGTACTTTCTTGAGATCCAAGCTTATACTATACCAAATGTCATCAAAATCGGTTTAGCGGTTGAGCCGTGAAAGCAGTAAACACAGATAGAATTACTTGCGCATTTATAATATTAATATGTAAGTATGAATTTGATAAAGTGTTCTTAGATATAATTCTACACAGCCATTTAAAGAGTTCTTTAGATACATTTTTTTCTAATATTTTTAAACCCGCAATGAGCGACCATTGTGATCTATGCTCGTTTCTTTTCTATATGAGAAGATACTTACTTGTACCCAGCAGTGGAACGCTTGTATTATTATATATTTTAAAGCAGTTCAAATACTCACGTAATATGATTATTGATGTACGGCAGGTACACACTATAGGTTTCATACAGCGTCTGATGGTAGGGATCGTTCCAGTAGTTGCCAACAGACGTGTGCTGGCCGACGCGAGAGTAGAACAGCTCGTAGACCGTGTCCTTTACGAGGCCGGGGAATACTAGGTGGAGGAAGCCAGCTGGAAAATGTGAAATAAAATTATTTGAATACATTGTTAGAAATGATGAGAATATTTTTCTTGTTCGTATGACGTAATTACTGTATGGAAACTGCCTCGTTGGCCTAGTGGTGCTAAGCGCGACTGCTACGCTAGAGGTCTTGGGTTCGATTCCCAAGTCGACCAAGGTGTTATTGGGTTTTTCTATGAAATTCTCAGTAGCAGGTCGGAGTTTGAATTTGTGCCCGGTTAGTGGCAATAGGCTCGCCCCCTATTACATGGGACCTAAACATACCGGCGAACTGTGGGTGTACATTGGTACACCTCTGCCTAACCCTTCGGGGATACAGGCGTGATGGTGTGTGTGTGTGTGTGAAACAGTTTTTGTAGATAATTAATATGCAATTAATAACAATCAAGATAATCTTAGATGTTCTATGAAGGATGTTAGTTGCAATTTGATGCAGAGACTGACACTTGGGAAAGATCAATTAATTGAATTAAATTAATATACCTTTCCTTAAAGTTAAATAGCTTGATTGTATGTCTGTATTTAAAAGATAACTGAGCCATATAAACTTAATTTATTATAATATTTTTTTTTGAATTAAGTAAATACTAGTAACGGTATTATTCACAGCTGATTCTTAAGTTAAGTAGAGTACTTATAGATTTTAATAGTATCATAAAAATTATATAGGAATAAGTTAAGAAAAATACAAACCTCCATATTGTCCTGCTTGTGGTGAGCTTAAAGATATAAATGTGCTGACTGACACATTGGGGAATGTCTCCACTATGCCTCTCGCTATCAGACCTCCTTGGGAATATCCTGAAATTACAAAAAAAATGGTTAGTAAGTGACTTTTACCTAAACAATTAGTTGTAAATTATTTAAGAATTGTTTTTAACATTATTTTTCTAAATAATACGGACTTAGGGGTATACCGCAAGTGCTGTTTCGAGGTGGCGTGGCGCGGGATAAGATTGCATGGAAAGGCTTGTGGGAGGTCTTTGCCCAGCAGTGAGACAGTTTAGGCAAAGAAAATAAATATAAAATAATACCAACCAATAAGATTAATTCCTTCAGGATGGCTAGCAGATATATTGGCGACATCAATACCAATCTCCAGCACTTGATGCCACATGGTTTCCAGACTGGACCAGCTCTCAAACCTGTTCACATTGTACACTATTGTACCTGGATGTTTCTGAAATAACACATCATATTTATTTATTTATAAATACACATATTATCACGCCTCTTTCCCTTGTAGGGGTAGGCAGAGACCACTTCTTTCCATTTGCTACGATCCTTACACACTTGTTTCGCTTTGTCCACTTTCATTATTCCCTTCATACATGCTGTTATTCATTCATCTGTTTAGTTCTGTTTATGGTTTTAGAAAATAAGATTAAATAGAACTATAATTGCCAAAAATGGCAATATTGGGTAACAAACATGCAAACAAAAGAGATGAAGTGCAGTGACGGATTAAGACTACTCGATGCCCTAAGCAATCCACGCCTGTGGGGCCCCTCTATCCGTTTGTCAACTAGTAGGTACTACAGTCATTTGGTGCTTAAAAAGAGAGTAACCCGGAAAGTTTTCCGGGAGATTGAAAATTGATGATTTTATAGAATACGACGTGCTCTTTTCGAATTTTCACCTCATATCTTTGCCGCTTGCGCCATAAGGTAAAAAAAATGGCGCTCAGAAACAGTTTTTTGACAACAATTCCTTTCCGGATTATTTTTACGAGATAAACAGTTAGTATTAACCTTTTTTGACTCGAAGACTATTTTCGACCCCCTATAACCTAGTTGTGGATAAAACTAAAAGCCTAAACTTTCATTAACCAGGCAGGCATTATATAAATACGGTATATTTCAAATTTCATTCAATTTAAACTAGTAGTTTAAGAATTATCGTGTCTTAGAGTTTTTATGATCAGTCAGTCAGTAAGTGAGAGAGTGACAAAATTAACAAACTTTAACTAGTTATAATTCTTAAACTACTGCTTCAAATTTAATGACGTTTAAAGTACCTTTACCAGGTTTGGGGGCACAATTTGATACCTGATTTAATAATTTTAAATTTTTTTCAACTTATGTTTTTTTTAATTACTGATCGCTACTTTTTATAAAATGAATACATAAATACGTTTCTTAAATATTTTATTTGGTATATGGTACGGCCGTGCCGCTTGTTTTTGCTCGACTTGACGGGGGCACTGTCGTGCCCCTAGGTTAGGCCTACCATCCATTTCTTGAAGCAGTTCAGACCATATTCAACCCCCTATAACTTCGTTGTAGATAAAATAAGAAGCCTGAACTTTCATTAACCAAACAGGCATTATCTAAATACGATGTATTTCAAATTTCATTCAATTTGAACCAGTAGTTTAAGAATTATAATTTGTCAAAGTAAGTTAATTTTGTCAGTCACTTACTGACTGACTGATCATCAACACTCAAAGACACAATCATTTTTTCGGTGTAGTGTATGGTGACGTGAGAGTGAGACGTGATGCCCTAAGGACGGATTTTTTTTTGCTTCTTCTGGTGCCCCCCCAGACGTGGTGCCCTAGGCAATTGCTTAATTTGATTAAGGGTTAATCCATCACTGATGAAGTGAGAACATAAAGTTAACATAAATAAATACAAAATAAATAGAACTACATTTACATCCCTATCAAATAATTTTTAATCAACTTCAAAATGTGGACATTCCTAATTTCTTCTGTATATATTCCTTTTTATTTTTTATGTGGAAACATGGATTTATTTTAAAAACTCCATGCGCCACACATGTCCGCACAGGTCCAAAATAAATTTTGCTAAGGGGTTTCTTTTTATTAATGTGTAATCAGTTATATGAAACATCTTTTGTTTAAAAACAATAGGTTATATCACTATAGTTGTTACTGATCATCAATTTTGATCATGACATAATTAACTGACCAATGTCATCTTGTTGTTTGTAAGCAAACAACACTGTTCATCGATTCATTATGCATAATAAATTACTCAGCACTTATTGGTATCTAATACTTTGCATACTGTTAATAATTTATATTATCAAATGGTACTAATTGAAAATTGATATCAAAAAATATTAATTACCTAAATAATGGTTATTTTATGAATTAAATTATTAATAATTTATTTTAGTATCTAATTTGACGAGGTTGTCTTATGCCATTGAAGGTCAAAGGTCTCTTTTACCACTTTCAAGCACTTTTTATGTCATGAGTATGGCTGGGATTTTGCCCAGTATCATATGGCCAAACTTTGTATGGTCTTTTGTAAATTATATATTAATAAGAATATACTAACAAATTAAAAAATAATTACTTAAAATAGTATAATATAATGCAGAACATGAATTATAAAAATAGTTTTTATAAGTGAGATTTTAAAGGCATTCAATTCTGATATTTCTGGTGCAATTTGAGTTTTGACCTTATTTAAGTTATATTACCCTATACATCATTTTACATCGCCAAAGTGGCAGGAAAGGGCTGGATGCGATTGGCACAGAACCGCAATACTTGGCGTGCTCATGAAGAGGCCTATACCCGACTATGGGTGACTACAGGCTGAAGAAGAAGAAGAAGAAGATACATCGTTTTAAACTCACTAATAAAAGGTTAATTTAATATATATTGCATTACATACCTAAAGATAAAAGGAAAATAAGGCTTTTGTTGATTAGGTATGCATTACACTGGCGTTTGTTAATAATCTTTATCTAGTAATGACCTTAGGACAAAGACAGTAGTACCTATATCTGACTAAGCAAATAAGAGGTCAGTGGGTCATCTTAGAACAAATTAAACTAAGAACAACATATAATTGTATTGTACACAGTAAAAACAATATATGTGAACTTAAAATTTGATCATTTCTCTTTCTGGTCGTTCCCTCAATGCTGAGGATCGTGACTGTATGTCAATCTTCTCCACTCGGTCCGGTTCTGCGCCATATGTACCGCTCTCCATATCTGGCCTCCAGTCACCTCCTTGAGTTGGTCCACCTATCCAGCTGGCGCTCTTCCTCTAGCGCGCTTCCCCTCCACTTGTCCGAGAATGATGAGTTTCTCCAGGCTGTGCAATGGGGATCGCATTATGTGCCCAAAGAAACTCCGGATCCTTTCCTAGCACATAGTCAGCAGGCGCTTGGTGACCTTCAGCTCTTCGAGGATGGAGTCATTGGTTCTCATAGCTGTCCAAGGAACGCGTAGCAGCTTTCTCCAGCACCACATTTCGAAGGCATCGATCTTTGTGCGTTGTGATCATTTGAAGTTGTATAAAAAGGCAAATACCGCCAAAAAATTGTAGTCATCAAGTAACGTAATAAAGGTCATTAACTGCATGTCGTTAGGCAAAGGCAACGAACTTGGCAGGATTTAGAAAAAAAAAAAAAAAACACTTACCTCTTCTATCCTAAACTTTATCATTTCCATACTAGCGGCTCCAGTCATAACTCCATGAATTAATACAACAGGCTTATATGTTAAAACAGGAACGATAAATAATGAAAACGCTAGTAGCACGATTTTTAGAGCCATTATTACGAATGAATAGAACAAAGAACCTTGCACAAACCAAAACTAACGATTACTGAATACAATACACTTAAATTAAACGCATTTAACGTTCACTAAGAATACGTCATAACAGACAACTAGATAAATAATAATTAATAAAGTTCAATATCATTATTTACGTAAATACTATACGCAAAAACCTTGATTATTATCTTATAAACAATACCATCTGGTAAATAAGTCAAAGTCAAATTAACGAACGAACCACAGACAGAGCACAGCGATGCACTGTCAGAAGTGTCAGAACCCCTCTTTAGGGTATATATGTTCTGTGGTCAGAACTGTCAGAGATAGATCACAAAGCTAGAAGAGCTAGAACACACTTGGACCACAGGCGGCCTATTTCTTGTTCTTTTTAACTTATAATACAGAAATGATGTAAATATATTAATTTTCAGTAACAAATATTAGTTAAATGTGTAATTTTATTGTTTGAAAAAGATTTGCGAAAATAGACTTGTCGAGACGAATTACGTTTCTTTTTACTTTAAGTATTTTTTTTATCGTTTAAGTTACACTGTAATTATTGTGAAGAATACTTTTAGTTAAAACAAATAAAAGTAGACAAAAATATCCTAAAAATAAAATAAGCAAAAACCAAATGTAAAACACATTGTGTTGACTTGCTTGACTTGACATTTGCGTTTTGACAAGGTAATCGTAAACATTGGTGGTTGGTTGTGTTCGCACATGCCCAGTTTAGGAGTTAAATGGTTTATCTCGTAAGATACATTATTTAGAAGTTAAGTGATTTATTCATAACATTGATTGTGTTTCAAGTGTATGAAAAAACGTAAGTACCTATTACATATAGTATTTTTAATACTCGCATCATAACATAACCTATACGTTCCTTAGGCATGGAATTTATTATTATATATTATTTCCTTTAATTTATTAAATTATTTACAGGTAACTAATAATGGCGGCTACATCTTTAGCCGCACAGCTTAAAAAGCTAACAGTACCGCAGACAACAATCTACAATGATGATAAGAAGACCGCCTCATTACTTTTTGATCCGAAAGAAGCCGCTAACAAGGACCGCGATACTTTCTACGAGATTGGAATAAGCGGGCTTAAGGAACTTGTAGCCTTATATGAAGGCTTTCGTGTCTTCGAAGATTCACTATTCAGCCTTGCGTCAAAGGACTTTGAAAGAGCTGTACAATCCAAAGAGGTTAATCAAAACCTCGACCAGACCATAGAGAAATTTCTACTTCAACTATCACCTTACCTCCTTCTACAATCTTCGCATAAGGCTCTAGAATGG
Organism: Autographa pulchrina; assembly: GCA_905475315.1. Lineage (NCBI taxonomy): Eukaryota > Metazoa > Arthropoda > Insecta > Lepidoptera > Noctuidae > Autographa > Autographa pulchrina. The sequence continues at coordinate 12,073,672 of FR997765.1, read as the reverse complement.
CTGATCAACAGATACCACATACATCAGTACAACCAAGATGCTATCATGGCTTTGATCTTGCCATACCATGGCTGTATAATATTTGTCCGTTTTGTTCAACTCATGAACATTAAATCAACGAACCCTAAATGGAGCTGGCTGCAACCTATACGCAAACAAGGAATTGTTTTAGCCAACCAAGTTTTGGTTAACCAGTGTGTGTCTAATATGGGCACATTACAGTTCATTGCTAAAAGTACATTGAATTATGTAAAAGAATTTGGCGAAAGAGCAACACAATTGAACACTGTTTTTGTGTTCTTCTGTCAGACAGCTCTTGGTGTAATTGAGTCTAGTAAGAAAGTCACCGAAGGTATTATAAATGTTTTACTGCCAACCGTTTTTAAAGCCATAGAGTCACCCATTGAGGGCTTCAGATCATCTGCTTACATTGTACTTGGGTACTTGTTCACCAAAGTAAGCCTAAAAGAAGAAACACTGAATGAAATAGTATTCAAACTTTTGACTACCGAATTTGATATTTGCTTTGATGTGGCAGCTCTGATCACTATGATGTATGAGTATCAAAATCATATCACAACTATGTCTGAGAATATACTGAATGATATGTCTATAGATATAATGAATAATCTTTGCGGTCACCTGCAGGTGTTGGTCCAGAAGGGACATAATGTAAGGGGTTTTCTGATGGCGTTCTTGTCTAGCGTGTTGCCATTAATACAGGGTGAGGACTTTTGGAGATACTGTAAGCTGCCTGAAATCCTTATTGGTGAGGTAGATTTGAAGCAGCAAGGACCGGATAAGATAATCAAGTGAGTATTATGTTGCATAACTCTTACATAACTAACAATATCTAGTAATGAATTATAGTACATTCATAAACTTCAATCAAAGTAATGGTTAAAATAAAAATAAAGGTAATTATTACAAATAATAATTTTAAATGTTTTATTTTCCAGGTGTGTCCTTGATTCATACCAGATTCAAGACTCCAACGCAGTGGGTGACGGTGACGAGAGTGACATCGAATTTATTGATGAAGAAGATGAATCTTCAAACAAAATCCTCAACTGGTATAGTGCATTCTTAAAGAATCTTGAAAGACAATACCCAGAAGCTTTTGACAAAGTCGTCAATGAAGAAATGAGTTCAAACAGCAAGAATTCAGCTAAAAGGAAGGCCCAGCTTTCCAAGTTGCTAGGTTTTAAACCAGCTATAGCACACAAGGTTGGTGGTACTTACCTCTTTGAGAACCTAAATCATGTCAATGCTAAATTACGTGTAGAAGCTGTTAATTACATTGCTAAAGAGTTTAAGGCATTGAAAGCTGAAAACACTGAATTTGTGAAAGAATCTATCATTAATAGATTTAATGATGATAACCCTGAAGTGGTTAATGCAGCATTAGACATACCTATAGATTACTTACAAGAGGTATTTGATGAAGCAGACTCTACATCCACTTTTGTCACTATCATTGGTAGGGGTACTAAAAAATGGAAGAGTGTAGCTAAGAAAGCAATCACAAAGTTCTGTGCAGTAGAAATGTTGCCAGTCAACCAAGAAACGGTGTTGGCTTTAGTACCATACCTGTTCCCAGATAATAAGGAATCAGCCAAACTTACTTGGTTGATTTTGACTTCGGTTTGGGGAAAGAAATTGGGACTTGTTGCAAAAATAAAAGAACTCAAAGCATCTATTAAGGATAACCATGAAAAGCTGTGTGAAGTAATCTTTAAAGCTCTCTTCGTTAACAGGGCAATTAACTTTGATGAAATGCTGGATGAATTCCTGTTAGATAAATCTAAGACTCTTGATATTTGCTTCTTTATGTTACTTAAAATCAGCTTCCTTCAAAATACGTCAGTGGAAGAAGCGTCTTCTATATTGAATCTACTTTTAGAATCTGTTGAAAACAGGTCAATCGTTCACAGTTCAGAAGGACAAGTATTTTCGAGTCAAATAATGCCAGAATTCATAAACCAGTCGCGTCAGAATAACATGCTGTTCCAAGTCATTGAGTATATTTTCTCGAGAGTTATTGAGGATATGAATATTCAGGACATCGAGAAACCCTGGTGTGATGTCTGTAAGACTCCAGAAATTATACTTGTCAGGAGATTGTATGAGATTTGTGTGATTGGTTGTGCTATACCGAGCTACGGCGAAAATTATGTAGCGCTCCTTCAAAAACTATTGGACAAGTTTTTCAAAGGAGCGAGAGAAAAGTTTGAGTTCGTAGCGAATTTCGCTTGTGGACATATTTTGTACGCGACCGACCCTAAAGTGGTAATTGGTCCGGAACTTCAACTTAGAAGTCTTAAATTACTCAGTAATTTCCTAGCTGTTCAAGAAAACCAAAATTGGTTGTACGATTCAGATGTTCTGGTGTTAACCATTTTGTATTGCCTGAACAATCCTATTACTCCGATTCGCGAATGCGCCATTGAAATTGTCAATAAGATATTAAGAGAAGAACCTGACAAAAAACTTTTGTATGTGCAACTTCTTCAAGAATTGGTGGCACATAGAGAAGAATTATTATTGGATCATAATCAAATAAAACACGTGTTGAACACTATACTGAGCAAAAAAGATGAGAAAAAGGTGTTCAGACGCAATTGTCTTTTGAGACTCGTTGGTATATTAAATGGTGATACTCCATCTCATATAAAATCTAGCTTCTTGCAACTCCTATGTGAAGTAAACAACGCTACGGCATTCCCGCATTTCGTTCAGTCCTTAAAAACTTTAGAAAAGTCATTGAAAGAGAATGAGTTGAATCCAAAGTTGACTCTTGATATTTATGAGTCTAATCTGTTCAGAACTGTATATGGCCATATAAACGCCACAACCATATCTACTTTTGCTAAGGAACAAGTATGGAGCTCTATAGAAATAGGTATGAAAGAATATAGAGAGTGCATTTTGGAAGAAGACCAGACATTTGTAAGTCCCTCTGTTTTAATAATGAGGCAAATCGATGAAGACGTCTTTGCAAAGGTGCCAGAGGAGATGGCTAATGGCTTAGTCTACTTGATTGCTTGCGCGGGAGCAGTAAGCAACAATCCTACAATATCGAGTGTCGCATCAAAAATTATGAAAAAAATCCATCTCAAATTCAGCCACTTTAAACCGATATTAGAAAAGATGTTGAATGCCGTGGACCCAGCTGCAAGCGTGCCCAAGAAAAAGAAGTCCACTGTCTCCATGTTATCCTACCAATTAACTGAGACTGATGATTGGAGACTTGGAGTTGCTTTCCTTGAGTACGTACAGAGTAAGAAGAAAATGAAACTAGACAACTCTTTCGTTTCATTGTTATTTCAGATATTGAATAAGTGCCTGAGATTTGAAGAGCAATCGTACGTGGAGTACACTAAACAGTTGATTTTGTCGTCTCTCTGGTATTATTGTAAGAAGTTCGTTGATGAGAAGGACAGTGAACAAATGAAGTCACTGAAATCTGTGTTCGATGTTGAGTTGGTGGTTCAGTGTATCAGAGGTACACAAAATCCTCAAACACATCACCATGCTTTGATCGCTTTGTCTCACGCTGCATTCATGCTGCCTGAACAAGTGCTCCACCATACGATGGAAATATTCACTTTCATGGGCTCGTCAGTTCTAAGACACGATGACGCGTACAGTTTCCAGATAATCACGAAGATCATTGAGACTTTGATACCAATTCTGGTGAAGCTCGACAAGAGTGCTGACGAGTACTCTGATAAAGAACTTCAAAAGTTACAAAGTCGTGTTGTTCCTGTTTTGCGTATATTTGCTGATGTCGTATTACATGTTCCGGAGCACAGGAGACTTCCACTATTCACGAAACTTATTGAGACTCTTGGCCCCAGTCAGTTCCTCTGGGTGTTCCTCGCTTTACTACTGGAAACTCATGTCGCCCACTTCAGTGATAACAAGAAGAAAGATAGACCGAATTCTAGAACGTTAGCGGATCAGGAAGCACCAATAAATAGACTTGATTTCGGACAAAGCATCCTCCTAGAATTCCCGCCAGAAATAGCATTGGAGAATTTCATCAAACTGGTTGTCTACATTAAGTCTTTGCCTTTACAAAAAGATGAGAATTCAATGGACACTGATGTCGATCCCGGAGACATATTCAGTGTGAACGGACATACACCGATACAATTACGTCACTACAAATATGTGATAATCACCTTCATGAACACTTGCTTAGCATCCTCAAGGTTTATTCAACATACTACCCTAGCAACTGACATGAAAGCTATGGAAAACCACTACAAAACCTTTATCATTAGCATTTTAACATTCATTCAGACGATTTCTAAAGTATCAGATGATAAAACAGCTAAATATTGGCGGGTTATGTTGCATCACAGTTACGATTTGCTGGACCATACAAATAATTTACTTTCCGCGCCTATGTTCTTATCTGTGATCAGAGGACTTATGAAACACACGCTGCAGACTGTCAGGCGAAAATCTATGGAACTTCTAAACTCGAAAATACAATTCAGTCCTGAAATATTCGAAGGCGTGGACAAAGAGTTGCTGTTTTCCTTATTACCTCCTCTATTAGATATTGTAAAGACAATTGAAACTAAGGACGAAAGCTTGAGTGAAATCGCAGCACAAGAATTAGAATTGAACCAGCAAACGTCTCTTCTGTCGTTGAAGTTGTTGACAAGAATGCTTGCGTCAGAGAACCCAGAGCCTTTCAAGAATGTTCTGGAAACTGTAACAGATTACACTTGTAATCCTAATATATCGGGCAATGTTATGGCTTCAGTTGTTTTATGCTTGGCTGAACTCTGCAGTAACCTCAAAGCACACGCGCTTGCCAGTCTTCGAAAGTTCATGCCAGCTCTTATTAAAGTGCTCAAAAAACAACGGAAAGTGGAAACGCCAGAACTGGTGTTGCTGAGTACAGTGACAGCGATAGCTAAGATAGTAGAGAGCCTGCCTCTATTCTTGAGTCCTTACTTACAGAAGATTTTGTTCGAGTACTCGATTCTTTTGGCTAAATGGCAGAGTCAAGATCAGGAGTGTACTAAAGTTTCAGCAATAGTTGCCAAGCTTTTGACTATAAAGAAGAAGATAGCTGGATCTATACCTCCAAGGGTTCTTATTCCCGTTATCAACGAAACTCACCAGATTCTATTGGAGAAGGAGAATTACGATGCAGTTGGTCCAGTAATGTCGGTGTTAGCTGATAGTTTCGCGAACGTGACCACTGCAGATTTCACAGCCTTACAGCAGGACCTAACAACATTCTTCTTAAGTGCTCTGCAACTGAGAAGTGACGCTGTAGAAAAAGATGTTGGTGCTGACGTCATCGATCGCGCTGAAGATGAAGTGGTCAATGCTTTGGTGTGCCTCGTATTGAAACTATCGGAAACCAGCTTCAGGCCATTCTACTTTAAGATCTATGACTGGGCAATAAGGTCTAATGTTGAAGGACAGAAAGATAGGACTATTACTTTCTACAGGTACGACTTATTTACTATTACTTTGTTTTTTGTTATAAAATAATCCAAGAATCAAAATGTAACATTATTTTACTTTTTTCACAGATTAAGCTGTGCCATAGCTGATAAACTGAAAGGACTATTCGTTCTTTTCGCTGGACACTTTATTAAAAACGCTTCGGACCTCCTTGACGCCTGCAATAACAGCAAAACTGAAGATCAATATTTCGATTCTGAGGAAAAATGTCTGATGCTTGTAAAATTCATCGTCAAAACGCTTCATACAGTGTTCCTTTATGACAGTCAAAGCTTCTTAAATAAGGATCGGTTTGAAACACTCATGCAACCTGTGGTAGACCAGCTCGAAAACACCTTGGGAGGAATTGAGGACCTTAAGGCTAGAGCCACAGAGTACCTAATCCCTTGTATTTCTCAATTCGCTGTAGCCACCGCAGATGACTCGTTGTGGAAGCTGTTGAATTATCAGATTTTGTTGAAGACTCGACATAATGATGCTGAGATAAGGTGTGTATTCAAATAAACATAATCTAATTTATGGCTATAACGATAAGCTCGAAATCGCTGGGCAAGTATTGTAGGTTAAATAACAAGCTTATATTATTTGTATTTTTACAGGTTGATTGCTCTAGAATGCCTAGTCGCCATGGCAACGCAGCTCGGTAGCAGTTGGTTGCCGCTCCTGGCTGAAAGTGTGCCGTTCTTGGCTGAACTATTGGAAGATGGCGACTCCAAAATTGAAATATCTACTAAAGACGCCATTAGAAAACTCGAGCAGATATTGGGAGAGCCACTCGAGAAATACTTCTGATAAATTTGTTACATAGAGTTCTAATACCTTAACGGACAATACAATAATTTGTAGAACATAATTTGTTATAATTTCTACAATCCTCATCACTGGGTAGTTACGTTTTAATAGCGCCATCTATGCGTTTAAATTGTAACTTTCTCTGTGGAAACTACGACATCTGGGCACGGACTTTGATACTAACTAGCGGGCTATACAACTACTTTGGCAAAATCGTTTTCTCCCACGATAATAGAAAGCGCCACTAGCGCGTCTACATACTATTCTGTAAGTTCGTTGACTATAATTTTCTGGTACTTTCAAGCTGGTCTGATGAAGCCAAAGGCCTAAGGATTATTGTAACGTATCGGAGCAATCCTATTTTTTGGGTCTGTTTAACAGTTTGAATTGTCTTCATTTTACTATATTGAGCCAAGCCGATTTAATAATAACTTATTTATATTTGTGAACATACTGTTGTCAACAACAATAACCTACTATAAATCGTTGTAAAGAAAGATCTATGCCCGGGTATATTAATACCTACGAAAACCGATGAAACCTTAAAAATAAAACCACCAAAGGCTCATTCGCTGAAATATTAGGAAAAGGCCTAATTAGGTTAGCCTCTCAAATTGTACCAAAACAAGCCCTTGTAATTTAATATTTTAGTGAAAATTCTGTAGCTTATTATTTCCAGGTTATGAACGATTGTAAATACTTATACTTACTACTCATCATCATCATCATATCAGCCCGGAATCACCCACTGCTGGGTATAGGCCTCCCTTTTTTTCTGCCAATTGTTGTCTATCTCGTGCGTCCCTCATCCAGGTGGTTCCCATTACTTTGGCTATGTCGTCAACCCAACGTGCTCTCGGTCGTCCCTGATTCCTTCGCCCTGTCCTTGGCTACCATTCAGTCAGAATTCTACTTCATCGACTTGGGCAGGACACCTAGCGTCTAGCTAGGTGTCCTGCCCAACTCCATTTGAGTCGTATCGCCCGGTACTCGCCAATACCACGGCCAATACTACTACTTATGAGGTATTGGCGAGGTTCAAAAACTAGTAAAGAGATTTTTAATATTTTTATTGGTGGCGAAATTACATTGTGACAAAATTATATGCCGCGTATTTAAAACTACCCTCAAATGCCTTGTGTGATTGTCGCTTTACAATCGTGTTTATTTCCTTTTTTTTACCAAATCTATTTTACTTAGGTAGGTAGGTACAATAGGCCGATTGCCTACAATTTAATAGATGACTACGAAGAGCAGACACGCTAGATGCTAATTTACGTAGGTAACCTAAAATCTATTATAGAACCATTAAGAATCTAGGTGGGTTTTATTTAATACTAGCTGTGCCTGCAACTTCGTTCGCGTGGATGACGAAGCTTATCAATGAGTCTTTAATCATTAAGGCTGCACACGCGACGGAAGCTTAAAAAATTGAGTAACTTCTCCCGTTTTCCCAACATTTCCCTTCACTGCTCTGCTCCTATATATTGTAGCGTGATGAAAAGTATACTATAACCGGCCCAGGAGTATGAAGAATAATTGTACCAAGTTTCGTTAAAATCCGTCGAGTAGTTTTTGTTTCTATAAGGAACATACAGACAGACAGACAGACAAAAATTTTACTGATTGCATTTTTGGCATCAGTATCGATCACTAATCACCCCCTGATAGTTATTTTGAAAATATATTTAATGTACAGAATTGACCTTTCTACAGATTTATTATAAGTATAGATTTATCCGTGAAAAAAGGTCAAGGCCCAAATAATTTATCATTACAACGAGGTAGGTTTTCAGGGTTTATTACAACAAAGCCTGGATTGTAACTGAGTATTCTCTACCTGGAAAATCTAATTACCTACCTCCCTACCTACTAACAATTTTAGGTATCTCTGAGCCTGTTTAAATTACAATATAAATTAATTTCTGAGAAATATTATAACAATACCATTTAGAAATTGCTGTCAATGGCCTCTCACTATTCTTATTTCAAGAAAGTTACATTTTCATAATTAACATTCGCTAAAACAGTTTTTATAAGGAAACAAAGAGCTATATATTTTTAATGAAAAGTGCCCGAGTTACGATTTTTCCATTTGAGTAGCTACAGTTGATTGTAGTCTGTTTGACTATGAAACAATAAAATTGTACAATTCCTCACTTTACTAATTAAAGTACCTAATCTTATAATATTTTTTGCTATTTTAGAAGGTTGTAAGTAAGTATATAGGTTATTTAGTTAGGTCACTTTTAGAGATCGTAAGCTACATAAGCTACATTAGCCTAAACTTAAAACAAAAGAATTATTGAAACGAGAACCGAACCTTTCACCCGACGAGTTCGATACGGGCACGACAAGAGCTCGAGTGAGAATGTAAATTCGTCAATCTACATCATATCATGTCATCAGACGCGAAATTCCAAAAAAAAATAGTTCGTTATTTGCTAATGTAAACATAATGCAAAAGAGTGAGACGCAATCATTTTCCGGCCTACCCTCCGTCCTATGAGCGCCGCACGCGCCGCTCACGCTGCCCGCCTAAGCTAACATCAAAGACGATTAGTCATCCGCCGACACTCCGACAGCGTTCTGTGATTGTTTTGTGATATTTTATGTTGTGACATTGTGATCTTGACGTGAAGCACCCGATGGATTGGTCGCGGGGGCACGTGCAGTGGTCTTCCTGATCGGGCGACTTAACGCCAAAAGATTTTACAGATTTTACAGGATTTTACACTAACTAGGCAACAAGTGTCGATGAACTCAAAAGTAAAATAGAACTCGGGTTTGTGACAGTGAACAGTGATACCTACTCAAATACATTAATAAAGAGGGTAATACCTAAAGTGTATCGAAAAAGGCGGCGGCCATTGCTGTAAAGGTGACAGAGGAAGTTAGTGTTTCTACATAATGTTCAGTTTTGTAAGTACAACTTTGTTCTTATTTCTATGCCGCCTTTAATTACCTACGAATGTAATAACGGTGACTCGGCGCCAACCCCTTATTGAGGGTAGGTACCTACATCGCAGACGGTTGAAATTCGCACATCGAGGCAAAACAACAAGGGATGGCTGGGTCTAAGTTTTAATTATTTAGGGACATATTTTTATTGCTAGTTTGGCCGGCTCGGGCCAGCTTGGTCTAGGGACGGGGGTATGCGTTACCACATGTTTGAACGTCTACAAGTTAAACTTCGGTAGTCCCTTGAAGATTAAAGTCGCAGACTGTCGCCGAGTATCAAAGAATTGCGTATCCACGTGTACGAATAGCCTTAGTATTAATATTCGCAGGTGTTAAATACTCCGTAAAAGTTGTTGAGGAGGGTCATTAAAAATAGTGATGGATGGGTCTTGTTTGTTCTTTTATGGTTCTTCTTTATGTTGCATCTGAATACAGCTGATGCTAGTTCGCAAATGCCGTGTTATAACAAAAGACTGCAACTTTGCATAAGCGTCTGTATAGGAGTAAATGACAGGATTTCATGAGAAGGAACGACAAGAAACATAGGTAATTAATTGCAGCAGTTTATTTGTTCATTTTATGTATAGAATGAAATAATTTACACAAACATAACATGCTACATTAGTTGCACCTATTGGAGAAGTAAAAAACATACTCTTGTGTTCGAAAATTTACTGCAGCGTAATAAGTATCTGCAAAATTATAGTATGATTGACTATGATAATGTTCTATTGTCCTAATGAGCAAAACAAATAATTGATTAACTACTAATTAATCCAAAACTAATATTATTCGCAATAAGTAAATACATTTACCTGAACCACATTACGAGATTAAAATCAAAATACAAACCTACAATCAAGAGAAAATGCATGAACCATGAACTGGGCAAAACAGCGGAGTATTTTTAATTAAATTGATACAGCGAGCCTCTGGTAAAGATATTATATTTTTAGGGTTCCTTAGTAGGAAGTCCAAATCCGTTTTTATTAGAATAGATTAAAAACAGTTTATTTCCTAGTACCTAAAAGCAGTGTATCAATCGTTTAAGGTTAAGCCGGTTTCGTGAATAGGTGACCATTTTTTGGGGAGGTGTGTTTTAGCGCAAGAAATTACATAAGCTACTATAAAATAAAGGTTCCTAGTACACATATTTAAATAAGTACTATAATTTATGTAATAAATAAGACAATTATAGAAATAAGTATTATAGTTGTTACTAAACAATAACTAAATAATATTGTTACTAAAGAGTGCTATCGCCAACAAACTGTTTTTTATGTTATTTTTTCAGTAATATCCATTTTAATGAATAAATAAAATTGCTGTGAATCTCATTTTTTCTTTGTCTTTATTTTTCTTTTCTATAAGTTATAAAAAATAACATCATTAATTTCGAAAATTCTTAGAAATTGGGATTGTGAAATAGATATTATCATCCAGCCCCGATGATATTTGGCTGCATCCGAGAAGTCTACTCAAATTGGCTGCCTAACGTAACATAGAGAGTCGGAGGATTTACAAAAAAAGAAAACTAAAAAAGAAGTCTTTTATGGTTTTCTTATGGATCCCTCTGTCATAACTGGACCAATTTAAAATGGGACCACACGGGATGCACCACCTTTCAAATAAAAAAAGAATCATCAAAATCAGTTCACCCAGTCGAAAGTTATGAGGTAACAAACATAAAAAAAAACCGTCGAATTGAGTACCTCCTTTTTGAAGTCGGTGAAAAATACATGTAACTACATGTAAATTGGATTAACTTTTTCAGACACTATCAAACATTCTGTACAAGTTATAACATTGTTAGTTCAGGCTTTGTTCTCTGCAAAGGAAATTAAGGTGCGAACACTGAACCTGTTTGAAATAAACTTTGACATGTTAATATCCTTGGTTTGACGTCACGACATGTCACGGATAGGGAAACTATGCTGGTATATATTAAATTTGATGTTTGTTCTGATATCATAATTATGGTTTTCGTTCAGAACATTTGTGTGTAATAATAATAATAGCAGCCTATAACCGTCCCACTGCTGGGAACAAACCTCTTCCCATATAGAGAAGGTACGAGCATTGGTCACCACGCTTGCTTGCCAATTTTGGAATCCAGGTTTCCACACGATGTTTTCCTTCACTTCACCGTTAGTGGTGTGTAACCATATACTGTTGTATCTGTTCACATGGAAATTGAGCATTATTATTATGTTTTCAATTTTATTTTAACGATGTTAAAAAGCGAAGTATGATTTAGGTATACATACACGAAAAATATAATTTTGCGGTATCTTTTGTCATGATAATTTGTCTGTTTGTATGTATAACAGTATACGCTAGCAATTTTTGACCAACACCAGACTATTTTTTATACCTTGTTTTACATCATTATATTCATTAAATGTTAATATACTAAACAAAATAAATACCTACGTTTCACAGTTTCCACAACTCTATCTTGACTGTTTTCATAACCTTCGGTGCATAACGAGAAATCCAATTGGACTAATGCATGTCGATTGAAATTACTCAAATAGGTTCTGCGTACAGAAATGCATTTTGCCTACGGAACCCTTACGTAGAGTTATTGGGAATTGGACTGACTCTTGTTTTGAAACTTTTTAGTAATGTTATTACTAAGGTGCACATTAAGGTACGGTCAATGAGTGGTGTTTTAGGTAGGAATAGGGTGTGTCTTTTTTTGAGGATTATGTTCCTCTTAATATGTAGGTATTTTACACAATACAGTAGACAGTTTTGTATTTGTGCGTGAGGTGTTGCTTTGTAAGCGCTATATAAATGACCTTATTTTTATAATTCATAACATAACATACCATGTCGCCTGTATCCCCGAAGGATTAGGCCAATGTACACCCACAGTTCGCCGGTATGTTTAGGTCCCATGTAATAGGGGGCGGGCCTATTGCCACTAACCGGGCACAAATCCAAACTCCGACCTGCTACTGAGAATTTCATAGAAACCCCCAATAACACCTTGGTCGACTTGGGAATCGAACCCAAGACCTCTAGCGTAGCAGTCGCGCTTAGCACCACTAGGACAACGAGGCAGTTTATATAATTCAGACTTAATTATAGTATTTATACTAGATAGATTTAATTATAGAATATACTATAGCACATTCTTAAGTATAACCTATTTAGTTCTTTCTTTATTTCTATTGTTGGACCAATTCCTTGTTGTAATCAAATGTGGTTTTCAATGTTGTAAAAAAATAATACTTTCTGTTTACGACGCAACAATAAAACAATAAGTTAAATTATTTGTATTTATGAGTAATTTCTTACAATAATGGGAAATTCCATTAATTTCAACATCCTTATTCTAAGTTTCCTGGAAAAAATATAATTTACTTCGGTGTATTGTTCACAAACCACAAAGACTTTTAATCTGCTTTAAAAATCTACCACGTAAAGTCTCGAATTATAGTACCGCTAGGTACAGAATTATTATCATTTACTGTAGGGACTAACTAACACACTGCTGTTAAAAACATAAAACTGAAGATTCTACGAGTACATGCAAAAAGGGCAGCCTTTATAAAAAAAAATTGTGACAAGTAAATCCTAGATAGAGGTAACCTTTTACAGTAGTTTATTTCTTTTAAAAAAGATGGATGACCAAAATTAAATTTAATATTAGCATTGTCTCGTGGTTTCACTCGTTAATATGCTGTTCTTGAGTGATTATCGGGAAAGAGTGTTTTTAATCCAGGTTATCAATTACACTGGTGTGTTGGAATTTGCCCAAATTTATTTACCTAATAGCATTTTTAATAAAGAAAATTCATCTTCCCAAATTCACATTTAAAAGTAAAACAAATTCAGGACCAATAAAGCTAAAATCTAGAAATTTAATTTTAAATTCTAATGAGGTACCTGTTACTAAATTTACTCGCAGTGTTCCACTAAAGTCAAGAGTTTAAAACCAGCTTAAAACAATAGCTAAGCGAACCTCTAGAGGTCTCTGAGCAAATACTGGCAAATATTCTGCTGACAGGATTATACAGTTTGTATTTTAGTTTGTTAGTCAATTTAATAGGTAAACGTCTATTTAAGAGCTAATTAAAGTACCTACTGGGTATCAGATACGATCTGTTACTAGTATTTATGATTATATGCCTTTAGGCATTATGACGGCATTTGTGCTACTTATAATCCCGCAGGAACGCAATGGATAATCATAAAAATTTAATTATCCAAAATGGCGGCGATGTGGTTCGCCACCCATCACGTCTCGTTCCTCGCGGGGGCGAAAAGTGGCCCACGGAGAGCCATTTCGCTACGTTGAATGCAAGAGGAGGAATGGATAGGTGGATGAAGTATGTCAGATGATGGATGTTGAGACAAAAATAAAGAAAGGTATGCTGAGATGGTTTGGCTATGTGAAGTGTGAATGAAGAACGATTGACGAAAAAAGTGTATAAGGCGAGTGTGAATGAAAAAAGGCCAGGTCAAGAGTACCATAAACCGAACAGCATGTATGAAGGGAATAATGAAAGTGGACAAAGCGAAACAAGTGTGTAAGGATCGTAGCAAGTGGAAAGAAGTGGTCTCTGCCTACCCCTACAAGGGAAAGTGGCGTGATTATATATATGTATGTATGTATGTATAATGCGGTAAAGTATGAAACAAATAAAAAGCAGTATTTCGGATATCGGCCTGTTACTAGCATAAGTGCTTTTTTATATTATGAATGAACGTACCAAAAAATATAGTTATAGGTTGGTTATACTTACTCCTATTAATAGACATAATCCACAGAATCAGAAGGAAATTCGAAGTATTGACTACTGTCCCTGTTTATATTAATAAAAAGGCTTTTTTATAGTTTGCGAAATGAAGTCAAATAAAATAAAGAATAAACAGTTTAATGTTGTTTCGACGACCTCCGTGGTCGAGTGGCGTACGCACCGGTTTTCAAGGTGTCGCCAGCTCTGAGGTCCCGGGTTCGATCCCCGGGCGGGTCAATGTAGAAAACCACTTTTCTACATTGTCCCGGGTCTGGGTGTTTGTGGTACCTTCGTTGTTTCTGAATTCCATAACACAAGTGCTTTAGCAACTTACTTTGGGTTCAGAGCAATGTATGTGATGTTGTCCGCATTTATTTATTTATTTAATGTACTCGGATTACAAGATCATTTCTGAGGTGTTGATCACTGACACTTACGCGAAATAAGATTTCAAAACGGAATAATTAATTATTATAATAATTATAATGAGGGCCTCCTGTTAGTGGTAATTAATATCGGATTATAAGATTTAAATATTGTTATTTCCTTCTTTAAACCCGCAAAGGAGAATTAATATGCTGTCGATTATAATGGACGCATTAATATTTAAATAATGTATTGATTAATCTTCTTTTACACTTATCTTGTGCAAATGATATTGTGTAGTATATTCTATTTAAATCAACCTTTTAACAGCTCAAGTGTAAATTATTTTGATGCTGCTGTTTATAGATATTTGTTTGATAAAACAAAATACTGAGAATATGACCCATGTATACTATATTACGATAATTGTGATTCCCGTAAGTTTACGTTGCTATATCTCTGTCTGTATATGTCGATAGAGATGAAATAAATAATAACAACCAACCAACAAGTTATACAAAAACATTGTCAGTATGTTAGACAGAAGTGTGTTTTCTCGGCCAGGCTAGCCAGCGGCCCAGACTCCCTAAAATTTGATTCAAGCCAACCGCAAATCTGATAACGAGTACCACTGATATGATATAAACATGGTATGTTAGGTGTTAATGTATTGTTTAAGCTGTCTTATTATCCGGAAAACAATGAATTAAGAGGTGTATATTGGAAAAATTTAAATATATGGTTAAGTATTATAAAAGAATAGTTGACTACGTTTAAACATTCGTTTTAATTTATTGCTGTGAGAAGGAATAGTTTCCATTTTGTAAATAATAGCCAGACTGTTATTAAGTAAATAGTTCTAATTATTATTAGATAATTTATTACTTAAAATTTTAACAATTTTGTACAGTATTATCATAGCATAATTCACAGGAATAAAAACATTTTATAAGCAAGTTTTTACCCCAATAAAACATCTACAAAATCCTCAAAACATCTCATTAATAGCAACTGCCGAAGTGAATTAAAGTTATTTTTGCGTTGAAACCAAAAGTTTCTTCCTATCAATTATGGCAGGCGGCGCCGGGCGAACTTGTATGAGAACAAATTAATTTACCGCGAAAATATTCGGGGATCTACTTCCAACGGAAAATGAGGTTATTATTGAAGACTTTTTATCCTAATTGCTGTGAACATAATACCGTGATTTCGCAAATAATAGGTTATTATTTTATTTATGGGATTTAAGTATTAATTAAGTTAGATAAATTGGAAAGTTAATGAATGTTTGCTGAAGCTTTGTTATGAAAAATATCGTCCTCTGAGATGTCTACTTGTTACAAATTACACTTAGATTTAGTTACTAAATATACTATTTCATCATAAAACCAATATATATATTTTTTTGTGAGCCATATATATGTTCGTACCGTAAAAAATACATTCATAAAAGTAATCATTCATTGAAATGGAACTACTCCTTTCATTTGCGAAAGGCTTTCATTTCTATATTCTTAGTCTTTTAATATCGGTTTGTCTCTCACTGTGATTAAACACAAAACAGGAACTATCTCACGTCAGCAAAAGATGTTTAAGAAACGCCTTTTTTCCATTAACAGAACTTATACTGAGTGATAAGGTCAATGTCTAAGTGAGTATAAGTTATGCTATTTTAAGATTATAATATATTTAAAATTAATACATATATTATTTTATATCATTGAAGATCTCTGCTCAGTTTCTGGATTCTACTAGCTTTTTCTGCCTTTGTCCTATGAAACCAATCCATACTTAGGCCACTAGAACATTTATTATGATCCAATATAACTGGTATAAAGTGATCAATTAATTAATCTGCCAGATGTTACAGCCGAACACTTCGGTAATTAGTTTTTAATTGGCGAAGTTTTGATTCCAGTGTTGTGTTCCTGAGTATCCGTGTTAACGTATCATATATGAAGAAAAGTTTTAGACACATACATAGGAGCGTAAGTTAAGGGTTACATTGATATAGAAAAACCAGCCATAATTTTTTGTCATTATTAAATAAATAAATGCGAACAACATCACATACATTGCTCTGAACCCAAAGTAAGTAACTAAAGGGCTTGTGTTATGGAATTCAGAAACAACGAAGGTACCACAAACACCCAGACCCGAGGCTATGTACAAAAATTGGTTTCTACATTGACCCGTCCGGGGATCGAACCCGGGACCTCAGGGATAGCGACACCTTGAAAACCGGTGCGTACGCCTCTCGACCTCGGTGGTCGTCGAATTGATTAAAGCTCTGTCAATGTGAAAGTGTTATAAAGTAGCGTGAAAGACTGTACAAATGAATGTAAATATAAGCCTGTTAAAGATTTCTAGGTACTCGTGTTAGTAAACATCAGGAAGGGCGGTCATGTTCTCATTAACTTTGATCAGTTATGAGTCTTTTATTGTGCTAATTCTGTGTTATCAAACAAAGGTTTGAAACTCACAAACTTAGATCATACTTAGCTAAAGAGAAGTGTGGTCTTAAGGCTAAGTTTGTGAAACTAGCACATGCAAAGCCTAATCTAGCGAAAACAAACTTTTTACCACGATCAGTCTTGTTCCCATATGAAAAAATATTTTCAGATATTTCTTCCAAGGGTTTTCGATGAATTAAAGTTGCATGTTTGTAAGCCTTAATTGATTTTGGCGTCAGTTGCAATTTCTAATAATAATACATACACGACTAGATACATAAAACCCAAAGCAATTTAGACATATAGCTGTAAAACTTCAAGTTGTTTGGCTGTCTTCATCTTTACTACTACTAAGAAAAAGTAGGACAATCACCCGTCGAAATTGAGAGCTATTTTCACTAATTCGCTCTCACATCCTTTGTTAGATGGCTAGTAGTTACTTCACTTTTTTCGTCAACACTATTAGATATACTTTATTACTAAGACATCAGTTTTATCTCCCAATTGTTTGTTCTACAATAGGGTAGATGACTAGGTATGAAAAGTAAAAATTTATTTGGTCCGCCATTTAAATAATCGAAATATAATAGGCACGTATTTTTTCTTTTATCAAATCAATTACAAAGAACGAAGATAAACCGCATTAAAGTTCAGGAGTGGGGCTTGTGACGTCACGGCTAGGTACAATTTGTGCTTGGACGTGACGTCACGCACGAATTGTACTCGCTGTATCTTCATAATTCTTTGTTTACGGGACTAAACAAAAAATACGTGTCAAATATTTTTTTATTATCTAAAAGATTGACATGAAAATAAAAAAATAGTCATCATCCCTATTTTAGGAGGGTTAAACTGTCTTCAGGAATAAAGCCAGTTCATTTTAACCCTTTGCAAGCTTTGCCTGTTGAACGTACAAAGTTTCAGGTATACTCATATTTAAAACTTAATAAGCGCAAACACGGATAACTTGAAAATCATAAATAATAACAAAGGTTCAAAGTTAACTGTTCAAGAACGGATCATTATAACTTTAAGGGTTGTTATTAGAAAAGTTAAATCATCGGAGGGATTTATAATTACGGTATACTAGGCAGAAAACCGTGTACTTTTAAAATTTTCGTATTTTTAAATAAAAGCGTATTTTGTTGAGTCATGAGGAAAAAAAATACCAGCCGATACATTGAATGTACTAATGATGGTCTATTAAATAAAAATATAGAGATAGGTGTTTTTCTTGTTTCTTAGATTTTAGATATATATATATATATTATCGTTTTAAGTAATCAACCTTTCAGACGTCTGAGAAACTCTTAAACGTCTGTTGTGCTGACTCTCAGCTAGCGGCAGGTTTGCAGTAAAGATGAACTACCTAAAACGTAACTTTGTTCGTTATAAGTTAAGTGCGCAAATCGTACTTTTGCGTAATACATTTCCAATACTTATAATGCAGAACCTAGTCAACATCTTCAAATATAAAGCAAATGCTTCCATTCGATACTATTCCAAGTCCTAAAACCAGTTAACTAGATAACTTCTAAAGTCTAGCTCTAGAGTATTCCCGCCTTCATTAAACCAATCAAAACAACCATAAAGACTCGATCAAAGGCGTTATTAACTAACAGAATGGGACAGAGCTATACACACTTATAGCTCCATCTCTTTTCAACGACAGAACTTTGATCGCTTTGATACTTCATTATACAGCCGTGCCTATTCATTCGTTCTCATTCACCATTCAAATTCACTCGAAAAGTTCTTCATTCTTTTGGAAGCGTGACGTAAGAGGTTCTTCCTGGCAGATAAAGAAAGATCAGAGACAAAGTATCACACGTCGACTTTGACATTCGGTATGAGGAAAGTTTATTGTTTATGTTTATGACAAAGATGAGAAAATATCTACAGACAGGGGCCCGAGTCTGCTATTTACACTCCGTGCCACTATGACAACAGTTGCATCGTCCGGCGGCGCTCGGGCCCTCTCGGGTGCACTCGGGCCGCTTCGGGCGCGACTCGTGCCGCCCGAACCCGCTTCGGGCCGCCCGAACGCGCACAAGTCGCGCCCGAAGCGGCCCGAGTGCACCCGAGAGGGCCCGAGCGCCGCCGGACGATGCAACTGTTGTCATAGTGGCACGGAGTGTAAATAGCAGACTCGGGCCCCAGTTCAGTGATTTTGGAATGGTATCGAAAAGCAAAATTCAAGTTGACTACCGATCGTCTTTTTGTTTTCAGATTTGATATTACTTATACATTTTGTGCGTATATTTTTCCGTCCTTTGGACAAGTATTTAACGCCATTGTTTGTGTGTGTTCTGTTTATATCATTTTCTTTGTTCTGTAGTGTGTAGGTGTGTCGCTCGCAAGTAAATGTCGGTGGGTGTACGCTTATTGCGAGGTTGACGTAGCGTCAGAAATAATTAGGATATGTCATGTCATGTGACACTAAGTTACCTAATTGTACCTTAGTTATTCTGAGCTACCGTTATATTTGGAAATTAGCGCTATAAGTTGAAGGTTATATTGCTAGTCCCTCATAACCTTACAAATCTTAAATAAACAAAAAAATCTGAAAATAACTAAGCTTACGTTAAATAAGTAAAATGTTTACCTATAGTAGTTATTTAGATTTGATTTTAGTAGATTTAGATGTTAGTTTAGTAGTTGTATAAAAACCTCAATTTCCTGATGTTTTTTTTATAAGATAGGTAAATGACATATTACCTTGATCGTCTCATATTATAGATCCAATAGCTAATTGCTTTATCTCATTTTATTCTTTGGAAATAAAAGCATGTATCTACCAACATAATTATAAATACATAACAATTTTCAATACATCGCGTATGCCTTCCTCGTAGATTGAACTGGCGTTTAGTATAAAGTTACACGAAAATCATTGTTTAGGTTTATTATGCCTTTCTATAGGGTTGTCAAATTACCAAAATTTCCCATTGTCCCGCCAAGGTATTGTTGACGTCACAATTTATACGAAACTCGCCGCTTTTCATAAGCCGGGAGAATGAACGGGGTTTTGTTTATTAGTTGTTTCCTTATTTTTTGGTAAAATAATTTGTTGGAAATCTGTTTTGTTTACTTACTTAATTTTTAATGTTTTAAGTGGATGCTTATATTAAGTGTCAATATAAATTTATTATAATTATTATGGAAAATTGTGTTTTGATAATTTTTAATATAATCAAATGATTAAAAGTTCCTTGAGTAAACGAATACAAGAGTTCGTAGATCACTTCTAAAAGTTCAATACAGCGAATTATGTTTTGAAAATCACTTGTGACAATATTGACACTGTAATAGAATGCAGTAATGTATTATTAACACATAAATAAATTAGTACACACATTAATCCCGCAGGAACGCAATGGACAATCATAAAAATAATTTAATTATCCAAAATGGCGGCGATGTCGTTTCTCGCGGGAGCGAAAAGTGGCCCACGGAGAGCCGCTTCGCTACGTTAAATGTAAGAGGAGGAATGGATGGTAAGGTGTATGAAGTATGTCAGATGATGGATGTTGAGACAAAAATTAAGAAAGGTATGCTGAGATGGTTTGGCTTTGTCGAGAGAATGAATGAAAAACGATTGACGAAAAAAGTGTATAAGGCGAGTGTGAATGAAAAAAGGCCAGGTCAAGAGTACCATAAACCGCACAGCATGTATGAAGGGAATAATGAAAGTGGACAAAGCGAAACAAGTGTGTAGGGATCGGAGCAAGTGGAAAGAAGTGGTCTCTGTCTACCCCTACAAGGGAAAGAGGCGTGACTATATGTATGTATGTATGTATGTGACACTGTAATACAATGTATTATTGACACATAAATAAATTAGTATACCTACGAGTTTGGTCAGTACCCAAGAAATAGGTAGGTATTACTTACATCCCAACCTTACATTCCTACACTATCATAAAAGGCTTTACCATTGTAACTAGAAAAGTTTGGTCTCAACTAATGTTCTAAGTCTTTAGCTTAAACCCAGTTGGTTTACTTTGTAACCCGGATATTTATAACCGGGATTACCCGTCTCCTGCAAGGAAAAGCCAAAAAAGGTTTAACTCATTCAGCTCCCTAAGTAGATTATTTAAAAACTTTGAAAGAGAATTACATTAGGGATTTAAATTGATTGCGCGTCGAAATTTATAATCGGTTTTCAATTTGCAAATGAATTTTTAAGCTTAAGTTGCTAAGTTGCAATTTCTGTGAAGTTTTTTACTACTCTGTAAAAGTAGATAGGTAGGTATAGTATATCAGTAAAAAAAGAAGGAGTTCAGCTGTTGCACAAAAATATGTTAATATGTTTTATTCGATGGGTCTGATTTTAAGATATCCTAAGACTAAGGTAATGTTACTTGTCTTAGATAATTACTGATAACTACATAACGAGTGAAGTTTTAGTTCATAAATTTTAATCGCAAAAGACAGACAGGTTTACAGAACGGGAGGGGAGACCTTTGCCCAGTAGTGGGATCTAATGTAGGCTATTAAAAAAAAAACATTTTTTTTATAATTTAAATCTATTGATGTTAATTTAGGTTTTATTTAGAACACGCTTCGAATTGTAGTCTTCTTAGAGCAAAAAATGGAGATGTTTCAAAATACTGAATTTAAATACGTTAGGTTCTCGATATTAGTACAGAACCCTAATTTATTCGGAGTGTTTCTTGTTGACTATCAGAACTCTTAATGAAGGAGGTCCGTGTAATCCTAAAAGGATTAAGCTTCATGAAAGGTAGACGTTAAATTATTCCAACAGAGTATTTTTACAACTTTATCTCTCTCGTAGATTAGAAAGGAAAACATTGTGGAAATAAAAACATCTAAATAAATAGACGAACACGGTTTTTGTTTAAGTATTTAACTCGATATTTTTTTATGTTTTAATTTAAAAATCTACATGGGTCTAATTTTCACATACGGTCTACTTTCGTAAATCAAAATTTCTTTTTTAAATAACGATAAAGTTGTTTTATGTAAAATAATGAAACTTATTATTTTCTCATATTTTTAGGTGAGGCCTACATTCTTTGCCTTTATTTTTACTAGTTTATAGTTTATTAAATCTCATTTTCTTTTATCGATATAAAAGCCAAGTAAGTACTTTATTCCTTTTACCCGATCCTAAAGGGATTTACTTGATAAAAGATAAAAATTAAATTACTTCGAACAATGATCATATTTTCGCGATTCCATCGAATTTCCTAAAGGGATTTTGGGACAGAGTCGGGTGACAATAGAGTGCTTTTACATAAATGCATGAAGCTTACAATTTCTTTTTAACCGGCTTCTAATAAAAACTCCTCAATGCGGGTTTTTTTTGTTATGCTATATTATTGTTAGCTAAATGAATATAATATATCTTAAGGGTGGTGCCAGTTAAATTTTATGGAGAATGTCTTCTTCTATGTGTGGAAAATGGGGAGAATTTGATGTTATGTGTATTGTTTGTATTGTGAAAGAACCGGAGGTCCAAAGCAATTTTAAAGGACAACAACTCATACCTACCTATTAAATACACCTTACGTGCTAGTAGTGACTAAAGCCTTAATGGAAAATACAGTTTACTAGCTGAGTGGCGCTACTTTTTCAGCGACAAACTCATTGCTCGTACACGTTAATACCAATAATAATATAATTTTTAGACGTTAAATTCCACAAAACATTCAGCCCTGTCACTGGGTCATTTACACGTTTATTCACCTTTTAACATGGTCATTAAACAACATTCCTATCTAAACAAATCCTGTACCAACTTAGCTGCACAAAAACTTGACATTATCTTAGTATTTGACGTATCGGTGCGCATTAGGCAGAACCCGGAGGCAGCCGTGAACAGATATTGAGAAACACATTTATCATGATAGGAAGCTTACATAGAGATAGAACCAAAATAGTGGAGGTATTGATTTGGGAAATTCAACCATATTGATTTGACATAAAGTTGGTTTTAACTTAAAAGTTTGAGGTAAAATAGTGCGGGTATCGATTTGCG
The DNA here is from genome assembly GCA_905475315.1 of Autographa pulchrina. Taxonomy (NCBI): domain Eukaryota; kingdom Metazoa; phylum Arthropoda; class Insecta; order Lepidoptera; family Noctuidae; genus Autographa; species Autographa pulchrina. Next base: position 12,050,849 of record FR997765.1, on the reverse strand, counting down.
AAAGACAATCTTATTGCTTTTGGAATAAAGTTGAAATTAACGTTAAAGTTTGAGTTATGTGTGGTTGTCTGTACAGACGTTTACGGATAGAAGTATTTGTATAGGTCCTGTAATGGTGACATCACCGTTTGGTTGCTTAATATAGCTTTTTTAAACTTAGATTCCTACATGAGTCCTGGACGAATTTTATGGAGAATATCTTCTTATAGGGGTGGAAAATAGGGATAATAGGATGTTATGTGTATTGTTTGTATTGTGAAAGAACCAGAGGTCCAAACCAATTTTAAATAAAAGTAACGAAGATTTAATAAATAACGTTCGTACCAGTAGTGACTATGTAAGGTTTTAGGTACTGCTTCTGTAAGCAAATTCATTATTTTTTGTGTTTATTTTATATTTCTCCCAACGATAAGTCAATAAATAATATTTTGGAAAATTCTAATGGGAACATTCTGAAACCAAAAGTGACAATTACTTGCTGGACGAATCAGCGTAAGTACTTTACACATAAACAACTGACCTAACCTATAAGAAAGTCGACACAGCTTTCGCGTACAAAATATGAACAACAGTCAATAAATCACACTTGACCTGTGTGGGGACGCGTACATACATCATAAAATACGTGCGACCTTATAAGTTAGGCGATAAATTTACACACCTCTCAAATCTGGCGAATAAATACAAAATGTATGTTGTTACGCACTTTGCTGTACTGTGAAATATCGGAAAATAATCGAGTAACAATCACATTCGAGTTATAAGTAGGTATAAACATTTAAATGGATCTTAAATTTTCAGAAGACTAGACGAAGCAAGCTAAAAAAGGTTCACCATAGCTTTTTTGGGGTCGGCTATTGTCTACTGGATTCAGCTGAATAACGCATTTTACATAGAGCGACAGTAAGGCTGTAATAAATTAAAAAAAATAAGTTTAATGTTGGTTCTGTAAAAGAAATGGAATGCGGTCTAGCTTTTGTTTGATACAGTTGAAATTTCTACAAAATTCCGTCGTAAAATATCTTAAAAATAAATGTAAAAATTTTTATTTTACATTCATTGAGGATAAAATTCCATTCTAGTATTATTTTTCTCCAAATAAAATAAAGTAAAAAAATATAGTCTCAATCCCACTATTGTTCTCATTGTATTCACTTTCTTATAATAAACTTTTCTATTCCAAGCGATTCAAACCACTTCATAGAATATCAACCTCTTTCAATTCCATACAATAATTTCAATCGGCAAACGTATGAAGACTCAAAGCTCTTACACAATCTAGAAGCACACAGAAGCAAAGAGAAGCAAAGAGAAGCACAGGATGCATGGATCCTAGAAAGCCTTATAAAGTAGCAAAAGCAATGCATCCAAATGCGGAAACCACTTTGCATTCAACCGGGAATCGATCCTTGAGATGCAAATACGGTGACAAGATTGGAACCGAGCACTCATTCTGAAGGTTGCAGTATGAATTTGACAAAGTTAATATATCTTCTTAGCTAAAATTTATAGGTTAGTTTTTTAGCCAGCTTATTCTACATCGGCTGGGAAAGAGTTCTGAAGTTACATTTTAAAAATCAGTGTTTTACATGTACTTTATTATACCTAAGCATTCATACATTTGTTAAATATACCCCTTAGCCATGAATAAAAACTATATTTTTTTACCAGTTTTGTTAACTTACTGATATTTAAGCAATTCGAGGTTTGAGATTTTTCAAACAACATTTTTAAGTTAAAAAAATTACTGAAATTAAATTAAATGAAATAGAAATAGTTTATTCTTGCAAGTACGACTATATAAATCTCTTTTACAATGTCTTCCTAAGCTAGATGAAGTCGACATTTCCTAACTGACTACCCAGAAGAAATGTCGAAACAAACTTAGGGGTCCAAATAATACAATAATAAATTTTTGTAAGCAAAAAAACTACTTCTGTAATAAATGTTCTGGTCACTGTCACTACTACTACAATCCACAAAAGTCCAAAATGACTATTAGATAGTTACCCAGATACCCAGTCTCTGACCTCATCATATTCATACTCAAGCGCGAGAAACTGAGAAATAGCAAGGCAATTTGTAGTTGTTGATTGTTACGAACTAATTATGTTTTGTTGAGCTTCACTTGTTTGTTCCGTTACCTATTACCGCTGCATTGGAATATGAAGTCTTTCAGTTTCTTAACTGAAAGACTTCATATCTTGTTTTACGGAAAAACCTTTGTATATTTTTAATGTTTTTAGTTTGAGCTTGTGATGTATTGTTTTTAAGGATTCTGTTTACTGTAAGGTTTTTAGATATGTATGTCATTGGTTTGGGTATCTTAAAGAATTAGATTAAGTTTGTTTTTTTCGCGTTCTAGAGCGATTTTTATAAATAAGAGCTAATAATTTATGTAACATTGGATTAACACAAGAAATTACACATAAGGATGTATGTTTATAGTCTTAAAAAAACACATATTCAATGTTGTACCTACAGTCTACACTCTTAACGACTAAACACAGATACTTCGGACATGAGAAAAGCAAAAACAGAACATTTAAAACCCTGCTCTACATCCAAAAAGCATCTCTTATTAAAAAGCAACACTGAAAACAGAACAATAATTAAAAGCGGAATCTTTCTACAAAGACATTGCGATACGAAATCATCGAACTATGAGCTTGCTTTGTTCCTTCCCTTTGTTCTAAAGGCCACCTTTGCTCTCCCCTTTGCTCTACACCACCTTTGCTGCTAATGAGACGAGCCTTAATAACTACCAACTTCCAAGAATACTGATCTCTTTGTTGCATCTCTCTGATGCCAATTATGTACTGAAAATGTCTGTATACGAAGAAATTCGTGTTTGCTGTTCCTGAATATTTTAAATTGAAATAAACAGAAGTCAATTAGGTAGACTCCGTTTTTGGTAGCAGGTAATTCATTTTACATAAAGTTATTTTTTCGCTCTTGCATTTTTCGTTGAAAAACTTTTTCTGATATTAATATGAACAATCAGCTAATAACATAGCACACAGGCACCTAAAAGGATTCTATTTATTTGTAAGTAAAAAGCGATTTTAAGTATAAATTAGACAAGTAATCCGTCTTTTTCCTAACTATAAATTATGAACTTCGTATTTCTTGAAAATACACTCACTTAGACAGCTCCACTTACACAGAATCTTTAATTTCAAAAGATATAAGAATCTGAATAGTGTTGAAGTTCAAAGCTAATTTTAATTTACATCCAAAAATAGGATAAAAAATAAGATTACTAAGGGCTGAAGGCGAAAAATCCAACAACAGCCTACGAAAATTCAAATCTTTTTGAGGAAAAGATTGTTGGGAAGTAAAAATAGATTTGGATTATTGAAGACCCATAATTAAATTTAATTAAGGACTCTTGAAGATTAAAATTTATTAAAGAATCAGGGGCGTTTAGTAGGCTTATATTGTATAATAAATATTTACTTGCTATGTGTTTGACTCGTGTTATTTTCATTACATTGTTAAAACGACAATGGTACTTTTCAATTATCCCCCCGTCCCTAGAAGAAGCTGGCCCGAGCCGGCCAAACTAGCAATAAAAATATGTCCCTAAATAATTAAAACTTAGATCCAGCCATCCCTTGTTCGCACTAAGTCGAGGTCCGAACCCCGCAGGAGGTGCCCTTAGTGGACGTTGCTGACGTAGTTAGTTTTTCCTATTGCTCTGGCTGGAGGCCTTAAGGTCCTCGCCAAAAGTGCGGTGAAGCAGTCAAAGCCAAAAAAAAAATTGTACTTTTCAAAAGATCAAATCATTTATTGCAAATCAATTATTGGATAAATGGATATTTACAAATTAGTATCTTTGCTTTAGTGTTAGTGTAATATGTTTTTATAGCAGATCATAAACAAATGTAACGAAAACTGACTTCAATTAAATTTATAAAGGACCACAGATAAAGTCTATTGAAGACGAAAAGCTTTATCAAAATCGATCCACATTTGCCGGAGAGATCACGCAACAAACACACTTCCTATTTTTGAAGTCGGTTAAAAGCCTAAGTAATTCGGAGCAATATTTAAAAATTTCTTTTAGTCACTTTCTTTCCCTTTAATTTTATCTTTTATTAAAAACACCCAAAATTTTTAATTACGATCTACCGCAGAAACGTTAATCAAACAGGTTATAAAAAGGTGAAATTCCTTTGTCACGTTAAATTTCTTTAATCTTCGTCATCGCATAGAAATTTGATTAATAATCGCCGTGTTTGCTGACCGTGAAAAGGAAATTTATTTTACGACAGTTTTAAAAGGTAAAGAATTACGTATTATCAAAATCGCTCGATAAATTACCAATTTTTGATGCTGGGTGGGGGCTATCTACTATCCATGCGGTTTTTTTGATTTTCCATTTTACCTGACGATTCAAAATCAAAAATCAAAACTACTACTTGTCCACTTATTGTCCACTATATTTTATTATTTCTATCATAGATGCGAAATATGTTGCAATAGGGTAGATGACTAGGTATGAAAAGTCAAAATTTATTTAGTCCGCCATTTAGATAATTAAAATATAATAGACACGTATTTTTTCTTTTCTCAAATCAATAAAAAGAAACCAAGATAAACCGCTTTAAAGTTCAGGAGTGGGGGCTTGTGACGTCACGGCTAGGTACAAATTGTGCGTGGACGTGACGTCACGCAAGAATTGAACACGCCGAGCTGTATCTTCGTAATTCTTTGTTCACGGGACAAAACAAAAAATACGTGTCTAATATTTTTTAATTGTCTAAAAGATGGTCATAAAAATAAAAATTAGTCATCATCCCTATTTAAGAAGACTTAATTGTAAACCATTTGGTCCAATTACTTTTTACGTTGAAGTAATAAGTGTACTGCATATACTCGTACCTACAGCTGTTAGAATATAAAAGTTAAAAGACAAAGTATCTTCTATTTCACATTACAGTTCTTAACTTTATCACTATAAAAGTTTGTTAAATAAAATCCTTTTAACATAAATTAGATTAACTTAAAAATAAAACTTTTTAAGTAATCCCAAAGACAATATAAATATGCAAACTTTAAAAAGAAAATTTAAATATCTAAAGTTTTATTAATATACAAAAACTTTAAGTAAAGTATTCAGTAATATCAAAGACAAAAGGAGAGTTCTTTACGTTTTTAATTAAAGTTGAAGTTATTGTTGGTTTGAGTAGCAAAGGTATTTTTATATGCCATTTGAGGTACAACCCTTTTAGACTCTGCAGCTGTTCAGCTCTAAGCTTTGTACTTCAATGGCTTAATATAAGCAAGCAAGCTTCTATAATTAATATTTTTACGGTATGCACAAAAATATATTTTCTTATTATCCTCGTAATTTTGTTAATTCAACTTATTTTGATGATTTCAGCTTTCAAAAAGAAAAAGGAACACAATATTAAAATCAGTTCATTAGTTTGGAAGCATCGATGCCACATACAGATACGGGGACACAGATACACATTAAAATTTTAGTATTAAACCAACTATTTTCGTCCTCGGTTAAAAATCTTTAAACGAAAACCTAATAAGTATTTCAATCACACTGCCATCCAAGTTTGGCAGGCACTTAACTCTTCAAAGATCACTAGTATTTCGATCACTGCTCAAGCACATATGTCTGTCCCAAAAATAAATTGCATTACGCTCGAACTAATAAAAACGTCATAAAGAAACGTATTAATGTAAATCCCATTTCGAGCGAATCCCACGACGGTCGTCCACAAAACAGATATTGAACACTCGAATCAATATGATAAGGATAGATCCGTAATAACACAACTTTATCGTAATCCAAACGTTATTGGATATTCGTTAAGCGTGATATATTTCATAATAAGCGTACATAAAAATACTAACTGTGCCCTGCGGTTTCACCCGCGTGAATAACAATTCATACACTATCTTTATAAATTATAGCCTATGTGTTATTCCGATGTATAAGCTACATTATTGTAAAGTTTCATTAAAATCCATTCAGTAGTTTTTGCGTGAAAGAGTAACAAACATCCATACATCCAAACAAACTTTCGCATTTATAATATTATATAGTAAGGATCAGCCTGTTACTATCCTATTGGCCCTATCCTAACTTCTGGGCACATGTTTCTTCTCATATATAGAGAAGGCACGAGCTTTTGTTTACCACAGCGTTTTTTTTTGTAATCGATATTTTCTCACGATATTTTTCATTACTGGTTGATAAAAGCGCATGCGATATTCTGTTTTGAGAATAGACCCCTTTTGTTGGTTCGAGTATTTATAGAGATTTCTTTTTAATAAGCGTTTGTTGGTTTCAGATTTATGATTTTGATATTCGTTTTTCATTGGAGATTCGTCTGCCAGATTAACTTTTAGATAAGGTGTCTTTTATTGAAAGACGCTTTGCGGTGATACTAAATTTAAATTCAAAGATAATCCAATATAATAGAATGTATATTTATATACTTTATGGAACGGAATATAAGATGGAAGTTAAAACAAAATACGTTTTACGAATTACACGGTGATTGTGGTTGTCGAGACATTCTTGGGAATCTTTGAATAGAAGAAGATATAGATAAAAAAAATGAAAAAGGAGACAGATATAATCGGTAAAAAGTAGTTTTATTTAAACGTAAAAAATACCCTAAATTTGATTCCAAATTGAGTTCATTACTAGAAAACTTTGTATTGCAAGTAAACAAAACAAATTCTTTTTTGCTACCCATCTTTGTCACAAAGTCCCTTAAAATAATGTCACCTCCCAAGGTCTAAAAGTAAGACAATTTAAAACACTAATAAAATCTGTTGCATCAAAGAATATAAGACAAAGAATAATTGAGTTGGGAAAGTGCTGAATGCCATCGTAAAATCGCAAGGATACCGCACCGGGAAACTTGAGATTTATAAAACATTCGTAAGGAAAATTTGAGCGAGCCTGCAGTGACTTTAATAATAATAATCCAGCGTATAAACGTCCCACTGCTGGGCACAGGCCTCTTCCCATATAGAGAAGGCACGAGCATTGATCGCCACGCTTGCTCTCTGCGGATTGGCGATTTCAGATCCCAATTTTGGAATCCGGGTTTCCTCACGATGTTTTCCTTCACCGTTAGTCAGAAGTGTCTTTGAATAATTAAGAAAGTACATATAACTTTGAAAAAGTCACATTGGTACTTGCCTGGGTTCGAACCTGCAACCTTGTGCATACAAAATCCGGTCATTGAACCGCTAGGCCACCACGATTTTCTTTTTAAGGGTTTAAATATCTGAAATGAAGCCAATCCATAAAATGGTCTTTCTTTGAATGCATCTAAATAAATTTATTTGTTGCTGGTTATCCTCAACGTGGTTTTTCTAGATCATCTTATTGGTCGTTTTGAATATTGTATGGTCGGGTCGTACAGTCAAAGAGCACTTAGTAGCAATCATAACTTTTAAACTATCGCGCTGCATGTTTATAGTAATATTATAGAACGGGGATTAGCGCGTAAGTCACGGGCCGCGGCGCACCAGACTCTGCTTGCGACCACGGCCCGTGTAACCCGGTCGAAACGTCAAGCCCTAAAGGTATTTAAGCATGTACGCGCTAATCCCCGTTTTATAATGTTTTATATAGTAGCAATCATTTTCCAGAAAATTAAATGCCGGTTAAACATTTTTAGTCTACATGAGATTTTGAGCATTTACCTCAGTACTTGTAATGAGACTATTTTACATATTACGTAGGTACTTTAAAATGGTCAAGAATGTAAGATATTTTATATTGACGACCTCCGTGGGCGAGTGGTGTACACACCGGTTTCAAGGTGTCGCTAGCTCTGAGGTCCCGGGTTCGAACCCCGGACGAGTCAATGTAGAAACAAACTTTTCTACATTGTCTCGGGTCTGGGTGTTTGTGGTACCTTCGTTGATTCTGAATTCCATAACACAAGTGCTTTAGCTACTTACTTTGGGTTCAGAGCAATGTATGTGATGTTGTCCGCATTTATTATTATTATTTATTATACAAATAGTCACACGCGTCCCTGTACACAATCTGTTCCCATATGTTTCCACCGTCTACGGCTTGTTAAATAATACCCTATTGTAATCGAGTTGACGTTTCATCCCTCACCGCGACCCCCAGTGCCGTTATTAATCGATTCTTTACAAGAATAAAATTATATCGAGAGGTGGACGGATCGGCCGCCATTTCGTTACCGTATTTTTCATGGCAAGGCTTTTAAAAAGTTTTGATCGGAATATGAAAAGTTGCAGTTTTTGAGTCGCGTTTGTAATTACATATAATTGGTTATAGTAATGTTGTCCTCAAGCTACAGTTAAAAGGCTTTTTTGCATTCTAGTAGTAAAATTGAGTACCTATTACAGTTCATATTTTAAATGTATAGTATACTCATGTGTTTTTTTTTTTATAAATATGTGTTTTTTTATACAGATGACAAAAATCACGACATGTGCAAAAACGCACATTTTCACATGGCTTTTACGGAATATTTTCCTCTATATTTCAAGCCTTTACAACCGAGACAAAACAGGAAATATGTCGGGTAATACCTACATAATATTATGGTGGCTGTTCTTGTTAATGAGTGGCTGCATTTGTTATACCAGTGGTCTGCTCAAGCCACTGCAATTTGTAATGCGCAACCTGTGTTATACGGGATTTTCTATGCAATTTCTAGTGAAAATAACTCGTCATATATGAATGGTAATACTTTGTTTTACATAAGTTTTAGAGATTTGTTATTTTTTGTGTTTTGTCATTCTGGATTCTAACATGCTTTAATTTTTTTTCGCGTTAATCGAATAAAGTGTTGTTCTTTTTACTTGATTGGGTTAAAAAAAGTTTTATTTATACCTACTTTTTGGACATAAAAATTATATATATTATATTTATTTATATAAGATTTAATTTTAGTATAGTTGTGAGTGTTTGTTCTTGTATTAGATTTAAGTATTGAATTGTAAATTAAAGACAGATCAGTTTAAATTATGTACATACAAAATAATATTTTATTTTTGATAGCCTTTCTATTCTAATACATTTACTATAGTTGTGATTGTATCTTCCGAGGTTAATATTTTCACATTGTACAGATTCCGGGGTTTTTGGTAACGAATGGGGAATAGCACATATTCGAGAATAAATCATATTAGGGCTTTAGTAAGCGTTCAGATTAATAATTAAACGATGTTCGCGTCCGTAAGGAGAATAAAGGTGGAGGCACACTGGTTACTAATGTTTGTAATAAGTTATATCGCAATTGTTTATTTGTTCTTGTGTTGCCGGCCAATAAAGGTTTTATTCTTCTTTAGTTTGTAGTAGTTGCGAAAATAATGTTGATTGAATGTAAATAGCATTAACAAACACAATAAGTTACGGTTATTGAACTTCAGTTTCCTAAAGTTACTGTATTTGAATGAATTAGATTTGTTCAGTTACAACGAATTGATTTAATGTGTCTTATTTGTATTTATATAGTATTTGAAGGTATTGTTTTTCAACTCTACCTCTAGTTCAAACTACAAAGAGTTTCATATACACCCCGGTGAGTTCAGCACTGGGTAAAAATCCTAAAAATCTTTGGGTTCAGCAGAACCTTTAAGTAATAAATCAAAATCTAATCAACCTATTACTAAACTATATCTTACGACTCCAAGTGTCGTGGTGCATTATGGGAGAGACCAATAAAGCTCTGAGATAGTTGCTAACTTTACTATAGCTTGTTAGTAGAGTAACAGTTAACTAAAGACAGTGCTGACTAAACCTTTTCGGTCACCAAATAATTTGAGTCTCCGAGCAATGTTCGCCGTAACATATTATAACAAGTACAATAAATCCAGTAACATACCACCTTAATAGCATTGTATTGAAAAATTTAAGACTCTCATTTATTCATAGAAACGCCGGAGTAAAAGGTTATGGTTTGTGGTACATATTGTATTAGGAAATGGGTTTTTGTGGCCAGTTTACTGTATAGCAGTATGATATATTTACTGTCTTTGATTTCATTTGTTTGGATAAATAAAAAATATTTTACGCCTAAATTATGTTAGGTTTGTATAATGAAATGATTTCAGCATTCCGTTTTTATGTTTATTTTCGTTAGTTTTTCAGCCTATATTTTCAGCAAGATCAGTCCTATTTTTTTTTTTTTTTTTGCTGTTTTTGGAAAATAGTATACGAAATAAACTCTTAATTAAATGTTTAAAAAAAAATGCTCCATTCATGAAAATGTATTAGTTGATATTTTGATATCCTATTAATACATTTAATACATACATAATATCATAGCAATTAATTCATATTTCTTAATTCACTACCAGTTAAGGCCATTGTGCTTGTTAAGAGGACTAAAGTCCAGCTCCGATTCCTTTTGCAACAGATGTCGGAAGTAATTTATTGCGCAGTTTATTAATTAATTTACTTTATGGATTATTGTCTCCGATACTCTTGGCTCAGTAGGGTTCTGACTGGATTTGTAAGCTCATAAGTACAGATTCATAAATATACCGATGGAGTTTTTTTAAGTAGTGCAGAAACAAAGCGTCATTTTTTTTTAATTTTTCGGAGCTTTAATTAAGCTGCCTCGTTGGCCTAGTGGGTCTAAGCGCGACTGCTACGCTAGAGGTCTTGGGTTCGATTCCCAAGTCGACCAAGGTGTTATTGGGTTTTTCATGAAATTCTCAGTAGCAGGTCGGAGTTTGGATTTGTGCCCGGTTAGTGGCAATAGGCTCGCCCCCTGTTACATGGGACCTAAACATACCGGCGAACTGTGGGTGTACATTAGTACACCTCTGCCTAACCCTTCGGGGATACAGGCGTGATGGTATGTTATGTTATGCTTTAATTAAAATAGATTCCTAATTTCATTTATAGATTTTGGTTTCCTGTGAAATAAAATATTTACGTAGGAACATAATAACTAAGCATAGGAAGGAAACGTATACTTTAAAAACACATTCATATTTATTACGGAAAACTAAAAACTAACTACAAGGAAAGAGATGCTATATATATGTTTAGAATGGCGGATCTTGTAATGGTGATGTTACCATTGCTGTAACAGTAACTGTAACATTCTGAAACTATTGATGCAATCACTAAAGGGTTGTGGAATGCAGTTAGTAGGTTAAAAGGGTGGTAATGTATGTTTACTGGGGATTTTAATGGTAAGGTTTAAAGAGGAAAAAACACGGATGTATGGAAAAGTATTTATATCTAGATAATGTAGCTTACAGTACGGCCGATGAGAGAATGCGTTCCTGACAGGTCGTGGTCAACAGGGAGATGTGACCTTCATGTGGCGAAGAATTTACTACAAATAAATAACTATCACTCATTTGTACACGACCTCCGTGGTCGAGTGGCGTACGCACCGGTTTTCAAGGTGTCGCCAGCTCTGAGGTCCCGAGTTCGATCCCCGGACGGGTCACTTTTCTACATTGTCCCGGGTCTTGTTTGTGGTACCTTCGTTGTTTCTGAATTCCATAACACAAGTGCTTTAGCAACTTACTTTGGGTTCAGAGCAATGTATGTGATGTTGTCCGCATTTATTTATTTATTATTTATTTATTTATTTATTTGTCCTATAAACGATTAATGTCATTATGCAAGGTTACAATGAATAATGAAAAAAAAACGGTTTTTCATTCCCTATTCAAATCATTGCCAACTGACATGTGTCAGGAACGCATTCTCTCAGCGGCCGAGATATAGTCGTTGATATCTGAAAAGAAGTTGAAAAAGAAAACAGAAAATATAAAATTTTATACGCTATATAGTTATCTCGATATATTGAAAGACAATAAGAAAAACGAAGAAAATATTTATCGTTACGTACACGATTGGTTAGGTATACAGTGTGGGGATGACAATATGACTTTAAATGAAAACACTGGCAGTACTGGTTTATAGAAACATTTGTCAACTATCAAATAAATCCGAACATCGAAATTAAAAATAACATTTTTTTCTAACAAACTAAATAGCTTAAAACTGCAAACAAAATAAAACATCACGTATAAAATTGGTACACTTACCGGCGATAAGAACGGCAACGCAGCTTGGTTTCATTCATGATAAAGCTGTGGCCGACGGCGACGCAGCGAAGTAATGTTTGGCGCCATTATTGTTATTTTTTCAATTACACAAATCAAATCACAGAATATTAACCAAATAGTCAGGCATCATTCACGCGCGAGTTATTCACTAATCAATTTATTATTCATAATCACTTTTCGATCACATAATTATGTCGCCAGTCATTAAATTTTTTTATTTTCAATATGTCCGCCATTTTCTTCAATACATAAACTACACCGACGTATAATGTTATTTCTCACTCTTGATAATAGGTCACCATTAGCAGCCATTTCTTTCAATTTATTAAAAGATATTACTATTCTAGCTTTTAACTCCTCAACGGTGGTAACTTCTGTTGAGTATACCTCATTCTTTATGTGACCCCACAGGAAGAAATCCAGGGGCGTGAGATCTGGTGACCTCGCTGGCCACCGCACTGGTCCAAAACGGCCAATCCACTGCTGTCCGAACATTTGAGTCAAACGCTCTCTTGCAGACACCACTGAATGAGCTGGTGCTCCATCTAATTGGTACCACATCTGCCTGTACACGTCCAGCGAAAGTTCGTCCGTGTACTCGGAAACGGATCCATCGAGGAGTTCAATGAACTTTACAGCATTTAAATTGCCATCAATAAACACCGGACCAATAATGGTATTCCTATGTATGCCAGGCATGCCAGCCCACACATTGACCGCAAATCTGTACTAGATGCGGATTCACGCGGCTCCAGTACCGAAGGTTCTGTCGGTTCCATAAACCATTCCTTGTAAATGTACTCTCGTCAGTCCACAGCACATTGTACAGGAAGTCAGGATTCTCGAGATGTTTGGTTTCCAACCAGCGACAGAAAGTTTCTCTTATTGGTTTATCTCTCGGTAACAATGCTTGTACTTTCTTGTACTAGGTCTGCGTTTGTCACGTTTCAAAACTTTTTGAATGGTTTTGTGATTTACATGAAAATGTCGACCTGCATTACGCAGACTGGACGTCGGATTGCGATCATAATAATTAATTACTCTTTCGTCTGAAATCACATTTGCACGTGGAGGAGCACCATCTACGTGCGCGATCAAGGATTGATTTTCCCGTATCCTCTGGACAGCTTGTACAATAGTACGCCCGTGGGTCGGACACATACGCGTGTTCTCATACCTCTCACGGTATGTCCGTACAGCTAAAGCGGCATTACCGTGACACTCCCCATAAATTAAAATCATATCGGTGTATTCCGAAGCGGTATAATTGTAACGAGGCATGATTATTTAATAATAACACTTGAAACACCTGAATAACCTTGAAACACCAAGTATTAAGCGTCTAATTTCGCAAAGTTTACTTCACTATTTAACTAAGTACCTATAATACGTTTATGTGTCCTGTCACTATTAAAACAAAGCGTCAAATTTCGCACAACACAACACAACAACAAAGATACGATAACACTCGCGCGGCGACTTCAAACGGGCGCGGGCGCATCCGAAATTCCAAAGGAAAACAAAACGCGTCACAGCAGGAAGGAGGTCCGGTGACACACTGACCGCGTGACCTAGACACGTCGACAAGTAAGCAAAGTAGAAACAAGCAAACTTACCTATCTCTTTCGCACATACATATTTTGCGATTGACATGAGTGCGTAACAGGAAAGTAATAACTTTCGCATGCATTTTTTATTATTTAGCTGTGACGACACGCTTTATGACTCTTATTTTGAGAAAATAGGTTTTTAAAGTAGCGAGCTGGCAACGTGTGTCGTTAACTTGTAGCGCGCTCAGCTGTTTACAATACATCATGTAGAAAATACTTAAACTGAAAAATAATTTCCTGTGGCTAAACTACTGGATATATTCATTTGATTTTTTGTGTGACGGTTGGGAATATCATGACTTATACGAAGTTTAATTTATGATCATATTGTCCTCCCCACCCTGTATATATTTTTAGGTTATATGTCGTGGTGGCCTAGTGGTTCAATGAACGGATTTGTATGCACAAGGTTGCAGGTTCGAACCCAGGCAAGTACCAATGTGGCTTTTTCAAAGTTATATGTACTTTCTTAATTATTCTAAGACACTTCTGACTAACGGTGAAGGAAAACATCGTGAGGAAACCTGGATTCCAAAATTGGGATTTAAAACGCCAATCCGCAGAGAGCAAGCGTGGTGATCAATGCTCGTGCCTTCTCTATATGGGAAGAGACCTGTGCCCAGCAGTGGGACGTTTATAGGCTGGATTATATATATATTATTATATATTTTTCAAGAATTTCTCCTTTCGCAGGTCTGTTGGAAGAGATTTGAATAAGAAGTAAGCAGTAAGTACACTTTTGTCCTTTGTAAACATAATAATTTTGTGTCTTTAGATTTATCGTGTACAGTCGCGAGCAAAAATATGTACACTTTCTCCATTTTTTTATTATTCTTTACTTTAATTCTAGATTGATATTTTAAAACGTGTGATGAAAAATTATTGAAAACAGTTCCTTAATCATTGGACATAATTAACTTTTTTAGTTTTAGCACAAAAATCTTGCTAAAGTTTTACAATTTCGCTATGTGTATAGTATTATTGGTCGTGACTGTGCATTAATTGTTACATAAATAAATAAAATTCAAGGTAAAATCTGAGTTAAGCAATACTTAAATCTTCTACTCTTATTTAATATAGAAAATAGGTATGTAATGACAAAAAATAAAAAAAGTTTCGACAGTTTCTTGTAAAATAAATCTCCAGAATTAATTGAAAAAGTCAGGTTATTTCTTGTACTGTAATTAATACAACTCCAGAGTTAATTGACAGAAGTTCTGCGGAGTTATATTTTCTCATAACATTTAAAAAGTAAGACCAAAATGAATGCTCTTAAATGAACATTCCTAATGTTAATGGTATATCACATCAGAGAAGTTAAACATTTTATTCGTCGTTGAATAGATGGGTAGTAAAACTGTTTAGGTGATAAACTACAGAGATGTACTGGATATTAAATTTATTATAACGAAAAATATTTATACTATAATTCATAATTATTGTTGCTAAGGCTAACTAATTTATCATTCAAGCGCAACATGCGCTTGAATGATCGGGCATAGAAAAAAAATGGTGGTCCTTCAGTTCTTATTTTATAATCACATTTTGAACGCTAGGGAAAATATTCTCTTGTAAGATTTGACTTTGAGATCTTTGAAAAAGGTTGTTAATTTCGTATGCTAACACGCATTTCCCTAGCTCTCTATATAATTCTTATTTAAATAGCTAGGTACTCAATCCAACCATTATTCTGATAACTTCCTATTTATAAATCCTCACACGTACAAATCAAATCAAAAGTATACACTGTGAGACAGTCATTCCAAGATTACTTAGGTATTTAATGTTTTTCCCAAATCCATCCCTGCAATTGCTCGCTACTTTGTACAAAACTGTCTTTATATATCCCGTAAAACGGTAACAGCTATATCCCGGGTCGTCTGCAGGCAACATTATAACTACAATCACTCGTATAATGATGGACTCAAGGCTTTTAGTGCCTATAAACCAGGCAACATATTAAGCTGTATCATTGGTTAATGATTCCAGATTTTATTGTAGGAAGAATGTAAATGAACATGGTTGAGTTGAGTTGGTTGAATAAAAATCTTCTTCTTCTTCTTGTTCTTTTCCCAAATTAATTGGGGTCGGCGCACCATGTTTTTTCCTTCCATTCCACTCTATTAGCTGTCATGCTCTCTTCATTGCTTTTTCATAAAAAAAATGATGTTGAGTTAAAATCCGACATGAAGATGTAATTATTTTTTTTTATTAAATTTAAAAAATGTACGAAAACATTCCAAAAGTATTAGAAATTTTATTGGCTGATTTGCAATACAGTAATATATTAAAATAAAATAAAAAATGTACATTTGGGTTTTAGACTATTTTCAAATTATAGTGCACTCACTTTATTTAACTTCCTTTGAGGTTCATTATATTCCTTTCTTAGTTTATTAGTAAGGAAACCAACACCAGGCTAGTTAAATTAAGTTAGAAAACAAAAACTTTGAAATTTTCAAGTTTCATTAAGGACTAGCTTTTGAGAATACTAAATCAGTTCTGGTACATACCAAATAACTTTAAAGAACGTGGCTAGGCTCTAAATTATATTGTAGACTTTGTTAATTAGTGCTCCTAAAATTTTTAATAGGTAAGGTAATCTAAATACAAAGAAATCGGCAGAGAACTGTCCTCATATTCTGAAAAATGTTCCTAACAAGTTTAAAAAGGTAAAGAAAAATTATTTTTTTGAATTAATTACTATTTAATGCACCTCAAATTATAATAATTATAATTATAAGATGGGTCGACGACATAGATAAGTCTCGGGGCAAGTCTAGATGAGGCTGGCACAGGACCGTAGAAAATGGCACGAAAAAGGGGAGGCGTATGCCCAGCAGTGGGAGGACAAGGGCTGTGGATGATGATGATTATAATTATAATGATGATTATTTACACTAGTCTTTCAGTCAGGGATAGTAAGTCAACATCGACCATATTCAATTTACCATTCAAATTACACCCAAAACAGTTTTCAATCAACTATCCCCGTTTAATATGGAAAATGATAATTATGCTTTTGTGCTGCAGGTCCGGGTTTCGACCGCACGATTTATGAGGCAATAGGGAGCATTTCCATTGCAACTGGTCTGTTTGCACTAAACTCTGCTGGTCACACTCAATAATAGTGTGACGTCATTGATGTGGGATAGTCCTTTTTATGTTAACGGAGATAATTTAAAAACGCCTTCTGAATAGCTTTTTTTTAAGCTATTTCGGTTTCAGTGTCCGACTAGATTCCGCTGAATACTGTATTTTACATACTTAAAATACAAGTTATTATAAGGTGTTATATATACCGATACTATGAAATAGATTTCAGCGTCGTGTTTTTAAGCATGCATAGGTAATTACTCATACCTTTTCTACAATAGGAAACTTAGGCTATCTAAAAATAGGATAAGTTGTTTCTATATCTTTTTAATTTATACCAACTGTGCGTGTACAATAGGGATGATGACTATTTTTTATTTTTATGTCCATCTTTTAGATAAGAAAAAAATATTAGACACGTATTTTTTGTTTAGTCCCGTAAACAAAGAATTACGAAGATACAGCGAGTACAATTCTTGCGTGACGTCACGTTTGAGTACAAATTGTACCTAGCCGTGACGTCACAAGCCCGGCCACTCCTGAACTTTACAGCGGTTTATCTTCGTATTTTGTAATTTATTTGAGAAAAGAAAAAATATATGTCTATTATATTTTGATTATCTAAATGGCGGACTAAATAAATTTTGACTTTTCATACCTAGTCATCTACCCTATTATGGATTGCAATGAACGATTTGATTAGAAATCAAAAATTAAGTCTTAATCATCGTATTACAGGAAAAAGGGTTTTATGACCTGAAAAAAGCCTATTATATAGCTCACAAAACAGAGTTACCCTACTTAGAGGCACATTAGCTGTATTGCAGCGATCGGCCAGCGTTGTTGATTGCAGCTGATCGCTTAGAGCTTATTAACTACGCATGGAGGCTTATGAACTAGGATAAAGTGGTGAGTACTTAGTGTTTAGTGCTTACAGGGTGGTCCAAGTAAATTTAAAGCCTTTTTTGGGTTCTTTAGATAATTTCTGGAAGCTGAGTTATTTTTTATTAAAAAAACATTCAAGTCAATCAAGTCACAAAAAAAGATGCAAAATACCTATTACATAAAAAGTTACGAATTTTTGAAACCTCGCTGTCAGAATACATAAAAAAAGACTTAAAAAAAAATTGTAACTCGAAAGCTACAAAAAATCGCGGAACATACATGGGGTATTTTTGGATACCCCCGGTGCTAAGAATCTAAAAGAAAAGTATTGACGTCACTACTTGGACCACCCTGTACATTTAACCAATAATAATAAAAATACCATCAGCTACTCTTATTGAACGCTAATGCACATCTACCAACCGATAAAAAAAGAAGTAGTGAATACCATATTTACTCTGATTTAAAAAGATCATCATCATCATCATCAGCCGGAAGACGTCCACTGCTGAACAAAGGCCTCCCCCCTAGAACGCCACAATGAACGACAACTCGCCAATTGCATCCACCGGGTGCCCGCAACTTTGACGATATCGTCGGTCCACCTGGTGGGAGGCCTGCCAACGCTGCGTCTTCCGGTTCGTGGTCGCCACTCGAGAACCTTTCTTCCCCAGCGGTTATCGGTTCTTCGAGCGATATGGCCTGCCCATTGCCACTTCAACTTGCATATTCTTCGAGCTATGTCGGTAACTCTAGTTCTTTGGCGAATTTCCGTATTCCGGATCCTGTCGCGCAAAGAAACCCCGAGCATAGCTCTCTCCATAGCTCGTTGAGTGACTCTGAGCCTCTCCAAAAGGCCAACCGTTAGCGACCACGTCTCAGAGCCATATGTCATCACTGGCAACACACACTGGTCAAAGACCTGCGTCTTCAGACACTGCGGAATTTTGGACGAAAAGATGTCGCGTAGTTTCCCGAACGCTGCCCATCCGAGTTGGATTCTTCGGGCGACCTCTTTGTCGAAGTTGGACCGGCCTAATTGAACTATTTGTCCAAGATAGACGTAGTGGTCAACAACTTCGAGAGTATCATTCCCAACAACAACCGGTAGGGGTGCGACATGGACATTGGACATGATCTTCGTCTTGTCCATGTTCATTTTAAGACCCACCTGTTGGGAAACGATACTGAGGTCGCTGAGCATAGTATTGAGCCCCTCCAGCGACTCCGCCATGATCACTATATCATCGGCAAAACGAAGGTGAGTGATGTATTCGCCATTGACATTGATGCCGAACCCGTTCCAGTCCAAGAGCTTGAAGACGTCCTCCAACGCATTTGTGAACAGTTTCGGAGAAATAACGTCTCCCTGTCTCACACCACGCTGCAGTTGGATTGGTTTCGTGCTCTCGTCCCGTAACCGGATCGACATGGTGGCGTTACTATACAAACACTTCAACACCTCGATATACCTATAGTCGATATGACATCGCTGGAGGGACTGCAATACAGCCCAGGTTTCGATTGAATCGAAGGCTTTTTCATAGTCCACAAACGCTAGACACAGTGGCCGATTATACTCCTCGGTCTTCTGTATAATCTGGCGGAGCGTGTGAATGTGGTCTATGGTGCTAAAGCCTTTTCGGAAGCCAGCTTGTTCGGGAGGCTGGAAGTCATCAAGCCTGCGTTCGAGACGGTTCGTAATGACCCTCGAAAACAACTTATACACATGGCTCAGAAGCGAGATGGGTCTATAATTCTTCAACAAGGTATTGTCGCCTTTTTTGAAGAAGAGCACCACCACACTCCTGTGCCATGCTTCTGGCGTAGTACCCTTGAGTATGACGGAATTGAATAGCCTCTGGAGGACTAACAGTACCGGTTTTCCACCCGCTCTCAGAAGCTCCGTTGTAATTCCGTCATCACCCGGCGCCTTGTTGTTTTTAAGCTGTTTCAGAGCCACTCTAATCTCGTACAGGCTGATGTCTGGGATGTCCTCAGTATAGTGCCGGGTCAGTTTGGCTCTAGAGTCCTGAGCCACACTGACAACGGGTTTCCGTGTCGAAGTGTACAGCTGTCCGTAAAACCTCTCGAGCTCTCTCAATATCTCCGGTTTCGATGAGATGATACTGCCATCGTCGATCTTCAGCTTCGTCATTTGGCTTTTCCCAATAGAGAAATTTCTCGCGAACACTTTGGAGCCCTGGTTCCGCTCAATTGCGTCCTTTATACGGGCAGTATTAAAGGAACGCAGGTCGTGACGCGTGGAGTTAGAAATTTGCCTATTGAGATGGCCGTATTCCGACATATCAGCTGAAGATTGCAGTCTCATCTCATTCCGGGCTTCCATTAGTTTAATGGTTTTATTGGAGAGCTTCTGAGGCTTTCTTCGGCGTGGGGTCCTAAAGAACTGGGACCCCACTGCTTGGACAGCTTCCACCAACCCGCTGTTTATCTCGTCCGCTGTTTCGCATTCGGCTAGACACTGGAAACGATTACGCAGTTCGAGTTGAAAGGTTTCGGGATTCTGGATTTGGGCAGGACCTGGACGGAGCGTGGACTTCATCAGACGAGACCGTTCAAGCTTAACATTGATATTCAGTGTGCCTCTGACAATGCGATGATCGCTACCGGTTTTCACCTTCCCGATCACAGAGACATCACTGAATATACGCTTCTTGGTTGTCATGACGAAGTCGATCTCATTTTTGGTTGAACCATCGGGGCTTATCCACGTCCACTTCCTGGATGGTCGCTTCTGGAAGAAGGAGTTCATCAAATAGAGTTCCTCCTTCTCCATAAAGTCGACCAGCCGCTGGCCCCTCTGGTTCCGCTGCCCATATCCAAACGACCCTACTCTCAACTCATCGCCATTCCGAGTGCCCACCTTAGCGTTGAAGTCTCCCATAACAACGGTGAAGTAAGATTCGGAGGTATGTATGGCTTCGGAGATCTCCTCATACATAGCCTCTACTTCATCGTCAGGGTGTGTCGAGGTCGGCGCATATACCTGGATGACCTTCAACGAATACCGATCGGTGATTCTGAGTATCAGGTACGCTACCCTGCTTGACACACTATCGACTTTTATCACGTTGTTAATGAGAGACTTACGGACGAGGAACCCAACACCACCCTGGGATTTTCGGTCTCCTTCCCGGAAGAAGAGCATGTTGCCGGAATCTAGGATTATCGTATCCTGCCCCTCTCGTCGGATTTCAGATAATCCCATGATGTCCCAACGCAACCTGCTCAATTCTTCCTCCAGCTCGACAATCTTCTCGTCAGTCCGGAGCGTGCGGACGTTGTGCGTTGCCAGGGCCAAAGTCCGGTGGGAGTGGTAGCGCGAAATCCACCGGGGATTCTTAGCACCCCCTGCTCCTCCGTTACCTGGCCCGCTACCATAGCCAGGGATAGAGGAGCTGCCGGGTACTGGGGGCCGTCGCGCCGTTGTGTCTGTCATTATGGGGGGGGGGGGGTTGCCATAATCCCCACGCTTGGCAGGCGGCTTGGGGATCGCAGTATTGGTGGTCAAGTTACAGAAGACGCTGCTGCCCATCTTCTAGATTTTTCCCTTAGTCGCCTCTTACGACACCCACGGGAGGAATGGGGGTGGTCAATTCTAAGCCGGATACCACACGGCTAAAAAGATAAGTAGCGAAATTAATTTTTTCCTTATTTTTTACTTAATTATGCATTATGAAATAAACAAGACGCCTTGTGTTGTTTTTAACAATTAGATGTTAATGTGATAAAAAACTACTTATTGAAATTTAAAAATAAATTTAGTATCTTTCTCAAAGTTAAACCTAACTTAAGTTTAAACCTACATTACAGTTATAAACTTAGTTATATTCTCAAGTCGTTGAGAAGTTCTCAATCATTTACAATAGGTATCTCGGGAGTGATCTAGTCGGTCTAATGGTGACAGTATTTCAACTAAATTATACAAACGGCCTTCAAGGGAAGATTAATGGACTTTAAAATAAAATACTACTTACTACAGTAATCTTAAAGTCGATTAGAAATAAATGGCCCTTGTAAAAATTATTAATTTACTAGCTGTACCCGGCATGCGTTGCTATGCAATTTTTTCTACCAAGCACCTGCCTACCTGCCTACTACCTACCTACTACCTACCCGCCTACTACCTACCTGCTACCACTTAGGGGTATGAAAAATAGATGGTAGCCGATTCTCAGACCTACTGAATATGCATATATAATTTCATAAAAATCGGTCAAGCCGTTTCGGAGGAGTATGGTAACTAACATTGTGACACGAGAATTTTATATATAAGAAGATTTCTTAGTTGCCTTGTAAAGCATAAACTAATTATCACACTTCCCACAATCCAAAATTATCCGTAAAAAGTAATGGAAAAAAAGAAGATTAGAACAATAAACAACATTTTCATTAAATTTACACTTTCTGAAATTTCGACACCGTTTCAATAGCTCCAATTTTCAAACAATCTAAGTATCGTTAGGTAGCCATAAAATATAATTTAATTAACTAACCTACCGTGTATAAATATACTTAATAAAATACCTTCGATCATAGTTTATTACCGCGCTGGCATGACAAACACTTGGGAACTAATTTGATGTAGTTAGCAGTGGCTCGAGAACTATCGTCGTAAAGTTCTGATAATAACAACTATGATATAAGCTATCATAGTGGCTAAGTATATATATAAGCTACAGGTGGTTATCATAGTTGCTAAGTTATGTATCCTACGTATACACATATATAATATAACTTCACCCGACTGTATTTAGCCATTTATAACTTTAAAGATCACAGTAAAAAAATAAATTAGATACATCATTTGCCGAGATTTTTTAAACGACGATACATACTGCTTTATGTTATAAGTGACCTCTATGTGATACATACCTCCTATGTAATACGTACTGCCTTATGTGTTACATGCCCTCTAGATAACATTGTAAATATACTCTTTTACCTTATGTCATTAAATCTTTTGATTACAATAAATATACAATCGGGTATATCTCAGGAAATAATAATAATTTTAATATTTGTAACTCTGATAAAATGTAAAGGTTTACAACCACTGACTATAGTTAAGTCCATACTTTGAACTATAGGTACCGTCATACATTGAACTATACCGAGTGATACTTGGATAGAAATCAACACGAGGAGATTAAACTTCAGATTAGATTTGTTGCTGTAGTTTATGAAATCAGACCTTTTTGGGAATTACTGTTTTTATGTCTGTTTTGTACAATATGTAAGACAAGCTTGTAAAAACGCACATAAGTTGTGTGTTGATTTTATCACTAGATGTCGTTTGTGTCAAACTTAAAATATCATATGCCTTTACTTATCTAATTTTTTTATACATAGATGATATTTATTACTTTATACTCAGTCCGTCACAAGATGTCCATTTAATATGAATATAAAATATCTGCATTTTTTGCACGACTGTAGCAAAGCCAAAAAAGGACGGGTGTATGTATGTATGTATGAACTATGTATGGAGTAGGTACTATCAGTACAGTGCATGTGTGCGAACGATTCCCCACAAGAATGACAATAACTTATTAAATCAAACTTGTATTCTTACTTTAGCTTGCGTTTTGCAGTTTGGTTTTTTAAATTGTCAATTTTATGACTTTGTAACAAAAGTCTAAAGCTTATAAATAAACTGTAACACAACGTAGAATAGAATAGATTATAGTAAATACGTTTTCATTCGCAACGCTTGCAGTTAAAGCAGCTAGAAATGAAATAAGAGAGGGTGCAGTAATGTTGCTATTCACATTCTTGGAACTTCCTAACAATGAGGCCTACGCTTGCTTTCTGAGGTTTACGCGCATGTTAAAAATTGAATTTTTTTTTAAACAGATTTTATTGCGGTATATATTTAGGTTTTGCAGGTGCATGGTCACAGGCAGATATAACACCTGTTAAGGTGTCGAACAGTCGTGGTGGCCTAGCGGTTCAATGAACGGATTTGTCTGCACGAGGATGCAGGTTGTTCAAACCCGGGCAAGTACCAATGTAACTTTTGAAAGTTATATGTAATTTCTTAATAATTCTAAGACACTTCTGACTAACGGTGAAGGAAAACATCGTGAGGAAACCTGGATTCCAAAATTGGGATCTGAAATCGCCAATCCGGAATTGAGCAAGCATGGTGATCAATGCTCGTACCTTCTCTATATGGGAAGAGGCCTATGCCCAGCAGTGGGACGTTTATAGGTTGGAATTATAAGGTGTCGAAAAGTCGGAAACTAAATCCAAAATTTTATATATCGCGATAAAATCCGTTTATAGTAGTTTTGTTTCAATGGATTATTTTGATATAGTTAAGGCTATAAATATCAGTCGTGAGTGGACCGATCTTTTAATTTCTTAAGTTCTAAATAGTGTTATTAATTCGACTTTCTTTTATACTAAGAAGATTTATAAGACAAAACTTTGCCAACAAATCTCCTTTTCCTTAAGATCACATAATAATATCTAACATACTCGTACATTCCACCGGTTATCATAAACGATACAATACATAATAGTATTGTACCAACAAATTGAATTGTACGTACGTTATCATATAAATATTGTGTGTCACGGTATGATCTTCCGCGTGTAGACAGAGCCATGCATATTACATGAGACAGTTTTGGAGGCCACGAAGTACACTAGTAGCTTTAAAAACTTATGATTAAAATCTATAGAATTGATACATACGGCATTTAATGCATTGGTACTGTCTAAAAATAATCTATGATTTTGGATTTATTTCGGTTATTTTAACACTGACTAGTTTCGAATTTATGCCGAATCATTTAAATACATTAAGTGACATGGTTGTGCCAATTACATTGATTAAATAAGTTAATTTTTAGTTTTTAATTTAAGCAATTAAATGACATATTTGAATCTGGAATTAGTTGGGCTACTGCTTTTAAGCAATAAAAAAGCGGTTGAATATAATAAACTAGTAATTTATTTGATTAAACAGGTTCATCGAAGATTGTTTACACTGAAATTTTAAAATGAGATATAATGTAAAACTTACTTTGACTTTTACTTATGGCGTTAGATTTTGAATACACTCTACAGTCGAACATGGAACGTCTTTCTTTTTTAGTGGTCGGTTAAAGGGATTTTTAATTAAAAATACACACGTATTCTTGTTTGCTTACGGAATACAGTTTCCTGCTTACTTTAGGGCCTCAGACACATGCTGCCAGTCGGTACATGTCAGGCTCGAGCAATAAGATGAAATATTGATTCACGTTCATGTAAATATAATACGGTACAAACGTGTCGCCTACTCTATCGAATTATTTAAACGAAATTACGTGTTTTCTTGTCTTTTTGTCTGACAATAGAAATAAAGTAAAACTATTTTGTTACACGTTTATTATATTTGTGTGCGAAGTAATTTTTGTTTTATTTTTTGGAGTAAAATATATTATTATTGGTAGACCTATACTATAGTATTTCTTTTTCTTCAGTATAAGCCAGGGCAACGCATCTTGATTAAGCTACTTACTTAACAAGAAAAAACAAAATATTTTTTATTAAACAAACAGAAACCCACGATCCTAACCACTGCACCCATTGACCACCCATAAATCTTTCATTATTACTTCCTCGCACCTACGAACTACGATATTCGGAAGAGCTACGGAGATTGCGTAGCGCGTAGCAAAACCGTAGCACATTTATCGAACACGCACTGTAGAGCATTTAACGTGGGTCGTATTTCGAGATCGTATCATGAAACAAAGATAATAATTACTTATGATAACACCGGATACGTATCAATAAATTTGTTTGGTATACACTAATAATATTTATGCTGTTTTTATGAAGCTAAAAGTCACTTCCACTCATAGTGCCCTTTTTTGAGATATTACGTTTCACTTTTGTCTGACACATCGTGTTTATAAAAAGTTTTGTCAAAAAAAAGTACACTTTAATCGAAAATATGTTATTCTTTAAAAATATACTTTAGTATACTCACATAAAATACCAAAACTACATATGCTTATCCGCTACAATCAAAATTCTCGTTCAACAAATCTTAGTTGATCACAAATAACCATTACGAAGGCAATCATGTCAGTTTATTAACCTGTGTTTAATTTAACGAAAGAGAAAGTGCGGCTGTAATATAAATGTAAACCAGGCGACATTTGCGTCTCCGGCTAATTTCATTCTCATGCATATTTCATAGCTTAACTGAATGTACGATTTCTGTGCCCTGTACCATGAACTCTTAAAGAAAAACTGTCGCCAATGTGTAGGCGAGACAACGCTACTCGAACTGTAGAGCGCCATCTCGCTTCCACAATGTCAATATTTCTGCTTTTAGGGTTCATGGTATGGGGACAGGTCACGATTCTTAAGTAAACATGTTTTTTTTTGTTAGCTTTTGAATAATTATTTTGTTATTGATTTGTAACTTGATTGTGACTCGTTGTTTGTGTGGCATATAGTAATTGTTCGTGATTAAGGTCCGATAACTAGGTATATCAGAAGTGATCGACAGAACTAAATGTACACTATTTTTATGAAATCGCTGCAATGAATGTAGAGATATCGTATTGTTAGTAAGAATAAAAATGCTGCAAATTATTAATTTCGAATTGAAGTTGTACAAAAAAAAAAAAAAAGTTATCCAGCCTATAAACGTCCCACTGCTGGGCACAGGCCTCTTCCCATATACAGAAGGCACGAGCATTGATCACCACGCTTGCTCTCTGCGGATTGGCGATTTCAGATACCAAATTTTGGAATCCAGGTTTCCTCACGATGTTTTCCTTCACCGTTTGTCAGAAGTATCTTAGAATAATTAGAAAGTACATATAACTTTGAAAAGCCACATTGGTACTTGCCTGGGTTCGAACCTGCAACCTTGTGCATACAAATCCGTTTATTGAATCGCTGGGCCACTACACAAAAAAATACTTTTATAAATATACCGAGTGCAAAGGTACTGCTTGATTGCCTTACAGTTTAAATTAACATTCTTTTAAAATGATAATAATATGTGTGCATACCCATTTCACATCACACCAATTCATCTGAACAGGACCGTTTAATTCAGCCCGCAATAATTCTTAATTTTACGAGGGAACCCTGAAACGCCAGCCGGCCACGTGACCGGGTTCCGCACGTGTTTTTGTCCCGTCATCGAGGTTTAATTGGGGTCAGCAGTCGTTTGTTTGTTCCGCCCGATTGTTTTCAATGTGGTATAAGCTATGAAGGACTGTTTGCTTAAGTTATTATTGTAGGTTTTCAGAGCTTAGAAAAAGAGCCTTCGATATAGAGGTAGAAGAGATATCTCCAGCTTTTTTCCTACTTATGAATCATATATTATATATAATGTTTATACATGAATTTCCTAAGCTTTTTGCACGGAATGATACGGAATATGGATTTTGTGCCCCTATGCATTTTCCGCCAGTAATGTTAAAAAAAAATATTATCAGTAGCACTTCCATCAAGAAGTGACTTGAATTTAGGAATAGGTAAACATTAAGCTGACTTACATACTTTATTTAACAATGAAGAAATGAAAATTAAAAAGTACTTTTAAATAAAATTTATATCTTTACTTAAGTTAACTTTCTATGTACCATGCACCGTCGTTATAATACTACCAAACTATTTGGCTTACCTCCAAACTTCAAAATTTACGACAATACCCTGTTACTTGGACCGACCTGTCAAATATGATGGGGAACCACATTAATTCTGACAGCCGCGTGTTGCAGGAAGTTGTTAAGGCTCTGATAATAGTTGCGATAGCGTTAGCTGATAAATATTGTATGCATTAGTGAGGGCAAACTTGTTTTCATTATTACTTAGACGCGAGGGTTTTGCCTGTTGAGGTCTTTGGTTATTAAACGTCGAAAATGTTTAGATTATCGGTCACCGGTGACCTACATGGTGCTTTTATTAAAGACTTAAAAAACTTTCAATGTAAAATTCTGGACCACAAATGCATTAGGTATTTTAAAGATTTAGTATGAATAGAAAATATGCTCGTTGGCCTAGTGGTTCTAAGCGCGACTGCTACGCTAGAGGTCTTGGGTTCGATTCCCAAGTCGACCAAGGTGTTATTGGGTTTTTCTATGAAATTCTCTGTAGCAGGTGAGAGTTTGGATTTGTGCCCGGTTAGTGGCAATAGGCTCGCCCCCTATTACATGGGACCTAAACATACCGGCGAACTGTGGGTGTACATTGGTACACCTCTGCCTAACCCTTCGGGGATGCAGGCGTGATGGTATGTTATGTTAGAAAATATGAAACAATTGTTTGAAATACCGATGTATATATCTTATCTATCTTATTTCTTTTATATCTTTTTTCTATGTATCTGATATTCAATCCACATTATGACCTACTTTAAATAATATATATATGTTGTTTATTAGTAGGTACAAATCTGCTTAGCACAAAATTACAATATTAAATTCTGCATAAAAAGCCCACGTTTTTTCCAATCCACAATTCCAGAGAAATTTAATTGTAGGCGACATTCTTTTTCAATTACGAAATCCGAATTTAAATTTCATTTGCATTTAAAAATAAAATTGTTTTTAAAAGAAACGTGTTCCTTAATTAGGGTTAAATATTACATCAGACTTATTTAAAGCTTATTCATACGGTGAGCGATCAAAGGGCTGGAACTGCAAAGCTAGGGGAGTCAGACCAATTACAGTTTTAATAATTAATAATAACTTGCAGCTGGCTCTCTAGTAAAGTTTGAATTTAAGAAATTAGAATTTTCTACGCGAAACCTTTGGACGGTGTTTAGGAAATTTTATACATTTTTTTGAGAATAATGTAGGGTTAGTAAGACGTTTTGAGCTGTGTTTTTTTTTTTTTTTTTTAAGTTACTTTACGTCTTTTGCCTTTTATTTTCATTTGTAGCACAAATATAGACAAAAACGGCTCAGTTTCGGCCAGTCTCCTGTATATCAAGTTAAACTTTTTATCATAACTTATGAAGGTAAATAAAGACAGTTTAGATATGTATTAAAACTCTCGTATTTTTATTCAACACTTAACAAAACTATCACTAAAACTTCCACTTCAAATCAAAAAGTCCAAACCGCTAAGTAAAGTAACACTTAACACTCGAGTGCGGGTCGATTTGTCCCTCCGACCTATCTTGTGACGTCACATCGTTTGTTACACCACCGCACCCGATTTGTACGTAAACGAAGTCGTTGCGTAAATCGACACATCAGTTTATGTTGATGTTTTTGATGTGTATTTGTAACTTTTATGAATGTAAGTGTGTTTTTAATATGGTTTGAGTATGCTGAAAGATGCGATATGTAATGGATAAGAGAGTGAAAGTCGTTAAAAAGCTAAAAAACTATGACGATTTAGGATATTTCATCCAATTGACATAATCCTGTGAGCACAGCAGTGGGGTTTATAATAAAAATTGTACTTAATAGTATTACTTTGACTAAAAGTCTTGAATACTTTGATTCTTAATATGTGTACATAATTAAACTCTAATGGTGAATAATAAATGGTGAATATTTTATTATATTCTATTCTAAAAACCGAATCAATTAAAATACGAGTATATAATTTTAAGTTGAAATTATTTTAATGAACATAAACTTTTTTAACAAAAACTTGTAAATCACAAACAGAAAAATCACGTTGTAGATAATAATTAAAATGTTTGATTGCCAACACCAAATAGTTATTTTTCAGCAAAACGTTTTGTTCGCGAATAATTAAAAGTTTACAGGCGAGCAGCGAACGGGTTAAAATTGAATATGGAGATTGGCTGGATGGGAAACCGTTACCATTGCCATCTATTTAAGAATAATGGCTTTCGGGACAAGGTAAATTGTACCGTTAATCAATAAAACATACAAAGTATTTTTTTTGCATGATGAGTCTTTTCCAAATTGAGTTTATCGCTGAAAACGTAAGTGAATTCGATTTGATTTGAAACGGAATAAAGTGATATTTTTTTGTTTTATCACCTTGATAACTCAAAATAGTTAAATCAGCTAAATAAATGTAATTGTTAATAATGTCGTCAAACGTCACTTAATAAAGCTGCAAGAATAGGGCTTCAAAAAATACCACTTCTTTGTCCCACAGTCCCAAAGTCTTCAAAACTGTTCAGGAGGTGGATCTACCAGTTATCTGTCCGACAGCTGGCTAGATCCACTGCGGGTACGCGACCCCGAACTGCCCTAGCTGGTACTGTCACATTAAGTATACCTCTGTGATGGTAGCATCCTATAACCCGTCCTACCTCTGGTTATCCTTTCCAACGTATCCTTTCCCAATTCTTTATCCCGCAGGAACGCAATGGATAATCATAAAAATAATTTAATTAACCAAAAGGGCGGCGATGTTGTTCGCCACCCATCACGTCTCGTTTCTCGCGGGGGCGAAAAGCAGCCTACGGAGAGCCGCGTCGCTGCGTTGAATGTAAGAGGAGGAATGGATGGTAAGGTGGATGAAGTATGTCAGATGATGGATGTAGTGACAAAAATTAAGAAAGGTATGCTGAGATGGTTTGGATATGTCGAGAGAATGAATGAAGAACGTTTGACAAATAAAGTGTATAAAGCGAGTGTGAATGAAAAAAGGCCAAGTCAAGAGTACCTACCCTAAACCGAAGAGCATGTATGAAGGAATATGAAAGTGGAAGAAGCGAAACAAGTGTGTAAAGATCGTAGCAAGTGGAAATAAGTGGTCCTTGCCTACCCCTACAAGGGAAAGAGGCATGATTATATGTATGTATGTATGTGTAAAGTCTTCAAAAAAAGTACGAAAGATAAATCACCATTTACTTAACAAACACTCATCCTATACCAAACATTACGTCATCAGATTCAACTCTAATATATCAAAGGAATCCGCCATTTTGAGCAAACTGTGTGAACAGTAGCATTTGGTACGAACACCCATTGTCCTTGTTTAGTCGACAAAAGAAGGAAAGGTTTTAGAAATCAAAACTAAAAACCGTTATCCGAGTGGAAGTCTATTGTGAACGAGTTAGTGTTGACTCATCGTATAATGCGATAGTCACTGGAAACTGGTAAGGTTTGGGTACATAGATTGATATAAAAAGTGGATAGTTAGTGATAGAAAAAATATTTTACTTTTTAAAAATTGCCGAATTGTAGAAGATGAACCTTGTCACCTCTGTCTTTCTTTTGATAGGATTTAATTATATAGTAGCGTAAATTAGAACATGAGCTTATCTATTCCTTTCAACCGACTTAAAAAAAAGGAGGTTCTCAACTCATCTGTGTTTTTTTTGTGGTTATGTTATGTCGATATTTTTATATTTATATGCAATAATTTATTAGATTAGTGTTAATTAATCTAACATAAAATTATCAAAGTATCAAATCATCACTGATTAATACTTAAGTTGATAGTAGAATTACTAGAAACAGTATGTCTATTCTGTTAATAATTTCGGTGACAGGTGAGAGTGAAGTGATAATAAAGCTCACTTCAAAAGTGAACCCAATTGACCTTGATTTAGAATTCAAATTCGAGAAATAATTTCGGTGACAGGTGAGAGTGAAGTGATAATAAAGCTCACTTCAAAAGTGAACCCAATTGGCCTTGATTTAGAATTCAAATTCGAGAATACGTATTTGACATCTCACTTCGGATTCCGCTGTCGAGACATGAAAATAATGTTACAGAATAGCAAGGCAGGTCATGAATTTGGGATCATAAATTTCGTGCATCCCAATGGAAACCAGTCATTAATTCGTTTGTCAACCGTGACGGTGCACAAAACTATCGCTCAACATCATGTTTGACAGGACAATCATTTATTTAAACGTTATATTAACCTAGAACAGCCTATAACTTCATAAAAACATATATCACTACAAAAACATATAAAAGTGTATCCGTCAATCCTAAAATTAAATGATTTGAAACTAGCCGGAAAGAAAACGTAGTTTTAAGAAATTCAAATTCTTTATTTTGTTACTAAAGCAATCAAAAACATTCTGCTGTTTACGTTGTTGTCGCATTTTTTTAAATCAATGTAATCTTAACATCGATGTTAACCTTTTTTTTAAAAGAGTAACCTATGGAGTTTCTTGCCGGCTCTTCTCTATAGGAATGACACTTTGGAACCGAGCAACTAGAGTCAGTAGATTTTAACGTAAGCGCCTTTTTTTTGGTTTATTAAAAAAAAAATATTTTGATTTTGATTTTGAATCACTCTCACACGTCTTCTTAATCTAGATGAGGTCTAACGACCCATTTATTAAAGTAACCTATTTTTTTATTTGGCTAGTTAAACCTAACAACGCATTGGTTTTTAATCAATTTTCATTTATTTTAGCGAACCTACAATCGCAAAAAGGTTACCCCATATGACATTATATGCTAAACTTCAAAGCTAGGGGTATCAAGTAATTAACGTATTCAATAGTTGGAGGCTGTTTTGCGGTAAGACCGTAATAGTTGTCATTACCACGTATATTTCAAAATGGCGCTGACTGATAACCACAGATCATCAACTATCACCATAAACTATTAACAGTCTTATTAACTACTAACAATTAAAGTTATAACCTTAATATCTCACCTATTATATCACAACACAGGTTTATTGCTTAGCAAATATATCATCATCATCATCACCCTGCCCTTATCCCAATTATTTGGGGTCGTCGCAATTCGTATTTAGCGTCCATTCATATCTGTTACTCGTCATCTCAGCATTCACTAAGCAGTGAATGCTGAGATGGATTGTGTGAAAGACGATATAAGAAAGGTTTCATATCGTCCTTCACACAATCCATCCATCGCTTTTGTGGTATTCCTGTGTACACCTGTAGGATTAGTCCGTACAAACTTTGCGGGTAAAGTTAAGCAGTGAACAAAGAAACGAAGCAAATCACTTTATAATGCACATATATTGTCGACAGTTACAGAAGAAGGAAACGCATAGATTTTAAACAGTTCAGAGTACTAGGAGATAGAATAAGCGTTAGCAGAAAGTCACAGCACATAAGAAGCGAATACACAGAATATTTTTACTAGCGGAACGTATTTAAATTAACGGCTGTCGGTGAGCGCGCGCGCAGCCTTCCGGCGTCGTGATCGTTAATCGACTGGCGAGGCAGGGAAATCC
Organism: Autographa pulchrina; assembly: GCA_905475315.1. NCBI lineage: Eukaryota > Metazoa > Arthropoda > Insecta > Lepidoptera > Noctuidae > Autographa > Autographa pulchrina. The sequence continues at coordinate 12,018,038 of FR997765.1, read as the reverse complement.
GAGCGCGCACGATCCGTCGCTCGGGTGTCTCCGGCGCACATCGGTTAATCACCTGCATAACGGTACTTCTACCCGACTTAACAAAACAGCGAGATTATGAGTTATGTGAACGCCAAACACCCATTAACAGCACACTCTGAACAGAGTGTGCTGTTAATGACAATGTCACAGAACTTGTTTGCTTTGCCAATGTGCCGTTTTCCGCGGGATATAAACCGACCCTTAGGGTGCTGTCCATTTTGTATTGTAACACTGACGTTGACGTTTAAGAAGAGCTCCTTTCTTCACTTTGTAGCCTAAATTAAATAAATGATTATTGTTTTTTTTTTGTTTAGTTATGTGATTTTCATCTCTCCTCTTAACAAGTCCGTAGCATAGCTTAGCATAGCTGTGTAGCACATACTTAACCTGAAATCCTCCATTAAGCGAGCACGTTATGAAAAACATTATCCCAAGCTATTGTCATGCAGTGAACAGGTTCAACAACCAGGCTCTGAACACCATATGTTAGGGTTTAGGGATTGCACTATTGTTAGTTTTGAAATAGGTGTCCTATTTAAGTAACGTGGTATTAAATTTACTTTTTATGTATGAAGGAAAACCAGAAATATGGTGTATCAATATTATATTATGTCGACGCCCCCAAGGAATAAACCTGTATTATACTGTTACTGACTTTTTACTGTTATATCATTTTCGGCATCTATAGGTCGGGATTCACCTATACAATTTTTTTCATTTTTTTTCTTCGGTAATTTCTAATGATTTTCCTTATAACACTTTTATTCTTTGGAAATTTTTCATTTTTTATTTACTAGAAAAATAACGTAATACATTATTACAAATTAAGTTCTGTGGCTACAATTCGGTAAAGTAATAATACTGTTAAATATCTCAGAAAAAAAATCTGGTTAATGCGATTACAGGTTTATTATCGTTAATATTGTGGTAGCCATTTTCGGTAATGCACTGTTACAGTTATCATCCCGGTAAAAATTCATACCTTTTCTATACGTATTGGCGGGAACTTGCTCGCGCTCGGCGAGTCAAGGACGCGTTTCTACATTTAAATAAATAATAATAAATGCGGACAACATCACATACATTGCTCTGAACCCAAAGTAAGTAGCTGAAGCACTTGTGTTATGGAATTCAGAAACAACGAAGGTACCACAAACACCCAGACCCGGGAAAATGTAGAAAAGTTGGTTTCTATATTGACCCGTCCGGGGATCGAACCCGGGACCTCAGAGCTAGCGACACCTTGAAACCGGTGCGTACGCCACTCGACCACGGAGGTCGTCATTGTAATGCACATGTAACGCACATTACGCACACTAATAGATGATCAAACGAACTTACCTGATGTTCGATCTTTATTATACGAAGTGCCTCGTTCTCGATATATGTTATTTACCATGCAGCTTTCGCTTGGCAACTAAACTCTTTCAGATCCAAAACTAAACGAAGTATTAGTGTCACACTGTCTTTTTTCTCCTGTCAAACTTCATTCCTTTAGAGTCTCGTAGGATATCTCAATTTTACCAAGGGTGGGATGGGTAGGGAACATATATCGAGCACGAGGCACTTCGTATAATACCTAATGATCGAACATCAGGTAAGTTCGTTTGATCATCTATTATACACTCCATGCCTCGTTCTCGATATATGTTATTTATCATGCAGATGTTCAAGAGATGGTAATGTTGAGATAAAACTTAGAATAAATAAGTAGGCATGTCCTATACATAAATGCATACTATGCACTTGTGCAGTCAACTCTTTCTAGTTAGATGCAATCATTTAAATAAACTAAACTTAAGTTGTTCTGTTTTGAATTATCCTGATCAACAATCGTAGTCACACAATGTTACAAAATAACCAGTATTATTTTAAGAATAACAATCAATGTCTGTAGACACCTCATAGCAATCCTGAGAACAATAGTATTAAGTTTAAATTATTCTGCATTAAGCGCAACAAAACCTGGCCAAACTCTAATAGAAAATTACAAATCTTGCTAATGTTATTTAATATATTTATCTAGCAGTCTGTGTAATTACATCTAGTAGTACAAAATCTTTTTGTCTTAACCATAGGTGCAGAAGCATGGCGTATACTATATGCCCTGAAAAAAACATAAGTATCAATACCGCCTACTGAAACAGTAGCTACTTTCTAATCCATCTTCTACTAGTGACTGAAGACAAAAAAACAATTTAACTATGTGTGAATTTAATCGTTCTTAATTAAAAAATGTGATATATGGTGTTTTCTTTCTTAACTTGTTTCAGTTGTTACGCTGCATAGGTATATAAATTATTTACTTAAGTATTCTATCTCTAAAATCTTTAGTAAATATTAGGCTGAGAAAATCTCAATTTATCCAAAAATGCTAAGTAAAGATTTGGCTGCGTACAGCCCATTGCCAGGTTTTTAAAGTTATCAGTAATGATAATATTGACGCAATCTTCACTCAACTTCACTTAACCCATATTCAGTCATCTATTTATTTTATAAACATAAGTACACTATATTTTAATGAAAGAAGTTTGTGCCCGCTGTGCTGTGCTTAGTGCAAGCAAAAAACCATCCGATTCTTGGTGAGACTACCAAGACTTAACCATTTCCCTGTCCAAGTCTGTAAAGACTCACGTCTTTAAATATGATTTTGATGAGGCATATTCTGAATTAAATATTTCAAATTAATTCCAAACCAAACGACGCGACGTTCGCGAAAACCTAAGCCAGATGCTTTGATAGAAGATACTGTATTGGAACGTCCTTATCATCAACCTCTTCCTATAAGAAAGGCATTTTTCATTTAAATTCTTTGTGCATTAGTGGTGCGATTCCACGGTATAACCACAGATTTTATGAGTCTTTGATTTTTGTAGAAAATTGTAATGATCACGGCGATAATAGTGAGACCAATGATGATAATACTGATTAGTTATTAATGTTTTTACTTGGCTACTTTTTCTATTTTGACTGATTGTAATTGTGATTTCTATGAGTACTTTGTTCCTAATGAATATTATAATTTTAATACATTTTATGAGTTTTCTTTAATTATTCTCTCGAAGATACCGATAGCAAAATTATTTTACATACTCAGCTTTTAATGATTACGAAAATATGACTACCAAAAATTTCCTATAAAATACGGGTTACATTACTTTACCTTCTTATGGTTATTTGTAATTTTACCATAATAAGTCGGTAACTGAAGATTACAATATCTCTCTGTAATGAAAAAACACGTTGAATAATCCAGTAAAGCACTATTATGCCAAAGATTTTTAAGAAAGTTACAATAATAATTCGGTAAGTAAACATTACTGGAATAATATTGATAAGTCAGGATCGTAAGATATCAGTACCCTAAAAATTGTTTGAAACCATTTTCGGTAATCGGGGGGCACGGCAGTGCCCTCGCCAAGTCGAGCGCGAAGCAAACACTGCCGTACCATCCTTTACTGGAACCATTTCGCCGCATTTTCAGGCCTCTATTTGAGAACCTCTGGATAAGACCAGAACGCAGAAATTTTCGTCATCCAGTAAGCTGTAATCATATACTTAAAATCCAAAATTTCAAGTCTGTAGGTCACTTAGTTCCGAAGTTAAGCGAAAGCAAAGTTTCGCATTTACGACAGACACTCACTCATGATCATCAAAATAGAACTAGTACTTCCCATAAACTCAGAGAGCTGAAATTTGGTACAGAGTTAGGGTTTAATGGCCACATAAAGAGAAAACTATAAAAACTAGGATAATCGAAGATCTGGAGTACCTGGTGACCCTGATTAAAAAACAAACATTTTTAGAAGTTTTTGCTAATTTTTTTACATGACCTCATGGCTTTTGAGTAGAGCAACAATTTCTTTCCCGATAAAAATCTCATCCGAGCTACCATTTTGGAAATATAAATTGTTTTATATAAAATAAAAAACCGGTAGAAGGCTCATATCTCGGAAACGGTGCGTCGTGGGGCCATGCTTCTCAGTCCCTAAATGGTTGCTACAGACAAGGTCAACCCGATACTGCAAAAAAATCGCAAAGATTCCGAAAAAAAAACCTTCGAAAATTTGACTAAGTCTTTGCTCAATAGCGCCCCTAAGGCTACACTCCAACCCAATCACAAATCAATATACCATAAATTATTCCTTGTCAAAGGAATACTATAGATGATGCCACAGATATAACATAATCAACATATTTTTTTTACGCCATAATTCACTCTTGGTCTGCAATGGGCATCAAACTTAACTACGGAAATATAGTTAACACAAACACAAAATAATCATTGTTTATGCATAGGTCGAGTTGTGTGAAAAATGCACGACAAAAATATAAACAATCAAAAATATTCTTATGTCGTACAAAGCAACAAAATTTAATAAAAAAATTAGTTACTAAAACTCAAAAAGGGTGTCTCGCCTAAGATTCGAACTTGCAGCAAGAATATTAATTCCCAATCATACTACCACTAAGCTGTTTACTACTACGGCTATTATTTCAAAAAGTTCATCTTATGGCTACCTTGTACTGTCATGGTTACCCCTTGTTTATACGTCAATAATGCCAATTAACGTGTGCAGATGTTTAAAATGATTTTGGTGAGTAAGTAGACAAAGAGACAACTACATGAAACGAGCGCGCTTTGACACTCACACACTGTCAACTTACGCACACATTCACAAACCTTGCGATAGAGCGACAGCACTACTTTCTTCAAAAACCGATTTTTCAAAAGTCTCTCCGCCCGCCTTTCCTCTTAATACGCATATAAATACAATTAAAGGAAAACCCTGGATAAGACTAGACTGACTTTTATACTTATACTTACAAGTTTACAAGAAGAAATAATCGAACGATTAACTTTATTCTACTCGAACATTACACAAATTAAATAAACAAATTGCTGAAATTAAATAAACTGACAGCCCTGTTGGTCTAGTGGTTAGTGACCCTGACTGCTATACCGAAGGTCGTGGGTTTGATTCCCACCCAGGACAAATGTTTGTGTGATGAGCACGATCATTTGTTCTGTGTCTGGGTGTAATCTTCTTATATATAAAATTCTCGTGTCACAATGTTAGTTACCATACTCCTCCGAAACGGCTTGACCGATTTTTATGAAATTTTATGTTCATATTCAGTAGGTCTGAGAATCGGCTACTATCTATTTTTCATACCCCTAAATGGTAGTAGGTAGGTAGTAGGCAGGTGCTAGGTAGAAAAAATTGCATTGCAACGCATGCCGGGTACCTACAGCTAGTTTATCTATAATATGTATGTATTTAGAAATATATAAGTATGTTTATCAGTTATCTGGTTACCATAACACAAGCTCTGCTTAGCTTGGGACCAGATAACCGTGTGTGAATTGTCCCGGAATATTATTATTATTATTAAATTACACTAAAATATTAATTTCGCTCAAAATTTGGTCAAAATATTATAATGCATTGGACTAAGAGTGGCGGTAATACCCGCACACGTCACTAATATAATAATAATAATAATATCCTGGGACAACTCACACACGGTTATCTGATCCCAAGCTAAGCAGAGCTTGTGTTATGGTAACCAGACAACTGATAAACTTATTTATATATTTCTAAATACATACATATTATAGATAAATTACACCCAGACACCAGAACAAAATAATCATGCTCATCACACAACATTTGTCCTGGGCGGGAATCGAACCCACGACCTCCGGTATAGCAGTCAGGGTCACTAACCACTAGACCAACAGGCCCGTCACTAGATTAGCAAGTTGTTATTATAACAATTCGAAGATTTGAATAGGTTAGGAATTTTATGATTAGTGACGGATTGTAACAATAATAAAGAAAGATTTGTAATAATAAAAAAACTACTCCTAAAAAGAAAAGAATCTGTGTCAAATAAGAAAATCTAATAAAATAAATCAATATGCCCACGTTTCTACAAAAAGAAGTGAAATCCCACCAAAAACATTCTGTAAAAAACTAGCCAAGTCTCGATGGAGCTGCTTGTTTATCTCTAAAAAGTAATGAAATCTAGACAAAGTCGTACCAACTCTAAGGTTCCTTACTGCGATTTCTTTATTATTATAGTTAATGTTGTGTGACTTGGCCGTTGACGGTACACAAGGGTACAAAACCAGGTGCTCCATGACACCATTGCACCAATCTGTCGCGAAACAAACAGTATTAAAAATTATTTCCAGTACAGACGGACTTCTAATCATTGATAGAAGTCCGTCTGTACGTCTATTTTATGTTAGATCGGTGGTCGATTTGATGCCACAAAAAGAAGAGAGCAGAAGTCAGCATTGTCAATGCTGAATGCATGTTTTGCACAATCAACAACAGCCTAAAATGAGACACTAGCGTCCAATTACCAATACCAGTATGGGCTATTATCTCGCTTAATAAACATAGCTATTTACAACAGATATAACATTACGTGTAAAAAAAATTGACTTATACACACTCACGTATAAAGAATGTTCAATGGCCAAGTCACACAACATTAACTATAATAATAAAGAAATCGCAGTAAGGAACCTTAGACTTGGTACGACTTTGTCTAGATTTCATTACTTTTTAGAGATAAACAAGCAGCTCCATCGAGACTTGGCTAGTTTTTTACAGAATGTTTTTGGTGGGATATGTATTTTGGTGAATAACTAATTCTGTGTATATCTAATAGTTACACTTAATACTTTAAACTGTTCAGGTAAAAATTAGCTTTCCCGTCATATAACAATGTTTTCATTATTCTCCTTTGTTAAAGAGATATACTCGAAAAACACTAAATCATTTTTCCTGTAAAATTTGATTTTTGCGATTACCGGTTTATTCCCCGGGGACGTCGATGTGTTTTTCCATTAAAGATCGATTAATTTTTCATTGTTACATTACTGTCGTTTTTTATTTTTTTTATACTAGATTTTTTTATAATACCCTTTGATGACAACTACCTACATTATTTTTTTAGCAGTTTATATAATATCCTGTGAAAACCCAATTTTACGTAGACTGACATTTTTTTTTTCTCTAGGTCATAAGTTTCGTTATCGAAGATTTCGTTCTCAAAAAAGTTATAGCCTTATATTTTCAGGAATAGTCCAAAAATATAAAGCCTTTGTTTTCAACAAAGTAAAGTTTCTGTGCAGGTTAGATAACAAGTGACATTGAACAGAAAGCTATTTCATAATGGAGAAGACATTGTCTGGTTTCCAGTCTAGCCACGTTTCCTGCAAACTTGGCAAAGGCCCAGAAATTCTGTAATTAACACGTTGGCGACCAGATTATTAAGTTATGTAATTATTTCACCCAGATGGTTCTCTTAGATTTTAGTTCGATAAGTTTGTTTGGTTGAAACTTTAGTCCGTAGTAAGAAACTATAGTAGGCCAAACTTAACATTAACGTAGGGAAACTTTTTCAAGGTCAATTTAGGAATATGAAAAAGGTTTGTAAATAGCTCTTTTAATGGATTTAAAAGCAAAAGGATATTGAATTTAACAATTAGGTTCCATAAAAAAAATTGAGGTTGAAGAATAAATTATATAATGCAATTGTAAATTACATTAACAAAAACATTGAGTAACGCATGTTCCGTGATTCGGGACGAGAAAAATATTTACTATGATAAAATCCTAAGATTTTTCAAATGTCTCGATTATGTAGGTTTCGATAACCGTACTCGTATTTAGTAAAGTCCTGCATTTCACATATCAAAGAAATCCTTTCAACAATAAGAGTGAAGTTGTAAGCGGAACCAGCGATGACATACAGTCACTACATTTATCATACCCGGATTTACCACGTTGAACCATTGTTACAATGCCGGGTGATTGTAATCAGGGAAAAATGAGGGATGAGAGATCGGGCTTGAGATATCCTTGTTCTTAATGTGGAGATTTGTTGAAATGTTAGCATTTTACTTATCTTGAATCTTGAAAGATATGAAACACTTTTTGTTCTGTTTGACCTGTGTCATTGTTAACTTTAGTTGAAAAGCAATTTGTAATGTCTTTGGTTTTGAAAGTTCTGAAAATAATGAAATTCAATGTTCTGTGATTCTTTAAATGCATTTTGTAATAATTCAAATTCAAATTCAAATTAGTTTATTTCTCCACAATATTACAAAGCCTTATTTCTACATTAACATTATAGTATGGACATTATATTGTGGGAGACTGGTGCCTAAACTAGACTCTAGGTCTGTATTTCTGGTCACCAGGACTCCTTCATTTAAATTATACAAATTAACGTATGAACTATGAACTCGTACAAACGAAAAACGAAATTTTTTAGCAGAGCTACTGATAAATTTATGATTTTTTAATTTTTAACTTATAACCCCTGCGGTAAAGAGGGGCTTTATTAGTTAGTATAGTTAGAGTTTGTGTAGTTAGAGATGAGTGTGCAGTTTTCGTGTGAGTGTGCGTGGGGTGAGAAGTGTGTATGTGTGTGTGTGTGTGTCAGACAGGTTTTTTTTTTTCCTTTTTCTTTTTCCTTCTCATAGTTGTTTCATTTCAATAAATATGTCAATGGATATTATGGTGTTAGACTCGGAATTGAACGGTTCTTCTTCTTTTCGAGTCGATGGTAATCTTGTATATTAAATTTTAAATACGCTTCGCCCAGTAGTTGGCCACACTAACTGCAGCGTCATTGGCGAGGTTTAAGTCCTCGAAAGTGCAGGTGTCCGGACACTTTGGGCACTCTAGCAGGTGTGGCATTGTCTGGTCGGAAACGCCGCACTCACACCGGATATCGGAAGGGTCTATGATCCCCCATTTTGCCAGATTTTGTTTACAGCGACCTACCTGGGTTCGCAATCGGTTGAGTACTTTCCATGCAGGCCACTGCAGGTTGCCTCCGGGCGGCAGATGTTGAAAATTGAACGGTTGAAAAACAATTTGTTTGAAATATAAATAGGCAGTGTGTAAGAAATAGTTACCTACATTACTCCAGGTTTCAGAAAACCGACTGGAGTTGAGAAAAAAATAGGCTGATTTAGAAAACTTTTCCTAATGGTTATTGCCAAAGCTAGATCCGCAAAAACGTCGATGGCTGAAACAAATACTCCAAAAAACACCCGTTCATGCGTCGGTCCTGTATAATCAATTTACTTTGAACTGAAATACAAAAAATATATTGACAAAAACAGGCTCTATACCACGCAAAGCCTTTGACAGCCTTTGCAAGCTATTGACGTATTAATAGTGAATAGGGATGTCAGGTCTGTTTGCTAATTCAAAATGGCTGAACAGTGCAGTGGGTTATTGAATGTGTGGTTTGAATCATTGCGTTGGATTTTCGGGTTTTAGGATGTTAGAAGATATTGGACACATTTAAATAATGGCTGTGTGTATCTTACCTTTGATTATAGGGTGAAAAATAGGAAATAAAATATTTTTTGATTAAAAACTATTCATCATATCAGCCTGTTGCAGTCCACTGCTGGACATAGGCCTCCCCCAAGGAACGCCACAGCGCACGATCTCCCGCCCTTTGCATCCAGTCACTGCCAGCTGCCTTCTTCAGGTCATCGGTCCATATAGCCGGGAGGCGTCCTACACTACGTTTGCCTAAAAACTATTATTTACCAATAAAACTTTTATTGAGATTACTAGCTTTAGCGCGTGGTTAAGCGCGGGGTTGGTCTAGGTCTATGCTTCTTCTTGAGATCCAATCCCGCCGGTACAAAGATAATAGATAATCCAGCCTATAAACGTCCCACTGCTGGGCTCAGGCCTCTTCCCATATAGAGAAGGCACGAGCATTGATCACCACGCTTGCTCTCTGCGGATTGGCGATTTCAGATCCCAAATTTTGGAATCCAGGTTTCCTCACGATGTTTTCCTTCACCGTTTGTCAGAAGTGTCTTAGAATAATTAAGAAAGTACATATAACTTTGAAAAAGCCACATTGGTACTTGCCTGGGTTCGAACCTGCAACTTTGTGCATACATATCCGTTCATTGAACCGCTAGGCCACCACGACGTTCGCCGGTACAAAGTTTCATCAAAATCACTTTTGAAAGCGTAACAGACAAACCTTTTCATTATATTAGTATAATAACTTTTAAACTATCGCGCTGCATGTTTAAAGTAATATTATGGAACGGGGATCAGCGCGTACATGTATGCATAAATACCTTTAGGGTTTGACGTTTCGACCAGGTTACACAGGCCGTGGTCGCAAGCATACTCATCTGAATCAGAATCAGTAAGGTATTTATGCATGTACGCGCTAATCCCCGTTCTATAATATTAATATTAGTATAGATTCCTTTTAGAGCAAAAAGTGTAAAAAGTAACATTATTTTATTTTAATTCTTGTGTTTAATAGTAATACTGACTGAGAGGGGCTCGTGGCTAAGTGTAAGCCGTACGGTTTAACCGATAATACAGGTTAAGCCGCGCTCGCCGCGGTTGGTCCGTGGATGGGTGACCATTTATAACATACCGAGACCCCTCCGTGTTCCGTATAGCACGTTAAACAATAGGTCCCGGCTGTCATACACAGATCTTTGGCAGTCGTTAAGTCAATTCTGACAACCAGTCTTACTATGGGATACTGGATTACCCAGTAAAATGGGTTGTGGAGGTCAGAAAGGCAGTCGCTCCATGTAAAATACGGTATTCAGCTGAATCCGGTAAGACTGGTAGCCGACCCCAACATAGTTGGGAAAAGGCTCGGGAGATGATGAATAGTAATACTGACTGTAATACCAATAATATCAAGAGCATTCCCAGAAGTATAGATATATTTTGTAGAATTACAAATCTGTTAACATACCGTACACTCGTAATGTTATGTTGACCTGAATATATTTCGTTCGCAGAAAGGAATGATAAAAATTCATTCAGAAATATGAGGCGAATGAATGAAAAAATCCTGAAGTTATTTCGTTGAGTCGCTTTGAAAGCTTACTACGTATGTACTTTATGTACAGTCACGAGCAAAAATATGTATACACTCTCCAATGTTTAATGGATTTTCTCTTCAATTCTTGATTGGTATTACAAAACCTGAAATAAAGAAATTATTGAAAACGGTTAACATAACATTACGAGTGTACGGTATGTAACTATGTAAGATTTACAATTCTACAAAATATATCTATACTTCTGGGAATGGTCTTGATATTATTGGTATTACAGTCAGTATTACTATTCATCATCTCCCGAGCCTTTTCCCATCTATGTTGGGGTCGGCTACCAGTCATACCGGATTCAGCTGAATACCGTATTTTACATGGAGCGACTGCCTATCTGACCTCCACAACCCATTTAACTGGGAAACACAATATCCCATAGTAGGACTGGTTGTCAGAATTGACTTAACGACTTCCAAAGATCTATGTATGACAGCCGGGACCTACTGTTTATCGTGCTTTCCGAAACACGGAGGGGTCTCGGTATGTTATAAATGGTCACCGATCCACGGACCAACCGCGGCGAGTGCGGCTTAACCTGAATTATCGGTCATACCTTACGGCTTACACTTAGCCACGAGCCCCTCAACATTAATATAATACAAAGCTACGTATTTAACTTAATAACTAAAATCCTCTACTCCCATTACCGTTATTATCCGTTAACACTAAAAACTAATTTAATATAGCGAACGCGGACATTGAATGGAACCAATTTCCACATGACGTAATTACATTGCATTTAGAATTGCATAGTCAGGCGCGACGCGACTGCGTTGTTATTATGGTTGAGCGCTTGCTGTTTCTGGGCTCCTAGTACTTGTACGTTCACACCACGGTTTACACATAGTTTATTTACAATTCAATACTTAAATCTAATATAACAACAACAACAAACACTTACAACTATACTAAAATTTAAAATTATATAAAAAAATAAAAACTAATACGCGTCAAAAAATTCATCGTCATCCTTGTCAATAGCGGGAAACGTGCCCTGAAGGCTGGCAGCATTGCCACGTTGAATGGCTATGCCAATTCTCTGTGCAAGGAACAAACCAGCCCTCTGATCACGAACACTTAACTTGTGTGTTATTTATTAGACCTTACATTAAATTATATATCGATTTTAGATGTTAATTTGGAATATTTAAAGTTTTTTTGAGTAATTCAGTGCTATTTTCATTATTCGAAATATTCTTACACTTATTTCATGAAAGTTGCAATGTTAATAGGGTGGAAAAGATACGTTCATATATATGTTGGTACTCATCCCTCAAAATTTAACCGTACAGCCAAATTATGTTGCAAGTTACTCCACACCACTCCACACGAAATTAAAACTTAATTAGACATTTGGTTTAGAAACCTGCTTGATGGTCGATACAATTTAATCAATAGTTTAGGAAAGCGTAGACGACAAACGTACACACATAAATTTTTATTCATATAGAATGTAGAAATAGTCAAAAGATATAAATGTTAGACGTTAGGAGACTATTTTATAGTGAGAAAAAAATATATTTCAAAACAAAGCATTTTATAAGTTCCATTTGAAAACATACAAACCGTGAACCGAACATTTCTAATAACAGCAATCAAAGCTATATCACATATATCCAATAGTAACTGTATAATACGACCACGTGACAATAGCTCAATATATTCAGATCCACATTGGTATTCTGTGTCGGATCCAGCTAATATTGAGTAGTCGAGTAATCCAAGCCGCCTATATCATTTCAATTAATATCGCAAACTAAGTGGGAGTTGGTCTCGTTTAGTTGGTAAATGAGCTGTTCTGGTTGCAATTTGAATGCTTGGTAACCAGATAGTATGGTTTTCTTTGATAGGGTATGATTGAAATACGCGTTAAATACATGTACTTAAAAATAGGAGGAAGTAACGAATTAGCGTAGAGATTATCACAAATGATGTGGTACTATTGCCCTTTAAAAAATATTAATAATAATACTGACTCCTTAGACCGCATTACTATCTACTTATCTGCTCAAGCAGTTAATTATTGATCAACGAAGAAGGACTGTTGACTATTCTTGAGCGTTATATGAGCCTAATCCCTGCTTGCTATTTGTGTTTTGACCGCTTGAAGCAGTCAAACTGCGTCAAGCAGTGCGTCAGCGGCTACATACTGTTTACTCATATGCCTTAAAAGCTATTTAGAGAGTCTTATGTCTATCAGTTTGATGGGGAAATTTTAATTTTTTTTTTGATTAACAACGAGTCTGAAATTTCTCGAGCGATGCCAACAAACGCTTGTGACTAAATCATTTAGTAAACTGCGATGCTAAAATAGCGGTACTTTTACCACATCCTTAATTAGTAAATGTATTTTAGTACCTCCTAACTGTGCTCTAATGTACTAGAACTAACAATAGCCGCACGTGCAAGGTGTCTGAGATGTAATTAAGTTGCCTCTGTTGTGGGTATTACAAATTGATTCATTGTTCCGTCTCGCCTATAGAAATGGTAGCATTCAATTGTTTAGGTACTTGTTGCTTCAAAGACACGTTCAAAGTAAAGTAGGTTTATTTTAAATTTAAAACAACAGCAATTTACAATGAATTTAGAATATAATTGATTTCACATGAATTAATGTAAAAAAAACCGACTTAATGATCTTATTATCACGATATCGACGACTAAAAGTTTTTGTTCTCGTCTTTATATCGCGTAACAAACATACTTACAATAAAAGAACTTACCTTTGAATTAAGGACCTTCTTTAATTTGGTTAGAAGCAGAATCATAGATAACATTGTATTACGCGATCTTAAAGGCATTAAATAAGACAGTAAAAATAACCTAAAAAACCAACTTATGTCAACCTGTCACTTATTCACAGCAACGTTAATTTACTCCGTACTATTATTAGAATCAAATAACTTCGGAAAACAGAAATGGCCCGTGATAAATTCATTGCATTCGTAAAACGGGAGCGACACCAATTCCGGAGAGGTTTGCAAAATGTCACCTCTTTTCTGTCACTTTTTTTATTCGAAACAGTTCCGAACATGGAGGGACTCTAAAAATATATTTTTGTAACATCTCTCACTCTTTGTGAATTAAAAATGTTTTCGATTGACGGGACGTGATGGATCTTTGTTTTATTATAAAAGAGGATATTAATATATTTTTATAATTAGATTTTTTGGTTTAAAATATATATGTGTTGAATGAAAAGTATGTGATCAACTCTTGTCACATAAGTACGTCTATTCAAAAAAACTTCTAAATTAAACAAGCTGCTTAAATAACTAACCTTACTTTAGTATTCTCTTTGTAGCTATGAAATTGTCATCCAAATGCAATTTTTGTGCTTTTCAGGACTTGACATTGTATTTTTTCAAACACTGCACTTTTTTCAAACTGAAAAAAGTAAAAAACCTAATCGGTGGTAAAATTGCTACATAAATGTACCGCGCAAATTTCCTCTACTATGTATGCTTTGTACCTATCTAAAGGCCTATGCACACCACGTTTTTTAGGCGCACCGTTGACGCGCGTTTGTAGCGATACAGACGCGATACGCACGCAAGTCAGACGCAGCCTGTAGACCTTTGCACACCTGTATAAATTCAAATACGTTTAAATCGATAAAGAGGCTCGTGTAGTGATACGGACGTGTGTACGAGTCAGCCTAGTTAAATACCAACATGATTAAATTCTATACCATAAACATTTACATCTCGTAAACAAACTATCTTATATCTCTAACTTAAGTAAAACATCTAAATGTTATTAAATTACAAATAAACACAGTACGAACGTAAACATTTGCGATCTGCGCGCGCAACTAAGCAATAATTAAACATAAACAACGTTATGAAATTTGTATTTTCCTATATAAATACTCTTTGGTAAGGCTCTAGTTTGTTTTGTAATCAATCGCTTGGCGATAATGTTAAATTAAAGAATAATAGTGGAAATAGGAACTGGTAATTTGTAATTATTGTATAGGCGGGGACACTTTTGATAGGTTGAAAGCGAATCTAAAACAAAATCATCATCCGAGCCTTTTCCCAACTATGATGGAGTCGGCTACCAGTCTTACCGGATTCAGCTGAATACCGTATTTTACATGGAGCGACTGCCTTTTTTTTTTTTAATCAGGTGAAACTCATTTATGAGCCAGCCTTGCATCTCCATGGGGGGGTGGAGATGCAAGAGTCCGGGCTTCCAGAGCCTTGAAAAAGGCTCCGACTACTCCGGCAAAACACCTGGTGCCATCTTTCGCCTTAGTGGCGGCGTTACGGGACCAACCGAAGTCTTTGCACCATAACGCCCCCGGTGACTGCCCGCTTAGTGGCGGGCCCGACATGACCCCCCTCCTATGCCAGAGGGAGGACAGCGGGGGCAGTGTATGGCACTACACCACCCCCACCCAGCAAAGAAGGAGACGCGTGCAAAGAAGGCTAAGGGACCCCCGTCCCAGCCCTCTGCGTCCCCCCCAGGGCAGGTCTGACAACGGCAGTTCTCGTCCGCGCCCTACCCACCCGCCGTCGGCGGAGCAATGGAGCGGAAGGGTCAGCCTCCCGCTCGCGCTCCGAGGTCTCTTTCTGCGAAATGACAATCTCGCAGAAATGAGACACTGCCCGCCAGACGCGATCATCCGCGAGCATGGCATTAACCACACCCGCGAGCGAAAGGTCCGGGCCAGTAACTCCACGCAGGACACGGCGCTCAGTATCGAAGCTAGTGCAGACCTCGAGTGTGTGCTGCGCCGTGTCTTCTATTGCGCCACAATGGTGGCACGAAGGGGACTCCTCCCGCCCTATTCGGTGCAGGTACGATCCGAAGCACCCGTGCCCGGACAGCACCTGCACCAAACGGAACGTGAGGAAACCGTGGTGACGCTCCAGCCATAGGTCCAAGAGCGGACCCACAACTTCAGTGACGCGGCGTCCGTAGCGGGCGCTGGCGAGATCCAACCGCCAACGGAGGACCATTTCGTCGTAGGCCTCGCGCCGCACGGCGCCGCGTTCTTCTGGGGTTAGGCGCTCCCCGAGCGCTTTCTGGGCCGCCGTCTGGTGGTATACGGCGGCCAGGACCCCAGCTTCTAGCTCCCAAGGGGGAGTACCGGCAAGGGCGCATGCTGCTGCATGCCCCACCGTACAATAGGCCCTCCCAATGCGTTGCGCGATTGCACGCTGGGGCCTGCGCAGAAGGGCCACGTTTTCCTTTCTATAAAGGGAGTCTGCCCATATTGGCGCTCCATAAAGCGCCATAGAGCGCAGGACTCCGGCGTAGAGGCGGCGGCAACTAGTCCGTGGCCCCCCCAGGTTAGGAAGGAGCCACGAAAAGGCGTTAGCCGCTTTAAGGAGGCGCGTAGCAAGACCTTGAAAGTGGGGGCCAAACTCCCACTTGGCGTCCAGGATCAGGCCCAGGTATTTCATCCTGGCCTTCACATCGATCCTGACGCCAGCTACAACAACGTGCGCATCAGGAGGCTTGCGCTGACGAGGCCCTGGAAAATATATAGCCTCCGTCTTTTCCAGGGCTACTTTTAGGCCTAGACGTCCCATTCTGTTGGCAACCAGCGTGCCGCCAGCAGAAGCCAGGCGCGCCGCTTCCCCATATGTCCTTCCTTGGGCAGTGACTAGGGTATCGTCTGCATAGCAGAAGATACCCATGCCTGAGAGGAGGGCGCCCCGAAGCACCCAGTTATAACCTATGTTCCACAGGAGTGGCCCAAGGACCGACCCCTGTGGAACTCCGGTGTCCACCCGGCGGCGCTTGACGCTACCATCCTTACTTTTAAAGAGAACCTCGCGGTCTCGAAGGTAGTCAGCCAAAAGCGCCGCCAGGTACTGCGGTACTCTGTGGTACCTCAGGGCCTCCAATATTACGGCGTGAGGCAGGGAGTTGAACGCGTTAGCGATATCAAAAGATAACGCCACCACTCCCTGCCCTGTCTCTTTCGCCTCTGCGCACAGGACTTTTAGGCCCTGGACTGCGTCTATGGTGGACCGACCCTCACGAAACCCGAATTGGGCATCAGATAGGTCCGGGCCGGTCCCGGCAAGATGGTCCTTGAGGCGGACCGCGATTATTCGCTCGAAGGTCTTGCCCGCCTCATCCAAAAGGACGATTGGCCGATATCCTGACGGGGAATCGGCCGGGCGCCCATCTTTTCGAAGGAGGACTAGCAAGCCCTCCTTCCACGGCTTCGGGAACCTCCCGATAGAAAAACACCGGTTGAAAAGGTCCCGAAACCGTTCCTTCAAACGGGAAGTGGCGATCGCCATAACCCGCGCCTGTACGCCATCGGGGCCGGGAGCCGTCTTCTTGCCACTTAGGCAGGACACTGCGTCCGCAAACTCCTCTGAGGTCAGCGGAGGAATGTCCTCCGATGGGCTCATCCCGTACGGGGGATTCATCATGGGTGGGGTGATGTTGGCAACGCTCGGAAATAGCGCCTGAACCACCCTGTCCAAAAGATCAGTTGGAAGGGTCTCCGTTAGTGGGGGACCAATAGGGCGCAGCTTGTCGCGTACCATTTTATACGGTCTCCCCCAAGGGTCGGCGTTAAGACCCTCCAACATTTCCTCCCTCGCGGCGTCTTTAGCCTCCCTAATGGCCGCCTTCAGTGCCTTCTTCGCCTCCTGCCATTGCAGGTGGTACCGGGACTCACCCTGAAGGTCCCGGTTATGGCGACGTCGACGGAGGCGCTGATAGCTTCTTCTGGCGGCCGTACAGGCCTGTCGCAGATCGGCCAACTCTGCAGACCACCAGTAAACCGCCTTCCTAGTCGGGGGCCGACGAGACCGAGGCATGGACGAATCACACACCTCGGTCAACAAGTCCCGCATGTGAGAGGCCGCTGCGTCCACATCAGGACTAGTTGGTGGACAGAACCAGTCCTGCACTAAGGCGACCTCGCCTGCCATCTGGCGGTCCAAGTGGGTAATAGCCCACCTCGGGAACGGTGTGCACCCTTGTGTGCCCTGTGCTCGCTGGGAAGAGAACCCTATCCGTATGTAGCGGTGGTCGGATAGGGTCTCCATGAGCTCGACCTGCCATGACGCGACGGTTGCGGCAAGTGCAGGGGTGGCAAAGGTTAAGTCCACCACGGACCCTCCGTGCAGCCTCACACACGTGTGCGTTGTCCCTCTATTGAGGAGGGAGAGGTTGGCTGAAACCGCCCACGCCTCCAAAGCACGGCCTCGTGCGTCGTTGGACGGATTGCCCCACGCCACTGACTTCGCATTAAAGTCGCCGAGGACGACCACCTGCCTCGGTGCCAAACGCACCAAAACCCCCGAGAGGGCAGCCAAAAATCGCTCGAACTCCGCCAGTGAGCGGTTAGGAGAGAAGTATACGCCTAAGAGCGCATTCTCTCCCCAAGCGGCGGCGACAAAGCCCGACCCCCTTTCCAAGGACGTCAGGGGAAGGGAGTCCATAGAGGGTCGTGGAATTATGGCCACCAAACCATCCAAATCCCCGAGCCAATTCGGGGGCACGAAGTAGGGCTCCGCGACCACCCCCGCATCGGCACCCCATTCGGCCAGTGTCTGAGCAACCAGGTCTTGTGCCGCCCGACAATGGTTAAGATTCCCCTGGAGGAGTATTTTCTGATTGTGTCTTGACATTACTCCTCCATTTGTAGGGTACCCTCTGCCACCGGCTTAGTGGTGGTGGCGTTGACAGGCCTGGCCTGGACCTGTGCTATGCCTCTTTTTGCGGGGGGGTTGCACTTGGCACCTCCCATGCTATGGTTCGCCGTCTTGCCGCTTGCCGCACATACGGAGCAGTGCGGCTTGCTGTTGCAGGCGTTCGCCTTGTGGTCCGCTTTGCCACAACGGCGACAAAGAGCCGACCGGTCCTCAGACGACGGGCAGCGGGCTCGAGTGTGTCCGAGTGAGAAACACCTGAAGCAGCGCATAGGCTGGTCCTCAAGTGCCCGGACTACACCCGAACTGAACCCAATCGACAGATGCCCTTTTTTGATAAGGGCCTCCGCAGCCGCTACTGGGCACGATAGGCGTATCTCGCCGATCCCACGACGGCCAGGCCGGACCTCTCCGGCCTTAATGGCATCGGGACTGCATCCACCTACAGCCGCTATCGCCTCCACCACCTCGTCCCTGGTGACTGAGTCATCAAGCTCGGAGATCACCAAGGACGTAGACTTGGTTGGCCTGCCCACCACTGCCAAGCCAGAGACTGCAGCCTGTAGAGCTGTCGCGAAGAGGTCAGCGTTGGTGTCACGGCTCGCTCCCAAAAACTCGAATAATCGAGCCCCGGTCTGCGTTTGCCGGCACTTGACCTCCTCGATGCCCATTTCTCTCGGTTTAACTGACCGGCGGGCCTTGGTCAGTACCTCCTCGTAAGAGACCCCCTTCTCCACAGCCTCTGGCGTGATGGTTAACACCACTGCTGCGGATTTGGGGGGAACTAGTTTAGGGGTCTTTTTGGCCTTGCCACTTTTCCCCTTTTTTGGGGACTTTATTTTAGACGTCGATGAGGGGGCAGTAGTAGTGGAAGCCTTCACCTTCTTCTTATGCCCCTTTTTCCTCTTGTTCCCGGCGACCTGCCACTCGTTAGCGGCTGTGGTTGCGGGAAGCATGCCGTCTGTGTCAGCTAGACGGCCAAGCGCCGGGAGCCTTGATGGCCCTGAATTTGCAGCCTCATGTGGGCTACATGTGGTTGCTTTCGAGCGAGAGTCCTTTTTTAGGCCCGGTTTGACCTTGGACGGTCCAGAGTTTACTCTCTTGGCAGGTGCAGCCGTGGAGGCCACCAACGCATAAGACACTGAGGCCTCGGGATCCGCCGAGGGCGCCGAAACCTTAGGGGCCGACTTTTTACCGACGCCTTTCCCCTTTACGGGTTTAGGGGCCGGTTGCTCGCCAATCACCTTCTGTTGTTTGTCCGCCGCTAGGGGTGGACGAACGATCTTGGGAGGATTGAGACGGTCCTCAATTCCCGCGAAACATGACCGCACAAAAACTTTCGTCTCCGCGGCATGTTTGAGGAGCATTTCCTCTAATACACCGCGAAGAGAAGTTGCGGAATCCGCCGTGTTCAAGACGGGGGCCACGTCCATTGGCGAATTGACCGAGTTGAATTCAATTCGGCTATGTGGAGTGACGCCCTCCAGCTCGGCAATCTTGGCCTCTAAGGCCTCAATGCGCCGGTTCTGTTGCAGCTTCTCCTCTTCCAGGCGGTTTACAGTCGCCTGGAATCGCTGCACCTCCTCTGTGGCCGAACGTGTCGCCATCGATGCCAAGATCCTCTTGGCGTTCTCTGCGTGGTCTCGTAGAGCCTTTTGCAGGGTTCCCTTCATGTTGCTAGACTTTCTAGCAATTTCGACGATGCTGCCCATGTCAACATCATGAAGGGACTCCAGCTCGGCTACCGTCTTGTCCGAGTAGTCGGACCAGAGAGAGGCGCCGTAGCCATGTTTGGCCCGTGCGAGATTGGCCTGACGCTCCTGCGCCGCAATCTTCGCCTCGAGCTCTTGAGTAAGCGCCTCTCTTTTCAGTCTATTGGCCTCTCTTTGGGCCTCCGCCAAACCAACATAATGGCCCGTAGTTGGTGGTGGCTTCCGGGGGCGGCCACGTTTGCTAGAGGCCGATTTGGTACTCTTAACAGAGGGAGCGTCCGAGCTGGACCCCTCGGCACCCGCTGATTTGAGGGAGCGCTTGCGCGACGGTTTAACAAAGAGTTTGCCTGTCTCGCTCAAGCCTCCCACCGAGCTCGCTACCGACGCATCGGTTAGCGTACCCTCCTCGTCCGAGGACAAACATCCCGGGGTCGGGTTGAAAAACTTGCTCCCCGAAAACGAAGAGCAAGAGTTGCGGCTCGAAGGACGCTTGAACACCTCAGCGTCTGGACGCGCAAGGCGAACCGAAGTCCTTCGCATGCCAACCAGGGTTGTACCGGGTGTGAAACCCGCACCCTCAGTACCGCGATCCTTCGAGGCGTCACGCTCAACCGAAAGGGAGCCGGACAACCTCTTCTCATCGCAAATCTCCTCCGGGCGAGTGCCCCCCCTTACCAGACCCGGAGCTAACCGCTCAACGGGCTGGGAGGTGGGACCCTCCCCCTGGTCCTGAGAAGGACCTTTCTCATCATTTAATGATAGCATCATAATTAGTCAATTTGACTGCCGACAAAGTTCAAGCGCACTTTAGCCGCGTGTCCTCTGCTTCTGCGTTACCGAAGTGTCAGAGGACAGCGTTTCCAGGGATCACGATCGTGGACGTAAGCGCTTGGGGGGATCCCCATGGAGCGACTGCCTATCTGACCTCCACAACCCATTTTACTGGGAAACACCGTATCCCATAGTAAGACTAGTTGTCAGAATTGACTTAACGACTGCCAAAGATCTATGTATGACAGCTGGGACCTACTGTTTAACGTGCTTTCCAAAACACGGAGGGGTCTCGGTATGTTATAAATAGTCACCCATCCACGGACCAACCGCGGCGAGCGCGGCTTAACCTGTATTATCAGTTAAACCGTACGGCATACACATAGCCACGAGCCCCTCCTGAATCTAAAGCAAAAATTTTAGCTGTAAAAACGAAATAAGATTTAGGGAAGTATTTTGCTCTACAAGTATTTCAGTAGAGAGAAGTAAAAGAAGAATGTACAATTCCTTAATATATAAATAAATAATTAAAAAAAAATGTTTAACACATGTTTACAAAAATAAAATGACAAAATTTTGTGGAATTAGTTATTAACTTAAATTAATACTTAATTTAAGATAGTAAAAGGCCGTTATTTTCGGGCCGTTAGTTTGTCTTCAAGATTTCCTAATACAACTATCAAACTAACCGTGAAATTACTAAAGTCTTTAAAATCGCAATTTCCGTTTACCAGAGGCATCTTTTCTCAAAATACCTCTAAAGGATACCAACCAAATTTCCAATGAAAATTAACTATAACTACATTATGGCAATCTATGGAAGTTACGACAATAGAATTTGTTAATTAAAGAATATGTGGTCGTGCCGTGAATGTTATTATAGTTTGAAACTAGTGGAACTAGTGAAACTAGACGTGTGAGACAAAGGGTCGATGGGCTTTCATGATTTGGTTATGCACAAAGGGTTAAGTCGGTCGTTTTTTGTTTTACAAAACGGTGGTTGTTGTTTATTAAGGAGCAACTTACGATTAGAATTAAAGATTAGTGACTTTTAAATCCTAATAAATAAAAGAATACTAATAATATTTTTTTCAATCGCCTTATTGTTGAAAAATACATAATCTAGATGTGTTACTTATTAAATAAATTAGGTGAAAAAAATACTGTGTTTGGTAATACACTTTTTAGTATTTGTTTAATTTTTCCAAGTTTCATCGTAATCGAACCGGTAGTTTTTGCGTGATACCTGAACAAACAGACCGACAGAAAGACAATTTTTTTTTTTTTCACACTTTTGGGTTCGTTGTCGGTCTAGTATCACCCCCCGCCATTTATTTTTTTGATATTTTCAATGTACAGAATTTTCACTTCTACAGATTTATTATAAGTATAGATGATACTTTACGTAAACTGTCCATACTCTTGAGAGGAAGAATATACTCAAACAGCTCAATCAGTATTTAATTTGCTCTAAAACTATTTGTTAAAACGCCCACAATTCAGAGAAACCTTGTGGGTCAAAACCTTAAAATAAAAAGACCTTACAAATTGAAATAATACTATTACGTTCCCGAATAAATACGTTTATCTCTATTGTCAAAAGAATAATGGGAGGTTAGATAGTTTGGGATCCCTTTGTGAAGCTAGTAATGACATTGCAAATAAGACCAGAAATTACACTATATTTTACCCCTCACTTAAAAAGAGGAGTGTTTTAAGGTTTTGTGTATCGGTATATCTGTCTGTGAGATCATAGCTTCGTTTTTTTTACTAGCCTATTATTTTCCCACTGCTGGGCAAAGGTCTCCCCCAAGTCCATCCACTCAACCTTATCCCGCGTCACCTCAAACCAGCCCTCGCGGTACGCGACTAAGTCATCCCGCAACCTCTTCCTGGGTTCCTATAATTAAAAAAATCTATTAAGCTGTTTGTATTTTATCATACTCTTCTTTTATAAAATATTATCATGTCCAAGGTTTTTACCGTTGCTGTAGTATTAATTAGTATTGACATATGTACTAAGTAACTTTTAATTGGTTTCCTTTTTAAGTCCAGATTGGTATTGTGAAACATGCTATGAAGAAATGATTTAAAACAGTTCTGTAATGATGTACATATTTTGTTCTTTTTGAATTTCGTCATCTGTATCTCGCTGTATTTGTTTTACAATTCTGCTATGGGTATATATTTTTGCTCGTGACTGTACTTGTAAAATTTCCTGGATAGTAAGCACGAAAATTGAGCTAACTTGCCTAAATTATTTTGCAGTGCTAAATCCAACATTTTGAAACCGTAGCAGTTCTAAATAAAGTTAGTTTTAAACTTTTGTTCTGAAATTTTATTCTGTTAATATTGTGTTTTATTATTCGTAGAATATTATAATATATTTATTTATTTTAATAAATTAGAGGCCTCCCGAGTGTAGAAAAGCGGGGAATCAATTTTATATTAAAGTCCAATATGAGGTTCAACGTTTTGAGACACTCTTTAATATTGTTTTAAGTTACAACAAATAACAATTTCATACAATACAGAAGAAGTTTAACACTTAAGACGATAGATGGCGTTAGTAACTTTTGTTCACAACACACTTGACGCAACTTTGTAAATTTCCATTGAATCGTAAAACTCATTCGAGTGAAAACCTTTCGAGTGCGGTAGTTGCACTTCATAGATTTCTGGATGGGTTACAGTTATGGTTAGACCTCGACATATAATAAAATACAACAATAAGGTTTTGATTCTAAAACATGCATAGAAATTAAAACACTTGACACATTGTTTCAGTAATCATAAGACATTAAGAAACATTAATAAAATTATTTGAGTATGGATAAGCCTTCTGACATATAAAAGAAAATATTATGATTTTGAAATATTTATCGAAATTTATGAGGTTTGTAAATCAACATTACTTAAAATCTAATTCAATTTGGTTAAGTGCAATCGTGAAGAAAGTCAAACAGAATTTACGATATCTGAAAAAACATGCAAATTTAAAATATTCCTGTTTTCCTGTACTCGCAGGATTTTCATTCATTCCCCGTTATTTACAGCTGCAAATATGATTATTCAACAACAAAAAAATGAATTTTTGAGCGTAAACTCGCGTTACAGTGCTTGCATTTAACAGATTTTCGGCATTGAGCGAACCAGTAAAGCTTTTAACGTTTCGTAATCCTTCGTATCTTTTGTCTCGCTTGACAGGGGAGTTAGAAAGAGATAGATGTAGCCTTAATGATAATATATGAGGAGATTATTTTCGATATTTGTTATCGAGATTTTTATGCGTTTTTTTCTTTTTAGTTTTCGTATTGTTTTTAGTTTTAAGTTATCATTAAGTCTTAGGATTAGATTATTTTTACTTTTGTTAATTTATTATTTAATTTATTGTGGTACCTTACGAGGCTGTCTTGGCGCACCAGTGCAAAAAGCCTCATCAAAAAAATGATTTAAAAAAAAAAAAAAACATTGATATTTTAAAATCTGTGTTTATTTTTGTTTTGTTTGTAGACGAGAAGCACAGACGGATTATTATGTTTTAAAATAATTGAAAGTTTATCACTCTAATGAGCATAATAATTGTCTAGAATATTCTAGTAAAATACATTTATAATTACTGAATCATATTTAAGTATAATAATGATAAAAATTCAATTGCTAGTATTTTTGGTTTCTTACATAATTTCATCATTGCTAGTATATTAATTAGCTCTTTTAAAACAGGGATTTGCTTAGTAAGATTAAATGGGTTCATAGCAATGATGAAGGTAGACAGACACATGTTGGGTCATGGGGACGAATATGTAAACTTTTGTGAAATTTAAATGTAATTTCGGTTTTTAACACGCTTTTTTAACGTAATTTTACGTTTTTCAATGTTGAGCATATAATGTGCTTTACGTGACGTTGTAGTAATTGCAGTTTTCGCAATGTGTGTCTGAATTTGTGTATAATATTAAGAATACATATTTTTTTATTATTACTAACTTTTCAGTCTGCTTGCGACCACGGCCTGTGTAACCCTGTCGAAAAATCTAGCCCTAAAGGTATTTAAGCATATACGCGCTAATCCCCGTTTTATGATATTACTATAAACATGCAGCGCGATAGTTTAAAAGTTATTATTTCCTTTTTATTAGTTATTGGAATGACCAAGACAAAAAAAAAAACCAATTTGTCTTATTTATAAGATAAAACTTAGCAAATGAGAGACTACAACATAGTTTTGTTAAACATAGAAACAGCTTAAAGTCAGTTAGGATCTAGATTGCGTAAGTCTAGATCTAAACATATCGGCTATACGTCAGTGCATTACCGCTTATCTGTGCTTCCACTTTGTAGAACATGGAAACCTACCGCCTGTAAATAAATGCAGCGCTTTTAGGTTTAATAGGTAGATGCTAGAGTTAATAAGGTGATAGAGCTAAAATTGGATTAATGACAAAATATATTTACTTACGTACAGAAACCTTGTTTAAATTTTATAAATAATTATCATAATATCAGCCTAAAAACGTCCCACAGCTGGGCACAGGCCTCTTCCCATATAGAGATGGAACGAGCATTGATTACCACGATTAAGGTTAAAATCGTGAGGAAACTTGGATTCCAAAATTGAGATCTGGAATCGCTGATCCAAAATTTCATAAATTTGCCAAAAAAATAATGTTTAGACAATATTTCTCAGATTTTATAAATGGTTACAGGACGACTAAAAAAAGTGTAAGTGTTATTTTCATACATAATTTTTTAAAGAAATCACCTAAACTGATATTATTTTACCAAAATGAAATTCTCACTTATTTAAACACAATTGCACTCCATATAACGACCGTCACCTCGCACACAAGTCGTTCTATTCACACATAGCCGTTCGCACTTCAAATGAAACTCTAACTCCAACAGAATAAGGTCTAAAATGGCTTGTGTGTGAAAAACAAAATGGCTGACATAAGTCAACAAAATGAATGCTCCTGCGACAAGATGAGAGTTAATATTTCAAAAAAATTACGTCTCGTAACACGATTACCCGCGGTTTTTGCAGGGGCTCGGTTAAAAAATGATGTTTTTTAATATCTTTGAGTCGTGTCAGAAGTTTGTGTAAATATTTTTTGATGGTCGAATTAAAGTCTTGTTCGGGAGCTGTGTAAGAATTTAAGTGTTATTAAAATATTGCGTTACCGTGTTATTGTTTTCGAGGAATAGATAATTTAGTTTATGTTATTTTGGTTTTGGGTCTTTGTTTTTCTTGTAAGAATAAGGTTATACACAAAACTTAAAAAATGGGGAGCCTTTTAATGTTGTTTGTGTTGTATTACGTAAACAAAGAGGTACATTTAATATGTAAGGTTTAAAATTGCAAAAAACAAGCGCAAGAAAATGACAGGCTATTTTATTAGAAAAGAGTTCAACTACTTAGAAGTATGCCACAGCTACCGGCGGCGCGAACTGCGGTGCGACCTGCGGCGCGGGAAGAGTCGCGCGGCACGCCGCGCGGCGAGCTGCGCGGTGTGCGAGTGAAACAAATGTACTAGCGAGTATCGAGGTGGCCACAGCTCAGAGCGGCGCGCGCGGCGGCATCGGCGGACGCATTCAGACATCGCGCGACCGAAACAAATAATTTTGTTTTTACCGCGCGTACAGTTATTAAAGTAATGGAAACGGAACAATTCATTAGTGAAATACTGAGTAGACCAGCAATATGGATGTCAAAAAATCCACATCATAAATATAGGCATATTATAAAAAAAATGTGGTAAGAAATAAAACAACAATTTCCTGGTAATAGTGGTACTTAAGTATTTATTACCTATTTTTTGCAAGTATTTTAATTAGATACGGCAATTTAATTCTCAAAAAAAAAAAAATATCGGGATAGTTCCTAAGTATATTCATAATAAAGAGTGTGAAATTCGCCAAGTTCTCTCCTTCTCTGATTAACTGGGTGTGCTCCTATTCTTGACTGAATGATATCTTGAGCTAAGAACGCACTTGATTCAAGGCAATACTGTGCCACTTTTGATAGGGCCATTTTAATAGTTTAGCCTTTCTCTAAATACGTCCAGCGCTGACGCCGCCGCAGTCGCAACTAGTCGAGCTATGGCATACCACCGCAAATCACGCCGCTCACCGCACCTCCCGCCGCACCGCGCGCTGCACCGCCAGAAGCTGTGGCCAGGCCCTTACTAGTATTCTTAAAAAGGTATATTACTGGTAATATAAACAAATTTAAAAGACGTGAATATACTATTTCGTATTTAATGAAGCATGAAGGCGTGACAATTAATCTCATTACCATCATGTGACGTCACATCCGCCACACGACACTTAGCACTTACCCTCACATAATTGTACATAAGCATATGTTGCAGTCAGATTACTAAATATGGCAATTACTAAGTATCTCGAAAGTTAATTTCTAAAATTATACATATTTTTTATATGCGTTACGTATACTAATTTTGGTACTGTTTTTAGTATTTTTCATTTAACATGTAAGCAGTTCATAGTATAGTGTATATTGCCCGGAAAATATTGATGATTACGGGGCTACTTTCAAGAGTGCTCATTAAGATCTCAAGTTCTAGCTTTGATTCATTATAATTATCTATTTCGGTATTTATTATTATAAAACAGAAAATTCGTCCTAAACATAAAAAAAAACTAGATTTATTATGTGGTTGCCGGACTAAATAGATTAAAGTTTTTCCTTACCCAGTGAACTGACCTATCAGAAAACAGACATTTAACAAAACCTTAAACTTCACAATATCACTGCGACATAAACTGTATACTTTCGTAATGTCATGAGCATAATTTATAACTATAGCGAATGTGGGACTTTCGTTGCCCTTTGTTACAAGTATTTTTTATACAAACCTTAACAGGCTGTATGGCATGTGGCGTTTATGGGCAAATATGTTTGTATATTGTTAGGGAAAGTTAATATCGTACACTGATTTGTGAGATTATTATAAACTAGCAACCCCGGCTTCCAACGTTATCTGGAATTTTTCGGATTTTCTGTATTATAAGGGTGCGTGCGTCCACATCTGACGAACGAGCATTACACGAGCAGCTCGCGAGCCGCTTTGCTTTAGGCCGCTTGCGAGCATGCCGCGAACGTACTAATGTCAATAACGCCGTCCGCTAGACGTGCGCGCGCCTTTCGCGGCCTGCTCGCGAGCGGCTCGTGTAATATTCGTTCGTTAGATGTGGACGCACCCTAATATACATTTATTATACACATAAACCTTCCTCTCGAATCACCCTATCTATTGATCAAAACTGCATTAATATCTATTGAGTATTTAATAAGATAAAATTCTTCAATAATAAATAAATAAAAAAAAAAAGATTTTTAAAGATCTACGCGAACAGACAGCGGAAGCGACATTTAATTAATACAATGTAAAGATAGCGAACTGCGTTTACTACGGATTTTTGTCATTAGAAAAATATAGTTTGAATAATAAATTAAACTTTGAAAGTAATTAATTGAAAATGTTGTCGACTTTGTTAACACATTGAGCAAGGTTTTTAATCAATCAACAAATCATTTGTTAGTTTATTATTCGTTAAATTGATACCAATGTATCATACCACATTTGAAATAATTAACCCAAATGCCTACCAATATGCATTAGATTCTGAAACAATGCACAATGAACTGTAACATTTAAATAATCCTAATTAATTATCTCCATTTCAATTTCCATGTTAAATTTCATATTTCACCTAAAATGTATTAATTAATAAGTGACGTCATTACTTTAATCAGTTAATTCAGTAGAGCACCGCATATACGATAATACCGTAGCGAGTGCTACGGCGTAGCATATGGCTACGCATCGTAGCGAGAAATTTAATACGCCGCGAATAATTTTAATGCACTTTGGGCGATGTTCATTATAGCGTAGTACCTGTTTATATGACATTGAAACTTTGTTTTAATTAAATTAATACTGTACCAAAATAAATATTTCATAAATACATTGTGTTGGGGAAACGTAGTGTAAGACGCCCTCAGGCAAGGTGGAGTGACGATTTGGGCAAGACGGCTGGCAGGAGCTGGATGCGAGAAGCCGAGGATAGAACTAAGTGGCGTGCAATTGGAGAGGCCTATGTCCAGCAGTGGAGTGGATGATGATGATGATGATAATGATGATGATGATGATGATGATGATGATGATGATGATGATGATGATGATGATGATGAAAAACATTGTGTAATGTATCTTATAGTTATTAGAATTTACTGAAAATTACGGAAGACAAAGTAGCAGTTTTAGTTCTCAATTTATCTGAGCTTTAATCTAATACTTTTAATAAAAAAAAAGAATGTCGATTACTTTTAAATCCTCTATCGCCATCTATAAATTTTAATAGAAAACACCAAAATAACTTAAGCCTTACACCTACACCTATAGACCTTCCAATTTTTGGAACACTTCATTTAAGGCTCGATAATCCAAGCTTAACTTGCTGAGTTTAAACCGTCCCAGACAATGTTAATATTTTGTATGTCCAAAAATGAGGTATTAATAAATATTCCAAAAATAAAGCGGTTTGAAAGCGATCAAGTAGTGTTTCATTTACTTTAGTTATAGTACAGTTCATCTAGGTCAATAGGAATTGATGAGTACAATTTATCTATTATTATTAGGTACATGTGAAAGAAGAGAGTTATAAGGTCTACCACCGGGACAATAATAAGCGACCTTCAATTGTCTGAAACTGACTTAGTGCTCGTGCACACGCCACCGCCGCCGTCGCACCACCGCGCCGTCACTAGTTTTTATCAGTCACTATACGTTTGTTTCACCAATCCGCAGAGAGCAAGCGTGGTGATCAATGCTCGTGGCTTCTCTATATGGGAAGAGGCCTGAACCCAGCAGTGGGACGTTTATAGGCTGGATTATTATTATAATTATACGTTTGTTTGTAATACATTAGTAATACTTTCATGGCGTCGATTGTAAGAACAAAAATGAAAAAAAAACCCTGACAGTTTAATTAGTTTTTGAACATAAATAATAGCTAAGAACAACCCCGATGAGGTTAGCTTTCAAACAAAAAAAAAACTGCATCAAAATCGGTGCTTTCGTTTCGGAGTTACGATGCCACAGAGAGACACGTTGAACTTATGACACCCTTCTTTTTCCGCGGGGGTTAAAAGAAATTACAGCGCGGGGGTGGCGTCGTGTGCACAAGCACTAAGCTGAAAAATAACATACTTCTATAACACTAGTCGTTGAGAAATGAGGTTTACGTCCAAAATACATTTTTTATGTAACACAAGGCGTGTCTCTACTATGAAGGCTTTATGTTATGTTAGTGATAAAGTAAGGCTGGGTGACGTCATCGAAATATTAATATTTTAAGCCTAATGAGTAGGTTGGTGTCTTCCAATGTAGGTAACGTTTAAGGTTTTATATAGGTTTCTGGGTTAGTAAATGCTTTTGCTATAACAGTATACTTATTAAAATATTGGATGTTTTTTTACATAATATGATTTTTTGAGCTTAAGGAATTGTGAAGTTATTTTTAAAAGCAAAATGTGATCTTTGTAAGATCAAAAAAACTTTCTTACTTTTAAACTTACAACTGTTTCAAAAATAACTAAGTTTACTTAAATATTCACTTCAGCGCTGACATGAATGACTAAAAAACAGTTTTTTTTTTTGCTTTGCAGTTTAATGTTCAAGTTAATTGTACTTGTAATTTTGTATTGTAAAGTAAATGAATTAAGAAAAAGTAATTAATACGTAATAACCAAAATAATTAATACCAACACAATAATGATACTCGTCTATACAGAAATTGAGAAATGAATAAATAATTCCCACATTAAAATATATTTAATCAAATCGTTGTTATTGAACATCAAGGTAAGTCAACGAACTTTATAAATTAACTAGCGACCCGCCCCGGCTTTGCACGGGTGTATTGCTGATACTAAATATACTACATAATCATAAAGTGTTGTAGGGCGAAGCGCGGCTTTCGACGCACTATTTGGTATAGGCACGCGCTCCCCGGCCCCCCGGCCGGTACCGCCGCAACCGCTATGTCCCTGCATTTTTAATCTGTAATATCTTCGAAAATATTCATTTAAATTACATGCTGTAAAGGGCCATATTGATCTTTATTACATGCACAATGTATTTAAGGTACTTAATTGGATAAGGATTAATGCTGTATTGCTTAAAATCGCTTTTTCGTTAAGGATAAAAATGGTTATTGTGGGTTATCCTCAAGAGATAGACATATACCATCGCGGACTTTTTTGTAGACCTTTTTAAGGTGTACAATACTGTAGTACATTACTTTGATCTATCTCGTAGGGTTCAGCCAGCGTTTGCAATGTAAGCGCAAAAAAGTGTGTTTATTTACGACCTTACATAAAAAACTCTAAGATTATCAGTGTTTCTCTACTATATTATGCATGTATTATACATATAAACCTTCCTCTTGAATCACTCTATCTATTAAAAAAAACCGCATCAAAATCCGTTGCCTAGTTTTAAAGATCTAAGCATACATAGGGACAGACAGCGGGAAGCGACTTTGTTTTATACTATGTAGTGATTTGTTACTGAGTTATGTAAGAAAAGGTTTAGATATAAAGATTTTATGAAGGTCTTGTCTAGAAGTTATAGTGAGAAGGAAAATGCAGGTACTGGTTTGTTATTATGGTCTGTGGTTACGTCTAGGGTTAAGAAATGTTGTTTGAGGTCGATGGATTACTTGGCTTGGTAAGGTTCCGAAATAAATACGTATTTGATATGTTTATTGTACATACTTTTGTTATAATTTTTAAACATGCTATGCTTTGATAAATTTATATATTTTCCGCTTTATTTGTTTGTGTGTGAAATGAAACTTAATTTGTACGGTTGTGTACGTGTTATCACCAACATTTCATGAATACAATTTTACGAAATCTTGGAAAGAAAGTAGTTCGTTCCCTGAGTTGATACCTATATCTATTATAAGCTGTTTTTTATCATTCGCCTACATTTCATTAGTGCAGTGAGTTTTAATCGTCTGCCTAGACTTTTTCCAAGCTATGGTAGGGTCGCTTCCAATCTAAGTGGATTCAGCTGAATACAGAATTTACATGGGATCTGAGTCTTGAATATATGACAGTAATAATATCTACAGATAAAAAAGATAAGCTTTTTAAATCCTTAATAAAAACCTTTACAATATTCCTTCAGCGAGTTTTCAAACTTATTTACAAGTCTGTGAAAAAAAACTCATCTTTTATCAAAAAAGTATCGCTTAAATAGACTATATTATACAAAGTTGGTTTGTTTACCAAGAAACTCTTTAACTTATCTGGCTTGCAAATTTCTATAAGTATACCTGATGCTACATAACCACAATCACACAAAAATTAATCTTACTACCTCAAGACAAGGATTAAATTCTATTGTAGTTACAAAATATGTTTTTCTTTAAGCGATCGATCTGTGTTTGCTCGAACTTATAATGTCACACATCAAGATGAGTGGGAATGAATGATATATGAACGAACGATAAGAGTAAACGAATGAACTTACTCGTTCAGAGTTCACGATACGCTTTATCAGTAACTTGTTCGGTTATTTTGGTAACTTTGAAACGATTATTCATAGAATGTCTTCCAGGTGACATTTTGCAAAAGTTTTCGTATTGAATGTTTTGTTACAAAATGTAGGACGCTTCTAAACAAATGTTTATTGATATTTATAACTATACTTTAAGGAGGTTAATTATTTAAAGAGTAGTTCAAATTAAATAAACGACCTATATATATATTTATGTTAAAATCATTTAAAATGGTATTCAACTAAGAGAATTGTATATGAAAGACACAGATTCTGCTTTTTCTCAATTTTAAAATATATATTACTAGCTGTGTCCCGCGGTTTCACCCGCGTGAATACCTAGGTCCCGTTCCCGGTGCCTTTGTATATAATAACAGACAAATAATTAGCAATAAATTAAAATTGCGACTATAATTTGAGATTTAAACTATCCTATCTCTCAAGTTGGATCGAACTGCACATGGTGTGCGAATTTTATTATAATCGGTTAAGTGGTTTAGGAGTCCATTGAGGACAAACATTGTGACACGAGATTTATATATATTAAGACTAAATAAACTAAAATACTAAAACTACCTCTTACTGATATGCTAAAACTACATCAAAATAGTAATGGCGTTTTTAAGATAACTAGCACAGATAGTTTATAGTATATCCGTCTTTTGAACTTTATTCAATTATACCAATCCAAGCTATGAAAGCACTATTAGTTTCAAACATACATTTGTTACGTCACGGTTGCCTAGCAACGAGTGTGTATGGATGAATAATCTCAAGGAATCCAATTAAACGCAACCTGTTTTACAGCCTTCCGAATGACATGAATTTACTTAGAATTAATAAGTTTATGTCAATTTGTAATGTAGAGGCTGTTTATTAGATCTTTGTCAAAGGAATATTGATAGTTGTTTGTTAAATAAATTAATTATAAATAAACAATGTTAGTGTTTCTAAATGGAACATAAAGTGCTTTTAGGTATTTTGGAAAGCTTTTAAAGCACAATTCTTGTATCAATTAATTAACTAAATTTTACGTAACAGTAAAATGAATGATTACGAAATGATTTATTTATAGTTTTATTTTGATTTAACACTGATCATCATTTTTAAAAATGTCGTGGTGGCCTAGCGGTTCAATGAACGGATTTGTATGCACAAGGTTGCAGGTTCGAACCCAGGCAAGTACCAATGTGGCTTTTTCAAAGTTTTATGTACTTTCTTAATTATTCTAAGACACTTCTGACAAACGGTGAAGGAAAACATCGTGAGGAAACCTGGATTCCAAAATTTGGGATCTGAAATCGCCAATCCGCAGAGAGCAAGCGTGGTGATCAATGCTCGTGCCTTCTCTATATGGGAAGAGGCCTGTGCCCAGCAGTGGGACGATTATAGGCTGGATTATAATATATCATTTTTAAATGCCTACAAAATCTTTGTTTATTTTGAAAGAACTTTACTATTTTATTGATTTAAACTGATCTATATCAGTGTCAAGTATCAGTTAAAAGTAAGTATCTACTACCTTACTCTTCAGGTACCGACGGGCCTGTTGGTCTAGTGGTTAGTGACCCTGACTGCTATACCGGAGGCCGTGGGTTCGATTTCCACCCAGGACAAATGTTTGTGTGATGAGCACGATCATTTGTTCTGGTCTGGGTGTAATTTATCTATAATATGTATGTATTTAGAAATATATAAGTAAGTTTATCAGTTGTCTGGTTACCATAACTCAAGCTCTGCTTAGCTTGGGATCAGATAACCATGTGTGAGATGTCCCGGAATATTATTATATTAGATATTATTTGTTCAGAGTAATTTTGAAAATTTAGTCTAACATTAAAACGTGTTACAAGGACTTCCTAATTAATCAGAAAACTCAAATAAATGAAAGAGTTGATACTATCAGAACATTCAAAGAGTTCAACCTTAAGTTTAATAATTAATTAGTAAGAATACTAACTGTATTACAGCCCTGTTGACAGATTTGAAACAAATTACAGGAAAATTCCGGTGTTACACAAATTATATGTTTTATGTAATTTTTGTAATATTTTAACTTGTTAAAGAGTCTGATTAAAAATTTCTACAGCTATTTGCAGTTTCTTACCACCTAAAGCTCAACAGACAAGCTTTTTCTTACCAGATGGTTAAATATTTGTTTTTGTTTCTTTAAAGACTGCTGCAGTAAATGTTTATAAACCTTTTTTTATTTACGACTAACTTAATTATTTTAATAATATTTAATATGCTTTTAACTTATGGTTGACTTAAAAGTTCCTTGCTTATTTTAATCATCGAATAAAAACTAGTACCAAGACTAATATCAGATTGCCTCTCATTGCCCTGTACTTCTTCACCACATTATGCCAATCCACCACACATCGTCATTTATTCCAATCAGTACCTGATCATCACACTCCAAACATTTATTCCCACCAGCACAGGTTTAAATTCTACGAGTAAATCAAAACTCCCACATAAACCCGAGGTTTACAAAAACAATTCCTTTGTCAACACAAAAAAATGCGGTAACATTTTAAATGAATTTCATAATTCAGTTTTAGGGACTTGAAAAAGTTGTGCCACTAACGGGTTTGTTTACGAAAAGTTAAATTAACGTTAAACCTGGAGATACGTCAGGACCGAGAGTTGCGTCAGACCCGATTCGACGTCAGTTTACGTCAGAATTGTGGGCGATACGAACAAGGTTTTTCGGTAAACAAATTGTCTTATTAGCATGGTGTAGTTGGGATATTAGTTTTTGTGATCGAAATACTTTACTTTGTCGGAAACTAATTATAAATTTTGATCTCGTGTTCTTTGCTTTTTGTATCGGTTTTAACTAATAACATCACAAAAGCGCTGATATGAGTTTACAAAGGTTCTATATCATGGTGTTTCAGTTTGTCGCCCAAGGTTCTGAAGTCTGTATTATGACTAAGTATCACTCAATTTTTTGTTACAAAAATAGTAATATTATGAAAAATTACTATAATTTAGGGCAGAATAGAGAAATCTAGGTAAAAGGAAATTGTCTTTCCGAAAAAGATGCAAGTAAATGCTATTTAATTGACAGGGTTTTAAGTACTTTAAAACCCTGTCAATAAATTATAAACATAACATAACATACCATCACGCCTGTATCCCCGAAGGGTTAGGCAGAGGTGTACCAATGTACACCCACAGTTTGCCGGTATGTTTAGGTCCCATGTAATATGGGGCGAGCCCATTGCCACTAACCGGGCACAAATCCAAACTCCGACCAGTAGTGCTATTCTGTAACATTATTTTCATGTCTCGACAGCGGAATCCGCGGTGAGATGTCAAATACGTATTCTCGAATTTGAATTCTAAATCAAGGCCGATTGGGTTCACTTTTGAAGTGAGCTTCATTGTCACTCAGGTGAAGCTCGATACCGAAATTATTTACAGAATAGACATACTGCTACTGAGAATTTTATAGAAAAACCCAATAACACCTTGGTCGACTTGGGAATCGAACCCAAGACCTCTAGCGAAGCAGTCGCGCTTAGCACCACTAGGCCAACGAGGCAATAAATTATACAGGAAAATATTTATTTCTTCTATTTTTTATATATCCACTTAATTATCTTTTTCTTTATCTATAACACACACTCAATACCTACTCGCTAACAGTGATACATCACGCACGCGCGACAAAACTTGTGGTCCTCAGTGACATCCACCTTGTGTTGATTGATGACCAGTGTCAGTTTACTGCTGCAGCTCTCAGGAACTTTGGCTTTTTAAGTATAAGTGGAGAGATTTGTTCTAAAAAAATATATATACTTACATCTCATCATCATCAGCCGGAAGACGTCCACTGCTGAACAAAGGCCTCCCCCTAGAACGCCACAATGAACAACAACTCGCCAATTGCATCCACCGGGTGCCCGCAACTTTGACGATATCGTCGGTCCACCTGGTGGGAGGCCTGCCAACGCTGCGTCTTCCGGTTCGTGGTCGCCACTCGAGAACCTTTCTTCCCCAGCGGTTATCGGTTCTTCGAGCGATTGGCCTGAATACATCTTATATCATCATTTAATTTTAATGCAATGCATTTGAATGCTGCCTAATCTAAAGCCGTGTTATTTTGACTGCAAATTATTTACACTCTTTTTGTTTTATGCGCTGCTTGTGTTTTTCCTTGTCGATAACACACACTCAATAACACTCGCGACAAAACTTGTGGTCCTCAGTGACATCCATCTTGTGTTGATGGATGACCGGTGTCGGTTTACTGCTGCAGCTCTTAACAACTTTGGCTTTCGGAGTATTGTGGGAAGTTTGGTTTGTCCTGAAAATCTTAGTTATCGGAAACAGGGATATATTTTTGAAGACAGGAAAGAGTGTGATATAGTTGTGTTGTGATATTTTATGTAGGTATTTATTACTCACATGCTATGTTCCGTCTCGTAGATGATATTTTTTTTATCTAGGTATTCCGATATCCTCTTCATTATTAACAATTATATAAACGCTTGTATATTATTGTTTGTTACCCAACCCAGGTTGATAGGATATACTACTACGCTACTACTCGTTTGATATAAAATAAAATATATAGAAAAATACTCATGTACCTATTCATTAACGTATTTAAAATACATCTGCTTATCTCTAAGTGTAAACCTATAATTTTCGCATCAAGGTCTAAAGGCAAATCACCAAAAAGTATTTTTAGAATATCGTATACAAAGATAAATGGAATCCGGGATGTAAGGCCGGTAACGGCTTCTTGGATATAAAGCCTAAGAAGGTTCTATACCGATATGAAAGAAAAGCATAAACATAACATTGTTATGGTAAACAAACTAGCTGGGCCTTCTTCGCTTTGATTAGGTTCAATATATTCTATAGAACTATTAGATTAAGGAAGGAGGTTTATTTGCTTGAATAAAATACATTTACTTTGATAATAATAGTGGAAGGCAGAGAAAATATAGGCCGATCTTACTATGTTGAACAAAATAATTATCGCAATTAATTTTAAGAATACGTGTGTTTAATCAAAGTTATGCTTCAACCAGTCATTTTTAGTCTACGAATCTATATTTAATATTAATAATAATAATATTCCGGGACAACTCACACACGGTTATCTGATCCCAAGCTAAGCAGAGCTTGTGTTATGGTAACCAGACAACTGATAAACATACTTATATATTTATAAATACTTACATATTATAGATAAATTACACCCAGACAACCAGAACAAATGATCGTGCTCATCACACAAACATTTGTCCTGGGTGGGAATCGAACCCACGACCTCCGGTATAGCAGTCAGGGTCACTAACCACTAGACCAACAGGCCCGTCATATATATCTCTTCAAATATTCATGTACCCGCACTACTAAAATAATTGCAGGATATCATAGATGTACCAAGGTGAAAGATGTGCTGCTTGTTTTTTAAGTAATATCTGCCAGCACGTATTCACAAATATACTTTACAAATACTAATTATGTATTTCATACAGAAAAAAATAAACAAAGCCCTTTTACAATGTATCACCACGTTTTGTACTCAATTTACTGTATACTGTCCCTCTGATATATATATATACTAGCTGTGTTCCGCGGTTTCACCCGCGTGAATACCTAGGTCCCGTTCCCGGTGTCTTTGTATATAATAACAGACAAATAATTTGCAATAAATTAAAATTGCGACTATAATTTGAGATTTAAACTATCCTATCTCTCAAGTTGGATCGAACTGCACATGGTGTGCGAATTTTATTATAATCGGTTAAGTGGTTTAGGAGTCCATTGAGGACAAACATTGTGACACGAGATTTATATATATTAAGATATATATTTTGGGCTGGTCATATCTGCACAAAACAATCGACTCGAGAAGAAGAAGTCACTCTAATACTGACATAATCCTTATTACTACGTCATAAGGTCCATTTTAACTCCTAATACCAGTTACATGCGGTCGACGGTTCAATATAAAGCCGTAAGAGTTTAAGCTCTTAACGCCACCGCTAATTGGTTTGCTGCAATTAAACAACAAATAAAGATACAAGGAAGATTTAAACTAAATCTGTGGAGCAATTAAACAGTTAATCTCAGAGTCTTGATTTTGTGGCCAAAGCGACGAAATTATCTCTTTTCCTTTTTGTTACAAAGACGTTGTTTTTTTGCGAAGGAACTTTGTTTGTTTTATTATGAATTACTTTATGTTTAA
The DNA here is from genome assembly GCA_905475315.1 of Autographa pulchrina. NCBI lineage: Eukaryota > Metazoa > Arthropoda > Insecta > Lepidoptera > Noctuidae > Autographa > Autographa pulchrina. The sequence goes on along the minus strand of FR997765.1, from coordinate 11,979,156 downwards.
TTAGAGCCCGTAAATTTATATTATCGACTCTTAATCGTAAGGTTATTTACAAAGATTTGTCAAATTTGTCGTTTTGTCTGGTAGGTTTCAGATATATTGTAGATATGTAGTAGATAGCAACTGCTTGACGTTTTCTTGTAGGCCACTTCTTGGCAACATTATAGCGATACTATTTAAATAACAGTAAACAAGAATATACGTCAAGTTAGTGTTGTGCAACTGATTAAAAACAACCTCAGATAATTGATCAATCAAAATAGTTTCTATAACATATATAATAATAATAATACCAGCCTATAAACGTCCTACTGCTGGGCACAGGCCTCTTCCCATGTAGAGAAGCCACGAGCATTGATCACCACGCTTGCTCTCTGCGGAATGGTGATTTAAGATCCCAAATTTTTGAATCCAGGTTTCCTCACGATGTTTTCGTTCACCGTTTCTCAGAAGTGTCTTAGAATAATTAAGAAAGTACATATAACTTTGAAAAAGCCACATTGGACTATAACATATATATATATATCTAAATTTCTAAAGACAAAATAAAGATAAAGACAAGTTTAAATACCAACAAAACTTGTCCTAAATGGCTTCATTTCCTAAAGGAATAAAAGCCGAAGTATTTTTAAATGGCGTTAGTACAAAAACATCTAATTGACGAACCATTCAGTGAGGAGTCCCTTTTATATAAAAGAAATGTTTATTTACAAATGTCGCGATTGCGGAAATTTATTTTTTATGATAAGGTTTTGATAACTAGATATTTAAGTACTGATAGATGTATTTTTATGTTAAGACTAGCTGTGCCTGCGACTTCGTTCGCGTGGATGACGAAACTTATCAATGAGTTTTTAACCGCAAAATTAAGTTTGTTTTTTATTGTTTATACTTTTCCGGGATACAAACTACCCAGGATAATTAAGAATAATTATACCAAGTTTCATCGTAATCGAACCGGTAGTTTTTGCGTGATACCTGAACAAACAGACAGACAGACAGACAAAAATTTTGTTAATCACACTTTTGGGTTCGGTGTCGGTCTAGTAACACCCTCCGCTATTTATTTTTTTTATATTTTCAATGTACAGAATTTTCACTTCTACAGATTTATTATAAGTATAGATAATATGTCTGTAGAAATTCAAATGGTAACTGTTTTTTTTTTTACTTTTAAGTCATAATATATAAAACAAAGAATTAGACGGACACCATTTATAACTCGAGAACTGAATCTTCAATTAGTTTCCACCCGAATAGGATAGTAAACATTAAAAACATTGGTAAACACAATTTACGAAAAAAAGATGTTTGCGACAACAGGGAGTACTGAAACCGAGGGGCACAGCTAGTTCGTCATAAAGCTTACTTTTATAAATACATCAGTCTTTGTCCCTTCAGCTTCAAGCTATTTTTGTACAAAATCCCAACGAGATTGGTTCAAAGTTTTAGCTGTTAAACAAAGAAAACAGATTTTATTTTATATTTTTATAGTGGAGTGGAATATTTTATTATTATACAATACACATACTTACGTTGTCAAGTTATATTTTTAACTGATGAAGGTATGAGTTTTAATACCGACGAATGGACGATAAGTAGACCATAACAGTTGATTAGGTATTCCTATTTATATCCCTTTTTCATTTGTTTAAATAAATACATTTAATAGTTTACTTAAAACAATGTTGAACTTATTTTTTTACCTATATTTTTATTTTTTTACCACAACTATTTATCATCTTATATAATAATAATAAATAATAATTCAAAGGACCGGGTATTCTCATTGCTGAGGATAACCCGTGAAAGATAAGAGATAAATAATAATACCTAATAATAATATTCCGGGACAACTCACACACGGTTATCTGATCCCAAGCTAAGCAGAGCTTGTGTTATGGTAACCAGACAACTGATAAACATACTTATATATTTCTAAATACATACATATTATAGATAAATTACACCCAGACAACCAGAACAAATGATCGTGCTCATCACACAAACATTTGTCCTGGGTGGGAATCGAACCCACGACCTCCGGTATAGCAGTCAGGGTCACTAACCACTAGACCAACAGGCCCGTCATATGCCACACACAGTCTTTACCAAGAGCTAAAACTATGCAACTCATATTTGTCGTAGCACTTAGCCTAGTCTAGTTAGACTTAGTCCATTTAAAATCTACAAAAACATCACCCAAAACGTGATAGTTAGTGAATGTTGCAGATTCATCAAGAGGACAATAGACTCGTTATCGCGAGGAGTCAAGTTAATAGGATTTATTGTGCTGACTGCTGGCTAGACAAGCGATCAAGTTATAACTGAAATTCTAGTAAGCACTGGCACCTGGTAAGCTTTCTGTGAAGACTTTAAGTGCTTGCAAAATTCAAAGCGTTTTATCTTTTAAGAATAGCTAGGTAATTTGTTTAAATTGATTAATAAATATTATTTTTATGAATTCGAATAGTCATTTGTAAAACCAATAATTTTTTTTAGCAGCTACCGGAAACCTCAACTATTTTTGACCACAAAAAGTGTAATAAAATATATATATATAAAAATTAATTGCTGTTCGTTAGTCTCGCTAAAACTCGAGAACGGCTGGACCGATTTGGCTAATTATTATTATGGTATTGAATTATTTGTGGAAGTCCAGAGAAGGTTGAAAAGGTGAATAAATATTAAAATATTCGGATTAAAAAAAAAAACAATTTGTTTGAAGTTTTTTTTAAACAAAAGTTTAGGCTTTTATTTATCGATTGAGGCAGTACGAAGTCTGCCGGGTCAGCTAGTATATTATAATATAACTAGCTGTACCCGGCATGCGTTGCAATGCAATTTTTTCTACCTAGCACCTGCCTACTACCTACCCACTACCACTTAGGGGTCTGAAAAATAGATAGTAGCCGATTCTCAGACCTACTGAATATGCTTATAAAATTTCATTAGAATCGGTCAAGCCGTTTCGGAGGAGTATGGTAACTAACATTGTGACACGAGAATTTTATATATAAGATTTATATGTTCGTGTGTAGCTTATAAAGAGTAGGTAATACAATTAGTACCTTAGTGTTATATAAATTTTCTAAAATTCAACATTCTGTGACAATAATATAAATTGTTACATTTTATTTTAGACTTCATTTGCAATTTAAAACTACTGTATTCCAAAACCCAATTTATAAGCAAATGAATTTAGCAAAAGGGAATTTGTCATTTCATTCTTTATTATTTAATGGCTGACCAAAAATTCAAAGCGTTTTTATTTATAAAACTGGCCGATAATCTAGTTCCATATTCAAATTCGAAAAAGTTTAGTTCGATGAATTTGTGAAATAAAATTTGATTAAACGAGATGCGGAATAAAATATTTGTATTCAACCGAGCAAGCTCGTATATGAATATAAATCTATTTCCATGAATTTTTGAATTTGTAAATTTATGTTCATTTAAATAAATAAACGTGAATAAAACAATTTAGCTTTAGATTTTTGTGCAGAAATAAATTACCTGCCTGTGTGTACAATTAACGAATATAGCTTTGTTAATTTATTTGTGCGTATTGTGTATTTTTTTATGGATATATATATTTAAAACCGATAGGTACTCAATAAACCAGCTTTCATTAATTGAGTGTCGTCATTCGACGACTGCTTAAACTATCTGTTAAAAAAGTACACAAAGTCCTTGAATCTAACACCGTTTTCTTATAAAATGTCTAAACCCAAAGAAAATCAATACCTAAGTCTAAGCTAAAAGCCTATAATAAAGTTATCGTCGGTAACTTTCACATTTATCACTGAAATAGATTTAAACTTTCGTTTTTATTACGATGCTATCACGGCACATCGCGTGTATAGGCAGACAGACTGCTCTTTGTTCCGTTATGAATATCATAGAATCTATAAACCTTGGTACTATAAAGCATAAATAGAAATGTTGCGATTGAATAAATAAGTTACCTCAAGGATGTTTTGTCATTCAAACGATTTTTCGAAGGTATTTCAAAGCCAAAGGTTTTTTTTTTACCTCTAAAACTACCAGTGAAAATTGAATAATTCTAACAAAAAAACCGACTTAAAAAAAAGTCTCACATTTTTTTCTTATGGATCCCACTGTTAAAACAGAACCAAAATACGGGACCACACGGGAAGCACCAGCTTTTAAATAAAAAAAGAATCATCAAAATCGGTTCACCCAGTCAAAAGTACTGTGGTAACAAAAAAAAATACAGTCGAATTGAGTACCTCCTCCTTTTTTGAAGTCGGTTAAAAAATATTGTTACATATCATAGCAAAATTCCCGAGAAAGTTTATAGGCTATTTAATATCACGTTAATTGCAATGAGAGAAAGGCAAGGCGAGTGAAACTGGGGGATACAGCTAATTTAATTACAAACATTTCTTACAACGAAATATCATATTTAGATTGATTTAATATATTTATACATATTATTTCAAATATGTAAATACAATTAAAAAATTAAACATAATAGTCATTGAAATATGTATCACAAGGTTACACATAATATATGTTTATGGTTTTTCCAATCGTTGGATTTGCTAACTATAATTGACTTTTTATTTTCTTCATTTCATTCAGACAATAGGCTGAACCTTTTATTCAAATGCCAGTAAACTGAAGTAACTCATGTATATTTACTGCAAAATATATAGCCTTCAAAATCAATCAATAAAACTGAAATGATTCGATTCGATGTTTGTTGGATTGGCTCATAAAAAGCGGCTCGGCTATAAACGAGATTGCCTCAAACAACCGCAGGTTTTAAACTCAATGCTGTAAAATTGCTGAATAAATCTGAGGGTTACTTACAGCCTTTATTTATCTAATAAAAAGCTTATAAAAATACTACATACGTATTGGTAAATATCCATGAATAAAAATGGTTGTTCTTAAAAAATGAGCTCTTGAGTATGCTTTCCAAATACATTGTCGATTTTATATCAGCTGTATTTTTAATCAATAATATTATTATTATATATTAATACTAGCTGTACCCGACATGCGTTGCAATGCAATTTTTTCTATCTAGCACCTGCCTACTACCTACCTGCCTACTACCTGCCTACTACCTGCCTACTACCTACCTACTACCACTTATGGGTATGAAAAATAGATAGTAGCCGATTCTCAGACCTACTGAATATGCATATAATATTTCATAAAAATCGGTCAAGCCATTTCGGAGGAGTATGGTAACTAACATTGTGACACGAGAATTTTATATATAAGATAATAATATGTATCCATTAAAAAGCGTAAAATTTTCAAACTGTGAAAACGGTTTTGTGGGGCAAATATAGTACTTATAAGTAATTACATAACTATGTAGAGGTAAAAAGTAGTAGTACTAAAAACAACAAATTACACATATTAATTCTGACATTTCAATGCTTTGTTCATATCAGGCTCCGAAGCTTAAACTGTAAAACAAGAGCTTCTTAAATCTGCTACAATATAAAAAATGGTAATATTTATTTTATGCTCTTGCCTTGCAGTAAGTACGTAGAATAGAACCAAGAACCAATAAAACACCTTACTTGCTTATATTAGTTATACGAGAAACAAAATATATTTATATCTACAAAAACAGATGACATCTACTTAACATTCGGACCCAATTATCTTGTTGACAACTCAATTATGTCTACAAATAAAAAGACTTTACGTTTGATATAAAAAATCCTTGAAATATGGTCTTGTATTTCCAAGTAGTGTTGTATGTACAGGGTGTTGAGAAAACCCTGTCCGACCCGAAAGGGTGATATAGGGCTCATAATCACATGCCCAAATAAAGTATTAAATTTGGAATATTTGTTATAGTAACAATAATAATGAATTTTAAAATAAACAATTTTTGCCGCAAAATTCCCTAAATTTGAGATTAAAACAAAAATTACAACACCATTTTCGTCGGTATTATTGGCGGCCTTTTATTTTGATCATTTGGCAGCACCTGTGACGACGCCGAATCTCTCTTTCGACTTTTGAGATTTTTTTTATGTTATTTTTTATTTTAATGTAATCAGATATCGATACCTAACCACACCTTAACGGGTCGGACAAGGTTTTCTTAACACCCTGTATAAATAATGTCAAACAGACAAAGCCATAGATATTATTAGGATTAGTGATAGTTTTATTAAAACAGGGCGCTTTGTTTTGATACAATTTTTACGTCAAAACTAGTTCATACCGGTGCATACGATTCATACCCTGATAGACGCACTCTGTCGTTCCTTGTCTATCCTCTAAGGACACAGCCTTCTGTAGTTTCATGCTATAAGGACTAAAAGAACTCGGGAATATTTAAATAAAATGCCTTTCGTCTAAGCTTTTTCTTTCTGAGGAAAAAGTGTACAAGCCTAGGTAATAAAAATGTTACTCTTTTTCTTCACAGAATGCGGAATTAAATAAAATGTCCTTAAGATAATGTAAAAATCTCTATTTTATATGACCAGCCTGTAATCAAATCCTTTAAGGCTTTTATCTCATTCTTTTATTTCAGAGATGTCGTTATAAAATATATTGATGACATAAATATTAATTTATTCGATCCACTACTGCTCTTACTATGGGGTAATATACACATAAAAGAACCTCCTCCTTTCGAAGTCGGTAAAATATTGACATGTATGTTTGAAATTTAAAAAAATGAAGAGCTGGTGTAGAAATATACATAATCTATTTTCATATATTTCCTGAAATGTAATCAAGGCAAATCAAGGCAAACCTTAATGTTAATGTTACGGTGTACACCTTTTGTCTTTTAGTGAAATACCCATTAAAAGATTAGTTGAGTACACCATTAGTCATTATTCCTTCTCTCTTTGTTAGCACTCATACATTAATTAATAGTCAAACATTGAGAAGAGTCAGAAAGCTTTTATTAAAGGTGTTCTATGAAAATTCGAACAGCTATTCATCTCTAAAATAATAAGAGTGTAAATAAAATGTCTGTTGATTTGACTGAAGTAACATAATATTTATAATAGAATAAATTAGAGGCCAGATATTCCAAGAAATTATAATTTGAGATATTTTACAGGGGTAATAACAATTTTGTTAACCGTAGTACGTATGGTAGGGTATGTTACCAAGAACAATGGGTTGTGGATGTTAGATTGGCAGTCAGTCAATGAACATGGCATTCAGCTGAATCCGGCGAGACTGGAAGACGACACTAGCCCTATTCTAAGCTACGCTAGCTTGAAATAGGGTTAGAGAATCAAACATTATCATTATTGTATCTTTTTATTCGCAGCTAATTCCAAATTCACAATTAAAAAAGAACAATCTAGAATAAAAAATAGTAGAATATCCAGTATACTAACTAGATTTTTTAGTAGATATACCTACATTACACCCATACAATACTACAACACCATATTTACCATTGTGGGCGCAGATACATTAAAAATATAACTTCAAGAGGTCGGAACCCTCGTCAGTCGCTCAATGGCCGGAGGTGGCGGGAAAGTTATTTGATTTCTAAAATATTATATATTAGGTCAACAACGACTCAACTGAATAGTTTACTTTACTGTGACATGGGTGTGTGAATTGTACTCGTTTTTGGACCAAATTTGTATGATTTTGGATAACATTCGTATGTTTTTTCGGAGGTGTAGTTTGAGTCAACTTTTATAGGACTGCCTTTGACAGTTGTTCGTAAAAAAACTTTTTAAGGTTACAGATCTATGTAACTACCTAAAATGGGTGTAGTGGCTTAACTAAGTGTAACTATAGCTACAAATTGAAACCAGATTAAAGTTTTGGCAGTGACTCTTACGACAAGATTTTCAATATCTTATTTACGTTTAATGAAGGACGCCATTTACTACTTTCGTCTTAACCTAACCTGATTTTTACCAAAATAAACCTACATAAGCAGAATTACACATTAAATTAGTCCAGTTGTTATGTATTTCATCTAGGTCTGATAAAAATAAACATACATAATTATGTACCTAAGTAATAGGTAACCAAAACACATCAAAAATTAATTGTCTACCAGTTTATTTTTACCCTTTAACAATGATGGAACTAAAGCAACATGTCACAACAGACAGACCTCACTCACAACTTTCCCGCGGTTTTCATCCAGCGAGTCAAACATTAACCCTACCGGTGCTTGCTAAACTTTAATTGAATTATATTTTTATTTCATAACTAGCTGTGCCTGCGACTTCGTTCGCGTGGATGACGAAACTTATCAATGAGTTTTGAACCGCAAAATTAAGTTTTTATTGTTTATACTTTTCCGGGATAAAAACTACCCAGTGTGGTGCTCAGGATAATAAAGAATAATTATACCAAGTTTCATCGTAATCGAATCGGTTGTTTTTGCGTGATACCTGAACAAACAGACAGACAGACAGACAAAAAAAAATTTTTCACCCTTTTGCGTTCGGTTTCGGTCCATTAACACCCCCGCCATTTATTTTTTTGATATTTTCAATGTACAGAATTTTCACTTCTACAGATTTATTATAAGTATAGATAGCCACCCGTGATTGTCTGAGTTGGTATGTTTATAAATAAACTGTGTTGTTCTGACATTAGCTTTGGTGCTGTAAAGTTCCATTTAATTTAATTATGTGGACTGTTGTAAATAGTGTTTAATCTTACAACTGTTATACATTTAAGAGAAAAGAGTTCATATTTAAACTGTTTCTAAATAATAGCGGAAACACTGTGGTCGTGTGTTGTAGCCGTAGTAGGTACTGTATCTTAATATATTGCAAAACGTTTTAGGCAATGCACATAAGGTTTAGCAAAAAAATATGAATACTGTTCTAGAAAAATGGTTTAACGAGGTCAAAGAAAAAGACAATTTAAGGACTTTTTCCCAGCAAGGAGACTAAGGACAAAAATATCAATGCGTAAAGTAATATATGATTGGCTTTATTTATTAAACGCACGCACCATAAGCGTTTGTCTTACGTTTTTCAAAGGTAGAAAGTACACATGATGATAGAAGTTATAACTACATGAAATTTATTATCGGTATCATAACTTTTCAAGGTGAAATTATTTTCGGTACTTTTAGCTTTTCGATAGCAAACACGATTTTCTAGTAGATAATTCGTTTTAGTTTATGTAACATGGCCAATAACTTCGTAACAATGGTATTAAATAAAAAAAAGTAAGTATGTATGATTTTTAGTCTCACATACTATATATACTATTGTTTTCATAGAATACTTATTGTTTTCTGAACAAAAAATATGAAGCACCACTCCAGAAAAACAAACAACAAATTTTAGATGTCTCAATTTGGGTATTTCTGTGTACATAATTCTCAGGTACACACACATTTGTTGCGAAAGTTGTTCCAACTGCAGTGTACAGACTACCACACAGCTTGGTGGAACAGTAATAGTATTAACAGACGATCGAACTTGGTTCGGGCCGGACAGCGGATTTGGTACGCTCCGTACCATATCCGGTCGTCTGGAGAGTTGTCCGCCGAACATTATTATTATTATTTCGTGTCCGGTCGGTTCGATGGTTTGCGCGTCGAATTTGGTCGGCTCCGTACCAAATCCGCCGGTGTGTAAGCTCGGACCGGACAAACGCACGGCAGTCGCGATCGAAACCTTCTGGAGGTAAGATTAAGCACATTTGGAAAATTTATTTATTTATCACATCTTGCACTTTTATCTTACTAAAAGATCAAGATACAAAAGTTTATTTCAAAATGTGCGTAATGTTATTATTAAAATAATGGCCGGATCACATTTTTGAGTAACACAGTTATGTCTAGTCTCAAACTTTAGTAAACAGACCAATTACTTATTCCGAATAACATAACATACCATCACGCCTGTATCCCCGAAGGGTTAGGCAGAGGTGTACCAATGTACACCCATAGTTCGCCGGTATGTTTTCAAATAGCATTAATTTTTAATGTACTTAAGTGATGTCCTGAATCTTGGGGCAGATGTCCCGGAAAAAAATAGTGTCGTAAGGAAGTCTCTGTTCCTTCTCTATAATAATCGAAGTTTAGGTTAATAAGCCCTACCTATTCCTATCACTCTAATAACTAATAATATACTATAACGAAAATTATAAGGTTTATGTGTAGACTTTAAGTACTTTAGTACTAAATTCATCACGATTTTTCAAATATATTTTTGCCTACTCCTTTCTTTTTTTTCGTGATGTTTTGTGGCGGCATTACTGTTGCCGCAACAACAATCGCAATTTTAGCGCGCTTGGATAACGTCGGAGGCATGACGTCTGACCTGTGTGTACGCCACGCGGTTAGTGCGAGATCCGGCCGTCTGTTGTGACTAGCGGATCGGTACGCCGTACCAAGTCCGCTCTCCGGCCCGAACCAAGTTCGATCGTCTGTTAATACTATATAACAAAGTTCGCGGTTGTACGCCGCAGCCGGCGTTTGTTTCGTCATTAACCGTTCGTGTAACATCAGCTCATTAATTGTTACTATTTGTTACGGGGATTGTAAATGAAAATTTGTTTATATGGATAGTTAAATAAAGTTTATTTTTTGAAAAAGGGTCTAGAAAAAATAGTTTAAATATGTAAATTCTCACTGTGTATTTATTTATTAAAAAATCACATTTATTATTATACGTAGGAAGTTTTTGACTTGTCCCATTTGGACGAAATTTAGCATACAGATAGTGTGTAACTTAGATTAAGTCTGGATAAATAAATAATCATCTTAGTCAGGATAATAAATAATCATTTAAACGTGTATTTGTAAAACCGATGATGAACGAGGCTACAAGATATCCTTACAGGTAGAATTAGCTATCCGAAAGGCAAAAGATGGATGTTAAAAAAATTGTACCAACATGACGGATTGTTAGAATTTTACGGTTTGTTTAATGTGACTTTGAATTAATGACGCGCAAAATTGATTCAGAATATTCTCCCAGTAGCAGTACAAATACGATGCTCTTCTGTTAATTGGTTTAATACCAATTAACACTAAAATCATGCTGTGTAGTCGAGTGCGCCAATTGACTGAGCAATTGCTCAATAATTAACTGTAGTGGTTCATTCATTGTGTTATGCAGTGTTGATTAGCTCGGATTAAATTAGATTATTCAGTGTAATTTTCTACATTATGATTACTTTACGTTTGATTTAACTGTGGCAAATCATTTCTAAGGCAGTATTGGTAGTTCTTATGACGCTGCAACTCGAAAGTTTACATTGCTTTTAAAGTTAATTACTATTTTCTGTGATATATTAAAAAAACTTGCTACACTGATTAAACAATGATATTATTATTATGATGTTAGCTTTTAAACCGAAGCAAAAAAATACGGAGGACCCTAATCAGTCGCAATAAATTTTTCATGAATAATTATTATTTAAAAAAATATACCATTAATAAATTAATGTATAAGAATGACAACTTAAATGTTACCAAATTAAATATTTCCTAGACAAATATGACAATAGACAGGAAACAACGGGACCCAGATTTGTAGTACACTACTTGCTTTGAATAAATCGTATAATACAATCAAAGTGATCTACACAACTAACCTATACTAACATGAACCTATCACATAGCAACAACGTTCAGCACGACACAATATACCTTTATACATAAATATACGTATAAACCTACCTACTAACAGATGCACAGTCTACAGAACAAGTTGCAGCGTGCAATATGGAGTATCGTACAAAATAAGAAACAAAACCTGCGACACAGACGGTCACATTGTTCGCTTGTCGCCGTATGTACGAAGCGAACAATACAACATTTTATTTCTACGTGGGAACCAAAAAGGATGGGTTTGTGTTTTTGGGGTTACGCAGGTGAGTGATGAGGACTGTATTATTGCAGCCGAGTCAGTTTGGCAATTTAGACTATAGTCTAAACTGCCAAACTATACAAAAAATCTACAAAAATGTATAGATACATTTTTTGTAGATTTTTTTTGTGTGCCTGGAATGTCATTAAATTATAAATTTAAAAGCTAAAGTCGGGTATGAATACTCATAAACGTTCAAACATGGTCGAGTAGCGATTTTCCAGATGCCGCTAACTTTGAGGTCCCGGTTTCGAAACCCGGTCAATATAAAAAAGTCACTTTGCTACATTGCCTCTAATCTTGGTTTTGGTGATACCTTCGATTTCTCTGATTCGATTTCACAGCTGCTTTAGCTAGTTACTTTGGGTTCAAAGCAATGTTAATGTTGTCCATATTATCTATTTAGTTGGTAATATTAGAAACAAACTAAATTTTTAGCATAGGCTAACACAAAACCTAGCAAATCGCAAAATAATTTCCAAGCATCTCAAATCCATTTCATCCATAAAACAACTAAACTGCATCGCCATCTAAACTCCAAAATCTGCATTCTAGTGCACCAGACGTTTTCAGTGTACGATCGATCTATCAACGTCTTTTACGAAAACTAGAGAACTCGCTTATATTATGTATTTGTAGAGAGAATAAGTTTAGGAAAACGGATTTTGTTTTATACAGAGTGTTAAGAAAACCCTGTCCGATCCGTTAAGGTATTGTTAGGTATCGATATCTGATTCCTGATAGTAAAAAAAAGGAAAAAATTTAAAACCTCATTTTTTTTTTTTCTCAATCCGAAAGAGAGTTTCGGCCGTCGTCACGGGTGCTGCCAAACGATCAAACAAAAGGCCGCCAATAATACCGACGAAAATGGTGGAGCATTTTTGTTTAACCTCAAATTTGGGGAATTTCGCAGCAAAAAATGGTTATTTCAAAATAAATTCAAATTCAAATTCAAATATTCTTTATTCAATATAGGCTACACAGTAGCACTTATCGAACGTCAAACACAAAATACAAAAACACAGACAGCACCCTAAGGGTCGGTTCATATCCGGCGGAAACGCACCGCGCACCATCGGCCGCGCAACGCCAGAACAAACAAACACGCAATGAGACATCCAACCCCCCACACCTGACGCGCTAACGCAACATCAGTTGAGTGTGAAAAGCCGAACGCCCCACCAGGCATCCGCCCGCCCCGGCGCCAAGCAACCGACAACACGCGACGCGCCCCCCGCCAGAAATGAACCGACCCTAAAACGCCCACCCTTCACCGCTTCCTAAGTGCTTTGGCTGAGGAGAAGAAACGGCGCAACAAACTCCCCAGCAACACGCTGTCTTTACAATTATACTGAACATCATTAAGGGACCGCGCCAAATAAACAAGTGTTTGAGGTACTATGAAGTTAAAAGTTCACTGATCTTAACCAAGGTCAACAGAACGACCAGTCACCGCAAGCAGCACCCGTTCACGAGTATGACGCAAGGGTCAGCCATCCCCTCCCTCGCCATATTAGAGGGAAGGAGGAGACCCGACCCAAAACGCCACCGCAGGCAGTGACAACTAAGGGAGCATGACGAGACTGTTGCCGGCTCAAACAAATATAAAGCAAAAAAAAAAAAAAAAAAAAAGGAAATCCTCAAACACTGATTTACTGCACTGTCCCTTATCACAATAATATGAGTGGATACATAATTAAATTCTATAATTAATAAAATTATACATTAAAAAAAAAGAAGATGAACAAATACCGTTCATTGGACATAGGTACACTATACCTACATTTGTATAATCGTACTAAAAATAAAATAAAAATAGGTAACAAATGTTACATACGAAATGTATGCCTATCAACACAAAGATAAATCAGGTTGTTTAAAAAAAAAAAAAAAAAAATAATAATAATAATCCATACAGAACCGTCTTGTGTCTATCACGGCGACCAACTATGTTTATCATTTAAATAATCATTAATTGTGTAGTAAGCTTTTTCACATAGCTTATTTTTTATTGTGCATTTGAATGAGTTAAAGGGCAACTCTAACAAACTAATAGGAATTTTATTGTAAAAGCGAATACCAAGCCCCACAAATGAATTGTGTACCCTATGCAGCCGATGTGATGTAGAACATAACTTATGCCTATTTCTCGTATTTATACTATGGATGTCACTATTCTTGGCATACAAGTGAATATTTTGTCTTATAAATAATATATTTGCAAAAATGAATTGAGACGCTACAGTTAAAATACCTATCTCCTTAAATCGCTCCCTAAGAGTAACTCGAGAACCTATTAACCTATGAACCGAAATAATTGTTACTTTCAAGAATATCAAAAAAAAATGGGGCATGTAATTGTGAATCCTATATCACACTTTCGGGACGTACAGGGTTTTCTTAACACCCTGTATGTAGAAAGAATAAGTTGAGGAAAAACGGTTTAGTTTTATATACGGGCCCAAGTATTATTTACCCGTTGGTTTATTTTGGTTTTGTGTTTTAAGATTCAAATAAAACCAATGTTTTGACGAGGAATTAATTGGCGACTGAATGGAGTAGTTGTTTTGGCGTTAAGCTCTTGTACTATTCACATGGCATATGAATAATTTTGATGTTTTAACGTAGATACCAAACTTATAAACAATAGTAGCATTGAATTTCACTATTATATACTACTTTTGTCATCAACAGTCTTAATTAATATGTAGTTTAAATAATTTTAATTAGCACATGTGGCTTAGTTTTTATATAATTATAAATATTTTAAGTCTAATAATAAATAATGAATTTTTCATGTGCTAAAAAAAAAAGAATTTTCACATTGTTACAAGACCATAATATACATATCTCGTTATAATATATTTCATTTTAAATACTTAGGCATATTAAATACCTTTCTCATTTTTTTTTACTATCCTTAATGTAGGTAATTTTATTATAAGCGAGCTTAGCGTCTTGAGTTTGCGTCTGATAAAGGACGAGAAAAATCTGTAATTGATTAGTACACTGTACTATCTAAACATTTGCTCATTTTAAAAAGAAGTTAGTTACTTTGAGATAACAGTAAAATATAGAATGTTAAGAAATAATATTTACAAACTATTTCGAATAAATTATGTCTCAGAAATCCAACTCATGTTATTATGATTGTTATCTTATTTAATTTAATTCGACTGTAGTAACGTTGGTATTTATAGACATATTGAATGTTGAAAATCAAACAAAATAGTAAATCTAAGCAACTTTACACAGGAGTAGTCTAGACTAAGTAAACAACCAAAAGCATTAAAACAAATGCCAACATAAGTAAATTCTTATCAACCCTTCAAAACAGCAAAAGCATCGTAACGTATCATTTTACATCATAAATATAAAACTTTCCACCATGCCACCGTCACGCGCAAACTCAGACATATGAAGAAATGACTGGGCGTGGCGACAGAGCTAAGTGCCATCATTATAATAAAGTCAAATATTCCCTTGCACGGAGATTTGGCTAAGCGCCATGCTAACAGTAGAATGTTAGAGTTATGAGGCCTTTTTATAACATCTTTAAACGATGAGAATGGTGTTCGGTTAAAAGTAATGGTCCGTTTTTTAAGTGTCGTGCTGGTTTTATCGTGTGATGTTGACAAGATGATTTGTTTTTTTATTTTACTTCATTCTTACTGTAGTGTATAAGTGTAGAAGTATCACTGAATTTTATTTTTATTTGTATTGTACAATTTCTACAACAAACAGCAAACATTCAAATTAAATAGTGGGATAGATGTTACTTGACAATTGAAAAATACACTTAGAAAGGTCAGAAGGGTTAAAAATTTCTACATTTAATAAAAAATAAATTTTGCAGCTTTCTCATTCATTTATAAATACGTTATAAAATATTCACTCGCGTAAACCCTCCCTTGAAATCCGTTTAAAAATAGCATTGTACCTAAAATATGCAATACAGCCCTAATCCGGCTTACATGCATACATAATAATGTGGCGCCCTCTCGCGGTCAGTTTGTGATCCAGACTTATCCTTAAACTCGTTTAATATTAAACTCGGTTCATTAGAGACCGGTTTTAGGGCCGTGAAATCATTAGCCCTGTCGTAATTAAAATCAGTCTTAAGGGAGTCTTTCGGTTAGGATAAGATATGAAAGATAGATTACATTTACCTTTAGTAAGAAGTCGGTTTAATTAATTATAGTAATATATTAAGTGTAATTATTAAATCTTGGAGAAATATACAGAAGGTTCTGCGAATAAAGGCTTATAATAGAGAAATAAATTTTGTAATTACTTTTATTACTTTAAAGGTTGGGAGAAATTAAAGTATTTTTATTATATATCTTTTTTAATGCGATGCGAAAGTTGTTTTAATTTTTTTTAAGCAAGTCAAAATATCAATTTGCCATTTTATACATTATTTTGTAGAAACATATCACAAACAGGATAATCCATTTTTAATCTAGTAGAAAGCGTAAAGACATTCACGTAAGTAATAACTGTAAACATTTCTCTGGCAAAAATAATACAAATAAAATCTGACACTATTTCCACTTACGAAGTAAAAAGGGCAGATACATGGTGTCATCTAAATGGGGATCAATTTCACATAATCCCTGTAGGTTTGTGTTGAATTCAGATGCAACAGCTATTTCATTACCATTCGCCAGATTTACAAATTGTAGCTACAATAACACGTTCCCTTCACATTTGTTTACTTATGTCGCGGAGTTATTTGAAATTGGGTTTTTCGTGGTATTTCTAGACGGTGTTATTTTTGGGTGTGACAAGAATGTTATGTTAATTTTGGAAATGCAAAGCTTCTTATTTTTTATTTCTTAATGGATTTGTATCATGTAAGTAGTAGGTATATTATAACTTCAGTAACTACAAAATATAATTTATGTGATATTTAGAAGTAATAAGATGTCTTACATACTTTTTCAAATGAATAAAATAAATACTCTCATAAAATTGCATGGTGATAGAACTAGACCATTATTAAAGCCATAGCCAGCCAAATACTAGATTAGGAAAAGAAAGACAGAACCAGCCGATTGGAAATTACCCTAATTTCAAACTGAAACTGAAACACAATTATACTATAGATGTATTCATATATATTATGTTTTCAAATAGTGTTTATGTAAACAATCGAGTGCTAATGAACATGGAGCAATGCTTATCCGGTTAACCTGCCACCGGTTATGTACCGTGACTATAATTACCCGGATTGTCAGAATGCTCGTCATTATTAGCGCAGCAATTTGAAGGTTAACGAAATGCTTGTAGCAATTAGTTGTACAGTAATTTGTGTTATTATTTGTTGTTTTAATTAGCTCGTGATTTTTATTTATTTAATTAGTTAGAGAACAAGTAAAAACCTGAAGAACCTAATTCGGGTTGGGACAACAAATATAAACATAGTCGATATAAAATACTAGCTTTCAAAATAATGAACCTTTGCGTATATAACTATATTATGACTACGTCACAATTTACAAACACCTTATTCATTAAAATAACAATAGAAAACTCTACTCTATAAAAAGAGAATAAAAAAGTAATGTTCTCAAAATTACAGCGAAAATATAAACCTTTTTTAATTTGTCAACACCTGCACGGGAAATCCCCGTATAAAGCCCCTTTCAAAGGATTTTTTTTTTCTAATTTCAGAAAGTGATATTTTATAAAGTCCGGATTTGAAATAAAGCTGTTTGTAAGAGCTATAAGTCACAGTCGCGAACACAGTATCTCAGTACAGTACTCGTACTGTTTTTCTGCCATTCAATGGAGTATTGTATGCTGGCTTAGAGAATATATAAGAAATTTTAGAGTGCGTATTAGAGTATGAACCTTGAGCACTAGTATGAAATTATTTTGTCGTAAAAATTGTATCAAAACTGAATGCGCCGTTTTAATAATTCTATCTCAAATCCTAATATTACCTTATTAATATCAAAACCATCCATATTTTCGCATAAACGCCTGCACAGAAAATAACTTAAATCAGTAAACGAATATACAACATACAGCCAAATATTTGCCCCACCACAATGGGCTTTTAACGATACTCGCACTCTATATTTTTTACTTTTTTTACTCTATGTATGTTGGTAACATTTTAAACGCCAAATGTTGCCTTATTTATTACCGTACTTAGCATCGGAACGAATAAGAAAACGCCTGATTTATGGCTCACATGGAACAGCATTCGACAATGCTAGTTCCAAATTCAAATGGATTTTAGTTTTAATACTAAGTCCTTTTGAAATCAGAAAGCCATTAAGAACTTCTTGGACTGAAATAGAACTGATAATATATTAAAAATAAAAAAGATTCTGAATTATGTATAACTTCTTAGTAAAAATCTAATTTGACATTTGTTAAGTTATTTATTTCTGTTAATTACCAGGTACTTATATATTTTTAAAGTGTATTTTTAGTCCTCCGGCGAGAGATCATATCATATTTTTATTAAAAACTTGAAGCAAGTCTGATAAATACTAGCGCTTTTCCTCGAAGGTAATCTTATTTTTCATTATCTCGTTGAATAGTTTCCTTTGACGTTAAAGTCTAAATACTGTTAGCCGATAAAAGCTATTTTTGCGTTTATGTCACCCGGAAGAATGTTCCGTTCTGAAATCATTACTTTCCGGACGTTGATATTTTTCTTCGCCATAATGTAGCCATTTTACTAGTATTTAACTTTGGCGGCCATATTTTTTCTCGTTACTTTGTTGCGGTTGCGTCAGAAGACTTTTTGTGATTTTTTTTTTTGTAAATGACATTTTTATTCATTGTTAAAAGTGGGAGTAAAATAAGATATGTGAATTTCGACTATTTATTACAATGTTTTTATATATATTGGAGGTATAAAATTCAGTTATCTAACTTAGCTTTTGAAATACCTTTAGTTGTTACGATCACCAGCAATATTAAGCCATCCAACTTGGCAATCAACATAATAATAGACATCAGCTAAACTGTCCAAAAATATCGAACCTTTTTGAGAAAACAAGATATCGTGAATTCATTTTCACACCACTAACTGAACCTGAAAAAAAAATACTGGCTGAAAATTGTGTTGCCTGTGCCATCCGCCAGGAAAGGCAAATAGAGAAATAAAACAAAATCAGTAGTCGGTTCGGTTTATTTGCCTTTTTGCATCTGTTATTTTTAAAACACGCTTTTCAAAAGGTAGGCACGAAGGGAGGGAAATGAAATAAAAGTGACGATTGACTTAACAGACTGAGTATTTAAAAAAACATTATGTATTTTAAAGAGCAGTCAGCAGAATCTTTGCGGTTGTGCCAGATTACTAAATAATACTAAAGTCAAGCTACTTTTAACGAGTTAAATAACGATACGTATGTTCCCAGCATTTCTATTCTTTATAAGCAATATAGCCACAGGTAAAAAAGTCGTGGTTGTCTTAAATATTATCTAGATATCTAAACGACAGCCTCAAAAATTATTACATTTTAAACTCGCTTTTTACATAGATCTTTAATGAATACATTGAAACTGCAAACATCTCGCAAATCCTTTGGTAAACACAAAATACACAAGACCATCTTAATTTCATTTAAAAACGTTGCATCTTTCTGCAGGTTTGAATAAAACCTCGAAATTCAGCATTTAGCATTAAGAGCATGCAACCTGGTGGAAACGTAAGAGTCCTTATATCTTCGCGAAAAGATTTCAACTGGATGTCTTCCGTTACCATGGCAACGTAACGTGTTATGTAAGATGTTTCGTTATTTTGTGGAAAGTTACGTGTTTCCGTATGGTGGTGAATTATGTTCTTGCAATGTTTTTATACCTACATTTTGAACAGAAAGTTCTGGGTACATTTTTGAGATTATATTTGATTCTGTTTAATGCAAGATAAACTAGATTCGTATATAGTGGACAAAAATATAACCACACCCGGCCCGCAATTTTAACAGTTAATTACGTAAACGAGCTTTGTTCTGTCGTGATTTCGAAATAACAAAAATTGTTTTGTTGTTGTTTTCTAACAGATAGGTACGCACTTTTTTAAGTACTTTCAACAATAGGCTATGAATATAAATAAAAACGATACTTAATTTAATGCAACTACATACAGACTTTAAAAATAAATGTTGTTTATAAATCTGCAGTACTATGCATTCTTACTTTGTGTCTACAAATACATCCAAGTACAACAAACACTGGAATTCCTTGTCCAAAAGTATGCACATTTTGAGAATATTTGAAAGGAAAATATCTCAAACAGTATTTGTGTTCACTATTCACCTGTTCCCACAGATTTTTATACAAATACGGGTAGTAATATCTGAACTTTATTTGTTTTCTCGGATCTATTTGAAATGGCTTTATTCGTGGAGCAGTGGTTTGAACCTCGCTTCGGTATCTACCTCATACCATACATACATACCATACGTACATACCTCATATTCAATGCTACAGAATATAAAGTAGAATAAATGTTTTTCATGAAAATTTGTTTTGTAAGAGTAGACGAGTATTGCGATATCGTTTAACATGTATCTTTAGATCTGTCTGGTCGTAACCTTTTCTGTGGTAATATTAATCTTTTTTAGTGTTAGTTCAAGTCACCTCAAAAATGGCTAAAATTATTTCGATGAAAAGTCATTGGGCATAATCTGACCCGGTTTGTGAAAACTTGTGTACATAAACCAAACTAGATTTAAATTATTAAGTTATATCCCACTTTTCATTTCATGAACTGTTTTTTTTTATTGCGGTATTAAACAATAGAAGGTCAAAAACAATGTCACAATACTGGGCAAAGGCCTTCCCCATATCCTAACAGACACTCTTCTCTTGTGTAACTTCAGACTATACCCACAGCAATGCAACCCATACTATCGTAAACTAGAGACATTAATCTGTCTATTTCACATTATTTTGTTTTTCTTCGTGGGTATAAAAAAAGTATTGTAAAGAAGTCGTTTCATTGATTACTCTGCAGTTTTATTTTACTATCAGGGATGGCTCTGCTCGTCCCAGTTTCATGCTCTGAATAAAAGATTACAAGAGAGACAGCAAACCTTATGAATTTAGGAAGAGCGGCCATTGTAATTTAGATCACATTTAAAATTCATTTAGTCGTTATAACGGAAGTTTATGAGATCCTTTTGTAATATAATAATAATGATGGTTTTTATAGTGATGGCGTTACCTTAATTATTAATTTTTAATACTCGGATCCCTGTGATACTTTCATGGCTAAAATATAAAGTTGACTGCCTAAGAAGACACCCCATTAAAACATAAATTTACTGAGGAATACATTTCATCATACTTATATTTAATACTAGTTTTGCCTGCGGCTACGCCCGTCTATGTCGGTTATCGCAGAAGAAGCATACTTATTAAAAGTATAATATATACATCGAATATGTAGTTTAGTGAAAGCATAACATGCAGACAGCCCGACTGAGTTTCTTTCTTATCATAAATATTTAATTTAAGTTCATCAGTTTAGTTTACTATCTATTCAGTTTATTATATTGATGCATATATTCCTAGAAGGAAGTGCTCCGATAACATCAAATAAATCTTTGCACTAAAAATCTTTATAAAATTCTAAAATCCTTCCTACATTCAGAACCTATCTAACATTTCACTCCACACAATGAAACATAAAGCACATTTTCGCATAAACTTCGTACTAAAACGAACATTAAACACATTCATAGCAAACAGAATGTGTGCATGTGCATCCGTTTGAATATTATTTGTATTGTGCTGTCAATGCGTCGACCATATACGTTCTAGGTATAGAGAATAGATAGAAACTACAGAGTTCACCTATCAGGGTATGAACCGTAAGCACTAGTATGAACTAGTTTCGTCGCAAATTTTCAAAACAGAGAACGCCGTTTTCATAAAACTATCACAAACCTAATATACTACCTTAATAATATCGGAACTATCGTATATTTTGCATAAACCTCTGTCGTTGAACGGAAAAAAACTTAAATCAGTAATATAATGTACTACTTACAGCCTAAAATCTGCTTAAGTTCGTCGCAATGGGCTTTTAGCGATAGTTGCACTCTATAGTTTTGACTTTTCTAAGCTCTATGGTTCGAGGTATAAACGTAGGTTGTGCATTCCCAGTCTATTCGAAGTAACGGGCCTGAAATAATGGATGCTGTGATTTGTAAATGCATTTATCTGTTAGCTTTGATGACTGTTTTTGATAGAATAGTTTGTTGAATGCTAGCGTAATAATCGACATGTGTCGCCCTATTTGCTGTGTAATATGATAGAAAAACTGTGTACTATTAAGATTTTGTTTAGTCTTACGTAAACCTATATCTACACGTCATTAAAAAATTTAATCCTGGTCTCTTAATATAATAGGAAAACACACCTGCCTTCCCCTTGAAACAATTTATGTTTATTATTTAGGCACAAGTATAGGTAAGTAAGATTTATTAAGACATGAAGGAACATGAAAACCTCAATTACCTACAGAATTTAAACGTATCTGTTCTCAAACATCACGAGAAGACAAAAAAATCCTACCACAAAACACCAAACAATACAGCAAATAAAATAAAACAAAAGCGATTCGCGAAACTGACATCCTATTATCCATCTGTCAAGAAATAAACGTGAATATTCAAACATTTTGAGAACCAAAAACCCACTGATTGTCAATTTACGGAACCTTAAGCAGAAGTCACGAGATCTTAGCTTGTAGAGGATTGATAAGAAAGTACAGAATGCGCATATCAGGGTGAACAGTGAGCACTAGTATGAACTAGTTTCGTCGTAAAATTTTAATTAAATCTAACTAAAAAACTATCTCAAAACCTAAAATTACCCTGATGATATCGGAATCATCGATAATTTTGAATAAACGTCTGACGTTGCATGGAAAATAACTTAAATCAGTGAACAAATTTACTACCTAAATACAGCAAAAAAAAATGGTTAAACTCGGCACAAGGGGCTTTTAGCGTTACGCGCACTCTAAAGTTTTTATTTTTTCCTACTCTATGATCTTAGCTTGTAACTGACAGTGACGTTTGCTTAGAGGACCAATTTTTACGCGTTAGGAGACATGAATGCTTCTATCATTTATAAAAAGATTTGTGTTAGCATCAAAGCGAATTCTTTCGGATATAATCGTGTCGCTAGAGCGGTGTAGGGTGGCTGTTATTTCGGTTATCGGGTAAGGATTGTATAAAACTTGACTTCATTTATGAAATAAAAAATGGATCGCGTAACTTTTTTTGTTCAGTCAGAAAACCTTTTTATGATGTGACCTTTCTTTATTTGTTTAATATTTTTAATTTCTGTAAAAAAGAGTTGAAATACTTTAAGCTGCTTTTATGTGGCTGTAACTGGAGTACCAGGACTATCTTTCAAGTTTTTAATTCATGGTTAACTCTATGTAGGGCGAGTTTCATATTTTAGCGCATTCTTTTGATGTCCATCTCTGTATTTTTTATAGAAAATAAAATGTAAGTTAACGATAATTCCTTTATTTGTTAAATTCATATGATTTTTAAAGAAGTGTGCACAGGCACTCTTTAAAAATTTACCTACATATAAATTGTTCCGATTCAAGTTTTTTACTCTAAAACAGTTTTAGTTTACAGTTTTCTGGAATAATGAAATTTTTGGCAATAGAAGTAAAGGGCAATGAGTATGATAACGTCCCATACTGTTTTATAACATCACTCAATTGCAGCGAACACACATGTGGTGGATTTTTTCATTTCATCCCTAATTAATCAGAAGAGGCAAGCTGATATAAACCTTATCTTTTCTTAGAATTTCATATGACTTCAAATCTTTCACAGAAATACAAAAGACCGCCCTAATGACGAGCAAACGGCTTACAAAAGATATCATCTTAGAAATTCCTTTTCTCACAATCTTTTTACTTTATCGAGAAGAATAAAAATATCGTTCGGGCAATTAAATTGTACCATTGAGTTCAACTTGGCAATTTCCGATGAAGACAGAATACTTTTTCATTCATAATACACTTTGACCGATTTCTTTGCGATAAAATTAATATTTCCTCTCTTACAGAATTATTTGGTCTCGCAAATGTTGTTTTAGGAAACCCATTGTGTAAAGTTTCTTGTTGATTTTGAGAATAAAGGGAAATTATATTTGGGATAAACTGTGTGTGATATTTAATATCATGTATGTGTGTATGTGGGATATGTAATTTCACTACTTTCGGTCGTCTTTTTATATATTTTTAGGGTTCCGTACCCAAAGGGTAAAACGGGACCCTATTACTAAGACTCCGCTGTCTGTCTGTCCGTCTGTCTGTCTCCAGGCTGTATCTCATAAACCGTGATAGCTAGAAAGCTGAAATTTTCACAAATGATGTATTTCCGTTGCCGCTATAACAACAAATACTAAAAACTACATAAAATGAATATTTAAGGGGGCTCTCATACGACGGTGGTACGGAACCCTTCGTGCGCGAGTCCGACTCGCACTTGGCCAGTTTTTTTTCTTTTGTAACCCTTCCTGATTTCTACTGCTGGGCAAAAGTCTTCCCCATTTTGCTCGGTCGTTTAAAATTTAAGAAATCTTCTGTTGAGAAAACGAGGTACGAAAATAAACTTTACTACTTTCAACATAAAGGTGATTTTTCCTGATCAAAGTGTTATCTCTGATGTGCAATCAGCTGTCCCTATTTCCTTATCACCAAAGAATCAAATTCGCATTTCTAACGACAAAACCATCGAAGCGTTTAATGGTAGTAATGCTTCAATAAGAACATCTATTTATTGGACCAAAATATCATCGGAAAGTATCTTTTTGTGTATTTCGGAAATAACGGACGCTAATAATAGAATTTGTCAAAGAGAAACTTTGAACCTAATTGAGTAAGATAAATGATTTGCTATGAAACGTATTTTATTGAAAGGTAAGTAAGTACTAAAGACGTTGACAAATATTTTTATCCCAAGATATAGGGTACCTATCGCTATAGCTCTCAAAATAATGAAGTCCAAAAATGTATATTAGGTAGCTATAATATATTTTAGCCAGAGTTTTACTTTTTACAGACCAAAAATATGATAAAGTTTGTTTGTTTGAACGTTCCGAAACTACCAGTCGGATTTGAATTTTTGACCAATTATAATTATCGAGAAGGGTACTTAATAATATTATAGATACTATTTAACATCAAGTTACTTGCCTTAGAAAAAAAGCAAAGCGAGTAAAACCGCGGTGCACAGCTAGTTAATCATCTAAGGATTTTGCCACCAACAGAAATTAAAAACTTGGAAAAGAGGCAAGCTGCCATAAAAACTAAATAATACAATATAGGTTAAAACGTAATACAGGACAAGTTAAAAACAGTCAATAGCCTATAATTTCCCATACTATTCTGTGTTTCAGTTCCAAACTACGTACAAAATGTTTAATGTGTCACGTCCAACTATCATTCCGGTCGTTGATCCTACTTTGACATCTATTGCTTTATAGTCCAAATTGTCCGATCCCAGTTTTCAAAGGCTGAACGAATACAAAGAGCAAAGACAGCGGAAAAAGCTATAGTAAACTGCTATCGTAGCAAGTTTGAAGCATACTTTTTGCATGTTTTGGGTTATAGCGTCCGAAACCCCTGAGTGTTTTTTTTTATCCAAACGTTTAAACTTTGGTCAGTGCTTTTAGAATCGAATTATGAGCTTGACAGGACATTCCAGCCACATTTTTGTTTTTCTTTTCTCATTTTCAAGTTTTTGGTGTTGGCGCAATGTTTGACTACACGGATAGCCGAGTGGTATTAGGTCACGTCAACGTCGAGGCAAAAAAAATTATAATTTGTTGAGCACTAAAGGGTTAAAAAGAAACCAATTAAAGATTTGTATTAAAAATGTTAATTATGCCTACGAACATCACGAAAATCTTCTTCGTAACTTAACGTAGTCTTTTACACAAAATATTTGGTTTTTAAATAAAAGCGCTTTAAACGTTAGGTAACACAAGGTTATTTCTAACCATTTGATACAGTACCGTGTCACAACTTACGCGATAATCATTAATACCGTTCTAAATCAACAAAAGGCTAACGTAATTAAGTAGTAATTAAACTAATTCAAAAGTTACGCCGTTCCGAATTATTAACTTAACATTAATCGACCCTAACTTATCGCTTACCTGATTGTATAATTAATTATATTAGCCGTTACCCTTTATTAGACACCTATGAACTTATAAATTACGAACAACCAATAACCAGGTTTAAGGGTAAAGGCGATTGACAGAATTTTATTGTTTTGGGATCAAACGACCTTGAATTGTGACATATTGCCTTCGAGTTTACGTTAAATGAAGACCCTTCCAAATAATATATTGTCCTCCTGACAGAATTTCGGTTGTAAATGACATTTGGGAGTAGTCAATTATTTAGACAGAAGATAAAGTTTGCTAGTGTGTGCAATGTTAACTTTTGCACGGTCATATGCTAAGGGATGTTTAGTCATTAGTTTTTTAATTATACCAGCCAACCGTCAACTTTTCGCTGGCCTTGACTGCTGAACCCACGATAAATCTTTGTGGGATGAGCATGATTATTTATTGTTTCTGGGTGTTATTTATCTGTATCATTTATGTATTTAAAAATGTATAAGTATGCTTATCAGTTGTCGAGTTGCCTTAATAAAATATAGGCTCTGCTTAGTTTAAGAGCAGGGTCTTGTGTAAGTCCCAATATATTACAAGAAATGATAATCAACAAGCTTCCTATCGTTCTCGCTACAAAAGTTCTTAGAAAAAAAAAACTTTTTGCTAACTTTTTGCTAATAAGCTTTTTGTTCATTTTTAGGGTTCCGTACCCAAAGGGTAAAACGGGACCCTATTACTAAGACTCCGCTGTCTGTCTGTCCGTCTGTCTGTCTCCAGGCTGTATCTCATAAACCGTGATAGCTAGAAAGCTGAAATTTTCACAAATGATGTATTTCCGTTGCCGCTATAACAACAAATACTAAAAACCACATAAGATGAATATTTAAGGGGGGCTCTCATACGACGGTGGTACGGAACCCTTCGTGCGCGAGTTCGACTCGCACTTGGCCAGTTTTTATTAACTTTGGTTATCAGCTGGCATCAAAATGGAAAGTTTTTTTTTATTTGTTCATTTCATAGTTTCTGTCCGTCAAGTTAAGCAGTACCATATATACATAAGTGATGGGCCATTTCCCACCCCCCAATAAGGGTTTCCTAGTAAGCCTTCCGAAGGCCCGTACAATACGGTGGGCGTTAGTTTTTGATTAATGGCCTTGTCCAGCACACGCCATTATCACTCGATTGTTAATCGATGGGATATCAAAGAGCTTATCGAATGGGGAATCGATTTTTAGAATCGGTTTATTGTTGGACGTGTTTAATTGTATAGTGGATGGGTAATAGAGGGTAATAGAGTTTTTATAAAGTTGTTTTTACTACAGCAGAAGAAATAACCGTTGTATATGGGTTGATTGATCTTGCGTTTGGGAATTTCTAGACCAATAACAAAGTGCGCATGAAGTCTGCCTTCATTGTCCTATAACTTTTTTCACACATCTATCTAGTACTTTCCACCTTAAAAAATGTTAAAGTGCTCAAAAAGCCTTTTTCACTGATATATCGCGTGATTTTATTGGTTCCTAGGCAGGAATGCCCGTTCCCCTTTTCAGCCGACCACACATATTTTCTGTGCTATTTTCTTTGTAAATATTTACTCTCTTACTTATTTCTAGTAAAACTAAAACCTTGATTTCTTCTACAATCACGAAACATAAATTCATCTGTATAAGTAAATGGCCTTGTTTCAGTACCTTAGTAATATTCTCAACGGTAGGTATACAACAAAATTTTCTTCTCTTGACCTCTATAAGAGTCAATTTCACGGACAAATCAAACGAAATGAATTCGTTTTACCGTACACAATATGTTATACCTCACGTAGAGTAAAGCTAATGTAAATATTGAATTCGAAGGGCTACTCAATAACCTTACAGTTAAGAATGTAAGGCATATTCAAAATCTTAGAATAATTTTCAAAGTGTTATATAAATTAAGGATTTAGTAGAACTAAAACTTGCACAATAGACTTAAAAAGTCATCTAAAAAAACCATCTCGGCTTAATTATACTGCCAAATGAAAATAAATCAAAAATTATTTAAAATAGGTAAGTAAGTAGCACTTTTCATACGTCAGTTACAAAAATAGACAGAAACCCACCTTCAGCAAAGTTCTTGCACAAAATAAAAATACGAAACCTTTGATCTTTTAGACTAGATTCATGAACTATTAAAGATAAATAATGAGCAATACAAATTCTAAGTACCACAACACAATACCAGAACATTACCGATCATTGTTCATTCCCATTCAGAACGAATGAGGGTTTAATCACAAGGATTACTCGCTCAGTCGTTCACGATTTCAGAGATTTTCAGGTTTCGTAATTGTTGTTTTTCCTCCTACGTAACTTAACGGGGACTCAACTCGAATAAGGTTATAATTATTTTATTCAATGATATGCTGTTAAGTAAAGAGAAGATTAAAAAATAAATACTTAGAAAAAAAAATTGGCATTTAAATATTTGTGCCTTAAACCCTTTCATTTTGACATATCTTTTACACTGTTTTATAAATTATCACCCCATATAAAAATCAAAAAAATATCTTACAATCAAAATCATTTCCTCTCATCACACATAGATTTGCATAAAAATAATATCAACTCCAACAAATAACGACTCTATAAATATTAAAGCATTCTCAGCTCTTTGTACCCTACATATACATACATATATACATGTAGTTACACTGAACAAAATAAATACTCCCGGCCCTTCCCCGGGGCACCAATTGACCTACCTTTAGCTTTTATTTAAATAACATAACAGTCGGGCATTCCAGAGTACGTGGCCTGACTTTAAATGTGATTGATGGAGAATCACCAGTTAACATGTAAGTTGGTGATTATAGTTTTAGGTAAAGTTATTTTTTTACCGACTTCAAAAAGGAGGAGGTATCCGATTGTATTTTTTTTTATGTTTGTTGCCTCAGAACTTTCGACGGGGTAAACTGATTTTGATGATTCTTTTTCTATTTCAAAGGTGGTGCTTCTCGTGTGGTCCCATTTTAATTTCGTCCACGACTTTATTTTGAAGTCGGTTTTTTTCTGTAACAATTATTTTACATATATAATCACGAGACTAACCCCCGGGTTCTGAAAGGCTGATGAACTTCTTCTGTTGTCAAATACTGCTAACGTCTGTGATTTGGTCGACCGAAATACTAACAACCAGTCACAGCGCTTAGAATGAGATATTTTGACATGAGATAAACCAATTTTTGTGTTGATCATCCGGGTGATAGTTACATTATTTACCATTACTTAGTTTTGTATTATTATTATACTGTATTTGCCGCACAAAACCGTTGTTAGAACATAGCTCCGTATTATGATAATTTAAATCATACTAGTTTCTGTGATTTACTAAATTAAAGTTACCTCTGTAACTCAAAGGAACTATGATGGCAATAAGTTTTTTGCATGTCACGTTTGACACAAAATGATATCGTATTTTTTTAATTAAACAACTGCAATTTTATTTTTAAAATACATTAAAATTTAACGTCGAAAGCATCGTCGAAACCTCGAAAATTATGAGTCGTCAATTGTTTTGGCCTACAGCGCTGCGTTCGACACTAAACATTAAAAAAATCTGTACTGGTATTCGATATATTAACACCTCGGGGTCTGCAATTGTCATTCCCGTATATTATATTTACGATTTTATGTTAGGCCATTATATCACATAGGCAGGTAAGACAATAATAGAAATTAAATTAAGGGTTGGGTCAAATTCGAACAAAAGCATTAAAAATTTTATATCCATGGTAAAGGTTAAATTTAGAAAGATCTTTTTTGGGTTGGTAATGGTTGAATTAATTAAGGGTTAAAAGTCAAGTTATTTTATCACTCGTTACATGTCAGTGATTTTTGTAGTCATTCTCTTTTTTTGTTTGGTTTATAATATCCGAATAATCAAAATCGGATTCAAACCCGACTTTGGACAAAGGTCATTTTGACACCTGATTTTCCCACTCTTTATAGAAGAGCTTATAATAAATTTAGTGGGATATTGACCTTTGTAATACTTAATTTACTATTTAATAAAAAAACAAATCATAAAAATGGCATGTAACATTAATATAAAAAATCCTCATATTTATAAAATTTAATAAGTATTGTGAAGTCCAAACAGTTACAATTAAACTTCTTTTTTTTTTGGACACACATTTCATCTTCAAAAGGACACTAGCATTTCCTATTTGCATGATTAAACCAGGAATATTCAATTACGTAACATCCCTAATTTTCAGGGCCAAGTATAAACTACTTCCCCACATTTCTCAAGGAACACTAAAACCCAAATTTTAGATTAAACCATTGCACCAGGTTCGCCATCCATCTTGGAAGTCGTAAAAAGGTTGTACTATCTAATATCTTGTCAAAGGAAGGGACTACCAGGCGAATGAGTTTAGTTAGGTTCAGCGCATACTAGTGACGACGAATTTAAAATTATAGTTACAATTTTAATTATTATGAAATAGTTAAATAAAATAAATAAATAAATGCGGACAACATCACATACATTGCTCTGAACCCAAAGTAAGTAGCTAAAGCACTTGTGCTATGGAATTCAGAAACAACGAAGGTACCACAAACACCCAGACCCGAGGCAATGTAGAAAAGTTGGTTTCTACATTGAACCGTCCGGGGATCGAACCCGGGACCTCAGAGCTAGCGACACCTTGAAACCGGTGCGTACGCCACTCGACCACGGAGGTCGTCAACACGTTATTTAGATAGTCTGCCAATATTTTTATACCGACTATTTGGGTCTTCCGTAGTTAGTTAAAAATAGAGTAAAATATTTTGCAGTAGGTTCTGCCATTGAGTTGAATCAATAAATATTTCTTACTGTGCTGGACTGCAAAAAACATACGTACAATAAACATCAAATTATAAATTTCCCACTAATGGGCTAGGTTTCCTAAACGACGAAGGAACGAACGACGATCACTATGCTTTGCTAACTTGCAGGAAACCGTTTTTTTTCCATGTTGAAATCTAGGTATCATCATAATGGTTTCTTTCATTCAAGAACAAGTATGAATATCTTATATAAAAATATATACATCATTTTTTAACAGCTGTGTTCCTGCTCAGTATGCATTACCCTTTACTTGGTTGTAAAGCCTTGCTAATAGTGCGTACAAAGTGATTAATAAGTTAGATGCCTTTGGGGCCCAACTTAAGTATTCAAGTTATAACTTGCAAGTAGATGCAGCGCTAGTTTACATGTATTTGTATAATCAAACTTACACGCAAGTTAAACTACATTTAGTAAGCCTTTAATGCACCGTACAAATTGGTATTTATTTAATGTATGTATATTTCCCCTTTAACACACATAATGCCTACAATCTACATACCTATTTACATACGTGTACAGACTTTGTTATTATGTGTACTATGTTGATAAAAAGTATATTAAACAATGATATTTTAGGACTATTCTTTTAAATATAGTTCTCAGGGTCTACATCTATATCTATACTTATAATAAATCTGTAGAAGTAAAAATTCTGTACATTGAAAATATCAAAAAAATAAATGGCGGGGTGTGCTACTAGACCGACACCGAACCCAAAAGTGTGAAATAAAATTGTCTGTCTGTCTGTCTGTTTGTTCAGGTATCACGCAAAAACTACCGGTTCGATTACGATGAAACTTGGTATAATTATTCTTTATTATCCTAGGCACCACACTGGGTAGTTTTTATCCCGAAAAAGTATAAACAATAAAAAACAAACTTAATTTTGCGGTTATAAACTCATTGATAAGTTTCGTCATCCACGCGAACGAAGTCGCAGGCACAGCTAGTGTATAATAAAAATTCATAGAAAAAAAGACGAATAAAAATATAAAGACAATAGTAATATTATAGAACGGGGATTAGCGCATATATGCATAAATACCTTTAGGGCTTGACGTTTCGACCGGGTTACACAGGCCGTGGTCGCAAGCAGACTGTGTTTTAAAAGATATTAATAAAAAGACTGTTAAAACGTCATCAAGAAAAAGACCGTACCTACCTACCCTATAAGCAAATACCCTGATGTTGAGTGTAGGTTATATCACTCTCTCACAAAAAAGTATAAACACCTTAAAATCCTTCGACAGATCAAATTAAATTTGTCACTATCGCTTACTCAATAAAACACAAAATTGCAACTACAAACACTAGTATACCAGTATTCGTTTAGTTACCAACATAACTAACTCTACCTACAAGGCAATCGACCGACATGTAATCTGCGCGACAAAGGCTCTATCTATCGAGGCAGTGTATCGTAAATTGTAATATTGTCAACAGCCTCCCATAGATATTGGTGTTAGGAATTAGGACCCTTTTGGCAAAAGGTAGGGCTATTTATTGCATAGTTGTGTTTTGTTTTGCTTTATAATGTTTAGGCATAAAATATTAATTAATCAAGTTTGAACCAATAACTATCAGTTTCTTTATTATGTAATACATTAATTGGTCATCAGTTTTATTATTTTGTAATACTTTTAAAGGCTTATATTTCAATAATTTGCAAATATTTTTTTAGATACTAAATTAATCTACAGGTCCCGTGCTCTTAACTTTTTCGCCATCTCATGATAGTTTGTATTTCAGGAAATAGATAATATAAAAACATAGTAATAGAAATTGGTTTCTTAGGTTTACGCAAATGTTAGACATTGATGTAAAACTACTTTTTACGAAACGTCGGGACCTAAAATAAAAATAAACCGCGACAAAATCCGTAAAAAGTAGTTTTATTTCAATTAGGCTTCAAGGGGTACTGGAATATTGATAAAAAAAGAAGAATAAAGTACGCAAAAAAACTCCAAAGCATTGCTTATTATACCAATAACGGTTAAATTAAAGATACTTTACAATTGTTTACTCAGCTGAATATGCCAATTCAAAACAAAAGACTGCTCGCTAATACTCCATCATAATACAGTTATTTTTGTATAAAATCTATCATAACATTTGCAGTCCTAGATAATCCACGTCTTCTTTCATCTGTAAATATAGCTTACGTGTTTCCACGAGTCTTATGGCAAAATATGATGTTATGACTATACCAGGGGCCTCATTCCGCTATTTAAGAGTTGCATGAATTGACCGAATGACCTGCTTAATTTGGTCATTTTTACGATAATTGGCATTCTGCCAACTGTCATTGTGTGGTGGCCTAGCGGTTCAATTAACGGATTTGTATGCACAAGGTTGCAGGTTCGAACCCAGGCAAGTACCAATGTGGCTTTTTTCAAAGTTATATGTACTTTCTTAATTATTCTAAGACACTTCTGACAAACGGTGAAGGAAAACATCGTGAGGAAACCTGGATTCCAAAATTTGGGATCTGAAATCGCCAATCCGCAGAGAGCAAGCGTGGTGATCAATGCTCGTGCCTTCTCTATATGGGAAGAGGCCTGTGCCTAGCAGTGGGACGTTTATAGGCTGGATTATTTAACTGTCATTACGATCATTAATTGGTCATTACGATCATTCTCCTAGAGAATTCAATGAGATTTTATTGTAGGCTTATCTGAATACGAAAATTAGGCACAATGACAATTATACTGACCGATCACTGACATGCAATTAAAATAGCTGAATCGAGGCCCTGGAATAACATACTCTACAAATATTCCGATTGAAAAGCAGAAAGCTTGATCTGGAATTATAGATTATCATGTGGCTGATGTTATGTGCTTCGTGGATAAACGATATTGTTTTGTAAGTTGTTAAACGAATTGTATATTATATTGTCTCTATTATGTGAACCATGTAAGAAAATCGATTGTAGGGCCAAGAAAAAGTAAAGCTTCGCGTCAGCTAATTTTTAAGGCCTGATCGAAATTTAACTGGTCGGCATAAATTTACAAATAATGCATATTGTGATTTATCCATCTAAACATGTAAATAATAACAAAATAATAAAACCTCCCAAACAAAAACCTGCGAAAATTATATACTTTCACTTATAAAATACCTAATCATCTCTTCATTACTTTTATCCCTTTTATTATTAATCTGAAAACATCTGTCAACATCTATCCTACTACATAGCTACAAAACTACAATCAAGAAAAACCTAAAAACAACTTGAAATAAAGTCTTAATTACATCGCCGTCACTTGAGAACAACTCTTTCAAGTTCCCTGCATCTGCATAACTTTTATATTACTTAATACTTTGTTTCAAACTTACTTTTCTTCAGGCAATCACTGAAAGTTCTTCAGCGAATAACAATCAATATTGTTAGCGACCTTTTTACAAGCTTTTTCGTTTACATTTAATAAATGTAACGGAGTTTATGAAAAAAAATCTTCTAATACATAAAAATCTCGTGTCACAATGTTAGTTACCATACTCCTCCGAAACGGCTTGACCGATTTTTATGAAATTTTATATGCATGTTCAGTAGGTCTGAGAATCGGCTACTATCTATTTTTCATACCCCTAAGTGGTAGTAGGTAGGTAGTAGGCAGGTGCTAGGTAGAAAAAATTGCATTGCAACGCTTGCCGGGAACAGCTAGTATATTTATAAATGTACACACAACAGACAAGCAATCGTAAACACATACAGAACAAATAGGTACAAAGCCACTGCTTACTTCAATTTTTTTTTTCCAGCAGCTCTGCGACAGAATTTATTTAAAAGAGACGTAGACACAGTGTGTAATTAAATAAATAATAATTTAACTAGTAATATAACTAAAAACATCAAAATAAATACAAAACTATTGTAATATATATGGCAAATGTATATATAGATAATAATTGATTTTGAAAAAAAAGAAAGTGTTCTCTTATTCGACGCTTGAAGGAAGAAATAGAAGGAGAATCCCGTATAAGAGAAGGAGAAGGAATAAAAATCAGTGGTATGGGACCAACTCTGAGATATCTCGTACCGATGAACGAAGAACCACAAATGGCGTAGATGTCGCATATCAAACATACAAAAAATTAACAATAAAAAATAAATAAATTTAAAAAATAAAAAAACCCGACTGCATAAAAAACACTTTAAATAAAAACTGAAAAGTAAAAAACAAGTTCAATAAGTCTAGAAGTGTAGATAGCAATGTTACTGTCACAGTCGGGACCCATAATGAATGATTTTAGTCTAGCTTATTTAATGGGTCCCGACTGTTACAGTAACATTGCTATCTACACTTCTAGACTTATTGAACTTGTTTTTTACTTTTCAGTTTTTATTTAAAGTGTTTTTTATGCAGTCGGGTTTTTTTATTTTTTAAATTTATTTATTTTTTATTTAACACTTTTTAGTTAAAATCATAATAAATTCACCTAGCGTACGGCATTCGAGTATGTATTTAGTTTGGATAAAGAACAATTTTTCACATAGTATTTTTTTTTATACGTTAATGATATACCATTTTGGAATCCTCGTTACAAGCCCTTTAATTTGATACCCATATTGTAGCAAACATATTTTTTTTATTTTTTTTTACCTCAATCTATGGCACCTCGTGGCCGCCATGTTGGTTTTTGTTTGGCGTGACATATCTAAGAACACTTGGGTAATCGATACGAATCCAACGATACCCTAATTATCGAAATCCATTCGGCCGTTTCGAAGATATGAGGTAATAAAGAATATTACACACATACATACATACATACATACAAGATACGCGCGAAAAACATAACCCTTCTTGGCAGTCGGGTAAAAACATGCAGACGACTTGAGAACTTCCTCTTTGTGGAGTCGGTTAGAAAACAACATGTCGTCTAGACTAGACTTGATTGAGAAACTAACTCAATAAAAACGTTAATCAAACTTTAATAATTATCCTCTTTTAAAGTTCATCACAAAGGCCTCTAAAGTAGTTATTTAACTTTTAAATTAAGTTATTTTTTTTTCTAGATTACAAAACAATATTAAGGGCCTGAAATATTTTCATAATTTCATTGATGGATTAATTAGTTAGTGCTTGAGCATTTCAATTCAAATAACCTAAGAGCATTTATTGTGAGTGAGCTGGTAGGGTTTTCATAAAATAATAATTCATACAAATAGTGTTCTGTTGTCTTCAATACCTACTCGACTTTGTGAAGCGTAACAAAACGATATTAATATAATTATTTTCACGCAATGTAAAAAGTACATAACTATGTAAGGTGTATGTGTAACTTATACATAAAGTAATAAAAATAAAAGACCGGCCAAGTGCGAGTCGGACTAGCCCATCGAGAGTTCCGTACAAAACTGTAGGTATATAAGTAAAAGTTATGGTATTTTTATTGCTATACGATGCTATAAGACAGACGGACACCAAAGTGATCCTAAGGGTCTCATTTTCCTTTTGAGGTACGGAACCCTAAAACCAGCTTTACTTATAGGAGACTTAATTTAAGCGCCGATTTGAATATAGTCGTGAGCCGATAGTCACCAAGCTTCGAAAGAGGCAGTACAGCAATAAAGCCGCTTAAAAAAGTCACTAAATTAAAACAACATACACAAGACACGTGTAAAATATCTTCCAGTTCATTCACAATAATCTTGTCATTGAATCACCATGCCAAGTCTCAGTTCACACCACTATAGTACAAAGACATTTTGTTGAAGGAATTTCAATTTCGATTCGTCTCGCCTTGCCTTGTCGATGGCAATCGGCTGGTCGCGTATCACTAGGTTGCGTGAGATTTTTGTGGTTTTAGGATTAGTCCTGACTTTTTATGAACACTTTATTTAATTAACTATTGGGAAAAAAACTGATTTATATTTAGTAAGTTTTAACGGTGTGGTGCATGTAATCTATACATATAATAAATCTGTAGAAAAGTCATTTTTGTACATTGAAGAAATTGAAAAAAAAAATAGCCAGCGTGATAAAGGATAACTAACAGAACCCATTTCCATCATTTTTGAAATTTTTGTCTGTTTGTCTGTTTGTCTGTTTGTCTGTTTATATGTTTGTTTGTGCACGCATCACGTAAAATCTACGAATTGAATGCAGACAATGTTTATATACAAAAATTATACACAACTTGAGGTATAACTTAGTTTTTGTTTCATCGAAATCGGTTCACTCTATCAAAAGATATAATTAATTTAGTGAGTTCAAGAAGTAAAATATTACAACACGCAATTCAGTACAGTACTTGCTTTACAACTGTCTTTTGCCGGGGGTCAGATTTCATGTTACAGTATTCAAACATAAACTACTTAATCGAATGGTGTAAAAAATTGAGAGGTGGTTTTCAAGAAATCGTAGATGGTTGTTAGCTATGTTGAAACATGCTATTGAATCTAGCTGATAAGGGGAGGAGCTTTAAATTTCCAAAATTATTTTCTCAACTGCACACATAAATTGGCATTATTGACAGATCAAAAGATAAACAAGAGGGTAACCATGGCAGACTGAGGTAGCCATAGCAATCTTCAATTTGATTAGAACCTATATTTTAGTGAACTAGCTATCGAGGTAAACAGCTTGGCGGTTGAAAGATTGGAAATGAGTGATGTTGCTGCAAGTTCAAATCCGGTTGTTAATGTTTGTATGTTTGAATTTTTTGATACCCAAGTTCAAATCTCAGTAGAGATAACTCTTTTTATGTTTTACTAACGTATCTTTTTTAAGTAAAAAATATTTGTAACATTTTGTTGTATTTTTAGTCGCAATAAACGACATCTTTAAGTCGTGAATTTTTTCTCAACCGATATATATATAAACTTACAATTATTTAGTGTTTGTATTTACTAATCTCCGTAGGTAAGTTTGTTCCTCATTGCTGATCATGGAGGAACAAACGTGCATGGCATGTACCGTAAAGTGATTCAGGCGTAAATGTCCTGGCCATTTGCTTGGAAATTTACGCATTCGCTGACTTGAAAATGTAAGCTTCCCCATAGATCACTTTATAGTTGGTTAAAAACTTTAATCCACTTTTAAACTATTTTTCCAACATAATGTGTAATGTTTTCTATTGGTCATCTATATTATATTCCATGGACAAGATCTTTTTGTATTTGTTATTTATTTTCTTTTACCCAAAAACCCAATGATATTTTTATCACACAATCTTTAGTATGTACTACCTCTTTAATATTCTTTAAAAGGTAGCTTGCTTCTCATGTAGGTTTTTATGCGTACATGATATTTTATTTATGTGTTTAAATTTCATAAAGTTTTTGTACCCTATTACCGGAAGGTTGGGCCAAAACCCTAAATAAAATAAACTTTCTATCGCATTCTCTACATTTTAAAATATATACGTACGGTATTTAAGCCCATCACCTTATGCTGCACCTTACACTTAATAAAGCGAATTGTACAGGATACAGCCTCTGACTTTAATCAGGGTAGAATGAGATTGTCCTTGGACAGCTATTACTTAATCTTTCCAAACAAATAATTTTAAACACAGTTTTGGTAATTCTGCCACTGCGCCTCTCAAACCGTACGTCAACTTTTTGTAACTACCTCCTCTTTCAGTTTCATGGGTCTCATGTCAGTCACTGCCTATCTGATATCCACTCTCAATTTAACGGCGTAGTTCAATTTCGAGGTTTCGCACCAAAACCTCGCGTCCTGTAGTCTCACTAGGGACTACGGTACCAACGAGAACTATAGCATAAAAAATGGACTAATTTGTTTTTATGGATTCGTTTTTTGGGTGCCCTTTGCCATTTACTGCCTAGAGCGACAGCTGCTTTCACTTTAACTCAGAGTTGGCGCTGCCAGTAGACTCAATACCAAAACATTGACCTTCAATTATTGTAACCAACTGGGTAAAGCACAAAAGAGAAAACATACTACATATATAAAAGAGTCAGTTCAAAACTGCCCAAGGTAGACATATTTTGGACATTGACATCGAAAGCCACCATGAAAATTATAATTTTTTCTCACGGTTCTGGACTTGGAAGATAAATCTAAAATTTTTAAACAAAGTAGCATCAAAACCAATCCTTAAAATTTTTAGAGGTAAGCTAATTATATAATTATGACGATGGTACTTTTTTTATTTTGAGACTTTATACAAACAGCAACATTTGTGACATAATTTACTCGGCAGTAGGCAGTTCGTGTTAGTGGCCCTCTATATCACAGTCAAATATTTATTCATAAAGATGAATGATAGGTATATAAGCGAACAACGTCGCGGGTACAGCTAGTGTTTAAATAATAATCAATTTTAAGACTAATCAAATATATTTTTGTATTTTAAATAAGTTTCAAAAACTATCAATATTTCTCTAAGTAGAGACAAAAGTCTATTATAAAAATCTGAGGTCAGTTATCTCATGTCAAAAACGAATGCTTACCCAAATTAATTCATAATTATCAGAATCGCTTATAATTATTTTGGTTACACCTTGTGGCCATCAACTTCACAATATCCAGATTTTTTTCTGAAGAAAAGTTCACGAAACTGCATTTTATGGCGACAAAGTGCAAGCTTCTGCCAATACAGAAATATAAAAGTAATCAACTGTTTCGCTCCGAACGGTTAACAGCCCGGTTGAGGGCGCGACGATTTTTCTTTAAAATTTAATTTTAAAACGAAATCAAACACTTTTGACATCCTTCTTTTTATTGTTTACTTATATTTTTGTTATTTTGGCCTTTTAAATTGACTCCAATTGCAGCCAGCAATATTTTTTTTTATTTTTTTTTCAAATGAT
The DNA here is from genome assembly GCA_905475315.1 of Autographa pulchrina. Lineage (NCBI taxonomy): Eukaryota > Metazoa > Arthropoda > Insecta > Lepidoptera > Noctuidae > Autographa > Autographa pulchrina. Next base: position 11,939,535 of record FR997765.1, on the reverse strand, counting down.
TATGTACTTTTTTAAACTGTTTAATTAACCAATAATATTAAACAGGGTGTTACTAAAAGGATATATCAATCCAAAAGGGGTGCAGAGTGGTCTTTGGATGGAGATTTTTTTTTGCTGGATAAAACACCCTGTATATTCAACCTTTTTTTTCGATTTTTTTTATGGTCTCTCTATGAAGCCAATAATATATTCACCCTACTTATAACTTAGTCTTTGTAAGCGTTCAAAGGATTTGTCTCGCAAATTCAGTATCGCTTTAAAACATGCTATTTCAAAAGAACAATCATTTTGTGTACTGCTTTATGAGATTTGAATGAAATACAATTTATTACTACTTTAGTATTTTCTTTGAGAATGTAGTTTAAAGACTTTTCATTTACACAAACATTTTTGAATACCTTCTCTTGTTTTATAGAAGACATACAACTTCAAGAGTATCGTAGAGCATTAGACATAACAGCAACTTAATAAAAAAAAAAACGTTTATTTATCTTCACAAATTACATTATGTGTTACAAATCATGTCGACAAGTATTTGACAAAAGATTGCAATTTGTGGGAGATCTGGAGTCTTAACTAAGCCTAGGACTGTACTATAGAACTCCAGGCCCCCCTTAAAATTAAAAAGTACAGATTGTCAACTATTGCAGAAGCGTATAGTACTGTGAATGTGTATAAGGAAATGTGATAAACATGTTCATTCGTGTGTGTTTATGTACGTGTATTGAGGCTATGTGTGTGGTATGTGAAACTTAAACATGAGTGACCAACCCCCGAATACTGAATCGCAAGTCAACTCAACTTAAAGACTTTCTCAAATATATCTGTCTCCACTTCACACCAAAAATGTGACAGAGATAGCATGAGATTTAACGGCGACTTGAAACTGATTGACTTTACAGTATTCAGCCCAGAATTTCTGAAGTGACGAATTTTAATTATGGTATCGTAAGAAGGGCTTATAGTCTCACTCAAAAAGGTTTTACGTACTGAACTTAAAAAGGTTGACAAAAGATCTTAAGGTAATAAATAAAAGATATAAGGAATCTTTCTTTATTCACCGTTTTAGTGTTAATTATTTATGGAACCTCCGAAAGACTTTGGATGTAAGAAAAGCTTTACTTTTATCTTTTTCGACATGTTTTTGTCTTAAATCTTTTTACGACATTCAAATCCACTGTGACGAATTGTTTAGTGTGTGATCAGAACTACAGACAAGGATATATTGGGAAGGCACTCGTTTTATTTTAATATCTTAGTATCATAGTACATTAGTATTAAAAAAGGAAATTAAGCTTTTTATGAATAAAATTACAAGAACTTAATTAGTTTCGTAGATTTAGTACGCTTGTTTCTCATGTACTAAATTATTGTCAATAATCATTTTTGATTACGGTATTCAGCTGAATCCGGTAAGACTGGTAGCCGACCCCAACATAGTTGGGAAAAGGCTCGGGAAATGATGATTCATTTTTGATTATTGACACAATAATCAAAAATGTTTTTAATATTTTCACTGAGCTTTAATTTAGGTCATTACACCATCAGTACTTTGTACTAAACGTAATAATATCAGCTTGTAATTTTAGTACCACTAAAGCACTTATCTTAATAGAATGATAGAAAATTCTTCGTAAAAAAAATATTCTAAGTAAATAAAAATATCGTCAGAAATTCTACTAGTTTTATTAAGTTGTCGCGCCGCCTTCGCTCCGTAATTGGCACTTCGCTACTTGAACATTTCAAATCAAATAAAAAATAAATTCCCTAGCAGACAGTAGCAGACCTTCATTTGTCAAAAGCGGAACACCAAATTGATTTTAGAATCATAACAATCAAAAATAACTGATTGCCATTATTCATTGAATTTCAAACTTATCAATTTCCAATTAAATTGAATTTGGAATTCAATTTAATTGAAGGTATGACCAACAACGTAAATGATAGCAATTTAATGACTTCCAATTATGTAAATCTCGATGGCGGCCGCTTAATTAATCAGTAGATTTAATCTTTATTAGATTTGTTTATTCCTTATACAATGCAAACAAATTAGATTAGACGGGCCTGTTGGTCTAGTGGTTAGTGACCCTGACTGCTATACCGGAGGTCGTGGGTTCGATTCCCACCCAGGACAAATGTTTGTGTGATGAGCACGATCATTTGTTCTGGTTGTCTGGGTGTAATTTATCTATAATATGTATGTATTTAGAAATATATAAGTATGTTTATCAGTTTTCTGGTTACCATAACACAAGCTCTGCTTAGTTTGGGATCAGATAACCGTGTGTGAGTTGTCCCGGAATATATATATATAAATTAATTGTTTTTCTCCTAAAATCAAATAATAAACGTTGTTTTTATAATTGTGTGGAGAGTTTTGTGATTTTTGTAACTTACCCAGAATCATTTCCGGTTTTAGATTTTCTTAAACGACATACAATATTCTAGACTTGTATTAAAATAAAGCGGAGAACAAAAGAGTATTTAAATTGCAAAGCGCTCATTCCGTAAGATAAATATCAAAGTTTGAGTTTGTAACTTCGGATCCTTCCTCGCAATATCTCTTTGCCTTTTAAGGTTGATAAACCACTACAAAGTTTTGAATTTCTTGGCTTACGATACGTTACATTTTCAATATTAATACCAGCTTTTAATAGCTTTAGTTCAGGGTGAAGGCATCTTTGTGCACAATATCTATAAACTATCTATAGTAAGTATGTCTAATATTTATCTATAATATATTTTATGTGTCGTGGTGGCCTAGCGGTTCAATGAACGGATTTGTATGCACAAGGTTGCAGGTTCGAGCCCAGGCAAGTACCAATGTGGCTTTTTCAAAGTTATATTATTATGTACTTTCTTAATTATTCTAAGACACTTCTGACAAACGGTGAAGGAAAACATCGTAAGGAAACCTGGATTCCAAAAATGGTATCTGAAATCGCCAATCCGCAGAGAGCAAGCGTGGTGATCAATGCTCGTGCCTTCTCTATATGGGAAGAGGCCTGTGCTCAGCAGTGGGACGTTTATAGGCTGGATTATTATTTATTACATATATTTTATGTACATACTTTATGTACACACAACATACAAGCAATAATAAACACATACAGAGAAAATAGGTTCAAAGGTTGTATGTTATATCTGTCTATAATAGGTCTATCATTACATAAATCTAAACTTAACATAATGCAGCTATATACTTTTTTGTTTGATCAGGGTAATCTCTGAAACTACAAATCGGATTATAATTTTTTTTACGTTTGATAGCCGAAATACCAAGGAAAATTATAGGATATTAATTATCACGTTACTTGCCTTGGCGGGTGAAACCACATTCAACAGCTTGTAGTAAAGAAGGAACGGCTTTTGATAACCAAGGCATTGCCGGTTCCTGATTTCAGATTGATTAATTTCATGGTTAATCCAGATGTTTTTGTACTCTGTTAGGGTGAATACACTATGGCAGAGTCAAAGCACATTGAAACGTCAATCTAAAAGTTAATATAGCAAATTCGCCATTACTTTAACAACTGATGTTATTGTCTAAGATGAAAAAGTCAAGGAAATGTGCGTCAGTTATGTGTCGTTTTATGTTAGTGTCTTTGCCTATTTAAAAAGTAAAGTAACAGAAAGCGACGAGGCGCCTGCGAGGCCCGCCACCGAGCCCAGCGTGGTCGCAGCACTCGCAGCTCCTGAAACCCAGGAGAATACATTAGACGATTCAAAACTAATAGCTCGTAACTTCATATTCTTCTGAAATAATACATAAAAAATCTTATAAGACTGACTAGTATGTAATTGTGAGTAGCCTACCGATATATCGGATTAATTAAAGACACGTTTTCCCCATTATTTTCCTTCACCGCACGTCAATTTGTTTAAATGACTAAGAAAGTGATTATTATACACCATAGGATAGGGATGTAGGTCTTAAAAAACTAAAAATATTGTATTAGCTACAAGGTAGAGATTCGAACAAACAGCAACCAGTCAGTGAGCTACAAAACCATTATTCCAATATTTCATTGAAATTTAATATTGAAGCCTTAGAAAGGATGTAGGTTGAGGGTTTGTTGCCCCACAATTATGTCTGACCAAATGAGAGATGTTTGGGTTTACAAGAGCCCTCCAAACCGATAGGAATGTATGGAGACTGTATTTATTTTGGAGAAAGTGGAAATACGATGTCTATCTAAGTGGAACACGTTTATATACGGATTTCTGTTTGAAATGATCCCACTTGTAATATATGATTTATCAAAGAGATATGTAGAAATTTGTACCTACATAAATTCAGTTTATTTTAAGCATTTTATGTTCAAACAATATTAAGCATCTAATGCTATTATTTTTCCCGTAAAAGAATATTGAATGCTCTTATCCATTCTTCCAACAAAAAGTCTACGACTTAGATGTATTGTGCTACGGCGTAGCAGTACGTAGCATGGATATTGGATATGCATACATATATTATTTAAATTTTCTCTCGTAGTGCTTGTCGTAAATCAGACATTCGAGTATAGTGTTATGTAAACAAATTTAAAAAGACTGGCATTCATGAAAGTTCAAGTAATTATTTTTCCTACAGAAGCGCCAAATTTTAGACAAGCTAAAAATAAATAAAAGTATTAAATTCCAAATTTATTTTTAACCAACTTCATAAGGCGGTGTTTCTCAATTCGTCTGTATGTGTTTTTATGCATTTTACTTGATCAATTTCAAGAATTATTTTTGTCATCGATACGGTTTACCTCAGAGCCCGGTTTACGGTTTACCCATGTTACATAGCAGTCGTTTTTTTCTTACATTGATATAAAATCAATCATTGTTCTTCTACATTTTCACAAATAAACATTAACACACCACAGTATTTACATAAAAGAAACTGCCAAAACCTCTACAGACCAACCACAGTACAAAAAAACTAAGTAATCCGACAGCGAACAGAAACTTCAAACTACTAATTGCTGGCTAAATCTTGTGAAAGTTACACAAACTACAAAGTACGGGTTAATTGGGATGTCTGTTTGTCTGTCCGTCTAGTTTACACTAACAATTAGCGGTTCCGTAATTGGTTTTCATTAACTGTTGAGTTTAAATTGTTGTGACACATTTAAGACTAATTAGTTTGTTTATTAGAATAATTACATTATAAATATTATTTACTTTTGAAATGAAAATGATTGTTAACGAAAGCTAAAATCTAGTTAATTAGATAATTATTTATTTAAACTATAAAATAGGTATTTGAAAAGTACTTCTGTTTTCTATCTATTTATAATAATACAATTGTAGGGACACACACGTAGTAGCTAGTTATTTGTTCAATTATATATAAAAATTATATGGAATTGAACAAATAACTATAACTTTATTGTTTTATAGGGGATTTTGACTGTTTAACAACACTACATAAACGACAATAATTGAGATATTTAATAGGTATTATATGGTATTGTATGGTATTATATGGCTTCTAAACTATTTTTTTTTTTTTTAAATCATTTATTTGATGAGGCTTTTTGCGCTGGTGCGCCAAGACAGCCTCGTAAGGTACCACAATAAATTAAATAATAAATTAACAAAAGTAAAAATAATCTAATCCTAAGACTTAAAGATAACCTAAAACTAGACACCCCGTTGGAATGTAGCGCCTTCTACAGGTCACACGCTAGAACACTACAGACCCTACGTCAAAATAAAAACTAAAAAAAAAAAAATTACGTATCCCTCCTTGACAACACTCCCCTTACAAATTTATAAATTTCAATACTCTGTTCCGAAAAAGGCCTCCCAAGCAAAATATTAATCCCACCACTATACACATCGCCACGGAGCATCCCCCCCAAGAATGGCCTCGAATCATTGAAAGCGCTACACTCCAACAAAATGTGATACAAATCATCCAATTTATTTACACAAAAATGACAAAGAGGGGATGGACTCACACCCATCAAATGTAAAAAACTGTTAGTAGGCACATGTCCAGACCGTATTCTAAATGCTAAAACTAAAAGTTCTCTTGAACAGCTAACCATGTCAAACCAAGGAATTCGAGGCAGCTTCTGTTGGATGGTTCTATACCACAAACCCTTTCCCGCAGTTATAATATTGAAGTGGTTCTTCCACATCTCAAAACAAAACTCTCTCATGCTAGGAATAAGCTCCGTAAAATAAGGATTACTTGGAATAATTATGCCGTCCGTGATAGCTTCTACAGCTAACTTATCCGCCACTTCATTCCCAAAAATACCTACATGCGAAGTAATCCACTGAAGCTTTATATTTACTTTCTCGTTCTGCAAAATGTGAATAATCTTAAGCGCATCATAAGCTACAGGCATACCTCGAACTCCCGATACACAGCGCATCAAGTGTTGAAGAGCACTTTTTGAGTCTGACAATATCACTACATCTTTGCACGACAAAGATTGAATGTAAGATAAAGCTTCAACAATAGCTGTCAATTCAGCTCTCATAATACAAGCATCATTGCACAGTTTAAATTTAACACCAGTATTGGTCTGAACATCAAAAAAAGCTGCTCCAACACCGTGAGCATCTTTCGACCCATCGGTAAAAACATAATAATAATTATTGTACCTAGAAACTAACATATTGGACATTAACATTCTTAAATTGGTTAAGGTTTTTGAACGCTTTGGTACATTTAATTCATCAACACTACAACATATACAATCTTTAATATTAATATTTGTCACCCATGTATCCATATTATACATATCTAACATATGGGACTTGTGAACAATATTGTTCCCAAACTTATTGCAAATATCTATTAAAATCGGCTTTTTCTTGTTACGCCAGTAAGTATTCGTACACAAAGCAGACAATCTTTTTAATAAAGCTACGGTAACATTATAAGAAAATGAATTCACCCTTAAAAAATACCTACAAGCCAACCAATGTCTTCTCACATATAACGGTGGTAAACAAAGTTCACTTTCCATAACACAAATTGGTGTGGTACGAATAAAACCACCACAAATTCGTAGTGCTCGATTTTGGAGTACATCTAGTTTGTTCAAGTGCGTCTTAGCACTATTTCCATACAAAAAACTAGCATAATCGATACGACTTCTAACAAGAGAAATGTACAGTCTCCTCAAATGTTTAGGATGCACACCCCATGATTTGCCCGCTAAAATTTTTAATATATTTAAATGTTTATAAGCTTTTTCACAAATTTCGTTTATATGAACACCCCACCGTAAGGATGAATCAAGCCACAATCCAAGATATTTAACTCTATCAACAACCTTAAGCTGCTTATTATTAATACAAATTCGAACATTGCCTAAGTTTCTAGATCTACTAAACAGACAAACACTTGTTTTTGATTCCGATAAAAATAACCCCATTTCACCCAAATTTTCAATAAGTACATCTAAAGCTATGCGCAAATCATCAATGGCGGAATCTAAATTATGTTTATTTGAAGACGCATAAAGAACAAAATCATCTGCATATTGTGAAACTTTACAGGTGGAAATTAATTTACAAATATTCATCGTCGCAATATTAAAAAGAAGAGGGGATAATGGGTCACCTTGAGCTAAACCTATACTTGCTTGTCTTACAATAATGCCATCGACACCAGTATCAATTTGTAAATACCTTCGACTTAAATAACTAAAGATATATTTACAAACTTTGCTCCCAACTCCAATACTTTCTAACATGGAAATCATTTTATTGATATTTACATTATTATATGCGTTATTTATATCAACAAAACATGCAATAGTTGCCATATTTTTAGAAAAAGCTATCTGTATGGATGTTATTAACCGGGAAAGATTGTCCAGGCATGAATGTGACCTACGAAAGCCAATAGTAGAAGGAGACAAAAGATTTGATTTCTCCACAAACCACTCAAGTCGCTTTAATAAAATACTGTGAAAAATTTTGCATGGGCAGGACATTAAAGATATGGGACGCAAGGAAGAGGAACTATTGGGATCTCTTCCAGGTTTAGGAATAGGAACAACCCTTATGCTTCTCCACTGACTTGGAATCACACCGGTGTGCAATATTAAATTATATATATGTAACAAAAATGCCTTACCCGAAACAGATAAATTAAAAACCATAGAATAAGATATGCTATCTACACCTGGAGATGTATCCTTGCGCTTTAAACAGTTTTCTAACTCGAAAAGTGTTATTTCTCGATCGATAGCACTTGACTTCATCATAAATAAAGGTGGTTGCTCACCAACCAAGTCCGGCGTTAACGATTGTAACAACTCAGTACATTTTTGGGAATCAACAGACCGGTTACAATACCTGCCACCTTTCACCCATTTCATTTTTCTCCACATCTCTGAAGCTGAAGTTTCTGAATCAATATTCGTGCAGAATTCCTTCCACCCCTTAGAACGAGCACAACGAACAAGTTTGCGGGCTGCATTTATTTTAGTCTTGTATACATTATAATTATCGGGAGTAGGATTACGTCTCAACCTCGCCAATGCCAGTCGTCTCTCAGCCACAGCTCTAGATAACTCTGAATTCCAATATGGTTTGGGCACAAATTTAGCCGTCGGGTCCTGGCAAATTTTAATCCACGGAATCGTCTCTTCAGCCAACTGATCAATTTTCGATGTAAATATATTATAACACTCTTGAACATTTAACGACTGATCTAATTTACCAAACACCTCGTCTGATTTTTCACGATATTCACTCCAACGTGCTTCTTTGAAGTTGCGCCGCTTTATGAAATTGTATGCGGATTCGTACCCATACTTCATTTTGATGACAATGTGGTCACTGCCTAACGATTCATTTGTAGTCTGCCAGCAAATTCTTGTTGCTATATCTGTAGAAGCAAATGATACATCCGGAGAAGATTGTTGTAGAACTCCATTAACAAGTTTTATTCTCGTAGCATTTCCATTATTTAAACACATGTAATCTTTATCAAAACAAGAGTTGTATATCATATCCCCACGTCGATCAGTCTTGTTGGACCAGGTGATATGATGCGCATTGAAATCACCAATAATCAGCGTTCCTTTGTCAGATCTGTCAAAAATCATATGCCAGTCAGACTGGTTAGTAATAGAGGACGGTGGGCAATAAATTGAAATAATGTTATTTATTCCGGGAACATTAAAAATTTCTATAAAAATCATCTCAATACTAGAATTCGGATGTACAAAATCTCTCTGCAAGGCTTTAACTGATTTGTGAATAAAAACACATAAACCTCCATAAGAATCCAATCTATCTTTTCTGATCACGTTATAGTTACCAATATTTAAGTTTTTGTCGGATGATAACCAGGTCTCACTTACAACAGCAATGTGTATCTTTTCTCTAAGCAACAAACATTGGAGGTCATAAATTTTAGGACAAAGGCTATTTGCATTCCACTGTAAAATGTTAGCATTTCTAGTTTTCACATTAAAATTACTAGACATTTGTAATGAAACCCAGGAACTGCATCAAAACATCCATACTCACAAAGCTCATAATGAACAACTTAACTTCAGCCAGAACATATTTCATGATTACAGGAAGTTTGCTTCCTATGTCACCCTCTGAATTCAAAATTTCTTTAATTTTCTGCAGTAATTTTCTAAAATTAACTTTGTTATTTTTCCCTGATTCTGAAGCACTCGGTATGGAATCAAAAGTCAACTTGTTTTCCTCGAGCGATACAGGCGTCACATCTTCGTGAATTTGACTTACGACCTTCTTCCTCTTACTTTTCTTACTCTTCACTGACTGACTTACCGAAATTTTATGCTGGTTTAGAATTGGTGACATTCTGTCCTCATCACTGCTTGAACTTCCCTGCTTAAGAACATCTGAATATTTCCTTAGTGGTGATATCTCTGTCTTTGTTGATTTATCACCAGTGAATAAGTCTGGACTTGACTGGACCACAACCTTTTTAGGTTCCTGAAGTTTCTGAAGAGCCATTTGGTATGTACAATTACTTTTGCCCATCATATCTCTTATTGCTTTCTCCCGTAAAAATGCAGGGCACTTACTTTTCATAATCGACATATGTTCTCCTTTACAGTTTATGCATCTGAAATTAATTGTTTCGCAATTTTCATGCTCGCCTCCACATTTTGGACATACTTGTTTTTTAACAGGACAGAAAGCTTTAATGTGTCCGAATCTCCAACAGTTAGAACACTGAGTAACAGGAAAATTAAACGGCAATACCTTCATTCTGATCCCGTAAGTAGAAACATATGAAGGCACAACAGAACCCTTAAAACATATGCGAATACTTTCGCTCATAACCCATTTACCTTCAATGGTCCTCCTGCTTAATCTTTTGACAGATATAATCTCCACGTCACTCTCTAATATGTTTTTGATGGTATCATCATCCAAATCTAGATCGACTTCCTTGACTAAGCCATAGGAAACGTTGACTTCATTAGTTTTTCTGCCTATCCAACCTTTACGTTTAATGATGTCGGACGACAAAAATCTTTCTGCAGCATCAAGATTTTTAAATCTTATTACAATTTTAAATGAACTCTTGTACACGATTCTCATTATGTCTGGAATTTTCTCGTTATTTAATAATTTTGCAAGCGCAATTTGTTTAGGAAGGACCTCTTTTGCAATAATTGACACTTCTGTATACTCTGTAGGATTAGTTGAACAAGCCTTCCCTGAAGTCAATGCAGAAGGAGGCGTCATCATTTTCACCTTCTTGCCACGTTTCCCCACTGTAGTAAATTCTTCACTATCGTCTGGACTAGACTCAATCCTAAGCCTTTTGTTGCCATTTCTCAATGGACCATCGTTATCGTCCCATTCCAAATCAGAGGTATCGGTATTATGTACCATAGCACGCAACGTCACATTACTGGAATGACGGCTGCTACCGTCCTCCTCATCGCAACCGCTTTCCATAATTTAAGAATAAAACTTCTTCTTAAAAAACTGTCTGTCAACACTGAATGTCAAATTGAAATATAATTAAATTTGAATATTAATATTATGCAAAAATGTTTATTTTAGAGAAATTTACACCACAATCATAACCACAAACGTATTAAGACTTTACAGAACTATTCATTTACTTAAAATTGTGCCACTTTTTCACAAAAACTAATATTGAACAGGAGCGCAACTACACAATCACGTCGCGTCAAAGTCCCGGTGACGTGTCTTCTAAACTATAACTTATTCAATTGATTGTAAGGGGCCATATAACAATTAATGCCTTTTAAAACAAATGAAGCATTTGTTTTTGTATTTTCTTAACATTTAAATTGTTTTTCCTCTCACAACTACATAGAGCAAGCTAGAACCTAATATTTACTAAAAATCTTGAAGCAAGTACCTCTATATAGAGCAAACAGCCTTTTTCCCTATAAAATATAACAACCGCTTTTAGGGTGCAAATGTTAACATATATCTGGGTCAACCGAAAACCTTCCACCAAAATAAATCAACGCGTAAGGCTTGGGGATCGAACAGGATTTTTGTACTGATTTGGCTGCGCTAAATACGTAGATTGCTAATATTTAGAACAATACCACTCTTTAAATATATCGCTAATGGCTAGGAAAAAAATCAGGCTAAATATGAAGGTAGATAATGCATATGATAATACACAGCCTGTTATAATATCCTTCAGTAGTAATCCTTTCAATAAGAGTTTCTTTAAAGGAAGGATTATTTTATCTAATTTAATAATAATATCGGCGGCCTCTCCTGGCGCTGCTGCTGGAGCTGCGGAGACCCTTAAACGGCGAAAGTATAATAACCTAATGGGTAATTATATTTTCGAGCCGTTTGGGGTTGAAACGCTCGGGTCATGGGGTCCGAGTGCACGAAATCTTTTTAAAGAACTGTCAAAACGTTTGGTAGACTCTACTCGTGATCAGAGAGCTGGTTTGTTCCTTGCACAGAGAATCGGCATAGCCATTCAACGTGGCAATGCTGCCAGCCTTCTGGGCACGTTTCCTGCCATTGACAAGGATGACGATGAGTATTTTGACGCGTGTTAGTTTTATTTATTTATATAAGATTTAATTTTAGTCTTTGTTTGTTCTTGTATTAGATTTAAGTATTGAATTGTAAATAAAGATTAGATAAATAATAATATGATTATTTATTATGACTGGTTGACACTTCGCGTGACCCAATGGCTTCTACCTAGGTCAGCGAATAAGCATTGCCACACAACGTGGCAATGCTGCCAGCCTTTTGGGCACACTCCCAGTCGACAGCGATGTGGATGAATTTTTTGATGCCTTATTTTAGTTTTTATTTAGTAATATTGTTATTTTCAATATTTTGGCAGCCAGCAATATGCAAATTACTTTCTTTTAGGTATTTAAATATATGATTATTAGATGTTGCAAAAAAAACACCTAAAAGTTAAGTTTTCTATAGTATAATTCTTTCTGAGATTTACGCAAATGTTACCACTTTTAACGGATGCTATCGCGATTAAATTTCATGATCGTTCACTTTTCTATAACAATAAAATATTTTTGATGAAGTTTAATTATTGTCTGTAGAGTTGGGGCTTAGTTTGTAGCCTCCGGACAAGTCTAGTCTATTTGACTGTGAGCTAGTCTGAGCTAGTACTTAGACTGAAAATCCCCAAGAGCTTATTTAATCAACTGCTGTAGAAGGTAATCACGACAGCAGAGCCTGATATTAAAGCCTAGTCTATTATATATATAGCACCTAACAAATCTAAATAAAACGGTATTAATTTCAGGCAATAATTTATTTACACGTATAAGTTTGAATAAGCTTCTCAAACAGCTTCCAACAGATTACAAGTCATAAAGGCATCGCGTAAGGTATTAGTAACTGCCTTAAATTAGCTTACACGACTAATTATATAATGTGGTTATTTAATGCTAGCCATTTTTATTTTGATAAAGAATAATTGTTATGTAAATGTTATATATTACATAACCCGGACTGTACAGACAACTTATTATATAGACCGTAGCTAGGACCAATTCCTGAAAAAAATCAGTGAAATTCTTTGTTAATTAAATTATTATATATATTTATGATTTACAATTAATTCGCAGGTCTTAATTTCAAATTCCTACTATAGAACCATCGGGGTACTACTCTATCTTATATCATTCGTAGTAGGTAACACAATTGTTTATGTTATCGAAAACAAAAACACAAACAAAATATATTACGGAAGTTATTAAAAACATTTGCGGTTATTTAATGGAAAGCAATCCCTTGGAGGTATATTTGTTCATTACTTCAACGGTATACAAAGCCATATATTGCTCTCCAACCAATTAAAATATATAAAAGTACTTACGGTATATCGAATCTCCAAGCCTTAAACAATGTAGGTTAAAAATTTAATGGTCGTTTTCTTTGTGAATTGTGCCGTGAGCAGTGTTTAGTTACCATACATATAATACACTAGTTATGCCTCGCGATTTCGCCTTAATTTTGTTTTTGCTTGGTTCCAAACTGTAACCTGATTTTCCATAGCGCTTCTCAAGAGTCAGCTAAAACTAAAAAAAAAACGACAAAAAATCAGATTGCTTTAGCCAGAGCCGAATATATTTGTGAAGCTCTTTAGCTTTTTTTACGACTATACATATACAATTTGGGACAATACGCGTGTTAGTTTTATTCATTTATATAAGATTTAATTTTAGTATAGTTGTAAGTGTTTGTATTTGGGACATAAAATCTAACTAGTCGGCTAATCTACATATATAAAAATGAATCGGTAAATGTGTTGGTAAGCGCATAACTCAATAACGCCTGGACCGATTTGGCCAATTCTTTTTTTTTCTGTTTGTTATTGTCAAGAAGGTTCTTATTAAAGAAAAAGTTTACAAAATTGCGCTGAAAATAGTAAATTGTATAGGAAATAGTAATAGGTAATGTATAGGAAATAAAAATTAAATTAAAAATTTAAAAAACCCCCGCCACAAAATCTAAGTACCCTTTAAAAAGTAAAAAATAATAAAAACATCTCAATCTTAAAGTACCTAAGTATGTTTTAATAATTCTAAAAAGTACGTCGCGTTGGAGACCGCTCCAAACTTAAAATTTTTATTACAAGTAGTCTAGTACCTAACTAAGCAACATAGATGAATTTAAAAACAAAATTAAGAAGAGCGGTCTCCCAACGCGAAGTTTAACGAATTGAAGAATACTCAACCAAATAAAGATCCTGACTTTTGTTACGATAGTGATTTGTTGGATTCATCTCCACCCCTAATAATACAAAGGCACCGGGAACTAGACCTAGGTTTTCACGCGGGTGAAACCGCGGGGCACAGTTACTAAAATAAATCAAATAAGAAAATGACAAGTTTTTTGGCATCTGTATAGGGAATAACACTTGATCTTTATATAAAAACACAGCGGGCTTAAATGGGTTAAGTATGTACCCTTCCTAACATAAAGAAATGTTCCAAATAAATTATTTTCGTTTTCCAAAAATCCCGATGATTTTATTATTAGGTACCTACAGTTGTATTATGACTGAAACCTATACATAACATAGCACCTACAATAAGCTCTGATGTCCACTCTTGGTCAGGAAAGCCGTTAATATTGCATGAGGTTATTAATGTGACGCGCGGGACCCAACCTCACGTCATGAGGTTACCGGAAAAATGTAAAGACCACGAGATAATTATGGGACGGTAGGACGGTATTAAAATATACCGCCAAATATATTTTTTAGCGGTGAGACGCGATTTACAAAAATAAATCATTAATTTTTTAAATCTGATCAGAGGAAAATCCTTTATTTTTAATATTTAATAGATATAATATCTCTCTTATAGCTTCATTTTATTTTGTACAACACTTTTTTTTTTTTGTATCGTTATTTACTTAAGTATTTTAAAAAAAAATATTGTTTATTTTTCTCATTTTATGTACATGCTACAAATATCTATGTCATAACTAAACTTACCTTCGTCCGTGTGTCACTGTGGGGTGCCAACTGAAAACCAGCGCTGGGTGTTCTACACCTAGCATATGCTGAGTTGGTGACCTTTTTTGGTGCTGTATTCTGGACAACTCAACTTATAGTATTGTGTTTTTTCTTTTTTTATTTTATTTTTTTGTTTTGTGTTTATGTTCTGTGTGTTGTCTTGTGTACTGTACTAAATATATTTTTTTTCTATTTCTATTTCTAATATTTATTATAATAACAGAATATTTAATAGACATAATCTTACCGCAAATCAAAATCAAATCATTAAACCGCAATCTTTTTTGATAAATTGTTAAGGACATCATGGTTCAATAGTCTAGTATTATAAAAAACAGAGTATCTTAAACAATAGCAACAAAACAAATTAGACAGACATTGCCGAAATTCGCATAAAGTTAGGATTACCATTCTGTAAGATCTACGTCGAATCACATATTATGCAAAAGAATATTATAGTACAAAAATTAAAACAATACATATAATCCAGCCTATAAACGTCCCACTACTGGGCCACAGGCCTCTTCTCATATAGAGAAGGCACGAGCATTAATTATCACGCTTGCTCTCTGCGGATTGGCAATTTCAGATCCCAATTTTGGAATCCAGGTTTCCTCACGATGTTTTCCTTCACCGTTTTTCAGAAGTGTCTTAGAAGAATTTAGAAAGTACGTATAACTTTGAAAAAGCCACATTGGTACTTGCCTGGGTTCGAACCTGCAACCTTGTGCATACAAATCCGTTCATTGAACCGCTAAACCACCACGACATTTACCAAACAATACATAATATCCTTTAAAGTATACAATAGAAGGAAATACAGGCAAATTAATTCATACCTAGACGTTCAAAATCTCTGCATAGACTATACAATAATACTTCACAACTATACAACCCAGCAACCAGATTACGCCATCATCTCTAAAAATAATCCAATTAATTTAATTTCACCTGTGCTTTGAAACAATTAACTAAAGCTTAGAACAAATTGCTGACGTAATGTTAATATCATTGCCTTCCCCTTTTAATTAGTAAAAGTAAAATTGAATACATTACGTGTTTTATACCCGCCAGTGACACTAACATCTTTAATTTCGGTGAAATGTCTGTGTAGTGATGTGACGTTAACCCCGGGAAGTATTACGTGACTTAGTATTTACTTTAGAAAATTATTTATTTGCACTTAGTACGTAGTTCGTCAAATTATTTTAAATGGTACATTCAATTTGTATAAGCTAATCCAAACCTGTGTAGTTTTGAATTTCAACGTATTTTGTGTTAATGTATTACTTATCTATTCCGTGGTAGTTATTATGGTTAGATTTTTTTAGATAATTTTGTATATGTACAGGATTATCTTAAAAAAAAAACATGTTCTCATAAATCATAATGTAATAAGACTAACAAACTGCTGAATATGAAAACAATAATAATATTAACTTCTTCTGCACAAACCCTAAAAGATCATTTGTTCTGGGGAGATATTTAAAAGTTATAGAACAATGAAATAATCAAATAGCCATAAAACACTACGAATATTTTACATGACTATGGCTACCAGTTCAAAAATAAACTTTCCTTTAAATAATAAATAACATAAAATTTCCCGTCCTTAAAAATCCCGTACATGTCCCATCACTAGTTGTCGCCCGCTCATTATAACGCTGCGTAGGGCGTAGTGTGCAGGAATTCAGAGCGACACGTCACCATCCATTACCGGGATATAAGGCGGAGACACGCATCACGCTCGTCACGGTCCCGTGTCGTCACCGTGTAA
The DNA here is from genome assembly GCA_905475315.1 of Autographa pulchrina. Taxonomy (NCBI): domain Eukaryota; kingdom Metazoa; phylum Arthropoda; class Insecta; order Lepidoptera; family Noctuidae; genus Autographa; species Autographa pulchrina. The sequence continues at coordinate 11,922,793 of FR997765.1, read as the reverse complement.
GGCTACGATATACATAAAAGCTTGTAAACATGAGGTAAAGTTATATATGAAGTAAGTAAGTATTTTTGACTGAAGATATTTGTAGTTCAAGTAAAAAATTACAAAAACTATGTCGCATATTTCTTACAAGCTTTCATTTCCCTGTTTAATTATAAAGTTTTATTTTTTTATCAATTACGCATATTTTTTCTAAAGGTTTCGTAATTATGAAATGTAATTTTAAAATGTGAAACTTGAAATTTTTTCAGAGGCAATGTTTATTTGCGGTCACCACTAATTATGTTGCACGTGTAAGCAAATGCAACTCCATGACAGTTTTTAAAACCAATTCAATCAGTAAATTGTTTACAATTTTATTACTGTTTAGTCCCATCATATTATTATTTTTTCTGTCAACTTCTCACTCAAGACAAGTTCAACTCATAATAAGACTCTGTCCACATTCAGTCAGTCTTCATTGTGTGTACAGACTTAAACATCTCTTAATACCTCTGCCCTTGCCATGGCTTTAAAACCTTTGAACTTAAGGTTTTGATCGCAAAAACGTTTGTAATTCAACCGTTACGAATGTTATGTTTTATAATCATATTAACTTGGTGCATTTGAATTAGTTACGTGCCAGTGTTTAAGATTTGTGCTTGTAAAGGTTAATTGTACCTATCTATTGTTTAAATATTACTTCATAATGATCTATCGCTTAAAATATGAATGGAAATGTTTTTTAGAAATTGACTTCTACGAATTTACATGTGGCACCTAGTTCAGCATTGTAAAAACCTCGAAAATCGCAGGTAGGATAAAATTCCATTTCAAAATAATTGTGTATGTAACCTACGTATGTAAAAAGTACATAATATAGCTTTATTTTTATATACTAGGATATAAAATCACAAATAATCCCGTCAAAAAATAAATCCAATCTACTAATATTTATTACAAAATAATATCCTTTCAGCGACAAATATAAATAAAATACGTTTCAGGGAAAGCTATAAAAGATTTCGTATAACATTGAATAGTTCACCGAACACAGTTAATTCGGAACTCCTTTGATATTAAAAACCTATCGGCCCTTTGATAACCGAGTCCGGAATTTCAGTAAAACCTCCAACGATTTATAGTGCCTACCTGTAAAATTACCGCTGGCCTATAAAAAAGAAATAAAGTTTAATAGAAAAATATTGAAGCACAGTACCTACTTCCCTGGCTGGTCTGGGTTTTCTCTGTACATGTTTGGGTTGTAAACAAAAAGTCGTTCCGGAAAGAAAATAATTCTTACAAAAAAAAACCGACTTCAAAATAAGTCTTATATGGTTTTCTTATGGATCCCACTGTCATAACTGGACCAAATTAAAATGGGACCACACGGGCACCACCTTTCAAATAAAAAAAGGATCATCAAAATCAGTTCACCCAGTCGAAAGTTCTGAGGTAACAAATTTAAAAAAATAATACAGTTGAATTGAGTACCTCCTCCTTTTTGAAGTCGGTTAAAAAGAACAAGTCTTAAAGAAAAGAAAATAATATTTTTTATTTTAAAATGGTAAAAACTACTAATGTAGATTGTGTTTGATTTTCGTTTTAATTAAAATTAATAGATGTGAGAATTATTTTAGTTTTATATTTCCTAGAGTTTCAGACATTAAAGGGTACGTCTATGCCATGATATATTTGGATCTCGTAGACATGGTGCTTTTATACCATATTAGGTATACTTATAAACACCAGGGTAACAACATACAGGGTATTCCTATACCAAATTTGACAAACGTAAACAGTGGTTCTATACCATATAAGATACAGGATGCTTCCATACCATATTTGGTACACGTATACAGGGTGCTCCTACACCATATTTGATACATATACAGGATGCACGATAAATGTGTTCCTGTCGAGACCTACGGCCGGCGCAATTCAGTCACCGAGTTACCACTTTAACCAATTTATTTGCAACGGCTGAAGCAAATAGCATACTAATACCAAATAGTTGGATAAATATTTTGTAAGACGAATGCATGTTAAAATGATAAATTGCTACATTGAAATTATTATAATATATATTTATAATAATGTTGAACTCTTGTTTGCAAAACCAATTAATATACAAACATTAATTTGTTGGTTGATTTTGTTAGTAGTGAATGTATAGACCCAAGGTGCCACGGAGGTATTTATAATCCACACATCTTGCATTTTTTCAACCACCTTTTACCATCGTGTAAGTTTAGCTTTCCTTTTTGGCTTATTTAATGTATGTATGCTTATTCTGCGTCCAATGCAACCGAATATTTAAAACCAAGTTTGGCTTTGCAAGCCACCAGAGAGCACATTTCAGACATCAAAACTAGTCCGGGTCGCTGTCATATACACACATAATGACATATAATGTATGTCTTTTTCGAGCCCTTGAAACTTTTTCAACCCTTCCCCTAGTAATTAAAACCTAAATCAAGTTCTCCTATATAAATTAAGGTCGATTTTACCCAGTTCTTCGTTCATATTGGTTTTGCCAAAAAATTTAGAACGAAAAACAGCGGGACATATTTTTAAAAATTATACATTACTTATATCAAAAACAGTTGAAAATGTGTATCAAAGCCAATTTTAAGATAACGAATGAAGAACCAAAACCCTGAACTTTCACGTACAAAGCTAACTAACACACAAGAAACTTCAATACGATCACATAATACGTCCACATTTCCACTCGAACAGTCCCACTAATTACTTTGTAAGCTTAACTGGCACAATTGAATATGACGTCACTCCTTTGTAGTCGGAACTCGGTGATACTCGGTGGAGCCGGGCCTCGGTGCATATAGAATCTAAGATAGCTCAGAGATAACTAGCTAAGGAATTAATTCGCTCATTGGTGACATTTAATTTTATGTGCCTTTAAATGCAAACGAAATTAGACTTTATTGCTTTGAGTTAAGGTTCTGTCAATGATTGTGGTACTGTTCTGGTTGATTGTACTTAAGTTGATAGCTTATTGGCTGTATCTTTAAATGTCAGTTAATTGTAAGTTTCCGTTAAGTTTCATGCTGTATCTACCAATTTAAAGTGTTATGTTGCTATAGATAGAATTTTGAGAACGTCTCTAAGTAAGATATAGTTTAAGTATATGAGGGATTAAGACTTTGGCTATTTCCAATTAAAATCTTGGGGGAAGATACTTGTACTGTTTAAATACAGTTGTAAGTGTAGCTGTAACGTTATATTAAAACAAAATGTGGTATGTTTGGATCCAAGCCTAAGTAATAGTCGTTTAAAAATGGAAGTCGTAGAATTTGACGGGCCTGTTGGTCTAGTGGTTAGTGACCCTGACTGCTATACCGGAGGTCGTGGGTTCGATTTCCACCCAGGACAAATGTTTGTGTGATGAGCACGATCATTTGTTCTGGTTGTCTGGGTGTAATTTATCTATTATATATAAAAATGAATCCCTATTTCCCTTGGTCACGGCATCACGCGTGAACGGCTGGACCAATTTCGCTAACTCTTTTTTTGTTGTGATAGCTATTGTCAGGAGTAGGTTCTTATTAAAGAAAAAGTTTGCGAAATTGCGCTGAAAATTAGGAAATTGAAGAATACTCAACCACCAAATTAAGTAATCCTGACTTTTGTTACGATAGTGATTTGTTGGATTCATCTCTACCCCTAATAATACAAAGGCACCGGAAACGGGACCTAGGTATTCACGCGGGTGAAACCGCGGGGCACAGCTATCTATAATATGTATGTATTTAGAAATATATAAGTATGTTTATCAGTTGTCTGGTTACCATAACACAAGCTCTGCTTAGCTTGGGATCAGATAACCGTGTGTGAGTTGTCCCGGAATATTATTATTATTATTAATTTTAATGTTACTCAGATTTAAAGTTGATACTTTAATTGTATTTTTTGTAGAGTGTAAATATTTGTTAAAAATGTATTGAAGAAAGAATCAGCTAAACATAACGTAAATACAACAAATAAACAAAACTACTTGAATACCATTGCAAGTTACTGTCAAATGCAGTTCTCGTAGCAGAATTTTGGGCCGACACAATTTAAATAGATTATCATCGAAACGATAAGAATACCTATAAATAACAATTTAAGTTCACATTTTATTCAATTATAGCAAACGGCATAATTCATGTAAAGTAAAGAAAAAAACAATTAAAACTTAAAAAAATAGTACGATTTCATAACAACCTCACAGCCACTAGTTACATAAATATCAATATGCAACCAGGTTTTATAGAGAAAATACGACTCAGGCTGCAGCAATATTAAATGCAATCGCGCGGCTTAGTACGTCTTGAAGCTAATTAAGTGTCGATCAAAGATGAAGGGCGTCTGAGAAATATACCTATGTATTTTACTATTTAATAAATTTTAATATTGTGTGCTAGCTGTTTTTAGTGTTACATGCATAGTTTTGAGAAGAAAGTTATGTTGTTTTATTGAGTAAAGTTGCAAATTAGATCATTTCCCTCACTTATCGATTATTTATGAGGCTATAATAAAAGTTATTATTCGTAGTCATTTGTTTTTGTGCTAAACAAAACTAATAGTAGCTTAAAAAATTGACTAGCAGTAACACTATAAGTATATTTATAGTAAAATAAATTATTAACAAGTAATTCCATCTATAAAAAAATAGTGTGGTTGGATTGCTTCATATTGTTCTTCCTATATTGGAAATAAGTTTTATGACATAAAGTTTTATTTTTAATACATCTTATAAAGAGCATAAATCTCATTAAATCCCGTAGTTAATTCGTCTGGTTTACCGATCCGGTATATTCTTCAAAATGATCGACACACGATATTGTGGTAATTGGAAACTCGATACCGACCCTCGAGCGATTAAAACGTCCAGTACTCTCTACAGTATTCTCTTGTATATTACAACACAGTACAGAACGGAGGTTTTTTGTATATTGTAGTATAAAAAATAAAATAAAAAAGGCGAAAAAACAAACAATTATTAACATGTTAGATACGTCTCTTTTTATCTTAATGTAAATGAAAAGGTTCATTTATTCTTCCTCACTCTTAAATAATATTAAAACTTAACTATATGTACAATTAAAATAAGAAAAAACAAAAGAAGCTTAACATGACAGCTACATTTTAGAAGCTTTCATGATCAGCGCATGCTAGTCTTACAGACAACGTGGGCCTAAGTGGTGGTAAACTAGTGGTTTTCTAACTAGATAGGTATTTATGATTAAAGATACCTACTAGGTAGGTATGACAGATAGGTACCTAAATTTGTTCGTGATTATATTTAAGAGGACCAAACTTAAGTATTATTAAAGTGAAACTAACCGATTTTTTCACTATATTTTTCAAGAACGTATTATTAACAGAGCATAAACAAAGTGGGAAAAGATTAAAACTACTCAATTAGAATAATATATTCTTAGGAATACAATTACATAATGATAACAGATTCAAACACTCGACTTAAACAATGTAATATATTTGCTACCAATGGTACCATATATATACCATCTATTAAATTAAAATATAAAAAATCGTTCGCTTAATATTCAGACCAGTTGATCTACTAAAACTTTTATTCATAAGTAAGCAACCTCATTTCTTTCAGTAGTGTCTATCAGGCTTTTTCTCCGTCGTGAAAGAGACGTTACCTACTTGATTGACACGTTCTTCAGTTATTCAGATCTTTAACCAGATTCTATCCTTGATTTATGGCTGTTTCATTGGCAAAAATATATCAAAATAATTCATAAAAAATACTAAATAGTGCGCATAATTTTAGTGTCAGGAAGATTAATAAAACACGTTTTTTTATTTGCGTAAACAAAAATATAATGAACTTACATTTTTTTTAAATGCCGCAATACTTTAGTTTCTACATTTAATTTTACGTTTAGCATTCAAAGAAAGTTTACATTATGATTACATTTTAAAACATATCGCTCAAACCATCGAGGGTTTAACAGCGGTATGGCTAGACAATTCGATTTCTCTAACCTGCTTTTCCTTTTTTCAAATAATGATTGCCAGTTACATTTTCAACAACCCATCGTTTTATTAGATACTAATATCATTGTGTATTGCTAACTCATGTATCCATCAAGCTTTTCTCCGCTTATCTCGGTAAATAAATTAAATTTATAGCAAGGAAACTAAACTTTCTCGCTAGGTTTCCAATATTATGTCAGGTATTTTAAAGGATTTTGATGTATCGGTTGGTTCTGACGGCGCGGTGTTGGAAAGCGCAATCTGAAGTGTATGGTAAGCGGTGTGTTGCATAATTGAACAGCATATTGCATGCATGCATTATGTAACAGTTATGCACCGAAATATTATAGAAATTATTTTCCAAATTTGTTCGGTAGCGATTGATTGAATTTATTTAATCGTTTTAGTTTAAATAGTTCATGAAGCTAATGTTACTATGACATCATTTTCCTACAACTGAAGTACTGAAAAGTACCTTAAATTCTCATTTCTGATGTAAATTAGTGGGCTCAGAATGTCAAATAGTTTAGATAGAACATAAAAAAAAATGTTCGGTAACTTAAACCTAGATACATTTGGCACTAGCCTCCACACCAGGATTCCCTGTGTCGTGGATGCTAGTCTCTTTCGGCCGTGATTTATTAATTATTATTTAGTACTTTGATTACTCTCTCGGAAGTGGGTGAGCTGAAGAAGAGCTCTGATTGCACCTATAGATACAAAAATATGAAGATAGTTAATTGTAAGCACATAACGATTGATACTTCAAAACTATAACTCAAAAAGCTATATTGCTAGAACCTTAAACGGAAATTTGTCTCTGAAATCGTCGGCGATTGTAGGTTATGTCTATTTGTAAGATACATTTCTATCCTCTCGTCTCGTATTGCCTTTGCGAACGTTTTACACTCGAATTATTGCGAGAGAACGATTCTCGATACTCAATCGATTGCTATGAAGAGCAATATTTCTAAAGAACTGCGATATTAGGCTTTTAATAATCGGTTGTAGGATTGTAGCGCCAATCAAGGTGAACAAGCAATATATTGTTAACTTTTAGGTGGAAATGTGTATTTTGTGTTTGTCTTATGTAGTCAATTGCGACTTGGTAAGCCAAAATATGGCTAGTGGGACCTACATATTTACCAATTACAATTACAAAAAATTGGTTCAGCCGAACACGGGATAATCGCGGACAAAGATACATACATACATACAGGTCAAACTGAGAACCTCCTTTTTTTGAAGGCGGTTAAAAATGCAAAATATCCAAATAAAGATGTACATATTAGGGAGCGTCCACATCTGACGAACCAGCATTACACGAGCAGCTCGCGAGCTGCCACTGGACGCATCCTTACATTTTTTACTTTTCTATTTCGCAATATAATCACATGGCTTAAAGGGACACATAAATAAGATAACAAAAGACAGTCTGGGTTGTACCATAAAAAAAACAAAACACTATCAGACGTTAAAACAGATTCATAGAACTCTGTGGTCTGACAACATCAACAAAGTGGCAAGCGATCAATGTTCTAGAAAAGGGTTTTACAGCTATTAATATTAAAGTTGCCCTGTACGGCAAACTTGCTTTTAAAGACTTAACGACTTCAACGATCCTCTCAGGTACGTAAAGTTGTTGGAAATCGAACTGCAAATCTTTGTTCAAGAACTCGTATGTTAGAGCTTTTGAACACATCTTTGATGAAGGCTGATAGCGCTGAATATTGAGCTAAGAGATGTGGTTAGCTCAATGCAGCACTTTAGTTTACCTACTTTGAAGTTAGTTGTACATGTCAGGTTTATTTGGTATTCAAGTTTGTTAACTTAGACAAAGTATTTTATTTAGAAATGCATTTTTTTTTATTAAAAATAATGTAAAAGGTACTGGGTTATAAATGTCGTGGTGGCCTAGCGGTTCAATGAACGGATTTGTATGTACAAGGTTGCAAGTTCGAACCCAGGCAAGTACCAATAAGGCTGTTTCAAAGTTTTATGTACTTTCTTAATTATTCTAAGACACTTCTGACAAAAGCTGAAGAAAAACATCGTGAGGAAACCTGGCTTCCAAAATTTGGGATCTGAAATCGCCAATCCGCAGAGAGCAAGCGTGGTGATCAATGCTCGTGCCTTCTCTATATGGGAAGAGGCCTGTGCCCAGCAGTGGGACGTTTATAGGCTGGATTATTATTATATATTATTATTACTGGGTTATAATGTGTCAAACTACCAACTTAATATCAGTTAATAATTAGTAACAGCTACATAGGCACAGTCACTGTGATATGTCTGATATTTTATTAATCTGATAGTAAGCCTACGGTCTGACCGATAATACAGGTTAAGCCGCGCTCGCCGCGGTTGGTCCGTGGATGGGTGACCATTTCTAAAACATACCGAGACCCCTCCTTGCCTCGGATAGCACGTTAAGCCGTAGGTCCCGACTGTCATACGTTGATCTTTGGCAATCGTTAAGTCAATTCTGACAACCAGTCTTACTATGGGATACTGTGCTTCCCAGTAAAATGGGCTGTTGAGGTCAGATAGGCAGTCGCTTCATGTAAAATACGGTATTCAACTGAATCCGGTAAGATTGGTAGCCGACCCCAGTATAGTTGGGAAAAGGCTCGGGAGCTGATGATTACTATGTGTCAAAAAAGATTTTGTGAGATTTGAGTTGTCTTTGACTGCTCCATAAAAATCTTATTTCGTCATATTGCTTACCTCTCACCTTCACAGTAATTTATGTACCTACATGTGTTATACCTGGGCATAGTAAATTACATCATAAAGGCAACAGTCCTAAGCCCAAACAGACCTATTTGTGTACAACTCATTGCTACAGAGCTGTAGCGCCCGCAGACAGAATTATAAAGATTGCAATTGTTGTGTGCGACCATTTTGTTTTTATTTTGAAGTGTATGTATCGTATGTAACTAGGAAGTAGTACATATTATATTCATAGGACTAGTTCCATTGTATATTGCTTTTTTTTACTAATACTATGATTAGCTATACTTCTTATACACTACTTCTACACTTACAGGGACATTTTTTTTTAATATTTTAGCCGGCTCTTAGCTAATCGATTGTTTCTTTCAAATACTTTACCGATTTCCATATACTACATAATAATTTTATGAAACATTTATTTCTTCAGTCTATTTTTCCTACATTGTATACCTACTCGTAACTAAATGAAGTGTCAGTATTATCTACGTCTGTTAAAACTTCGATATCCACTTAAGTAGCCACTTAAGTTGATAGGAGTCAGGAACATGCAGACGTGGCGTCGGGTACACAACGAGGTCCTCATTGCAGGTCCTTATCACAGGTCCTTATTATAGGTACTTATAATGTGTTGTAGAGTTTTCTAAGTCCACTTCAAAATGTATTAGGAGGAGTAATAGGTAGCTGTGTATGGTCGAAAATTAAGTGCCACTTAATTTATAAATAAGTGCTCTTAATCTTTAGTTAAATTAAAAAAGAAAATGGTTTAAAATAGGTTTGTAATATAATTTATTGTTTTTTGCTCCCACACCAAAGAATTTAATCCTGGGTTTAATTCTGGGTTACCTGGCAAGTTTATTAATTAATTTATTTATTTGTTGGGACATATAACAGTTATACATTACATTATAAAGTTAGAGTATATCTATATAAGTTAATGTATAACCCACACCTATGCCCGCGGAGTAAGATTATTAAAGAACTTTAAAAAAAAAAATGAGACCTGCGCAAAAATAAAAAATAAAACTAATTGTTTCCAGAACCGCTAAAAATAAGGTGCAGCTGTGGAAGTCTTGAAGCGACTGTTTTAAGACTTCCACTGCCGCCAGTTTGAATTTAAAATGTGTAAGTGCAAAGATATCGATATCAACAAAGTGTGTGTTATATGTTTCTAAGAGACAGCGGAGAGGTGCTCGTGCACCAGCATTAGTTCTACACTTTCCAGTGTACACCGAGGCACGCGCACCTCTCGCTGTAATACAGTTCTGGGCACCACGTAACATAGCTGGTTCGTAATACCGCTACAGTCAAATTTATTGTTACATATGCCATGCAACATCATGGACATAAGTAGTTTGCGTCTAGACTCCAACCTTAATAAATTATATATAAGTTTTAATAAGTTATTATAATTTATATAATAAGTTATTATAAATTATAATAAGTTATTAGTATTTTAAACCTCACTCTTTTTAATCTCATCCTCATTGTTGGCATGATTTTTGAACCAATCATGTTTAGCAGGATTCCTAAATGATCGCGTAAAACAATTTCTAACCTTAATACCTTACCTACGCAGGCAATTTCCAGCCAGGTCACAGTTAAAGGTTACATTTATTACTAAACATTGTAATAAACAAACCTAGAAACATCAAGTGTAACGATATCGTTTGTGTTGGGACTTACAATGTCTTTGAATTGTTTTAACAACCTACATGGTTAGTAATGTAATGTACAATTGACTACAAACTTGTGGTGACTCTTTGAGATTACAGAGAAGTTATTTTTAGTGTTCTATTTTTTTATTTATTATTATCCTTGTAATGGAGTTAACTGCACTTGGCTACTGAATGATGCATGGTAGACCATTATAGTGATAGTTTTTTTCTCCTTGTTTAGATAAAGCCTCATTTTACTACCAGCAGATTAATATATATTTAAAACTGTAAAATAAAAAATAAATAAATATCAGTAAAGAAATCCAATTGGCAGGCCTCCCACCAGGTGGACCGACGATATCGTCAAAGTTGCGGGCATCCGGTGGATGCAATTGGCGAGTTGTCGTTCATTGTGGCGTTCTAGGGGGAGGCCTTTGTTCAGCAGTGGACGTCTTCCGGCTGATGATGATGATGATGATAAAAGAAATCCTTTACTGTGCCTAATAAACAAAATATTCAGCTTACTGAAATCTGAAACACCTTTCTATTATACCTCGTAGCAACAAAATCTCGTCCTAGTTTACAAAACGGACACAGCCATACATTAAAAAGTCTTGTGTATGTTTGTTCGTCTGTATGAAAGTCCAACAGGCAGCATACAACCTTTTCAGTTGAAATGAATCGCCACAATAAAAGTACTTGTGTCCTCCGTTTGAGGCGGACGGTAAAGGGGGGAAATCTATTATCCTGTAGATTAGTAGGATGGGGTGGGGGAGGGGGTCGCTGCAAGCGCTTTATCTTTAAATACCAGTCTAGACCTGCATTGTTTACACCGCTTTAGATTTAAGTGGTTGTTTGTAAGCTGTTTTGAAAAGTATGTCTTATTAGCATTTTAGTATGTTTTAATTTATGCTGCCTGTTAAGTGGCCACTGATTTATTGATCATGTTTTAATTCACGAGGAAAATACTTTATTTTTTTATTTTATCAATTAATTTGCTTCTTCTCTTTCAGTCAAAATGTACACTTTATATTCCGTTGATCTAGTTTTTAGACAGTTTTGAGTTCTGCAGTACTAAGTACATTATTTGGAAAAACACTTGTCTTTTAAAATGAAATATACTATACTGAAAACAAGACTGTCTCGAAAACTGTCTGAAATATACCTCCATAAAACTTTTTAGAGGAATTTAACTTAGTACTCTTCACCAAAAGCACTTTAATTCCACTTTAATTTAGTCACAATTTCTACCCCCGTATCACATTTTAAACCAATTATAATCATATACCTACATTCGCGTATAATAAACGTCTTGTTATAATCATTTTAATATAATTAACAACACTACACTTAGTTCGAGCTAGCAACGTATATACATAAAGCTTATTTCAGACTACGCTATTATATTGTAGCATTATAAGTCATCAAACAGTAATATATTTTTTTATTAATTAAAACTTGTTTACACTTAGCTATAATAAAGTATTTTATAAATTTATGGTTTAAAGCGACAGCGTGCAGGTTTGAACCCAAGCAAGTACTAATGTGACTTTTTTAAAGTTATTTATATTTTCTCAATTATTCTAAGACACTACTAAATAATGAGGAAACCTGGATTAATAAAATCGCCAATATGGAATCTCCAATCCGCATTGAGTAGGCGTGGTGATCAATATTAGTTCTTTCTGTATATGGAAAGAGGCCTGTGCCTAGCAATGGGACGTTTATACGCCAGTACAGTTATATTTTTTATTATATAGTGAGCTTATGATTATTATATTAAAGCGTAGTCTGAAATGCGCTTAAGCTTACATACGTAGGTACACGTATCATCAATTAAGTGACATCTAACAGATAGGCAGCAGACGGTACTACATAATACTACATATATAGGTATACATACATTAATATAGCTATATGTATGGTATGGCTAGGTACATGTCTTATCTATCTTATAGTATCTGGCAGCTTATCATGATCAATACATATAACATTTGCTGTTAATCTGCAATACATTGGATGGATAGACATCATCTAGCACGTAATTGATAATATGTTTATACTCACCTACGTAACTTAGTGTATAATGTATAGCTCTACAATAGTATAAAACATAGTGTCTAAAACATGTTTCTCTTTAACTCGGGTGTTATAATTTGAATTAAAAAAATATATATTTTTCTTTGCTATTATCATCAAATCAAATGTTACAAGAAAATTGAATCGTTCCTTGCACAGAGAATCGGTATAGCCATTCAACGTGGCAATGCTGCCAGCCTTCTGGGCACGTTTCCCGCCATTGACAAGGATGACGATGAGTTTTTTGACGCGTGTTAGTTTTATTTATTTATATAAGATTTAATTTTAGTATAGTGTAAGTGTTTGTTCTTGTATTAGATTTAAGTATTGAATTGTAAATAAATGTACTATCGAAAATGTTACAATGTTTTAAATGATTTTTAAAGGCTTCGTCACTATACTTTCCTTTTAATGTTTTTAAATGAGGGTAATGTAATGTAAGACATTACTTACATTACATACATTACACTTGTTACTGACTACACGTCAGTAACAAGTAGGAACGGTTCTGAAATCCTATGACAGCTCACAATTAACTAGATAAGCATAAAACTTAGAACCCACCACTTACCTGAACTTTAACAGAACTACTGCAAAGATACTGAAAGCCAATTTCGTGACAAAAGGGGTCCAATTATAACCTCCTTCATACAATAATTTCACTCGTTAAATGGAAGTCTAAGGCTCAAATCACACCGTGGTAGAAAAATACTGCAGTTTCAGTGTCATTGAAATTTGAACTTTATTTATATCGTCATAGTACATAGTAAAGCTTGTCGACACTGTTGCGCGGGAGTCATCGGAGTGCTCGCGGCGACCGCGAAAACTTTTGATGTCTTTCAAGAGATGCTAATAATTATAGTAACAAAGATAAAGTTTAAAATAACGGGCCTGTTGGTCTTGGTTAGTGACCCTGACTGCTGAACGTCGTGGGTTCAATTCCCACCCATGACAAATTATGTGAAGAGCATGATCATTTCATTCATTTGTTTTGTGTCTATACATCAGCCACTTTAAAGAAATAATGAACGTGCTTTGGGATTATGAACCTTAATTCAATGACTAGTAGTTCAGTCAGCCCATCACATTCAAATTACATTTAGGCCCTTTTCGGTAATACTTGTCATTCTAATTCACCAGGAGTCTCAGGATATTATTGTTATTAAAATTATATGGCACTGAAACTTCGGTGTGACTTGAGCCTAAGTTAAACGTACCGGGAAGTGAACCAGCGGCCCTTGTGATGCAAATGCTGTGACGATTTGCTGTTTGAATGTGCCCGGAAGCGGGGGTGACGCCGACATCGTCTAGTGTCTCTCTGCCACAGTTCCAACCTTTTTGTGGAGGTGAAATTGAGTGAGATGTATATAGTTTTGGGAAAATACTATTTAATATAAGTTTCTGCGTTTAGATTGCTTCTTTGAGTTTTGTTGAAGGTAAATTAACTGACAAATCTCATAATTTAATTAATATAAAGTTTATTATAACAATTTTAATTTCATTAATTTTATATTTAAATGTATGCGAATAATAAGTTTCAGTTAACGATAATTTCCTTTTTTTAGCCCGTACTGTCCCACTGCTTGCCAAAGACCTTACTTAATCCTTCTCTTTGCATAAATATCATTACTTTATTATTAAAAAAAAAAAGTTATTATTAAGTTAAAGCAAGTGAACAAAAAATACTTCTATAAATAAAATAGTACCTAGTCTCTATAATTACGTATCCTTAACATTGAGCGTTGAAAAGGGTGGCGCAGGGCTTATTTGCCCTCCCTTTCTGTTTGCAGGAAGTTCAACGACCCCGTCTGCAGTTTACATTTTATACAATTACCCTGCTTTCCCCATCGATTCGGTTACGTTTGATTCATTTACCATATCTCCGATTTAAGTTCGTTGTTCATTTTCTGAAAAATCTGACACATAACTATCTAAATACTTCGTAGTGTGCTGGTATTTTTAGAATTTTATGTTTGTGAATAGTTATTGGATATATAATGTTCTTGATAGGAATTAACAGAATTAGCAATTCTGCACTTAAATGATAAAAAAATACGTTCTGAACTGTTATAAATGTAATAAGCATAATCTTGTAATCTATAGAATTACAGACCTATGAGAAAGTAAAATCTCGGGAGGAAATCTGGAATCCAAATTGTAATCTGAAATCGCCAACCCGTATAATAATAATAATATTCCGGGACAACTCACACACGGTTATGGTGTTATGGTAACCAGGCAACTCATAAACATACTTATATATTTCTAAATACATACATATTATAGATAAATTACACCCAGACAACCAGAACAAATGATCGTGCTCATCACACAAACATTTGTCCTGGGTGGGAATCGAACCCACGACCTCCGGTATAGCAGTCAGGATCACTAACCACTAGACCAACAGGCCCGTCGTATGTGAGCAAGCATGATGAAAAAGGCTTAATCTTTTGAGTTCCAAAATAGACCTTTGCTCAGCAGTGGGACAATTATAAGCTTAATTTACCCACGTCCTATATAATAGGGTGGCAGCCTACAATTTATCAGGCCCAATTCCAAACAATAAATCATGATATTCCAAATGCAGTAAATCTCGTCGCCTTCTGAAAATGTAACATGATATTAGCCTTACGTTTCCAATATTTGATACGGCGCGGTTCTGTATACAAATAGACAATTTGTCTGACATCTTGACAGCTGAATCGATACTGGCAGCTTGAATTGTCTCTTTAAACATTTATATCATTTTGTAGTGTTTTTAAAGTTTGGATTGAGGCTTTGAAAACTTGATATGTGAAGTTTTTCTGAAAATACTTTTTTATTATTAGACGTGCAACGATATATATGAAAAAAAAATATAATTAAAAAAATTAAAAAACACGCCTGCCACATCAAAAAAAATTAAAAACAAGTCAAATATTTGCAGTCGGGGTCTGTTACTTGGAACAATTCATTACAGGTCCCCCGACTGCAAATATTTGACTTGTTTTTAATTTTTTTTGATGTGGCAGGCGTGTTTTTTAATTTTTTTAATTATATTTTTTTTATTTAATACCTTTTAGTGAACAACAAAAAAAACATGACACAACACAAAAAAAATATCGTTCGGAACCCTTTGCAGGCGATTTCGACTCACACTTGACCATTTTTTAATGTCCACATAGCCTATGTCACTCGGGATAACTCAAAGCTTCTAATGATACCACAAACATTGAAATCGGTCAAGCCTTTTAGAAGTTATGGTGGAATAAAGAAACTCACAAACATACATACATACATACATACATACATACATACATACATACATACATACATGAACCCTGAAAACATAACACTCCTTTTTGGGCAGTCGTGTAAAAAGGGGGTGAGTGCTCGTGTAAGAACAGAGCTCTTTAAGGTTTTACCACGTTTTATAATTAGTTACAGTTTACTATTAATTAAGAAGACTCACACCAAATATCACATATCAAAGCTAAAAAAAAAACCTTATAAGCTTTTATGTAATATTTAACACAGACTACACTATGAAAAAAGTACTTCTCCCAACTTGTCTTTATTTACCCCATTCACCATGTCCATCATATGGTAAAAATCATGAAAATCACAATCCAATAATTATCAAATATACTTTCCATAACTTGTAACACGGGCATGTATTTCTATATAAAATGAAGCGAACAAGAGTGATCACTAGCCATACATCTAGTAGTTCAAGTACTTATACAACTGCTAAATAAAATCTACCCTCAGAAGGGAATTAATGAAACAAGTTGTGAAGTTAGCCGACCTGAGCTTAGCGCTAATAAATTATTTAACGCAGTTCCTCTAGTTGGTACTAGTTTTTAGAAGTTGTTGCTAATGTTGTTAGTTAGGAATTTATTAGCGTTTTTGGTATTACATGTATTTATTCTCGTCTATTTATCAATAGGTAAGGGAATATTTTGGATTTTTGTTGAATATAAATACGACTCTGTATTTTTTTATAATGTCCTAAAAACCACGTCGTGTACATAGGTAAATATAATAAAATAGCAATATCTTGATATTCTTAACAAACTTATCATGTGAAAATAAAACCCACTTGTTTGAAAATTAATGCATTAAGAACAAAATAAAATTATCTAAAGTCGGTCTGTAGTATTTTTTTAGAAAGAGTTATCGACCGTAATTATTGCTATTGACTAAACTAAGCTTTAAGGCTTTTGCTCTATGTAATGTCTAGTATCTTAATCTTAATTTCTCTGTATAAATAATAAATAATTTTGCATGCCGCAAGGCAAAATGTATTGGGTCAATAATTAAAAACTACCACCATATTTGTACACTTTTCATTAGCAAATAAATGATTTCTATTTAAATAACAATACTGTGAAAGTAACCATCATCTTATTTAATCTGACTTTATATACTCCGTAAATCATTACAAAGGTAACTACTATTTCCAAACCTGTACCACGAAAACAGTTCTACACAACTTTTCATCGCTTTCGACTCATCACCACTCCATCAAGTCTCATGGTACAGAGGTTTTATTAACAGTGCATTATTAAGTGGACACAACAACGAAACCAAATTCGGGGTGTCATGAAAAATAAATTCTGGTACGGGGTGTAATTAGCCCCCAAAATTGGTATTCCAGTATTTCATATACATGTTAATTTATTGAAAGGGTTAGCTTGTTTTATTAGAGGGGTTTCCAAATAAATTTCCCTTTTCATAATAGTTTTGTGTTACTAGTAATTAAAGTTGTTTAATGGGTATTCAAAACCGTACTAAAAAGTTTTGGGGTTGTTCGTTTATTAATAGGAAAGCTAACCAGAGCTTGGTTTGATTAGTAAATACATGTACAAATACTTGTTCGTTCGAAACTTGAGACAGCTAAAATAAGCTTACATTATAAATTAATCAAATAGGCTATTTTTTGATTTCGTACTTCAACTAATTCTTAACTTTGAAATAGATCTATTTCAAAATGTACAAGGCGTAATCTATTCTTCTTTGACTCTACTCTCTACTTTTAATGAAATACCTCTCATTTAGGAAACTTCGATTATTATTGTACAAAAAAGTTTTCTTTAAATCCAATCTTTTAGATATCGAAGTATAAACCATTAGGCTCATAACAGTCTAAGGTCAATTTATAACTTTATTTCACCTAAGATGACGAGCACAGCATAAGACTAAAAGAAATACTCAAAATTAAAAATACTTTCACCACGTTCACGATGGAGCTAGACCTAAAATAAGACGTAAATATCAAATACTTAACTATATCAGGAAACTTTTCTTTAAAGTTCTGGCCTATTCACAGAAAAACGATAGAGATTTTCTCCCTCAACACTTAACCTAAAAAAACTATTCTGCCGAATCCAACTATTAAACTCCAGGAAGTGAATTCCTGGGCGTTAATAAGCACTTACTCACTTCAAACCCCATGCCGTATAAATCTGTTCAAAACCACATACTTACATCTATACGTATAGTATAGATATACAGGGTGTTACAGAAATCCCAAATACCTTAGCGCTCATACGCACTATGCGGTTACCCGCAATGCGGCTAGCCGTCCGGCTGACCGCAAGCACAATTATGTACGTAATATTCATTTCTATGCGCACTGCGATGCGGCTACCCGCAGACCGCTCCGGTCGCTCGGAGAGCTGCGGCCACCCGGACGGACAGTTCCACAGGTTTCAGCTGAATACAGCATTTAACAATTGACTGGGTAAGAGAGTAGGGTTTGCTCTTAGTCACGACCATGAGTTACACGTAGCCATGTAAGTCACATACAACTAAATTAGAAACTAATATAGAAATAGTCATTTCGAAATTAATCCTATTTTAAATGTTCATCAATATCGAGTAAAATCAACCTTAATAATAGATATTAGGGATTTCCTAATAAGTATTATTAGGGGTTTTAGTAACACTCTGTATCCATAGTATAGGAGCTGCCGATCTCATGAGGTAACGGATGTGGCACTGAGACCTCACGCCCATATATGAGACGGGAGATTTGCATTTTTTTTTTGTGATTTTTATAATTGTATTTTACTAAATATTACTTATATAGACAAGCAGAATCTACACTTAAAATCTTATTAGGGGTTTCAATAACACCCTGTATCCATAGTACAGGAGCTGCCGATATCATGAGGTAACGGATGTGGCACTGAGACCTCACGCCCATATATCAGACGGGATTTACATTGTTTTATGTATTTAACGGCAAATTGAGATGTTTGGGTGTAGGATTTTGGATTTTGTGGCTGTTTTATAGGTTTTCTGGTATTAGCTAAGTACTATTTACTGTTCTGTCGTATTAGTAAGCGCATGTATTTTTGTTTGGGTGTTCGCAATTTTCTATCTGAACTGATCCTGGTTCTAAAGATCGTTTTGCGTTTCTTTATCAGAATGAGATGTATTTTTTTCTTTTAAATATTTTTCATGAATAAGTAATGTAACACAATTTAATTGTTCCTACAGTTTCATAAATAACCGTATTTCTTATTTAAAAGTTACTTACAGGTATATACTCATACACATGACTCATACAACATGGATTTTAAGAATGTAAAAAAAATAAGGATTAATATACTATCTTTCTAACACTGCACCTAAGGTCCCATTTTAATCAAGTACTTAGCAATGTATATTTTTTTAATGTTTTTGAACACCTCAGCTCCCAATTCAACATTCCTTACCCATATTTATATTCTTTCAATGACACAAAAATCCATTAATCCTTTTAACTAATATTTGAGTAGTGACTGTATTAACCACTGTAATCTTTTCAGATCGGGTTACATTTTAATTAATCTCTGAAAAAGCCTGATATTAATTACACCTTCAGCCGCACCTACATTCAATTTTCTGATATAATCCATTTCGAGTAGGGTTGTCGAAAATATTTTCTCCAATATTTTCCTTGAGTGAGCGCAGTTTCATGCTCATTTCTTTTCTGCGGATGTTTGTGTAAGAATAGAGGATCTTTTTAGAGTTCCCTTGTTAAACATAGAGCAAATTATAATTTAGATTTTACATGGAAGCGCAGCTAAGCAAACATTTTAAAAGCGTTTGTTTACTTGGTCCGTCCAGTGCATTTAAATGTAGAACTTAATTAATTTGTTCAAGGAAGAAAAGAAAGAATGCTCTTTAAATGGTTATACAAATGTTTGCTATACCCACGGAGCAGCCATACCTACCATTTTACTCGGACTATAAATTCTAAATCATTTTACCCACTTTACATTAGTGTTCATTTAAACAAAAGAACACATTTTTTTTTAATTTCCTACTTCAATTTTATTTAAAAGAAGAGCCTATTAAAAAAAAATTAAAAATTGAGCTCTTTTTGTGTATATCTAATTATATTATAGATAGCACTTACGACCCTTATTTTATAAAGAGACAAGATTTTACTGAAAATTCCAAATCATCAAAAAAATATTTAAATAAATTTTCATTCAGCATTGACAGCCCTAATTTACTTTCCCCAGCCTATTACAGTCGATGGGCGATGGCGCCGAAATTAAAAATGTTTGCTCGTGGCATTTTTAATTCGAACGTATTTAAAGAAACACGGAATCAATGAGTTGACAGGTGAATAAAAAAAAGAGGAATTAAAAATACCTGGACAGGAGTTAAGTAGTACTTTTGTTGTGACTTCTAATTAAAAAGGTAGAGCATTGATCCATGGGCCAACAGAATATTAAGAAATAAAAGAAAGCTCGTTTTAGTCAGAAAAAACATTTCTTTTGCGCCATTCTTGATTTTAGTATATCTTCAAACAGGTACGCAAATACTTTAAATAATCTATATACTTATAATAAATCTGTAGAAAGGTCAATTCTGTACATTAAATATATTTTCAAAATAACTATCAGGGGGTAAAATAACTATGATTAGTGATCGATACTGATGCCAAAAATGCAATTAGTAAAATTTTTGTCTGTCTGTCTGTCTGTCTGTATGTTCCTTATAGAAACAAAAACTACTCGATGGATTTTAACGAAACTTGGTACAATTATTCTTCATACTCCTGGGCAGGTTATAGTATACTTTTCATCACGCTACAATCAATAGGAGCAGAGCAGTGAAGGGAAATGTTGGGAAAACGGGAGAAGTTACTCAATTTTTTAAGCTTCCGTCGCGTGTGCAGCCTTAATGGTTAAAGACTCATTGATAAGCTTCGTCATCCACGCGAACGAAGTTGCAGGCACAGCTAGTTCATAAATAATTTTGTACAAACCATTTTTCACTCATAGCCATCCATTTTTCTAATTCTTGGAAAGTGATTTTCTTTGATATTAAATTCGATCATTCAACCTATATTTAGCCTTATTTTATTTATAGCAATTCTCATTATAATTACATCAGACCAGTTAGCACTGAAGGTATATCAGCTTTCACTTATTTAAAAATCAAAACCTTTTTTCCGTCATCACGTCCGCCCATCACATTTTACGTGTGACATAGGTAAGTACCACTTCAAACAAAACATTCAATCAGGGTGATTAATGAAAACCGATACCAAAACGAGTACAGTCCACCACACATTTAGGGCAATAACTTGTTACAAAACGAACCTTACTGCTTTGACATAAAGGTGTTGTATACGGGTAAAAGTAACGATAGGTGTGTGGCCACTGTACCATTGACATCAAAAAGCTTTAAATAAAACACGTACAAAAGATAAAGTGCTTTTTATTCAATACAGAATTTATACATACTCCGCCGAATACAAAAACATCAACAATTACAGAAGGAAATGATAATCACAAGTTATCTATGAGCATAGACTAGCCTACAATCAAGCCATAACAGGTACTTAATTGACGTAAGTGACAACAGAGGCAGAAATGTGCGAAAACAAAACCTAAGAGTATTAACAATATCAGTCCTTACTTAATATCTAAAAGGTCTCTAAGAAAGATTAAACTTGAATGCGTCTATTGAGGTCAAATAAATAAATAAGGGTAACTTCAGACGCGCGACAGAACGGCGACGCGATTGTCGCGAGTCGCGTCGGCGGTGTGTCGCAGCGATTTTGAGTTCAAATCAATTGAGGACGCTGCACGCTTTTTCTGAAGCATTTATAAGCATGTTATTTATACCTAAAAGGTAATTAATCTCGTGACTAAAAGATACATAAAAAACATGTATCTCTTTTTAACCGACTTGCAAAAAGGATGTTGTCATCGGTATTTTCATACGATTGTTGTTAGTTATAGCTTTGGCTTTATCTAGACTTATACAGGGTTAATTCTACCCAACAGTAATCTCTGTTGCTTATCATAATAATTGTTGTTCACTTTATAAGTGCATTTAAAATAAATATTAAGAACTAAATGTTGCGACAATTAAAGTGAAGTTTTTAGTTCATTGCACATACTATAGCTACACGTCATTATTACACGTCTACATAACATGAACTACAAAACTCCAGTTTACAAAACTACGATTCCATGTTCCACATAAGAACGCCGTTTTAAATTCAAAATTCGAACCGCTATTGTCTTACCATTACATGATTTGAAAATGGAGTCTAATTTGAATGAGTGATTTTTGAAAATGGAATCTTGTGATTAAATTGTTTAGTCGTTGTTTGTTTGTCGCAGCGTGCAGTCGTCCTATTGGTAGAATTACTCTAAACAGCATTGCCTGCGCTATGAACGTTGCCGTTGACGCTCAGTGGAATGGTGTTAAATTCGTCATCGATGTCTTCGGTTTTCCTGTGAAAGAAAGATAAGTATTAATACAGTATAAATAAATTTTCATTGTAGTTGGAAACGAACTGTGTAAAAATAAACGGAGTAACAGTTTCAAAGGTATCGGACCGCACCTGTCCAAACAATTCGCTCAGTTGGTTCGCTTTAAAGAAATACTGAGAATGTCGATTTGAAATTCGAATTCCGAATTTATTGTGAAATAGTCTCGAAAAAATATAAAACTGTATCAAGAGTGCTATTGTTGAAATACAAACAAAATGAGACCTAAATGTTTTATATTTAAGTTTCAAAATACTTCTACAACTGACGATTTCTCTAATATTACCTTTCTAGAAACAATGAACACTACAAATGAACTCCTAATTAACTCAAGGTACCTATATGACAACTGCAACATTTGGTTGGTTTAACTCGGAAACCTGAGATGAAAATTTCTCTTTATAAATATTTAATTTTTATGACAAAGTCCCATTATCTGAGTTCCACAACAACATACATTTATGTTGGAACAGTCCCACGTGGGTACAGTTAGCAAAAAATACCATTATCACACCGAACTTGTAATTCAAACCTAATGGGGTTTTGAAATATTTAATTTTACTGCGTCAAGGATACCAGTTGAGTATATAATTAAAGTACTATTTTTTTCTCATTTTTTCTTAACTTAGCTATATATCTATGTCCGGACACCTGCACTTTGGAGGACTTGAACCTCGCCAATGACGCTGCAGTTAGTGTGGCCAACTACTGGGCACAGCGTATTTAAATTTTAATAAACAAGATTACCATCAACTCGAACAGAAAAAGAAGTTAACTTAGCTAGTTATCAAGATACGAGTTTATTTTATACAACAGTATTATATAGACTATCGACCTAATTTATATTCTAAATTAAGAAGTATAGTTCTTAATTTAGAATATAAATTATAAAGTCAATTTACTTGTACTCACTAAAATTAACCTACAATATTAAAAAGATCATATTTCTCACAACATTAAATCATTTCTAGATCTATTTAATGTGCCTAATAGAACATTAGCTATTCAGTCTCTAGACTCCATTTACGTCAGTTTCACACATAATTACTATCCCCATTAGCCTAGACTTTGGCTAACTATAATTAAGGCTACCTACGTTTAAACCTAACCTTTTGGGAGTTAAAATGAATTTAGTTAGTTATATTTAGACTGAGATTTATTAACGTTATTAACTAGTTTCCAAAAGGTTCTTAAACCGTTTTCAATTCATTTAGAATTAAAATTATTTTTATTTATTTAGCGCCGGAATTGTCCCACTACAGGACAAAGGCCTCCCTTTCTTCTTTCCACAGGTCTCTATTGACAAATAAATTGTTAATAATCTGATTGTTTGACCAAAATACTAATATCAAATAACTTGCGATGATGATGATGACCAATTTTTGATGCCATTTCATAACATAACATACCATCACGCCTGTATCCCCGAAGGGTTAGGCAGAGGTACCAATGTACACCCACAGTTCGCCGGTATGTTTAGGTCCCATGTAATAGGGGGCGAGCCTATTACCAATAACCGAGCACAAATCCAAACTCTGACCTGCTACTGAAAATTTCATAGAAAAACCCAATAACACCTTGGTCAATTTGGGAATCAAACCCAAGACCTCTAGCGTAGCAGTCGCGCTTAGCACCACTAGGCCAACGAGGCAGTTCAGACATTTCAGTCTTTCATAAACCGGGGACCAGTGTAATCTTTATGTATGTGTAGGTTCTATTCAAGGCATTTTACCAAAGCATCCATTTCATTAATACATTTCTTTAAATAAAATGGAATGAACTAATCTACCCTGAAGGGCTCTGAAAAAGTTTGAACATAATCTAGAATCGTGATAAACAAATGAAAGCTAGACTTCCAAACAGATTGAATTCATGAGACAACTTTTTGAATACCAAAATTAACTTGAAAATACTTGATTACTAACTTTTTAGGGTCAACTAAGGTTTTACGACAGCCTTTGTGTAGGAAAGAGTCTTTGTTCGAATTTAAATAAGATATCCCTTTTATTGTACCTGTCGGTAATAAATCCGAGTTTTTAGTTAACAAGATTTTAAGTTAATCCAGATGGAACAATAGGCCTAAACATTAAAAATTCTCTAAAGTAACGCTTATTTTATTTTTATAACTGAATTTAACGGCCTAAAAATAACACTGGACGACTCAAATGACTGACAGGTCTAACTGACAGCATAATATAATAAAAATATGAGTTTATTATTTTTTTAAATTTACGGAACAGTACATATCTGTTATAACAATTATACTTTATTATTTTTGTATTATATTAACATATATCCAAACATGCGGGCCGCGTGTAATTTTAAGTCATATTGATAACAAAGGTCACACTGCCTCAAACCGAGGTCAAGGCCTCAATTCAAGGCATACCGAGAATTCTCGCCATATGTGTTCCGCTCGGTAATAAAACCTCAGGACATTATGTAAGTATATGTTACGTAAAGTTATAACAGCTGTCTGTCATGTTAAGCACACGTTATAAGGAACACGTCCCAAAGCTTTTTAAATATGAATATGGTTTAACTAGGAGGGGAATAAGTAAATTATACGACGGTACGGAAAAATAAACACGCAAGACGTTGGTTGTTCAAGAAAAGGAATAATTAATTGATGACTTTACTCTTTAATTTGACGCTGTCATGATTTGATAATATATATGTATGTGATAGCATTGCTTTACCGGAAATCTACTAGAGAGAATTTATGTGAGAATACTCGTACATGCAAAAAAAATTACAGCTTTTATTAGATAGGTTAATATTATATCAGAACGACCAAAATAGGGCTTTCAGGTAAGTGCTTTTTGTACGCATATTCGACTGACGTGACTATATAAGTGACGGGAGGTGTTGTGAAGGTACTATATTCGCTTTCAGTCACACGACGAACCCTTTTCTAACACAATTCGTAAAGGTCTAATAATAGAGGTTTTAGAAATAAACTCGTATAAAAGGAACCTACATTCTAAGCCTTGTTGAAGATAACACATTCAATGATAAAGTGTATTTTTAAGCTGATAGGCAGAGCGTAGGTATGCAATGATGTGTTAGGTAAGAATACAAATGGACTGCAATCTTGTTAGGAGTCTTGCATTTACTTTTTTTTTTGGCACGAGATAAACAAAGCTGAGATTTCATCCGATAAGCATATGGAACATCAGCACCAGCTGAACAATATGTAGGAAATTTTTCACTTTATACGATTGTAAAAATATAATAAGCGCCAGTGAAAATCGCATCCCTTTTTAATGAGATATTTCTAGAAATTGCTGAATAAGAGTTTTTTAGATTTTAATCAAAACTGTGCTAGCTTTTGGCAAAAGTATATTAAAGTACATGACTTGAAGCTTTATTCACAATTGTATCTAGTGACAAAGATATAAACCTACTCGTTTATGCTTACGATACTGAAATAAATGATTAGATAATATATTACTTTACTATCGTGAAATCAAAATCTTTAGTTACACATAATGACATCCTAACAACTTCTTAATGACTACCAACTTTTTAAAAGACGGTCATAATCCTACATTATAACATCTATAAAACTATCTACATGGTTTAACTAAATACTTGTTATATGTATTGTTCGTATCTTGCCTTGAATTCTTACTTAACACTGAGCTGCTGGACTGACGTCACTAAAGAAAAAAAACGACTAAAAATAAAATAAAAAGTTTGACTCATTTCGAGGCCTGCCTCAGGACGAGGACAAAAAAAAGGCTTCGTGTAGTTAGCTTCCATGAAAATCCGTACAGTGCCTTTTATTGCATTTGGCTCCGCCATAGCCCTTCCCTAAGATAATATAAGATGAAATAAATTAGTATTTTTTAAGGATCATAAAATTTAACAGCTGTTTCAATGAAGACTTGCATTGAAAGTGAACTGTTATGAACTTTCTCGGAACTGTAATCTCTTATCAATTGGGGTACCGACAAAAAGATAACGAATCGACGCTAATGGACCGACTTCCCGTCTACATGCTAACCAGAATGGACGGACAATACACTCCTTTAGTTGCACCGACAGAATAAGTGCCAATGTACAGGATACTTTGCGTCATCGCTGCGTCAAAATAAACGTTAAATAAACTATATGCCATCGATATTGTAGAAACTTTTATTAAACTTGCACTGTTTATTTCCGGTTCGTTTTACAAGCTAATTTATTTAATTAATTGTTTTATTTTTATTTGTGGCGTGTTCCAATAAACGGTTAGTCCATAGAGTTTAGATATACTATAGACCGCTAGTATCGCTAGTTTTCCTTCGTGCCAAGCGAGAGCACTTTTTGTCTGTATCTAGTACATTCGTTTACTGATTTAAAGTTATTTTTCGCGCAACGACAGACTTATATGCGAAAATATCGATGGTTTCGACATTGTTAGGATAATATTAGGGTTTTAGATAGTTTTATTAAAACGGCGCGCTCCGTCTTGATACGAAATTTACGATAAATCTAGTTCATACTAGTGCTCACGGTTCATACACTGATAGGCTCACTCTTTAGTTTCTTATCTATACTCTAAGGCCCTTATTACAAAAGATGGTTTAAACCAAGACTAAGGTAAACCCAGGTTTAAAATATACCCGGGCCATCACTTTCTTATGTCATCTAACAAAAAGAGACGGGGCTATTAGTCTTTCTTTCTTTAATAAAATGAAATCGAATTGAATTGAGATTTTGCATACTAATGTAAGGTCGTTTATAATGCAATTCTATGAAACTTTCGAGCTTGTGTGGAGATGAAAGTGACCCTAGAAACTATGTTAGGAAACTGCCGACATTTTTGTGTTTTCTTTTCTTCACTACTGATATTGTGATCCCAGACACTTTAAAATTTTGTTCTTAAGAAATTTGATGACGCAGCGCTGACGCAACGTTTCGTGTACATCGACTCTAAGCTTACCTATTTGTTTACATATATTTTTCGTGTTCATTTTCGTCTGTTTCAAGTTTATCGATGGATATTCCTTCTCGTTCAGTTTCGGATAATTCCCTACAGCGACAGTTAGTTATTAGCTGCTGTTTTTTTAAAGCTTACAGACTTTCTTGATTGATTATCCATAATTTTTGTATAATTGAATTCGGACAAAAACAGACCTAACCATTATAATACCAATGTAATGTGGAATACAAAAAATGTACTCATTATTATTAAAAAATGAAATATATATATATTAAAATACTAATTTAAAACAATGGAAAGGTGATCAGGTTATCAGGCCAAATATTAAAATTTGCATATTTATGAGAAGGCAATTTTTTTAATCAAATAACTTGACTTTACCATCCTATTATCACAGAGCTTGTTATTTCAATATATATCGTATTATAATTGTAAAATAAAATATCTACAAATCTACGTGCAAAAATAAACTCCCACGCCGCGTCTATTTGGCTGAACACAATAAACTCAATAACTACCGAACAGATTTTCATACGGTTTTCACAAATGAACAGACCGATTTACGAGAAATTTTATGTATTTTAATGACGGCTTACTATACTTGTCTTTATGTATAAAAATGGTCACATAAAATGATAACTAAGAAGCTATTCGGATACGATATTGACCTTATTATATTAAATACTCGTACGTTAATTACCTTGAGCAAATCTTGCACATAACAATTGCAATATACAGATAATAAAATTCATAAGAGCTATTTGGATTTCGAAAACATCGCGTGAAAATATGAACTGAGCCATTCCCACGTCGACACATGCGTCTCGTCGCCATTAATGGCCCTACGGTAAAAAAAAAAACAGAACAAAAATAATTTAAGCTTAAGTAAAATAATATGCTTAACCAACTGTGCGCAGCCAGCATCGGTATTACGTATCGTGCAAAGCAAAGCAACCGCAAAAATTGCTCAATTATTGCTGTCAAATTATCCATTTGTATCACGCTATATGAATTAGCATTTTGACAGCAATAATTGCAATTTTCTCGCTTTGTTTTACAAGATACGTAATTAGGACGCGGGGCGGATTGCTTGTAATAACTAAATATCACGACGAGTGCGATAAATAATTAATTAGCTCAAGGGCGAAATCTTATATATACATTACGTTATGTCTACAGTGAATTAAAATATTTGTGCTTTTGAGTAGCTTTGTAACAAAATTAAGTTTTCCTTTGAACCAGGAATATTTTTTGGGAAAAAGTAATTTAGATTTTACTTTTAAATTAATTGTCTTATACGATTTTTTTTTAACTTTTCTATCACAAAATAATGTAAAATCAACACGCTTTGGGTGCCTAACTAAAAATAAGGTTATAGGAACATAAGAAAAACCTATTGACTGCAAAATAATAACTAGTGCATCGTGCTGTGTGGAACATTTTGATACCTAAATTAATTATTTACTTACCTACCTAAAATTAAATTTAATAAGTAAGTAAATATATATTTAAATATCATTAAAACTTACCGTTTTCGATATTTGTATATGATGAGGACAATGAACGCGTTCCCAATGAACAGCGCTGCTATAAGTAGCGATGGTATGACAATGTCTGCAAAGAAGAAAAACATAATTAATATCAATATACCTACAACATTTAAATTAAAATACAATTTTATTCAATATCTGTGACTGTTATATTAATTAAAACGTCACCCCACTCTTTATCTCTTGAATAAATCGATATATAAGGTGCTATAAAAATATCTGCCACGGCTTTAATGGGAGGTAGTATTGTGTTTATAGATTACAATAGTGAAGAACTTTCATACCCCGGAACAGTTAATTAAATTTTAGAAAATAAAATTGTTAAATTAACATTGACTCTATTCTGCGTAACGTGGTTCACAAATTACGTGAATTCGGTGCGGAGCGGCAACAGCTTAGGACACGGGATGGTTTTATACTAATAAATCAATTAAAATTTATACGTTATTTTTTTTTTGTATGAAAAAAAATATGATAAATAATCAATAATTTATTTATACTATTGTAATCTATAAACACAATACTACCTCCCATTAAAGCCGTGGCAGATGTTTTTATAGCACCTTATATAATCGATTTAAAAATCGCTTAACTAACTTATTAAAAAAACATTCGGACGAATTAAGAACCTCCTCTAAAACTTTAAAAAGGTATCTATTTCTACGGCCATCTTTCTTATTACTGTTATTGATACACCATTATTAAATCATGGCTTTCTCCATTTATTTATTTAATTACAAGAAAAATCTTTTCATAAACCATAATTATGAATTACGCTTAACAAAGCAACCAAGTTTTATCGCCACATAAAAAAAAACTTTTTCAGTCATATGTTTAGCCTTTTAACTTACATGAATATACAGCTATAACTGTATTAAAAGGGGAATCATGTACCAAAGCAAAAAGAACAACATGCTGTAGGGAAACCATAAATAAAAGCGACATGGCGGAAAACAAAGAAAAAATATTTCCTGTGCGAGCTATGGAGTCTCTCATTCAGCTTTGTTCTGCAAAAAGGCGTATTGTGCGAAGGATAATTATTATACCCACAGCACTTTATGGAATATGTCATTAGAGGTAAAGATTTGAATTGTAAAATATGAAAGAAAATAAAACTATTTTTTTTAAGGCTGCCTCGTTGGCCTAGTGGTGCTAAGCGCGACTGCTACGCTAGAGGTCTTGGGTTCGATTCCCAATTCGACCAAGGTGTTATTGGGTTTCTCTATGAAATTCTCAGTAGCAGGTCGGAGTTTGGATTTGTGCCCGGTTAGTGGCAATAGGCTCGCCCTCTATTACATGGGACCTAAACATACCGGCGAACTGTGGGTGTACATTGGTACACCTCTGCCTAACCCTTCGGGAATATAGGCGTGATGGTATTTTATGTATGTTATGTTATGTTTTTTAAAGAAATAGACTAAAAATAAATCTTGACATAAATATAACATATTTTAAACAATAGATACGGTTGAATCCCTTAATTACAGAAATTCCAACAGTATTTTGCCAACAAGTAGGCAAAGAAAACAAAGGGAAACTAGCCCTTAATAAAACGACAAGATATAACTATGTATACAAACAAACCCCATTACATATAGCTTACAGCAATTTGCAGTAAATTATGACTCGCGGGCTTGTCAAGGTCTGACACGCCTTGACCAACCCTTAGTTTTGAAGGCCACCTTAATGGAGACAAAGTTATACGTCAAACTTGTATACCTTTGTTAATTAGAAGATTGGATGGGAATTTAGATTATATTATGATATGCAATAGAGTATGAAATTGTATAGAAAAAGTTAGACCAGCTAAGAGCTGCAGTAAAGACTATGCCGAAACACGTCAAATATTAAAAAAATATGTGAGTTATGATTGTTTGGTTTTGACGTTAGGCAGCGTTATTTTTGACGCGGTTTTTAGAGAACCAAATATCAAACGGTTTTTTTTAGTTTTGGTTATTGCCAAATACAAATTAACTTTTTGCTTTTATGATGGGATTGTCAGACAGGATAAGAAATTTCTATTATAACAAGACTACTACTGTCTTATATTGGTCAAAACATAACAGAACATTGCTTAGTAATTCACATAATTCACATAACAGACAACAAGATAATCACATGAATAATGTGTTCCAACAAAATAATTAATATTGTGTGTTAAACGCTACTAAATATATCATGAGAAAGGTTTGCAGTAAAACAATGAAAATACTGTAAAACATCCTTCACATTCCCCTAACAAATCCTCGGCAAAATACAAGTATGTTAGCAAAATACTATGTAAAACTACTACATGTAGATACTTGAATTCCTACTATATTATAAATGCCTGTACCATGAACGCTTAAAGCAGGACTGTTGCTGTCGTGTGAGCGAGACGCTGATACGCGGAGTAGAGCGGCGTCTCGCTTCCACAACAGCAACGGCGATACTTTACGAGTTCATGGTAGAGGTTTTGAACTAGTACAAGTATCGTTCTAACAGTGTACCGGTGTAGAGTAACACCGTGTTCACAAATTGAGTGTATACTTGTAGCCACAACCCCTTACCCTATTATGTTAGTTTAAATTATTTTTACCGCCCCGTTGACTTCGGGTTCGCAATTGACTGTGAAGCGTAAGTTTTTGTACTAATCCTCACAAGGGGAAACATGGGGTTTTACAATATCATTGTTTCATAAGATTATTTAGGGACTATTTTTACTTTTTTATTTAGGGACATAGCATAAATCAGACATGGTCTATGCCTTTACTATTTTCAGACCTGCAAAAGTGATTTTAATAGCCAATTTTTACTTTTAAGAATTTGATCATCAAAAAGATGTGTGCTATCATACTTATTACTATAAGCTTAACGATATTATTACAACATCAATTACCTACATCTAACAACAGTAGCAATTGTATAATTCAAGAATAAATACTGGTTCACAAAATAATTATATATCATAGTACTAGTAGTCAAAAGGAACTATTAATCTTCCCTAACATTGCTGCCATAACCCTCTGTTACCTCACAAGGTCTAGAAATTCTAGATTAATATTAGTACTTAGTTACGAGTAGCAAACGAATTGAGATATTATGCTAAGGCGGTTTTCATATGGACTGATGAATGGTAAAACCTTTGCAGAGGAATAGTAACCTTAAAATGTTATCTACAACAACCGAAAATTAACGTTATATAAAGTTGAATATTCTGATGGAAAAACCTAACCATATCCTTAAAATGTACATCTAAAGACAAGCTAAAATAATAAAAAATAAATGATTCTTAAAAAAAAATATGTAGGTATATACTTGAATGGTTTGTTTCCATATGGTTACCTAAACAATAGACTTTATTTTTACACGAAAACCACCTGACAATTGACATAACAATATTTAATTGAATAAACACACAAAATGACAAGCTAACATTCGCACAACGAACGAAATTATGTAAAACATTTCATTCGACAAAAAGACAGCCATATTGTATAAAGCCCACAATTATTATTATCTGACAGAACCGTCAATCACAATTTCAGACATAAAACAATTACGGGATCTGTATTGTGAAGCCTGCAGGCAAACCCGTGAAGTTGAGCCAAGTTTCAATGAGATACAATTATTAAGTTTCCTTACATTTTGTGGTAGATAGTCAATTTGCATTAATACGGTCCATTGTCATTGAGAGATTACTCTTAAAGCTGTTGTCGGAGCGTTTTAAGCAAAGCTCAGATTACAATTAATACAATATCGGTATCAAAATTTTTTAAACAAGTAAAATATTATTTACACACTTTAAAACAAAATTTGGTCACGTCTTCGCCGTGGTTCGATCAGTGACAAGCAATAAGGAATCTCTGTAGTAGGACGAGTTGCATCCGAATTTGGGAGCTTAAAACCAAAGATATGAGCAAAAATCTCTCGTTGACCGATTAGCATCGCAAGCTAAGATACATTCTCACGGATCAGAAGCCTAGATCCATTAAGGGGCAAACTATCCAAGTTACAAGGACAACTAAAGTACTAACACACTTCTTGATGATTGAGACAGATCCATCTTCCTGTCCTATCCCAATTACTAGCGAACGGCGCAATGCGTATGCTCACCCATTCATTCACTCATTCAATCGGTTATCATTCACATAATCTATTCAGTCGGTTACCATTCACATAATCTATCTTTGTAACTGATTGCTTTGAAATTCTTCAAACAAATTGTTCAAATTGAAGTATTTTGACGACCTCTGTGTCGTGTGTCGTATACTAGTAATTAAAGTGTCTCTAACTCTGTGGTTCTGGGTTTGATCCCCAGACGAGTCAATGTACCACAGGAAACTTCTTTTTTACTTTATTTGGTTCTGGGTGTTTGAGGTACCTCCTTTGTTTTTGATTCCATAATTTAATTGCTACTTTTTTTTGGGTCTTAGCAATGTATATGATGTTTGCCACATTTTTTAATTTAGGTACTAAGGATTATTTAACAAACGAAATGCAACAAACTAACAGTCAGACAAGTTTAAAGTTCATTCCTTTCTAAAGATCTTTCGTAGATTTGCAGGCAATTTGAATCTATCCTGATTGAAATTGCCTGAAACCTTTATTGAAAAATGTTTACAAACTGCAACAGCGATAAAAAAGTTTAATCAAAGAACGGATCGGTATTGTGTAGCTATGGCTAGAGTTCATTCACCTTCTCAAGATTTGAAAACATTCAAGGTACGGGCAATAAGGTGATTTATTTTAAACTTCAGTTGAGACGGATAAAGTACTACCGTAGTAGGAGATTTTGGTATATGATACGCTATAGTAGCTATATACCTAGCCGATTACTATTATTAAATGTCCGTCCGTCTATCAGTGGGCTGTGTCCTATGAACGCGAATAGGCGGACAGTTTTTCACGAACTTTGTATTTCTGTTGCGGCTATAACAACAAATGAAATAAATAATACATGTATGGAACTCTTTGTCCGGCTCGTACATGACCAGTTTTTTTAGATACGATTATTCTACGCCTGCGATTTACGTCCGAAATCACTTTCATGAATGCGTCTGAAATCATAGTGTGGGCTAACGTATTTCCTAAAAATTCAATTTTTTGTCTTACTTTTTAAGTCCAAGGTATCCAATATATATTATAAAGTATATATATCTATACTTTTGTTTGTACTTACCAACCATCATGTTGGGTTCGTCGTGTGGCGGCAGCTTTGAATCTGTTGTCCCCCTTGGTTTAAGATCGAGCCCAGCGATGGGACCCGGTGCCTCTTCTGCAACACAAACAGCAAACAACATGGTCACTAAATACACCTTTATATACGACATCTTAAATTACAGAACTAGCTTTAAAATTAAATGTATATTATAATACGATAAATAGTATTTCATTGACATTTGATTGATATATTAATGTCAATAATAATACTAGGTTGTCATGGATATTTTGAGGCTAAATTTTTTATCCTCGTTCAAAAAGTTTTGTAATTGTTTGTCCAATATGGTTACGGTATGTGTAATGTAATGTCTGAATGACGCATACACGGATTGCATGATAAACTATAGTATTCTTTGTATACACAGACACCCGGACTGCTTGAGCAATTCGACTGCTAGGAGCGGTCGACAAAACAAGAAATTGGAAAGAAATACAAAACGATACGACGCGACGTTCTGATTAAAAAAATGTAGTAGAACCACATACAACCAGCAAAATATAAATTAAAATTAAAAACAAAAATAATTCCATAATACATTTTAAACTTAATTACAAAATGTAACTTAAGGAAAAACCCATACAAAAACACATTGTTATCGCTAAAAATATAAGTTTTCTTTGTGCCGCGTTGAACTAAATATGTCGTCGCCAACCAATGTTTATATTTAGATGTATTTATTACATCGCCGGTTTAGTTACTCGCGACATTCGAGTAACTAGGACAAAGCAACCGACAGGTATGTTACAATTTGTTTTGGTGGTTTTTGGGCTGTATGAACCAAAAGTAAGTTATATTTTAGTGGTATTAGAATTATATTATGATCACCGCGTTGTTAAGACATTTATATCCTTAATATGAATATCTTCTCTTGTCTTAACAGAGATATATTGGAATGGAAACAAATGGTTTGTCCCTATACCAACATGAAATATTTACCCAAAGGAGTGTATAGATATTAAAATATATTGCGACATAAAATGCGACATATCTTCGAAGCAAAGTATACAATGTATAGTGTGGACACTGTTATTTGTCATGGTTAAAAGACTACCGTTGATGACTTACCGTAAGAATTAGACTTAAAAAGAGAAAAAAAACATACAAACATCCGAATTGAGAACCTCCTCCTTTTTTTAAAGTCGGTTAAAAACGATACCTAGGAAGATAAGTAAAGAATATCCTATGCTAGTTACGCTGAAAGTTTTAAATGACTTAATTGAATCGTCAATGTCAATATTAGGGATCCTCTGTCCAAACCCAAACGCTCTATGGACCAGCAAAAAATAAATAATTAAGGATTTTTAAACAGCTGTTTGCGGTTCCAAAGTCATGAATATCAGACGGGTTCACCAATAATTTGCGAGTCAGCCACCAAAATAATTAAATAATTAACGAAAGAGAGAACAATTAAAATTAACCAAACATTGCAGTTGACAGGACTTCATTTGGGATTAATTTCGTTCGCATCAAGGAGTTTATTAGAAGTAAGCCTTTCTGTGTCATTTTTGTGTCAGTTATAATTACTTTAGTTCTGTCTTCTATAATTTAATCTTAAAGCATTTTCATATCAATGGCAAAAGGACTAGCAAGTCATGTTAACAATTTTTTGTTATAAATATGTTTAAATAGTGTAATTGGTTTCGGCCGTTCTATTTAAATTAAAATAAATAAAATAAATAAATTTAACATTTTCTAATGTGTCTATAAATACGTACAACCACAACCATTTAGATTGAAGAGTAAATTATCATTGGCCAATAGACACAATTTTGCGTGTTATAATGAAATACATTCTTGGAAAATATTGCTGAAACATATTTCCGCCACAGGGAAACATATATCATAATCACTCAAACGGTAATATTGTTTTATTCCGTGACAAGTAATTTGGGAAAGCGACAGGAAATGACAATTATCACATCCGAAATTAAACTAATATTCTGACTATTCCAATATAGAAATGATATAACGATAGCTAGAGATGTCAGCTTATTCATAAACTAATTAATAGAGTATATTAACTCTACATAGGAGTCATAGCACAGCTATTTTTATTTCCAGAAAAAATCTATCCCCAGTGAGTTTAAGTTGACTGCCCATGAACTTTTTGCATGTTTCCTAAAGATATATTTTCCTTCCTTCTTCGTTAAATAATAAAACCTTACCTCAAAATTAATTCTTAAAGTTTAAGAGATAGGTACAATGCAATCAGTTGATTAAAGCAAGAATAAAATTCGGAAGACTTTGCGAGGGTGCCTAAATCATTAAACTTCATTAAGGCTCAAAAAATTGATTTCGAATTTAAAAGATAAAAATATTATTTCTTCCAGCAAAAGCGTTCAAAGTAAAAAACATCTTAGAAAAACACAATTTATCCAGTCTATGTAAATTCAAATAAATTCAATTCTCAGTCGGCGCTGGTCGAAGCAAAGCAATCTTGCAGCCTCCCTAAAGACCAGGGGACAGAAAAATGTCTGATAAATAGCCAGTTTTAATATAAGTCTGATTCTTTTTAAGAATATCATGTAAATTTCTTGTCGCGAAGGGGAATATGAATAAGTATTTGGTTGTATAAACCGGTGAGATAAGATATGGCGAAGGAGGGTTGCTTTTTTGGTTGACTGTGTTTACACTTCGCTAAATTACTTTTTTTTCGGTGGTGTCTTGAGATAGGTATTTTTTAGACGGAAATATTTTAACCTTGATGCCCTAAGCTGTAACTATCTGTAGGTCAAATTAATTCGTACTATTATTCAATGGAAGTCCAATCAATTTAATAGGTGATTAGAAAGAGTTGATTTAATAATAAAGAAGTACTACCATATTGGTGTCAACGAGAACTAAAGATACAATCCAGGACCTATCTATATATTTAGTTTTGTTTAAAGACCTAGATTCCAACACTTCTCACAAATCCTATACGTCCACACTCGAAAATTAGTTTACAATACCCAATACCCGAGAATAGTTAAATCAAACACACAAATACTCCAATTTAATACAGTGTGTAAATTCAGGGCTGTCCGCATTCGCAGTAAATGGACATGTTTAATAGAGCGCGTACGTCGCGTTGACAGCGCCCTGACACAAGAATGTAATATAGCTTGAAATAGCTTGGATATAGCAGTATTCTGTTACCAGAATAATATATTAACTGTGACATACGTTTAAAAGGTTTTTTTTGTACATTACGTTGATAGCACCTTAGGATAGCACTTACGCTACAGATTATCTAGGGTCAGATTTTTTAGGGCTGCCACTTTGTTTGACGTTAATAAACTAGAAATCTAATGGAGCTATTTGCTATTTGTTTTTGGGGCACGTATGAAATAAAGAATTTGATTATTTGCGCCCAAAACTTGATAAAGAATTTAGTCTGTTCTTTGGACTAAAGTAATCCAGTATGT
Source organism: Autographa pulchrina (assembly GCA_905475315.1). Taxonomy (NCBI): domain Eukaryota; kingdom Metazoa; phylum Arthropoda; class Insecta; order Lepidoptera; family Noctuidae; genus Autographa; species Autographa pulchrina. Next base: position 11,885,469 of record FR997765.1, on the reverse strand, counting down.
TTATTAAGTTAAGTTTGATTAAAGAAAACCAAACCATGGACTAAATTTTATTCAACAGTAGCGTAAAAAATACTCCAGTAAATACAAATTTCCAAACAAGACGTTACTTAATAATTCATCCCGTGTAATCCAGTAATATCAATTCTCAGCATAATTAAATCCTCGAAATCCAGTAAATTAAATCAAGCATCTTAAAGATTCATAGCGCAACGCTCTTGACTTGTATAAGCGTATAATAAATTCGTAATTTATTGCGCCATTGACTTCAATTGTACTGCAAACCCTCAAAGGGCTGAGATGATTCAGTTCACGGACCCGTCGGGTACATAACTAATGTGACGTATGGCCCTTAAGGGACGCTAGGGCTGCCAAACTTTGGGCCCACGATGACTGTTACAGGCAATGACTGTGACGAGAGATTGACTTTTTAAAGATTTAATTGTGAAAGTTTAATCTGGGATTTAAAGTTATATTGAAAATTTATACACGGTTTATTGTTAGGTACAAAAATAACTTCCACTCTAATTTCTTTTTATTTTTAGATTTTATAGCGATATGAGAAATAATACCTACAGAACTATATTAAGCAAACAACAAATATACTTTAGCATAAACTTAGCTGCCTTACAAATATCCTGTAACCGCAAAAATCCCGATAAAAATATGTAAAATTCTGACACCTTAAATTATATAATCTTTCCAAATTAAAACTCTTTATTTAATAACTTCTTATAACAAATGTTGGTACATAAGCAAAATACTCTAGGTACTCTATTTTACCTTAACTATAATTCGGCCGCTATGACACATATCAGTTGGTATTGATATGTATGGGGAAATAAAAAACCGTATTATATTGTTCATTGTAACCTGGTATAATGATATCGTTTTGAATGATATATTCATTTATAGGACAAATAAGTGATAGTATAATATACTTGTATTAAATTCTTCGCTACATTTAAGTTATATTTTCCTGTTAAACATCATCTGTCAGGAACGCATTCTCAGCGGCCGGACTATAGCATGTTAATACAGTGAACTATTATATTAATAAATTCAAAGTTTCTCATAAAGAAAACAAAAGCCATAAATCAACAAACCTGTAGCGAAAACCATGTGACCAAACTATTGTTTGTCAAGTTAAAGATCTAGCTAATAAGGGTTGAAAGGGGAAAATTCTTCTTCGTAAATATTTCAAGATAAATCACTTTGTCGATCCATCATTATAAGCAAGGAATAAAGATTGATGGTCTAAGTTCAAGAAAAAAATATAAAAAACCAACAAACTGTTTTTATTCGCCATGTTTTTTTTTTACTATACGCAAATGTTTATGGTCACGGAAATATGTATTGTTTTTTTCCCGGTTGAGGTTACGTAGGTAATTAAGTTTGTATTTTATGGTTATGAAGCTTGCAAATAAAATGCATTGTTTATACAAAGTTTTTTAACCGAGACTGCATGTAACGATAATGTCAAATAGAAGGAAAATGCGTTTGCCATTGCATGATAGGCTCTAGTATAAAAATTACATACGAAATAATAGACACACCAACTAGTTCATATCATTTTTGTTTAACTATATTTTTTTATATTCTGTCTTTTCTTCAATAGTCTGCGCGAGTTTTAATTTATTTTACATACCTAAACGCTTCCTTATTTCCTCCCTTATTTGTTAATCAAATAATGTACTTTAGATGTAAATACAAAACAGTTACCTCAAACATTATCCCAAGTATTTCCTATATTAATTATAATTATGTACAAACTTTAACAGCGTAGAAAAGAGGATACAAAGTTAGTAATCTGCCCACGCAGGTAAATTTCCTTGCGAAAGGGTTTACAAATGCTTGCAAATTAACTACGATCCCTTGTTGCTCCATTGTTATGCTAAAAAGTTTTTTTAAAGCTCGTCTTCTTATACTTAACATATTTTAAAAAGTTTCTCGGTAATGTAACAGGTAGGTTCAAAGTTTCGGGTGTTTGAAGTACTTATAAAGATTATTTTATTAATTTCGATGTTTTGTTTTTTTTTTATCGGTAAAATATTGTAAAAATCCGACATTAGGTACCAATATTGAATGTTTAGGTTATAGTTAAACTAAAATCTGTATATATCGTCGTAATAATAAAGTTTATCAAACATTTTATGTCCTCGAATAGTGTAGAAATATTAAAAAATGACAAGGTCACTATTGTGCAAACACACCTTTGTATTATACAGGGTGATAAGAAACCCCTGTCCGATCCGTTAAGGTGTTGTTAGGTATCGATATCTGATTACAAAAATGTGAAAAAATATGGAAAAAAAGAATTACTTTCTCAATTGTCGGGAGAGAGAGTCCGCGTCGTCACAGATGCTACCATATTACCAAACAAAAGCCACCAAAAAATACCGACGAAATTGGTGTTGTAGTTTTTGTTTTATTCTCAAATTTAGGGAATTTCGGGGCAAAAAATGGTTATTTCAAAATCCATTATTGTTGTCTCTATAATGAATTTTCCAAATTTGATATTTTATTTGGGCATGTGATTGTGAACCCTCTCTCATCCTTTCGGGTCGGAAAGGGGTTTCTTAACACCCTGTATAAGCCTCTTTTTTATGAATTTGCAAAAGCAACATTAGTAGCAAATAGGTATGAAAATAATTTTATTCCTACTTCCCCGGAACACAAACTTAATAGTTTATGACAGCCCTAAATCAATTAAGAAGTGACGTCACGCCAACGCCCGTCTCAAGTACAGTCGCGCAGTGCGGTCGAGACGTTAACATGGTTTAATTATTGTCGACGTCTCTACTTGTAGTTTGTGCTGCAAAGATTAGCAGCCACTTTTAAGTGTATAAGAAGTCGGCTTTTTAATACTTTTCTAATCAAATAAAACTTCTTTAAACGGATTCTATCGCGGTATAGATTTAGGTTTTCTTTCTCGAAGTTTCGACGCCATTGCATGTGTCATGGTCACGGGCAGACTGTATTGTACTTTTCTATTACATATAAAGTTACTTTAACAAAAAATCTTTTAATCATCCGAATAAACAAAACTCACTCAATATTAAGTCACATTTAATCTCATGCTGTCTCGTCTCTATCACTCGAGGGTTTAAAGTAAAGACAGATCAGATAGACTTTAAGAACATCTAAAGCCAAGTTCTGAGTATACCTGAATATGACAGCCCTAAATCATTTGACAAATGACATCACCAGTCAACAAGTACAGTCGCGCAGAGACGTTAACGAGGTTTAATTATTGTCGACATCTGTACTTGTAGTTTGTGCCACAAAGTAATGTTTCTTGTGTGTCCGCCTGTTTTTGTTGGCTGTCATGGCAACGGTCAGTGCCTACTTAAATAATGCGATTTATAATAACCCCTGCTTTTGGACTTAGCTTTGTTCATATGGACCTACGGTAACTTTTTTACGCTAACTATATTATTTGTGTTTGTATGTATGTTAGTCTGCGTAATTTTCAAAACTATCAAGCAAATTTCTAATGCTATCTTTCAAATAAGGAAGAGAGTATATTTCAGTTAAATCAATTAGAGGAAATAGGTGTAGACAGCTTAGTTAGTTATTATTTCCGACGGGATTATGTTTTATGGAAAATAAAGTAAAACATTGGTACAGATGGTGGATTACAGATTAATCTTATCTAACCGAGGTCGATGAAATTAAAAAATATTTACATATAACACTATCACCCATTGATAATGTTGCTACCGGATACTGATATGAGTGCAAACAATACTTTGTTTAAACATTAAATTATAATTCAATTACTATCCAAAACTAACAAACATACCTATATTATGAGTATAAATAAGTTTCGGAACAATAAATAATCCGTTTAGAACTGAGCTCAAAACTACAGTCAAAATATTTATGAAACTTCGGGTAAGAAACGTAAAGAACACTGGTTCCGATCGAGACATATTGTATACTTTCTAATTTGTTGCTATAACATAATTAAGAAAGTTAATATCTTTCGACTACGATCGTGACTAAATTTATCCGCATCCTTGAGTTAGTTGGTGGTTTATGAAGAAAACAATTATAATGCCATAACTACGTAGTCACGTAGTACATATTCTACGTAGTCTTGAACTACAAAAAAGCCATCAAATATTTTGAATAGTCATAATAAGAAAATATATATCTCACAACGTCTGGCCTAACAAATCTAGTTCACAAACCAATGATATCATTTCCTTTGACCTCTCAGTAATCAACTGATAACGTATCGGATACCTACCGCAATGCCGGCATAATCTTTATCTCCATACAACGTTTAGGTATTAAGAAACAATTGACAATAAAAAGACAAACAAAAAATAATGATGAAAACTGTTCGCATAATCGAAAACTATTAAAAAAAAAACTAGAAAGGTGGCAGTAAAAATTGTTTCAATTATCGAACACTATTTAAAAACAAAACAAGTTTTATTTCTCTATTGTCAATGGCATTAACTTTTTTTTCAAGCCAGACTGCAAACGACTTGAAAACTATTTTGCTGCAAAAGTTTGAAAAAAAAGTACTTACTTTAAAATCGGAGTTAACATATTCTTAGTGAAAATATTAATAAACCACAATAATTAGTTTTAATCTAATAATTTTGGTGAAAACGCAGAAAATGAAGTCTTTTAAAATCTGCTCATTAAGGAGTTTACATAATATTAGTAAAAAATAAAAACAAACTAATTAGAGTAATCTTAAATAACAGTGATTAACGTGACCTATTTGGTACACTAATTAACAGTTCGAGGTGCAAGAAAACTTAGTACCCTTAAATCTGGCACAGAGGTTATTAACCTTATTCCAAAGACAATAATTATTTTTGTTTTGTTAACCATAGACTATGGACTGTTTGTCAATAATTACAGAGCCATAGAGTCATTACTTTATAACTTTTAAATATTTTTTTTATAGTTTAATAAATAAATTAATTAATTAAGCTTATAATACTAAAAGGGTCTGTCTCTTAAGCATTTCGTTGCTAGGCAACAATTTTACAAGTTACAGGTAATTAGTGACAAGACAAGATGATTAACGTGTTCATTCAAGCAGAACGAATTATATCTCATAATTAAAATAACGGATAATCAATAAAATTAATGAACTCTCTAAAATGTTATTAATGAATGTTTGAGAAATAAATCTTGAGAAATGTCAAGTGGGATTGCTATTCCGTGCAAATACCCACCATCTGCCATTTTTGTCAAATATAGCTGGGTAAAATGGTATCAGCAATGTTTGACTTACATCTACGACCACATAGATTATAGGTCATAGCTCATAGATAAAATACAATATTTATGTACATTGCAATAGTGACAAAACTAATTTAGGTTTTACATATACAACTCGGATGCCTCTCGTACTAATTTACCTAAATTAATTACCTATAAAAGTTGCCAAATCTACATATTTTCTTACAATAAGATTCGATAATTTCTTGGCTGTCGGCCGAATACTAACCATATCCTTACGTCAAATTTCAAATTTGGAACTAGAACCAATAGCGCGGCAACGCTCTTCATTTCAAAATGGCGGGGAATCTGCTTTTTTATCGTTTTGGAAAACTTCCAAGCATTTTTATTCGTGATTTTAATTTGGAGTTTTTATTTTTCTTTTTAATGGAGTTTGCGTGAAGCGTGAACGTGACGAGTGCGTGCCGTTACGCATCGATTGCGTACAAAGGAGTAATTGCTATTTACCACGTAGATAATGTATTAAACGAAATGAGGTTAATATCAGAATGAATTAACCTCATTTGACGAATATGGTCTGATTTATGTTGGATAATATATTAATTTTGAGGGTAAATATTGTGTTTTGTGTACATTTTTAATAATGTTTGTATGTAAAATGTCAATGGAGCTTTAACAATCAGTTTAGCCGGTGACAAAATACTCTTGATAAATGAACGTTAAATAAAAATTGTTGGAATGAGGCCAACGTTGGCTACTGTATAAAAGAGCGACAAGTACGAATGAAAAAATATGACAAGTTATTATATTATGTGCGTCATCATTACAGATGTTACTGCGTTCCTGCGTTCATATAATTTAGGAAAATGAGAAAGTAACAAATATCATTCTCTGTGTAAAAAAAAGAAGGTTCTTTTTTGCATTTCTTGATTACTTATTTCCATTACGAAGAATTCTTACAAAATTAAAGACAAACCTACGTGACTATTATCTAAGCTAAAAATTAAAACAAAGAACTTAATAGTAATCTTTTTTTTATAACAGACTGAAGCTCATATTTTTTTCCAATATTTAGTTACATATCCAAGTTGTCTTACAAAATTGAAAGCATCTACGTGTCTATTGACAAGGCTAGATTTTAAAACAATGTACCTAATTAGTAGGTAAGAAGATACCTATATGGGAGCAACTAGTCTAACGTTATCATACTGTGATATTTGATACCTAAACAATGTCTTAGTATTAATCACATCGATGAGTAAACCTAGCTTTGGCACGTTTTAAATCAAATTGTAGGTATACAGGGTGTTAAGAAAACCCTGTCCGATCCGAAAGGGTGATATAGGTTTCACAATCACATGCCCAAATAAAATATTAAATTTGGAATATTCATGATAGTATCAACAATAATGAACTTTGAAGTAACGATTTTTTGACACGAAATTCCCTAAATTTGAGATTAAAACAATAATTACAACACCATTTTCGTCGGTATTATTCGGCGGCCTTTTGTTTGATCATTCGGCAGTACATGTGAAACTCTCTCGCCTTTTGAGAATTTTTTTTTTTTTTCCATTTTCCAATTTATTTTTACATTAATGGTATCAGTTATTGACACCTCACAACACCTTAACGGATCGGACAGGGTTTTCTTAACACCCTGTATTTATAACTTTGTTTGTCATGACAAAAGAAAATTAAAAATGTATCATGTTGTGTCTATTATAATTATACGTAAACAGAAACGTGTAGAAAAAGATAAGGAGGCATTTGACCAATTAGACAGTTCAGGCTGAAAATAAATAAATCGTAGCCATCTATAGTAAATCCAAATACCAATATCATACGGTACAAGTACGTAAATACAAAAATAACTATGACCTAACAAATTCTACCTACCACTTAGTTCAATTGGACTAATTTTGACCTTTGTATCGTTTCATTCGAAAATAACAATAATATCCTGCCTACCCACATGAGAAAATAAGAGACTTAATATAAAAACGAAAGCATTTATTTAATGTTATAGAATTAAATAACCTTCTACCTAGGTAATAAGGTAATATATCATGTAGTAACAAAACGTGAAATAGCTCAAAATAATTCATTAATTTTATAACCTCCAGCAGCTGGCAACTCTACCTATCCCTTATCATTCTGTTACCATAGTGATTACAACATACTTAAATAACAAAGTCCTTATTCCATACATAATAATAGAATTATCTTCATAATAATAAACTTATCAGCGCATAATTAATCGAGTAATCTGATTAGTTATCGGTATGCAGGCTGTTAATCGATATAATTGGCTAAAGCATATTAACGTGGGTACTATAAACCTACATCTATGGCCTAGTAGGTATTCTAGGACACACCAGGTACCTACGTAAGTAGATGTAGAAAGCATATTTTTTGGGGGATATTTTTTTGGGAACTAATATTGTCTTAGATATCTAAGTACAGTTGTTATTTAAATACCTAATCATTGAAAAAAATATTATTTAAAAATGTCTTTATTCTACTGTCAAATTAGGCTACATATTTTTAACCAGCTAAACTAACAAACAATCATTAAAAATAACAAACAACAACATTAAGGCCTCCTGTAAAATAACAGTGTACTTAAACCGTAATAAATAATTCGAAAAATTACTTATGCATAAGTTACAACTTCGTCAAACTAATATTAAATTCGTTTGTCAACTTCCAAATTATTCGGAGCGGAATTCCGCCGGCGTAATAAGTACACTATGATTACGTCAAGTAAGTACTTGTATTAATAGGAAGTAGAAATTTTATTGTAATGTCCAAGGTAAAAGAATATTATTTCATTTACTTTAACCCTTTAACAGGTAATTAAATTCGGGAATGTCTCTAGTGAATAAAACTTCTTGAAATATACTATTTTTGTTTTAATTTAACAAACATACCATTTTTTTTTAGTATCAGTTAAACATTTTTAAAAAGGAACGTGCCAACCCTATCTAATTTGGAGTTTGGAGGGAAATAATTAATTGCTCTACCAGCTCTACATTTACAAATTCTGTCTGCGTTTTAATAAAAATATCATATCAAAACGTTCTTGGCAAAAGTAATAATGTAACAAAAATTCCTCGAATAAGGATAATACACGAACCCAAACCAAATCAACATGCAGCCTAACCAAATATCCCCACACTAGCTTACCGACGTAATTTAAAAAAAAAACTTCACTATAACCACTGAAAAAATAAAACCGTTAGGTACACAAATAATAATCACACCTAATTAAAATACCATAGATAAAAACACAATAAATAAAAAACTCACTTTTGCAAAAAGCACGTGTTACGAACAAATCGTAATTCGAATTTCGAACTCTCCGAACGTACTCGACGGCGACCGAAGAACGAATATTCCTATTTACTAGAACGCGAGCGACTGATCACTGAAGTGATGTGAAGCCCTTTAGTTGACGATGAAAATAATAACAGCGTGCATCAATCTAATTTGAACTTTATTGTTATGGAGCTAAAGTCAAAAGTTGACATAAAACTTTTGAATGTAAATAATCATGTCGTGACTGCCACGAATATTGTCGTCTCTATTTAACTAGGGTGACGTGGGTTGTATAAAAGGGAGGGGTGATGTACAATACGCGCATGTGCACGCTTCCCCACGAAGACTTCAAAATGATTCAAAGAAGTTTTTATGGGAAGCGTTTATTGTTATTGACAAGTTTGGTGCTACGCTATGGTATTTTATGGGGGTATCGGTTTTAAATGACGAGACTGCAAGGTTATAGGAAGTTCTTTGAAGTGATTTAAAGTGCATTTTTTATCTTACAATAGTTTTTTTTTATGAAAGCTCGCTACATTTGTGTCTGTAAATTTTGTAGAGTCGCTCGGTAGAGTTAGTGTTTTATTTTAATAACTTGATGTGGGTTTAACAGAATATTCTTAGTCTTGTAATAAAGTAGGCTTTTAACCTAATTATGCATTAGCACATGTAGGTACATGTGTAGCAATTTAATCAAGTTTATTTTAGAGCCTATAAATTCGTATAAATAAAAAGGTAGATTTTTATTTTCTCAATTACCTACTAATAAAGTAGTTACATCGTAGGAAAACCAAAAAAGAAGAGAATTCGATATGTAATACACATTTTTTACAGTATATTATTGCAATCAAAATAAATAACATCTGATCCAAACTTACCAACACACAAAGGCACGGTGTCATTCCACCTATTGTCATCATAGCACCATAACAATCGCGCCCTCTCTCGCGTGTCGATAAAAACAAAGTTGACGTTGCACATGTAATGCGCCACGTCTTCGTTGCGGTACACAAGGTAGCCGTTAGATGGCGCTGGTAACGTTACACAGCCAATACCTGTTGGTCCAAAAAAAAACCGTTAGATGGCGCTGTAACAAATCTATAGTAAAGTAACTAGATGGCGTTAGTCTAAGTCATTAAAGTTTGTTGTGAAATCAATAGATGGCGCTGCACATTTCAAATGAATATAAAGGGAAATTATAACATATTGTAAATAACATTTTTTTATGAAATAATAGACCTAAAAAAGATTCTAACAATCTAAAATCTCACTCTTATAATGCAGCAGTACCCCTCTCTTGGGGTACGCTCCTTGGGACTTGGCTTCGACTGTCACGTCCACCACGTTAGTGACCGAGGTCAACTTGAGGGGCAGGTCCACCTGCTCGCAGGACGACAGGAGAGAGTCTCCGTTTTGGTCGGACACGCTCACGTAGTCCGTACAGTGGCTCTCGAAGGGACCGATGCCTGTAAATAAAGGGTTATGTTTCATTTTTCATTTTTATTATACTCGGGATAATTATAAAGTAAAAGATATTATTTTTACGCAATTCTTAATAAAATTGAGAACCTCCTCCGTTGAGAATGAAATAGATTGCATGATGCAGCCATACATGTTGAAGTTACTCGGTTTGGTGAAGCAGACTTTTCAAATTGGTTTATTACAAAAAGCTCAAAAATTATTAAGGTTCTGCATTAATGGCATTGTAAACTAATAAATACAGTTACCCAATTATATCTAGTACTAAAATATTGCTCTTCAATAGACATATCCTGGATACGGTGCACGTAAGATGAAAAAAAAGAGGTAAAACCAAGCTTTCCAAATAAGCTAGAAAGCGAACAGTAAGTAGCTTTAACTTTTACTCCAAGACACTTGCATTTCACCTTCCAATTTATATTTATCTCGTCCGAGCAATGTCAAATTATATCCGCCAGTTAAATTATATACACCAGTTAAATTATAACTGCCAGTTAAATAGGGCAGCTACTGTCCGAGTTAGTGTCAAGAGTTTATAACCTAACTATAGTCGTATCCTCATCGGAATAGGCATTTTATATTCTTTTTGTTTGCAAATGGGAATGTCTCTTTTCTCTTTTTTTTCAACGCTCGGATTATTATTAGGAAATATTTTTTATTTGCTAAAAAGGACCATGAACAGCTTAAACCACTTTCGACTACGTGAGACTTTTTATCTGAAAGCTCTATAAGTGTGCTTCATTAATTATAAAAGCAGTTAAGTTCAAATCAAGCTCTACAATTGAATTACCTTTAGACCATTTCAAAAATGGGTCCTTTCAACCTACTTACCATATATTGGCTCAACACTCAGACACTTACTTCTCAAGCTAACATCCAGCAGGGTGACCCTAACCCTCTGCTCGGGGTTAACCCTCAGCCGCCAGCGGCACTCGTCTGGGACGTAGAAGTGCGGGTACCCGGGCGTCCGGATGTAGCCCTCGCTGTCGGCGCCCGCTGACGAGATCAACACCTCGCGGTTGCAGTAGTGGACTGACAGTGTGTCTGAAAGGAAGAAATACATGGAATCAGACGAAGTTAAAAACAAAAATGTTCAGCTCAATCCGGTAAGACTGGAAGCCGACCCCCACAAGTTGGGAAAAAGGCTAGGCTGATGATGATTTTTTTCGCGGCTGTTCCCGTGATTAAATATTCCACGTTCCTGGTGTTTTATAGTTATTATACAATTCGGGGTGGAGATGCAGCCAACCAATCAATGTGCAAGAAAGTCGGCTTTTTTATTGACCGACAGTAGAGTCAGAGACGGTAGCTGTACTCAACTAATTACTGTATGCCTTAATTACATTAACCTACATATTCCACACCACCATCAAATTACTGCATTATAATTATATGCTTTAGGTACAGTGTTTACGCTTCATTTATCATTTCGTATTTACTAGGCTACTAATTACCTAGGTACTAAGTATTGTCGTTGTAGTAGTTATCCTTTATGAAAAACATAAGCGTTGATAGGTTTGACATAAATATTGACTGAAATAGCTACCTTCTTCTATAAATGCTAAACAAGGCTCATTAAATTCCTTATTTATTACTATGTTTATTCCGTAACTATAAAAAGGCCACATTAGGCAATAGATTAATGTGTTTTGTGGCGAAAAGTAATCAAGATTTAAAACTAATGAACACCAAATATATATTTTTAGTTTCACCATTCTACACGTTGACTTTTATCGCTTATTTTCCATTAGCCAAAACTATAATCAACGTGGCTTTAAATCACTATAATTAATGGAAAACACATAAAAACTAACCTGAATGATTACTGTAAAAATGTTCGGGCTATAAAAAGTTAAAAAGTATATTGGGGAAATTGTGGGCCTGTTGCTTTTTGTCGGTGTTTTCAACTTTTTTAACCGACTTCTAAAAAAGGAGGAGGCACCGACATCAAAAATTGTAAAATTTTATTATAGGTTAATCGTAGTTTAGGTTAGGTTCATTAATATAGGTAGGTTATAGTATTATCTTTAACTTTTTAGTGCTTTTAGGGATTTTTGAAGTCGGTTTTTTTTTGCAATTTTTTTGTAACCTACCTACATCAGATCCCGCTCCTGTCCTCCGAACCTGTCTGACTTTTGCGATATCTGGCCAAGTGCATCCTAATTTTATTATTCAGATTAACTAGTCAGTTATCTAGTCAGTGTTTTCAACTATTTCGGATAATTTACCTATCTTGTTCTATTACTTTAATAATAGAGAATTTTAATACATTAGCAAAATATTTCTATATTTTGGTTTTAATATGGATAACATAAGTATTTTCAGCCAGAATAGCCTTATTCTTGTAACCTTCTCTAAATGAGAAAGCAGGATAATAATATTAATTAATTTTAACGGTAACATTTTCAATTACGTAAAAGCAATTTAAGGTCAAGTTCAACCGTCATTTTATTACAAACATCTTCACCTTAATGTAACATTGAGGTAGCTACATTTTTATAACTCATATTCCTCCACACAAGATATTAATGTCACCTTAAATAATTTATCGTTTAATAAAATGGTATTAAGCGGTATCTCTCGGTAAATTGTATTATTTCACACGTATTCTAGGTTACCTTGATCTTGTATTTTTGAAATAAAAAAGAAGTTATTTCTGCTTTAATATTTTTAATAGTTAATGTAATACCTCATATGCAAGAATAATGCCACCTTTTTCTAATACTAGCTTACCAAATTATGAACATAAGGAGAAAACCCAATCACAGATAAGTGAAAAAAACTGGTCACATTTAAATAATAAATAAATAAATCTAAAAACGTCCCACTGCTGGGCACAGGTCTCTTCCCATATAGAGAAGAAACGAGCATTGATCATCACGCTTGCTCGTTGCGGATTGGCGATTTCTGACTCAAATTTATGGAAGGCCACATTAATTGGACGAAATTATTAAAATTTATCATCCACAATAACAAACCTTACCCTAGTAATATGTATAATTGTAATCTGCATATTATTTTGTGTGTTTATACACATTTGTTATACAAAATAGGCATTAATTATTATTATTATTAAAATCATGTTTCTAACATAATTGTATTACAGTACGTCACGCCCGAACGACAATAGAGGCTTCGCACGCGCCTTATTACAATAAACTAGAATTTGATATGACTATGATGTAGTACAATTTGCGGGTATGATGTAACATGTAACAACTGAAAATAAACAGAATTTACATGGACAGAGAACTGAAAGTAAATTAAAAAGGCTATCTTTTCTAATTATGTATTGGCATTATATAATGTATGACATTTAAATAGTACTTAAAATTATTTAGTTCATAAGTTATAATTTAATTGATCACTGATCTCATTTTATCATTGTATGTCAGATCTCATTTTATGTTGAATTATTATTTTTATTTTTGTTTCTTTAACTTACTTAGTTATAAAAAAATATTTATGTTAATGTTTTGCATGCCGAATGGCAAAATATGGCTGACCTAGATTAAGTATATTTTAAAATTATTATTTTAAAATTTGTATCTAAAATATTGTTTTTAAAAAAACTACTTACAAAGCAGACTTTAACTAATCTATCTGTGTTTTTGCCAGGGACAAAAATTTCGCATTACATATTTTATAGATATGTAGGATTCAGATCTACGATTAATCAGTACCCACTCTTAGCCATAAGAAAATTTAACTTTTCACCGTCAAACGTATTCTAAACAGTAGCAAACAGTAGTTATAAAACTAAACAAAAGCCAAACCGCCGCCCTCGTAGCACCTAACGACAGAGCGACCTTCAACAGCCTTCGCCGCCCGCCCAAATGACGTCGAATATACAGAACTCATGTTACAGTACTTTATTACAGCCTTATAGGTACATACACCCGTAAAATGGCGAAAAGAACGTCACTTTCAGATGTTTAACGTGTACATATGCGTGTGTAATACAGATATTTTCTACTTCAATTGTGGCATTTATAACAAGCAGAGTCCTACAGTTTTAACCGCGTAGTTTTCTCTCATGAAATTAAAAAATAATAATATAATAATCCAGCCTTTAAACGTCCCACTGCTGGGCACAGGCCTCTTCCCATGTAGAGAAGGCACGAGCATTGATCACCACGCTTGCTCTCTGTGGATTGGCGATTTCAGATCCCAAATTTTGGAATCCAGGTTTCCTCACGATGTTTTCCTTCACCGTTTGTCAGTAGTGTCTTAGAATAATTAAGAAAGTACATATAACTTTGAAAAAGCCACATTGGTACTTGCCTGGGTTCGAACCTGCAACCTTGTGCATACAAATCCGTTCATTGAACCGCTAGGCCACCACGACATTATAATTTTTATTTTTATTTGATTAAGCTGTCTGCTGCAGGGCAAAGGCCTCTTTTAAGTCCTTCCATAATTCTCGATGTCGCCTAAAACTAACCCTTGTAGTATGACTGCAGGTCGAGCCACAGAATAATATAATAAAGTAAAGAAATATTTTGTGTGTCATCCATATTGGAAGGTTTTTACTCAAAACCTATATCCTCGCAAAGTATTATATGACTGCCTCGTTGGCCTAGTGGCGCTAAGCGCGACTGCTACGCTAGAGGCCTTGGGTTCGATTCCCAAGTCGACCAAGATGTCATTGAGTTTTTCTATGAAATTCTCAGTAGCAGGTCGGAGTTTGGATTTGTGCCCGGTTAGTGGCAATAGGCTCGCCCCCTATTACATGGGACCTAAACATACTGGCGAACTGAGGGTGTACATTGGTACACCTCTGCCTAACCCTTCGGGGATACAAGCGTGATTGTATGTTATGTAAGTATTATATGGCAGGGTCTATTTTTGAGAAAAGTGGTTACTATTTCGCGAAAAAACCACTCAGCAAACTTTGATAAATGACTCAAAAATATTAAGTTACGCATAAATTCTTTCATTTTATCCCGAATTATGATTTAGCATTTTCTATAATCCGGGAACAAAGTCGCTAACAATAGAACAACTATAAGTAAAGTCATGTTACATTGAAATAATGTGACGTCACGCCCGGTCACGGTCGTCGACCTTGACCCCGGCTGACGTAGACGACCTTAGGGTTGCCGAAAATGTTTTGCAGTCATGATAAGAGTTAGTTTTATTTGAGATATGAGAAGCAATGAGCTTTTTATTGGTCTCTACATTTACAAAAGTTTTTGGAGTTTATTTTTCTCAATTTTGGAGCTTAGAACAATTGTTGTTGAATTGAAAAATATTTTCTCTTTATATAATAAACTTGTTACTTCGTTAAGACGCTTATAAACAAAGATATATTTTACATTATTCTTTGTCCACTAACATATTTCATTTATTTATATCAGCTATTTAGCATTTGAGATTATTTATTTTGTCTTTATGCCAATTATATAAAACATGTTTCATTATATTCGTATCTACCTGTTATCCCAAATAGGGATGATGACTAATTTTTATTTTTATGTCCATCTTTTAGATAAGAAAAAAATATTAGACACGTATTTTTTGTTTAGTCCCGTAAACAAAGAATTACGAAGATACAGCGAGTACAATTCTTGCGTGACGTCACGTTTGAGTACCAATTGTACCTTTTTTTTTTTTTTTTTTTTTGCGGGGAGCCGTGACGTCACAAGCCCCCACTCCTGAACTTTACAGCGGTTTATCTTCGTATTTTGTAATTTATTTGAGAAAAGAAAAATATGTGTCTATTATATTTTGATTATCTAAATGGCGGACTAAATAAATTTTGACTTTTCATACCTAGTCATCTACCCAATTGCTCAGGTATCTTACTGGCGCCCAAATGGGGCCGCGAATCCGTCGCCTGAAGGTCTAATGTATATAAAATGGACCCAGACTTATGAAAACGGTTCTTGAGTTTATTTTATTTTTATTTTTCGTAGACTGTAGCTTTACCTAAGCCTAAACGATCAGACTTATAACAATGATATAGGTAGTTTATCTTCATTTACTAATAGGCTCGTGGCTAAGCGTAAGCCGTACGGTTTGACCGATAATACAGGTTAAGCCGCACTCGCCGCGGTTGGGCCGTGGATGGGTGACCATTTATAACATACCGAAACCCCTCCGTGTTTCGGAAAGCACGTTAAGCCGTAGGCGTAGGTCCCGACTGTCATACGTACATCTTTGGCAGTCGTTAAGTCAATTCTGACAACCAGTCTTACCATGGGATACTGTGTTTCCCAGTAAAATGGGTTGTGGAGGTCAGATAGGCAGTCGCTCCATGTAAAATACGGTATTCAGCTGAAACCGGTAAGACTGGTAGCCGACCCCAACATAGGTAGCTTGGGAAAAAGGCGGATGATGATCTTTACTTACTAATACTTTTGTTTGCTTTCTTATTTGTGTCTTTAACTGGGTAATGAATTAAACACATTAATAAATAAATAAATGCGGACAACATCACATACATTGCTCTGAACCCAAAGTAGCTGTAAAGCACTTGTGTTATAGAATTCAGAAGCAACGAAGGTACCACAAACACCCAGACCCGAGACAATGTAGAAAAGTGAGTTTCTAGATTGACCCGTTCGGGGATCGAACCCGGGACCTCAGAGCTAGAGGCACCTTGAAAACCGGTGCGTACGCCACTCGACCACGGAGGTCGTCTTAAAATCTCAAAGTTTCAAAAAATTACATAACTATTAAGATAAAATACTTTTAAATTACCTCATAACGCAATATTAGTATCAAAACACTCATTATGAATTATTAAATAATTAAGTGAGAGGAAACAGTCTCATTTTCACAAAGACTGCACGCACATTGTAAATAGGAAGGTAGGTACCTACTATTACACGAACCATTAATTTTAATAAACTAGGTTTTTCGGCGTGATTAATTAAATAGATGATTATCATCAAAATCAGATATCACGTAATTAAATAGAATTTCTTATTTAGTGGTGTAGTTAGCAAGTAGGAATAACAACGATTTACGAATTGGCAAGTAAAATAAACAATGCTACGATGAAATTAATGCATTTTTTTATTTAATATGAAAATGTTTTTTTTTTTTGTTTAGTTCTAGATCCCGGTAGGCAAGGCTAGACTAACTTAAAGGTTGATTGTGCGCATTGCGGTGTGTTTCAATGCAATGGAATGTTAGATACCTACATTAGCTTGCTAATATTATAAATGTGAAAATTTGTTTGGGTGGATGTATGGATGTTTGTTACTCTTTCACGCAAAAACTACTGAATGGATTTTAATGAAACTTTACAATAATGTAGCTTACATCGAAATAAAACATAGGCTATTATTTATAAAGATAGTGTATGAATTGTCATTGCAGAGACAACATTTAATAAATACCAATAATTTGTGTATAGAGTCATATACTAAGAAAACCGAAATCTTCATACTGTATCGGATTTAGTTTCATGAAAAACGTAGAGCCTCTGGGTGACGATGCTGCGAAGACCCGGCTTCAACTATGGAAGGAGAGATACCCAACCTCACTGCCCATGCCACCTTCCGAGAAACTACCCCCCGGTAACAGCTTACCGGGGGACAAACAACAAACAAACATGGCCGACGTGGAAATCTATGAATAGACTCTGGACCCAAGTCGGCCGGTGTAAAGAAAATATGTATCGGTGGGGTTACAGCACACACGAGCCCTGTGAGTGTGGTACCTCTCCCCAGACCATGGCTCACTTGCTGAGCTGCCCATCGTGTCCCACCACCTGCACACGACCTGTACAACGCTACAGATAACGCTGTCCGCGTGGCTGAGTACTGGTCCACAAAAATCTAGCTACTATGCCATTGATCGATACGCTAAGAAGAAGATCATACTGTATTCAGTTACATATGAAGTGTAAATGTTTATAACATTTCCAGGGGCATATCTATATTTCAAATGATATCTATATCCGTCTAAGTACATAACGGTTGAGCGTCGAGACATCCAATGGAAATCGTAGACACGTATCACCGTTCAAAGTACTTCAAAGCTCTTAGCTCGTGAGTTTTATAAATGTATCTCTTACGAATCTTGGCATTTCTTGATCATTTGTAATATTGATGTTACTAGTGGTAAAAACTGAAACCTAGACTGATGAAAATGTGTGGGTGATAAATTATATGGCAATGATTTTACTTTTTAATGTGGACAGCAACGAATACATTGCTCTAAACCCATAGTAAGTAGCTAAAACACTTGGGTTATAAAATCAGATATAGTAAAGGTACCACTAACACCCAATTACTACATTTACCGGTTTGGGAGTTAAACCCGGGACCTGTGGCGTGGCTCAGTTCAAACAAATGTTAATACATCTATATACTCTCCATTGAGTTTACAATTAACTACAATTTCAAAATAACATGCCAACATTTGGATTAACTGAGTCACCAGTTAAACACGACATAAAATGTACCAGTGCACAATTATACATTCTTTATACCTTTTTCTAGAAACAGAAATGTATTTAATAGAGTTGTAGGTTAGACAGCAGACAGACGGCTCGTAAATTATACTACCGTTTAGTATTCAGGCACATTCAGATAATCTGGACCTCGAGCGGAACCATTAACATAAATTGTGTTTGTTTCGTAAAAAATATCAAGACTATTTAACTTGATAACTGTTTTAAGCATAGACCAATATACTCGTATATAGGGCAGAAAATACAATTGTACTTTTCCTTTTTTTTCTTAGCCATTTCTGGGCCACTGCAGGGCTAACGCATCTCTACCCTCCTTCCATTTCTCTCTGGTTAGGGCCGTGGTCATCCACTCCTTATCAACCAGCTCGTCCCGCCATCTCCTTCCACTTCTCCTTTGCAATACTTTTTTATTATATTGCGTCATTGAGAATTTTGCAATAGGTTAACTAGTAGATTAGAACTTCCTTGTCATTTCAAAATTCTTAGCTTGTCTTGTCTGTTCATAAGTGAAGTGTAAAGGGTGTTGCTTGAATACAGTACAAAAATGTACCACCTATATAATAATAACATAAAGTGTTACTACAATCAATAGGTAATCTTTCAAGAAAAGTATTTCGTGTCTAGAGCCTATTCTATTTCGACAGATAACGACTCCACCTCGTGAAATATTGTCTGTAAGTTTATACCAAGAATGTATGTATTGTATAGTAAATAGACTAACTAAGAACACTATTTAATTTAGTAAATTGTTGCTCGATTTTAGTTTCGAAAATAATGTACTATTAATGTTTTTGACATTGTCATGTACAAGACAAGTGCAGATTCAAAAAAGCAGTAGGTAAATAACGTACCTAAGAAATTATTTTAATATTTGAAATACCAGTAATACTTTTTTACTTTTGCCTTCATTCCCAAAGGCATAAGAATGGTTTACGCGAATGTTAGACATTGACATGTCTACCTGTGACCATGACACCTGCAGAGGTGTCGAAACTTCGGGACCTAAAATCTTAAACAAACTGTGACAAAATCCTTAAAAAGGTTCCGTAAGATTATATTATTCATATTCATATTCATATTTATTTGCATTCCACAATGTATAAGAGATGTTACAGAATGGCTTAGAGCTAAGTACAATCGTGGACCCTGTAGGGCACAGCAAAATAAAATTAAACTTACATATAAAATTAAAACAATTAAAAAATACATATATAAAAATTCAACAAATGTACTTAAATTAAGCTTCTACTACTTGTAAATTTATTTATTTTTCGTATAGGAACATGATTATTGCATCAAATTAAAAAAAAAAACAGTTAGAACTAGTGAAAATTCAAAGTCCTATGAGTGAACCTTAACAAAATAGGCCTACCTAACACTACCTGCATATGAACCTAATATGAAAAAGAAAAACCTTAACATTTCCGAATAAATTGCACCCGTCAACCTAACATTAGCAAGAAATGATAAAGTACTTCTAGCCCAAAACATGACTAACTTTAGAATATAGCCAGACTATTATTATTGTTGACAAATAGCTGTAGACTGTCAGTTTCCTTTGTAGGAAAAACATGACAACATGATACAAATATATTTCAAAGAGCGAGGCTACGAAGTATTCTTAGTCATTGCTGTCGAGATCCTATTGTAATTAAGTTTTTGATGATCAATGTTCACCAGTCCAAGGATAAATAGTATTAAACTATTTTATTTATCTTAGTTCTCTTAATATTCAGGCAGGCCTAGAACGACAGATGACAATATAATAACAATACAATAACAAATCTATAAATGTATTTTACACACATTTCAGAGCACGGTTTTCCTTGTTTATCATTACTAGCTGTGCCCCGCGGTTTTACCCGCGCGAATCACAATTCATTCAATATCTTTTTAACTTATAAGCCTATGTGTTATTCCGATGTATAAGCTACATTATTGGAAAGTTTCATTAAAATCCATTCAGTAGTTTTTGCGTGAACGAGAACTTTCGCATTTATAATATTAGTAAGGATACACATTAAAACTCTTCGTGTGAAATACAGCCATCAAATTCGTTCACTTAAAAAATGTGTATTTTATGTTTTAACAAAAATCGTAAAAAGTATACAGAACTTTCTGTACAATTTATTTTTTACCGTCTCAGACCACCGCACTGCGTAATATTTTATAAAAATAGGTCTTAGTTGTGACCTAGACTTTGAGCTAAACCTAGACGTCTCAAGTACTGTTGCGCGGACCCTTGTCATCGAACGATAAAGTCTGGACGTGTCTGCAATAAATTACTTGAATATGCAGCTTAAGGTGGATAAAAAAGGGTATATTTTGTAAGATTTAGTTACAAAAGAATCGCAAAAAACTGGCCAAGTGCGAGTCGGACTCGTGCACGAAGGGTTCCGTACCACCGTCGTATGAGAGCCCCCCTTAAATATTCATTTTATGTGGTTTTTAGTATTTGTTGTTATAGCGGCAACGGAAATACATCATTTGTGAAAATTTCAGCTTTCTAGCTATCACGGTTTATGAGATACAGCCTGGAGACAGACAGACGGACAGACAGACAGCGGAGTCTTAGTAATAGGGTCCCGTTTTACCCTTTGGGTACGGAACCCTAAAAATAAGCGGTTTTTATTCGTGGGTTTGATACTAAATTGTTATACCTAATGTACAAAATATTTGAAAAGTAAACAAAATTTCGAAACTTTAAAAGAAAATAGGCAAAGAATTAATATTTCAGTTGAAATTGTATTGTCTTTAAATTCCTGCAGTGTATTCGCGATATTTCATTTTAACGTTCAACTATTTAACTGAAGCAATTTACTAAAGTTATAGCATAAAACTTAAAGTAACTACAAATTACCGTCTGAACTTAATAAACGTAGAACAAAGACTATTCGTTATACTTGGTATAATATAGTATTCACTAAATTTTGTGTATAATAAAATAGTCTTTCATGTCTTATTTCGTTACTTATTTAGATGCAGTTTCTATGAGATAAAATGTTTATAATAATAATAATAATCCAGCCTATAAACGTCCCACTGCTGGGCACAGGCCTCTTCCCATATAGAGAAGGCACGAGCATTGATCACCGATTTCAGATCCCAAATTTTGGATTTCAGGTTTCCTCACGATGTTTTCCTTCTCCGTTTGTCAGAAGTGTCTTAGAATAATATTAAGAAAGTACATATAACTTTGAAAAAGCCACATTGGTACTTGCCTAGGTTCGAACCTGCAATCTTGTGCATACAAATCCGTTCATTGAACCGCTAGGCCACCACGACATGACACAAAATGTTTACCTAGTCATTTTTTATTTCAACCTACAGCACTAACTTTAGGGCTAAGGCAGAACATTGATCACGATTTACCAAGACAAGTTTGCCCAAGACAAGTTGCCGATATGAGTTTTTTTCTTCACTGTTTTTTCCAACTTTTAAACTATAACACTGCATGATTATAGTTGTGTCATTTAACGGGAATTAGTGCAACAGCATTCCTGTTTAAAAAAAAGGATATTTATGCATGTTTGCGCTAATTTACTGTTAGATGAACTACAAAGAAAGTATGCTCAAGTATAACTTTGAAAAAGTCACTTTGTCAATACTTAGCCTGATGAGATAGAACTACTAAGATATTTGTATATAATATTTAAGCTTCCAAAATAATCGAAAGTCAACAAATAATCCCAATATACCAACAGTCAATACAACTGCGAATCCAATTGTATCTTTTTATCTGGAGCGAATCGGGAAATTAATCTGATTGCCACATTCGCTCCAGAAGATCCCCTCAGCTGATTAATGGTCCATGGCCCGGGATTACGGCCTTCAATCAATATCGAAAATATCGAGTTATAATGTACTGAGATAAGTCACACTCATTTTCGGATATCGTATTTATTTTGGAGATATTTCTGCTGTAATTTCGGGAAATGCTATTTATATTCTGCGTAAACTCTTATTTGACCAATGCTTGCCTTCGGTGGTTTATCAAAACATCAATTTATTAAATTAAATAGTGTTTCTGTGATTGAACCAATCTAACCATTTTAAGAAATGTTTCGAAAGTATGTATCAGAAGTATACAGAGTGTCAGCGAAAAAGTATATTAAATCAAAATACTTGTATAGATTTTTGTAAATCGACTCTATACAAGATATACTCTTCACTCTTTTTGAATTGATAGGTATACTCTTTCGGTAACACCCTGTATATCAATCGACTTACTTATGTTAGTCTTTTCAAAGTGGTCGATTAACTGCAATAGAAATCTGTTGAGAAAACCAAAAAAAAAAGTATTGTGTTCAAAGATCTGTTTTCATTATTCTGAACCAACACAAAAAAAGCTACAGCAAACAAGATTGAAAAACAGTCTATCATGTCAAAGACTACCGACTTATCCGAACCACATTCGGTCGCCCTAAACCGTATAGCAAACAAAAACACATCGCTTCCAAAATATTTCCATAACAAAACAGGCTTTATAGCAAGTTCATTGATTTGTCACGTACACCCAAAAACGTATAAAAAATAACAAGGGTGTGTGCATACTATTGTTATATTTTAGATCAAGCTGTATGTCGCATTGCGCACGTGTGGAATTCGCTACACGACTGTTTTAAGATTGAACGTCATAAATTTTGTAAATACGTAACGTTAAGCTTATTACTTTAATTAAAAATAAGGACAATTTTTTATTTATTTAAAAAAAAAATTGTCCTTATTTTTATCAGGATTTTGTTTATCAATTAATCAATCACTTTTTTGTGCTTCTTGGAAGTACCCGTATTTTATCTATTTTGTTAGTTAGTTTTAACAGGTGGTAACGTTATCACATATTATAATTTGCATTTAGCTGTATTGATAATATAATAAACAGACACTGAGTATAAAGGTCAAGACATTAAAAATTAAAATCACTCAGAAACCCTCGAATTAGAGGGTTTAAAAAAAATTCAGTCATTTGTAGGTTCTAAATTCTGATTGCTTTTGGTCGAAACTTCAAAAGGTCTCGAAAGTCTTGTCAATCAACATTATTTTAGAAAATAATATAATTTACTGTATTCTATACATATGTATACATCACTCATTACAACAAATGCCTCATTTAATATCGGCCATACGAGTATAATATAGGCAAGGAATATAATCACATTACAACAATAAAGTAACATAGACCGCCATTAATCTAATAGTCCGTAACATCGATATTATTCGGAATAACACAATCACATTATATCATATAATATCATATTTATGGTAATAGTTGTGTCACATAATGGATGCGTAGATTATAAGCTAGGAACGCCCGTGTAGGTTATAATGATATTAAACATTAACCTTCAGATATTCGAGTATTTTGGTTTTTATTAGCTGATAATAAGGATATCCATAGTAGCACATAGCATGATCCAATTGATAGTAAATGGAACTTATTAGGCTTCTGAAAAAGAGGTCATTTTATATTAAACCACACAATGACTTTGTTATTTCATGGAGAGTTTTTTGACACCAAAGCATGTTCCAAAAAAAGCATGTTCAGCCTTAAGAAAATGTAATTTAAGTCTAAATAATCGCAATTTACTTAAGCTTCGTAATGGTTTTGTAAATTTTTACTTACAAATAAAAGTAGTTGAATAAAAAAAAAGGAATAAAGAATTACATGGTAAGCACATCTAGATGTAATTTATAAAACGTACACAATTATTTTTATTTACTAATTGAGTCCCTCTACGATTATCGTACATCCTACACTAAGTTAGCACATCATTATCTTAATTTAAACACGAAATTTCCCATCAATCTTCAAACAAACTCTCACGTTCTTCCCTTGTTAACAAAACGCACATAAATTGTTCAATTCCTTTGAAATCGTGCGCACGTGACGATCACTGTGTTTCCATACTACATTAACCGCATAGAGTAACAAAAGTAAAAACTGTAGAGAGTGTTTATCGATAAAAGCCCATTGTGCCAAGTGTATCCAAATTTTTGGCTGTATAGTAACTTTACTGAATCGTTTACTGATTTAAGTTATGTTCCGTGCGAGGACAGACGTTTATGCTAAAATATCGATGGTCCCATATAATTAATATAAATACTTAAATCTAATATAATAACAAACACTTACAACTATACTAAAATTAAAACTTATGTAAATAAATAAAACTAACGCGTGTCAAAAAATTCATCGTCATCCTTGACAATGGCGGGTACCGTAAGGTTTTGAAAATAGTTTTATTAAAAAGGCGCGTTCTGTTTCGATAGGTACTATTTTTAAGACGAAACTAGTTCATACTCTGCTCACGGTTCATACCCTGATATACGCACTCTGTATTCTTTCTCTATCTTCTAATGTTGCCATACTCCATTAACCGCCCCCAACATTGATATTTTAACGTTTTGGGGTAAAAGTGACAATTCTATGGCAAACACATTGACTGGTGTAACTAGACCTTCCCCTCCCGTCTCCGCTATACAGAAGTCTGAAGTTAAACGGTAATGACTTGTGAACTAGGGGCCCAGGTAAATTGGTTTCTAGCACAATGGGATAGCACGTGTTCCCAAGGGGAGTTATACACTACTGTCAATGGTTTATAGCCTCGAAATAGTTGGGAAGTAAAGCTGAATAGATAAAGTGCATCGCTGTTTATTTTGTGTTTACATTTTTCCTTTGATGTTTGTATGGAACTTATATATTAGTAAATAACTAAATAATAAAGTAGGTCTCTATCTATCTATCTAATTAATTTGAAAACACCTTTTTTCTTTAAATTTACTTTACGTAAATAAGGTGTAATTTTTTTTTTTTTTTTTTTTTTTCATTTTGTGTTTCAACACAAAATGCTGCATAACATAACCTAAATATTACCCTTTACAACATCCACGTTCAAAATCCAGTGTACAAAATAAATTACAATTGTCGTACTAAATGAGCAATTCACACCCTCCGCATATCACATATGGTACGTCACATACATACAATATGCCACACATATCGTAACACAGCAACGTGCGACGAAAAATCAACCTTGTTACTATGACATAAGGGTGCTGTCAATGTCAGTGTGGTCAAACCTGCGTGGTAGCTTGTATAGACGTGATGTTCACAGATGTTTATTAAAAGTTGAATAAATCAATTTCACGCCTCAAAATGACATGTGTTCGAAATGTAGCGCCATTTCTATTATTTTTATGTTATTGTTAATTAATTAAATTGGTTGCACTTTATCTAAATAAGTCATTAGTAACGTGGTAAAGGGTGGTAGTAATTATATGTGTTCACAGCTTTGGGGATGGTGCTATATTTATTAATTGTTTTAAATGGAGAGTTTCAATGATGAGGATTTTTTTTATGTAATTGATAAAAACGAAGGTTTTGCAGTTTTTTATAAACTTAAATCCGGTCAACAGCATTTTTGCGCACGGGTTATGCGTAGTTTATTTTAATTGCTTTTACATCTAGAAATAAGAATAAGAATAAAAAAATCTTCTGAATTTGTTTTTATGAGAAAAAAATGGAAAAATTCATATCAATAAAACTTCGTGAAAAATTGACATAGAGATGATTTAATAAAAGGAAAGGTCATAAATGGATTTTGCGCACGGGGTTAAAGTTATTTATTTTTATTTCTTTTATATCCAGAAATAAGAATAATAATAAAAAAATGTTCTGAATTTGCTTTTATGAGTAAAAAATTGAAAAATTCATAGTAATGAAACTAAATAAAAAAAAAATAACATAGAGACGATTTACTAAAAGAATAAGTCATAAATGGATTTTGCGCACGGGTTATAAGTTATTTATTTTTAATCCTTTTATATCCAGAAATAAGAATAATAACAAAAAATTGTTCTGGATTTGCTTTTATGAGTAAAAACTGGAAAATACAAAACAATGAAACTACATATATATTTTTCTAAAAAGAGATGATTTACTAAAAGTTAAAGTCATAAATGGATGTTCGTTATACATCTATTTATGACTTTTTCTTACAATAGAAGTTTTAAATTAGGGTTAAAATGTGTTAAAATGTATAGTTATAGTTTTCCTGATGTGTTCAGTAGAAGTTTCTCTTATTAACCCCCAAATATGGTCTCCCATCATGCTTTCAGTAGACTGGTCTTGGTAACGTCTTTCAAATTCCATTTTATCTTGATCGAAGCGTTTTCCTTGTTCTTCCGAATAAGTCCCCATATTGTCTTACGATGTATCTAAATGTTAATGCATTATTATATGCATCTTTAGGGACATTGATGGAAATTTGTTCCCATTGTGTGGTAGAGTCGCTTTTAGACTTTTTTCAAATTGCTCTAAGTTCGTTGAAAGCAAATATTTTCGATTTGTAATAACATTTTTTTGTATATATTTTCTTATATAATCAGAATATATTAAGTAAAACCCATGCGCAAAAAAAAAAAATTTTTTTGTTGACCTGTGAATTATTAAGGAGGATTTTACCATTAACTTTTGTTGCTTGAAACAAAGTTAAAGTTTCCTCTCTACGTATCCCACACAGAGATTTCGTTTGGTTTATAACAACATTTTTAACTACATATAATATACTTAGTATAAGACTTAGGTACGTACTGTAAAATTACGAAAATGCGAAATTTGAGCCTTATTTTGTTCTTAAGTAAATCTTAAACAACTAACTACGACATCTTAGCTCTTTAGACTAAATTAATATACAGAGCATCGTTATCCAAAAGTAATGTAGTTAGCTTCAGTCTAGACTGTAAATGGAGCTGCTAGTTAAAAAGGACCAGTCTAGGCTAATGATGATGAATGGGCACTAAGAAACCGTTCTACTGCCAGTGAAATATGGAAATGTTGCTCTAGGGAGCTGTATCATTCAAATAACGTTATTAGAGTAAATTCTGAATGAATTTTAAATGTATATTTAGTTATGCAATACAAAGACATGCCAAATTCTCATGTTTGATGGTACGATAACGTTTTTTTTGTTCTGAGCAATATTTATGAGTTTTTTTTTATGATGCGTGATTAAAGTACCTACAAATATAGATAATAAAACAAAAACCGTGCACATAGGTAACTCTCAGGTTAACAAAAAGTTTGTAATATCTCAAAGTTTGAACGTGTCAGAAAGTTTCGGTGCTCCGTTCAAAAGTTAGGTTAATTAAAATACTGCGTCAGATACGTTGCTAACAAAATATTTTACGTTAATAGTTGAAATATTGGTTTTTAAATAACTTCAGATTTATGTTCCCTGAAGGGAAAGGTAGTTGATCATAAACACTTCGATAACAATGCAAATTAAATACATCAAAATATATAAAGCTTTCACTTTACTTGGGTACTCATAACTATAAAATTAATAATTGATGGATGAAATGGTGTACTCTGGTCGTAGCGCTCTATGGACGCCCTTTGTTCAACAGGGTACGACTTCAGCCTGATGATGATGACTTAACCAATAATTATGTAGACTCACCGTCAAAACAAGCGTATTTGATATACACGGCTCCCGGAGACCAGCTCTTGGCGGGAGGGAAGTCCTCGTACAGCACGAAGTTGCAGTGGTTCACGCCTGTACATCTGTGACAAAAGAATGCACTGTTCAGACAACGTTAAGTAAGTAGATATTATAATATATATATATATATATAAGCTTAAAAAAATCTGTTATATATATATATATATATATATATATATAACAGATTTTTTTAAGCTTACCTAGCTGAAACATTATTATACGTTACTGCATCAAAGAAAAAATACCTAATTGAGTTACTTTTAATTGTGTATATTTGTGAGCTTTTGACAACAAATAATAACGACCTCCGTGGTCGAGTGGCGTACGCACCGGTTTCAAGGTGTCGCTAGCTCTGAGGTCCCGGGTTCGATCACCGGACGGGTCAATGTAGAAAATCACATTTCTACATTGTCCCGGGTCTGGGTGTTTGTGGTACCTTCGTTGTATCTGAATTCCATAACACAAGTGCTTTAGCAAGTTACTTTGGGTTCAGAACAATGTATGTGATGTAGTCCGCATTTATTTAAAAAAAAATAAAAATTCATAAATTCCAAATTTAAGTTTTACATAATTGTCTTTACAGCTATACCAAATAAAATGCCCATTTATTAAATTAAATAACTATACAATAATAATACATAATCCTCAGCAAATATATATAGGTATAACATAAACGTGGCTTAAATACTATCAGACAAATAACGGTAGGTACATAGTCTTACATTACTCAAGTTAAAATACCAATAAATATAGGGTGCTACCATTACAGAGAGTTCAATATGACGCAGTCTGTAGCTACAAAGCACTTGATCCGACGTTCGACGCCTGATGGAGGTTCATTACGAGTAATACAGAGTAATATAGAGTAAAACTGAGTAATTTGGAGTAATTTATTGCTTGGCGAGGAATAGAAATGCTTGATTACAGAGTTTTATTGCTTTTTCTAGAATGTTTAGTGCTTTCAGTTAGATGATACTGTTTTAATATACTCGTAACTTAGAAACTATTGACTGTACAACATCTGAAATCATTCTTGAAAAAAATACTTTTTGACTTTATGAATATTGAAAACATGTAATTTTCTTATTGTTTCAGTTCGGCATGTACTAGTTCAGTCGTTTAAATTTAACAATTAAACCGTTCTCAAGACGTCCACGTGCAAAGGTAAGTAATCAAATTTTATCTATGGGTTCAAGCCCAATTTTTTATTAAACAATATTAACAAATGAAAAATTACAAAAACGCCTCCTGTTTTTAGCAATATTTCATAACATTATCTACTTTGTAACATTATTTTATAAAACAAAAGGATATTACATTCACAAAGTAATCTCACCCCTTTCACAAACAGTACAGTCACATGATAAGGGTTGTCATAAAAATCTACGACATAAAGACGACATTATAAATTTCCAACACGTATGTTAATAAAATTAAATTTCCTTTTAATTTAACTTTGTTAGCAAATAAGGTGGCACAAGAAATATATGTACAGAAGTAAAAGTATGTGCAATACACATACTTGCACGAGCGGTTTCACTTAAAGATTGAATCGACGAACTTTCCTAACCTTCCATACACTGCCAAGTGACATTAAGCGGTAAAAAGCGATAATAGAAATGTCACTTGGCTAAAGGGGCTTAACAGAGAGCTTATATACCTATTAAAACTGACGTTGTGAATAAATCAATATGGTGTCTTAATAAACATTGCTAATTTCATTAATGCTTACTCTTAGTCAGTGACGCTAAGGAGTACAATATCAGTTTAAATCGATCTATTTTATGATCCAATATTGAGATAATTTATCTGCACACTTTGTAGAGCCCTTTTCTATGGGCTCGCAATTGACATTAAATAAATAAATAAATAAATGCAGACAACATCACATACATTGTTATGAACCCAAAGTAAGTTGCTAAAGCACTTGTGTTATGGAATTCAGATACAACGAAGGTACCACAAACACCCAGACCGGAGACAACGTAGAAATGTGATTTTCTACATTGAACCGTCCGGGGATCGAACCCGGGACCTCAGAGCTAGCGACACCTTGAAACCGGTGCGTACGCCACTCGCCAACTTTATGTTGTTAATACAGGGCTGAAAGCTTGTATAATTTGTAAACAGTATTTTCTTTATTGGAAAACTTTCTCGTAAAGGCTGGAATGTAAAGATTAACAGTATTCTTATGTTGCTTTTAGTTATAAGTAACTATATTGTTTGTTTGGGAAATGGGTTGATTGGTTTGATTGTATGATCTCCGTGTTCGTTTATGTATGTTAGCTATGTCAGTTCCAGCCGACTCACATTGTATACCGCTCGTGTAGTTACTAACATGGCTAGTAGCAAGTTCATAGGTTATACACTATACACGTTTCCGCTAAAATTAACTGAATAATGAGCGCAATGCAATAAATTGTTATCTTAAACAGGAAAAAGAATACCTTGAAGCATATTCAGTCATTGTTCGCGTAAAGCTTTAAAACAGATAGATACCTACTGCATTTGCAGGTATAGATCACAGTCTAGTTCAACTTTGACGGGCCTGTTGGTCTAGTGGTTAGTGACCCTGACTGCTATACCGGAGGTCGTAAGTTCCATTCCCCCCCAGGACAAATGTTGTATGATGAGCATGATCATTTGTTCTGGTGTCTGGGTGTAATTTATCTATACTATGTATGTATTTAGAAATATATAAGTAAGTTTATTAGTTGTCTGGTTACCATAACACAAGCTCTGCTTAGCTTGGGATCAGATAACCGTGTGTGAGTTGTCCCAGGATATTATTATTATTATTAACTTATTAGTCCCTTTATACTAAACATTCCTTCCACCAACTACCCCTAAGCCAAACATTTCCGTTTCTCTAAATATTTCACGAGAACGTATTTGATCAATACTTGTAACTCACTGCGCTCTAATAATGGCTGAACGAAAACTGCATTCAAATTACATCATGCATACCTGATAACATCACTTAATATCCACCTTCGCCCCAGCCTGGATTAGTGAGGTGACGGAGCGGAAAGTTATCGATGAAAATATAGAAAATTAGATGTCATTCTATGTAATTGATGAAAGTGTCGGATTATATTATGACTAAGAGCTATTTGAAAATGTAGGGCTATACATGGTTTTATGTCATGCAAAGTGTATCTTGTCTCTCGGCATGAAAATGATAATGCTAAACCAATTTTGAAAAATGAAATTATTTTGTTCAAGCTTCTTCCATCGATTCCTAGTGTAGATTACAATTTTGCTACTGATCTCAATCTTTTATGTCAATAATTATAATATGATAATAATCCAGCCTATAAACGTCCCACTGCTGGGCACAGGCCTCTTCCCATAAAGGGAAGGCACGAGCATTGATCACCACGCTTGCTCTCTGCGGATTGGCGATTAACACTAAATATTACTTTGTATAAATTGTGTTCAGACATTAAATACGCTACTAATTTAAAACACGAATAATAAGCTTTACATCATTTACACCTAACCATTTACAACTTCCATGAAAATAAATAATATCGATAAATTACAACTACCATATATCGACAACCTCATCGATACCGAACTAGCCCACCACTAGCCCTCAATTCCTACCTGCCTATCGTTTTGAAGTAGGAAGTGACTGGCGAGTGTGCTCTGTGATTAATAGCGTTTACTACGATTAGCAGTAGATATGGACTGGACAGGAAGACACTGTGTGTAATGTATTAGTGGTCAGTTCTAAGTAGTGTAATAGAACAGTGTATTGGTAATGTAAGACGTACAAAACTAATGTATTAGTTATGGTTACGAAAAGACAGGACCCACAAAGCTACTGCTAAATAAGAGTGTCATAGCTGAACTATTATATATATAATAATAAATTGAAATATTATAATTTATAACTTAGCAATATTAAAGAACGGGAAGAATTTTTCTAATTAGGATTTCAAACAAAATCAGAAACAGCTTTTGAGAAATTACAGTGTGAACCCGAATAAACGAAAAACACACTTATAAATATAAGAACGAAAAGTTAAGTACAAAAGCACGTACACGTTGACGACCTCCGTGGTCGAGTGGCGTACGCACCGGTTTTCAAGGTGTCGCTAGCTCTGAGGTCCCGGGTTCGATCCCCTGACGGGTCAATGTAGAAACTCACTTTTCTACATTGCCTCGGGTCTGGGTGTTTGTGGTACCTTCGTTGTTTCTGAATTCCATAAGACAAGTGCTAAATAGCTACTTACTTTGGGTTCAGAGCAATGTATGTGATGTTGTCCGCATTTATTTATTATTTATTTATTAAAGCACTAAATACCGAACTATATTTTCCCATACTTGCGTGTAAGCGAAATAACAACAAAAATATCCCTAATTCTCAAACACAGCTAAGTGAAATCGACATCCATCGAATGTAAGTAGATGACAGGGCATTATCCTGTCAATCAATAACATTGATAAGATCGGTAAACACCCTACCCATATTATAGAATAACAGACTACATAGTAACACCTGGCCTATAATTGTAAGAATTATTCAATACAACGGTCCAATGAACAAACAAACAAGACTTATTTTTGGTACAATTAAACTCAAAATATAATATCTAATGTACAATATTTAAAAAATGTAACGATTCAGTTAAGTTACACGAATATGTTTAAAAGACTTAACAATGTAAAAAGGCTGAAAAAATAATAATTACGTACCTATACTAAAGCCAAACTGGAAAGAGAATGAAACGTTATTACTAATTACGCAATTATCAACTTTGACAACATGTGTTTAAGTTCATTTTAGAATGACAAATATTACCGAAAAGGGCCCAAAAGTAATTTGAATGTGATGGAAATTGAACTGTTAGTCATTGAGTTAAGGTTCATAATCCCAAAGCACGGTCATTATTTCTTGAATGTGGCTGATATATAGTGCTTTTTCCATTAGCTTTTTTATTTCTCAGAATAGGTGAGTAAGGTATATTCGTACCGTTAAGCCAGAAAATTTTAAAGTAGATACATAGTAATATTTAAAAAGTAACAAATGCTGACTTTCATATAATATATTATATATCAACACAGTGGAACCTATATAATAAGGCATATTTCGCCATACTGTCCTACTGTTTTGTCGCTGTCGACGACTGTACTTTTTGCTAAGTAGTTAAGTTTCCTGTCATGTCTTGTTAGGTTGAGTTATTTGTGACAAAGGGTAGATTTCAATATCCATGTATAATTAAGTATCTACGTTTTCTATAGTTTTAGATTACCGTTATAAAACTAAATGAAAAACGTGGACATAAAAAAATTATTATAAAAACAGGTAAACGACTGAAAATTAAAATAAATAAGTTTTTTTTTATTGTAGTTGTTTGTTAAACAATCATTCGTTTCGACGTACTTAGATCATAGTCTCTGTACTTTTCAGTTTACACTACAGATTTTTAATTTAATTTATACATATACTGACTAATAGTTCAACACCAACAAACTAGTATTCAAATCAAATATGCAAACATAAAACAAATAACCCACACCATTCCATTACCAATACACACAATTCAAATTAGCTAAGCGCGTGCGCAGCCGGAACGCGGCGCTCATCAAACATGGCGCCGCTTCCGGCTAGCGTCACGTCAGAGCACGTCACGTCACTTCCTCGCCCTACACCTGTTTAGGGCTGACGTGACCTATAAATGTGTAATTAGTTGCTAAGTATGCCTGCCATTCATTATGAATTGGTTTCTTTGTGGTAGCTTACATTATGCATGTAAATAATTCTTTATAAGTTGTCCAAGTTTCCTTCATTATTTTATAAATAAAATGTATTGACCATGCTTTCTTTCTTGTTTAAATTTTTTTTTCGTATGTCGCACACGCTTCTGTGTTAGAACAATATTTGTTTTATGGGTACCTAAAGCCAAAAAAAAACCTTAGAGTTTTATATCGTTCCGAACTTGAATTATTTTGGTATCGACCCGCTAAAATTAATAAATATTAATTATAATCTAGTAAATAATGAGTAGATAAATGGAAATGTAAAATTAATGTAACTAACAATAAGGAAAATTAATAAAGCGCTCTTCCTCTTTCCAATTAAAAATTTGCTGTGCCCGACAGGGTCCATAATTGTTTCCATACTTTTTTAGTTTGTACCACCTGTAAGTGTAGGTACATTACTGATTGCAATAAACGATTTGATTTGATTTAAAAATAATGTTTAGAATTTCTGTTGAATCTGCAGTAACGGAAAAACTTCATTCCTAAAAGAGTAAATAAAGGGGATTGATAAGACCAATTTTCTCTGATATTATTATAACAAGTATTTAAATCAATAAAAGCCATATATGCTTTTTATAGTCCAGTTACTTTAATGTCCCTCAATTCCCCAAATGCAATTTACAACGGACATGCATTTAATCGCATACACCGCCATTTGCAACGAACCACGAAGCGTAAAATAACGAATTACATTAAATAAGTGTTCGTGTAATTGTTTATGGGACCCACAAAATGTAATTTGACTGTTTATACTGTAAAACAAGGGACCATATCGTATATTTTGGTATCTAAAGACTAGTAACGACATTAACTAGTTTATTTGGGTGAATACAGTTTTAAGAACATGCTGTTATTTTTCATGTTGGTATATTGACTACATTTCTGAATTAACTTACCAAAAGGTCAATGGGCACCTTAGTATGGAAACTAAACCCACGCTGTACAGAAGCAGAATAAGGTGAAATAAACAGATTAATGTCTCTAGTTTACGATAGTATGGGTTGCATTACTGTGGGTATAGTCTGAAGTTCCGCAAGAGAAGAGTGTCTGGAAGGATATGGGGAAGGACTTTGCCCAGCATTGTGACATTGTTCTTTGACCTACTAATGTTTAATAACGCAATAAAAATAAAAAAAAGTACATGATATTATAAGTGGGGTATAACTTAACAATTTAAATCTAGTTTAGTTTATGTACACAAGTTTTCACAAACCGGGTCAGATTTTGCCCAATGAGCTTTAATTTATTTATTTAAAAATTTATTTACGCGACAAAATATTACGACATACGTCGTTAGGATAGAAGTGTACAAAGGTACTGACTTTCAAAGACAACTCACAAAAGAGAATCGAAGCATAATTTGAACAACGTTATTTTCAAACCGCATTAAAGCAACCCATAGCGCATTAGTCAAATTAGCCTTTGCATTAAAAAGCTGTAAAAAAACATAAATCTTAGGCTAAATTGCTTGCAAAATAGAAACGTCTTTTCAATGTAACCTAGATTCAAAAACCTTGACCGAATTCTAACCAAGAAAAGTAAAAAATTAAAAAATAAAAACTAAAAACAAGTGAATTTCCCCACACAAGTGTTCCCACATAAACATGTCGTGTTTGATCTACACTGATCCATTCAGACGTATTATATCATAATCCTACGTCATAGGCCTGATATTAATTAACGTAATTTATTTAATTTATGTCACGATATCATCCTTAGAACTATCTCTTGGCACGATAGGCTATAAATCAATAAAATAATAGACGATAAAATTGTTTTGATGTTTGCTTTCCATTGCATGGGAAATACATCTATTAAATTATAGACTTGTTTGGTTTTTATCTTGTAGAATTCCCAAAGGAACCAGTGGAAGCATTTTCTTGTGTGTATGTATGTTTTATTCTTTAAAGAAAATCATATGGAAAAAAAAACGGAAACCGAATCATCGAAAAAATAATACACATCACTAAAATTATGTTAAAATTATGTTTACATAATTTCTTACATTTGTGTATCAAAAATATATCTAATAGATACATTACAAACATAAACAATTTATATTAACCATTGCGTTCCAAACGAGCAAACACTTTTTGCCAAAAAACAACAACGGACTATGTAACTGAATATTTAAAAATAAAGCTGAGAACGTCGAGTCATTAGTCTTTGTTCGCTAGTGTCGGAAGCGTTGCAAACGAAGAACTGTGTCTCTGTGTCGAGTGGGATGCAAATGACTTTATTTTTGCAGCTCTATGAAATCTTGAGGAATTTTTGTGAAAATAAATAACTACATAAAATACATTTGTTTTATGCTGACCACATTTTTCTCTGTCATGAGCAGTGAAGTTATTCTTAAGTTTAGGCGTTATACAATGCCAAACTTGATGTCGAAATTTTAATATCTTTTAATTAGGTATGTCAGTTATAAAAGTATTGCAATTCAGCGTCTGTACCCCGTGATAATAAGGATGTTTTTAATAGTCATTATGTTATTCGGGAAGAGTAAAATCCAAAAAATCACAGTTAAACAAGATTGATCCCTCCGATCCGATCTGGACTTATAAATTGTGTAACTAACCTGATTATAAAGATATTCTACTGAATCTCCAGTGCTATGTATTATTTAAGTACTGTAAACAGAAATAAAAACTTAGCAACAAAATACTTCAATGTGTGCAATAAGTCCTCGCTATTTCTGTAAATCGTGCTTTTTGTCCTGGAATCGCGTCTGTCTCGACAGATCCATTAGCTGTTTTCCACGTTGCTTGCAAAAGCAATTAAGATAGGTATGTAAGGTACGCTACATTCTACTGCATTTTGTTCCGTTCAGAAATGCTTTTATAAGAAACTTTCGAGCGAATAAAAACAAAGTTGTTTTCTCAATTAAATTCTCCTGAACAAAAATTTGCGGCAGCTAGTATTCAATTAGATGCGCAGAAAGTTTTTTAAATACTTGCAGTTAGCAAGAAAAAAATCTAGTTAGTTATGTTGGAGGAGTTAACAATAGAGAATCCTGCTTATTTATTCCTATGCACTAATAAAAGAATATAAAAAAACAGCCTATAAACGTCCCACTGCTGGGCACAGGCCTCTTCTCATATAGAGAAGGCACGAGCATTGATCACCACGCTTGCTCTCTACGGATTGGCGATTTCAGATCCCAAATTTTGGAATCCGGGTTTCCTCACGATGTTTTCCTTCACCGTTTGTCAGAAGTGTCTTAGAATAATTAAGAAAGTACATATAACTTTGAAAAGTTACATTGGTACTTGCCCGGGTTCGAACCTGCAACCTCGTGAATACAAATCCGTTCATTGAACCGCTAGGCCACCACGACATCTTCAAACAATATACCTAAGAATAATATACACATTTGAACATTGCGATCGTTATAGAAGCATGTGTATCTGTAGCTTTTAGCAAAATGTATGGTTTTTAATTCTATGCAGCAATAAAGCCATTAAGAAAAGAACTAGGACTATAATATGGCTAAAAAATTACACTAAATAGAAGTTGGTCATCACATTGGTTGTTTTAGCGTTATATAATTCTAGAGTCAGCAGTGAACGTAATATGCAAATGTCCTAAACAAGTTTGTCCTAACCTGCAATGCAGTTGTAACAAACAATGAATACTAGAACAACTGTCACGGACACTATAGTGACAACTGCATTCAATATAATACGTAACATTTCATGAATTTAGAGCTTTTTTGCTTAAGTGCTCTAAGAGGAGAACCAAGGAACTTAACAAAAAGGATTAGCGATTTATACATATTGCCAGGGTAGGATACAAAATAAATAAATCTCCGTTACGATAAAACCTAAATATGTTAGTTACTCAAATACGTTACATTTCAACTTATTTTGGTTAAATAAGGAGGCCGTAAAATATGTATTATGTATGAGCTAAATTTAGCCGTTATATCAGAGTATTAAAATTGCGAAAATAATAAAACAAAGTATTAAAATGTAAGTTGTTTATGTCAATAAATAAATAAAACATCAGAGCAACAAATGTAATGCAAAAATATAGGTTTATGAGCTTTCAATCGATATGCAACTATGAAACATCGTAACCTATATCGCTATTCAGTAGCTATAAAATACACATTTATGAAAGTGCACGAAAGATGAAAATAAAAATAAAACAGTATGGAAAAATTAAGCTTATTGAATTATAACAGTACGTTTGACTGTCAATTATTTTTTACAGAGCATTCTGTATGAAATGTGTACATTTGCAAAAAAACTATATATTTACAAGATTTTATTTAACTCGCAACGTATGTAGTAAGTATATATGTCATTATGTTTGTTAGGGTGGATCTTTAATCGATTGAGCCGAAAAGTATACACGTTGAGTTTTGATGACAATGTAGGTTATTTGTGTGACATAATTTCAATCCAACATGGATGATTAAAAAGCTTGGGTTTAAAAATATATTTTGAATAAACCCTTATCTTGACTACAACCTCCTTTGCTTTACCTATCGACATCTAACATCTATCCTATACAGGTGTTCTTATCTCCTTACTGAGGAGTTTGTGTACGACTGCCAACTCAGCACTCGTCTTCCGAAACTAATGCATATTTCAACAGCATTACTCTGCAACCCGCTTCGTGCTTACTTCATCTAAAAGGCAAAGCAAGTACATTTTCTAGATGTTTTCTTTCAGATCCTATCAGAGGCAATAAATGTCTGAATTAATGCACATGTCAAGAGGAAATAAATAAAAAAGGAAACGGAGAAACTATTTTTTCACAGATTTAAAAAGTAATTCAACACGTTATAGTCATAAAATATGCAGATATGAACTGGATCGATTCCTCAATACTAGTGCACTTTACCTCAATAAGCATTTAACTTTAAAGAGTTCGAATATCAACCTCACTACATCGAATTAAAGTATATAATACTGTAGCGTAATATCCAAGTCTCCAATGTGTAGTGCACAAGTTACGGAACTATTCATTCAGCAGGTCTCGTTCTGGGTAATTGCGTTCTTTTACGAAACTTTTTTCATACGAAACTATGTTTAAAGCTCTTACTTGGGATGGCTCATTTGGTACAGCTTTCAAAAGAGAGAGCTGCCCTGTATTAGCAAGTTATAATATACTAGCTGTGCCCCGCGGTTTTACCCGCGCGAATGAAAATTCATACACTATCTTTATAAATTATAGCCTATGTGTTATTCTGATGTATAAGCTACATTATTGTAAAGTTTCATTAAAATCCATTCAGTAGTTTTTGCGTGAAAGAGTAACAAACATCCAAACAAACTTTCGCATTTATAATATTAGTAAGGATTAAACTAGCAACTAACTGAATTTGATATATTTTTAGTTACCCATCCAATTTATTAGACTCACAAACTACAGTGTGACATCTGAAAATCAAATCAATATTGAACAAGCTTTTTCTTTTTTAATGGCACTACTATTTAAATCCCTTTTTCAGAGTCTCTATATTGTTGTCAAACATCCTTCAGAGCCTAAACTTTTTTTATTTAGACTATTTCTATACCTACACGATGATTATCACCCATTTTTGAAAGTTTTTATAGACCGAAACTCAGTCATTATCAGATCAGTCATGTAGGTCACACGCTTTGACCGACACATCACCATCCTGGCATCGTTCCAACCGGATTTAGCCGGGTATAACGGATGTACCGGTTCACGGGTGAAGTTTATGCCGTGTTGAGCTCTCGACCGTCAGGAAACCGGTTAAGAGACGATGTAGTAAAAAAATTAATGAAAAAGTTTTGTAGTAAGTAAAGTTTGTTAAGTAAGACATAAACATACGAATCTTTAGAGTTCTTCATAACATACAGTTTTAGGAAATATAAAAAACCTTTTATAGCTACTCGTGTGTAGTTTCTCCAAAGTGCGCTTATCGTTCATAATTTTAAAGCATTTGTTGTCCTAATGATGTATAGTAAAATTTTGTTTTACACTATCAGGCGACGGTCACTAATGCATTCTACTGCCTAATATATATTTTTCACAAATATTCAAATCCTTCAATCATTAAAGAAATCCAACTGACCTTACTACAGAATTACTCAACAACACTACATAAACAAAACAAAAGAAATTAATTAAAGCCCTAACCTTCAAAAAGACCTTGAAATATAAAGTTAGTGCTATCTACCGCTATCTCTAGCAAGGCACGGCTAGGACTTAGCAACAGAACCTAGCCAAAGATTAACTATTCCCATTTAACGCGGCGTCCTTGATATCATTAAAACAAAGCTAACACGCGATGCCCTCATTTAAGCAAGCTAAAATATTTAGCTGTAGGTTTCGTCTGTAATTTTAAACTAGGGTTGTCTCGTGACTTTAATTTAATAAGTCTACGGTTCAGACTAGCTAAGAACATTGATCTAGATTTAAGGAAACTATAATTACCTATTAATTTGCAACAGAAAGAAAAAAGCTCTCTTAAATATGGAATCGTTTTTTTATTTATTGTTATTTAATACTAATTACATCACGTCGTTTAAAGAATCGAACAGTAAATATAAATTCCTTCACATGTATTTTTTCTTCTAAGTTGCCATTGGTTTTTCCTCCACAACCTGGAATTTCTATATCTAAACCTATAGGAAAATTAAGCATTCACTCTAATCTAATCTACCTGCTTACTAGTAATGTTTAATAGGTCAGAATCAAAACGGTAACACAGTTTGTAGATACGTCATCATAATTATTCTGCCTTTATTCACACTTACTTTACATAAAATATTCGTTAGTCTCTAGCATGGTAACAATACCTTAATAATAACAAGATCTCCATGTTAATGAGTATCTGAACAAGATTAATCCTCGTCGCGAAGATTAAGTTGTTTGTATGTTATGAATAACGATCCGGTTTGTTTGCCGAATTTATTAGTTTGCATAATTCCTTTAAGGAAGGTAAGCAACGTAAAATGGAAGCGATTTAACTTTAATTAAAAAAGTTAATTATGTTGTTTTCACGGCCTTTTTCACGGTTACGGATTTTTTTTGTTCTTTTAAAATATGTGTTTTATCTAACAGGCGTTGTAAGACATTAAAATAGAATTTGACTTTATACTTATGAATATAGAAACTTGACTTAGGTAACCTAAATTATTTTGATTTGTTCACTTGAAAAATATAAAATTACGTTAAACAGAAATTACAGTTCCAAATATGTTTTCTCTCAAGAATTTTAGCCAAGTCATACTATACAATTTACCTATTCGTAAAATAAGAGGCCTTAAATGACAATTAAGTAAATGTTAGCGATCATAAAACAATTTTCCTGGCAGGACAGTCACATACGTGCGTATTCCATGGTCACTATTGTCTTCATAATCAGGACAGCAAAGTCCTTTTCCAATCTGTATAGTCAGAGAGAATACTAAATAATATTGTTTCTTCTATGAATATCATGAATATAATATTGTCGGCTTCCCAAAATGAATGAATGTCGTTAGCGGCGTGACAAATGATGTCAAAACGGTTTTGTTAACGAACACATAAATACACGTACTTATAGCCGGCTTACTTCAAATATTGTGACTTTGATTGAATGATAATAAGGCATACCGGGAAATGTGAATAATTTAATGCGTTCAAAAATGTAGTAGACACTATAATAGTCTAATTGAGTTAGTAACTGATAAAAATTATAAGCAGGGAACCAGTTAAAAGGCTGTAAAATTAATCATTTAAAAATGATTGAATTAATCAAAAAAAACAATTATCAATTTCTGTTAATTATAAATCAACAATGGCGATTTAATGAAAGTAAAATATTTAGAAACCAGTCATGTGGTGAAAAAAAGGTTTTATATGTAGAAGTTATTTAAAGATATGATTACAATATGTTCGATACGTTTCAAAAGAAACTAATTTCTTTCAGCTAGTGTAATCTAGCGAAATGTTTGTGTGCAATAAACAACGTAGTAGCAAAATATCTTTTACAAAAGAAAAAATATTATTTTCTCCCATAAAAACATCAAAAGGGTAAATAAAGCTTACAAAGAAAGGTTTTTTCAAAGACATGATATTTATATGGAAATTCCAACCATTCAAAGTTCCATAGCGTAAGATTATAGAGGCACAAAAAGTACCGTGTCACTGACGTGGCACTTTGTTTATGGTGTAAGGATAAACTTTGCCTATTTGTGAACAAAAGACATAAAATTATGTGTTTTTTCGTGTGTATGTGAATGATGGGAATATTTGAAGTGTTTTTATTGACTTTTCTTCTATTTTGAAGATCATTGTGATCGCTTTATGGAACGATAGATTCTTATAATCGCCATTTTGAGTGGTGATGTAATAAAAACTGAAGTAAACGTGTACTTTACACAAAAAAAACCTTGAAAACAAAAATTCAACCAAATATTTGAGTATATTTGTATATTCATGAACTAATCAGACGTTAAATTCCTAAAATTATTTTATTAAACAACTTTTTATACCTCATTTGCCACTTATAGTATAACGAACAATATACTTAATACGCCTACAAATCTAATTCTAGAAGTCTCGATTTACGACTTTATTCTCAAACACTATAAGTACCGCTAAACTAACAATTAATCCGTATAATACAGATATGTGGCACTGCGATTAACAAATCAAAGGCTTAGGGACTTACAAGGGACCTTGGAACTCGTGTGGTCGAAGCGATAACGCTTATACTGACAATTATATTTTGCTAAATAAGCTACGAACAATTTGTATGGGCTTAGCAATTTGAGCTATTATTTCTGAATGTAGTAAGTAGGTTTTATATAGGGTAATATCTCGGGACAAATAACATCTGATTCCAAAAAACAGCGTGTAGTATGGCAGTAGACAACTAATAAAAAAACTTAAATATTCTTAAATACATACATAGGTATCATTGATAAATTACATCTAGACATAATTAGCTCAAAATAATTACATATTAAGAGATGATTGTCTGACAGAGAGATGCCTTTTACAAACAGTAAAATTATCCTGCTATATATCATGTAAGCATTAGACAAAACAAAAACAATAAAACATTTAGTCAAGTACAAGCATTTGACCTCTCACACGTTTTCTTTAATATGGTGATAAGATAATACGGCGACAATGTGGTATTTGACGGGATGACAGCTACGAAGGGTTAACTTTGAAGTTTCTGTGACCTTTGCTACCGTATGATGTATTCCGAGAAAAATGTGAAGGCTCAAAACATTGTATTTGAGTACAACTTTATTTAAGGCTTGGTGGTTAGTCATTATAGCGTTGAACAAAATACGAGAGAAAGGTAAATAAGTAATGTCTTTTAATATGTAGCTTAAGTTTTGTACAATTATATTTTTATTCTTCTGAACCTAACCATTTTTAGTTATACCAATCGCGCTCTCATAAAACTTCTAGACCATCGCAACTCCCGAGCCTTTTCCCAACTATGTTGGGGTCGGCTTCCAGTCTTACCGGTTTCAGCTGAATACCGTATTTTACATGAAGCGACTGCCTATCAGACCTCCACAACCCATTTTACTGGGTAAATACAGTATCCCATGGTAAGACTGGTTGTCAGAATTGACTTAACGACTGCCAAAGATCATCGTATGACAGTCGGGACCTACGGCTTAACGTGCTTTCCGAGGCACGAAGGGATCTCGGTATATTCACAAATGGCCACTCATCCACGGACCAACCGCGGCGAGCGCGGCTTTACCTGTATTATCGGTCAAACTGTACGGCTTACACTTAGCCACGAGCCCCTCATAAAACTTCTAGACCAATTTAAACCAACTAAACGTTACTTATAGGTGCCATTTTATGAATATATGTCGAAGGTAAAACAGTCACGTACCTTTTAAAACCAGACTCATAACTAAAGTCCTCATAACAAATTTCATATTAAAATAAAAGTGTTTAAGTATAATAATATGGCGTTTCTGTTTGTTTAATTCGAGGCTACTAAACTCATAAAAAGAGTAAAGTTTTAGTTTATTAACTGAATATTAGCTTATAAGTACTCATAACAAATGTTATTTTAACAACTTATAATTATATTTTAGCTTCAAGTTATTATTTTTCATATTAGTTACACTTTTTGCCCTCTTTTATTTTTGGATATAGTACCTACCTAGTTAATCATCGTACATGGTATCGTACATAGTTAACCATCATACTCGAAATTTAGATTACAAGTTAATTGTGTTAATGAACTATCAAAAACTTGGCTGCATGTATAATTAGGCTATTCAGTAGTTTTGTCACCCATATTTTTTCCCAGATTTGGCTAAATACTAGCGTA
This sequence comes from Autographa pulchrina, assembly GCA_905475315.1. Classification (NCBI taxonomy): domain Eukaryota; kingdom Metazoa; phylum Arthropoda; class Insecta; order Lepidoptera; family Noctuidae; genus Autographa; species Autographa pulchrina. The sequence continues at coordinate 11,841,476 of FR997765.1, read as the reverse complement.
TAAATAAACCAAACCGATTTGGCAGCTCTCCAAATTGCTCAGGACACTGCAAAAATGCAATTGGCACGATGTTTTAGTCAAAACTGTAACAAATGGTGAGTAATTTGCCAAAATTATATATTTAGGTAAAGCGGAATCAATTCTGAACAGGAAAAAATATTATTATTTTTTGTTGAGGGAATTTGTAAATGCATTTATGTACTAAAACTAATTTTAAATCAGACAGACAGATGGATCAAACAGCATAATTAAATATGTTTTGATCTTAACTACAAGCGAAACCAGAGATGGTATATTTTTTACACAAAAATATTTACTGCGAGCATTCATTCATGGCAGCGGATGATATTTCTAATTAAATACATACAATAGCTAAATTGCACCAAAAAAAATACATTTACTTAGTCATCAAACAAAGATGTATCCTGTGTGGGAAACGAAACCTCCACCTGTTTATTTTTTATTTATTTTTTGGTAGAGATCCTTGCAGTTAGCCTGAGCGCAGGCTTTAACTGCTTCACCGGACTTTGGACCTTCTCCTGTTAAGCAATCAGGATCCAACCACTAGACCAACAGGCCAGTCAAATATGCTATTGAATATTCGACTGGTAAAATCATAATTTTGTAAGTTCAATCGTTCGTGACACGAACTAAATATATGTGTGGTCTCTCTTTTATATCTATAAATTTTTAGACGACGTCTGTCGTATACAAAAAGGGGAATGACGAATCTAGGCCCAGAATTGCACAAGAGATTCGTTTTACAAAAAAAATTTGTTGGTATTTTTTAAATGTCTGCCACGTATTCATTAGTCTGTGCATGTCGGTAACATTTTTTCATAAATATTAAACATTATAACGACTAAACTAACGGAACTTGAACATAACATGAGTTTCAAATGTTGCCTTTACAAAAAAATGTTGGCAGGTAACTAATCAGAATAATTATTTTTCGTTTATTATTAAAAACCGTTCATTTTCTTCCCAGCAAACATACATTATACCTATCTTATTCCTTAAAATATCTTTTAATAATAATTATTATACCAATTATTAATAAAAAAATATATCTTTAAATAGACCTTTTCAAAAAATATATCTATCTATAAAAACTTTTTATGGCAACTTCCTATTGCTATGTCAAAGTTTTACTTGTCACTGTCAGTTGCCGAAATACGTAAATGTCAAAATCATTGCTTCTAGCATAGAGAAAAGTAATTAAGTAGAAGCCACTCCATTGCGGTTACTTGCTTATGTTTATTGCGGTTTAAATTGACTACTTTTCGCTATAAATACTGACTCTGACGATTCTCCTATACCTGACGACCACGGCCTGATTATGGATTCTGTTCCCGCTACTCATGACGACACTGGCGACATAAACTGCAGTATATAAGATGGACTATAAGAATCTTAAATAACTTTGAAATGCTAAGTTCTTTGTAAATCATTTCTATTACTAATTAATTGTTAGAATTGCTCCCTATTATTATTATTATTTTATATTTGTGTGCACAGAGGGCCTAAATTACTATGGCGACTTGGCATTCCCCTTTCAGATTCTTACTAAATTTCGGTTCTTTTCCAACGAAATGGTATTTGTGTCACGAAACCAAAATTTATGGAATGTTATAAATCGGTTAATTTTAGAAGAATAGAGTTGTCTAACTTTCTGCTTGTAACGATTCAAAGAAAATAAATTCTTTTACTATTTAAATCTAATACAAGAACAAACACTATAAAATACAATAACCTAATGGGTAATTATATTTTCGAGCCGTTTGGGGTTGAAACGCTCGGGTCATGGGGTCCGAGTGCACGATCTTTTTAAAGAACTGTCAAAACGTTTGGTAGACTCTACTCGTGATCAGAGAGCTGGTTTGTTCCTTTCACAGAGAATCGGCATAGCCATTCAACGTGGCAATGCTGCCAGCCTTCTGGGCACATTTCCGCCATTGACAAGGATGACGATGAGTTTTTTGACGCGTGTTAGTTTTATTTATTTATATAAGATTTAATTTTAGTGCAGTTGTAAGAAAATAATATTTTGATGGATATTCTTATTTATTTGTTTAAACAATATTTCACTTATCACGTAACTAAATATAATTTCTATTTCATCTCTTTTGTCTGATTACAAAATGAAAATAGTTTTGGCGAAAAGGAAAGATAAAAAAAAAATTGTTTTAACCGCTAACGCGTATACCTAAATTGTAAACTTTTATAGCTCAGTTTGCGGCTTTCAAATAACGTGAATTTAATACAAATGTATACGTTTGTTAATTAAGTAGCACACAATAGTTGGTTGCAACATAATTACTGAACACAGGGATATAGTTTTAAGTGTTTCAGCAATGCGACTATTGTAGAAGAATTAGAAATTTAAATCAGAAATTGTAAGTATTGTCATGATAGCTAATAAATTAATAAGTAAATAAGATCCAGATAATTAATGAATGATTGCTAAGATAACGAGTAGTAGAGATGAATGGAAGCTGAATACGAAAAGTCCGGTAAAGTAGTAAAAGCCTGCGCTCAGGCTAACTGCAAAGATTACTACAAAAAAAAAAACAAGTAGAATACGCATTGCGCCGACCCCAAATAATTGAGAAAAAAATTAGTATTTATTTATTCACTTAAAACATCCAACATTTTCGAATCAATTTATTACCTAAGTATCAAAAACTTTTAGTTCCATCGTTCAACACTGTCTAAATAAAATCCCAAGTAATCATACAAGCAGTTTGTTAAAACGCTACCTCCTATGAATTACACCACACAATATCATTTCAACAAGCCATATAATTTACACGACAGTCCAAATGTATCGCGCCACTACAAATATGTATTATATCTATGTATGTATTGTACAATCACGATGAAAAATGTCTGTACACATAACAAGATTTTTTGGTTGATATTCATAAAGAAAAATATGTAGGTATTAAAAAAATGTTTTAAATAATTTCTTCATAATATTTCACAATACCAATCTAGACCTAAAATCTAAAAACCTAAAATCCTAAGAACGTCGGGACTTAAAATCCGTTAAAAATAGTTTCATTTCAATACCAACCTAGGATTAAGGGGCTGGTGGCTAAGTGTAAGCCGTACGGCTTCACCGATACAGGTTAAGCCGCGCTCTTCGCGGTTGGTCCGTGGATGGGTGACCATTTATGAACATACCGAGACCCCTCCGTGCCTCGGAAAGCACGTTAAGCCGTTGGTCGCGACTGTCATACGATGGTCTTTACTACCAGTCTTACCATGGGATACTGTGTTTACCCAGTAAAATGGGTTATGGAGGTCAAATAGGCAGTCGCTTCATGTAAAATACGGTATTCAGCTGAATCCGGTAAGACTGGAAGCCGACCCCAACATAGTTAGGAAAAGGCTCGGGAGATGACCAATCTAGGATTAAAGAGAGAATCAATTAAAAATTGCTTCGTGAATACACATATTTGCTCGTGACTGTACATGTTCGTTTGTTTGAGTTAAATAAATTCCATTGTTTACTGAATAGGCACAGTAAAATAAAATCGGTTTTGTACCGCAAATATAGGTAACAAACAGAAATTGGGGCTGCTTCGTTGATAACTTTATTACCTTGTTTGTATATAAACGAAAATACACAATTTTCTTTAGTAGATAGATGTGATTGTTACAGTGACACTTTGATTAAGGCAATTTTAGGCTGATAAGTTTGCTGTGTTTAGGTAAAAGAATAGCATTCGTAAATAAGCAAACTACACATTTTTGTTTGATTTACGACTATCTACATCAGTCCAATTTCATTGTTATTTATATCATCATCATCTCCCGAGCCTTTTTCCCAAACAATGTTGGGGTCGGCTAGCAGTCTTGCCGGATTAAGCTGAATACCGTATTTTACATGGAGCGACTGCCTATCTGACCTCCCCACCCCATTTTACTGGGTAGAAACAGTATCCCATAGTAGGACTGGTTGTCAGAATTGACTGAACGACTGCCAAAGATCTTCGTATGGCAGTCGGGACCTACAGTTTAACGTGCTTTCCGAAACACGGAGGGGTCTCGGTATATTATAAATGGTCACCTATCCACGGACCAATCGCGGCGAGCGCGGCTTATCCTGTATTATCGGTAAAACCGTACGGCTTACACTTAGCCACGGGCCCCTCTCATTGTTATTTACATGATAAAGTTAAATAAACTATTCAAAAAGTTTTTAAGTATTTTCAATTGTAAACGTTTTCAGTTTGTTAAACAACTTCAAACATGTTGAAAACTGTCCCAAAGTTGGGGAAACTCTGAACGTCTCGTGTAACACAAAACTTATTTAAATTGTCTGCACTGTAGAAGAAACTTTGTAAATATTTACATGTTTTAAACATACAATTAACCTCGACATAGGGGTATATGCCACTTTAAAATCTTCTTTTTTCACCCAGGTGAACAAGGTGGAATATACCCTCATAGGTACTGTTCGCATATAATAGCGAGATTACGTTTTGTTTTGCCACTGTGTATTTCAACTGTTCACGCTTGATTACGTTTTGTTGGTTGTACGTCTATTCAAAACTAATTACGCAATATACATATTTGCAATCACGCCAAATAAGATAAATGACAGATTTATGAATATTGTACAAACAGAACTCTTATCTCAGTTAATAAATAAGGCACCACCATACCATAATATATCTAAAAATGAGCTCTATATCTAAGAATCAACTCTAACCTAAATCCCTGTCAATCAGCAGCCAATGAATGAAATAAACATAAAACGCTTTAATTATAAATTATATTTTTAATCACAGATCGTGTTAACAAACGCACTTTAATTACAAAGATATATGTCGTAAATGTCATTTAATCAACGCATAATTAACTAAAATTACAACCTGTTTTACGTTGCGACAGGAAAACTCAAAAATCTTAATTAGTACGACAAGTTAAGACAAGTTTGTTAGATTTGATTAATAATTTACTAGCTATCATATAGGTATTTAATAGTTTTCCGGAATTAAATGTTGTAATTTTATCACACGTTTATTTTCAAACGAGATAAGCTTGTCTGGAGCGCTGCATATAAGTAGAAGCACATTTCCTGTAACTAGGCACTAATTAAATTAAAATGAAAGGTTGCAGGTTCGAACCCAGGCAAGTACCAATGTGGCTTTTTCATAGTTATATGTACTTTCTTAATTATTCTAAGACACTTCTGACAAACGGTGAAGGAAAACATCGTGAGGAAACCTGGATTCCAAAATTTGGTATCTGAAATCGCCAATCCGCAGAGAGCAAGCGTGGTGATCAATGCTCGTGCCTTCTCTATATGGGAAGAGGCCTGTGCCCAGCAGTGGGACGTTTATAGGCTGGTTTATTATTTATTTATTATTATTAGCTGGATAGGGATATAATTGAAATATATTAAAGTTTATTGTATACATTATATAATAAAAATTTCAAGAAATAATATGTTATCATCTGTTAATCGTTACAAATGCTACGCATTTACAGTTAACTTTTGAATGGGGCGGATCAATCTCTTTCTGTCTTATTAACAACAAAATATATTTAACCTGACTTCTAAACCCATAAAAAGCATTTACAAATCGACAAACTTATACAAATAATCAAATAATATAATTTCTCAAAGACAGAACTACAAATTAGTCCTTTAATACACTAACAACAACTAATAAATTCCTGTCAGGAGCAGCAAAGTGCAATTAATAACGATTTAGTGGTGATAATGGTCGCCATATTACCATCCGTTACTGTCCAATAAAAGGTTACTTCCTGTGCTATATTTGGCCACACGAAGTATAAAACAGACGGAAACGTGAAGCTTTGACAACATCCTTTATAATAGTAAAACAGCTTATTTCACTTTCATTTTTATGTCCCGTTAGGAGTTGTTTTTAAGAAGGTATGTAACTTAAATTTTTACTTCTAACTAGGAATAATAATGCCGTAATCATACTTATATTTTGTACAATAAATTTCGTGAGATGAATTCGTAAATATTTATGTATTATACGGTATATACTTCGAGACTAGTATTAGACTCAAACGTCGCAAGTCGAACTGGCGACCAGTTCGACAAGCTTCATTACCTAAGGTCATTGAAGCTGCTTTAAAAAAGTTATTTAACTTACTGTACTATCGTTTTCTTATGCAGTCAATTTCATTGATTTATTTTGTGTTAACTCAGAACTTTGATACGAAAATATTACCTACAAATCATCATGTGTTAATCAGCTCAACTTTGAATCTAAAATTACACTCCTCTATTTTCTATCAAAGCTTTATTCCACATAATTAAACTCCAACCGTATAATGTAATTAGCGGAAAGCTCGGCTCTTTTATAAATCTGTGTTAACAAATACAGCGCTAACCTAGCGAAGCCATCGCGAAAGGAATCTGATAATGACTACCGATATGTGTTAGCTGTTTGAAAAAGCCAAATATAGGACAGTCTTACAAGTGTATGGTAGAAATATAATATGAATAATAAAGTCCTAGAATCAACTTAATTTGGATGGATATTGACAATTAACATGTTATTTATATTTTTTATAAGTGTGATTAGTGTGATGATGTTTTTTTTTTCTTTTTCATTCAAAACCTTCATATCAATATAATAATAATAATACTAATCAGGCCTATAAACGTCCCACTGCTGGGCACAGGCCTCTTCGCATATAGAGAAGGCGCGAATTTTGATCACCACGCTTGCTCCCTGCGGGTTGGCGATTTTAGATCCCAAATTTTGGAATAAATAATAATAATAATTTTTCATAACAATATTTAATAAAATTTAAAATTCAGCATATGTATATCACGTAAGTTTTAATTAAGAAATACATCGTTTCTATAATAAACCACTTCTATATTCTACATGTTTAGTCTAAAACCGCTGGCGTATTTTGTAACACATCACAGCTATCATTTTAATTACTCAAAACTTTACTCTGAAACGTCAATACATAAATAAAAAATACTCTAAATTCTGTAATCAAAGTTAAAAGGCCCGCCAACAGTAAGTTATCGGCTTCGCTTACTATACCACATTAATTACTGTCGTCTAATGAATGTTTAATGATCTCCGCTACTTAATTAAGCGCCACCCATTCATAATCTCAGCGGGCGGTAATGTGTGATTATGTGGTTGTTGCACATTGGAGTGTAACATTGATTGTGTTTAACGATATCAATACGGAAAAAATCACTGTATTGATTTATAATTATTCTACTATTTATTGATAGCGTAAAAGATTGTAGCTATGTAATTAAAACAATATATATAATAATAATATTTCGGGATGAGATCGATCGCTTCTTAAGCTATTGGTGTCATGTGGCTCGAGACAGAAAAGTCTGGAGTCAGACGGGGGAGACCTTTGCCCAGCAGTGCGACACTTAAAAGGTTAAATAAAAAGAAAAACGATTGATCTGTTCTTTTGTGTCGCGTTTTTAATTGTTTTCTTTAACTTATGCTTCGGACGATGCCAATATCGCATATTAATTTAAAATTAAATTGTTTTGCAAACGGTTTGTTCTAACATACCATCACGCCTGTATCCCCGAAGGGTTAGGCAGAGGTGTACCAATGTACACCCACAGTTCGCAGGTATGTTTAGGTCCCATGTAATAGGGGGCGAACCTATTGCCACTAACCGGGCACAAATCCAAACTCCGACATGCTACTGACTTTCATAGAAAAACCCAATAACACCTTGGTCGACTTGGGAATCGAACCCAAGACCTCTAGCGTAGCAGTCGCGCTTAGCACCACTAGGCCAACGAGGCAGGTTTGTTCTAATCAAAAGTAAAACATAAAGAACCACTCAAGATGCCAAGTACTAATGCAATCGAATAACATTTAACATATTACTGTTATTTATTTACGTACAACTGGCCAACATTTCTTTTTTCTTCATAGATTTATTTAAAATGCAATATCCAATTCATATAAAAATTCACTGCAATAAAATTCAGAATATAAAAATACATTTAAAATTCATTCTTTTGTTACGTTCGCGCACACACAAAGCTCGCGAACATTAAATATTCATACTCTACCAGAGCGATGAGAGGTGAGCCTTACAATACCGAGTCATGCATTTTTTATTTGTAGGTCAAGTAAAGACACGTGTTTTTTAAGTGCAAGCCATACTAGACCAGTCTATAAAACGGTTTTTATAACGTACACTCTACCACACGACATATAAACAAACGAAAAATGGATCTTATTCCTTAGAAGTTAAGTTGCTCTAGGCTTAGTTTTAAAGGGTGCACTGTACGCCGTATTTTGACTGGTAAAAGCACGTGCAAGATGTAAAAACATCAAAATGTTTTTGTTTTATTATAATGGCACTAGTTGTATAGTGTGTATAGTGCTTGAAAATAGTCTGGTTTATAGTTCAAGTTTTAATGTGAAAAGCTGCGGTTTTAAAACGTTACGTGCAATGAGCTTTTATAATCGTATGTTTGGTACGGATTATTAACTTGATCCTTTGCATGTTTATTAAATAGAAATTAAATTGAGTATACCTACTGAAATCGGTTGCCTAGTACTAGAAATAGGTACATATATGTATAATTCAAAGCTCTTTTTACAAAAAGATGAAATTTCGGTTCGATTCTACAAGAAATTATTTTTGTATAGCATAGGTGACCGATAGTTAATTGTACAATTTAATTAGACCAGTCAAATCATTGTTTACAAAACTCGCTAATGATTAAATAAACATAAAAAATGAAGAAAACTTGAATATGAAGTACCAGGACAACAGAAACCGACAGATAAAGACTCATCCCTATAAGAAAATCCTTCAAATAGAATACTACTAACACCAAAAAAAGTTCAATATCACAGAAACTATTCGAGAACATGAAACTCGAAACAGAAATAGAATCATCACATTTCCGAATAAACCTATAAAATCTGTCGGCGAATTTCACAAGAAATCTCAACGCAAACACATCGGGAGATAAATCGATCACAGAATAAATAAACAGTTACATCAGTTGACATTGAAAAAGGTATTCCGTCACTGACGTCAATGTCAAAAGATTTTTATCTCTGACATCACTTTGATACGCCTATTTTTAACTGACTTCATAAATGGAGGATTTTGTCTTCGACTATAGTAGTTCTGTTGGAAACTTTTTTAAGAGTAAAAATAGTAATAGCTTTATCTAAAAACAAAATTAGTTTTCCTATGACCAGCCTCTGCAATTAGACAATTTACAACTTGACGTTACTTAACGTTGTACGTTTTTTCTTGCCGAGAATCTTTTTCGTTTCTACATATAACTGAGGACTATGATGATGGATATGTTTTGTACACTGTATGCTGCACGCAATGCTTCATAGTACTTTGTAAAAATAACTACTCGTGCTAAAATTATCCAACAAAGACCAGCAAAATCTTCTAATTTAGGCATAAAATCATAATATAACAAAACTTATTTTTAAAGATAAAAACATGCAGACAAAACAACTGTTCAAATCCAATGTAGCCATCATAGTAATTTCAGAACTGAATGAAAAACAAAACACTAACGCTAAGCCAAACTAAAATATTATTCAGAACCACGATGTTCCTACGTCATAGTGTGAAGTCATGACCATTACGTCATCACCGTTCCCAGCTCGGAAGTGTGAAGTTACAGTTATTACGAAACGCTTGATATACGGCCTTGTTTGTTTTGTATGAATTGTGAGCTAATATATTTTTAATGGTTCGATGATCAGAGGATTTTATTAGTATTTTACTGTGAAAGTTTTGGTTGTAATATATTATTAAAACTACCAGTAATAATGAAAGCTTTTTTCATACTGTAAGTTTGCCCTTATCAATATTTTCTTTTTACCCGACTAAAGCGAAGCCAAAAGGATGGGTAATGATTTGCAGTACGTGTATGTTTATGCTATGTTTTACCGTAGCACCGCGCCGCGCCGGTCTAAACTACTGTACTGATTTTAATTAATGAGGTGTCAATAAATTTTTAATAATGGCCCGGGTAACATATCCTACTTAAATTTTATCAGCATTTTATTTACGTAGTTGGTTTTCAGTTTTTCTTAATATTTTGGCTATAACATGCGTTGTCAACATTTGTGGTCGCGTAACATTAATGTAAAATTTCACTACATTTATTGAACAACTGGTTAATAAACCCATCTTCCTGTCTTCAACCACAACACTTACAAAGACCACATGAAACAAGAATCAAAGTTTATTTTTCATCGTAACTAATGTATTTCCCAGGAGAAGCAACAAGGAAAACCGAAACCACAAAGAAATGTAATTGGCGATAAACAAAAACAACTCTTGTCTATGATCAGCTAGGCCTGGCTTGTTATCGACAAAATCTGCTGACAACATAAGACAAAGGCTCTACAGTATGATATGTCTATGTCTACGATATTTTTTCCTAAAAATATTTTTAGCAGCTGCTGCTTTAGACCGGCCGACTGTGTCACATTTGACCCTTTTTCATGATAAGAAAATATATTTTTTGGATTTGGTGACAAGATTTTTTGCAAATGTGACACTCTAGTTTTTAGTTGAAATTCAAAATTTCAATGATGTTTCGGATAGACTGCACCAAATTAATATGCATTCGGCCATTACCCTAATTCGGTTTTGCTGTTTTGGTCCTAAATTAATTTATTTCCTTCGTGCTTCACATTTATGGAAGCATCCTCAACTTTTGGAAAAAATGGACCAAATTATAAAACATACACTCACTTCAATTTTAAATGTGGCCATGGACGACCGAGCTTGGGCTCAGGCCACTCTTCCCATCCGTATGGGCGGGCTCGGCGTCCGCAAAATTACAAGTATCAGTTTACCGGCTTTCATATCCTCGGTCCACGGCACTGATAAATTAATCAGGAATATTCTTAGTTCCACACTGATTAATTTTGAGGTGCCGTGCTTCACCGAGGCTGTGGATGCCTGGAAAATTGCCTGCCCGAATTCAAATACTCCTGTCCACCCATCTTCCCAGAGACAGTGGGACGAGCCGCTCTGCAGAGTAGTTAAGGAAAATCTAATCTCTTCTTCCAATACTACTGCTGAGCGTGCGCGCTTACTGGCTGTGGGAGAGTGGGCTTTGTGGCCTTTGGCTTCAAGCATTGCCTTCGTCGAACATAGGCACCTTGTTCGACGACACTACTTTCCGCCTCGCTGCTGCTCTACGCCTAGGGGCTTCGAGTTGTACCCCGCATCGCTGTCACTGTGGCGAAGTTGTCAACAGCCTCGGACACCACGGCCTATCATGTAGCCGTAGCGCGGGCCGCATGGCGCGGCATGCGAATATAAATGACATTATTCGACGAGCTCTTGTCGCCGTCGGCGTTCCGGCTGTACTCGAACCTAATAGCCTGGCACGCGACGACGGCAAGAGACCGGACGGCATGTCTTTGTTCCCGTGGAAGGTGGGTAGGCCTTTAGTGTGGGACGCTACTTGCGTCGATACTCTTGCGCCATCCCATCTTCCTAGTACGTCGTGCTGTGCTGGCGCTGCTGCTACGGCTGCTGAGAACCTCAAGCGGCGGAAATATACCAACCTAGTTGGAAGTTATATAGTCGAGCCGTTTGGGGTTGAGACCCTTGGTCCTTGGGGCCCGAGTGCACACAGATTTTTTAAAGATTTATCCAAACGCCTGGTTGACACTTCGCGTGACCCAAAGGCTGGCTTCTATCTAGGTCAGCGAATAAGCATTGCCATACAACGTGGCAATGCTGCCAGCCTTTTGGGCACACTCCCAGTCGACAGCGATGTGGATGAATTTTTTGATGCCTTGTTTTAGTTCTTAGTTTCATTTAGTTTATAATTCTTTTTATTTCTTGCGTAGGCTTAGTTTTTATAAATAATATTGTAAATATTTTAAGTTTAATTTCATTAATAAAATTATTTAACGTTTTTAGTATTATAATACCTTAATATAAGTCCCTTTCTGATATTTCGGTAACATGGAGCAATCAGACAGATAGAATTAACTTTATAATCCATTGCAGGTCACATAAAATAATGCTCTAAAAATCAGCTTACCTAAAAGTAAACGAACAAATATATAAAATCGTATAGCAAACAAAGGCAATGGGAATAAAGAGGATTATCCAGTCAGAAGCTAGAATCACACGCGACCAGGGGCCCGATGCTGCTATTTTAAGTCAGTGAGTGGCGGGTTAAAAAACATTCCAGTGTACTTGTTGTTGTGCCTAATTTTAGTATTCAGATAAGAACGGTCACTTGCAATCCTACAATGACAACAGTGGCAAGCAGGTGTACATTTGTCATTGAACTAAATTATCTGAATACGAAAATTAGGCACAACAACAAGTACACTGGAACGTTTATTAACCCACGTTACAACGTTAGTTCAACTTTTCAACGGTTAATTGTGAAAATAGATCAAAATGTCAATGGCGGATCTCGTACACTATGGTCCTTTGTTTTCAATTTCGCTGCTTAAATTCAATAAGTCGAAAAGTATTTTTTACTGGGTGTCTTTTTCGAATATAAAACTGTAAACAGAATTGATACGTTTTTTACTTTAAAAAGGTTTAGTATTTTTTTTTATTGGTGGCCCTTTTGTATTTAAGCAGCGTATTAATCGGAAGAGTTCACAAAAAAACTTTTTTTTTATTTCTGACAACCTTTAAATAATTCTTAAAATAATGTAATTAATGCGTCCTCAGTAAACAGGAATTAAAAATAAGCCTGGAGTTTTAAAAGGTAAAAAAAGACGTGTAACAGTCAAGCATTTAAGTTGTATATTCTACTAGTAAATGGGTCAACGGATGTTTTTGTACTCGTGTCATGTTATTTCATACAAAATATTAGGTCAGCAATATGTCAGCAAGGCGGACATGTGTGGATCACTCACAGTTATTATTTAATTAGTCTGTATATCCTGTGAATTTAATATTTAAGAGAAGTAATTCAAGTAATATACTACTTTGATAACAGATTTACTTTTAATAACAATAAAACTTCTTTTGTTTCAAAATTCAATTCGCGCTTAAATTGCGTCACATTTTTATTCTAAAAAGCCCTTACTTATTTATTAAAACCAGTAACAATATAAATAAGTCATAAATAAAAAGGTTTTATCGAAAAGGTTACATTTATTATTATAACACACGCAAAAAAAAAGAAAATACTGTCATCTATCACATTTTCAAAAATAGAACAAAAGATATATCTTTCCTTTGTTTGTCGAATCGACTTTCTACAGTTAAAAGTTTTAACGACATTTTAGTTGAAAATATGTTTCAGAAGACAAAAGCATATCCTTTTTCATTGTTAAAACTTTTCAGCCTTGTTTGTTCGTAGTTTTCCCTCTAACTTTGTTACCAATTAAAATTAAATATTTTATAAGACGAGCTATTTTTAAGGCTCTTTAGGTAATATTTGAACTTAAATTAAGTTTAGAATAGAAACAATTTAATTGTCTGTTTATTTTTTTAGATAGATATATTTATTTATAATTTAGCTAATTTAGGTATGTATATTTTATGATTTAGCCAATTCTGTTTGTCTAAAAAACTTGCGTAAGATAAGAGAATCGCAATGTCTTAAACCAAAGACTACAATGTTTTGAAAACCAACATTTGTCTAGATCTGTCTACTTTAAAAAAATATATCAATCATTAAGACGCTATTCATTTAGTCGATTAAACAATATAAATAATTGCCTATTTTATAATATTCAATTACTAACTAAATCTGTATCACAATTTAAAATAACCTTGTCTCTCTTATCTATGGTCCACTACCATAAAAAAATCTATCAACAATCTACCAAAGCTAAACACCTCATTCTTCTACACAGTAGAAACCATTAAGACAAACTGCGCAGTAGCCACGTGGACCATTCATACCTCCCCCTGCCCTATATTCCCACAATTATAGCGCCATAGTATCTGGGGTCGAATAAGACGCACTTTTTGGATAAATCAATTGATTTGATGTATGTATGTATGGTTGTATGGTCGTTTGATAAAAGAGGGGAATGGGTGACGGGTTTGCGCACACGTGTTTTGGAACAAAGAATTTGGATTTAGTGCAGCAAAAATCTTAATGTTTATTAGCTTTTGTGTGAATAAAAGTCTGTCTTTGACACGACTGATGCAGGGTGACAGTAGAAAATTGCGTTTTTTTTTTTAAAGGAAGATTATAAATCAAAATTTCAATGTATAAAAGTAAAGTTTTAGAAGTTACTAAAATCATTTTTATACGTATCTACGAGAAACAGTTTTTGACACAAATCATTCTAACTCAAAATAATTTTTAGCCACGTATTTAAATAGAACTTATTTTTAAGGAGGATCGATATTTTTACATTAGCTTCAGGCAAAAGGGGATAAAGCAACATAGATTTTAATGGAACCGAATCGTTTACGTCGCCGCGTCGTTTCCTTTTCCGAACTTCGTAAAAGAAAATTGAAGCATAACATGAATTTTTCTATTAAATATTTTCTTTCAAATTAGTCGTGAAATAGAAAATTGGGTACAAAAATACTGAGAAATATATAAATCAAAAGGATTTGGTAACATTTTCCTGTTTGATTACTGACAAATTATATTGATTCAGCAAAAGCGGTAAATATCGGTTGTTCTTTCCCTATATTGAAGAAGACTTTTAGAAAACTTACAAATAGAATTTCATGTTAAATTTCACTTTCATAACAACCCACATTTCATTAAAATAAAACTGTAACACGATTCAAAATATCCTTCCCAATACTCAATTTACTTCTGTTTGTGACTAGCTATGTACAGTCACGAGAAAAAATATGTAAATACTCCAATTTTCATTGTTTTTTCTTCAATTCTAGATTGGTAATGTCAAACGTGTTTTGAAGAAATTATTGAAAAACAACTATTTCATCATGTACACATATTTCACTTGCGTAGCTGTACATTATTTTTGCTCGTGACTGTACACTGTTCCGATATATATCAGTAACTTAACTGAGTACAGTTACACAGTACGTGCCTTTACTCAGAACTTGCGAATCCCGTGCAGTTTGATATTGAACGCATGTGACTGTGTTTGTGTTTGACATGCAATTGGATAGCTGCATCGATTCTAGACTTGTAACTTATTGCTGGATATATCTTGGCTGAAATATGGCAAAGTACAGAAAACACCAAAATTAAAGTTATATTTTAATACAGTAACATAAATAAAAAAGGGGTTCAGTTAAAACGTAAGGTTCCTTCTAAAAATGAGGCATAAGCTCACTCCTACTACCAACCTTAAATACTATCTAATACACCATCAGCTTCTATTTAAGTGGAAAAGCTCAATTACCTGAAAAGAAAATAAAAACAATTGAAATTTAAAAAATAACATGTAATACTTGTCGCGTATTTTGTCGCTTTGCTAAATGTCACAACTCAAAAAAAAACCCAATTTCCTTTGTTCTCAAATTATCACGGAAGAGTAAATTTTCAACAAATCTTTTAAAACTATTAGGTGTTATATAGGTTAATGGTCACCTGGAAGCATACCGTCCTAAATGTAAAACAACGTCACATTTGCGTGACAGCTGTCACACTTTTGACAGCAGTTGACAGATGGGCAGCGTCCAGTTTGTTGGCGAACACTCTATAATGTTTGTGACAGATATGACTTGATATTTTTAGAATGTTAAATTATTCTGTATTGATGTAGGTTAGAGTAAATTTCGCGGTATTGAAATATCCACCAATATAATAATTATGTACAAAGAACCCAGAAATTATACTTTACCACTGCAGGGCTCTTTATACATACGGAAAAGAAAGATGAAATCAAAGGTTTAAGAAGTCTTCGCATTGGGTACAAAACTTAAAACACGAGCACAGAAAATATGTAGGTATATTTATTTTGTAGGACTACCACGATTTATTTTTAAATAAATATAATAGTCATGAAAGTAAGTATATATAATAAATGATAGGTCACATTTCCTTTACAAATGATCTCAATACATAGAACAGTCATATCCAGTACCTAATGCCACGGTCATTTGATTCGAAATTCGATATAAAAGAAAGATCGCTATTTATTTTCTGAAAAGCCCATTTCAGCTTAAATAAGGCCCTTTTCACGCATAATGAAACATAATAAGAAAACATATCATAAGTAGTAAATAAAGAGAGAGATTGTGGTCTATTTTTTATCATTAATAGACCCGCGGCGGAAATACCTAATTTGCGATACATAGATTTTGGCAGAGAACCGTTGGTAAATGTTAAAAGATTTTGCTATCTGGAGGCGTATTAGTAATGTCTCGCCAACTTAGTCCGGTAAAGCAGTAAATGCCTTCACGAGGATAAATGCGGCAACACTCATAAAAAAATTACACAAAAATATTATTATATTGCTTAGCTCATTATTTTTCTTACTCATGCTTTATTACCTACTTTACTCTTCACTATACTTAATGATAATTCAAAAAAGATAAATATTAATGTTAATTTCGGTCATTTGGGAGTTCGAACCACAATACAATTTAGTCGAGCAAAACAGTTCGTTGATAGCAATCCAACGCTGTATTCCATATCACACACGACAATCTAATTTATATCAGAGGCAATCACATAAACGTCCCTACACAATGGCTATCAAAATCGATAGCAAAAAGGCCACATTATAACCCCATTTAATTACGAGTACAGTCACGAGCAAAAATATGTATACACATAGCGTATTATAAAACATAAACGAGATTTTTTGTTGAAACTCAATACATTTAAATATGTAGATGATTAAGAAACTGTTTTAAATCATTTCTTTATAACATGTTTTACAATACCAATCTACATATAATTGAAGAGAAAATCAATTAAAAATTGCTTAGTGTAATATTTTTGCTCGTGACTGTACAATATACGAATACACTGAAAATATCTACAAAGAGTTTATAACCTTTTTGTAATATTGTTCGCTATTTGAAACAGATTTTTATCTACATTGAAAACAAATGAGAATCGTGTTTTTGCTTTTATTTAGAACAAAGTTTGTAGTATCCCGTTCAACAATACATACTGTGGATGCAATAAATCTCAATAGTTGATAACTTTTATGGTTTTTATTTGTTAGCGTTTATTACACGTAGGTCCCTCATCACCCCTCATCACCTACATGTAATAAACGCTAACTATGTACACTTGTCATTAAACTAAAATCATCTGAATACGAAAATTAAGTACACACTGGAACGTTCATTAACCTGCCACCCACTGACTTTAAAATAGCGGAATCAGGCCAGAGGTTTGCCGATCTGACAACGGATTTTGCGATTTAATTTATATAAAATTTTCCGACATTTGATTCTTAATTTAATGTGCATGATCTAAATCAGAAAATAACTTTTTATATTTTTAAGAGCTCTTTACGCTTCAAGACCTCTTGTTTCCTCTGTTTTTAGATAATCTATGAAATGTCCATCAGCTAAAATGCTTCAATCGGCAATGTGAAGATCCCTTAGCGAGACTCATCTCCCGAGCCTTTTTTTTTTTTCCAACTATGTTGGGGTCGGCTACCAGTCTTACCGGATTCAGTTGAATACCGTATTTTACATGGAGCGACTGCCTATCTGACCTCCACAACCCATTTTACTGGGAAACACAGTATCCCATAGTAAGACTGGTTGTCAGAATTGACTTAACGACTGCCAAAGATCCATGTATGACAGCCGGGACCTACTGTTTAACGTGCTTTTCGAAACACGGAGGGGTCTCGGTATGTTATAAATGGTCACCCATCCACGGACCAACCGCGGCGAGCGCGGCTTAACCTGTATTATCGGTCAAGCCGTACGGCTTACACTTAGCCACGAGCCCCTCCTACAGAAAAAAATATGTGCAAGTGTACATTACATATAAATTCTCGCCCTATAATATCTCAAGATTGCTATTTTATTACAGAAGTCCTTTACGTCAGAGAGTGATGATTTATACCCCAACGCTCTTAAGATATCGAATAACATGTGGAAGATTTTATATAGGAAAGTGTTGCTCAGCAGTAAAGTGATTTCAAGGGAATTTATATGTTTATGTTTATCTTTTGTTGCTTGTTTATGTTAGTAGACGCGAGTATATAAAATTATTATTTGTGAGGTGTTCGTGCAAACCGATGGGAAGAAGTATTTTAAGGTTTTCAGGTGATTTTTGTTGGACTTTGTATGAGTTTGTAACATCATTTACAATACTAGAAGAATAAGATCATAATCTGTAATTTTAACGATTTTAAAGCTCCTGTATAAATCAATTAAAAAATTGCTTCTATAAAGATTATGGAATCTCTTCATTACGTTTTTAACTTATACAACAAACATTATATCTGAATACTCAATTTTTAGTCGTAATTATGCCGTTTTTGTCACTTTGAGGTGTTAATTATAGACGGCCTTTCTTTTGCCTAATAGTACCTACTGAACCATTTTCCGTACAAAAAAACAAATTATACCTACGTTAAAACAATATTATATTTTGTAGACGAACTGGAGGTAAATTCAACCTTGTTGGGAGCAGGAAAATTAAATCCCAAACTACGAGTGCCGGTTTCCGGTTAATAGCTTTTATGACGTTATTTCCCGGCGGTAAGCGAACCAGCCATATTGTTTCTGACCGGTAAGCAACTTTCTTTTAGGTAATTTTTGATTAAAAGGGTATATTGGTCAATTTGTGTAAGATATAAATGTCGGGTTATAAAAATGTCTCGTAGACTTATATTTTTGAAAGATTTTAAAAGAACTACATAGAAATAATTCATAGTAAATTGTATCTATGTACCTACCTACTTCAAAACTTATTTAACATTAAAAGAAAGCCGAAAGTGCAATCAGTAATATGGTACGTTTAAAAGCAATATTTTTCCCGTACAATTAACACGCGAACAGATTTCAAAATACATTTTGATTATCTACAATCAATTTATGTCAACAACAGATTCCGATATTTTTTACTATAACCTTCAAATAAAAGAAGAATACTTAGCTTTGAAGCTTCATAAACACAAAAAATATTGGCTCGTGCTTTTCAAAAGAAAGAGCTGTTGCTATGAATTGATTCATAGTTGACGGATTTCATACAAAAGATATTTTTTTTATAATCCCTTTGATGTCAACCGATTTGTATGAAGTATCACTAAAAAGACAACTTATAAACGGTTCTAACGTTAAAAAAGTTTTTATTTTGTAAATGAAATTTGGATAAATAAAAAGTTGGTTCTATTTTTAACTGGACGCAGTGAAGTATAAAAGCTTTATTAAAAAGGTTCTATACTTTTTCTTAAACTATCAGGGCCTTATTACAAAAGATGGTTTAAACCAAGACTAAGGTAAACCCAGGTTTAAAATATACCTACCCATCACTTTCTTATGTCATATAACAAAAAGAGACGGGGCTATTCTAAAACCTCGGTTTTTCTTAGAACATCTTTTGTAATAAGGGGGTCAAGGTTTAGAAACAGATTCTTATTTCTTAATAAATCTTCGAATTTATAGAAACCGCCATAGAAAGTAATTGTTCAATTTAGTGAGTTTTTCTTGACTTGTTAAATGTTGTTATACATCAGCCACTTTAAAGTGACAATTAACGTGCTTTGGGATTATGAACCTTAATTCAATGACTAATAGTTCAGTTTCCATCACATTCAAATTACTTTTAAGCCCTTTTCGGTAATATTTGTCATTCTAAAATGAACTTAAACACATGTTGTCAAAGTTGATAATTGCGTGATTAGTAATAACGTTTAATTCTCTTTCCATATTAGCTTTAGTATACCAATCATGGATTAGAATTTAAACATCTGTTTTGCCGGTTTTATAAGGTATAATAATTAACCTATCGAAAACTGGATATAATTCTGATTTCCGCTATCGACTGTTTAGTAATAAGTAACGAAGTCTATATGACGTCGTGAGTGAAAAACGAAACGAATAATTTTGATTATTAAATTAATTTATATCATCACCATAAGCATTATTTCTTAGAAACATTAAAAAACTAATGTTTAAAATAATTAAAATAATTATAAACAAAAATAATAATAATAACAATAACAATAAAACAACAGTTAATTAACATTAATTGACCATAAATTAATTAATTTAATATTAACTAAAAAATAATAACATTCATAGAATGGGAGCGTCCTGTATCGAGCCGTATCGCATTCCTCAACTACCTACTTTTGTTTATAATGACTGGCAGATTGGTCACCGACGTTCGCACAATACTAAGTTATTTCACATATACCCTCGATGTTATGTACTAATATTGGATTCATATGTGGTTTAAGTAGCTACCCGCTTCATTTTGTTTATGTCTAAATTATGTGGTCGATCATATTGGAGCACGGTAAAACTCTAATGAGTTTATGTTTGCAGCACACATAATGTAAGATTTATTTGTGTGTTAATGATAAATAAATAAATAAAATAAAAATAAATAAAAAATAAATCATCAGCCGTTGCCCAGCCAAAGTTGGACTTAAATCTCTTTTGAACGATACTTCTTACATTACGTAATCCGTAATACATAGCACAAACGTTCTGTAAATTATTATCAAAGTGAACACAGCAAAGGCAAAATCCTCTGCAATTAAATGTACATCACAAGCAGTTAATATCCGGGTAAATCCACGTTACATCCGGGTAAAATTACATCCCAAATTATCCGTGCTGTTGCCGGTCATTTTACCGCATCATTAGGAGCCCGGATTTCGTTCAAAGAGATATTTTTAGTTTTAGCTCTAAAAGTAGGGTAAATAGAGAATATACGTACTTGTAGTAGGTACCTATGTGTATTTTTATGCGTGTTATATTTATATATTTACTGTAGTTGTTAAGTGCAATAATAACGAAATGCAAGTAAACCAACAACTGATAACCTAACCTAATCTAATCAATGAAAGGAGTGTATCTACATAATATAAGATCAATTAAACAAAACAGTACCTAATATGATTATTTTAATAAAGCTACACTTAACATACCTTGCTTCTATATTGATCATATGACACTTCGTAGTAATATTGTACCGAATTCTGTATAGAAACGCATAGAAAGAGTCAAAATCAATAACAAGGAAGCCTTAGAGTGAAGATATGTGGTTCGCTTCCTGGAAGGACTAAATAGAACCTTCTAACAATAAAGTCACATTGTTTTGTTAATTTAAACAATTACGTTATTTTAAAGTTTCGTAATGCGCGAAATTCTAGTGTAGAATCAAGAGTGACCATTTGACCGAATTTGGTTGACCACAATTGGAACAACGGATGAGGTCAAAGTCATTTACAAATTGAACGAAACGAACTAATGATTTGTTGCTAATTAAGGAATTGCTTTGTGTTCATGTTCATTACGACAAATTAGGTTTTTAGAGTTTAGATGAAGAAAGGAATGGAAAACTCAGACCTATAAACGCTAGTAAGTTAAATAACAAAACAAAATACACGCGGCTTCTTTCTTTGAAAAATAACCGATAACATAAATAAAATATTCTTAACATAATGATCAACAATACAA
Source organism: Autographa pulchrina (assembly GCA_905475315.1). Classification (NCBI taxonomy): domain Eukaryota; kingdom Metazoa; phylum Arthropoda; class Insecta; order Lepidoptera; family Noctuidae; genus Autographa; species Autographa pulchrina. The sequence goes on along the minus strand of FR997765.1, from coordinate 11,819,939 downwards.
ACAAACATTTCAAACTATTCTCCCATTCTAATTAGCAACATATCAGAGTAAATTCCGAACACAAATACTTGGTATTCAAACGGCTGTACGTAACAGGGCTCCCAATACCTTCGAGACTCCAATACCGGGCTTAAATCCCTCCTTTTATTAATATTTTAGATAGGGCCTCTATAAACTTACCTTATTTGCTTCCCAAAAGGTATTTTCACATTGAGTAAGTGACGTCATATTTGAGACAAGTATGTGCTGACTTCAGACTGTCAATTTGTTTATAGTCACGTCAGTGCTGACTTGAGTAGTCCTGTCAGTCTGGTCTTCAGCCACTGTCGCATGTTATTGATCAATTTTAATTCATCTCGATAAATCAGCTTTAAAACAAAAAAACGCATTTAAATCAGTCCCTTCGTTTAGGAGCTACGATACCACAGACAGGTACACAGTCCGACATGTCAAATTTATAAACCCCCTCTTTTTGCGTAGGGGTAAAAAAGGTAGAGTAATGAAGCTTGTAACAGTTAGTAATAAAAGAAATGATAAATATTATGTTCGTGAGAAGGAAACATAATATTATTTTTCCTGTCAAACTACATATACAAGTAAGTAGTATGTTCGACTTATAAACGTATGCTGGTAATTAATAGGCACAATTTCCGACTACATAATTACATTGGAAATATTTTACAGTTGGAAGTTAAACGTAATTTGAAAGAAAACTAACATTTTCGGTCATCATCAAACTATGCAATCAAATCTTGGTCTAATTTACAAAGTAGGTGCATAAGATTATTTAAAACCATGTAGCAATAGGGTTTCTGAAATTTAAAAAGACGTTTTAGCATTAATAAGTACCTACTTAGGTATTAATATAGAACAACCAGTACCTACCTAACTTGACATCATCTCCTCACCGTTAGATAATCTGTTCAATTACCACAAAACAACTAAATATACGATTATGAAACCCATACATAATTTACTCAATTCTATACTACCTATAAGGTGCCTGATTCCGCTATTTTCAAGTCAGTGGGTGGCAAGTTAATGAACGTTTCAGTGTACTTATCATTGTACCTAATTTTCGAATTCAGATAATTTTAGTTTAATGACAAATGGACACATACTTGCCACTGTTGTCATTGTAGGATTGCCACTGACTGTTCATTGTAGGCTTATCTGAATACGAAAATTAGGCACAATAACAAGTATACAGGAACGTTCATTAACCTGCCACCCACTGACATTAAAATAGCGGAATCAGGCCCCAGTTATCAACCTAAGTTAGTTATCTACACGTAATATCGGCGGATTCACCCCGCATGCATGCATGTGACGTCATCATGTTCTGCATCAATTTACATAGCATTGTTGGCATTTACATGCTATCTACATGACCTGTATACTGCATTATATTTCGCTACCTTCGATCACATATACTGGTTGCGTACAATTATTAGTATAAACAAAAAAAACTAATCTAGACATCAATTTCTACTTTTGTATAATACCAATTTAGTTAATAAAAGTAGTAACAGTCCAGCCAACTGATGACCTTGGGACAACCTGGAAAGTAAAGCCTTTAATTTTAAAAACAAAAAAAGATTTTTCTAAATCAATCTACGCGTGTTGGAGTTATCGGGAAAAATACAAAAAAAAAAGATTCCGATGAACAAACGACCTTGTTTTTTTTACATTAAATTGCTGCGTAATTCGATTAAAAAGCATTATCATGATAATTAAACCTTATTACACACAAGTCTGCATCGATCCTCATTCAAGCAACACTTCGGTCTTTACTTCGTGAAGTTGAAGTTCGCAGATGACACAAGTTACAAACTCGCTCCTACGATGATAGTGCTGCTAACGATCAGATTAATCCCGGGATTAATATTGAACACTAACAAAGAAGGACGGACGTACGAACCTAAGTTCCTTAGTAAAGTAACACTTTATTGTTAATTGTGTGAATTGCAGAATAAAACGTCTCGCGCACTAACGAATTCAATCTATAGCAATGAGTTACAATGTAAAGTTTTATTTTAATGATAATTTAGCTACACGGTTCTACATAAACTAATCAGATCATAAATATGTATAAACAATAAGAAGATAATGTTTTACTGACAAAAATATCAAGTATTTCATCTAAACAATACTATACAGACTATTTATACCGTTCACAGTCACAAAATTTATAGTTACAAAGCGAAATAAATCCCGGTAAAAGTTGAACCTTAGCCCCTCACTAGCGTAACTCTCAGCCCGACACGTCTTCAGAATTTAATTATAATATTAAAAAGTTTACGAACACCACCGTTGTTGTCCAAAGAAACTTGTAAATGTTTTCAGACGAGGAATAATCAAAGCATTGCATTTGTTTTTAAAGGAAAATGAAATACTGGCCTGTATGGACTCAACCTCTTTCCAAAAAAAAAAGAACGAGCATAGATCACTACTTACTTGCGTTGGTAATTTGAGATTCCAATTTTAAATCTATATTTTCTGATAATGTGTTTTTAAACTTTTTTCCTGTTAAGTACTAAGGGCCGATTTACATCAAACGAGCAAAGCCCATTCTATCCAAACGCACAATTTTTTTTTAATCCTAACTAATCCGATGGTTGTGGGGGACAGAATGAGCATTCGCTCGTTTGATGTAAATCGGCCATAAAGAAATAGACACATAGGTATGCCACCTATGTGTCTATGTTAATAACTAACAATAGAAAACAAAAAAAAATTGTTAGCAATTTTATATGTAATGTATCTAAAATTTCCGATATTAGTCACAAATATAAAACTCTGAAGTGCCTGCTTACTTGATCATAAAAATCATTTTTCCAAGAACATTTGACTCATCATGATGCTTCAGTTTCATTACTTTGAAATCGATGAGTGTTACCTTTAAAACAACATATTGGCAATGTTCCCGAAAAAATACAGCTTCAAACAAACTGTATTAATGAAATCCACAGTACTTTATTACTTCCTTAAATATCGAGGAAAATAAAAAAAGAAAGATAAACAAAGCTTGATGAAATCCTCGGAAAATTATAGCTTGATTTAATAGTTAGATTTGTGTCAGTTTACTTGGTAAATTGGTTATAAACTGAGATCACAATAAAATTATAGACTAATTTTAAAATAGATACTAATATTCGTCCTTAAAATGTATTATGCTAGAATTAAAAAAAAATGCTTAGGTTGTAGCTTCAAAATATTGTAACATTACAAACAAGTATTTAATTACAATACTTCATCATAAGTATCCTAACTGTAAAGGCCTACAATAATAGACTACAGAATTAAACAAAACTAATAAATGAACATACTCTGAACAATAGAGTCGAGAAAATTAGTCTAGACCGAATGAAAACTATGTAGATAAAGCAAGCTCATATAAAATGCGAAGGTTTACGAAACTGAATGAGCAAGCAAATTTAGTTACATTAACGAATAAGGTTTCGTAATTCTAAGGGACCAAAATATAAAATAACCTTAGAAAGGTATATTTAAATACATATATATGTGCCCACCATATATATTGGAAAGAACAACGATTAAGTACGTAAACGCATTTCTTTATCATCCGTCATTAAACATCTCCCTTACTCACTGTTAAATGTCACAACAAAAAAAAATACATTTCGATACTCATGCAACATCATTCAATTAAAAATAACATGAAAACAAAAATCTCGACAAATCCATATTTTCGCAACACTATAGGGGTATACACTGTCAACATAAAACATTCATTCATTCAATTGGCTCAACTCCAACGTAACAAGCAGAAGCTTTGAAAACAAACCTACTAGATTTATTTACTTATTTACCTATAAAAATCACCAGTGCATATCGATGAAAAGTATCGAGTATTTTGTAGTAAATCATTCGGAACAGCAAACTGTCAGTAGTTACTATGTAGTAATATTTATTATCTGTGGTTTCTATATATAGAACTTCTGTTGATATATCGATTCTGAATAATCGATGAATTCTCGATTCAAATCGGATATCGGTTGTGTTTGGAAAACTAGTTTTGAAAATCGAATACATATATTATGTGCTTGTTTAGACGTTGTATGTTTGTATAGTGATTCCTTTAATAGTTTGTTCTAAAAACTGCAGATTTCTGTACAGGTGAACGTAGGTGTGAAAATGTTCTAAATTTCGAGTCTTTTGAATGAATATTCTGTACATCCGTAAGTTAAACAAAAGAAGCGCACAATACAAAGCTTTGTGTATGTACGTTTACTTTTCTCGACAATACAATTCAGAATAGAGATCTCATTTGCCGGCATTGTTTCTAGTGCTGTAGTCGGATGTAAAGCTGAATATTTCAAATGTATTTCAGTAAAACCAAGTGAACATTGTGTAACAGAACAATGTTCATATTATGTTCTGTTTTGTTCGCTATGTTTACAAATATTTTATTAAAAAATAATTATCAAAAGAAGGACAGCTGGCAGGAGCTGGATGCGAGAAGCCGAGGATAGAAATAAGTGGCGTGCAATTGAAGAGGCCATATCTAGCAGTAGACTGCTATAGGCTGATGATGTGATGCGATGTGATTTGAAGTATCAAAAACTGGTCAATTATACAAGGTACTTTTAATTATATAATTATAACCAGTACTTTTAAAGTACTTACACTAGAATTGATCTTTCAATCATCACATCGTCAATGAGTTTCATCGATGCCAATGTAATGTAAGCATTGGCGCCGTGCTGTAACTTGTAACACTGGCCGCATTATGTGCCAACGATCCACTACAGTGATTCACTGTTACACATCTCTAGTTAAACACAAGTGCTATAATTAAGAATTGTATTTGCAACAGAATATAACATCGTTATAAGTGTCATTCCTCAAATAACATTAATTTCAACAATGTTTATCGTTTTTCGACTTTTTATTTACCAATGCAACAGCATTCATTCAAGAGCTCAATGTTTAAGTCAAGTATAAAAACTGAATTTATTTTTTTAATAAATATACTTTTTTTAATTAACGCAATTTAAAATCCTCTTATCTGACCTTCAAAACACATTAACTGGGTAGCAGTAAGTATCGTCACACAAAATAATAATATTAATATAATCAATTAATTGATCTGCGGTCTCTTTAGGATACAACGGGTACTACTCTACTTTAGATTACTAGTGTCAATGCACTGATCATAAACAATGTTACCCAGTTATTACAAAGACCCAGTTACTGCGGAAACCTTACAAACGTCTTACCATACTATGTCTCTTGGATTTCAAAGAGACACAGTAGGAATAGCTTAAGACTAAGTCACATTGTAGCTAGTAAGTAATTTAGCTCGTGATTTTAAACTCATTAATTTATGTATTGTATGTATGTACAAATTCACATGAAAGGTCTTTATTAAAACACGGAAACAACTCCTACGAAAAGGCTTATTTTACACGAATTTTGCTCTCATACACGAAATATTAAAAAAAGCCTAGGTCCTCAGTCCAAAATTGAACCAATATTTAAGTTTTACCGCTTAAGAACTCATATTTTAGAATGTCATAAAGTTTTGAGTATGGATTATTGAGGCATCTGCGTTATCAGTCCCTAACTACCTTTCACAATAATAACTCCCCACATAATTAAACAAAGGAAATCTTATACCAAACCGCATAAGAAATTGCCTGCTCTGACATTTACGCAAGTAGAGCGCCGGGCATCAAACCGCAGAGCTGTGGTGAACAGACCTGACGTGTCACTCAGCCATAGAGCATATCGCCTAGCACTGAGAATGTTGGGATTGTGTAATGTTCCCATAATATTGGTATTACAATGTATGAGAAGAAAATATGGTGAGTTGTGTTTATTGTTTATAGATTAAAAAATAATAAAATTTTCATCTTTACAAGTACCTACTAAGTCTCGATGATGGGTGATAATTAAGAAAATCATAGAATTCATATGTTTTTGTCCAATCTTTAGCAATTTTTATACATTATGTTGTATGAATGTAAGTTGCTCAGCAAAGGTGCTAAGACAACGTCAAACTCTATATCTTGCTACTACATAAAATAATACTTAAAAAATTTGCATTTCATAAATAAACACGGCTGATCAAATATGAATTCATAAAAATCAAATCCGATAAATACACTTACTAATTCGCCAATATTAATAAAACATGAATTATTAAGATACCACAAACTATTTAAAAACCACTGCTGGCCATACATCGGGTATATCTCTAGAGGTCGTAACGAATGGGGCAATGCACTTAAAATTAGTGCTAACCATGAACCCGGCTCGTTACGTGACGTGTTGGCTCTCTGCCGATGCCATCAGCGTTTGCTGTTTGAACATCTGCCCACCCTATAACCATGTAGCACTTTGTTTTATCAAACTAGACTAAAGAAGCCTATTCTGTAGCATTTTTGTAGAAAAAGAAGTAATTTTCGTGTAGGAAAAGGTCCTAAGAAAAAACCGCTAATTTTGTGTACGCAGATTGTTGATAAAACAGAACTGGTACACTCCGTCTGTCTTTATAGTAGTATATCCTTAACGATTTCTTGCAAAAGCAGCATAAAATATTTCATAAGCTTACATCCATGGAGAAAAACAAAATTTGAAAAATTACCTTAAATCACTAGAAAGAGAAACTAAAACCTGCTGAGCAATGTTTCGTTTTTATAAGTCTCATTTATGGAGCAGAAATTTGACCATCTTAATCTTGATATCTGGATTGCCAGAACATCACAAAAATTTTGCCAACCAAGTAAGTAGGTTACAATAAAGTAAAGCTAGTAAAATGAAGTGCAGCCAATATCCCTCTTATTTTTATACACAGGCCAGACCTACAGTTTTCATAGAAACATCTGTGGCGGATAGCCGTAGGGTCTATAAGGCCGGAATACTTCCGAAATCGTTAACATTTATTGCGAACGCAATTTTTTCGAATATTCCCAATATTGATCCCAGGGGTAGTAAGATTTTATGTAGTCGATAAGCTTAATAAAAGTTAGTATATTTTAGCTCGATTATTAAGTATTTAAACATGTGTGTAAGCAAGTAAGTAACTAGGTACTTTGTTATTATGTATTGTGTAAAAAATTATGGAAAGGTTTTTATTTTAAGCCTTCCTAATCTTTTTTTGTTGACTATCACAAAATGTGATTAATTTATTTATCGACAATTTAGATTATCTTGCCGACAAACTAAAAGCTCCTTCTTAATTATTATAATTATTTACTGTTATCTATTTTTAGAAACACTGAAAAAATACCTTAATTGTTTACTTGTTTTTTTTTTCAGTTTTAAGTAGGCCTCATTTATAATGTTTTCGTCCAAGCGACAGCCTTGAGATGTGAGAAAGATGAGTAGGAGGCATAAAAATGCTTTTATATTTCTTTGTTTCAAGTAATATGATAAATTATTATTACACTGTTCCTTTCGCAATTTATTTTCGACCTTTTGTCCACGTCAAAGAACTCCAAATTGCTTGACGAGGCTTCTTCAACATTTCTTCGGTATAAAGAAAATATTAAAGATTAAAAATATCGTTTTCAATACCAACTTCTCGCTGGAACGGTCTTTTGGAAAGTCTAACAATAAGAAGCGTCATCCCCAAGGCTTAAATTCCATCGATTCTTCTATTTGCTAGGCCATTTTAAATCTTACGCACTTGAAATAAGACAACTTGTGAATTTCGCGAACGGCAAATATAATTTTGCTGGTCTGGTATCTCCAAATTGCTTTTACAGTTTCAATCCATTGGAATATGATCTCTATAGTTATAGGGATAAGGTTTATTTGGGAATGGTTGGTATTATTCGAAAATATTGAATGAAATCCACAATTGAACGGACGTATTGAGCAGCCCAGACAGTCACCGTCGATTGATATTTCAAAGGATATTATTGATATCAATGTTACCATTGAGGTTTGGGAACGAGATCCTTAAATAGAGAGGAATTGCACTTAATTTCTTACATCCACTACCAACCTTATCTAATTTTACGTTAACCATAATAGAAAGAATATAGCAACACAAAATATAGTCGCCATTTTGGAATTTAAAAGTAATATAATTACGACCTCTTCAGTAAATTTAAATTGGTCACAAGAGTGCATTCGACGCTTTCAAACGTCGAACTTAAAATAACCCCTTAGTTCCAAATTTAAATTGAAGCTATTTTCATTCGTATCGACATTTCCAACATTGTTTTGTTTTCATATGACCAAATCAACAAAAATAACGGAAATAGTTCGTTCTTCGTTCAGTAAATTAACAGGTTAATAGTGGCGTCATGTATTTTGGTAACGCTCTAATGCCCAAGTGTGCCGTTTTTATACCAAACCGAAGAAACAATAAATACCTATGTAGGGATACCAAAATGTAAGTATTTATAGGCAGGGAATGCTTACGTATATACACATTGGATAGATATTTTATTCTAAGTACTATATTCTACTCAGTAGTTTGTTAAGTTTTTTCTTGATTTAATGTTTTCCGAATGCAAACGGGACATAGAGAATAAAGATTTTTTTTTAAATTTAAACGTATATCTATGGTATGTTTATATTATATTGAATAGGTACAATGAAATCCCTTTGCTTTTTAGTATTGATTAAGATTATAGACCCATAAACTCAATTCAAAGTAAACAGTTTCGATAGAGTTGCTGACAAAACCTAATGGATTAACGATCATTTAGATAAATGAATAAAAGCGGCCCATACACTTAGACTTGAGCCAATCTCTCTAACCAAATGGACATTTACTGTTTGTTTGCTAAGGTCGCAAGCACACTAGCATTTAAATATGATCACATTTGGGTAACAAAATGTCACACGTGCTAAACACACACTGTTACTATTTTGACAGCTAATCGCTGTTCTTCATTTTGACCCCAGAAAAAAATAATGATAGGCAGAGCCAAAATTCTGTAACTATAAAAAAGTCGTGTAAAATGAAGTCGATCACGTATTATCCTTTTTTCAAGGTTTGTGGCTGATATTGTTCCACTTCAAATAACACTTTTGTATAAGTGCTTTAAGTTATTTTTATATTTAGATCTATGTTCTTAAGGGCATTATGTCATTCAAAACACCAATAACAATAAAGGCTTGATGCCTCATATAGCTAATAAAGTCTAACTTTTCAGAGTATGCTTTAAAAACCATAATATTTAGGACTAAGTTTATTAGGAGTATATATTTGCGTATTGAGTATATATTATATTAGGAGTATATATTTGCAGATGTTTCATAGGTATCGTCTGCCTCAGCCCTTATACATATATAACGGAATGTCTATATGTTTGTTTGCACAACGTATTATCGAGAATAGCTTATCCCAGTAATTGAGTTGACCGGAATGGCGACAGTCATATTACGATAATACGAGTTTCGAAACGTGTGAATGGATTAAACCTATCACATCTTTGTATCCATAATATTATGATTATATTTTGTATACACTTTCGTATACCTACATACCTAGTAGTTTTAGGGTAAGTTTTCGTGTGAACCAAAGCTTTTAGACTTTATTTTTAACCGACGAAAAAAACGGAGTAGTTTCTCAATTCGACGCGTATATTTTTTTTTATGTGGGACCACGCATAACTTTTTACAGAGTAGTCCGATTTTGATAATTCTTATTATATTGGAAAGGGTATACTCCAAAGTTGGTCCCATATAAATTTTGAAAAAGAATCCAAACCCTAAGGGTAGGAAAACAGGGGTTGATTGATTGTTCACTCACTGATTGTAATGTATTACCACGCGTAACCTATTATCTTTTAGACAATTTAATCGTATTAATTAGAAAACAAGGTGGCACGGGGTAAAGACCAATGGAAAGAGTAGGAGAACGCTTTGCCTAGCAAAGGATATCACAGACAAAAAAACACATTTGACAACAAAACACAAATTCTTTTTAATACCATGTATTTGTTTTTAGGCTTCCGTACCCAAAGGGTAAAACGGGACCCTATTACTAAGACTCCGCTGTCTGTCTGTCCGTCTGTCTGTCTCCAGGCTGTATCTCATAAACCGTGATAGCTAGAAAGCTGAAATTTTCACAAATGATGTATTTCCGTTGCCGCTATAACAACAAATACTAAAAACCACATAGAATGAATATTTAAGGGGGCTCTCATACGACGGTGGTACGGAACCCTTCGTGCGCGAGTCCGACTCGCATTTGGCCAGTTTTTTTTATTTAACATTGGATATAAAAATAAGTGTATCATTTTTTCTTTCTTGCCATTTCTGTCCCACTGCAGGGCAAAGGCCTCTCTACCCTCCTTCCATTTCTCTCTGGTTATCTTTTTTTTGTGTATATCTTATTGTAGATGATTAATAATACGGCAAGAGACATAATTCTATCCATGTTCGACATTATTATGAACTGCCTGAGCCGTATTGATGTATCTGGGGGCACGGCAGTGCCCCAGCCAAGTCTCGAGCAAAACGGGCACGGCCGTACCATTCTTTTCTCGAAGCGTTTCGCAGCTATTTCACCCCCCCTGTATCATCGATACGGACAAAGCTAGGGGTTTAGGTTTTCGATGACCTAGAGTAAGTATTAAAACAAGCTCAGCCTCAAAATTACATGACATTTGAACCAATAGTTTACGAGTTATGAGCGATCAAAGTTACACCATTTTGTCACTCACTGACTCACTCACTGACCGATCATCAAAAATCTAAGGTACTTCTAGCAAACTTAGAATCTTCAAATTTGGCACCAAGATAGGTTTTTAGCTAAATGTAAAGGGAAAATTATAAAAACGGTAATAAATTATATATTTTAGTAAATAATATGAAACAAATTTATATTTGCGGTTTTACAAGAACATGGTATATGAATTTTGACTGCATTGTTAACTTTGTTCTTTTTTTATGTACAAAAAGCAAATATTTTTTATAGCAATTTTGTTTATTTATAAAAAGAAAAGAAAGAGACCTACAAAAAATAAATGAGATCCCACCAAAAACATTCAATGTAAAAAAAAGCCAAGTCTCTCTATGCAATTCTTCCATCGTAAAAAGTTTTGAGATCGCATAGGAGCCAAGTCCTGTTCAACTTAATTTGTAATAATAAATCAATATTTTGTGACTATATCAATAGTTTTGTTTACATTACAATAAAAGTGACTTGGCCATGAGCACAATAAGATACAAATATAAAACGGCATATTTGGAGGAGTTGCAAGTAAATAATAATAAATAATATCAGGACACCTTAACCGACAGTCGGTATCATCCAAGATCAGTGAACTGAACATGCACTATGGCGCATGTTTAGTCCATAGTGATCTCAAATTCCAATCAGTTACAAAATCATATCCATAATATATAATATAATATATAAATTCAACGGTATTTGCACGTAATTACAAGGAGCAAACGACCTTTAACTTGTGCTCATGGCCAAGTTACTGTTATTGTAATGTAAACAAAACTATTGATATAGTCACAAAATATTGATTTATTGTTACAAATTAAGTTGAACAGGACTTGGCTCCTATGCGATCTCAAAACTTTTTACGATGGAAGAATTGCATAGAGAGACTTGGCTTTTTTTTACATTGAATGTTTTTGGTGGGATCGATATTTCTACATTCAATACAGCTATGAGAAAATGTCAGCTTGATTCAAAGACGCATTCAATGCCTTATACAGAGTGACTGATCGACTTGTGATTTGAAGCTAGACCTAATTGTGCCTATATTAGGCGCAAATGTAGTTGAATTGGTGAGATACAATCTAAGGGACTGATTGAGAATTTTATGGTTATGGACCAGCGTGTAGTGGACTCTTGCGACAATATTTGGTCCAGGTATAGCTTTAGGAAATCACTAGTATAGGTCGCGTCACGTAAAAAGAACGCTAGCTGTCAAGATGCGCAGAACGCGATTTATCGGTCTGTTTGGTGGTATGAAGTGCCGCAGTACCGCATGTTTGCCGGTGCGCTATTGGTTCGTTTGACGACCTTCGCCTTCTGAATTGTATACTCATGCGCAAACATTACCTTCTCCACTTACTGCCAGCGTTCTTTTACGTGACGCGACCTATACCTATGTATTTTCTTACATGAAAGCAAAACGTAAAGTGAATTTATTATACCTATTTTTTATAGAAGCTTACAATTTATGCTTTTTCCATCTTAAAGTTTGTTTTTAAGCTTGGATTTTTCGTAATAATTCGCTGAATAAAAATTTATCTAAGAGAATCACAAAGTAAAAATATATTTGTCTAACATTTACTTACTTAATTACATATGTTGAGCTACTATATTAATACATCAGAAGAAGCTTACTTGTTATTGAACTTATCCAACACTAACTAGGCGGTCTAAACATCATTCATTGATTAAGTTTTTATCGATAAGCATATCGATTAAATTGCCGTAACTATTGATCTTGTAACGGGACAGAAGTCGTGCCGCTGAATGTAATCGATACAGTTAAGTATCGATTTAAGTAGTATATTATTGGGCATTCTATACCACTTTCTGTCGCTCGCCAGTCAAGCTCGGCTACACGCCGAGCGCTCGCTACAGAAAGTGGTATAGAATGCCCAATAGGATATGAGCGATACATATAATGGAATAGTTGTTGTATTGCGTTCCAAAGGTGATCGAAACGACTTGATTAATTGAATTGCGCTAAAATGATATTAAACCATTAAAACGACTTGTAGTATTGCGTTCCAACAGTGATACACCATCGAAACGACTTGATTAATTGAATTGCGCTAAAATGATATTAAACCATTAAAACGACTTGTTGTATTGCGTTCCAACAGTGATACACCATCGAAACGACTTGATTAATTGAATTGCGCTAAAATGATATTAAACCATTAAAACGACTTGTTGTATTGCGTTCCAACAGTGATACACCATCGAAACGACTTGATTAATTGAATTGCGCTAAAATGATATTAAACCATTAAAACGACTTGTTGTATTGCGTTCCAACAGTGATACACCATCGAAACGACTTGATTAATTGAATTGCGCTAAAATGATATTAAACCATTAAAACGACTTGTTGTATTGCGTTCCAACGGTGATACACCATCGAAACGACTTGATTCATTGAATTGCGCTAAAATGATATTAAACCATCGAAACGACTTTTATGAAATGAAACATTTTTTCATGTAATCAATTTATTTGTCACTAAACACTGGATTTTCAGGGAACAGTGTGTCAACCGATCGCATGAGTTCCTGTAGTTTTCTCCATTGCAATGAGTCTATGTCGGTTTGGAACTTAACACGAACTAATGCCTTCTTCCACAGCTCCAAAGGATCAGTAGTACCAACATCGTTGGTTTTGTACACCTTACAATCTATGTAAAACTCTCCATGAGTGATCGCTGCCCGTCGTTCATATCCGTTGGCTACTCGGTTCATAAAAAAAGAAGAAACGCGCGTTTGGTTGTTCGACGAACCTTCAGCTCCGCAGTCCGAGTTACTGATACCAAATATATCGCTATAAGTGTTAGTCTTTTTCCTGCAACAAAAACAAAAAAATAATAAAGTTAGCTATAAGTTCAACGTTAATAAACTTCTTCATTTATTTACAGTTAGGTACACACTGAAAAATAACCTGATACCTACTAAGTATAAAATACTCAAATGTATAAATTAAGTGATGGTGAAAAAGAGTACCCAATAGTCTTTTTTTATATTAAAATATAAATAATAACTAGTTGTAGCTATTGAACCTAAGGTACATTCATCGAAAACGTCGATAAAAAGTAACTAAGTGAGGTAGGGGAAATAAATAATTAAAGATTTTGTTTACCTGGATAGAGTTGGATTCGTCATTGGTGACTTGCGTTTTCTGTTGCCTTTTTCAGAAGGCTTGCAGCTTGATTTCTTCGTTTCAGCGATCGGAGCCATTTCAGAGCTTTGATATGCATCAAATTCGGAGTCGGACCTGGAATAACAGACATGGAAAAAAATAATTATAAGTATTAAAAGTCGCTGGAGAGAAGGAGTTTAAACTTTAATGCGTAGATAATACCAATATAATAAATGCGAATAGTTTGAGTTTATTTGTTTGTTACGCTTTGATGCCTTAACTATATAACCAATAAAAGAAATTAGTTCAAAGATAAACAATTTTTAGTTAAAATCTACAATGACGTGAGCAAAAACTATGGATAGGGTTTAATACTTACATTTTCCAAGCAGCAGCTACCTAGGTACCCAATCGGTTTGATCCGTTGGTGATAACAGGCACAGGGCAGCAGGTAGAGAATAGTAGAGATGGCAGCGGTTCACCGTCGGTACTGGTATTGTTAGCTCCCGTGATGTACGAGTTTACTAACTAATAACCGTAAAGCACTTGTAGACTTTAAACAACATGTAATGAGTACTTTTAAAAATGTGTGGCTTATAAGTTCAAATTGTAAATATAATTCACTATGTTAAATATGACTACATCACATCGAACGCTTTGCATGAAACACACTTTTTTACTTAGACTGGTTATATCCGTTCAAAAAAATAAAGTAAAGCATTATTGAATTACCAATAAATGTTGATGCAGCTAAATGACTCAGGGCTGACATGAAAATATCAAGTAATTAATAAACATCGCTAATATTTGCATGGTGTTGGAGTGGATGCGCGACAACCTTACATAAAATAGCTAACTGTTGCAAATATTAAGTTTGACACAGCTTACGTATATAAAATTTATTGGTTTATTCTGCAATGAGAACATCTTTTCGGTCCTACATTATAACAAAATCCTGTTTCGAATAAAATTGTTTTACTGTCTAAAGAATATTCAGTAGGAAGGTAATCTTTAGACAGTAAAACTAAGTAATATGTAAACATAATTGTTAAACAGCACTAGGAGATCATAATTAAATAAAAATATCGGACAAACAGGAATAAAATAAAAAATATGATTGAGACCGAAACTTCTTGGTTCGAGTGCGGAATAACCCAATAGATACAATTTATTGCAAAAGTATCGTAATAAGAGTAAAATATATTCAATAACAGGATGTTTACTTCATTAGGTGCACTCCTATTACACATAATGAAGTAAAAATCTTGTTATTTCTATATTTTATAAGTATTATTGAAAATACAAAATTTTAAGTCATAAAAATCTATCAACGAGACTGGACACCTTTATCGAAAAACATTTTAATGATTTTTGGTGTCTCAAGACATTTGTACGTAATCTGTACCTGGCTGAACTAACTACATTGCGTGTTTTACAGGTAATTATAAATCTCACATTATTTTTTATTATTTTCAATTGATATTGATCTACAAATCTACTTTAATTTGTTTTTCTTTTATTTTTAGTTATTTTAAGAAATCACTTGTTCATATACATAGACATCATCACTTCTCAAGACAAAGATAGTTCCTTCTTTGGGTTTCGTGGGATTCGTCTATTACCTTCGGATACATCATACTCATATTGAAAAATAAAAACACCTAAAATTGCTACGACGGACAACGACTTAAGCAGGTATTCTTTTAAATCTATTCTCTATTCAACTTTATTTTGATTTGCCCTATAAGTACTTACATAAATAATGTATGTATTTCGTCTGTTTTCCAGATAATTCAAACAAATAAAATCTCAGCAATTAGAACGTGAGACATAACTATACCTACTATATAATATCGTGAAGATAGTTGTAAGTAGTTTAATTAGTAATAATTTACCAATTATTTTGAAAGTATTTACTCACTAAGTAACAATGCCTAACTGTTCGGTTTGCAAAGTATTTGTAAATAATAAACAATGGACTAGTCACTTACGTAGCAATGTGCATAAAAGCAATAGTACGACCCTCTTAGATGATAATGTTGCAATTATTAATACTTCGTTTAAAGAACGAATAATAAGTTACAAAATCATGGCAATTAACGAACAAATTAATAATTTTCCTGTTTTTATGTTTTTATTTTAATTATGATTTTAATTCAATTTACACAACATCAATAGTAACCTTGTTGAAAAAAGTTGAAGAGTTTCAGGAGAGAGATAGTGGTTGGACATTTTTATGTAATTCACATTTAGAAATTAATATAAATAAATATCAACCTCTTGGCGGATCTAAATTTTTCACTTTACCAAAATATATAAAAAATAAAAAAGCTTGTTTGAATATTCGAAATATGGTTTGAAATTCCCTATCTCATTTTCGGACATTGCTATTTTTGAGAAAAATAATCCTTTTTTGAATATTTTCGTGTATGGTTTGAAAAATGATAAAACAATCATCGGCCCTTTGTACAAAACAAAGAATAATAAATCAAAGAGCATTCATTTATTGTTTTTAGAAAATAATAATTATTCTCATTATTGTCTTATCAAAGATTTACCTCGACTGGTTAGAAATCAGATAACTAAACATCATAGTAAATTATATTTTTGCGAAACATGTTTACTGTTTTTTCCTACACAAAATCAAATCGATACCCATATGTGTGGAGGAATTGTTACAGTTTTGCCAGATCAAGGGTCTTATTTAAAGTTTAAAAATTTTGATAGAAAACAAAATATTCCATTTGTCATATATGCAGATTTCGAAACATTGCTTGAACCGATATCCGGCGATGAATTTGAAACCGCCAACACGTCATACTCACAACGCCACGTGCCGGCCGCATTTGCTTATAATATAGTGTCATCATTTAACAGTACTGTTGAAGGTTATAGAAGTTATCGTGGGAAAGATTGTGTTTCAAAATTTGTATATTTTTTAACCGAAGATGTTAAAGCAATACATAGGGTTCTGTCCAAAAGTAAACCTATGATATTTACAGAAAAGGATGCTCTGGATTTTAAACGCGCTTATAAATGTCACATTTGTGAAAACTTATTGTTGTCTGATATGGCTCCTACACACAGTGCCGGCGGCAGTGCCGCCGGGCGAGCCGCCGGCCAAGCCGCCGTGCGCCCGGCGGCATACAAAGGAGCCGCCGGCATTTGTTTGTGTGACGACGCGCGACGGCTTGGCCGGCGGCGGCTCGCCCGGCGGGACTGCCGCCGGCACTGTGTGTAGGAGCCATTAGAGTGAGGGATCATTGTCATCTGACGGGTCAGTACCGTGGCGCAGCACATCGTCATTGTAATTTGCAACATAAACTACCAAAATATGTACCAATATTTTTTCATAATTTATCTGGATATGATTGTCATTTATTTATAAAAAAGTTAGGTGAAATCCCCGGACACATTAAAATAATACCTAAAACCAAGGAAAAATATATAACATTCACAAAATTTATACCCATTGCCGACAACGAATATATTCAAATAAGGTTTTTAGACTCATATAATTTTCTAGGTACCAGTTTAGATAAACTTGCCGCTACATTGCAGGAAGAAGATTTTGTTAATCTTCGATCTCATTTTTCTGATAAAAAACAGTTTAGATTACTCACGCGAAAAGGTATATATCCGTATGATTATATGACAGATTGGAAATGTTATGAAGAAAATACATTACCGCAGAAGTATTGTTTTCATAATTTTTTAACCAACGAAGATATCAGTGATAAAGATTATAGTCATGCACAAACAGTTTGGAATGAATTCAAAATTAATAATTTAGGTCAATATACGGATCTATACTTAAAGACAGACGTGCTTTTGTTGACGGATATATTTCAAAATTTTAGAAAAACATGTAAACAATATTATAACCTAGATCCAGCATTTTATATAACTGCTCCTAGTTTATCCTTTGATGCAATGTTGCTAAAAACAGGCGTTCAATTGGAACTAATTTCAGATCTAGCTATTGTTAGAATGATACAAAGTGGTATACGAGGGGGCTTATGTATGTGTTCCCATCGTTATGCAAAAGCTAATCATAAATATATGACGGAATATAATACCTCACAGCCTCAGTGTTTCATAGTTTATCTTGACTGCAATAATCTTTATGGCTTTAGCATGTGTCAGTACTTACCATATTCGAATTTTAGATTTCTAAGTGAGGATGAAATCTTTAACTTGAATGTTGAAAATATTGAAAATAACGCTGAGTGGGGCTTTATATTAGAAGTCGATCTTTTGTATCCCGAATATTTACACAACCATCATAATGATTTACCATTTTGTCCAGAAAAATGTGTTCCTCCGGGAGGTAAAACAAAGAAACTTATCGCAAACTTGTATAATAAGTATAAATATGTAATACATTACGTTCATTTAAAAAAATGTTTGGAGCACGGCTTAATATTGCGTAAAGTTCATAGAGTAATTACTTTTAGACAGAGTCCATATTTAAAGCAGTACATAGAATTAAACACCCAATTAAGACAAAGCGCAAAAAGTTCCTTTGAACAAGACTTCTTTAAGTTGTTAAACAATAGTGTTTTTGGAAAGACATTAGAAAATACCGAAAAAAGGGTTACTGTTCACTTAGTTAATCAATGGAGTGACAAATCTAATCGAACCAAAAAATTTATATCCGCCGAGAGACTTGTGGCCAATCCATATTTCCATAGTGCATCTATTTTATCTGAGAATTTAGTTGCAATACAAATGAAACCGGATCAAATTATTTTAGATAAGCCTATTTATATTGGATTCTCTGTATTAGAACTTTCTAAATCACACATGTATGATTTTCATTATAATATAATAAAACCTTTTTATAAAGACCGAGTACGGCTATGTTATACTGATACCGATTCTTTTGTTTATAAAATACATACTAACGATTTTTATCATGACTTGAAGTATAATTTTTTACAATATTTTGATACTAGTAACTATGATGAACAAAATAATTTTGAAATACCTACAATCAACAAAAAAGTTCCGGGTCTGTTTAAGGACGAAATGAGTGGACAATGTATAACAGATTTTGTTGGTTTGAGGTCAAAACTTTACTCTATAAAAGCTTCTAGTAAAATTATAAAAAAAGCCAAGGGTGTAAAATCATGTGTAGTAAAGACATTAAATGTATCAGACTATGAAAATATTTTATTTAATAGAGGAGTTATTCGCAGAAAGAATGTTATGTTTAAATCTATTAAACACCAAATATTTACCCGAACAGTTAATAAAATTGCATTGTCCAGCAACGATGATAAGCGTTCAATATCTGTAGATCAAATATCAACACGAGCCTGGGGTCACAAGTCTATTTTAAAGGATGATTAAATATTTAAGTTGACTCTTACTGTCGTAGTTTTAAGCTATAGTTTTAAGTAGCTACAAAGTTTACATTTAAATTACGCATATTATGTTCAAATTCAAATGATTTATTGCAATCCATAATGTACATTCAGGTGGTAAAATAAAATTATAGAAACAATTATGGGTACCCTGTCGGGCACAGCAAAATTAGACAATAGGTAGGAGAGAGGAAGAGCGCCTTTATCAATTTTCTTATGTAAATGATACTAAAAATTAAATTAGATTAGGTACATAGATTGTTATTCTGTTATAATAATATCATTTGTTTGTGTAGAACTTAATTATTTAACATATTTTATTATATAATTGATTAATTCAACCTATTTATATTATTATTATACTGCAGTATATATTTTAAAGGATTCATTTTTTATGCTTTTTATTTTTGTAAAATTATAGTAAATTGGAAATTAGGTAGATTATAGTTATGTTATTATAATTTATGTAATTGCTTTTTATTGTAATTAATGATTTATTATTATTTTGATTATATTTACTTATTTTATATATTTATAATTTGTAATGTCGTATATAATATTTAAAGAATTTATTATACTAGTGTAAATAATAGTGTATGTACAGTAAAATTAGTCAGTTAAATTGTATCATTTAAATATTCGTCTAGTGTGTAATAGCTTTTATTAATTAAAAATTCGTTAACTGTTTCTAATTTAATTTGATTAATTGTAAAATTTATATTTATCTGATTTTTTTTTGGCGTGGATGGAATGTTATTAATTTGGTTTTTGTAAAATTTATTTCAAGGTTATGATCGTTGATCCAATTTATTATTTTATTAAAAATGGTATTTAATTTTTCATTTAAATGTGTAGAATAAAGATAAATAAATGTTATGTACCTACTGCTTGTTTTATTTATGATTTTTTTACGAAAATAATCTTTTCTTATTTATTTAAATACATAACCTATTTTATGCTAGCTAAATAAATCAAATAGAATCAAGTTTAATCATGCACTGATGAATAGTAATCGAATAAAAATGTAGCTTGTGTGAAAAAAAATAAGGTTGATTTTTAGTAGAGTCAATATTATATTGTTGTTTGTTACCTTTAGCTTGGCGACATAATTGCTTAGCCATCAGTTTTCTGTTTTGCAATTTCACAGTAGCCTTTAATTACATTTTCGTCATTTACGAAATATTACTCAGGTGGACAACTTGTACAATTGCAGAGTGTATCAAAACATGTCATCGGTAAGTATTCAACAATTACATCATATTTTTTCGTGTTTTTTTTTTTTTTTTTGCGAGTGTTTGTTTAACTATATTACTATAATTATAATTTGTTCACATTTTACCTTTACCTAGCCACTTTTCACAAACGGAAATCAAACCTTAGACTCATCGTTAAATTGCAGTTAATATCTTTAAGGTTTTATGATAGAGTATTCTTATTATTATAATGTGTCTATATTTTGTTACAGATTTCTGAATCGGAAATTGTGTTTAGTCAGTATGCTCAGGATCCCTACGAAGTTTATACTGAGATGATGCCAGAGGAACCGGAGACCAGACCAGCCATAAAAGATAAGAAATCCAAGCAACGGTGTAAAGAAAAAACGAAAAAACAAATGCCTACAAAATCATTTGTTATGAGTCGATTGCAGCGACGGGGTATTAAGTTGATAAAAGTTTCCGTGGTAGATCTATGTAATAACAATTCTCAAACAAGTGATAGTGATGGTGATTGTGAAAATGTAATAATCAATGCACAATATATAGTTAAAGACGCTATTGATAGTATCATGGACGAAACTGAATCTTTAGTTAAGAAAATTTCAAAATCATTAATAGATAGTGATTATTAAACTTTTGATTAATACAATAGATTTTTATTTTTATTGTTTATTTAGTAATAATATTTTTTGGTAATGTGTTCGGTAACGTTTTGTGGCAATGTGTCGGGTATTCATAGGAAATAAAATATATTAAAAAAAAATATATGTTTTTATTTACAAAACCATTTACTTATGTGGTAGAATAGTATATAGTTTTGTGTTTTTATATTTAGAATAGGAATAAACATAACTGTAAATAGTATAGGGTTATTATAAAATAAACGCATTATTGTCATTTAAAAATGTTTTATTTTTATATCTTAAAACTAATAAACAGATACACCTTTAGTTATTCCTCTAAATAATTTTTTATACATAATACGTTTTTAAGAGCACACTGTTTGGAATGTTTATTACAACACAAGTTAACTTTTCCATCGCAGGAGTATTTTTTGTGCAACTTGGATAAATTAGGACACAATTTCTCATCAAGTTCCGATACATTACAATTCGTACATAGATCCTTAACCCATTTTACCTTCTCAGAACCTTTAACTATAATATTTTTATCTTTTAAATATGGTACGATTATACGATGGAATTCTCTGTAGTCGATGTGTCCTTCACTCCAATAAATGCCTCGGTTTTTTTCTATCCATTTAACTTGAATCTTTTCTTCGCTTGTTAGATGTCTAAATAAGTATGGAGGTTTTATTAAAAACGATTGCGTATAGTTTTGAGTCGCAAATGCCAATTCTTTTATTATAAAATTGTTGTAAAGATCCTTGAATCCTTGTACATCCAATATGAGAGTATCCGATTTCATGATATTTTCTTAACAGTGCTGCTAAGCGGTTTGTACTCAATTATGCAGTCGTTTAATATAAGACAATATGCCGATGTTTGATCAGGTATGTCTGAATCGCTTTCGATTTCCACTCTAACGTCCACAACAGGTCCTCCTTTTAGATTATCGGCTTGTCTGGAGCAATCGATAACGAATAGTGGCGCTAAGTCTTTGAATTGTTTTTCACTTAATAAGGGTTCCGCGCGACGTCCGTAGTACGACTGTTGAAATCGAGTATACTGTTCATATAATAAAGCTGTGTTGTTGTTTGCAAAATTAACGTTTAAATTTTCGTATGGAAAGTATGTTGAATTGAGGTATACTTTAACATCTCGTATATGACAGTGATCAAACTGAGACATGTCAGAACTAGCACTATTTTTTCTGTTTGTTTGTAAACCTATAATAATATATCTGGGTTTTTCTATTTGCGATGATGTTTTGATAGACCAGGTATGTTTAGTAGTCCTAGGTAACGCAGGATACTCGTAAAGATCCCAATTTCGGAATACCATCTGCAGTGGACGATCTTTTTCTAACAATTTAATTAAACTTAGTTTTTCCTTATCAGATACTTTAACGTGCGGTACGCGCCATATGATTTTATTTATAATAACGTCTTCTAAAATTTCACCA
The DNA here is from genome assembly GCA_905475315.1 of Autographa pulchrina. Taxonomy (NCBI): domain Eukaryota; kingdom Metazoa; phylum Arthropoda; class Insecta; order Lepidoptera; family Noctuidae; genus Autographa; species Autographa pulchrina. The sequence goes on along the minus strand of FR997765.1, from coordinate 11,797,470 downwards.
GTATTTAATTTCACAGCGTTCAAGTTTGTATTGCTACGTAACAATATCAACTCGTGCCTACTATTTATTACAATCTTTTTAAAATCCTCTGCAAAACCGAGTATGTTGCAAAGTGGTATGGATACAGAAAATTTACCACCGTTTATATTTTTAATGCCTTCGATATTCCAGCCCCAAGAATTAGATATTTTTGATTCGGTCTCATTCATTGAAATTAATGACTTCATCGTGGTAGTTACACCAGCATTTTTTATTTTATCAATTTCGACTCCATTTAGCTCGTACCTTATATCTTGGAATAGATAGAGTAGAGCATTATTGGTAAAATGAACACTGCTCGCGGTTTCTTTTGCATCCTTTTTCTTAACAACTATGGTTCCTTCCAAATACAAGGTGCTTGCTGACGGTAGTACATACAAGTCCTGTTGGTTGATAGGTATGCGTATCTCGTCATTCCTGTTAAAACTGGTCACGTACGGTTTATATGAATGGTATTCGATGCCTTCAACAGTATTGTCGTAGGTTGGTGCGGATAAAACATCTAAGATATTCATTTTAGGAGACCGATAGCTTTAAGAAATGCTTTATTTTCTCTCGTTAATTTTATTCTTTTCTTCGAGCTAGTTCTTATATGACTGGGAGCTTTATATAAACTGATGGTTTTTTTTGGTTGATGCGTATATTTATTATAGTCAATCATTTTTTCTTCTTAGATGTAAATAAAGCTGTACTTCTTCATCGCGTAAATTTATCAGTTGATTGTTTATGTCCAATAACCGTATATGTATGCAGCTTATGTTGTTTTGATTAATCGGAAAGTATATTGCGTTTTTAGGAATTTCTATGATTCTATATCCTGGTGGCACGTTGAGTGCAAATTCGTGGATAATGTGACTGGGCTCTCCGTTTACGTACGAACCACTGACAATATCACATTCAATCCTGATCACGGTCGTTGGCAAAATGTTAACTGGAAACTGTGAGACATGCAATTTATTAGCTTTTAAGATCTGCTTATCATATCCTAATAGGTTTCGAAAAGTGTCTTCCTTATCGAAGTTTATATTTTTAGAACAGAGTATAGTAGTTTTTAGAGTATTGTTATTGCACAGTAGTTTTATCGAAGCGTTTTGTATTTTGGACTTTATATAATCGCTGATATCTTGAAGTTCATAAGTTCCTTCGGGTATTTCAATTACTTCCTCCGATCCATAGTAGAACTTATTGTTCTTTTTATCAATATTTGGAATAGAATTAAACGTGGAGAAATGCAATAATGCGCACTCGTACTGACCGTTTAATTGTAATGTGTTAGGATAGTAAGTAGACAAATCTGATGACTTTCCAGTTATTGACAAAGTGAGGGACATCTTGAGAATGATAAAAATGAAAGAATAACATATTAATTTATACATTTTTATTTTTCCAAAAATTCCTTAGATATTCTAAGCATAAGTGTCCACAATTCACAGTATTGAATTTTTGGTACCTTGTATAGTTGTAAAAAATATTACAGTTTTTTAAGTATCGTATCAATTCGAGAGGCGGTTTCAAATCACCGAAGCTGTCAAAATATTCACAATAATTATTAAATTTAATATAAGCCACCCAATGAGTTCCTTCATTTTTTGAATTGTCCAAATTCACGATAGCACATTCAATCTGTTTTGGTTTTCTCGGTAACCGATCTTTCATGTAAACTCCTCGAAAGTATGGCAAGTCGCGAGCGTGCTTTTTGATGTCAACATCAGTTAATGGACGATTAGGTAGCTTACTTATCAGTTTTTTGACGAATTTATAAACAAACCTTTACCATTTTTATGCGGTTTAATGTACAACCCCTTTCCTATAGCTAATGCTTCCATAGTTTTATTGTGCCGTTCAGTTTCTTGTAATTTTTTTTGAGCTGTTTTATAGTCGTTAACTGTTTTTGCGATACCCGCAGCACCACCCGCTAAAGATCCTAATGCCGATAAACCAGCGAAAATTGGGATCAAAGGCAGAACTCCACCAGTCTTCGGTATGGGTATGACACGAGGAACTCGTACTTTCTGTACGCAAGGAAATATCTTTCTAGCAGCCAAGTAAGCGGCGTTTATAAGAGCCTTACTGTCCATGTGTTTGAGTTTCCTAATTTTTGATCTTATTTTCAATACAAAACTGTTAAACGTTTTAATCCCTGCACCAGACTTTATTTTGGCTTTCATGACTTTGCTCACCAGCCACGAACTTAGTTTTTCCCCTTTTCCTGCGTCCTTGGATCTAAGTCTTTGTTTAGCCATGTTTAACAGTTGTAAATCGGCTTTGTGACGATTAGGTAAATCTGTATGGTTCTGATATGCAATATCGTGATGCATACAAGCTTCGTCTAACTTGTTTACGCCTCGATCTCCACGTAGTAACCGTTTTTGTAGTTTAGTACCCGGTCCGCAATAATTGTAACCAGGCAAATGAAGTTCAAAGGGTAAATTATTAATCACACTATTGACTAGTCCACCACCTTGCATTGTTCAAAGTAAAATGAAATACATGTAAGAAATAATAATGTTTATATAAATAATATGATATCTACTTTTATCAATTCACTATCGCAGCTCTGTTGATCCAACTATTTTCTGCGTTACTTAAACCTAACCATTTCACAAACAATTTATTTCCTTTTCTTTTTAAAACTTTTTCTATCAAATAAACGTTTGGGAAATATGTTTTTTGAAGTTCCGGTTCATAAAAGGTTCCCAAAATAGCTTGTTTGCGTTGGTCCTCTATATGATACGTTTTTGGAATGGTATTGTTTACTTTTTTTATGGTAAATATTTCAGTTGACCAATTAGGAGTATAGCCCTTTTTAAAAACATGCTTGTATTTACTAATGCGAACACTGTCACCAACTTTGAACTTAGGTACGCAACGAAAAGAAACTTGCTTATGTGTTTTTTTTATATTTTCTTTTATGTTTAACTCATTGCATTTATTTACTTCAACAGGTTTACATTGAATAGTACGATGCTTTGTGTTGTTATACATTTTCAATGTATCTTGTAACACCGTTTCATACCACTTGTAGTTTCCATTCATACTAAAACACTTATATAATTTATTTTTAATAGTTTTTATCAATCGCTCAACAATTGAAGCCTTCTTTGTAGAAAAGGTTGAGTAATGGTTAATATTAAACCTTCTCATGAGCGTCTGGAATGAAGTATTATAAAACTCTGTTCCTGAATCTGTTTGTAAATTAACCGGTTTGCGTTGACTTTTACTGAGTATGTTCCCAAATGCATTAGTAACATCAATTTTATTTTTCGATTTTAGCGGTTCTGCCCAGGCGTATTTTGAGAAACAATCTATCACCAATAAAATATAATTGTAACCATTGTTGTATTTTCTTAAATTTTGCATGTCCATCAGATCAGCTTGCCACAAATCATCAATCCCTTTCAAAATTACAGAACGACGATCAAAATTTTTTCTTGCCGCTTTGTGAATTTCATTTACAATTTGTTGTTTGGACATTATGAAGGCTTTTTAGATGCTAATAAGTTATCTACAACTGTTTTTGTGTAAAACTTATCTTCTAAATGAATGGAAACTTCAGATATCTTTGCTTTTAAAGTATTTTGTACATCATTCATAATTTGAGATCGCATTAACAGCATGGATTTATATAAATCTTTCGTTATGTTTGTCATAAATTGATCTACATAATCCTTATTTACAGCATCATCTGGTTCTACGGGAGTTCTGATACCTCTCAACGTAGTAGCTTTTAAATCAAATTCACCATTTTCTGTTTTCGTTAATGCATTATCATTACTCTCGAATAATTCTGACAATCGCATTCTTTTATGAATATAATGTCCAAATTTGTCTATATTCATGTTGAATGTGCTTTGTATTGAAGGGTTAACAGTAAAATGAAACGTATGCAGAGAATAAAAGATATTTATTAATTAATAACTTTACTTTCACGTAACTCTTCGATGATGGATATTATTTCATTGTCCAGCCCAGTGTTGCCAGCGTCTCGTGAAGCAATCAATAGTTTTAATCTATCCACTAGTTCATTTGGATTATCCCAATAGACATAATCTATGTTTTTTCTCCACACTTTTTTCAACGGTAGTCCATTCCCCTTTGGTTGATTGTAGGTCTGATTTGTACTTTGTAATTTAAAAAGAGGTTTAATGACTTGCAAATATTTATGCCCTTTGCTACTTTTGATGGGTTTGCTTGGTTCAAAATCTCGACGGTGTGCATTTGTATCGATCAGCATTGACTTATAATGTTGCATATCATTATCTGTCACTAAACTTAAGTCTACATCTTTTTTTAGCAACAACTGTTTCAAACCCGGTGTATTTCGATATTTGCGACCCGTTACTGTAATAAAATCATCACCAATCGTAATGCTAGCTGAACCTAACATAAGTTTTCCACGCTCTATCCGAACACCAAATGGTATATCATGTAGTGCTTCAGGAGATAGAGACCAAGATGATGTATCGCATTCTTCGTTCTTATCACCCAACGATTGAAATGAAGACTCACTGTCGATTTCATTTTCATCACTGCTTTCCACGTACTCTTTGCTAGTAGAACCTTCCTTGTATAATGTTTGATTGCTTTCCAGGATTTTTTCATTTTCATCAGAAGTAGTTCCATTATTGGTGTTGGTTAGTAAATTAAGTGATTCGGTTATAGGTTTAAAAACCGTTTCTAATGCTTCCTTATTCCCAATCTCAAGTTCTCTCATGGCGCGTACTTTTTTCTTTACAGCCGCTGAAGCATCTACGATTTGTCTTTTCAATGATCTTTCCATAGTCGATAAATGTATAGTTATCGCATAAGAGTTGTTAAAAGAGTAATAAGGTAACGATGTCAGCGGTCTTAAATATATATCATTTTCTTATTCAAACACGACAAATGTGTCAAATTTATTCCTGTAACATCCATTATTTTTAGAGCAATCTTTATTTATTACCAGAAAGTTGTAAGGTTCACTCCAAATTTTAGAACACATTTCACGAAACTGAGCCCAAGTCATATCTGTATTAACATGTTCTTCATAAATATGCTTCAGATTAATATCATCCTGTTTAAATAGTACGATAAGGTTAGCGTTGTCTCTTACTAACTGTTTAGGCACTTTACTATACGTTTGATTGAGATAAAAACAATCGATATTTTTGTGTCGACCCATTGCAAAGTAATCTCGCATGTTACTTTGATTTTCACATGCAACGTCATCAAATATTATGACAGAGTTGGGTTTAGCATCCTGAACACTTAAAACGTCTTCATTTCCATGATATTTCTTAAAAGAAATACCTGGAACTCGTTGTAAAACACTTTCCAGAAATCTATACTTAAGTTGGTGCAAAGTTTTTGAATAAACGTAAACATTTTGAAATTTTAAACCGTTTTCATGTATAAGAAGACCAATGAGCAAATTTGTTTTTCCACAATTTGACGGACCACAAATTATACAACGTACTATGTTAGGTAATAATTCACTATGACGAGCATGAGTCTTGGGAATATCATCACAGATAGTGTTTACATTCAATGATTGGGGTTGTTTAATAAACTTCATGTCTAAGAATGATAAAATACGTTCATAGCATTCACTTATAAACTTTTTTGATCAATCGAATCACAAATTATACATGGTAAGCCTGTGAGAATACTCGACTAAACGGATCGAGTCGATTATCGGATATTGGGCATTCTATACCACTTTCTGTAGCGAGCGCTCGGCGTGTAGCCGAGCTTGACTGGCGAGCGACAGAAAGTGGTATAGAATGCCCAATAATATACTGATTTACTGCGGATTATCGATGTTTTGTTTTTGTATCGTGGGAAGATTTTTTTGTACATATTGTTATTAAAGTTGCTTAGTATTGAGGTCTGACGGTATTGCGAATTGAGACTAAGTAGATGAAATTGTGTGCCTCAGCGAGAAATATACTTAGGCGGCATGATGATATTTTTATAAATACGATCATTTTAATCCAGTTGTATCGGTAAATATGTCCATATAAGCTTATGACTAATTACAACAAATAACACTCCTTGTTACAGGTTAAAATTAAAATACCTATGTAGTGCAAATAAATTGATGTTACTATTACAGAAAAACTACATTTGATACAAAAGCTTTTCATAGTTAGTCATATACTATTGTATGTTTATAGATACCCAGTTCTAATTCTAAAATAAATATAATAATTATAATCTAACCACTTCCAGCGATCGTTAAAACGCTTACGCAATAAAACCTCATTCATCAAACACAACTATCTCAAGCCCTTCATTATAGCAACATCAAAAGCGAACCTGTCCATTAAAATGGATGTGCATTAAAGAAATAACATCTACTAATTACGATCCAATGCCCAATGGGCCCTTAAAACACCGCTAAACACACATAAGTAACTCCTTTCATATTGCTTACAAACATAAATCAAATGAAGAAAAATATTATGAATGTACCAAGCACCAACACCGACATTAAATTCATATACATAATCCATTGAAGATTACTAAAGGGAGTCTTCATAAGGATTGTATGAAAATACAGCAATGTATTCTAAATAATGCGATGATGTCAGTTAGACGTCAGCTGTCAAAATGTTGTGACGTCAACGATTTGTTTAAAATTCGACCCGCTTTTGTCCGTGAAATAGTTGAAATCCCTTCATTGGAAATTTAATCTTATTTGCATAGGAGTAAGGTTGATTTGGAAACTGTGTGTTGTTTTAGTAAATTGCGTAATAGGGATGTCAAATCCATGACTTTGATGATGGGAACAAGAGCTTCATAGTTTAATTAAAAACGTCAGAAGTGATTAATAGTAATTGTTCTGTTAACATAATTTGGAGGACCTCTTTGATAAGTATATTAAGCTTGACTAATTAAATCATTACCAGTGTGAAGAGTTTTTTAAGGATCCATTCTTTGCTTTTTGTTCTATTTTAAAGACAGTGTGAAGAATCATAGTTATTTTCTCCCCTGTACTTCAGACACGTGCCTTTGAACATACGATACATTATATTTTATGACATATGACATGTATACATAAAGTATAAGACGTCTTCAGCAAACTAATAAAGTCATCTGAAAAAAGCCTACTGACATTTATTTTCAGTCATACATTATTTCATCCACCTTTAATGAACGCACCAGCTAAACCACCCACACTATTACAATCAACCACACACAAACAATTTGACAAAAGCGCTCTTATCCCAAAGCAATAAGATTCATTTTTGCTATTCATTTGTTACATCCTCAGTCAGCCGCACATGAACAGTACGATGACAAAATCGCTCTTATTCTAAAGCAATAAGATACATTTTCATTTGTAGCCTTCAGTTGTTCTGTGGTTGACCGTACATTACGATCCCACAGGTACACTAATAGCTAAGAGGGCGCGGCAATCGTAAAAGTCACCGAAAATATAAAAGTTGGTAGAATATAAGCAAAAAGATCATAAAACATAAATATTTTACGAGAACATTATACTGGAATGCGTGTGACGATGGATGGGTTTAATAAGGAAATAGAAGTTGTGGGGTTAAGTCAAAGAACTTTCCTCCAGTGTGCCTGTTTGTTTGTTTCTTACCTAAGTTTTTGTAAACGAAATATTAGGAAGAGGCGTGCTTAAATAAGCTATAGTTAAGAGTAATAAATAAATAATAAATAAATAAATGCGGACAACATCACATACATTGCTCTGAACCCAAAGTAAGTAGCTAAAGCACTTGTGTTATGGAATTCAGAAACAACGAAGGTACCACAAACACCCAGACCCGGGACAATGTAGAAAAGTTGGTTCCTACATTGACCCGTCCGGGGATCGAACCCGGGACCTCAGAGCTAGCGACACCTTGAAACCGGTGCGTACGCCACTCGACCACGGAGGTCGTCAAACTCGTCACTATTAGGAAGAGGCGTGCTTAAATAAGCTATAGTTAAGAGTACAACAGAGAAAAACGGTTGACAACCAGTAGAGCTAGAGGGTGATTTCGAGCTTCCGTCTGAAACTATTGTGCTTATGAAACTGTATACCTAGATACGAAAATAGTTTTGCCATTTAATTTTAACCTTCACTTTCTGTAAACATTATTAAGCAGGATGAAAAGTACATTTAGAGAAAGTCATGCCTAACTGAGCTCTTTGCTCTTTAGTACTCTTTACCCAAAAGAACTTCAATATCGTGCAACCAAAATAAAAAGCCGCACAAAAAACTTGATTAAAAGATTAAAGTTGGGCACTTAAGATGATGTAACTTCATATTCAGAAAGCTGCCATTAAGAGAGTCATAACAATCTGGGCGATTCCAACAATTACACTCAATTGGAATAAGACAACACGCGTTCTTGTGACTGTAATTACTGTAATCTTAGTTATAGTCAGGGCTGTCGAGAAAGGCATTCAATATTCATGTTATTTATTTCAAATAATTTAGTTATCGCCGCCAATCCGCAAATGAGCAATCGTGATGATCAATGCTCGTGCCTTCTCTATATAGGAAGAGGCCTGAGCCCGACTTTGGGATAGCTTTATAAGGTTTATCTTTATTATATACAGTAACCGTTGTGGTGACAAAAACATTAAGCTATGGTAATAAAAATGTATGTGAACTATATGAAAAAAAAATTTTTAGATAAGTGCATTATATTCAAATAACTACCAAAATTTCACTAGTTTACATTCTTACACGTTATATTGAATCATTGAATGCCCTCATAAGTGATTGTATAATAAATATTTCTTGTGTTTAAGTGATGTCCAGAACCAAATACACGTCATACAATATTTTCAAATTCTAATATTAAATATATTGCTGCTTGCTGATGCTTCCTTTGAAGCGTGCCATGTAAACTTTAATAAAATATGTAGTAAGTTCAAGTGTTATGTGGCAACCCTAGTACCTACTTACATATGAACGATGGAATGTAATACCGCTTCAGATTCGTAGCAATATCTGAAGAGCTTTTGTTCTAAACTGCTCGATAAAAATATCGCTGTTAGCTGGTTGGTATATTTATCAATGAATTCCATAAAAATGTAGAGTAATTGGAATTTGATTGTAATAAAATGTTAACGTTCCAAAGAATGTAATTAAATTGTTTTCAAAATTGCCTACTATTTTGTAAACCATTTGACGTACTATATAACTAGAATAAAGGAATTTGCTTAAAGTGCCCCGTAAACGCTCAAATTGTCAAATTTTACGTGTTTGTCAAATTATTTGATAGTGTGTTTGTCGCGTTTGATAAAGTTTGATAAAAATCTGGATTGAAGTGGAGTTTGACAAACAAGTTTGAACGTGAACGGCGGTGTTGGTCAAGAAAGATCTCACTCGTTGTGTTGGCGTCATGGAGGACGCTACGCCAAATGACAAATTTGTTTGATATTTGGTTTGATCGTTTAAGCTATTGTTTGATGAAAACGTGAAGTTTGAACAACAAATTTGTCAAGCAAGTTTGTACGTTAACAGGGCGCTTAACAGGGAACCAAAATAATATTCTATAAAAATACAAACGAATGTAAGGTTTTAACTTTCTTATGTAATTCTATTAGCCTTTTTGAAAGACGCAAAAAAACTGAGCTTTCGTTAAATAATCAACTGGTCTAAAACCGCAACGAATACAAAAAACAAAACAAAGCGCCTTAATTAATTAATAGCAGTCGTGGCACAAAGGTGGGACAATTAGCCCATTGACACGGATACAATTCCGGTTCTCGACCTAATTCCAGTTATCCTGTGACCTTACGGATATAACGGCTATGTAAGCCGGGTAATGACCATTGAAGGCCCAGGTATACAAATACATAGGGGTATTTTTGAAAGTGGTTTGGCTATAGAACTTTGCATGTTTCTTTAACATTTTAGTTCGTTAAATATCATTATACTAATAAAAATCTAAAATAATTGTTATGAAATCACAAGAACATACATAGAGAATCCTTTAGATAGTTTCCATTTTTTAATGACTACTAATGAGAAAAAGTTTCCTAATTTAAGTAAACATACTTAAATTAGGAAACTTTTTCTTTATAAACGCTACATACACCTACTGGGGAGAGTTTTACTGGGAACTAATTAATTAAATCCTGTTTGAAACCCTTTATTCAAAAACTTTTGCAATTTTTAATCAAAGAGTTTCATTGGCTTTTTTGTGAGCAGATTTGAGTTACGAATAACTTTTTATATAATATTTTGACCTGTCACGATACTAATGTGTGAATTAAAAAAAATACGGGTACCAGCAATGATATTATAAAGGGAAGATACGTTACGTTCATACTGAGCGGTGTCCAGAAATTGTTGCGCTGTTATTACGAATGTACTTACATGTAGGTGTATAGTCATTTTCAACTACGACTGCGATAGATAATAGGGAACGTATGGTACAGAAAGAGATAGCTATCTGTAGTGTGTTGCGCTTGACTAAAACAAATCATGACAATTGTCTGAATTTGTTCGCAACAACCTACCTCTTTTTTATTATAATATCATTGGGTGCCAGTGTTAAATGCCCAGAAATCGATATATAAAACAGAAACCATTCCCAAAACACCAGTTGAACACGAAACATTTAAGTTGGTCCTATCGTCCATAAGAATGTTCGTATCGAAAGAATTCGTAACTCGCTTTGTGAAGCTACCGTTTAAAAAAAATATAATTAAAAATTAAAAAACACGCCTGCCATGTAAAAAAAATTAAAAACAAGTCAAATATTTGCAGTCGGGGTCAGTTACTTGGAACAATTCATTACAGGTCCCCCGACTGCAAATATTTGACTTGTTTTTAATTTTTTTTACATGGCAGGCGTGTTTTTTAATTTTTAATTATAATTTTTTTATTTAATACCTTTTAGTGAACAACAAAAAAGCATGACACAACACAAAAAAAAATTCGTTCGGAACCCTTTGCAGGCGATTTCGACTCACACTTGACCATTTTTTAATGTCCACATAGCCTATGTCACTCGGGATATCTCAAAGCTTCTAATGATACCACAAACATTAAAATCGGTCAAGCCTTTTAGAAGTTATGGTGGAATAAAGAAACTCACAAACATACATACATACATACATACCTACATACATACATACATACATGAACCCTGAAAACATAACACTCCTTTTTGGGCAGTCGTGTAAAAAAACATATTTCGCATTATTTTGAACGGGCCAGCTAATAAATTAAGGCCTGGACTCCATCAAAGCGAAGACAAGCAGAAAACTATAGGAATCTTCTATTCATACTTTGCTATAGTGTGGTAGCGGTGAAGGAAAACATCGTGAGGAAACCTGGATTCCGAGAATTGGGATCTGAAATCGCCAATCCGCAATTGAGCAAGCGTGGTGATCAATGCTTGTCTTCTTTATATGGGAAGAGATCTGGTGAGCCCATCAGTGGGACGTTTATAGTCCTGAATTATTTATTTATTTATATTACTTTGCTATTGAGTTGGGACTGAATAACGCATACCTACTGGTTTTTAAAAAACTTCTCCGCTAGTTTCGTCTCCGCTTTGGTGGAGTCCGGCCCTAACCATCGTATATTGCTAGCTTCATAGATTTGTTTCGTTAATTCTTGGTACATAAAGTACTGTTTCCGTTTAATTAAGATTGTTGTGTTTATGTCTCTTGATTACAGTCGAAGAAATTGTTTTAATAGTCTCGCTTGGGAATGAATAATTTTTTAGGCAGCAGATATGGGGACGCCATTTCTGTAAATTTGGGGAACCATTTCTTCGAAAATATACTTAGGCAAAACAAAAACAAGCTCATAAAATACTGTGACAATTAAGACACGTAAGTTAAACAGAAAATGTATAGGTTAATTATCCAATTTTCGTTCGTGTTTTTAATTACTTATCGTACCTACTTAAATTCAATATTTTCATAAACAGCAGGACAGCACACAATAAACAGCCGTGTGTCGCCACAGTTATAATAATAAACTAACCATGTTATATTTGTAACTATCTGTTATGTCTGTGACTGAACTTTAATAGACGCGCCGTATTTAGTGAAGCGTCAAGTTAAAATTATCGTGAACTCACGTCATGAGAGTTTCGTCAATGAACTAAAACACTTTAGTAATGTACTAAGGATTTGGTCCCTTTCTCATTTAAGTTCAAAGAAAACGATTTATATGATACGTTCTAGTTAAATTAATAATAACTGTAAATTAATTAGTATATAAAATTCCGTGATTATTACGTGTTTAACTTCAGCCTGATTTTTTTTCAGGTAAATAAGATCTCTATACGAAACATTAACTATTTCAGTCTTATTAGTACCCGAAAAATACCCAGAAGCCTGAAAATTCTCAAACATTTTGATGTTAAATCACTGTTTCAAATTAATCAGTTTTTTTTGCAATAGGAGAGCTTTGAAACTTCCCTTTATAAGCAAAACAATACCAAGATGGCGTCGAGTCTCTTTGCTTAAAATATCGATGACCAATAACGCAAAAGATACATACAACAAACAAAAGAAATTGCTATTCCCCTTTACCAAGAAATTACGTATTAAGCCTCAAAATAGATCCACAATTAATCTTTCTCTACCTTTAGCGTTCGGTTAACCCCACGCAGCCAATTAACTAAATTACGCGAGAATAAACTTATTGAAAGATTAAACGGTACATAATTACTGCGGTGTTTGATCTGTGTTGCCCTAATTTAGCTTTTGTTCTGGGAATTTAAAATATTCTGATTGAGATTTCTTTAGAAGGCAGCTAGGATTTGACGTGCCCAGCGTCCATAGGTACTCTGAGAATTCGCAATTTTAATTTTTTTATGTAGATACGTTGAGAACGAGCGAATTTTTTCTTTTTTTTTTGGCTAACTTCTATACCTACTAGGATTTATATATGTATATCTAGTTGAAATTTTCTTCCGTGCACCAGCTCTAACAAAGAAATTCATTTTCATTAAAAAACCGTTTTAATAATATGAAAATTTGTTTTCATCAACTAAAACACGAACATTTCCATAAAATATTTGAAATACGCTTACAACTGAGAGAAATCAGGCTTTAATTTGATTCTACAAATATTTGCGCGCGTAATTCTCAAAAGTAAATAAACAGATTGCATGCCGAATAACATATAAACATTCAAACATACAAACACACAAAGAGATAAATGCTAGGAGAAATATTTTGTATAAATGTGTTTGGATAAGTAAAAATGTGTACTATTAAAATGTTTGAAATCCATATTGAGTTTTGAGGTTTACGCGAATGTTAGACATTGAAATAAACCTGCTTTTACGGATTTTATCGCATTTTATAGCAGCGCTGCAAGACCTCAAGACACCGTGAGCTCATATTGCGTAGGCCGGAACACAAATAATTAATAAAAATATGAAGGTAAAACGAGCAACAACAAGTGACAACAACCGTCAAGACGAACACCACCTCAGTCTGCCCGTGACCATGATACCTGCAAAGGTGTCGAAACGTCGGGAACTAAAATCTTAATACAAACCGCGATAAAATCCATAAAAGCAGTTTTATTTCAATGTTTGAAATCCGCTGAACAATGTGATGTATGCTTTAAAGATATGTCTGTAATATAGTGTATTATTGTAAACGTACAGGAGATTGTGACGTCATCGTTCGTGAGAATAAATTTGAAGAAAGTTATTCGAAAACAAGACTTCTGTTTAGTGGAAGTAAGGAGTGTTTTTTACTTGTATTTTCTTTTTAGTAAATTAATTATAATAATAAATTCATTTCGTATGATTATAATTATGACCGTAGAAAAACATTCCTCATCAGTAGGTATATAAGTAGATGAGTATATAAATAGAATTCGTAATTACCGAAACCGCTTACAAGTGCCGACTTTAAATAACTTCAAAGCTTTATAAGAAGGTACTAGTACAGTCAACAACAAAAAAGCGACCTTAATAAAAATCTGATTTATTTTATGTAAAAACATTTTAAAATTAATGGTTTGTTCTAAACGTATCAAAAGTAATTATTTGATTTGTAACTTCTTAAAATGTTTAAATTCATTGAAATAAAACTACATTTTACGGATTTTGTCGCGGTTTATTTTTAAGGTGTCGAAACGTCGAGACCTAAAATCTAAAAATAAACCTTGAAAAAATCCGTAAAAAGTAGGTAGTTTTATTTCAATGGCTAACATTCGCGTAAACCTAAGAAAATAATATGTTTAAATTCATTTTTAAAAGCATAAATATAATCAAACACTTTTTGAACCACCAAGATATTTCTCCGGAACCACGAACAAGATCTTATTATATTAACAGATCGTATCGCAATTTTTCATGTCAAAATTTTCAAGGAAAACTTTTAAACTATATCAAAATTTCGCTAACATTTTTCTCCATGATAGTACAAGTTAAGAATGCTGATATGTAACATGTGTTACTATTACCCTTTCGTTACTACATCTGTGGCCTTATTAAAAAGTATACATTCATAATTTTCAACACTCAATTGAGAGTTAGTAGGTTAACGTTCGCTGAACGATAACTGGATTTACCTTATTTACTTGTTTCATGAAATACTCAGTAACTTATGCAAATAAGTAAAAAACTTATGGTATAAAATAGATCAGTGGGTCAATGCTTAAAAAAGTGGAGAATTGAAAAAAAATACTTATTTTTTGTTTGTGGTCACTAAATACACAATATAACAATACATAGACAATCCTCCATGTAGGATAATAATATTACCTATTAAGACGTCCTTTAAACCACCGAATAAATCTTATACACATGAAAACTATTTGTATAAATCTTTAAAATGATTGTCAAGATCCATCTTTAAATAACCCAGAGCATACCTACATAATTCTAGTTTTATTAGGTAGAGGCAATAAAACCAGTGCATTTCATTTCCGTGTCAGTCTGAATGCCGATGTCAAATTGTTAGGATTCGTCGTGAATAACGTTATAGTGACATTTCATGATCTAATTGTGAAACGAAATTGTCTTTTCATGCGTTGGCAGGAATAAGTGATAAAAACAATATTTTATAACAACTGTTTTTTAAATACAGCAGCTCAGATTGGCATCGTCATCGTCTTTTCTTCACGTTTTTTTTTCACCAGTTCTTGTCTTGTATTTTAAACGAACCTGTATTTAAAAAACGTTTAGAGTTACGCCCCTAAGCATAGCAAAACATTATTCTAAAAGAGATCGCGAGCAAAAACAACAACAAAAATAAAAGTCTCAAGGATTAGATTACGAAAAGTCAAAAGTAACATAACAGTTCTCCAAGTTTTCAGCTCTTAACACCTTATTTACAACCAACACAAAAAGCATTTACGAGACCGCATATCCCACATTAACCGCCATTTTATAGTTCCTTAAAAGTCATTCTGACAGTTACTCAGATTTCAAAACTACGAAATAAGAAAATTTCTTGAAGCCAAAAATAGAACGCTAGTAAAAGTAGGAATGTGACATTTACAAGTTTACAAGTCGTCAAATAAAGAATTTCATAAAAAGAATGTTTTTGAAAACGGAACGAAAATTAAAATACAGCTTATTAATATGTTAAGTTTTTTATTTAATTTTCTAGGTTTTATGGCGGTGACGGCCGTTTTACTAATTCTTAATTAACAGAATAATGCGACCTCATTGCACTGTTATTAAACCATGTTCATAGTAACTTTGAGTTACAAAACCTATACTTAGTTTAAAAATAAATGCATTGTCAGATTTTAGTGCAAAGTGTGTTTGAATGGACCTGCGTTGAAAAATATATTTATTTCCTGTTTTAAGAAGTTTTCCGCTAACACGTTTTAGAATGTGCTTGCCAAATAGAGACAGAGTAAAAAGATATAAAAAAACTCAAAGTATCAACCCTAGTGAAACTGCAATAATATGTATTAAGTACGTTAGGGTTGGCACGTGCGCTCTTTGCAAGATCAATTACCTTCCGTTATCGCGCATCGTGCCCTCAATAATTGATAACCCTTGACTCAAATCACCATTTAAAGACGCATCAATTGACAAATAGCTATCTTTATCTACCGTTAGGAATACCCCAATTCTAACTATTTAATTTTAGACCTTAGGACCCTTCAATTAAAGTATAATTTTGATTGGAGTTAGGACCTACATGTGTAAATTACTCGCTCATTCAATTTGTTTAAGTTATACGATTGATTTAAATGAAGTGTTCGGCTTAAATTACTAAAACTATTAATAAGAAATCGTGTTGTTAGACCTACTGCATAGATTAATTGTTTCAACCAATTAGTTTTATTAAATAATTTCAAATATATATTTCTTAATTGCAGGGAAATAGACAAGGAGAGCAGTAACAAAACAGCTTATAAGTGGCAACACAATAGGCTAAAAAAGGTACGGTAAAATACTTAGTTAAAAAAAAACGTAGTGCAAGCTTACGAATGAAGTAAGAAATAACTATAAACAGAAACCGCGAATGATGAAAACCTGAACGAAGAAACCGTTTCAGGGAAGTTAAATAAAGATTCGTATCAATTGCAACACATATATTTATATTGTATGCATTTCCTGCTCAGGTATGGGGTATACCTGAGCAGGAAATGCATACAATATAAATATATGTGTATGACCTATTTACTTACAGCATAAAGTTTATTGTAATGTCCTATACTTTTGAGCTTCTGTATTTCGTAACAGTAAAAAAAAACTTTATTTACTTTATGGTACATCCTAAGTTTTACTGTTTATCATCTAGAATTAACGCGATAAATACTATTTTGTTAACTTTCTATTACGGAAGTTGTACATTAACACTGACAATAGAAGGAAAAAGATAGTAATTAAATAAGAATTACACACTGTATATTTTTGTCTCTTGCACTTTTTTTGGGTGTAAAAGCATTAAACTAAACATTGAGACTTATAATGTTCATATAATTATTCTTTTAAATTTTATCCAATAACATGTATCATTACAATAAGAGCTTTTTAAGACACTAGGATTGGAGTTGGAAACTCTGGTCATAAATATATTGGACTTAGTGTCGTCTTTGGGTCTGCTCTACCTAAATATTGATCGTCTTGCTTGTAACTAGCATCTTCGCAATAAGTAAGATAAGTGGCTAACATAATATAGAAAGTGATACGACAAATACTTATATTCATAGGTTTTGAAAAGAAAAATAATATAATACCTAGGTAAATCGTTTTAAAGGAAGATGTCTTTCAGGATTCGCTTACAAACAGTTTATTAAAGTGGGAGTGTGCTTGAGAAAATAAATCTTCGAAAGTTTTTATAGACATTAAAATGGATTTGTAGATAATATTGAAGTCGTTACGATCAGAAGCACGTTTCTTCATGGTTTTCGTAATTTTATAAAAACTAATCGTAATACCTCGAAATAAAGCTACTATTAATTTCAAAGTACCACCTCTCACGTCTACCAAACCTAATCAGTGATCACCGTAATCCCTATCCACTTGCAACACCGATTGATATTCCCCGAGCCTACTTATATGTAACACTGTGTAGACCCACCGTGGTCGGTCCGTTCCCATGGGAACGAATCATTGACATCGTTACGTGTGCCGAACACTAAAACAAATGAACGATGAATAACAACACACGTCAGATTATAGGTACGTACCGTAGAGTATAGATAAGAAACTAAGGAGTGAGCCTATCAGTGTATGAACCGTGAGCACTAGTATGAACTAGTTTTATCGTAAATTTTGTATCAAGACGGAGCGCGCCGTTTTAATAAAACTATCTAAAACCCTAATATTATCCTTACAATGTCGAACCATCGATATTTTCGCATATAAGTCTGTCGTTGCGCGAAAAATAACTTTAAATCAGTAAACGAATGTACTAGATACAGACAAAAAGTGCTCTCGCTTGGCACGAAGGATATCTAGCGATACTAGCGGTCTATAGTTATCTATAGTCTAAGGTACGTACATAGTATGTTGTGATATGGATGGACATGTTATTGAAAGGCTTTTAGCTAAATTAGATGAATGAAAGATAGTTTAGTTATGTTTTATAAAAATCGACGAGGAATAAACTATCAAAATCAGAAACTATCAAGACCATTTTATGGAAAAGTTTATTTTGTTACAATTGCGTTTGATTTATGGCGGATTTCACTTTAGTTTTCAGTTTTACTTTTAGAAGACTCGTTTTACTGAAAATACGATAAGTTGTTATCAATTTTATCTAAAGACTAGCTGTTCCCCACGACTTCGTCCGCGTTAATTTCTGTTATTATGAACGCGATAGCGACGCGTAAATAATAATTTTAGTTAATATTATGTTGATAAAACTCTTTAGGAAATAAATGGCAATAATGCATTAATTTAGACCAAAATTGATTACCTTAAAAACGTTTGTAGTGAGTTAATCTTAAAAGATAGACATAGGTAATACTGTCGCGGACATTTTTCAGATCATTTAAAAAGGAACAATGTATTCATACATATTTTTTGGGTAACTCGAACCGTTTACGCAGCGCACGCAACGGAAGCCTTCAATTATGAATAATTTTCCCCGTTTTTGCAACATTTTTCACTGCTGCTTCGCTCCTATTGGTCGCAGCGTGATGTTCTATATCCTAAAGCCTTCCTCGATAAATGCAACACAAAACTAATTTTTCAATTCGAACCTAGTTCCTGAGATTAGCGCGTTCAAATAAACAAACAAACTCTTCAGCTTCTAATATTAGTATAGATAAAATGCTTACGTTGTAGTAAGCTGTTTTCCACATTAAGATTTCACACACTTCTTATTCATTACAAATTCAAACAAGGTATGGATCTAAAATTAATCTGAAGATTAACTTAAGCTTTTAATAAGCTTGCCTTGTTAAAACATACGTCAAACTACCGTTTTTATATAAATAAATGCGTTACCTTTACAAGAAGATAATTGGATAATTTAATGGTAGCCCGCGTTAACGGCCAATTCACGACTCACATTCTTATTTTGAAATACAAAATTAGATTATTTATTAACTCTTTCGATGATATTTTTAAGACAGCCCGTTTTTTTCGCTCTTTTAATTCCAAATTGGAATCATACAGTTTTTTTTTTCTTTTGAAATTATTTATTTTTAAAATGCAACGTAATTCTTCTGACCTACTGGTTTTTGGCTTTATAGAGCTGAGTAATTTGTTTTTATTTTTAAATAAGAATATCCGTTGTTGTCTTACTCATGGCCTCGCAAAAATTGGACAGTAAACAATTTCGTGTCAGGTGCACCGGATGCATACAACGGCTATTTGAGATGTTATTTTTAAAGGTAAATATTTTTTTTTAATAAACATAATATTGTCGCCACAATATTAAACAGCTGAAAAACTCCATTAAATTAGTTTACTAAACAAATCAACATATCTCGATTTCTGTGAATATCTTTTAAAACGACACTATATATGGGACATAAAAAAGTAAATTTGTTCGTCAATCGTCCGTGAACGTGACGCTGGCATCCAAAAATATCATAAAAAGAGAATAAAGAAAAAAGTGGCAAACAAGTCGTTTTCTGTACTAAATATAGATAGTGCTGATGGCCAAATTACTCCCGAATACTCAAACGCAAATTTAAGACTTTGACTTTAAGACTTTGACTTTAAGACGTTCTTTAATGTCGCATCTTTATAACCAAAAGTGGTAGCACGAGACTTATAACTTCTGCGTTTGAATACTCAAGTATTCAACCATAAATGTGACAGCTTATTGATAACTTTGACAAATCACTTACCGGTAACTAACAGGCGCTCGCAGGTTCACAGACATCTCCCTCGACTGCTGCCGCCTCCGCTTGTCTCCTTCCCGCCAACTCGCGTAACTCCTCGCAAACGACGGCACTCCACAATCCGTCACATTCACAATATCCACAGACAAATCCACTGTCTCATTGAAAAAGTTCGTATCATTGACGAACTCATTGTAATCAAAACTATTATTAAATAAAAAGTTTGTTGTATTTTCGAATATGGAATGATTAGTGGGTTCGTAAACCCCGTTGTGTTTTGGACTAGAATATACGAAGACTCGGTTTAGTTCGGAGTCGTTCTCAGTTTTGATGTGGAGGCGTTCGTGGGTGGTCGTGTTCCGGTGGTAGTCCTCGGCGGAGGTGTACCACGCCTCTAGCACTGCGATGTGGGAGTCCAGCTCGCGGCACGTCAGCCGGAACTCGTTGTCGTGACATTGTTGCTCCTCCACTATTTCTGGAACAAGGATAAGAAGATCATGTCATTGTACGTCTCTTAACTTGAATTGAGATGTTGACGAAAATATCTTCGTGATGAGGATGACGTAGGTTTGG
Organism: Autographa pulchrina; assembly: GCA_905475315.1. Taxonomy (NCBI): domain Eukaryota; kingdom Metazoa; phylum Arthropoda; class Insecta; order Lepidoptera; family Noctuidae; genus Autographa; species Autographa pulchrina. The sequence continues at coordinate 11,777,162 of FR997765.1, read as the reverse complement.
GAAAAAACGTAACATTCTTACCCATCTCCTCTCTTGAAATAAACGGAATTGGAATGATTGGATTGACTCTGTTACTAAAAGATAAAAAACATGTAGCTAGGTGGTAACTATTTATATTGTTAAATGCATTGCCTATAAAATCATTGCAGATATTTTAGGCTAGCGGAAACATTACACTAATACGTTTTTACAATAAAACAGTGACTCACGATATCTTGCCTGTAAAATCCAACATCTGAGTGCTTCTATACAAAAATAACTAGATTTTTTGTACTTTTTAAGTATTTATTCTATTGAGATCAGATAGTATTTATTCCATTACAACCAAATTAACATCATATACAGACCTAAAAGGTCTTAAATGTAGGTTTTGTTTAAATCTAGACACAGACTTTAAAATTGTAATTAGAGGATTTAAATGAGCATCACGTGCTTGTTCTTAATAGAAGAGTTAGGGGATCCAGGATAATGGCTCCAGATATCTACGGCTAATACGTGATCGACATTAGATATAGCTAAACGTTTACGATCAAAATTATACTTTAGAGTCTGTCTAATTAGGGTAATGGATAGAAAAAAAATACGGTATTAAAAGAGGTTAAAAGAAGTAGTCCTAGCTTCTATTAACCCATATTATAGTAAAACTGTAGTTCATCTATTCTTAGGAGTAATCTAGCTATAATTATGGCGCTATGTTAATTAAATTAAGTGATTTGTTAATAAACAAACCATAAAATAAATAATAGTAACGTTTAAAGAGTGAAAATCAAAGAGAGAAAAAAAACAACGTGATTTAATCTTGACTGAATTTTATAAAATAACCAGTTTCTTATATTTGAGATATATTAAGAATATAATAATATACAAAGGCAATAGGTACTTTAAAGTAATACACCTGCTTTTCCAATCAGTTCGTAATTTAATAATAATAATAATATTCCGGGACAACTCACACACGGTTATCTGATCCCAAGCTAAGCAGAGCTTGTGTTATGGTAACCAGACAACTGATAAACATACTTATATATTTCTAAATACATACATATTATAGATAAATTACACCCAGACAACCAGAACAAATGATCGTGCTCATCACACAAACATTTGTCCTGGGTGGGAATCGAATCGAACCCACGACCTCCGGTATAGCAGTCAGGGTCACTAACCACTAGACCAACAGGCCCGTCGAATTTGTAAACATTTACCTACTTATGTCTACAGTTTTTAGAGATCCGATTCCTCATTACCATATGCCTACTGCAGTTAAAGAGGTCGCTCTTGCATATCACTTTACATTATTTCACTGTTTTAACATTCAACATGTCGTTAAATTAACTAAAGATAAGTTTACAATTTTAATTGAAAAGTAATAGCCGAGGTTTTGACATACTTAGGTTACGTTACGTAATGTTTGAAATGGTGACGTATGGTTTTCTGAGTTCCCGTACGTAAATTAACTTTAAAATGAACAGAATAAGACTACTTTTACGGATTTTATCGCGGTTTGTATTTTGATTTTAGTTAATAAATAAATAATAATAATATAATAAAATAGCTTGTAGTTTTATTTCAATGTCTAACATTCGCGTAAACCTCAGAACTCAATGAGCAGAATAAGGTTAAATGACTTGAAAACCAAAATAATGTTAAAAAGACGTTTTCATGAAGGATAAGATTTTTTCTAATCTTTTTTTTTGCTTGTTTAGATACATGAATAGAGATCACAATATAGGTGAAAATGTAAATGTTGCCACAAAAATTAAGTTACCTTTTGATAAATAGATCTGTTAACCCTTCACGCTCTCAGGTGCATCGCTTAACATACACTCAACCTGTCACAGCTGCGTATTAATATTCATGGTATAACGGACCACAAACAGATGTCTAATTAGGGTTGACACTATATGGTTTGTCGTATTGTATTTTTGTTTTGATGTGTAAATATTGACAGACAAAATTCGGACACGCTTCATCATCATCATCATCATCATCATTCAGCCAATCATAGTCCACTGCTGGACATAGGCCTCTCCCAATTTGCGCCACAACACCCGGTCCTCCGCCCTCCGGACACGCTTGCTGATGTAAAATTATAAAGATATTCTAGTCTCAGCAAAGATACAAAATTACGTATCGGCAATAAAATAGCTTGTAGTTTTTACTTTTAAACACGGTTGCCAATACAAAATTAATAAAATAACGGGACATAAAACGATTTAAACAATGTCTATTTATACTCATAGTTTTACTTGTATGGGTGACGATATGTGTATGATTAAAAGGTTGCGTTTGGTGCATAGGTACCTATTTGTTTTCAATTTGAAAAATAAATACTTTTTTTTCTTTATCATAATACACATAAATATACACATGAGTAAATTACTATTAATACATTATTAATATATGGTACAAAATAAATAAAAAAAAAAGTTTTAATGACCAAGTTGACAACCCTAGCCCACCGTAAGTGTTTTATAGCGTATCACATTGGCGTATCAAAGGTATGATATAAATTCTAATGGATTGTCAATGTTTATACTTAAGCTTTATAATTTTAATAGTTTGTTGTTGTGATCGATCGGACACGTTAACGATTTGTTTATCGACTGTTTTGTTTATAATAAAGTAAAGTATTATTATACTCTGTTATGTTATAAGAATATTGTTTTTAGAGTTTGAAATGTAATTTTTGTTCGGCGATGTCGTTTTTTTTTTTTTTACTGAAAGTTTTTGGAAATTAATATGCTACAAACATTGTTTTTATTATTTTAGATAAATCATATTATAAAATATAAAATACACAAAATGTTTTTTTGTTAACTGTTGCTAATTGTAAGTGCTCACATCTTTTCGCTAAACACAAATCTATTATTCGAACTTTAAAAGTTTTAACCCATAATTCAGTTAAAAACTATCACATAAAAGTTATCCAAACTAAAATCTACGCTATTTTGGTTGTTAACCCTAAAATTCATAGACAAAAACATGAAACTGCACTTTGACAGAACCAATGTCCAGCGAAAAGCCAAAAGGGCTTTCAATTTGTCCAATCGAATTACTCTCCTACACCGATATCTCCAGATATTTTGGACGAAACAAACCGAATGGGGAAACAGGACTCTATACTAGCTGAAAATCGCAATTAAAAGAAGTAAAAGTCAAACATAGAACTGGCTGAAAATCAGAAAAAAAAACTAGTAGAAGTCGAATCGAAGAGCAACGAAAGGCTTTATCCGAAACGGATCAGACAGATAAACTGGCAGTACTGGCACGTATTGCTAAAGGTACGGATCTGCTTTATCTAAAGCTGTCTTTTCTGTTTGTTAAACTTTGCATATCCTGAACTAAGTAAGTTTAATATCTTTTATTGGAATCTGTTTGCATTTTGTATTTTTGTCGGTCATATATTTTATATTGTTTGACCATTCCATAATTGCAGGTAGTGGTGTAGATGTGCGTATGACTGTTAGTTATAATAAAATTACTTTTTACAGATTATATCGCGGTTCATTTTATTTCTCGAAGTTCCAACACCTACAAACAACTGTAAAATATTTAACTCTATCTTGTATAATATGTGTTCAAATTGTTAATAACCCTTCTTGGCAGTCGGGTAATAACTTTAACGTATCTTGAAAAACCAACTGCTTACCAATATACAAATCATCAATGAAATATAACACATACTTACTACTCACATCACCCATATTTTTAATAGGTGTCAGATTGTCAACTCAACTATAGAAAACTATTCTAATCTAACACTATTATCAATCAATGAAACTATTTAAAGTGACCTCCAACCATAGAGTTAAAAAAGTTTAAACTATAGAGTGCAAGTATCGCTAAAAGCCCATTGCGCCGAGCGGCACTCTTTGGGTTGTATGTAGTACATTCGTTTACTGTTTTAAGTTATTTTACGTGCAACGACAGACATTCATGCAAAAATATAGAAGGTTTCGATATTATTAGGGTTTTGGTTGTTGTATTAAAACGGCGCGCCTTGTTTTGACACTATTTTTACGACGAAACTAGAGGCGGCCATCAGAGAAGAGTGGCGGCGTGTTGTGAAGCTTGCCACCAACAACTGAAGTGATGACCACGACCACTCTGTCAAGAGTGATCCCGACAAGGAAAGAAGTTCACACTTGTGCTCACGGTTCATACTTCGACAGGCGCACTCTGTAGTTTCTTATCTGTCCTCTAAGCCAACCAATACGGTACGCCATCGTAAATGTCAGACAATATTAACAGCTGATAAATATTTACGATCACTTTAAGACAACGATTTTATTGACTCTTTCCTGTGATACCGTAAATAAACATAACATTGCACAATCACAAGAATGTATTTTAAGTATTTTTTTAATGTTTATGTTAATAACAACCGGTATAAAAGAACCGTATCCAAATAAACATTTTTTATTGAATGCTTGAAAAAAAATCCTCTAATTATGACCGTTTCATGAAATCATTTTGCAACCATAGTTTAAATAAAAGTATTTATCTACATTTATTCTTTTCCATAGCTTTTACTGGCACAGTTTAAAAACACCATCGCCTGAGGCTGCACATCTCTCAACAATAAACTTGGAACATCACTATAAGTAGGTACTTAATACAACAATGCCCTATTTATTTATTTATTTATTTATTTATTTAATGATTTACACGGCTTGGAGCCAATTACATAAATCACATAAAAAGCTTAAACTAATCATTCAAAAATGCACATTATTCTAACTAAAACATAAAAAACAATTCTTATATATAACAATAAATGACAAAACCATGACAACTATTTCTTGTCTTTTCGACACTGAGTTTAATATGGCAATTAAAAACAATCGCATGTTACTGCACTACATAATATGTTTACAAGTCCAGCTCAATCACACACAATAGAACAATGTTAATCGATCTTACTTTAGCTTCTATTACACAGTAATGATCTAATCGATAATCTGCGACTGTTTATCTTCGTGAAATACCTGTATTTGATTTATAGACTTTATCCCCGACGATGGCCGCACTAGTCTTTTACCTAGATATACCATGAATGAAAATGGATGGATATTCAGGCAGAGGAAAACCGAGAAAGAAATGTATGGAAAATGTGAAAGAGGATATGAAAAAGACAGGTGTGAATACAGAGATGCCTAGTAGACCAGATAAGTAAGACAAACATTAGGACAGCGCCGTAAAAAATAAATAAAGGGCAGACAGAAGAAGAATATACCATTCTAAAAGTAATTTCTTCAAAATTCGTATTTCATCTCCTTTTGTACCAACATTAATATTTTATCCGTAACATCTTCTTTGTTTACCGTTAAAATACTAACCATACTTCCGAAAATCGCAGTCAACGTAAATTCGTCCAAATAAACGACACTCTGTCTAAAACTACTATCTACTAAAGCATAATTTTTGAAAACAATCATTTCATTTTGAGCCTTAAACGCATGTCAACCTCATTGATTGCTAACCATTTGGAAACTCATGAAAGCGTACTGGAAAGCTTCCTATTAATCCTATAAATCATTCAACGTGATGCATGATTGGCACTCGGAGCGTGTTCGTCGCGTCGCGAGCGTGTCTGTCGCTCGCAATGTGACTGGCGCCGCACTTTTTCTGCTAATTGAATATGGCTAGCGCCGCTTGCCAGCCTAGCAAATATAGCCGCAGACAAAGTGGATTAGAGTAATGCAAAGGAACTAAGGCAAGAAAGGAGTAAACACGAAAAAATATATGATGTATTTAATTAGTTACAATAACACCGGCCTGTAAATGTCCCACACCCGGGCACAGGTCTCTTCTCTTTGTTAAACATTTTCACTTCACATGTTTAAAATGAAAGAAAACACCTGGAACCAAATGCTCATTTTTTTTAATTATATTTCGAGAGGCTCGTGGCTAAGTGTAAGCCGTACGGTGTGACCGATAATACAGGTTAAGCCGCGCTCGCCGCGGTTGGTCCGTGGATGGGTGACCATTTATAACATACCGAGACCCCTCCGTGTTTTAGAAAGCACGTTAAACAGTAGGTCCCGGCTGTCATACATAGATCTTTGGCAGTCGTTAAGTCAATTCTGACAACCAGTCTTACTATGGGATACTGTGTTTCCCAGTAAAATGGGTTGTGGAGGTCAGATAGGCAGTCGCTCCATGTAAAATACTGTATTCAGCTGAATCCGGTAAGACTGGTAGCCAACCCCAACATAGTTGGGAAAAAGGCTCGGGAGATGATGATGATATTTCGAGGCATAAGTTCGAAACCTTCTTATTTACAAAAAAGGCCTTGAACAAAATATTTCAACACAAACTCACATATTTCGCGTTCAGCCCCCAGGACTTTAATCCAAGGATTTAATATGTACCAAAGAAGTCCTGGTTTTCGTAAATCCTTATTGTGCGTTGCTTGCATAATTCAAAGGGCCAACATTCCCTCACGGCAGCCCTTTATATTATTAATGCATCGTGTATTCTACTTATGTAAGCTTGGACCTTTTTTCGGCTCATTTTGTAAGCAATGGCCGTATTATGTCCCTTAAATTGGTAACTTAATAAGAATTTTAAATAAGCTTTCGGTGTGGTAGCGTAGTGTGAGTTTGTTAGTAAAACCTATTTGTATTGACGGGCCTGTTGGTCTAGTGGTTAGTGACCCTGACTGCTATACCGGAGGTCGTGGGTTCGATTCCCGCCCAGGACAAATGTTGTGTGATGGGCATGATCATTTGTTCTGGTGTCTGGGTGTAATTTATCTATAATATGTATGTATTTAGAAATATATAAGTATGTTTATCAGTTGTCTGGTTACCATAACACAAGCTCTGCTTAGCTTGGGATCAGATAACCGTGTGTGAGTTGTCCCAGGATATATTATTATTATTATTATTGATGCCTTTTTACTTATCTTTATTTTATAATCTTTCTGCTGGTCTAGAATAATAGATGGTCCTTTGTTTCTATAGGTAGTGTTTATTGTTAGGTGTATTTGCTGGTGTGGAAAGGATTCTGGTCATTGCAAAAGGTAGAAAATCTTATAAGCCTTAAATGCCTTTACTTAGGTAACATGGGTTTTTAATGTTTGTCGTCCATTCTTAACAAGTCAATTCACCCCGAATTTTTTCTTATAGCTCCACCGTATTACTAAATATACCAATTCTGAAATCGTTCTCGTTCGTTATATATACCTACAAAGTGTGTACCCCATATAGAACATCGAATAATGAACCTACAAAGAGAGACGTAACAAACGAATGCTTTGATTACGTAAACTCTACAATATGAACTCATTCTACTCGCGACTAAAATTCGCGACTCCAACAGATTGCGAACGTACAAACGCTAATGCAATTTAACCATGCACAGACCGTGCGCAGTGCATCATCCAACCCTCTTTTTTATCCCTTTCGCACATGCTAATAATCATATACCTATCTCACTCCCACAGAACACCCCATATCGTGTTGCGAATTCGGATCAACCGTTGCCATGACAACCGGCCAAAACAACGTTATTAACCTACCAGTTTCTGTTGACCTCTCAAACCACTAGACGTTTCACAAAATACACAATAATACGAGAGATTAACAAACAAACAGAGGTCTACTTAAAATGGTTATCAATCACTCTTAATTATTCCAATTTAAACTTTAAGTGGACGTATCAAAGCGCAATTTAGTTTAATGTTTCATTGGAGGTAGACGTGTGTTTATCCCAGAGGTACTATGCTACGATTTATTGAGGGGTAGGTAGCCACTGAATATTTGGACCCTTTTAGAGGGAGATAATTTCTTCTATTACACTTTCTAAGTATACGTAATAGAAAAGCAAATTGCTATACTGACTCCTCTAGTTTTAATTTGTTTTTGTGACCCCATACTTAATTGCCTTGTATCGTTTACAAATACGTTTAATATAGAAATCAAATGTTCAAAGAAAATTTTATAAATAATAATAATAAAAATAATAAAAATTCATTTATTCTCTTCTCACAAATGGTTCTTAAAAATAGTTTTTAACAAGACTATTTCTGTTTTCAAATTTCCACCTTTGTGAGAGGTGCCTGAAGTAGGTTTTGAAAAAACCTGTGATACAGGTCACCAGGCCCCACCTGCGGATAGAACTGGAGGTTATCTGTGAGACAATAAAGAGTTTAATAATAGTGCAAAGCAAAGCGAATGATAATTATAAAGTGATTGCAGAACTTACAAATTAGTGTGGATGTGAATGTGTAGTATAATGTGTTGATGAGAGTTTGAGTTAGTGTGAATTGTACAGCGGGTATGGGGTAGGCAACAGCTTAGACGTAAACGTTAGGTTAGGTTAGGTTATTCGGGAATGGTCAAATACTGCCCCCTTGTTCATTTTAGACGGGAAGAAATGACAAAATGTTAACAATAGATAAGCAGGAAAATAGAAAACACATAAATAAATACGAGTAAAGTTACGGTCATAATCCGGGTAAAGGGGATAGCCCCGGATAACATTGCTATTAAGATATCAAGACATAACTAGTTACTGTTGTCTTCATTGTTAAACGAAACATATAGTGCAATATCCACACCATATACTAAGTTGTATTTTATTAAGATCATTGTAAGATTGTTTGTAAACTTACAAATGTTTAAAAATACAACAAGAATCTAATGCCCCCCTTAGCCATACCCATTTTTGCAGCCCTTATTTTTTCAACGTGTTGGATTTTCGACCAAGTTATGAAAATCATTTCAAATTGGTACAAATAAATGTTTAGTTAAAAAAATACATATTTCTTAACATGCATAAAATACCTTTCGTATTACGTACTTAGTATAGATAAGTAAACATACTAAAACATTTATGTACTGTAGATAAATTGCTTAGAATTAACATATAATAAGGCGCCATCAGCCCCCTACAACATTATTTACCGTTACGACTCGTTATTTATGCTCATTTATATGCCTTTTGACTTCCACAAAGGGGTGCAGACCCAAATATTCCTCTAGGTAGTCTTTCTGACAAACAAATCGATAAAGCTAAGTTGTTAAAATTACTAATTCACTTCGATTAAATAAAGAACAAACCGTAAACATTAAATTAAAAATACATACATAGGCATGTTTGACCATAATCTGGAGAGCTGTGAAAATCTTAGTTCAAACCCAGAGTGCAGTGAGGCTGAGCTACAAACTCTTTTTTCTTAATTAAATAAAGAAAGAAAATAAATTCCCCATGATATACCCATCCTACTACCAACTATAAAAAAAATAACAAAACACAAGTTTACTCACAAAATATTCGAATTTTAAAACACTGAAAACAGCCCCGCATTCCAAATACAAGAAAAATAGAAGCCAATATTTTCATTCCCCGTTTCACGCTTCATCGAAAACAATCAAACAGGCAGCCATATTAAAAAACTGTGCTTTCGTAAGTGCATGCCTATCGCCCAATAAAAGGAAACCTGTCGGTCCCTGTACTTAGAAACAATACGTACCAGGCTCTCAGATGTTAAGTAAAAATTGAAGGGATGCTCGACGCTTGTGGAAATCAATTCAGTGTACAACAAATACCTCTGGGGTGCTACCCTCGCAGACAAGGGTGAAGACAGCGTTTTGGCAAGACTGTTTCCATTGTGCAGATGATTTGATATGAAAACATATGGACTTTTTCGTACGACGTCTTATTGCGCCATGAAAGGTTATTCAAAAAAAAATTTCTCTGATATATGGTACTCAAAGTCTTGTACCACATTATCATAATTATAGCAAACAGCCATTCATCGAAATAAACAAATTCATAAATATGGGTATTTCATATTTTTACAAATTAACTCGACGAGCACGACAATCGATTGGTAACCCTACAGAGCAAATTAAGAAATTATACTCATATTCTTTATTCATAAGATAAAGACATTCTCTATGGTTGATTTATTACGTCACCATAGATCATAAATATCTGAGAACTACAAACAGCCCAATTAGTGCCTCCTTCCTGATTCAAAGTGTTCCTATTTTAAATCCAAACGACATCAATTATAATTTTATGGCTCAACACTATTTTAAAAATAAATTAGACAAACAGAATCCAAGTTTACATAAGGTTTAAATGTACTAATAAAACTTAGGATTAGTTTATATAGCTTTTATTGTTAATTCCTAGTCTTAATAGGGATTTGTACCAATATTGTAACGTAAATTAAGACGGGAATTATCTAAAGATTAGTCTGTCAAAGACAAACTTTAAGATTAGGTAGGGATAAATACTAAACTCGGTGTAATAAAATTTGTTTAGTCTAGTAACGGCTTTCAACGCAATTATGAGGTTTGTTTTGTTGCCTATTTAGATTTTTTGTGACACTTAAGGGGAGTTTCTAGGCGGCCATTAAAAGTTTTGGTTATTATTTATTTTCTTTTAAGAAGGAAGAAGATTGGATTATTTTTTTTTAAACCTACGTTACTTTTAACTCCATCATGATATATAAGGTGCTATAAAAATATCTGCCACGGCTTTAATGGGAGGTAGTATTGTGTTTATAGATTACAATAGTGAAGAACTTTCGTACCCCGGAACAGTTAATTAAATTTTAGAAAATAAAATTGTTAAATTAACATTGACTCTATTCTGCGTGACGTGGTTCACAAATTACGTGAATTCGGTGCGGAGCGGCAACAGCTTAGGACACGGGATGGTTTTATACTAATAAATCAATTCAAATTTATACGTTATTTTTTTTTGTATGAAAAAAAATATGATAAATAATCAATAATTTATCTATACTATTGTAATCTATAAACACAATACTACCTCCCATTAAAGCCGTGGCAGATGTTTTTATAGCACCTTATATACTTATATTATACATAACACAACATTTATGTCATCATTCGCGCTTTAAATGTTTATAACATTGACACAATAAACTGAAAATAGACTGAAAACTACCTTTTTGACGACCTCCGTGGTCAAGTGGCGTACACACCGGTTTTCCAGGTGTCGCTTGCTCTGAGGTCCCGAGTTCGATCCCCGGACGGGACAACGTTGAAAATCACTTTTCTACATAGTCTCGGGTCTGGGTGTATGTGTTACCTTCGTTGTCTCTGAATTCCATAACACAAGTGCTTTAGCTACTTACTTTGGGTTTAGAGCAATGTATGTGATGTTATCCATATTTATTAAAAAAAAAAAACAACGTACTTTAAGAACCGAGTTACACGAACCATAAATAAACACTGCCTATTGACCCAATAAAATCAAACAAAACACACAATACAACAAAATCAATTTACCTATAGACAAAGTTTATCTTTAGTGAAGTTCGTCCATAATGTCGTGTCGTACAACTGTGTACACCCGCTGCTGAGAGTGACCCACTTCTCTTTAGCTTCCTGATAGACACGTACTGTTCGTGAAAAATTGCGTGTTCGTAGAGTTTGTTTTAGCAGTTTTTTATATTAGCATTTATGCAGGTGATTGATAGACTATAAAAAAATGCGTAATTATCGTAAAATTGGAAAATCTTAGCGCGGGAAATGAAAAATAGGAGCTTTTTATACAAGCGAAAATTTTCACTATCTTCATTCACAATGATGTTCTTTGAAAAACAAGGTCTCTTAATCCTGACCTAATTACAGAATCTGATAAGAGTATCCTAGGAAAATCGAAGGTAAACCCCAATTTTTATTGATACTTATAAAGTGGTTTTGGGTTTTCATTGATTCTCTCCTAATTGGAAATGATAATGAGTTACTTTCAAGTCGGAGTTTAAATTTATGTGTACCTACTCAATTATTTAAATACTAGCTGTGCCTGCAACTTCGATCGCGTGGATGACGAAGCTTATCAATGAGTATTTAACCATTAAGACTGCACACGCGACGGAAGCTTAAAAAATTAAGTAACTTCTCCCGTTTTCCCAACATTTCCCTTCACTGCTCTGCTCCTATTGATTGTAGCGTGATGAAAAGTATACTATAACCTGCCCAGGAGTATGAAGAATAATTGCACCAAGTTTCGTTAAAATCCGTCGAGTAGTTTTTGTTTCTATAAGGAACATACAGACAGACAGACAGACAGACAAAATTTTAACTGATTGCATTTTTGGCATCAGTATCGATCACTAATCACCCCCTGATAGTTATTTTGAAAAAATATTTAATGTACAGAATTGACCTTTCTACAGATTTATTATAAGTATAGAAAAGCTTTACTAAATAAGAGTATGAATGTGGATGTGTATACATGCAGAGGAAGACCAAAAAAGAGATGGATGGATTGTGTGAAAGATGAATGAGAAAGAGAGGAGTGAATACTGAGATGACAAGTTGTAGAGATGAATGGAAGCTGAATACGCATTGCGCCGACCCCAAATAATTGGGAACAGGGCAGGGAGATGATGATCACTAAATAAGAGAACTTCCCATCACGTCACAGTCAACAGCTATAGTTAAAAATGTATATAGCAGTTTCATCCCTGAACATCAGTAATACCGGACATGTTAATCCAGTTACCTCGGCCATGAAATACGGTCGCACAGAGACAAACGCGACAAATATACATGATGAATGGCAACATCCATTTTCGTTAAAGTGTGGGCCAATGGATTTCATACTTCATACTGCAGTACTTCCTTAATATCAAGACAACAGAATAACACTTCAATTAAAAAATACATAAGTCTGAGTTAACAACCAAGTAGGCATTTAAGCCTTACTCCTAAGAAATAAGGACCATGTCAATGTCAAAGTTTTCCACTGACAGCTCAAAATACCCAACGCAATTCAGAACCAATCCAATAAAACTAATCCCCAACTTTACCAGTAGCTGAAGTAGGCAACATCAACGTTAATCCCAATGCAATGCCATTAAAAAAAAACTGCCGCATAAAACTTTGTAATTAATGGCCATCAAGTTAAATTGAATAGTTTGGTTTCCGATAAAATTAAGTGGTAACGATTCGAATGTCGAACGGAATCGAGAAAAAACTATTTATCATCGCACCCTAAAATTGTACCATTAATGGCAACACATCAAGGTGTGTAACATCACTACGGCTTTCTGCAATTTGATTAATGATGTGACGTAACTATCATGCTCTTTTTTAAATATGCGATGCGTAAGTATTTGTAAATGGAACATGTTAGTAGGCGATAGTTGTAAAGACTGACAGGAAGAAACTGACATTTGTAATACGTCAAAGTCAAATTCGTTTTTTAAGAATGACGTTATCAGCCATACTAATGTAAGAACTGTTTCTTCATAAGGACAGTATTTTTATTCTTTAAACTCTTAATTCTAAACCATTATGAATAAATAATGTAGAATGAGTAGATTTATATCAGTGATTCCCAAAGGGGTATCTTCCTTGCATACCCACTCTACGTCAGTCAAGACTGTCATGGGGTCTCAAGAAAAAAACAATTTGCAGAGATTTAAAAATGACACTTAGAGTTGACACTTTAACTGCACCCCTATAAACCAGATATCACGTCACCATCTCACAAGGGAAAAGCGAAGAAAACTACTATAGTCACTTTATAAAGAGGACAGTATAAAGGAATAATTTAAATTATCGTCAGTATGATCAAAATGTTCTAAACTAGTTACTAGGTAGTTAAAAGTATAACGTAAATTTATTTTTCGCCCTAGACTAAGTAACTAAGTAATTCCTCTCTCGATCGATATTTAAAATGTGAATAAAACTTCAGCGCGGTTATAACCTTAGCCACTGCGTCAAAACAATATTCATAAAGCCACACTCATATTGATTTGGTATAAAATTATAGCAACACAACGCAAAATATTATAGGTATACTCTATACTCGCTCCTATACAATTATAGAGCGGTGAAAAAAAAGATCTGGATGAATAGTAAAATTGTTTGTAGGTTATTGTCAACGAAACCAGACTCTAGCATCCATTCATCTCACACAATAGATGTTTCTCCCTACCGATATCGATTGCCGAATATTCCTCTATAAAAAATCTAACCCTCAGCGGATTAATGACGGCCTGTCATAATTGTGTATGAAATAATCATCTGCGCGAAATTCAACAGAAATTACGAGCGAACTTTTGAGGGGTTAGAGCGATTTGTCCGCGCGTCGTCGCCCATTCGAATTTTAAAGCCACGATGATACGACAAATGTGTAATTTGTTTTGGGTGAACAGCGGCCATGTTCAATTTTATTAATAATACTTTTATTATATACTAGCTGTGCCTGCGACTTCGTTCGCGTGGATGACGAAACTTATCAATGAGTTTTTAACCGCAAAATTAAGTTTGTTTTTTATTGTTTATACTTTTCCGGGATAAAAACTACCCAGTGTGGTGCCCAGGATAATAAAAAATAATTATACCAAGTTTCATCGTAATCGAACCGGTAGTTTTTGCGTGATACCTGAACAAACAGACAGACATATAGACAAAAAAAAATTTTTTCACTCTTTTCGGTTCGGTGTCGGTCTAGTAACACCCCCCGCCATTTATTTTTTCGATATTTTCAATGTACAGAATTTTCACTTCTACAGATTTATTATAAGTATATAGATTTTTTATTTATTTGTAGCAGTTTTCTTTATTAAATAACAGGACAAAAAGAACAATAGCATCTTCTAGCTAGTACCTAAAAACCTAAAACAAAAATTTTGCTTTGCATACAGGTCTCTCCATTTAACATTCATCCATTTACTTCTCCATTCATTATGTATTGATAGTAAATGACCAAATTTTCTTCTGCCCCGTATTGTTCCAATAAACATTAATGTCCTCATAAAATACCTCTGACTAAGCTAATAATCAGATTCAGACCTAGCAACAAATGAAGCTCGTTTCTATTATTCAATAGTTGCGTGTAACGAGGTGTGGCTCGCCAAACCTCCCATGTTACCGGAATGAATTTATGTATAAAATATATAATAAGTACATATTTTATAATGGTGTATTGATTGGCATAGAGAAATACATATATAGACTATTTTAAACGAATATGTCCTCAAGATCGTCTAGAAATGTAGACAGTTGTTAAAAAGGCGATAAAATATCGATAATAATCGATATCAATAATCTTTATTCAATAATCGATATAAAAATATCGATAGTTTTCATAGTTTATCACGTTAACAGTAGAAAAAGTTTTACAGCGTCATAGTCCTTACACCTGGCGTGCTTGGAGATACGTATTAGGTTCGAACCTGCACTCAAATACATCAAAGTAAACAACTAAGCCAATATGACCTAATTAAAATAAGGTCTCTATTATTTACAATGGGCAATCAGTACACCACTAGCTCTATGTTACATTAAAAAATATACATAGTAGGATTGCTGTCGCAGCTATATTTTTAAACATTTCAGATAAAATGAAACCATACACATTAACTATTATCACGAGCGAATGCGCACATAAATTATTCCCAATCCTGCAATTCTTAATTTGCATAGATAAATATAGAGCGAGCGAGCTTTTAGGGGTTGATAGCTCACTTGTACGAGACCCTCGCTTATTAGGTACTGCTTATTTTGATAGTAGGTGCTGTAGAGTTATCATACATTTATAAATAAATATTAGTTGGACATAATTTGGAAGTATATTTAGTATCATACGTTTTATTCGCTACTTTATGTAAGATCAGCATATTCGCGACATGAAAAGCTAAACTAGTTAATTTAAATAAAAAGCTTTAGCATTTGTTGCATGATTAGGTACTTTTATAGTACATAAACAAAACAAGTTCATTACGATAATTTGAAAATTTTATGAAACTTATAGTGATATTACTTATTATTTTTTTGATATAGGCTGCCTGCCTGTCATAGGTCGTTTCAATATACAGAAAGGAAAATTAAGCTATACCTGAATTTAATATCGATCGATACTTAAATATTTGATCATCTACATACCTATAAGTCCATCCACGTCGCCTAGCCACAACATGAACCACAGCAATCCTACGAGCACACATCGCGCGCGGGACGCCCTCAACATTTTTCCGAAATCACATCCTCCAAACACATTGTCCACTCCCAAATACTATACTAATTACTAATCACACGATTATCCCATTATACTAACTAACGGTCACTGACACATAGTATTTTTAATTGGATTTAACGTTGAATGGTAGCGTGCGTAAATACGCGCGTAAAATTGAACGGACGAGCGACGCGGGTACACCGTCCGTAAGCTTGCGCGGTACTGAGCTATGAAACGACCGTACGACAAATACTTGCAGAATATGGCTCGTTCGTAGCCCGTAGCAGTTGGGAAAGTCCGCGCTACAAATTGATCCGTTTTTCATTGAACCCTACGTTTAGTTTTTAAAGTTCAATTTAATTGATGTCTTAATTTGTTGCGTGTAACGATTAAGTGACCAGATTATAAGGGCCGTTTATCGCATCATTCATCACTTTTCAGTTAGAATTAATTAGCATGCTTTGTATTAAATTATGCGCTAACTTACTAAACTTGAGAATACTTTGCCAGACGTTCGCCTTTTTTAGCCTATTTTGGACACTTCTTAACAAGTGTTGAAATGTTACAGAAGAAAATTTGCATAATCGTCAAGAATGGAAATTGTTATTTAATTTAAATATTTTTCAAACAAAAATATCTGATTAGGTTTTTTTATATATAGAAGAAATTGTGTCTACAATAGGCGTGCGTAAGGCCTAGGTATGCTACACTGGGTATTGACATAATAAGGGGCTTTTTACCAACTTCCAGACTTCGTGAAAATATTTGGAATAACCGTAACGACGCGCGCCGTTTTGTAAATGAAGTTTTTGGACAAAATATTTTGTTTTTTTATTGTTTCTAAAGTTTAATATTCAAGTGTTGACTGGTAATTACGTAATACGGTGTTCAATGAATATTATTATAATGCGGTACTAGTTCTATGAATGTAGAAACGTATGGGTCATTGACATTGTGTATGCGGTTAACGATGAATATGTTAGTACTTACCACGTTAGCTTAACCATGTATTTATAAGATATTATTTAAAAGTTACTTTTTTTTTTAATATTAGAATAAATACTTTTTTACAGCCTGTATTAGATCAAGGCAAAGACCTCCTCTTACTTCATCCAAACCTCAGTCATACCTAGTACCTTATTGATTAAAAATATGAGTAGAGTTACACTACGCTTACTAACTCGGACGACTATTAAGCTACATTGAACTATATGGGTCTCACCGAGGTGGTCCTTTCACATGTGCTACATACTTGGACTACTCAACACCTTTGCTCCGCTTGCTTTATCGGGAAATCAGTGTCACACTGTATTTTGGGCAGTAGGAATAACGACCCGGCAATATGGGTGGTCAATCAGCTAACAAGCATGTGCAATTGACACCATACTATATACACCTGTCTTAAAATATATTTTTTGTAGCAACCCAAAGTTTATATATTATTTTGGACAAGACAATAAAAAAGGACGGAGCAATGTGATTACCACCGAGTTACGTTAACTTTCAAGTACACCACCAAACTATTCATTTATTCGGTAGTTCTGATGATGTGAAGACTTGCGGAGACGGTTAACTAGGAATAAGAAATTTTAAAATTATTTTTGGAACCTTTAAAGCTGCAGGAAAGGATCTAATCTTTAAGCATAACAAGTCGTTATTTAAAAAAGTGTTTAATATATGAATATAAGTCAGAATGAGAAGCTTCTAACGGCATCCACCAATTCGGCTCGAAAGCAACAACTTAATTAAAAAAAACCCTTTTGCAGTCGAGGCCTAAATCTTGGCATAAAAAATAACGAACCCAAAATACTAATAATATGACGCCATCATGGACAGTTAGGGCCGACAGCTCGACACCATCGCGTCAATAAGTAGATGGAATGGGGACAAAGGGCTGCCATTCCCATCACGTTCCTTATGTCCTGTACTGTGACATCAATTTATTTTCGTGGATGATTCAGACGCAAGTAGGTTGATAAAATACTGTCACAAAAATGTAGGGTAATTAAGTGAAAGCCACATAAGCACTAAGCTAAGTTACGAAGCTCAATTTTCATAAAGCTCCAGTTCTCGACATTACCTTATGTAACGGTAAGGTACGAGGTAGGAGAATAAAGTACCTAATTAAAATATAAAATTCTGTAGTAGAAATAAGTTTTTCATTTTTTTTCCAAATTCTTTCTAATACTTAGCCTTTATGGGTTACAATTAAATATGCAGGCTAGATTTACGTCTGTGAAGCGGTGATGGTACAGAAAGAGACCGCTGAGCGGAATCAAGAAAGAGCTGATCCTTCACGGAGAAGAAGACGCCTCGGAGGTGATCGCCTCGGAGGCGTCTAATACGCCGAGAACCCACCTATAACATCTGACGAAGGTGGGCCTTTGAGGCCACGAGTGCTCAGAGAGGGGACTCTGTCGCCCATCAAGTGTCCTCGGAGTAGACAGCAGCACTGGTCAATGCTGCTGCGCATAAGCGAGGCTCAGGGAAGACCTCTTTAGTCTTTCCAGGGATGTGCTCTAACAGGCGTTGCACAGGGGGGACTTCTGGTTTGTTCTTTAACGAGGTAACAGAAGCCCCTTTTCATGTGCCGATGGTGACTAACGGGGTGGTTTTAGTGCGGTAAAAATCCCACACTCCCCGGTCTTATAAATCCCCATAAGACCGGGTGCCTTTTGAAGGTTTCCCCCCGCAAGAAAAACAAAAAAAGGCTAGATTTACGTATCAACTAAGATTACAGGCGCGCATGTAACTTATTATTATTGTAGCACTAGCGATTTCTTTTTCCATAGGTTAAAGTTTGTTTTAGTAATTTTGTAGGTACCAGAAGGCACTGATTGCCTTGCATTGTATTCTAATTTTTAGTAACCAAGACTCCGTTTGTGCCTTAAATTGTACTACATTTGAGACGGCAAGAAACCACTAGTTCTTTAAAGAAATGTAAAATACAGCTCTTATAAGTTACCTTTATGCAACGAAACTCTGACTGAGATATAATCCAGCCTATAAACGTCCCACTGCTGGGCACAGGCCTCTTCCCATAGAGAAGGCACGAGCATTGATCACCACGCTTGCTCTCTGCGGATTGGCGATTTCAGATCCTAATTTTGGAATCCAGTTTTCTTCACGATGATTCCCTTCACCGTTTCTCAGAAGTATCTTAGAATAATTAAGAAAGTACATATAACTTTGAAAAAGCCACATTGGTACTTGCCTGGGTTCGAACTTGCAACCTTATGCATACAAATCCGTTCATTGAACCGCTAGGCCACCACGACATATCTAGATGACAGATAAATTAACATTATTTATGTCGACCAGACGTTACATGCCCAATAGATAAATATTTTCGAGGTAGGTTTTCCTAAGCGAGTATTTATTTAGGTATTTAAGGAACTGAGTGGAAAAGTATTAAAAAACAAAATCACTTAATATACATTTATTTTGTGGCGTTATTCATAATTACTAATTAAGACTAATTACATTACACATACATTCAAAATCAACGATACATCTTTACAAAAGAGTTGTCTTTGTGAGAGAAAGCTGGCAACACCTTCGAAATTAATAAAAAAAGATTACATCTAGAATATGCAGTTGTTTCATGTAGTTTTTATATATCTTATATATTTCTTGTAATATTCATAACACTACACTACATTCAAATATGTCCTTAATTTTACAAAATGTCTATCCTTTTTTACCGGGGTATCACAATAATTTAGAATAATAGTATAGCATAATTTTAGTACAGTCACCTATTTATTTATTTTACCCATAATTGGGAACTGAAGCACATTATCAGAAAAAGAGTATATTTAATAAAGTGACAGAACAAATACACAGCCCTATTACAAATTTTGTAGGAGTGGAGGTCATACATGTTGCCATATACAAAAAAAAACGGAAATATTTTGAAGATCTAAATGTAAGGCATAATATGTTTTATTTCTATCTAGAATATGGTCGAATTTTATCATTTAACACAGTACAGGCATAGCCTCCTACTTCCCAGCTATCAATGAATTGAGGAAGATATGCTCGTTCAAAATCATTTGCCTCAAAACCTTTTGTTTCAACAATTCAATATTAACATTCTTACTAAAATTATATAATTAACTTGTTATTCAAAGAAAATGCATAAAACTCATTCTAACCTAAAGTGAAAATAGAACAAAAGTTAGTCTTATTTATTGTTAGGTAGGTACATAATAGAATGCTCTATTTTTTTATAAATCCGAGCAATATTTTTGCTCATTTTTTTGTTTATTTGTTGTGTAATTTAGTAGATATAGCCCTAGTTTCTGAAAGCTGATGAACTTGAATCGAATGTCAATAAACTGATCATGATTGTGATTGGTTGATCAAAAAACAAGCAGTCAATCAAACCGTTTAACATGTGGTTTGACAGTTGATTAACAAAGGACAATGTCAGATTTCGGCCCACTCAATATATTCACGCGGACACAAAGCTTTTACCTACAACAATTTAAGTATACATTTCTAACTTCTTAAAAAATGTAAAGTTATTATCCAGAACTTCATCAGAACTTCACCAAGAATGTTTTTTTATAAGTAATCATTTTGTTTCTGGCTTATAAAAGTCTGAATAATTTCTTTTTGTGAAGTTCTATGCAAAAGTGGAAAACACAGAAAAGCTTCTGACATTAAACTACACAAAAATCGTGAGAATTTACACTGTCGGTGAAAAAAAAATATATTGGGCCTAAGTTACTATGGAGATCTGTCATTGTCCTTTTTGTGTTGATCATCATTTCAGAAACAGGAGGTTACTGACAATGTTATTTAAAAAATATGGAAACTATGGAAAGTATCAGTTTAAAAGTTACTTAATGGTCGCATATCTCTATTTGACCATGTCAAGCACTACATAACCGAGTACACAAGTTACTAAGACTGTATAATGTAAGTCTTTTAATGTCAAATATAGAAATGAGTAATAATAATCAGATGCCATTTCCTTTTAACAGTCACAATTCTACAACAAGAGGGGCTCGTGGCTGAGTGTAAGCCGTACGGTTTGACCGATAATACAGGTTAAGCCGCGCTCGCCGCGGTTGCCCCGTGGATGGGTGACCATTTATAACATACCGAGACCCCTCCGTGTTTCGGAAACCACGTTAAGCCGTAGGTCCCGACTGTCATACGTACATCTTTGGCAGTCGTTAAGTCAATTCTGACAACCAGTCTTACTATGGGATACTGTGTTACCCAGTAAATTGGGTTGTGGAGGTCAGATAGGCAGTCGCTCCATGTAAAATACGGTATTCAGCTGAATCCGGTAAGACTGGTAGCCGACCTCAACATAGCTTGGGAAAAAGGCTAGGCAGATGAGGCAGATGATGAGTCACAATTTTACAACAAAGTTCGTTTTTTTATGTCATTTTAAATAACAACGGCACAACAACCAGGTATGTCTTTAGAATTTACAGATTTTATATTTTAGGATATAAAATATGTCTTGATAAAACCATGGGCCATCAAATCCATGGCACATAAGTAAACTTTAATAATTATTGATAACTGATTGTAAACCGTCCAATAATAGAAAATAACTTCAGTAAATAATAAACTTAAGTTCCATAGTGCAGATAGTAATGTTGAAAATGAAGCAGTGTACAGTCTAAACATAGCTAGCTATACATTAAAAACTAAAAATATAATATAAATACAACTGTCACCTATATCATAAAGATACTTATAAATCACATAAGTCCTGTCACCCGACAGCTATTTATACCTTCAAACGGGAATGGGGGAAATTACGGGTTGGAAAAATGGGGGTTGAAATAGAAAATTGATCATAGCTCGTAATTTAGTATAATAGTAACAACAAATAAATATACTCGTCAGTACATTAGGCGTCAAAAGATAAATATTTAAACCTCTTAATTCAAAATAAGAGATAAACTAAGATAAACATTATAAGAAAATTGCAAATCTAGCGAATACGTTTTTAATATGTGTTATTTTTTAGTATTTGTTAGTGACAGGAACCAACATTCGCCTAAATAAAGTTAATACTTATTTCTATGTTTATTATAAAAATACAACGTTGTTCACGCGTTTCAACGCTAGGTGAACCCGATTTCACTTGACGTTACGCAATGGCTACAAGAGTGAGACAACACTATGTGAGATATATAGGAGGAAAAGAGACAGATATATTTCTATCTGTTAGGTAATATAAGGCATGAAAAATACAGTTTGTTTTTACAATTTTGCATTTAAAATAAACCCTGTTATGTAAAGTTAATTTGTTTGATACGCTTTACAGGATATATTAAACCAAAGTGCTGGTATTCATGCCATAAATATAAAGTCTATTTATATGAAGTGAAAAGTATCAGCAAAATCAGGCACCTTTTCAAACATTTTTATACCAAAGAGTAGTCAACAAATAGAGTGTTAATAAATTACCATATTCATACCAAGCATCATAATTTTAAAATACCGCTTATTGGCAAATGATCATGTTCTTATTTTTTCATGTATTTATTTGATCTTTGTAAGTTATCATTCAAATATTGGTACATTATTTGTAAATTGTTCAAATTGTGTCATTTTACTAAATCTAAATGTCACTATTGGTCAAAATATTAATAAAATTGGTAGAAATCTTAACACTTCATTTGTTCACTACTCTGAATGCACTCAAATCCAAAATATTATTCATTTTATACTCCAATATCAATGTAATTAAATAAATCAATAATCATCTATCACACAATTTCAGTTCTTTCTAGACATGTGCATATTGTTAATGTATTTTATAGAATGAATATGAGATATGGCAGAATTGATACATCCAAACCTACACATAAGGCGATTTCTATATATACAGTAAAATATTCGTACTTCTTTGATATTACAGACTTGTACAGTTGGAAATTTGAGTTTCATACATAGATGTCTCAGAGAACCGTTTTCAACCACACAGTAAAGTTTGTTTTTGACGAATTCACTGTGACGATCAGCACATTTTTTACGAAACCCATGAAGCACGAGTCTGACTCGACCTAGTCCAGATCTTTCCTGTGTTGTGTGTAGTATCGTTAGAATAACATAAACCAAATTTAAACAAAGAAATAATGATCTGCGGCCTTGTTAGACAGTCGAAATTGTATAGACCTTTTACAGAAATCAAATCAGCCCTTTTATAATGTATGAAGTCGCCTCGTGTATAAGCTCTCGATTTGATGATATATAATAAATAACAGCTTCACTAACATAAGATTTAATTTGCAGATTGTGAATAATTCTGGTAATTAGGTGCACCAAAAAAAGTGAAATTCAGCTACTAATTTCAACTAGTAATAAATAGGTAACAAAATTAGAATATATCCATGGAAACAAATATTCTGCAGTGAATGGAACAGAATTTAGGTCGACTACAGTCAGAAGTAACATTAATTTAGGAAAATCAATCTTATTGCTTCGAAATAGGTGTTAAACCGACTTGCAATCGATTACACATGAACATCAATCTACAAACTGCACAGGACATCACATAACATCAAAATATAGGAAACGCAACAAAGGCAGATTCCCGCGTTAACTTAAAGTATACAATAATCGACCTTACTTCAATAGACGTTAGAGTACCTTTACATTTGCGGCAGGAACTCGATGGGGGTTGCGAACTTGAAGTCTTCGGGGAAGAGCTTGGCCGCGAACGGGTACATGAGCTTGTAGGACTGACGGATCGTGACGTCAGCCACGCCCGCTATGTCACCTATCTCTTTCTGGCTGCGTTTGTCGTCCGATGCCTGGAATTTTTTTATACAAATTATTTTCTGTGTTTTTATAATAACATATCTTTAAAAAACATCTTTCCCTGATTAATCAAAGCTCTCACCAACTCAACTATCCCGCCAGTAAACAATTTTTCAACAATGAAATTTTATATGTGACTCAATAAAAATAGCTGTAGTTAAAAATAACTTAGTGTTTTTATAAATATAGTTTGATATGGTAAATCTTACTTTACACAAATAATACTGTTGTTGTTAATAATGTAACCTTGTAAATGTTGATATTTAACATAATTTACATCTTAAAACACGAGTTTAAAAACATCATGTTCATTCATTGTAAACAAAATATATTTTTTTAAAACAATATTCGTAAACTTGAACTGACTAATTGGTGGTATTTCAAAGTAATTGCTTTTTAAATTATGTATTTAATACGTCTTTGTTTCTGTATTCTTTACATTATTCGATTTCTACAGATTTATTTACTATTCCATCATCTGTGGTATTCCATGTTTTGAATGAATTGTATGGCTTTTCCCCTGTACATGTGACACGCCAATATAGCCCATACACAAACATACACGCAAATTGGTATAAAAAATACCAAATCATAACTTTTAATAGCAAAATATACCAACCTGCGAGGCCATATAAATAGCAGCAGCAGCCACTGAGATAGGGCTGCGACCCGACACGATATCAAGCTCCCCAGCCTTCCTCGCAATATGTGTCGCTGCCCTCTGCACAGAGTTCGGTAGCCCAAGGTTCGAGCAGAAACGAGACATGAAGTCCGCTGTAGTGATGAGCTCCACCGACGTCTCGAGAGCTTTGAGGATGAGCTTGAAACATCTTCCAATCTCCTTCTTACTGATTTTGCTGACCGCACAGATCTCTTTGAAGGTTCGCGGCACTCCCTCCTGCCGGCAAGCGATGTAGAGGCAAGCGGAGGCTATCGCGTCGTTAGCTCTGCCTTTCAGGTTCTTGCCGTCGTGTACCTGTGAATTTATAGATTTTTTTTATTTAGTAACATACTTTTAATTAAGAATAATTTTACAGTTACAAGATACAGATTTATGCAGTCATACATAGAACTTAATTAAAGTATAGATAACAAAACATCAACTTTGAAATGATGTACTATTTTTTTTGAGATTTTAGAATATAATATTATATAAACTAAAAATAATAAGTTATGTATGTATTTATGATGATGATGAATGATGTATTTAATTTATGTGCCATTGTTCAGTTTGAGGTATAGGTATAATAAATAGGAAAATAAAAGCTAATAATGACATTTACATGATAATAATATGAGTCTTCTTTGCTTGTTAAAATGTTTTGTTCTTGTTTACCTCACTGTTTGTTATGTGTTGAGTACTTATGTTAATAATTTGTAATTTTTTGCATAACATGAATGCTTTGAGTAAAAATAATATCATATTATATGAATACTAGCGGTCGCCCGCGGCTCCGCCCGCGTGGATATCGGTTACCGCTTCAAAAAGCCTACCCAGGAAAGACACGGTCGGCAAAATGATTCCCAGGTCAATTCTCAGACACCGACACTAACATCGACGAAACTTTTCTGGTTGATTTTTACACCTTGTGTCCGAAAAACCCAAATATCTTACGGAACCCTATTTTTTTTCCAAAATAAAATTTAGCCTATGTTATTCGTGGATAATGTAGCTTTCGAATGGTGAAAGAATTATTAAAATCGGTCTATTAGTTTTTGAGCCTATTCATTACAAACAAACAAAGTTTTCCTCTTCATAATATTAGTGTAGATAACATTCTTATTAATGAGTTAAAGGTTCTTTGGTTCTGTTTTTAATTTTGCTATTTTGTTTCATACCAGCTAATCATACATTACTAAGTACTGGTAGAAAATATTCAATGTCAAAAGTTATTATTCATATTACATCAAAATGACCTTTATTACGGACATTTATCCAAAATGATGCATTGTCTGTACGTCCTTCAACTGCATGCTAATTTATCTTGTGTAAAGCTAAGGCCAAAAATTATGTACAGAATTTACATAATAATGAAAATAACGGCAAGACTTTAATAAACATAAATTCCCTTTTAAACCTTAACTTAGTTCATGAGAAATCAGCTAATACTTTAAATTTTAAATTGTTTTGAAAAAATACAATATGCTGTCATATTTTAACTCCTAATTCATAATATTTTCTTCATACAGATTTTAATTTAAACCAATATATAAATATTGCAATGTAATCAGATGGCCATAAGGTATTCAACATCACATTACTTGCTTAATTGTCCACAGGTCAAATTCTCAGTGAAAGAATTGCTGTTTATATTATAGTGACACTACTTTCCTTCGCATATAACACAATAGATGAGTCAGTCAAAAGTAATCTACAGATGGTATATCAAGTCCACTTGAAGGGACCTACAAGATAGTGTGTACAAGTAGAGAGGAATAGATACAGCATGTTTTTATTTTTCGTAATAAGAAATGTGTCCCTGCTAGGGAACCCGTACCGCTTATAAAAACAAAAAAAAAATATTGTGTGGCTCGTGGCTAAGTGTAAGCCGTCCGTGTTGACAGATAATGCAGGTAAAACCGCGGTAGCCGCGGTTGGTCCATGGATGGGTGACAGTTTTTTAAACATACCGAGACCCCTCCGTACCTCGGATAGCACGTGAAGCCGTAGATCTCGACTGTCATACGTTGATCTTTGACAGTTTTAAGTCAATTCTGACAACCAGTCTTACTATGGGATACTGGATTACCCGGTGTAATGGGTTGTGGAGGTCAGATAGGCAGTCGCTCCATGTAGAATACGGTATTCAGCTGAATCCGGTAAGACTGGTAGCCGACCCCAACCCCAAATTGGGAGATGATGATTTCCAGGTGTTCCAATGACTTAAAATAGTAGCAGTGTCTTTACTAACCTGTTTAAACAAGTTGTTTGCTCTATCAACAATAGTCTTCGGCAAATTTATCCTGTCAGCCATAGTACTGATTTCCCTGAACGCATTAATCAGAGCTCTGTCGGTACTGCTAATGTTTCTCCGGTTCTGATACTTTGAGACTCCGAAGCTGTCAAATGACGCATCTCCTCGGCCTGGACCGATGATGGTGGAGAGGTCTCCACCAGATAGAAGTGGGTTTTCAGGACCACCAACACGAGAAGGGTCGACTCCAGACTTCTCGTTGCTGAATGTACGCCATTCTGAACCAACGTCTATGACCCTGTTGGAGATAATTTAGAATTATTCTGTGATGATGATGACCTATTAGGGACCGTTCCTACATTGTAGTATTTAAATATGTATGGTGATTTTTATTTGTGCTACTTTTGGTACTTTAAGTGCGAAAATTAATGGTTTCCTCTAGTGGAAACACATAAGTGAGAACACAACATTGCTCAACTTGTTATTGTACTATTATGTCCATGATTAGTGCAGTTATGCAATGAACATTATCATTAATTCAGTATGCATAGATAAGCAAAAAAAATTAGAAACCAAGGTGTATAGAATATTGTCAAGTGTAGGTAAATTTGCATAGTAAGTAAATTAACTTTGACCATGCATGTCTAAGTAGGTTAATGTGCGTAAAATGTGCCTAATGTTGTTAAACGCTAGATTTTGTTTTAATTTCTGTTAACAACGAGTTTAGATCTTAGTTCATATGTGTTAAGTGTTAATTGTCAGTTCCTATGCGCAATTCTCCAGTTTCCACATTACACAATTAGTCAATTATTTTTTGACCTCGAAATAATAGAAATCAAATGCATCGCTCGCATTAGTTCAGCAACTTTGTTATTATTACGACACTGCATCAGAAGTCGAAAGCTCTGTTCGTTTCGTAAATATTGCCAAACAAAACATTATTTGATTACGTACCTGTCGCCGACCACCAGCCCGCATTCCGAGCAGATCATGTCCCCAGCCCTGTAATCCTCGATAAGCGGGGCATCTGGATGCGCATAGCACACCACCTTATTCGCCTCAATTCTAAAACCACAAAAGAAAGTAGGCTCATCATTCATCAACAAGTAGAAATCAAATCTTTGGGAAACAACTTTACCGCGACATTGCTATACTTAATTACCACCACCGTTAACTTACGTAATATCATAGCATACATTTATGATATTGGGCTGTACAATACATAAATAACTTTGATAATAACGAAACAGGAATAAAATAAATTAGAAAAACAGACCTCGACGTGCTCGCCATGATTGTCAAGTATATACCATAAACAATTATGCTTATTTTTACAAAGATGTAAACTTGGCGTCGGACTCTTGCAATAACCATAGACAAACTTCAACGGAAGGTATTCTCGATAAGTAGAACAAATATACTTTTTGTGATAATCAGTTTTAAAATTTATATTTTAAAAGATAATAAGAAAAGAAAATACGGCTATTGGGAGAAAGATAATACGGCTATTTATGAAAATCACTGCAAATGTTTTAAAATTATATTGCGACGCTTGCTTTTGCCTTCGAAGAAAGAAATATTATAAAGCTATTAGTCATTCATATTACTCTTATCTGGTCCGTGTGTTTAAGTACTATTTATATTATAATAACACATTACTTGATATATGTAGTAATGGTTTAACTGCCGGAATAAAACCTACTCATTATGAATTACACGCCACATCCTGAGTATATTAAAATTCGATCAATAGAAATACCTATATAGATAAATCACCTGTGTTTATTATTTATTCGTTAACCTCGCTAATGGCGATGTCCTCTACATGTATCTGTCTACCATTAACTACCATAAGGATAGGAAATTATGTTTGATATTCGAGAATCAAGGTTGTAATGTAATTGTCATCATTCATGGTCATCACGTCCATTTGGCAATAAGGACAAGTCACAACTGTAAACCGCAAGTTATTGGTTTTTTGTGTTACGAAAATCCTCCTGGAAATGTGATGAGTAAAATTAGGGTCATGTTTAATGCGACAAAACATTTGGGCAACTTTTTCGGCTTTACCTTTACTGGCACAACACGCCAGCGAACAACTGTTAAAAAATGGATTCACATGAAAGCAAAAACTGCATATTTGGAAATATTTTAGGAATACAGTTTATAGCAACTATAATATTTAGTGGCAAACTAAAGAGTAAATGCTACTTAGAGTGATTTCGAAAGATTCTCTTATTTGATCTTATTCAACAAATAAAAACTGGCCAAGTGCGAGTCGGACTCGCGCACGAAGAGTTCCGTACCACCGTCGTATGAGAGCCCCCCTTAAATATTAATTTTATGTGGTTTTTAGTATTTGTTATAGCGGCAACGGAAATACATCATTTGTGAAACATTTCAGCCTTCTAGCTATCACGGTTTATGAGATAAAGCCTGGAGACAGACAGACAGACAGCGGAGTCTTAGTAATAGGGTCCCGTTTTACCCTTTGGGTACGGAACCCTAAAAACTAAATAAATATTGTTATACCCACATTATGTGATTGTTTAATGCACAAAAACAATTGAAATGACTAAGTGGAGGTAGTTTTGATTAATATTCAATTTTATTTGTATAATAATTCTGATAACTTAGCGATAAGGTGTGATGAGGTATGAAAATACACTCTTATAATTAATTATATGATTGACCTACATTTTCAGTAATTAATACTAAATTTGTTTAACTTAACTCGAATGTTACGCTACTGTTATAATAAGGTTATTCGTAACCATAATTTCCCAAATAAGGAATTGTGACGTCGGAAATATATAATTAAAGAAAATTGCGAGAGAATCCATAAAAACTAAAACTAAGAATTATGGTTACAAGACTGCTTACCTAAGTGATATTGAAATAATTAAAACGTAAAATCTACTGAAGTATAACTAATTAAGTAGGTATGTATTGGATTCCCTGTACAGAAAAAAGAGAAAGTTACATTCTTATCTGTGGCCTAAGTATTCGAAATTCAAAATTTTAGCTATTAGCCACGCAATTAAGCGTAGGTAACACATACACATACCAGTTTTTGCTGTTAATAGGTACCTAAGCATTACGCTTTGACACGTTATTGAACTAACGTAAGATTATAATGCGTAAAACTGTGTCGTAATTAGTTGCACATTAGATTGATTGTAATTTATTAACCAAACACTTGGTAAACAGGTATCTTTACCAACATTGGCTAACTGACGGCGACGTAACAATTGAGAATCGTAATGTCGAATGCAAGCAAAAAATATAATGCACAAGACAAGGATTTCGTACGCGTTTACTAAGTCAGTGGGTCAATGTGTAATCAATAACGCACTGTGACCTGATTTATTGGTAACCTTACGTTTATAAAATGAAAATACTGATACAGTTATTAATTTTTACTGAGGTCGTTTAATTTTGTCAAATGCCTATGTGTAATGTGAATGGCGTGTTCAATATCTCAAAATTAAACAATTTTCATAAACCTACGTCTAACTCTGATTAAATGACAGTATATTATCATAAGTAGGTAATAGGTGTATCTACACAATCTTGTCTATTTTTACTTTCACAAAGACCTAACCTATTGTGGTAGGTCAAAATGGATTGTTTTAATATGGCATGTTAAACACATTCATCTGAATACGTATTAGTCGGTCGCATATTGACACACCTACATTTTGCCAATCATTGAAGGTCACTTAGACCAAAATGAGGCCAGTTTGACTTTAAGTAGGTACAACAATGGTTAAATATTAATGTAACACTTGCATCTATCAGCAAACGGCTTGAAATATTTCTGGTGTCAACTACTGACAGTATAATAGGTAATTAGGTATATTTTTAAACTGACTTCAAAAGGAGAAGGTTCTCAATTTGATTGTATAACTATATTTTTATGCTTTTTTTTGTATGTTTGTTACGTATGTCGACTATGTCGCCGGTAAGAGATGATCACCTATGGTAAGGTATCACCAACACCTATCATTGACAAATATTTTGATTTGATTTAATCTGGTCCCATATAAATTTCATGGAAGTCGATTCCTATTTACCTTATTTGTAATCATTTACTTATATGTATATTATGTACGAACGGCGAAGTGATGACACGGTGGTATACTGCCGCTCATGGACATTTCCGCCACCATGGAGACTCCTGGAGGTCTTAAAGATGCAAGGATGGAAGGTTTTCCTCAAGATTGAGTGATTATTAGCGCCCCACGACCCGAGTTTGTAATGTTTTCAGATCCCAAGTTGTTTGCCGCTTCGACAACATTTTGGGAGATTGTGAAAAATCATATCCAGGCCATGGCCGACCTTTATAAGGATCAGTAAGAACATGCATTTTCTGCAGTTAAAGTTATTAAGTAAATACTTAAAAAGCTTGCTTGCAGTTTGCACCAAAAATAACGTAAGTTTCGCAATTTTCGTCCTTATAACGTCGCATCGTCAAATTAATTTCGTCATAGTTTTATACGTTTTTGCACTAGCTGCCATTGCATTGCAAAAATGTTCACTTGCATCAACTATTGCATTTGAAGTAAGGTCATTTTAAGTCGACGTGCCGAACCTTAGCCCAAGGAAAACCAGCTGTATTCAATTTAGAGAGGAATTTATATGTTTGGGCGGCTAACTCGGGCACTTAGGGCATAGATTACGGAATAATTAAGAATAAAGTAACGTATGGGTCTCTAGCCCAAAACCTATACAAAAATAACTGATTACCTAACCTTTAAAAGTCTGATAGAGAAACGTAGCCACTTGAAAATACCAACTCGAAAATCTAATTTATTGAATCAGAAGTTTTTCTTGTTGTAGATAGAGCTGCATTATTTTTACTGGATTTTTTCCTAAATAGCTAGCAAGTATTTAGGAAAAAAAACAGTTTTTCTTATATTTTTCCATAACATATCTTGCGAGAAAATATTAACCCTCAAATGGGATCAAACTTGCCTTAGATTACCTACCTTGTTCAGCCAATCAGTTGAAAGCAAAAATAAAAGCGAGCTGATAATGTGACGTCATGGCCGCAAAATCATAGATAATACAGATATCTGCCAATCGGTATTTTGCACGTAGCTCTAAACGTGCAAATATGTAATAATTACACGCGAATGAGAGAATTGTGATAAATATGTTTATGTTTGTAGTTATTTGCCGAGGGTTTTATGTACGTGATATAACTTACTGTTTTCTTCTTAGGTAAGTAGTTTAATGTGTTGAGTAACTGTTGTTTCATATTTGTACCTACCTTATGTATAATACATTATAATTGCCTTTTGTTTTTTTTTTGTCTTTCCTTTATTGTTTTGTTCGAATAAGATGAGGACATACACGCAGAAGTTTTCTTGGACAGTAAAAACTCTACAATCCATTAGCTATCTCTTTTTGTAAAGCGCCTGCTGAAATAATTAATTTAATCAATGTATCGCGGATAGTTTCACACATTCAATTCCTACACAAAGGACACCCACCTTCAACGAACATTGGAAACCTTTCTTGAAAACTTTTAACATACCTCCGGAATGTTACACAACCTACACGTTCTAGATTAATTTAGGCTGAAATGTCATTGGACTGAAATTGGTTCAAAAATTTTATAATAGGAAAAATAGTTATGCCTATGTATATTTGTAGATTATATAATAATAATCCAGCCTTAAAACAGGTCACACTGCTGGCACAGGCCTCTTCCCATATAGAGAAAGCACGAGCATTGATCACCACGCTTGCTCTCTGCGGATTGGCGATTTCAGATCCCAAATTTTGGAATCCAGGTTTCCTCACGATGTTTTCCTTCACCGTTTGTCAGAAGTGTCTTAGAATAATTAAGAAAGTACATATAACTTTGAAAAAGCCACATTGGTACTTGCCTGGGTTCGAACCTGCAACCTTGTGCATACAAATCCGTTCATTGAACCGCTAGGCCACCACGACATTTGTAGATTATTAGATATCAACTATGAAACCGTCTGGATTGTCAGAAAGCTGTAATTCAGCTGCAGTCTAATAAGGTAAGTATTTGAAAAAGAAACTACGTTTTAGAGGACTGTAAGAATGTTACGATAGATAAGATTAAAAATTAACACGTAATATATTCCGTCATGTATATACAATGACTGGCACTTATAATATCACTATATCTATCTTATATTTTTCCTTTTACCTATACTACTTTTGATGGCGACTTTGTCCGCAAGAACTATTGAAAACTCTTGAAGCTTTGGACGCAAACATACAAGCGGGAAAAGATCCCTTATGATGATCCAGGTTATGAACTATGGAATAAGTTCCAGCCTGACCAGCATGGAGAGAAAGGCACACCATCCAGCACACCATCTGTTATACCTGCTAAAAGTTAAGCACTACACTGCGCGTTCCCTAGGGCGGAAAAGTCAATGAGAATTTTCCCGGGTATAAAAGGCTTAATTTTAGGTACACTTATACTTGTTTAAAATGCGGTATTCAGCTGAATCCGGTAAGACTGGAAGCAGATGATGATGACTTATACTTAATTTATATAAAATTCTTTTAGACCATTCAATTTTTTAATCACATCTGCATCTGCATCATTATTCCGAATCACGCCGTCACTATGATTTTGCGAAAACTGACAAAAACGGCGTAATATTTTTTTATCATTGTCAATATAATATTGACATCAGTTTTCCTGAAAATGTTTAAAGAGTTAGGGACATAGTATTGCATAATATTGTAACATTTACATACGTCGCCTCCCAAATAATATTGTTGATTATTTGGTGATGAAAAATTAATAGTCTTACCAAAAAACTGTGTTTAATTACCAATTAATTAGAACTGGAAAATTAATTTTTAACTACACACCACCAGCACAATTAAAAAAAAAACTCGGCTACTACTTATACTGTTTTTAGTAGTAGTAGTTCCGTACCTCAAAAGGAAAAAACGGAACCCTTATAGGATCACTTCGTTGTCCGTCCGTCCGTCTGTCAAGACTGTTTTTCTCAGGAACGCGTGGAGGTATCAAACTGAAATTTATATCTAATACTCAAGTCTACTGTCCCTTGGAGCTGTGAAAAAATCAAACTTCTAAGCCAAAACAATCAAAAGATACAGCCGTTTATGCTGCAAATTTTCGCATTTTGCAAATCAAAACCTACAGGGTACTTCCCGTGAACTTAGAATCTTGAAATTTGGTACGAACTAACGTCTTATAGTACAAATAAAGGAAAAATTGCGAAAACCGTAAATTTTTAGTTTTCACATAATAAAAAATACTTTTGAAAATTTTAAAGTTACTACTACTTTTCTCATGAACGCGTAGAGGTATTAAATTGAAATTCATATCTAATACTGAAGTCTACTGCCTCTTGGAGCTGTGAAAAAATCAAACTTCTAAGCCAAAGCAATCAAAAGATAAAGCCGTTTATGCTGCAAATTTTCGCATTTTGCAAATCAAAACCTACAGGGTACTTCCTGTGAACTTAGAATCTTAAAATTTGGTACAAAGTAACTTCTTATAGTACAGAAAAAGGAAAAATTGCGAAAACTTGAAATTTTTAGTTTTCACATAATAAAAAATATTTTTGAAAATTTTAAAGTTATTAGTGTTATTACTACTTTTCTCATGAACGCGTAGAGGTATTAAATTGAAATTTATATCAAATACTCAGGTCTATAATACCTTTAAGCTGTAACAAAATCAAACTTTTATGTCAACGCAATCGAAAGAAATAGATACCTACAGGTTTGTACGGAACCCTCGGTGCGCGAGTCCGACTCGCACTTGGCCGGTTTTTTTTTTTTTGGGAAAGATCTACGCAGTTATTTTGACCGCAGACGTTGACTGCCTCATTTGGGCTTTCTGCTATAATGAAAGCTACATAACATTCTGTTAGACTTTAATCGTACTATTTGGACGAAAAAATATTCACGTCTCACCGTATTTACACTTACAAAACGTTGGTTTAATATGATTAGACTTATTAAAAGATTCATGGCTCAATGAAAAAGCAATCCAAAACGACAAAAGAAATCAATCAAGCGCAAAACCTTGCACGTGACTACGACAGACAAAATGTATTATACAATTCATCTCACAAAATTTTCTGAAAGAATCGAAAGAATAAAAGGGTTCTCAAATGTCAGACGTCATAATCTGACATAAACACATCGTAAAATACTATGTACCTGTAGTTTTAACGAGAACTTCAAATTAATTAAGTATTTGTTTGGAGACAAACATTTATCTACTAATTGTAAGCAAAAACTACACGTTTTTATTTTTTATCTCATTGTTATTTCCGTATTATGTTGTTTTGTTGTTTACAGTTAATAACTTTAGGATTATCGGGCAGGTATATCAATGGAAATAAAACAAAGCAATAAATACCACGCAAGCTAAACATTAACCTTTTGTTTTTAGTTTGAATGAGATAAGGTATTATTGGTGACTCATTCAATTTACACCATTAAAAATGTTCATGGATTCATAGAGAAGTCGTGTCAGTTTTGACGTTCTAAATTTGTTTATTTTTATTCTTTTATAGATAGAATGATAATAGGCAAAGATGATAGACCTATTCTTCCAACTTTTTTATTTATTTGAATAATTTAGTTTGCTGATAAATAGCTCAAGTACTTGCAAATATTATAATATTTGAATAGGTCGTGCTGAATTGCTACGAACGTAAATCATTGTGATTAGATTAGAATTCAAAGGCGATAATAGGTTATCTACTTGTGTTGATGTCGCTATTAATATTATTCCAAAGGACAAGGGTTACATCAATAAAAGTCTATGACGTAGGTATTTCAAATGTCGTTTGCGAAACCTTTACAAAATAGTCAATAGGTGACGTAACTTTATAATAATTACTGGAATTAACGTTAATGGATTTATGCAAAAGGTTGAATCATTTATAACGGTATTATTAGACCTCAAATAATATATTAAATTGAACTTGTTTATTGTTAAGACTAAATCATTTTTATTTATAAATCAAGTGAGATTCTTAATTTATTGTTCTTTGTTTTACCCATAGACCCCAACGATCTTAAATACTTTGAGTCTTCTAATCTATATCATGATATCAAAAGTTAAACTTATTTAAGTTTTTTGGAGCGTAGGTATTCATATAAGTATACTAGGTACCTAGGTAATATAAGCTTCGGCTGAAGGCTAACTTGTATTTGGACTGAATTTCGCCATCTATTACAAATATAGTTTTTCAGATCTATACATCTTGCGAAACAAGTATACTACGAGACATGCGAAATCAAGCTTATTTATTACGAACTCATAAAACAAATTTATGTTTATCCACATTTAAGTAATTTCATTAAAAAATATAACATTCAACAATAAAAACAATGGCTTGTGGAATTAATTACACCGACATATTACTACATTTAAAAAAACAAATGAGCAGCATAAATTAGATCTAGGTTATCAAAAATGGCACGAAGCCAGTTGTTATTTTTGCTTTATTTGTAACACGTAGTACTTGTGGTAACAGCCTCTTAAATATCTAATGAATCACATTTCCTAAGATGGCGATAGCTCTTGGGCCGGAGTCCGCTATTTTAAGTCAGTGAGTGGCGGGTTAACAAAAGTTCCAGTGCACTTGTTATTGTGCCTAATTTTCGTATGCAGATAAAAACCGTCCCTTACAATCCTACAATGACAACAGTGGCAAGCAGGTGTACATTTGTCATTAAACTAAAATTATCTGAATACGAAAATTAGGCACAAAAACCAGTACACTGGAACGTTTATTAACCCGTCACTCACTGACTTAAAATAGCGGACTCGGGCCCCTGACCATTGACGTTTCGGATTAGTAATGGAAACGGAACCATGAATGGGATCTCTCGAGAAACACTATAAAAATAATTGCATCTGTTATGGCAGTCGTCTGCGCTAACGTAACGATTATGGTCGTAAAAAGTATGTAATCTATGATTGATTGCCTATTAATAGTCGTACCTATCTTGTTAAAACGGGTTGCTCCTAGACTAATAGTCTATAGGCAACTTATGTAAAAGAAAATGTGTCAGTCAGTTTTTCATGTTTGACGCGGAACTGTATTTTTTTTTTGTAAAATTAAATTGGCCTATATCATGTTCCATAAACTTAGCTATCTGTCCGTAAAAGTCCCATTAAAATTGCTAGTTGCGGCGATAAAACAAACAAAAACATGATTAAGTACTTTGAGAATATTTGAATACGTAAGTATAACAATAAAACCACCAGAGAATTATTTAAAAGCCATATAAAGTCTAATTTGGAATCTAATCTAATCAAAGAACAAACAGTTTAATTTGAAGCCAATGTTTGGTTTGTCACGTGCTCGACCCGTGCGAACTCTGATCCCTGTGGCCCTGTACACAAAAACCCGAACACTTTGACACTGCGCCAATCAATTATTAACTACTGTTAATAACTTTGTAGTACCATAAATGTGGGACTATCCACCGGTTTCTGAAACGTTGATCAACACAAAAATTAGTTAATCACCTGTCAAATCCCACGTCAATTACTGTGATTGTCAAATAATCACAGTCGTGATCAGTCTTTCGAAAAGTGGGGGTATAACTACTGTTTTAGCAAGTCTTGTGCAGGCAGAACTATTATACCATTTCGTAACACATTAACACCGGCTTCTCCATTGCAAAGTCCATCACGATTTCCTTTGTCCAAAAAAGGAGTGTTACGACCTTTATAGTAAATATATTTATACCATCCCCGTACAAATTACCTCCGCGCTTAAATCCAGTACAATAAGTCAGTTGTGTGAATTATTAAAACCTTACAGTTGGTCTTGACAGACTAACCTTGGCAGGTGTCTTGGCATTGCAGTTAAATTATTATGAATTTCACTGTTATGAAACATTGCGTTACTGAAACGTATGCATTGCTTAACTATTGTTGCGTCGATCGAGACACTGAGATCAGATGCAATCATATTTAAGAGAAGGCGAAAGCTTTTTGAAGTAAGTATTTGTAATGTATCGTCGCTTGCCGTCTTGTATGTTTTTTCTTATTATTTATTTAAAAAATGTTGTAACACTTGATAATTACATATTTGCCAAACTGCAGAACTAGCAGAACAGATTAGGTAGAGAGGTGGGCAGAGAACGGCTATATAAAACATTCACTTTTTTTTAATAGGGTGTAAAGTATTTATGTACTTTTAAGGGTCGCTAAAAAAATATATGTTATTATACCATTTATTATATTGGTTATGTTGTTAGCATATCTCTTAAACCTAAGACATACCAGAAATATGATCTTATACCTACCGCGGTAAGTATATTGCAAAAGCAGACCAGTCATTTTACCTGTAACCGCACGCTGTCAAACTTTAGCCAGCATGCCCTGCCAATGTCAAAAGTGACTTTATGACGTGCGGTCGAATCATCAACTGCCCCAAATACGGTCACGTTTGGTTTCATACTTTGGGATAAACGAATGACTACCTATTGTCAGAAATAATTTATGAGCTCATTGTTTTAAGAACTTTCACTCACAAAACCAGGAAATTACTGCAATAATTTTCGCTGCGGTAAAGATTTTTTTGTCGTGTACTTGTCATGATACATTGTAAAAATGAGTCATAATGAGTAAATACGTGATTCATTAAATAAACAGAATTTTAAGTTTAACTGTTTTGCCTACACGTAAATACTATTAATTAATTATTTAAATATTCGAGTTTGTTTATCGCTTGTTGGGAACTTCACATAGTTCAACTATTGTCTGGGTTTTATAATTATTGTGAAACTTTTATTATAAAAGGTCCTTTAGTTTTAAGATAGTAAAACAAAGGCATTAGCATGTTTGAGAGCTCGAAACGAATTAATCTAAAAACTGTGAGAACATTGTGTCATACGGAATACATAAGGAAAGGGCTAAAAGGTACATCTAGGCACCAGTTCTACTTATTCGAAAATTATAATAAAAGTCCTTATGCCCAAATAAAAACAATAGATTTTTTAATTACCTAGAGTTTTTAAAGATAATTAAATTACAATGATTCCACTTCCTCGTTCTATTTAGCGTATAATATATTATTATGTTAAAATAAGTACATATTTCAGTATTTTTTTATTTTTTATTGTTCTGTTTTAATTCATTCGAACTAGATGGCGTATATTATTATAGTTATTGGAACTAAGTGACTGTGCAAAAAGGTAATTGACTCGACGTCAGATGACACTTATTGTCATTGACACTTCATAGTAAAAATAGAATCCCATACATCCAGAGAATGTATTAATTGATTTTGTGATGTGATCATTAGCACAAATATAAGGATTATGATGTACTCTGTTACTAAGGTAAAGTCGTAACTCGTACGTGACTTTTATCGTGTACAGAGAAAGAAGTTAGTTTGTCAGGACACCTTCAAAATTTAAATATGGAATGTAATGAAACATTACATGAAGTTAGTATGAGTATTTTTTTTTAATGACTTTGCGGTTTTTTGAAATGACGTAGGTACCTATTTAATTCCAGAATGAGGAACATTTCACATTTATTTCAGAATAACCTTTTTTTTATGAGACGAGTAATTACAATAATATTTTTATACTACTCTTTCGAAATTTTGGCAGTATTTATTTAACAAAGATAAAATAAAAATGTAGTGCAATTGAGAAACTCTTTCTTTTTTGAACTCGATTAAAAAAAAAGAGCGCCCGCTTGTTATTAGAATATCTACGATTTTGCTAGTGTTTCTCGTATTTATAATTAACTGTAATAGGTACCTAGTTACCAAAACGTTTTTTTTATAAAATTGCAGATGACTCATATAATGACTATATAATCTTAAACTAATTCACTGTAGCGGTTATCTTTGCGATGACTAATTTAATTTTATCTTCTCGAAGAAAGATAAAATGTTAAATATTTTAATGCCATATGACATGGCTAGGATATCACAAAAAAAGTTAGGATGACATATGAGTCACAAAAAAGTAAACTGATTTTTTTTTCGGCGGTCTTATGGCTGTCACAATATTTTTTTCGAGTATCAATGGCCTGCTCTTTGAAAAACGAATGTCAACTTTTTTTAATGTTATAATACGTCTTTATGATCTTGGTATTAGGAAATACCTCCATGCAACCTTTTTAAAAACATGCTTTGTTGTACACGAATTATTGTACTACATACTTTGTTTCTGAACATTTTTTAAATAACACTAGGGTAAATTCTGTGCACTCTTTGACTATTTTAAGGTTGAATGTAGCTAAATAAGAATTTTACAAAGCAGAAAAATCCGGTATTCGGATTATTGTTTTACAGGTTTAAAAATGAATAATGTATTTTGAGACAGAGCTACGTCACCTTTCTCCGTTAATTTCCTGCTCCCGATGACGGAATGAATGTTAAAAAATGCGTCATGTTTTATGCGCCGGCGTTGTCTGACTGAGTCACTTCCTATTGATAATATGTGATAAGGTTTATTTACAATTTTGCTCGGTCATGCGTATAGGAAGGACTTATTTTGAAGAGTAGGGTTGCGTTATCATTTTATATGATGGAAAGCTGACTAATGATACATTATGCTTTTAATCCGACGCGCGTGTTAGAGCTACATATTTTCGATTTTTTCTTTTTTTTCGATATATCTGCCAAAAGTGAGTATCTTAAGCCAGTATCTTTATTCATAACCAATGTTTACCACCGAAATATTAAAATTCTGTGTGTTCCAGGAATATGATTGACTGTCTTCCCGCAATAAAATTAATCAGAATATAGTTACAATATTACCTTGAAGGTAAGGCTAAGGTAGCCCTATAAAGCTAAATAATGTCAGTATCGATAACGCCTAGCTAATAGAGCAATATAACTACAATCTTAATTAAAAAGTAAACAGTTATATCGTAGATTATAATCTCCTACATCAGCTTATCTCACCGCGTTATGCGGAAGGTAAGATAGTAAATAATAATCATTTTATTTTATTAAAATACAGACATAATTTTTTAAGACTGAATTGAATTTGACTGGCCTCTTGGTCTAGTGGTTAGTGACCCTGACTGCTAAACCGAAGGTCGTGAAATTTATAATATGTATGTATTCTTCTTCTTCTTATCGAGTCAGAGATCCAAACTTTCAAATTCTGTCTGACCAAAAAGTTGCAACCTGGATGGCTCGGTCGCTGGCCTCCATCACGTCCTGGAGAGTGCAGGTGGTAGTGCAGGACGGGCAGGACAAAAGGTATGTATGTGTATGTATTTAGAAATATATAAGTATGTTTATCTGTTGTCTGGTTCAAATGACCATGTGTGAGTTATCCCAAGATATTATTATTATAAAATTACATTTACATGGGACCACCTTTGGGGGACTTGCCAGACCTATCTCGCAACAACAAAAAAAAACACACAGTCAAATTGAGAACTTCCTCTTTTTGAAGTCGGCTGAAGCAAGCGGAGCTTAATTGACAATAAATTTTATAACAATTACAGTGTCTAGATAATTTGTACAAGTCTTTACCTATTAGTGTTCGCACATGAGTCATTGCCTAAGACGGAAATATTCACACATCATCTCAAATAATCTAGAAAATGGATTTACCTTTAATTGTGATAACACTACAAGACCATTGGGAAATTACTTCAGGAAATACCCGCAGTCAGGACGTGACGTGTACAATTAATTGTGATCATCTACTGTACAGGAATTACCGTAAAATTTACTAGATAAATGCTAAGGTTATTCAAGTCCGTAAGTTTATTGTCGTTTCAAGGATTTTTTTATTTTAAAGAAATGCGGACATCACATACGTTGCTCTGAACCAAAGTAAGTAGCTAAAGCACTTGCGTTATGGAATTCAGAAACAACGAAGGTACTACAAACACCCAGACCCGAGACAAATGTTGGTTTCTATATTGACCCGTCCGGGGATCGAACCCGGGACCTCAGAGCTAGCGACACCTTGAAACCGGTGCGTACGCCACTCGACCACGGAGGACGTCGTATTATTTTAGTTCCGTGTTGGATATAATATCGAGAGAGCTGCACCGACAAGAGCATGGCTCTTAAATTGATGATGATGATGTTGGATATTGGGAATTTTACTTTGAAAGAAACTAAAAATGATTTAAGTCAACTTATCAAAGTATCGTTCGATTCTTAATCTTATCATTATTAAATGATTAGAGACCACCCATTACGCACAATTTGAGAAAAAATACCTTGGCAATTTACATAAAATAAATAAGTGCAAATCCTATCGAAGGTACTATAAGGAAGCTATAAGGTATGATAAGTTGAACATGTGACGAGAAAATTTATTAAAACAATATAACTATAACTACTACGTAGTAGATAAATCATCTTCATTGACTTATCCGGAAGCGGTATTACGTAACAGCAAAGTTTTAACAATGATTGCTGTCAAAATAAAACGTATTTATAACGTCACACAAAAACAGCAATAATTAAAATTGAAAAATTTTGCTATCAAATTCGATGGTCTTGCATTTGCTAGATACATAACACCGCATTTGCCTATGGGATGTCAGGCAACCGCAGTCAATCGCTCAAAGAAATGCAGACTACTTCGGTCCCTAGCGAATGCGCTATTTCTTATCTCAACCTGTTTGCAAGAATTTGGTAGAAAATAGTTTTTTACCTTTATCTGAGTCGGTATTTATTTACTATCACGAACTCTTTACTCTTATCTGTGATAACATTTACATACGTTCCACTTACAACTGACTTTACTACGCGTATTCAAATTATTAATCTCCTTTGGGACTTTTTTTGATAGAATGTTTTTTTCCAGCGTGACGCAACAAATCTATAAGTATCTCCTTATAAAACGTTAATCGTTTCTACCTAAATTCGATCAAGTCCTTTGGAAAAAAAAGTGATTATAAGGGTAGCGTTTCTAAAGTCAAACAACTAAAAATTAAACCTAGAAGTAGACAAACTTAATGTAGTTTCTACTGAATTACAACTAAGTAATTGGTATCAAACGGGGCATTAAACTTGAATCGTCTTGTTTTTAAAAACATGAAGAAACCTCAAAAGAAAATCGCTTAAACAAACGCAGGCGACCATTGTAATTGCGTAATGTAGTCACAGAAAACATTCTCCAACATTTTGATGACGTCCAACATTTTTAATGAGACCATTTGGAGGCAGCTCCTTTAATACGTAAGAGGCTGAAACAAGTCAACAAAACTCTTTGTTATACTTTATGTTACTGTTGGGACAAACAACGTTATTTCAAT
Source organism: Autographa pulchrina (assembly GCA_905475315.1). NCBI lineage: Eukaryota > Metazoa > Arthropoda > Insecta > Lepidoptera > Noctuidae > Autographa > Autographa pulchrina. The sequence goes on along the minus strand of FR997765.1, from coordinate 11,734,226 downwards.
TTTCTGAATCGCGGGGCGTCGGTCACGTGGGTCAAAAATGATTGCGTAATTATAATGAAGTGTATTGTTTTTGTTGTTAAGTTGATGAGATGTTTTTTATTCGAATTCCGAGGTACTTCATCTGGGTCTTGAGCCATGGAAAAGTTACGGAAAGTCTTGCTAATTTTTTTGCAGGATCATCGACATTATCCCTTTTAATATTGTTAATACATTTAAGCGACATACATCTATGGTAGGTATAGGTATTGTTTACGTAATCAATGCGGAATTCCTTATCGGAATTGAAATCATATTATACAAATTAATTCAGTGTTAATTTACGAGGAACATAGAACACGATATTATTGGCATCTCATCAACCTATTTTGTATCCGTAGCTATATTTATTTAAATATAAGATCTAACTGTTCTAGCGCAGTAAAAAATAATAAAATACGAGGGTTTTTTTTTTTAATGAGTTCATATCGTCACTGAAGTTCAACATTTCAGACTGATCGGTAAAGACATTTTTTGTGATTGTTTTGTTATCATTCAATTATTAAAAATCTGACATACAATTACTATCATGCAAAATTACAACTCCTTGCAAAAAGGTATTTCCCAATGGGTTTTAAGAATTTTGTAATTCCCAAGTACAAATGGAAAGCTTCTTTCTAAATAAAAAAAAACTGAGTCACAATAAACCAAGTTCTTATTAAATTTTTCAATTACTATCATTACATTAACATCCTTATTTCTGGAATCTGCCACCAAAAATTTGTTTTATGCCCCAAAAATCTACTGCTAAAAAAAATTGCGAAACCAGCACATAAGTATTATTAACGTTTACGACCGTAACTAAAAGCTGTCTCTAATAAGCCAAGGGCAACCAGTGGACCTAGACTGTTCTAGGTACACGCCGTATGCCCTTAATAGTAAAAGGATTTGAGCAATATGGCCCTAAAAGGCAAGTAGGTAGATTGAACTAACTTGCAAAATTTTGGGCAATACATCTTTTAACATAGATTTGATAATAGGTTAATAAGAGTAATCATGCGCGGTTGCTAAATATTTTTAGGCCTAGTTGCGTCTGTCGATTTAAGCAGTATTCTGAATTTTTTAGAATTACTCAAATTGATATGGGGTCGTTTCTGTCTCCCGTTATACAGGGTGATAAGAAAACCCTGTCCGACCCGAAAGCGTAAAATGGAGCTCAAAATCACATGCACAAAAAAAAAATTGGGATATTTATGATACTTAGTAACAATAATAATGGATTTTGAAATACCATTTTTTGCTGCAAAATTCCCTAACAAAAATTACAACACCATTTTCATCGGTATTATTGGCGACCTTTTGTTTTGATCATTTGGTAGCACATGTGACGACACCGACTCCCTCTCTCGACTTTTGAGAAAAATATTTTTATTTAGGTTATTATTTTTCTTTTCTTTTTACAATTTTTTTTCAACTCTTATGTTATCAGATATCGATATCTAACAACACCTTAACGGATCGGACAGGGTTTTCTGGACACCCTGTATTGTGCTCCTATGAAATAGAAGAAGGTCTTATTACATTTTATATAAATCGTGTCTAAAAACTGGCCAAGTGCGAGTCGGACTCGCGCACGAAGGGTTCCGTACCACCGTCGTATGAGAGCCCCCCTTAAATATTCATTTTATGTGGTTTTTAGTATTTGTTGTTATAGCGGCAACGGAAATACATCATCTCTGAAAACTTCAGCTTTCTAGCTATCACGGTTTATGAGATACAGCCTGGAGACAGACAGACGGACAGACAGACAGCGGAGTCTTAGTAATAGGGTCCCGTTTTACCCTTTGGGTACGGAACCCTAAAAATGGATAGTCTATCAAATTTCTAAGTTCAATGTCATGGGAACTGTCCCATAACATTGAACTTAGAAATTTGTAGTAATGTATCATTGCATAATGTTTAACGGTTTTATCATGTCCTTCAGAAACATTTCGTACCCTGTGTCAAATAACATTAGATAGAGAGGGACGAAGCTATACAGCCAGATAGCGCCATCTCTTTCTTACAACCGGACTAAAATCCCTTTTGTACTTCAAGGTACAGGTCCATAATATTTGTCGTTATGATCGTACGAATTTTCCACGGGTTTTTATAGTAGGTTTGATTAACTGCGCAGTAAATAATAAACGAACTTCGTAAGTTTGTTTTTGTTTACTAACAACTTCTAGAAATGTATTGATGTGTCATAATTATATTATACGAGTTTTCGATTCCAAATAAACTGGTGATTCATGTAAACAGATGTAGTTTTTACACGACTGCCCAAAAAGGAGTGTTATGTTTTCAGGGTTCATGTATGTATGTATGTATGTATGTATGTATGTATGTATGTATGTATGTATGTATGTATGTATGTTTGTGAGTTTCTTTATTCCACCATAACTTCTAAAAGGCTTGACCGATTTCAATGTTTGTGGTATCATTAGAAGCTTTGAGTTATCCCGAGTGACATAGGCTATGTGGACATTAAAAAATGGTCAAGTGTGAGTCGAAATCGCCTGGAAAGGGTTCCAAACGATTTTTTTTTGTGTTGTGTCATGTTTTTGATTTCATTAAAAAACACGCCTGCCATGTCAAATAAATATTAAAAAGTGAACTAAAAAATTAATTAAAAACAAGTCAAATATTTGCAGTCGGGGGTCAAGTATTTGCACCTGTAATGAATTGTTCCAAGTAACCGTCCCCCGACTGCAAATATTTTACTTGTTTTTAATTAATTTTTTAGTTCACTTTTTAATATTTTTTTGACATGGCAGGCGTGTTTTTTAATTATAATTTTTTTGAATGTAATCTCCAAAAATGGTAATTCTTTCTAATGTTTTTTCTTTGGATTTTTCTCTTTTATTTGTAATACTAATTCACTGTAGCTAATTAAGATTTTTTTGGATGTAAGAAAAGATTACCATACGCTATTTAAGGACAATGTCAGGTATTAGTCTAAAATCATACGCTAAGTATCTGCGAAACAACCTAACTTTCATAAAACATAAAACATTAGAATTTTCTGGTAAACAAAACAAAGACAATTATATGATTTCAGCACGTTGCAATGTGTAGAACTTCCACTGGAATCTGTTTTCATAATTACGTAATAGAAACGTGTAGTCTTCAAACTGCCAATCACAATACAATACTGTACACAAGCGCACAATTATTGTAAATCGCTAACATTCATATCGCTTTTATGTGAAGGGGATAAGGTTGATTTTATGTTTTTATAAGTTAGATATATGTGCGGTTGACTGTATATACGTTTTGTTATTGCTGTTTTCCTCGAAATTTCGCCTTTATGTTAAGGGGATAAGGTTGATGTTATGATTTAATTTGTTAGATATATGTGTGGTTGATTGTATATACGTTTTGTTATTGCTGTTTTCCCCGAGCACGTTAATAGTGTTACGTACAAACTGACACTAATGCAACTGTTTTCGATGTGTCGTAGGCGAGTGACGTCATCACTTAATTACTTTACTCATTTGTTGGGTTTAGATAAGTGTATGCGACGAATCGGTGACAACCAAGTTTTAAAAATTAAAATAAAATTGAAAAATAGTGTATTGACTGTGTTATTATAATATATTATGTAATATTGCAGTATAGGACAAGATTTTTATCTTTATCGTACGGTTTTGTTTACTGTTAAAAGATAATTATTTGTTATTTAAAAGCGAATAGTGTCTGGGAGCGATTGTTTGCCAGTTTATCAATTCAATTTGGCTTATAATGCAATGGTATCTGCTACCGGCGCCATCACAAAATTGTAATGTCTGTATATGGCACAAAAAAAAACATTTAGATTATTTTTACTATAGAAGGTAGGTACTAGGGAATTTAATTGATTTATAATTCTTACAATAAAAACTAACTTCAAAATAAGTCTTATATTTGGTTTTATGGACCAAATTAAAATGGGACATCATGGGTTAACAAACATAAAAAAAATCAGTTGAATTGAGTACCTCCTCTTTCTTTGAAGTCGGTAAAACACCTCATATTTTTGTGTTATAAGTATTGTAAATGTCTTGAGGAACATCAATGCGGATACATTAAAACTTGTTAATGGCTTAAAAAATATTATTTATGACTTTGGTCCATAGTTCATTAATAAAATCTCATTTTAATAACAAATCCAGGTTTTACAAATTCCAATTCAATTGATCAGTATCGTGAATATTCGTGAAATCGTGACTAGAATTTTAATTAATTAATATTTTAGCGGGACGAGCTTGACTCTTTCTCCATATTATGGACAACAATAGCCCAGGACCGGGAGAACTGGAAGAAGGAAAGGGAGGCCTTTGCCCTGCAGTGGGACAATTATGGCTAAAAATAAAATAAAATAAATAAATATTTTAGCATCGCATAACGTATTTAATTAACTATAAAACTATTATCACTGACTAATTGAATATTAAACAACAGTAGCCAATTACTTCACAAAGACTGTCTTAATAATAACTAACATTAAATTCTTAGGTATTGGTTTTAATATTTCACCACATTAAACACCATTTGAAATAGAATTCCCCATAGAAATTAAATCTATGGAAACGACACAGCAAGGACGATATTTATTCGATCATTTAAAGGCATTGTTTTAAAAGACTTCCACATTAATTAATTAAATCTATATGAGGGAATTGATTAATTAAATGAAACTAACATTTAATTCTCTCCTACAGAACTTCTTTATTGTACAGAAAATTATAACTACCTTTGTGAGTACTTTAAGAGGAAAGAGGAGTGGACTTTTCTCCATACAAACGTTCTCGTCTGTTTTCTCGCTGGTTTCTGAACTTAGGGCTATGATTTTTTGCAGTAATATAAATATGAACTAGATCTAAGCCCCTATTTTTTCCTTTTTTTAAATAAGTTAGGTATATTTAAAGAAACTAGAACCTTCTAAAAAGTGCCGATTTTCTCCGTAGTTTTCAGAGGCGTTTTTTTCTAATTTAGCACAGATTATTGAAAAATAGAAAAAATAGAGGCACAGATTATTCTTTTCTTATGCAGTATATGAAATATCTTTAAAATTGGTCAAGAATTGTTGGAGAAAATAGACGAAAGCCAAACCTCGACTTTTCGTCAGTTTTTCGGTCTGAGCTGCAGTTGTCCTTATCGCACGAATTAGAGGGCGGGGAGAATTAGACCGACAGCAATACTTTCTTCAAAAACCGAATTTTCAAAAGTCTCTCCGCTCCCCTTTCCTCTTAACTATTGCGTTCTCATTTCAAAAGGTGACGTAGTGGCTATTACTCAAAGTGAGGTTATGTTCACCAGTCATCATTGCACTCATCGTAGCCTGAGCTGACGTTATTATTTTAGTCATCTCTATGCATTTACCTTATTATGCATTAGTAATAAGTATACTTACGCAGATAAATATTACGAAATGTATGCATGAGACTTGTTTGTTTATTCATGTGAAAAAAAACACTAAATGACAGATGCGCTTTGAAATAAATTATGCTAGAATGCGCGAAAAGCCAAAGGCAGAGGCTAGTTTTGTATATTTTCTTTATATTAAAGTTCATATTAATCTCATTATTTAACAATATTATTTACGTCTTCTACGTCAGAACAGGTAAATGTTAAGACTATTGTATTAAATTGAATTTATGATGACTTAAAACTGCAGTGGCGTGAGTAAGCCAGTCTAGTATTAACCATCCATTACGTTATTATATGCAACAGTTGCTTTATAAAGTAGTTTGTATTGCGCCAATGGACACTCCATGTAACTCTACATACAGTGAGCTACGCAATATCCTTTGAATAGTCGCCATGACAGCGTCCATCTTGCAAACGTTACTCAAGGGATTGTGTGACTTCCGAGATGAAAGTTTTCCGCTTACGCAACGGGCCGGGCGTGACGTAGTGTTGTCGACTTGGGAAGCTGGACGAGTGCGACGTGCGTCCGACCCTCCTCCAAAATATTGACCAACATTTGTAGGCTCGTGGTTACGCACCCCTTTTCCAAAGCCGTACGCAAAAAAAGTTAGCAGACTCCAATTAACGACCTAATGCAAAAGTAGGTAACATAATCAAAATTTGTAAAATACTTTCCAATTTCGAAATAAATATTTGTTTCTATCAATTTACTAACAACAATAAATAAACGTTAGTCGATAAACGTTTTAATTGTCAAATTAATTAAACAATATAAAGACTCGACGGCGGCAGTTCGTGGGCTGCCTTTGCTTATCTGTAATTGACACATAACCAGTCGAAACTGGTTTGAAACTGAACAATAGTCGATTGAATACTAATCGCCGTATTACATTCCCAATAACTTACAAAATATATTTATTGGGGCTGTCGGAGTTGGTTTATTGATTCTAAGACGTGTAACTAGTGTAGCTAGGAAAATTTTGTCCCTTACTCAGAGGAAATCTTATGAGAAATGTTTGTGGAATACTAATAGATGACACAGACTATTGTTGCATATTCAATAGGTTATGAATCAGTCCTATGATACAGTAATAATTTCTAGGTTTGATGAACTACATTATTCTAAGTACCTTGGCTAATGGAAACCTCACGAATATGAGACTAAACGTCATTCGTGCGTAGTCAATAGAAGAAAACATTACGTTTGTTTGTATATATTGAGTATTCGTGATCAATTGTTGGAATTATGGTGTCACACTGTCAGTACGATCCGTATTTACTTTCAATGCTAAATAAGCTGACCGGACACAGGGGCTTTACTAGGAATTCATTGTCTACCTTTTACAATGATTAGTCATCTATCCTGCGAAGAACAATCTCACTCCTGATGCTAGATTTCTAGAACTTATACGAGTCATCAGATCTACACGTGTAAATGCTGTCCACCTATTTTTTACTCGGAATCCCGACTTTTACTATTTTTAATAGGAATGAGTATTATTTATAACCCTGTAGCTATACAGCCCTCTTCCTCTCTCCTAATTTTTGCGTGCCCGGCAGGGTCCATATTGTATTTTTAACTTGTTTTTACCATCTCTGTAACATATGGAATGCAATAAAGAATTGAGTTTGAGTTTATTTAAAACCCATACACATAGTGTTACCCAATAGGATTGAGATAAGAGGCACCCTTAAAAGTGAATAATATAACTTGAACTGCAAAACTAAGATGGCCTATGTAGGTAATCAATCCTAACTGGCCAAGTGCAAGTCGGACTCGCGCACGAAGGGTTCCGTACCACCGTCGTATGAGAGCCCCCTTAAATATTCATTTTATGTGGTTTTTAGTATTTGTTGTTATAGCGGCAACGGAAATACATCATTTGTGAAAATTTCAGCTTTCTAGCTATCACGGTTTATGAGATACAGCCTGGAGACAGACAGACGGACAGACAGACAGCGGAGTCTTAGTAATAGGGTCCCGTTTTACCCTTTGGGTACGGAACCCTAATAAAGTATCCTTAATTCATTTTATGTGGTTTTTAGTATTTGTTGTTATAGCGGCAACGGAAATACATCATTTGTGAAAATTTCAGCTTTCTAGCTATCACGGTTTATGAGATACAGCCTGGAGACAGACAGACGGACAGACAGACAGCGGAGTCTTAGTAATAGGGTCCCGTTTTACCCTTTGGGTACGGAACCCTAATAAAGTATCCTTAATGCCTCTACAAAACTATTTATCATTGTAATATGTTAAGAGAGATGATTGTCAAATTTTATATCATTTAGTTTAAAAACAGATCCTAATCAAGCTAGGCTAGGGAATATACTTAGCTGTTTTATAGCAGCTAGAAGTTAGTAGGTACTTGTAAATAATTGCTTGCACATAAACAATAATTGCCTACCTCTCACGTGCTTGATTCGCGGCGCGTGCGCAGACGACGCGTGTATTGCTTATTAGGCTACGGTTTAAAAAAGCTGGGCTTTCCCGACCTATTTATAAATGTAGTGTATAATGTGTGTATGCAGAATTGACAACTTTTTGGAGGTAACATAGATGGAATTAACAGTCTGTCAGGTTGGCATCATTCATGTTAATATGTGGTCCATATTACCTACATTATTGTTGATCCCAGGTCTTGGTGTTAATTTTGAAGAGAACTCTTGTTCATACTTAGTCCTTTTATTTATGGTACATCCACTTGGTAATCTGATACAAATGAGTCATAATAACATAACAATTACTAATGGAAGTAGGTACCTAACTGCTAATTGACATATTAAAATCAAATATAATTATTGTCCGTAAGATAATCCCCTTATTAAAGCGCATTCATTGGGAATCCCCGAATAATTTCTAGCTCAACTAAAATATAAGTAATTATTTTCCGTAAGATAACCCTTTTATTAAAGCATTTAAAGCGCATTGTTTAGGAATCCCGCACTAATTTCTAGCTCGACCGCAGTCCTTATTATAAACTGACTAGCTAGACACTAATCAGTCAAGTTTTTCATTGTTTATAGAAATCAAACGTCAGATACACAAATATTTGCCCCTCTGCGTACCTACTCACAAATAAACCGCTGCGGCAATTTTGACGTCAATGATAATACGATCAAAAACAGTAAAGGTGTGTTTCCACTGTAATTGGTGGCTTTCTTGTCACCAACCTGGTATTGACAAAGCAAAACCACGGTAAGCAAAACTGGGCATATGTATTTTCTCTGGTGAAAACTCAGCTTATCAGAAGATTTTGTCACCAACTGTGGCAACACAAGAGTTGGCAATAATAATGAAGTACCAAAACCAGCCTTATCACTTCCTAATAAAGGTCAAAGTATTAACATTGATATCCGCTTTAGTATCCTATGTTAATGTAGGCCTTTCAGAAAACAAAACACAGTCGTTCCTAAGATTTCTTGGAATTCTCACTGGAAAATTCTGTTCTCTATCAAAAATAACAACATTCAAATCTAAATCTTCGGGAATATTTGATTTGTTTTCTCTTACAAGCTCCAGATAATATTTCTTGTTCGCAGAAACATTTTACTTTGTTTATCTAATACTTTTTATGTGCGCACTAGTAAATTAAACTAGATTTTGCTCGAGGAAAATTTCGATGGAAAACGAATTTTGTAGAGCGAAAGAATTATGTTATGTTGGATGTAGTCTATTGATTTAATTCTTATAGCTATATTTATTTTTGTCATAGTTATAGAACATTTTATTCTTGTTGTCTTCTTAACAGATCAGGTGTAAGAAGAGCGTGACTAAAATAGAGTGTTAAACTTCAACAGGGAGCATTGTAATTTAACCTTTTTCTCTAGATTATGCTGCTGTATAAAGACCAACACAAGTTCATCCCTTGTCCTTCCATAATTTCACGCCACCAAGAACAGGTCCATGCAGTCTTATTCCTTTGGAAAACTGTATTAATAATTAGCTTATCCTTTAAAGCTAAATATGGTAGGTAAATTATTATATTAAACTGTAAATTCTTTCTTAATTTTCCGTGTATCATGAAATTATTTCAGCCTAACAACACAACGCAAAATAATAATCATTTCTGTTACTACGTATATATACAGGAAAATGTTTACCGACCTCAGTTCATCATACGTCATGGTTGCTACCTCGTTATCTGGGCCTCAATCATGAGTTTCCTTTAAGGAGTTCATATATCGCAGACTTCCTTATGTGATGGCCGAGCAGATTTGAAGGTTAACTTGAATATAAAGCGTGATATTTAATTAGTACATAATTTCTTACGTCTTACTGTATAGAAAATAGCATGAAAATTAATTGATTATGATAAGCAGGATGTAGTCTTGTATGATTCTGGAAAGACTGTTTTTTTTATCAAGTTTTCTGAGATGTATATATTGCCAATGATGAGTTAAGGATGTGTAATTGAACTCTTTAAACCTAACATTATCCACCTAATAAGAGCAAGCAATGTGATGAATACTCATTCCTTATTTTTGTCGCAGTTCCACCAATCTGTTTACTATTTTTCGTCTTCGACTTTTTCTAGAATATTCCAAAATTATCGTAAAAGCTACTGGGGTAGTGATGTTCTATTTCGCCAAGAAATTTCAATCTTAATGTAGGTACAAAATCATCAAAATAAGGTCATAAGAGTTATATTATTACTAAGTAGCTATGTTTTGAATTTTGAAATTTTCTGTCGACATTGCGTATTCAAAAACAAAATAAAATTACATAAAGCATTATGATAACCTCCCTTTTTGAATTCAGTTGGGGATATAAAATCTAACCTTAAGTTACGTTTTAAAATTATTATCATCATCTACGTGGCTCGTTTATCGTATCTGTGTACCTACTCGTAGACTAAACAGCGTGATAAGCGGGACTTTTTCAATGTTAATTTCATGCATTGAATAACAAATTACATTAGACAAAGATTAAAACGCCAACAGCAATGTCAATATACCTAATAAGAGAACTACCGTGGGAAAGTCGATAAGAATTATCTTTAAATTATTATCACTTAAAAAAATTATTGTATGCGTTAAATTTCCAACTAATAACTTATCTGTTAGAGAATTATAATTCAAGCGGTGAAGCTTGAATTATAATTTCTGTCTGCTAAAACCAACCGTAGGTACGCACTTATATTTTAATGACTCGATAAATTCTAAGATAAAACGGAATGCAATAATAATACTGCAAGTGCAACTATGTTTTTAATTATTACTCACATGAGTTATGTATCAGTTTATTAGTAATTACCTACGTAACTTTCATCATTAATTTGCTACTGTAATGCTTTTAGTTCTTCCCCGTATTTCATAGATTTTTGAGGCGGGAAAAAACCTAATTGAGGAAGATCATATATCATCAGTATCGCGTACAAAATAAGTACCAAGGGATTAGAAAAATAAACCTTATCACCTTTACAATAAGGACGCTGATCTTATAAAACTGTTATCGCTGACTTTTAGCCGACTGTACCAAGTATAAGAATAATAATAAGTTATTTACAAATTGCAACATAATTACAACATAAACAAATTGCAACATAAACAAAGGAAAATATTTTATTTAAATTTAAAAATACAATCATTGTGAGCTCACTGGCTGATTAATGGATGACAGGGCAAAATTTCTAAATTTAAATTGTTTTTTTTTTCTGTCTATAGCCGCGGATATTTTTTTTTGTCGCCTCTTGGGCGATGTGCTTCATTCCATGATCGCACTAAATACGAGGAACACGGAATATAAAAAAAAAACTTAGGTAACCTAGTATAAGATGTAAATATTATAAATTAATATAAAATTCTCGTGTCACAATGTTAGTTACCATACTCCTCCGAAACGGCTTGACCGATTTTTATGAAATTTTATATGCATATTCAGTAGGTCTGAGAATCGGCTACTATCTATTTTTCATACCCCTAAGTGGTAGTAGGTAGGTAGTAGGCAGGTGCTAGGTAGAAAAAATTGCATTGCAACGCATGCCGGGTGCAGCTAGTAAATTAATATGATTTTCTTTTATTTTGTTGTACTAATACTACAGTCTTGTGGTAATTTAGGATCCTAGTTTCCTTGTACCGGAAAAAATAAATCAATAACGAGAAGCGACTCAATCATTTGTTCCAGAAATGTTGAATTATTGCCGTAATGTCCTACCTACACGATTAATAGAAGGAAAATGTTTAACTAAGAAGTATTTATTATGCAATTTCCAGTAATATTACTTTAATTGGTCGTTCTCATATTTAAAGTTAAAAGGACAAGCTAATTTATTTTACTAGCTATTTTATACCTTTTTGATTAAATTTGTTTTTAGACTATATTAAATTAAATTAACAATAATTTTTTTCTCTATTTTTAAATTGCATTAGATTGTGTCAGTGCTGGCTGAATAAGACATGATCAGAACCATTACAACTATTGTAATCTATGACGAAATTCTATAGAAAATTGATCCCTTTTTGTTTTTGAGTCACCAGGTTCTCACTATTTATTCATGTATGCCTTGGAAAATGCGTCATTACTAATAAACTTATTGAACAGAAAGGATTACCAGATCGTGTTCAAAAGGTGCGTAAATTTTTTGCTTTTTTAATTCAGTAAGTAGTTAGTCGTGACCTGGTCGCAAGTTGCACCCTATTTCAAACATGAAATAAGTAGAATAAGCTTCTCTTGTTAAATTTTAAACAAATATTGCTTGCTTCCTAACCTACATACCTGTTTAACCCCGGAAATAACAAGCAGGGACTAATGTGTTACGATCACACGGGTTGAGAGTTGGATCTTAAATCATCATCCCGTGTTTCATTGATCGGGAATGCATGAACCCTGACTAAGTTGAGCGGACAAAGGATCGCTCGAATTGCTCACTGTTGAATCATCAAGCTAACTGGACATGTGCAAACATGACGATCAGACGATACATTAGCGTTATCCGCGTTCCATTGACTCCTTTGTAACATATGAACACGCTAACTTGGACTCACATCGCTCGTTGGATACGGCATTATTTAGTAATGTTGTTAGCTTTTTTGTGAGACGTTTTATTAAGTTCATGGAGAGAGATCGAGGTCATTTAAGGTTCAAATAATTGATTTACGTTTATTATTAAATGATTAGGGCATTGTAGTGGTTGTCAACAGATTCAAGTCCCTTTTGGAGTGAAGATAGATTCTATTAAGAAAATAAGAACTTAAAAAATACACAGCACTTTTATTGTTCAAAAGGTTATGTAGATCGAGGAAAATAACATAAATTTTGTGTTCATTTTAGTAGGCACTAGCAGTAACTTGTTAGATTTAAAATAGAGCATTTTATGAAACTATAATATTAATAGCCGCAATGCAATAAAAACGATAATTAATTAATTAGCGAAAGACTTGAATACATTTTTTTCACAAGTATTTGCCAAAACATGTTCACAAGCTGTCTAGAAGTAACCGAGGTCAAAAAAATAAACAAACAATCTCATCGCGCGCCATTGAACGCAATCGGCGTTGCTTAGCAACCGCGCGTTGGCGCGTAACCTATGAAGTCCCTCGGCTCGTTCTAAAGTGCGTCATTGTACCTACGTCACGGCCTAGCCAGAACGAAAGAGGCTTCCAGACCCTTCTAAATTTTATTTAATTATTGCAACAAAACCAATTTTTGTTATGCAATGTCGTTAAATTAAAAGCATTTTGCAAAGTCACCTTGTTAGTCTGATTATTTTTTAACAATAAACGCAGTGATAAGGGATTTTTCCAGAAACGGTACGGAGTTATGAAGCACTACTTTGGTATGTTAGTTATGTACACAATAGTAGGTACACATTACAGATGTGGTCCAACGCTGAAATAGCCTTCAAGGATTTTCGACATTTAATATAATTTGTCATAAATATCATATTACGTTACGTAGTATGTACAATATTTTAAGAAATCTTAACAAAATAATTATGTCGCATTAACATAGCCTTGAGTTACGTGTACATTGCAACCTCCTTTGCATTCAGAGCCACCCAGCCAATCTATTCAATAAAGTTGAATAATTTGTGAAATAAATTAAATTATTTATCGCATTCCGGTCGTTTACTCGTGGTCAATGTTCTTATCTATTGACAAACCACCGGAAATAATTGTAATTAAACTTTTGTTTACATCATACAATATGTAGATACCTAAATATCTACTATTGTAAATAATTCAAAAGTCAAATCGATGTACTTTGTTTTTGTCAGCAGTCAGTTTTAAATTAATGTCTCGCATAATTAAAAACAATTCTAATAATATTACCTACCTACAGTAAGTATTAAATTAAATTGTTTCTCTCGTAATAACCGACTCTCATTACCTATGTACCCATATCATAATGAAAAACAATGTGCGAATTTATTTAGTTAGAGGTCATAATTATTTGGTCACACATCAGCGCCTTGTATCTAGTGTAACTAGACCACAAGAACTTGAAAGATATCGAATGTCGATCAATAAGACCTACTCGTAAAGTAATGACACCACACTATCTGACACGTACCTACCTACTTGACTACATCACTACTTCACTAGGTACAGTAGATTACAAACAACGACTAGACTTAGGTTAAATTAATATAGGTAGATACCTACTTTGAACGCGACTGCGGAAAATGATGAAATGTGTTTAACTAGGTATTTCGCCAATTTTAAAGATTAGAATAATATTCCAATTGGGTAGGTACCTAGCTTACGAACCATTTAGTTGTTGGTAACGTTACTACGTACCTATTTTTATTTAACTATAAATATTCTCCTTCGTAGGAATTATTTTATGATAGGTACCTACCTAATTACCGACAATCAATATTTTAGGTAGGATCTTAATCTTAGTAGGTACAAAGTCACCGCACAGATTTATAGTTCCACATATTATAATACATATTATACATTATTACAAATTATAACCCACATTATATATAATACATATTACCAACAAAATTAAATTATCCTAAATAAAATGGAAAGATAAATTAACATTTGTAAATAAATAGGTAGGTACGTAATTCGTTGTATGCCAAAATATTTTTTTTTGCATAAATAATATTTAAATAATTAAAATTTTGAAGGTAAGTGAGTAATAATATTACTGCTCTTGTGAAAAATATTGAAACAAACGTTTGCGATTGCATTGCTAAACGTAAATGAATGGTTACTGCCTCTCCTACTCTTTAGATTGCCTTCGGCGTAATGTAGAAAGAGACAAGTATATTATTACACCTCCGTCCCCAAAACGCATGGCGTTTTGTAGCGTACTACGCAAGCTGACGGTGTGTCGACATTGGACGTTGGATCGGTTGCCGGTCCGAGGCTTCGCGGCGAGCGTCGTCGTCAGTCTCGCAATGGCGTTAGTGAGAATAGGTCGTGTGTTCGTTTAGTTTTACAACTACCCGAGCGGACACCGGCCCAAAATATTGGCCGTCTATCAGTGCATGAATTACTTGGAGATACTTCCTGTAATTCCTCACAAAATAAAGCGACTTGTTCGTGATCACGGACAGTCAAATTTTGGTACGATATCCACTCAGGGCGAATCATTTCAAGGTTCGTACTTTGTTCGTAATTTCCCCTTACTAAATAACGTTACTAAATCGTGTCGATTGTCTCGTTTTGTTTTAAATTTTGTAATATCGTCGCTGCAGTGAACTCGCAAGTGTTACAATCGGAAGCATTACTAATCGGTGGTATTCGTATTGTTGCAGATCATGTTCATCTCATCGTAGTTCCTTCATCATAAAAACAAGTGTTTGTGTGTGTTAGTGAACATAAGTGTATCGTGACAGTGTTAAGTGTTAAAAATGGAACCAGGATCACCATCATTGTTGTGGCCGCTGCGCCCGAGTAAGCCCGCCGTGACGGTGCCGGCGCCGGCGAGCGAGGAAGACACCAAAGCCGAGGAGAGGGCGCAGTCGCCGGTGCTAGCCGACAGGCTGACGGCGGCGCCCTCGCCCGCCAGCCCCCCCGCGCCCTCCAGCCCGGCGCCTCCCCAGCACCAGTTCCAGGCGGCACTGGTCGCGGAAAAGTATCTCCTACTAGAACAAGTCGAGGGTTCCTCGCTCTGTCGGTGTGTGGATGTGCGAACGCAAGAGGAGTATGTCTGCAAAGTAAGTATTGTACTCTCTATACGCTTATCTAATCGGTCCGCAATTCTTAAAAGATAGTTCTCATACTGCCTAAGACCTAAGTCAGACACTGACGTAAGTGCAATGACTCCCGGAACCGCGACGAGTTACCAACACTAGTTCGTTCCTATACATGCACAGAGATGCTATAGACGAGATCGAGTTTGTTTGCCACAATATCTATACCTAGGTACTTGCGATATTCCTACATATAATAGGTACCTATATATATATATATATCTACTCGTTCTCCAGTACAACAACAACTTCGAGCGAACTTGCAAAAGTTTATGCAAATGCTCTAACCAAGTTCTGTTGATGTTCACTTTATAGATATCTATTTGTGTGTTGTAAAACAGTAATTTTACTCTGGTAGATGTTTGTATAGGATATAAATAAATATCTAATTTAGGAGTTATGAAAGTTCGCAGAATTAGGTGAATTTGAGTAACTTTATGAATGTTTAGTAAAGAGAATAATCTGTATTTGTTGCGACTAGCCCAGGATGCGTAAGGTGTCGTGTTGAAATTGTGCCGGGTTTCAACAGGCGTTGCGTAGCTTTGTTTGATTGATATAGTGTGTAATCTCTTGTTTTAGTGCGACCTCTTAGTCCATAAAACGTATTACTTTGTAATAAATTAGTCAATCACTAACACCTCTCCTATAGGTGCTAGATAACTTAAATAAAATTAAGAATTTTCTAAGTTAGTAAACATTGAGATAATGCAATAATATGATAAAAAACTCGACATCATATTGACACACACACGAGGGCCTAAATATCTAGCAAAATATTTGTAAAGGGTTCTTACTATCCCACGGGATTGGACCCCATGTAGAGATAAGCCGAGTACTCAATAATATGCCCACATGTCGTGTCCCTTCAATCCAATAATTAAACTTTATTAAAATTGACTATTAGTCACTTGTATGACAGCCCGTTGTATTTAGCATTTAACTATGTGGCTCGGATCAATCTGTTTCAATTAATGTAATACCTATCAGTTGAATAAATTATCGCTTGAATCTGAAACAAGCCTGCCTGTGCATTGCCTAATCTATAATTACTCGTTTAAAAACACTAATGGCGCAGCTCTCAGTAAATAATTCGTTAATTAATGTTCAATACTCGTTTTTCATCGGTCTCGCGTGCATTGTTCATTGCATCTTGTTCAAAACCGATGTCAAACTTTATATGTCATGGCCTCGCGGCGCTGCTCGATCGCACTTGTAGGCCACAGACATCGCCGTTTTTACAATGTCATGTGTAGACTTTCGCAATCGATAACCTAACAATAACGGCAATTATAACGCTAACAACACGATAATTGTTGCACTACACTAGTCGTGTTATCTCGCGCCTCGTGAGCTAGAATTAGGCGGGGCTAACATATTTACATTTGTGAGGCTTATCCTTATTGGCTTTTGTGATTCACTACGTCGTTGACTATAGAAACAAGTTTAAAACTCGTTATTTCAAACGTATTTTAAGCTTAGGTCTGACTAATAATTTTAGGCAATACAGGATACGTAGAGTACTAACAAAGGCCTATACGGGTATTGTCAAGGCACAGAATAGGCACTTCCCTCGTGAGAACTTGGCAAGGTTAAAGTGTGGCAACGTTATCGTTGCTAAACGCCGAGCGTATTTACAACACCGACTATTGCCGACACGACTGCCACGTTTGTTCACATTCATCATATGTGATACCGTCACTAAGTATTTCTTTTTTCAACTAGAAAAGGTTCATTATCATCCACATCGATATATCTAGACTTTACCCATAATGATAGCGTTACATCAAATCGCATCAAGTTAAGCCGAAAATAGGCTTGACCTTCTCATTGACATTGTGAAATAGACGATTTGATAACGCGCCGATCGCCGAATGTCATAGCGAGGCTAGGGGCCCCCCTCCTATCGCCTCCCACTAAATAACAGTACACGCGATATTTACAGCGCCGCGCTCATTCATTGCCGTCTTAACAGGCCTATTAATACGAGTAAAACAAACACAGCCGTACATACGTTGTTAAATTGAGCATACGTATTAAAACCAACCATATCGTTGTTGACTGCAATCAATCTGCAAACAATCGAGACAGCCGTACGTACGGTAATCTACTATTGTAATTTAGCCTAGAACGGATGAAGACCTATGTTTATTTTGCTCCTACATAAACAACTTGCGTTTGATTTAGAAGTAGAAAATCTTGAATTTAGAAGATCAGTTCCTAGATCAATTAAATATAGTTATTGTAATTGCCATTGTCGAATTGCGACTTCGTGGTTCGAGTGCGCTTTACAAATATTTTGCAACAGATACAAATGCCTTGTGATTATACAAATGTTGATAACGGCAAAGTAGGTTAGCTCCCGTAAAATACGTTCGATGTCACAAATATTATCAAGTGTTCTGTCAACATTGCGAATTCTTATCTATATCTCATGTTTTCGAATATATACTGACTAGTTTCTGGAGCATAACTAAGCAAGTTGAACGAATATCTAAGGAATAAATAGGTTCAGTCTTGTTACCTCTCATATAAACAACCAGCACAGTTAAAAATACGAGTTTAAAACGAATAACGCCAAAAACAGTTATCAATAATTTCGTAACAAGTCATCCAGACGTGGCAAAACACATGATTTTCTCATTGAAACTTATTATATTAACAAATCTCCAAGTTTTAAGTCGATAGAACTTTGCTAATCGGTTTCCATAAGTTTTGGAATCGGTTACTTGTAAGGGCTATGGCAAAATCGCCTGAGGATGTTGTAAAAAAAGACTCAAATATTATTGTGACCTTTCTATAAGGCCAAAATAGAACTTCATTAATTCTTTGTTGGTTATAGGAATAGCTTTCTAACTTTATTAAAATTAGCTCGGTGTACCCATTACGCTTTTACCTCATTTATGGCGAAATGGGTCATAATTTATTTTTGTACAAGGCCCAACATTAATAGAAATCGAAAAAGCGACATGGTGTCTAGGGTGACTGTGCTGAAATAACCAACAAACTATTTATACAGTACGATTTAAAAAAGAAATGGTTTGACGCACGCGACGTGATTCATCATTCGTGAGTCGGGAAATCAGATTTGGAATTTGCGTTCACAATGTCGTTGACATTTGGTGGGCGATCGCACTGTGCACACACTGATCGGTGCAATCGCTCATTTAAAAATAACTGTACAAATCCATGCAGCCAATCCGCTAGCGGTTCTAGAAAGCTTAACGTTGCCGGCAACTCTTGCCTATTCACTATTGAAAAATGTATTGCAACAATTATCTTGTCTGTTTCATTTGATTTCTACTTTGTCGTCGCCCAAGAATTCTGTTTGAACTCAACCGGGCTAGATTTGCAAAGGAGGGTTAGCTTGCCTCTATTCACTAAATGTTTCAACCTCGTTATTCACATTAGACTAAGCCCTTTTAAATCGTAGCCGCTTTGAAATAGGACCCCTTTGAATTTGTTTAACATGGACGGGAATCTGAGCTGCGCATAACTTTGATGACACTTACGCCGTTCCATTTGAACATATACATTTAAATCAAGTAAATTATACGTATATTACGTAGATATTTATAGAGAAATTTCAAACGCCACCGAATGAAAAAAACTAGGCCAGCGCTTATAGGAAAATAGTTCGACCCTAAAAACACAATGTCATTGTGTAATAGGAATCGACCGGATTTAAAGGAAACGTTGTTATTTTCCCGGAAAGTACCATCGGATCAATATCGTCGGCAATCGTTCAGAATGATTTCATTATGTTTTATTTCGGTTCGGATTGTGGAACCGGTGTAGTAATGCTAACATTTTCCTCTAGGTGGTGTCAAGAGACTGCAGCAGTTTACTCCAAGCCCACTATCGGCTGGATGGCCATCCGCACGTCAACCCCATACACGAAGTTCTAGTCGGCGATAAGAGGGTGTACCTAATCTTCCCCCGATCGCACTCCGATCTCCACTCATATGTGAGGGCGAGAAAACGGCTAAGAGAACACGAAGCGCGGAGACTATTCAGACAAATGGCAGAAACAGTAGCCGCGTGTCATGAACAAGGCATTGTTCTACGGGATCTTAAGCTGAGAAAGTTCGTCTTTGCCGATCCTCAAAGGTGAGTTTCTTATTATATATTTTTACCTTTCATTTTTACTTCTTTGTAACATCCTGAACCATTTGCCATTGTTGATGCCAAAATATAAACTGCAACGGTTTAGATCTGATATCGGCTTGATCTCGAATTGATCGATCGAATACTTCCTCAGTGTTTTTTATAACTGACGCCCACTGCAAGATCGATCGTGAGAAAACCGATGAGTTAATAAAAAGGTCGGAAGGGAAACGGAAATGCTCTTTGTATTTTAAGTAGTGAGTCGTTTCCTCCGTGAGTCAAACGCCTTGTGCTACTGTGATGTATGTTATCAAGTCATTCATTATGACTATTCACATGCGTTATGTGTCGCCATTAAACTGTTAGTTGACGTTCGTTGATAAACTCTACTAAGTATTGCAGACACATTATGCCATCGGCGCCAAAGTCACTTTAATATGAAGATATCAGCCAGTTCCACTGCTTAATCATAAGTCAACTGAGCAGCTAGTTAGATTTTGTTCGTAACAAATAATCAAAAAGCTCATTATTACAAAAGGACAATCATACAATGGGATTACTCAACGCATTTATTAATTACGACGGTCTCGCGTCGGCCGGTAGGAACCAGCGGATTTTCAAACTTTTGAAATGTTATCTGGCCTCCATTGTTGCGAATATCTCCGGCAATGCTAGCGGCTCAAGGCGAACGGTGTCATTGCTGCGTACAATACTGCGCGCGCCGCAATCAGGTCAAGGGTCCGCGGTAATGCGCCTGCGCACCGCGCCGCACGACTACGACGTGCGCTACACTAGGCACCACCCTCTCTCACCCCTATGTTGTTTGACATACGGGTACCTGCCCTCATCCGATCAGGTGATCTTGAGAAACTTATTTAAAAAAGAAAACTATTTTATGCACCCCTTCACACGTAATTTTAATGACCACATTCCTTTAAGATTTCAAATGAATTCTATTCACCTGCCCGTATTTTAACCCTTGGTATTTGCTAGTTTAATAAGATTCAATTAATGGATTCTTTATATACATCAGATAACATCTAAAAAGTGTTATTGTACAATACATTTTTTACTACAAATTTAAGCTGTAAGTCAAAAGCTATTGTTGTTTCGTTGCCCTGATACCCCTCCTCCCACAACGGGGGCAACAGCCAACCTTTTGTGTATTGGATTATCGTCCTCGTCCTCTCCGAGAAGATATTCGGTACGCCCACACGAACTTGAAACTTCACTGTGATGGTTTCTTTGACCTTTGGACTCCGTCCCTAGTGACATTCACGTAGCGAATTCGAATATGCCTTTGACATGACCGCTTAGCCGCAGACATGTTCGAACGCAATATGCATGTCACAAACGCAAACAAAACGGGTCTATCTGTATTGCGCTACAGTATTAATTCAGTCCGCTTTGAGTAGACAGTGGAAAAGGTAAAATTGAATTCTCTTTTGAGCGTGGCATCATCAAAGCGAGTGTTGTCAAAAGCGTCGGTTCGCGATGCGGGACGGGAAGCACCGCGACCGTGCCTCTAATGTAAAAACTTTTGCTTTACCCTTTACATAATAGCAAAGTACGCCGCGATTTGAGAAGCCTTTACCGAACTTGGTTCTCAAAGCCGGAATGTTTTACTTTTGGTTATTACAGAACAAGTAAAAACCAACTTTTACCGCGTCGTCTAATATGAGTTTTTATTTAATTTTGCTTGTTTCATCAAGTTCTTTTCATAACAAGAACATATCGTTTATTAAAATTGCAATAGCGCCGATAATGTCCGCTGGACATGGCGTGTACAAATACAAAAGACTCTAGTTATTGGGCAAACGGGACGCGCTGGCTCGCTGGCGTCTGTTTTGTCTGGCCGTTAATATAATTAAGCAGGATATTGCAGATGTGTTTCCAGTTTTGCCATGTGCCGGTGTTGGAGCGGAAATATCGCTTTTTGTTCTACTTAATGATAACGGACCTTCACGTGTAGGTCAAGCAGGTAGACAGCTGTTTAAGCAATCTGTGACCCGAGGCTTTCGTTCAGCTAATGACCATGTGTGCCGCTCATTCCCAAAGGACATCCTTTATGGAAAGTTAATGTATGGATTTATTCAGATAGTCAAACAAACCCTTATTAACATAAACGGGCAGCTGACCTTGTCCAGTCCTAATAAATTCTAATGATTTCACATGTCGCGGTGGTCACTATTCCCCCAGCTGTTGTTTGCAATCGTGAGAATGGTGTATCGGTGAAGGTGCAACTTGATCAAGTGTCCCGCCCTTCGACCTCCGTTCTCACGTCTCGGCGCGATATAAAGGCACCCCTGATTATAAATTCGAGTCATCCGGCGGGGCGCCGCGATCAACATCCCGCGATACCGCCGTCGTCCCGTCTCAAAGGTAAACAAGAACATTAATATTGATTCCGCACTCTCTTTTGAGCTTTGAACTCGATTTTCTTAACACCCGCTCGTAGTTTTTCCCGTCAAAGTCCTTTGACATGAAAACCGATTTTCCCTGCTCTTCTTTGACTTTAAAATTAAGTATCATAGGTACTGCTTCAGATCATAGATCTAAGAGATGCTCAGAATTTAATTCTATTTCCCAACTGGAACGGTTAAATTAGCAGAATTTTAATGTAAGAATAGTCTCTATTTTCTATTAAAATATTTTAAAGTTGGGGCGGCTTCCAACTTCTATGTTATCAAATGTTTCACTAGATAATAAATGAGAGGTTCGTGTGTAACTAGAAACTATCAAGAGAAATCTCGGGCGGTGTATCCGGGCGCAGGCCTTGGGGGAGGAAAACGAGGCCGCCAAGCCGATAGCGCAGGTACCGAGCCTCGCGCCCTACGACAACGCGCAACACACAACAAATTAATATGACACTACGTACTCATTATTAAAGCCGATACACTTCCTGGAAGGATGCTTCATAAAGCTGTCACAATAACAAAACATTGACAACAAATTTTGTATAAAAATAAATCACCTTGCTGGTGACATCATGGACCTGACGACAGAAAGCCGGATGTTTGAGTGTAAACTACCTTTATATACGTATAATGCATTCTTAATTTTGGCATTGCCGACAGGATATACAAGGCGGAAACACATTCACGTTACAAAAATAGCCTTTGTCCACTCGATGTCTCTAAAAATCTAATTAGTTCTGCAAGTTTGTTATAATAGAGAATTAGCCAAATCCCATAACGCAGCAGACAGCGCGGAGCCCATTTTCTGTTACCCGAGTCACCCGACGTAGTTTCGGTCCTTTGTAAATAAGTTCAGGTATAAAAATTGTCCCCATCGCATTGTTCGGGCTCATCCCGCCCACTCCCCGCCAAAATAATAACTCGGCCGAATCATTTCAGGTAACAAAACTAAATTCAAGTTTTTTGCGTAACCCGGTGTTCAGTAGTGGGTGAGGAACCTCAATATAATAATACGTACAAAGAATGACGATGATTCAACTGTATTTAAGTATAGGCAATTTTTATATTTAACTTACAAAAATAATAATATTCTCCGTATAAACTTGGGAATCAACCTTGAGGAATATCACAGAATGATGTTTATTTCCCAAAACCGGTCCGCCAATATTAAAGTCGACTCTTGTTTCTCCGCAAATATATCTGCGAATGGTAGATTCGCACGTCTGTCGTGTTTAACGGGACGACGGGATATTTACGGTGCGGTCAGAGCCGGCGGATGTGCCAAATTGGTCCGCGATAGACAGCCGCCTCGCCACCCGGCAGACGCCGCCGCGTCGCATGCCGGCCCGGCCACCGCCTCTCTACATATTTCCTTCTAAATCTGTTCCTAATTTGGAACCGATTTGTATTATTATTGACCGGTACGCAACCGTTCTATAATTTCAAAAAGATGTGCAACACGGTAACCTAAATAACGCCTCGAGGTGGTTACCGATATCTCAGCAGCGCTCGATCAGCGCTTATACCTGCACGCCTACGCCGACTATTTTGAAAACGTTTTGAAACAGAGTTGCTAAAGCCTCGTGGTGCAAGAGACCTCTACATTACAGCGATGTATTTGCATAATACTGGGCGCTCTGTAATATACGTCAATTTCGCTAGTTGTATAACTCTTGGTGCAGTCGTACTTCTCCATTATCGTCTGGTTTGCGTAACGGACCTTATATTTCGTGAACTATCTGCACTGCGTAGTTGGCACCCGCTGCTGGTATTTTTCGCGCGGGTGTGGCCGCTAGCCGCTCGTGTTAGATAAACGAGCGCACATCGAGTGCTAATTTGTACGGCGTGATTCAGGCGTGCCGGAATTCAAGCGCACTGTTGGTTCTTGTTTTGGGGCGTTTATTCGCGGCCTCGATCGCGACTAGCGCGGCGTGGTGAGGTCGCGCGCAACTGTGCCAATGTCGTGTGGCCGACGCCGCCGCAGCCGACGCCGCACCGCGCCGCCTCCTCGATCGTGCGGAACCGATGCCACTGCTGCCTTTAAAAAACTACTGCCTTATCATCTCTACCAGAGTGACTCACCGTTCACCTTGAATGATCAAGACGTTCCCGCTCGGCAATCTTTGGTTGATCCGCCGACAGGCCTCTCAGCCGTGAAATAACCCGGAATACTTTCGACTTACCACGCCTACACTTTTCCCTCATTCTGAAAATAAATGAATCGGCGAGGACGACGCAAGCATTCGTCATGGCTATAAATAACGCGTGTTCGCACCTTTTTTGGTAGTACGAAAACACCGGATGCGACTACCGGACGCAGACGATAGTGCAATGCTCCCAAGCGAAAGTCGCCTCTAGTTGCTTGCAGGACGGGACATAATGCGTACGCGACGTTCTCAATAATGAATTGCCGGACATAGGTGTCATCCATACAAAGGTAAATCCGATTGTTAGTAGAATTCAAAGCATTGAATCGGTGTTAACGTACACCTTGCTTTACCGGGGCATGCACACAACAGGTTTATTGTTATCTGAAGGCCGGAAACCCGCTCTTCCTTCCCCATTTTTGTCACAATTTCTTGAAGTTCAACATTTCGTATCTAATGCAGCTATTAAAATAGTTTTGTACAATTTCTCAATTCGGTGTCGTTAATTTTGCTATCGGGTACACAGCTGAGAAAACGCACGACTTGCTATTAAATCGATCCGGTTGCGTAAAACAAAGGTCTGCGAAACCTTGTGCAAGCGGCGCGCCCGCGCTGCGCCGACATATCTGCGGATTTGCGTAACTGCGCACTTATCCGCCGATACGACGCCCGTGTGTTGTGACACGCTCCGTTTGCCTACATCTGCACAACCTACATTAGAAAATATTCAATAAATACAAATTAATTTTAATAGCATAACGTTACAAACTAAAAATATTCTTATAAACATAATTTTGCAGCAACAAAATTTACGCAACCTGAACCAATTTTTAAGCAAATAGAATATTTACATTTCATTAGTCCAAAATATCATCGTTCAATGTCAAGGACGATACCATTTATGTTAACATTGACGAGCTGACAACATCCCATTTCAAGCGCGTCGCTTCCGTTCAAGCACCTTGCCCTTAATTATATTTTCATTAAAACTGGCGTTCCATATCTGCGGGTGACCTAGCGCACCTTCCACACATCTCATGGAAAACCACGATGGTGTCATATCATGATATCACCGAGTGACTCACAGCGTTCGTGACTCCAGAGACGTGAACCACGGATAGAAACTTGAACTGGCTTAACCTTTTCAGCCGGGAGCATAAGGCACGGCCATTAAAAACTTTTGCAAAAAGTTTCACGGTAGTCGGGCGCACGCGACCGCTCCCTGCGAAAGATGGGTGCATTCACATCGCACCGCGGGCAAAAAATATGCACGTGCCAGTATTTAAACAGGGACGAGACAGTGGTTATAATTGCTCCCTTTCTTAAACAAGTCTCACATGACCGCTCACGGAGAACCAAGTTATGTCGAAGGTGGAATCACTGACCGTCGACACACGCGCCAGCCAACATTTCCATTTTTCTTTCGTTCCGTTCCGTTCCATACGAGTTGAGATTAGTTTTTAACGAGGTAGCAACAGCGCTCCGTAAGTCACCGGGGCCGCTCTAAAGCCGGGATTTTATTCAGCGCTGCATTTATTTTTACTGCGGCGTCGGTTGCATTTTAAAACCTGCTCGAGGCGTGTATGACGTTGTTTTGGCGTCGCAGCACTCGCAGCCACCGACTCTATCCGCGTCGCGAAGGTCGGTGACCGCCGAAATCATCCAGCGTAAACAAAACACATGCAATTAACTACGTAACCATTGCCTGAAACTCTATAGTTTAATTAAGGATGCTTGTTCATCGTAATGATCAGTTTAACAAAAGCGTAGTCCGACGCAAATGAAAATAGAGTTAATGCGATACTTTATTTTGAGACATAATTAATACCTTTCCTCGAACAAAGCGTTACCCTCGCCGATAACACGTTATCGGTACAAAACGGCAATAAGTTTGTTGAACCTGTTCAATTCAAGAATGTGCTTTCGTACTGCACGTCTTAACTAGTTATGCTACTCTATTCATAGATGTTTAATTTTAAAATACCTATTGCCTTTATCATAAGAACAAAACACAGCGATGCCATGATTCAGCCGACGTGACAGAACGATGATAAATGTCATACAAAACAATGGAGCACTCGATGACGTCATCTGAGAGGGAACTTTAAAATATAAGGGTAACAATAGAGGGTGCAGGGATGAATCATAGGAAATTTATTTCGGGTCACTAGCCTCGCACCCTAAGCAGCTAAATATACGATCCTTAAAATGACTCCAAATATAAACCTTATAAATAGTCTATAGGTGAACGTATCGCTTAGGGTCTTTGTAAATTAGTAATCATTTTAGACGTGTTTATAGAGACTAAAATAGAAACTTAGCTTGTTCTCTTAAAATAAAACCTATTTATAACTTCTGTTTTAACTTTGTTGTTGTATAGTGTTCCATAAGACACATAAATTCAAGTCTGATTTTCTTCTGGCAATGAACTCTATAACATCGAGCTGCGCTACAAAAACGTACAAAACCTGAAGGTGCATTAATTGCCAGAGTCCTTTTACACTCGCGAGCGCACGAACAAAAATAAAAACAACACCGAGACACGGTGCGAGCACCGGGGCCTACTTGTGCATGCAAAGGAAACGAGTCCGCAATAATAAAAATATTACACGGTGATCGGGAGAAAGCGAACATAAGTTACATGGAAGTGGAAAAAACATAGGCGACGCGTACGAGTTCCTGCTGAAGTGCGGCGAGTGACCCCAGCGGCCCAGCTACCGATCCAATATCGTAAATCTTCCGAGATGTTCTTGCCCCTTACTGTCAGCTTTTTCCTGTTTCGCTTTAAAGTTCAACAACTTTCGATATTCTGCAGACGACAGTCAATTTAGCGAGCCATCAGACTCGTAGTGCGGTTGTTAGCAGTTTGTGTTTTTGTTTTTGTCATACACATTGATTCCAGAGCGCGTGGGCGGCTTGTGTGTAACACGTTTTACGACTATACTATATTAAAATAAAACATATTTTGTTCCATTTATCTAAAAGATGGGGGCGTTGGCAATTTTAGCGCTCCTTATTTTCAATCCTACCCATATCATTTGTTTGCCACCTACGAAGGTTGGTTAGTGCGCAAAATATTCAGTAGCGGGGGCTTGGAGCTAAACATTCACAAGGAATTAATGTAGGAATATTCGACCTTCAAACAAGACGTCGCCCACCCTTTTTCTGTAGTATTTTGGAAGTATCTCGATTATCAGCCAAATGTTTGGGTAGCTTTACCGATGAAAATTTAATAGATGTCCATTTTGCATTTTTCCTGTTGGGTGCGTTTACTCGGCGATGCAAGCGTCTAAATAAAAAGTATGTTCAAACCGGTCGGTCGGTGGCCAGAATTACGATTAACCCTCAATCTGCAGTTGTGATGCGTCTCCCACTAAAAATACTTGGCGTCCGCCACGATGCGCATCCTACGTTGTTTTATACATTTTTATCTGTATGCGTTTAATTATTTTGTGCAGTAGTTTAACTACTTAGCAAGTTACTCGCTCCGATGCTACTGGGTTATGTAGACACATAACGCTGTGTTTAAAAACAATGGTAATTATTGTTATTAGCAGGCGAGTCACGGGCGTTTGTCCTACGGGCTTCCTGTTTTGTTGCACCGCCACGATTTTCGATACATTAACCTCGTCATTATTACCGTTGGCTGTATGTAGTCAACTCTGATTTAGATTTTTTTTATTGCTTATATCTAGATCATTTTTATGTCTAAAAATATTTTTACATCTTGCGTAACAGACTATCTTTTGTTCTGAATCGAAAATATTAAAACAATAATTTATATTTTAGAAACAGTTGTTTTGTTACATTTTCCTTATTGAAATTTTATTATTCATAACAATAGCTTCATTTAATTATCTAGAACAGTCCTGGTATACTAATGATCCAAATTACTTGCCTAGATAAGCTAATTAGTTAATTATGCTTTTATGACGTCACTAACATTCCCTAAATGCTGTCATTTAAGTTTATCTTTGTATTTAGCTGCAAGTGGAACGCACTCACTGATACTAATGACTAAATATAAACTTATTTAAAATATAGAGTCGTGTGTTCTCATAGCTTCCAATTATAAAGTGTTGTGGGAGCGTCCGGAGTCCGGGGCGATTGTCCGCCAGATACCAAGTGTAGGAGCATCCTAATCTCGTTCCGAAACTCTGACGCTGACGTAACCCGGTTCACGGTCAGCTAGAGGAAATGACGCAAGCGCAAGCGTAGCGTTGCACACAACCAATGTTACAACACAACAACGAACACAAACTTGCCAAAATGATTCTCGGGACTATTTTTTATGGATGTTGACTCAAATACCAACTTAACATTTTAAGGATTCGCAACCGACGCGCGACGTCACGTAAGATTTGTCATAACCGTAATGAAAATTATCGGTTCAAATAATTCTAACATTGGCGTGGGTCACAATAATAAGGAACGTCGTGTTTTTGAGTTAGCGAAATGCTAATAAGAGCTCGTAAGATCTCTTTACGATTGCGCCACTCTCGACATTGAGAGTTTGTTCTATGTATGTTTATTTATAAATAGGTCCACGTTTCGTTCACATACACATCAAAGACATGTACTGTGTTGATGCAATACTGAATATTTATATTTTTAGATAAAGTATCCGAGCTTATTTCGCAAATAAAATGAAGTACCTAATTATGATAATCTGTCAGAGGTAAATAACTCATACATTATTGTCAAGAATATGATCAAGCTGGCTACTGCCACTACTGTTTAATGCATACATATTTTATAATGACAGTGAGAAGTCGTATTTGTACGTGTACAACGTACTGTAACAGTATTCAGTTACCGGGAACGCTCACAATGACATTGAAATGAGTTGCGTTGCGAAACGGTACTCTTTTCTTGTTTCTGGCCTCGCGGCGCGCGCCTTCGAGATTGAAGAATACGTATAATAAATATGAGAACGTATCCGACCTCAGTTCGCGGTCACTAGTTGTGTAACCGAACGCGACAAACAATACCTCTGATTTTAAGCTGACGTAATTTCAAAATTTGCATTTGATTGTTGCGTGACAAATGGAGCTTGATTTTTATTGACACATATGGTCATATACATAATATTTAATTGCACATGCAAATTGTAGCGACAATGCCAAATCAATCGTTAAAGTATTTAATTATGCACGAACCGATTTAATCTAATATTCACACAAATACCACATTTGTTGCGAGAATAAATTCATTAATTGTTTATGTCTTTTGTTCCAAAAATTTGCTTATAAAAAAGCGTATCTGTGTACAGTTGGTACACCTAAATAATTAAAACAAGTTTATTGGCTGCGTGTGACGTGCCATTAAACACGTATCTTGCCTAGGCCGGATATTAAACGACAAAGTGATTCGAAATCTTAATATCATTAATATTAAAGTGTAATTTACATCGGCCGCCCGTGATCGGGTCGTGACATTGTCAGTGTGATGATCTGCTATCGACATGAAGTCACCGTCGTATATAAAACGTACGACAATAACACTGGCGTCATTAACATTACTATTGTACATTCCACTCTTGTTTTTCTTCACACAATCGATATGTTTGTACAGATTTCACGACAATTTGCGCAGTTAGTCCCGCAGATATTCGCGACGCGCTGATGTAATCAATATGGTGCGACGTACTCAACACACTTATTAGTTCACGTGTAACGATTAACCCCTACACGCTCCTACACGATGAACTCGTTAGGTTAGCCTTGTGAAATATTGTGTCAATCAATGAGACCTTTCATATAACTCATTTTATCAGACTGCCAAATTGATTTTGTAACAACGATTAAGTTCAGTTAGCTGTTTATTTAACTTCAAATTGATTAGTTGGAATGTAATTAGATTCTTTGGAAGAAAATTAACAATTTATACACAAAACGAAGCTCTACAAACTCGTTATACGAAGAAAATTGTTTCGAAGTTAGAGAAACGTGAGCAACCACCCAGTTATTCGACTCTTAAAATATTTGAAGTAACGACCTTCCCACGCGAGGGTTGTGGGGGCTTTATGGGCCGTAGCACGTGACCCGTAGCAACTACGAGGCTACGTAGCGTTGACGTCAGAGCGGCAAAATTACCCTGCGAGTGGGATACGACGTAGTGACGCACCTAACGATTTCTCGGCGCGTGCTATCGATTAGATGCGTAATTGTATGAATTCCAATAGTGTTTATTCGTTGTGACGTAAACGGTACACGGAAGCGGTTGCGCACGGTCGCACCGCGGCCGGCTTGCCGGACCGTTGTGTCGGGCGGCGTGGTGGAGCCGTGGCCAAGGACGGCCGGACCCCGCACATGGCCAGCGCGCGCTTGCGACACCCGATAGCGATGCGGCATCGATGCACACGCCACGCACTAGCGGACTAGAGCCGGCACACTCACTCGTTTCCTACCACGCTCGCCACACATATGTTATCGTCTACTATCTATGTATCTTTGTGATCTGCGATTTTAATTATATCGTCTGTCTGTCCCGTATATCCCGCCGGTAACCTGATTAACCGAGTTCACCTTCTCACTCGTGAATAAAACAGATGAGTTTACTGCCGTCTGTTGTAATTACCACCCACACTTGCGAATTGGTTACTTGCGAATGACGTAGCGGCTTACTTTATTGCAACATTCTTTGAAAAATGTTGCGCTGAAAACGAGTGACGCGTTGGCAAACTTTGTTTACATCAGACTGTTGTGTTGTATCGGACGAATTTTATCTTTAAATAAACAGGGGCGGTGACGACACAGTAGTAGCAAGCAGGATGGCGGAAAACACACATCAAAACAATCGAATCGTATCGCTCGCATGATATACTCTCGTGTAAGATTTCCGTGTGCGAGTGAACGTGTTGTTACACCTCACATCCTGTTACCAAGAAATCTTTCAAATAATGGAATTGTTTATAGTATACAACTTGCGGTTTTCCTCTTACGCATCCCTCTAATTCGCGTTATAATAATGAATAAACAAGGAAAATTTTCTGTCTGTACCTAAAGATAAAACGGTGATTAAATTATCGTTAAACTACATAATATACAAATCGGGCGGGTGGCCTCGAATCGAAGACCGCCGATTCAATGTCAAGTTGCGCAAGCGCCACTCTTCCGCCTTCCATTCGGCCGCGCCAACCAGGAACGAGAGAACACTATTCAAATTTAAATTGTAACGTCTTTTGCCCTGAATTAAGTATGTGAGTAATATTGTATTATTTTAGTAGTAACATAAGATATTATTGTGTGTGCTAATGCGTGCGTGCAGACGCGTACACGTGATCTGATGGCCGGCCCGTTTGTCATGAACACAGCTCGGCTAGACATGTTTTTACCCGACTGCCAAGAAGGGTTATGTTTTTCGCGCGTATCTTGTATGTATGTATGTATGTATGTATGTATGTATGTATGTGTGTAATATTCTTTATTACCTCATATCTTCGAAACGGCCGAATGGATTTCGATAATTAGGGTATCGTTGGATTCGTATCAATCACCCAAGTGTTCTTAGATATGTCACGTCAAACAAAAATCAACATGGCGGCCAGGAGGTGCCATAGATTGAGGTAAAAAAAAATAAAAAAAATATGTTTGCATCAATATGGGTATCAAATTAAAGGGCTTGTAACGAGGGTTCCAAAATGGTATATCATGTACGTATAAAAAAAATACTATGTGATGATTTTAACTAAAAAGTGTTAAATAAAAAATAAATAAATTTAAAAAATAAAAAAACCCGACTGCATAAAAAACACTTTGAATAAAAACTGAAAAGTAAAAAACAAGTTCAATAATTTAATAATCAATACACAATCAATCTAATGTAAAACATAATTGACTGTAACAGTCGGGACCCATTAAATAAGCTAGACTAAAATCATTCATTATGGGTCCCGACTGTGACAGTCAATAATTATGTTTCTCATTAGATTGATTGTGTATTGATTATTAAATTATTGAACTTGTTTTTTACTTTTCAGTTTTTATTCAAAGTGTTTTTTATGCAGTCGGGTTTTTTTATTTTTTAAATTTATTTATTTTTTATTGGATAGTTGTAAACTGTAATAAATTTTTATATCTTGCTCTTTTTACGCGAATAAACATCACGTTCTTATGTAACATTGCTCCATATTCCATTGCATCAGTTTTACTTTTAACATTAATGTCTTAACTTGATTATAAACTTCTGTTAAACATAATTCAGTCTAAATATAAAACACCTGTTTCTAGAATGTTGCCACTAATTGCTAATTTAAATAAAACCATGTAGTATTGATGATAACAATTTATTATTTAAAAGCAGATTTATTTTAATGTCAAAAAATTGCATCTTCGTAATTACAGCGCATCCATTTCGAGCCCTAACTAGACACTATCCAATTTAAAACCCCGGCGCGGCGTCGGCGTCGGCGGTAAGATAATTAAGTTAATATACCTTTGCCATGTGGCCGGACGGTGAACACTTATTTTAATACTAACTTTTTCTTTTGTCTCTTGATACAACGTCAGCCATCTGCCCTGTAAATCGCGCAGTCCTATTTTATTTAAAATCCGTTTCCGGTCCCGTTACATCCGGTAGTCGAGAGTGCTTGAGAATCAAACTCATGCGCATACGGTCCCCTAATGATGAATTAAATGCTCAAGTACCATGGGAAACAGTACTGTACTTAACAGTTGCTAGTAAAAATATTATTCGGGATTGTGACACGGTCATTGTACTTCAACGTTATCTCCTTACGAGACACCTAATCATGTTTAGAGGTCACTACAATCTGTTATCACGGGCAGATAACGTGGTAAGGTCGCGGTGTGCCGCAACGTGCTCGCGTTCAGTGTAACACAACCTTACAGCGAGATCAATACCTTGACGTTCATTCAGAATTTTGAAGAAAAAGGAGTCAAGGTGTTCTAAATTGTATTGTTGTACCTCGTATCGGGTTAATCTTCCAACAATTGCCCGAGCGACGTTACAATGCCGACTTTTTGTGGACTTTGCCAATTCTATACCCTCGTCACGATCCACCTCGAACAGATGTTCCAGTAAACAAATACAGCTATTATACTCTCTCCTACGCATGATTTATTTCTTTCTATATCTCGGCTGAATCGATGATGGGACGACAGAGAACTACCGACCATTGTGCAAGGATTCGTCCTATTCAACTCTAAGAAAACACCTTTTTGACCAGACAATGAGTTGCACATGCGAGACGTTTACCTGCACGCACGTGTTCGATATTCGCATTCCGCACGCACAATAATGAATTACTTTTCATCTCAACCTGTCATTTAAAATCTAACCTAACTATAAATAATAACAGAGTTGCTATTCCTTTGCCTCAAGCTAAAAAAGTACATAGCTCAGTAAATCTGGCATCTCGTAAAGGACTTTAATAGCCAACAATTTCTCGGCTTTATAGCCTTGCGTCTATATTTGGTATGTGTTACTTGCTCGTAGGGCCCCAAGTTCTCTGTTATTGGCGGCATTGGCGTTACTTTTTCATTAAATAATTCAATAACAAGTAGGCATTATTTTGTTGCAACTCGCTGGCTCGCTCTTGTTCTATATCAGAATTGTATTAGAACACAATGGATATTCAAAAATAGAATGTTTGGACACGTGAAGACAACTCTATCTGTTGAAATGCATGCGCACAGCCCGATATCCGATACAACGGAAGGTCAACAGAGTTTAGTTACTATCGAGAGGCGATGTTTATTCAAATGCACTTACAGCCAGCACCAAGTTTGGGTTTCGACATCTGCTACGAGGTCAATATTTGCCGTTTTTTCGAACGTTCCTTTCTTTATACCATTCTGAGTCCCCCTTGAGGTCTTTTCATATAGCTAGACTTTTGTTTTTGAGTCCTGTAGTTATCGGCGGCAGATGCTAATAAGACAAAATTATTTCCAACATTCGCACGGAAATCAATTTTATTGAAAATTCTGCGGAGTTCAATAAATGCGTCGGACAGGATATTACGCGATCAGAGTAAATTGGTTTTGCCGTTATTAATTTTGATAACTGGGATTCGATTCGTTTCTCTCTTTTGTAACAAAGGGAAACCATCGTAATTAATTTAATATAGTTACGTAGCAAAACAAAGCGTTCGCGATTGGCATCGAAATTAAATTTTGAGTAGAATCGCGTATAAGTGGTAACACGAGGCCGTACTTTATTCATGATTGTTGTAGGTGTAGTATGCTTTTTAATCTCGTATTTGGATTTTTTTGTGTCGACATGTGCACGGCCATCTGTTCGGTCAGATTAAATACCTTTTTTTATATTTTCACGTAAAACATATATTGATATGAAAAAGTGACACGCAGCACATGGCACGATAACGTCCTCTAGGTTTCTACCTGCCTTTGTTCCCAACACAATGCGTGCGCGAACATCTGCCGGTGCCGCCTGCGCATCCAACTCTACTCCTGCACCATTGTGCACCTAATGCTTATTTGAAATTCCATAATCAATCACATATCTCATTCATGCTGACGCCGCCAAATCTACATAATACATTACTTAAACTTATTTGAACATTAATATTCATCTGACATCGAGGTCTGCATGCCTCAGTGTTGCTTAAAAATACATTCTTGACTAACTTTTAAGGGGATATTTATACTAATAAAGGTGCAATAGTGAAACAAATTAAGCGGGGGACTTGCTTGCCATTTATAGGCTTGCGAATTTCGAGGTCTTAAGTTTGCCCAATACTTGCTAACACCTAGTGAGATGCTATAAATCCAAGTTAGTTAACTAAATGCGAGGTCGACTTCTCACATAACTAAGGGTAAGCTTAATTGCTACCCAAACCCTTGTCCATCCACTAAATAAACAAAACTTTTTAAATTTATAGGGCAGCCGTAAACTATAGTTTACAATATGTCCAAGCAGTTTAAGTGTTTTACAATTACTATAAAGCTTAAGTACTCTTCAATGAACTACAATGGTAGTTGTTTATGAAACAAAAGAATCGGAATGTTCGAGTTTGTAGGATAGGAACAATTAAT
The DNA here is from genome assembly GCA_905475315.1 of Autographa pulchrina. Classification (NCBI taxonomy): domain Eukaryota; kingdom Metazoa; phylum Arthropoda; class Insecta; order Lepidoptera; family Noctuidae; genus Autographa; species Autographa pulchrina. The sequence continues at coordinate 11,698,959 of FR997765.1, read as the reverse complement.
CGAGTGGTCCGGACGCTGCGATGCGAGTTGCGAAAGAATCGACCATGCAGTTGCTAAACAGTTGTGTGCTACCGCTTTTGAAATTTTGTAATACATCTGGATCGTTTTGAAACTTATTAACCTGTTTGTTTTGCGCTCAATTGTATTACGCTGGAGTTTCAAAAGCCTCTCAAAGGACGTTTTCATTATTCCTACAGTTACGCTCTCTAAGTGCTAGCACAAAGGGACGCCCCTAACGATCAAGTTACTTTTGTTTGTCCGACACTAATTAAACAAAAGATGTCCAGGCTCTCTTTGTGTCTGGCTGTTGTAACAGTCGTTGTAACAGGTGAATGAAATGGACGAGTCTTACAAACGTATTTCAAGTAATGAGCGATGGGAAAAAAAATTGCCCTTGTTCATCATCTAGACATTGACAGACTGAATGTCGACATTAAATGAGTACGAACATTAAAACATCGGAGTAACAAAAGATTGTAATGGACAAATGCAGCGGAACCGGCGTGCAGTTAGCTCATAGTAACGAACGCTCGGCGTTTTGGAGCGGAGACTTGCCGCAATAAATCCTTGATGAAACCTTAACCCACTTGGATGATTACGAGTGCGGCTGCCGCGCGCCGGACGCCCGCACCGCCGACAGCGCTTCAAACGCTTTTTGGTTAAATTTGTCATTTACCACTAAGTTTACCAAGCACTTGTCACTTTGTTCATACATTGTATTGGCCATTAATATTGTTTTATTAAAGGTCGATAAGCAGGTGCAGATGACACCGAATTCCTGAATTTACCCTTTTAATTTCTGGCGTTAATTAATAATTCATGAAGTTTGTCGTGGGAGCAGCAACGGTCGCTGCAGTGACCGGCGCGCACGCAGGTGCGCTGGCGACCTTGCGCAATGGCACATATACTCGGGTACATATCTAGCCGCTAACAAATGTATATCGGAAACCGCTTGCGAGATACTTTGTATGCGTTTCGACATCGACTGTGTTTATGTTCAGCGCCCTAAACTAAACGTGTCGAGACGGAATTCTTAATTATATCTTGAGTGAATTGATTCAATTGTTCAACTAATATGCACGTTCCGAAATAGTGACATCATCGCACCCGATCGGAGCTCCGGTACCACTAATGACTGTGGCTAGATGGAAATATTCTTTGCTTGACGTAAAGAAATCTGTCGGCCGGTGCCAAGTGGGTCAGTGCGCCAATGTCGGAGTTATCATAAAACCATCGCTGTGCTACATACTAGTTAATTATATATTATAGTGTTAATGTGAGAAATGCAACCGTTTGTTAGTGGCTGTGGTCGCGTCTCACGCATGTCATCAATCGAACGTCAGCGCTACACCGGCGGGCGTGACGGCCGGAATACTAGGTCAAGTACAACGGTGCTTTGCCATTCATTGTCACCGGTGCCCCCCCCCCGCCCCCCTCCTGACGCTCTCGGGCCTGCCGCGCACCTCTCCCACTCCTTACCACTGCTTGCGCTCGCGCATCGGCCTCGCGCCCGCTGAACTTGACATATCGCTTTTTAACATATTTTTTGCCAATTATTCATGTCAGTGCTAACTTTAAGTAGGCTACTCACATTTCTTTAGTTTAATTTTCCCATGAGTTTTGCAATAAATGTGCTTTTGTTAATTTTATTCTGGTTTCATGGTTTTACGCCATTTCATGAACATGTAAAAATGCTTCATCTAATTCCACTCGTTTTCCTAATTTGCACGCATTACATCAGCTTTGTAATGGCAAGAAACAAGTGTGACAACACTCGTTACCTAACTCATTGCAGTCTCCAATACAGCAAGAGTTTGATGTAACGGTCTGTGTAACCTCCTCGCGGTGGGCCGTATTTCGTGATTTCGCATCGTAATTTTCTATCCCGAAGGTATTACACATTATGTGAGATGTATTGGCGAACGCGATGTAAGTCATCGGCTCCTCTGACATCACCGAGGTCGTCGGCCGGCGAGCCTCAGCGGCACAGCCTGCGGACGCGAATGATAAAATGCTAATGGCCAGAGTACGTTCACCGCGTTAGAAAACCTACTTGAGTTCCGCACTTTCTTTATTGCATCACCGTGGTGTGTGCCGTTTCGCCGCAGTCTCTTCCGCTGCGCCGCCAACATTGTGCAAGCGACCATCGCACCGCATCGATGTGAATTTGGAATGTGACCAATTCTAATTTACAAGTCCGATTCATATAACCTGTGCTATGTCCGCCGCGGCCGTGCTCCTATGCGACTAATTGTCTGTGCTCAGGCTTCTCTATTAATTTGATACATTTCCGCACTTTCTTCGGTTACATCACGCGGCTTTGTTTCGCTCCCCTCGCATATGACAGGTGAAGTTTCGCAAGTTCAGTGACCTCCCCCCGCTCTGCGTTGCATCCGTGAGCGAGATGCCCGGAATAGTGATATAATAAGTCGCCGTGTAATTCTGTTGGTGTTTAGAAATTACTGTTTCCGCACTTTCCAAGTTACATCATTGCGTCTAGAAAAAAGTAATCGTGGGGTGAATGGCCGAGTAGACCGGCCATCTTAATTTAATGTTGTTGATCAATGTTCTTCGGTGTTCGAGGGAGCGTTGATCCTTACATGATCTCATAGTTCGATGTACGGTGGAGTAACAAAAAATATTGTACTCAACTACTTAATTAGCTTCTTTGACTACTTGTGTCGAAGGAACACCTGCCTATATTGAATTAAAGTAATTGTTAACAAGACTCCTGCTGCTCATGTTTTACGAATATAATGTTTGGTATCTATCACAGTAACATTGAGTTGGCATCAAAAGGTACTACTTTCATCGACCTAGTACCATTTCGCTGGTGCGAACAGCGCACCAATCAGAAAGTACCGCTGGTTGGCGTGCCACATCTGCACCATAGCTGTTAACTTGGGATATTATTGCTGAACGCGTTGCCAACTTCACCATGACGCGAATCATCTTATAATAAGTATGAAAACACAAAGGGCATTGTCCGCGAATCCTAGAAGCCTGTTTATTTATCAACCACGATCACTCGAAACGTATTCGATCCACGTTCTCGATTCACACAATCGTACGGTGTTTGGAATTCTTCGACGTACAGCCCTACGAACTTTTACGCTTTCGACTAAACGATATGTGAGAATATTTTATAGTAAATAATATTTAGACTCCTTGCAAAATGGCACCTTTTCTCGGTAATCAATAAATCGGAACCAGTTCTCGACTGGTTCTCATTAGCGTTGTTTACGCGTCGTTTTCAGCAATGCTTAACGGTAGAAACGAGTTCTCCACTCGCGATTTTTATCCCGCAAAGATAAGTATTTATTTACAAACTTTTGACAAAAACAATTTTCATCAAGCTTTTGTGTACTCAGCATACAATTTTGCTTGTATTGTTTACACCTACCAGACGTTTTACCGCTCTTTTGTTGTTGTATCAAAGCATTTATAAGCTGTTACGAGCACTGCACACACTACTGCACTGTTCTAGATTCCCTACAAGTAATTTAATCGATAAGCAGTACATTGCCGCACTTGTTTACTGAAATACTCGTTTGCGAGTATAGCCCATGTAGTAATGAATATCGAGTGGTGCGATACGTTTAGTTTGTGATTTGATCGGGAAAGTAGTTTATACTTCTGCGTGTTATCGCGTCGAGCCGATAGTACCTGCAACGTCATTGGGGTCGTACTGAGCCCGGTTCTTATGCTATTGTTCCTGTTCGATGGAGTTCAGATAATGATCGCGGTATGTAAGCACTCGCGACGAAAGGCTTAGCGGTACCGGAGCTACACAACTAAATCTGTTTGCAAACAAGTTTTTTGTTGTTGGCAGGTTTTTTATGTTCTTAGTATAATGTAATGTCGGTGTTTTGATATAAATTCGAAAAGGGGCAATGTTCCCTACGCTCCTACGCAACGGTTTGACTTAGTACAATGAGCTTAGTTCGTGCGTCGCATCGCGAGAGCCTCGCGCGACAACTAATCTCCATACCAATGGCATCACAATAAGTGCATGGTATATGTAACACATTTTCGCAACCCACCAATACAGTTACAGGATTGTGTAACACAACAAACAGTTCAGGCATTAGATTACAAAATATTTGCTTATCACTCACGTTGCCAACTAAGCAAATAAACAAGTGGTGAAAATGTTTTTAAAGGTTTTTTTCTAGTGATAAGATATGAGTGAAATGCTGATAAAAATCGCGATAAACTCAGCCAGACATGTCGATACCTTAGTATGTAAGGTGACTTGAACCAGCGCCAGGAAAAAGTAATCTTTCACCGTTATCTTACCTGATAACTTTTGCAGATTTATTTTTATTACTGGAATAATATCTACGCAATTGAAGACTATACTTAAAAATAAACAGAAAACAACATATCCTGACTTCAGCTCTAACCATCAGCAGCTCGGGAGACAATTACAGAACTTTAGATGATATTCAGATTAATTTTCGATGTGAATTTGGGCATCAATTAAAATATTCATTGGTATGGAAATCTCTTATCAATTCACTAGTGACTCAATGATGTGCTGCTGGATGTAAGAAGCTATTTTTACCTCAATAATACTCAGGAATCGACAAAGATTAATCCTATTTGTCGTCCCACGCGTTTCTGCAATCACGAAGTAAATGTATTTCACAAGGCGAAATCGCAACATCGCTTATTTCTCGTTTTCGAAATCATCCTGCGTCATTCATTCCTGCTTTGTACTTACATACGATTACATTGTGTTTATTGTCTTTATATTAAATGTTAAATCGGTTTTACTGGTGTCTAAATGTCGCCATACCTCGTGCCCCTATTTTTGTTGGAACTTTCATACATCTTCAATATTCATGCTTTATTTCAATATACGTTTGATTCCGTTGACAAAAGGTGCTTTAAAATATAGGTCTATAGAAATTAACAAACACCTAGAATTAAGCTAGTACATTTTAACAAGTCGACGTATACGAGACAAACACGCGCTTGTTTCGACGGTTGTGCAAACAACATTATGAAATGGAGCGTAAGGACCAGCAGTTTAATACTTTGCGATAACTGTGCGAAACGTTTGTACCCGAGCTAGGTTGTTACAAAACATCATATTGCCCAAGCCTTGTGGGTCCTTATCCATCGTTCGCAGATAATTGAGTGATCTCAATATACATATGTCATTTAATTTGTCCATACATTTGCGTCACTCGCCAGATCCAATAGTTAACCAACTGTTTCAGTAATGCGGCTGGCATTGCCTCGCCAGTTCGCAATACTCTACTCCGTTCGCTACATATCGCAAGCTCTTGCGTCGTCCGACCAGCGGGCATAGCTTTCATGATTAATCGTCGTTCTAATTTCCATTGCCTGTATTGCAACCCTTACAATGTGCCAACTGCGTCATCTATATTGAATAGCATTATGTTTTGTGCGGGTGAGCATTCATCTCGCACCTTTCGTATTTTGTTCAAATAATAATGAGGAGGAAACGATTGCGAGTGAAACAATCGTGAATTCCGGCTGCGTGCGCTCCGCGGCGGAAGCTGTGCGGACGCATACGGTAGCGGGTTTACTCTTTTTATTTATCGATCTAGACCGCATCTGTCGGGCTCAGACGACATACATGGCTCAGCTGCCCGGTATGGCGACGCCGCACTCGTCACACAGCCTCCGAGCATGCGCACCTGTCGCCAGGTGTCGGCCGCCTCCGCCTCCGAGCACACTTGATTGCAGCTCCGTTTGATTGTACGATCAAACTAAACATTACTTTTTGTGTTGTTACGTGTCATCGTTAGCGTGAAAGCTATCGTAACTAATCACAGTCTGTCGCACGATAATCTTATTTTTTTCTTTCTTCACGTAATAGTGGTGTAATGACGATGATTACTCGTCCGCGATGTGGGAGCACCAGCTTTTTACTCGCACATTTCCTAACACTTGGAAAAGTCGGTTTTAAACGTAACAACGAGTTATGGAAGTGAATTGAATACGCAAACGTGCTAGTGAGCTGGTTACCTGTTGATTTCTCGTGTATTATCCTGCACGACAGAATTATGCGCTTGAATTAGACCCGAGTTCATCACTATGCTAGCTATTACTATGTTTTGGACCGAGCACGACTTCGGGACCTCTGGCGCCGGTTTTGCGATGATACAAGTTGAGCGTGTCTAACAAATGGCCCTTGAAGATGTGGGATTTTGATGTAACTAGACGTTTTTTTGGTGGTTCAATGTTCCCACACGTGCGCTACGTCTGACGGCGAAAGTATTTCGAAATGGACACCGCAGTTATATCGGGAAGGAGTCAATGAACGGAAGTGTTTCACGAGTGTGACATGCGGCGCGCTTTATCGCGACTTGCGTAACGGTGGGCTCACTTGCCCAATCGCGCCACACGCGGAACACTACTGTTATGCTAAACGGCTCGTGCTTCTGCGGTGACAGGAGGCTGCAGGAATCTTGTTAGCAAATCTGTCGCAAGCTTCTCCCTGCGGTTAGGGCTGGTGGTGTTGGCGGCGCGGGTCGATGTACGCTTTCTACGGCGCTCAGCGTATCTTTCTCTCGGCGCGGCAGCGGTGCGGGCGTGCTATTGCAAAACGTCGCTGAGGTCGCGCTTTCTTCGTTCGCGACGGCCGCTCGGAGAAATTGTTGCGACACGCCGCCGCGTACACCGACCCCGCGTTAGAAAGTCGACCGTTCACCGGATTTAACACGACATCGCGTAACGGTGTAATTGCAACGATTCGAGACGGAATTCAACGAGATTTCGGATACTTTTTGCGCACGCATTCCGGCCGCTTTCTTCCGTTACGCAATCGTCACGTAATAGAGGCGCACGGGTCATCGAACGGTATCGTACGTTTCGTAAACGTCGCGCGCGTCGAGAACTTAGAGATGGTGCGCAATTGGCCAATTGCGTGCGGTAGTGCGTTTGCGCAACAGGCTCTGGAGTGGCGCCCGTTCCGCAGTCCGCACGTTGCAACACGGGATTATTTCGGCGGAGGCGCTTGGACCGCCGCCCGGACTTGCAACATGCCATATCGCAACGCGGCTCATAATCCACGCCATTGTGACACGGCGGTGCGCGGACACCGTCCGCCTGCTAAATACGGCCGCCGCGCGGTTGCGCTACTCGATCTCCTTACTTCATCAACCAGACGCGTCGATGAAATGTCACCAGTGTGACATCTCACCGCCAGCGATCCACGACGAGCGCAGAGCTAGGCCGCGCACCTCCATTGTCACTGCATTCGATTTTTAAACTAAAACAATTTTGCAACCGATGTTCACATTAGCGTTTTCGCAAGCGGCCCAACGCAGCGGTTGGTTTCAAAACTCAGTTCGACTTGCGTTATCGGTGCTCTGATAAAGCGAACTGTGCCGCTGCCAGCGCGGTTTTGAGACCTAAATTTTGGAATGTATTTGTGTACACAGTTCGTCGTCATGCGATTTAGGTTGCGATGTTAATACAAGAATGAAAAATAGAAATATTGTTTACAGCGTGAGAATCCCGTATTCAGTACAGTACCAGTAAGATAAGATGTTCAGGTCTCGTAATTCCGTACCGATGCTGTTATCAATCAGGTTTCATGAAACATCCGCGCTTGCGCCACAGCAGCCGACATGTAATTGGGCATGGTTGGGATTGTTTCCCAACTATCCCGACGGCATCTCCGCGGTGTGGCAACTGGCATCGAGCTTACGACATCACATGTCCCTACAATGCGGGTTACGAAAACCTGTGACTAACCGCTGCGCCCGCGCCGGCTCCACACCGTACGGCTCGGAAACGGCTAATATTGGGCGTCAACGTCGAATTATATACATTGTTGACTCGGCTATTAAAATAGAGCCTTTCGCAATCTGCGCAACTGACACATCGGCTCCGTTTTGTGTACGCTTGGTTATGAAGCGTTTCCTAGCGGTTGCGCAAGTATTCGTCATACAGCGGCGATACAAACTCGAGCAGGAAGTGCATGCATGTGTGGTGCATCTGTGTCTCGATGACTGCCATTGTTTGTTACGAAACTGTCAGGGTTGAGTTGAGCAATGGCGGCGGTTGCGAAACGCTCGCCGGCGCATCCCGCTAATTGTGGGCGATCTCCCACACTGCCGGCCGCCACGCGCCGCGAGCGACGTCACATCGATACTTACTCAACATGCGCTTCACGATCAATCTTAATAAACCAACTGCGACATTGTACCCAGCAACACATTAATCTACTATTTTATTACTGCCTCTCCGATACACAAGTTTATTATTAACGATGAGCCACCTGAACGCAAACTTGACCAAGAAAATGTTAAGGAGAACGTTATACAGTTACAAACGTGTAATTTTAACGAAATGTTTCGTTAACAGTTGCGAAGTTGTAAGCGTGAGTCAATTTAGTAATAGAGACTGTTAAGTTTTGGGTAGGCGTGTACGTCACGAGTTCACGACTGTGTTAGATATGGGGCGAGGTGGCTCGCACACGCAGAGCCAGCAGGCGCAAGTCGCAACCCTGCGAGTGCGTAATGGTGGGTTGCGTAAACGCCGGTGTCCTTTCGCCCGCAGAGCACGCAGGCCGCGAGCCCGCGTCCGAGACACCGCGAGAATCCTTGGAGGCCACCGCTCGGAACACGCTCGGAAATCCGGCCAACCTTCCGACCGCGTTACGACACCGTATAACTTATTTACACGTTGCGAAATTCGAATCGATTGCAACTGCAGACATCGCACTTTAGCCTTGCCGTTGTAGGGATTTAATTAGGATCAGTTGCGCAGTCGCGCGACCTAAACGGATACGAGGACGCCCTCCAGACTCGGCTCCGCTCACTGATGGATTACAAAAAAGGTCCGGAGTGCAGTTGCAGGGTGACGTCACGCATTTCGTCAACTAGTTCCCACAGCGGATCTGTTGCTACACCGAGCGATTACCCGGCGGCGCCGCACGTGCCCGGCCACGCACGACCACTGCACGCTGCATCCAACTCGCCTCCACACCATGCCACATTACACTTTGCATAACCTTAAGCTTAAAACGAATTCGCCAAGTGTTGCGCCGCTTCAACGCATAACATTTCATTTGATAACCGGCCGATGTTGCAACATTCTTAACAAGAGTAACCTTTAGCGGGAGCCAACCGCTCCATATTGTCACGACACGATCACTTGCTAAAATAAGTTCATAATAAATAACTATCGTTTATCTTACATCTACGAGTATCGCAACGCATTATTAATATCGCTCGGCCCGGTGTAGCCTGCTTGGTCCGCAGTGCCTATTGCCTGTGAGATCTGCTCGCCGAGCCGACACTCTTGCGTACGTCCGCAGACTATTTGTCAAACAGCTGAGACCGCAACTTCGTAGGTTTTGTAACAGCGCTCTGAGCAAACTTGATATTTATTGCCTTCAGCTTTCGGAATACGCACAGCCAATCGAAACTTACACGTTTCCTCACGATCGAGTGTTACAATTAGTTTCGACATTTTTAAACTCGATACAATTATAGGGTTCGACACGTATAAATAGAACAGGAGCTGCTGATCGCTTAAGCTCTCCACTCCCCTGTATGTATTTACTAAACCGGCTAAAAATACCGCATGTATGTGTGCAGTTAATGCATATGTTGATTTGCTGCCTCGAACCGCCCACCGTGCACCTGCCTTACCTTAACCTCGTATTATCCACCCGCACTTTTTGAAATAAAATGTTACAAATCGATGCAATTCAGATGATTTCGCCTCCTACAGGCAGAATATAATAACGTCAGCGAACGGAGCTCGCTCGATGCGTTCCCATGAAACCGAAGATCGAAAAGTCCCGTTTGTCGTCCGATCGGGGTTAGTTTACATTCAATCATACACGACGCAGCCGGTGTAATGTTTCCAACTGTGCATTTAATAATGCATTTCGAAACGATGCGGCCGCTCTGTGAAATACGAGGTCGCGCACGGTGAGCCTAAAGCCCGATGTGATGAAACAAAACCTATTGCATCACCGAACAGCTTTATGGTTAGCTATGTAATTATTTACATGACATTATTGTTGCATACGCACCGCTCCGATACGCGCCCGCTCGTATCCCACAAACAATTTTGCAATGTTAACGCGAACGCATCTGACGTATGACGCTTTAATAATAATTAGCGAAGCGAGCACGAGAATCGTTAATAGTGCACCGACAAAGCTTTGTTCACAAAGGGATCCATTTCGGCCGAGTGCGTATCGCGCCTGTGTATTATAGGCAAACGCGCGATTTATATGGGTCACTGGCCACGCACGTCAAACGCATACGACCTGACAATGTGGCCGTATGCGGGTTCTCGACACTGGGATGAATTATGCAAGAATATATTGTGTCAAATGGCTCTATGTTTTGCCAAAATATTTCCTGGACCAAATCACTAAACGTATTCTTCTTTTGTTACAGAACGACGTTAAAACTAGAGTCGTTAGAAGATGCTGTTGTACTTGACGATCCTGAGGAAGATCTACTTCAGGACAAGCGAGGATGTCCCGCCTACGTGTCGCCCGAGATCCTGCGGGCTCACCGGACGTACTCCGGCCGAGCTGCAGACATGTGGTCACTCGGCGTCATACTGTACACCATGCTCGTTGGAAGGTGCGTATCTTATTCATACACTAACATGTTCAAAGTCCCCTATCCGCTTAAGTCCACATTACTTAACGAGTAGAGCCCCCGTCCGAAAACAAAATTTAGATTGGCAGCAATTAAACGCGCATAATTAAGTCAAAAGCCCAAGGGGTGGGCGTCTTCACCTGCGAGGCGTGGGACTTACCGTTTTTAGAGATCACAGAGCGAGGGTCGCGGCGACCGTTGGCGACGCAGACGTGGGGATGATCACCTGTCGGCCGTTACGCGCCAACGGCCAACAATTATATCACCCACATATAAATGAGCCTCGTGAAATCTTCGCCGCACCTGCCGCGGTCATGTGGCGAAGACGTTGCTCGCCCCGCGCCCCGCCTCCGCAAGCACCTGCCCTTCGCGAGACTTTGTTTTCTACTTTTTTTGAACTCGCACCCGTAATTTATATACGAAATTCGGGATTTGGCCGCAATCGCCGCCATCACCTGTCGCCGGAAGGGTTCCAGAGTACCTGCGTTTTTGTTTTGGCTCGCAGCTGCCTTTTCTAAATGACAATCGGATCGCTATTAATTGGGACCGCGTTTTGTAAAAACTTGGCAATTTGGGGGTCTACTCTCAGTCGAGGTTGAAGATTACTTGTTATCTTATCAAATCGCGATAAATGAGTTTAGCTAACATTTTTCGTTAGTGTTGGTTTCGAATAAAACTAAACATTTTTCATCTGCGACTATATCTTATCAATTTATCTACTCATTAATTGTCAAAGTATAACGTAGTGTTTTTATTGTTGCAGGTATCCATTCAACGACTCTGAGCACGCGTCCCTGTTCGCGAAGATATCGCGGGGTTACTTCGTGGTGCCGGAGTGTTTGTCGTCGCGGGGCAAGTGCCTGATCCGGTCGCTGCTGCGGCGCGAGGCGTGCGAGCGGCTGAGCGCGCGCGACGTGCTGCGGCACCCGTGGCTGGCGCGCGACCCGCGCAACGAGCTGCCGCCGCGCGCCGCCGCCTCGCACGACCGCCTCGTGCCCGACGTCGACATGGACGAGGACTGCCTGTAGTGTACTCCCCCGCCCCCGCCTCGCCCCCGCCTCGGTGCTGGCTCACCGGGCCCCGCTCCGCCGCCGCCGCGCTGGACGACACACTATTCCTTATTTATGAATTAACCTTAAGTTATTCCGGCCCGATTTAGGCTTGCGGTTGCCCTCACTGAAATAGTCCTAGCTGTTCGTCTGAATATCCAACTTTCAGTAAGAAGTACCCCAAGCCAAATATATCTCCGAGGAGATTTACTTTAGTGATTAGGATCCCCTGGGATCATGCGGCCGGGCGGCTGGTCCGTCCCAGGCTCGCCGTCTAATTTATAAAACGTAGAAGCTGGGAGCTAACAGCAATAAGAATCGCATAATGCCGCCGATGCAAAACAAACGTACTGTTACAATGCTGGTTGAGGTTTATGCGGCTTTTATTGGCGCTACTCGGTTCAGGCTTTTACGAGCTGTGGTATAGTCGTAACGTTCATAATGACAGAATAAGTGAGACTGATATCGCGTTCTTGTGATCTAATGCAAACGAAAGCGATCCACTCGTGCGCACGGGACCGCTCCGGACGCGCCGCGCGTGTCCGAACCGTCCATCGTCAGGAATGAGTTATTTATATAAAGCATTCTGTTAACTACTACGTTAATTCCTCATAAGCCTAATGTAATAATATCAATTTCACATCAATATAGATGGGTATATTGCATTGAAGTTGTTGCTGTAGTGTTAGGTAAATGACCTATGTATATTTTGTATTTATATAAAGTTATATCGTGTAATTGTGATCTCCACCGATGTTATTTAGCGATTACTTGATTGCCATTATGTTGTAACGCAGAAGTGATGAGTCTTTTGTTGCACAACGATCAGTTGCTTCCATCATAGTTATTTTGGATTATATTATTTTTGGTTATATTAAATCGTGATTATTCGGCTAATCAAAATGCGAAATTATTATTTTGTTATTATATTCAACTGAAATTATGTTTGATAAATAAATATATACCCACCACCATGTACCGAAATTGGTCGTAGAACTTGGTCTGTGCCATTTATTTAATTTAAACGTTATTTATTGTTGTTGTAACTGACGATGTTATGTCGGCACTCTCTTCCTATTACTAAATTATTATTTCCATTTGGTACTTGGTGTTGAGTTTTTATTTTGATCGAAAAATTGTGATCAAAAAGTTTTTATTGTATTTAAATTGTTTTGAATCAATCAGTAGTGTTACCATATCTAAATTCGTTGAGTTGTTCAATCAATCACTCTTTTTAGTTTTCAATCATTTTTTTTATTTTGTTCATTTGGGATTAATGTGAACGTACAGTTGAAGTAGTCAAGTCTTTCATATTGAAATGAAAGCGTGTTGTACAATAGTAGTCTACTATGTAAAATAAACTATTACTACTTTAATTTATACAAACTGTAAATAGAGCTAAGATATCATAAGAATTATCAAAAAAAGAAAGAGATAGAGGGAATAAAATAATTTAGAAAAAACATACCACTTTAATTTTGTAACCTTTTACCCACTTCACTAGAAACACAATATAGGTGCTGAGAACTGAAATATACCAACAAAAGGAGGTATTTATGGAGGCTGACAAAGCAATGACACGCTGCCTCATGACGCAGTTTTTAATTAGAGCCTAACCTTGTCGTCAATGCTGCACTCTAAATATACAGTCACGGTTCTTACGAATAACAAAACAATACTACACTTTGAAAATACCATAATAATGCTTAACAACACTAATGTAAATACTAAGAAAAAAAAACTAAAAATAATTTTCGAAAACTTGGTTATTACTGCTTTAGTAATTACTCTAAGGTTATTACGAAAGTATAAATTTAGAAATTTACGCTTATTTACTAGTTGATAATATTTAAAGGAAAAATCTAAATTACATTCTTTAATGATAAAAGAGTTCAGACCATAAATAGATCTCATTTCCTGTGAGATAACGTGGTATTGGCAAAAGATAATCCTCTTATCATATCAATTCGTATAATATTATCACAATTGCTTGTATAATAAAAAAGAGGTATTGCGTATTGCAGAAATTATGTTCGAACAAACCTCTAGCAATTGCCGCTTGTTTCTTATAACTACAAAAGCAGTGAAGCACAAATAGCTCAGTGGTGTGAGTCACTGCGCCAACAGCCACTGTGCGTTATGATGCGGGTTCGATCCCCGCAGGCTACAAACATTTGTATGTTGCGCAAATACTTGTTGAAACACTGGGTGTTCTTAGTATAACTGAAATGAACGTTTCTATAATTCCCCAAGATGCGAATAATAAATTGACTACCTATTTTGTTTCAAATTCAACTTTAAGTAAGATTATTTTGATATCAATATTATCAATCACTTGACAAGAACAAAGAACACCCAAACTTACAGGAAATATTTACCTTACGAATGAATATTTTTCAATTGCGCGATTATGCAGTGAAAATGTAATTAGCCGAAAAGCGTAATTGGAACTATTAATTGTTAAGAAAATGCAGGAAATAAATATTCTAGAACAAAGAAATTAATAATAATAGTATCGGAAGTTTAGATAAGATTATTTCAGCGTAAAACGTATGTAGATATAAGTTAAATAATTCAAGATAAATACGTCATAAAGTCGTATATATAGTAACAAGCGCGGGCTTTGGGGAAAAACCTTTTTAGAAACCATATCGAGGAAAATCATTTGTTTCGAGAATATTTTGTGACATAATATTTATTGAGTCCATTTTGATTTATGGGTTCGTAATGAGATTAGGTTATTTTGGAACAGGTGTTGTTTTCACCTGTTGCAACCCTTTTTTTTTGGATGGATTTTTAGAATAGAGTTCCTTCTGTGTTATGTTAAGTGGGTAATATGTCATTGTATTCATTAATTGAATGTGTAGGTACCGAATTCGATGTTATTTTTTTAATTATTATTTATAGTCAGCAAGTGTAAGTTTCGTGATTAATTTCAATGTGATAGTAACTGACTGATAAATTATAACGACTAAAAAGAAAATGTTATTTTACACAATTAACTAAATTATCTGATAAAACTTAGGTACCTACCTGTTTATTTATGAATGAAATATTTATCTAATTGCATATTGGTTTTACACGCTACGTCACATCCTTTGAGATAAAAGACAACATAATATGAATGATTGATATACCTAATACCTATACTTAAAATAAACGTAAGATACTGAAAGCAAATACTGTATTTTGATCCTCAAAGTGGCTAGAGATAGGCTCGTGAAATTATTTGTTAAATGTCTGCTGTTGCTGTGCAGGGATCGAACCTGGGGCCCGATGCCGCTATTTTAAGTCAGTGAGTGGTGGGTTAATAAGCGTTCCAGTGTACTTTTTATTGTGCCTAATTTTCGTATTCAATTTTAGGTTAAATTAAAGTTCAATGACAAATGTACACCTGCTTGCCACTGTTGTCCCACTCACTGACTTAAAATAGCGGCATCAGGCCCCTGAAAACTCAGTCAACCAATACCCACCTCGATAAAACTTTGCGATTCGTAAGTATAAACAGAAAGTATTATAGATAGAGTTTTATCGACCTCCGTGGTCGAGTGGCGTACGCACCGGTTTTCAAGGTGTCGCCAGCTCTGAGGTCTCGGGTTCGAACCCCTTACAATGTAGAAAACCAATTTTCTACATTGTCCCGGGTCTGGGTGTTTGTGGTACCTTCGTTGTTTCTGAATTCCATAACACAAGTGCTTTAGCAACTTACTTTGGGTTCAGTCAGAGCAATGTATGTGATGTTGTCCGCATTTATTATTTATTATTTATAGATGTTATCACTATAATAAAAAAGGTAAATAAGGCGTTTTTTGACGCCACACTGGCTGAAAGTACCTACTTTAGTTTTCCTCAAATCCTATCATGATGATTTGACATAATCGGTTCGTGCTACATTGTAACATCCAAAATGATATGCATAAAATTATCATCTATGGTATATTTTATAGTAAACACGGCTCTTACTGTCAAAATCTGATGTTATTCTATAGGTTTATTTACATTTATTTATAAAGTTTATAAAACTATGAAATGTAGGTATCTACGTGAATGTGATGTCTTTATCCACATTTCCACCAAAAAATGTAATCACACAAAATAATAGTAAGTATCGATCGAAAAATCTATACTTACACAACCAACCCTACTTGGGAGTTGGGACTGCGAAACGTGATTCCTATTACGAATTTACGACCCATATAATGACGGAGGTAATTTAATTATGCGTAATAGAGTAATAGACTACGTAATAAGAACATTAGTTAAAAACCACGAATATCTGGTTGACGTTAAGTAGTTCAGTGGTTACGTTTGAATTAATATCGTTAGTTAACAATAGAGTGCGTAACAGCTGATCATCGAGTTCCAATTCCAATTTTATTTGAGGAAACTGTAATGTGACGTAAGTAATAAGTAGGTGCTTACATAATGTGTTATGTACATAGTTGATGCAATGTTATTACATTGTTTTATGAGAATGATACTGTAAGGTCTAACATAATAGTGCATAGGACTTACTTCTAAACGTCACACACAACAAAACAGCGTACGATCTCTCACTGAACAAAGAATCAACGCTTATTAATTTAAACTAAATAAAAGGTTATTCTGTCATTTTTCTACGTCTATGACACGCACGGAACAATTTATGGATAGAATATTTTAGAAAATAAAAGGCTAAGGAAAAATCATTCAGAAACGAACAAATGATTTCTGCTGCCATGTCAATAATACCTAAAATAAATAAAGTTTGGTTTTGTTGCAAATTAAACATACAAATTAATGTACGTGTGCATCTTAAAAGCTTGAGCATTTGATATGATTATGTTAATAAACCTACATGAAGACGAGACAATAGATATATTATATATTATACAGTTTTGACTTTCGGGTCGTCCACAGGGTCACGAGCTAATTCTTATTATTTTGTAGGTAAGCACTATGTAGTTTCATAGATATTTTTTTTTTATTTGTTTAAAATATCATTAAATTCTACTTGACAAAAAGTAATAAAATAATTAGAATTAGGTAATTGTTACCCTCGTTAAAAAAACTTTCCTTCGGTACTTATTAGATAACTGGGGATGTTTTAGAATATTACGATTCAAATAGGACACAACAATCGCGGAAGCTGGGACTTGGGAGTGAAAATCATAAAATTGAGATACTATATATACATAATTATAGTATCTAACATATTATAACATAAGCTATGTATCTGAATAGTGTTCCCTTATCTCTTATCTAAAGGCCTAAATCAAACAAATGCCCATGCTATAATGGATATTCTCAATTTTATCAATGTAGTTAGATATATATTAAACGTGACCAGTATCAGCTAGTCTTATATGCCTACCTATTTAAATAGTTGTTTCACAATATTTTACCATGACGAATTACTCTGGACTGATAAAGATGAGAATCTACAGATCATTATTCTTAATTACACGACTAACTTAAAAAAGTATCATTTGTTGAAAAATACCTAAAGTACCTACATTCGAAGTGTACATTTTTGTATGATTAAACGTCTGTTTGCTTGTTCGTTTGAAACCTTCATTGGAAGTTACATTACATTGTATACTACCCAATGTTAAATAATACGGATATTTATTTACCAACAGAACTGTTTTTCAAGCAGTAGCAGTATGCTTGACCTTTAATCCAATTGAACACCTAATTTCCTAATTTAGTCAAATGTCAAGACCACAAAAATGTCATGCTTGATGCTCTAGTTAAAGGAAATAGTTACATAAGTGAGAGGTTTTAAATACCAAATTAAATATGTAATTGGCAACACAAAGAAGAGGTACCTATTGAATGCCTATTGGACAATATGATGGCTAAAAAGTGTTACTAGTTGCAAAAAATAAACAAGGGAATAAAAAGCATAATAACACACATGTATAAATCTCAGAACATTTTATTTCTAATTACAATATTTTACAAAATTAACTATATTACTTGATCACCCGTCTGCGAATGTAACGCATATGAATGACTCACAGATTTCTAATACATTACGAAGGTAGGTAAATGATTAATGTATGTACATAATTCCGTTTTTCCCGAAAAAATATATTAACACAAGTTAAAAAATAAATAAAAACGTGAAAATCATATAATCATGTCAATAAAAAAAAAATGGCTACTCTATGTAAGTTTGCTAAAATCAATGATTGTAGGCGTCGTTATGGTTTCGTTCTTGGTTCTAGGGGAAGCCATTCAAAATTGAGGTTTTTTTTGTGGGTTTTATGAGGAAAGTATAAAAGTAATATTAGCAGTAAATCCAGGACATCTGTAACAGATATCGCAGTTACTCCGTCACTTATTTTCACAATGACTGCGTTATTTCGCCGCATTGCGATATGTTGTGAAATAGGAAAGAAACAAGCGTATTTACTTTTTCGGTTTAGTTACCATTTAAATATCGACGATTTTATTGATAAAATTGGGTGGTACCAGTTATTAATTAGCTACCAATAAGCTTGTTTTTGGAAGATATAAATATTTATTTAGAATTAATGTACTGTTGTCACAATATAATCCTAAACATCGTTTTTTTAATTTTCATATCCTTTCTTTATTACAGTATTTCCGTAGTAAGTGATACTGTTTCGTTAATTATATTGGAAATATTTATTCTTTTTCGTCTCGTCATCTTAATCATTTACAGAGTAGTAAGTAAATGGAGTGTTAACTCGTTCTATAAAATAAAATTGAAGCGTTTTGAGTTTGCGGGGAAAAAAATAAGTCAAGTTATAGTCTTTATTTTATAATTATATAACCCGCCTCAACAACCTTTGTTTAATATCAGATATCAATCTAGGAACAAAATAGTAGGCAATAAATATGTTGTACTGTATCACCATCCATGAACGCACTACTCTCAACCCTTGTAAGATGCATTGTTTGTATAAGTCATCTGTGTCATTCCCTATATCCAACACGCGACACTGTACCGAGCTACCAGTTACATGAGACAAGAAAACCAACAACTTGACTAAAAGTTAGCTTAATTGTCCAATTGCCAATTCCCGTAACATATCCGAAGATACTTTTCCTAACTAGAGATAGAATTTTGACTTAAGCGTCATACAAATTACGTCAAATTCCCATCTGTTATCTAAAAATCTATCCGAGGATATGATATTGAAATTGGAGTTAAGTCAACATGCGATGGATACCCAACCAAAGAGGTCTAAAACGTTCTGTGCTATAGACACAAGTTGTTTTCATCATTGTATACAGCAGCTGTGTTCTATTTATTGTGTGTAACCAATTAGTCAAGTTGTTAGCTCCCGTGTATAGTCTAGCAGTTAGCTATTTAGTGTAGTTCTAGCGTGTGTGATGGTCTAGTAAAGTCGTTCAGCCTTGCTGGGTCCGTAAGCGCAGGCGTAGGCGGCCATGCGGCGCTCCAGCTCGGGCCGGAAGTGACGGATGAGGCCCTGCACCGGCCACGCCGCTCCGTCGCCGAGGGCGCAGATTGTGTGGCCTGGGGGTGGTAGAAATTGTATTATTACACTGGATATTATAGCTTTTTAAGCCTATACTGTGTGCTTGCTAAGCAACTATTTCCCCAAAGTTTTTTCATCAGTACAGAACGTTACACATACATACCTAGATGTGTAGATATGAAAATATTGTAGAATGCAGTGTTAAAGGATAAAAAATATATTAAAACATTAATTTAATACATTGCACACTCTTACGATTCATATAATTACAGCGTACAGAAATAACGCTGGTATCAAAAGATTAGGTTTGAAAATTGAAAATTATACACACATAATGAAATGAATTGGGCGCAAGATGGCTCGACGACATAGTTAAAGTCTCCGGAAGAGGCTGGCACAGGATCGTAGGAAATGGCACGAAAAAGGGGAGACCTCTGCCCAGCAGTGGGAGGACAAGGGCTGTGGATGATGATGAAGATGAATGAAATAAATCAAGATCATTATTTACCTTCAATCTGTTTGGAGATTTCCCATAACATGTCAATTTCCTTAGGCGACGCGTTACCTTCGACGAATCTACAAGCAAAGAACAAATATTAAGGCTCATTCACATTAAGATCATTACTGACATTTATCTAAGGCAAGTCAATGTCCATCTCATCTAATAATACAGGTAGTAGTGGTCGCTTCATTGATGAACGTATTTTGGAGCGAGTCCACTCTCCTTACTACTGACGCCAGTTACTATCCCAGTGTAAACGAGCCTTTAGTCTAAATGCACGTGTTATTTTGATCGTAATCACCACGATAAGCCGCTTTGCGATTACTTTTGTTATAACCTCTTTGTTTACAGACATACATCTTAATTACTGTAATCTTATCTACAGTTAAATATTACATGATTTATTTAACAAATAAAATAACATGCCGTTTTGGCGGAAAAGAAAGCTATTTAGCTTGTCGTGATTATTTTAGATTAGATTATTTAGGTGCCATGGGGTGATAGTTTTATAATTATAATGGTAGTAGTTCTGCAGTAGGACTTCGTTTTTTAACATAACACATTATATCTACATATTCGATTTTAAACATAGGTTCCGATCACATAAAATGTTTTGGAAAATATAAATTCAGGAAAAAAGGTATAGTTCTTTCGGCAGCCTAAAACAACTACTGCGGGCTGTAGTCTACTGTTTAAATAAAATAGCTATAAAAATATTTTTTATTACACGATATTTTTATTTTAAATTGGCGCTTATATTAAAAAAAATGTTACATGTTTATCATATGATGCAATGTAAGCTTTTGTTAACGTAAGTCTCGAAAAATTGGTAACTCATGTCATTTTCGTTAAATACTTGCGATCGCATGGAGTGATTTGCAATTAACACTGCGTCATTTGTGTGATAACCGAACGTGTATAAACTAGTTTATATAATCATGTATCAGATTAGCGTTTGTCTGTGTTTCAACCTAGATTACCTGAGTTTGAAAAGATAACGAAGTACGCATAGTTATAGAATAAAAACTCGATCGAACTTTTTGAGGCTGTTTTTGGCATTTTAGCAATATAAAGAGATCTACGTAGACCTGGGGCCTGAATCCGCTATTTTAAAGTCAGTGGGTGGCAGGTTAATGGACGTTCCATTGTACTTGTTATTGTGCCTAATTTTCGTATTCAGATAAGCCTACAATGAACAGTCAGTGGCAATCCTACAATGACAACAGTGGCAAGTAGGTGTACATTTGTCATTAAACTAAAATCATCTGATACGAAAATTAGGTACAAACTGGAACGTTCATTAACCTGCCACCCACTGACTTTAAAATAGCGGAATTGGGCCCCTGAGAGCAGGCTTTGACTGCTTCATCGATTTTTGCCTACAAGAAGAAGAATTTTAGGGTACTAATCCTTTGATTTCATTATTGAATTCGATTTAAAAAAAGATGCAATTTGTTTAATAATCATATAAATGAAAAGTAAAGTACGTCTACCGAACATAAGAGTTAAAAACTCCGGTGGAGCGCTAAATGCCTGAACTAAGCTAACTGCGGTTGACCTTAAACGAAAGTAAGTCTTTTTTGGGTTTAGCGCCTGTGACCAAGTCAAAAAAAATAATAGGACACCATTTTAAAAATGTTTTACCATGATATATGAATACTTCACTATAACCCGCGTCAATAAAGAAACGAATCTAAAATGGCGGCTTGTACTTGTAATGACAGTTTGGATCGTCTGCAAAACAGGATTATCAGATATGTGATAAAATTATGTGTGTAGTGAATAAATTATATTTATTTAAAAGGTCTTTGTTGTTGTTTAAAAACAAATAGCATAATAATAATTATTCCACTCTGCTGTACGTATTTAATACAATTTACAATACAGTGGAACCCCGGTAATCCGGCCCCTGTCTTATCCGGCACCCCCTGTAATCCGACATGGTATATTATTTATTATTGAATATTTTTTGTCAATCTTCGCTAGTGCATGATTGTACAAGTTATATTTTGTACGCCCCACAACTATTATTCATCAATGTCAAACAAAAAAATGATGAATATTTTGATGCTTCTTAAATTGATTGATTCATAATTTTCGATTATTTTAGTACCTATGTACATTTGTTTGTACACCACTATTTTCTAATTTAATCTTATTGCATATTCTGTAATTTGTCGGACTAAAAGGTACTCTCTTGTTAAAAAAATCCGGATTATAGGGGGTCTTAGGCGGTACTCTATAATCCGACAAATTCGATAGTCCGACACTGCCTTGCATAATGTTTGTCGGATTACCGGAGTTTCACTGTAAACTAACTTTAACTAACAAATACTAACTAACTATTTTTTTATTTTTAGATTATGAGACTGATTATTTTTTTGCGTGTTGTACCGACGTGTGTGAGTATAGACAGGAATAATTTGCGAGTGAGAGGGAATGATTAGCGACGCCATTTTAGATTCGTTTCTTTATTGGCGCAGGTTATACCTTTCTTTATTCCCATTTTAGACTTTACACACAACCATTTAATCCCAAAATAGGCAGAGCCTGTGCTAAGGTAACCAAAAAACTTAGAAGTACTTATATATTTTGAATACATACAAATTATAGGCATATTAAACCCAGACGTAGAACAAATGATCATTATCATAACACACAGATTTGTTCTGGGTGGGAATCAAACTCACAAACTCCTAATTAGCAGTCGGGGTCACTAACTACTAGACCAAAAGGCCAGTCGTATAAAATTTATGTGAAGCCTGAACTGTCCCACTGGCGGGCAGAGGCCTCCTTTTTTTCTTCCCATTTGTTTCTGTTGAGAGCACGTTGATGCGTCAAATATGTATAACAACATATTCTACAACACACTCTGCTTGCATACTGCAAGGTCTGGGCGGCTACTAGCCCGTCATAGTCCATTGGAGTATGGTAGCAAGGTAAGAACACTCACCTATACATGATCTTGTTCATCCAGCTGACACCCTCGCGGCACGGCGTGCACTGTCCGCACGACTCGTGCTTGTAGAACATGATGAGGCGCGCGATCGCCTTCACGATGTCCGTGGACTTGTCCATCACGATGATGGCCGCCGTGCCAAATGACGACTGGGCGGCTACTAGCCCGTCGAAGTCCATTAAGACTGTCTCGCAGACGCTGTTGGGTAAGAAACTTAGTCAGTATTGAGTTGGGTAGTAAAACTATTTGAGTGCAATATGGGAAAGTATGAGTTACATAAGAAAGAATACCCTGTATAGTTTGTTTAGTAGTGTTCTTGAAGAAAATAAAACTATACAGGGTTAGTTTTTAATGCCCAGCCAAAATTTTAAATGTGGGTCTAGAAATCGAACTAAAAGTACATTTCGAATATTATTGTCTAATGAAATAAAGTATAATATAAGCATTCATTTGACAATGTATAAAAATATCTTAAAAAGTTCAACGACCTCGCTATACCTATTTAGGTTGCTGAAATAAGACGCGCTGTTGTAATATCCTCGCGTTATTTTTTTCTTAATGGACAGGTACGAAAAATTATAAAGATAATGTTTTTTTTTTCTTTCTCTAGAAACTATTGTCAATTCTGACTCAGGTCTGAAAATTTTGACGGTCATTAAAAATAACACTGTATATAAGGGCTATACCCGGACTGCTTGAGCAGATATTAACATATATGGACGGCTCAAGCAGTCATCTGATTTAAATGCCAGAGGGAGACGTACGAGACGTGGAATGAAGTGTGTGGTTGGAGGGGTAACTGCACTAGAGCGGTCGACAGCTCGAACAGTCTGTATATAGTAGTATCCGAAAAAACGTGTATAGATAACGCTCTTCTCAATACAACACCTGCTGTCTTATAGTGTTACATAGAAACTCACTCTTTAGGTATGAGCGGCGTGGAGGAGCCGCCGGGTATGATGGCGAGCAGGTTGTCCCAGCCGCCCGTCACGCCGCCCGCGTGTCGCTCGATCAGCTCCTTCAGCGGAATGCTCATCTCCTCCTCCACCGTGCACGGCGTGTTCACGTGCCCGGAGATGTTGTACAGCTTCGTGCCGTGGTTGCGGGTGCGGCCGAATGATGCGAACCACGCGCCTCCGCGGCGGCAGATTGTCTGGAACAATTAATGTTATGAAGTACGACTGCTGGTGTTACGGCATGGTTAACATAAGTAGAAGATGCGGGCGGGAGGCGCACGTGACACGAGAGAGCGGTCGACTACCAGAGCAGTCCGGGTAGGGTCGGTCTTAGTAAGCCTGTGATGATATTACGTGCTATTACAGCTTTGGATGCATGAAATTTTTACGTTGTCTGCTAATTCATATTACATACATTTAGAATAAAGGAAACAGACTCACAGTACAGGTGATGATCAAATAAAGGTCTCTTCTTGTTGCACAAACAAGTATTTGTCACACGGAGACTGAGACTAACTCACAACACCTGCACTTTCTGCACAAAGTTTTGGGAGTATTACACAAAATATGTAGGTGGCTTGAGTCTCTTCTTGAGCCCTGCTTGCCCTCAATGGACTCGATGCGGTCCTTACCATTATTTAACTTAAACAGTCTTAAGGTAGATATTCCGGCGACACAGCGATGGTCTCCACATTGTTGACAGTGGTAGGGCATCCGAACAGGCCCACATCAGCGGGGAACGGTGCTACGGCCTGGGTTTGCACTCAATGGACTCGATGCGGTCTCGTCACCATTAGATATTATACAACACTCACCGGCGACACAGCGATGGTCTCCACATTGTTAACAGTGGTAGGACACCCAAACAGGCCCACATCAGCGGGGAATGGGGGCTTCAACCTCGGCTTGCCCTGCTTGCCCTCGATGGACTCGATGAGTGCGGTCTCCTCGCCGCAGATGTATGCGCCGGCGCCGCGGTGCACGAACACGTCGAAGTCGTAGCCGGAGCCGCAAGCGTTCTTGCCAATCAGACCCGCTTGGTAGGCCTGGAATTAATAGATTATTACACGCTTTAAAAAAAAAATCTTGGGAAAACTCAACCTATACTATGGTAACCACACAACTGATATATACAATGTATGCATTTTAAAATGAATACATATTTTGAAATAAATTACACCCAGACACAAAACATATGATGCTCATCACATCACACAAAGATTTGTCCTGGGTGGGAAGTCAACCCATTACCTCGGTTTATCAGTCTTACATGTGTTTTTTTCAGATATTGTTAGGTTTTTCATAGAATTGTGAACTTAATTTAGCTAAGAAAGTACGTAAGTACATTACCAAATTAAACGCGGCACTCTTGACGAACACATATAAAACATATATGTATATAGCTGATTATAGACATCATACAGAGAAAGTTTGTTGCCAATTTAATGGCGTCTCAAAACACGAGGCAAGTCACTGCGTAATTTCGAAGTCTTACGCCAAGAGCAGCTAAAGGAGCACTTTTCATTTTAACATTTTGAAAAGTGGTAAATAAAAATTAAATGTCTTAATAATGAATGCAAGCATTTTTTTTGTATTTTTGTGTAAATTTTAAGTATCTACATAAAACTATGAGCAATATATCAATGGTGAACCATGACAAGAATGTGTCACTAGTTTATCAAGATACACTTACCTCAGCAATAGCGACCTGCAGATTACTGGCTTCGTTGTAAAACTCTCCTCTAATATAAATATAGGCTGCCTGCGCGCCAATAGCCCGGCCGGCAATCAGAGCACCTTCAACCAACTTGTGAGGGTCATGTCTCATGATCTCTCTATCCTTGCAGGTACCCGGCTCTCCCTCATCAGCGTTGATCACCAGGTACTTAGGACGGCCATCTGACGGCTTGTTCATGAAGGACCATTTCATGCCGGTAGGGAAACCGGCGCCGCCGCGACCACGGAGACCTGAGGTCTTCAGTTCATCTGAAATTATGTTTGAGTTGGTAGTTAAGATATATCAAGACATTATGAGTTTACTTTTAAAATAATTTAATTAGTAGTATAATGATCTCCCTTGAAATTTGATATTACTTTTTCCCAATCTAATATTTGCTAACTTTGAAATAACCTTCTAAAAAGAACACAAGAAATAAATGTTGTGAATGTGTTTTTTTGTTGCACAACTTTATGTGCATTTAAAATATTGCACAATATTGTAGCTTACAAAAATTGCACAATAATTTATTATTGCACACACAACACAACACAACAAATACTTTAAGATACAATAATAAAACAAACTTAATGGTACACCTAACATTAACTTTTTTATAACTTTTAAATGATCTATCATTTAATTTGTGAGAGTAACAGACAAAAATGTAGTCAAATGCATAATTTCTGAAAAAAACACAACATGTTTGTTATTAATGTGACTTAGATATCCTATAACAAAAGTTGCAATGTTTATAAGGTTATTTAAAAACAATGAATGATGAGACTTTTAATGATAAGATCTTTGCTGACCTAAATCAAGTAAGAAAAGCAAAATCATTTTTTAATAACACTGTTGGTGTTGTGTAATATCTATTGTAGATTATTATACTACCTACATAATAATAATTAAGTGTATCATTCTTGACATTCTTCCTAAGTTTAGGTAAATATATATATAGGTAATTTAGGTTTATAATGAATAAAATGTTGCATGAAACGCACAGATTTGCTTCAAGATGCAAGGCTATACCTACAAATAATATAGGGTAGCCCAAAAAAAAGTAGGAAGTAAACTGTATACTTACTGACAATCCAGTCGCTGCCTTTCTGTAATATCGCCTTGGTCATGTACCAGTCTCCGCGGCACATCGCAGCCTTCAGTCTCCAGTCGTGTCGCCCATACAGGTTGGTGAACACTCGGTCGCAGTCCGACAGCGGCGAGCCTTTCGTCTTGCCCGCTGGCGGCGGAGCCGTCTGTTGGAACCGCACAGCAACAACATTGCTGTTCACCAGTGGCCCAACAATGCCTAAAACGAGACGTCAAACTTATGTAAGTTACACTACGCACCCTTACAATAACCTTCCCATTAACACTAGATAAACCTCCTTGTAGTTTTAACTTTATTAATATAATGTAGTTTAATATTATTATGATTTGAAACTGGTGAATATGTACCAAATTGTGGTTTTGCGCCCTTAAAAAACCTGGTCAGCGCACCAGCCATTTTTTCCACGAATGTCAATCTCAAATATTCTCAAAAGTCAAAAGTCAAATTGCAGCCATTGACAATTGACAACACCTGACGACACTGTCAAAATCATAATATTTAAAAAACAAAAATTATTGCCATAATAAGAAACAATTAATCCTACCCATAATCGTTTTTAAAGACATTAATGCAGTAATGAAGTTCCGGTATTAATTTGATAGTATGACCAAAATTGAGCTCATTTCAAGTTATAAAAACTCTGAGCTCAGTTAAACATACTAACAAAAAAAGCGATAAGCAACTTTTTTGCATGATAAAGAGAAAGAGTTGATTTCTAATATTTTGGTATTTATTCAGAAGACAGTAATATCTGAAATAACATTTCTTTATACTCAGAAAAGCCATTCTGAAAGTAAATTTGATTGAAAAGTAGAGTGTCTTTCCACTAATAATCAGATGAAGAGTATCTAGTATCTATCGATATATGTATATCAGTATCTATCGATGCATGGATTTTAGAAAGTAATACAAATTACAGTGCGTGGTAGCGCAAGTCATTTTCCACCAGCATTACTCTTTAAACTTCAAATCAAACCTATTCCGTTTCCAAACGATAAAACTTATGTCAATTATAAATACATTCCAAAGAGTTTTAAACGCAAAGTCAATCAAATTGAATCAAACCGAACCAACCAAAGTTCAATTTCTAGTTCTATTCATAAATTAGTGACTTATTTATTTAAATATTTGAAGAAGTATACAGTGATTTGAATAAAGATTCATTAATATTAATGATATTGTTGCTTTTACATTCTAATTAAACAAACAAGGCTATTTTAATTTCTACCATTATATTTTTTGAGTACGTAGTTTATTCTGTCGGGATATCTGTTTAAAGTTACATTATCTTATCGTTTTAATGTGATTATATTTATTTGCTTTATTTTTATTAGCTCTAGACATGGCAGCCGCTATTCCTGCTGTAACAAAGCTAACTAACAGGATAATAAGGATTCTTGGATGTAATCCTGGGCCTATGACCCTGCAGGGTACCAACACTTATTTAATAGGCACTGGAAAAAAGTAAGCTTCATAACTTATCAGCTATAAATTATTATAAGCTTATTATCATTTATTGCCTTGACATTGGTAATTTTTACCACCTTCGATGGTATATTTAGTTGAAAAATTATTTTATGTTGATGACCAAGGATGTCTTTTTTATATTTTTAACAGAATACAAAATTTTATATTTAATAATGTTTAAACTTATCTGTTGTATTTATTCATTAATTATTCTTAGACACAGGACATGGCTCTAATTCAGTCTACTTACAAACCAGAATAAATTTAAAAACTAGAAGAGACTTACTCCAAAAGTTGTTTTATTTAATACTGTTTTTTTTTATTTATTCATTTAATTTTAGCCGGATCCTCCTAGACACTGGTGACAAGGATGTATCAGAGTACCAGAAGCACTTGGCGGAAGTGGTGCAGGCTGAGAAAGTGAACATAGAGCATATTGTTGTGACCCACTGGCACCATGACCATATTGGTGGTGTTGAGAACTTGTATGGCAGTATTGCAAGTAGGAAAAGATTAAATAATTTTATTTTCATGTATCAGGAATTACCACACTTGATCATTGGTTGCCGCAGTCAAACTTGAGCATGGCAACCATCATAGATATGAGTTTGAAGTCAACATGACTATGGTAACCAATGGCTATAAGCATTCATTTCTGCTTGTGGACTGTTGCTCAGAACCTTAATATGTATGGGTTGTGGACCTGGTTTTGGATTTAGACTAACTAATTCCAACCAGTTTGTGAACATCATTTAAATTTGCTATCTTTGCTAATTTAAGATACCAAAATAAAAAATAATTTATTTTAAATAAGGCTCATTTTATACATGTAGCAGAAAATAAATTGCTGTAATATTTTTTAAATATACCCCTCATACCTAATATCAAAAAACATTATAAATTATTTTAATTTCAGAGCAACCAAAAATCTGGAAGCACAAAAGGAGTGCAGACGATGAGAAAGATGATCTACCAAAATCCATTCCAACCAATTGGTTGTCCGATGGTCAGGAAATAAAAGTGGAGGGAGCTACTGTCAAGGTCCACCATACTCCTGGCCATACAACTGATCATGTGGTACTCACTCTTCAGGAAGAGAATATTTTGTTCAGTGGGGACTGTATTCTGGGAGAAGGTACCGCTGTATTTGAGGACTTGTACACATACATGAAAAGTTTGCAGAAGATTTTAGACTTGAAGCCTGATACCATTTACCCTGGACATGGTAATGTTGTGGAGGTAAATATTTTTTCCATTTCATACTTATTCTGTTTAAAAATAAGGTTTATTTTTGCTCTTCTTTATTAAAGATAAACAAAGATAGATAGTCATAAAGTACATTAGTGTAGTCAAAGTGAGATGCAAGATAGCTTGAGTGAGATAAATTATTGGTGTGACAGTGAAGGCGTGATATAATTCAATATAATAGAGAATTGAGAATATAGAAATAACATAAGGTCCTTGTAAAAAGATTTTTTTTTTAAAGGAAGATTTTTTTAAACCTTTAGATGTTATTATATATTTTGGATTCATTACATTTTCAGGACCCTATGGACAAAATAGAATACTACATCACCCATAGAAACCACAGAGAAACGCAAATATTAGATGCTTTGAAGGAAAATAGTGAAAAGCAACTGAATGAAATGGACTTAGTTAAAATAATATATACTGAAACACCTGAACATTTGTGGCCCGCCGCAGCATATAATGTTAACCACCATCTTACTAAGCTGACCAAAGAGAAGAAAGTCATGAGTTTCAATGTCGAAGGTGAAAATAAATGGCAGTTTGCGCAAACCACTGCCTGCAACTTATAAGTTATGATATTATTGTTAATTATTGAATGGGGAAGGTATGCTATTAATGTTGTTATTTAATAAATAAATTATTTTTATAAATTTTCTTGTTTAATTTCTATAGATACAGGTCATTTAACAATAATAAGACGGTTAAGTTGTGTCGTTTTTATTCTTAAAGAAATCATTACAGTTTGTCTATTTCTACTTTGCAAAATGTTTATATAAATAATTTTAAATCTGTAAAATTATTAACAGGGATAATTATACAAGCACCGAATTCATTTAAAATTTTGCTATCTATTGCTGATAAATTTCTCTAATCTTTTGCATAATTATGTATTTTGGTCCTCTAATTGTAGTCTAGGATTTAACAGGCAATTCAAGAATTTTTTAAGGGCGCTTACAGACCAACGACACTCGATCAGCGACGAGCGCTGCGGCGTAGTTGCCTTGCTGACGACCGTGAACGCCGACGTCGACGCCACACCGTCGCCTAGCGGCGGGCGGCGACGTGGTCGCCCAGTTGTGGCGTGGGGGTGTGTGGTAGTTGTCAAATAGTCTCGGAGACCAGACGTATTCTTGCTCTTGTTAAACATATGAGTAAACATAACTGCGTACCTATTCATATGTTTTTTGAAGATGAAGAAGAATTGTTGCTTTTTCTTTTGCTGCGTCGTCGTCAACGAAAAAGAATCGATCAGTGTGGGTGCGGTCGTTGGCAAGGCGACTACGCCGCAGCGCTCCTCGTCGTTCGAGTGTCGTTGGTCGGTAAGCGCCCTAAGTGTACCGAGAAGACCCAGTTATAAAGCGGTTCGTTTCATTAAATTAAATAATAAGAATAATTTATAAATAATATAGCAGTTTTTTTATTTCTTTATGTTTTAACGTAACATTCCCTAGAACACATAATCACATCATAATAAAAAGTGTTTTTTTGTTGGATCAATAAACATCTATTTTAAAATCTTATGCTATATTCAGTGTTTTGTTGATATCAACAAATGTTAGTAAACAATAGATTGTTGGTATACAAATAGGATACAGTAGGCATCAAGCATGACGAAACACAAATACTAGAACGGAGTAAGGCGCATATGGTTAACGCGAACACGTTGATTGCGGACGCATCACCATCGGTTATCGATAACGATTGAGTAAATTTACATAAGGGCAGGAAATTGGACAAATACTATAATGTACTTGAATAAGTGTAATAAATTATAATTACTTATTGTAATAGCGCTAAAAATTGCTTTTATTTTTTGTTTAATTAAAAAGATGTTTGTATTTAATTAAAACACTCAAAATCGCCTGACGATAGTACCACAATATTACCATCTTAGAGAAATTACTAAAGCAATTACCATAGTCGCGCCATAGTTGTAAAATTGTAGGTAGACTACGGTTGTTAAGGTATATGTGCTGTGTTTCATCAGCACTATACAGGGTACTCGCCACTATAAAGCTACAGAGCAGTGTAGTGCAGAAAATCGCAGTAACTACTGCGTGTTTTTAAAGCAAACATTTCGAGACGAAACTCTATCGGACCCTATCATGAAACGGGTGCAAGTGTAGCGAGGGTCAAAGTTGAGCAGACGATCGACGATAATGTCCGCCGCACAGAAATGACTATGCTTGATCATTGGTTGCCGTAGTCAATTTGCGCGCGACAACCAACTCAATATCGAAAACTGTCTATCGTCTGCTCAGCGCATATAGTGACAATGAAATTGAGCTGATAGATAACACCATATTTATTTTAAAAAAATTCTAATAGCTTGAGATACGATCCTCATAATATCGCCCTTATTTTAAGGACAAAATGCTAGCTTTCAACCCAAGTGCACCACATCCTAATTAATTCTCTTAAACATCTCATTTACATTAACATTTTGAAGGAAACAAGTAATAACAGCGATGTAGCACATCTTTATTGTGTATTATTTGGTTGCTATCGACGCATGCGCTTCGGCGGCGGCATCATGTCGGAGTCGTCGTGGAATCTGTTATTGTCTATGTAGTCTAGTAGGATCTCCTTTGTTACTGGGTCTTTTATACTCTCGCAGACAGCTGCAAAAGAACGAAATATAATATCAGTATAATGATATCGCTATTCATGAAACATCGTACTACGTACTATAAAATCTAGCTACCATCGACACGGAAGAAAAAGAAAAACAATAAAAATTTATTATTTATATAATAATATTATATTATTGGTCTTGCAGTTCAAGCTGTTGTTACCCACTTATCTAATTAAATTAGCTTTTTTAGCCAGTATTCATGTAGGTAAGGTAAATCAAACTTAACTAGCATGCATTTTAAACTAAATACATCAGCATACACTGTTTAGTGCGACACGTTTTTGCGCCACCATTTTTTTTTAAGTGTTATTCAATCTTGATTTGATGATAGCTCTAGTTTCCGTGTGTCCTTTTATTCAATAAACTATATTTTTTTTACTTTTTGTTTGAAATTTTTGCAAGTAAGTAAACTATATACTTACAAGTGGCAGTGTTATAGCTGTTAGGATAAGACTTGTCTGTCCGTTCCCTCATGAACACCCATCGTCCGTTCTCGAACGTACACTCAATGATCTTATTGTCCAAATGTTTTATATCCTTTGTCACCTTCATCGAAGAAAACGGCTTGTCCAGTTTACCTACGTATAGGTAGCCAACTTTTGTTGGTAGAATTCTGAAATGAAATATATTATTTTAGAATAGTTTGATAATTTTAGCTATCACAGTACTTTACATTGCACTTTAGAATGGTTTATTTAAAATAGTTCAAAGTTTTCTAGACTATAAAATAACATTGCTCTAGGATTTTGGGTCCTGCGCTGCGTAATTTTGTCCAAAGAATTACTGTCTTTGTTTGCATTGAAATAAGATCTAAAATTGAAACACGGCATTATCAATTAATTGAAAGTTATGTAAAAGTCACTCACCCTTGGCCACTCTCTGTAACAATTTTTAACTTAAAGTCTACACTGTTCATGTGACTTGGCTTCCATTTTAACACATCTTCACAGGGTCCGGGTGTGTATTTCTGGAAGAAAAAATATATTTATAGACTATAAACTTTTTGGAGTGGTCACATAAAGTACAGTCTAGCATTTGCGATGGATCGGTCTGTTCATCTTGTACCTACTTGGCCCATTTGAATAACATATCCGTCTATAGATAGTTTTATCTACTTCAAATAGAATATTGACATAAGCACTATACAAATTACGTCAAATTCCAATCCCCTATCGGAAAACGATCTGAGGATATGTTACGTCACAAAACAATCAAATGTAGCATAGATATTGTAGTTATCTATACTGACCTCTTTAGATGGCTGAAATATAAGTCCATCGGGTTCATGAGACAGTGTTTTAGCAAACTTCTCTCCAAGTAGCTGCCTCGCCATCGGCAGCTCCCAGAACTGCTTCAAACGTATACTGAATGGTTCCCGCTCTTTTCTGATTATACCTTCTTTCATAGCTTGATGCCTGTAACATTTAGTCGGTAATAAGTAGACTGGTAATGTAGAAATAGAATGGGAAAATAATACCACCATCACCGTTTGCTTGCAAGTACAGCCAGTGTAGCTTTATCGCAAAGTAAAGCTATCAACTAATATGTGTTATTTAAACATTGTAAAAAATACAACGCGAAAAGTTCGAAAATCCAACAATATTTTGTTCTTAGAATCAATTTCAACGAGAGTTTAGACAAGATATTTTTACTCTTTTTAAGCATTACCTAGGATTAACGATTTCGTTCTCAATGCAGTGCAGTCTGGTAGGATAGAAGGGCATCTTGCCAAGGTCGTTTCCCTCAAAGCTGACGACGTCGTAGCACAAATACCGAGGTATGTCTTCATTACCTACTTTGTCTATCACCATCTCCTAAAAAATAAATCTTTAGGTGTTATTTTTTTAACTCAATTCTAGGTGGCAAAGAACTCGGTTTCCAAAAGGAAGTATCTTATATTTACATCGCAAGTTCAATATGCACCTATTTGGTATAAATTTTCATTGAAAATGGCAAGTGTTTATTTTTCCCCAGCTGGATAGATTATTTTTGCAGCATACTTGAGTACAAACAAGAGTTATCATGCTTAAAAACCAACTTTCCTTTTAAAAGAGTTGCAATGTCATTCTTTTAAAGCTAGAAGGCTATAATGAGTAAAATTCTTACACCATCAAGTAGAGTATTCCTCAAATGTCTTCTGAGATCTTTGCTGTGCAGGAACTTGAGACCGAAGACTTTGAACGCGCAGTTGTCTCTGTCCAACATATACACCTCTCCCTCGCCGTCAATCAGCATCATAAACCTAGGAACGTTCAACTGTTAGCTATTGCTTCATGATATATAGAAACCGATAGTTAAATAAAATATCTATATTTGTATGTAAAATCTATGTTATTGAAAGTTTAAAAGGCTATATTTTCAAGTATATTATAGCTTTAGAAGCAGTTATGAGTGTTCATAGCCATTGGTTGCTGTGATCAAATCGATCGCAACATCAAACCTCCAATGATTGCCGCGGTCAAATTGCCCACAGCAACAAAATTCAACTGCGTTTATTTCTGGTTGCTACATTGCTACACAAATACAATCTAAGACTAGATTTTTAGTAGTATAGAAAGCAAAAGCATGTACAGTCAACTTTAATTTTATCTACTCTCAGGAACTCGTCAGGTATTTTCGATAACCTCATGAATGTATTAATTATTATTTAAGTTTCTCAAAATGAATTATTCAAAAACTAGAAAATGCTCACCTAACACCATCAGCCTTCCACGACACCCTATAGGGTTTCTCATGCAGCTTCCTCAAGTTCGTCGTATCCATGGAGACGGGCTGTGACCCCGGGAACCCTGTGCTGTTCCACTCGCAGAAGTGCTGGGCTTTCTTCTGGATCTCGCTGAGACGCGGTTGTGTGTCGAACGGTTCGACGCCCCTCACTCCTGGCATGAAGGACTCCTTCTTGTGGGTTGTTTCACGGCGGCCCTTGCCTTTGTGTTTGCGATTGCTAGGGAAATAAGTTACATATAAGAAATAAGACCAAACTCGTTTAGTGGCAAAAAAGTGATAGCTAATTTGCGTTCAAATATTTTTTAAAAATATAGAAAAGATATTTTCTTAGTATGAAACGTCAATTTCTTGAATCGTCAATTCTTTGAAGTCTTCTTCTTAGCGTGTCGATCAATGACTATTTTTATCGTGGCTAGATTTTTGTTGACCAGTATTCAGCCACGCGGACAGCATTCTTTGAAGTGTAAGGCTCTATTTGTTTTTTTGCGAAACTTTAATTGGAGTAGAAATTACCTATTCGAGCTTGTTTTTATAGAGGATGAAATTGCATTAAATGACACTTATGATTATGCTTTGTTACCTTTGGATCTTAGTAAGTAGGTGATATAAATTTTAATAAAACTATTTGGTCTATAACTTACTTAGATGATGATGTGTTTTGCGAATTACTTGGGACATCACTGTCGTCACATTCTTCCTCTTCCTCTGTTTAAACGAAAACATAACATTGAAATAACATCTCAGGATATTTTTAAAAGGATGAGGGTATTTAATATTGTATACATAATACTTATACACTTACCATGACACCAGTCAGGCAGCGGTGGAGCGGCCGGCGTTAGCTCAACCTCATCGTAACGACGGAATAACTCTTGTAAATAATCTTGTTTGTATATACCAGGGGGCCTAAAATAGTAAAATAATAGTTAGAATTAGTTATTTAAATATTAAAAATAATTGAATTTACATTGTGCTGGCTCAAAAGTGTTAAGGAAGTGTTACAGATAATATAATTTTAGATTTAATAGCACTTGATTTTGTCAGTATTTTTTGTTTACATAAAAAAACATGCTTGGTACACACCAGATCCATTTGTATCACAGTTGGGCAGAAAAACCATTTATTTTTTGCAATAATCGTCACAATGGGCAAGGAGGACTTAAAATAGTTTTTGTTATATGTACCTCATCCTAGAAAATTCATTAATAGCTGCCTGAACACTGCAATCCAGATGTTCCACCATGTAGGAGACCAGTAGGAAGCCTGTCCTATTAAACCCATGGGTGCAGTGAACGCCAATCATTTCTAATGGCTTCTGGCTCACAAATCTGCTGACCAGTTGGATGAACTCTCTGAAATATTCTTTTTATGTTATATCTGCATATAATATAGGATTATACTTTCGATAATAGTTAGAGAGATAAACTTTTAAAGATGGAAAAGCAAAAAATAAATATAAAGGTATATTTTATATGTTAGGTATTGTTTCATACTTTATTTAAAAAAACCTTGAGAACTTGAGAGCTAGAAAGCTTGAGTTTTAAAAGAAAAGTTTGTTTTTGTTTAATTCATAAAAGGAAATATGTATATAATTTAAGATACCACTTGTCTGAAAAAATCACCGTCATATTTTACTTTTGTATGACTATAATAAACAAAAGCATTTTCTATACTTAATGATCATCAATATTTTTTCTTGTTATTTACCGTGTTTGTTCTGGTGACGGTGTTTCCCCATGACCACGGCATTGCATCTTCACATACTTACAACCTGTTTCCTCTACCTCTGTCTTGTCATAAAACCTACTGGTGTTTGTCAGATCAATCCATAGACCAAGTTTTATCTAAAATAAATAAGAGAATTTCTATGTAGAAGGTTAATTTTTTTTTATTATAATATATTTATAAAGCAAAGTCCTTCTCTGCATCAGTCTGTCTCAACCAAGACCTGAAAAACCACTGAATAGATTTTGATATTGTTATCACCATGAATAGACTTAGAGATTAATATTGAAGGTTTGTATGTACATTTCCAATTTTTTATACCGAACTATATGTTCATGAATCGGACAGGGTTTCAACACCTTTTATAATTATAATTATTATAAATATATTTTACCTCCACATATGAAGCTGGGGTAGGTCGCTGGTATGGTATATATATATATAACATAATATCAAAGCATACAACGTAATATCAATTGCTATTTACCCGATTTGTGGTTAGTGAGTAAAGAAAATTCTGTATTGAATAGGAATGTCTTTGACGAGATAATCAAACTACAGTAAGACTTTATCCTATAAACATATACCATGTACCTATTATATAATTTAGATAACATACACAATACACAAAATTGGGCCAAATATGGCAAATTATTATAAAAGCTGTTTGTTTGTTTAATTAGCAGCATTATCAAATTTAATCAGCTGATGTAACATATAATGATTATGTTACCTCAGCTGGTCTATTGTACACAATAACTTTATTTAAGCTGTTGTTCCTAACATAAAGAAAAGCTTAAACTTTCTTTGTTATCATTTATCAGAGATATAGAAGATAAGTTAAAAGACTGTTCGTTTTTTATACCTAAACATAGCATATTTTTATTATATCACCACAGCACCATTATTGTTTCCTATCGTTACACTGTTGCCATGCATGTGCCAGCAATGGCTAAGGATGATAAAATTATAACTAACACAATTTAAAATTTATATATTTTGATTTTAAGAGCCTGTCCCACTGCAGGCACAATTAAATTATTAAGAACCTGTGGTGAGACAATAAGTACAAAATAAACTCTCATTTGCTAAAGGTCAAAAACCTCTGACCCAAACAATAGTGACAAAATTGTATGTCAATAGTCAAGCTATCGAATAAGCAGGCTAATGGCGAAATTCAACTAAAAATAGAATGTCATATCTGGGAAGACAATAAAATTCGTAATGGTATTTGTAGGTCAACTATTTGCATGTATCTTGAAAACGATAAGCACAAAAATACACAAGGAAATTTTGCTGGTTACAAACATAGTGCGATATAGTAAAATTATTAATATTTATTTTGATTTGCTTTCGCGAAAGCTGACATAAAATTTGTTACTCACTTTCATACTTTTCATGAACATAAACAGCATGGATGGTGTGAAGCGATGTTTTTCTGGCACTTTATCATTGAATTGAGGTCCCAAAGGTGTTTTAAAAGCAATAAACTTATCAGCTACGGTGCCCGTCGCTTTTCGTGGACATCTCAGCCATCTATTAGGTATTGGTCCCGGATCTCTTTGAGACATTGTGGCTGATACTAAAGATCTATTCACTAATAATCCTAAGATAATAATACAAATTGTACTAAACACATTAGGTTAAAATTATACACGATGAAAGGTTTTTCTTATGAAAAAACTAAACTATGCCTGTCTTTGACAAGTCGACACAGCATCTTCAAAACTAATGTTGTGCACAATCCGAGACAATTAACTCGATGTTGCATTTTAATCGATTAAAATGTTAACTCAAATAACGAAATACTAAGTGCCATACTAATTCATCACTTTGAAGTTTCAAGAAAAGAAACCAACATTTTAATATTGGTTTCTTTTCTTTTCTATTTAATGTACCCTTTTAATAATAAAAAGGTATGGCAAGTCAGAAGGCAAGTGAGTAGATTGTCTCTCATCAGTGGCCCTCGCGAGTAAAAATCCACTGCGGGCTATTGCGGCACTCGATAGCTCCCATTCAAATGAAATAGAGAAATCTAAATATCTAATGTTCTTTTTGCACTTATGGTATAAGTTTTAATATCTTCTATCAAATTGTTTGTCAAGTTAGGAACACTTAACAACAATAACTGGTGAATACAGAAGTCCGATGAAGCAGTCAAAGCCTGCGCCATCAAAACATTTACCTGACTAGGAAAATATAGGGCATAATGAGTTGGAAATCTTTTGTAATTCACTCGATTTAAAAATTGAATCTTATATCTAATCATAATGTTTTCATTAAGGTCCGGACAACACTATTTGTTGTTACATTATATTTTCATAGATAATAAAAGTATAAATGAACAAAATTAGGTTTATTTTTCCAAACAAAACCCGAGAATTCTAATAAAAGTTCATAATTTATTGAAATAATATAAACAATTGGTGTTTTTTTTTAATTGAATAGCTACAATGTATAAATTAAATATAAAATGTGGTTTCCTATAATTTTATTTTTATGTCAATCTGTGTAAGGGTTTTTATTCATAGAAAAAGTATGAGAAAATGGTTATAATTTTAATGATGAATGGAAAGATTCGGTTGTTTTTTCAATCTGTTTTCATTTTTACTCATTCAAACATTTACCGAATCCAGTGTTCTGAACATCAGCTAAACTATTTTTGGCTGTTGACAGAAGTAGCAACATTACGAAATATGAAATGTACGTAGTGTTACTTCATTCTTTCTTTCTCAAACTGTATGTGTTAGAAAGAGTATACCGATTACATTATTTTTATGTGTTGGCCACATTTGAAGTTGGTATTTGCCAAGAGCCTGCCATTTTGTAAGATAGAAGGGAGATAAAAAATAGTTTTATGGTGTTAAAATTATACAAAACCGCCGTTGCCATTTGTCTTAGGGCCAAAAACAAATGTTTAAATGGACGCATCGTCCATTATAACTCAGGTGTCACGGGATGACGAGCAATTAAACAATTATGGATCCGACAGAGGTAAATCCCAACCGAATTACACCTGTTACCTACTAGCATCAAATTAGAGCGTATAGTGTTACCTCCTCACGACTGGTAAATATTTGTTGTTCGTGATTGAAGGAAGATCAGTGAATTTGTGAACGTTTTGTACTAGT
The DNA here is from genome assembly GCA_905475315.1 of Autographa pulchrina. Classification (NCBI taxonomy): domain Eukaryota; kingdom Metazoa; phylum Arthropoda; class Insecta; order Lepidoptera; family Noctuidae; genus Autographa; species Autographa pulchrina. Next base: position 11,659,662 of record FR997765.1, on the reverse strand, counting down.
TAAGTTCTGTTTCGCGTGCGTGTGATGTGAGGTAAACAATTGGATCGTGTGGACGCGATAACATATACGGCAACCTTGAGAACTTCTCTCTCCACGGTTCCACTTGTGATATCCATTTTGGTCTCCGTGAGTGTGCTGCTGTGATTACCAGTGTTTTGATGTGCAATGGTTGTTTTAGGGTCATCCCCTGGCGGCCAGCATAATGAGGGGGATGGTACGCCGGTGTCAGGGTCTGCCCCATTGGGAAGCAAGAAGTCTAGCGGGAGCGGTGGGTTCCTGCGGTCCCTGCTGTGCTGTTGGCGCGGCGGGCGAGGCAAGGGCCCGCCCGGCAGCAATGGCGCGAACAGCATCGATGGCCGGGCCTCGCCGCTCCCGCAGGAGCGGGGGCTCCTGGTCATGGCGGAGCACGCTCCCCGACCATTGTTGCCGCCAGTGAGACACCAGGACATGCATAAAAAGTGTATGGTCATTGATCTTGATGAGACATTAGTTCACAGCTCTTTCAAGGTATGTGTGCATGTTATGCTACTACTGATTGTTTTTTGCTAATTAATTCGAGGATTCTACCTCGGTCATGACCTTAGTTTGCCTAATTGTTGAGAAAACCAGTTTTTTAGCACCTAGGGATCAAAGTGATTCATTGTTTTGGGTATTGTTGATTATGTAAAATATCAACTACATATTAATTATAGAAACAAGTGGTAAATGTTTCTTTAAAACTACAATTATCTCAATTTGAACAAGTTATCTTACTGTGTGGGTGGGACATAATTTTGTATTACAATTTATCAAAACAGCTTATCAAAATAATTCATTTATATTATTTGCATAAACTGTATGACTATCATAACACTACATCTCTTGAATCAATAAACTTTTTATTTAAACTTAAAGAAAGTAACAAAATAATTTCTGTAATGGTGTTTAGAAGTAGCTATTAGCTTTTGGATATAATAAAGTTTTATGTTGCGAAACAGATACAATTTCAATGTGTCTACACTTACAGAGAGTAGGTTAATGAGTGCTACTTGTAATTACCCAGAATTAACAAGACCGAATGGAAGCTGAATCATGGTTAACCTAATTCATGTTCTTAAATGCAATATTGAAATTAAAAATGATTTATCATAATAATATTATTTAATATACAGAAAAGGTTAAAAAATTGTTTAGAAAGAAAATAGTTAAGTTATCATATTGAATATTACATTATGACCTCCTTTTAAACTCGGACTCTTTCAACATCTATCTGTAAGCCCACTCATTGAACAAATTAAAAGTCTTATGAGAATTTAGTAAGCTAGACACCTTTAAACTTACAAAAAAGTATTTTTTTAAGCAACACTATCATCATAGTAGTCAATGACTCATCAACAGCCAGACAATGCAGCAATTATGTTTATTATGTGATTAAACTCCAGCTCAAATGCTTGACTCTTTTTATATCAATTGTATCTCAAGATTCTATAGACTTGTTATAAAAAGTGCAATTATAAATATATTACAATGTATTGGTTTTTGCTCTGACGTATAACTTACTTGTTGAGTCTTGACTTTTTGCCTACGTAATTTCATTTCCCCTTGACTTATTAGGATATAAAAGCCTATGTTTTATCCAGGTTATTAACCTTTAGGGTCAGTAATAATTTCCGAATCTGTTCTGTATTTTTATGTGCAGATAATAATAGTATAATAATAATCTTTATTTACTAAAAGAACAGGAACTGTTCACAAAGCATAAATTCAATCATAATATTTACAAACTTGATGAAATTATCATCCATCTTTATTAAGACCAAATCCATTCCACATTCCTACTACTTTTCAATGCATACTGGCTTCTGTTTTGAATCCTTATTGCAATAAATAAAACCTAAAATGACAAGCTGGTGTTTTACAAAATATTTGGCATGTACCATGTTCCAAGTATTATTTATAAAACTATTATCACAAGACTTGGATTATTTAAAATACTAACAATATCAAATCAACAGGATGTGAGAATATTTTTGTTTCACTTAATTAAAAGTATTATTAATTACTAATCAGTACGATTTTCAGCTAACGAACTAATTAAAAGAGCTAAAACTTATTGCTACGTCAATTGTAACTATGTACTTACAAATGTAATTTGCTCATTCATAAAAACAGTTCTGTTTTCAAAATGATGGTGAGAAAATGGCCAGTTACATTTTGAATGGGTTTTTTTTTTATATTTGGTTTCACACAATGCCATTTTATTAAGAAAGTGAAAGTCTTCATCAAAATCAGCCATGATTTTCGTTCGACGACGACAAACGCTCGTACAATAAACATGAACCTGTTTTTTGGCCTACTTTTTAGCTTTTTACTATTCTTAATGAATAGCGTCGATGGTACGTTTGCGATTCCTTAGCTAAGTTTTTAATCGAATTGTCATAATTATTAGCTCAATTTAATACAAGAATTAGTTTCGTAAAATATCAATCGAGTTAAATAATCATAATATCTTCGGCAGTTTTATTTTAATGTTGTTTATTTAAATGTTATAAAATAAAAATAAATAGATATATAACTTAAAGACTGACTGGCGCAATGTCCTACTTTGTTTTAAGTCGTCAGATACAATCTTAAATGGCTATATGGCTATGGCTACTTTCTTTTTTCCTGTTTAGCGAAGGAAGGTTTAATCTTTGACAATGAAACTTCGTCTTATCGAAGCCATTTTAAAAACTCACTCGTATAAATTACAATGAAAAGTTTCGCGTATATTGTCTGTCTTTAATAAATTTAATTGTATGTCAATACTACGACTAATAAAGGCACAAAGTACATGCATAAAGGCATTGAAGCAGCCACTTACTAAACAGAAATTATTACACATGCCAGAGATAAATAGTACCTACTAAAGATAGACGCCTATTATTTATTGTCTGGAAAACACTACTTTTTGTTTTATGTGCATCGTACTTTAAACAATCTTAGAAACATTTTTCGGATGTTTAAATTCGCGTGTTTGTAGCTGGCGTGTCTCATAACGTAAATTACACTAACCATCGTGGGATTGAATAAAAAAAGTGCAGTTTAGTCCAAAATAAATGCTTTGTTTTGCTCAATCTAACTTATATTGTTACCGTATCGTATTGATACAAATATTTATCCTTTCATTATCGCGTTTGCGCTTCAACATTGCAGATAATGTATCTCTTATCAAACCTAATTCATTCATATCTTGTTCGATAACCTTGGTAGATGCATCGGATTATTGCTGAACAAATTTTGTTTTGATTTTCCATCTGTTAATGTATTTTTGACATTGACTAGTTATAATGTTAGAATAACGTTTTTTGTTAATTTAATGTTCATACATAAGAAGGACAAACATACATGTTTTCCATTGTGTTCTGTGCTTTGTAAATATGTATGTTGGTTTAAATATATTTACAAGTTCAACAATATTATTTATGCAACAAATCATGTAACAAGATAACGAGACGGAAGTTTTGGTATCTATAAGATATTATGCAACAACGCCCGGCCCTATAGATAATTACTGATTCTTAAAAAAAGTCGCCATCTATAAACTTCTACGGTTGAAGCCTTATTATGAAACCTTATTTCTTTTTATAGAAGCAAATAATCACGTCGACGTTAAAACAGATTGGCGTGCCGAACTTAATTCTGACCGATCGCAGATTCGTGCCGGGAGCTACTCGGCTACCCAAACCAATAGAGTCGCGTGACTCGTCACCATTCACGTTCCCCAACTCCAATAAAAACCATATTTCCATATCGGTGACACCTGACGATTAAGGAAGACGAGACAAGATATTTAATGATGTCATAATCTTGACATCAAGGGCGCCAGTTCATAGCACCGCCTACGAAACATTCCAAGTTTGCATAACAGCCTTCATGAAATAACCACGTAAACGCGTTGTTATAATGTAATTGAATAATTTGTAACGTAATTACCTAACACTTGTAACTTGGTCCGTAGTATTTTGAGATTCCCCTTTACATGACGCAAGTCGCAGAGTTACTGTTTAATACGTATTTAATGTATTATAACGCAATCAGCGCCGCGTGACGCATGTTACTCCCAATCTGTACCTAACTAAAACTTGCTCTTAATACTCGTGACGTTTTAAAACATTGCTTTGCTAACCCATATGGAATAAGTAACAAGTGCCTGTAATCAACACTTAAATGGAAGTGGCACCAGTTGCAAAAGTATCGTAGATACTCAGGCAGTGATCAATTTATTATCGGAACAAAGCATTTAGTGGCTTCCTCTATTAAAATCGAACCATTAAAGGGATCTTATCGTCTGAGAAACAATGAAGTCTGACGAGGTGTGTCGTCAATGAACTACGTTATAGTTTGTGGTTTGTGCTACTTTGGTTTACTGTCAACATTCTATCGCAGTAAACCAATTAAGGCTCCCATGACGCCTACGAGTGGTGAACACGAACATTGCTGGCGCCACCGCAAACACTTATAATTTCGTAGTTTTTTCTAACTCACCTAAACATAAATAAAATGAGTACCAGCTGTCAATTAGCTGGCGTCGATTGTTTCTGAACCACTAGAAATGGAAACTGCGATTCAGTGCGGCGCTGACGTGATGCGAAGTTTATTATAGTGACGACCCTAAAAACTCAATAAGAACCGTCAAGTTGTATCAACACCCAGTAAAAACAAATGTTTAATGTTTTCAGCAGGCGGTATCCCAAATAATTACATTGGTTAGGAATGTGTACCGCGCGAGTTTGATTCGCATTTGACCGGTTTGTTCCCGTTCCGAAAGACTTGCTCTTTTTAACGTTTCAGTTTGGGAACTAGAGCGTGCAGTCGTCAAGGGCTCGCGGTGAAACGGGAAATTGTCAGATTAATATTATAAAACAGCTTTGAGATAATGTGAAAGTCTCGCCGCCATTTCACTGTGAACGTGATTTAATTTGAAGCTTTGCCAATCTTGGGCTGCGTTATAAAAAACGATCATCATCGGTGATTGAATGTTACATTAAGGCGAAATGGATGCAATGTATCAGTTACGACAATGTTATTAGATTATTGAGAACGCGTTTTATCAACGTTGCTTGCTATATTTTGTAATCGAATGATATGCACTTTGTTAAAATATATTTTGGAAGTATAATACAAGTCTTGTATTGGATGCTAGTTCGTGTTGTTCTTTAGCCGCACCATTCTATGAACTTTGTTGTTGGACTTGTCTAAAGTTAGAGCATGAAGACTGATTAATTTAATATTGATTGCGCTAGTTAACAGAACTCCATGTTGGCAACTGTTACATACGTAATAGTTATCATTTATTATCGCATTAAGTAATCGAACATTATTATTTTACATACTATGCAACTCATTAACATCATCACTCTATATAGAATGACCTTTTAGCTTTCGATATAATCTTAAAACAGTGAAGATGACGCGTACAAAATTACATGCAAGTGTGCCATTGCCGTCCATTATAATAAAACACAGCAACGACTTAATTGCTATTAAACTGATACGATCTTCGTACATGAAAATTTCGTATAGCTATGTTTCCATTAAGTTGGAGTGGGTTGACCACAATAGTTCAATAGGTCGGAGTAACTTCCGTCCGACACACCCACACCACGGCCACTGTGTTGCAGATTGCAGCTTCATACATCGCCGCTCCTTGTTGCACGTTTAATATAGAAAAATTTATTCATGAATTGATTACAATAACATTGTTCTGAATAGACAAACAAGAAAATAAGAATAAGTTAGAATAACGTTTGGTTATGAAAATAGTTTTCCTGTCAGGCGTTTCTTCAGAGGAAAACGTTCAATAATTCAAAAAATATTTTTTCTATATTAGGACACGAATTATTCAACCGTTAGAGCAGTAATACAGAGTTTTAGGTTTAATTAGCTTCGGTTTGTCATTAAGAAGAATAGTAATATAAAAATAAGTTGATTACGAGGACTGAACACAATATAATATAAACAAATAAATACCTTTATTTTCATTGAAAACGATACAAAACGACCAAAATCGTTCATAGCTAAAAATAAATTTAACGATTTCATCCATTCATAATGAAAGTGTTCTTGATGTGACATTTCTTTACAAAATAATAGCCGTTTTACGTGATCAGCAGTCGTGGAAGCCTTAGAAATGTACGCGTGCCACTAAAAATACTTCCTGCAACCTGCTAAAGTACTTTAGCTCGCGATACTTCTGTTTGAACGAGTTTCACGCGTTTATTTTTATTTATATAAACATTAAACATCAAGGGATTTACTATTAATTTATTCTTACGTTTGAATTGACAATGCACTAGACTCTAGGGACTGCAATCTAAATGCGCAATTTATTTAACACGACACTTATTTGACCTTGTTTTTTTCTGAAATATTTGCTTAGTTACTGTGTTGTAAGCTTAAATATTATTTATGCTTGACACACCAAAACTTAAACGGGATGTTGTGAAAGGTTAAATCTAGGGATTTAACAAGCTCACCATAATCTTAGCAGATAAAAATGTCGGGGCCATGTACATAAACATTAATCGATTAGAACCGGGAATTCTGTCCATTAAAAACTTGTTAACTGATTCTAAATCGCGATAGTACGTTGAAAATCTTTGTCAATACAGAAATTAGAATACCAACCAAGAGTATTTGCAGAGTGTTTATATCTCAAACATTGAAGGCGCTATTTATTTTCGCAATAACTTAATAAATTGTATTGTCACGAAATTCAATAAATCCATTTTTAAAAAGTACTATTTTGTAACCACACAAGTCGAACTAAAATCACAGTCAGTCGTTGTCTGACGTCTGTTTTTGCGGCATGGCTTCAGCGAATATTTGCAAAATTTTCCCATAACTACGCTCAATTTATCATTTGTCATTGTTCATCTTAAACATAGTGTTTGTTATACGTCTACATCAATTCGTTGGACCTATCACATGCTTTACTGCGTCGTTACTAATCATTTAGTTTTTCTATTGTCTTTTATTCATCTTTACAACTTCGTAAAACTTTCCATCTACATTCTGTTGTTTTTCGCATATCTACAAGTATTCTAGAAGAAAATGTTTACTATACGAACAGAAATGTTTGAACTATATTTAAACATAACCCGCGTAGGGTGAGCGCTGAACTTTGACACCTACGTAAATAGATTGATTGGTACTATTAACACGCCGACCAATATTTGTAGTAGTGTACCGTGTGAACGTTAGTATCTTTACGAACATTTATGTTAAGGTCAACATCCGTTTTCTAGTCTCCAGATGCTGTTGATTAGCACCATTTTCTCATACCTTTCAATGTCACGAGCCAAATATTAACTATCGATATGCTTTTTTGGACGGATGTCGAAACTTTTTGGATATCCTACATGATACGGTACGTGCAAAGTTATGTGGAATGTTGTGTTTCTAACTCTCCTCAGTAGTTGTGCAACGTGCCTCAAACTCGCGTTCTTAAATGCAAAATGTGATCGTGCATACGTTTACTGTAGTCGACTTTGTCCGTAGATAGTGCGGTGGTCGGCCACTAGACATGGTATAGAAAATGAGGTGACCGACACCCTTCACTTCCGATCCCTAATGGTGCACTCGCTGTTACGTGCAGTTGCTTAGAAAACGCAGAAATATTGCCGTTTCTCTAATACGTAGTGTCGGGATTAAAGATAAAAATCAACGACTATTTTCCTTGTTTTAAATTTAAATATATTGATAGCGTTGATTTATCTAGAAAAGATGATAATAAAATTCGATTTGGAGGTCTAGATGCTTTTACATAAGACGAATTTTCCGGAGACCACACGGAAGAGGTTCTAGTTAGCATCGTTCAACAAACAAATTATACTATTTCCGTCATACATGTACTGGAAAGAAATTAATTGACTTTAAATGAAATATCACGAGTCCATTCCCTAATCCTACCTTAACCACCAACTCACCAAGAATTGTCGTGAGGCTTACAAGGCCGAATTAACCAACTGATACAACAGTTAATAAAACTGCAAATGTTGTATTGTTAGCACGATTTGCGTTCTGCCATATATTGGCTGCTATTGTCAGACCGCATTTGGTTAGCTCAACCGTGTCAAGGCTTCGACCTTGGATGTCTTTGGCCACACCATCAGGAATCAATTCTCATCCACTTACCGATAGTTCAATGCGGACCTTCAAGAATTTGAAGGGCAGGTTACCAAGCTTTGTTTGTTCGACCGCCTATGTTAAATCTTTAAATACTGGTTTACGTTGACTTAAGATTAGTGATATTGAGCATTAGATTTACGCTACATAATGTTTGCATGTCCCACATCAAATTAAAACTTTCTTAAATTGACAAATGTGGGCAAAAATTACCACAATTTCTAGATATTTTGCAATTCGTGTTGTAATCTAAACGAAACATGAATGTTAGTTACTATCTAAAATATAGAAACCACAAGCTAAGAACTATATTTTTAATATTACATTTGGCAATAATCTGGCCATGATATCCAGTTTGTATAACGATAACGATGCTGTCAGACTGGCTTCCTGATGTACTATATTTAATACCGTTAATACCGTACGGATCTCTATGAATATAACTGACCTGTCTAAACGGTAACCTAGCGGTTGTTTATTAATCGAAATGTTTTAATTGTGTCGTCAATGTATGTATGTGGCTCACACCAGTTAGGCTTAGTTGAAAGTGGGATCCATAAATCAATGCTAATATTTTATTTAATTTCAAGTTTGTCAGATTACAGTTTTTTGTCAACTAAGAATGGACAAAATGCAATGAACCTCCTGGTGACGTTCGTATAACTATTTTCTGCCGCGGAAACAATAAACCGCTTAGACTAAGATCTATTTAAATCTATCTAATAACCAATGTCTTCCTTGTAACTGCATTCCTCATATTATTATGCAGTTATTCTCTTATGTATCCTGTCAAATAAATTATCATTGCTTTTAGACTAATATTTCATACTTTTTGCAATATGCAGTTTAGTTTAAACATGGTCAGTGACAATAGGGATGATGACTAATTTTTATTTTTATGTCCATCTTTTAGATAAGAAAAAAATAATAGACACGTATTTTTTGATTATGATTATGATACAGCGAGTACAATTCTTGCGTGACGTCACGTTTGAGTACAAATTGTACCTAGCCGTGACGTCACAAGCCCCCACTCCTGAACTTTACAGCGGTTTATCTTCGTATTTTGTAATTTATTTGAGAAAAGAAAAAGTATGTGTCTATTATATTTTGATTATCTAAATGGCGGACTAAATAAATTTTGACTTTTCATACCTATTCATCTACCCTATTCCAATGTATTGATAGTTTAAATAAAAACTTGCGAAGAACCTATCAGTTTCTAGTGATGCTTTCAGTACCTAGTGTGAAAAAAGCATATTATAATAGTGAACCGCTTCTAATTACGACCGTTTATTACCTTTAGATTAAGTTTTTGCTTCTTACTATCCAGTGGTATTTATAACGAATAAATTATGTATAAGTTACGTTAAACGTCACGTTAGTCTATTAATATTACGAGCTCGGAAGGAACATAATTCAGATTGATGTTATGACTTGACCGTGAGATCACCGACGCAGCGGGCGTGGTGATTACGCCAGCGTGCATCGTATTGATAACTTCGCCGACCGCTCTTAGGCTGTGGTCAAACTAAACGTAAAGGTGGTCGCCGAAAGTAAGCAGGTTCACTGGGAGCCCTAGTGTAAACCTGAAAGTAGACGATATTTACGACGCATACGCCTGGTTTCTGAACGTTAATCACAAAAATTTGTTAATAATCTGTCAAATTTCGTGTAAAGCGCTGGGATTGGTTGATAGTCGTTTGGTCATCAAATTGATCAGCCGTTCAGAAATCGTATAATAACATTTTAATCTGTTGTGAATTTCATATGTATGGAAATATAATGAACTGCAAAACACTCGCTCACGGTCGACAGCTGACTATACGTCTGGTTTGAACACGGCCTTATGTATAATTTGTCAAAGCGCTTGCTTCACAAGTAGATATCTAAACATGAGTAATCTTATACAATAAGTGATAGAGTACACATCGCACTCGGACTGGGTCGACTGACCGACTGACATAATTGTGTTGAGGTAAATTATTTACATTGCTTCTAGCTCTTATCTTTACTTGTTGACCACAAATAATGAATATCTAGAACAAACCAATTAGGCTTTATTACGTACTACAATTACTTTAGCAGCTGACTGTTGTATTACTTATAATACGTACGAAAACACTTGCTATTAACAGCCAGTTGTAAAAACGTTATAAATAAAAGTAGCTGCTTTTTCTTTCCTTGAAGCTTTTTTTAAGTTCATAAGAATAACTTAAGTTGCCTCGCGTCACGCAAGTTACATGTCCGTGCGACCTTTACAGCTTACTACGTATTAGGTTTATGCAAATTATCAATTAATACTAAATGACGGCATACATTTCCATTGTAAATACTCACAATGGTATATGCTTTGTTTTATATTTGTCATAATAACGTATTTTCCACCATTTGATAATTATTTCCCCTAATAACAAGTCCTATAGTGCTTATTGCGTTAACAGAAGAAGCATTAACTTTTAGATATATCGAATATTTAATGTTTTTAATGGTATTTTTTCAACGTACGACCCAATGAGTCCTTCTAAATGGCAAGAGACATCGCGGTAGGCCCAGACGGAGATGGCGGGACGAACTGGAGTCCTTTGATAAGGAGTGGATGACCACGGCCCTAACCAGAGAGAAATGAAAGAAGGGTAAAGAGGCCTCTGCCCTGCAGAGGGACAGACGACTAGGAAAAAAAATAAAATGGTATTTTTTGTGTATATTTATTTCATCATACAAGAAAGATCGAACGAGTAAGCTGGTAAATCACCAGCTTACTCGTTTAGGCTGAAAACGAAAACGATTTTTTGATAAGAAAACTGCCGTGCGTGTCTGGATCTAAATATTGTATTCATTTTCCTTTTTGTTTGTTCTTGTATCATGAATTCATGACAAAACTTTTGTCTGAAGGTTGCTTCGATAACATTACCTTATTTTTGACTGTTATATAAACTATAAAAATATTTGTTATGTTCATGATGACTGTTTTTGTCGTATACTTAGGGTTATCCTTCAAACTTTGACATTATAGTAATTACGGTCCTTCGAATGCCGTGATTGCGGTCGGTAATGGAAAAATCCATTTCAGACCAATTTATTAATATTTAATGCCTTATTACGGAAAAAGGTTTTCTATGTCCCCGTTGCCCTTTGGCTTCCAACGGCTTATTCGAACGTTGGATCCAGTTTACTTAAAGATGAAGTTGTGCACTAATTAACAAGCAACCAGTTTTTTAACAAGACTTGATTCAGAATGTTTAAATTTAGACGCATTTCTAAATATTTTTGATATACAATGAAGTCAGTCCAAAAATCTATCGCGCTATCACCTTTTTATTTCATAACAGTTCGTTCCACTTAGTTACGTAATGGCAGGTTGATTTATGTTTTCTATTTCCAAATATGATTTCAATAAGAATAACACAAGCCTACGCCTAACTTTTTTTAACGTCTGAGCGCACAGCACGTGATAATTCATACATACATCCTATTTCGTCGGATAAAATAAAAGTCCGATTGTTCGAAGCCAAAATCGAGCATCGAAAACTTGTTTCGAATTCGGTTTCGATTGATATTTAATACGTAGAAAATAATGAATGGAATCATTAACGAAGACCATATAAGTTACACGATTATGATGGTAAAGTTACCAGATTAAAATTCTTATGTTACAAGATTAGCCTGTCAGTCAGTTGTCGTTTTAAAAGTAACCTTACCTAATATTAATGTAGAGGTTTGTTACTTAATATGTCTACATTCGCTGAAGACTATATTCCTTCTATAGATGCGAAAGTAAATGTCTGATTTACGGCTTAGTAAATGATTCTGAATTGTGATTGATGGAGTGAAAATCCTAAATCCCGAAGAAAAATTATTTTCGGGGAAAATAAACGAGGAAACAAAAAGAAATATTCCGATAGGTTGTGGAAGAAAGCTTGATAAATGATCCTCGGTCACAGGTTTACCTACAAACGCAATGGAGGACATAACAAGCGTATTGTTAACGTTACGGTTGTGTTATTATAACATAATGACGTCGCATGACTGACGTAAACACTAGTTCTAGTATAAATATATTTAGCCTCGTTAGAGGGTAACAGGATTACCAGCTGTAACCAGTTGACAATACATACGTTTAAAAAAAACCCGTCGCTTTTTCAAGATTTCAATGAATCTGATGTAAACGAAGCAAATTAGGTGTGTCATGTTCACATTACCCATTTAGAAAATCTAAAAACTGTCTCTTGGGATTCCAATGTCTCATCAGCTTTTGACCTGACAGGGAATTCATGAGCTTTTTGCGGCCATATTTTTGGCATTTATTTTTATTTCTTCCATTCAATACAGTGTAGTCTTCCATATATCACACATATCTTTAGACAAAATATGTCATAAAGTGAAGATTGCAATCAATTGCGCACAGACTGCGTTGATAAAAGTATTGTTGCCATCCATTTTTGTCGATTAGATCATCAACTACATTAATTGTATCTTGTAATTTCTAAATTAAACTTGTTTGTAAGATATGAAAGTATACTTGCTCTATCATCTTTTGTGAATAGTGGAGTTACCAGTCCAAGACATACTAAAACCCAGTAAATGGTTTGTGGAAGTCAGATAGATAGTTGTTCCACGTAATATATTGCTATTTAGCTTTATCCGGTGAGACAGGAAGCCGACCCCAACATAGTTGGCTAAAGGATGTATAGTTTTCCTTCTAAAAATATTGTAGGTTTTCATTGTATTAATAAACGGACGGATCATAACAATCATAATTATACTTCAACTTCTCCTAATCATTTTGTTTTTTAATGTATTGTTGACGTAATCGTCTACTAGGTATATAATTATCCGTGAGAATTCTAATAACTTAGCACGTGGACTGCTTATTAGTAATTAAGTAAGCACGTTAAGAATGCACAACGTGGAAAATAAAGTAGGATATAAAGCGTAATAAATGTAAATAGTTATATTTTGCTTATCTCTTGCCGACTTTTTAGTTTTGAGGCATCGAAGACTAGACATTTAGGCAATAGATGGAATATTACAAGATTTTTATATTTCTTATGTCAAAGTAGAGTCAATCCAGTATGTGATAATAGAGACAGGAAACGGCTTTATAGGATAGAAAACCAGCGTCAGCATCATATCAGCAAAGCATAGGCACCTTGTATTTGGTAAAACGATTAAAAATACTAATCCGGATGTCTGATTCCGTTCTAAATTTAAATGTATATTTATATCTCAGGTAATCGGCCCAAGACTTTATTTATATCGGGCATGTATTAAGCCACTAACAGCTTTGATAGGGCGGTTGACTCACTATTTGATCTCATTGATAATTGTCTAAACCCTTTACACCTCAAAAGTTCCACTATTCCTTCAACGTATTTCTATTATTTCCAGCCGATAAACAACGCGGACTTCGTGGTACCAGTCGAGATCGACGGCGCGGTCCACCAGGTGTACGTGCTGAAGCGGCCGCACGTCGACGAGTTCCTGCGGCGCTGCGGCGAGCTGTACGAGTGCGTGCTGTTCACGGCGTCGCTCGCTAAGTACGCCGATCCTGTCGCTGACCTTTTGGACAGGTGAGGAACATTTTGGAATAGTTTTATTCTGGGTTAAACTTGGTCCATGTAGATAATACGTTCTAAGGCTGGCATTCTCCTTAATACAAAAATTGTCAAAGGACAAGAAGTAGTATTTTTAAAATGGTGTGCTGCGGTTAGACTCACTTTACCACACACTTTACCAGACAACGAATAGGAGTTGAAAAAGTTATTTACATCGCTTTTACAACTTGGTGTTTGCATAACGACATTAAAAAGATCATTAATATGCGTGTCTTTTACTAGAATTTTATGGATCAAACTGTTTGTAACATCTTTACTGTACAAATTTCTTACAATTAAATATAATATCTGTATCGTTATTTTGGGTAATAGAAGAAGAATCAGGAATTTGTGATGAGCAAATGACAGTCAGTTGAAATTAGATATTTACGCGTAGCGCGCACGATTCATCAAACAATATTTGCCTGTCAAACAAATAATTAAGTTCCGAGATATTTGAGTAACTAAAACTTCGCTTGCCTTCAGTTGTGGTGACATGACTTTCCAAAGTTTCCGTGTAGGTTTCTCCAAAATTAACCTACTTCGACGTCGGAACAATAGTGAAACTAACTCGTAGGTACCTGTTGGAACTTTAAGTGACTGCAAGAGTTAATTATTGTACATTAATAGGTAGGTATAAAGTGCTAAATTGTCTATACGCAACCAAATTTTTAAGACATCTGTTATATTTTACCATTTTGATAATTTTCTTTGGTATCAAGAATACTTTTAAACGAAAACTGTATATTACGTGCCACTTAGTCCCTTACCTAATAATTTTAAACTACGTCAAGTAAATTACAGAAATTATGGCATGTACAAAGTGCTAAACCTAACATTACAAATATTTTGTTTAGGAATCCACTTGCTTCGCTTTCATTTGCTTGCCTTAAATATGTAAGACATTTAAAGTGCCAACAGAAAATATTTATTATGAGTGTACTTATATAATTTAGATTACTGAGGTCTTTTTGCTTACATTTCGGACCACTTTTGATTAGAAAGCAACCATCATTATGCCTCTAATACTATCCATCTAATTCTGGATATCTGTTTTAGTAAATATGGGCTACATAATATAGTAATACTTCTGCAATATGTACACAGGTATATATATATTATTTTAATTGATTGGTTTTGAATGATTCCAGCTACCTAGTTAAGTTGTATAATTAGAAAATGATACAATGCGTGAGTGAGTTGCGTGTGAATCAGAGTAATGTGCGATTATGTAGTTATGTTACCATTAGTGGTTTATCGTCTGTGACTAGTTAAATATAAGCTAAAGAAAGAGACAAATGTAAGTTTATCTGCTTCTTTCCTCTATTTACAGAGTTTTTTGTAAGTCTTTGGTTCAGTATCAGAAAAGGAGAGTATTCAATATACCCTTACTGTGAATATGTTTCTGTCTATATGTTTGTTGGTACAAAATAGTAGCCTTACTTGAATCTATACTTATAATAAATCTTTAGAAGTGAAAATTCTGTACATTGAAAATATCGAAAAAATAAATGGCGGGGGGTGTTACTAGACCGACACCGAACGGAAGTGTGAAAAAAAAATTTTTTGTCTGTCTGTCTGTCTGTTTGTTCAGGTATCACGCAAAAACTAACGGTTCGATTACGATAAAACTTGGTATAATTATTCTTTATTATCCTGGGCACCACACTGGGTAGTTTTTATCCCGGAAAAGTATAAACAATAAAAAACAAACTTAATTTTGCGGTTAAAAACTCATTGATAAGTTTCTTCATCCACGCGAACGAAGTCGCAGGCACAGCTAGTGTTAAAATAAAAGGTTTTGTCTTTAGTAAGGTGTCGTATGGAAGTTGTTGTAGTGTAGTCGAATTGATTAACGTATCGCCCCTTATAGGCCTCTTTTATAATTAACTAATGAGTCTTAGGAGCAGAGAAATCGAACAGCCAACACAAGTGCGATGTAGGATGTAGTAATTAAAAGATACAATACAGTCTATGAATTCCCATGTTTATTTATACTTCTAATTACACTGATTCCATTTACAATCATATCAATACAAATGAGACACAATATAAACAAGGAAATGGATGAATATTGTTATTATATGCTTATTTATAACGGCCGCCATACGAAAATAGAATTTGTAATGAATATGTGATTAGAAGAATAACATTTTGTTCGAAGCGTAGGTTACTTCGCAAATATTGTTGGTAAACAAATATAAGCAGTAGATACTCTCTCGGGGCAAATGTCTTCACTCGGGGATGATTATCTATTTTAATGCGTCATCTATTGTGTCTTCGTGTCTTGTTGATTGCGTTTTGTTTTTTTCCAAGCATTTAATCGACGTCATAATGTTAGATTATTTATTCGACTGTTGCTTTGGAAAATGATGGCACATTTTAATAAATTGTAAACAACAAAAAAAGTAAATTGTGTTGAAAAACAACATTTGTAATAAACTATGCTATTTCTGTCTAAATGCAATTGATCAAAGATCAGAAAACCATAGTTATACCTAACTTAGGTCATAAAACTAATCATACTTATCAACATGTTATCTCGCCATCGTAACTGAATTAGGGCCGGACTCCACCGAAGCGGAGACGAGTGGAGCGGAGAAATTTTTAAAACCAACCAATAGTAATTCGTTATTTAGGCCCGAAATCCACAGCGAAGTGTCACTTCGCTCTGATCCGCTCTTTTCGTCTCCTGGCTTTGGTGGAATCCGCATCAGTTAACAATTTTCCTTTCTACAACATCCTTATATACCCGGTTTTCTTTTTTTTTAAGAGCCTGTGGTGTCCCACCGCTAGGCAAAGGCCTCCCTTCCCTCGTTCCACTTATCCCTGTCTATTGTTACCTGGGACCAGTTCCACGCGAAGGATACGGGTTCGTGTATGTCCTTCTAGGTTTAAATTTACCTAATCTTTATTCGTTTCTTCAACAGATGGGGCGTGTTCCGTGCCCGGTTGTTCCGCGATAGCTGCGTGTTCCACCGCGGCAACTACGTAAAGGACCTGAACAGTCTCGGCCGCGACCTCCGGCGCGTCGTCATCGTCGACAACTCGCCCGCCTCTTACATATTCCATCCGGATAACGCTGTGAGTATGCATACTGTCACTTGTGTACTAGCTGTTGCCCGCAGTTGCGCCTGCACATGTGACTTTTAGCCTTAAGCACTTAAGTATATTCGGGACATACAACAGTTACATATTTTAACTTATCATTAAACAATATAATAACTTATAAGATGCTAAACACGCAACCCACAACACAAAAAACCACAATTTACTTGGCTATTAGTCAAAGATTTTGGAGAACCGGATCAGAACAGTATTTTTTAAAAGTACCAGGATGCTTGAGCTACACCAGAGGCATACTAGAGACGAGAATCTCAAAAATTAACTAGTGGTCTGCTGTCTTCTGTGGCTACAGACATTCAGATAGCTACATAGAATTAAAAAAGATGTGATTGTGGTACTAATTTAGTTTCGTAGACGTTTAAGTAAGCCAATTGATAAACCTGCTTCCCATTCATACTTATTTGAGAATTTGGAAAACTATTTGTACAAAGTGTATTGATATAATATGTTCCTTGAGATGAATATCGCGATAACCCCTTACATCCTCTGACATTCGTAAGTGAATATAATTCTAAAGATTAGTTCGTGAGTTAGTAAACATAACTTAATGCATCATGTAATTAAATTAATATTATGACATTGTGATCATCAGCAGATTATTTAATTGAAGTAAATATACCCTGACTAATAACATCTAACGTTTTACGTGATAATATTACAAGTATAATCTATAAAATAATTATTTCCTTATTATGTTTTATTAGTATATTCCTAGCTAGGAAATACAAAATACACTTTGTGTAATATGAGTAACTTGAAGTCAAAACTATACATGTGTCATAACTCATACAATGATTTTTTATTAAATGAGTCGCAGTAGGCCTTCAATTAGTAATTTTAAAATACCAAATTAACTCAGGAAACGCAGAAAAAAATATATGAATATTTTTCGAAGTTTAATGTTCATCACCATTGTAGTAAAATTTGTACTATCATATCTTATCGGGACTTCAAAGGAGAAGCTCTCTATGTGGATGATTGTTCCATTCTTTATGGCTCTTTGTCTACTTATCTGGTGTTGTTTCAATTATCTATCTACAAAGCGCTTTTGACTGCGCGCTTGTTATTTAGTTTAAGTGGTTTACTGTGTTTGGTTGCCCTATTTAGGAAACAGTTAAGAAAACAGACATGAGACCTATATTGTTCATACTAGCTGAACCTCGCAGTTTCACCGTTAGTAGTCTCAGTTCCCGTTAAAACGTAGCCTATGTGGCAATCTTTAAAGTTATGACCTGTCTGTGTACCAAAGTTTGTCTCAATTCTAATGTATTTTTAGTAGCTTTTGTGGTGAAACAGGGACAAATATTCATCCCTCACCCACTTCCGAATTTGTGTGTATTAGTCGGGTTTCAAAGAGTTGTTAGTAATGTGCTTGTTGTCGTCAGGTACCTGTGGCGTCATGGTTCGACGACATGACGGACTCGGAGCTGCTGGACCTGATCCCGTTCTTCGAGAAGCTGAGCAAGGTGGAGAGCGTGTACACGGTGCTGCGCAACTCCAACCACCCGTACAACGCCGCGCCCGCCTCGCCCGCCACATAGCGGCCACGCGACAACCGCGCCATCCGCGCCAACCGAGCGAACTTCGTCTTAAGTGCCAATTTTGCCTTCTGGATAGTGAGGACATTATTTCTACCTATTTTACATTTTAGGTATTTCTTAGTGCGTAAGTGGTCTGTATGATGGATTTGTGATGATAATACTTTTTATTTAACATTTCCACACTCTGGTGAGCTTGCAAACGAAAGTGTTCGTATATATTTGGACGTAAACGTAATTCTATCGATATTTTTCGGGCTGACTAATGTATTTTTAACGTGTATTCTTAAATGCAATCGTCGTTCATTGAATTTCATTTTCATTACAATTCGACAACTTATATCGTGCTTGGGATCAAATACAAATAAGTTAGGATATTTTCACCGTCGTGGTTGCAGGCTATCGAACGCGTCCGGTGTTGCGTCACGGACTATTGGTATCGATAAACGCGACTCGTCTCATCCTTATGATTTGCATTCGTCTTGTCTATGTATATGAATGTTTAAATTTATATCGATAGACTTGTAACATAATCACGAATTCTAAAATTCGACTGGGATTTAAGCATTAGTATCCAGCACTAGTGAAATGTGTAAATATTTTTATATAAGAGAGTAATGAGGTCGCCGCTTGAATCATGGTTAGAAT
The DNA here is from genome assembly GCA_905475315.1 of Autographa pulchrina. NCBI lineage: Eukaryota > Metazoa > Arthropoda > Insecta > Lepidoptera > Noctuidae > Autographa > Autographa pulchrina. Next base: position 11,640,605 of record FR997765.1, on the reverse strand, counting down.
TAATATGATTAATGTACATACATTTATATATAAACTATTGGATGTAAGAGATCGCTCGTGGCAGAACAATAGCACTTAAGGTGAATTGGGTCGCACTGATCCGTGGCTCGTATTACATTAATATTCTTGATATCACGCGCTGCAGTTAATTGCTAAGCGAATTATTTATCTATCAAATTATAATTTTATAATATAGGTTTATAGATATTTTCTATCTAATTGTTAAGTGAATAAAATGATGATTAATTATTTATATTTATTTGTGGACATATGACTTAAATCTGGAGGACGGCAGTTGATCAACTTATTAAGAAGTGTAATACGGGTCACTGTAAGGTTTGTGCACATTAGAGAGGTGTACCCCACATTTTCATGTAACATATTATAAGCTTTAGTGTGTACATACCTTTGTGTTTAACAGTTAAACTTCCTCCCTAATTAGTTATTGCATTGGTGACAATAAGAAGTCAATCGCGACAGTGTCATATGAATGTTTTTTTAATTATAATGGTATAAATATGTTTAATTGTGTTATTAAACACGGGTGAATGTAGTATCAGATCAACTTGGCATCTAAACGTATTAATTATGTTATCTACACTCGTGTCGAGAATGGGAGCCATAACTGTTAAGTTTTGTTTAAGACCTCCATTCTTGAGTCTGATTATAATAAAAGAGCATTTGGAACTATACCTTCAGGATGGTATAATGTGCACATACGAAGTAATGGTCTATTTCTTTACAATAACGTAATTAATACCTAGAAATCTTCCGCTCCCATTTTCTACACGTGTTAAACACAATACATGCTTAAAATATAATAAAATTCATCATCTCAGTATTAAACTAGCTTTGTAGTATTTGATGCCATTTTTACACAAGAAAATAAACTAAAATGAATATAGGTATCTCTATGAATTTTAACAAAATATTTTTTATGATGGCAATATTTTTCTATGGTAAATTATTGAATGTCAAGTATTACCAACTTAAAGTTGCGACTGCACAGGGGACAACGCGATACATTGGACTGCTTATTCTCAAAAGGGATTGCTTAAGTAAATAGTTTAAATTACACTTATTGGTGAAACTAACTACACATAATGTAATAATGATATTTTAATTCAAAATTTACTTTCTTAAAAGTTAAGTTTCATTTTTTTGGTATGTTCGGTGTATATGTCGGTGCAAGCTCAATGTCTCCGTCTACGTATAAATATCGTGTAAATATCGCATATCCCTGCCTCGAGTGTGGTCGGTAACTAATTAAAGTTCAACATTTTAATCTAACGGACTTACGTAAGAATTGATTAAATTAGGTAATACTAAATGGTGCTTTCAGTATTAGTTGATTAAGCAGCTCGAAATTATTGACTGTTAAGGAAACTACGCACATTCGGCTATACAATTGGTATACAAAATTATATAACACATACTGAGAAACACATTGGCGGACGAAATCTAAATCACAGGAGACTCCCTGGCTAACCCACGCCATGTATTTATTGTTTTAATTGCTTAGCAAAAAGGTTTTATTGTTTTTGTATTATCTTTTGATGTCGAACTATTATTGTTTTGTAGGAGCTTGTAAATAAGATTTTTATTAACTTAACTGAGTGAAATTGATGATTTTTTAATGTCAATGTAAATTGATCACTTTCTCTTAATATTCGCGTTAGTTTGTTATTTAGTGACTACACAGGTGTATGTATATACATTATACATATAATAGGTATATGTACGCTTAATGCTAGGTGTATCCTTAGGCAGATTCACACAGTTCGCTTGTAATCCACGTCGACACAGAGGCCATATAAGTTAGACAATTATAGTCCTCCGAAGCCAATAAATACGCCGTATAAAATTAACGGGCGCACATTAACTTTATTGCTTAGGAAGTACATCAGTATCTAAGTTAAAGTGTGTAACTAACTGACCTAATTTTTAATAATCAAATACCACAATTTATGTGGAACGTGCGCCCGTTTATAAGCTAAGCACACATCGACAACAAGCTTTAAAGTTTAAACATTAACGGACATTCAATAAGCTACACTTGAATGCCAGCATTTCTGTCGCCTGTCACAACAGTCTGTAGCCCGGCTTCTCTACATGTGGATTACACGACGCCCTCACAATCATCTCACTCGTCACCCATAGCCCCACTGTAGACAGCATTTATTTGTAAGCATTAACATAGAATAGGATGTTATAGTAATATATACGTTGATTTCTATAGACTTAAGGATTCTGTTGTTTTAAATGACGCGTTTTCTTATAAATGTATTTAGCTTGATAGGAACACTCCCTGTGAACATCTTATTTAAAACTTTTATTATCAATTTATTATCGTATTTTTTATCGTCCAACAAAGTTATTTAGGAGAATAATTGTTAACGTTTATTTAAAAATGCATGCAATAAAATTCGATTGATATTTTGCTATTAATATCGTATTTTTTAATAATGGGTATAAAATAATACTTTATGTCTAACATTATAGCGAGATTTGGTATCGTTGTTGTATCTTTAATTTGATTTTTATGTAATTTAACATTGGTGTATAAGGACTTATGAAATGGAAATGTATATGCAATAACTTGTTTTTTTATGTAACTATTTTGAATGAGCTTATTCGTTAATATAATTGTTTGAGATTGTTTCTATCGGTGCTTATGAGTATTTTATTTTAGTGACACTCGGTTCTCAAACTCGTTTTATGTACTTGTAAAATTTAGTGCGAGACTAAAGTTAAAATAAACTTATCGAGTATATCCAAATTAGCTTTGCTTCCGAATCCTTACTACTATTTCGGAATGTAGAAATTGGCGAAGACCGCGTGTCACTAATATTTTAGTCAATGATTGCAGTTGTAATAAATGGCTGGTCGGTTATTAAAATTTAAGCAATTCCAGTCGCGTGGATAACAACGGGATTTATCAAGTGTATTATACAAGTATATAAATGACATGTTCTTCATCCAATGCTTGCTACGCGACACATATTGCTCTGCAGATTCTTTTCACTTGCACTCTCAACTTTAATTGCTTGTAAACAAAGTACAAAATACAATAGCATTGCTGGTTAAACGTAACGAACAAAATGTATTGAGTCAGTTAAAAAGATTCTTTTATAAGGTTGTGCTTATGCTGTACCACATATCTTTTGTAATCGAGTCGAACGGTCATTAATTCTTGCCTCTAGAATGTAAATTAAAAAATACTCCCGAAGTTTTATACAATTAATTAACAATAGCTACCCACCTGTCACTGCCTTATACTGTGAGATTGCCCCAAAACTTATAACTGGAGCGGTATATATCGAGTTTATTATAAATCTTATGAAATATTCATATAATAATATATATTGCTAGATGACATATAAATTATAATATATTTTGCAATATTGTATTCCCGTCTTAACATGGTTATAGACAGAAATTATATCAAATAAATTACTATTGTATTTATTGACTTTTTTACGCGAGGCTTATGTTAAATGTAGATTTATATTGATTGATTTTATAATCATGTAATCAAAATATCTTTGATTTCCTATAATAATTATGCCTTTTAACCTTTTCACCGCCACGCTACGTACGTATTATATTTACTACCAGACCTGTAAACGTTTAATAATGCTCAAAACCTATTATATATAAATATCATTTGGCGAAAGTGATTCATAATTCGTCCGTGTCGATGATAAGGTTATTTTTTACATACATATCTATTATTTATAATTCGTGATAACTTTTAATATGTTGCATAATTTTGAATATCTAGTGTAGATAGCTGTCGAAATTAGTAGTATATTAAGCCTCGAGTAAAAAACTACCATAGTATTACCGCTCTCAATGAAAATATATAATAGACTATTCAAGAGTTTTCAATATGCTTAACGGATGTTATTTCCATATTATAAAAGCTAATAGTGCAATATTCTTTCTTAAAACATTATATTCATATTATTCTGGACTTAAAGCTTTATAAATAAGATTCAATTTCACATAACAATGAATTTTAACAATAACTAGAAGTTGGCATATTGTAGATATATTGTACAGCATTATGGGGGCTCGTTTTATAGAAATACAAGGCGGTTGTAAAATGGGTGTGTTATGTATTTTTATAAAGTTGCGTCCGAGTCGGTATTATGAACATTTTGTACCTATCAGAGACTAGGCACGTGAGAGGACTATAATATAATTATATTTATGTAATAATAGCCATGAAAATAATAGGGGAGACACGAGAGTAGCTAGGTAACATTTACCTGAGACGAAATTTATATAATGGTGTACATTTTTGATATGACGTTGTACAAAAGAGACATTTGGTATGTTATTTTATAGGAATGAAATAAATAGCCTTAATAAACAATGCGTTTTTTTACTTTTCCTTCCAAATATTAAACATTTAACTTTACATGAAATACCTTTTTGTCGGAGGCAACCTCTCTTATGCTATTTTTTTGCAGTTCATGTATCATTTCTGGACTAAAAGGCCATTTTACTGTTCTTCCACTTCGAATGAGTTTTACTGTTTATAGGATAACTCTGGATATATAAATGATAGCCGTAATTTTACTGCGAATTTTATTAAATGATAAATATATATTTTTTAAATATTTCATAAACACGCTTCACAGGACAAAGATATAAATATAGTAATTAACATGTATGTAACATTAATGATATGGTACTTATCAATTGCATTCATATAACAATCGTTTTGATCATAACAATCAATTCTGAAATGGCTTAATTATGATTCTATTATCTATAACAATAATGGCCATATGTGAATAACCATCTTTGGTTAATTCTGTTAAAATTTGATATTTTTTAATGGCCATAAGAAATACATATTTTCTTATCTTAATCATTAGGACATACAACTTTTATTTTACTGGCAACGTATAGTGTTGCCATATAATAGCTAGCTACAGATTAAAAACAATCTCTAAGCAACTGATTGTTTTAAAATAAAAAAAATAACAATTTGTTCGCTACCATAACAATTAAGTTTGTACTATTGTACCTTTGGATAATTAATTATTGCTTAATGTTTCTAATCTATTAAATTAATTTATGTACATGTTAAAATAAATGGGGCGGTCAACTAAGTGAGGGAACGAGTTTGTCAACTACTTTTCCAATGGAAAGAGATCTAAATATCACTTTAAAGATTAGCTACTCTTTACTAAAATATTTAATTCTAATATTCATTTCTCAAAACCATTCCACTCACTACGTTTTACATTCTAAAGATTTGGGGACATCTCTATAGGCAAGCCAAAAAGTTCGCTTCAAATGTCAGAATTCACTTGGACAAAATATACACCTTAAAAGCAGATTTTTACCAAGAGTTAAAAGTAATAATATTCTTTAATAATATCCTGGGACAACTCACACACGGTTATCTGATCCCAAGCTAAGCAGAGCTTATGTTATGGTAACCAGACAACTGATAAACTTACTTATATATTTCTAAATACATACATATTATAGATAAATTACACCCAGACACCAGAACAATAGATCATGCTCATCACACAACATTTGTCCTGGGTCGGAATCGAACCCACGACCTCCGGTATAGCAGTCAGGGTCACTAACCACTAGACCAACAGGCCCGTCAATGAACATATATTTCGTAAAATCAGCTGGTATATCGATAATCGATACATCGAAGAGACTAAATAGAATCGATCACATTAATTTACTCGATTTACTTAATAATACAACGTATTTAAAGATGTCCCCCAATCCGCATACGCATTAAATTTTGGCACTCAAAATAACTAAATAAATTAAAACAATAATGTGTGATACAAAAATAAATATCATTATTGCTAAAACTAGGATACAATAAATTCTAATCCTGTTTACTCTACCGGAGTACACAATGGTGTGGTTAGTCTTCTATTTAGGTGGGAGATGATATTAAATTATACTTTTACAGATAATAGTATATACCAGAAATACTTGTATTGAAACAATATGGTAATGATTGTTAGTAGTTGTGCAAGTTTTTCTTCTATTTAATCAATTTGGCCCGAAAAGAGCCACAGGTTTTGTACCCATTTCATTCTGCAGAGAATAACATTAAAAGTTTCATCATTTTATGCCTTCTTGTGTTTTCAAATAAAGGCCAATTTGAATTGCAGGTATTGTGTATGAATTTAATTATATTTTAATGAATTTATCTTTGTTTTCAAATGTGATTTTTTTTTATAAAAATATACAACACGAAATGTCTTTTTGGATTAAAATCGTGAGATCGAAAATGGAATACACGACTAAAATAATTTATAATTAGGACACTTTTATAGCGTCGAAAATACTCGCAATTGTCTTTTACTAAAATAATTAGATAATACCATTATAGATTCAGTTAAACATAAATGAATGATCAATCATACATGCGCTGTCATATCGTATAATTTAGGTACTTTCATTTCTAACCACTGTCTACAAAGACATTACAATTATATAACAATAAGATATTTATAACAATTATTATGTTCAAGCACGTATACAAGAACCGTTCAACTTAAATAGAATAGTTATTAAGATGGTGTTATAATATAGCAAGTATTAGCAAGTAACATTAAGGTGCGTCCACATCTGACGAACGAGCATTACACGAGCAGCTCGCGAGCCGCTTGCGAGCCGCTCACGAGCATGCCGCGAACGCACTAGTGTCAATTACGCCGTCTGACAGACGTACGCGCGCTGCTCGTGTAATGCTCGTTCGTCAGATGTGGACGTACCCTTAGATTATGGTGATAGTCTCACTTTGGAATTGATAGTCTTTATTTCAAAGCAGTTAGGTAAAGGAAGAAGAAGGCTTTTTAAATTGAGGAGCATGTTTTAATATAAAGAAAGAAACACATATTGACCACACAAAATATAATTAAGTAGGTCACATTAAGAGCTATGCAAACCTATATGATTATTTAGGTATGCAACCAATTACAAAGAAATACACAAATCTAGAAAGTAAAGAGAATATGACCAAAATGTAGGTATGTAGATAGATAATTTGACCGCTTCGAATACTAAGAAGATTGCTCAAGTGTGGTGTAGATGTTAGTATTTTTATTTTCTTGTATACGCGCCTGCAATCTACTTGCTAACGGAACACCTAGCGAGAACTTACACAGCAAATTATTGCGGAAGCTACACTAAATACGCACCATACATATTGCGAGATCAATCGTTATTATTACCTCCTAGTTCATCGACATCTTCTCTTGTAGGATCTGGAAGTAGCACGCCTGGAAAAAGGGGATTAAATAATTTAGTTATATCCTTCTTTCGTTACTCTGTTCTAAAAAGAGGATTACAATTTATTAATATAGTGTGTAATTGTCTAAGTCTAAACCAGTTATTGACCTATATTTCGGCACGAGAGAAAGGATTTAAAAGATAATATGTGTCGAGAGGGGGTAAGTGAAATCTACAGCCGATTTCTAGTGCCCATGAAGAGTATAAATATTGATTTTCTAAATCCAGAATTGATCTTAAGAATAATAAAGACCTTGTTGAAACTGTATACACAAGTAGCACTATACATTTTTCGCATTTTCAAGGGCATAATTGCTTTAGAATGCCGAGCTAAGAATTCTCCACCGAACTTCCAACTTTATCCCACAAAACATAAGGCACATTACACCTTGAGCTTTGTTTAACAGTAGCTTCAGAACATGGAGCTCAGAATTCCAACGAACTTTCAACTCTACCATACACAAGATATAGCACAAATCAGCTTGAGTGTTGTATAAAAACAGCTTTAGAATACCGAGCTCAGAATATCAACGAACTTTGACTCTACACCACACAACATAAAGCCCACATCACCTAAAGCGTAGTATAAAAATAGCTACAGAATGCCGAGCTAAGAATTCTCCACCAACTTTCAACTCTACCCCACACAACATAGATCACAAATCTTCTTGAGCGTGATACATTAACAGCTTCAGAAGACCAACTTATTTTCAACTCTAACCCGTGCAATATAGATCATAAATCACCTTGAGCGTAGTAAACATGAGGCCCAACTCGCCATGCTGCATGGCAGGCTCGAGGAAGTCTTCGATGAAGTGTATCTCGGAGCCAAGCTGCAGGATGCGAGCGCGGACCACCACGAAATGGAACACCGGAAACAACTCGTCCATACTCCATAGGTAGTTCTGACCTGGTGGTAGAAATAACGGATATAAAAACATTTGTTTATTTGAAGAAAACGGTATAAAACTATTACTCAACTCGACAAAGACAAAAATTAAAACATAACATGATAAAGACACAAAATAAAAAAACATTAAGTACATAATATATAAGAACATTCTGATATTAAAAAAAACGCCTAAACAAAAGAATAAATATTCATAAATTATTGCTAAGAACCCTCTCCATACCACATTCTGTTTTACTTAAAAAACAGCATTCAATTAGACCCCATTAAAAGTTATGATGATATAGAATAGATACATTGATACACAACTAAACCTAAAACACCTCAAATGGTAATAATAGAGCCGGGGTAAAATAATAACTTGATCTCATTATTAATATGCTAATTGCTGCTAAATAGAGAAATTATTAAACATTGAATAAGCTTGTGAAAGTTGAACCACTTACCTAACTCTTGCTGAACAGCAGTAGTCATCTTCTGGAAAGTACTCCTGATAACCAGAAGCTTCTCAATGGGGGAGAAGGTGGTCTTCAGCTGCTGCAGCGTCTCCACCGCCTCTTGGAACAGCTGCTCCTTGATAGGTGTGGTCGGAGACAGCTGGTTGTTGGGGTGATTGTAGCCCACCCAGAATTTACTAGAACGATATTATTTTATTAAAGAATGTCCAAAATTAATAAAAATCATTAGAGTTTATGTTATGTATGTATGCTTACAATATTGGACAAAAGGACTTTAAGTCCTAGTAATTTTGTGGTAGTGATGAATGAAAAACGATATGATCAAGAAAGTTTAACTACAAAAATCCAGCAAATCAGGTTCTTGAAAAAATAACAATTAGGATATGAAGAATAAAATATAAACATTTCAAAAGTATATATATTGCGTTAACTATTAATGTGCCAAACACGTAAACATGTACAAGTTTTACGAAAAACATCTGTACAAGGTTGAATTTCACACTTTCATGACTTTTTCGACAGTATTAATCAGTTTAAAAACGAGCTTTATGAAGACTCACATAAATTAGATGTTTGTTTAAGTGGACAACACTAATTAAATATATTAAAACTCCATTGCAGTAATGTGTTATCTGCCTTCCATCATAATCATCTCCTTTCGAGAAACCTTGATCTTTTTATACATAACCAACGATTACTTCGCCTTGAATGTCATATACTCACGGATCGATGCCCAGGAAGGCCATGAGCGTGAGGTCCGGCTGTCTGTTCCACTTGAGCAACCGTCTCCAGTAGAGATCGTCCTCTCTCTTGTTGTGTAAGGCGTAAAGCACGAACAGCGCAGGGTGTACGCGCGGGAGCAGCGTCGGCTGCAGCAGGGAGCCTGCTGATACTACCTCACTGGAATTTAGGGGGTATTTAGAGATTAATGTGATAAAATAACATGTTTTTGAATGGAGATCTGAAATCGACACAATAATAAGCAAAATGATGCTCTATCAGACTTTGTTGATATTTTTATGACTGGAAACTCTTGATAGTTTGTGTTTGCTTTCTTTTTTTGCGTTTTGTATAATATGCTTATTGCCCGATAATTAAAGAATTAAATGTTTCTCATATAAATTTTTTTATTGATTGGGATTCTTCAAACAAATTCACGTTTTGTATCTGCATATTATGTATAGGTATATTGATTGACTTCTAGTTTAACTGTTCAGGGAAACACTATTTAAGTTACTCAAAGATACATAACATTCCTAAGAATATACAATTCTACTATAACTCACCCATCAACAGGATTAGTCTCTTCATCATCGCCCTCTTCCTTCACCTTATACGACAGCACGGCATCAGCGCCCTCTGGCGGCAGCACGGGGAACAGCAGCCTCACCACCTGGTACAGGCGGCTGGTGATGCTCTTCAGCTCCTTGACGGCGTGGCTCAGCAGTAGGGGGTGCACGCGGACCCCGCCGTAGGTGGTGTTGAACGCGTTCGTCACGCCTAGGACTAAGAGGCCGAGGGGGTGGTGGGTAGACTCGCAGGCCTAGAAAAGTGGAGTTTTGATTTTTTGTGGTATAGCAATTGGCTAGAGAACGTCAATGTGAAAATGTTTTGTATAAAATTCCAAAAGGACTTTATTGTATTATGGTCAATCCCGAAGTTTTACTACAAAATAAATAGGTACACAGCGCTTGCGCTTGATACTTACACAGACTTTCCTATGGCTTATAATTTAGGTTTTTAGTTTAGGTTAAAGACATATCCAAAAAAGTAAGCAACATACTCGGCTGTAGTAAATACAAAAGAACCACAATGTGCGTACGAAATGTGCATATAACTGATAGGTAAACGAAATGGTTTGAAATGAAGGACTGTTTAATTGCTAGTAGGTCAAGATCTTAAGATTGTTTATAGATATCTAAAGAATAAAAATAGATACTTACATTATACAAATACTGCTTCAACTCCATATAATTCTCCAAATCGAGGATCTTCTGGCCAAACTCCGGTATAACTTCTAAACAGTCAACCGACCTCTCCATATCACTACCCTTTTTCTTCACAGACATTTTGTTCCTCTCCTTATGCGAGCAAGAGAGTGCTACGGCCACATTCTGCCAGATTTTGACGTTGTCTATGGTATTGTTTGATGAACCATTGGCTAGGTGGTTGCCAGTTGGTGTTAGAAGGGACTCTGATACTCCGAGGCAGTGCACGAAACATTGCCGGAAAAGTGCGTTCCATTTCTGGTTTGGGGCGACGCTTAGTTTTCCGAATGAGCTGAAATATTTTAACATACATTTTAACGTTTTAGTACAGTTAAAGGATTTTAGTATTTAGTTAGTCTGTACTTATTGCACCACAATTAAATGAAAAATAGTATTATTGCACCACAATTAAGAGGAGATAAAGCATATCGTTTCAACGTGTAATTTTTTTATCACTGAATTGATCAATTTATCTTCCATATAGACATTATTTCAGATTTCTATCATTTGTTCAGAGCTACGATGAAGAAATCTAGCTTGATTCGCTCATACATTTGTAAAGAAACAATCCTCTAATCATCTACAACTTGAATCAACTGAAAATGACCGCTAACTACAACTCACTTAGGTTTAGAATTAGTTGGCAGGACAGGATTGGACACATTAAGATGCATGGTTGCGTTCGATATTTTGACGCCTTCAGTCCACGCGCCGCTGAGCGACCCTTCAATCTTGTCTCCACTGGAGAACGTCAGGATTCCTTTCCCTGAGAACACGCCAGCTGATCTGAACTCGCCTTCGTAGTGAGTACCGTCCTCGAAAACCATGACGCCGTGACCCTATAATAGTAAACATAGTAGTAATGGCAGATTCCAGCTATGATTTTCTAAAGACATGGTAGATGATTGAAGGTAGTTGTGTCGATTAGATACTGTGGACTAACTAGTTTCTGGAGAGTTCATTAATTCTATATTTTCTCAACTTTGTGGATCTTCTATTAAAAAATCAAGGTTGAGTGTTTGGCGTAATTTGTAAGAAGCCTATTTCAAATAGTGGACCGGGATAGGCCAAACTTATGAGGCTGATGGCGTCTCAGGAGAGATAAATTAGTATCACATATTTGTAATTTTGATTTTAATCTTAACATATTCTACGCAAAGATGTGACTCACTGGCAACAGCCAATACACGTAGCTAAACATAATGCTTGATAAGCGTTAATATTCGGATGACATTATCGCAATTAATCACCGTTATGTCAATTACGCCTATATGTATTGACTTACATTATCAAAATCCTAAAGAAAAGAGACTAAAACTATACTAACCGTCAAAACGTCTTGCATAAACAATCCTTCGTAATAAATCCCGTCTAACGTCACAATAAGCCCACAGCCATGTTTCTTATTATCACTCCAGTTACCTAGATACTTCTCCCCCTTTCCTATATCATCCATTACCCCGTAACCTTGTCTGACCCCATTGACCCACTCCCCTGTGTAAATGGTAGCTGATGATGACGTAAAATCCCCTTGTTTTTTGATACCATGGCCGTGTGGACTCCCATCTTTGAAGTACCCTTCATAAATGTCCCCAGTAACGTATTTCATGATGCCGTAACCGTTTTGGAGATTGTCCTTCCATTGACCTTCGTAGATACCTGAAATATAATTTAATTGTTGCGTCAGAAGGATTTATAATGTATCGTTTTAGACTGAGAACAAATTTATGCATCTTTGACCTTGGCATCTTGATTTTTGGATGTTTTGATCATTTTAGTTTTATTGGGTAGCGGAATCCGAACACAGGTTTGTGGACAATTATTGAAAAGGTATTAGGTATTAATAGGAATCAAAAACACTTATGTATCGGTAAATACCATTGCATTTATCTATGTCGGAAATATACAGGGTGTCCGGTAAATAGTCCGACAAACTGTGGTGGCTGATACCTTAGGTCAGGCCCTATCAAATGAACACAACATATGTTCCCCGAAAAGTTACAGGTTTCGAGTTACAATCGATTTTCGGAGATTTTAGATTTTTCTACCTTGCATCAGACTTTTCCATTTTTCTTGCTGATTAATAGCTTTCGTAATACTTTTTGTACATCAAATTAATCTTGAATAGTTACTCTACGCTTTAGTAAGTCTCATATTTATCTAAAAGAAGAATGTATTGACAAAAAAGCCACTCGCTTAACAATTTTCACTTTTCGTTTTTCTTACTGCTTAACTTTGAACTGTAGTGGTGAAAAATAAATGTATGTAGGAGTTTTGTACAACAATCTTAAAAACTTGCTTGAATATTGGTGATTTTGGGAAGGTACAATACTTGCGTATTTTCTTTACAAAATTTGACAAAACAAGCTGCTGAAGTACACATGGGCTTATTTGTTGAAATATTACTAATGTAAATCTTAGGAAATATGAGACGTAACTTAACGCGGATCGTCATTGTCCAGTGAAATAAGGTTTTTCTTCTAGCGACTAACTAGTTATACAAAATAATTGTGGCCAATTTCAATTTGGAAAATACGGAAATTAAAAAAAATGCTCTGTTATTTTTTTTGCAAAGTTACGGAACCCTTCGTTAGCATGTCCATCTCCAACTTGACCGGTTTCTTAGAAGTCCCACTCTTCGTAAATACATTCTAGGCAAGTTGAAAGATACAATATGGTTTGGGAAAATGGGTGCTAAGTGCAGTATGGGCCTGAAGTAAGAGCCTCCTCTAATGAGGGATACTAGGGCAGATGGATTGGGCATCCAAAACCAGCTATTTCATTGTTGTTGCATGAAAAATAAAGTATTATAAAATCGATTCATCTAGTAAGAAAGTACTGAAGGAAAAGGTAACTTTACACTAAAACATGTTTTAATCTGGCATAGAGAGTTAATGGCGAGAAGAAAATACCTAATTTCATTGTACAATGACGATCCGTGTTAAGTTACGTCTCATTTTTCCTCAGATTTACATTAGTAATATTTCAACAAATAAGCCCATGTATACTTCAGCAGCTTGTTTTGTCAAATTTTGTAAAGAAAATACGCAAGTATTGTACCTTCCCAAAATCACCAATATTCAAGCAAGTTTTTAAGATTGTTGTACAAAACTCCTACATACATTTATTTTTCACCACTACAGTTCAAAGTTAAGCAGTAAGAAAAACGAAAAGTGAAAATTGTTAAGCGAGTGGCTTTTTAGTCAATACATTCTTCTTTTAGATAAATATGTGACTTACTAAAGCGTAGAGTAACTATTTAAGATTAATTTGATGTACAAAAAGTATTACGAAAGCTATTAATCAGCAAGAAAAATGGAAAAGTCTGATGCAAGGTAGAAAATTCAAAAATTCCCGAAAATCGATTGTATCTCGAAACCTGTAAATTTTCGGGGAACATATGTTGTGTTCATTTGATAGGGCCTGACCTAAGGTATCAGCCACCACAGTTTGTCGGACTATTTACCGGACACCCTGTATAATCACACGACATAGGTGACTCCCGGAAAATCCCCTTATCTTAAAACTATATTATAATTTCACATTTTCGAACAGCCTGGCATTTAAAATAATAAGACGAGGGCGAGTAGCAAGAAAAGAATTGGCTACAAAAAAAAAAAGATAAACATCCGAATTGAGAATCTCCTCCTTTTTTAGAAGTCGGTTAAAAATCTAAAAATAGCGGTGTTAAATTTTTGGCCATAAGTTACAAATAAATAATTGAAACATTCTACATTACTGCCAAGGTTGGTCAATATTTAGTAATGTTATATACCTTGACACGATACCCGCGAAGCGAATTTATTATGTAGGTTACAAACATCACGGTTTAAAAATATGTTGACGTAAAGATATGTAGATATATGTTTACAAAAATGAATATCAGTTTTTCTTGAAAGGTATGGTACATTTAAATTTCAAAAAGAATTTGTAATACTGTTTGTTGTCCCATATTATCTAGTTAGAGTGCTATGACTTCGAGTAATAACTCGAAATGGTTTGCGTCATAAGAGTTTATGAACGAATACGTAATTCCCTTTAGTATGTAACCTTTATGAGTATAAGGACATGAGTCTAGCATCAAAACGAAATTTCTTCTAAAAACCGCATATATGACAAACATTTATATCATTACAAATTCCATACGTAAACATTTTGAATCAATATTTACTCAAGCGTAATATTACTTAGTATGCTGATGACTAATATACCTACTTAAATTGGCTCAATGAAAAATATTATTCTCATACAATACAAGGTTTCGTCGATATTCAATGTATGAGGCGCAGAATCTATACTTATAATAAATCTGTAGAAGTGAAAATTCTGTACATTGAAAATATAAAAAAAAAATTGGCGGGGGGTGTTACTAGACCGAAACCGAACCCAAAAGTGTGATTAACAAAATTTTTGTCTGTCTGTCTGTCTGTTTGTCAGGTATCACGCAAAAACTACTGGTTCGATTACGATGAAACTTGCTATAATTATTCTTTATTATCCTGGGCACCACACTGGGTAGTTTTTATCCCGGAAAAAACAAACTTAATTTTGCGGTTAAAAACTCATTTATAAGTTTCGTCATCCACGCGAACGAAGTCGCAGGCACAGCTAGTCATTAATAAATGCGTGCTCTAAATATTGAGAGGAAAAAGTGAAGGCCTATTGTTATACCAAGTGGGGTCGGATAAATAGACGTCCACACAATGCGTAATTAAAAAGCTTTCACTCGATGCGTCTCACGCATAGTATTTGTAGCTTGCTTATCAAGGCCCGTTTGTTGTCCCTATTACCTACTATAAATGAATAAATAAATAAATGCGGACAACATCACATACATTGCTCTGAATCCAAAGTACCTAAGTAGCTAAAGCACTTGTGTTATGGAATTCAGAAACAACGAAGGTACCACAAACACCCAGACCCGAGGCAATGTAGAAAAGTTGGTTTCTACATTGACCCGTCTGGGGATCGAACCCGGGACCTCAGAGCTAGCGACACCTTGAAACCAGTGCGTACGCCACTCGACCACGGAGGTCGTCAGCTACTATAACATGCTACTACAACATACTACAACAGAAGTTATATAGGACACAAATAAGGTATTTAATTATTGTTTTTTGGATTTGAGCATTCTTACCTACATTGGGCATCTCCATCTTGCCATGTCCACATAAGGAATTCATTTGGAACTGGCCCACATACAGTTTTCCGTCAGGCCATTCCACTTTGCCGCTCCCGTGAATTTTTCCATCCAACCACCGCCCAGTATATTTCGCATCTTTGTAAAATATATTTTTGCTTGAAAATGTATGAGTGGCCGTCCTTATCGCCGGCGGTTTAAAATTATCCTTATTTAGCACAAGTCTTATCGACGTGTTTAAAGAATGGATCCATTCTGTTTTCTCCTGTTCTGTTGTCGTCGATACCGATATAATTTCTTCTGGAGTTGTGAGTTGAATTACATTTTGCAGTGAATCAGTATTTGGAATAGGCTCTACCCATAATGTTTCTAAAGGATGGACGTTAGGAGTGCTACCACTTACATGGACGAATAGGTCGTTAAATAGGACGAACCAGTGTGAGGAGAAGCGACCTGGATTTACTAGGTTTAGCTGCCGAGACTTCGACTCTCTGACTAGCCGCCGTTCTGGCGTTCGGTACTGCTCCAAACTCTTCCCTACCGTATCCCAAAATAGCTTTGTGACGTCAGCTTCCTTTCGCTTCTTTTCCTGTTCATCCATCAAAGAGTCAAGCGATGATATAACTTTATTTAGCCTTTCATCTATATTCGACTTTGAGTCAACCTTTTTTCTTTTCGTTTTGTACCTTAATAACGATTGAGCTATGCATTTATAAGAACTCAATCTTGTTAAAGGCTGAACGAACGCTAAACCTACTATGGCTTCCAAGGTCTTTTTGTTGTTTTTCTGCTTGTTCGTCGGGAGCTGGTCGCTAAACAAATTATAAACACTAGACGGAGCGTCGACGACACTGTTTATCTGCGCAAATCCGCCGATAACTATCAAATTGCTTACAGCTACGTAATACTTTCTGTACAAATAAATAAATTCTTCTAAATTTTTTATCAAAGAAATATCACATTCGGTTATATGTTTCTCGGCGTATTGCCACATCGAGAGAACATTCAGAGCAGTTATGTTTAATATGTCACCAAAAATATCACAAACTGTTTCGTAAATATTGGAATGTGCAGTTATTACTTTACTTTTCTTCAGAAAAGGTTTGATTAGATTATGATATATTAACAGCATTTCTTCTAGATATCTTTGAGCAATAGACAGGTCTTGGAATTCTGGGCATTTGGACGATTCTTCTACTGAGCAATAGCTGATGTTACCTGATGATAATATTCTCCAATGGTAACACATATTTTGGGGTTTGGTAATAAAATTAGGAGTGTCAGTTAATTTCACTGTTGTTACATCTTTTTGGTTTTCAGTTTCTTCATCTTTCTTGATATTTAGGTTAACTATAGAATCTGTGTATCCTTCAGTATGCTTACCCATATAAAATATATTTTCATTGTGTGTGTATGCCAAAGTGTGATGATCTGTTGCTATCATATCTCTGACCCTATCACTATCAGAGTTTTCGGTAAACTGTTTGGGACCACTTTTGTCTTCCTTGGATTCAAAACAAACTTGATGAAACTGGTTGTAGCCCCACATGAACAGGCGCCCATCTAGGGTTAATGCTGAACAATGCCATTTTCCACAAGACACCTTTTGTAGTCCAAAACCTGACAGAGTCATGACCACCATTGGTTTTATCCTTTTTATTGTGTCTCCTACTCCTAGTTGGCCATATGATATGTCACCCCAGGTCCATAGTTCTGTACCTAAAATATTCTTACCAAGTTTGGACATGTTTTTTAAATTTTCTGTTTTTCTTGCAGCTTCATATTCTTTTTCACTGCTTAGTGTGCTGGTGGAAAAATGGAGATCTTCTAAATTGCAATTGGAAGTGCAGCTGTACATAAGAGAGTTGAGTTCTTCATTGTGGCTACGCATTTGTAGTTCTGCAGCGTCATTATTGTCACTGCTGCCACTGACGTGTCGCGATAGTGTCGCTACTTTATCACCCACAGTTTTAACACCTTCATAAACAAAATTGGTGAGGTTTGATACATTCTCTTTGATTATTCTTGTAGGTTTCTCTGTGTACTCAACTAGATAGTCTTCACCAGCTGAAACCCATGAAAGCTGTCTGCTCAAAAACTGTCTAGCAGCATCAGTGTTTATAAATATATTATTGATTTTTTCACCACATGCTCCATCAGTTTCACTTTCTTTGTCTGTCTGATCATCATCATCAGACTTAGCATCTTGGAAATTGAGATCTGCATCTAAGTTTGTGTTCTTTTGTGAGTTTGTTCTTGCGATTTTTGATTCCTCAGATGAGGGACTAGAATCTTCAGTTAAACTATGTGCATCTATATGGACATCTGTTTGTGGGGGAGTAGTACTACTAGAATCTTCACTAGACTTACTAATTTGAACACCTAAGGGGCAGGTTTCGGATAAGGATGGCACGGATGCGGGGGATGCTAGGCCTATTATTGTCTGGCATTGTGAGCAGTTTGATGCAAAAACTTCTTCATCATCATTGTCGCTCTCAGTATCACAGTTACCAGACCTTCTCACATTTTTTCTAGCTATTACTGCAGCAAAGTTTTGACCAACTGACGCACTATAAACTGTCCTTCCCTCAAAAAATGGAATTTTCTTAACACTACTGGTGTCTAATGATAGTTGGGGCATAACACCAGAACCCCAGAGCTGCCCATCACCACTAATAAATAGCTGTCCAAAATCACTTGTCACTACATTCCTGAACTTCACTTTATAACTGGAACTTTTAAAACCATGGGGGCAACACTTGGCATCCTCCTTAACAATAATTTCTTCTTTGTTTTTAAAACTAGCATTTGTCTTAAAAAGTCTTCCATGTACATCTATAAAATAAAGAATATCATTATGATATGATATGTCTATTGCTAAAATTCCACTGACTTTTTTAAAATTCGAGCAATTGTCGATTATTTCGCAGTGATAAAGGCCATGGTCATTGCCTAACACAATGAAGTCTGAGCCGAGTGCACACAGCTTTACAATTTTGTCAGGTACTTGTTGAGAAGGTGCCACATTCAACGGTGTTAATCCTCTCCAGAAATTATGCTGACTCATTATTTAATTATCACTTTATTCCTTCATTAAAAGTAGGAGTATCATCGATCAGGGCGGAAGAACTAATGCACTGTTTTTTAAGTCATTATAATACATATTATGATTTAGAACGGAACTGTTTACTATGTGGTACATTTACAACTGGACTATTATTGTTTTCTATAAAAACACTGTATTATTTATCTTTGTTTGCTAGTATGTACGATTTTTTTGTGAGACTTTTGATTGACAAATTAAATAAACTGACACTTGACAGCTGATCATGCCATAGATACAGATACTGTAAACGATAGTCTAGGGGGAGTAGTCGAGGTAGAGTTGTTTAGTAACCATAGAGAAGCAAGAATATATGTAGCCACATTTTATTACCTGTAACATGCCAATTTTTCCACAGGCAATATGTACATTTATTGTCAAAATCGTAAAGACATTTTAACCTTTCACAAAAATGGCGAACCGTGGTGGGCCTGCAAGACGCGTTCCTGAAACTGAACCCACAATTACATACGTTCAGTGCGATGGATTGGTATGTACACTATTAATACTATATGTTTAACAACCAGTCAATAAAATAATTACTTGGGAAATTGCTAATGGCCTAAGCTGTAAGGTCTTCGACACGTATTCATGTATTCTCTGTTTTTGGAATTTGCGTTTCATTCTGTCGATTATCAAGCATGAATATTGATTATTTTCGTCTAATTTTGCATTATGGAAAATAATATACTAATATAATAAGGTTTCCTATTAGTTTTTGGTAGTTAGTATAGGTTATGTTATGGATATAAACTTAGTGCACGTCCTGGAAGTGTCACAAAAATCTGCCAAAATAATCAATATCGACACCGTACTAACATTCGAATTTCGACTCTATACACATGTAATTTCGCTTCTATTGACCTTTTTGTTATTTGTAGTGAATGTAACCTCTTTTGGTCACTTGTTTGTATGAGAAAGTTAAATTTTCTAGTTATTGGCATGAGTCATGTACTCTTTTGGGGCATTTAGCTCAGTGACCCGAGACTGCCGCCAGATTATTACAGAGATGATCTCACTAATGTGACATTGAGTTAATTTGGCCTGATACATCAGCAGTTAAATTTGTATGAGTGTTGAAAGTTGAATATGGACACTAGGAACAAGAACTTGTTTATAAAACTCTTTGTCAACATTCAAGATAAGTAGGTATTTTTGAAGTAATAAAATATTACAAAACAAGTATTATGTTGACTAATATTCCTGAATTTACCTTTTTTTTTTTTTTTTTTTTTTTTTTTTTTTTTTTACGGGGTGAAAATCTAATGATTTCGACCCACGTCGAGGGCACGACGTGGGGATATGTCGGACTTGCACCGACCAAAAACACCCCGGTCCCCTTCTCGCCTTTGCTGGAGCCGCGGGATCGCTAAGCATTCTCAGCGCAGCTCCGGCAGGCGACAGTCCTTTAAGGACTCCTTCTAGAGGGGTGGGTGTAAAGTGCC
This sequence comes from Autographa pulchrina, assembly GCA_905475315.1. Lineage (NCBI taxonomy): Eukaryota > Metazoa > Arthropoda > Insecta > Lepidoptera > Noctuidae > Autographa > Autographa pulchrina. Next base: position 11,620,268 of record FR997765.1, on the reverse strand, counting down.
TACCCCTCATTCCTTCTGGAAACGAACGCGTGGAACGATGCGTCCGTATCCTCCGGGGCCTGTCAGCTGATCGGATGACGAGGTGCCCTCCCCGTCACCCGCAGGCCCCACCTCAGGGTGGTCTCAAGTCATGAAGCGCCCTGTTACGGCGCCTTATGCGTCTGCATTCCTGAATTTACCTGCTTATCATAATTTAATGCTTATCATAATTTAATGACTATTTCAATTATAAGATAATTATATTGAAAGTGATTGTATCAATTGCTTATTAGAAAGTAGTTACTTAAATCATGTTATCTATGAAGAGCTCTTACAAAACATAATATTATCACTACAAGTTACATTACTAAGAAATAATGTACTACTGAACAACATTTGAATTGTACAGATAGACTATATTTATTTATAGTATTGATGGTTCAATGACTGCCTCATTGGCCTAGACAGTGGCGCTAAGCGCGACTGCTACGCTAGAGGTCTTGGGTTCGATTCCCAAGTCGACCAAGGTGTTATTGGGTTTTTCTATGAAATACTCAGTAGCAGGTCGGAGTTTGGATTTGTGCCCGGTTAGGGGCAATAGGCTCGCCTCCTATTACATGAAACCTAAAACATACCGGCAAACTGTGGGTGTACGTTGGTACACCTCTGCCTAACCCTTCGGGGATACAGGCGTGATGGTATGTTATGTATGTTATGTTATGATGGTTCAATATGCACAAAACTGCTAACACCAATGAAGGTTGCACTATTAGGTCATGACCCTGATGTAAACAGAATGTTTGCATGGCAGGTAAATTTAACTGCAAAATATATAAACCAATAACGATATATGTATCAATAATAATAATGTAGAATGATGCTCATGCTTGTGCCCAGCAGTGGGAGGTTTATAGGCTTGTATTATTATTATTATTATATATATATTTACCTACTTATTTTGAAGAAAACTACATCTTTCTTTGTAGGCGGTAATGAAAATAGTGAAACATTGCCATGAGGAATCATGCAGCAATATGGAAGTGGCCCAGGGAGCCCTGCTCGGGCTGGTCGTGGAGAACCGCCTGGAGATCACCAACTGCTTCCCATTCCCTAAGCACGACGAAGCCATGGATGAGGAGGAGTACCAGCTGGACATGATGAGAAGGCTCCGCCGTGTTAATGTTGATCATTTTCATGTTGGATGGTAAGTGAAGATAAAGACATTCTGTATGGCTGTCAATGTCTTTCAAATTCTTTCTTTTTTTTTATTTTATTTATTATGGGATAATAAACAACTACAACATATACAATCTCTTAAGTTTAACAAAGCAAGTAGCAATGTTGAAGTCCACTGCATTATCCACAAATAAACAAATATTTAAATAAATCCACAAATATTTAAGAGACGGTGGTTGCCACTAGACGAGCATTACCAAAATTAACAAATGAGTAGAATTGAAAAAGTAACTATAAAGCTAGCTATAGCTACAAAACCAACATAGATCAAAAACAGAAAACAACTTACCAAGTCTGAACTGTTTGAGTGCATTGCATCATTGATTGTTCATTACATAGTTGGTATATTTGTTTATTTATCAGTCTAACTATGACTGTAATCATTATGAAGTGTTGAAAAATATTCACATAAACATAACTACACTTGTTTTGCTCAGCAATATTTTAAAGTAGTTTATCTTTCAATATTATTCCATGTTTTCTGTCTCTAAAACACATAATTATAAGTCTCACTTGGCAGTGGCACCCAACACTACTAGATTTATTGATCACCAAACAATTACTACTAACCATATTATATTATTCCCAGGTACCAGAGTGCTGATGTGGGCAACTTCCTGAGCCAGTCGCTGCTGGAGTCTCAGTACCACTACCAGACCTCCATCGAGGAGAGCGTGGTCGTCATCTACGACACCAAGAAGTCCGCCAGAGGATTCCTGACGCTGAAGGCTTACCGTCTTACTCCTCAGGTTGGTTTCACAGTATTACTTATAGAATAAAATATTATTTATTTCTTAGTACATGATTAATGCAGATATATAAATGCTATTACATTCAACCATAATCATATTATCGATAGCGCGTATTTAATTTCCTAAGTGTTTACAAGCTGCAACATAATAAATATTGAATAAGGAAAAAAGATGAAGTTCATTAGATGCAATCAGGAATGGCTTAGTGTAGTAAAACATTTACGTTTTTTTGCATTGTGCCCAATCTTATAAAAAGCAGCTGTAGTTTTATATTTAGTGAACAAAATCTGTCGAGAAAATCTCGATTCTTTCTTGAAGAACTATCCACTCGCGTCTGTTGAGACAGACAATTAAAAGATTAGGGACAGCCTAGAATTTTGCCCAACAATGGGATGTCGAAGGCTAGCAATAATAGGAAGTCTAATACTAATCAACATCTCAACTTTCCAGGCCATTGCCATGTACAAGGAGAACGACTACACTCCGGAAGCTCTCCGCAACCTGAAGATAGGGTACGAGAGCCTGTTCATCGAGGTGCCCATTGTCATCCGCAACTCTCCGCTCACCAACATCATGATGTCCGAGCTGTCTGAAATGATCCCAGAGGAGGAGGGATCCAAGTTCTTGGATCTGGGCACCGCATCAGTATTGGAAGGTAGATAGAAGTGGATTTAAATGTGCCGTAGAAGGATTTAGATTTATGTGTAAAATATAATTCTATAAATGGTTAAAAATCTGGTTTGAGCTGAGTCTAAAGTATTGTTAAAGTGTTTTTATATTGCATATTATTATATGTATTAGATATTGGGTTGTGAAAGTCAAAATCAGCTGAATCCTGTAAGACTGGAAGCCGATCCTATCATAGTTTGGGGCTTGGCAGTGCGTATTATTATATACGATCAATATAAGATGGACATAAATGACTGTTTAAAAGTGCATCAAACAGTTTTTTTTACGTCATCATTGTTATAATCATACATCGAAACAAAAAAATATATAGTTTGGCTAGTTGACTATTCATGGGCTAAGTAAAGGTGACCGATTTGATGTGTCGATATTACATCTATTCGCGTTTGTTTAGTCATACATGCGTCAATGTTTTGATTTGCAGTTTGCGCAGTTCATTGGCTTAGTATTATTTACATAGACATGTTGCTATATTATCGTAGTGCCACTGAACAATCGTGATTAGCTAGTAAATGGTCTTTTTTAAGTCCCGACGTAAATAACGGGAGGAAAGAGGGTTGTGTCTCTCTGTAGTAGCTCTTATATCAGTAAATCGATTTTGATTTTGTTTTATATTTTATTTCTTTTTTCTCCAGGTCAGCTCCGCAGCCTAATGGAGCGCGTCGACGAGTTGAACCAGGAAGCTATCAAGTTCAACAGGTACCAGCAGCTGGTGGTCCGTCAACAGCAGGACAAGCACCGCTGGCTCGCCAAGCGCACGCAGGAGAACCTCGCCAGGGCTGCCAAGGATGAACCGCCTCTACCCGAAGAAGATGTCAACAAACTCTTCAAACCCCACCCCGTTCCGCCTAGGCTCAACCCTATGATCGTCGCCGGTCAGATCAACACCTACAGCCAACATATAAGCCAGTTCTGCTCCCAGAGCCTTGCGAAACTGTACCTCACGCAGGCGCTGCAAAACGCGAAGGAATCCAAGCAGAACAACTAGTTTTGTATTTAATTAAAGTGTTTGTCACATATTTTGGTGTTTTCGTTCGCTTTTCCCTGACCTTGATTTAAGATAAGTTGTTTTTAAGGTAGGGATGTACGTAATGTAACTTAAACCAGATTTTAGATTTTGAAACTACAACCCCAGAAATGGGCTAGTGCTACATAATATTGTTAACTTTACTCAAGTTCCATCTGCAGAGAAAAACGACGAATTAATTTGAGTCCAGAAAACTTCTAAAGAAATCTTATCTCACACTAATGTAAGTTTTGAGTAACGTTTAGTTTGAGACACACTCTTCGGTTTTTTTTTCCATAACAGTAGTTTACATAATCTTTAAATGTAGCGTGAATGAGTGCCTATTAAAAAATTGAGCCGTGAATGGACAAAGATTTTTTGTCAACGAATCAAATTACATACTTTGTAAAAGAATATAGCGAAGCACAAATTTGTACAAACTCGATTAAATTATTTATCAACTGTCCCAGTACCAATTTCGATTAATTGTATAATACGATTATTTCCTCCCATTAGTCTACCGCAGTATTTTTAATGAAGATCGGGTAAATCGTCCCGCCAAAGGATAATAGTGATAAATTGTGATTGTCTCTGAATTGCCTCAAATTGCTTTATTTCGTCCCGACGTCGCCCACCTGTAATTGGGGTATCTGTCTCCATATTAAACTGAGGTAATCATGTACGGATAATATTTTGTCATTTGTCTTAAATACTGGCTTTTTGATGTCGTAGGTAAAAAGAGCTAAACAGTTTCCTGATCCATAAGAAGGTAAATGGCAGGTTTCCCAGATTGACAATTTGCAAGATAGATAGAGACCTATCGAGGTTTTAATAAAATCAATAGATGCTTACATGTTAACTTCCTAAATCAATAAAGGTTACCTACCTTTTTTCTTTACACAATAAGTACATAGTAGATAGATAGCTGGATTTTTGTTAAGCTTTCAGAAATACGCTTATTCAAAGTCTCTGCTTATTTCGTGTGCTCAATGCAAGCGTAATAATAAACACACAGTAGCAACCTTCATTAAATGTCGTACACTGTTTAATTCCCACAAAGCTGTAATTATAAATGCTAAAAAATACATCAATAAGTCAATTTTTAATTTATATTTAAACAAAACGATAATAATACATTATAATTATGGCAGCACAGAACAGTGTTACCATAATATAATTACAATAATTGCGAGTGCCCCGAAATGCTAACCGCAGCTAACTGTGCCCACAGCCCCACACCTGCTTAAGAATATGTCTCAATAAGGTTATGGGCAACTTGGCGTGGCTACCTGCTGCGTAAAATACCCTACGACGAAATTATATGACGGCAGAATATATGAGCGAGATCAGCTGCCGTATTTTGAAGATGCAACACTAAAGTTAATTAAAATTTGTGGCTGGTACGATTGGCACGCTTCTGCAGACTTACCCTCATTTATAGAAATGTAATAATATAATTTAACGTGACCGAAATGGGTCTATCGTATACATATCTTTTGTGTATAATTACTTGTGTATCCAATGAATTCTAGGTAAATTCGTGTAACCACCTATGTAAGTATTATTAAAGAATTATTTTAAACTACTAGGCTTACTAGTAGGTAAAATAGTTGTGTTTAAGTTTCAATAATAAATTATTTGTGAAACAGGAATCCTGAATGATGTCCAGTAATTCGAACCCGCGGCAATTACAGGTAAGTACTTACCTACGTTATTAATTTAATTATCTTGACTTCATGTTACACTCATGATTAGGTATGTTCAAAAGAACCAGTATGATTTTTAGGTTTGAGGTTTAATTCCATTATATTTATGTCTGTTGGTACTAAGGTAAGGAGAGACGTAAACAGTCATAAACGCTTTTAATAGTAATTAAATATTTTGAACGCAACGTCGACCATAGCTCACAATTTATATCTATGGTCTTATGATGGCCTTGTTACTTAAAAAAAATGTCACCAAACAATTTTGTGTAGGTACCAACATTTTTTATGCTCGATAAAAATTATATAAATTGAGAATTCGCGTGCAGCCACTACGTTATTAAGTTGTTTCCTTCGTATTCGTAGAGTTAAACAATATTTCATTTAATAAAGACATCGTGTAGAAATAAGATGTCCCTTCTAATATGAAGGGGACTAGAGTTATTTGAGTTGTGATTAGCTAACCACAAGGATCAGGCTTAACCGCGTCATTTGTGTGTATTTACGCTAATTTTACATAATTCTCTGGTAAATATTTCGAGGTTTTGTAAGGTTTGATTGACGTGATGATTCAGTGCAGCTGTATTTGATGTGGTCACGATAAAAATTTAATGGGAATACCTGCCTGCGGGTTTACACAGAAGTAGAACATCAACGAATTTTGGCATAGGTTTTTGTCTTTATACGACGTTGTCTAGGTACAAGTTTTGATACTAGTTACCTATCTAATACATAGGTATATACCTATATAAATATAACATAGTAGGTACAGTTGATACTGAGTCGTCAGCGCGATTACCAACAAACTTTAAAATAATTGTGCCTACTTAATTAAGTAACTTAAAGTGCTACTTATAATAAACTTATCTGATAAATATTTATACATAAACTAATATTAAATATTTTGCAAAGATCGTAGATAAACTGTGTTTGTCCTTTACAAAATTATAGGCATAAGAAAGAATTTAACGTAAACTTTGTACAACGATTACGTTGTTCATGATCGAATAATATAGAAAGCCAATTGCACTGAATTAATGCGATAATTTTGCCCCATTAAAATGTAGGCATCTACAATTAAATTTCACCTTTCTCTTACATTTTATGAACATGATGTGTAAACAATTTAGTGTTAATTTACTTATTAGAGTTAACTATAACTCTAATAAGTAAATTAACACTTAATTCTTAATAAACTTTGTAAAGTACTAACTTTACAAAGTTTATAGAGATGTATCTACATTGTTTACAATAAGTAAAACAAAAAACGTCAAAAAATGGCATTTCTGTAGTTGTTTTTTTTTTAACTTAAATTGACGACTTTATCAGCGTGTATTGCTAGTTCTATTCCCGTACAGACGGACAGTGACTGAACCAATCTTCACTTCTTCGCATGGGGCTAACATTATTTTATGTGATACATAAATGCTTGTTCCTAGTCTTAGGATATTGTTCATTTATCTAAAACGCGTTATAGAGCTTAAATCTCCTGACGTGTCACAATAATAATCCAGCCTATAGACGTCCCACTGCTGGGCACAGGCCTCTTCCCATATAGAGAAGGTACGAGCATTGATCACCACGCTTGCTCTCTGCGGGTTGGCGATTTCAGATCCCAAATTTTGGAATCCAGGTTTCCTCACGATGTTTTCCTTCACCGTTTGTCAGAAGTGGCTAAGAATAATTAAGAAAGTACATGACATATAACTTTGAAAAGTTACATTGGTACTTGCCCGGGTTCGAACCTGCAACCTCGTGCATACAAATCCGTTCATTGAACCGCTAGGCCACCACGACTTTCGCTAGGCCACCACGACGTGTCACAATATTTTATAAAAAACACTTGAATTTTGCATCTAGAAAATCATGCGCTCATAAAAGTTAGTCGCTAGCTGAGCCAAGTTGATTAAATTAAATATAGCTACTTAAAAACTTTTTAACAAAAAAATTAAACCGCCGAAAAAACTGAAAAGCAAAGAATAACAAACCTTTTTTATTTAATCTTAATAACTAAGTCCTTAAACTAATGTAAGTATACCTAGGTAATTTTGAGTCGGCGCCAAACAGGTAAATTAATTAATTACATATACTTACGTAAAGCTTGATGCGCGGCGGTACAATACAGTCTCTATAATATTTATCTCCTACCAATAATATGTAATCTATGTCGTTTTTGCACCAATTATTAGGATTGATCAGAGAAAATGCCACAGTAGCAACAGTTTCAATGACGGTTGATAGTTTGGCGCCGACTCAAAATTAATTAGGTATACTTACATTAGTTTAAGGACTTAGTTATTAAGATTAAATAAAAAAGGTTTGTTATTTTTTGCTTTTCAGTTTTTTCGGCGGTTTAATTTTTTTGTTAAAAAGTTTTTATTTTATATATTTTTGTGGCTATAATCTACTAATTACTTTATTGCTATTACATGCTTAATTTTTTACGATGAACGACCTTTAGCAGAAATGCAGAGACAAAGAGGTCTAAACACAAGAGACTGACAGGTCTAAAGCTCATTCATCGTGAGGTTTTTCTTGTAATACACAACTCAGCATTATAATCTGTGAGTGAACAATAAATGACCCCTATTTTCCCACCCTTAGGGTAAGATTATATGGGGCCAGCTTCGAGGTATACCCTATATAATAATAAAAAAAGAATTATCAAAATCGGACTACTCTGTAACAAGTTACGCTTGCTCATATATTACAATCAGTTAGTGAACAATCAATATATCCCTGTTTTTCTACCCTTAGGATTGGAATATTTTTTCCAAATTTATATGGTATCAACTTCTAGGTATAGCCTATTCAATAAAAAAAGAATTATCAAAATCGAACTACTCTGTAAAAAGTTACGCGTGGTAATACATCACAATCGGTGAGTGAACAATCAATCAACCCCTTTTTTCCTACCCTTAGGGTGGTAATTCTTTTTCCAAATTTATATGGGACCAACTTTGGAGTATACCCTTTCCAATATAATAAGAATTATCAAAATCGGACTACTCTGTAAAAAGTTATGCGTGATCAAACATAAAAAAAAAAAAATATACGCGTCGAATTGAGAACCTCCTCCGTTTTCGTCGGTTAAAAATAAAATTACCTAAATAAATATCTAAGTACTCTTCACGACAGTTCAATGTAGAGGCTTTCAAGAGTTAACGATTATAGGTTGACATGATATAATTAGTGTACCGTACATAATTGCTTAATACCATAATAGGGTAGATGACTAGGTATGAAAACTCAAAATTTATTTAGTCCGCCATTTAGATAATCAAAATATAATAGACACATATTTTTTCTTTTCTCAAATAAATTACAAAATACGAAGATAAACCGCTGTAAAGTTCAGGAGTGGGGGCTTGTGACGTCACGGCTAGGTACAATTTGTACTCAAACGTGACGTCACGCAAGAATTGTACTCGCTGTATCTTCGTAATTCTTTGTTTACGGGACTAAACAAAAAATACGTGTCTAATATTTTTTTCTTATCTAAAAGATGGACATAGAAATAAAAATTTGTCATCATCCCTATTGTATGGAAATAATAATTGTGATGAACTTATGTGTCTTGTTTTAATTTCTATGACACACATCTTTAATTATGTTTAGGACCTACAGGCAGACAGTTCTTGGAGTAGTTTATGTCTTTCAGTTAAGTTAAAACTGCATATTAAATTATGCAGTTTTAGCTTAAAGCTTAGAAAGATGGTCTAAACCTTTGATGATATACCTATGGCTTAACTGAAAGACCCCTATATCTTAACGGTAGTCATTTGATTAAATATTTAATTATGTCTTAACTGAAAGATGCCTACACTTAAGCGATTAAAAATGACGTAGTTACCTAGTTTTAGTTAGACCATTTATAAGTATTGTGAAGGTCAGGTGACAGAAACTAACATAAACTAAAGTAAGCAACAAACTCGTAGTATTCCATAACGGACCTATGAGTACGTTAGTTGGTGAATAGCGAATAGTTTTTAGCTTGTAGCAAATCTAACATTACAAAGTAACCAAATAATACTAACAATTACTTATTAGCTATCAGAAAATACGTAAACATTAACTAAGCACGTTTTACTGAGACGAACATCAATTTTATATTGTAAAGTAATTGCGATGGAAAACGGCCGCTAATTGTGTGTTGCCATAAAAAGAATTATACCCGAGTGTCATTTGTGGAAGTTTATTAACAGACGCTGGCAACATTGTTCTTTTCACCCGATGATTTAAGTGTGCCGTTTGAATGCTTTGACACCGTTTATTGGATATAATTAATAGGTTCTGTGTGAATAGTGGAACTGGTAGAACTAATTAGTTATTGTAAGACTTGCTTCATCTTACATTGTGTTCAGAAAATAATTATGTTTTTAGTGGACCTACCTATGTTTTATAAGATTGTTTATAAGGTCAAATGATTTATAATCGTACCGGCACTGTTCTGCCGTCACAATATTTATATTTTACTTTAAATAATTTAGTACCGAGAAAGTCCTACCTAATCCGTCCTTATACCTACTTCTAGTTAGAACATAACTGGAGTTTTCCTTATGATATTTGGCAAGCACTTGCTAATGTCGATGTACCGGATCGGGTCTATATGCGATGGACCGACTTAGAGATGACTTTGTCTATGTACACTATTAGTAAAGGAAAAAGTTTGACTAATATATTATGTAAAAAAACCTCTTAAGTTAAATATTGAACTGTGAATAAATCACTACTTTGTGGAATAAGATTACAGAAATGTTTGCCTCAAACGTCCTGGCTTTGCTCGAAAAATTACTTGGAAGTCAATCTTGATGCCAAAGCCTTCTTCTTAACTGTTTCACTACTGTATCAGTAAAGACATGATAAGAGCCTTTGCTTTTGACGTTTGCTATTTATATTTGAACAACGTCTTGGAGGCGTTTTGAAAATTTTCGTCGTTGCTGCGATAAAAATGGGCCGTGTGTAAATTCCCGTAGGATCATATGACAAAAAAAAACGTCTGATGGAAAATGCGCTCTTTATTCGTTTACTTACATTCCCATTCGTTAAAACACCTTAGTTCGTTCAAGAAAATTTAACGACAGTGTATAATGTTAGCATATTTCATTAGCACGCCTTTGGCAAGTCATACTCATATGTGTGAAACGCACACGCCTTGTTAGTCTCTAGGAAATAGGTAATAAATAATATAATAAAAATCTTTATTTTCTCATCATTCCTAGAAAGTTACAGATAAAATTTTGTACACGTTATATAGAGACTGGTGTCTGTAGTAGGTAAAACCTGTGAGACAGATCACCAGGCCATCCCTCCGTTAGCTCGGTAAATCAGTAAAACATACATTAGGTACTAACAAATTTTTAAACATAAAAATAAAGTACAAAATAGCATAAAATAAAATAAAATTCAAATTGCAGACTTAAAAGAATAACAATTTTTTTTTTTTTTTTTATAAAACTATAAGCTATAACAATGGTAACATTTTGTGTGTGTGAATGAGTGTCTGTGTGTGAGGGTGTGTGTGTGTGTGTGTGTGTGTGTGTGTGTGTGTGTGTGTGTGTGTGTGTGTGTGTGTGTGTGTGTGAGGGTGCGTGTGTGTGTGTATTGCGTGTGCGTTTATGTGTGTCAGTGTGAGCATTTTATTTTATTTATTTTAAGGGTTTGAGTAGACTTTCCGTTGCATCATAATCCAGACCTTGGAGCCACGTACAAACTTTCTTTTTACATTTAGATTTTGTTAATGGATAAATCAGTAACTGCTTATTTAAATTATTATATAAATATGGTCCTAAAAACAGATAGAAATTTTGGGTTAAGCTATACGTAAATCTAGTTTTAGCGCAAACTGCTGTGCCTCTTTTTCCATATTTTGCCACTTCAGAATCAAAAGGCAATTCGGAGTGCTTCTTAAAAATAGTCCCTAATATAAATAGCTGTCTTACTGTTAACACCTTGCAGTGCTGGTATAAATCATAAGTAGGGTAACGTATAGGGAAGAAGCAGCCAACTTTTAACACTGCTCTTTGAGCCCTTTCTAGGTTTATTAAATATGTTTTAGCTGCTCCACCCCATGACGTTATACAGTATGACAGCAATGATTGACACAGAGCGAAATATACAGATCGTATCAATGTTATGTCAGCAATATGGCGAAGGGATTTAAATAAATATATGAGTTTACGAATTCTCGGAACTAGGCTGTCAATATGTTCTTGAAATGTAAGTTGATCATCTATAATAATACCTAAATACTTAATAGAATTAACTCTTGATAAGGAAGGGCACGTACAAAAAAGTTTCGAAATAGAACTGCAAGTGTGGGCAATAATAGGTATGTTAGGTGGATCCTGTTTCTTAAGTGAATATGTCATAAACTTAGTTTTTTCTGTGTTTAAAGTCAGTATGTTTTTAGATAGCCATGTAGATACTTTATCGAAGCCTATTTGAGCATAGCTATAAACTTCTTCCCAGGAGTCACCATGGAAGACTAAAGCCGTGTCATCAGCGAATGTTAAAATTTTCCCATTTGTTAGGTTGGTGTCACACAAGTTATTAATGTAAACTAAGAATAGGGTAGGCCCTAAAATACTACCTTGTGGAACTCCATATTCTATCGGTAACTCATCACTTAACCATTCATTCATCTTAACAACCTGAGTTCTGTTTTTGAGGTAATCAGTAAAAAGCTTTAACGGTAAACCTCTCACTCCCAAGTGCTCTAGTTTGCTCATTAGTAGAGGGATAGATACTGTGTCGAATGCTTTAGCTAGGTCTAGGTATATGGCTAGAACCTTTTTTTTATTATCCAGTTTTGTAACTATAAATTCAGTTAGTTGATGAACAGCGTCTGACGTGGATTTTTGTTTGCGAAAACCATATTGACAAGGTGATAAAAGTTTATTTGATTCAAGAAATTTAACTAGTCTGCTGTTCATAAGACGTTCGAGTATTTTAGACATTGTAGGCAAAATAGATATCGGTCTATAGTTATTAACACTTGATCTATCCCTACTTTTGAATATGGGAACTATTTGTGATTTTTTGTATGCGGAGGGAAAAACCCCTGTGGTGAAAGATAGGTTACATATAAAAGTAAGTGGCGGAGCTATAACGTCTATAAATTCTTTTAAGAATGCTCCTGATATACCATCAAGACCAACAGCGCACTCACTTTTTAAATTTAAAATTAAAGCTTTTATTTCGCGTTCATTTGTAGGGAAAAGCACTATCGATTCACGGAAAGAATTTGAATCATTTGCGTCGTTTATATTGCGAGGAGGATCCTTGCCTGAAATTATTTTTTCTGCCAGCGTCTTACCAACACCAGCAAAAAATGAATTTATGGCATTAACAGAAGAGTGTGGGTTGTTAGTACATATTAACTGAGTGGTTTTGTGCTTTGTCTTTGACGTATAAGTTACCTCCTTAATGACTTGCCACAGTTTTTTATTATTTTTGCCGGCTTTCTTAATAGCATCTCTTTCATAGTTTATCTTGACTTTCTTTAAAATATTGTTGCAAAAATTCCTGTACCTCTTATATGTGAGCTGAATTATATCGTTATCTGGATTTCTCTTAGTCTTTATATATAATTTGTCCCGGTTACGCATGCATCTAAGGAGACCTGGTGTTATCCATGGCTTTAAAGTTCTTTTGCGGCTATTTAATGGGAGAACTTTAGTATTATTTGTAATTGCTAATGAGAGTACTTCTGTTAAAAACTGCGTGGCTACGTTAACATCAGTTAAGTTATATAAAGGTTCAAAGTCAATACTTTTTACACTTTCACTAAGCCCTATGTGATCAATGCACCGAGAAGACTTTTTAATTGGCTGACTGATTTGAACGTCCATGAAGAGTAATAAAGTATCATGATCTGTTATTGACGTATTTGCGACATAGCAATGAGCAGGGAGTCTTGTTTTTAAAAGTACGTGGTCAAGACATGTACGACCATGAGTAGGAATCGTGTGTGCCGGAAGCATTCCGTGAAATGCAATCATATCCAGATATTTTGCAGCATTGCGGTCTTGTGTGCCAGGAGCAATATCAATATTAATATCGCCCACTAGGATTATATCCTTATAGGAGGAAAGATTGCATATACAATTATTGAGGGAATTTAAAAAATTATTAATATTTTTGTAACTGGGTGGACGGTAAATGGCTATAATGACTGTATTATTGGTTACTTTTAAAGTAAGGATGTTTGCGTCTAGAAAGTCTGGTTCATCAACATTTGCAAAATCGGTGATCTTACAGTAGATCACAACGCCTTCATTTTGTGTCTTATTTTTGGTAGTGGAGAAAGTCGTGTAGCCCTCGATAATAGGCACAGAAGAATTACGTGTCAACCAGCACTCTGTTAGCACAATAACATCCCATTCTACCTTTGACCTAACTAATAATGTTTGCAAGTTTGAGATATTACAGTGTATACTACGTATATTTTGTGTGAGGATTCTTAGATAAGTTTTAGTATCTCGAGTCAATTTCTGGCAATCCTCGATTTCGCATGTCGCTGATTGCGCCACAGAAATATCGTCCAGTTCGCTATTTAGATTTATATTAAATTCACCCATATTCAAGTTTATGATATAATAATGTGCACTTCAATAACACTCTAATATTAACTAGCGTAATCTTATGCTTATTCAATTTTAGGAAATACTTGGCAACATTCTCAAGATCTACTATTGACAAACAACTAAATAAAATATAAAATTGTAAAAAATTATGAATTGTGTTGTGTGTTTTGTAAGTGTAAGTGATCGTTAGTGTAAGTGTTGAGTTGGTGTGTAAATTATGCAGTGTATTATAGGAACATTCGTTTCGATAAAGTATTAATAAGATAAGAGATAATATTAAGGTAAGGTAACTTAATAGTTCAAGATTTACAACCTGTAATTACTTAGGTATTAAATAGAAACTTGTCTATTTAAATATAGTGTAAGGCGCTGGCCAGACAGAAGAGACGTAAGACGCAGACGGGGCGCGGACATAATACGCTTCTATACAAAATGTATAGAACCGTCGCGCCCGCGCCCCGTCTCTTCTGTATGTTTTGCGTCGCATCGCTTCTATACATTTTGTATGAAAGCGTCGCGGTAAAGACAAATGTCCGCGCCCCGTCTGCGTCTTACGTCTCTTCTGTCTGGCCAGCGCCTTAGAGTTTCATATTCGAGGGCTCAAATTGTGTCGTATAGTAGGTAGGTCACACTTTGATATGGTCTAGAGAAGTCAAAATAATATCCAGCGTAGTTAATCCTATGTTTGTACTGGTCAAATAGGTACACTGCCTTGGGTTCTCATCTTCCTTAGAAAGCCTATCTATCTATGGGCCCAATGTTTTACGATTTTCCGGGATTCTTACGATTTAGAATACGTAGTAATATTCTTAGTTATGTTGGTATTTCATAACAGATAATAAATAGCTATATACATATATATTATTAGCTATATGATTATTATTTTTTTGGAGGCCGAGGAGACGGCGGCAGGATGACATTGATTGCTTCTTAAGTGATTGGTGTCATATAGCTCGAGACAGGAATGTCTGGAGTCAGACGGGGGAGACCTTTGCCCAACAGTGGGACACTTAATAAGTTATTAAAAAAATGTTTGTACACCTTTGCATATTATGACTTTGTATAATGCAGACGTTAAGAAAGTTCATTGCCAAAAACGTGATCTAATATTTACCCATAGAAATTATATAGAACTAAACCCACTTATTTTCTTTAAAGCATTTGACAAATTTTCATACTCCTACATATTAGTGTACTTGGTGATTCCTAAGAAAATGGCGTTTATTAACCTTTTGTATGTTGATATAGTTATATTATATGTTTTATAGCTTCACGCTCTTCGCCTTTTATGGGGTGATAACATAGATTAACGTATTGTATCGGATCATAGAGGTTTTATGGTAACATGCATTATAATTACTAGCACTAAAATATAGCAGGTTAGTAGGTAACTAATAACAAACTACCTACTCGGTTAGTAGTCTACTGGGACCTTTGTAGATCTCTGACTTTGATTGAAAGATGTAAGAAAGTAAGGGGAGCTTTTATCCTGAGTGGGACAGTTAGGGTCAAAATTTGATTTATAATTAACAGCGCCTGTATATGGAAACTCTTAGATTTGGCCCACACATTCAAAATATAGTTAAAAAAAGGCCATAGACGTTCACACTCTATGAGACTAATGTTTTAATTCTTAAACTTATTTCGTTTAATTATGGTACTTTCCTCTCACGATGTAACGTACACCTCAGACGAACGACCTTCTTCCAGAATAGACCCTAATGAAGAAAATACCTTTTTTTTCTGGCAACATGCTTTCAACATCGTATTAGTGTTGCCAGGTAAGGACAACTCCAGTTGTCAGTGGGAGGAGTCGGTTATATTTTATTAAGTATTTGGCGATGGGTAGGGTCATAAGGACCTTGTTATAGTGGTCTATGACACGGCTACTTGCTCAAACGATTGCTCATTAGCTTGTCATGTTACTACGTTTCAATGGGGTATACGTACATTTTGCACTTAATTTAATGTATTAATTGCATCCTTTTCATCGTTGCTATAACATTACACAAAAGTGCAGTTATTATTTTAAGATGTAGCCTAGCTAAAGGGTGATAAACTCCATTGGCTTTAGACACAGGTCAAACTTAGGTACTATAGACACTATCGTAACCCGTCAACTGCCTCCAAGTAAATCTAGGAACAAAATAAGTTTGTTAAAATAACATTATAAGTATACCTAATTTACTAGTAAAAGAACTCTAAAAGTTACTTTGAAATAAATGCATTATCATATTTTAATCATTATACATACAGTTGTAAGTATCCGTTCTGAAAAGCGTTGTTTACAATTAATATAATGAAAGATTTATTAATTACCTTTTCTTAGTGATAATATTTCGTAATTATGTTTTTAATTTCTTGAAAATAGATATATCGTGATTATAACAACTTAATTTATTGTAATAAATGTAAGTAATTATGAAGTAATTAACATTTCATTCGGATAGCGATCACGAGAAACGGCTTTGTGGTGTTTTCACGATATTTTTATTAAGAAGAAAGAAAATACATTACACCTAATTGTGCCTACTTATTTCTAAGAAATTGATTTTTATATTAAACGAAATAATTACAATACTAATAACTATAAAACTCTATGTTATGTTCAGTAATTTTGTTAATATCGGTACTGTTCATTGATAAAACTACCTAAATAATCAATCGATTACCGTTGGGTACGGAAAATTCGATTAATAGCCGTTGATCGAATCGATTTTGCATTTATACGGTAAACGATGGCTTCGTACCTATTTTTTATAAGTGTGATGCTCTGAGGGCCAGTGCCGTAATTTTATTATGCAAATGCGGCATAAAGTGTTGCCATACATAATCGCTCGAAACTATTAGCCAGAGACAAGAGCGCGGGAAAATTATTGCGCAAAAAATGGCCGCTCTTCGTAACACGGGACGATAATCTTCAAGTTTCCGATAGTTTAAAAGAAAATTTACGTTTTTATTTGTTTGTTGTAGGTACTAGTCGCTCGTTTTGAAGTTTTAATAATTTTCAATTAATTTTTTGCCGCAAATTGATTATGTATAGTGAGATTCTCGGATGCCATTAATCTTTTTGTGAATAATTTTTTATCATCCGAATTATGATACGTAAATACTACACAGTTTTTTATTTAAGTGTTAGTCTTATTTTATCTCACAATTTATTATAATAAGCATTATTACTCACTTTTTAAACGGTGGGGCAATGATACTTGCTTATCATTGCACCTGTAGATATTCTGCAAAGGGGTGGGCAGAGGTGTGCTGACTCACAAGCATTTTAGTTCGTAACTTCGATTAAGTACTCAAAAACTCGTAATGTGTCAATATATTTGTCACCTGGCCCCTTATAATTATGTAGCAATAAACTTTGGTCCACATTTAGACCTGAACTTGATTAAATGGCTCAAAAAATTGTTAGCTACCTAAAAATAACGAGGAATCCCTTTTTATTTCAAATTAACCTTGATAGTCCCATAAAATCCAACCTACTTAGCATAAAAACAGTCTAGACCAAAACTTCGTTACCGAAACACAGAAGAGGAGGTCCATAAGTCATTTCATCTCGCACAATGGTTAATAGGAGTACGTGGTCCCACGCAAATTGTCCACACGAAACGATAACAGTTTGATAACATTTAAGTATTGGTTTTGAGCGAATTTAATCAAAAACGTTGGTATAACAGTCATTACGGCCCGGGTTAATTTCAAAATAAACGATAAAGGATGCAAAAATAATATTTAAGGGAATTAGGGCTGCCGATGTGTTGTGGGGCGCAATTTGGGAGATTGCACCGCCGCCGACACTGGCTGTTTTCTGTGAATTTTTTAATTAAATTACGAGCCCAGATGCTGTCGAGTCGATGAGAGATCGCTCGGACACTCCTGACCTCGGACGATCTTCAAATTAATTTTATTGTGTTGTTTTGTTTGGTTTATAATCCCAAATTGAGATGTCTAATAGGGTATGGCGTGTTAATTCTTATTACTTATTAATAAATTATCTTGATTACAAATTGCTTTATAAGCTTTAATTTTAGATTTTTATAATATCGTTTTGCGGCTGATACCTATACAATAAAAAGTGATCACGAATTTATCTACTTTCTACCAGACAGTTTTATGATCCATCATTTTTACTTATTTGTTCTAAAAGCCCACGATTCTCCAATTCATCCTACTTTCATAGTAGTACATCTTCAAACAAAATCATTTCAAATCGGAATCAGGAGAAAGCAAACACGCAATAAATCGTGTTCCTATGACACGTCAGGTGATAAACAGAGGTGCAGGCGCATATTTCACAGTAAGTGCACGTAACGTAATAATTCTAGGCTATCTCCACACTTTGTTGCTAGATAGCTAGACTCAAATCTAGACAGATCGCTAACTTTCGAGAAGACGTTTTATCTTAGCTCTTGTTAAAGGTGAACTAAGTGTTGTTTTAATGTAATAAGAAATAAATTAGGTGGAACTAGTTTTCAGATTACATAACTAGTTATGTGAATGAAACAAACTAGGATTTACAATGTTTTTACATACCTACATATAATCACGCCTCTTTTCCGTAGGGGTAGGCAGAGGGCACTTCTTTCCACTTGCTATGATCCTTACATACTTGTTTCGCTTCGTCCACTTTCATTATTCCCTTCATACATGCTCTTCGGTTTAGGATACTCTTGACCTGACCTTTTTTAAGATGTCCCCGATTTGGTCTCGAAACGTCCGCCTAGGTTTACCCATTCCAACACTTTCATCGTTTTTACATACTAGTGTGATATATCTTCATCTAAACACTTATCGTAGGAAAATTCATTTTCGCATAAATTGAGTATCGAGTAAGTTTTAATTATCATGCTTTCTTGCTTAAAACTTATATGCAACTTAGTTTGTAGGCTATTACCTTGACTAAATTAGTAGCAGAAGTGTTAAAATGAAACCACTGATGCTTTAAACTTTACAATATATTATCATTATAGGGGATTCATACTTTTAAATTTATATATAATGCAAGAGACTACTACAATGAGAATCGCACGCGCCGCCATTACATATTGCTCTCTAGTGTTGTTCGTTATTCCGGTAATAGTGATGCGACGTATTAGTCGATTCTAATTTCGGTTATCAGTAGGTAGGTACTATAAAGTAGATAGGCTTTTTAAACGCTTACTGTGTTTAACAGCAACCTTGGCAATAGCAGAAAGTATTTGACACTTATCATGGTTAAACAAAATATATAATCGTCATTACAAATGAAAGCTAAACCTGCCAATATACAATAGGTAACAGTAAATCAAACAATTTGTCTGTAACTTAGTTTTCTTAGTATCAATAAGCGCGTTCAAAAACCAGCAATTTTGTGCGACTAGTTAGCCAATTACAAGTACTTACTGTAAGCAAGCTCGGTTTAAAGTTAAGTGCCAATAAACTATACCACTGGGCCTCGATTCAGCTATTTAAGAGTTGCTTGAATTGACCGAATAACCTGCTTCATATGGTCATTTTTACAATAATTGGCATTCTGCTAACTGTCATTACGATCATTAATTGGTCATTACGATCATTCTCTTCGAGAGTTCAATGAGATTCTATTGTAGGCTTATCTGAATACGAAAATTAGGCACAATGACAAGTACACTGACCGACTACTGACGTGCATTTAAAATAGCGGAATCAAGGCCCTGGAACTTATAAGGATCCATGGCTTGTGAGGTAATGGGGAGAATGCTAAGCTTTTATGGGCTCCGTAATATTGAACATCGTAATACAGATTTTGTTGTTGGTTTGTAGTTTTCGTTTTGTTTGAGGATATGATGCTATATCAGTGACTCTGTGTTTGGGTTTGAATGGGTTTCACTGTGTTTTGTTTGTCAATGCTGCCAAATAAATGGGTGATAGTTTTTTTTTATGAACTATGTTTCTTACTACTCACTTTAACTGTACCAGTACCCATAAGTTGTCTTATATTGGTGACTTCATGATGCCCAAATGAAAGTCAAAGATAGGTGCAAAGGTAGGACATTAGGTGACATGAAAAGTTTAGAAATACATGAATGTTGAATAAAACACTTTTTTTTAGTAAATCCATTTATTCTTTTGCATAATTATCAAAGCGAATAAAACGAAACCATAAATCAGTTAATTTCGATATAAATAATTCGATTATTAAAGCACTTAATCGATCGAGCCTTCTTCAATCTCGATTCTGAAACAACAGAGACTTGAAATTAGCGATTTATATCGATTGATATGGGTAATCGTTATACGGTTGGGAGTGCAGTTTTGCGATTCGCCTTACTAATTTCTCACAGATCTATCGATGTAATGGCGGTATCATTTTTGCGTTAACCGTGTAATCTTAGCTGTGGGTAATACGGTGTTAGCACGTCGTAATTCATCACGATTTTGTGCAGTGTACCGTTTTCTCTTGGTAGTGAGGGTTTTGTATACATTTTTTACGATATTGTGTGCAGATTTTTTGTGTTGATTTCGTTAATTGAAAATATGATAAAGTGCAAGTTATTGAAGGTTAAAATTTTAACGGTTTGCAATTTTGGGCAAAAAATAAATTACCAAACTGAGTGACGTTATGAAATTTTGGGTATTAAAAGGAAACCGAGTAAAACGGATATCTCTAATCTAAGGACTCTACTATTTTCTGTTATACTAAAAGAAAATTACAAAGTAAATGCATACACTTAGCATTTACACAATACCTAACATTTCTATCTTATTTATTTGGTATGTGCTAAACATTTTGCATGGAACTTTTTCTTACCTGCAAAAACAAATGACGGTACGAAGCACGCCTATCGAGATATAACGGTCTCTACACTTTGAGAGAGGTTAATTAAATTAATATTTGCCGACTTTAGCAATTTGCACGGCCATAATTTAGCAATTAGATACAGATCTTTGATTGCGGCGGCTGGGAATGTGGTAGGATAGAATTTAGGTAATTCTGCAATTAGGCATAGGTCTGTGGCGGTTGCCGAAATTTCTTTTGATGATATCGTCGGTATGTAATGTCAGGGTTTAAATGATGTTTGACTGTTTGTCTAAAGTTTAATTATGATTCCCAGCCCAGGTCTGAATGTACTACCTACATCATTTTGGTATATTGGTTGTTAGAACTTGTGTATTGTTTTCAATTTACGTTGCATTATTGCAATATGAACTACTGATAACTCACATAAAAAGTCGTACCAAAATTTTGTGTAATGTATGTAATTGTGTGCGGTTTTGTTTCTTCTAGATGTTATTAAAACAAAATTACATTAAAGGAGTATTCAAATTAAAGAATTGCGTATATATTGCAAGCATTCATAATTTTGATACAATGTAAAGTAAAAATTTCCATGACACCATACTTTATTTCCAAGTAGGCAGTGTAGGCACATATTAATTTCCTTTTAAAATATGCAATATATTATTAAGGAGTGTCGTTCATATTTTTTCCGTAACTTTGTAAGGTTGATCACTTTATTATTGCCACTAATGACTTAATGATTGCGCACGATTTTTGTTTTTGGTTCACATCATCAATAACACCTTAAGGGGTATAAAACCAATTGTGAATTAAGAAAATGGGGGAAAGAAACTTATATGGCATTGGTTCTTAACTTTCAGATGTAACTGTAACGTATTTTCTAGTTGGCCTTCAACAAATGTGTTGAGGTCTACTTTGAATTTTGAGAATGCAGCTAGAATAAGAGCACTTAAGCTTAAGTTAAGCTGCATTATAGTCCCTTTGTATACACTATACATACATATATATATAGTGTATAAACTCTACAGTCATTTAGTTAGAGCGTAATACGGTAACTGCTGTGAAGACACTAAAATGAGAGCATGTAGTTGCTCAGGGCTGTCGGCTCAACGAGCTTTTGAAGCATGGAAGGTGCATCTATATGAATTCAAAAGTATTCCCATCCTTAACAGGGATCATGGCGAGTACCGAGTCCACTTATTTTTTGGCCTTTATCTGTTTAGAGCAAGACACTTGCTTCCCACACTTAACAAGTCACACAGTACAACTCAGCCTTAAACATTAATGTAATGACAGCCGAAAACCATACGCAATTCTTATCTGTGAACAGTTTGTCTGTTCATTTGAATTCCAGTCACGAATCGCGATGCAATTCATCATGACGTCACTGGCGTTGATTGTCAGTCAATGGAAGAAGTCAGCTATCATCGTGGTAACCGTGTAATCAGCAAGTTCGGTAATTGTTGAGTTCGCACGTCGTACGTCAAGTCACCGCAAATGCCCGAAGGCGATAGGCGCTCGATTAAACCGCTGATTGTGGCCTGTATTACGTATTGATTGCTCTTGCTATTGCTATCGCTATCAGAAATTTCTATTGAGTTTTGAGCAGTGTTTGAAATAAGAGCTGTTTGTTTGACTAATAAATGAGCAAAGATTTTAAAGCACATGGAAATAAATAGTATGTATTTTGTAGGTTTTAACTGCGATGTAGGTTTTTAACTTACCATTTATTACCTAATGAGCCACTAAGTAGCGATGGAGCTTAATTTATGCGTAAATAAACTAAGTTTAGTTACCAACAAGGTCGTGACCAGTTACGCGCCATCTACCGATCACGATCGACCAATCGCTTAAACAAACTACACGGACATAAATCCTTATTCCAAATTTAAAAAATTTACATCTAAAATATTGTTACTTTAGATTTTGGAGTCTGATAGCAAGTGGTGGCTATTAAGACACGTATTTAATCAATATCGTATTCTAGCTTTGCTTCAAATGGGCTGGCGCAGATAATGTCCCGGTGTCGCCAGGTCGTAACATTTTGCTATGCAAATTGGTTTATATAAATGGCCCATAATTTGATTTTGTTTTTATTTATCCGCACACCATCAAGTAATAATTCAAATTATGAAAGACAAGTTCTTACGGTCATTATTAATTGGCTGTGAGCTGAGTGATTTGATAGTTAATTATACGTTTATGTGAAGTACTTACGAGTTATAGAGATATAACTGGTTTGGATATCCTTCGCGACTTCTTGATGTAAAGCATTCATTTAAAGGGTATAACGACACCTTTTATTAATGCTGTTACGTGTGAAGTATGATATTAATAAAGAGGAGTTATAGTTTCCACTTCCATTCTGGAAATTCTGGTAGTGTGAGTTTTCCAGAAGGCTATTTTGCTGATCACTATTAGGAGAATTAGACTCTACCTATGTCTAATTGAAAATAGATTCTAAAGAAAGTAAAAAAGAAGGAATAGTTACTTAATAATAAATAAATAAATGTGGACTACATCACATACATTGCTCTGAACCCAAAGTAAGTAGCTAAAGCACTTGTGTTATGGAATTCAGAAACAACGAAGGTACCACATACACCCAGACCCGAGGCAATGTAGAAAAGTTGGTTTCTACACTGACCCGTCCGGGGATCGAACCCGACCTCAGAGCTAGCGACACCTTGAAACCGGTGCGTACGCCACTCGACCACGGAGGTCGTCAAATACAATACATATGTACATATTTTCTAGTCGCTTTAAACTGACTGGAAATACGTTACCTTACGAAGTAAATAATTACTGTGTGAAGTCAGAACGTTAGTAAAAAATTACCTGATTAGTCCTAACTGAGCATACAACGCAAAATCTTTCTTAATATAATTTTATTACATAAAATATTTTGGTCGATAAATCCCTTATTTCGCATCACATCCAGCGCAAACTAGTTAATAAATCAGAGAATTACCATCAGACTTGACGTCTTTCTGTCCGACCGTCCGTCGGTCCGTCGCTAGCCAGGGATGGCCACGGCCCGCGGCCCGCAATTACGCGTCGCGAACTGCCGCACCACCATTATACAATTTAGGATAATTAACTACCGGATTTTGTTGTGCTACCCACAACGTAATTACCTCTATAACATGCCGCTACCACTATTATTAGGGCAAGTCCATTTTGTTGCTAATATAAGACTTGTAATTGTTACTGGATTTGTTTAGCTCGTGGTGGGAATCGTGACTGTTTAATTTGCATTCGAATTTTCGAATCGATGTGAAATTTTTGATTTACGATTTCTTTTTTGTTTTTTTTTTTTTTTTTTTGTTGAAGAGTAATGTGTAGTTATCTCCTTAAATTGGTTTCTAAGTAACTGTTTTCGGTTTTTTGAATGATTGAAATATTCCTTTTTATGGCTGCTGTACCTACCTACCGTAGGTTTTTGGTTATTTCTTATAGATACATAAATCATTATTACTTATAAATATATCAATATGGTTGACCGGTAAGTAGTTGTAGGTTGCTAAAAAAGTTTAATTGACAACAATTCGAACTTGAACTGAATTCCATTAAATGCGTGCTTATTTAAATATTTCTTGTAATTTGGTTCCAATAATTTTAAATTGTCATTTACAAGAAGTTGTTCAAGTTAGTAGCAATTGACAAAATTGTCATTACATTTAAAAAAAGTCAGTTAATATAATAACCACAATTTCATTAAAAAATTCCACCGTTTCAATGCAATATAAGAAATTTCAAGAAAAGAATTAATTTAAAATGTCAAAGTCTTGGCGCGAAATCTGACGGCACGCGACCATTTTTAAAAAGCCAAACTCCCATGGTGTGGCGGAGGTAACATTAAGTAAACCGTTCATTACTCGGTGCCCTCATTCGGTGCGGAATTATTTAAATGTCAGCTAAATTGCTTTAACAGTCCGAGAGCAGTAATAAGGTGTCCATACAGCCTATAATTTGCTCTCGCATTCAATCACTCAAGCACAGAGGCGCGTCGTACCATAGACTATAAGTTTACGAACTGTTAAACCTTTGTGCTGACTTGGTAATGTCTATGTCTGTTGCAGAATGGTTTCTTTTTTTGAGATTGTTTTGTAGTGTAACTAACTGTTTTTAGAATATACATTCTGTTTTTCCTCATCAAATGTGTTGTTTAGAGTTCGGACTATTTTCAACCTCTTCTGCTTTGTCTTTTGTTGATACAAGCAATAGCAACTTAGTAAACTCGGAAAAAAGATGGACACTTCGTAAACTTAACGTTAGACATTTATAGGGCTTTATCTTATGGGTAACAAATGATCAGCTATAGAATACAAACTTTGCAGAACGGCCAATTCGATCAATTACAAAATATTTTTTTTACAATGCTGCATCGATTCTACATAAAAATCTTTGTCCATATGAAGTGACTTTCATCTCGTTCAACCTGTCCAGTGGTGTTGTGATAACTTTTAATAGAGGCCGCAATCATAAGCCTATTAATAAAGCCCGTGGCAGAGGCGTCTTCTCGCTTTAATCAACATTTTCAATGAGATTATTAAATGCCGCCAGTTTCCAATATGGCGGCGGTTTATGTCCACTGATGAGTTTTACGATGTGACCGTGTTCGGAGCAGTGACGTATTTATTACGATATTGATGTCGTTATTCTTTAGTTTTTGACGTTTATCGCGGAGGATAATTTTCTTGTGAAAATATTGTTATTGTTGTGGAAAATTTGTTGGCTTGCATTTTTGCGGTATAACGACCGTGGGTTTACGTTTGGTTGACAACATTATAGTGTTACCATTGAAATTTTTATTACCACTTAATTCACCATTGACTTTCTACACTTTATTTTACAAAGGGACACAGTCATCACAGTAGCAAAAAAATATGACTTCACGTATATTCACGTACATGTGACAGCTTCATTTAGCTCCAACAAAGCCCGCTTAAATTGAAATCACATTAAATCCACAAATCATTTAACTTTTATTTTTTCAATAAACACGTATAATATAGAATTGGCAATAACATTCATATTGAAGGCTCGTGCTCAATCGGATGCGCTCGTGTGTCGTCGGGTGACGGCGCTGTGTCATGCGCGCGCAATCTGCTCCCGCTGTGTCGCCCGCGCATACAACGTCTTACTTGATACAGTCATAGAATAAATTTGTGGACAAATTATTGCATATAATATAATGTAGAGTTAGAGTTCAAAACTGTTGAGGATTGAAGAAACACTTTTTATTTCCAAATGTCATAGATAGAGTCAAAATCTACTACTAAATAGGTAGGATACTGGATAGTAACAAACTAACCTGCGTCCAGCATATATCTGAATCGGTTTACTAGGACAGAAATCATTCAAAACTTGTTTACCTTTAAGAAAACCAATAAGTTGCTACATAAACCATTACACATTGCACGAAATAAGTAGAGATAGGTACAAAACTAATAAATCTGTGTCTGGAAAGAATTTTCCCGACTCTACATTCGTCATTTATATATCTTTTTTGGTAAATTTGTGTATTGACGACTGCATTACTCATCATAATTGTATTTTTACTTTTAAGCATATTTATTTAGCATTTATAATCATTAAAAAAAACGAGAAAAACCGATATTTTCTTAACCTTTCAATCAAATCGAGATCACACATCTACGAGAATAATCTTTGTCCCGTCGGCAACTTACCCTTTGCTATTATATTCATAATTGAAATTGTATACAAAAAGTAGCAGAAAGAAGTCTGAATAAGATACAACTTCATTACAAGTGGCCAGCGTTTTGATTGGTCGCCACACGACGCCATTGTGCGCGTAAATCAAATAAAAAAATAGGAAAGTCATGATCTAATTTAACTGAGCCTAATAGAGATATCTTGATACACTTAGCTATGTAATACGGTTATTTCATGGTATACGTGTATTAAATAAGAAAAGTTTAGCATGTAAACGCTTTGATCTATAAATTGTGAAATTCCGAGAGCTATAGTTTTAGTAAAATGTACCTATACTTAGTTGTGCTAGTGTGTGGTTTTAAAGCCTTCACGATTGGCATAACCCATATAGCTTGGATGCAAAGTGTAGGTGTTCAAATTAATAATCCAGCCTATAAACGTCCCACTGCTGGGCACAGGCCTCTTCCCATATAGAGAAGGAACGAGCATTGATCACCACGCTTGCTCTCTACGGATTGGCGATTTCAGATCCCAATTTTGGAATCCAGGTTTCCTCACGATGTTTTCCTTCACCGTTTGTCAGAAGTGTCTTAGAATAATTAAGAAAGTACATATAACTTTGAAAAAGATACATTGGTACTTGCCTGGGTTCGAACCTGCAACCTTGTGCATACAAATCCGTTCATTGAACCACTAGGCCACCAAGACATGCACAACTAGGCCACCACGACATGCATGTTCAAATTATCCAATATATAATGGGAAACAAAACAAGCTTCTTTTGTTGCAAAAAATAAAGCTAAATAATTTATGTCAAAGAGATTTAGGTACTATTTAACTCTCTTTAAATACTCAATTAATTGAATACACTGTCGGACTCTCAATGAATCTTCAACTTCTACTCCCCAACGGTCAGTTTAAAATCGTTACCTAAAAATGGTACTAACAAAAACGTTAAAAACAATAAGTCACTGTCAAAACAAATTCGTTGTTGAACAACGATGTGTATCGCTGAAAGGCCTATTAAACAAAGACACGCTATTCGTTTACTAATTGCAGAAAACAACAGTGAAACCACAAGACAATGCGATAACCCTACCCTTTCTTTTCGACCAGTATAAGGTGAGCTCTTCGGCCCTGCACATGTCAGAGAATAATTATTGGTTCTGCATATAGAAGGTTAACTTTGTGTGAAACTTATATGAATAGCGACGGTAGATGAGACGCGAAAAAGTGCAATTCTGCTCTCATAACCATTTGGCGCTTTGTAGACTTGTTGTTTATGACAAAATAATGAAATTAGCGACGTCCCAAATCAGCGTAGGCCGTAGTGAAACCTTCCTGTAACTATCGCCAAAAACAATATAGAGGGGAACGTCCAAGGATTAGCGCAGATCAATTTAGACTGGCGAGTTAACAGCTAAGAACGAACTGGGAGGTCCGCCGGTCACCCCGCTAATTGAATGTGTCAATCATTTTAACAACGCAAATGAATAGGGCATAGAACTTAACGCATCCGTTTTATCAAGACCCTCCTGAATTGCTACTTTGCATACGAGCGGGGATTTTCGTGACTGGTGTGGTAGTTGCCCCGGGCAGGCGATCGCTCATTGCTGTATCATGCCTGTTTATACCGGACAGCACTAATTGTGTAATTTTCCAGTAAACTCATTAGGAGGGGCACGTGTGCCGATGGATAAGTTCGAGTTGTAAATGCGAGTGTTTGAATTGTAGGAATTGAGTGCTATGGTAGTAGCGCACAACTTAACAGTGCCAAATCAAAGAGGCTTGAAATAATTTGACCTGTACCAATGTTTTCTGGATACTTCAATGTTGCAGGATACTTCATTTCTAATTTTATGGAGGCATGTGGTTTACTTTTTGTATCGTTAGACTCATGAATGCAGGATATCAGACATGAGTCTTGTATCCTGAATTTAGCATGGGGTCAAATCGGTATGTTGGACCAAACCAATGTGATGCTAAAGTTGTTAAAGTTACTTCCAGTCGTGATTCTAGCTTAGACTGACTCAGCTCTGCTAAGTTACATATAATCAAGAGTAAACAAATCCAATAATATATTCAAAAGAACAAAACATTGATGGTTCCTATCATCTTATTATTGAATCAGAGACGAAACTTTATTTACATATACAGATGAAGTTGGACGGACAAAAAAATATAATTTGTTACGATAAATCATAGAGCGGTAATATTTCATCGTCACAAGTTTCGAGTGCTTGACGCGTCTCATTACAGAGGAGAATGAAATGAATAACATTGCCACCGAGTGAGCTCAGTGAGCTGGCCACATTGTAAGCTGAGTATTTGTTTGAATTGAAATATAGTTACGTGGTCAATTTGGTGTCTACGCTTTACTTATGACGAATGGAAACGCAGGTTTAATTCATTTGTGTTCCACATATCGGTTTGTCGCTTCTGCTTAGTCTTGTCATAAGTTTTGTTGGTCGGCTTCCAGTCTTTATAGATTCAGCTGAATTTCAGTATTATATATGGAGTGTCTGCATTCTCCTAGGTTTCTGAAAGGCAAATCGACTTGTTAGACTAAATATGTGGTGGTCAGTAACGGGGCCATCTTAAATTTGTTCAATAATTTTCATTGATATTATTAGATGTCACGCCAGATAACATTAAGAAGGTTTCCAGAAACCAAGCTTTCAGTTGCTAACTGCAACTTCTGCCTTGTCTTTCGCTAAGCTATGTCGGGATCTTCTAGTTTTCCGTCGAATACCGTATTATACATAAAGCGACTGCCTATATGAAACCCACAACAAATATTACTGAGTTACACAGTGTCCCATAGTCTGCTAACTTAAAAAGGGTATATATATATAATTAGAGGATCCTTCGTTTGAATAAAACCTTATTACATTAAATTTGTGTGTGGCACAGTTTTTGTAGTGTTTGGCTAGGTGGCGCCACCGAACAGTTTCGTAAGTCACGAGACATTTAATAATGTTACAAAGAGAGCTTGCAATAGTGATTGATAGTTGTTTTTCTATTAATTTTGGATCGATAGGTTGTTAATATTTCAATCGATTTAATCGATATTTTGTTTTGTAAAGTTCAATACGTCCTGACAAAAAGATGCCAATCTTTGCCTGGCTTGACACATACCCAATGGTGAATAAAACTAACTAGCTACTTGTACTATTAACTTTTGCATGCCTGCCTAGCCTATTTTATTTATAACAATTGTTTTTTTGCCATGGATTAAATACCAGAAAAAACATTACGTACCATATTTTACCACTCAGCTGCTCCAAAATTCACAAATAATTTATTACCTACACAAACTGTATAAAACCCATGGTCATCGTATAGTAATTCTATTAAGAAGTTATCAATATTTATGAAATAATCATTTCAATCTATTAATATTTAATAACATCATCAAGCCTAAAAATTACCAAAAAAATATAGACATGAGTTTTTTATCGATAAAAAATATCATTATTTGCACCTGCGAATCATAATCGATTTCGTCTGGGCACATCTCTTTGGATGTGTAGCGACAGACGTCACGCTGCGCACGCGCACCCCTACCGTTACACACGAATATTAGTTCTTTATTAATTCTGTATCGATAGTGTATCGATTTACGTTTTATTATCGAGTAATGGAAATGTGGATGACTTCTATTGATATAAATAATGACAAAAAGATACATACCGGTCAGTCAATCGAATGTGACTGGGTAATATTGAATGGTAATAAAAAAACTATATATTTTAAAAGTAATAAAATATCAGCTTTCTTATATTGAAGGTTTGATATTGTTGAAATTGATTTTACAATCAAAATATAACTCATGCTGCTTCTAAATGCTTTTCCTTACACTGTAACACAGGAAAAAAAATATGATAAGTAGCAATTGTATTTATTAATGTAAGTCATACAAACATGCTTGTAATATACAAAAAACTTTAAAAGTAGTAAATGGCCACATTTATTTTAATAGCAATAATTTTTTCAGCAACCGTCATAATAATTTCAATTTAAATACAGAACAAAACAAAATTTAAAATTGGAATACATATTTTTTTAAAGAGCTCTCCTTAACTTAATAATCGTAATCCATCACTCGCTGGGAGCCAATCGGCTACTAGCAGTCTATTCAAACTTCGAAGGCTGATTGAATTAGCCGTATCAATCATTTAAATGAGGTTTTGACCTTAGGTATGTAGTTGTGTGCACTGTGCCTGGTCTTGCGGTAGTGTGCTGCTGTGTGCTCTACAAATTGTAAGTTGGCGCCGATTTGTATATGATAATATAGTTGGTTGTTTTCAGGTTGGGATTTATTGAAACAAATTGCATATTGAAATTCAATATTTTGCCTTTCAGCAATTGCTTTATAGAGATGTACCTATTACCTAAGTATGAGCAAAACAACATTTAAAAGGTTTTCATATTACGTAAGTACGTCTTTATCTGTAACATTGTAGTAAATAACCACAATGCCTATATATTTCACAAAATAGGATTCAGAGCGGTACCTAAGTATCACTTGTAAATTCTGTAGTTTACTAAAAGATTTCGTAGTTTAATTTTATACTAACATACATCAATGATTACTTATATAAGACCGACAATGTAATAACTCTACCAACATTAAACAATAAACAAATGTGTTAATAAAATTGTTTCAATCAAAAGAACATGAAACCAACCCAAAAAAAAAGACTTGAAGCAAACGCCAACTCAAACAATACCAAATCCAAATTCGAATTTCGAGTCCGCGAAAACAAACTGGCAATAATATTGATTAAAAAACAACAATAGCGTGTCCACGCATCGTAACATTATTTCGGGATATTATATTATAATAAATTCCGGTGTTAATTATATCGTGAGGTCGGCGGCACAAAGCCGGCGCGGCGCGGGTACGCGTGTTGATTTTCAGTTTATTTCATTAGATCCGCGCAGCGGGGTGCGCGGGAGTCGACGCCGGGCAAGTAGGGTGTGGATGCTTGCGCCTAGGCTTGAGTCAGAGTGACTATAACATACATTTATTTGTTTAAAAAGACTTGTGATTTTTCAGCGTAAAGTTGAAGTTCAATTAGTGCTTTTTCCTTATTAATTTTCGTCTTATTTAGATGAATATGTTTAACTGTTTATTTATTCTTAAAAATACGATGTACTTTATTACGTTTATTGACTGACATTAGGCACACATTATAATACCACAACCTATATACTCAGCCTTAATTAAACCTACCCAACTATTTACCACCGAATTAATACTTTCAATTACATTTCTCATTCTTGTAACATAAAAATTAACCTGTCAAGCACAATGAGCTGAACACAAACAGTAATTCTCCACGGCAACTCGTGGTCACCCTCGTAAACGCCATAGGGTTCACCTGCCCGCTTAAAATTGTAAAATATAGCATTTTTAATGAAGTAACCTTTTCAATTTTCGGCTTTACGGCCTTTATCGGCGTGACATCGGCCCTAATCAAGCTCGTTTGCTTGTTCTAAATGTTTTTGTTGATTTTTTTCAATGCATTATTTAGTACCTCGCCTGATTACCTTTCTTTTTTAATTTAAAGAGTTGTGTTCGGCTAAATATATGGGGTAATTGAATTTTCGTGATAGTTTCATGTGGCCTAACAGTATGTGTGTAGTGTTGCTAGTGATGTAGATGGCTTTTTATTTGTCGTTAACAAGCGGGTTGTAATAAAATGTTTGTTTGATATCGAATTTGATGTTAATTGTTAATTAATTATATGCTTATTTGGATTTTGTCTTTGATTAGTTTGATCAGGATTTCGTTTGATGTAAGAAAATTATTGAGCGTAGTTACTATGCAGAGGAGTTTACGGTATGAGAAACAGAAAAAGTGAGATCAGAAAAAAAATATTTGTTTGCGAATTATGTCACAATTACGAAGAGCCAATATATTTATTTAAAAGTTTAAAACATGGTGCTATGAAAGACTTGAAGAGACTGGCGTAACTTTGTTAGAAAAATCTTTAAATCTGTATTGAATTTAATTTTTTTTTCATACTAACTTTTTGAAATTATTTATATATTTTTACTTACCAAGGTACAATAAAAGTAACGTAAATCTTGTTACCATATTTTTATTGTTATCTATGAAAAGGCAATAAAATAACTTTCTTTACGCTTATAAATGTTATAAAACAGTGTAATTTCATTACCGTAGTAAAATTAAATGGAGCTTTAAAAGTATGTTATGATTCAAGGGTCAGGGGTCGGAATATATTCAATTTTGATGATCGACAAGGGTTAAGTTATTTGGAATTTATTTAAATCCCTTTCTGTGGGTGTTTTGATGTAGGAATACATTGATTGAATGGCCTCTTGTCTTTTTAGATGTTAACACAGCAGCATGGTAACAACGACTTGGGAAATCAAGCATACAGGGGCCCGATGCCGTTATTTTAAGTCAGTGAGTGGCAGGTTAATGGACGTTCCAGTGTACTTGTCATTGTGCCTAATTTTCGTATTCAGATAAGAACAGTCCCTTGCAACCCTACAACGACAACAGTGGCAAGTAGGTGTACATTTGTCATTAAACTAAAAAAAAAATAGTTAAAGTGAGATACAGAAATATGTTTACCTATATATGTCGTGGTGGCATAGCGGTTCAATGAACGGAATTGTATGCACAAGGTTGCAGGTTCAAACCCAGGCAAGTACCAATGTGGCTTTTTCAAAGTTATATCTACTTTCTTAATTATTCTAAGACACTTCTGACAAACGGTGAAGGAAAACATCTTGAGGAAACCTGGATTCCAAAATTTGGGATCTGAAATCGCCAATCCGCAGAGAGCAAGCGTGGTGATCAATGCTCGTGCCTTCTCTATATGGGAAGAGGCCTGTGCCCATCAGTGGGACGTTTATAGGCTGGATTATTATAGATACAGAAATATCTGTAGATAATTACTTCCTATTTTTTGGGTGGTAATCAAGACACCGAATACTGAACATACTGAAGCTCTATCAACAGTAGGTACAAAGGTAGAAAACTCTTTTTTAATAGCTTATTACTTTAATTATTCCTTATAATATAACATTACTTTCCAAGCTGTGTTTCCAAGCGATAATGTGTGACAATTTTTATACGTGACGATTGTCGTTTGTTCTGAAATGCCAATTATAATGATATATTGTATGTTCGAGGTATAGTATGACGACTTAATATTATAGAGTGAAAGTGGATAATGAAAGCGTTAAATGGCAATAGACCTACCCCTTGATTATGAGAATTATATAGTACAAGCTGATCCGTCGAACTTCGTACCGCCTAACAGTCGTTTATTTTTTTTTTCTCCGTAAGAACCATCCTCGTGCTCCAAGGAATATTATAAAAAAGAATTAGAGAAATCGGTTCAGCTGCTCTCGAGATTTGCGCTTACTGCTTAGCAACACATTCAGCGATTCATTTTTAATTGATAGATTATATGTCAAGCAGTGGGCCGTTTACAGGCTGATGTTATTATTTTTTATTTTTAAACGAATAGGAATATATTTTCGGATATATGATACCATCGAAGGCTACTTAGTTGTAACGCCAGTATAGTAATAATATTGCATTACTTAGTTAGTTGTTGTATTAATATTACGTCATTGTCTTATATCGCGAGAATTATTAATGTTTATGATCTAAATACAGTAAATAATAAAACTTTTTTACAGGACGGATTTTGCTACGGAAATACGTGGTTTCATTTCAAAATTTACAAACAGCATCGGCCTATAGAAATAAACTACCTATATTACTAACTTTATCTCTGAGAACCTATAGTCTTCACTAATGAACTATCGCGCTGCATGTTTATAGTAATATTATAGAACGGGGATTAGCGCGTAAGTCACGGGCCGTGGTCGCAAGCAGACTCTGCTTGCGACCACGGCCCGTGTAACCCGGTCGAAACGTCAAGCCCTAAAGGTATTTAAGCATGTACGCGCTAATCCCCGTTCTATAATATTACTATGGTTTTTACATTACCAATATTCGTTGACCAATTTTACTCCTACAAACGTTAAACTTGGTTTTTTTAATTAAATAACGGGTATTAAAATAAACAAGTCTCATGTTTTATTTATTGTACGTAATCTTGTTTAAGTTAACAATTATTTCATTTATTATATTGTTTGTTTTATGTGAAACCATAAAATAAAATGTAGCCATAAACAAATTTACGTCTGTCAGTAACAAGAATAAAAGTTTTACGTTGACGTTTTCAACTGTTTCTAAGTTTAAATAAATTTATGAGGATTTTTTATAACTTTTTAATATTAAAAAAGGTATTTAATTCAAAGTCTTAGTTTCTATAGCTTATGTGGCATCAGATGTGGTCGTTATGTATTTTCATATCAATTTAGATCTCTGTTTCTGTTTTTTGGCTCCATCATACTTCAGCTCGAAACAGCCCACGGCTAGGCGTGGGCATAAGCCACTCTTAGGCTGTAAGTACACGAACTGTAATAATAGCGATCAACGCACACGGTTTGTAGGAGCTGACAACCGCTCTCAAAGTTGTCCGTGTTTACGCACCCTTATATGATATTTTTATTTTATTTACGGTTGGTTAATTCTAATATATACCTTTATACTTTGACCAAAATAACTCCATAATATCTAAGCACCAATACAATGTAATTATTCAAATGTCCCAAGCGCTATACCTAAAGAGGCTAATACCGTATTAACGAAGGAAAATTTCTGTTTTCGTTTTATTAATATAGCATACACGTGTAAATTAACGTTAAACTTCAAAGAACTATTAAATAAGTTGTTAAGTTTATTGAAGTTGCATAGATATGTTAGTCGTGACCCTATGTAAGTAGGACCTTCGTAGGGTCGAACTATTGGCGAAAACAGTTCGACAGTTGTACCTTATGTCAATGGAATAAGGTTGAATTTCGTTAGTCTTTGTTACAATGTGTGGTTGATCGTATCTTCAAAAACTTTCTATCAATATACATTGGCAGATCATATATAAATTTCTATCCATTTGGCCCTTGATCTTGTCTTTAATAGTGATATAATGATATCTGCCTATTAATGTCTCAGTGTTGATTACACTGATACAGGTTGCTTTCTTATTTAGAGAAGGAACGAGCATTGATCACCATTCTTGCGCATGCGGGAGATTTCAGATACCAATTTGAAATCTTGTTCTCCTCACGATGTTTTTCTTCACCGATAGTGATGTCTTAGAATAGTTAAAATTTATAGTTAAGGAAAATAATATGACTTGTCTTTAACTATTTTTTTATGGGAAATTATAAGTCTAGCCACAAAATTATTTATTGGACACGTGAATTAACTTCTAATTTTATAACTAAGCAACGGGAAAATGACATAGCCTTTAATAAACTAATTCGTCTTTTTTACAACGCCCACTAAATATTCTATAGAAAGCGTCAAGTAGAGATCATCAATTATTGTGACTTGTCCTTCTTATTTATGCATTGCCACCTAATTTACTAACTCGGCCTCGGATTTTACATCTCGTCACCATTTTACGTTTTACAGCTACAACGCAATGTCCTCAAAAAAATATAATTCAAGCTTTTACAGAAAGCATCATTTATTATAACTTAGCATGTAAAATAATACATCATATTCTTTTATCGTGAAAATAGCCACTGCATGATTTGGCGCGAGTACGCGAGACGACAGCGACAGCGGCCCCGACTCCAAAAAATTGTTAAATTGTATTATAGGTTAATCGTAGTTTAGGTTAGGTTTATCATATAGGTAGGTGATAGAATTATTTTTAACTTTTTAGTGCTATTATCGATTTTTTGAAGTAGGTTTTTTTTGCAAAAAAAAAAAAATATTTGTTTATTTTTAGTGACATATTTTAAATCTTAGATAATATGGGTAGGCCTTCAGCTGACACCCTTTCATCATCCTCATGATAATTTCCGTTAAACGAAATCCAGTGCCACGCATCTCACATCCAACGAATTCCCGCTACATTCACGAGGTCATCTTGGCTTCATCATCAGATCTGATAGTAGAATGGTTCTTATTGAACGCAAATGCTTCACTTGTTGTAGAAAATACCAAAATCGCTGTACGTTTTCCTATAAAATTTGAAGAGTTCCCTCGATTTCGCCAAAATTCCATCATCAGATTCCGACTTGGTGACTATGGGACCATTTGGAAAGTATACCCTTTCCAACAAAGAAAAAATATTTCAAATCGGTTGGAAAGCAACGGAGTTATGCGCGAAAAAACATTAAAAAAAAAACATACAGATATCCGAATTGAGAACCTCCTCCTTTTTTTAAAGTCGGTTAAAATTAAGTCTTTTATTTCGTCTCTCCTCAATAGCTTCTGATAATATTAGTGGCCAATATACCGACTATTTGATGACATTTTTAGCAAAATTTTGACGATCAATTAATATGGGATGAGTTACATTTTAACTACGTACGTAAAGTACTGAGTTAAAAAGTTAGAAGCTAAATAAATATATTTTTTGATGTCATTTAATAGTATTTTAGAAGTTTACTGTTAGAATGCATGCTACAAATTTAGATGCTAAAAAATAATCATTATGCTGAGTTGTATTTAGAGTGGTTTACATAGAAGATAACTAGTGGCTAAGATAGTATTATTTAGATGCTCGTTAATTGTGGCTGACTTAGTAATTTAGAAGGCAACATATATTTTTGGGGGCGAATAATGATATTAAAAAGAAGCCTGTTTAATTAGCACCCTTTTTTTATTGTTTTATAAATAAATAAATAAATGCGGACAACATCACATACATTGCTCTGAACCCAAAGTAAGTAGATGAAGCACTTGTGTTATGGAATTCAGAAACAACGAAGGTACCACAAACACCCAGACCCGGGACAGTGTAGAAAAGTTTGTTTCTACATTGACCCGTCCGGGGATCGAACCCGGGACCTCAGAGCTAGCGACACCTTCAAACCGGTGCGTACGCCACTCGACCACGGAGGTCGTCATATAGTCCTTATATGTAGAAGAAATCTAGAAGCAGTTATATTTAGTTTGTATGGTACGGGTCACGAATTTTATTTCTTGATGTCTTTTACATAGCCACAAAAAAAAACCAGTTGGCTTTAAGCGGGAAAACTCAAACTTTCACATCTAGGCGCTACATTGTAGGTACTGTGCCATAAACTAATCATCAAGGGAGGAACACAAATAAGCATTTAGTAGAGAATGTGTTACATAGCGAACTATGATGGGTTATTGTTCTGTTAATTTTCTTTAAATAAAGTTATGTTTTAGACAGTTATGTTTTAAACTGTGATCTTGACCTATTTCTAGTTACTTTGTAGCTGAACGTCTAGGTGGTAGGTAGGTTATAGTATTCTGATGCCCTGAAGAGGCAAAATAATTGCTACCTTAATGTCTAAGCTCGCATAACCTCGTATATGTATTGAAATAGTTATTTTTAAATAAAAAACTGAATATTAGTTAAACATATGTCTATTGAGAAGTAAAAATACAGCCTAAAACTTTTTTTTGTACCTTAATTGACTTTAACATTTTCCTTATAATGAGTCAAACTTATAACCTTTAAGGATCTCAAAAAAAAAATCCCATTCAACATAGTCCAAAAGTCTTCAAAACTAAGAACATAACATACCGATGCGTTCCCTAATCGCCCCGGATCCCCAACTGTGAGGAAATCATTAATTAGTCAAGACTTGCTCTCCAAACGATGAAAAAGTCGGGAATAATTTAAACCTCCATAATTGGATATTATAACAAAAATATCGCATTTAAAACTGGCCCATTCAATTTAAACCGACCTCATTTGTTACTGTTTGTCTATGGTGGTTTTGTTTTAAAGTCTACGTTGTCTCTGGTATGAGATATTGTGCGCCATTTATTATTTTAATTTAGTGATGTTGCTTGTTAATATTTGGATAGATGGTTTGATTTATTTAAATAATTCTTGTGTGTATGTGAGCAAGTTTGTAAATTATACGAAATTAAAGCTTCGTTTATGGTTTAATTTATGTAAACTG
Organism: Autographa pulchrina; assembly: GCA_905475315.1. Taxonomy (NCBI): domain Eukaryota; kingdom Metazoa; phylum Arthropoda; class Insecta; order Lepidoptera; family Noctuidae; genus Autographa; species Autographa pulchrina. The sequence continues at coordinate 11,581,854 of FR997765.1, read as the reverse complement.
AATCGTAAAGGATTCGTCGCGCGTAGGTAATGGTAATTGATAAAGCTGTAAATAGGAATATAAGACATACAAGTTCAAGTAACTTCTGAAAATATGATAAAAATAAAGAATCTCACTTTTCTGTTTAAATAAATTGAATACGTATTCGTTGTCTTCTAAAGCTAAGTCTGTCAATAGAATTACTCCTCATCCTTAATTGATTTGCCATTGTGTAGGTACTTAAACTATTACACAAAACATGTTTCATGTTTATATAAATTGGTATTAACTTAAAAGGAGAATGGAAGCAATATTTGTTCGTTGAAACAACAAGAAAGAAAAATCTAACTCTACATATCGCTTCATTAAAAGAACTTTCTTTATAAGTCAATCCAATAAAAATACGCACATAATTAATTAACCTGAAATCTCAGTAGGTAGTTCCCACAATTAGATTCCCAATCAAATTATTTTTTTCCCACAAAAAAGTCGGGGATGCGAGTCGTGATCGGGCGCCATTACTGGTTGCTTGGTGCGCATGCGCGGAGCCGCGGCTGATAAATCATTGTGGCGCTTCTTGATGTTCATTGGATCCAACTTTGATTGATGGAGCCAGGAGGTCCAGTTTATCGTCTGTTTAGACCTCGAAAGCTCAGTTCGCGTAACACGGTAATGATGTTTCTTATTCACTGATGAGTTTAAGAGTAATATGAGTTAACGCTTTTTGGCTTTCAGTTCAGTACGGCCTCGTTTTTTGTGAGAGCAAAGAACTTGATCTTAAAACCTTTTTTCGGTCTTGATATGTATGAAAAAGGCGCTCAGTTTCTTGTGTAATGTAAATTCAAGCTGGATAGGGTGTGATAGTGAGTTTTTAGAATGATTCCTTGTTTTTATTGCTTTGATTACCAGAAAAAATAGCATATTTTCTGAGTAAAACATTTTTTGGAAGCAGGGTAAGGCGATCTTTATAAGAACAACAATAATTACATTATTAATAATCGTCGTGAACTACGTAAGTACTTTAAATCGAAAGCTTGGTTAAAATATTCGTATTTAATTCGGTCAAATTCGCCCTTTTTGACCTAACATTTACTTTTATCGGTGATATTTATTAATCGTTAATAAACTTTTATTCTTCCAATTCGTCACGCTCCTAACGAAGCGTACAAAATCTATTATTTTAAATTAGTTTTATTGTATAAAATCACCCATCGTTTAGTTAACGATTCGATACGAATTAGTAACATTCGCGACGTCGGAATATTTTAATCGAATCGCACGCGCAAATACCTCAATACTGTTTATGCACTATGAAGAGTTTTATCGATTGTTACCGTTATGCGTAGGCAATCGATATTCGGATGTTAGTATCGATAGTATCGTGATCGGGCGTATCGATTAATTATGAGAATTGATTAGACGTAGGCGTGGTCCGGCTAACGAGACCGGCCGATCTCGTGTTTGTTTAATTACTCGGGATTCCGCCTCCCGCGTTGCCTGCTGCCCTGGTACTTTGTTACTGGACGCTTGCTTCTGGTCTTCAAATAAACTCATATGGAATAACTACATAAGTTTATTCTATTAAAGTAAAAAGAAAGTACCTACATAAGGATTCCGATTAATTTCTACATTTTTGTGTACATGTTTATGCTCACTCTTTCATATACCTACAACAAGTAATGCTCATCTTTAGAGAGCAGAGAGCATACAGTTGTACTTCAATTTAGAACATTACCTTTATAAAACCTAAAGTTTTAAATAAGATACAACAGCAAGCTTTCTTATTTCTTAAAATCCTGCCACAAAATGATAATGACCTGTCACAACATTCATACGCCCGTTTCACACGCGCAAATTCTAGGAGGTCACAAAACATACAAAAATGTTGTTCTCATTCCTACTTTTTGTGAGGATTCATAATTAGATTTGGCGAAGACCCACCCTGCACGGCAACTGTATGTTGGTGCAAGTTATAAAAGCGCCGCGATTTGTACAATTTAGTCTTTTATCGTTCCTAGGTGCTATTTGGATTTGCTGTCATTAATGTTTTAAATAAAAATATTTAAGTAACTGAACCTTATTACAAAAATGAATTTACCAGAAGTTAACTATATAACAAGACTGACAAGTTTTTGCATTAAAGAGCTCTTTGCTGAGAACTTCCTTTGGTAACTATTCAGCGTCGCTAGATATTACATTATATGTATTTTTATATTATATTAACTCATACAATAAAACGTCTTAATATGACCTCCTTTAAAAAGGTCACATCATATTGTAGATATCTGTTGACGCGCCATTAGCAGTATTAAATCGCTTCCGCTTATAACTGAGATGCTGATAATAAGCGGCTGTTGAGAGGCGTTCCCGTGTAGATGAGTTTGGGAGGATAAAAATTCGATTACAATTAAATTAACCAAACTCGTATTTATTTTTCATTAAATCTGATTTTGGAACTCGTAGAATATTATTTATGTGCCTGTTAAGTTTTGTTGCTACGGGGTTTTATCAAAATTCCATAATGCAGGCCATCTTCGAATACTGGCCGAATGGGATATTAAAAATAATGTTTTTTAAACAAAGAACATTCTGACAGTGGAATGGTCGTAATTTATTTATCAAAGAATTTTACTAACCCTTAAATACCTTAGTGAAAAAATACAAGAGTAAATCAAACCAAAGTGATAGGTCTAAATCACAGCTGAAAATAAGTCCGAAAGTTTGTAGTTTCTGTATTTTCTTAAAAACTTACCGAACATCCTATTTATGTACGTAAGTAATTGTGATGATTGATGCGATATCTTTAAAATAGTATGTATGTATTTTCGAATTCCATATTTGACAATCCAATTAACTAGTGGTTCTCCCCGGGACAATAATATATTCGAACATTTTGTTCATTTGCATTTTATTTAAATGCGGCTTTTTATGTACTTACTTTCACATTGTCTGCGAACGGGGAACATAATTATTTCGATGTGTGTAACAAAGTTCGATTTTAACCTACTGAAAGTTAATGAAGATACAATAAGTCTCTTAAAGCATTCAAAAGCGGAAGTCGCAATTTGCATACTAAACGATTCCAACTGCGATTGCTTGCAATTAGGAACCGATTCACAGACCAAGCCAGTCAAACAGTCATATCACCGCCATTAAAATCCGTTGAAATTTAAAAACTAATAAACGTGACTCACGGCTTTCTTTCAATCAAACGATGGTAAATCATGAGTTAATTGAATTTTAGATTAATGGTTAATCACGAGCCAATCGAATGCGTCCCACGCACCGAACTACCCACGACGTTATCCAATGTAATTGCATGTTATTGAATTACATTTTAATTAAATTCGATTATGTAATTAATGTGCGCCATTGTTGTGCTCGTGATGAATGACCCGGCGTTCAAACGGTTAGCTGCCATATTTTTCAACTTATGACATGTAATAAGGTATTGATTGATGGTAGTGAATGTTGAAAGGCGAACGTTTATTTCTCTTACGGTTAAGCGTTTAGTGCGATCGTGTGTTGTCTGTTTGTCTGTTTGATCGATATTGGCACTACTTGATACGCGCCGTAATTGCTGCTTTGGTTTGAGTTTCGCTTTTGTTAGTGGGGTACATTATTCAAATCGTATTAGATGGATATACTGTATATGCACATCTAGATATTATTATTCTTTCACTATTAATGTTTTGTTATCAATCATAGGTTGAGAAGTACTATAGTACAGTATAAATAGTAGTGTAACAGATATGGGCATGTATGTGATACCTATATGATATATAGGCTATATCATATCCGAGTAGGTAGTGTGTAAGCAATTTATGTTGATAATATTCAATACACTTCCCCATAAAATAAGGCAAGGCTATGTAGGGTTAAGAATAAAAAAACCGCAAAAAGATTCAATACTTTTTTATTTATAAATAAAAAAGTATAAATACAAGATATTCCATAATGATTTGTTTTTACTTTTTAACAAACAGTAGAAGCGAAACACTGGTTTGTGCAACATTAACATTTTCTTTTTAACCAAAAAGTTTACAATCAATCCTCTTTGGTGCAACTTAATGTAACAAACTCTTTTTAAAACCTCGAAAACATTATTATGTTATTAAAACTGTTTATTAAAATGGCCACCAACACCAAACCATAATCATACACAATTCATACAAAATTCGAAAAATCTGAAGACAATTTATGTTTTTTTAACCCCCGACGCAAAAAGAGGGGTGTTACAATATAGTATATTTTAAGCCACAAATTTAAATAATACCTGATAAATTTTGACATTGGAATACGTAAATTAAATTGCAGAATAAATAAATAAAATATTAAAACATTGGTGATTCATAAAATCATAAGTACTGGTTCAAAATTAATATTTACATTATGAATAAATTACTGGTATATTAACTCGTTTTATTGTCCATATTTTAGCGTTTATACAGAATTGTTTTTAATACTTTTCTTTGAGTAAAGGCACAATAAAGGCTAAGACATTGCTATACATACATCACTTAATGAAAAACTTATAATAATAAGTACTTATCACCTACAATAAATAACAATAAGGCCTATAATGGACGGATTCGGAGTAAATAACTACATGAATCTTATATTTAACGTAAATGTACTAATATTTACTAAAATAGTTATCTTACACGGCGATATAGCCAAACATAGTAGAGCTGGTCGTTTAATTATTTTACAAAAGATATTTGTAAAAGTATGCCTTGAAGTATATAATTGGAGTCATTTAATTATGTGGTTACTTTTTGTCATTATCTCTCATAACATTAACAGACAAGTATTTAATTATAATTAAGATGTACAACAGGCTCTCATTATCTCGTTAAAATTTCAAGTTGATTGCACAAATATTTATTATTTTATTTAATTGTAGATAATGGTATTACTTTTAGTTACGCCTCGAATGCAAGGATATGTCATTATTAAAGTTCCCTAATGATATGTCATCAAGCCAGAAAACAAAAGAAAAAATAGATCAGTTGATGTCGATTAATTAAAACTGTAAAAAGAACGCAACGTCATAATTTGTTCCATATTTAAAATTCATTCGTTACTTAGACTCAATTTAGGAATGAGGTTTTAATCAATTTGAATCCCGAAATTAGTAATACGTAACGGCAACTCGTGCTTCATCCCAATGTTGCCAACCTTCAACGGGTCAAGCTTCAATTACGAAACCGGATTGAGGTTCTCCGAACAACAGCTCAACTGATCAAGTCGGTATGATGTCTTTGCCGTAATATTTCTAGTCTTAATTCGTGTTCTCTGGCCGCCATTCTTAGGGCAGCAATACTGGAGCTCCGTCTCTCTATCTCTGGTGCTGTTGGTTGTGTAGGGGGTGATTCACTGCCTGGTGAGATGGGGGGTGAAACTGGGGGTGGGTCTGGGGACTGTCGGGGTGGTGCTGCTAGGCCAGCCAGGAGGGAATGGAAGGGTGGGCTGGACGTGTAGAGAGGGGCGCTAAAGAGTGGTGGGCGGGGCAGGGGGGCGCCGAGGTATTGGGCGCCGAGAACTGGTGCTCCGGCGTATCTGTGGGCAAGAGATGAGACGGTTACATAATGCTTACATAGTCCAGACGCTTTTCGTAGTAAATTGTGACTTTAATTTTAAAACTCATAAAGAATAGCAGTACCTATCTTTTATTTTAAAACAATGGAGTTCAAGTTCAAGTCACTAAAACCTACATCACTGACTTAAGAGAGAGCGATATTTGCAACAGTTTGTGAATTTATTTGTTTCTTATACCTTAAAGCTCTTAATTATAGCCTGAGCCTAATGTTACCTAGTTAAAGTTAGCCTAAAGTTATATTCAATTTATAAACAATAGATTTCACTCACCTAAAAGACGCCAAAGCATTCGTATCAAACGGTTTTCTAAACCCAAATCCCAATTGCGAGAAGGGGTTCGGCATGGAGGCCACAACAGAAGGAGGGGGCGCTCCCCCCGCCCCTCCTAGGTACGGGTTGTAGGGGTGCGCCTGAGGACCAACCTTCTCTTGTTTCCGCCATTTTGCGCGCCGGTTCTGGAACCATACCTGGGGAAAGAACGAATGATAAGCATGTTTGACAACTGCCATTTGTTTTTTTTTTAGGATTTTAGTTAGTGGCCTTCGTTCTTTTGATCTAAAGTATCATGCAGTGGTTTGGATTAAATTTGGAATATAATTAAAGCTCTGTAGTAAATAGGTACCGAGTGCGGTTACAATTTTTTATGACGTTTATTTATAAAAAGAACGATTTTAGTAGAGATTACTTGTGGTATTTTTATTTGTATTCTAATCAATACCTAATATTTTCTGTACTATCCATCATATCCGTGTCTTTATGTATTAGGAAGAGCATTTATTGGTAGAATCTTTTCACGAGTATTTTAAATGTGACTCATATTTAACCGGAACCAATTCTTACAACACAAGAAATTACAGTAACTTACTCCTACGAGTATATCATTTCGTTAATTATCTTTAAGTATGTAGTTTATATCTTTTGCTTTGTTAACCACGCACGGCTACGTTTACTAACAGGTGTAAAACGTTTTCAATTCTCTTACATAACGTAATTACAAAACGAAAATAATGATACCAAATAACAATTGGAATTACTGTTATTCTTTCTTCGTAATCCAATTATATTCTAGCCAGTTATTAGGGCTAAATTAGATTTATGAACAAAAATATAAGTTTCAACCGGATTCATAATTTTGGTTCTCTTAAATTAGTCTACTAAAATCAATTTGGTCACAATTATTATGGAGAACGTTTATGAAATTATAAATCGGTTTGGATTAATTGCCTCGTTGGCCTAGTAGTTCTAAGCGCGACTGCTACGCTAGAGGTCTTGGGTTCGATTCCCAAGTCGACCAAGGTGTTATTGGGTTTTTCTATGAAATTCTCAGTAGCAGGTCGGACTTTGGATTTGTGCCCGGTTAGTGGCAATAGGCTCGCCCCCTATTACATGGGACCTAAACATACCGGCGAACTGTGGGTGTACATTGGTACACCTCTGCCTAACCCTTCGGGGATACAGGTGTGATGGTATGTTATGTGATGGATTTACTTACAAATTACTTTTTTAATTGCATTGTTAGCTTAATATATTAGATATGATTTAAGTAACATTTTAGGATCATGTCCACTACCAAATCAATGAAAACATTCAATTAATTCAATTTATCGATAACTTTATATTTGGACGTAATAAAACATGTTGGACAGACCTCTAACCGACTCTTACATTGTAAGTTCTGACAAACGTGTCATAAAATATAGCAGCCCAAACTGATATTTATTATATTATAACAACAATAAATTATTGTTCAACAAACTCATGTTTATTTCATACTTTCGTCAGATGTCTTTTATAATTATTTATGTGCCGGCCCGGGGAGAAAAACTTCGGCATGCGGCATAAGTTAGAGTCACACAAGGAAATTGTGTCAAAACGGAAAAAAGTAACATTCCTTAATTGTGTTTGAACCTTTCCTTATTCGGTAACGTGTACAACGTTTTCTAAGCCGCGCGCTGGCTATACTAAGTAAGCTGTCATCGCATTGACAACTGTCATTTTATATAAACTCGCCACGTTAGACGCTATACTAAAGCCAATCTGGAAAGAGAATTAAACGTTATTACTAATTACGCAATTATCAACTTTGACAACATGTGTTTAAGTTCATTTTAGAATGACAAATATTACCGAAAAGGGCCTAAAAGTAATTTGAATGTGATGGAAACTGAACTTTTAGTGATTGAATTAAGGTTCATAATCCCAAAGCACGGTCATTATTTCTTTAAAGTGGCTGATATATAGTTTCAAGTTTTACAACCTACAAACATAAGTTTGTCGCTCCATTGTAAGGAACCAAGTAATGTGTTCGCAATATCAAATAAATAGAGCCATTTAATAAATATAAAGATATAAGGTGCGTGTCGCGGGCCTCGCTAGATTTATAGCCCATTCAATGACTAAGCCTGGGTAATATCATGTCTCTATCGATACTATCAGAGTCCCCCGCGCGCCGCTACCGCGTACGGCTGTGCGTCAACGCACCGTCTACCTACCTGTTTAATTAATTAACGAAATAATAAAATGTCGTTGTCGAATCAGTGCAATAACCTAGTTGTAAACGAACTACTGTGCTTTCTACAATGTAAAATTGATGTTATGGACGAAATAAGTTTAGTGCAGATATGTGAATCCAACTTTAAAGAGGCTGATATTTCTAATGCTAAGACCATTCTCTCCGAAGCAGCAAACTGTCGTTCTACAAGAAAAGGGGAAGGCAAGAACAAACGACTACTACAGGATATTATAAAAGTTTTAAAAGAAACAGAGCCCACTTTACTGCCCATCTTTGTGGCGAAAGATTTACACCGTCTTCCGCCGGTGACATTCGACTACGTGGATGTAACGAGCCTACTTAAAGACATTCTAGTGCTTAAACAAAACATCCACTGTATTCAAACAGATTACGTGAAAGCATCGGAATTGTTTCAATTGCGGCAAGATATAGAAAACATTAAAACTAGTCAATACCCGAAACAAAACAAGCAAAACATTGGCGCGAAAGTTTGCAACGACTCGTTTTCAAATAAAGAAGCCACGCGCGGCCCGAGTGCGTCGTCTACGCGGCAACCAGCAGCAGCGACCAGCGCGCATGCGCCGTGCGTAGCGTCGTCGACACCGTTGCCACTCCTCACGCTCGCGCAGAACGGCACCGCTGCGCTCGCCACTGCTACTGCACGAGAGCCGTCCCCCACGCCCGCAACACCGTCGCTCGCCGTGCGCTCGCACACGCCTGACCTCTCGACCCCGTCAGCTGATCGCACCGAGAACGATATTACTATCACTCCTAAACCTATTGAATTGCGTAGTACTAATAACACACAAATTAGGAGACGAACTGGCAGCCCTGTGAGAGCGACGGAACAAATAGATAGCACATTGAATGAAATTTTTGATGATAGTTTTACGACCGTCGTGAGTAAGAAAAAGAAAAAGACGTATACAGGCAACAGGAACCCCAATCAGCAGGGAAAAGCTATATTGACCTCTAGCAAACTTAAAATAGTGCCCAAATTATCTTACATTTACGCCTCTCGTTTTGATAAACATACCACGGAAAACGATATTTACGATTTTGTCAAAGATTGTGGACACACGGTCGTAAAAGTTGAAAAACTTGTCCAATACAAAGAAACTGCATTTTCGTCTTTTAAAGTTACCATTACACAAGATCAGGAAAGCATTTTTCTTAGCGCTGAGTTTTGGCCCTGTGGGGTAGAATATAGAAGATACACGGCAAAACGCTACCGACCTGCAAATAAAAATAATGAAAATTAAACTAGTCTCCTTCAACTGTCGATCGGTAAAACGATCATGCAATCATGTTACGGATCTGTGCAAAACACACGAAATTATTGCCCTGCAAGAACACTGGCTCTTACCTGATGATTTGGGTTACCTTAACAACATCCATCCTGATTTTTCCTACCATGGAGTATCGGCAGTTGACACGACTGCAGGGGTGCTGAAAGGAAGACCATATGGAGGCGTTGCCATACTATGGAAAACATCATTATTCGTGAAGGTCACACCGATCGACACCGGATCGACGCGCGTAGCGGCCGTGTGTATCGAGCTCGACGGCGGACGCAGGTTCGTCGTGATGTCGGTGTACATGCCTACGGAAGATGCGGACAACTTACCTCTGTTCACGGAATGCCTCGGTATCATCAGTGCGGTTATCGAAGTGAATGATGTAGAGAGTGTGTTAGTGCTCGGTGACTTTAATGCCGATGTGTCGCGGTCCCACAGCTTATTCGGTAGTAAGCTGTTGGAGTTCTGCGCCGATCAGGACTGGGTATGTGCGGATCTAGCTATGCCTGGTATGTCTTCTGATTCCTATACGTATTTAAGTGATGCGCATGGCACCACGAGCTGGATTGACCACTGCATTACAACCGCGGCAGGGTTAAATGTTGTTGACGATATAAATGTTTTAAATGATGTCTTTTACTCTGATCATTTTCCTTTAGTGATTACTTGTAATATTCAGTCTATTTTGCCTAAAATTAATAAATCCCAGACTCAAAAAAACAATAAAACTATCTGGGGTACTCGTAGTTATGAACAAAAATGTAATTATGCAAAATTATGTGATACGTTTCTAAATAGCTGTGACTGGTCATCATTTTCATGCATAAATAAATCATGTCATCACATAGATCACTTTTTTCAGATTGATAAGTTTTATAATCAGATTATCAACAGTATTACTAAAGCCGCTCAACAGTCGTACGAGGGTAGATCTAATAGTAAGAGAAAACCAGTGGTTGGATGGAATTATCACTTAAGGGATTGTCACTCAATAGCTAGACAGTATTTTTTATTGTGGAATTTGAATGGGCGTCCTACTCGGGGTAAAATATATGATGACATGATTCATAGTAAAAAGATATTTAAAAATAAGATAAAGTGGTGTCAGTATAATGAAAATAAAATAAAAATGGATATAATAGCTACACATAGATACAATAAAGATTTCGGAAATTTTTGGAAGGAAACCAACAAATTAAATTATAAATCTAGTTTGCCTACATCTGTAAATGGTGATCAGAACCCTGTAAATATTGCAAATATGTTCGCCAGTAAATTTAATCCGCCACCGCCAGTAACATCCCCGAACAGCTGTGTAAGTGTGACGCCCTCAGCCAGTTGTGGCGCGGAGACGCGGCCGATACCGCGCATGCGCACTCCCTCGCTGACGGCGACGCTGCCGGCCGAGCCGAGCGACATCACTGACCTGCATGTTACTGCGCAGGATATATTTGAATGCGTTAAGAATATGAAGCGTGGCAAGTCTCCGGGCCACGACGGGCTCAGTGTGGAACACGTACTGTTTGCCCCCACAATATTATTCGAAAAAATTGCGAGCCTATTTAATTTATGTATTAACCATAGTTACTTACCTGAGAACTTCATGAAAACCACTGTTGTACCTATTGTGAAAAACAGAACTGGGAACGTGTCTAGCTTGTCTAACTACCGGCCGATATCACTAGCAACTATATTTTCTAAAATATTTGAAAATCTAGTTATGAAATACTTAAATGAAAAATACTTACCTCTTCATAACGCACAATTCGGTTTCCGCAGGGGTCTGTCCACAGATCTTGCTATATTCACATTGAAAAATACAATCCACTACTACAACAATAGAAATACCACTGTATACGCTTGTTTTTTAGACCTCAGTCGTGCGTTCGATACTATTAATTACGACATTCTTTGGGCGAAACTAAGAAAAACTCAAGTACCGGCTAAAATTATAGATTTTTTTGAATTTTGGTATAATAACCAAACTAACCAAGTAAGGTGGGATAACGCCTACTCGGACACATACAGGCTAACAAGTGGGGTCAGACAGGGTGGCCTGACGTCTCCAGTTCTGTTTAACCTATATGTTAACGACTTAATCGGGGAGCTAAGCAGTGCCAGGGTCGGATGCCACGTAGGCGGCGAATGTTTAAACAACCTTAGCTACGCGGACGACATGGTGCTGCTTAGCCCCTCGCCTACTGGCTTGAGAAAGCTAGTTAAGATATGTGAGGATTATGCGAAAGAGAACTACCTAACGTACAATGTTACAAAAACCGAAATAATGGTCTTTAAATGTAAGAATAGTCCCATTGAAATGCTACCAATCATTTTAAACGACACTCTAGTAAAAACTGTCAGTAAATTTAAATACCTTGGTCACATATTAACCGAACATTTAAAAGATGATGACGATCTAGAAAGGCAGAGACGTAGTATTGCTTGTAGGAGCAATATGCTGAATAGGCGCTTTTACCATTGCTCAAAACAAGTAAAAATGACCCTGTTCAAGGCATACTGTCAGTCGTTCTACACTTGCCAACTTTGGTACAATTTCACGAAGAGTGCTTACAACACTCTTCGTGTACAATACAATAATGCTTTCCGGGCCATGCTCAACCTGCCCTGGCGGTGTAGTGCGACTGATATGTTCGCTGAGAGCGGAGTTATCGACTTCCATGAGCTAATGAAAAAACTAAGAACATCGTTTTACTCACGAGTAGCAGCAAGCACTAATGAGCTTGTGGCTACCGTGTTCAGAAATGTATATCTGATGAGGAGGACAAAGCAGACTGAGCCGCTAGCGTGATTTGCCTTCCATAGTTATAATTGTTTTGTTTGTTTATTTAGATTTTATTGTTAACTTTAGATAGCTTATTGTAGACTGATTTGTACCTAAATAGTTTTAAGATTTTGTTGTTTTATTTTTTTTTTTTTTTTTTTTTTTTTATATTAATTTCTTGTAATGTGTAATATGGGTGTATACCTGAATTAAACGATTATTATTATTATTATTATTACTATCAACTAGCATTTCTAGAATTATACCCAACGGTGTTATTAAATTTTAATTGTACCGTTCAAACTGACAGCTATCATATTTTATTGCAACAAAAATCTTACTTTTAGCAACAAAAAGGTTACAATTCAATACTTCTGTAAAAGGTCGATTATCATAGCATGAAATATTTATGCACGTACAAAAATGTTGAGACATGAAAAAAATCGTCACGAACCGTACAGCCATTATGTAAACTGTTATTTTTATGGCAATTTAAATTAATTCACTTATGATAAATGGTGTATAGTAAAAAATTAAACGCGTTTCTGTAAATGTCGATGCGGTTTTAGCGGATGCTGTGATAAACAAGAAACGTTTTATGTTTACGGTGGGCTGCTGCACGGGATAACGAGCCTTATTGAATGAGTAGTTAAAGTTTATATTTACTTGTGTAGGTATGATCTATTAAGTTTACAATGGCCATTACGGATATGACTTCATACGGCGTCGAGGCCGCGAATTTATAAATGTTGTAATTGGTGGCGGGAAGGCTGACGGCATGCGGGTGCAGTGGGCGCAAAAAGGCACCGACTGCGTCCCAGGTGCCGTGTTTAATAGCTTAACAGAGTCGCGCATTAAGGTAATGACCACGTCGGCCGGCGCTGGCCGAGCGAGGAGCGCTAAGACTGCGCTGCAACACGAATCACCATGCACCGAGAGACGTGACGAAGCTCACTACATTTTTGCACAACATATAATTTAACCCAACAGTAAATTAGGAATAATTGTTTTCTTATGTAATTACTTGTTTAAAGACTATTATGTAATTCCAGACAGCTGCATAAACAACAATAGCACTCAACTTTCAACACGTAACTGCCATCAGCTCGTGCCAACGGTAGCATCAAAACAGGCCTCATTAAAACCTGATCCCTTATCTCATCCGGTTCACACTAATGTTTTATAAATCTAACACTTTATCCGCCCACGTGCTAATGCTAAATATATTAATATTAAGTAGTTTTAAAAACATTAGCTAATATTATAAAGCTTTCGCAGGCCGCCTAATCTGAGTCGTTAGTATAATTCTGCATGTATAATTTTATCATCTTTTTGTGGAGCGCAATTTTAGCCGCCGCCCGCGTCATGATCGAATCAGCTGGTAATAATACAAGAAAATTGCTAATGACCTCATTTAATAAACAAGGGTTTGAAAAATACGCACCTATTAGTTAAATGGATGGTAGCTTTTTGATCTGGTGACTGGAGTAATATGTAATGGTGAGGTATCAAGTTAAGTGGGCCTGCGGATAGATGTCGCCACTTTAGGTGAGTTTTTCAATGCCACCGTTTAAGGTTGTTGGGTCTTGTCAATTACGGCTTTATGGGAAGATCGGTTCGAAGACTATGTAATGGGGTCCTTTGTTGCTCGTCGTTATGGATATATGGGGGCAAGTATTACGTTTAAGGCCTACATTATAAGTTCATGCCAAATATTTATGCTTTATAGTACCTACAACAAACTGAGCTGACGCTTAAACTTAGCTGGCCATTCATTTATTTTATTCCAAGTAAAGTTAAGTGTCCAGATTCTTACTCTATTTTTTACTCTTTTATTAGTAGGTCTACGTTTACTGAAGACCACAGACCACAATATCGTTAATAACTTTACTGCCTACTTGAACAAATAAGTAAGTTTTATTGCAATAGGTAACTAACCTACTGGAACATATTATTGACATGGTGCACTAGATAGCAATTACTTTGCTTATACTTTAATCGTAAATATAGGTACCATCTGCATATTTTTGCGATCGATGCATTATTAAATAACATGAAACCTAGACCTTTAACATATAGGTATAACATGTGTGCAAGTACCTACTTTAAACCCTCAAGCAGGAATTATTCAGTAACTAATTGGTTGACAATTTTAAAAACTCTTCTGTTGCTTACTCAATTTGATCCAATTATTTTGTACTCAGCCATCAATAAGATCACATCTGAACACAATGTGCAGCTGACAAATAATACAAACATAGGTCGATACAATTTGTAGAACAAAAAAACTATTTTAAATTCACTAGTTACATGTCAAACTTTTTTTATGGAAAATGCGTAACTGAGGCATTTTAGAGCAGCTATATTGTTTAGGCTCAAAAGAAAATTAAATAATTATTTAATTAAATAGGTAGTATATGTAGTTCTAGAAAAATTTCAAAAAGCCGTTACGGGCTGCAAAAAAATGATAAAAGTTTGCAAAACGAAAAAGGTATCGTAAGCGACAAAAAAAAAAAACAAGATTTCGAACGTCAAACTCTACTTTCGTAATTCGAATAATACCAATGCATTGTATAGATCGATTACTTGATCTTGCAACACTAATTTGTATTCGAGTAATATCATCAATTGTGCGCAAATAAAACATTGCGACAAATAAGTATGGGGCTCTCTACGTTATTAAAAGATTGCGGGCAACTACGATTACTGAAGAGCTTAGAAATGGATGTGGTATATCGAACACAGCAAAAAATAAACAAAATTGTGTGTAAGTTAAATAAATATTAATTTAGTTAGCTTTTTAATTAAAAGTTACCTAGGTTTTACGCGCGCAGTTTTATTTTTTATTTTATATTAATATTACATTAATACTGCGCGCGTTCTATCGGCGATTTCACGTCTCTCGTCTCTTATTGTCTGGCCTGTGGCGGTATGTTTTGTTAATATATTAGATATTTTCTGCTAATAATTACGTAAATACGACAAAAATTTAACTTATTTAACAAAATTATTGCGATGTGGTTAATACGGTTACCTATGTATCATTAAACCCACTGTTTATGATAATTATAATAATGGGCAGTTAAATTGACTTTGCAACGCAGTTTCCCGCCTTTTTGCTCGTCTTTAAAGTCTAATAGCATGATATTAAATAGTGTCTAGCTTCCTAAACTATTAAACAAAAGTATAATTGATTACGATTGACGGGCCTGTTGGTCTAGTGGTTAGTGACCCTGACTGCTATACCGTAGGTCGTGGGTTCGATTCCCACCCAAGACAAATGTTTGTGTGATGAACACGATCATTTGTTCTGGTTGTCTGGGTGTAAATTATCTATAATATGTATTTAGAAATATATAAGTATGTTTATCAGTTGTCTGGTTACCATAACACAAGCTCTGCTTAGCTTGGGATCAGATAACCGTGTGTAAGTTGTCCCGGAATATTATTATATTTAACGCATTTAGTTTCAATAAACAAACTTCTCTACCCTGTTCGTAAACATTCTCATGATCAGAAAATTATTCTACGGGACCCATGAAAGTCAGATTGTTTTATTTAATACTATTTAATAAAGTACCTATTAATAACCAATTATCTACGTCCATAAGATGCGTGAATCTTTTTGTTTTCTGTCACCATGGCATGGCATAATAAATAGATTTGTATTCAAATATAATTGTAAAAAGTAATAAAAATTAAAAGTTCGTCTGTCGCACTGCGGGGGTCAAACCTTTTAGTGTCGATATTTTGTAGGCATTTTGTAACTTGATCTATACTTCTAATAAATCTGTAGAAGTGTAAATTCTGTACAGTGAAAATATCAAAAAAATAAATGGCGGGGGGTGTTACTAGACCGACACAGAACACAAAAGTGTGAAAAAAAAAAATGTCTGTCTGTCTGTTTGTTCAGGTATCACGTAAAAACTACCGGTTCGATTACGATGAAACTTGGTATAATTATTCTTTATTATCCTGGGCACCACACTGGGTAGTTTTTATCCCGGAAATGTATGAATAAACAATAATAAACAAACTTAATTTTGCGGTTAAAAAGTCATTGATAAGTTTCGTCATCCACGCGAACGAAGTCGCAGGCACAGCTAGTAATTAATAAATAAACATTTATTCAAATATAATAATTTTATAATCTGCATCTATAATTGAAGTTAACATAACAGCGAGAATATGAATTAATCTATTAACATATAACTATAGATATTGTATAATTAAATAATTATTTTACTGTTTTAGCGATAAAAACATGATTGTTTATGTTAATTACTATTGTAGTAGGAACCTTAAGAATTATCATTGCAAAATTTGCAAAAGCGATGACAAGTTTTTTGTTCATAATGTTGAATCTCATAAATTCTTTAAGTTTATTTTAGACTACATTTTTGATTAAAAATAGTATACATATTTAATTTATTATTTGTTTACCTTCCTCATTCACCATACAGCACATAGTTATTTGAATGAGTAGGTATATATTTTTTACTTTAATTGATAATTTTTGTACCTACATAAAATGTTTAATTAACAGTTGGTACGTAAATAGTTATTTATGTAACTAATTGAACTTTTTACAAGGAAACTCGGGGTAAATTCTAACACGTGTAAATATTGAATTAATTAAGTGTAATCATAATCATATGATCATGGGTGACGAGTCAATGGCAGAAGGCGGTAACACAAGTTTTATGAATGTCATTTAGTTATTAAAGATGTAATAATCTTAACTAATATCAATAATAGCTTATAAATGTCCCACTGCTGGGCAAAGGCCTCTTGTCATGTAGAGATGGAACGAGCATTGATCACCACGATTGTGTATGTAAAATAAAATAATGTTTAACTAACTTTAGGTTTTTAGCGCTTAAGTCGCTTTTAAGCTTAAGTAATATTAAGTTTAAATAAATTAGTTGACAACCATACAAAATAAATAGCATAGCTAACTAAAAAAAAAACAAATTAGATGTCACCATTATGATAAGCAAATTACATAAAACTCTTATTTATTATCTTTCGCTACATTTTTTAATTGAGTTTTTCTGGTGTTATGACACAAATAAAACCATTAATTTTGTCTTTTAGTCCTGTTAATTAGTTTAGCACACGCGCTTTTTTCTTGATTAATTACCAAAGTATTTTACCCAACTAGAGAAAAAAAATTAAGAAATAATTTTTGTTCGTCTACTATTTATCTTTTGAGCAACTAGTTACTTCACTGATTATACTATATTTAAAAGTAAATAACTACCATATACATTATGAGCATACGATCAAAAAACCAACAATATACTGAAATTTTTCTCTACAAAAACCATTCAGCACAGTTCGTCAAGCCGCCATTTAATTTGTAAATGCCGCATCCAAAGAGCACAGTTAGCTTCCTCACTCCTTGCGACCGTAGTTTATTATAGTTATCACTGGCTGTTTCTGTGTCTCATTCGATTCGGTCTGGTCTGATTGAAGGTTGCCTGACAGGTCCTTGCAGGCGGGTATTAGTTAGATCTCTTGTACCGTTGGGTAAGGAGTTGTACAGATTGATGCGATGTTATGTTATATTTAATATATTTATTTCATCATCGTCAAACATCTCATTGTTTAAAGTATTTATTAAATAAGAAGCCAAATACATTTTTTATTACTTTAGTGTGTAAATTTAGCTTTTGATGTGAATGGCCCTCAAATACATAACGCGACACGCGTGTAAGACTTTCTCCTATGTTACCCAAACGAAAGTAGATAATGAAACTATTGGGGTTCATACAACTAAGTACGGAAGTCATTTTAAATATGTAAAACCATAAATGCAAAGCACTACATAGTTATATAACTTATGACCTAGACCTACCTATATCTTGACCCTAAACATAATATGGCCAGTATATTAACTGAGTACGGGACACTAAGTAAATTGGCCATACAAATAAGTATCCCGTTCTAAAATACTGTTTTATTCTAAGAATAATAGCCTGTTCTAGCCATCTCCAGACCTTAACTAGTGCCTTAACTAAGAACAAGTAACTACAAGTTCACTTAACAGGTAATTAAATAAACGCAGATTAACACTCTATGGTCATGTGCAATTTGTGCAACCTTAGTGCAGGTGTGACGGGAAACGAGTTTTAGAATATATTCCAAGGAGTATTGATAACACTAAATCTAGCAGTAATTAGTATCTACTGATAAATTAAATGGCGTTCGTTTGACCCGGTTGGGTCAGTAGTTAAGTGATCTTTTAACTTAGTCTTTTAACTCAAGAATGTCAGTTTTTTTATTATTAAATATTAATTTTCATAGTATAAAATGAAGTCGCTTCCGTTGTCTTTTCGCTTAGGTCTCTTAAAGTACTCATACATAACATACCATCACGCCTGTATCCCCGAAGGGTTAGGCAGAGGTGTACCAATGTACACCCACAGTTTGCCGGTATGTTTAGGTCCCATGTAGTAGGGGGCGAGCCTATTGCCACTAATCGGGCACAAATCCAAACTCCGATCTGCTACTGAGAATTTCATAGAAAAACCCAATAACACCTTGGTCGACTTGGGAATCGAACCCAAGACCTCTAGCGTAGCAGTCGCGCTTAGAACCACTGGGCCAACGAGGCAGTTTTAACGTACTCAACAGAGTTTAATGCAGTTTTCAGCTATAGATAGGCTGAATCAAACGGAAAGTTTTGATTTTAATGTAGTAGGTACATGCATTATAATACAGAAAAGCCGAGAAATTTCGGGCACTGTGCGAAACCCGGGCTGGTCGTTAGTTATATTATTTTTATATTTTGATGTGTATTCGTATGTTTTAAGATAAATATAATTTTATTTAGTTTAATTCGTTTGTTAACATAATTAAAAAGTAATAAAATTTTAATACTTTTGGTGTATATTTTAATTCCATTTTGGACAATTAATATGGTAGGTAATATTCCTTATTATGTAAAGAAATAATAGACTTTAAAATTATAAATGGATAAGATCAAATTAATAAGTTGTAAAATTGACTATAAAATAACAATATAATCCACGCACCAACAGAAAACCAGTATTTTGTTATAAATATGTATATTTTTAAAAGCGACTTTTAATGCATTAATAAAACTGATAATACAAAATTAATTTTGTACATAAAACCTCATTTTATTGTTTTACACATGTTTTCTGTCAAAAAATCATTAAATTGTTTTTAAATAATTTATTTCTTTTAGATTAGGGCGATCATAAAAACTTGCTTATATATTAATTATTTTTTGTTCTTGCAATATCTTAGCTTTACAATGTTGCCAGTCTACACCACCCTTATTCGATTGCCACAGATAATAAACAGACGGAATAAGTAATTTCATTGTATTACATGTTTTAACTACAATTAAATATAGTAATGAGATACCAGCTGAATAATTACGTGTAAAATAAGAATAACTTACTTAATGTAATTTTATAGAGTTTATTAGGTCGGTTGTGAATGTAAGATAATTAGTATGTACCTATAAGAAGTGACGTCAACTGTCCTCGCCCTTCAAAAGTTCAATTTTATAAGATACAGGGGTTTTCGAGCTATGAGTTGTAAAGTAACGGACATTATAATATATAAAGGGACGTACAGAGTTACAGAGTTTTGTTAAATATTAAATAAGTTATTTTAGACCTGTCAGTGCTACTTATGTTCTAATTTTGTAATAATAATTTATTATTTTAAGATAGTTACCTGTATTCGAGCTTCTGTTAGTCCAATTTTCATTGCGAGTTCCTCCCTGAAACAAGAACAAAAATTTAATTAAAAAAATGAATAATAAAAAATATTTAAAATAAATATAGGTACATGCTCCATGCCAAGTTATAAGTATTTTCATAAAAAAAAAAAACATTTTTTCTGCGTAGCCTTTACCCAAACTATGTCGGGGTTGGCTTAGAATTTCACCAGGTTCATCTAAATACCGTATATTACATGACCAGTGCTTCTCACCTCTACAACACTACACTGGGTAATCCAGTATCCTAACACTAACCAATTAAACAATAAAAACAACAATAATCATTTATAGCTTTTAAAACAATGGCGTCGTTTACGTAAACCAACATAAATGTAAGATAAAATTCTATTCACAGGATGGATGAAGATTATTGCTGTAATAAATTTAACAGTACTTAATAATAGTTAATATAACTAATCTGTATAATCCTATTACGAAATTAAAGAGGGATTATTTCATTGATAAGTGCGAGACATGTTCGTACGCTTCAACACGTAATTGGATTATGTACTGTTAATCATTATACTCTTAATCGCAGTCGGTCTTATGAGTGATCGGGTCGTATCTATGTGTTAATGGTTTTCAGTGAGGTTATTCTTGGTACCTCAGAAATGTATTGGTAGATAAAAGGAGAAACAGTTCAAAGAGCCTTTCCGTAGATTGGAAAATCCATGTTTTTTCATTCTATATAAATCTAGCTGTGGCCCGAGGTTTCACTCGCGTAATAATTTCCCATTCCCTTAAGACATACATTCTTTTTCATTTGTACATTTTTCCTACTTATTCTGGGATTCGAGACAAATACTACTAATTAAAAAGCATACAAATCGGCACCTGTTGTTTTAAACAGATTTGATGTGTAGAGACCTCTAAACAGCATGAGCTAATTTAATTTAATTTAAGCTATCTCTTTCTACTGTAGTGTGATGGTGGAAGCACTGGTAACAAATACTAAAGATTTCTGTACTGTTACCTATTAAATATTTTCAAGCAGAGTCAATAAATAGCCTGAAATTGGGAAGAAGAGTCTTTCTTAGTTACGTGCAAAAATTACTCAACATTATACCACTCACCTCGTAAACACATCAGGGTAATGCGTCCTGGAAAACGCCTTCTCCAGCTCCTCAAGCTGGAAGCTCGTGAAGGTGGTCCTGTACCTCCGCTGCTTCCTCTTCGGCGCGAACTCGTCCGCATCATCACTGTCTGCCGACCCTGGGGGCGGCTGCGACGGCGACTGGTCGGACCGAGACAGGTCGGGCGTGGTGCGCGGGGAGTCGTCCTTAGGGGGCTCCGAGACCCCCATGCTTGAGGCGTACTTCTGGTACTCTTGGGCGTGGGAGTAATAGTCTGGAATGGAATGGGAAACGTTGATATTTGACAGTCGTTAAGTCTTACTATGGGATACTATAATACACAGGAAAATGGGTCGTGAAGGCGTGATGAGCAGTACCTCCGTGTAAAATATTGTGTTTAGCTGATTTTGATAAGTTTTCCAGCCGACCCCAATTTAAATTTGGAAAAG
Organism: Autographa pulchrina; assembly: GCA_905475315.1. Classification (NCBI taxonomy): domain Eukaryota; kingdom Metazoa; phylum Arthropoda; class Insecta; order Lepidoptera; family Noctuidae; genus Autographa; species Autographa pulchrina. Next base: position 11,560,398 of record FR997765.1, on the reverse strand, counting down.
GCTAGGTAGAAAAAGAAGTTGATATATTTATAACAAATAATTGACTGTTCATTTGATGATTAAAACGTATGTAGGTACACAAAAAATCATGTTAGAAGCAATATCAATGAATTCTCTCAATGACAGTTTATTATTAGTTAAAGTGTAATTCTTAAGACAAAAAGGGATACATCAGTATGTTATAATTTAATTATTTACCACCTATATATTTGTTAAGGAAGTACCTAAGTCAACGATGATAGGTAATTGATTGCCATTTTCTGAGATTTTAATTATAAACTGGCGCCATACAATAAAAGCGTGCGAAACACTTCACAAGAACTTATAACTGAAAACAAACCATTTATCATGGATACATAGGTATTATATTACGTGACTTGTTTTATAAAGGCGGATTTACACGATGCAGGAAACATCATACATTGCAATCCATTGCGGGGCTGCTCAGCCATGGTGTTATAAGCGATAGGTCATCGAAAGAAATGTACAGTAACTTGCGCGATATTTCCCCGCACGGTCTAAATCGGCCTTGATAGACGTGTTTAAAGATTACCGTCATATTTACTGTTTTTGTTTGTAATAGTAACATTAATTATGTTTATAGGAAGGCAATTATGACACGGATAGCTGTTTGAAGCAGTAAGAACGGTAAAGATGTCAAATGTAAAATGTAATGACAACCAATCTAGAATGCTAGACTGTCAATATTTTTTTGTTGAGTGACTTGGATCGTGTGTTAGTTGTCTTGTCATCAAAGTTCAAACCATGTTTTGTATAAACAAGTGAATGAACAACCTATACATGTATGTTTTAAGATCTATGCATATGTCTATTGCATATATATATATATATATATCTATGCATATGTAATACTTTTAAATTGTATGCTGTTGCTGTTGTACTACTAATACTGCTGCTGTCTGTGCAAAACTGCCTCGTTGGCCTAGTGGTTCTAAGCGGGACTGCTACGCTAGAGGTCTTGGGTTCGATTTCTAAGTCGACTAAGGTGTTATTGGGTTTTTCTATGAAATTCTCAGTAGCAGGTCGGAATTTGGATTTGTGCCCGGTTAGTGGCAATAGGCTCGCCCCCTATTACATGGGACATAAACATACCGGCGAACTGTGGGTGTACATTGGTACACCTCTGCCTAACCCTTCGGGGATACAGGCGTGATGGTATGTTATGTTATGTCTGTGCAAAATAACAAATTTCTTGGACAAAAACATATTGAATTCAAAAATAAAAAATTGGCCCTAAAATTAAGATTTGCAGGGGGGGCAATTTTCTTTTGGAGTAGAGTATTACTTTCTGGAGGAAGTTGTTTCATTTCAATGGGCAGAAGCAGACCTTGCAAGCAGAATGATATTCATTATAAAAAATTATCCTACATGTAAACCCATGTTTTAATACAACTGTGTTCGTTTCACCTGGATCCTTAGTTAATTGTTAAGTAGTTCGTGACTTCTACAGCAAAATCTAATCGTTCTACAAACACATTTATATAAAAATATCTATCGTGATTCCCGACTATTAATGTTAATTTGACCTCAAGTTTCTAGTAATCAATTGTGTCGTTTAAGTTAATGTCATTAAGTTAATTGCCCTCTGATTATGGTGTTATGTCTTTAATTGCCACTTTATTATGTTGCTTGAGAAGAATAACACTAGATAATTGCATTTAATTTGCTCGCTCTATACGGTAATTTAATCAGCGTTGGTTGACCATTTGTCTTGTTTTATGATTTTAACAAATAACGTCAGTATAACGAACATATAGTCCATATAAATTCTGGTGCCAATTGATGTTATCTACAAACAAACATCAATTTAATCCCTCTGTAAATAAAGTTCAATTTAAATTGGCCAATACTGTAGTAGAGAAACATAGATGGACTTTGGGAAGGCTCTGCCCAGCAGTGGGACAGCACAGGCAAAACAAGAAAAAAAAATTGTTAAAAAATCTTTAACAATAAATAGTTGTTGTGCAAACTACATATTATATTTAAGGGTTGCATTTGTTTATTTAGAGCTAAAGAGACATCCATTCGTCTGCCAAATGATTAAATGAATTAAAACTAATTAATATGTGTGACATCAGTCGCCTATGTATATAACGTATATATTACAAAAGTGTGTAAGGATAGTAGCAAGTGGAAAGAAGTAGTCTCTGCCTACCCCTACAAGGGAAAGAGGCGTGATTATATGTATGTATGTATGTTACACACAAAAAACAAAAATATATCTGTTCTACATCGCGTGCGATGAAGTTTGAAATAAGTAAAACTCACAGATTGCCACCTCGTATCACGGAAGCATTATTATAATTAATTTAAGTGTAGTGTTTTCGTTTTAACTCTATTTCGTAATTGACTCGACACAACGAAAATAGTTTTTAACTTTCACATTTCTATTACGAACACTAATTTATAAATGGAAAGTGTAACATGCATTTTCCGATTGAAAAATCGCCAATCGTAAGAGACTACAAATAAGACCATTTGCAAAAGAAACTTACGAACAAGAAGGCCTGATATTATTAGAAATCCTTGAAAATATACCATACTTTTAAAGGTTTTGAGTACAGTCGTATATATATGTATAAAGCCAGCATTTTAACATTTGCATATAGTAAAACGTTGACTTAAAATAATCTTAGGTAATTGATATGAAAAACATTAGTTTCAGGAAAAACATTGTAATGCTTCAATGTAAAACCTTACATAGAAGGTTTTGTTTGCGCTACATCATATCTTTTTTACTTTTTCATGAGTACTAGTCAGTCCAAAATGTACTTTATTGACGCTAGCATAAAGTTCATGTTTGTTTGAAGTGGAAGTAACATCGATTGGCAAAATAATTTAAATAGCCTATAATAAATGTAGAGGTTAGTATAAAATGTTATTTTCAACAATAAGGATGTACAATTTTGTAACACACTCCTCTTTAGATATACATCTTAAATTCAATTAAGTAGGTACAAATGTCACTCGTATATTACTTATGTGCAAATAATTTAATCTTATCCTTGAAACGTTTTAATAGCCTTAATATTACTATATATACACAGAGCCTTACTCTATATAAACTATAGGCATTCCTCTTCCTTTCCACCTGATATTTTTTTACCTTTTTGTGACGAAAAACAATCCTTAACTTCCTTTAATCAATCACAATGCACATCTTTCCACTAACAACAATTGAAAAAAAAACACTACCGACAAAATGATCACTCAAAATTTTCACTTTCTTCGACACATGCACGTAAAATTTTATTTTATCGATCTTTAGTCTTAGAAGGTTGGTTAGTAAATGAGCCCTTCTATTTCAACGGTATTCGCGATAACAGCTGATAATAAACTTGATATTATCATAGAGAATTGGATTTCTTATGTTACCAACTATTTTTAATGAGATTTTAATTAGTATAAATTGATTGGATTAGATTGTGTGGAGGAGCGGCTTCTATGTACTAACAAGGTTATTAGAATTAGCTAATTATAATGTTTGAGTAGAGCATAAAGTATATCAGCTATTAGATAGTAACTTTTCACTGAAACAATACCTGTACCATGAACTCTTAAAGCAGTACCGTTGCCGTTGTAGAAGCGAGACGGCGCTCTACACTGCATGTAGCAGCGTCTCGCTTACACGACGGAAACAGTTTTTCTTTGAGAATTGGTACGCGTGCAGGTCTTATATTTCAAATTACTAAGATTGATTTTCCAACAAGATCGTGCTTAGAGTGACTTTAAACAAAGACGGTATATATTGTACTAGGGCCATATTTTAGTTGGTACAATAAGTAAGACTAATTTGTGTTTAGATTTTTTTTAATCTACATGAATAGTACTAGGATTTAAATATTTTCAAAATTAAACGCGTATAACTAACCTTACTCCAGCCGATGAGCATTGACCAAACAGATTGAGGTCTGGAGTAAACATAAAATGTAAAGAACTGATTTTCTTCCAACACATACACTAAAACTTTATAAAACCTTTACAATGACGATTATTTCACATTATCTTCTCAGTAATATTCCTTCTCTTATCAAAGTTAACAGATTATTTTCCAAAATGCACCTCTCTGCATTATTGCACATGAGCCATCGATCGTTGCTAATTTGTTATCAGTACAATATTTTCGGGTATCAAATAATCGTATTTCGATTGATTGTCATCCTATCTAAATTTACCCAAAATGAGTAAGCAAATATTCTTAAAATTGTCTAACACTAAATATGTATATAATGCATTTTAGAATCAGAAATGCATTCTAGACCACTCTTGCTCTCTCTCTCTTGTTTAATGAATACTACCTATTTAGGACCTCTACCAGTTTTTCTTGATCAACAATGTTTTCCACAAAAATTACTCAGCAATCTTGATCTCAAATTGATTTCTGTAAACTGATATTGTGGCCCGCTATGGAAGAGATTTTAGTCAAACAAGGACCTTTCCTAGACAGGAAAGAATGATATAATATGAACATTAACAACTGATAATAATTCTATCAGTTATAAAGAATTGCCTTAATTTTCTACTGAAATTGCGAAGTCAACTTCATTCCGACTTTGATATAAATCACGAAGATATGCATCGATTTCAAAGAAGCTAACAATATTTGCTATTATGAGTAATATCCTGTTTAATATATTACAATTTTTTAATTAAATTGTAGATGTTTAGCATTAAGTTATCTTTAAATGCTAAATAACTGCCTCGTTGGCCTAGTGGTTCTAAGCGCGACTGCAACGCTAGAGGTCTTGGGTTCGATTCCCAAGTCGACAAGGTGTTATTGGGTTTTTCTATAGAATTCTCAGTAGCAGGTCAGAGTTTGGATTTGTGCCCGGTTAGTGGCAATAGGCTCGCCCCTATTACATGGGACCTAAACATACCGGCGAACTGTGGGTGTACATTGGTACACCTCTGCTTAACCCTTCGGGGATACAGGCGTGATGGTATGTTATGTTATGTTAAAATAGAAAATAATGCTCGATAGGCAAATAAAATTCTGGTATGATGTTAGGGACCACAAATTTTTCCGGAAATTTGAAAATAAATTTCCAAGATTTTTTTATTTATGATGTAATAGTATTAGTTTACCTATACATGCACCGACTTTTATTACATTGTGAAGTGAAACCTACTGATTGGTACTTACATTTCGTAGTACATTATGTCGTGAAAAAAATCGTAAACATTTATATGAATATTTAATAAAAAATATATATATGAATATTTTATTCATTTTTCATACATTTATTCATATATTCATATGAATATTTAAAATATTCGTGTGTTCTCATCTTCAAGGAACATCTTAGCTTTTTGGACTTATCAAGATCTTCACAGAAACCCCAACCCCACTCGAATTCGATCATAATCGATTGCCATTTAATTACTACCGTCAAAGCCAAACAAAGAGGCAAACTATATATAATGAGTAAGCAAATAGCATGTTTTCCGACATTCGATTACATAGAACAATTTATATATTACATGGAAACGCTTGTTTAATTAAGATTTATATAAAGATAATCTATTGACAATAGTTCTTATACACACGGCCCTCGGCCTGATCTAGGCTTATCTTTTCAGCGGCTCTTTCATTTATCTAACAAACCAAGTTTCGCTAATCACGATAAAGATTAAACAATTACTGAACTGATTACAATCACTTATCAGTAATTCGATATAATTTATATCTGGGTAATGCAGTATTCGATCTATAATTAAGTTTACAAATAAAATCTGATCTAACAACAAAGTTCCGATATCTAGATGTTAAGGATAAGATGACAATTGCGATAGTTATCACTGATAGCATATATCGATTTATCGCTCGATTTGCCGACATTTTGTATCGATTTAATTTAATTTTTAATCGATAATAATAGAACTCGACTCCTGATAGAGCGATCGGCGGCCGATAAGAAAATTTAACATTTATTTTTATTTAATTTACATTTTGTATTTCGGTTTCCATTTACGTTATCAACAAAGAAATCGGGTCGATTAGAAAAATCAATTAGAAATTGGAGATCCTATGATATATTTCGGTGGCTGGTTTTCAATTAGTGGAATTGTGTAAACTATTTCATGATCTACGTAATCGTAAAGATTATACAAGTTTCTGTCGGTATGTTTACTATTTTACAGCAATAAACTCAATCACAGGATTTTTTGTTCGTATTAGAAGCTAAGTCGATGCAGCGACGAGTTATGTGACTTTTAACAGATAAAACATAACATAACATAGCATCACAAGGGTTAGGCAGAGGTGTACCAATGTACATCCACAGTTCGCCGGTATGTCTAGGTCCCATGTAATATTGTCATTAACCGGGCACAAATCCAAACCCCGACCTGCTACTGAGAATTTCATAGAAAAACCGAATAACACCTTGGTCGACTTGGGAATCGAACCCAAGACCTCTAGCGTAGCAGTCGCGCTTAGCGCCACTAGGCCAACGTGGCAGTCGCAGACTTTTAACAGATGTAAATATTTATATCCTACATAAAACACTACGTCATTTAATATCGTATTGTTTATAAACTTTACTGTGAACAAATTCGCAGTCACCCGGTAGCATGTAACAGACGTAATACCATTTAATTTACGACTTTGGGTATCTAATACAAAAGGCTATAAATACATTTAACGACCATAATTACATGATGATGAAAAACGGGAATAATCGTAATTTCCCATTCAAACAAAAAGTATGTAATTATAAGTTACATATAGTTTCTATTTGATTGATATAACACAGAGAAAGTCGTATGTAAGTTCATTAAAACATAAGTAACGCAAAAACAGCTAAATAGATTTTAATGAAGCAGAGTATTATAATGTGTAAGAACTCGGATGTGTTCGAAATATCATTAGATAGCAACATTAAAGAAAGTTCTTATACACGGAAAATGTAGAGAAATCTCGTACTATACATGGTTTATTTGTAATCTTCTGTCTTCCTCTTATATGGAGGAAATCAGAAATAGTTGTTGCGGGTTTGAAAACTGACATTTGTTTTTGCATTTTTACACCCAACTTAACTGTCCCAGTGGTTCTTAGTTAAAGAAATTGTGTAGCCTCTTTTTCGGGATTTGTAATAATTAGTGCTGCAAGTATTGACGGGTAAAATAATAGGTATGGAGATGTGTCTTAGTTTTTTCACTTACTCCATTTTATAGTTGGTTGCCTTATTTCTATGCATTTACCGCGTTTGTTTGACGAATAAGGATAACGTCACTTGCTGTTTCGCCACATACAGTGACCCGTCTTCCATATACACAGAAGTGTTTGTACATTTATTGGAAACGGCACTCTGTTCCCTCACTGACAAAGTGGGACAAAATGGGACAGCAAATTGACAAACAAGACAGATTGGTGGTTCTACAGACAGACCTTCATTCTTCATTACAAAGATCAGATATTTCGCTATATTATTTTTCACTTTACATTAGTTTGAATATAAGCGAGTGTTAGGGAAATGGAAGGTCGAGGATTAGATAAAAAGACTTTAAATAGCTTTCCAGTTTTCGAAATATGTGATAAAAGGGTTACTGAGAAACGGTTCACAGAAGTCAATATGTTTAAAAACATAAATAAATAATTTCCACGTAATCTTTTAACAATGATATCTAAAGAGCATGTTTCCTTAAATTAATAATAATGTATTCAATTCCTTCCTGTTAATAGTATATTGAAAGCTTGATAAGATACTAACGTTTCTCCAATAACCGATAAGTATTATAATTATTGTTTTCTATAAACAAAGAAGAAAATCTAGCAAAGATTAGATGTTAAGAGATTTGATTTAATATTCTTTTCTCGGAACATACAGCGTTTTATTCTAAGAAAATGTTATTATACGATAAGAGCAATGAAGCATTTTAAAAATTTGATGTCGTACTTATTTTTTTGAAGGAAATTGTTTATACACGCTGCTATTAACATGTGTGTGGTAATTGAAATATACTTTTGCCGATAGAAATGAATAATTATTTCTAAGAAAACAGAACATTAAATAAAATAGTTTTTATTGAGAAGGTTTTGGAAATACTACGTTTTCATTTAAGAAAATTCATCATTCATCATTTATATTTGCAGAAGCAGTATTTCAAATATGACCACGCAATTTCGTAACACCCTGTATATATTTACGTGTCTTTTTCAAATAATTAAGTCCAGAGAGTCACTCATAGCCTAGAAGCTACCTATTATTAAAATTTGATTTCCTTTATTAGTATTATGCCTAGATTGATTAAATTGATGGCTAAATAATTATGAAAGTATGTAGAGATCAATTAAACGATTCTTTGTAAGCAATGCAATATTAATTGATGTTTCTATTTAATGAGTGCCGCCTTCATTACATAGTCTATTCACTATTTTTATGTGAAACTAATTGATCTATTTCTAAATCATTAATCCATCTATACAAAGTGTGTACAAATATAATTAATATCAGCCAAGATCATTTCTCAATTTAAACTCATGTTTTAACTAAAAGCTGGCTTAATCGGTAATTAAGCAATCACTTATGTAACCATTAATGCCTCTAGATTGACTTTGGGACTTTTTGTAACCGTATTATTGTTGTGTTAATTATAACAAAGCCTAGGCAAAGGTTGTAATAATATAAACATGTTGGTAAAGTTTCTGATTTTCTGAACCTATACGTTTATTTCTTGATTGAAATCATTGACTTCATCGGAGGTTTTGGATATACCTTTGAATAAATACCCAGGGACAACTCACACGCGGTCATCTAATCCCAAACTAAGCAGACCTTGTACTATGGTGACTATACAACTGATAAACATACTTATATATTTCTAAATACATACATATAAATAAATTACACCCAGACACAGAAAAAACGATCGTGCTCATCACACAAAGATTTGTCCTGGGTGGGAATCGAACCCACGACCTCCGGTACAGCAGTCAGGGTCACTAACCACTAGACCAACAGGCCAGTCCAAAGGGGAATATATCTAATGGTTTTTCCCTTTAAATATGACCGAAGTCAGAGGCATAAGCTAGTTCCAACCTCGTCGCACCTTGCCCCCGTTCAAGCCAACATGTCTCAATTAGGATTACAATTTTAGATACAGGTAATTATCTTAATAATGCTCATGACACAATGTGGGGCAATTTGTGCACTAATAGCTATGCAATTAATGTATAATTATATTCTTAGTACTGGACTCAATCTATTAACTATATCAATCGATGTTGTGTTCTTTGGATTTCATTCAAGTAATTAATAACTTTGTACTAGTTTTTAATTCAGGTACGATAGACCGCATGCTGTGATTAGGGCATAAATGAAAATATACCTTAACAAGTTGACATAAAGGCTAGATTTATTAGTAGTCGACTGTTTCAGGTATGTTTTTAGTTTATTGAAGTCCTTTGTTTGACAAGAATACCTAAGGCTTTAAATAAAACATGGAACAGTTAAATAGAACATAATTTTAATACACCATTAGTGGTAAAGTCCATTAGATTTTTGTTTGAACGTGCTTATCTCTGAAACTACTAGGAACTTGAATTTGTTTTTCTTTTTTATCGATTTTTTAGCCCAAGTTCTCTAGGGAGGTTATGAAAATTTAACACTATGAAACTAAACGTTATTTGACTTTAAAAAAATCAAACCTAGTGAAACTGCGCGGCACAGTTAGTAGCGTATAAAATTCAACAATAGCTAATATTTCATATCTGTTAGTAAAAAAACGTTCACTTTTACTGATTCGTTTGACGTCAAAGTAATTATATCATTACAAACTTTGCTCGTTAATTAAAGCAATAAGTGAGAATCATATAATTGAGCCGATCCTTTGCTCAGCTGGGAAAAAATATAAATGGGCAATTGTGCATGTAAACATTTCTTGAAAATTTAAATGACGATGAACGTAAAATGAACATCAATTCTATTTTTTTGTTATGGTAGAAAGATGTTGGAAGTGTCGACGATTTAGTGTTGATTTAAAAAAAATAAACTAAGAAGGCCCGTTTCAGGGTCATAGTAAATTCGTTCATTTATTGTTATTAGAAAAGGTGTGTTTTTATATGAAACTTAGTTGTAAAACGTACTTGAATTATAAATAGTTACACTACCATCAGATTTAAGAAACATGTTGGTGGTTTTATATTTTTTAAATAATAAAATAAGTATGTTAAGAACAAATAATTGTCCCAACAATGTAGTAATTCAGTCATAACAACTGTTAACCAACTCAATTATATCCGAGCGATTTTATTTCGAGTTTTCGAGAGCAAATCGTTGGAGTCTTTGTAGGATGCGCGGGCGCAACGATTATTTATAATTATTTAATTGCGAGCGTGCGGGTCGTGACACTGGCGATGGCGAACACCATTTTCCTTTGGGTTTTTACATAATTACAGTTATTCCTAGTAATTGTACGTTTTTGTGTTAATTTTTCCTTTATTTTATATAGTTTAATTGTATGAAATATTGCGCATGGGGAAATTGTAGCTATCGAATTCATTGTTTAGTTTTATACCGTTTTTATAGCAATTCTGTGAATTCATTTGTAGTTTTATAGTAATACAAACAGCCATATATTATTGAGCAATTTATTTAAATACTTATTGTAAAAGTTGGAAATATTAAATACTTAAAATAATAACGGTACCTATATTTTTGACAGTGACCAATTTATTCCAATCTTAGAGAAATTACTAAAGCATAGAGGGAGCGAACAAAATAGACACAAATTACGATGAATCCAAGCTCCTCTCTCTTATGGTGCAGATTATATATATAAAAGAGACAAACATATATGGACTCATATATGCTTAAAGCTAAATGGACACTCCGAAATTGTCAAATGGTCATATTTGGTCTCTTACTACACGACCAATTAAAAGAGCACATAGTTGCTTATTAGAACCTTTTCTACACGGTAAACTGTACAAAGCATTTGATTTAGTCGTATCATACGTTGTGAATGTCAGTCGTTGCTAGTCATTGTTTATTTTACAAATAATATTATTTTTTGCGTAATATAAGCAACTTGATTGTGTACAAAAGGTGCAAAGGACAGATAAATAAGCGTTTAATATGGCTCGTTTTGTTTTATCGTGTAAATCATATTCATTACGGAAAGATATCAATGAATATGTAAGCGTTCAACGGTAAGTGTTTTTTTGCAATTTTCTAATAAAATCATGCGTAATTTTTGTATGCGATCACTTATAACATACACATTAGATTGATAATGATACCTTCAGACTATCTTTTTTACTAATAATATCGTGTAAGCGAATTAATCTTAAAAAAAGTAATTTGTTTATTTGTGAGGTTATGTTATGATAGTGAAGTAGATATTTTTCATCGATACTATTCGATACGAGAATTAACTTTATGTCATTATAATGTAGCAAATGTCGTTTTATTTTACAGTATGCCTCAAAAAATGATAGAAGAACTGGTGTAAACTGTAAAGTGCTTTCAATAGCCAGAAATTGTTGGACTAAGCATAGCCGAAAAAATGTCTTCGTCTCCGCCCCGAATAACAGAATAACTACAAAGACATCAGGAATTACACTTAGGTATTCAAGCGGGTGAAACCGCGGGGCACAGAGAGATAATAAAAATAATGTATTTTCACTGCTTTTATTTATTAAAAATTTACATAATTTATATATGTTTTTACTTTTACTCCCAGTTTCTAAAGGCCGATCAACATAAAGATTAGACATTCATTTATCAAATATTTCATATCAAGTACTGTGATTGGCGGAGTTGTGTTGCAATAGATCTTTTAGTCAACCTATCACATATTTGTTTTAATTTTAAACGATGATTTAATTTTAATGATAATTCGTAAATTTGGGACTAAATTTATATTGATTGCCTTGGTGATGTATGTTTTATAAAAAGGCATTTGGTGTGGGACGCAACGTGCGTCGACACCCTTGCGCTATCCCACGTTCTAAGTTCGGCGGCCTCTCCTGGCGTTGCTGCTGGAGCTGCGGAGACCCTTAAGCGGCGAAAGTATAATAACCTAATAGGTTATTATATTTTCGAGCCGTTTGGGTTTAAAAATTTGAAACGCTCGGGTCATGGGGTCCTAGTGCACGAAATATTTTTAATGAACTTTTGGTAGATTCTACTCGTGATCAGAGGGCTGGTTTGTTCCTTGCACAGAGAATCGGCATAGCCATTCAACGTGGCAATGCTGCCAGCCTTCTAGGCACGTTTCCCGCCATTGACAAGGATGATGATGAGTTTTTTGACGCGTGTTAGTATTATTTATTTATATAAGATTTAATTTTAGTGTAGTTGTTTTATAAAGATGTAACATGAAAATAACGTACATTCAATAGAAGTACATTTTCTGTCAAGAACTAAATTTATTTCGATACCTCTACGAAATACGGCACATCACTACCGAGGCAAAAAAAGTGGACAGTATTGCTGCAAGCAACCCCTAAAACTATATATCTATCCTTCTTTTTCACAATGAATGTGTCATAGGTTAAAAGAGTATAACTATAGTGAAATTTGACGCTCCCTCTATGCTTTAGTAATTACTCTAAGATTCCAATAACGGCAACCATTATAGAACACGTCATCTCTAGTCTATGGCATGTTGTTCTAATTTCAAACGTAACCTACAAATAGTACAGACAAAACAAGACAAACGTTCCGTCGTCGACATTATAACTGCTGAATATAAAATTAACAAATCGCCATAATTTCCATCGTAAATTATGCTTTAATAATATGCGAGCTTATCTCGTCCCAAGACATCTACTGTTCACAAACTTAATTAAAAAACTATCCTCAACACCTAGCACTCTTAAGAGTAGTCCAATAAGGTTCAAATTCGATTGTCTTTTTGTTCCTAAACTGTAGTTAAAAGTTGGTATTTGTTTGTAATAAAACAAAGGGAATGATACGTGCAAGTTAATTACAACCAGAAATGTAATTAGGTCTAATCAAATAACGTGATCTTTTTATACGTTTTTGCTTTATCGTGAAGCGTTTTTGTTTCTTCCACGTTTTTTTGCAAGCGGCCGTAATAATGTTTTTGTTCTATTGTAATTGAAATGTGTTACTTATACGCATTAAAATTGTTTCTATCAATCTGGATAACAATTACTTACAATACGTTTGAGATGCCGCAAAGTACAGTAGTCGGCATGAAATAAGATACCTACAAATGTTTTCGAAATTCGACCTTAAAGATTTTTTTAGGTTCTATAATATATTGTCAAAGTATTAACACTGATGTGCGGTCGACTGTACCAAAATTTGAGTTTTTTTATTTTCTTGTAGAATATTTTAAGGTACTGAAACTCTTGTTGATGTCTTGTTAATAAACTTAATTTGGGTCGTAAATGTTGAATTTATGATGAATGCGTGTCTTTTTCAAAATTTATCTTTGATCTTTATACTGCAAGTAAACTACTCTATAAAATAGACGTTATGTTAAATCATACCCTTATTTGAAACAAATAGGATACATAAACCTTTTATGTAACATAATAATAGTTATAACTCGTAACTTTAATTACTTATTACTCATAAATTATTCTGTAGCCATCTTTGTATAAAAATATAATTAAAATTAACATCAGTTAATATTGAATTACGTGTTACGTAGGGTGTGCAAAAACGCGGGAAAAATGGGACTTTCTCGAAGCAATTATAGATTGAGGAAGAGATAGTGCGCGTACGCATGTTTCAAAATGGCGGCGACGTTAACCCTAAACTGATGAGGTCACGTTGACAAGCTGAATTATTATTATTTCGGTAAAAAATGAAAAAATATGTATTTTTACTTTTTTCTCGGTGTCAAGTAAATGGTTTAATGAAAGTCAGAAAAAATATACGTTCATACACTTTTTTACACGTAAATTCTAGGTATCCATCCAATTTTAGCATTGAATGGTAAATACTGCAAATATTTTAATTGCACGCTAAATCCGGCGAGACTGCAAGCCGACACATCGTAGTTACTAAAATCTAGTAAAAAGTTGAGTATGTAGCGTAAAAGGTTGCTTAAGAAATTGAATACCACGTGTTTAAAATTCTTCAAAGTAAGACAAGTATTAGTTATTTTTATAGAACTGTACGGTTTGTAGGTATTTCGAGGAAAGAACAGTTAATAAAACATGTTTTAGGACTAAGACACCTTGGCTCAAGTTAAATAGTTCTTAGGACTGATATAGATCAATGATATTACATTAATAAGTAATACCGCTAGTTATTGGTACTGCTTATTAGTTAGTTAATTATTATATTGTATATGGAGGTTTAACGGTTCATAACGATGTAACTATATTTTTTATTACAATTAATAGTATCGGTAATAGTAAAAAAAGCTTTATCCACCTTTGGGATAGTTTATTGAAAAGTATATAAAAATGTAAGAAATAATTTTAAAAAATTTAGTAAAATAATAAAAACAACATTGCAATTATGTTGAATTAAGTTGCAAAATAAAGGCCTTTGCCCTGCAGTGGGACGATAACGGCTAAAAATAATAATAATAATAGATAATAATAAGTTGCAAAATAAATGAATTGCACAAAACATCAATGTTATGGAAAACACCAGATAGGAGTACATACCTATAGGTATAGATATTGTACCTTAATGAAAAATAAATAAATCTGTAAAGGCTTAACAGTAGTTATCTATACGACTGTTCCAAGACTATTTATATACAGATGTAGGCGTTACTCCACTATTCCACACCTTTTGGTGCTACTTATTGTTTTATCTTATTAACACTAATAACACCCTGATACTGATACTTGCTGGCGCCATTACTGCCCGAGATAAGAAACCATATCTTGTAGTTTTTTGTTTACGTTTTTTATTACGCACTTTTAATTTTTATACACTATTAATAATACACGTTGTTATTTTAGGGTTGATGTATTTAAAATGACATGTTATTTAACCTTCTCCGTGCCGAGTAATATTGATTTAAATAATAATTGCTGATTTAATAACATACGAATGTCAATTGAATTATTCGTCATGACTAAACAGAACTTGAACATTCAATATAATTATTATTATTTGCACAATACAGTCGTGTGTTATTAATGGTATTATTTGTACATAGCTCATAGAGTTAATACGTTATCAATAAGATTTTATCGTACAATAATTACTAAGTACAAACGAGCTACCGATTCGTCGCAAATACTTTCATGTGCCGACATTCATAAAAGTAAATATATGTCCTGTTATTAATTAAATGATAACGGGATCTTAATTAATTTTATTAAATATACCAAATTAAAGATAGGCGAGTAGGAAAGAATAGCCTTGTTATTATTCTACAAAGGTCGTTAAAATTGAATTTACGTTTATAAACATTAAAACGCCAATTATTTTAACCAGTGAGTGTGTTCCGGCGAATTGCAATTATATCGATTAAAACCTAATAAACTGATCACGAACTGATATTAATTAAAGTTAATAATACAAGAATTTTATTACAGAAATTATAAAATCTGAAACTGTTTATAAAAATGTATCTAATAGTTGTTTTAGAACAATGGCGGCAACAAAAAAGGAATGCAATAGGCGTACACTAGATGAACACATAAAGTCGATTGTAAAAAAATGGATTCTACACTTGGAAGGAAATTAAATTCCCGAGTGCGTGCGCTGTCGCACTAAATTAAAAAATAATTCAATGAGTTCTAATTGCGGTGCGGCGCGCGCAGGGTTGATTTTATCTTCACTACGTTGGTAAAAACGTTGATCGATAGTTCTATATAGTCATGTTTCAAATAATCATAGACATCTTACGTCACGATTTTTAAATAATATTATAAACATGTAAAATGTTGTATTTATGTTTGCGTAAATTTTGACCCATGCCATCCATTTGTATGTTAATAACTTTTTCTTAACACCTCATTTAAAATAACTTATAACTAGGTTAAAGGACGACATTGACATAAATAAAGTGAAAAAGACTCCCGCATAGAGTCAGAAAATCTAATACGAATAACCAATTAACCCTTTCACTGCCACGTATTATTATTCTGTCAAAAAGTTTGGTCTTAATAACATTATCAAATCATTATTATTCCGCGATAGTGTTTTAAAAATAAAATTAATTCCACAGTAATTCGATCACACGTTATGTTCGTGCTAATCAACAATTAAGCGTATTATTATTTCTATTTGTTCCACACGCCGCTGGACAAAGGTCCGCCAACATTTGCAATTACAAACATGTATATCTCTCACGGATATCCACAACTGTTCTATTAAAGAAATATTGGTGTTTGTATTACAAATTCTTACTATAATTCGCCCGCTGCGAGAATGCGTTTCTGACACATGTCAGAAAGTCTTGATTTGTATGGGGAAATAAAAAACCGTGTTATGCTACTCATTATAACCTGGCGTAATGATATAGTTTTAAATGATATTATTCGTTTATAGGACAAATAAGTGATAGTAATTTATTCGTAGTAAATTATTCGCCACATTAAACTTATATGTCTCTTGACCACGACTTGTCAGAAAGCATTCTCTCAGCGGCCGTACTATAGTTTTTTTTCCCTCAGAAAACTAAAGTGCTTGGTCGACGATAACGCTAATTGTTATTACCGCCTAGATAATAATTTCATATACTTCACAATTATAAAGTGACAGGATAAGTAGAAGATATTCTAAAATGTATGGTTATTGTTACCTTTTTCTGAAACACAGGTGATTGTGTCGTTGTTAAGTGTTTAATGTGTTAAAACTGTGAAATAAGTGCCATCTAGTTGATTGTGATAAAGTATTACAATTCCCGTTAGGTGCGATAAGTTATTTACAATTAAATTCTACATTTATTTAATATCATAGTCAGCGAAATCTTAAAACTTGGTTCATACCTTTGTTTTTTTTTTTACTATTTTAACGACTAGTTAATGTAACTTATTCATGTAACTTAGTAAGAAAAATATATAAATAATTATATTTTTTATGCAACTGAAGACAGCGGCAGCGTATGTTTGCGTGTTATATATTTTAATGGTTTGTATTGTAATCGACTATTTCCTGTCTGTTAACTACTGTTATGTTTATTACTTATACTTTAATGGGTTAAGATAAGATAACAGGTATTTGCAAGAATGTGCAGTGAAGGTGTCACAAAATTTGGTCCATGTTTATATTATTCTGCTGTTTCCGGCGTACAAATTTTCGAAAATCTACCAATTATAAACCTACCAAATATAGGTATAACGAAATTTTGAGTTTTATTCATAATTGTAAAATGTTCGATCCTTAGTTCGTTTTTTTTTGTATTTTCATAAAATCACTATAACATATATTTAATTAATTATAGACAACCGATACACCCAAAAATGCGAGGTGACTATATATACCGTTATTATATTGGTAGTATAACAATGATAACGATCCTCGAAGCAGTTTTGACGAGCCGTGTGTACGGTCGTCGGTGCAATTTAACCCTAGAATGCGCGCGGAAATGTCAGTCGGCATAGCGGCAGCTGCGGGCGCTCCCGGCCTCACTTTCAACTCGGTACTTTCGCGCAACCATAAATTACGGCGACGTCCGGACATCGCCTCCCCGTGCGGGCACTAATTGCAAACAAATATCGGCCTTCGCGCCTGCGAGCCCCACACCCGTAATTATGGGATCGTTTGCCTTCTACGTAAGTGCACCTTTGTGTAAGGACATTAGATGCGCACGCTGCCTTCACATTGATACTCACTATTGCCTTCGAGCGTTAACCGTCCGCTAAGCGACCGGTTTAATCTACATTTCTTGTAGCAAATTGATATTACCGAGAAAATGAGTTAATCATGCAATTTTGAATCAATTTCACCGAATATATGACGGGCTGTGTAAATATTGTGTAGTTTGTATTAGTCACGGTCCCGGGGCGACGACGCGAGCGGTGACGACCGTATTATCGGCCGATATGCGTCAACTTTATGACGCGCATAAATCTTGCGGGAAAGGCCGATAGGGCCGATAACGGCGGCGGGGAATTGGCGACGCGGGCCTCTCTAGGTGGCCTCGCATTTACGGGTTGGATAGTACCAACCTGGCTCACTAAACGTGATTTATTATATTAGATTAATATTTATTAATTTAATTGATTGATACAAAGCGAGCGAAACAGATAATATTCGAAGTATTCTGACATTTGAGACTTAAAGGATTTCCAGTTTAACCACTTATTATGGAAATGCAATAATAAAATAATTGTTTAAATAACTTCTCGAGATCGGGATCGACTCACTTAGAGTGCGAAGTATTTAGCATAATAACATGCTTTCTATTCAATATTAACTCGGTTCTTTTCTTTTATGATTTCGATATCATTCGACGTGTGTTTTTTGAATAAAGTTTTCCACAAAAGGGTAGATAGAGACTGTTAGTTCAGTTGGCAACTTAGTACCCAACCGCTAAATGGGAGTGTAGCATAGGTCTAGCTTCCATATGCCTAGTGTAACAAATGTAGTACCTATAACAAATATAAAATGTATAATTTTACTTAGACGAGTCCCATGTTCTTAAGGATAGATTAGTAAGTACCGCTAATAACCATCAAATAAAAAAATACTAACTCAAAAATCGAATATGTGCATTTAATATTCTATGTATGCATCTACATACAAACTACAAAAACGCATTTTATCAGTAACTAAACGACCACCTTTGCCCATTTATCTACTAAAAAAAACTTTTTAACTTGACTGTAATTAATACCAATTTATCTTTATTAAAACGGTTTCCCGTTAACACTGTCAGTGCGATCGGGTCTAATCGACCGGCCGATATCTCGCGAACGATTGCCAATACCTCGCATTTCATATTAATAATCCGAAGTCGCATAAATTATGTTGTACTTGTATGTATGTTTGTTTGCGTGTTTGTTCGTTTGTACTAGAAATAGATTTGTTACTTTCACTTTAGGAGGCAGTAAGGAAAGGGAACTTTTAGACTCAATTTGAAAATGAAATTATAATATAATAATAATAATAATATTCCGGGACAACTCACACACGGTTATCTGATCCCAAGCTAAGCAGAGCTTGTGTTATGGTAACCAGGCAACTGATAAACATACTTATAAATTTCTAAATACATACATATTATAGATAAATTACACCCAGACAACCAGAACAAATGAT
Source organism: Autographa pulchrina (assembly GCA_905475315.1). Lineage (NCBI taxonomy): Eukaryota > Metazoa > Arthropoda > Insecta > Lepidoptera > Noctuidae > Autographa > Autographa pulchrina. The sequence goes on along the minus strand of FR997765.1, from coordinate 11,541,220 downwards.
CGTGCTCATCACACAAACATTTGTCCTGGGTGGGAATCGAACCCACGACCTCCGGTATAGCAGTCAGGGTCACTAGACCAACAGTCCCTTCAATTCGTAATTTGGGTTGAATATAAAAATAATGTACCTACCATTTATTTCAAGTTAAAATATTATATTAATTCAAATGCAGTCCGTCACAGGCAAAGTCTAAATTAATGTCAATGTTGCCATTACGAATATTCCTTACAAAAGTTATCTTAATTTTTAACAATTAAGTACTTAATTTAAGTTAGAGTTTGAGGTACTGGTACATGCCTACAGCTAACATTAAAGGGATTAACTCGGTCTTGAATTAGGTAAAGTAATACTATGTAAAGAAGACTTAACGCACATAGTATGTGTACAATGTGTACTCATTCTTGGTATGAAATTAATAATTACTGACTTAAAAGATTAAACTTTAAACAGGCTTCACACTTTATCATTACAAGCCTTATGAAAGTTTGTATTGTTCAAAATTCGGTATAATTGATACGTATGTAGGTGTTTTTCTAAAAGAGTACGCTATACAGTTTACTGAAGCTCCAAATGAGTTCATAATAATTGGAAAAAAATTGATATTAATTATTGAAGTAACTCATTTCGACCAGAAATTTTGTAAACTGCCTCTATACCAGATGTACTCTTCACCTCTTTTGTTTAGATATACCCTTTCGGTAACACCCTGTGTAGCAATGTCGTGGTGGCCTAGTGGTTCAATGAACGGATTTGTATGCACGAGGTTGCAGATTCGAACCCGGGCAAGTACCAATGCAACTTTTCAAAGTTATATGTACTTTCTTAATTATTCTAAGAAACTTCTGAAAAACGGTAAAGGAAAACATCGTGAGGAAACCTGGATTTCACAATTGGGATCTGAAATCGCCAATCCGCAACTTAGCCAGCGTGGTGATCAATGCTCGTGCCTTCTCTATACTACATGGGAAGAGGCCTCTGCCCAGCAGTGGGACGTTTATAGGCTGGAATTATAACACCCTGTATGGCTAATAAATATGAACTACTTATACGTCTGTCGTTACAATCAACTAGTACTTCGTATCTACTCGATTAATCATAGATTCATAGAACGTTGATTAAACACGTTTAATTATGCATGTTAATTAAACGATTACCTTATAAATATATATCTAACCAGGATTTGTAGTGTCATAATGGTACTTGAGTGGTACTTCAAGTACTAAACTCGTTCGGATGTATTTGTTATCGATTTTTAGATGTATGTGTCAGTTTAGTTTCAGTAAAATGTCGTTGTTCGTAGGGTAATAAAATTGTTTGAATGTGTTTTTGTTATCTAATGCATATATACATATGTAACAGTTTTCATGTGTAGTCTTCATAGAAAAGAAAGTATACTTACGTAGAAATTTTAATATAAAAAATGTTTTAGAAGAATCGACAATAAAGGCTTAGTTTCAATAGAAAATGCTTTAGAACCTTAGTACTGTGTAGAAACCTTTCTCGATTTAATACAGGATATTTTTTTTTTTTCTAGTAAGTTGTCATTGAACTTCTGTTATTTCATAAAAAAATATTGGACATGTTTTTATTTAAAACGATGCAAATAGAAAACTCATGTTTCAAGAATTTTATGACTAATTAAAGTAATACATACTTAAAACATAAGAGTTTATTATTATTTCACAGAAGTTGTCGACTTTATCAATTATTATAAGTACCTAATACACTTGTAAATTATGAGCCATTAATTATTTGTTGTTTTAATTTTACTGACACATAAAAGAAGGATAAAAGGTATCTTGAGAACTACTAGCTATTGAAAGCAAATGTAGTAAAATATGGCTCCCAACTTAGTAATTAATAATTAAGAAGACACGCTTAAACGGTTTTAATTAGCCACTTTCAATGCTAATCAAATCAACATAATTAAGGAAACTATTAGATCTTCGATTATAGACAACAAAATGCTAGGATTTTGGAGGGGCTCGTGGCTAAGTGTAAGCCGTAGGTCCCGACTGTCATACGTTGATCTTTGGCAGTAGTTAAGTCAATTCTGACAACCAGTCTTACTATGAGATACTGTGTTCCCCAGTAAAATGGGTTGTGGAGGTCAGATACGCAGTGGCTCCATGTAAAATTCGGTATTCAGCTGAATCCGGTAAGACTGGTAGCCGACCCCAACATAGTTGGGAAAAGGCTCGGGAGATGATGAAAATGCTAGGATTTTCTCAAGTCTGAAAATTACAAGTACTAGGTAATGAAATCATCCACACCCGTCAGAAAAAAATAAAAATTGTAGCATTATGGCAAATACCTTTTTTTTTTGCCATAATGCTACAATTTTTTTTTTTTTTTATGGCAAATACCTTTGAGGGGCTCGTGGCTAAGTGTAAGCCGTACGGTTTGACCGATAATACAGGTTAAGCCGCGCTCGCCGCGGTTGGTCCGTGGATGGGTGACCATTTATAACATACCGAGACCCCTCCGTGTTTCGGAAAGCACGTTAAACAGTAGGTCCCGGCTGTCATACATAGATCTTTGGCAGTCGTTAAGTCAATTCTGACAACCAGTCTTACTATGGAATACTGTGTTTCCCAGTTAAATGGGTTGTGGAGGTCAGATAGGCAGTCGCTCCATGTAAAATACGGTATTCAGCTGAATCCGGTATGACTGGTAGCCGACCCCAACATAGTTGGGAAAAGGCTCGGGAGATGATATGGCAAATACCTTTACGTATTCGCCATTATGATTAAACAGAAACAGAAACGCTTTTTCTATTTAGCGTGTCGATCATTGACAGTAATTTTTTTCCGGACCAAGAATTGCCATGAAATACTCTTTTGAATGTATTCCTAGCATTTTCCTTTCAATTTATTCAGAATGTAAAGTTCTGTCTGTCTTCATTTAACAGGTAAGAACCTTAAAAATTACAACATCTTAATCGAATGTGTAACGCAATAACTGCGCTACCTTCAAAAATCAGAAACATTTAAATGACATTTACCTCATTCAAACACGAAAAAACGATGACAAGTTCAAAACAAATGCAGTTCAAAAGCACGCAACAATGTCCTGTTATAAAAATAATCGGGACTCGTCGAAAAAGAAGAAAATTTGACAGCCCTTAACTAAACTGGATTGATTCCATGAGACCACGACACAATACTCCTGCAGTCACTACAATGTAATTTGAACCTTATTGTTACATACATAAAGGTTATAGAACAGTTTACGAGCGGCAAAATAACGTGGTTATTTTCGCGACAGGATTTGTCAGTCAATAAATTTAAGCTAAGAGTCTGGAGTTCTGTTTTGACTGGATACAATTAATGCACTTTGTGGTGTAAGAGGATTAGTTTTTTATATAAAAATTCGATATAATATACAGACAATGTGGTTTGAATTAGCAAAGGAATTAAAATGATAAGTCTCTGAAAGGGCATAAAAAAGGATTTCAAGACACCTTTTGTTTATTTTTGATACTGTAATGTAAAAACTACAACAAGTGTACGAATAATACTGGTATGTAATTATAAAAAGCATCATGGGATCTTAGGTTTACGCGGATGTTAGACATTGAAATAAAACTACTTTTTACGGGTTGAGTCTGCCCGTGACCATTTTACCTGCAAAGGTGTCGAAACGTCAGGACCTGAAATAAAAAATAAACCTCAACATAAATAAATAATTAGTTTTATTTCAATATGTGTGAGTCTTATTTCAATAAAAACATTAACAAAGGAAAGAATAGCATACATTTATTTGGCAAAGCACACAAGACAACCACAAGAGACATCTAACAATATTACAAGTTCTTTTACACATAAAATTTTAACATAAATAAATGTGCCTATAATATTCTCATTTGTATGTTATTCGCACAATTCATTGAGTTATTTTTGTGTCATTCTGCAATTATTGTAAACATGTTCGTTGTGTTTTAATGCCTGTTAATTAAGCCGCGTCTAGTTTGACTTAACGAAGATATGTCTGAGAAACACGCTTGTAGATATTACTTGTATGAATATAGTTTGTTATGGTAACTATGCTATAAAATAATTAAAGACCGTGTTTGCATGTTGAATACATAAAATTTTATGTTCGAAATAATTGTGATCCAAGCCTGTCAGTATTTTTATGGAATTTGAAACTGAACATTTAAATTTGACGACCTCCGTGGTCGAGTGGCGTACGCACCGGTTTCAAGGTGTCGCTAGCTCTGAGGTCCCGGGTTCGATCCCCGGACGGGTCAATGTAGAAACCAACTTTTCTACATTGTCCCGGGTCTGGGTGTATGTGGTACCTTCGTTGTTTCTGAATTCCATAACACAAGTGCTTTAGCTACTTACTTTGGGTTCAGAGCAATGTATGTGATGTTGTCCGCATTTATATTTATTTATTTATAAAAATGATAATAATAATATTCCGGGACAACTTACACACGGTTATCTGATCCCAAGCTAAGCAGAGCTTGTGTTATGGTAACCAGACAACTGATATTGTCTGGTTACCATAACACAAGCTCTGCTTAGCAACATACTTATATATTTCTAAATACATATATAGATAAATTATATATATAATATCATATTATAGATAAATTATACCCAGACAACCAGAACAAATGATCGTGCTCATCACACAAGCATTTGTCCTGGGTGGGAATCGAACCCACGACTCCGGTATAGCAGTCAGGGTCACTAACCACTAGACCAACAGGCCCGTCAAAATGGTGAAGTAAAGTTTAAAACCACGACAAAAAAGAGATGTATGTAAGCGTTAAGAACTATGGTAACTATCTCCCATCATCGTGTTTACATTTAATTTTATCCAAATCAAAACTAAAAATAAATAGTTTAAAGAGTAAAGTAGCGTTGATTAAGGCCTCAAATCTTTTGGATACAAGATGAAGGGGCTTTTAATTATCGCCTGAAAGAAATACCAATACAAACCCCATTATTTCATTCTCTGTTTTTTGTTTGTTTTCTATACCAACAATAAATAGCTACAAAGCCATAAAATTAATTATTTCTAAAAAGATTTAAAGCACTGTACGAACTAGGATAGTGGGAAACAAATAAAAACTATATCGAATGTGTATTCCCACGGGAGTTGCAGAATTCGAGAGAAATGTTACCGTACTTAGTAATGGGTTAACAACATGTTCTTAAGTGTTCTGAGCTCAACTTAGATACTTATTTTTTATGTTTGTTAGGTCTCGTCTAGTTAATTCTATCTTAGAAGCATATTATAGCGCACCAAAAAGAGATAGGTAAGTAGGTATACGAGTAGTAAGGTACAGTCACGAGAGAACTAGGCTATTTTAGATATCACAAATTTCCACTATATTTATAGGTTTATATTGACAGACGATAAGAGAACCTTCAAAAGCAAGATAAGTTTTCGTCCTTGCTTGTACTTAAATGTGTTTTACACAAACATGTTTATAATCAGAACAATGCTGCTTCTGTATATTGAAGACTATAAAGTTAATACTGTATATAAGATGGATAACCGTTTTCATTCACGAACTACGGAACTCTAACACCACTTACAAATACTTAGGCACGTTAGGTATATACAATCTTGTTTGCCGCGTTCATTAAATGATATTTCATGATTCCAGCTATAATATTTAATCGCCAATCTATGGCTAATGAAGAAAATGATCTAATTAAGTATTATTGTTTCCGTGAAGGGAGTTCTCAGACCGCAATAAGTGTTGACATCTTCCATTTCCCTTTCGCGTTGCATAGCAACGGCAATTGTTTATTAATTGATACTTTGGGTTAATAGCGAGTAATTGGTCATACTTTGTGCTCTGATTAAGTATGATTGCATTGTTGCATGGTTAGGTTATTGTCTATAAGAATATGTATTAATTAGCTATCGAGAGGGTCAAAAATAAAAGTATGTTTTTGTCTTGAATGGAAGATATTACCAGTAAAGAACAATGGCTTTGTTTTGTGCTACATAAATCTAAAAAAAAAACAACTCTTTTAGTAGTTTAGTAGACAAAAAACATAAAAATGTTTAGTCAAAGTTAAGGCAAAAAGTTTAAAACTATAATTAAATGGACACTAAAAACCGTTACAATGTACGCAAATAAGCAAACGTAAGGTTATGTTTAATTTATATGCGCATAACTGTCTACGTAAGGTGTATAACGACAGACTCGCAATAAAATACACCCTCATAAGTAATAGCGAATGCAAAAACCGATGCGGGCAAGATTAATCATTAACAGTTAAAATTACATTCCTAATCACATTTAAACCAAGAATGAGATCGTTATAATGCAGCCGCTAAGCGAATGCGCTCCTGACACAAGTCAGTTGGTCTTCATTTGTATGGGGAAATAGAAATCCGTGTTGTGTTATTAACATAACATAACATACCATCCTGTCTGTATCCCCGAAGGGTTAGGCAGAGGTGTACCAATGTACACCTACAGTTCGCCGGTATGTTTAGGTCCCATGTAATAGGGGGCGAGACTATTGCCACTAACCGGGCACAAATCCAAACTCCGACCTGCTACTGAGAATTTCATAGAAAAACCCAATAACACCATGGTCGACTTGGGAATCGAACCCAAGATCTCTAGCGTAGCAGTCGCGCTTAGCACCACTAGGCCAACGAGGCAGTCTTATTTGATATTGTTTGTTTATAGGACTAACAAGTGATAGTCATTTATTTGTAATAAAATTTTCGCCACGTTAAAGTTATATCCCGTTGACGACATGTCAGGATCGCATTCCCTCAGCGGTCGTACTGTAAATACAATTTTCCCATATGTCTAATGGAATTAAGTTGTTTTTTCGCTATCTTATTAGCCGAAAGACGTAATCACTGTGGCTGGGCGACTCGAGTCGAAGTGGGCCATTCGCGAAAGAATCCGCTCGCAATTACACCAATCAATTATAATGGAAGAGGAAATTGCTCGTTTCCGCGGCCGCTTACACTGAACACTGAGTTGACAGGCTTGCTGCAAGGTATAAGCGGAAGCGGGGTAAAGTAAAAAAGTTATATCTGATATACGACATGTCACAACAAATCAATTGAAGTTTACATAGAGACAATACATATACATTACCTTATTTTTACACATAAATATCGAATTATGGGTTTAGTATTTTAAAATATGTAATTGTTTCAGTATCCAGTAGTTGTTTTAGCATTACGTATTTTTTACTAATATATCACTCACTCACCTATAAATCATTCAATGACTACCTAGTAGAAAATTATGTAAGTAGGTACCATCTATGTTTTCTCGGAAGCACTACAGTAAATACTATTTATGCAACTGCTTGTCGAAAGATATCGGGGCTGACGCCATGACAGTTACATGATTTACTATTGTTAGTTATGATCATACCGGTGCATGCATCTAGTGCCCTCATGTTATGCTGTAACATGGATATTTCATTGTTGAACTATAAATAGAAAACGTTACTATGTAAATTACATGTAATACCTTCTTGTAGACTAAGTACTTTAAATTTTGGTTCATGGAAGGCATTATATTCGTATAAGAATAACTGTAGATAGATTTTGTTATATAAAGTTGGTTTTAATATTTATTGTTCCACTTATACAACTGGATAACATAATATTTTTCTTTATTAACTGCCAGACCTCCGTGTTTTTTTTCCGTCACTACTACACCCTTTTCAAACTTCCGCTATCACTTATAACTTGTACCACACATCTATCGCCGCGCCTAGCACGCGACTACCAACAATTCAACGGATCACGGACTGCTCATGACGGTGTCCTGGCCCGACATGAACAACTTCCAAGAACACCAGCCAATAGCCATTGCTATTGAAGTCACAAGAAACAAAACAGAACTATTTGAGGAGATTCCTTGTGTGAACTTAAAGAATTTTAACCACTTTTCGATAAAATTCTTAAAGGAATTAGGAGCGACTATAATTTGCTATTGGTTTTTTGTTTGGATTTTAAGACTTGATTTTTGAAGTGATACTTTATGGCTTAATCATATATTGGAAGAAGAAGAAAGAGACGCAGATAAATAAGCTGCAAAAAATACTGAATAACAAGAGTGAGTTGGGAAATCTTATGGAAAGTTGGCAGCGGGAATCTGTTGACATAACATAACATAACATAAACATACCATCACGCCTGTATCCCCGAAGGGTTAGGCAGAGGTGTACCAATGTACACCCACAGTTCGCCAAGTCTGTTGACCAAGCAAATTAAACCTCTAAGAAAGTAAGTTTTTAGAGGCATGATCTGTAGTAGAAAAAGGAATATCTTTGATAAGTAATCAATATTAACATCGACACAAAACACACCGTTTCTAAGAAACACAAGTTTTTAGGCATCCATACCATAATCGCGCACCTAATCGCTTGATTGTAGCATTAAGCTTTCAAGTAAGTAAGTAAGTTAGTAAGAAAACGGTTTATTTAATTAAGGCTAGGCAATCAACGTGCCGCGCCGATGTGGCGATACCGCACGGAACCTCACTCAGGTACTTATAACTTGTATACTGTTTTAGATGTAGAGGAAGCTTGTATATTAGTTAGATCACATACTAGGTTAGAAATGTACTTTATTTTTTCAGCATTAAGTAACATACAAAAATGATGAGCAGTCAACCGTATCTACAGGTTTATTTGTCAAATTTATTCTACTCGGGTACACCATATAAGAGGTTAGAATTGAACCATATTTCTATGGTATTAAGTAGCACACAAAACTGATGAGTGGTCAACTGTACTAACAAGTTTTTTTGTTAAATTTATTCTAGTCACGAAATTAGAAGATTATTAATTGGGAAAAATATTTGTTTGATTCACTGATCAAATTTTCTGCGTTAAGTGTTTCTACACATAATCATATTGTTTGCAATTTGCTATTGCTAAATGGTATAAGTACTAAGTATTTGCGTTTGGAACTGTTAAATAGATTATTGAATAAGAAATACCTGCAGACAATGCTAGAATAGTTTCGAAACCTTGACCCTTTCATGATATCTGTCCTTAGTTATACAAATGTAGAGTATTTGTAGTACAGTAATTCTGTTTGATCATTGTTATAAATATATTAATTAATCAATGACAAGAACACTTCAATGAAGTACTATTTACGTTAAAGTAGGTATTACTTAAGAACTGCTAGGTGTTTTATGATAACTAATTTATTAGAATTACTTGATAACAATCTTGCTGAATAAGAGCATTTGAAACGAAATAAACATGTTTATGTAAAGGTCAGCAAATAAAGGGGATTCCCTTTGATTTAAGAAAAAAGATATCAATGTACATTAATGTATTCACATAACCACATTATCAAACAATGAAGAATAATATGTCATTGATCTACTTGAGAAATAATTGAGTAAGAAATCACTCACTCACACGTATCATTGGTTTTTAGATCAGAAATCCATGAAAGGGAATTTCAGACACTTTATAATGATGTAGAAAGAATGTCTTTCAATAGTAATTAGTAGTAATACTATAATCCAGCCTATAAACGTCCCACTGATGGGCACAGGCCTCTTCCCATATAGAGAAGGTACGAGTATTGATCACCACGCTTACTACCTGCGGATTGGCGATTTCTGATCCCAAATTTTGGAATCCGGGTTTCCTCACGATGTGTCACCGTTTGTTTGTAGTGTCTTAGAGTAATTAAGAAAGTACATATAACTTTGAAAAAGCCACATTGGTACTTGCCAGGGTCCGAACCTGCAACTTTGTGCCTACAAATCCGTTCATTGAATCGCTAGGCCACGACGTAGTAATTAATGTTTCATGTTCTTTTATTCACTCTTTGATCTTCAAAGAAAGTAGTCATAAATTTGTCAGTCAACTACTTATAAAACAATATGAAAATATATGATGTCTCGATAAAGACATAACCTAATCGAATCAAAATCGACATTGTATATCATTGGATCTCCAATTTAGTATTTTAAACAAAAAACATCAAAATACCGGTACTAATGAAGACACAACGGAATAAACATGAGGTCCGTAATCAACAAGCAAAAAGATTTTACAATCATGACTCGGTGGCGGTGGGTGACAAAAATGCAATTTAAGTTATGCCAAACTAAAAACTCAATTCTGAGTCGAAACTCGGGTGTAATGGCGACCGCGATGGCAAAAACTGTCCTTCGATCATCCCATGGCATAATTAGTCTCATGCTGAGCTAACATATACCGATCTACAACTAAGTGTATATTAGTTTTTTCATCTATCGCATTGAATGCGCCCTGCAATTCCCATTTTATGTCGCCAATGTCTTCGGTGATGTTTCTATCTTGAAATTTCACTTTTTCTCAGAACAATTTGCCGTTTTTGTTGAGAGTAATGATCATTGCGTTTACATCGAGATGTCTTATTTATCTTTGTAATTTATGTCGTTATTCTATACAGATGAGCTTGGGACGTGTTGCACTTACTAATGCATAGGTGTGAGTATAATAACGTTGATATTAATTTCCGGGCTTTGTACCAGCTCTGGTATGCAGAGGGGAATGACAGCCGGTGTAAGAAATAAAATAATGTTTCCATCACATTAATGTTCAGAAGAAGATATTCCATAAACATTAACACTTTATTGAAAACACTATATAAGCGTTGATGTATATAATATTAAATTTCCTGGTAGCATTAGCACATAATTAAGTTTTTGTTTATTATGTGACAATCGATGAGAATAAGGAGACGGAATAATTTTGGTTTAGAATAGACATATGTAATGAAAAGACCAAAAATAGAAGGATTTTTCTATACATAGTACTGAACACACAAGAAAATACCTAAAAGTGCATTATTAAATTAAATGTTCTAAATTTTAGAATTAACTTTACAAACTTATCCAGCTGTTTTGATCAACTCAATACAACTAGCTAGATTAAAACAGGTATTTATTCAAATTCTTATTCGCCATAAACATTTGTCTAAACGTCTATATTAGATCGATCGTCATTAATATCTTGAAGCACTTTATCTGTTTAAATAATTCCATGCAAAAACCGTTTAAACTCTCAAAAGGCACACCTATTATCGTAGAAAACGCAATTTATTAGCTGGTAGCAATCAACGACTTTGATGTATGCAAGAATAATGAGCTGGATTCTTGTTTATATTCAATAAACACTTTTCTGTATGTACAGACGTCGGATCAGTTTCTTCTTCCTGATTATGAGAACGAACTTTTTAAGAGTTCAGATTCCTACCACATATCTCATTACCTGCCTGTTTCGATCAGTTTGTCGGTACAAATACAAGTTTTTGCTCAAAATTTTGCATCACATTTGCGTTTTAGTACCGATCGTCATACATATGCATGAATATGCCCGATAACAAAAAATCCCCTCGATTGTCGGTTGTTTGCTAAGTACCATAAACAATGATAATTAATTAAATGAACCATATAACAATGACATTTCATCACGACTGGCTGTATTAGCATTATTAAGACCACCGCGGGGGCAGGACGTGTGCCCGTTGCCCGTACATAATAAGGAATGGCCGACAATCTGTTATTTTGTGTGCTATAACCAGAGCTGGCCTCCCTGGATTCTTCGCGGAATCAGTCACCTCAGCTGGACCAGTTTTTGTCGACCCCGCGACCGGCCTCATACTGTTCTTATACATTTCAAAGAAGGTCCTAAGTACAATATTATTATTGATCTCCTGTTTATACCCAGATTGCGATATACCCTTTCAATATTTAACAGCCCCATCCAGCAGGGTGGCAAATTACTCCTTTTTGAGTAGTTTCAACTGTATCTTTGATGCAGGAATTTATATCATGGCGAAGCGTTCGTGATCATAAAAACCAAATTCCACTTAATTATGGATGATTTTTAAAATCTGTGAACAATGCCAGCCATCCTTTGTGGTCGCACGGCAGCTTTTTTTTATTTCCGATGAAACTAATTTGATAATTTCTTATTGAAATGTGGTCGAGTCCTTCTCTGAACGACCGATATAGACGACGTATAACTGGGTTTCAAAGAAATGAATTAATTGACGGACGAAACGGTAGCATTGCGTACAACGATATGAAAACCAATTAATAGAATCAAGGATGCGCGAACCAGAAATTGTATTGTTGGCAATCATCGTACACGACGACATATGGGGAGATTTATTAATAGGAACCCTACCTTACCTGGGGACTTTATTTAAAGCACTCAACTACATCCTACACAGTTTTGCGATGGCTATATAAACTTTTAAACGTCACAGTGTAAAAATCAAGTTATCCTTAACTTGATTTTTACACTGTGACGTTTTAGATCTTTTTGAACTGTTTCGCTATCATAGTACCTACTCAGTTAGCTTAGAATAATACTAATAAACCTATCAAACGTTTAATTTATTCACCACAACTAATAACGTTAAGTAACTTAACTAATAGAGCCAGTTCAACATTCGCAAAAATCTATACAATGAATATTAAGAATACTCGGAATTAAGCTAAAATCTTCGCTAAAACCTTTCCAAGTTATCTCCAAACTATCCATAATACAATATTCAACAAAACAAACTATCAATATTATTAATATATTCGCAATTAATATTTGTGTGTCGTCGGCTGCGTCGCGAGTCGCCGTCACTTAGATATGTCAAGATTTATTGACTACGTCACCAGCTAAAAGGTTTGAGACAGAGCCCGGACGATAAGTAGTTACGTATAATTAGTGAGGGGACACGCGACCACCGAGACGTGAGCGGACACACAAACAGATCGTCGGACGAAAGAATTTTCGGATAAATAGGTGAAGGTTAAATAAAGGTGAGGGTTTATGCGGTGTTCTCCTGTCTTGTAAAACTACTCGATTGCTTCTTTAACTTAGTACCGAACACAAAAAAATCTCTTAATCAATTTAGTAATCATACTAGTTTATGAGTCTTAGCGATCTGTATAATTGATTCTGTTAGTGCCGTATTAAATTTGCAATGTAAATTGCCAGTCAATGTACTAATATGTTTTGCTATTCAAACTCACGGCTTGTATATTCAGAGGTAATTGTACAAATGGGATCGGTCTCATCGAAATCGCGTGACATGTAATAACTTGTGCATAGGTTTTGTAATGAAATCGCCGATCCACGATAAGTGAATACATATTGCTGTGGAGCTGACAGTGAGCTTCGTGACGTATAGCTTACACACGCTTTTGTACGCATGTGTTGCGTGTGGCGAGCGGGCCCGATTAGTTAGGCCGCCGTAAAATATTGCAGAATAAGCCCAAGGCACCGCACATGGCGTTTTCGCGCCTTTCACTGTCAAACTGACATAATACCGCCATGACATTTGACGTCACACCTTTACTAGCGACTTATAACTCAAAAAAAGGAAACAATTTAGCTATGACATCCTGTTTTAAACAATGCTAAAATTTATTGCCCCTTAATAAATTACCACTTCAATTTCTAAAACGTGTTCGTACATATCGTGTTGCGTGTTAACCCTACGCCTGCTACCCTGGTTGACATTCCGGCGGCGTGCCTCGGGCCTCCGCGACCAAATTGCCGCCTTTATCTTAGGCGCCTTCGACAAATTACGTCGGCCCCAAAAAGTCAACGAGCTTATCACAAAACGTTAGAGCGTGTGTTAGTTGCTTGTACGTCGCTGCTTTTAATTTCGCCCGTATAGTTTTTGTTATGTCCTCATTTTAGGGTTATCTCGGTAGGTAAGGCTGAATGCCTCTGTCACATATTTTCGTCTGGTATCCCTTTCGGAGTCGTGTCCGAGCTTGTAAGTGCTTGTGTTGATTGGGGTGTGCTATAACATGTTTTGTAGCAATGTTTGTCAGACATTTATGTTTATTGTTTTACACACGCTCCCGTAAATAAGGTATGGTCAGTCAGTGAGGCTCGCTTGGCTGGCGAAAGTTTAAGTGTTGGTAAAGTGCGTCGCGCGTCGGCTTGCGTGAAGGTAATTAGACTAGTGAATAAAGGTTATTTAAGTGCGTAAAAAGTGACACGTTGGCTTGGCTCACTGGCTTACGCTGTACTTTTATAACTAGATGATCCGATAAGCTAATGTATGTACTCTACATTTTACTGTATTAGACCACCAAGCGAACATTAATGTACTAGAGACACATTAATTTGATAAATAGTGTTGGGAATTATGTCACTCAAAATTCAACCATAACACATTTCCCTACGGTACATTTTACTAACTCTACTTACATATACAAATACAACTGAGTAAGGGTTATTATGTTTGAATTATAAGTTCTATCAAGGTGCCAACAGTTTAACTGAAGATATCATTTGTAACTTTGAAGAATGGTCAGACAAATATTGGTCACCTTTTAATAAAATAAATAGATGAATGAAGTAAGAATAAGTGGCAAATTAAACCTGTCTCAAGCAACAGCCAGTACAATTGGTTCCTTAAGTACTTAGAATTAATATCCAAGAATAATATCGAGCTATTTGTGTATATTAATGTTTCTTGCTCAAGTCTATTGGTCGGTTAAATTATTGTCTTATAGCAGTTCTAATGTAGGATTTCGCGGTTTTCATATTGCTAAAAATATTTTTATGTGCATTTTTTTAACCGACTTTTAAAAAAGGAGGAGGTTCTCAATTCGGATGTTTGTATTTTTTTATGTTCGCGCATAACTCCGTTGCTTGCCAACCGATTAGATTTTTTTTTTTTTGTTGGGTAGGGTATACTTCCCAAATGGTCCCATAGTCAGCAAATCGGGATCTGATGATGGAATCTTGAATCTGATGATCTGATGATGGAAAACCGACTCCAAAAATTGATAAATTTCATTATAAGTTAATCGTAGTTTAGGTTAGGTTTATTAATATATGTAGGTTATACTATTATTTTTAACTTTTTAGTGCTTTTAGGGATTTTTGAAGTCGGTATTTTTATTGCAATTTTTTTTTTTATCAATGATCTAGTTTTTTTTTGTTAATAATACCGAACATTTACATCTTTTCCTTTAAGTCGTATTTCTTTAAACCCACATAGACGACTAGTTATTTTATAGTAGAAACAACAGCCAATCCATCTGCTAAGCGCTATAATATTTCCAGCGTAAGGTCAATGCAAGTGCCATAACAGTTTAAGATCAAACCGATAGTCTTATTAGTCATACGTCATCACTGAACTGCATTCCTTATAGACTAGGTAACTGCCTAGACAACTGCCTAGGTAACTTCTAGGTCTAGGTAACATCATTTAAGCTTAACGAGCCTATAAATTAATATATTCGCAACCGAGTATGGTTGAAAGTATAGAGACTGTAATACCAAACACAGTATACAGCGTAATTTATCTCCTCGTTTTACATTTACTGTGAGATAATACCAATGATTGATTTATTGTACTGCAGTAAAGTACGATTTAAATAGCACTATCGTTTTAAATGGAGTAGGAGAATGGTATTACATTATAATGTAAATACTTATTAATGTAATAAAGCTAAAGAAACGAATGTTACACTGCCAGTCGGATTTGAAAAATCTTTTTGCTTTTCATTTAATTGACGGCCTCCGTGGTCGAGTGGCGTACGCACCGGTTTCAAGGTGTCGCTAGCTCTGAGGTCCCGGGTTCGATCCTCGGCCGGGTCAATGTAGAAATCATCATTCTATATTGCCTCGGGTCTGAGTGTTTGTGGTACCTTCGTTGTTTCTGAATTCCATAACACAAAAAGTGCTTTAGCTACTTACTTTGGGTTCAGAGCAATGTATGTGATGTTGTCCGCATTTATTTATTTATTATTAAATATTTATTTAATGTGTAATTTTCAATCAAGTCTATTTAACATCACGTTATTTGTTTTTGGTGAAAGCAAGGCGAATTAAAAAGTGAGGCAGACCTAGTAACATTTTAATAATTCAATTAGAAGAAAAAAAGGAAATTTAGCCTTTGTCTAAGTCATTAAGCTTGTGTTTCTAAAAGTGGTCAACAGAAAATTCAAAGAGATTTACAAAATTTTTATGCGTACATATTTGCAAGTCAATACTTCAAGACAAATTTAACACAAGATTAGTGACCAACTAGAAGGATTGAGACACTAAAAAAAATTATACCCTAATTGTATAGACGGAGAGTTTAAAATAAATTAAAGTAATTTTATAGTTTACCACTTCCACAACCTATTTTAAGGTTTGAATTCTCTATTATCAAATCAACATGAAATAGACCTTATAAAAAGTGTTTAATAACTGTTGGGAAACATCATAATTTGAGCGAAATTAATTCAACTTCAGTCAGTTTTGCAATTCTGAAAAGTTATAATAACTTATTATTTATTTACTAAACAAGGCTTGCCTCCCCATGTATTTTTAATGGTTTAAAAGTGTCAGCTGTCATGTTTTGCTGTCATTGTGACGGATTCATCGATCAAGCTGTCAAACTAGCTGCCAAAACATTAATATAGATGGCGCTTGCGTGTATCGTGTAACAAAGATTTGTTGATCCGCTTTTCATGCATTCAATAAATATCTACTAGGTTATTCAGAACAACAAGGTAAACATAAGGAAACTGAGACAAAAGAAAACAAGTAAGAAAGACTTTTGATTAGGAAATTACAGCTGATCAGCTGATCATATAAAAGTCTTCTAATTAGGTTTTATTTAGATATTCATTTTAATTCACATATTATCTCTATAAAATCCTATACCCTCGCAGTTTCACTTTGCCAATAGACCATAAAAGTCTTTCAATTAGGTAGACCTCTATTTATTTACCTATATCACTATGTCATTTAATTCCATGTAGAAACAACTGTAAATTATACTATAAACCACTACGAATTACTTAAACTATTACCTCTAAATAAAAGTGCATTCTTAATCATAGCTAATCCTGTGGTGTTACCCTCGTTATTCCTGCGGTTGTACTGCGAATGTTTCCCACGTCGGAATAGGAGTAATTAGGCTTTCTGTGGAAAACCTAGACTAAGTAACTAAGTAGTTACTAGCTTGGGGCTGTAAGTTAGCCTTGTTAGAAGTATTTAAAGTCATATCGCTAACAAGAACTATTTGCAATTTAGTTTAAAGTTGTCTTTGCTGGGAAGTGAGACTTCTAGTTAAAAACTAGACGCTATACTAAAGCCAATATGGAAAGAGAATTAAACGTTATTACTAATTACGCAATTATCAACTTTGACATCATGTGTTTAAGTTCATTTTAGAATGACAAATATTACTGAAAAGGGCCTAAAAGTAATTTGAACGTGATGGAAACTGGAAGTCATTGAATTAAGGTTCATAATCCCAAAGCACGTTCATTTATTTCTTTAAAGTGGCTGATGTATAGATGTAAATGTGAAAATAACTCTGTATGTAAAGCTTTTGCGGCTAAACCGCTGAATTGATTTTGATGTTTAGTGTGGAGTAAGATTGAATACCAAGAAAGAACAGTGGAAACATTACCTTATTCTTCTGATAAGATTGTAAAAATTGGTCTGGTCATAAGGAAAAAAAATAAAATACCGAGTTAACTTAATATCTCAAATAATCCATAGTAGAGCAAGAATGACCTATTTTCTTTATGCGAGTAGAGGCCTTTGTCCAGCATTGGGACAGAAAGGCTTATATTGTAATGTATTATTTTATAAACATGATATTTACATTACTTGTTTCTTGCAAGAACTGGCCATTAAAAGATTATGATCACATAAAGCTTGTAAGACTAAATTCAAATTATGCTAACTGTAGGTAATGGACACTTAGGATACATCGGGTTAACGAAAAAAAATATATAGTGATGATTTCAAATTGGTAATACTTACAAAATTTTTATTCATTGGAAGAAGTTTTAAAGAACATTTAATTGAAACACAAATAACATGTACCTAGTTAAATGTCTAAGTAAATATTCAAGAAAATTAATATTCAATAAACATTGAACTGAAAAATAATCAGTTACTATAAAATAACAGAAATAAACATAGATCATTATTTTAATAATAATGAAAAAAACTAAACTAAGTAAATATCTTCAATAAAAATTTATAGAATATAAAAAATAAATAAACAGGAGTGGATTAAATAATAATTACTTGTACATATTGTATAAGGTAATAACAGCGTTTAATTTTTGTTTTCATTAATAACCTAGATATAGGAAATTTCTTTAACAAAATGCATTCAAAACAACAAAAAAAATTACCTAAAAATAAAACCTATATTTTTTACATAAATTAAATACGTATACTACCTATTTCAATAAATAACAACAACAGGTTAAAAATAAAAACATGACGTTTTTTGGTCATTCATTGTTCCGACGGCATTTTATTGAACAAAGAATGTTGGGGTGTTTACATTTAAACTAGTTCCAGTAAGTCCTAGTTATTTCAGTCATACTAATAAATTGAACCCAATTAGCGATGGAAATTAATATCTATTTAGATTACAAATTTAATTAAACATGACTAAACCATTTTATGACAAGCAATTAAACGAAGAAAATATAAAATAACAGGTTCCGCAAATGCATTTAACACTAAACTATTTTAATTACATTACTTATATGTATACCTGATACCGGACTAAATTCAATAATAAATATTTAATTGAAGTAGAAATTGATATTAAGCGAGTTTTAAATGTATTTTTGCACTCACAGTTAAACGACGAGCGATGATCTCTCAGGCTGTAACACTAAATCTAATAAAGTTGAACACTCAATTTCTGATATGACCGAGTAATTAAAGAACAAGCAATTAAATGAAAACATCAATTAATTAGAAGGGGAGAGGCGAGCGGGCGCGAGGCTGCGGCACTCACAACTGGTTTCAAGAAACGAACACAGCATGCCTCATCCATAATTCAAATAAAACATGGGGCCCAGACCCCGCCCCTGCGGTACGCTGGCCAATAGCCTACACATCGAGCGCACTCCGCAACTCCGCCTGCTATAAACTTATTTCCCCACCTTTCCTATTTTAAATTAGCCCTATTCGATTTCGCCAATAAATTAATACGCACCGATAACATGATCTCGCTGCCGCCGACGGTATCCTACGTCGCAGATGTAATTGCTCGTGGGTGCCGATTGATTATTTGCAATATTCAATTAATAATAAACGTGATCCCAATGATCACGACCGGCCCGGCCTCTCTTCTAACAAGAGTAATTTTTAATGTCTTAATTGACAAATTGAATTTCTGAAAAGATAGAAAGCAATTACAACGTTCGATTGATTTTTTTTAAACTGAGTAATCAATTTCAAATCGTTACCGCAACTGGTAAAAAATGGTCGACGTGCTTCGGAAGCCAAACTAATTTCGTTTTGGACTAAGTTACTATTATACAAATGAATTTGGAGATTTGTTTTGACGTATCAAACAGGAAATTACTAAGCGTTATTGCTTTATCAGTATCAATATTTTACAAAGGCGAATTGACACGAAGATAAAAATGGGATTTTGTCCTCGACTCCGGGTTCATCGGCGGGCCAGTCACGAGCTCGACCACTTTATGCACATTAACTAATTTATTTTTGGAGATTTTGCTTGACGACTGACGTTCGACTTAGTCCTCGTCGATAAGAAGATTGAAATGGTTAAAAGGATTTTGATGCCCCGGATACGTAATTATTCATCGTCGATTGTTTAACTTATACAATGTCTCCGCTAAGCTCCATGCAAAAAATACAAAAAGCTTGAGCTGGACTTCTTATCTTTTCCTGTATTCTTAACGTCTTACACATGCAATTGTTAAGCAAAATTTTATTATGAATCGGTGTTTCAGTTTCGAGTAAAATGTTTTAAAGGTGGTATTAAGGACAACGACAAATAATGAATCCTTTATCATCATGTTTCATTGTCATTTTAAACGACAAAAGAGTTGCAGTAGGCAATTACTTGCTTACGTAAAGCTTTTTCATTGTTGGCACCACTAATTCATTTTCGAGGGAGCTTCGTTTTTTGCTTTTAGCATTGTTTGTTGGTACAATTTGTCAGTTTGTTGTCCTTTTGAGGTTCGCCCGATGGACGCCAGAAAAAAAGTGCCCCTTTTCGGAAGTTGCTAATGATAAGGCGCCAGTAGCTTTGTTGGCTTTTTTGTCGTCTCTGGTGTGAATTAGAACTATGATTGTTTCGTTGTTTTTATTATTACCCGATAGGTTTTGGTCTATTCTCATCCGTATATCCACAGAGATGAGTAACTTTTTGGGTTTGCCGACAGCTCTCGTGTGTGGGTGTATATTTTGCGGTTTCTAAGTTGATGACACGTGGCGGCGAGTCAACACGGAGTCGGCATTTAATAACAGAGCGGACCGCCGCCGGTGTGGTCCGGAAGTCGAGATTGTCATCATGAGACATTTCCGAAACAATTTTATTATCTTTTTCCGGAGATTTGTTTTCTATTACTACTATATTAATGTTAACGGCAGAATAGTGTAATGTAGTTTTGATTATTGTCCACGAGCTCGTGAATCCGCGCAAATTGCACATTGTATGTACATTAGCATTGTAAGAGTTGTGAAGCATCTAAATTATCAATTTATCTCAGTCATTTGAAAACGTTAGTAAATTTTCCAAATTACACTTGGACATGCATTAGCAAATGCTCACACGAGCTGTGTATAATTACTTGTATTGTAAAACAGGATGTACCTGCAGTTATCTATGACATCTAAAATTAAGGGTTCGCTGTGATTACAACAATTTGAAAATAGATTCAGTGTTTGTGTATATTTTAACTTTTTAATAACGTCTTGTAATATTACAAGTGTAAACAGAATACTAACGGGAATCTATCGGGCGGAATTAGTATGAAACGATTACCCAGATAGGGATCTCCGCCCTCATAATTGTTATTTTTACTGTCGTTAACGCGCGCTACGTAAATTTAGACACGAAATGCCACCTCATTTACTTCCAACCCCTCGATGTCATTTATGAACATGATAATTTCATTTTCCAAATTACATTACAGATGTTTATCTTTAACAACAACAGTGGTAATAACGTTAGGAAGCTAAATCGTGTGACCGTTAAAATGTTTGGTGTTGAAGTTGAATAGAGTTAAAAAGTCGACGAAAAACAAATTCGTAGTTATTTACTAAAGCGTTACTAAATGTGGTCCAATAAAGTTTGTATAGGTTGTAATGCGAGGCCGAGGCGGGCGTGCTGCGGCGCGGGCGCACGCTGTCCCCCCCTCCCTTTCCCCGCTCTCCTCAGCCTCGCTACCGTTCCGCTAAACAAACTTCACGCAGAGACGCCAAATCGATTCTCCGCGTTCGCATCTCTGCCGCATCGGCCGCCTAATAATACTAAATCACTTTTTTATCGACTCCGTGATATTGTTAAACGGATCGACTATGAAATTATAGCGGCAATCGGCGTCTCATTGTTTCCGCTCCGCTCCCAGAGGATCGACAGAACGGTGGAAATCTGTTAACTCATAAATTCATTATTTCTAAATCGGTTCTGCATTGTTTTCGATGAACATCTTTGTCTGACAAATTGGCGTGGTTCAATCCTGTTCGATGTGGCACACCATAAGGCATGTGTTCCATCGATATGCTGAAAATTAGATTTTTGAAGGTAAGGTAGGAGTGGAACTAAATTGGATCTTAATCATGTTACGTATAATTAAGTTCAGGTGATATGATGTGGGTGTTCCGGTACACCTCAAAATTGTAGAGTCACCTTATTGATTGAATATTTAAAATGTCAGTCAAACTGATTACAAAGTTTACTGAACTCGAGTTTAATCAACTATTACTGAAAGAACGGAAAAACGATTTAAATAAAAAACAAAGATGGCGGTTTGCGGGCAATTTGAATGGTCGTCCATTGAGCAGAGTGAAATGGAGCGGCGCGCGCGCAGCGGCCGCGGTGACACGAGCCGCGTACCTAGACAGAGATTCGCAACATTTTTTTACTTTATTAATCATTTTATAGAACACAATTTAGTTAAATAAATACTTGATGCGCTATTACCACGATGAATTGGATGAAATATCGATTTATTTAAGATATTGCATGAAGAATAAATATCGTAAATCATTTAAATAGGTAGGTGATTTATTTCGTGACTATAAATAATTTAACTAGATATCTGTTCGGGGCTTAGAATTTATATACCTAGTGCAATTTATTTTAATGAGATCATGTATTAGTCGATATAAATGACTACTTAACTTCCTATTTCATCTCCTATAACTTTACGTGCGTGTAATTTTAAATTCAGACTGAAAAAAAATTATTTAGATTAAATTGCGTAGAAATGTTGAGGTTCGCTGCATACAATCACAAACGACTAGCAATACAAACACATTTAACATTGAAAGCGGCAAAAGAAACCATTTGAGGTTTACTACGCACTAGATAGGCTGAGTTTTTGTTGCGCGCGCGCCGGATGCGGTGCCAGTGCCCAAGAAGTACATATTCCCGTAATGTGTATATAATTTCAAGTTAATTGCTTGCTAAATAACTTTATAATACATGTCATTATAATTGTATCAGCGTTAGCAGGAGATTTGCTTCAGATTTTATGTCTAATGACATTATTTTTGAAAGATGTTGATCTTGGATGAGAAAATGTAACGTTGTGGGTAATTCAGTTTTCATTATGTTAGTGGGGTGTCGGTCTAATTACCTATGTAGAGTGGGTAAGTACGTTATCGCGTCATTGAGTACGTAAATTACCATTTAAAGGTCTTTTTTTTTAAATCAATAAATTGTGAATCTCCAAAATTCATTGTAAGTAGGTACAGCTTAATTGAAATCAAGTATCTAAGCAACTTTATATTTCATTTAACATAGCACGCTGTTAGCATAGTTCCCGATCCCGAAGACTTTTAGAAATGTTTTATATTAAATAAAAAACCCCTTTTCATGGATTTATAATTACGTTTCAAAGTTATTTCTAGCAATATGAACAGTATAATAATGTTATGCGTACTTATTCGGAATGTGTTTAAAAAAAAACCTCTACAGCTTGGTCCGATCTCTTCGTATTTTTTCATTATAGGTACCTTTCGCAAGTATGCATTATATTTTTTTCATAAAATATCGGCGAATTACAAAAATAGCATTGGAAAGGCGACCGCGGCGATAGAGCTTTTAAATTAAAAGCTCTATCTAATTACGCCTGTGGAGATTTTATTGATACTTAAAGCATGCAAGTTATATACACAGTATTGTTTACACTTACCTATGAATTAGAATTAATTATTAACTTTTATGCGCTTTCCAACATAACTAAGTAACATTTAGCCGCTATTTCCACACCCTTTACAATTCTTCATTAACATGAACATTCCCCTTTTCAACTAGGAAATGTGTACTCATGTAACATGTCTATAAATATTATATTGTTATTGCCTCAACACTTAGTTTATCCGTGCTGAGCTACCATTAGCATTACTTATTTATATAAATGTGCCGACATGGCGGTCAAAAAGTAATGACTTATTTTGTGACTCCCACGAAATGAGGTTAGGTTTCAAAGAAATTACTGGCTGATAACGTTTTTTTTAAATTAAATACTAAAAAGGTTACATTACATTTGGATTCTTAATTTTCATATATGGAATCGTGTTTTGTTTTTTATTTCTTTTTACACATAGGTAAGGCTAAAAATATTTTAGTAATATCTTCAATTGTTCTTATATATAAAATTCTCGTGTCACAATGTTAGTTACCATACTCCTCCGAAATGGCTTGACCGATTTTTATGAAATTTTATACGCATATTCAGTAGGTCTGAGAATCGGCTACTATCTATTTTTCATACCCCTAAGTGGTAGTAGGTAGGTGCTAGGTAGAAAAAATTGCATTGCAACGCATGCCGGGTACAGCTAGTAGGTATATAAATATGTATATTTTTTGTTTAAAAAATATATCATATTTATAAATGATGTACAAAGGTACCGCTTATTTCTCATTGCAAGTAATCGATAATAACCTATACAGTAAATAAGTAGTATTTATTTAATCGTATAGTTATATATATCGTATAGTTATATAAATTAATTTAAGATAAGTCTAAGAAAGAAAAATATCTTACCTGGATAATATTAGACATGTAACAAAATCATATCAATATGAAAAAGAAAGAGCTGTGATCACCATGCTTTTCTGTTTTCGCGGCAGTTTTCACTAACGAACTTCAAGACTTGGCACTTAAAATTGTTTACAGCTGTCAGATATCCCAGTAATCATTTTAACAAGCCGTCAAAAGTAACATTATATATCTTTATCGTTAGTTTGTATGTCTATTTTATCAGTTACTGCTATAAATATCATACCAAAGAGTAAAGTGTAAATTGAGTTAGGTTTTTACGGCGATCTCATTGTTGTCTTGAATACAAACTTTTTTGTAACATTTATTAAATATTATAACAAAAAGCTGGCATTTCATTTTAATTGCCAACAGAATTTATAAAAGTTATAACTTTTAAAATTATCGGGCGGCGCGTGACTGTGTTACACAATTTTAAAAATAAAAGTTTTTGTAATTTTCCTCGTGTTTAGATACTTTTTACTTTATCGTAGAGTTTTAATTTCACTTGTAGATATTTTTAATCTTTGTCGATATAATTTCAGTTAATTATAATAAATGCGGACAATAAATGCGGACAACATCACATACATTGCTCTGAACCCAAAGTAAGTTGCTAAAGCACTTGTGTTATGGAATTCAGAAACAACGAAGGTACCACAAACACCCAGACCAGGGACAATGTAGAAAAGTGGTTTTCTACATTGACCCGTCCGGGGATCGAACCCGGGACCTCAGAGCTGGCGACACCTTGAAAACCGATGCGTACGCCACTCGACCACGGAGGTCGTCATGGCTGAAATAATTGTGTGAGCAATAAAACTCTTTCAACAGTCAATACGTTTTACATTTATTGTTGTGTTGAATATAGTAAGCTAATTGCAACTACGTGAGTAGTAAGGAAAATATATTTATAAGTTAATAGCCAGTTATAAGCAGCTTTCTTTATCCTTAACTCTATAATAATAATAATATTCCGGGACAACTCACACACGGTTATCTGATCCCAAGCTAAGCAGAGCTTGTGTTATGGTAACCAGATTACTGATAAACATACTTATATATTTCTAAATACATACATATTATAGATAAATGAAACCCAGACACAGAACAAACGATCGTGCTCATCACACAAACATTTGTCTTGAGTGGGAATCGAACCCACGACCTCCGGTATAGCATTCAGGGTCACTAACCACTAGACCAACAGGCCCGTCAATAGGTAATAATTACAATGAATGTAGAAATATTGTAACCAACTTACAAGATAAATTGCGATAGTATCAAACGCATTAACGTATACTCAATCCTACAATTACATCAATATTGAAATTCGAATCACCATAGCCCAAACAACAATTAGAATTTGGCAATCTCGCTTCCATTAAAAAGTTCATACATTCTCCAACCAATCACAAAATGGACTTGTCTATACGTTTTTATAGCCCCAATAAAGTGGTATTACGAAAGCCAATAGGCTATAACAAACTTTCAAACAACAGTCCTGCTTGTACATTATTAAGTAATTTTCGGCGGCCATTTATCCAATAATGGGGGGTAATCGTATGATAACAATAACAATTGTGTATTTGTGTGATCATCGTTTTGATAATTCCTTATTACATTGGTCTGTGATCGAATGTTATGTGATTATTATATTTCGTTGCTCAGATCTATTTCCGCAATGGCTTTATAAGGAGTGTATTGTTTTATGTATAAGTACTTTTTTTTTGGGTTAGATTTGGTTGATAACCTCTGTTACTAAGTTTTATTATACAATCCCAGTAATAGCCGGTCTGACAAGTAGGGGAAACTATCCAATCGTTGGCACCTACACAATTTTTGGCATTTCACTATTTAATCTAAAAAAATAAGAAATGTCTAATCTATAAATAATATTTACTGAACGAAAAATTTAGTAAAAAATGTACCTCTTATTTGTAACAACATTCCAACTATCATTGAATTCAGTATGGCTTCATAATCTGTAAGTAAAAAACTGCTGTAACCGAAACCGCCATTTTTTTCATGTTGTGTTAGTACATTTTTAAAGAGTCTGTATGAACTTAAATTCCATTAACATGTAAAGTGTTATGTTTTTATAGTAAAATACGTTTACCAAAGCGTTATACCAAAATGTTTATAAACATGTTTCTGCAGAGAAAGGTTTCTCTGCATAACATCTGCAGAGATGTGATGATGAGAAAGTATGCCAATATTTGGAGAATACACCAAAGTTTGAAAATAATTATTTCATTTTTTTTCTTGCAAGCTGTGGAGTATCTAAGTTAAAAAATAATTATCAAAGTCCTATAAGGTTACACAAAAAAGACACTTCTTACACACTAACGCCTTAAAGTGCCAATAATTGGGTAGTTTACCCTAACATTGATCACAAGATCATGCTAAGTAATGCCAATATCAGATACCTATTAGGTCAAGGTTTTAGTTACTTAGTGTGTTATAACTTATTGTAGAGATATCCAGGTACCTAAACTTTGTTGTTAAATAATGCACAAAGGTCTTAATAAGAGGCCTTATCAAGAAGACACCAAATACATTTATTCAGAAAATTTAAAAATTAAGTTATAGAATCAGGCGTTACTTTGCGGAAATCCATGACATTAAATGTTATGAAAGATATTTAGCTTTAATTCCGCTACCAATTTTGGTAGCGGAATTAAAACTAAATATCTTTCATAACATTTAAATTAAATAATTAACAAAAAAATGTTTTGACTTTAGGCTTACTCATATATTATCACATATAATAATATCACATTATGTTACAAAAATGTGTTTGTTTAAAGTAAAAGCTAAATAAATTAAAAACAATATAAAATTAATTAACTTCATTACTCAACAGTTATCCATATCGTATGGTTAACTGTTGAGTATTTATCCATATCGTATTTTTAATGTAAAAGCTTTTAATATTAATAAAGATTTATTTAAAGAAATACACTATACTAATTTGCATAATTAGCTGGTTATAATTGCATAAAAACCATTAAGTTAATTTAAGCAATTTTGTAAAAATATCATGGTCGTCACTGCACAAAATGATTGGTTGAAATAATCGTAAAGATTTTTATGAGTAGAAGATGCAAAACTTGTACTTAACTGATTCCATTTTTATTGTAAACAGATGATAAGGAAATAAAGCAACAATCGATAAGAGAGATTTGACGGCAGCCACCTTTAAATCATTCAAAAAGCATGCCATTCTATGAATAAAAGAACAAGCGTCGCTAATTCAACGATCACAACACAAAAACGCCAGCCATTGGCCGAATAAACGCTAAATAAAGCCACCAAACATCGTTACCGTATCGCGTGAAGTTCTGAATAAATCCCAAAACTGTGTAATCACCGAAAATTTCATAATTCGATCACACAGAAGCTTAATCGTAAGCTCTTACCTTAAGCACAAACTAATGTGCTTTTAATACAGGGATAGCTGATGGCAATTTGCTACGAAAAAAACCCAATTTTGGGCCCAAAGGCTTAATGATAAACTAATTATTTGTCGCCATTTTGAAAAGGTTCAAAAAATGAACTTTTCTGGCTGTATATGTTTTAGTAATGGAGAAATTCAATTGTATGACTTTTTGTTTGAAGTAAGAGAAATTGTATTTACGATTGTAATTCGTAATGCATTTCGACTTAATGATGTAATGTGAATTCATACTCACAAAAAATATATATTAATGTTTGTGAATTTCTGTTGTTTTTTTGTAGGCGTACCAACCCACATATGCAGCTACCTATTTACTTCATCATTGCGTAATTTAAAATGAATATTAATCATTCACACAATAATTACATGATATAAAATAAATTACAGTTGATGAATTCTTATCCAAAATTCTAATTATTTAAAGTGAAATTTTTTTTTAAATTTACTTTACATCAAGATTTTATTAGCACTCACGGTGGACTGCCTAATTACTTTTTTACCAAATCAAAACTGCCATATACTTACTTTATTTTTTTTTATTAAGTACCAACATTCAAATAACACACTTTTTCCATATCAACACGTGTAACCATCTGTTTGGTACCATCATACCCTAAATGTAATAAAAAATAACGTCTAATGTACCCTAATAGTGATGTAACGACACAAAGCCCTATAATTCGATGGCCATGCGTTTAGTGATGTCCCACAAATTGATTCTTATTGTGGGTTCCGTACGTGAATTAGGAAGGGTTGAAAGATTTTAGGGTCTTTTTGATCATGCTTATTATGTTTTTTTGTCAACAGGCAACAAATGTCGATTCATGGATGTAGGGTGTTAGATATTAATTGGATTGGATACTTGTATGATAAGTTTGTAGAATACATTAAAGGTAAAATGGGTGTTAAGTCTATTACACTGTGTAACAAAAGAATAGTGTGTTTTATAATAATTATGAATATTTTGACGGGCCTGTTGGTCTAGTAGTTAGTGACCCTGACTGCTATACTGGAGGTCGTGGGTTCGCTTCCCACCCAGGACAAATCTTTGAATGATGAGCACGATCATTAAAATTTGTTCTGTGTCTGGGTGTAATTTATCTATAATAATGTATGTATTTAGAAATATATAAGTATGTTTATCAGTTGTCTGGTTACCATAACACAAGCTCTGCTTAGCTTGGGATCAGATAACCGTGTGTGAGTTGTCTCGGAATATTATTATTATTATTTATTTTTACATTGAAATACGCACTCAGTTCATGTACAAATCTATTTATTTTTTTATCTTATTGTTATGTTTTTTTTCCATCTTTCGCAGACTCTTTGTGTTTAAAATAAATATTCTAGATAAGTATTCTTAATTTCTTTTTCATCAAATGGATCGGACACAGCTAGATTCAGGATCTAAAAAGCTCATTATATACACTATTAGATATGCTAGATACATTACGGAACAAAAAGCTTGTTTCAAATAATATCTGCACACGGCTATTCTAAAACCATTGTTGATTTTAATAGCTATTTATTTTTATATATAGTATTAGATAGCAAAAAGTAAGACCATACATATTTTGATGCGTTTTTTATGCAATAATTCAGGCAAAAAAAGGCTAAAAAAAGGCTTTTCGCAGGAAATTAGAAAGCTTTGTGCTTAGTGAAACATACTTAGACCAATAACTATGTAGGCGGTAAAAGAATAAAAGAACCTTGGTTAAAAGGTGAGTTTATTGTATTTATTAATCTGAAGTTTTCTTGTAATTTTATTAAAAAAACTTTAAATAGCCGAAGGTTATTCTATGCATTTTACGAGCCAAAGTTTTCCACAGCACATGAAAAACGCTTAAAGTGTATTCATAAAATTACCTCAATTCGTCTTCAGCTTTGTGTTGACACAGAGTTTAGAATTACGACATTAAAATGGTTTAACTACTTCAAGCATTAATTATTTAATTTGTCCATCCTGTGCAAAAGACCTTTATATTACAATATCTTCATGAAGACGTCATTCATAATTATAAAGAAGTAGATATGTGCTAAAGATTTTCTGCTCATCATCTTCATAATGATTCAATCAAGAACGACTCCTAAACTACAAAGTTGTCAATAAAAACCCAATTACAGCAAATAAACAAAACAAATGTACATTGTTAATAACATTGCAATTGTATTTAATTACGCGTGTGCACTCTTGACACTAATGCAGAATGGAAAATATCCTAGGCCAGGGAACATCTATTATCTGATTGCGATCTTCAGCAGTGTGACAATCATGTTACTCAGTGCTCATGTAGTCTGTGCCAAATCGCATTTTAATTAGCTAGATAAGGCTCGCCATTAGCTAGCAAATTACCCGAGGAGCAGTTTGTTTTATTTTATTTCTGCTTATCTGTTAATGTTGGATCTTGTCCGTCAAATTACCGGAAAACGTGTGGGGTGCCAGTGCGAGCGAGAAACTCGGATTTTAATTTATTTGTAGGAGTTTTAGATATTTTTATTAATTGGAATGAATAAACTGAAAAAACCGGCCAAGTGCGAGTCGGACTCGCGCACCGAGGGTTCCGTACAAACCTATAGCTGTATCTATTTCTTTTGATTGCGTTGACATAAAAGTTTGATTTTGTTACAGCTTAAAGGTATTATAGACCTGAGTATTTGATATGAATTTCAATTTAATACCTCTACGCGTTCATGAGAAAAACAGTCTTGACAGACGGACGGACGGACGGACAACGAAGTGATCCTATAAGGGTTCCGTTTTTTTCTTGCGAGGTACGGAACCCTAAAAACAAATATAGTTTCATTAATGTTATGTATGACTGTTTTTTTTATTTATACGATTTTTTCTTATTGAATAAATCACCTAGTGTTGTAAGTTTCCTTCCTTTAAAGTTAAACGTACATATTTAAATTATTTTATGGATCGAATTATATTAAAAAATATATATATGCGGACAGGAACGGGAAAAACGTAGTTCTTTGCTTTCCTCGTTTTTATAGTAACACGATAAGGACATGACGTTTGTCGCTATTTGCGAAAACACATTCGGCACTAAATGAATGCAATGACGTCTATTTCTGCAATATACGTCATTGCATGTCCGGCCAGTTGATAATAGTTTTGCATTAATTAGCAACAGCAATGCGATTAATAAAAAACGATAACGAATGGATTTAGGTAAGGTTAGGTTAAATTGAATGATATCTACAAATGGATATAATTTTTTAATACGGCAACGAAATATCGATAAATATATCATTTTAAAGAGAGATCAATATTTTGTTTTAAAAGTAAATTTTGATGACATAAAAAACCCGTCAAAAACCAAATATTTGCAATGAAGTAGCAATATATATAAACCTATCTATCAATATCAAGGTACCAACTAAGCATCTTACAGAAAATCAAGATTTATTAGGTAACAGCTACAAATCGCTTGTTCTGTGACCACAATCCAAGATGGCGTCTTGAGTCATCAGACGCATTAATTTTACAATATTTTATATACATTCTATATTATAGTACTATGTTTTTATTTGCATTTTTTACATCATTTAATTTCCTGTATGCAATGGAAATTACACTGATGTATGATTGTATTGTAATTTTATTTAGTTATAATTCCTCATGAGTTTCTTATGTCTGGCAGGAATTAAAACATTGGTTGAAGTCGAAATATTTAAGTTAATAGGATTATTCTTACTGAATATATGTTTTTATTTTAAGTTAACATTAAAAATATGGTAAGATCATATTGAACATGGTTAGTGAACACTTAAACAAAAATGCTATTATTTCCGTAAAACAATTCAAAAGTCTCTTATGCGATGGAAAAATAATAAAAATTATAAACTAGATTTTAGTGAATCCTGTAAGACCAAAAGCCGACCCCAACAAAGCTTGTGTTAAGGCTAGGAAGAAGAAGACCTCCATGTAACAATATCCTCAAAATACTTCACCACATTGCAAAAATGACGCTTCATCATCAATTTAGATCCTTCAGACCAATAGCCATCCTGCCCCTATATTATTTCATTTCGTAAATCACAACCGTGACCACTATCCCTTATCGGAGCCTAGTTCAGGAGTCTCTCCATCAACCATTGTAATGGTCAAAGGACATTATTTTTACGAGCGTCATAAGTGATCCTTTATTTTTACTATACAGGCCCGCGCGTGCGCCTTGCGGCTTAAATGGGGCCCTGTGATAACTCTCACTCTTAAGTCCTTTTACCCATGTCAGCGTGTTAAGATCCTTTAGTGAAACAAGCGATTTTGACCTTTATGGTGGAAAGTTTAGGGTTTATATCCTTTTTGCGGGTTTTCAGTACTTTAAATTCCAGCAACATAAGTCATTTGTTAAGTTATCAGCACTTTATTTAGAGTCAAGATTTTCTGAATATCAAAATGTTTGTTTTTTCGATTGCCGGCGCATGTTTCGAATATTTCGAATGTTTGACTTTTGGTTGTAAATTATTTTGTGATAGTTAAGTAGCCGTGTTTTTGTGAACTTTATTTGTTAGTTATTGATTAATGGGGTTTCTTTGAAAAGAGGTTTTGTAAGATTTGTGAAATAGGTAGTTGTTGTAATTTGCACACCTTGTAAATTAGGTTATTCCTAACTAAGAAATTAGCTAGAATGATGCCAATATATTTTTGAATTCATAGAATAAATATTAATGTGTGCAGAAAACAAATTCTTTTAAAGAATACATGTTTGTAGTCTTAATATATACTAGTTGTGCCTGCGACTTCGTTCGCGTGGATGACAAAACTTATCAATGAGTTTTTAACCGCAAAATTAAGTTTGTTTTTTATTGTTTATACTTTTCCGGGATAAAAATAACCCAGTGTGGTGCCCAGGATAATAAAGAATAATTATACCAAGTTTCATCGTAAACGAACCGGTAATTTTTGCGTGATACCTGAACAAACAGACAGACAGACAGACAAAAATTTTTTTTTCACACTTTGGTGTTCGGTGTCGGTCTAGTAACACCCCCCCCCCCCCCGCCATTTATTTTTTTGATATTTTCAATGTACAGAATTTTCACTTTTACAGATTTATTACAAGTATAGATTTATTCATGAAACAGCCGCTTCGCATGTCATAATTAAAAAAAAAAACAATGAAAGGGTTTTTTCGTCACTATAAAGTTAATTCCACAAACATGACGGAATTAATTTATCCACGCATGTATTTACGTCAGAAAATAAGATATATGCAAAGAATAACATAATTACAAAGGTTTAATACTCATTGAGCATGACTAGGATTACATGATAGGAAGTACAGTCAACCACATAATAGAGGAAACAATGAGTTACGACAATCGACCTTATGCTTTCGGTATTAAGGTTGCTTTTAAAAGTCAAAGTGTGTCATAGAAGTGTGGTTGACTGTACAAGTAATTACAAATCGTACGTTTGAAACACCTTTACGCGATACCTTCATTCATAATTAGTTTTCTTTATAATATTATCGGAATAATAATATCTAAGTTTAAAAACTAATTTAGCAAGACCTGAAGTCTGTTTAGCTATTAAACTAAATTGTCTGTAAGTTACAGCTCAAATTATACTGGTGGCTATTCTGCAATATTTAAAAAATATTAAAATTGTGTTCCAAAGTAATGAAAAGTTATATTTTTTTCACACTTTTTCTAAGAATAACTTCAATTATAAGTTATTCATATGAGCGGTTAGAGTAACGTTTATGAACATGTTATAAAGAAGTTTAATGTTAATTGCGTTGAAATGAGGATTTGTTGATAAAGCCTATTATTAAAATGTTAATTGTTTTAAACAAATACATACATCATGTCAGAACTCACTCAAATAAAATTAACGCCATTGTTTGTTATAATTAGTTTTATATTATTATGAGAAATGACGTTATAAAATAATTAAGTTGTTGTTGAAATGGTTGTAATGATTTATAATATGTTAAATTCAAGTAATCATAACAATTTTTTTGTATGCGTATACGCACATTTTCATTACAGCATTGTCTAAAATTAAGACAAAGGGTTTTTTTTGCTAGATTTGGCACGTTCTTTTGCAGATAATATCAATTTATTTCTATAAATAATACAACATTGAAAAGAATATTCTGTAATTATAATTCCTTAAGTGGTTAGTGTTTTACGTTTAGTCTTATATATTTTATGGAAATATTGTACCTATGTACATTTTTGAAAGTAGTATGTTTTTGTAGTATTTATACTATTCATTTATTAGGTAATTTTTAATGCAACAGCTTAGCGCCATAAGTAACAAATTTAATAGAGTCCAGAAAGGCCTTAATTATGTGTTTAGCTAAATACTGAAACTAAAATATAGTGTATTATTAGAATACTATTAAAAACACTACAAATGACGGAACTAAACTGTCCGAGCTACAAGCGGGCAGTGAAATGTTAATTGATTGCGCACGCGCACCTGCCCCC
Organism: Autographa pulchrina; assembly: GCA_905475315.1. Taxonomy (NCBI): domain Eukaryota; kingdom Metazoa; phylum Arthropoda; class Insecta; order Lepidoptera; family Noctuidae; genus Autographa; species Autographa pulchrina. Next base: position 11,507,315 of record FR997765.1, on the reverse strand, counting down.
CGTATAAGTAAGAATATTGTTACTTGCTTAATAACGGGTAACCACTACTATATTATTAAAATTACAGCTGAAATTATTTATCTTCAATGTTTTTGTACACTTGTGTGCAGAATTTATGTGTAAGCTAGCAAACGTTGGACGTCAATTCTCCAAAAATATAGACCTTTATTTATGTGCTTAAGTCTACTTTTAATGTAAATTTAAATAAAATATAAAATATAGAATAAAATGAGTAATCTTTTCTTTCAACTAGAGAATAACCCATCTTTCTGTATCTGCGTATGTGTACATTATTTTTGCTCGCAAGTGTACAACATGGAGTATACTTGTTTGGAGTATTCAAGGTGTTCGTAAGCCCTGCCTAATAAAGGTAATTAATTATATGAATTCGAGTCGGAACAATAAGTTATTACTCTCAACCTTGCCCAGTTTTAGGCCACGGACCTCTTAATTAAAAAACGGATGTCCTTTTTTAAAACCTGAATCATTTTCTCGCAAAATGTGTAAACAGAAAAGGCTGGCTTATTTTTCCAATTATTTGGGTATGTATTTACAATGACATATTTAATTTAACGGCGGATGTTTAATCAAAATCAGGAAATGAGAAAGCAAGGCTAAAGGAAAATTGTACTTACTCAGAGAAATATAAATAATACGATGATCTTGGCTTTAATATTTTCCAATCAATCGTCAAAAAAGTAGCTTATCGTTCAACAATTTTTATAAAAAAAATATTTACAGAGAACAGTGTCTAGGTAATTATGAGTTTACCCTTTTTAATGTATTACTAAGATCGTCCCATATATTTGCCACTAAACTAATTAGCATAATTTACAGGCCCTAATTACACCATTATCATTTATACAATGATATCTTCAAACACAATAATTGCTGACAGCCAAACATACTTAATATTCAGCAAGAGTATGAAATTGACGATATCATGAACGAACAAAAAACAAACGCTTTAAAAACTAGTTCTTGTGGAAGTTGAGAAACAGCTGCGATGATCTATTGTAGGAGCTTAAAATGGTGATTGATACATAATAATAATATTTCGGGACAACTCAGACACGGTTATCTGATCCCAAGCTAAGCAGAGCTTGTGTTATGGTAACCAGACAACTGATACACATACTTATATATTTCTAAATACATACATATTATAGATAAATTACACCCAGACAACCAGAACAAATGATCGTGCTTATCATACAAACATTTGTCCTGGGTGAGAATCGAACCCACGACCTCCGGTATGGCAGTCAGGGTCACTAACCACTAGACCAACAGGCCCGTCGAATACATGATACAGGTATGTATGTTTGTATGTACCAAATACTATCTAAATGAACTAAAGTCGGGACCCTATTTGCTCTTCAGATAGGCTAGAAAATGGCCAATTCATTAACCTACGATTTCTATGACATTTAGTCAGTTTATGTTCCAAATAACAGTGGTAACTGATAGACGGTAAGAGGTATTATTTCTTATTGAGGATTAAAATAGCCCAGACTAAACCTGAAATTAACTAAATACCACCCAGTAACTGTTATCGAGAAAGAGGGCACTAAACATAGTTTGGCATTTGACAGTGTGTCCAATGGCAACTTCAAGTAGGCACATAGTTAAGATTGTTAAACTAACTAATAAAAAGACATAAGGGAAGGATGAATTTGCATATCTATACTTATAATAAATCTGTAGAAGTGAAAATTCTGTACATTGAAAATATCAAAAAATAAATGGCGGGGGGTGTTACTAGATCGACACCAAACACAAAAGTGTGAAAAAAAAAATTTTGTCTGTCTGTTTGTTCGGGTATCACGCAGAAACTAACTACCGGTTCGATTACGATGAAACTTGGTATAATTATTCTTTATTATCCTGGGCACCACACTGGGTAGTTTTTATCCCGGAAAAGTATAAACAATAAAAACAAACTTAATTTTGCGGTTAAAAACTCATTGATAAGTTTTGTCATCCACGCGAACGAAGTCGCAGGCACAGCTAGTAGTAATTAAAATAGTAGCTAGTACAGAGGAACATTTAAAGACAGGTGTTAAATTCATCTCGGCTGCATTCATTCGTTTTGATAGATAAAAAATACATGTAGGTAGCTGCACCTATATAGGTACTTATCGGTACTTTTTCTCCTAAAGTTTAATTAAAACATTAAATTATACGAGTAAATATTCGTGCGCTCAATTTGTTTTTGCTTAAATCTACTTTCATTGCGTGACTTCAGTTCACCTTGATAACATATTTAAGAGAAATTTGCATCGTGTTGAAAGATTATTTGTTAACCAATTTGTTTTCGAATTACTTCTTACTAGTAGGTACAAAATGTCACACGGTTAGACACATAGATATCATCTTAATCTTCTTCCTGACTTCAATCGTGACACGATCCTTTAAATAAAACCCTAAACTCGTCACGTCTTGTAGAATGACAAGACACCATTTTGTTTTTATAAATATCTATTCAGGTTTTAAGAATGGATTATTTGTTCTCTTTCGTAGATCATTGATACCTGTACAATCGAATGATGACATTTGGTATCAATACAAAATCATTCAGAGTTCGAATTGTACTCTCCAAATTTTTAGGGCTGTCTATTTAAATCAATGTTCCGCATCATGGAAAAATGTACGTTAGTGTTGTAGCTTATAGCAGCGCCCCAAAATAAGGCAAAATGCCTTGAGACTTCCAGACAAAAATGGAGGTGGTTATTCTTGGCAATTTTCGCACATACTATTAAATACAATCATATACAATTGACAGCCCTGTTGGTCTAGTGGTTAGTGACCCTGACTGCTATACCGGAGGTCGTGGGTTCGATTCCCACCCAGGACAAATGTTTGTGTGATGAGCACGATCATTTGTTCTGTGTCTGGGTGTAATTTATCTATAATATGTATGTATTTAGATATATATAAGTATGTTTATCAGTTATCTGGTTGCCATAACACAAGCTTTGCTTAGCTTGGGATCAGATAACCGTGTGTAAATTGTCCCGGAATATTATTATTATTATACTTCTACAAAGCCATGACTTCTTACTTACCAGTCTCTCTTTCAACACTCTTAAACACAATTTGATCAGAAAGACATTTATCTATATCACTCCGATATTAAAAAAAATATAAATCACAAATGGTATAATAGATGTTACTTTCCACCTGTCGAGGAACTAATTTATTTCCGGAAGCGTCTGGTTGGGGTGCGTTACGTCACTAGCGGTCATAGGGTTGTGCTCACTGCTAACCGCTTTGTTGATTGTTTGAATAACGTTGTCAATGCGACCTGATAGTTACCGACTTCGAAAAACTGAGGTTCTGTATACGGCCGTTTGAGATGAATCCTTCACAATAGTATTTTCTGGAATTTGGTGATGCGATTTGGTAGAAATTTTCGTTATTTGTCTAACGTTTAGAGCCGTGCGTTATGTGTTAATAATTTCATATTTTATCTTTTAGTTTTGAAAAGCGTCACCAGGTCTCCTTTATGTTGGTCTTTTGAAATTGTTCAATTATAGTATCTTTAAAGTTTCATGAGCAATAATAAAAGGAAGTATATGATAACTTTAGAGTTCAGCGTAGTTTAGGACAATAAGCTTACCGCCCACTGACTAAATTAGTGCTTCACATAAAATGTTGCCATTTTATAGCGAATCCTATGCTAATTAATTTTATTGAGTAATAAACCATTATTGAAATACTTAACCTAGATATGATAATATAGGATACGTTATAATTAAGGATACTTATGTATAATATAATATTGTAAAGCTATAAACTCGTAAATTTATGCTAAACAGTTGTACGAGGTCGTTCTGAAGATCTGACGTTAGCAAATTAATGTAGTGTCGTAAAATATTTAAATTGCATTTTATTGAATACTTTAATAGGTCTTGTGTTAGGTACTAGCGGGCAAATTATTTTAGAGCTTGAGACATCTTTAGCTTACGCGTAATCAATGTTTTAACCTAATTTGATTTTTGTAGTAGTTTTTTTCTAGTAAATTAATAAAGCACCAGCTTGATAATTGCCTGTCAAGGTAGTTTTTAATGAGATTTAAATTAAATTTTGTTGAAGGAGCAAGCAAAGAAAAAGTAATGATACATAAAAAAAACAAAATGTTTCATAAAACGATACCTATCCCAAAATATCCCTACATAAATTGCAAGAAACTACCAAATTGATTGTAAAGCACTAATATTAAATTAGCATGATTTTAAAACCGGTATCTACCCTTAATCTAAGGCAATTAGCCTTTACATAATCTGTGGCTTTCATTTTAATGAAAACTGTTGCAAGCGAACATGGCCGCTTATCACTTCCCCGATATGTAAATCAGGGTAAATGTTCGAGAACATTACTTCTTAAACGGATTACTGATAAAATATGTTATATGACTACTTAAGACGGAGTATACAAATGTTTATAATGGCCATTATAATTTAATAACGTAGGTAGCAAAAGTAATTTTTTGTGTATTTTTAGTATAATAATACCTGTCAAAGTTATCAATCATATCAGGAATTTGCTTGAGCTTTCTGCAGAAATAAGATGACATAGTAAGTAACATGCAGTTTTGTCTTACATACGCAATTCTATGTGAAACGGAAGAAGTAGTAGGTACTAGTACAACTTTAAGAAAAAAAAATAACAATCCGCAAAACGTCAGCATTGACGTACGATCGACCGTACCATAAAACCGGATGACATCACATCACACAGCATAACCTAACTATGTCGTCAACTAATTATCTTTTACATTGTACATTTATGGATTTTGCTTTGACCATAAAAACACAATAAAATCATTGCAACAACCATGAGATCATCACTCAAATAACATGATTTTATGATACAAATGTCAATATAATATAATCGATTCGTTGTTTTTTTCCTTTATAATAATTGTTGAATATGCAAATTCATTTTAATTAACTTTATTGAATTCTGTACCATTAGTTTTGTGTTAATTCATTAGGATAATTGTAATGTTTGGAGCTGTTTTGTTATGCAAATCGTTAGACCAATAGTATAATATGCTTTATAATGGGTTCTTAGAATACTTGGAATAGAAACCACAAATTAATTAACATTTAAAATGAAATTTAACCTAGATTGTACTTTAAGAAAAAAGAGTTTTGATAAGGTATGTGTGCTTGTTGTAAAACCATTTAAAAACTAAATATAATTTTTGAACATAATGTAACTGTACTTGTAACGATACAGGTTTTTTATATGGTATGAATAGCGACACAATTACCTTGGAATTTTAACGCTTATGCACCCCCACTCTTGTATTTAAATTCAAATATTTCTTAACCTGATTAAAACAAATAAAGAAATACGGACAACATCACATTCATTGCTCTGAACCCAAAGTAAGTAGCTAAAGCACTTGTGTTAAGGAATTCAAAAACAACGAAGGCCAAAACACCCAGACCCGAGGCAATGTAGAAAAGTTGGTTTCTACATTGACCCGTCCGGGGATCGAACCCAGGATCTCAGAGCTAGCGACACCTTGAAACCGGTGCGTACGCCACTCGACCACGGAGGTCGTCAAAACCCTATTTATTGAGTCCTCCGACACTAGTAAGACCATTGTAACTAGACATATAACAACTTGCCAGCTATTCGAGTCATAAACAACACTAGTTACACAAACAACATAACTCAATCAGTAACTATTTAATAAATTACTTGTTAAGTAAAGTAAATAAATCCGTATCAAAACGTACAGCTATTGGTCAATACAGCTAAGTAAGTAAGTAACAAGGCAGTAAATAACATTTACACTTATTGCATTACTTAAGGTGTGGTTCCCGAGTAAGTAACAAGTTTACACCACTTGTAACTTAGCCTCTAACTTAGCTGCTATCTTGGGAAAGTGAAGCTTAAGTTGTAACACAAGTTTGGTTACTGAAACCCAACCCTATTTGATGAAAATCATTAATTGAAATTTATTTACAATAGAATCAACATTCATATGTTTACGATTCCTGATCATATTGGTTGGTCAAATATGCTGAAAAGGTTGAAAAGGTATATATAGTGGTTTCTCGGATTTTGCGCTCCTCCTTATTTTTCCGCCCTTTTCATATTTATAGCATGGGATTCTAAACCATATAACCTAACTCTACATCTAGCTGTATGTATTATTCATGTCTTTGGCTGCCAGAAATATACGGTCTGGGTTTAACACTTCCTTTCTTTTATAACTTTTCCCTCTTTTTCGATTTTTGGCCACATACATAATTCTTCCATTATTCCATAATACTTCCAAACACTTCTAGTTCATATTATTTCTTGAAACACAACTATTTTACAGTTCAAAGTGAGCCCTTCCCGTTAACTTTATTTTTTAACTGAACTCCGGAGGTCCCGCGCAGCTGCCGATCGCGAGGTTTAGAGTTCAATTCCAAGGTTACACAAGCTTTTGTTGTTAAATATTATTGTTCAGTTATCATTGTGGTATTGGCATTGAGTAAACTGTTTAAATAGTTTTCATTTGATTTCTAGTAATAATTAGTCCTATGTAAAACTTACGTTATTGCTTTTGCGTTATACCTAGGTAAGTTATACAAGGTAACTACATTATTTTCCTTTTTCTAACGTGTGCATAATCTGTTAAATTTTCAATAGGCTTAACAATAAATAAAATTCTAAGTTACTATTCTATTCTATTCTAATTTTAATATTTGCCTTATGTATCTATGCATAAGTATTTTGATTAAGACTTATTTTACAAGCAAATAACCCTTAAATAAGGTTAATTATGTCATGCAACATAAATGCGATTACCTTTTACATTTCTTTGTTCACCGTAACTAATAAAAAATATATTTTTATAAAGTATGTCTATAAATATTGAAAACCAGACGAAATAATAATGACGTTTAAATTTTAAAAGCCACGCTAATGACCAATTTCCATCAAAATTAATTGATGTTCCGAATTCAAAAACTTTATTAATGTCATTATTCTTCTAGAGAGTGGAGACATCGAATTTCTTATTTAATTGAATGGCAGGTAATATTCCCATCATTTAAAATGCAATAATTATTAACGTTGAAATTTATATAAACTTCATACCTATTTATCAAAGTCTTTTTTCACAATGTTGTATTGTTTTCACAGTCAGTAATTCATGACAAATAATGCTCAGTAACGAAATAAACACAAAACTCACAAAAGTATTAAATATTCCAATCATCAAATCAAACAATAATCATATTTGATTCCGTATCCAGCACCCAAACCTTTTTTGTCAAAGGAGGCGGCACAGACTTTTGATAAAAAAGTTTTCGAAAGAAAAAAAAGGTAACTCACCATCACTAGGGTTGGCAGCACTGTCTGCCGGCCTGTCAGAGGAGTCCTCAGTCCCAACGAGGTTCCGTATGCTGAAGGAGCTGGTCTTCCTCGCCGGCGTCACTTCCGCCGTCACGCCGACGTCACAGCCGCCCTCCGTTCCATTCACTAGGTCCCGGCACACCTGTTCATTCCCGTTCAAGGAAACCACCTCTCCACCTTCCAACATGTCCCCACGACGAGTTGTCAAGTCCATCTTCGAACAACTTGGCACAAAACAAATTCTTTAGAACAGGACTTCTGTTTGAATTTGACATTTTCGGTCACACCGCGCGGGAAAGTTTGACAGATTCGTAATTCGAACTCATTTCAGAATCTTTTTTATTGTTGTGGTAATTTAAACTTTTTTGAGCACTAAGTTTTTCACACTCAGTTTTTAAACGTAGTTGTCAGATTGCAAATTTTAATTAGTTTGATGTATAATTGTGGATGTGAAGTAATGAGTCATATGACACAGTCTAAGTAAGCAATCACTGAAGACACTATGCGAAAATTATAAGAACATAAATTCCACTGCAAAGACTTTAAAACACGTATGTTATCCGGCGGCGATAGTTGCGCGAATTTTTGCGACAGTCGCGCGCAACGCGCGGTGACTCCGCGGTGGTGAGGCCGACTGGTCCTCCGTCCTCCTCGGGCCCGCACTCGCGCGGCCCTCCCTACGCCTCCGGAGGCGGGGCCACACCGCCCCTCACTACACAAACGCAATTGCTACCGCGACTTTTTAGTCGACAATTACGACTCGAACACTTGTAGACTGGAGATTTTTTCCGCTCGATCGATTTGTTCTAATGAGTTCTAATTGCGTTTATTGATAAGCGCTTACTTAAGGTTACAAAAGACACCGGTTGACGCAATTTTCTTAATGTGTTGGGTTTTTGCATTACGGTTATTTATTAGGCGCTGTAGTTGAATTGACATAATTGTGGCGGGTCGTAAGTAGGTGTCGTAGTACCTAATTATCATAATTAGACAGCCGCGACCTCCGCCTGAAGAGAGCGGTAAAAAAATATCGGTAATTGTAATGGAATGCTTTGTAATAGTTTTTATTTGACTAATTTTAGTACACGTGTAGGTATTTTAATGTGTTTCGAACAATGAATTATGTATTTCCAATCTATTATTTCTAATTATATAAATGTCGAAGTGTACCTACGTTGAAATATAAATGGTTCATAACATCCTGTACAATACCTATTATTTAAAGTGACTGGAAGTAATTATGTGTATAAAACACAGCTCAGTAATTAGTTTAAGAACTAGGTCCCAAATTAGAATAAAATATAATAATAAAACAAATTACTTTCGAACACAATTTCTCAACGCGTCCTTATCGCTACTTAAGCAATAAATTAGGTTGGACCCTTCAATAGATATTCACAATTAGAGGTAACAAATTTGCCATCAGTTTATTTTAATTTAACCACATAAATTGAGATAGCGTGGGACCCCTAGCTAAATCAACGCTGACGTTGAATGAAATAGAAATATAGCCAAAACAAAGCCTAGGGTTGTCTAAACTTAACCAAAGCTCTAATAATAACAGGAAAATCTGTAAAACTGTTTTTTTAATAAAAATCAGACAGTCACAGAAATACATAGTTTCTAAGTAAACCCCAAAAGTCGGCACTGCTGCTCTACCGTTGGTAAATAATATACCAAGTTCTTCAATTGTTTTTTTCTTTGACTCTAGATAGTTTAGTTTATTAAGATGTTTTAGACATTCTAGCATAAAAGGTAGGGTTGGTATAAGAATAATTTCTGATAAAAAAAAAACACTAAATATGTTAAAAGTTCGAAATGTTAAGAAAATAACTCTAAAAGAGAGATTTAATTCCATTCTTTGTAGTCACCGTTTTTGGCACACCCTATTTCATCCCTTAATTAACCAAACCTATCTGTCTAACTCTAACCAGCCTGTCTATCCTCACTTAGGTAGCCCTTACCACGGACAATTGTCTACCAATCCATTCTACATTTGTCAACCAGCCATAAATTCTAGTTAGGTCCAATACTCCGGAATCGCTCGGGGCAACCTCGGATCTATCCACTCAATATTTATTGTCACGTTAATGGAAAAGCGGATAATTGCGGCATTTGATTAAATGTTATTTATTATTGCTAAACTAGGATTAGGTTTTGCAATTTGATTGCTACTCAAATACAAATAAAGCGGGATCGTATTTTAAGTTTGTTGATTGAAGATTTATGGGTTACACTAGCTGTGCTGCTTTTCCAAAGCAGAAAGCTTCTATACTGTTATTTATATGTTCTATGCCTTTTTGTGCTGCTCTAAGTTGGTCAGTAATTAGAGATTAAGTTAACCATTTACCTGCCCCGTGAGTGACATATGAACATTTTCATTGTTTAACTATTACTGTCTACTGGCGGGACAGTAAAATTGTTAATTCAATTACCTTAAGCAAATTCTTTTAGAATAGAAATATCATAGTGAAATATGTAGAACTAACTGCAGCTATGGAATTTTATATTTATCTATAATATGTATGTATTTAGAAATATATAAGTATGTTTATCAGTTGTCTGGTTACCATAACACAAGCTCTGCTTAGCTTGGGATCAGATAACCGTGTGTGAGTTGTCCCGGAATATTATTATTATTTATGTACAAAACATGCGAAACCTTTACCTCCACATTCAAAGAAAAAAAAGCCGAATAATATGTTGTACCTTTTTGTAGAGATCTAACATCAGATACACAATTAAAAACAAAGAAATTGATAATACAGTAACACAAATAAAGTATTTTAATAACACAAAGTAATGTATACTCAGTGAAACTCCGGACACTATGTCACCATCGAGTTCCGTTCCAATTTCACAATACAAAGCTTTAATAGAAAAACCTAATTACTATTTGCTAGCACACGACAGCGATTTCTATTGATATCACTTTATTACAGAATCGATCGAACTAATAACATTTTTTACACAGATCGCTCTATCGATCTCCATTTCCTAATAAACAAATATGGCCACATTTAATCACTAGCTATACAAACAAATAAAGTTGAAGTTTGTTTGTAAGTTCCAAATTACAGTTTTGTGCTATTTAGTTATGTATTTCCATAATCAAAAAATGTTTTTGATGTAAGTACCGTGTATACTTAGTACCTACATGGTACTTACATCAAAAACGTTTTTTGGCTGTCTGTTTATTCCAGTATTCTGAAACCGATAGTACCGATTTTGACAGGCTTTCCAACCGTAGATAGCTTATAAGGAGTACCTTAGGCTACTTTTATTTATTAAAAAATAAAAGGGCTAGATCCTAATGCGGGTGAAACGGCAGGGCACAGCTAGTAACCAAATAAGGCCACATTTAATCACTATCTACTAATATTTGTGAAGTAATCAGAAGGCTCGCATGTATAAATTGCAGTGTCTGTCGGTGCGCGGTCAAAGCGGCCGAGCCAGCGGGGGTCCCACCCAATTTATACGGGGCCCCGGTCTGATTCTATTTGTATGTTAATGCACTCATTACTGAGACAAAAAGGGTAACATCCCGCTTTATGTAGATTTTGGAAGAAAGTCTAATGTCTGGTTTCGTTAGTTAATTGAGGCTGTCGTGGTGGCCCCGGACTGGGGGACTAGGGGATCCTATTAACATAACAGTAATAAGGTTCATTGAGTGTTTATGATCTTGAATTATTATTCTATTTGATGCTTATATTTTTGAGCTGGCCGAGTCATTTGTCTAGTAAAAATTATACCTGTAGGTATGGTTTGAATTTAGTCTATCTAATTTTCTTACTTAAACGATATTAATAAAATTGTGCAGAGATTTTAGCAGGTTTAAGCTGCTACAGAGATTTTGAATAATTCGCTTTTAAAGTTTACCTGAAACATGGGTTATGAAATTACTATTAGAATTAAGGAAACTACATGAGAATATATTTAATATGTATTTCTGTAAAACGGTTAATCAGATTATCTAATAAATAAATACAACAATGTATTATTTTTACCCGAGATGCATTATCCTGAGTATTATTCTATATTTAATCAATTTACCCAATTTATTAAATGTCATAAATTTCTATTTAAGTAACAATACAGACAGACAACAATTTCTATTGTTTAATTAAAAATATCACGGTTTTAACTCTACACATAAAACTGACGAATTACCTTAATTTCATTAGAATTTTCCTAATGTAGTAATTGTAGTTTACCTTATAAATACTTATCTGTTATTTTAACTCCAGGGTATTTATTTTAACGACCTCCGTGGTCGAGTGGCGTACGCACCGGTTTCAAGGTGTCGCTAGCTCAGAGGTCCCGGGTTCGATCCCCGGTCGGGTCAATGTAGAAATCCACTTTCCTACATTGTCTCGGGTCTGGGTGTTTGTGGTACCTTCGCTGTTTCTGAATTCCATAACACAAGTGCTTTAGCTACTTACTTTGGGTTCAGAGCAATGTATGTGATGTTGTCCGCATTTATTTATTTATAAAATGGAGGCCAAAATTGATCTAGCTACCAATAAGATGAATGAACTTTGCAGCAAAGTATAAAACAACTTCAATACCTTTATTTTTACTTTTACTTACTGATACTAATAATATCGAACACATTTACTTAATTTCACGCTACTATTACAACTCACATACCGGTATACAGAAAAAAAAAAAAAACCGCCGATCAAATATCATTTACAAAAGCCATTCAGTGTCAAAAAAACTATAGCTACTTACAATATCAATACATTTAACAATGCCGACAATCTATGTAGGTTTCAAAACCCTAGTAATGTTATAAATGTGAAAGTTTGTTTGAATGTTTGTTGTTCTTTCACGCTCAAACCACTAAACGGATTTCGACGAAACTTCGCACACATGTAGTTTAAAGTCTAGACTAAAACATAGGATAGTTTTTATCCCCATAAGTTGACGAGAACGGGAACTACGCGGGCAAAACCGTGGAGTGTAGCTAGTATAATGTAATGAAAAGCGAAATGTAAAGTCATCAGTTCGTACAAAGATGCCGACATTTATAATCAACTGCCTGTATTTGTTTGCCTACATTGTATTCGTGGTAGTACGTATTGAGTCGGTAAATAGATTAACTTTACTTTGAAAGCGATACACAATAGGTTATGTTAGTTTTTGGGTTGTGTACGTTGATTTATAAATATTAAGTTATTTGTTATATGGCCTAGAGGTACTATAGGATCTAGGTTGTTTGACATAAGTGTCAGTTTTAATTTATAGTTTTGTTCTAATATTAGTTTGTAAATGACTAATTTGTAAATGCCTTTGGCGGTACCTGCGTCATACATTAATTATTTTATTATTAATTTCATTAAATTGATAAAGTAATTGATGAATACTAACTGAAAATTAAATCCCTTATCTTGGTTACAGTAGTTAGAGGGCGATTTTAAAGCTATTTTAAAAATCATTAAAAAGCAAATTTTTGGAGAGGTGTGTCATGTGAGGCAAATTGACCTAACAGATTACATCGACCGGTGCTATCCTTAATTAAAACACAAAGCATGCGTTACGAATTCTTTACTATCCTCCTAAAATCAGCGGAAAAATCAATTAAAAATTTCAAAAATTAAACACTTAAATTTTACAATATAGAAAATTGAAACATTCTTTGTGCTACTTAATTTTCCCTTAATTTGCTTATAAAAAAAATGGTACGGGACCTTTATACATGGTGTGTATAATTTGACGGCGAGTCGGCGCCCGCGCAACGCGCAAGTCACTGGCGCGCAATCAGCGCTGCGCCTTTGTTTCAAACGGCACCGCCTTTTGGCGCCAAACTGGTAACCGTTACTTGGTTGACTTGCTAGTTGCTACCTATTAATGTATGGGCGAAATTTGTAATTAGAAGAATAGTTCTTCACTCTATTCTGCTAATTGACTTAGTCATTAAAAATTCTTTATGTAAGTAATGAAAAGAGTAAAGAACCTTCATTTTTTTCAGTTTCGTCTGTGCGTATAATAGAAAAGTACGTAATTAGACTTGCTTGTTTGCATGTGTAGCTCTACTATTTTATATAGGTTTCTACCTATAGGTATTGGGCAAAAGAATCTATCTCCTAAATCTAGTTCGTATTTTGATATACAACTATTACTTTGTCCATGGATTACTGTGCTTAAACACATATTCAAGATACATTAACTAAACTGAATTATTAAATTGAAGGTATCCTTGTATTGGCCTCATATTTGCTTTCCGAATAATCCCTCGCCAAACTAATCCATTTTTCACGATAGCCCGTTATTCCGTTCTACGAAAATTTGTTTACCGATTTCCTCGAAAAAGCCGAATGGTATTGATTCCAGCACATGAAAAGAGTTGAAAACCACGATCGTTTTACTAAACTTAGTACCGTAGACCATTTTCTCTGTATATTTAGTCTTTTTCGAGACTATCTCTTGGAGTTTTCGAACAATTAGGATGTAACTAAAGAGTTCAGTGAAATTTTTGATTCTAGACAAAAAAATTGTTAACAAAAATACCAAAGGCACATATAAAACAAATATTAACAAGCTGTCAAATGATATTTAAAAAATAAAATGTTCAACACTTTAATTAATGAAATTCTAACTGGCATTAACTTCGTACGTGCCCTGAATTGAAATCCCCTGTCGTGTCAAAATGTGTGTTCGTATAATTGGGTGTCAAATAAATATCAGCTCTTAGTATTATTTTGTTAATATTGATTCGGACGTGATTCGCATGTTTAATGTTGTGGACAAAACCCAGGACTGAGGTTCAATGAAGGCATACATGTTTCTTATTCAGTTAGATTTTTTTTAAAGACACAATTTGGTTCTTCTGTTTAGTTAGAAAAAAAATTTGGAGAGTGACAGTATTTATTTCTGCTTCTGCTACTGCCTAGGCCTTCCCTGAAGCTTTGTCGGTTATCTTCTGGTCATAGTAGGAACATGGAGCGACTGCCTATCTGGCTTCAGGACGACCTTAATATAATATCAGTTCCTTCTCTATGTAATGGTATGGTGTACATTCTTGACTTTTTTTAAATACATCATCGTAAAGCATAACTTTTATAAAGAGAGACTACTTAGTAGGTGACACACCTCAACTTCTTTCAACCATTTTTAAGTATCTTTGTTAAAGGTTTGTTTTGTTTCTATTTCGATAACAAATACATAATTACATCTACCAATTAACCAGGAGGCCTACGTAATCTCTGACCATTACTAATACATAGGGCTACAGTTAATTGAAAGGATCGCTTCCGTGTACAATAGCGCATACCGGACCCAAGCCGGACCGGCACGGCCGACGCGTGTGAACGCCCACTTATTAAATTTAAATTCATAAACAAAATACAATCGCCGTCAAATGTTGTTTAGGTAGTTGGATGAGAATTTTATTTATGGGAAAAACACAATTTAATTATGTATCTTAAATGCAAGAGAAGCAATGCCTGCTGAAAGTTTGAAACATACGTATAAATTAATGAGCCCTAAACTATTACAAACACAGAAGCCTATTTCTTGTTTCTGGAAGCCTAAGATTCGTATCAACCTAAACAAGTTTTATACGGAAATACCAGCGTTTTCGTATATCCTTTCTTTTATATAATAATTATACCGGCCTACAAAAGTCCCACTGCTGGGCACAATACTCTTCTCATATAGAGAAGTGTTTGTACACTAGTCACCACTCTTGCTCATTGTGGGTTAGAGAACGAAATCGGAAAACGATGTCCGTAAACAACACGTTCTCAACCTTGAAAGGTTGTTTTTGTTAAAAAGCCTACTTCAAGCAAAAAAAAAAAAAAAGTTGCAGTCAATAATTATAATAAATTCAAAACATGTTCCCAAATATTTTTGTAGAAATTAATTATAATAAGCTGTTAGCTTCTGTGTACTGTGCAAGTGTGTGTGTGTATACTGACCAACAGTGGTTTGTTCCATCCTGTATCCGCCCACTAATTCAATTTACATCACTCTGTATAACCGTACAGTCGGTAGCAATGAGGTTTTTAACTGATTAGATTAGTTATTTATGGTTCTAATTGTTGTGTGGAAAATGTTGATTGGTTCTTGCTCCATGCAGACGACTACAGTCACTAGTGTTGTAGGTACCTATAACCTAAGACTTAAAGCAGTAGTTATTAGTCAGACTCTTTAGTAGAACGTTTAAATTTTATAATACGTGACAAAATAAAAATCAAATATGATAACCTTTTGTAATTATAATAATATCAAACATAGGGAAACCGTTGTCCCATATTTGCTTATTTTCCTAACATGTATGTTGTCTGTACGCTATACATTAACAAAATAGTTTTAAGTTTTGGTGCGCCTAACAAGTAGTAACAGGCTGAAATCCTGCCTACAGTCCAATTTTTTTCTTACTACTACATATATGTATTTATAAACAGTTTCAGTAGATTTCCCCCAAAAGCTTCTATCAACTAATGCACACAACACTTGCCTACTCGCCTATACCATGTTTAAATAAACGAGCGACGATGATTTGCGAAACAAGAGACGCGCGCCGCCAGTATTAGACTCGGATGCGCCGCCGCCACCGCCCTGCACCTACTATATTAATTACTAGTAGCCGATACATGGTATTGTCTCAGTTTGTTTTAGAAAACAAGTTTGAACAATAGAAAAGGGCTGTCTTTTAAAGTAGATACCTACCTTCTTTAGTGACTTTCTGGTCGAAAAGAGGTAGCACAAGTAAAATCCATAGGACAGGCCCTCAGAGTGTTTTCACCTTATCCGATACGATATCGGGGGCAAGTAAAATGTATGAAACATGTACCTTTGTATCTTTTACATTGTCCACTCCGATAGAGGGGCTCGTGGCTAAGTGTAAGCCGTACGGTTTGACCGATAATACAGGTTAAGCCGCGCTCGCCGCGGTTGGTCCGTGGATGGGTGACCATTTATAACATACCGAGACCCCTCCGTGTTTCGGAAAGCACGTTAAACAGTAGGTCCCGGCTGACATACATAGTTCTTTGGCAGTCGTTAAGTCAATTCTGAGAACCAGTCTTACTATGGGATACTGTGTTTCCCAGTAAAATGGCTTGTGGAGGTCAGATAGGCAGTCGCTCCATGTAAAATACGGTATTCAGCTGAATCCGGTAAGACTGGAAGCCGACCCCAACATAGTTGGGACAAGGCTCGGGAGATGATGATGACTCCGATATCGGATATCGAATTCGTAATTTTCACACCTCGATATCGTACCGGTGTCCGCAACCGATATAGGTACGATCGATGACGTATCGAGTAATGTGAAAACGCTCTTAGAGAGTCATTTTAAAGAAAAAGTTTGTCTTTCTATGATTTCAAACCAAGGCTTAGGTAACTTTTTGATAGTTGTTGACAAAATCCATTAGTGGTTTTCTGCTTATTCACTACATCGTTTCATCCATCTATCTATGTAGATATATTCAGCTAGTATGTACTAGGTTGAAACTTTTATTCACATTCCACCTTTCGCCCACATTACATCATCATAAAATTTACTAATATTTAAACAGTATTTTTATGTTGGTTCGTACTAAATTATGTCTTATAAAATATCGGCAGAAAATATGGCATTTGACCTCATTACACGAGGGAATATAAATTAGATATTTTATTATTGATATTAATGTAGCGATAACTTTATAGTTTAACTAACATACGCTACGCGGACGCGACGGTTTAATAAATGGTTTTCTTGGGTTAAATTAACTACTTTAGTTATTTTATGTTTTAATCTGGTATCTAACAATGTTAATAAGATGGCTGAGACAATGTATTACAGTAATTTGTCTAGCAAAGAGTATGTAAAGAACAAGAAATGACGAATATAATTTAAAGTCGATCACATAACATCAGTTCAAGACTTTAGTATAGAAAATATGTCTGTATGACCACTGTACGTCAGTGGATCGATACAGTCCGCTAAGATCTATAAACATTTTCTATCATCGATGTACATAATTATAACCGTAAATTGTGTCATGAAACCTGTTGTACCCTAAAATCTAGCTATGAGCACCTCTACCTACCCTGTTCGGACCCAGTCGTTATTATATCACAATTTTTCAGCTAGTAGATACTTCTGGATACAAATTTACCTAAATAACAATATCAGCTTCAGAAATTTCTAATTACCACTTCTCACGCTTCCATAAGGTATACGCACCAACTATCGTCTACAATCCGTCCATATCATCACGTCGTCGGCCAAGACTAATCAAGAAAAAGTAAGGTAGCTGCACCTATTAGCGGCCAGCAATAAATTGGGCCAAATTGAGTTATCGACAGAGATCTCTTTTTTGCCAAGTCTTTGTGAACGCAAGGGTTGGGGATCGAGTCTCTGGTCGTGCAGCTTTTTGCTACGGTTTAATGACTTCAAACTTGGCCTTCAGATTTCTGATTGAATTTTAGTTTAGGAATTAGTGTCCTGAGTTATGTAATGTGAGTTCATTTTTATGGAGTTTTTTATTGTTGAATACTTTTGACGGAGAACTTACAATTTCTTTTGGTCGCCCTATTCGAATGACTTTGTCTTAGTTCATTATTTTCGCTTACGATTATCACATTATTAGTACCTACAATGAACAAAAATATAATGTTTATAAAAATCAGTTCCATTTGACTCTTTTAAAATCATTTGGGTATGTACATAAACAGGAAATCAAATATAATTAACAGAAAGTAATTTAAAAACAGAACTATGATTACCATTTTCGTAAACAGGAAGAATTTTGGGATCATTTTGATTAACCATACAATTGTTATCAATATTTTAATAGTAAATATTAATTAAAATAACCAAATAATTTAATTTGGGATTTGGAAAATTTACTAGTTAACTTCATTAGTAGATGAAATTTTATCCTGTAAACCAATTAATATATTTACATTGGCTATCTTATTGATTAAATAACGGTTAATCCATAATTTGTTATTTCATTGCTTCAAAAATAGGAATAATCATTTTAATATTTACATTTTAGGCATCATTCCATAAAACAACTCTTTTGAAAGTAGGTACTGCTAGTACTAGAAGCTACTACTAATACTACCTATGCCTAACTTGATAATACAAATTGTTTCTGAGCTGTAAAATAAAGATAATATAAACTTGAGTCTATAAATCGACTTTAACTTTATTTCCCCTTTACTGTCTATATCAACAGTATCGAGAAAGTAAACGCCCACTCCACCTGAGTAATTTAGAACAAATACGAAATAAATATCGATTAAAACGAACACGATTGTGTTTCGATTCGATTAATCGCGAAGCACTTTAAATTCGCTCACAACACGCAAATAATGTTTTAATTCAAAACACTCTTTGGAAATTCGATAAAAGGTTTAAAAGAAACATCGAAACTCAAAGCAAATAATGCTGGCTGATAACGTTAGCACGAATACGGGCCGAATAATCCGAACTGGATTTTTAACACAATCAAATTCCAACCTTATTTTTTGTGCGTCAGATTTGAAAATACCTTACGAAGAACAGTTCGTGACAGTTCTTATTTTTTTTTCCAAAAACGAATCATTGGGTAAAGCTTTCCATTAGCGGGCACGCGCCGAAGTCGACAAACAAATGACATTTATATAAAGAACTCGATTTGAAATTTGTTTGAAATCGGAACGTCTCGGCCGATACAAATGGCGTCTAGACTTCTGATAACCTGGCCCCGAAATGAAAATGGATTGCATTAAAATGGTTGACTATTTTTTAAGCTTTTACCAGTTATTTGAATGATTTATTAAACTGAATGCATTTAAAACGTAAACTTTGTGAATATACAAATGCACTTTGGAAACCACGTATTAAAATATATGCTATTTTCGCAGATTATTTATTTGAAAAGTAAATAGGTAGTTACTTAATGTCAACCAACGCGATTTACAATTAATTTTGGTACCTAATTATCAAACTTAGAATGTAATCATTAAATGAGTACTTTATAAAAAGTAAAGGTTTTATAAAAAACATTTTAATCGAAAGGCACCTGTAGATCCCACCTTTATAATAAACATGTATTAATAGAATAAAAACAAAAAACCAAGATGAATTTCCGCACTTACAAAGCCCATGTTTGTATAAGAAGAAAATAAAGAAATCCAAGCCCATTGTATTTGATTACCCGATTGGCCATAGTCAATAGTCATAGAGTAGAGTTTACACCACAGATAATGACAGATAGCTAAAGCAAACATCTCGAGCGATGGTTACGATCGATTTGGCGGCCATTGCGGTCGGCGAAGGAAGTCGCGTGCGATCGAAATTGATCGCGGTCGCTATAATCCTATGACGTAGAGGTACGAAGATAGATTCGATTCTCTCGGAATATATTGATTCATTAAGTTATATATTTAGTGAAGGGAGTAGAGGAAGGCCTTTTCCCTGCAATGGAACAGTTCAAGGACTGAATGAATAAATAATATTTGTTCATTACTATTTCGCTTAAAACTATCATTACAGTTACACCTAACGTGGAAATTGTATTGAAGTTCCTTATAATTTTATTTATACAATAATTTTGAACATGTTTAACTTATTATTATAGATGCATCAACTTATCTACAAAAAAATTATGATGCTATATGCCAAGTGTACGTAAATATTGACTTAAAACAAATCTTCCCACATAAGAACATTCAACAATCCTCTCTAGAAATTACGTCACACGCGCCACAGTTAGAACAAAATTACGGAACGGTTAAAACAAATCATTAAAACGATTAAAAAGTATTTAAGCACTACAAAACTTATTTCAGTTTCTAATTATTTATTACGTTTCAAATAAAGTAAACCTGTGATTAAAAAAAGGCAAAGGCAAAACCGGTCGGATATTGCTTAAAAATTTAAATAAGGAAGAAAAATATAAAATCGAACAAAGAAATGCCTTTTCCAATATTCTTAACGTAACTGGCCATTTATAAAACCACAATAAGATCTGTTTGCTCGTCGATCCGAAACAATTGCTGATCAGCAGCCATTAGAAATGTTAAAACATAAAATTATTATAGAAAACGATTGTTATGCAAACAAATTATTTCAAACCTGATTCGTTGTGAAATGATTTGAAATTATTTTATGCTCAAATGGATTATTGGTTTAGCACTCTTTTTTGTTAAGAGTTAGATTGTAATTGTCTGCCTAGCTTATAAATGATTAAAGTTATCTAAGACCTAACAATAAAAAAATTCTCTTAATTCCTATGAAGTATATTTACAAGAGAATAGATTTACAATGCAACTATTACCTATTGGTCACGCTAAAGATTCTAATCGAAACTAAAATTTAGATAACAGCAATAATAAGCAACAATATGGAAAAGCTGATAAAGATAAATACCTGAAAACCTGCTTACTCCGTTTAGTATTACAATCATAAACTTCTTATGATTCTCAGTAGGTATGACTCAAAACTACAAACCAAACATAAATCCTAAGACTAAGATAATCGTAGCCAAAGAGTTTCCTAAAATCGTGACACGGTTACGTCTCATTCAGCCTAGTTACTGACAGGTTAATCAGGTAAACGAGCAGCACAAGTCAATGGTTTGCGGTTGCCGCCAAATTGTTAGTCCCAGTTAGGGCGCCATTACCAGCGGTTGTGGTGCGGCCATCTGAAACAAGTAATGACGGTCATTATACTGACTGTGGTGACGAGATTTTTGTGACAAAGGGACGTTACTAAGAGTTCTCTTGCTCCTTTATCTATTTCTACGTAGCTACTGAAAACTCCTAGTTTAAAATATACCACCGGAATGGCCACCCGTACATAAGCTACTCGAGCCGTTTTTGATCAGTGAGCAACGGACTGCGCGAGCTGTCACTTACGCGTCTCGGCCCTTGCTTTTTGAAAACTGTCGAAACAAGAGCAGTCGAACTGCTTCAAGCAGTGTGAGAAAACTAGACGATTAACTATTATGTACTCTTAATAATAAAACATGTTCTTACATAAAATGTTAAAGTTTTTAACAATACTCTGTAGTGTTTCTATAATGCAACTACAATTAGTATACAGGTCAATTCGGTATAGATAGTCTTTGTTATCTATTCTTTATAGCTTAGATATAATATTCCTATATTAAACTGTCCGTAAATTATATGCAAGCTGTTTGTTGAAGTAACACAACTACAACAAAGTTACAGTGATAAACATTTAATTATTTGAGCAGGTATTAACCTAAGCCTTCTACATTGTCACAACAGTTACTAAAGCAAGCAAGTAAATAAAAAAACTGTAAAAATCTCATATATTATCCTTCGTTAGAACTCTTAATAATTTAGTTTTACGACTGCGTGGGAAGTTTATTTAATAACTTAATCGTCATCATCTACAGAAAAGAACCTCTATGTTTATGTAGGTACAGCTGTCTACATCTACTATATTTTAAAACTACGTTTTGCCCTGTTTGTATGCTAACTTCTAGAAAGATCTCCTAGTACCTATCGTCTCCTATCTAAGTTAGTACTTCTAAAGCCTTAACTATGTTCTTTTCTATTTCCATCTTTTTCCAGACAGAATTCTTATGTAATATATAATATTTTAAAAAGCCTCAATTTTTATAAATAATTAATTGTACTGTTTAAAAAGCTTACTATGAACTTTTGTTTTCTTCAACCAGTAAGTAAGTATAGCATTCAGGGGCCCGATGCCGCTATTTTAAGTCAGTAAGTGGTGGGTTAATAAGCGTTCCAGTGTACTTGCTATTGTGCCTAATTTTCGTATTCAGATAATTTTAGTTCAATGACAAATGTACACCTGCTTGCCACTGTTGTCATTGTAGGATTGCAAGTGACTGTTCTTATCCATTACATTAAACCGTACTAATAAAATGTTGGCTTGTTTGGGAACCGCTTAAGCGCCGCTCCGATGTGTTGATAGTTTTCTATTATGAATTCAATCAACATAAATTAGTTTTAATTTGCCCGATGACGACTTGACCACGGATTCATCTTATCCGCTTGTTAAGGTGGAGACACACTGTTTGAGCATTAAAAAATATTAATGATATATTGTGTTTTGATTATGAAATATGTTTAAATAAATTATTGAATAATCAATAAATATTTAAGATTTCTTTGATTTATTTATGTAATCCTTAAATTAATTAATCAGTGACTTAAATTTTAATATGGAAGAACTCATCTTTGAGAAGGCGAGAAGAGAGGCTCTAGGGTGGTACAGAAATGGCTGGGAAAAAAAGTTCTAAAATGTTGGATTTTACTGATAGGAAGAAAAGTTGTGCTTTTAAAGACAATATTTAAAATTATGTATAAGTATATATAACAAATATTGTTTTCATTTTAATAAACTAAACCATGTTCCTACGTATAGTATTGTGTGGCCCCACCTTAACCCGATCATTCGTTTTTGTGAATCCACCTTGATTATGAGTAATCAATTTTTTTGTTTATTTATAATTTAGTATCGAAATAAACGGAATTGAGTGGATAATATATGTGTTACGTAAACATCCAATGTCAGATATTGAGGTCTAATATTTGGGACTGTGATTAGAGAATTTCATGCGACATGGGAATGTGAAAATCAATACTGGAACTAGAACCAACTTTTATTCGTATCCAATATTAAAGTCGTAGCGAAAAATCGATACCAAAAAAAAAAAAAAAAACTTTAGTATAAACTTTTAGGAACATTGTAAGAAACAGTAATTCGATTATTAACAGTATGACAATTCTAACGAACTACTTACTACCTAATTTACTTTTCATAACACTATTATTGTTAGAGAAATATATATAGGAGGAACTCTACCAAACCTACCAAAGGTACTTGGATCCAAGTGGTGTTGCCTAACAGAGTAAATACAGGCTCTTCCGCAGAGTTGCCAAAGACACATATCACTAATTAAATACAGAACTTTTAAACATCACATAAATTATGTAGTCATAGCTGTAAGCATCTAATTCCAACACATAACATCAGTTCCATATACCTGTATCTGTAATTCTAAACCTAAATAAGGATTAACAGACACCTTTGCTAACTAATACTACAACTACAACATTTCAAAAAGTTCTTCCACAATTTATGAAAGCTTAATTAGCAAGACATGCATAGCGGGCTATGATTAGCTAGGCTATGCGCGAACAAGCCGCAGTTATGGTCAGTTATGGCCGATCATAGGTATGTTATATCACTTATATTCCTGCCTATATTAGCTATACTTGGGCTATTTTTACACGGGGCAACGCAATTCGCCGACACCCGACGACTTTTAAACTTATATTCGACCTCCGTGGTCGAGTGGCGTACGCACCGGTTTCAAGGTGTCGCTAGCTCTGAGGTCCCGGGTTCGATCCCCGGACGGGTCAATGTAGAAACCAACTTTTCTACATTGTCCCGGGTCTGGGTGTTCGTGGTACCTTCGTTGTTTCTGAATTCCATAACACAAGTGCTTCAGCTACTTACTTTGGGTTCAGAGCAATGTATGTGATGTTGTCCGCATTTATTTATTATATTCAGCCATCCCTAGCCGTTTTGCCTTTTAAGTTTGTTAGCAACGCACTAAGTCAAGGTCCGAATCCCACAGGGGGTGCCCTTAGAGGACGTTGTGGATGCAGTATTTTTTTTTGCTAACGTAGTTAGTTTTTCTATTAATTTATCTTTGGCCGCAGGCCTTAAGGTCCTCGCCAAAAGACCGATGAAGCAGTCAAAGCTTGTACTCAGGCTAACTGCCTAAAATTAGCCTCCAACAACACGTGTCTATACAACGTACGAAATTTTTTGAATTTGTATGGCGATAGTCGCTTGAATAATAGTTGATAGTTTGGAGCCTTGAGTTGCTTCATGTACATCGGACCTTACGTGCGACCATAGGTCCGTAATACTCAGCTAACACACTATACGCCATATTAACCACACTTGGTATTAATTTCACCAGTAATAGCGGACTCTCTTCGAATTTACATACTATTATGAAAAGGTTAGATAATTAAATCAATTATGAAAGCCTTATTTGTCGCTGATACAAGACAAGGTACAAGATACAAGCTGCCGGGTGTGAATACTAAACGTTACTAAAGATGGATCATTGCAAGTATGAGCTAATTGATATTGTGTAGTCAACAAAAATGGGTAAAACATTGTACAGGTACAATGGTACATGGTATTACTCATTACTGGGGCCCGAGTCCGCTCTTTAAAGTCAGTGGGTGGCAGGTTAATGAACGTTCCAGTGTACTTTTTATTGTGCCTAATTTTCGTATTCAGATAAGCCTACAATGAACAGTCAGTGGCAATCCTACATTGACAACAGTGGCAAGTAGGTGTACATTTGTCATTAGACTAAAATTATCTGAATACGTAAATTAGACACAATAAAAGTACACTGGAACGTTTATTAACCTGCCACCCACTGACTTTAAAGTAGCTGATTCGGGCCCCTGAGGTATTTTCACTTGGTGAAGCTTTCTTCTCGCTTTAAACAAAACGTTGATGCCGAAAAACGTTATATAACCTGTTATAGACAATATGTATTATTTTAACCCTTAAAACTGTGTATTAGAGGGGTTTAACTATAAAAATACTCCTAGCAGCCTCTAAGTGCTTTTATGGATGAATTTAATGCTGGAAATGGATCAAATTTCTGCAGGTGGACATCTAGATTACGAGGCCTAGCACTTAACTAATCTACAAATCGGCTTTAAAAGTATAAGAACTAAGTATAGTACAGTTAAATACAGTTAAATAAAAAGGGTAGCTTTTGCCATTGCCATTAGCACTTCACTGCGCATTCCGTGTCTTTTGGATACAGAGATCTGTTATGTATAAATTACAAAAAATATTGTAACTAAATTATTTCTATTTGGACGAAAACGTTCAACGGGGAAGTTCAGACTATATAACCATCAACCCCATACCATATTGTGCTTATTAAGCAATAACAGTATTATAAACACTAATAAAAAACAATAAACTTAAAAACATTGCTATAATGCATTAGAACACAAGAGAACCCCAATCAATCGTAAAATTATTTACGATACTCTACAATGTTTATAGCACTATACACTGATTAGAATAACGAGCGAGTGGACTGTTTGATGATCGAATTAACATTTTATAGAAATTAATCGATTTTCTATTTATATCGATTATATTGTATCGAATATCGAGTATCGATACCATAAACGTCCAGTTATCGCTAATGGTAACATATGGACGGAGTAACTGTTGTAGTTTCCTGTTTATTTTGTAATCAGGTCTTTTTGGTGATCGAGATAATTGTTCAGCTCATTATAGGGATTTTTAGTTGGGATTAGATGTTGTTGTCTTGATAAGTTAAAGTTTATTTTTTCTTTGTTTACAGCTCATTAAAAATTGTGTTATTTAGGAAAGAGTAAATAGGTATCATCAACTTTGAAAAGATCTTAATTTGAGAAAGGATATTTTTTTTTTTGGGAATTTACTTGTGTTAGAAAAAAAAAACAAATATGGTTAACATTAAACAAATCTTATGTAACGCAAGTATAAAAATACTTTAGTAATTACTCTCAAAAGTAAAATTAAGGTAGGTATAATAATTATAAACAGTTAATGAGTCAGTACATTGTACGGTGTACCTATATTTCCAAAACTATTCAAAAGGAACTAGTTTATGTTCAAGTCATAAATTCAAGAACAGTGTATAAACTAATTTACAAGGAATTGTTTTCAGGACCATTAACTAGCAACAATGTACTACACTTGTATTAAAACCGCTCTTTTCTATAATTACATGCAATGTGCGATAGCTTCGTAAGTAATCCCTGTACTTAGATTCAAACCTTCATATTTCAAAGAACTACCACCTTTACTTAATTGTAGTCGGTTTAATATCGTCAGTAATTAAGTCACGTTTAAGTTATATTTCTTTATTTAGTACCTTTGTTTTAGCGGCTTTGGCTAATGAAAAGGGTGAGACGAAATATTATTTATAAATACAGACATTTTAATGAGGGGATGTTTTTTAAGTGTTCGTATAGTAAAATATTATTAAGCAATGTTTACAGTACCATCCTAATAACATGAACTTAAATACACTTTTGTGTATGTCACAATGTCGTGGTGGCCTAGCGGTTCAATGAACGGATTCGTATGCACAAGGTTGCAGGTTCGAACCCAGGCAAGTACCAATGTGGCTTTATCGAAGTTATATGTACTTTCTTAATTATTCTAAGACACTTCTGACAAACGGTGAAGGAAAACATCGTGAGGAAACCTGGATTCCAAAATTAGGGATCTGAAATCGCCAATCCGCAGAGAGCAAGCGTGGTGATCAATGCTCGTGCCTTCTCTATATGGGAAGAGGCCTGTGCCCAGCAGTGGGACGTTTATAGGCTGGATTATTAAATACACTTTTTAACTCGCAAGCATACTTTTTATGTTATTGTACAAAAACGAAATAAGTATTGAACATTCATTGAAAAAAAATATCTAGCATAAGACAAAGTTTCGTTTAAATATATATTTTTAGCAACCAGAAGTGTTAAATATTAAAAAAAGACAGATTACAACGAACTTAACTAGTCTTTATTACAAATTAACTTAATTTTAACAATAATTCACTATAACCGAAAATAATTCAAAAATGTAAACAACACAAGACAACCGTTAATTCTCTAACACAAAATCAACACAATTCATAGGAAAAATAAAGATAAGCAAAAAGAACAGTCTTACAGTATCGACGCCAACCACCTTTCTCCTCGACGACCAAGCAGCAAGTGAAACCGGACGCAACTGAGCGCTCGCTTTTATAGGAGGTGGTGGGGATCGAAACTGCTCACACAAAGTTTGGCTTATACGGCCTCTCCTGACCGTGCACCGTCCTCGGCTGCACCGGAGACGTCTTCTGGAGGGCTGGAGAATCTTCGTTCCCCGTCTTCGCCCATAGGATTTGCAGAAGCGTTAGCAGGACCCGCAGAAGCTGTACCTGAGGGTCCACTAGCATCGGCAAAGTCGTCATCATCGCAATCTGTGTAAGAAACCGGATATTAGTGAATTTCGACAACATAAGGCGTTGCCTGTTCTGACATACCTCACGCAAACAAGGCCCTCACACAGAAAGTAAGCATTCACACCGGAAACAAAATCACTTCTCTATCAGAAATAGGCATACATCATCTTACAAAAGTCTCTCTCAGACTCATACTTTGAACTTGCAAGTTCCCACGTTAAAAACGTGAACCAGGACTACGCCTGCCAGGACAGCGCCTGAACCGGGACAGTGCCCGAACCACGGTGATGCGTGAACCAGGACTACGCCTGCCAGGACAGCGCCTGAACCGGGACAGTGCCCGAACCACGGTGATGCGTGAACCAGGACTACGCCTGCCAGGACAGCGCCTGAACTGCGGTAGCGCCCATACCGCCATGAGGGAACGCTCCTGCTGCAACCGGACACTCGGAATGCCCTGCCTTCCGTGACCTCCTGAGCTTGCCGACACTTAGGCAGCACGTCATCAACCGGCAAGGCACGCCACCTCGCACTCTCGATCAAGCACACACTTCAATCATGCCAGAACTGTAATTCAGAAACACTGTTTAGAAAATTCTTATCAAAACTTACTTTCAAAGAAAGCAGCACAGCTCTCGGGACACCATTCGCCTTTCCAGGGTACCATATATTGAGCAGCGGCTTGGGTTGTTTTGCCCCTGGCTCCGCTCAGTAACTTTAGTTCGTAACGGTCACTTGACAGAACCTTTATAACCCTATAAGGGCCTCTCATGCCAGGATCAAGTTTCCCCACAGATTGTGAGTATTTTATGACAAAAACTTGATCGTCAACCTGGAACTTTCTTGGCGGGTGTCTTTGGCGATTTACCCGTGCATCTTGGTTGTTGCGATTTTTATCGAGCGATGCCTTGGCCAGGCTCCTATTGAGCTCTCGCACGGCTTCTAGGTTGGGGCTGGGGTCTTCGACAGCAACATCACGGATCAGTGCACGGATAACAGGAGTGGTCGCATTGGTGCCAATTAACAAATTTAAAGCCGAGTATTGTGTGGATTTTTGCTTTGTTATATTTAAGACTAATTGTATTTTACATAACGCATCGGACCAAGTAGACTTCTTATTGTTACTCTCTACACGAAGTAAATTCAAAACGGTCCTTACATAACGTTCGGCTTGCCCATTAGAATGGTGCATTTCGGGCGTTATGTAATGAATAGCACTACCCATCTCAGATACCCAACTAGTAAAAGCTGACGCTTCAAACATACGACCACGGTCGCAAACTATGAGCTTAGGGGTTCCGAATAAAGATATTGCATTGTAGAAAACACGTTTCAATTCATTTGTATCCTGCCTATACATTGGGTAGAGTAAGCAATATTTAGTAAAGGAATCTACTAGAATGAGAACAAACTTATATCCGTTGGACTCTGGTAAAGGACCCAATACGTCAACATGAATTGTGTTAAACGGGATATCGGACTTTTCCCATGATGTAATGGGCTGATGAGGGGCTCTCGGAACGCGTTTCTTAGAAATGCAGATTAAGCAGTGGGACGTATACTTTTTAACAAATTGTTTTAGGCCGGGAAACCAAAAATACTTTAGAATAAGGTCATAAGTCTTATCAGCACCGATGTGCTCGTGCTCGTCGTGGAAGACACGCAACAGGCTTAGTCTGTGGCCCTTAGGGATATAACATAACAAGCGTGACTCTTCTCCCACTGGTGAGTATCGATAGTAAAGTACATCATTTTGGCATACGTAGCGTCGTGAATCTAAACGTCCTTCCCTAAGTTTCTGGATGAGGTCCATTGTCTCAGAATCAGCTGATTGAGCCATCTGTGCCCAGTTAAGCGGTCTCTCTATGTTATTGACACGTGACGTTGGTGGATTTCTACTTAAGTAGTCTGCGTGACCCATCATGACGCCTTTACGGTATTCGATCTCAAAATTAAAATCTTGTAAGTAAATCCACCAGCGTGCAACCCGTGGGAGAAGGTCCTTTTTGCGCTCGGTGGCCTTCAAGGCGTTGCAATCGGTAATGATCTTAAAATTTACACCGATTAAATAGTGACGAAAATTTTGCAGCGCCTTGACGACCGCCAGCGTTTCTAATTCGTACGAATGGTACCTTGCTTCCGCGCCCTGCGTTACTCGGCTAAAATATGACACTACCCGTTTACTGCCGTCAGCGTGAACCTGCATTAGTACGGCACCGTACCCCGCACTACTGGCGTCGGTGTGCAGTTCGGTAGGAAGGCTCGGGTCAAAGATCGCAAGTATAGGCTCGCTAGTAAGGCACTCAATGATATCTTTACGGACCTGGTCCTGATCAAATCCCCATTCAAATTTTACGTCTTTCTTTGTGAGACGCGAGATACATGCGGTCTTAGTCGCGTAGCCTTTGATATACCGTCGAAAATATCCGGCAAGGCCTAAAAACTGGCGTACTTGCTTCACATTAGAGGGAATAGGCGCTTTGAGTAACGCCTCAACCTTATGGGGGCTCGGCCTAACCTGACCATGACTGATGACGCGGCCTAGGTACTCAATTTCAGTAGTCAGGAACGAACACTTCCGCAAATTAATAGAGAAACCAGCCTGAGTCAAAGTTTTTAAAACGTCGCGTAACAAAGAAATACCTTCATCGATCGACATACTTATGATTAATACATCATCAATATAAACAAGTACGCTACCGGATTCTATGAATTTACGTAAAGTGTTATTGATGATCCGCTGATAAACAGTTGGGGAGTTACACAAACCATACGGCATTTTTAGATACTCGTAATGAGCCTCAGGAGTTACAAAACCCGTTTTATGAATAGAGCTTTCATCAATAGGTATTTGGTGGAACCCTGAGGCCATATCAAGAGATGTGAACAGTTTTGAACCCCCAAGGCGATCAATCTGGTCGTCAATCAAAGGTAGGGGATACCTATCCTTGACAGTGATACGGTTTAGCGCACGGAAATCTACGCACATTCTATCCGAACCGTCCTTTTTTTTGACCAAAATGATCGGGCTTGCGTACTCGGAATTTGATTCCCTAATGATCTCTTTGTCTAATAAATCCTGACAAATCTCCCGGACTTTAAGTTTCTCTTGATAGGATAAACGGTAAGGGTGATATGCTACGGGTACTTCACTTGTTAAGCTGATGTGCATTTTACCAGTATTTACGGTAGTGGTAGCTGTACCGGATATTAAAAACGATGAGAACTCTCTAAGAACAGCCATCAGCTTTGCAAGCTCTGCACCTTTAAGAGGCGTATTTACTTTGTCGACTTCGCACTTCGTCACCGCATTTACTTTTAAAACGTTATCAGGTGAACGGGTCAAATGCTGTCCATGTTTCGTGCGAATGAACGTAACGCCATCGCGATTAAGCACATCAGTCCCAACTATGATCGGAGTATTCATGTACAACGCGGGTACAATAACAAAGTCGACCTCAAGTGCGATCTCACTAAATTCGACCGTAAGAGTAATGTACTCGCGAGCTACAAACCCCCTATCTCCTATTCCTTTGAGAGCGCAGTTAATTGGTTTTCGAGAACCGGAGAAGTAATCTACCACTGCGGATGATATCAACGACACATTGAGCGCGCCACTATCTATGAGAACGTCAACTGGTATACCTTGGATCACAGCTGTACATATGTCATTGTTATCACTCGCTTTAGAAAGCTCACTACACAGGTTAACCTTACGCTGATTGTTGTTGTTACTGCTATTTTGAGCTTCGGACCGAGCTTTAGTAAAGCAGTCGCTTTCCTTATGCCCTAACTTCTTGCAAAAAGAACAAACGGGTCTGGAGCTGTTATCGTGCTTGTCGCGCCTATCGAGCGTGTCGCGTCCATTGTGCTTATCCGAAAAATTACGTTTATTAGGACATAGATGTTTAAAATGACCAGTCTGACCGCAAGTAAAACATTTGTTATCAGCCCGACTCGATCCATTGGAGTGACGCTTTTTGGTCATACTAGTGCTAGACGGAACCGATTTTTCTGGGTTACGACTATTATCAGATCTGCGGGCGGGCTTAACATAGGTGGACAAGAATGAGACAAGGTTTTCAATTGTTAAATCAGCGTTGGTCGCTGCTGCGCGTACCTGCACATCACTAATACCATGTATCACTACTTGAACCATGAGTTCCTCACTCAAACCTTTGATCACACGTAAGCGCAGCAACGAACGACGTGCGTATTCAGCATATGATAGGAATCTTTCGGAAGTGGTGTTTATGACTTCATGAAGAATCTGAGCATAGTTGATCTTTTGAGGACACAGGGATTTAAATTCCTTCACGAAGTTGGACCACGAACGATCATTCGTGCTCCACTCATTTAACCAGACTTTTGCATCGCCCCTCAAGCAATGAGCTACGCGAGAGAAACACTCGAAATCATCCCAACGGTTCGCTAGCCTAGCCCTTTCCACCTCGTTGCACCACACCTCAAAATTATTTATAGCCGGGTCGAAATTTGACACGTAATAACTGTTACTACGCTTACTATTCACTAGCAAACCGATAGCATCGGCAAGTGTTCGCGTTGTAGAACTGTTTTTATCTAAAGGAGGTGTGCTGCCACGATGGGTAGACGGAATATGCGAACCACTGGCGGTATTTTCCTCTATCGCGGTTAGTCGTGACATAATTGCACTTAAGGTGTTTTTCACGGTACGCTCCTGAGGGTAGGATCGTGATTTGCTCCGGCGGCGACGCGAATAAATGGAACGCGACCTAGACCTTTCACGCGAACGGGAAGCGCCTCGAATCCGCGAATGGTCACGATGAGTTTCATTATGGCGCGAGCGTGAACGAGAACGCGTTTTATCACGTCGCGCACACAATTGGTTCTCACCACCACGAGATCGTGAACGGCTTTTATTACGGCCCGACCGAACGCGAGATCTATCACCATGTGACCGCGAACGGTGCCTATCGCGTCGCGAAGGCTCACTACGACGACTACGATTCACCTCAGTGCGAGGCGGTGTTTCCACCAACCGTTCACCAGAAACACGTGGCATAATTATGAAAATTAACGGTTGTTTTTATCTAACAAGGCTATTTGTGAGCGAAATCCTATCCCACTTCTGATTTTAGCAACCAGAAGTGTTAAATATTAAAAAAAGACAGATTACAACGAACTTAACTAGTCTTTATTACAAATTAACTTAATTTTAACAATAATTCACTATAACCGAAAATAATTCAAAAATGTAAACAACACAAGACAACCGTTAATTCTCTAACACAAAATCAACACAATTCATAGGAAAAATAAAGATAAGCAAAAAGAACAGTCTTACAGTATCGACGCCAACCACCTTTCTCCTCGACGACCAAGCAGCAAGTGAAACCGGACGCAACTGAGCGCTCGCTTTTATAGGAGGTGGTGGGGATCGAAACTGCTCACACAAAGTTTGGCTTATAATATTATGTTGTATATGTTTTAACTTCATACATAAGATTAACCTTAAATTATAATCCACTCAACCAATTAGGCGACAATGGCCATAGAGAAGACTATAAAATTAATTAAAAGTTAATTACATTTTGATATCAAATTAGCAGTTACGCATAACTTTTAATAACTATAAATAACTATTTAAATAAAAATGGCGACATAACTTACGTATTAATTTTATTAATTTGAAAAAAGAAATTAGTTTCGTGTAATATATTTTAATAATTTAAACATATTTGATTGAAACGGCGACGTTCTTATTTTTTTATACAAACCAGTGATGTGTGCCACACTAGTGTCATATCGAGAAAATAAAAGAAAAATCTAAAACGTGCCTCACAAAAATGCTAAATATTACAGTATATTGATTCAACACAAAGCTTATTATAAATACGGCAGTATTAAACTTGAGTGTATTTAAAATAATTTAAATGGAAACGTCCCAACGTCGCTGTACGTTCACAAAACGTCTTTATTCGTTGGAATAATTTACGACAAGCTATAAACTCTGGTACCTAAAGATCAGTGAATAAAAGTTAGCAAGGCGCAGGCGCTTGCACCAGTCGAGGATCCAACACTAAAAAATCCATAGCAATGGCACAATTTTATCGATATAATTGTATCGATAAACATTTATACACAAATTGATCGTTGTAATCGATTTGTCTCGCCACTTACATAATTATGTTCTGTAGTTGTATGAAAATTTAATAATAGAAGCTTAATTTAATTAAAGAAATGTTATAGTACTGTTAGTAGTAACCCTGCGTGGATTACATTACTCTTAATTTCGTTGTTAATTTTAGGATTTTGTTTCAAATATCCTAGATGATATTTTGTTATGCTGTTTATACGTCCAGTGCATGTTTAAATAATCTCCCAATTTATTAATATACTCATTACATCTTTTTCCATTATTTTATAGTTTATAATTTACTAAAACTTGATCGATAACTTTTATCGATATTCGATACTTTCACTTTACTAAAGCCAGCCCGCGCGGTCCGACGGGCTCATAAAATCTTATGATAAGCGCCATTATCATCACAAAGGATGCGTGTAATTGTTTGTCAAATAAATACTAATAAAATTTTGATGTTTATTAAATATAATTTTGAAAAGGGCCCTTTTATGTATTCTTGATTGTCGTAAAGAAAATAGTGCTTAAGGAAATGTGCACACGACTATCTGTCGTTTAATATAACTTGATATATTTAACGACTTTTTAAAGTTTTGTGTAAATTAAAATAAGAACACGTTATTTTAAAATGGGGATCGTATGCTTTTTTATAGCACCTTTGTCAGTTAAGAGTTAAATTTGATTTATATTGACACCCTACTTAGTTATTTTTTTTTGTTAATTATCATATTATTATAATTTTTTACTAGGTGTATTTTTGACAAATAACCTCTTTTTTGGTGCCATCCCCTAACTTACGTTATTACTATTAAAATACTTTCTGTGGTTTAATTAAAAAGTCGCAGCACACGATCAGCCCTTTATTCACCATAGTAAAATTAGTGAGCTGATTGGAATTACCATCGCCATAAAATTTGTGTCTCTTTACACCATATTCATTTTAAACTCATTATCGCTCATATTAGGTATGTAAACCTTTAAGACCTCAAATATATGGATGGGTTTACACCACATTTTTTACGCTCTTTGTTCACCAAACACAGACAATCTACCTTACAGTCCTGACTTACATCTTGCTAACTACATTTTAATCCTTAAAAAGGTTATATATAATTGCTAATTATTACACTACATTCCTTGCATTTTTTCCCAAAACACATAAAGAAGCAACACAGACAAGTACACTACAATCTAGTCTAACATCTCGCTAACCACAGTCTCGTCCTTAGGTCAGACATAATTGCGGCACGTAGAGTCGTCCCTTCACCAGCCTTGGGTGACTAATGCCAAATTGGTGATGATTGTGTGTGATTGACGGTGAATCAGCGGGAGGGTTAGGTGCGAATGACAGCGGTAAGCGGGTTTGAAGTGTGTCAATGACCGCAAAAAGGGAATAATGAAAATGTAGAGAACTGATTTCGCGATTGACTTATGCCCACTTCTATCATCAGATTACACATGTTTATCAATATTCAATATTGAATATTGAACTTATGATTCAATCGATTCAAGTCGACATGTCGGTTTATGATAGCAAGGCATTTTGAATGTCTAACTGGTCTAACTGACCACAAAAATTACTTAGTATAAAAATGTTTTTTTTTTTTCAATTTCACGAATTAAAAAGTACGTTTATTAAAAAAAGTTTATATATTAAAGTAAGTTTATTCTAATGTCGTGGTGGCCTAGCGGTTTAATGAACGTATTTGTATGCACAAGGTTGCAGGTTCGAACCCAGACAAGTACCAATGTGGCTTTTTCAAAGTTATATGTACTTTCTTAATTATTCTAAGACACTTCTGACAAACGGTGAAGGAAAACATCGTGAGGAAACCCGAAACCTGGATTCCTAAAATTGGGATCTGAAATCGCCAATCCGCAGAGAGCAAGCGTGGTGATCAATGCCCGTGCCTTCTCTATATGGGAAGAGGCCTGTGCCCAGCAGTGGGACGTTTATAGACTGGATTATTATATAGTTTATTCTGGCAATACCATTCAAAGACTAATGTTTTGTAACAGCGCTCTCAAATCAATAAAATCGCTACCGCTTTCAGATAAACCTAAACCTTATAGAATTCTCAGTCGAACAAATTGGTTGTAACTTACCAACTATATTTCGCGGATGAAATCGTTGATATTAATTACATTATCCTGTCATGGTGAGTTTTAGAATATAATGTGATTATTCATGGCTAGAAACTGACGATTAATGACCCGTGAGTCACCATTTCCATTGAAATATGTTGACTATTATTATTTCGTACGTAGATAAATTTGTATTTCCTGTTTAGGCCCTAGGTAGACATATTTTATAACTATTTTATAAACTTTCACAGTATTGAATGGCTTTATTTCTGTTCTGATTACCTATAGAAACAAATAAGAGGATACAAAAGAGAGAGTCAAGTGCTGTAAATGATGAAAATAATAATAAAAAAAAAATATCTCGTATATTAATTTCTACATATCAATTATGTGTAATTGAAATTTTGGTATCGATTTAGAGTCTGATATTATAATGATTATTAAAGTAGATAATAACATTTTGTCATAAATAAAACAAGAGACGTAAAAATAACTTCATTTATTAATTTATTGTAATAACTACATTAAGTATTATAGTGGACGGGGTTATGATAGGAAATTAAGAACTAAATTAACATGCTTAATTAGATATCTATTTACAAAACCAAAATACTATTAAAATAGGTAGGTACTAATCTGGATACCAAATCAATGAAAATTAAATTACATAAAACTATGATAGAACTATTCACATTACTAAGAAATATTTATTTAATTAAAAATTTAATACAATTAACAGATCAGATCAGCTCTTTGTCTTAATAATTCTAATCTAAGTTCATGTTCGCGGGCCGCTAGTCTTAAGGCCGCAATACTAGAACTCCTTACGTCATCCATTAACGGGTGCATATGAAGGTTCTCACTGCCCGGCGATATTGGAGGAGACATGGACGGTGCCGGAGATCGGGTAACTTCGGGCGACAATCGGGAATGATCGGGTGACGGTTGAGATAATTCGGGTGTCGGTCGGGAGTTCTCGGGCGATAGTCGAGGCGGTTCGGGCATGAGGTTCGCGAATAGAGAGTGGAAATGCGCGGGAGACGTCGCGTAGAGCGGGGCCCCGAATAGAGGCGGACGCGATAGTGGTGGTAAGTATTGGCCGCCGAATAGTGGTGTGCTGGCGTACCTGTGGACAATATACCTCGATTAGTTACTACACTTACATATTATGTACATTTTTTGTGGTACTTTATAAGCTTTATGAAATCTGGAAAATAAACTTCAGTAAAGATTTACATGATCGAATACATACTCAAACATCACTATTTTTTTAGGTCGTTAATGCTCATGCAGCTTAGGTTTCAAAAGAAATGTAGGTATTAACAGAGACTTTTGAACAATCTAAAGTTAAGTTTCCTTTGAGGAATCAGACCTACAGGGATAAATTATGTTTCGTCATTAATAGCGTAGTATAGTGCATAGTAGCATATAATAGTGAATGAAAAAATAGACTTTACTTATATCTTAAACACTAACCCCCTTATTACAAAAGATGGTCTAAGATAAACCGAGGTTTTAGAATAGCCCCGTCTCTTTTTGTTATATGACATAAGAAAGTGATGGGTATATTTTAAACTTGGGTTTACCTTAGTCTTGATTTAAACCATCTTTTGTAATAAGGCCCAAAGCCTTTATAACATTTATGACATAAACCAACAAATAAAGTTCAATAAAACTCACCTAAAAGAAGCCAACGCAGCATCAAACGGCTTCCTCAAGCCGAAGCCGAGCTGCGACAACGGGTGCGGGGGCCCCGGCAAGGACGCTGACGTTGGTAATGGCTGCGCTCCGCCGAGGTACCCGCTGTAAGGGTGCGCATGGGGACCCACCTTCTCTTGCTTACGCCATTTGGCACGCCGGTTTTGGAACCATACCTGATGACAAAGAAGATAGATTTAGAAATTTATTTATTGCTTTGCAGTTGTTAAGCTAAAGATTAAATGAGACGGAATGTAACATAAACGAGAGTCAAATTAACTTGGAAGCAGGAGCCGGGTAGAGATGATGATTTAAAAAAATCGTTTTACAAGTATTACAATTTTATTTTTTGGGCCTAAACTGTCTCTGAAAGAACTTGAATTCCTCTGTCCACTATACTTATTTAATACAAAAATGTCTACCTTACTGTGGTTCTACAAATAAATGCAACGCTAATTTCGATTTTGCAGATGATTTTTCATGCATCAAGTAAACAGGAAAACGTAAAGAATGAAATATACAATGCCTCTAATGGTAATTTAATAAAATTAATTAACTCCTATTCACATTAAAAACAGTTGTAAGTATATTCACTTCACACTAACCCCATTAGAATGCCCCTTGTGTAATGTAATTATCATTATGTTAAATCCACGGTTGAACTTTTAAAATGCGAACAACAATTAATCCTTTCAACAATTGACAACACAACTTTTTCCTCAATTTAAAATATATGAACTTTATCAATTTGACACTTAATAGCAATGCAATAAGGTTTAATTTGTCATAAGTACTAACGTTACATGTATGATAGTGAAATTATATACGCGTAATCAATTGCCTTATAGATTTATAAGCTGCCTTTCTAGTTCTAGTATTAACTCTCATAGCGAACATAATTAAACAATTAAGTAGAAAGTTTACGACCTTCGATAACATTATTAGCTGACAATATATAAAAAACTTAAGAAATGTACCATAAATCAAAGTTAATTAAGAGTCACTTCGTGTTGCTTGCCAAGTCCTAATCTGGACATAAATGGAACTTCCACTCATTAGTAAACGTTTGCTATTGAACGCAAAAAGGTTTTAATTAAACCGCGGTTAGCAATGTTACATGGACATGAATATAATTTATATTTATTTATACATTTTATAAACAATGCTCCATTCTTTTTGTAATAGTGTTGACGCATAACTCACTTACTCAACGTATATTGTTTGCCTATGGAACGCCATTTTAATTCTGCACATATTTTTTTCAAATCAAGAACTGGCGCCATATTTAAGTTTTGAAATAGGAACGTTTTGTATGGTGGCCAGTATTTCTTTCTTGCCATGATCAAATTGTTCATTCAAATGATTAATGAAACAAATTGGGTTTCATTTTAATTGCTATATCAATTCCATAATTGAAATATAAAAATCTTATAGCACTTAATCATACATGTTTAGTAACTTCTGTCTATAAAATAGATAGGTTATAAATGTATGTGATTTATTATTTCTGGTAATCAATTAAGAATTGGTAAAATAATAATGACTATATTTTAATTTGCCGACCTTACCGCGCCCAATTAATGTATGTATAATAATATGATGAATTGTGTGATGATGTAACGTACCATCTGCTTCATCAATAAATTATGGTTAAACAGTTTACCAAGCCAAAAGAGGAAATTTTCCAGTAGCACTACTTTAAATATTAATATGACACGTCAACACATTTACATGACAAAATGCTTGAGTACACCATGTGTAGTCCACTATTAATAGAAAACATCGTAATCGATACATACAAATTATTCTATCAACAAACTGAATATCATGCCATACATTACCTATACCGTTCAACAAAAACTAAAGTCTTCCCATTAAGTCCGCAAACGTCTATCAGCTAAAAACCATCAACATTTTCTAAGTAATTGGCAATTTCCAACAAAGTCGTATTTCCAATTTTGCAGTGACTCGGACATTAATGAAAACATCCGACTGGCTCGTATGCCGTGATTAAGTGATCATTAAGGTGTCGTTACACCGATATGAGTACGGGCGGAGTCGCGTTTCCCCACATGTCTTATATGGAATCTTGATTTCGTACTGTGACCATACTTCGACATCATAATGACAGATATTAATCGTTTTAATCTCTTTTAATAGTGCACTTTAAGCAAAGTGAGTATGAAAAAACTAAGTTCTTGTGACCTTTTATAAAACTGTTAAAGTAAAGTGGTTGTATGTTTTAAAGAAAGATTGTAATAAAAATATCATTTCGTAAGGGGTAACCGCGAACACAGTGCAATTACAACTTTGGCTAGTTACATAATAAAATAAATTTGAGTAAAATTGTAAAAAATGTTAAGCAATTTAATATGTAATGCCTTTTATTAACGTTAGTAGTTTTAATGTAATATAGCTATGACGGTAATGAAGACGATTAAGATGATAATTCTTGGAAATAATTGCAATTTAAATGAGTTATTTCAAAAAGTTATTTAGATAAAGTCATAGTAAATCATGTTAACCCTAATCAGTTCTATCAAGTTAAATAACTTTATTCGTATTTG
Source organism: Autographa pulchrina (assembly GCA_905475315.1). Taxonomy (NCBI): domain Eukaryota; kingdom Metazoa; phylum Arthropoda; class Insecta; order Lepidoptera; family Noctuidae; genus Autographa; species Autographa pulchrina. Next base: position 11,467,497 of record FR997765.1, on the reverse strand, counting down.
TATAATGTAATTGTAAATCGTACGTAATTTTACTAAAAGTAGAAAAACCTAATTGTTAAAATATTATTTTTCTATTTTTTTTTCGTACTGAAGCAGTAAATTTTATTATACCCAACGTATTGTATTTTTAAGATTTTGAGATATGTAAATTAAACTCTTAAGAAGAAGTCAAAATTACCAGCCTGTATCATGCCTACTTTGAAGCTTTGTCTAGAAAACAAATGATCACTATGTTTCAATATACCTAGAAAATAATAAACTTATTTGATAAAAAGGTTGTACTAACTTTGTGAGGTACTCTTTTTGCATTACAATTATAATTCCAACACAATAAGCTTGTCTACTTAATTTACACGTTCTTATAGCAATATCTATAAAAATTATATAATACAATTATAATTATTAGTCAAACACAAATAATCTGACGGATGTAACCACTCGGTAATGCAATAAACACATAGAGCTGCAGTAAAATACAATAATTGAATAATTTCTTATCTTCAACTTATACATTACTTTTTTCTGTTTTTAATTTACTATATTTAATTGCGACTGTTAAACAGTATATTAATGAGAATTATCCTTTTTATTTTAATAATTATGGCTTACCTACAAATACAGTCAAGTAGACATATGAACGTGAGGAAAATATTAAATTTTGCAAGTAAATAGTTTCCATAATTGTGTTTTATTTTATGGGTAATGAATGTTTTTATTAAGTTCTCTTATAATAAAGTAACAGTGGAGTAAAAAACAACAAACGTAATAATGTTGCTTATAATACTTTGTTAATTTGATAAAGCACGTAATGCTTAGAGTAACTTCATGTCACAAAAACTACGTTTTAAAACCAAACCAAGTATAATCACAAGAATGAACTGTGAGAACAGAGCTAAGTTTCTTGAATCTGAATTAAAAACATTCAATTAACATCAATAGAAATATTTTACTTAACTCGACAATCAGATAATTGAATCTAAAGTGAGTAAATTAACGTGTGTGAATTATTTAAAGCGATGCTTACGACAAAATTTTATGTGCTATTTTAATAGAGTATGGAATGTGTAAACTATCCTACTGAGCGTGACTTGTGAGGCAGACGCCCTGTCGCGCGACCGCAGGGGGCCAAACGTGCGACTTTTTGTCGCACCGCTCAAGAAAACGCACTCCGATTTTATTACTTTCCCTTACTCGACGTTTTGATTGACTTAATAATATCGATACGATGAATATATGGATGATTCCGAAATTCATTAATGGACAATCAGAATATAAAATACTCATTTATGGGAAAAAGTCAAATTTGTTTTAATAATTTTGTTCTTACCTGTATTCTAGCTTCGGTGAGGCCGATTTTTAATGCCAGTTCTTCTCTGTAACAATAAAATTATTGTTAATAAAAGGAAAAACAATTTTACAAAGTGAATGTAATTATTTTGTAACATGCATTTTAATATACAGCTGTTTTGTAAATAAAAATAATGTTCGTTAAATTTTTGCAATCACATGCACAGGCAACTTTTGTATCACACTACGTTTTAGCCAAAATCTGATTTGAAAAACCAGGAAATTAAAAAAGCGAAGAAGTAATTAGAGCTATAGTAGACGTAATTACCTGGTAAAAACATCAGGATAATGAGTCCTCCCAAAGGCTTTCTCCAGTTCATCCAACTGGTAGCTCGTGAAGGTAGTCCTGTACCTCCTCTGCTTTCTCTGAGGAATGTCCTCGTCGTCCAAGCCACTGCCGGAGCCAGGCCGCTCGTGCTCCATGGCCGGCAGGTCAGGAGTGGAGGAACCGGCTTCCGATACTCCCATAATGATGTGGGGAAAGTAAAAAATGATGAGGGTTTCGAATTGAGTTCTGTAACAAAGGAGAAAACTGTTTAGAATTTGTGAAGGCAATGATTTTATTGATTCTATGGTGCAATTTATCTTTTAAGGCTATATTTATATTCACATAATCGTAGCAAGAATCGCAGAAAGTACTCAATAGAGTACTTTCTGTTCTACGATTATGTTAATACGGAATACCGTCAAAGACAAAATGGAAATGTAAACAGCAAATATAGACTGTTTTCAAAATGACCAATACATTCTACCACCTAATTGTTTAAAGGTATTAGAACATATAAAATCATCTAAAAAGTGAAGTAAATATCAAAGTAAAGCTTAAAGTAGGCTTAAAGCGCATTACAGTAATATAAAAGGTGTGAAAGTAATTAACAAAATGGTTGTTTTATAGAGCGTGATAAGTTGGTATTACAAAGTGCAATAAAAATAACATCAAAATTATAACACACACAGCGAGTTAACTTTTACAATGGGATTAAATTTTGAATAACTTAAAAAGAGGTTGTATATTACAAACTTAAATTCGATCATTAGGTGCCGCCAAAGAAACTAGGACTTACAGTACAGGTCTAAGCAAGCCTTTTTTCATTAATATTTTTATGACCGTTTTAAAAACCGCCAAGAAAAATCGATGAACACGATAAGTAATTATAATTAAAGCAAACAATAAAATATCGTGTAAACCTTTCACAATTTTATTTACGTTGATTATAACAAAGATATAATTATATTAAAGATAATGTTCGGAGTTATTACAATGCAACGGGCTGTGTCGAGCACTCGAGCCCTTGTGATCAAACGTCAAGCACAATTAACGCTCTATCGTTATTGCCCATCTAAATTGCAATACCAAACATCCGCTTTCTTACTCGCCATTGTTACTGGTTTAAAATGTAAGTACTGATAGGTTATAGTTACTACTGAAACCTTTTCGGAGAAAGAGAACTCTTAAAGTTACGTCCGGAAAACCTATCTGATTTTCCTAAAAAAAATGACGCGCTATATAGTGAATTTTAGAGGCTTTAAATTTTATAGCTCAAAATATCTCTAATAGTTTTTGGGCAGTTTCCGCGCTTAGTTTCATGATAGGACGAGTGTCTTTCTATCAGCTCTAATAGGGAAAAATATTGTTATATTTTTTAATATCCAGCATAAGGAAAGTAACGCTAGATATGCCATTGTGTCTGATTATGCAAAAAAAAATACCTAATGACTGCAAAAAATATGCCAGACACATTTTTAAATATACAAATAGGGAATACAAAAGACAGCTAGGGTCCCTAGAAATGCATTTAAAATTAGTACTAACAGTAAAATGAGAGGTTTTTTCCGTTTCGCTTGGCTTACTCCAACGCGGTTACCGCCATGCACAACAGAAATTATTACCATTTTCTTTGAAAAAAGTGTTATTGTAAAGAATATTTTAGTTTAACACACATTTATTGTTAGCAGTTTAGTCATAAGTTCATATTTATGATTTGTTTGTGTAAAAAGTAATGCTGTAGTCAGTTGCGTCCGGTTGTAAAAAAATGATTTATGTACTTTTGCTAAAAGAGGATCGAAGAGAATTCGTTAAACAAAGTTAAAGCTACTTACGATGAGGTTACATAAATTTAAAAATAATATTACAGAGATATAGCTGGTTTTAGGGGTGAAAAAAAAAACATTTAATTCACTTTGATCATGTAAATAAGGTTCATTTCTATAAACATATAGCATATATACAAATAAACCTAATATATTTTTTACAAGTGAACGATCCCACATATTTGGTGGTGTATATAAATTGCAAAATATGTAAATTGAAAGCACACAAACTACTGAATTAAAATCTAACCACAGCTTACACCTCATTAATTAGTAAATTAAATTACTTGGCAACAAACCTTACATTTGTCGCAATTCTTTCTTTCCACACAACTTTGAACATCATTCACATTTCTGCGCTCTTTGTAATTGTAATTAGGCAGCAAAACTGTAGCATACAATCCCAACAATGCCGCCGATCAAGAAACAACAAAAACGAAACCAAGTTACCGTCATGTCAGCAATTACCGCATATTTTTCTAACCGGACGACAAACGCGATTCGTTATATCTCAGAAACAATTAGCACAGTTAATCAACTAGAGAGATCCAATTAAACAAGTGTTTAATTACATTTCAGTAATAATTAAACGCTATATTTTCGTGAAGTAAATAAGACTATTCAAATATGTACTTTAACAGTGTGATTTAGAGTTGATTGTTGTGTGACTGTTTAGTGATGCAAGAAAACTAATTTAGGTTGCCTTTTGTGTTTAAGTAGAGCCTTTTGTTGTTCGCGATCTTTGAATAACGATAAGTAGGGACATTATTATTGTGCTTAAAGAAGGCAGTTTATTACTTGTGGTCAAAAATATCAACTGTGCCTAATTGCATAATTAGAGCGGGTATTTTGTAGTCTTACTTAAGTGTATTTATTTAATAAGAGAGTAAAAACTATTTTATAAAAGACAATAATTAGATAAATAATTTATGAGTGGCAATAACTTAAAATTGTGATTGAAACGCTCCAATAATTTCAATTCTTATTCGCTAATTAACCATGTAACTAATGCGGTGTTTTTACAACAAAAACCTTGCTATGTTTTATGCTATTTAAAAAACAGTCGTAACGTATTTATCGGTGTAAAAAATATCAGTTACAGATCAGTCAGAAATAATGCTTAGAAAAAGAGTATGACAATAATTTAATCAAGTGACAACATACACTAAATGCACGTATTTTTATGCATTATTTATTATATACTTTTTGTTCATGCAGTATCGAGACTTAATGGAAATAGTTCCTTCTTCATGAAATGTTATGTTACTAAAACTGGATTTACTATATAAAGGTAGGCAGAATCATCTAACAAATCTGATTAATACGTTTGCACTGTACTCTTGATCAGAAACGAGACTGTTCTAGCAACAAAAGAATAGGATAAAAAACAAAGACCAAATTAAATCTAATGACTTAAATACAACACAAATGGTTAATTAACGGCATTTACTCCAGGATTGAGTAGGCAATTGTTAATTTAGGTTATTATTACACAACATGAAAGTAATTCTCACGGTAAGTGACACGCAACAGAGACATGAAATCAATTTATATAAGTATCTAGTTTCGCTTTTATCGGATTCACTTTTTTTGTGGGAAATGTACCTGGAATAGAGTAGAGTAGGCAACAAAGAGTAGAATGAGAAATACTAATAAACATAAATTATGAGATTAACTGCGATACCGCGACCTGCGTTTCGTGATTTAATAATGATTAGTCTATAAACATTTCTAGTTTCGAAGCATTTCTTTTTTTTTAACAGACAAACAGTTCTTTATTTTACAGAACAGAAATTAAACTTGAAATATTTACAATAATAAAAAACTAAGCCTACACAATAAATAAGAAAAATTATAAACTAAATATAACTAAAAGGATTCCCAACTTCGTTCAGATCATTAGTGTGTATTTTGCACAGAAAGCGTGCAAAATACACACTAATGATTTTCTCTTTAGTACAAAAAAACTAGAAACTATTTCTAAGATTGGATACTTTACAAGCCTTTTGACCATATCTACCCTGCCCTTTCTATTCTTTCCAAATACCGTAAGTTATAAGGATCACTAATTCCTGACCTACTCTTTATTCTAACTAACAATGGTCACCAAAGACCATTTAAAGCCAATGAACTTAGGCATTTGTTTTGTTCGCTCTATCCTCAACAGAATCAGTTATAGTTCACGACTGATTAGCCAGTGGTCAGTTACTCAGTATCTGCTGTTTCTACGGCCCGTGACGACACCTGCGGGGGGCCAGCTGTCGCACGCGCCGCTAATCGCCTCTCCAATACCTACTAGTGTATCAAGTATTTTGACTTTGAAAATGAATAGCACTTATTCCGATACCATTAATAAAAAAAAAATAAGCTGATTTAAATTTATCTATACCTATTAATGTACGCGTTGAAGTGCTATCTTTAAAAATGCGATGAAACGCAACAAGAAAGTTTAATGCCAATTTATTTTGCTAAGTAATATCAGCAAAAAACATCGCAAATTTATCTCCCCATCTATAAGCAATGCAAATAATTGTTTTTATTCAAAAGGGAAGCCTAGAAATAAAGGAGTTTGTTCAAATAGTTTTTTTCAGTAGGTAATTCAAATGTCCGAAGTAATAGAATTCATCTTCAACGAGGTAATTATTTTATTGTTGATAGAACTGGCAATTCTTCGAGAAATTTAAATGATACTATATAAAAAATTCTAATTACACTTTACAAATAACACAAAAATATTGAAAGCCGCAGTGAAATTCGTGAACAAACTTTGCAAACGAAAAAACAAATTAACCACAGACACGGTCCAACGTTACCTCTTTTGGTAGTCATAAAAAATACTTGAGTAAATTAAATAAAGCAATCAAGATGTAAATTTTAACGCTTCACCGATCTCGCGGTGAATATTGACGAATATTACACTGATTGGCTCTGTTCAGCGGGTAATCGACACATTGTTAAACCAATTTTTTTTGTACTCAACCTAACTGTATCAAGTTCATTTGCCTTCAAGACATTAAACCTTTACGTCTTGCTGTTACGCCCATTTTAATAGAAAACTTTCGTTACTAAATTTTATTAATTTTATTCGGCATAAAACTGTAATTAAAAGTGTGCGAATAAAGCATACAGTATCGTCTTAGCATATAATTAACAAACGACTCGACGAGAATCAGCCGTTTACGATATAGTGTTTCAATTAATTCCTCCGTAATAAATATTGGCAAAGATCGTAATAATTTAATATACTATTGGATAACACTGATCGTTATAAAGAATGTAAAAACTTGTAATGTCAGAGCTTAGCGCCGTAAATGAACATGCTTTTGGAATCGTTAATGCTGCTATGTGAAGCTTATACAGCCTAATGTGGATGTACCTTAATCGATTCACGTAGAGATATAATTGTAGACCATGTTTGTAAGAATAAATTAAAGTGTATCGGCAATGCTTGTGTTATAGAAAAACTATAATAATTTGATTTATACGCAGCCTTAAAGAGTTAACAATACGGTGTGAAATTAACAATGAATGATTTATTTGATAGATGCTAGACGTTGCAGTACTTACTGTCCGTTACGTACACCTAAATCATACTTTCTTTAATCAATTTTATGATTTTAATAATCAATGAGAAGCGATGAATGTGGAACTAACTGGAAATATTGTTTGAGTCTTCACTGTTTCAAGAAAGGTCATTGGGCACACCCTAATTAGTTGTTATTTATAAAAATAATACCATTAAAATACATAATTGCACTGCAAAAGTCACATCACGACCTCGACGACCCATTCCTATTAATTCAATTACATAATTATCGTCTATTTCCTGTTTATACGGAGAAAAAATGATGTTCGCAGAAAACATTAGTGTGAATACAAAAATTACAATGAAAAACAATTTAGTTGCGTTGATCCAACGATAAGGTGCTATGGAGCTTTAATATATTCAGATAAGATAACATTTCCTTTAGACAGTGGTGGTAAAAGAATTATAATATAATAGGATTATGAAGGATAGAATCGAAGAGGCGCCTAGAGGATTATGTTTTTGTCTTTCGAGACATGAACGATAATATAATCAAATGCCTTAGCCTTTGTATCTGTAGTACATGAAAATGTTATTAGTTTTTGATATCATTGTATTTATTTGCATTTGAAATTAATGAAAAAAATCTATAAGATTTAAGATCTCATGTCTTTTTTGCTGGTACTTGTATGATAATTTTTTCATCACCTGTGCCTTTACAAGCTTCCGTCGCAATAGTGAAAACCAAACAAAAATTTATCAAAACTTTGGAATCTCCATTCTGCACTTTATCGTAAACTCTAAGAATTGAAGGATTAAACGTTTTTGTCCATTAGGTCTGGAGTTAAGTGTTAATGGTGTCTCGGATTATACCGCTGAGCTTCAGATAAGAGCTGCAAGTGTCTGACTCATCCGTCCCTGACTGATGTCTGACTGCTACCTGATAACCCTGACATTACCACGATAATGCTATTAAACACAGTTCGAATTCCTTTAACGTATCATCCTTCACTCAATAGTTGTTAGCACTTAGAACATTCTATCAGAACTCACTCTTAATACTAAGGAATAAAATACACAATTGTATGTTTCCTCATTAAAAGATTTATTTGATCAATTTAATTATTCTTTTGTTCTATCCACATTAAGCGCATTGCATAGTTTTTCCATTGCATTCCTAGTTACTCCATTGTCGGCGGATAAATTATTATCACTCAGAATACCGTACATTTCTACATAATTTGTTTCTTTGAACGACTCGGCTAAAAAACTTGAGCTCCTCTAATAACATTCACAAAGCTAATATTATTTATCGTAATCACAATCTCAATAGCATCCGATTCAATTTCATCACTCCATAACGAACAACAGAGAATCTTCAATTTTAATATTATGAATATTAAAAAAATAATCAAGATACAAGCGGTATGGATGTAAATGGACATTCCTATTACAAACGCGGTTAGTAGCATCGAGTAGCGTGTAATGAGAAACCAGAATGTTAATTAAGATCTAATTAAGTCTAATACAATCAACAATGCTGCTCGCGTTCCGGAGGCATCCGCAAGTCATCACGAAGATTTACTATCGTCTGCTCTACAAAGATCCCTGACCTTCGATCTGAAGCCTTATCATCGGCAGTTTTTGTGCTCCACCCGGGTAGCATGGTGGGTCTATTTAAATGGTGATGTTAATCGAATTGAGATCGGCCAACCCTTTGTAAAAAACGGTTAAAATCACTCTTTCTAAAGGCTATTGTAATGTGAGAACTCAATTTAGTGAACATTGCAGCGGTGTAGACGTGAGATCAGTTGAAAGGGTAATAAAGATATCCATCCTCTCTATGCAACAAATAATACCTATGAGAAGTGGAAAATCTTATTAAATAGAAGATGTAATTACTTTCAGAAATGAAAAGTGATACATGTTTGTTTTTTTTATCGTTTGCAGGGAACGGCTTTTGTATAAGTTATGCCATATTTATGTTGTGTATTGAAAATCATAAAGACTCATTGCTTGTATGTTTTCAGCAAACTTATACAGCTGAATCCGTTATGTAAGTTTTGGGTTTTAATTTATCCCTATGGCCTATTGTAATTATCTCTTTATAGAAGGAAAGACAATATAGGCATTTTTCTTATCTCCTTTTATACTTTTATGTTACTGCTTAGTTTTTATTTAGTCATAATTATGCTAATATAAATGTAGCTATTAAAATTATATCTTGACCTAGACTCTTTATTTCTACCTACATAGGTATGCCAACCGTAAACGCCCGCCGTCGGCAAAAGTATTTTTAAAACTAATTTAAATAAATTTTATGGCAATTATAACTATAATTTATATCATTATAATTAACATCATGTAAATTAGACAAATTATGATCACGACAAAATATTTGTCCACAAACGAGACGCCTATAAAATAAATGACACTACACAGGTCCGAGAGAATAAAAAATATAAAATGCCCGTCACATTCCGCCGTGGAGGCTAATAAAATCAAGACCAATAACATAAATACGCTATTGTTGTCCATCTTTACAATATCTAACAACTGTTATAGAGCTTGAGATATGAGAATAACATTCAAAGCTGACCATAATACAAGCTATAAACAAAATTAACAACACAAGGACCCCCGCTGATTTCAATTTTGAGCCTGACATCGGCCCTAATTCAATAAAGCAATAAAATTCACCTAATTATGCAAATGCCTTTAAAATATCATGTATTATGCCTTTTTTGACTCCCAAAAAATATGATGCGAGACGTCAAATAAGCCTGTGGGCTTTGATTAATGAAAGCCCGTCCTAGTTGTTAGAGTAATGTCATTATTTTAATAGATCAATGTTGCGTATAACTTTAAAGACAGGAGGCGTCATGCAGATACTATAATTAATTATTATAAACTAATTAGTTTTTTGTCCTATGTGAAAAAAACATGAATAGAAAAATATAATGATTGAATGAATGTAACTCTTTGCATAATATTTATTTTATCAAAACCATCAATGTTTATATTGTAAAATATTTAAAGTGTTAATCATTAAAAACATTTTGTATTTAAACAGGTTTAAAATAAAACTTCAGCAAATATGAAAAATAAGCAATGCACAAAATAATAATAAAGTGAACAAAATATATTCACATTTCAAAATAAATTAAAATATTTAAAAATGATGTGTCAAATACTTTTGAATTAACTATAACTAAGCCAACTGACTGAAATAAACACATAAAACAAATAATAATTAAAATCACTTACCACACTCAATTCACACTAAACTCCGAAATAAAGTCCTTATTAAGCACGAGACGAAAGATAGCGAACACGAATAAATTGCCGTCAATAAAGGCCACAATTTACATGATACCCCGTGACGTCTCAAACGACAACAGAGCAATAAACTATAACACACCAACGCCTTCAATCGACTGGTAGAGAATAAAGCCGGCTACGGTCGCCTACGCACCGCTCGAAAAAGTATAACAAAAAGTAGCGGGCGGAGACCACTCCCCTTAGGCACGCCCGGCCAATGGCGGCGCGTTGATATCACCGCCGCCGCGACGGTGGGCTGAATCACTTGATACGGGTCCCTACTACGATACCGCTAATTGACTTTATCAACAAACTGACTTTACTGGCCGAAGTCACGATATATGCGTTTGTCTGCCGTGTCAAAAGCCTAACTGTGGCTCACTAGCGCTGTAATTAAGTATGCTGCAAGTTAATGGGTGATTTGAGCTAGAGAGAGAGATTACTTTGTAACCATTATATACTTTAAGTGAATGCTATAAAGTTTGCTTAAGCTATTACACGAATTAAGTTTGTTTTTTATTGTTTATACTTTTCCGGGATAAAAACTACCCAGTGTGGTGCCCAGGATAATAAAGAATAATTATACCAAGTTTCATCGTAATTGAACCGGTAGTTTTTGCGTGATACCTGAACAAACAGACAGACAAAAATTTTGTTAATCACTCTTTTGGGTTCGGTGTCGATCTAGTAACACCCCCCGCCATTTATTTTTTTGATATTTTCAATGTACAGAATTTTCACTTTTACAGATTTATTATAAGTATAGATATCTAACAATGTTTTATAATTAATAGAGCCACATTACCTATTCAACTTTCAATGCTGACTCATAGTAAAAACCTGGATGTATAAATAAAAATATATATTTTCATACAAACATGAACAATGAATAAAGGGTTTTTCAATAGTTAAAACTGTGTTGCAATAAGAAATAGTTGTCAGATTTTTGGTAAACCTTTTTATTAGAAATTCAACAATATTACATTTATAAACATTCCAATCCCCCATTAGGTTTTATTAGTAACTTTTAATTACCTATACCTTTAGGACACGTAAGACTCCTTATAAAGCATCCAATTAGAAGCTATGAAAACTTTATATAGCTGAGAATACTATTTATCTGCGACTGTCGGCATCTTTGAACAAATTGCATGTAGGGCTATAAACCATTCCCTGTTGGTATTGCAACTTGCTGCAACTTATTTATCGAATGTAACTAAGTTGCAATCAAATAAATAATAAAACGAACTTTGACAGTCTAATAACTTTTTTCAGTCATATACGGTTTATTTATTTATTGTCTGCGATACAGTTTATTAGCATTGTTTTATACAAAGAAGGTACTATTGTAACTAAGACTACAACGATAACATTTTGTCATTAATCAATCGAAGTATAAACTAACTTTATAACATTTTTGTTGTCATCTAAACTTTCAAATGAGAAGTAAGAATCAATAAACATAATGCCAAGATGAAGAAGCACCTTCAAACAACAATCTCTAAGTAAATTAGTCTCAGTTTCTACAGAAAATATTGTTTTGACAGCATATTAACAGTAGGTAATAAAGTCGATTATAACAAAGAACTTTAGAAAAGTAGAGCGGTAATTCAAACGCGTTGTCTGAAATATTTAGTAAACTATTTTTGTAATCATTTTCTACTTTCTTTATAATACTTTTCGCCGTATTAATCAATTAATTGGTATATCCAATTCTTAGGACTCCTCAAGCTTGTACCACCTCACAAATGTATTTTAACTACTTCTTTATAACACCTCAATCATGAAACACCGCATCTAATTAAGTACTAGGATAAGTTCTTAAAACGCTGATTGTGCGAACATATTTATTTGTAAAGATTACCTAATATTACTTATCTTCAGACCACTAACATCATACCAAGAACACTGGTTTAATTAACATCTACGTTGCCTTCTAGAGCAACAGCTTTTCATTAAGAACTAATTCCTAATAACTTTGATGTCTATATTAAAACACGTCATTTTACTTAATAATTCCAAATGTACGCAGTTCTGCAAACTTTACATTACGTTTACGCTGAGCAAATATCTATTAAAACATCCATCTGTTTTAATACTACGCTTTATCTTTGACAACCATACGAAGTAACTAAATAATAATATTTAAAGCAACTTACCTCACAAACCTTCCAGGAAATAATCGTAGGCTTTTTACATAAAGTAATTCTTAAGCTTCATATGAAAAAAATCTTCCAAGAATCAACATTATCAAGAGATATTAAAGTAGTGTGTTGCCATCAGTGCGCGCAATTAGTCTCCCACCCACAGTTGTAATTAAAACTATTAAAATGACATTTGGCGCAATCCAGAAACTTCCATGTGCAGTTCCGTGTATAATCATATGAAATCGCTTTACGAGGTACCTACTCTAACATAATAATGTTTAACGTCATTTTAAACTCAAACAAAGGAGAATGTTTGGAAGACAATTGCCGTAGAAAGTGAACTACACCGCTTTGCCTATTTAGATTAGTATTTATGTTGTGTGAAACTTTAAACGTGATTTTTACCTCATCATTTTGATTGTCAACTGTAATTTAAGTAAAGTGTTTTTATTTTATACAGAGCAGGTCTCTGTAATTTATCTTTAATTTATTTTCATGGTATGTAACTAAAATTGCCTCGGATAGCACGTTAAGCCGTAGGTCCCGACTGTCATACGTTGATCTTTGGCAGTCGTTAAGTCAATTCTGACAACCAATCTTAATATGGGATACTGTGTTCCCCAGTAAAATGGGTTGTGGAGGTCAGATAGGCAGTCGCTCCATGTAAAATACGGTATTCAGCTGAATCCGGTAAGACTGGTAGCCGACCCCAACATAGTTGGGAAAAGGCTCGGGAGATGGAGATGGATGGTATGTAACTAAAATTACTTTGCTAAATTACTAGAGCGTTTAAATTACTGCGCAAGTCATCTAGGCATCCTCCATCTAACGCTTTCATGTTAGAACATTATTTAATTTATATTTCACAAAATGTAAGTAATAAAACTTAACTTAGCGTCACTGAAAAACATGATTTCCGCGAATTACTTTGTACTTAACATTGTTTATTGCAATACGGTGTTCATATTCAAATACTTATAAATGTATTATAATGAAACACAATCATCATAATAACGTTAGATAAACAGGCACTGGAAACTGATTGCGCATTACGTCCAACTGATTACAAAACAACGAGGATTTCCTCCCACGAGTAATTACAGCAACGACACAAATTACACAAGTAATAACACATGAATAATAAACAAGCGCTAGAGCAGCTCGCCCTTGCCGCCACACTTTGTACTGAATCACACAAAATTATAACTAACTACGTAATTCCCGCTCCGAGAGTAAATTGGCCCATATTTAATTTTGGGAAAATGTAAAAATAAACGTTTTTATTTGTGTAAATAACACAATAAAACTGCGGTAGCCATTACTGCGGCGACACGAAATTTGTACGCGCACCAAATTACACAGATACGATCTGTGTTGATGTAATTGTTATTTTATTGTCGTTAGTGCCCCGGATCGCGTAAATTCAGTTAGGGGAATATGATTTTTTCAAATTCAATATTCAAGTTTTTGTTGTAACCGGAAACGGACGCGTTAGAAAAAAATTACGCACATCCGGCCCGACGCAGCTTTTGCGCTATTGCAATAACGGTAATTAGTTTTTGATGCGAGCGTGATAAAAAATGATGCGTTTGGCATTAATGTGACAATATTAAAGAGTATACCGACTAATAAAAAAATACTGTCAACTCAATTGTAAAGGCCTATTACTGAAAAACGATACTTATTGAATAACAGTTAGGAACTATTTTGGCCTGAAGTCCTTCAATCGGATATAACACTAATGTGTCGAACGGATGACCAATGGTGTCCATTTGCGGTTAACTAAATCAATCACAATGCATCATATTTTTTCTGTTTAGGGTCAACAGTGACTCGGTACTCCGGATGTGACTGGGCCCTGGTTCTTGCGGGTTTCCTTCGTTTTTTACTTCACCAACTCAATTTAAAACAAATTAGTTAGGACGTTCACTCCAGTTCTTGTCTGTTTGGCTACCGATTGTGATTCAACGTGGATTTCCAACAAAGCTAACAAATGATTCGATTCGATGCTTTGTTTATTAACAAAAGGTACGGTTAATTGGCTTAAGTCAACGGAGTCAGTGACTTACACGGAATTGGCGGTCAAAGGAAACGCAATTCGATTTGCTTAAATGTTGTAACATTACAACTGTTAATCTAACTAGTTTCTAGTTAAGTTTGTTTTGATAACTATATTTACTGACCTTTTCAAAGAATTATCATTTTATGAGCATTAATTGAAATATAATTTCTTCATTTGGTTATAGCTTAATCGCAGTTACATTAAAATAAATGGATAATCGTTAATATAGCACGACTTTTAAAACATACATTTAAATTGGTGATTTAAAAACACTAAATCATTTTAATCAAACGTAAATTGCCGATAGCAGCTCGGTCTACATCCGAGACTAAATCCTAACTCAATATTTGTTTTAATGACACGATAATTGATTGTGCACGCCCGAATCGTGTATCCTCTTGTCCCGAAAACCGTCACGATGTTCTCTCAAACACGACCGAGAAATAACTTACTAACGAAATTTAGTCACCTTTGTATCGGGAGAACAAAAAGCAAATCGAGTTACAGCCCGAAAACAGAGAAAATCAACAAACAAATACCATTACCACGGCCATTTTCGAACGGGACGCGCTCGTGATGATAGCGTTTTTCAGCGCGTCCGACGGCTCTCAATAACACGATTTATATACAAGCAAACGAAAATACTTCACATTCAATGCCGGGTTTGTTATAACCTCATTACATCTAAGCCATTGTAGGCCAGCTATGAATGATGAACAGTGACTTTGATCTTATTTTCACGTTATAGAGTCAATGCCACAGGGATTCAATTCACGACTCCTCTTTTTGGGTAGATTCGGTCGGGTTGTGGACTAAACAAACTACTGCAGTCGTCTTGTGAATCGATTGGTTTCGGGCTGCGGCGTCGCTACTCAAAAGGTAACACTCAGTTTTTATGAAGTAACTACATTTGTTTGAGTTACGCGGGTGGTGGGAACAAGTGCGTCCGATGATACTGCGATATACCAAATACCAATAGAAAAGGACATTTTACTCTTTTTTCTTCATGCAAGTTGAGGGAAATTAATAAAACTGTATTAAAGAAGGCACAATTCTGAATAATGTTCTTTCACATGCCTGCAACTCATTAATTTCGCTTAACAACTTCTAGATAAAGATAAAATGTGTGGGAATTCTTTTCTAACGACCTCTATATGTGATTATCTTTTTTATTATGATTAATTATTTATATTCACCTAAATCAAACTCTAGATGACTTTCATCGTTAATGACCATCGATTATTGAAGATTAACTACCCGAATCTAAAACGACTAATTACGAATCCAAACATAGTTTTCTCATAAAAAACGTACCCTCAATTCTAATCGGGTCCATTAATTACCCAACTGTCACTATATACATTAATCATATAGTAAAAAGGATTCGCTCAGTTAGTCATGTTAGTGCGTCGTTTGTGTATAGGTGTCGTTTTTGACATTAGAAAGCTCGGCCGAGCCAAATCGACTTTTAATTAGTCAGATAAGAGGCTCATTACATCGACATTAGTTGTGCCAACTAACGTTTTTATGGAACATTTTTAGGGTACAGTGAGTCCAACAAATAGGGAAAGCCATAATTATATGAAACTTTGCCCCATTCGTACAATTAAACACCTTTGAACATTAGTATGGCTTCACTCTATGATAACTGGTCGAACCTCACCTTTCAGCAGGTTTTAAAAGTTAATAAATCTTGACTTAGCCTTTTCTTTAAGAAAAAAAAAAACCAAAGGTTACTTGAGTATAACTGCAGACAGCTAAGTAGAAGGAGAACTTACCATACAGGAAGCACATAAATAAATATGATTACAAAAATATTATAATGAAATTCACCAACGTCCAAATATAGAAAGAAACATGTAACCTAACTATATGCTCATACAAATTACTTTTGGATTAGCATTTAAACACAATCGCAATACTTACGTTAGTAGTATGTATAAAGAAGTATCAAGATATACATATCTAAATTAAAAAATGTTCCTCAAAATGTCAAGATTTTTCTGTCTCCGAGATTAAGCACTATCATCGACCCACTCGAAACTCAATTAAAACTAGCGTTAAACTGTAAAAAATAATGAGAACCAATGTTCCATCTATTGAGCATGTCAAAGTCTGCACCAAGCAGAAAATCTTGAATTAAAAGTCGAACTTTACATACCTAATAGATGGAGTGAAAAAATACTAATTAGGTTGCACGGATGATTCCACAAGTTGTTTATTTGTTTGCATTTTGAGATCTGTGCAATTGTTGGCCATTTAAATAATTAATTTTGCTAATTGAGTATTTATATCGCTGGGTTTATTACGAATTGTATCTTAAGAAAACTTTTGTCTGAAATCTTGATGCTGAGAAGACTTTTTTAGGATTTTTGGTAACTTAAAATCTGATGTTCTCAACAAAGCTTGATCACATAGAAGTTAAAGCTTTTTCCTAGTATATTTTTACCTACCTGCAAAATATATTTTAATACGAGAATCCTGATCACAGTGCTCTCCAATGTAAATTTCTTATTTTTCCTTCATTTAGTATCATCGTAATACCTATGTAAAATAATGTAGATATAGTCAGACCGCCTTTCCACATTACGACTAAATTAGCATGTTATAGCGACGAAGCGAAGAATTATACGACAATCCAAAATCTCGACGCAATCAAATACTAAAATGAAATGAAGTTATATTTCAAGTAATATGCAGAACCTCCATAAAGTCGGTACGCACCCGGCGATGCTCACAAATTACGTCAACTTCATAATATTAGCGTTTCCGAGCGCGGCAAGCGAGCGTATCGCGCCCGTAATGTAGTTTTAACAGATGTTAATGGTATTCTTTCTTTATTACCACACCGTACCGTGGAAAATGTCTACCAGTTTACAAAGAACCTTCTAATACGAAATACACTCATTCATATTCAGTATATCAATTAACTGACCGATTGTTAGGCAAGTTTCTAGTCGCTTGCAATTTATTAACGAAACATCTCGTAAACCACGCTAGTCTACTAATATATTATACGTCGTATTAGCATCGGATTACGGCAATCGATTCCCGTTTTAAACATTGTTATGTGAACCTTGCACCCGCGAACACGTTTGTTATAACCACCGGCTCATACCATCCATGCAATGTTCATGAGTCAAAATAAATTGCCTTGAATTTTTATGACTGTTATACATGAAGATGCAAGTTTTATTTATGCAATTTGAAACTATGCATAGGTACAGCAAATAGTTATAATTCATTTGTAACAAAAAACAAAAATCAATAAATTGTAACGGCTAATTCAAAGATTACGCCCCATTACACGCACTTAGGGTTCGAGCGGATCGCAGCAAATGATACGTTCGCGCAGTCCCACGGACAGGTAATCTCGCCAACACATTACGGGACGATTTTCACGGCTAGCTATAATTTAATATAATCCAAAGAAATAGTTGCAGTCGTAACGTTTCCAAACTACATCGTGCAAGCGATACTCGAATCATCGAAAGATGTTTCTTGATTCGAAATTCGAACCGGCTTTATTGTAGGACCTTACAACGATGTAATACGGGTCAAAATTAAATAGAAACTTATTTACTCTCCATAAATGAACTGTAAGACTTTTTTCGTAAGGATTTCGTATGAAAGAATATCGTTGTACACAAATAATCGTGATTTCGATAATCGGATGGTATGTTATCGATCACGACGCTAAAGTTTCGATTCGTTTTGATTGTGGATCAATGCTTGTTTTGATTTCAAATTCGCGCTTGCGTCGTTTGACGCTAAATAGCGTCACGTAGACGGCGTTCTCCTCTCTTATTACGTATGCTCGCAATTTTCGATTTCAATTTAAAATTGCAACGTTGTACAATTTTTGGTATGTGTGAATCAGATCATTATAATGATGAGATATGAACTGGCTTTGCAAATTAGATCCAAATCGTCCAAAGTCAAATTATATTAAGTGATGTTGAATTTGGGCAATTTATTGTATAACCAACAGTTGTATATAATATAGATAGCAATCAGAACATTTAGGACAAAGGTGACCTTACAAAGTGACAGCGACTACCAAAGCAATTTAATATGGGACTTAACCTCCAATTATTTTGAGTCAAACACACATTACCAAAATGAGATAAACGAATCGAATAGTCTTGCCTGATTATTAGTTATACAATAGCATTATGTGGATCGAAAGCAATAATAGGTTTTTTTTCGAACGAGATAGCGTTTATTCAATCGATTCTAACCTCTGTGTCGCAGCACTACAGACAATATTGATTCGCTTGGTTAGTTTTTCCTTTGTAAATGGGTGTATTTTTGTAATATCGGTCTCAGCGGTCTTACGTCGATAACAGGTTAAGTAAATGACACAAAATGGAGTCTAAGGGCAATAAAAAATAATTCGGGTCGGACATCTCATATTACTTTTCAAAAATTCAATTTCATTTCCACGGTTGTGTTACTTTTTTAATGTTACCTGTACTTTTATTGCTACAGGAAACAATTGGTAAAGTCAATTTATTTTTTTGTTCAGATGTCTTCATTTTAAATCCAACGTTAAATTCTACCATTAAAGACGCATTTAGGTAATTTTAAACTATAATGTAGGGGCTATTAAAAGTTGTGTCTCAGAATTAATATCGCAGTAAATACGTTTATAAACATGAGCTTGTGTTTCACATTATTGTTTGCATAACCCTAAGCATATTATTCGAAATAAGGAAAGAATTGAATTAAAACATATTACTCGATATTGCTTGTAAGTTTTATAGTGATATTTTTCTCTCTTTTTACTATAATAGACATTGACAAGGTATATTATGCTTAATATGCGCTTTTCTGAAAACTACCATTCGTAAATCTAGACCACCTACACAAAATATAATTTGTGTTAAAATTGTCCATAATGTGTCGGGAAAAACATAACTAGTAACTTAAAAACTTAAAATCTAAAGTTCAAAAGCTTAAAAGAGCCTTAAAACGACCATCAAATTACCTAATACGTTATAACAAGGGACAGATTCAGAAAACGTGACATCCGCCGAATACAGCCTTCTTCGAAATATATTATAAACCAATGATACATAAATTACAGAGGAAATGGTAAAGAAATTGATTACCCTTGATCCCAATTTGGCACAATTATTTTTATTGATTCATTCATTGTTCAGGGAAATAATGTGATAAATGTTTTTAGACTATGTTGTTGGAAATTTAGATTTTATTTTATATTTTAATATAAAATTCTGCATGTGATAATTGTAAGAAGTTTTGCGTAATCATTTCAAAGTTAATTACTAGTATTTAATTATTACAGTAAGCCTCTCATAAAAGGAGAGAGTAGATAAAAGGTTAGGCTTGGGGAAATTCTTTGTAGCGCAAGATTTAAAAAGGCCTTAGTTCTTAAAAACTTATACATAATGTAGGTAATGCAGCAATTAAATAAAAGTATGAACTGCCTTGTAAAGAGCCACAATTACATTTTCATGGAATTATAGTTCTACAAGTCACGAATTATCAATTGCAAATTCTATATAGCAAAGTTTTTTCAGGGTTAATGTATATAACCTTAATTACTCACGTTGGTTTAATATATTTAATTGCCCCAATACAAAATTAATAATTCCATTTTGTCTAAACATATTAACATAAAATAAAATTATCAACCCTTATCATAGTAAACATAGAAAATCGCACTTTTTTACACGTTATGTGATAAAAACGCAAATACAAATACCCAGGTGATAGAGATATTTCTAATGGTTGTTAAACGGCATAGTTATCGAATAACATGGCCCAGTAACTTTGTCCAACTTTCATTGTAGGGTAAATACGCCATATGTCGGCCCCCCCCCAATCGTCGGCCGTCTGCACATTTTTATCTTGCGTTCGTTCCAAGGGTAATGAAGTGGTAATTTTACTACTCGAATTGCAACCTAAGTTCATATTCGATACGCACAAACTGTCACTATCCTATTACGTCACCCGGTCTTCACACACTGAGCGTCAGCAGCGATCGCGCCGTTGAAGAGTCAAGTTCTTAGTTAAAGTAGCTTACTTGATGAGAATACCCACGCTTCGGGGATTGATATTACAACGGTAAGACGTTTCTTTATTTTTGTTTTAAGCTTTGTTATCACTAAAAAGTTATTTTTACTATATTTTGACATTGTTTTTTTAACGTTTTTCGTATTATTTTAAATGAAAAATAGGAGGCCGCCATTAGAATACCAGTTTCGGCTTAAAACCGAATTCTCGGCCGGGGCCGACTTAAAGTAAATGCAGTCTGTTTTACAAATTCCAATTCTACCAATTCCATTTGCTTAATAGGAGTATTTGCAAAGCTTAATAGGTTAATAAATATATTTTACGTTTAGTCGCTAAATACCGGCCGGGGTTATCTTAGTTGAATGTCGAGAAATGAGGCACACACAACAGGGGCCGACTTTAAATATATTAAATATCGTAATGTCGGCCAGCCTCGAATTTCAACGCTAATATACAGGCTGATTACTTTTGTATTTTTTCATTGATTGTGTGGGTAGTCATTTTTAATTTATTTATCAAACTTATTTTCTCGAAATTGAATATATGTTATGTACCCAATACAAAAATTTATTAACATTTTAAATAGGTTAAGTTTGGATGTAGAAGTTGACAGTATCGAAGACAATTATGTATATTATTCATGATAGCTAAATATGGTTTGGGATACAATTGAAAAATGTTTTTTGGAATTTGCTGGTTATATTTATTCCGATGTTTAAAGTTATAATTATAGTAACTTTTAAACAAATTACCCTAAGACAAATACAAATGTATACTCCTGCCAAAATAAATCATGTTGATTATATTTTTCATTGTCTTAATTTTAAACACCCTATATCCGGCCGACATTTGGGAAAAACACCGCCGACAATAGGCCGCGAACGGCCGACTTAAGGGTTTTTTCGTCTTCAACGCATCTAAACCTTAATCCTTTTTTATTTTAGTAGAAAAGTCAAATTTATGCCTAAAAACATAAAATAGATTTATCAACCTGTCTAAAACCGCAACACAAGCTATCCTTAGTTGCAAACTGGTGCAGCCAGAGCATTCCAAAGTTAGAAAATCCGTAAGGGGGCCGACATTTAGCGTATTTACCCTACAATGACGACTTCGGTAAAATAAATAAATGTAAACTGCTATTCATTAGGGCTGACATGTTGTGCGAAACCTAATTAATTAAAAAGTTCATTACTTTCTTACAAGTCTAAACAAGAATATAAGTAAAAAAGCGTATTTTTTTTATCTTTACGTGATAGAGTAAATGTGAGTGTGAAGTAAAAAAAAAACCGGCGATTTCTCTTCGAAACACCGCAAATTGATTAGGACTCTGGCACTAATAGATTTCTCGTAAAATATATAGAGCTTATTTATCATTTCTGTGAATGCGAACCCCAGCATGCATCTTCACAAAAAGGCTTAATCAAGAAGTGCTAAGACTACCGAAGCATGTCGATCGTTTGTTCATGAAGCAAAATCTTGTTGCATGTTATTTAATGCTTAATTGACTTGGTTTGGGTTTTTATTGTAACCATAGCTAGACTTGGCTCATGTTTTATCATTCAATATGCTATTGAAGCAGATATCTTTACGAAGGCATAATACTTATTTATTATCTTATTTCTTTATCATTTTTCCATGCGTCATTTGTTTTTGGATATGACCACAAGTAATACCTAAACAGTAGGTACTATTTAGGCTTTAAATAAATGCTAGTCAATCAATTTAGATACTTAAATTATTCTATATATAATATATTATGCATTCGACTCAAACCTGTTCCAACTTACAAATGACACAATCGGAAGCGTTAAAAACATGAACTAATAAGAAGTAAGAAACACATCTATTTTCTTAGCATGTGAACTTTTTGCTGCATGACAACCGCGTTATCTAGGTATGTAGAACTGACAGCCCTAACCGGACACGCAGTTTGAACACACAATGAAGCGAGGGAGACGCGGTAGGGGGGAGGTGTGAATTGCTCACGCGCACAAAAGTTAAATAAACAATCCGTCGCAGGAACCACGCTCACTTGCGACTGAATTACCCAGCCTTACTCCGTCAAAGCGGGTTCATAACAAATTGATTTTTTCATCCAAACGACATTAGGACCGACATTGATGTTGGGAAGGTTCGCTCGGGTGACAATTGACGGGGATTTTATTTGAATTACCATGCTTTCAAATATACATTAAAATGCGATTACGAGTTTGCCGGTACGTTAAATATGGTGGAGATGAATTTCAAGGCAAATAAATACAATATAACAGTTACCCATTAGAGCCCCATGTTGGAATATGAATGACAATGTTTTGGAGATTCAATTACAAAAAAGTACTTATTAAATGTATGATTTTCATTCATGTAGATGCATTATACATGGGTCATGTCAGTCAGCACTCCTCTGTTTTCTGAACATGCCGAACTTCCCGAAGACTAAATATAGACAAAACATAATATGATAATACAATATTATCTAACTCATTTACGTAAACGGATACGCTCGATCAATTACAACATTGCCATAAACATTACTTAACTACATGTTACATGTTTTTATCACATCATATTTTTTTATGTTCGCAAACAATTATCTACTGTTGATACTAACAAACGAAACTTAAGTGTTAATTAAGTTAATGCAATTACGAGATCATATTGGACTATGTAACGGACACCGTCGCAAACTTACACATGCAATCGATTTTATTTATGATGCGTCTTATATTATAAGTAATAAAGTTGAAAATTATTTGCATTTAAATTGTAAAATAGGAGATTATTGTTGGTTCCTCCTGTCCTGCACAAGTGGCGCTGCCGACCTTTTCAAAGGAGGGAAAAAAATGTTGTTAAACAAGTAAGTGAATGGTACATTCGTGAAATGCCAGCTGCCAAGTCGAATGGTGGATATAATAACCGTATTGTGACACTGTCGGCTGAACAAAGGACGCGAGTCAATCAGTCCGTAATTATTACTTTTGCCACCCGCTTTTTGAATGAATGTATAACTCTTCATTTTGTAATTGAAGGCAGCGCTTTGAGTTCAACGGCCAGATTTTTTTGTGCAACTGGTTGTTCTGATAAAATTAAATATACAGACTTAAACAATCCAACAATTTAATATCGTTTTTCCATTTGATGACATTATTTCTATATTATGTTTTTTTAGTTTCATGAAAACACCTGGGATTAATAGAAAAATTATAAAATTTACTTCGAATCCTGCACACAAAAAATTAATACACTTGAACTTTCAAATTGATCGTGGCCTTTCTTGCTTGCAAATAGTTCTTATTAAACAATAATACGCCTACCATACATGGCCGCCAGTATAATACACAGTATCGGAACTGCACGCTTGTAAAAATACAAGGAAAGCTAAAAAAACCGGTAATTTGGATAGATATCGAAACTGATCCATATAAGTCAACATAAGGCTGGAAGTTTAAATCCTTTTACATTTTTGTTGAAATAACATATATACAGGCGAGAATAACTAATTCTATAACACGTTCGTATGGACTCCCTCCGCCCTGGGGAAGGCGGTGACTCCTACCGGGTAAAACCACCCCAACGCTTCCTATCATTTCCATTTTTCTTCTATCGGCAATAAAAAGTCCACTTATCATAAAATGTCAGCTTATCTCGCGTAAGGTCTATCTGTCAATATCAACCAGTACCTTGTCTCTATTTGGTGGAGAATGATAGATACACCTCATGCGACAGCAGCACAGCGAACCTAACAGATTTGTCATTCTCTTTTCCGGTAGACACATTAAGCTTCCTTCATACAATTACATTACAGTTAATATACAATTGTAATATGCACTAATAAACATACAACACTCAATTCCCTTCCACCTGGATACATTACTCGTAACAATTCTAACGTTATAGTTAGGCATCGCGTGCTCGCCGCCATTACTAGCCTCACAGATTGTGTTACTATTGAAGTATTGACGTCTCATTCAGCACGGTTCGCCGATAACAACGGCGGTATGGGATTCAAACCATTTTGCGTATCAATATGGAGGGATTGTGTGATATGAAATTTTAATGGTGTATCGTTGTTCTACTTTCAGTATTAGTTAGTATTGGTAACTACTAAGACAACGGAAAATGTTGCAGAAGGGAAAGAAGTGTAATCTTCATACTCAAATGTGGCAAATAAACGAACTTATACTCAGTTAGTAGGGTCAAACATCTGTCGATTTCATAAAATTTATTGTTGTTATAAAATTAATCTATTTGTTTATGGCTAGGTCTCAATTACTTACCTACTCATTGTTTTTATTTCTTTACCTAGATATTTAATATGGAGGGGCTCGTGGCTAAGTGTAAGCCGTACGGTTAGACCGATAATACAGGTTAAGCCGCGGTTGGTCCGTGGATGGGTGACCATTTCCAAACATACCGAGACCCCTCCGTGACTCGGATAGCACGTTAAGCCGTAGGTCCCGACTGTCATACTATGATCTTTGGCAGTCGTTAAGTCAATTCTGACAACCAGTCTTATCATGTGATACTGTGTTAATACCCAGTAAAATGGGTTGTGTCAGGTCAGATAGGCAGTCGCTCCATGTAAAACACGGTATTCAGCTGAATCCGGTAAGACTGGAAGCCGACCCCAACATAGTTGGGAAAAGGCTCGGGAGATGATGATGACCTAGATATTTAATAGAAAATAATCATATGAGGCAACAACATTGAAGGAACCTTTTCTAATTACATAAATATTGCAAAGGCCGCTCACAGTATCACTTGAATGAGCAAATAAAAAAACTAGCGTCTAACTCAACTAATTACTACGACTAGCAATTTTGTTTTGTTAATCAAATCATGCTCAGGCATTTTCTATTTACCTTTTTCACTGCGGGAAAATCCTCAGGGACCCTTGCCACCCAGGGGTGCATCCTAATAAGGCCAGTGCAAACTCCTTTCTTATTAAACACAGCATTCCACATTATCACCTACTATAAACAAACATAAATGCTTACATGAAGTAAGATCACTTCACTATAAAAACAAAATATTTACTCGAATGTTATGACATTTATGGCAATGGCGGGAAAAAACAATGAACAAAAGGAATTCGCTTTTTGTTTTTAATTTACATTTAATGTACTAATTTCTGTTCAGCCAATGCATTCTGTGAAATAAGCATTGTAATTTTATTCAATTCGGAAATTAATGTTAAATTTGGAATTCAATCCGCTAATACGTGCGATTTTATTAACATAACTTATGAATCGAATTTCAAAATCATTAATACTTATTTCATTTTATATTTTCCATCTATGACAATTATTTTTCGTTTGGACCAAAAAGTTTCTACCTATTTTTTATGATTTATGAATATTTTTGTTTTAAATATGTATGGCAACATAGAAACAATTGAAGACAAAGCCATTTAAAAAAAAGATTTATAAAAGTACTAGTCTATATGTGTCAATTAATCTGTTTTTAGTTGGTTTTTCTTTTTGCGCATCTTGAAGGTAGACGTTAGAATTTATAGTGAATCGAATGCAAACTCAAGGCAGTGAATACATTAGATTAACATTTTATTGTGCAGTGATATTATTCCTTGTTTCGTGTGTGAACTAACGACAGCTGAGATTTCAAAGGTAAGTTTGCATGCCATATTGCATTTTCAAAATTAAATATCATAACTAAAGTCGTGTGCGAGCCATTACAGTTTTACTAACTTTTTGAAGTACGAAAGCAACATTTCATAAAGAACGACTTAAGAATGAGCTTTTCTTTCCAAGTTAACTTACTTACGGAAAACTGGATAGCGTTCAAGTTAATTTTATTCGTGTCGGCTCTGTTAGTGAGCTATTAGTTAACTTTACCACGCGAACTTAACCCGTAGTTATTTACACTAGAAAACCGATGATAGGCATCGTCATTGGACGTTTTTTGTAAAACAGTTAACCCAGTTTTTAAAAGTGGAGTTAAATTACGAACCTTCGTTTGTGATTTGTTTTTATTTCGTTTGTTAGTTCTTCGAATAGCGGTTGTTTGGTTTATTGACTTTTATGTTTTTGTAGGACTTTTTTTAGCACGTGATTTGAAGTTACTTTCGAGTACCTATTGTGAGTTTTCATTTGTAGAGATATCGAATGGGTCGCATAACAACGTTTAATTCTAACACCTCGGCATCATACAAAATGAGTTTTATTTTTAGTATTATATGCATACGTAGTTATTCTGTATGTATATTTTTAAGCATAAAATTTATCTTCCCTCTTGTATAAGTTTTGGCATCAAGTAGGTACTTATAACTTCAAAATAAAACGTCATATTGTACTTACTTAAATTAAAGTTAAAAGTAAGTAATATCTATACTACCTACTAATAAATTCATAATCAAAGAAACAGTTTGTAACGCCATCTGGTGACTAAATTTCAAAACTAGCATTTAAATGTGTTAATTCAAATATGTACCCATATATAAATATAAAACTCTAATCAATCAATCAAAAACGTTACTAAATAAAATTACAACTAACCAAATACGAAAATGCACAATTTCCCGCGAATACCGCGCTCAATTACAAATTTTCCAATTAAAGTTTCAGCGCGTTTCAGACATGTCGGCAAATTAAATTTGTTCAGCTGATTAGCAACGGTTCATGAAGTTATTTCAGCTGTTTATCGTTGGTTTGCATGCGCACGCTTTACTCGAAAACTCTTCGGCGGCGGCGGCGACGTAAATATGCGGGGATGGTACCTATAAGTTAGAAACTTTTACTGTACATTTTTTTTCTGAGATGATGATTTCTCAAATTTTGCTCTGAGTTTTCGCATTACCTACTTTGAGATATAATTAAAAAAAAAATTAAGCTAAATCTTACGGTCGACTAAATCTTACAAATATTCTTCGCAAGCTGCATCAGTTTTTAATATGTAATGTATAAAAGTAGATAATGCTTTATGCTATTATACACTACAGCATTTACCCCTGAAACTCGTCGTGTTCCCATTTTTTATGAATTGTAGATACTGGAGAGAAGTGGTTGTTAGTTTAACAATTAACCCATTTACATTTTATTTATTACGCAATAAATATTTTTTAAATAACTTTAGGTACATTATTACGATTGAGCTTGCTTTCTTAACCTAACTGTTTATTTCCTCTTATTTCTCAAAAAGTGTGGAAAAACTTATCTTTAAATACGCTCCAAACTCATAACTTAGACCACAATGATTTCCTTATAATTGGTAGGTTAAAGTCGGCCCGTTCTTACAAATTGTTTATTTCGGTGTAACGAGCGGTTCAGGCTAGCAACAACTGCGTCTAATTATGTAAAGTAGCCAGGTTATATGATTGTAACTTGTTAGATTGTTATGTTATATGGCCCACCGTGAGAACTTTGTTAAATAACGCTATATTATAATTGCGTGCTGATTTTATGGTTTCCTAACTAGATATCGTATGTTATTCTTTTATTTATGGAAGTGGGATGGTTTAGTAGGTTGACTTTGACAGTGGTTAAAACTGGTTTCAGATCTACTGACAAAATTAGTCACTTTTTATTTTGCCTACTACTGCAGTCAAAATACATCTTATCCGTACTGATATTATAAAGAGTATTGAAAAAAAAACCCTTGTTAAGAGGGTGATCAACGAGCTAGCTTAACCGCGATAATATTAATAATATCCTGAGGCAATTCACACATGGTCTCTGTTCTATGAAAAAGGTCACATTTGTTTTGTAAATAAAACAAAGTATAACATAAGATACCTGAAAACAGATATCCATAAACTTGTCTAAAACTTCGTTATTTTCCCAGATTTTAACCCATCGTGATTTTCTTAGTTTAATTATATTGTGAGAATTTCAATAATTGCCCACAACTTTAATAACGAAGTCGTGTACAAACATAAACGTAATGGCATTAGATATTTGCGTGATTTCCACATTTCTTCGATTATAAGTAAAAGTAGGCATGTGAATAAAGAAACGTTTACTATAATAATTTAACTGAAGTTTGTAGAACGGGTTAACGACATAATTGTAACCGATTATTATTTAACTTATCTTTCCCATATTTAGAAACTAAACAGTGAAGTTAATATGCTTTCTTATCTGTAAAGTTCAAAGCTAAGTGTTTTGTTTAACAGCTAGTAATTACATGTTACCTAGGTTTACTATGCCTTGAAGGTATCTCGGATATGTGTGTTACAGTTTATCGCTTAGTGTCGAGTTATTACTCTTTTTTTTAAGTACAAGATGTTATGAAAATTAATGTCCTGTATACGTAAAGTGAGCTATAAATTTATTATAACGGTCTGTCAACGTTAGTTGTATATAATCTTAAGTCATTTGTATTCATCTGTTGTTGTCACAGTTACTTAATTAAATACAGTTTTATTATATTTTTACTACTACGCCTACATGACATGTGTCATGTTTAAAACAAAGTCTTACAAATAAAAACAACCTTAACTTAGCCGTTTAATTCATAATTCTACTAATAAAACTAACTAGTAACTCTCAGTTATATTGCATATTTCAATCAAATAAATAATTCAATTCCATTCCAAACATCATATCAAACACGTTAATTAACACAAAGACCATACATGTCCCAGTAAATTTCCATGAAAATCTAATAAAATAAACGTCTGCAACCTAAAACATAGCAACATATAGCCAATAGTTTACGAGCATCGTGCACAATTTGACAGATGTTATAGCTCTGAGTCCGCGACCAAGCTATTATAAAATTACCACTATAAACATTTAAGCACGCACAGCTAATGGTAAGCCTAATAAAGTCATAATCTGCGGGCTCGTAATTACAGGCGTAATATTGATTATTACAACAGTAATATTCATTATAACCGCTTCAGTATAGCAACAAAGTATGTACGTGATTCGACTTAATTAATACTTCGTACTTACTTTATGTTCCGTTTAAACTGGCTAGTACAAAGCCTTAATGAAAATCGTAAACTGAAAAGCTAGCTTTCTAGTTTTAATTAATGGCTGAACTTAGGCCTACAATGTTTAGATGTAGGAACTTTATACGAAGGGTTTCTATAAAGTATAAAGCTTTTTTTTTCTGTAACAGATTATCTGTTCTTTTTCATAAGTCTTTCGTTTTAATAATTATATCTATTAAATAAGTGTTCAAATCTGGAATTGAATCTGCCTTGGGTCAGTCGTGTCGCATCACCATTCTATCGAAACAAACCTATTAGAGAATTTAGAGATAACATAGAGAGTGCACCATGATTGCACATAGAGTCATTACTCCATTAGTCTTCCAGTAACAATGACTATTTTGATCACTGAACAAAATATTATTATTCAGCACGTTATTATATCAATAATAATAACTAGTTAAAACGAAAATCAAACAAAACAGCTATAAGCAAGCTAATATGAGTCACCATTAATTAATAAAGATAAAGAGATTATAAATTATCTTTGCATTTAAAACAAAAGATTTGATAATGTCAACCAAAATCCATAAATCAGTAGAAATCAGTATTTGTATGTTAATTTCGCACGTGTTATCGAAGGCGCCGTGGCTTAGTTGGTTAAAGCGCCTGTCTAGTAAACAGGAGATCGTGAGTTCGAATCTCGCCGGGGCCTTAAGATGTTAAATATAATTTTTACATTAGCATTATATTGTTAATTCATTATTTTTTGTTCTTTCTTATATGTATACCCCTAACATGTGGTTATCTACGTACAAAAAGTTGACATGCCGTTATCACATCATACAAACGCCATTGTAACTGTAAAAGAAAATTAAATTACTTGTATAATTACAGTGTTAAATCCAAAAACAATACAATAATCTTTTTATAATCTAGAAAATTTTAAAACTGCACGTCACGCGCCGTCGGCGGGAACAAACAGAGTCGTAAACGGGAACAATAAAGGTTGGTTTCGAAGTAGGAGAGGGAACGATACGGTGGCGACACGGCTAGCGCGGCGGGCCCGAACTGAGGCGCGAGGCTGCCACAGTGTCCCACTGTGTTCAATCCACCGCCTAGCTGAAAAACATCAATACCCCATAACAATAACAAGGGTAATCAAAATAATAAATGGCGGCCCAGGGCGGATCGCTTTTTGTGTCCAATTATTTTTATTGGTGTTCAGTTAATTACATTCTTTGGCGAGAGCCGTGCGCGCGCGCAACTTACGCGAGCTTAACTTTTTATACACCATATTCTGTGATCAATCGAAATTTGTTGGTTTTGCCTACAGCTTCATGAGCATAAAAATTTCATGAGCGTCATAAATGCTCATGCTCGTTTAAGAGTTCAACTTTTGGTTATTAAATATAATAATTATAAATCGTTCTGTTTATGACCTACGAAGCAAATATAACACAACCTTATTTTTGGTAGGTATTATACCTACGTAAGATAAAGTTGTAGTCAAGTAAATTGGAAATTAGAGACATTACGAGTATATTATGTTTTTGGATATTAGATTTTACGCAATACAGACAGACAAATACAGACATCATTTCGTTGAACCTGATACCTACGAGATGTAAAGAATCGTCTCTACATTTTTGCCTACGGTATAGCGTAACTGTAAGTATCTCTTTAGTTACATTTTATTAATTTATACAAAATTGTATAAATTTTGTCCTGGGCTGTTTTGGGTATTGCTAGTAAATATGTAAGGAATCTTAGGGCGCATAGCCGTGGCGCGACTTGGGTAATTCTATGCTCAATTACCTTACAATTCATTCACTAGATTGCATTTCTTTAGGTGTCTCAGGAGACTATGCCATACGTACCAAAATTAAAGTTAATTCTACCTAAACATACACAGATACATTTATACAACTTACATGTAATAATCGTCCATAACCGCGCGTCGAACGTCGCTTGGATCGCTTGCGCTCGCGACTTTTTTGTTGATCGCTCCCTTCTTATTGATTAAGCTATTTTCCAGGCTACGAAATTTTTATAGCCTTTCTCTTAAACGTGTGTGTATTCTTGAGTTTCATTTGGTGATATTGTACAGCTTTTAATTGTAAAGTAAATGTTTTCGATTTTACTGTGTTGGTCAATGTTGCGAAGATGATGTCTTTAGAGGATAATTGAAAATAATTTGCATTTAAATATATTTTTTACACAAAATTATATTTATAATAGTTATTTGAATGTTAAAGAATCAAGAAAGAAAGAGTAACAGGTCCATAGGAATAGATCATTTTCTTTGAAAAGTTAATTAATTAAATAGGTTACCAGACAGACAATTTCATTTAACACTGACCATAAATAAATAAAAGAAACAAGAATTACACCGTATAATTTGTTCAAAGAGTTAAACTTTTTAAATTTAGTAATTTTATCGCAGACAACTGTTTCTACAAATCGTTTTATTACTCGTTTCCTACTAAATTTTATTAGGCCGTGGCGCCTATAATTATTATGATTGTTAATAACACCGGCCTGTAAATTCGTGGCGTAGATATTATTAAATAGGATTATCCATGCGTGACATATGCAGGCATGCCTATTCGACTGTGAACTGTGCCTTTTAATACATAGTGTTAATAATGTATGTTTAGTTTTAATCTTTTTGTCATTCATCAGTCTATTGCAAATGTTTTATAATTTTTCTTGGAACTTTTGTTTTATTGATTACTATGCATGTCTGGGCTTTCTGTTGGGTAACTTTTGAAGTGAAAAAATTGGTCAGATACGTATGTTTGTTGGGCTTAATTAGAAGTGTTCTCTGGGAATTGTGGAACGCTTGAAGAAATCGGCACTTGGGCAGATTACTTTTTAGAAGTCGTATTGTACGGTCAGTGGTAGTAATTAATTAAGCAATAACGACCACAATAAAAAAATAATAATGTACAGCCTGGTAAAAGTCCTTTGACGTACTGTCTAAATAGTTTATCGAAGTATATGTATGGTTGAATGACTTTACCTAGGATATGTAAGTACTAAAAGTAACATGATCATCTAAATATTACAATAGATAAACATTCGAACTAATTAAACCAAAACAGTTTTAGATATTACTGGTTCTGTCATAGATTCTTTACATTTATTTGAAATACTCAAAGAAATTTAAAATGCAGTTGGACCAGACTTCATCAACATTAACGGGTTAAGTTTTGTGATCTCCTAAAACTCGTGTTCCCAGATCGAAATCTATATAACGAATTAATTTATTTAATTATCTAACAAACGTTTACGATGTTGTACTAGGAACGGCCATATAAGTGATGCCACAAAACTGACATCTGTAAACAGATTTGTAACAATCAATGAGGTCGTAAAGGCCAATCAAGAGGACCGTGTTACAATGGGAACAAAGACGTTTTTATTACCTAATTACCATGATTTGTTTTCTCTAATGAGTGCTCTATGTTTCATCGCACTATTACCTATTAAACAAACTATTTTAGTGCCAAAACATCAATCTGCCGAGCGATTTTGAACCTTATCTACCTAAATTCAAGGGTTATTAAACATTTTTGGAAGTGTAAAGGTAAGTTTGCAACAGTTTTATGTTATTACGGTCCCCTAATTGGAACGGATGCTTTGTTACAAATGTCATATTTTAATGTTTCACTAATTGTTATTACGGTGATATAAAAATATTATTGTTCGTATTTTTGTAACGCAGGTAAGACAATTTAGGGCTGCGTGGTTGTGTATCAAAATTTTATAAGCCCTAATTGAATGTTAAATGTTAATTATATTTTATCTTTAAAACCTACGTAATTCGATATTTTGTTGATTTAATTTTAATGACACTTTTGGCTAAGTTACCGCTCAGCATATTTCCAAAGTATAAATACAGTTATGTTGACTAAAAGATAATTTTCCTGTGACTTAAAAAAATACTTTTTGTGCTAGGCCGCCACGTAGCCATTCGATGTTTGTTTTAATAGATTTATGTGGAATTGTTTGTTACCATAACCAGAGACAGTATTTATTAGTTTTTTGCCCAGTAACAAATACCTAAGGTAAACACACATGTGAGCCATAAGTCGGACTGATGTAGGTTTTGAAAAACGACATCGCCTAAGTTACACAGGTACACTGGTTATTCATAATAAAATAATAATTCGGAAAGGCTTAGTTATGAAAAATTATCAATATTTAATTTTATTAGTATTGGTTATTTATAATAATGAAGTTTTATTTAAAAAATATATTTATGTTTATGTAGGTGTACAAAAACCATTGAAAGAGAAATAACAGGAGTCCAGAAATAAGTTTAATGTTGTATATTCGATTAAGACCAAATCCCTTCAAACATATTAGTCGGTATATAATCCAATCTCCACAGTATACTAGTGTATAGTATGTAGTATATGTTGAGCATTGATTCAATTGTCAGGCTCGAGGGGCGGGCCGCCCAGCCCTCCGCCCATCCCGCCCATAGCCGCTGGCAATGTGGTTACTGAACAAGTACTGTCGGGGACAGTGTCGTAAGATTATAACTATGTATTTTATGAATGTAGGGTTTAATACAATTTGTATAATACTAAAGATATGATAGATCCAATAGGGTAGATTACTAGGTATGAAAAGTCAAAATTTATTTAGTCCGCCATTTAGATAATCAAAATATAATAGACACATATTTTTTCTTTTCTCAAATAAATTACAAAATACGAAGATAAACCGCTGTAAAATTCAGGAGTGGGGGCTTGTGACGTCACGGCTAGGTACAATTTGTACTCAAACGTGACGTCACGCAAGAATTGTACTCGCTGTATCTTCGTAATTCTTTGTTTACGGGACTAAACAAAAAATACGTGTCTAATATTTTTTTCTTATCTAAAAGATGGACATAAAAATAAAAATTAGTCATCATCCCTATTGAAAGAGATGCTTTCCAAACCTTAAGTATCACAATTTTATTAAATTTAACATGTAAGTACAGCTATTCATTAATTAGATATTTAAGACTGCATTCTTTTCGTTTTTTTGAAACATTAAGCTCCTAATGTTTATGTGTGATTGGCATGGTGTGATTGGCAGTGACATAATAATAAAATTATATTCCTAAAATAATCAAGGATAAAAGCATTCACTCTGCAGTGAAACTATTACGGCTGACCTAATTTAATAGGAAAACTATACGACGTTCTCGAAAATAAAATAATTTTAAATACTTATTTTTACGAGCATTCGTTTTTACGCTAAGTCTGATCTCGTCGACGCCAGGCGCCAACCGTTTTTGCTTACTGCGATCGATCCATCTCTTTCCGTATCATTTACTGAAGTTATAATAACTAATAACTCGGCTAATCTCCTGAAAAACCACCATTGATATAACACTTTCCATTAATCTGCTAATGGTTTCCCTCTTCAACTTCCAGGTAACATTATGATAGCTTCCCACTGCTAACTGGTATCTAAGAATAACTTAGAAAGTTTATTCTGTTCAGTTACTAGAAGTGATGCCCACACAAAAAACTAACGAGAAAGTCGCAAAAAACAAGTCTTATAAATAAGGTTTTATTTAACATATTTTTTTTATTGGAACCACAATTAAACACTTATCCATTCGAGCATACTCAAGGTGCTACAGCAATAACTTAGTCCGGTCCTGATTGCGTTGAGCGTCTACTTAATGAGAGCCTTATTAAATAATTATTAATTGCCGACAACCCGCTGCGCTCAACGATTGCAATACAAGCTATTGAAATATCATTTAGCGTACCACCTTATGTAGAAAGAAAGCCTATACATTTGAAATGGTAATATGTTCCTCGAAATCTCTTCTAATACTTTATAAAGAGCTTCGGAATCTAGTCTTTCAGATTTATGAAGAAAGTTTTGCCTGTAAGCTAATCATGGGAACGTGTGTGTGATAAAAAGAGTGAAAAAGGTGTTGATTGATGCACTGGATATTCCCACAGTTTGTCGATGTCATTATGAAGTGCAATAGGGCTAGTACAAATGACGGTTAATGAGAAATGACTGCATAAAAACTTAATAATAATTTGCATGAGTATTAGTGACGACTCTAGGTTGTATTCATAGGTTTAGTTATTTAATGTCAAGCTTGAGAAACTTGTATCATATTTTTATATGAACACAATGAAAAAGCGGCCTTTGATAGGTACTCTAAACCAAATAATTATGTATGTTAATAATACCTACATAATAAAATAGGTACTGATGACTATCGAACCTTAAATAATAATGATTAAAACCTTTACTTCCGAAAATATGATTTATTAAACGGAATCGCAAGGAATTTTTATTTAATTTAATTTGATAATTCATTATTTCTCATGAAAATCCATAAATCATACGTCAAACGAGGTAGGTAACATTCTTGAATGACAAGTGGGGAGCCAAACAAATACTCGAATCATTCTAAAAACTAATTAGATGACGGAGCCTTCGCTCGGCCATTCATTTTTAAAGTTAATCATGTAATACATCACGCACAAGTTAATTAATATTTTTTCTTTTAAGCTGGATGAATGAATTCTCAACTCGTGATATTGAACCAAAACTAA
This sequence comes from Autographa pulchrina, assembly GCA_905475315.1. Lineage (NCBI taxonomy): Eukaryota > Metazoa > Arthropoda > Insecta > Lepidoptera > Noctuidae > Autographa > Autographa pulchrina. Next base: position 11,431,478 of record FR997765.1, on the reverse strand, counting down.
AAGTCAATTAATTCGAGAATTGAGCGCGTAAAATTAATTCATTACCTACATACAAATCATCATGAGTACAAACACAATAACTCTTGTAAAAATTGTGTTTGTATATAATATATATCTTAAGGCGAAGTCCATTGACTTATTGTCGGCCGTCCACATCGCCGCCATTTTCGTATTGAAATTTAACCACAATATATTACGTTTGTTTGTTAAGTTAATTGTTAAATGGAGAGCCTCGTTATATTCTCGCGCATATTTTATTTGATATCGGCGCTTGCACTCGCTCGTATATCACCTGATTGTAAAAGATGCATCCGCTTTTAGTTTCTTTGAATGCTCGCCTCGCCTCGGGCCGCGGCCGTGTTGCTCAATAATTCTGTTAATTTTCATTAAAATCATCAAGAATTTCTTAAATTTTTCGGTGTCTCGGACATCTTCAATTTATACGAAACTAATATTTTTAATCTCTAACAAATCAAAACTCAATACCCATACCCGAAGGCGGTTAGACAGGCCGGTACCAAATTTAATAACGAATGAAATTAGTCGTTATTTACGATATTAAAACTATGGCGCCTTATTTTAAACAAATACCGGTCGGCCATTTTAGTACGGTCCCGCCGGCCATACATCGCGTCCCACAAAACATGAATGCCTGTAACGACCTACTTATGTTACATATTTACTGCCAACACTACCATTCGAGTCATCGGATGTAATTTTGGCTCATAACGCGTGCGTTCACGTCGAATTCTTGTGGTTTTTATAAAAAGAACGTAACGTAAACGTGTGTGTAACCGTATACATTTTAACCGCTTTTGAAATGCCTTGAGAAGTCGGCTTCGGGTCCTAAAGAATCATAATTAAAAGCAATAACGTGAGATGATTGGTTGGCATTAGGTACAGAAACGCGATTAATGTTTACGATAACAATTATTAGGGAGTTTCATTAGGAATGCAAATACGGGGAGCGTTTATTCGAACTCGGATTGGTCTCTTGTGTAATCTCTGTTTTAATAATTAGTATATAAATACCTTATCTGCGTATTTTGTTATATCTTTTTAATTGTGTGAACATCGTTAATTTAGTTCCGCGCGAAAATATAATGCCTGCGGCGTTTATTTGTAAAAATATTGTTACGACAACGTAGATATAATAACTTGATTTGCATAAAAAAGGTCAAAACTTAAATATTCACAATTGTATTTTATGTATTCTTGAGCTTTTCGTAATTAACGTCCATTGCGTAACGAGATAAAACTACACATTTAATTAATACTATTTTGCTGAGTGAGTGTCATTGCAAATACCAGGTTTTTGTATGTGTTTAGGTGAGTGCATAAGGTCTCAGTGTTATCATTCAATTCTAAAGCTAGAAAAACTAGTAAATAGATATATAGCTTAACAATAACATGAAAGCGATTTAAAGTTCCATACTACGATAATTAACTCTGATAGATACACATATCAGTGTATTTTTCCGAACCTTTTCTAGCAGAAGACATCGGTAAATATATTTTTACGCTACAAAAGTCTTTTACCATATGAAAAATAGGTAGGTACCGTTAAATAACGAACATATTTAGGACACAAAAAAGTCAGCTGCAAAAATTAGTAACTCAACTTAATCAAAAACCAATTGCCCATTTACATAAATCTACACATAATTTGATAGTTCCAATTCAATTCTAATTTACACAATCAGCATTGTGTGCCAACAATACCTACTTTCAACATTTAATTTACATCCTTAGCCAAACATCGAAAACTAAACGATGGAACAAACAATAAATTAAAAAAGAATGAACTTCCTAATCACATAAAACATTAACAAACAGTATTCAAAGTGTCCCGGCCGCAGGCCACAAACGAATTTAATTATTTTCGAAACTGGCCCCTAAACATTTGCATAAGAAAACTATAATTTATCTATACAAGAAATTAACCTTTTGCCTCAACTCAATTAGACTAAACCAAAGCGTATACTAAAAGGGTTTAAGCTGGCAGGCTTTTAGGGTTCCTTCTACAAAATTAAACACTGATTTAACATTTTTTTTCTTCAAACTATTTTATCTTAATTTTATTTTAAATTAAACTTCAATCACCATTTTTTAGTCACGCAACAAAGGTTATACGCCCCTTTTAAATTAAAAAGTGTGCCACTGTTTTGCAATCAATAGAACAACTGTATACATAAATCAATGAATTCAGTAAATTACTGATTCAAACAAAAACCTAGGTGTTTATTTTTTTGAATAAATAATGAAACAGTTATTTAATTATCGAATTTGAAATCTGAAGATGAATCTGCAATTATGTATTTTGTAACTTACACAATAATCATTCATAAATGCAATGTAAAATTAATTATATTTACTAAACAGTCGTTGATAGTTCCTAACAAAGAAGCGAGGCCGAGAAAGGTGTTAAGTTTGCGGCTCAATGAAAATATCAGAAACTAACTAGAAAGGTTTCACCACATAACTGATGAAGCTAAGAGATGTAAGCTTCTATTTAAAAGCTTCTAACATAGGTTTAAATTCCGCGAATGAGATGGCGGGACGCACTGGTCGCCTTCCTTTGGAATTGGCAGGAAAAAGCACAAGACCGGGACCGATGGAAAGAATGGAGGGAGGCCTTTGCCCAGCAGTGGGATTATTCAGGCTAAATATAATAATAATAATGATAGATCAAATTCTTAAAACATCATAATGCAATAAGTACTTAAAAAATTTAGCGCAATGTTTTTTACCGATTTATCAAATGTTCCACGAATTTTTAGAAAAAATAAATTCAATCATACCTAATTTCATGATCATAATGGCAGTAAAACCTTCTCCGTGTAAACGAAGTTCACGCTTGAACAGTCAATTTTTTCCTTGTCAATTTAGGTTTTTTTTTTCATGCACCTCATAAGTCAAGCTATCAATTAGACAGAGTATCAGTCAAAGTTGCGTTTTGTGACAGACAGGGTAAGGCTGGGGTCGTATAAAACGCGGGCTCCCACTAAACCCAATGAATTAACATTGATTCTACCTTTTTCATACTCTCAGATTAAACCCTCAAAATAAGAAACTAAATGTCAACCTATGCGTAGTTTAATACATACTTTAAAGTTATGTTTTTTAAGTTAAACCTACGTAGTCACCTCTTATGCAATAACAGCTATATAATGTTACTATTATTTACAAAATAATGTTTTTATCCCGAAGATCGGTTCGGGTTGTTTTTAGTCGATGCAAGCCTCAATAATGTCACGTCTTGCCCTCGGCGTTGATCATGAGTTTTTCACCCTTGAACATAAAATAATTTGCGAAACCGTTTAATGTTAAAATATTTCCAGATGGAAATAAAATTAGGAAAAATAAAGAGTTAATCAATCGCTGAAAGCTAGCTGTATCACACTATCCTTAGTGAACGTTAGCAAACGATGTGTTTAGGCGACGCTGACTTTAATTAATGGCATGAAGAATGATATTTATTAATTTTTAATTTCCTTTTAAGAGCTCGCTCTTTAGAAGGACTGTTGGTTTAACGAGATGAACAACGACTTGCGAAATGTTTTAGGTACCTACTTCATTAAGATTATTTGGTGATAGATGACTTTAAATTAATTTTGTTTGAGCACCCATATCCATGACTTCCATTAAGTTTTTTTCATAACTGTTTTTATAACTGTCGTGATTTGTTTATAGATAATAGGAATCTTACACACAGAAAATAGATGCTCAAAATCAAATTGCAGTAGAGAAGACATAAGCTATAAAAATGTTTGAACACCTTACACAGAAATGCTTTTCCCGGCATCGACTCTATTCCCGGTAAACTTATTCTCATCGATATATTCATGATTAGACTAAGGTCTACATACTAAGGACACATAACGCCTGACCATTGAGACCGGCAACACTAAGTAGAAAGACAAAGGCTTAACTTTAGCCAATCCCAAAACTTTTAATGCAGCTTGCTTATATTCTTATTACATTGCCCAAATCAAACACTGTCTGTAAGTTTTATGGGTTTACAAATGTAAGCAAAACACCGGCCGAGCTGGCTGCGGAGCTTCGAGGTAATTGGATCGCCCCGGGCACACGTTATTTATGCTGCCATACATCAGCGCGGGGAAAACAAACAAGCGGACAGACCGAATTTGTATGTTATGAGTTTAGTACTAATTTATTTGTGACGTCATTACTGATAGGCAGAATACCCGTACGATAAAGTTATAAAATAATATGAAGTCAAAAATAACATAATAAGAGCCTACCTAATGGACTTTTACTATGCAGAATTATCATGAAAAACAGAAATGAGATAGAGACTATGTTATAGTAGTTATAGTACAGAGTGAGGCCTGGAAACTAAATGGATGAATTCCACAAGAATACCTACTATCTATCAGTAGTAAAAAGTTGTTTCGGATTTCCTTACCACAAAATACCAGAGAAAACATTATACATAATAAGATATTTTGTAGACGAAATACAGCGCTCATAGATTGAGTCCTACACCATGTTGCCAAAAAGTCCGGTGAAACAGTCAAAGCCTGCGCTCAGGCTAACCGCAAAGAACTCTCCAAAAAAGAACCATGTTGCCAAAATTTTCTATAAGGTGTCTTTTTCAATTAATATTCGGGAATTCTAACTGCTCTACATAATTAACTGCTTTTGTTTCTTTCTGTTCTTACAATACACTTAAAGAAATGTAGGTGACGTAATAAAAATGTAGCTATGTAAATGTAAAGTGTCGGTGCGATGCGCGCAGCTAGCGGCGTGTCGCGCAGCGTGACGTCGCGCCCACTCCTGCGCGCGCGATGCCGGCGACACGTATGAGATTTGATCGTCCGATGCTAGGATACATGAGTGGGGATTAGGATTTTGTTTTATGCTGACTTTTAGGTGTTTTTTATAAATCTTGTATTTTGTAGGGGATAGGCTAGATAGGTCACGATCACTGTCTCTATATGTGCATTTTATAATATCATCTCTTTTAGAATTAGTAACGAAAAGGGTTTTCCAACTTTAACCGATAACCCATATGCTTAATTATAACCTACTTTATTTTGTACCATGTAAGGGAAGGAAAAGAAAAGGGAAGACAGTCCACTCATCCACTGCATTCTAAATCCTTTTTAACCAAACGGTTTAGTGAGCTCTTGATCTGGCAATAACATAATAGACAACCCCATTTAATTAATATTAATATACGCCCACAAATGACATTAACATAATTAAGCTCAATGAAATTTTCTTTAAGAAAATATGTCGACAAAAATACCGATTCAATTATGCAGATTATGCCGAATCAAATAGATTCGTCTATTATAGGAATGGTTTAATTTAAATAATATAGCAGTTAATATAATATTAATTCAATTGTCAGTTGTACGTCCCACGTATGGTAATAGTGACGGCGGGGTGCGGCGCGTGCGCCGGCCGCCACGCTGCGACTCGTGCGCAAATGAACAGCCTTCCTTAACTACGCGAGGATGGTGACCAGGGCATTAGGATGTGTTAAGTAACAAATAAAAATTATAGTTAATGTTGGACGTCAATATGTGGTAACTCAAGCACCTAGAACTTTTTCACTTATAATGGGAGGAACATCTGCCTCCGTCTAAAATTCTCACTTGTGAGAATTTTCATTACATATCTACACAATAATAATGTATGATCAGTATATCTTACCCATCCCCCCGTCCCTAGAAGAAGCTGGCCCGAGCCGGCCAAACTAGCAATAAAAATATGTCCCTAAATAATTAAAACTTAGATCCGGCCATCCCTTGTTGTTTTGCTTTATTAAGATTGTTAGCAATGCACTAAGTCAAGGGGGTGCCTTTAGTGGACGTTGCTGACGTAAGTAGTTAGTTTTTCCTATTGCTCTGGCTGGAGGCCTTAAGGTCCTCGCCAAAAGTCCGATGAAGCAGTCAAAGCCTGCGCTCAGGCTAACTGCAAAGATCTCTACCAAAAACACAGTAGGTATAACTTATTATTTGCCTTACTTGAAATAAAAACTTAAAAAATAATTTATGTGTTAGCTCTATAAAGGAATCCTGGGAAAACACTTATTCAGAGTAGCGTTTTTTCTTTGTTTTTGTATTTCTTTTATAGCTTTAATTTTTTACTTCTATACGAAATTATTGTCTCCCTACCGTCGGTCTATCTCAGTAATGTGACAATACGCGTCCCAGTATCCTTACATCTGCACATCTATCGAATGAATAAACAATTGTGCGCATTGCATGCACTTTATACGCAGCCACTAACATTACTTCACAAATTTACTGCTATTGTAAAATATTTTGATGTCACCAATGTGGGTAGGAGCTCACTGATTTTATTATCATTGAATTTTAATAAAACGTCGCTTTATTGCCGTGTTTTGTATTATGCGTTTTGCAGGCATGTTGAAATTGCAGTCTTGGCTTGTCTTAGACTATTTGCTAGTTATGTTACTAAGTAACCTTTGTCTGTGTTAGCATTTCAATGCAGATTTTAGTTTCGATTTAGCAACCTGTTTGGTGCAGTAGTATTTGGAATTTAGTGCAAAGTGTAGTTAAAAGACAGTCATCATTTTATGTTGTAATAAGTAAGACAGCTATGATATTATGTATCTAATTAAGTATCTATAAGTTTCTAAGTGTATTTGTTAGGTGGGTTTCTAAATTGTGTGCCATGCGTTATTTAGCATTTATTATAACAATATCTATGTAAAACATGTGAAATATGTATTGTATATGAAACATTCATGTGTATATACTCTATATTCAGATAAGTAGGGACATTTCAGTAGGTATATGTTTCCGATGGAAAGATAATTTATAATTATTACATTAAGTTATATAATCCAAGCACGAACATGATTAAAAAGTATACGTTTACCAAAAACGATTATACTTAGAATATACATAATTAAATTTATAAAAAGTAGCATATACCTAAGTCACGGTATAGGCAACTTAACTGTCAAAATTCTGGTAACACCTGCAACACAGGACGCGTAAACCGCCAAAAATGGCACCCTAACCCTTACAGTAGGTGATTGCAAGCCATCATAACGATGACCACGATATAAAACTGTATTTCTAGGTAGGTACCTTCCTTTATTAACTCCATATCTCAGTTATGACATGTTTAATTTAATCGTGATCGGTCAGAGTCGGGCTCCCAGTTTATAACCTTATATCGAGCCCTAAGTTACTTTCACTTCTGTTTTCGCGATTCTATGGTTTTGCACAATCCCTACGGTCTTAGATGAATGATTGGTCTCGCGCGCTCGACTAGATACCGCACTGTCAACAAACAAAATGTCCGTCGCTGCGGCGACAATTGTGCTCCCAGTATCCTTCTTATTATGTGTAGTATTGTTTTTACACCATTTTACTACGCAAGTCGACATTTTACATCGAATTGCAAACACAATAAAATAAAATGTTACGGAGGTCTAAGTCAAACAAAGCTGTCAACGTGACTAGCACGGGTACGCCGGGCGTACTATTTTCGCCGCATTTAACGAGTACGACGGCGGTATCTAGTCGAGCGCGCGAGACCAATCATTCATCTAAGCCCTACGGTATTATTATTTATCATTGTTTTAGATTCTTGAGTACTGTAATAATTTCTCTAACACATAACCACGTAAGAAACGTTATAAAATTCAGTTAGGTGGCAGGTTGATGATGTACACTCTAACCTTGTTAGTTAGGTATACCCTATTTATATGGGTAGGTGTTCCAACCGAGTATTCGATTGTGATTACCTTTTTATTGTGACACGAGAATAAATGTCCAAAGTTTTAGATTAGCAGAAGCAGTTAGGTAGGATTAGTTTTTTCGCCTATGACTGGCTTGTGCCCAGCACTTATTTATATACTGAACAAAATAAACCCATTTAGGAATATTAGCTACTGCCCTTATATTAGACACTTTAATAAAGCACGACTTCCTTTCCCTCAAACAAGGGTTAGTTGGCAATTTTCCGCTCGATTTACCCCAAAAACGTATCTATACGTCGTTCCTACAAAACACATAGTCATCGCCACAACAAAGACAATTAAAAAAAAAGCGGAACAATGGCGCAACCCTCTTTGTGTGCGCCTAATTAATTAGTTGTAAACAAGACCGATGATTTTACTAAATGTAAATAGTAGAAAGCCATATTCACCGTAAAATTAACAATGTCTGTTGATTTTCTACGAGTTTTTTGTGAAATTGAATGATTTGGATTGGTGTCGGTTTCAACAAAGAACGCCTTTCTTTTGTTTGGTCAATGAAGTAAATCTATTTTGGGCCTTGTTATCATTATTGTTTACAGCTGTTGGTTAAATGACTTTGCATTCGGGAAGTCATGTGTGTAATGTGCCATCGATTTAAAATAGCCAGTAGCACAGGTAGGTAGGTATATAGAAAACCAAAGGTACAAGATCAAATGACATCACACTTAACACAATGAAGTATCTTGATCTTCATAAGTATAAGCTTCAAACAAGATCTGCAGGTATTAAATGAATGAATTACTTAATTAACTTTGCAAAAATCTTCAAGTGGATTTAAGTTAGGTCACCTTAATCTAATGCATAACTGTGTAAGGAATGATAATAGGAGTTACGACCACAATAAATAATACCTACTAAATTTAACTAAATAGTTTCATATTCAAAGAACGACTTAGAACCAAGCTCATGATCAAAATTTATACGTGGGGGTGATTTTCGGGTGCTAGGTATACTGGTAGGTTTTTTAAACTAAGCAACTAGCAAAGTTATCGAATGAAGCTTTGTCATACACCGCCATCTATTGAGGCGACCATACTAGTTCGTTACTAAAAGTTTACTATCTATTTGTATTATTTTCATATAGAATTTATTTCTATTCAAGTTAGTAGGTAAATGTATTTAACTATATATTTTGGTGATTATCTGGAATAGCAACGTACAAGAGCTGTAGAGTGGCTTATTTATTGAAAACAATAGTCGATTTCATACTTAGCTTTTTTTTATCCCTGTAAAAAATCGTAGGAAACATTATTCAGAAACAATATATCAATATAGTTTATACCTATCAAGGTATAAACTTTTTTGAACTAAATGTGGTTTATGGCTGATGAACATAGAAAATCCAAAACAGATACCCAAATAAGTAGATACTTTTATCAACTAACGCCCGACACAATTTACAAAAAGCTCGTATAATTGAAAGCTACACCGTAAGCTTCAGCATGGCGCCATGCGAGGCGTGGCCGCGACGTGCTAGTCAGCGTCCGACGATTACGCGGCCCCGCCTAGCCGGCTAATCACCGCGTTACATTGCACCTTTTTAATAAATACGCCTTTTTCTGGTAATTGTTCGCAATAGGGATAGAATTTTTTTAAGTTTAATTAATGTGTTCTGTAAAACTTTATATATTTAAAACAAGTTTGTCCTCCTGTGTATATTCGGGAACTATGTATTTATATTATGATATCTCAAAAACCAAAAAGTTTTGTTTCAGTACCGCATCACGAAATTGAAATTTGAGTGATCTTAATAACACGTGTACCTAGTTATCTTATCTTAATCTTAATAATATATATAAATCTCGTGTCACAATGTTTGTCCTCAATGGACTCCTAAACCACTTAACCGATTATAATAAAATTCGCACACCATGTGCAGTTCGATCCAACTTGAGAGATAGGATAGTTTAAATCTCAAATTATAGTCGCAATTTTAAGAAATTGACGCGGACGAAGTCGCGGGAATCAGCTAGTAGTTAACTAATTTTTTCTTCCTTCAAATTGTACCTACTTTTCCAAAACTCCCTCGCATATTAGCTAGCACATAACGGCAATTAATCAATCATATCACGATTAAACTTTTTCTTGTGAAACAAAACATACAGTATATAAATGGATGCAGGTATAAAATGGGATTAAAGTAGAAACAGGTTAATTGAATAATAAAAATGAAAATAAAATTCGAAAACGTATATACCTTTATTTTATCTACATATATATAAACATGTGTGTACGATAAGATATTGCTACACCAAAGGTACTTATACTAGGAGACCAGTGCATTACACAAAACGTAAATTTTTACAATCAAAATAATATCCCTCACCTTAGTCTTTGGCACATTATCTTTGAACAGGACAAAGACTCGACTCTTACTTCAGTTCTTTAATAATTCTTAATATTACTTTATACACAATCCATATTATAGGTTTTATACAGAGGCTATTAATATTGAAAGCATTCCAATCTACAGAATTACTTATTCATAATATCTAGAGCAATTTGTAATCTTATTGAAGAGACTTGACGTATCAACTTCACATTATATTGTCGATTACAACTTTGCCCACAGCTTTCAGTTTCAAATATAAACACTAGAAAAATATATAACTTTATTATTGACACTATTTTATACTCTATTTGGAAGTAGGATACAGTTCTCTTTCCATTATCAATTGCCGATGCATAAAACCTTGGTCTTGTTCAGAACAAACGTAGTTTGTGATGATTACAAATGCATAATATAAATTCTACTATTAATTTCAATATAATTTCAAATCAGTGGTAACACAACTCTAAGAGCGAAATATAAACTATTACGTAAAAATGTGAGTTGTTCACACATAAAACAATATTGTAAAGTTGGCAGTAAGAACCACAACATTAGGGGTACGTTATAATTAAATAAAAAGAACGGTTATTTCGAACATAAAGAAAATATTATTACATATGCGACAAAGTATATAATCCATACTTAAAGTTCAAAACATTAAACCACACTAATTCTTGTAATAATTATATGCACCAGTGTGGCTTCAACGTTTCATAATAACTAAAATAAAATAATGAAACCCATTATATAAATTGTAAACAAAAAAAACATCATCAGAATAAGCATGAATTAATTCTAGATCAATAATAAATCATTAATATCGAATTTGATAAATTAAGAGGAAATATAGATACTAAACACAACACTAATAATCTTATAATTACTACATAAATTTTACATCATTATTGTGACCTTATAATTATGAGAATTGACTATATTTATAAGTGACGAGAACAAAATTATATTCTACAATATAATACCTACTTGAGTATTATAAGAATTCCACGTTGATTAGAATTCGGTGGTAAAAGGATATGTGAATAATATTTACAAGTTTTTAATTATACTTAATCAAAATTAATGAATTTCTAGAGAGCAATATTGTGTTGCCTTGTCGATGGTTACATTTTTTTAACTCATTACATTGAAGAAAGAAACAGATGAACCGTAATCAAAATCAAAGCATTTATTTGCTACATAAGTATTTTTCCTATTGAATTATTTGTAAGATCGATGAACTTTCATCTTGTAAATGATGAAAGTTCATCTAATGTCGAAAAATATACAAGAAATTCCTTATGATATCACTGCAAACGCGTATTCAAGTGGTATTTATTAAATACAGAAAGGTTTTTATTAATTTCAACTACACAATTCCTAATAACGCCAAACACGTTTAACTCACCATTTTCTATGACGATAACTATTAATTAGGAAAACTTACGTTTATTTTGAAATCGGAGAAACCCCCTTTTAAGTATATAACGGCCAACCGAGAAAAATCTATTAACTTCTAAATAAGCTACTTATTATTAGGAAATTTTTAACGACAGACGCACAGCCCGAATTATGGTACAATCACAACTATTCACAAACTGACGGTCAGTTTATGAGACAAAACTTTAATGACACTTTCAAGTTATTTGACTATCGTGATAATCACGTGACGTAATATAATAAAAGATGAAAATTGAAGCAATTAAATTCCCTAAGATCATAATTAGTTGAGGTTGTATGGGATTTGTATTTTTTAAGGATCGCATTAATTTATTAATCGACTTTGATAGTAAATACTTAGGATCTATACGCTTCCTATACCCCCTCAAAAATTTAGTAATGAAAACGAGATCGAACAAAAGCACAATTGTCATGCATATCTCTTATTAACTGGAATATTTCGAGATTTCTGATGCAATAGACAACACTATTGGACAACACTCATGGACCACTGCAGTAAAAACTAACACTTATAAGGCCCGTGTAGTTCAGTACTAATTAAGAATTCAGACTATGCCAATTCACTAAGACACTTTGAGAATCTACTTTGGAGAGTGATGATACACTGGCGAGCAACGGTTACTTTCTACATTTTCTGGTAGTAAATGCTATTATTGCAGATTGATTTTTTTATGCCCGCCAGTGTAAAGCTGCCATTCCACAGTGCGAATGTAGGCATTGTACAAACAACTTTAATTTAATATTCGAATATTCAATTATGTCAATAGCGCTTGTGGTCAAATGCAGTCGTGGAATGACAACTTGAAGAGGCACTTTGAATAATGACGTCATAACAATTTTCTACTTACGTGGTCTATCCAACTTGTGTAAAATGTAGTAGAAAAATCGCTAATAAATTCGTGTTTTGTGCAATATTAAAGCACCTTATTGTGATGTTGCTTGCGTACTACGCGTTTATTGTTTTATTTAGGTACGTGTTGACTAAGTTTCCGTTTTAAATATCGATAACTTTAAATACCTACGTATGAAGGTAATAAACATCATGAAAACCGAGCAGAAATGTATTTTAACATTTAACGTTAAGAATCGCACATTCTCTCAAAAACTCATTTTACGTAACCTTTTACAAGAAAAGACGAGTGATTCTTATTTATCCATTATCGAAAACCGTACATAACTATATTTATTTAACTTCATCATTTCCGTTGTCCATACTTTTAATGGATAAATATCTATCACACTACTTATTTAAATCGAGCGACCTTATTTCTAACTCATTAAAAAGATCACAAACTAATTGATTTTCTATAATGCTACGAAATTGTTTATCATTTACCTACGTATTGCTTGTGGTATCTAAATTTATTTGTTCGTTGGTATCATAAGGTTATTTAATGCAAAAATTTAGTTTTTATTATTACATTGCACGTAAAGAAAAAGGCGGAGACAACTACATTTACAATAATAATTAGTATTTTTTCTGTAAAGATGTAATACATAATTAATTTAATATTACGAAAAAGACTATTTTTTTAAATCCAAATGAAATATGAATATAACAATATTAATTTTCAAATTACACGAGACTATTTCGTTCGACTGTTACATTAAACAAGTCTAGCGCATTTTCACTTAGTAACACGTTTTCTAGAGCACAAACAGACTAAGAACGCATCCACAGTAATACTTAAGTCTCCAGTCCCTCTTTATAAAGTTAAGTTGTATAGGTTAACATTTGTACATCCAAAACTCACTGTGACGTCACGCAATACGTGTCGCATGCCTGCGACGAAAACCACTGTTCGATCACCACGACACATCATAAAATAGTACTTATGCCACGTCAATAAAGTCTATATTACAACGCTTGAAGCATTTTCTCTAGCCTTCATTTCATTTTGAACTTTATTCCAATTGAAATAAGTGCTATTTTTCTATACCATTGAGTGCCTTATGATCGATTGTTGTATGTCTACAGCGAGAGCGCAGGCATGGGCGCGAGCGCGAGCTGCGGGCGCTAGGTGGCGGACGCGGAGGCGGGAGCGGTGGCGGGAGCGGTGGGAGTGACGGCCGGCGGCGACACGTGGCGCAGGCCGGCGTGACGCCGCAGCAGCTCGGTGACGGTGATAGCGACTTGAACCGTGCCCTTGCCTTCTAGTACGTCCGCCGCGCAACACATCAGCTTCTGTGGAACAAAACAAAATGAAGACACTGTTGAGAGGTACGGAACATATTACTTATACGAAATCTTTCATTTTATTACTTGCTTCGTTGCTTTCTCAAAATTCACAATTAATATACAAAAAAGACACAAATCATGCCTCTATCTCCGCCTGGGTCGTCCACGCAGCCTTTGTCTATCGGGAACCCAGTCGGCAGCGGCTTTTGCCCATGGCTCTTCTGACATTCAGCGCACATGTTCGGCCTAGTCCCATTAAACCAGATATTATTATGAACGCAATATAGAAAGTGACATGGGTAATTAGATAATAAATCCGTAATCAAATAAAACACAAGCTTTGCCAATAAGAAATTTATTTCTTTAAGTAGTTGAAACATAGTAAGTACATACAAAAAAGGTTTTTAAACAACTCTATTACAAAACTATGACTAATAGCCAAAAATATATCGACAAACTCATAAAAAGTTAGATTCCAATAAGTAAATCATACCTTAAAGTGCATTAATTTAAAATGCGTGTTAATAAATGCAAATTACAGGCTAATATAATATAATACTGAATTTTAATAGAAAATATTCAAAGACAAAACTCTTAACCAATCAACTTAAAGTAAACTTAACTGGAATATGATATTAGACTGGTTTTAAATAGGTTTTAATATGGCAAGAAATTAATTGAGCTAGAGAAGTGTTAGTACAAGGATTCACTGTATAAGATGCATGTTAACACATAAACACATTGTCTCACTGCTTTGTTTGTTATAAATGGTTGTTGTACTTGCATTAGATACCTATAAGCATTTACACTTGACAGCAATTTACAACTCAAGGTTCTTAAAAACATACAAAGGTAATAAATAAGTGAAACAGTATAATATGTCATAAAACCAGTCCCTATAAACTACATAAATAAGTACCCAAGCACCACAAGCCAATAAATATATGTACGCTATAAGCTTTAAATTATATATTAAACATCTATATCTCTTAATATAATTAGCATTGTACTTGCAACTTTAAAGCTCAAAAATAAGATTATTATTAAGAAGCTTAGAAAGGAAACACACATATACAAATAAGTAATGACCAGAATAAGATAAGATATTTAATAAAACTTCAAGCTATTTGGCATATTTAGATCTTACTAATTGGAAGACAATATTTTGTATTTTTACTTATTAAAAATATAATATATATCTTGCACGTGTTTGACAGAAGCTTACTCTAATAAATATATACGAAGCTGAAGGTAGCTTCGTGTTGTAAAATAAAGTAATTATATATTATGTGCATTAAAATTGGAAGTTCTATTTTTCCGGTATTACAAGAAAGCTGCAGTCTATTATTATCGTTAGCTTTAGAATATTGATCAAGAGAAAATACATCTGATCACTTTGTATTTTACCGTAGTAAATTGTAGCGGAAATGCCAAATCTCAAATATGCCAATTAGCGAAACAAGATAGGAAATTAATTACAGTATAATATAGCTTGAATAGTATGTTACAAAATGAGTAAGAAATTGATTAAACAGCGCAAAGTTTAAATATTAAACGATTAACAGAAGCTACAGTCTTTATCAACACATCTTTGGAATGGTTACAATATAATATAATAAATATTTACTTTAAACTTGTCATTTTGTTTACTTCATAAATGCTTAAAACATTGTTATACATAAATAACATTTATACTGATATTATTGGCATCAATTTAGTTGGTTGGCGTCGTTAAGGAATATCTGTTGACATAAGAACATTTTGTTGTAAAACTTGTCTTTTTAATATCTATCATAAAATTGTTACGCAAAAAGCCTCAAAATACTAAATAAACTACTCACTACCGATGTAAAAGTTGCCTACGTACGGTACGCTGCGTATTGCACATGAACAAGTCTTTTTAAATACATATTTTAAGTATACACTGTGTCTTAATAATTTTACAAGCCTCTCTTTGTTGAAATTTTGCATAGCCTCGAATAGCTGCTATAAAATGCAAACCTTATTCAATGCTTGTATATAATTTAATAAAAAGAATCCAATACATTTTTATCACTTCATTTGCAATTTTATTCAGAGATACTATATCTAATTCTCACTATTATTTTTGAACGCCATATGCAATACGCAGGTACCAAAGCTCCTAAAAACCAACTTAGCTTTTGCATTATAAATACAATAACGATATGATGTTTCGATTAAGGCATATAATTCTTATTTAATAAGAAGTATCGAGTAAACCGCTAAGCTACGTATCTTAACCTTTTAATATAGTAGTTAATACATTCCCTTTTATTTCATAATACTTCATGCACCAATGTTTTTAGAGTTCTTTATTGTACTTTAATTTTGAAATATTTTTTTTCTGTTATATTATGTGATTCAATTTAATTTTACAAATACTCCACTGACATTAAACATAAATCATAATATATTGTGTGTAGGTAATTTATTTTCATTGTTTAGCAAAATGTCACATATAATTTTAATTAATATTAAAATAATAGTCCAATTAATTAATCTGAATCACATAACACAACTGTCTTTTATAAATATGAGTAATTCCTTTATTTATTTTAATCTTTACTTATAAACTGTTTATTAACATGTTCGTATCTTTATATTCGTATTAACAAGTTTATAAGTAGAGAGTGCTATCTAAATGTGTAAAATTGTATTTTGGTGCAAAAAGACTACTCAACCTTGCGGTTGCTACGTATAAGACTTGCATTTTAATTTGCATTGCAGTTTTACGTAATGTAAAGAAATCCTTAAGCTACTTAATAACGAATCACTCTTCAACACAACAAACGATGAGATCGCAGGAATTATATCATTGCAAACTGTAAATTAATTATGTGACGTCAGGCTTCTCGCTGATTCGCCAATTTCTTTTACTTTTCATGGACACTGTAATATATGTATGTATGTCATACGAGAACTACTCCCAATAGATAGTTTAAAACATCTTCAATTTACACAGGTTTAAGAACTTTTTATCGACAATTTAAATATCATTCAGACCAAAATTTTACACCAATACACTGGATACGATAATTATAATTTTAAAACTTTTCACTGTTATACTAAACTAAGATTTTAGTGTACATTACAGTCTGCAAAACATAATATAAAAAAAAAAACAATCAAACACACAAAACCGTCGACAATAGCAACCACAAAAATAACCAATTGGCAAAATGTATAAAGTATAAAAAAAAAACTAATTAAAATTTAAATGCCTCCAATGGGAATGAACTTATAACAAGTGGAATCATACCAATCAAAAATTACAAAACTAAACCAATCAATACAAACAAACGAAATCACTGCAATCGCGATGTCTTTTAAACATGTAAACATTATTTACATATTGTAAATCCGTCCAAATACCAATTCCTATCAGGATTCGAGTTAAAGATCAATCTAAAACACTAGCCTCAAAATTCGTATAGACAGGCACAGTCAGACTGTGTTAAGGCAATATGTTTACTTGACCGATATTGACAAACTATTCAATAAGAATACAACTTATGGAAGGTCATCAACAAAAGAGGTCGTGTATAATAAGGTCGGGTAAACTTGTTAGTATAATAATTACAAAGGGTACATAATTAGCAAAATTGTGGACACAAAGAATGTGCCAAGGCATAGACAAGTGAAAAGAACTCTGTTCTCAACCTCCTTGGGAGCATCAGTCTCAGTAGTAATCACACTGTTCAAATTATTCTGTATATCGAGATTCATTTTACTTCTGTCGTACCGTTCAGGGTCTATCTCTTCGTGTCTTACTTCTATTGGAAAGTCTACTACATCTGTATCGTATATTTCGAAATTATCACTCTTCAATACATGGTCTTCCTTGCAAAAGGGCATTACAAATTGCACTCTATTCGTTTGGTAATAAGGCCCCCGACTTCTCAGTTCATTCGTCCCGTACACTGGCGAGTAGTGGGCGTTTTCTGTGTCAGTGTTATTATTTTCGGTGTTTTGATACTCTTCGGATTCGTCAATAGTGTAGTGTTGATTTTGGTCGGAAAAGTTGAAGTTACTGATGAATCTTTCTTCTGAGTATCTTCTTAGCTGCCTTTGGTAGTAGTTGACTTCTAGTGAGGAATCGTGGTCTTCATTGACATAGTATTGTCCTCCAGCAGAGTCGTCGTGTGTTTGTTCGTAGGTGTGGTAGGGGCTTGTTTGGATATCCTTAGGCGGGCAGTGTGGCGGCGTGGCGTGTGTGAACAGGGCGGCGACAGTGCGAGCGAGAGGCACGATACTGTCGTCTTCGTCGCTCTCCTGATGGTTTCCCAGAATGTCTTCGGGCGAGCAGATGACCTCCTGCAACACACGCCACCCGTCTCTTAGTTTCATTTACAATTATCTGTCGCTCGCGAAAGGATATCTTACAAGACCCTGCAACACTCGAAACGGACACAGCGAGACAGGTAAAAATGGTGCCGTCTTCCAGTTAACAATTAGTCACATTGATTTTAAATATTTTTAAAGCCGTTGAAAAGATTTAATAGTAACAAAATTTAAAAAATGTCAAAGTAATAAAAAAAACCGTAAATTAACTTACCTCTTCTACTCCAATTTTTCGACATGCTTCTAAGAAGTTATCAACATTTCTTCGACACCTTGCCATAGTTAGCTTCGGCTGAAAAAGGAAAAAAAATATATTTAGAATTAAATTAAATAGGGCGTCAATATTATTTCAATGTATTGTCTCCACAAAGTGATCTAATATGGCATACTTAAAAGGTCTACAGTACAACTTATGCTCTTGTTTGTTGCACAGGGAACAGCACGCCGCGGCCGTACACATTTAACGCAAACCTCTAGCTCGGCACAAGCGGGCCTCCCGGTGCCAGTGACATCCTTTTTTAGATACTCGTCTACTGCAGCGTGTGGCCGGCCACGGGTTACACGTATGCACAATTACAATGTATGATAAAGGGTCTCAAGTTACTGTCGCTGGCCATCGGTTGTAGTCGGTGGTTTGCGCCGCACCTTAGTAGGGCAGGCCACGACACTAAATAGGTATTTAATCGAACGTCACGAAACTGTGACGAGTTGACATATTACATGGCCTATGAAAAGAACTGATTCTAAATGGTGTGTACCTGTGCAGGCGAGGGCACGTGCACGGAGGCGACGGAGCGCGGACGCACGTGGTTGGCAAGGTGGCACAGCACCACGCCGTCACACAGCACCGGCGCCAGCTGCTCCGGCAGCGACATCTTCAACCGGGACTCGATTATCTATAACATAACCACCACAATGAAGAACTCTCATCAGGAAAAGATACGAGGTAAGTCCATGAAGGTTATAGTATAAAAAAATCGCGATTAGCGCTGTTATGGGTTCGCTAGTCTGTCATGAAATCTATATGACAACCAGGCAACAATCACGAATTAGTTGCTTATCTCTCTTTGATAGAAATTGACAGATAGCACTGAGTGTCTTTGAGTGCGGCATTAGGTCCTCTAACTAATAAATAGTTTATATATAAAATCTTATCTGTTACAAAATGTTTAAGGTCTTACCGATCTCAACTGCTGCAGCAAATCCAGCTCCTCCTTCTGCTTGTCGAACTCCCTCTTCATAGTGAAGCTGAGTTTGTCTGGCGGCGTGTCCTTGTTCCACGCCATCTTGCCGGGCGGCTTGGGCGCGGCACCTTTCAAATACGACACACTAGTCGTCAGCAACTTGGCGTTGTCGCCGTTCACTTGCCGCGGTATGCTCGACTTGCCTATACTGTTGTACCCTAACGTGTTGGTCGGAGACTTTGTAGGCGACGTCGGTTTTATGTACGCCTCCGTCTGACCGTTCACACGCCCGTTGTATTCTACGTTCCCATTTACATTAGTGTACATTTTGTTGACGTTTCTTGATGGAACGACTTTCTGCACGGGCCTTTTATTTTCTTCTTGTTTCTCTGGGACGCCGTTTCCGTTCTGATTTGTCGACTGATTCTGGAATCTTCTGGGGGTAGAGTGTAGGAGGGGGGAATTTGGCACTTGGGATAGATTGGGTGAGGAGGTATTGGTTAGAGTACTACTATTGGAAGAGGCGGTTTTGTATAGACTAGGGGATACGTTACTACTGTAGCCGTTGACTGGGGAGTGGGTGGACTTGTGGTGGATGGGGCTCTGCGTCTGGGAGTGCGGGGACGAGTCCAGCTCGGGCGAGGCCTGCTCCGTGCGGGGGCGGTAGATGTCTTGCTGGCGTTGTTGTCTTAAGGCTTCTTTGTACTGTCTGCAATTTTCCGAAGAGTATAATTAGCTTTGTTCAAATTATTAGACGAGATTTAATGCAACATAGATTTCGTTTTAATTCAGTCAAAGTATCGGTAATTTACTGGTTTGAGTTGCCTGTGATTCTTTCAGATATAATAAACATAAACTTAATTATACATAGAAAAGCAATAACTTTTGTTGTCACTTTAAATATTTTGTTAAATGAGAAAAATATCAATAATGTATTATAGTAAAAGATTTCGTTACAGCAAGAAGAATATAATATAGGGAATGCATACTTTGAGTATTGTGTTAAGTGTGTACATTATCTATTAGTACTGCAACCACAATTATTAAACCACAATCCTGGATATTAAATTATATTATTATTAGTATATTTACTAACTAGTGACGATATCGTGCATGCTATTAGTATATAAGTAAATGTTATAATCTTCATCGTTGAATGTCGTAGTTTGGTAATTGACAAAATGGGATATAAATTGGCTGAAGGTTACCGACAAAGGGCCGAGAAATAATGAGAGAATGATACTTCTATATTTCTTACTAGCTGATCCCCGCGACTTCGCCCGCGTCAATTTCTGTTATTATGACAGCGATTAAGAAGTTAAAAAAAAAAGTATTTCTGCGTAAATGATAATTTTAGTTAATATTATGTTGATAAAACTCTGTAGCAAATAATTGGCAATAATGCATTAATTTCGACCAAATGATTACATTAAAAAAGGTTATAGTGAGTCAATCTTAAAAAATAGACATATACTATCGCAGACATTTTTTTAGATCATTTAAAGAGGAACAATTCTTTCAGACATATATTTTGGGTAACTCGAACCGTTTACGCAGCGCACGCAACGTAAGCTTTCAAGTATGAATATTTTTCCCCGTTTTTGTGACATTTTTCACTGCTGCTTCGCTCCTATTGGTCGCAGCGTAATGTTATATATCCTAAAGCCTTCCTCGATAAATGGACTATCTAACACAAAAAGATTTTTTCAATTCTAACCAGTAGTTCCCGAGATTAGCGCGTTCAAACAAACAAACAAACAAACAAACTCTTCAGCTTTATAATATTAGTATAGATACCTTCTTAAATATAATTATTAAAGACTAGCGGCCCGTCCCGGCTTCGCACGGGTATTTAACACATTATTAAAAAGTTAGGATTGAAGGTTTCTGTGTTATTACTACTATTACGCTCTTTATAATATTAGTATAGACACTCCCGTACCTCATCCTCATCATCATCATCCACAGCCCTTGTCTTCCCACTGCTGGGCATAGGCCTCCCCTTTTTCGTGCCATTTTCTACGGTCCTGTGCCAGCCTCATCCAGACTCGACCCGAGACTTTAACTACCCGTACCTCAGTGATGCTTAAATCGCATAGTTAGCCGAGCAGAGTGAGCGACAATCACGCGACTTTTTTCTAATTCTTATATTTTAAACTCGTGATATCTTTCGATGGCAATGTCCTAGGTGAATAATTCAAAAAGTTACATAAAGGTATTGAAGCAGTCTTGACTATGAAGTAATTTATTTTGATAAGGATCAATACCAAGTAACAAATAAAGAGCCTTTTCTAGCGGCGTCCTTTCAATAATATTTTTTTTTATAAAATATCTCTTATTGTGACCTAACTGTAATAGTTAGACATAATATATGCTGTCGCGACACTTTTTGTAGATAATTATATGTTCTACAAAGACGTAGTACATTATTTTGTTCTATAATCAATAGTTTTCGCAGCGCACGCGATGCAAGAAAGTTTTTTGGTAATTTTTTCACACCTTGGTTTACATTATTGAGGTTTTAGTATGGATCCCTAACTTTTTTGAAAATTTTATATAGCCTATGTTCACCGGAGATAGTGTAGCTTCCCAACAGTGAAAGAATTTTTCAAATCGGTTAAGTAGTTTCGGAGCCTATTCATTTCAAACAAACAAACAAACAAACAATCAAATCTTTCCTCTTTATAATATTAGTGTAGATTTGTTAGATATTATCTTTATTTCTTGAGATTAATGATGAAATAGTAGTTCTATCTGTATAACAGGCTAAGCTATTGCTTGGCCTGTTATACAGGCGAACGACGGCAAACGGAAATAGAATGATTGATTGTTCAGTCTACATTACAGATATTTTGGGAGGATATAGCCAAATGTAGGTGTTCTGTGTTCTTTCTCGACGACCGCTTAATGAGTTAACGGGTCAAGGCGCTTTAAACAATGCGTCTTTATTGCAGAAATAATTTACTATGTAACATGAAATGGATCTTTGTAAGTATTTTTTTCGTCGATGTAAGGTTTTGTATTTTGTGATGTTATATTTTAATAGCTAGAAAGATAACTTTAGTATCAATATATATTTATAATAACATGCACGATTATCACTACTAATTAAACGTCGCAATAAAAAAAGGTTCACGAATTTCAATAAAATCAATGATGATTTTAACAATAACATCAAGTTTCGCTCAATTTCTTTTTATTGCGTCGTCACTAAAAAATCTATGTAACATCAAACCTCATTAGTAAATATTAGCACATGTGCGTATGTTAGTGAATGTCGTGCGTATATGACAATGTACCTGTATGTTTGTTGATGGGCTAATTTACTCTTATCGTCGCCATTCGACAAGTTCCCATCGGGTGATATACGGACGCTGAAAGGGACAACACCGGGGTTAATATAAGGAGAAACATGAGACAGAGGATAGGGTGATAATGGCTGTGAAATACAGAAATAGAATTTATATTACCTCTGTTTCGGCCAATGCAAAAAAAGAAAATATAAGCGGCTATAACTACAACACAATAGTAACAGTATAGAAATTAGAAATATTTAGAGAAATAAGTACAGATTTATATAGAATTATCTGGAGATTTTAAATTTTGTATAATAAAATTATACACTCAAAACATAATCTAATGTCCACATAAGCTGAGACTTGCTGAAGATAGACTCAATATTATGCTGAATTACTTTCAACTTTTTTTTTTATCAGCTAGTCTCAGCCCTGGACTAATTCACTCATATAATTAATACTACAAAACATAGTAAAACTACCAAAAATAAGTTAAAATTAAATCAAATTAAATTGTGTTACTGGCATCTAATAAATGCTTACGAACACCCATTAAGTTAGTTCCTTAGAAAACAACTACTTTTTATTTAATTAATTTAATTATTTGTTATAATACATACCCTGTGAGGAGTGGTGTGAGTGGCGCTAATGGTGTCTCACTGGATAACGACTGTGCCCTGGATAGAGCTGCCCCAGGTGATAGTGTGGATGGAGTGCTGGGCGTTGATCTACCGCTTCCCCCTCCGCCCACATCTCCACTACCTGTAGATGGAATTGTATATTAATATAGGGGAAATATTAAACAGAACCATGCTCACACAGCAGTGTGGTTTTTTAAAGAAGAAAAATGCTATTAAAATGAACCTTGTTTAATTAGCATCCTTAATATAGTACTTTTAATATGAGAAAGATAGGAAAGAATGCTGAGATGACGAAAAGTAGAGATGAATGGAAGCTGAATACGCATTGCCCCGCCCCCAAATAAATGGGAACAGGGCAGGGAGATGGTGCTGATAGCACTTTTAATATTGCGGTCCTTGGAAAGGTCCAGGACTTCTCCTGTCTGAAAGCCGGCTGTATAAATTACATCTGCCAAAGAGCGCACATCTTTTCAGATGACCGCAAAAGATGTGCAAGTATAATGTTTCAAGTATACTTAAGTGGGCCTCGGGTATATACAGCAACAGGTCGTATATAAAACACTTGCGCGCTTTTATAATTTCAGAGAAGTCCGGCACTCCTTTGGAATAGGCCGCCATAAAGTGACTTTAATCTGTTAATGTGGTTCTGTTCACTAAATAAGCAGAGGAGACAAGTCTATCAAATACCACATCGTGCCATTTGTCATTGGATTAAATGCGTAACTACTTAACCAATAAATTATCTCAAGTCAGGACAAAACTAACTAGTAATTAAAAAAAATCAAACTGTCTCAATGAACTCTGATGCTAATTTCAAAATACTTCCGAATACGGATTGAAGAGAGTTAATTTAGCCAGACCGTATATCCGGACATAAAAGTGTTTTATATGCACGTCATATTACATAGCTGCCAGTCGTTCATGAATGCCAGCAGTCATTAAGAACGCTTGACACTCTGAATGGCCCGCTAACGGTGAGTATGCCAAATGAAAATAAAAATATATTTTATTTTAAGGAATGTATGAACCATTACATAAAATACATATGACATAATAAAGTAAGTCACGAGTCTCTTACATGGGCTCAAATTGATTAGGTGTATTATTTTAAAAATGTTACTCTGTTAACGGGACCGTAAAGATGTCTTTGTTTATTTATGTCACTCTCTTCTAAGAACATTTTTAACATATCTCAGAAAGGAAACTTGTATTAAAAATAAATTATTCTTCTAAAAATACTAACGACTCGTGACCAAGAATCCACTAGGGCACCGATGCAGTCTCATAAACACACTAGAGACACCTAAAACTATAATTTTTCGTTGTACTGCACGAGTCAAGGTAACACTTTTTAAAGCCTTCTGCCAATCCTTTTACACGTGCAGCCTGTGGGTGAACTTCACGCAGAAGGCATATAGCGACCTGCGTATCCAATACAACAACGCTTTCCGGGTGTTGTTGGGGCTGCCGCGTTTTTGCAGTGCGTCCGGTATGTTTGCCGACGCAAATGTTGACAGCTTTTCAACCGTCATGCGCAAGAGATGCGCATCATTATTATATCGGTTTCGCGCCAGCCCCAACACTATCCTGAGGACGTTGGCAGACCGCTGGGACTCTCCGATTCTAGGTCGCTGGATTCGACTCCATGCAGTTAAGTAGATTGGGATGGGAAAGTCTCTAGCAATAGTACTTAGTTTTGGTATAATTGTTACCCGTTAGATTAGTTTATTTACTAACACTAGATATAAGGCATTTTATAATGTTACTAACAAAATATGGAACTTGTTTCTGAAATAAATGTTTTATTATTTATTATTATTATTATAATGTCAAAGTAATTTAAAGAGTCATCTTTTGTTTCAGACAATATCCATTTAAGCTCATTTTCATTGGTCGATAAATCGATCGTTTTACCGCATGCGGCGAGTCCCATACGCAGTAACCGATAACCTAGCCAGGAACCAATGAATTTCATCAGTTGGTGCTTTAATAAAATCTCGATTCTCGAAAATCTCAAAGTGCGGTTACCAAAAATGATCAAAGATATGGCATATTTACCAAAAAAATCTCCCGCTCCCCGGATACGGGTGCTAACGACCAACCAAAATGAATCTTATAAGTTAGAACATAAAATACATCAATCTCACTCACCATCATTGGACCACCTCTTATCAACGCCATCAGTGCTGTACCCGCTATCGACAACATGCCTCGGCTTATGCCTCAAGCAGTCTATGGTGGCATTCCCCGATGTGATCTGGTGCGCAGCGCTCTGCGGCGGCGAGTTGTTGATGTAGGAGCTGTGCTTGGCCGACCGTCGCGTGTCGTCAACCCGTCGGTGTGCAGGCAACGAGTCTTTATTCGCCATGTTCTCGAGGTACTTGAATATATGCACGCGCCCGCGCATGCATATCTAAAATTGGTAATTTGGTTTTAATTATGACTTTCACTGCTTAAATTTATAAATAGTTTCTACTAATGTCTAGAACTCACTTTCAGTACAAAACGAATATTTCTATACGTATTGTGTAAAAATTTACGTGTATACCCACCTAAAATACAATTCAATGAAAAATTGCACGATTCTATATCTATTCTTATGAAAAGTTACATCGTATTAACAAGGGTTATAAATAAAGTTTTTTGAGCTAAAGCGTTTGTAAAAGTCGTACTTGTGTAATAGGTAAGTTACATAAACAGTCAATAAGGAAAATATAATTTTATCATAGTTAATTGGATCACGGTTATATTTAGCATCACAAACAATGATAAACAAACCATGTTTGTTTGCATCGTACATCCTTTCTCATTGGAATGGAAACAATTAAAAACAAAATGGACAAATGTTTGGTATGTACCGTCGTAAAAGCCTGCCCAGAGAGAGTATTTTTTAGATAGCAATATACGGGTAGACATATGCCTATAGCTGTTAATGATGTCTAAATAAACCAAATGAGGAAAAAAAGAAACTAATTCACATACGACATAACGCGGTATGTATGTAATGTGATGTCCTTTGATCTTATTACCTAACACCAGCATTTAATTACTTAAAAATAATCTTCATCTTCGTAGAAATACCAATTTCCGGATTAGAGCAATAATATATAAAATATGTATGTAATATAAGTACGTGACGTGTACTGCCGCTCCTTCCTTATAAAATTATAATAATCTACCCTTGCCCGACCG
The DNA here is from genome assembly GCA_905475315.1 of Autographa pulchrina. Lineage (NCBI taxonomy): Eukaryota > Metazoa > Arthropoda > Insecta > Lepidoptera > Noctuidae > Autographa > Autographa pulchrina. Next base: position 11,405,063 of record FR997765.1, on the reverse strand, counting down.
GTAGGGCAGGCGAAACCACGTTATTACATTAGCATTTTATTGAGTAGGTGCTTTTATATGTGCAGCACTAAAAATAAAAAGAAACTACTGATGCCAAGGGTCTTAGATACCATAACAGATTTATATAAACATGGATACATGTACGAATGAATAGTGTGCGACTGTAAAAAATATAATAATGTGTACGTGCGACCATAATTTTAAGGAAATTGAAGTAAATATGTTATTTAGATATTGTACTTACTGTGGTGGGTGGTGATACGAGTGGATTGTTGTCCAAATTAAGCGTAACTAGTGTGTTCATGTTGCGAAGTTCCAGAGGTAGTGAGGAGATGCAGTTACAGCTCACATCCAAGTGTTCCAGCCTCAGGTATGTGATCTCTGGAACGATCAGAAATAAATAAATACAAGAAGAAAATACAATTATTGAGCTCATATAATATATTTTTATATGGTATTCTTTTAAAATACAAAATAAAATGCATCAAAATAAAAAAAGGTGTAAAGTTATTTATTTCATTTACTCCTTTTTTACAGACCCTCAACTATTACTTGAAAACCTAGAATAGACCTTTTTGTTACACGTAACAAATTAAATAGCAAAAATCTAGCGAGACGTAAAATTAATCACAGCTAAAGCTCTTTAGCATAAAAATAGATTGAAAATTATAAATCCTCTCCTCTACCACATTACACTAGCTTTCATGCCACACTAATAAATAACCTAACATAATCATAATATCCTCGAATAGCTACTCAACCACGCAGATCAAAGCTAAGCCAGAGAGGCGCCTGAACCACAAACATATCAGAATTACTTTGACCACTTAGTAAACGCTACTTGCTGCCACTCTGGTTTCCGCAGATAAATAAACTCACATTTGTAAGCTAACTGTGTATAACACAGCATTCACGTCCGCTGAGTGACGTGGCTAGTTTTTAAAACCTAACATATTTCAATACTTAATAGTAGTACGTACTGTAAAAGATCTAACTATGTAAAGTAATATCAAGGAATCGAGTGACTCCACAAAACTTGTATCTCTTTCCTTCTCTTGTGAGAATTCTTCTTTGATTAGTTTTCTAGTTCTTGTCTCCACAGTGAAAACTTACGTACACCGAGTTTTTTGGAAAATTGTATAATCGCTTCAAACATCATTGTAAAGCAGTATCAGATGAAAAAGGGTATATAGACACAAAGTAAAGATTAAAACACCTCAAATCAAAAGCTTCTAGTAGGTACATAATAATAATTTAAATGCAACAAGTTCGCCTATTTTAATGTAACAAATCGTTTAGCATGCAACACACTAACAATTTAACGCGATGGTTTATAATCGCTGTTTAGCTACCTTCACACGCGCAGTGCAGTGCAACGACGCCACTTGTTGCGCATCCTTATTGCTTGCAAGATTTATTGCGACTTTGGAAAATGGTATAAAACTCAATAAAGCTGTCTTAATTATTCTGATTTAACTTAACTACCATAGGCCAAAGAAACGTACCTTACGGCAAGAAATTGGAATGCATAACAGTTAGTTTTTGGAGCCAGCATAGTTTCGTTCCTCTATCATTGCTTAGTTAGATTGTCATCATATTTAAGTCAAAATCACATAGTTTTTTTTATATTTTGGACCATTTCCCAACTCCCAGTAAAAGCATTAACTATTTAAAGTCCAGTGTCGTGTGTCAGACAGACTTATAAAATAAAATGATAGCTTACTTAATTTTAATACCTCAGGTATGTCCAATCGTACGATCTTACCTTGCGTATGGATGTCATGTCCGTCAAATTAATTACATTACTCAATTAGTACTCACGTAACGGCAGCAGTCCCAGCTGATTATTGCTGAGGTCGAGAGCCCTCAAGCCGGCGCAATCCCCGAGGGTCATGGGCACCTGCGTCAGCCGGTTGTTAGACGCGTCCAGCTCTGCCAGTGACGACATCTTGCCGATCTCCTTTGGTAACGTCGACAGCATATTGTCGGGCAGTAACAACACCTGCAGCGGCATCTGACATACTTCCCGCGGTAATTCTGTGAGCTGGTTTGAACTGTGGACAAGGAAAGATTTATAGAGCAATGTTTATTAAGATTAGACCGTGAAAACGAATAAATTTGGAGTAGTAAATTTGATTAAGAAACAATTAAGAAAGAGCGTGGCGACATTTTTAATTAAAAAATTATCCTATAATTATGATTTCAGGCGCAATGATTAAAGTTTTAAATGGCCGACAAGATCATTCAAATAGTTCCACTCAATAAAACAATATTGCGCCAAAATCAAAGCTTGTTTAATATTTACATTATAAGAAACTGTTATCATTCTTCTTCTTATGTTCAAACAATGTTATGAACCTGTTAACGCCTTTTCTTATAACACTGAGCATACATGCTGACATAATCATAAGTCAATGAACGTAAACATAAACAAATGCACCCGATCGGTACATCACTAAGAACTATTTTTACGGCATCAAACCCACTTTGAAATGGGATTGCATGTAATTAGAACGGTTGAAACATAAATCGGTCGTCGCTTAACCTAATAGTTTGGGAGTTCGTGCCAAGAGAACTAGTAAACATTCGTGTAAAAGTGTTCGATACGGCCTCGCTTCCTGTAAACCGAACGGAATAAATCTGGTAAGTGTCGGATGCGAATTAACTCACAGTTCCGTAGTTTGAGAAACAAGCGCTATAAATACACCTGTAGTATACTAACAAGTAGTAGGAAGTAATATTGTTATAAAATAAGCATCTCAAAATAAGTTGTAAAAAAAAATCCTTAACTAGAGTACAATATAGCAAAATATGCCTTTTTAAAACCTGTTTACTTTCTTACAGTACCTGGCAGGATACACATTAGACTATTGTTAACAGCCCTAAAACTGTTTAAAGCATGTACTTGTGTATAAAAAATAGTACATACATTTTATTTTATGCTACGTGTGTGGTCTAATTGAGCAAATCATTCTATGCGTAGATAAGCATGTGTGTCTTTGCCACACACGAAGCGCATCTTATCTTTATCTACGTTATAATATTATAGCATTTTTTTTATTTTTATACAGGCATTATCACATCATATTATACGTTGTATTTTCATAATATTTAGAAAAATCGAATAACAATATAGGTAATATGAACATTACACCCAACTAATAATATGATAATATTATAATTATAATGTCACAAAATCTTTAAACATTTTCGAGCTCTCAACAAATTCGACGAAATCTATAGATACGGCTAGGCGTCTGCTAGCTTATGTTAGAAAGGGACAGCACCAAAACAAAGCCATCTGTATCAAAAAGGACGTCTGCCTCCTACCTATACCGATACCTATTCACGACAACCTCAACCACCTTATACTCTATATACTTTTTGCCGTCTAGACGCTTAGACACGTAGCTCCTAACAGGATTCAAGTCTGCAGGAATCAATAAATAGATGCGAGGTCAACGCACCACGCATAGAAAATAATTGTATACCAACATGGGATTCGCTAGAAAAACTTCGATCATAACATGACAATGAGAATGGCCTATATTTAGTAGAGATAATTGTATGGGATGACGTAAACAATCCAATAGAACGTGTGAAATGGGATCAACGAACTAGGATGAAGCGTCACTCATCAGCAGTAAAAGCTACTATTAATTCGGAAGTCTTTTGTTTTCTTTATTATATTTTTGAAGCTAAAAGTAGCGCGGCCGGTTGCAGCATATCACGGTTCCGTTACTTAATCGTGAATGGGAAATATAAATATATTTTAACATCAATTAAAAGCAGTATTGTATCGATAAACAACCAGAGACTTGTAACTCAAAATTAACCGTTATTTAGATTGGGTTGTAGTAAAGCATTCGTGCATGATACACGCATATTATAAACGTTTAGAAGCTTATACGTCTAATAAAATTCCAGATTAGATCAGCTTGCAGGAGCCCAATAAATACAATACTATTCTGCTCTAGTTGTGACGTTAACATGGCATACCAGTACATCCGAGTTTGCAAAACATCCGAGTGCCACATTTCTCAACACCGTCTTGTCAACACGATACGACCGTTATCGGACCACCGTAAATGGCATCGCGACAGTTTCACCAGAAACAAGAATACGAAGACTGTCATCCGATTGCAATGTAAACAAGCTTTCTTGCACCTAGGTGTAAGTGGATGAGAAGGCAATTCATTGAATTGGTTTCAATGAGATTGTTTTTCTAAAATGCTATGTTGATCCACGACATTGAGGTTACTTCTCTTCCTGTGGGTATTAAAAGGTGAACAGGGGAGTATATAAGTATGGGAACATACTAACAACGTACTACCGGGTCTGATTCCCCTGTTAAACTAATGATTATCTCTTTATATTTATAACACTAGCACGCGTAGCATGTAACGCGAAAACATTTATTATAGAGAACAAAATCAAAATCAGCGTCTGTAACATTACGAACCGTGACTAAAATATTCATGGAGTTATAAAAACGGTTTTAATTGTCATGATTGGAATGTTTAAATAAAATTTAGAATTATGAAACTCTGTGAAAGCAGCTTCTTCATAGATATGCAAATATATTATGTACTTACATTTATGAATTTGTTTTATTTTCTTATCATCTCTTAACACTTAGCTTATTCACTATTAGGCAATGTAATTTCGTCCGATATTGACTTAGGTCAGTTTTTTAACTGAGAACTTAAATAAAAATTACGACACCTATACAGGCACTAGTAGAATGAAACAGTGTTTGTCCAACTGTGCAAAGAAACTTGTGTGAAACGCGGATATTTGTTCAAAGTCTGGGCAACTTCTGTAAATGTAACCGTATTAATTCAAATTCTGGACTTAACTAAACTGAAACTTTCTATTCAAAGAAAACTATATGACGTAATTCCAGCTGTTTGTGTCCTTAAGTTTGCCTTTGTCAAATTAGTAGACGCTAAGATAACATTTGCTCGAGTCTATTGCGAGGGACGGCCCCTCATAGGGGGAGGGGAGGCCCTTGTTTTTGTCGACTTAATTATTTAGGCATTGAGGGAAAATCGTAGTTGTGTGTGATATTAAGAGTATTATTATATATGAATCTGGGTCAGGATAATGTAAGAAAGATTTTTGGGCTTGCCTTCAAAGGACACAGTATTAATACAAGTACCTAAGCAAAGTTACATGTTTTTTCATCAAAGCGGTTCCTGCTGTATTACTGGAAATCAAAATAATCAATTTTGAAATTTTTAGGCTCCTACATAATGTAGCACGGTCTTATAATAAACTAGCTGTACCCGGCATGCGTTGCAATGCAATTTTTTCTACCTACTACCTACCTACTACCTACCTACTACCTACCTACTACCTACCTACTACCTACCTACTACCTACCTACTACCTACCTACTACCTACCTACTACCTACCTACTACCTACCTACCTACTACCTACCTACCTACTACCTACCTACCTACTACCTACCTACCTACCTACTACCTACCTACCTACTACCTACCTACCTACTACCTACCTACTACCTACCTACCTACTACCTACCTACCTACTACCTACCTACCTACTACCTACCTACCTACTACCTACCTACCTACTACCTACCTACCTACTACCTACCTACCTACTACCTACCTACCTACTACCTACCTACCTACTACCTACCTACCTACTACCTACCTACCTACTACCTACCTACCTACCTACCTACTACCTACCTACCTACTACCTACCTACCTACTACCTAATTGTTTTTTTTTTTTAATGTACAAAAGTATCCTATGTCCGTCTCCTGGCTCTAAGCTACCTCCCCACCAATTTTCAGCCATATCGGTCCAGCCGTTCTTTAGTTATAAATGGTGTAACTAACACGACTTTCTTTTATATATATAGATTACAAGGGTCCAATTTAATTAATAATAACAATATTTTGCAACACTAAAACAGGTTGGAAAAACATTGAACATTTGTCGAGTGTTCTCTTTTCTCCCACACAACATGAATGCGACGTTACCAGACCCCAAGCAACGGTTTCCCCTAACAATTTAGTTAGTGCAGATAATTCGCACGTTCCGCACTGCTGATTCAAGGTCAATATTGTATCGATTCGTTCACAATGGGGTGGCAGGGAACACAGTCGTTAAAACTAAAGAAAATGTCGTTTAAAGACTTAAGGCTGCGTCGTAAAATCGTAGTCATTACGTTAGATTAAATGTACCGTTAAATAGTACTTGTTGATTGATTTTGTAAACGACACAAACATAATTATGAAATCAGCACCTAAATAACTGCAATAAACAGGAATACTGCATCAATTATGACTGGAAATGAACTGCTATTGCAATGTATCTGGCAAACAGTAAAATCACTTGTCAAAATAAGGTGTTGCACAAATAAAAGTGGCGATTTACTTACTAAACCGGAACAATACAAAACATGTTTTATCGTATCTACCAAATTGAGTTACACAATAGTAGCTCATTTGTGTCTTTCTCTATTGTGGTGCACATTTGGCGCGCATGTTCCATTTTCGAAAGGCTCGTACGTGTGTCATGAAGCATGCGCATGAGTTGATCGGGCGTCATGGTGCGTGCGCGTGCGACGAACCGCGAGACAATACAGAGTTACGCTTTGCTGATGATTTTATGGCAGTGTTTTGGCAATTTCATAAATGTAAAACTAAACCACCAGATCTATGATAATGATTGTATTGTCTATTCCAGTTATCATTAAGTTGGGTGTGATTCTTTGTTCGCTATTGCAAAAAACGATTTCATTCGATCAAACTCTAAAACCCTTTGCTCTGTGCATCTATATACCTAGTGTTCATTCAGGAAGTCCCTGGGAATCGGTTAATATTCAGCAAAGTACCTAGTAATGATTTTAATTATGTACACAAAGTTCAAACAGAAGAATGATCCAAACACAATTGCCTATGCATCACATAATGTATTATGACGGAACCATAACCAACTTTTATTTATTCAGTAGTTGCCAGCGACCTGTGTCCGTTCATAAAAAATAAACAGTGAAAACTTTCAGTAACAATACAGCTGGGCAGTTGTGTTGTGCATATTTCATAGAAAAGAAACAACCGTTTGTGTTGTTTAAAAACAAACTGCATTTAAACCAGGTTTATCAATCAAGCTAACATTACAGGTATTGTCTCATTGAGTAATTATTAAATTCTGAAAAAGAAAGAAGACACGACATCAATTTTGCGGAATCCTCGTTGTGAGATTACTTGGGAAAATGTCTTCGATACTGCCGCCTACGTCTTGGTGTTTAACCAGAACCACTAGTACTCAACTCATCCATCATAATATATTATAGTGTTATATTGGTTTACAACTTACATTAAAAGAATGATCATTAGGTTACCAAGTAAATTGCCCAGAAAAAACGTGCAGAAAATGACTCGTCAGTCGTACCTACTCCAGGAATTTGTTTAATAATAATAATATCCTGGGACAACTCACACACGGTTATCTGATCCCAAGCTAAGCAGAGCTTGTGTTATGGCAACCAGATAACTGATAAACTTACTTATATATTTCTAAATACATACATATTATAGATAAATTACACCCAGACACCAGAACAAATGATCATGCTCATCACACAACATTTGTCCTGGGCGGGAATCGAACCCACGACCTCCGGTACAGCAGTCAGGGTCACTAACCACTAGACCAACAGGCCCGTCAAATGTTTGAAACAGGTTTTTATTTAGTGGATATCGAAATAAAAGTAATCCGAAGGGATGACGTCAGATGACAGCTGGCTAAGCTGCCCTTGGCTGGAATAAAAAGAAGCCTTAACGAAACCAGTTTAAATTGGTTGGATCAAAAAGTATTATGTATTTAGGATGAAACCTTCACTTTGAGTATAACTTTACATTAGATCTTTTTTTGCTGCTGCATTAATAGCATAATGTTTTACAGATTATTATATGTTATAAATCTATTTCTAAAATACTTTTTACTTAGGTAAACTTTACACAAATTACTTTAATGCTTCCCAATTTTTCGGGTCAAGTGCCATATGTCTAATAAGCTCAAATACGAGCACGAGCTACAGTGAGGGCCTCATAACACAACGTAAAAGCGTAGTAGACCGCGACGAGGTTCGTTATACACGAGACAAAGATAACGTAGTTGGGAATGATTGGCTACCTAGACAGAAAAACAAACGCCTTTTGAAAGACTTAAATTTTTGTATCGTATTAACCGAAAATAAATTGATTCTCGTTCTATTAAAGTATTATCAATAACGCTGTTATCAGACGAAGCTGCCTGAATTAGTTATCTAACCATAATATTTACATTAAAACAGGGTCAATAACTAGAATCCCAATTTTTCCAGGCCAATTTATTTCGTATCTTAATTAAATGAAGGAACATGACATTCGTTATCATACCGATGCGTTACACTACGGTAACTTTGTCAGTTATCGCTTTGCCCACGTGTCACTACCCAAGTCGACTTGGCCATGACATCTGGGGTCGTTCACCTCGCGCATTGATCTTTGCACAGGTGACTCTTATTGCTAGGGAATAAAGCTCATATTGTTTAGGAAGTGTATCTAACATGTCATTATAGAGATATCGATCTTTAAAGTTTATAGTAGTAAAAAGTTCCGATTGTTGTACCTATGGCTAGAAGGTTGTTGGTTCGTAGTCATGTCATGTTTTTGTAGTTAAATTCAGACATATTTATATAAAATTTGACGGGCCTGTTGGTCTAGTGGTTAGTGACCCTGACTGCTATACCGGAGGTCGTGGGTTCGATTCCCACCCAGGACAAATGTTGTGTGATGAGCATGATCATTTGTTCTGGTTTCTGGGTGTAATTTATCTATAATATGTATGTATTTTGAAATATATAAGTAAGTTTATCAGTTGTCTGGTTACCACACCACAAGCACTGCTTAGCTTGGGATCAGATAACCGTGTGTGAGTTGTCCCAGGATATTATATAAATTAGAATTAATATATAAGAAATATTGCAAGTTTTGACGATCACTGTCCAGGTTTAATTCGATCTGATAAACAAAACAGCAAGCACCTCAAAAACGCAAGGTGCATTCTGTTTAACTTTTCAGTTAATTTCGTTAGGAAAGTGGTCGGCCCACACTGGCTTTATTAATAGGGGCCAGGTGTTGGGTTCCGAAGAAGTATTTATGGCGATAATAACATGATAACATCTACTATAGCCATATAGTGCTGCTAAAAATATACCAATGAAATATGACGACCAAAAATATGACGATACAACATATGTGAATGCAACGGATTTTGATAAGTTATCGCGTGACCAACTATACTAAAGATAAGAAATATTTGAAGGGGAAAGTGAACTACATTTTAATTAAAATTTGATTATATTTTACTAGAAACTGGCGACATAATTAGGCAGAAAAAGAAACAGTACACTTTTGAAAACTGCTAGCCATTAAATTGCCTAAAATAAAAATAATGATTAAATATTCTTACTTTAAAAACGCATTTTATTAAAGAATTATTTATTAAAATTTTGCCTCATCCGAAAGAAACTTCAGTGAGAGTATTCGTTACATAAATAATGTGCTACCAACGCAAAATCGTCCTCCACAAACAGAAAACGAGAGTGGAAGAAACAACAATGTATGGACTACAAAAGGCACCAAAAAAACAAAATCTTACAGTAAATTACAAGTTCAAAGTGAAATCTCGAAACGCAAGAAAGGCATTCTATTTATGCGCGTCATAGCTTTTATAGTAATAAAAGATGCACACTGTGAGTATAAAAGCGCAGTGTATTTATAAACTGAAGCTATTAATTACAGCCATTTTCTAAATAGCTATACCTACGATGTTGTTGTTTTTGTGCAGCAACCGAGCGTTAGTTTGGTCTGTAAATACTTGTCCATATTTGTAAATGGCGGACTTGTTTTAGAAAACATAACAAATAGCGGCTAGACGGAAGCTTCGCCCACGTGCGTTGTAATGTAATATATCTTACTAGGTACTTGTAGCTTTGAAATGATTACAAGTTTTAATAGAAATCATGGAAATTGTAACTTTTTTCCTAGATTACAATGAACAGCTGATGCATACTCTATCTAACAGCAGGCTTACACAGACAGCTTATTTTAGTGCAATCAGCGATAGCCACATCAAAACTCATCTAATCAAGACTACGAATACTACGATTGTAATTTTGTACGCCGCGGGTACGTTTGGTCACACCGGTATCGACAAGGTAAGTAGTTACATTACTACATTAGTACTAGTAATAAGTACACGATACTTACCATGCTAGCTAATAACACCCGCAATTTACCTAATTTCGTCAAAACGTGAACATTTAATAAGCGGTTTGACAGACTCCATCACACAATATCTAGGTGTATCTATAATACAGTTCCAAACCCACATTATGCCCTTGACATGATCGCAGTCGCACTTCTCCCGCCATTATATTGTTAGCGACCCTCAACAGCTGTCATAGTAAACAGTTGAACCGTTTGTGTATGAGATGAATCAATTGTTTATATAGGTACCATGCGAGCAAATGGTTTGTGTTTGCCTTTTGAACTTGACCTCAAGCACTCTCATGTACCGACGTCTGCTTTATGTCAATTTATGTTAATGCGAATGGCTCAATCGATTTAAAGCTTAAGAAAATAAACGCTTGAATTCAAGTTACTGAAAATTCCTTTACTGACTTATAATCAAAACATACACAGTCCAAAGTTATTTAGGAAACTTATCAGTGTTTTTCTTCAATCTATACCTACATATAAAAATATTGGTTTCTTAGGTTTACGCGAATGTTAGACATTGAAATAAAACTACTTTTACGGATTTTATCGCGGTTTGTATTTAGATTTTAAGTCCCGACGTTTCGACACCTTTGCAGGGGCCCGAGTCTGCTATTTACATTTGCTTGAATCGTCTGAGTGGGTGGGGTTAGTGGGACCATTTTACGATAATTGGCATTCTACTAACTGTCAAAACGTCACAATTGGCCATTGGAACGATTGAGCCGCGAGTTGAGTGAATATGACCGATGGCCGGTACAATTTCGTATTCCGCTATTTTTTGACAGCAGTTGCATCATATCTATGGCTTAACATTTTTTATTTTTCATAGACAATGTGTCAATTTCAACGAAAACTTTCCTTTTTTAAAACATAATTATCCTTATTTACAAGTTTTTAATAGAAATTACATATTGTATGGGCTTTTACAATTAATTAGTATTCAAAAAACAATTAATACAATTTTTTGCAACATAAGAAACGATTATTAATAATTAGTGCCAATCGGTGTTGCCTATTAATAATTACAAAATGTTTGATACTTTTATTTTTAATTTAAATTGACAACACCGCATCCCACTCATCATGCCAGTATGCCACTGATTGTTGTTGGCCTAACTGAATACGAAAATTAGGCACATATTGGGTTGACACTATCATCCCACTATGATCATAGTAACACGGAGTGTAAATAGCAGACTCGGGCCCCAGGTATCATGGTCACGGGCAGACTGAGATGGCGTTCGTCTTGACAGTAGATGTTGCTCGTTCTACCTTCATATTTTAACTAATTATTTGAGTTCCGACCTACGCAATATGAGCTCACTGTGTCTTGATGTCTTGCAGCGCTGCTCTTGGGTTTGGCCTTGAGTTTATGTATTATTGGGTCCCAAGTAGGTGATATCTTCCAGCCATCTTCTCTATTGAAATTAGGGTGTTTTTTAATTTCAATAGCCTCGCGAAACATCCTAGGTAGGAATTTGGGTTCTTTAGCGAGGATCTGTGGTTGGTCAAATCTAATATAATGACTGGAGCCTTCAGCATGTTCGGCGACTGCAGACTTCGTTGAGCGGCGGTGTTTCACGTCAGCTATGTGTTCTTTAACGCGGGTCCCTATGCTTCGTTTTGTTTGACCGATGTAAGAGAGGCCGCAGTCACAATACAGACAGAAACGTCGGGACTTAAAATCTAAATACAAACCGCGATAAAATCCGTAAAAGTAGTTTTATTTCAATACATATAAAAATGTTTAAAAAAACCTAATTAAATGCTTTTTTTTAATGCTGTATATACGCTCGGTTTTTTTCAAATAACGCTTTTAGGAACAATTACACGTAGGCGTTTGTTTGTATAAGTACTGCATGTATCTGTTTAGTGGCTTTAATGTCAATATTGATATAGTTAACTTTTCAAATATTCCTACACATGCCACAAAGTAGAAATACAAAAAAGTATTTAATTATTATTAAAATGTCTAGCACTGGCTACAAAGAAAAAGAAAAATAAAAACTGACACTAAAGAAGTATAATGTCAAGGTGAAAAGTTCAAAAGGTGAACAAATAAGTTCAAGTACAAGAAATATAAAAGTATTTATAAAATAAGGCCCGCTCTAGCGTCACGACCGGGCGTTCCGACGCGAGCGGGCCACCGCAAACCGGCGCGTTTCCCCCTCCGCAGGCCGCTCGATACAAAACGGGCGTCGCCGTTACGGTAAGGTAACCAAGCTCTGTGTTTTGTTTGGGATATAATATTGTGTTCAAGTTTCTTGACTAATTGTAGTTGTTTTGTTGTGAAGATCTTGTAAGCGGTTGTTAAAATCTATACGTATATAATAAATCTGAAAAAGTGAAAATTCTGTACATTGAAAATATCAAAAAAATAAATGGTGGGGGGTGTTACTAGACCGAAACCGAACCCAAAAGTGTGAAAAAAATATTTTTTTGTCTGTCTGTATTTCTCTCTGTTTGTTCAGGTATCACGCAAAAACTACCAGTTCGATTACGATGAAACTTGGTATAATTATTCTTTATTATCCTGGGCACCACACTGGGTAGTTTTTATCCCGGAAAAGTATAAACAATAAAAAACAAACTTAATTTTGCGGTTAAAAACTCATTGATAAGTTTCGTCATCCACGCGAACGAAGTCGCAGGCACAGCTATCATTAATAATTATATCATGATGTTGTTTATTATTGTTTAGTAGGCGAGTGCTAAATTAATAAGTAGTTGAGTTACTTGACAAAGTAAAAAATATTAATTTTGTGCCATAACTCATTCGTAACTCGTCATTTAGGGAAAACAGTGTTAAATAAATTACTAAAATTTTACCTAAGTATATTCCATATTTTAAAACATGACTCATTTACAATACCATTGTGTTCAAAGCTTGTATTGAATTGTAATTTATTTTGTACAAACAAACTAAATATAGTCCTTTATCATGCTCTGATAAAGTATTCACCCTAGCTTGCACCGGCCATCTTGGAGCGTAACCGCCGCGTTCCCCCGCCGCCGCACGCCAGTCGCTCGCTGCGCGCCCGCCCGTGTGTACGATTTATACACGACAGTTCGAACATTTTCCATGACCATGCAGTTTGAATATGACCCTGAACGGCTCATTGAGGAGGTTAGAAAACGACCTGGTATATGGGACTACTTGAATGTAGACCACCGCGTGAAAAACATGAGATACAAATTGTGGAATGAAATTGTAACCGAACTCATGTCTACTGATGTGAAGGTATCGAAGAGCGAAATAAGAGAACTAGGTATGTATTTGGTTTTAAATTGTTTTTAGCCTTTTTAGATTTTGCAATTCTGTCCGTGAACCTTTCCCTTGCTGAACATGACAGCGTTTGGTACATAAACACAAGTTTGTTTGCCGGGGTTTTAGTGTCGTGACGCGGTAAAAGATGGCGCTGCCATCCTCGATGTCTAGACACTCGAACAAATTACGAAACTAGTTGAATATTATTAATCCCGTTTTGCCAGGATATCATAATTCATACTTACTGTATTATTACAAACAAATAATAAACTAGTACTTATCTCAAACTTTAAATCTAATGTTATGTTCTACTTAGGTGCGTAGATTAGATAATATTTTGTAAATAAATGACGTTTTCTTACAAAAATATACTTACATGATTTTAAAAGTTGAACATTTTGTTACAGAAATTCAGTTGCAAAAGAAATGGAAGAGCATTCGTGACTGTTTTCAAAAGTACATATCTAACCCAAATAGGACTAAAAAACCTTACATATATTGCAAACAGCTGCAATTTCTGTTAAAAGACCAAGATATGTCACGTAAAGAGAATCCCGATGCATCAAGCGACTCAGAGGAACCTAAAACAACCACGAAAAAGAGAGTATGGAGGTATAAGCAGAGGTTTAAATTAGTTAAAAATGAGGACTCTTCGGAGGAAGAGAATAGTAATAACAATTCATTTGATGTAGCTCTAGACGACTCTAGGGATTACTCCAATGATGCTATTGATACTCCGCGGCCCGCTAAAGTACCAAAGATGATCAAACCACAAATAGATGAGTTCGCGTTCGCCAACGTTGATGCACAGAACAAGACTGAGTCGGACGACTGTGATAGAATGTTTTTATTGTCTCTGCTTCCACATCTGAAGACAATCCCTGAGGAATTTCGACTGAATGTCAAAATGGAACTTATGCAAGTTTTAAGAAACGCGAATTATAATACAGAGCGAGAGCATAAGCTGATATAAGTGACTTTAAACATTATCTCAATAATTAACTGAATTAGAATGTTGTATGATTTTTTGGATAACCAAGCATAAGACTATTTTATAAGTAACATTCCAAATATTTTATTAGAATTAAAGATTATTGTCATATGTATAAGCTGTTTTTCTTACCTTAAATCTAAATATGTGAGTGACTGCAGACCTCCGACTGCATTTGGAACTGTTCTAATGATGTTTTGTGATAGCAATAACTTTTCTAAAAAAACATATGACGTCACTTCATCTGGTAATTCACTGAACCGATTTTTTGATAAATCTGAAACAAGGAAATTCAATATTAATTATATTATATTTAAGGAAGGTTATTTTAAAAGATAAATAAAGTATTTGATTTCGTACCCAAAAATATATTACAGGAAACCATAGAGGGATTAAAAATTTCAAAGAATTTGAATGAAACAAAACACTTGCAGTCCGGTACTTGTTAAGGGGGATTATAAGGACTCGCACCCATATTATATTTTCTTTTAGAAGTAATAAGTTTTACGGCCACCGTAAGAGTACCCATGAAAGTTAGCCGTTATAATGATTTAGGGTGGAATACAAATATAATAAATATAAGTTATAGCATGGGGATAGTTATGTCGTTAAGCCACGAAAATAGAACGAAACCATAATTCTTTAGAGGTCGTTAAAAGACATATTATTGCATTTAGGGCCGGTGACTTTGTGTTCAATATTTAACGAAAGGTAACAACGAACACTTTTTTGAAGGTACTAGTGTTCTGTATTGCAAAAAATTGCATTGAATTTCACATACGTTTTTGTAACATTTAATTGTTACAATGATTTGAAAAATTGCGATTACATTGTTTAAGTACTATCACATATATTTACAAAACTTTATATAAATCAAGATAAGAAATTAAATAAAACAAACATTTTCTAGGCTACACAAACTGGCTAGGTTCGTTGACACAAAATGCGACAGTCTGCGGTTGATAGCAACCACAGACAAGACTAGTAAGAACTGATTATTATGTAATCATGGAGATTCATACTTCTGTGCAACTGCTATGTAATCTGCGAATATCTTTAATGTAAAAACTGGTGATGACCAACTCTATAATTTTGAGATATAAATCGCAATAAATAAGGACCGTGTTAATCTTCATTAAGTGGAAAGAGTTATACGAATAACGTCTTTATCTAACGGTATATTAAGTACTTTTTGTCGTGTTAGTATATTTGTATCAATTCTAAATCTAGTACATACCAATCCCACTCGAAAGTATTTGGAATTTTGTATATTTAACATAATTAAATTCATAGGAGAAAGGAGAGAAATGCGTCACACCAAACATGTTAATTAAAAACCGTCACAGTTTGTATTTCGGATATTTTATCGCGGTGTGTTGTATGTAGGAATCACGAAGAAAAAGTATAAAAAATAAAAACGAACTTGATAAACTTCATCGAAAAAAAATCTATATTATTTAATTACCAGTAGCATCCAATAGAAATACAACATAGACAAATCGATGTCTTAATAAAAAGCAAAACGAAAAAAGTGCAATTTGCATACAAATCGATACTTAAAGAATGCGATCAATTAACCATTAACCATCCATTAACATTTAGAACCAGTTTTGGTTCTAAAATTGGTTATTCCAAATTCCAGTTAGACAGAACGAATAGGTATCTATAGAATAAATAATAGCTTATCAATGTGTACTTCGACTACAAAAAGGTGCTAAACTCAATAACGATATTTGTTTTTACTAGATATCCATGTCTACGTCATGACTTTATTGATAGAATAAAAAAACCTCATTTATTAAAATTGTAACGTTTCGTTCCTAATTTTATGTGTCAATTGATTATAAGGGTCGATTAGGAAGCGCTAGCAAAACTAATCGATTTGAACTAAGATACTGACAACAATTCAATTCCGCTCAATGGGCGCAACTAACATAATCTAATCCCAAGTGGTTACAGAGAACATATCATAGCGCTGGCTGAGCTCGTTTCATATGATTTATATAACGGTCCAACTGTTGTGAACTTGTGACTGACAGATATAGTGACAGCTGGATAAATAAAAAAACATCTGTTACACAAGTCAAGTGGGACATGAGTTTATCTCAAAAATTTAACAGCACGAGACCGTACAAAAACATGTCTGCTGAATATTGTGCTGTGACATTTTCCATGCAGCTTTTTTTGCTAGCTTTAATCCCAAGTTTTTGCTAAAAGGGTGCGTTTGTAACAGCCGGGTTACGCCCCAACGAATGACAAATTGCTGTAACACAGGCTTTTGAGAGCACTCGCCAAATGCGACTGAAAATAATTTATGTTTACCAAACACAAGAGGAAATAATTAACCGGTAACGTAAAAACCATTTTTTTGATTGTCTAAAGAAGCAAGTAAAGCTTAAGGAGCTCATTGAAGTAAACTTTATGAACCTAGAAAGAAAAAATATCACGTCCGAATTTCCGACATAGGTACAGGAAAGATGCCAAAAATTTGCTCTGTACGTGGTCTGAGCCGTGACTTCGAAGCCAGATAAAATATTGAAAAAGAGTCTTCATTTCTTTTCTAAAACGAGCATGCCAACTTTTGTGATATTGTCTTATAACTAATACGCTTGAATATACTGAGACGTGTACGTAGGCCTGATAAAATGCCTATGTAATTGTAAATGTATTGTTGATACAGAAATATAGATATTCTATATAAACACATCGTATCTGTTGAATCACACACCGCCTCAAAAAATGTGTGTCAACAATCAATGGGCCGAGACTGCACCAAAACTGGTTTCGCCTCACAGTTTCGTGAGAACTGTCCAATATATTTCGTTTAACTTTTTCTTCTCAATAATTTAAACGTTTTCCTGTAGCAACACTGTCAATTAGTTGCTGTTATAAATATTTATATCTTGACATAATTGGATAATAAGTAGGAACTAGGAAGCCATAGCTAAAGTCACTTTTCTAGAGCAGAACTTATAAATTAATATAAGAAGCTTAAAAACCTACCATACAATGCTCAAATCTTTCTAATACATAGGACATGAAATATGATCGTGACGTAACAAAACTGTTATCACAACAAAAGCCGTAAGCCGTTAACGTATAAAACGAACTAGTTATTGACTGTGTCTAATTAGTCACGTAAATGAGTGCCTGTCTTTACGGCACTATACAATAAGTGCGTTAATATATCACTAATGCTGCCGTGTTAAAACGACCTCATTTTTTCGAATACTGATAATACGCCCAGGTAATATACTTAATGGAAACACTCTAGAGAATAGGAAACCGTAGTTTTGGAAAAGTAGGTCGTCTTTACATTGATATAATAGAATTGTCACGAACCTGTGTTCATTCGTTTTGAAAACTTAATACAGTTGTTCAAAATAATTCTTCAGAGAGTACCAGATACATATAAATGTGAATAAAATATATTATTTCTATTTACTTGAAGTCTATCCTTGCCTGTAGTGAGCAATAAATAATCTATTTATAGACTCAAAGCCGCAAACAACCTTATAACTAAGTAGACAAGTTACGTTGGTGTATAAAATTACAAATGATCAACTGTACGGATAATATGGACGATCATGATTAAAAATAAACCTTTAACTACTTATTTAATACCGCTATAAAATATAATGAAAACAATAGACCTGTTAACGGCTAAAAATATTTCTCATTTTTTCATCTTATACCGACCAAATAAACTGCCGACTTTGTAAATTCACAGTGCCAAAGTATAAAATTCATTGATAAGTCAAAAGTTTTCTTTTACAGCGTTAACAATGAGAGCGGCTTTCAAATAAATCTTTCAGCACAAGACTAGAAAGACGAGGTTCATCAAGGCTTGTTCCTATGTAAAGCCTTAGAATAAAAGCTTCTTTCGTCGCTGACAGACAGCGTAGGCGGTGACAAAAGGAGGTTCTAAGCATTAATGACTAGAGGAAGGCCTTTGAACAATGAACATGACTCTAACTACTTGAGACTTGATGAAAGTTTTAGCTCTCGACTCCTTGCTATCCGTTATTATAAGCCCACGCCGACGTTCGGGAGCAATTAACATTAAAGATAATAAGTTTTGATGAGCTCGTGAAATTATTATGAGGTGTGCGCAAGCCCAAAATAACTGACATACAAGTTCGTTAAATTCAACGAAGCTCGTTCACACTTGTTAGACCAAACATACGAAATAGTAAAAGAATCACAATGGAATTCCATTTGAGTTCCATGTCCAAAACGATAAATGACGTGCCAGAAAGAATATTTTATTCTCTCACGCAATTAATCAGAACAGTATAATCTTGAAAGAGTAACAATACATCAACGTTTGCAGACACATAAATAAATGTAACGCAATTGAGGCCAACGTGCGCGGTGCGACTTAATAAATGCGAGGACAACACTAGTCCTGGTATTTGGTGATTATATCCTTAGTTTCCGGCGGCTGTCATAAATACAACGTGTTCGTTACTAGACTTATGAGTCACGGTACTGAGCAATCTCAAACGTTACGACTCAGTTCACTCGGTAGACTCAGTACCCTGCTCTTACGATTATATCTAGTAAACTCAGATGATGTTATGTAAACACCAGCTAGCACTCGTGTGAGAATGGATATCTAATAATATGGACGCAATATAAATAATCTTGTAGAGCTTACAATAATACAGACTCTATTATGTACAACAGTAACTTTTGTTAAAATAACATATTACCTACTTGCTAAGGTTTGTCATTACCGACTCCTCGAGTAGTTATAACCACCCATGCTATGTCTATTCGTCAGTTAGTACATATTGACCGCGAAAATGTTTAGACCAAAATATCTCCAAGTCGAAAACTCGAGGAATCTTCCTTGCACTTCATAGGTTTGACTGTCATTTGCTATCAATATCAATTCAAAATCGAATTGTTTCATATGACATGACATAATGACATACCATCACGCCTGTATCCCCGAAGGGTTAGGCAGAGGTGTACCAATGTACACCCACAGTTCGCCGGTATGTTTAGGTCCCATGTAATAGGGGGCGAGCCTATTGCCACTAACCGGGCACAAATCCAAACTCCGACCTGCTACTGAGAATTTCATAGAAAAACCCAATAACACCTTGGTCGACTTGGGAATCGAACCCAAGACCTCTAGCGTAGCAGTCGCGCTAAGCACCACTAGGCCAACGAGGCAGTTTCGATGATATAGTCATGGCTACATTGAGCATACTTACTAAATGTTATGATGAACTATGATTCATAGTACTCATTCATAGTGAACATCTGCGGAACTACTTTTGAACATTATACTTTGTATAACTAATTTTCATAACATCTTCAGACATTGAATTCTGATTGTTTTGTAATAATACTTCTAAGTTGAATGACCAAAACGTTAACCTATAAATTTTACTACGCGAATTAAAACCAAGTCATTATAATTATTATATTACGCTGCTTATTACCTGGCTATAATTAATCACTAACGTGTTTGATGAGCAATTAATAAGCGTAAAATATCACGTAGAGCGAGCTAATCGAGCGACATCAAAGGCCTCGACGCAGTTTATATAGAAAATAAAAATAAATTCAAGAGCAACAATATATGCAGTTTTAGATGATGTGATTATGTTTAGACGAGACGTTTGCTAACTAACTGGAACACAAACATCAGCCGCTGCAGATCAAAATTACAGTTTATTGATGGATACTGACAAGATGTTTATGATCAAAAGCTTTCCACGAAGCGTAACTGCGTAAGTTATTCTTGCGTAAAGACGACGTGTAACGAATAAGTACAGGATTAGTTAATGTCTGACGAGAGATTTAGGATTAAAACATGTAAGTACCTATGTAAGGTAACAGTTCAGTGTGTGTAACAACTGTTATTTACGGTATTATACAAATATTTTGGCTCACATCGTATTAACTTTTAGAGATCTTTTAATCTGCATATTGAAAAAAATGAAAGTGTATAAAAATATATATATCAAGGAATTACTAATTTAATTTATGAAAATTTTATACTTTTCTTAAATAATGCAGGTTTAAAGAACTTCTAATGCGTGACAGGTGTTACTACGCTTGATTATAATAGAAGGGTAATAACTAACCCAGCTTTGCCAACACAGGGACATTTGAGTAAGGGCAAACGTCGCCTACCCGGGATAGGGTATATTTTTACACAAAAGGTAAGCTATTTCCATGTGACGATGGTAGGGCTGTCAGCTAAAGGCCATTAGGTAATGTGGCACAACAGAACGACCGTGAACTTTTGGCTGACAACGTAAATGACAGAGGTTGGATCAAAATAGCACAGCGAAAAATATTCAGAGAAATTGAAACTCCAGGCACGTGTGTTGACATAGTACTGATTAATGCGATACTCGATATATGTGTAAGCTATCGGCGATGAACATTAGCGTTGGTAGTGACTTCCAGGTAGACATTATCTCAGGTAAACATTGATCCATGTCAACTGATACCCTTGATAATGTCGAAACCTTTTAGTCGCTAACATCGTCGAACCACATTTCGTTTACGTAATATCTCAATAAAGTAGATAGAAATAACAAACTGAATAACAAAAAGTCTGATCATTGCACTGAAGGTCGTATCATTATTCCAGTTTAACGATCACGAATGTCTTGCCATCATATTCAATTCCAGATTTCGCAACTTGGCTCGGCTCGTCGATTTGTAGACGTCTGAAGTAATACGTATATTATTATTTCCGTTCTAGTACAAAAATACCTCGCGTTTTTTATTTACTTTCACTGTTTACGTACGTCTCCGTATATCGGTTTTAAACACAAAACATGTGCGAAATTAGCAAGCGAAGAATATTTAGCGAACTGGTTGGCACCGAATTGCTGGGAACGAGTTTGCAGTCTAGTTTTTACGTTGGTAGTGTCCTCGAAAAATAACCGTCATTACCACGTGGTATTGCTAACAAACTTTGTTTCGCTATCTAACTTGCTTTTTCCTGCAAGTCCTTTAAAAATGCCGGATACCAAAAAAGGAAAAATAAACAAAATTATGTCCTTAACGTTTCCGTTGACTTCTTTTTTGTAACTATACATATTTTCTTCATCCTGCCTCCTACACAAATATCAGCTTCAATCTTGGTGACAAATAACTTCTCGTCACGACTTTATTTTGGTCACAATAATAGTTGCTTGGCCTAGAGAACAATCCTAACTAATTGAGACCTATCTAGTGCCACTTAAGCCGTTTGCGTACCTACACTTTAGCGACACTTGGTATAACAAAATATATTGCATAGATTGAATATCTGGTGAGGTGCCAATTTACTGATACATGCGCTGTGGACTGCGGGCCTCAGCAACCTTGACCGGCGACCGAGTCGTATAAATCTCAACCAGCTTACAAAGGTTTGGCTATCACTATTGCAACAATACCAAAATGGTCAGTTAGTCTATTTTTATTGGGTTATTCAATCAAAGCACAAAGAACGCTAGTTTTATGACTATTGTATAACGTAATCGAAATAAGTAATACACGTTTGACTTTGTAATTTGCATTTCACCTTTTATGTTATTGAATAGATTCTATGTATAAGGTAATTTCCTGTAGCCACTTCAAGTTCTTCTTGATGCCGGCGATAAACTTCATTCCTGATTGCTAAATGTGCGTTAAAAAATTCGTAATTCAAATTGAACGCCAGTTGATCACGTTCAGCAATCAGTGCGAGCCTTGGCCTTGGTTAGCAATCTTGATTATAACACACATCCTATCGTAACTG
Organism: Autographa pulchrina; assembly: GCA_905475315.1. Classification (NCBI taxonomy): domain Eukaryota; kingdom Metazoa; phylum Arthropoda; class Insecta; order Lepidoptera; family Noctuidae; genus Autographa; species Autographa pulchrina. Next base: position 11,382,737 of record FR997765.1, on the reverse strand, counting down.
AGGTTAAATTACATCATACTATAGAATCATCCAGCGTAACACTATTAAACACCCAATAGGCGTTGAAATTGAAAACTTATTTCTTGATTAAATATGTTACCGAAACAAGACAGTCTCGGCCGACGGGTTAAGCCATTAGTCGAAAGCTTGGTCGCAATGAATCGATGTGGCAATACGATCGCTATACCCGTTAACTTGTACTGACATAGTATACAGTGACGACGGTGTAGATTGAATAACAAATCACACGAACAATGCAAATGAGATGACCCGACATGAACAAGAATGCTTGCTAGCTAATACATTAAATTAATTAGTTATATTATCATGTACGGTTAGTACACCTGTGGGCATTGCAGGTGACAATGTGGCTGTTTTACTTAATTTCCTCAGGATTCGTAAAGATTCTGTCAACAGACGGCTCTATGCCATTAAGTTGATAAAATCATATTTATGTAACATAAGTTTTGGTGTAATGGATAGAAATCAACACAAAAGTGGGAAAACCAATTTAGATTTTCAGAACAGAACATTTTGTAAGGTACCACACAAAGGCACATGAGCATCACGGACGAATTACCACGAATGAGCAATCGCTGTGCGTAGAAGTATACCAACTTGTTATTTAATGTCATTCTAATGAAGATAAATGGCAAAGAAATTCATAAGAAAACTGAAAAGGGCGCTTGAAAATGGGTAGTTATTAGTCCCCTCACTTACCGGTTTCGAGCTGAACTCGGGACATGCTAAAATATATCTTTCGAACAATACAGTACTATAATAAATATCTGTTGAAGAATCACGTATTCAAAGAATGTGGATCGGATATACCGTCACTTTAACAGCAGTCATAATTTGAAATATGGGCGCATGCGTCATACTTTAAAAAATGGAGTGAAGTATACTCATACGAGCAAGTACGCTTCGCTTGATAACGGTATTATAACGAACGATAGATTTTTTGCGATTGTACTGTCGGATTTCGACCATAATGATGCATAATAAGAACTAATCTTACTTTAACAATTGTAGAGTAAGGCGGAAATAAAAGGGAGCGTTAGTAATGGTGTTACGGGCAATAATATAAGTACTGGATAATTACTTATTCTTCTAATATCCGTTGGTTTGCTTGAAGTTTATCTTACGTGACAAGAAGTTACATCACATTATGTTTTTAATATACTTGCTGGTATATTAGGCAGACCTGTTTTAAATCTAGACCACTGGCGATGGATAATTAGGCAAGTACTCCTGTGTAATACCATATAATGCGATTATGAGTCGAAAGATTGAAAGCATGATGTTGGTTTCAGAAACCTTTTAGGTGTGGGCGAAAGGCACCTATTTAACGGCAAGTTTTGTAGAAATCTGTGTAGTATTGTCAAGTTTTGCAGCAATGCACGTTACACGTGCCGTCTGATCAATACGCCGGTCGGGACGGCGACCGGCTGTCGGCGGCATGGCGTGTCACCCCTAAACACAGCTGATTCCACCTATCCCCCTCAGTCAGTTCGTTCACCCTTCGTCCCGCGCCCCCGGCACCCTCCCGAACTTTCGATCTCGTTAAAACATAAACATATCCTTGGTTCCGTCGAAATTCTGAACGGAAATTCCAAATTTCCTGGCAATACAAACGCCCATTTTCGTCATAATTGTTTATGAAAAAATTGAATCGCGATGGTTATGGTGAAAATAGTTGACATTATATGTATCACAAGCGTAAATTAATTTCTAAGGAAAAATGTACTCGCGTAAAGGGGCCGGACCCTCAAAGGATTCTTCAACTTACAGATCTGACACTGAAGTCCACGATGGATACACGGATCAACAGCAACAACAGTATACTAAATATCTGAAGAAGTTAAAAAACGATTTCGACGAGAGTTGGTGCAAAAGAGCAAAACTAAACATGGATTTTAATGAACTCGAACGAGTTAAAACCCTAGGTACAGGAGCTTTTGGCAGAGTAGTGTTATTAAAGCATTCGAAAAGTTACAAATTGTACGCAATGAAAGTATTAGAAAAAGAAAAGATAGTGAAGATGAAACAGGTTGAACACACGCTTTACGAAAAGCGCATTCTAGAAGCGATCAGGTTCCCATTCACGGTTTGCATGGAATTCAGTTTCAAGGACAACAGTTACATCTATTTTATTATGCCATTCGTGCCAGGCGGTGAAATGTTCACTCATCTTCGGCGAATGGGTAAGTTCGACGAGCCACTAGCAAAATTTTATGCAAGTCAAGTAGTTTTGGCCTTGGAGTATATGCATTTTTGTAACCTAGTTTATCGCGACTTGAAACCTGAAAACATTCTGATTGACAAAACAGGTTACCTAAAAATTACAGATTTCGGATTTTGTAAGATATTGCAAGGCCGAACATGGACATTGTGTGGAACGCCTGAATACTTGGCTCCAGAACTTATTTTAAGTAAAGGTTACGGGTTTTCCGTAGACTGGTGGTCGTTCGGTGTGTTGCTTTTCGAAATGAACGCTGGGTACCCACCTTTCTACGCTAATGACCCTATGAAGACATATGAGAAAATAGTAGGTGGAAAATACAGATGTCCGTCAAGTTTTAACAGCGACTTAAGAGACCTAATAAGAAACATTCTCCAAGTCGACATAAGCCATCGTTATGGCGTTATGAAAAATGGCGTTATGGATTATAAAAATCACAAGTGGTTTAAGGGCATCGAATGGGAATCAATACTGAACTGTCGAACGCAACCACCATTCGTTCCAAAATACAGGGGTCCGGGCGATACTACCAACTTCGACCGATATGAAGAGGAGGCTATAAAACCAGCTTCGCACTGTTTATTTGAAGCAGAGTTTTATGATTTTTAGTTCGCAACGTACTTTTATTATCCACTGTCCACTGTCTAAAATAAAATAAGAATTAAATAAAAAAGTTAGTCTACCTTCATTTTCATTCATAAAACATGGTTGTGTGATAGTTATACCTAATCGTCATTTAAAAAGGCACATCCTGACCCATAATCTTGTATCATCGTGTTTGTTCGTTTTGTTGAAAGACGATTTGAATTCATAATGCGGCACGTGTGCGGGCCCCTCGTGACATGCGCCCGCGCAGTTCTGGAGAACTAATAACAGCAGGCAGAGGGCACGCGACGAATCCGTTTTATATTTAAGTTTCGTGACAAGTTTGAGTGTGTATTGTGTAGGGGACATTTATAAACTGCATTGATCGTGTCGGTTACAAGTCACAATATAGGGCATCGACAAATAGGAAGTCAGGCACTAACGTTATAATCAAGTCAAAGTATGTAATATGTTTTGAAACGGTTCTGTGCTAATTACCGTAGGACAAAGCTTTTAATTTTTTTTCTGGAACAATAAAATATATTCACAGAATTTCTGCACATGTACAGCATAAAAGTCAGAACACATGTCCGGCATATTGTTGAAAGAGTCGGCTAAATAGATATAGTATGTGACCTGAATTTGTGCCAGTACTCTGCCAAGATTAGCATGACTGATGCTGTTATAGCAACGTATTTCGACTTTCATTACATTCTTCAAAGAAATATTTAATTGTTGGTCGTTTGTTATTTTACATACATAACTAGTAGATACGCAGATGTAAAACATTCAAAACTTTTATTAAACCAAATTATATAATTTAAGAGCGATATTACAAGTTTTATAAGCTATACAATGCTTTTAAAGAGGTTTGCCTCTATAACAACAACGACAGACGAACATTAGTCTGGCACCTGGTCAGACCACCTCACAAAACATTACCTAGCTGTAAAACAAAACCTGTGTGTGCAGTTTACACAACTACTTGCTCATTACACAATTTCGTTAGCAAATCGAAGCTCCAAGAATTACGCACTAGCAATTTTATGGTACGACACCTCTTAGGGACAATGGCTTGAAACAATAGCTTTTCTCCGTGTGATGGTTGCTAGGGACCGACGCAACCGACCTGAAAGTGAAGGAAGCGCAGTTCCGTCTCACGAAGAGGATGTGACGTCAGAAAATAGCCAAGGTCCACGTCTCAAGGGGTTGGTGATTCACTTATTAGCATTGGCGGTTAGACAAAGGTTTATTATTTAAATATTTGGGGGTAATGACATCATATTATTTTCATTCTCATGACTATGCTTGCGTAAGCGATTTAGGTAATACTGACTGTATCATAGTTAATTATTAGATTAGTGCAAACATTACCAAGGTATTCAAAATAAACAATTGTCATTACGCATATTGAAATCAAAATAATAACTGGATAAGTATCACTTATTGCGTGTGACAATCAAGATATACTATTCATAGGCAACATAAGCAAAAGCTTTAATATAGGTAGCTTATTATTTATCAATATTGCTATAATAAGGAGGCCATTACATTATTATAATCTTAAGTAGAGTATACAATGAAACACCAAGTTATGGACTGAATAGCCTTATACTTTGTCTTTTTAAGTCGAGAACTTGTGAATAGGCATTATTTTAACAAGAGTACCCCCATTTATATTGTACGAAGCCTTTAGGTTGTAGACAAAAGCACCGAAAGTTCAGCCAAGCCGCCTTCGTATTAACAATGGTGGTTCTTACATAAGCGTTGCCTAACAAAAGCCTAGGTTCTACGATACAATTCAGTATTCTTATCTGATTTAGTCGCGAAATATCTATAATTCAACTATATTTGTAAATAAATTATTAGCCTGAATGTGTTTTGATAGCTGAAACAGTTTTGTTTACCAAAAAATCAACTAAAATAAGTTCAAAATATCATAAATCAACCATTACCAACACAGACTAAGCCAAATAAAAAGTTTTGTTTACCAAAAAATCAACTAAGTTAAAAATATCACAAAAAAACCATTACCAACATAGACTACGCCAAATAAAAACGCAATAAGCCGATCAAAACTAACTTGACTTTAACTCAAATTAAAGTTCAATCTCACATCAATCATAACACAATTTAGACTATTCTAAACCAAAGCATGGTTTATGGGACACACGCACAATTAACAGTCGTTAAGTCGTACTAGAGATTACACAAGCTTTGGCCGTGAACATAAAACACAATTACATGAGCAAGTTCTCAAAGCCATCAAGCTATTGATAGGCACCGAAATAAAACGCTTGAAGAAAGGTTGGTACTTCAAGTTTTAACGGTTTGTCTTCTAAGGGCCGGTTTCGGATTAGAGAGATCAAATTGACGTCTAACATATGTTGTATTGAAGAACGGTCAAAAATTGTTCCTCAGATAAAATTATCTTGTGTTGAAAACCGGCCCTGAATCTAACGTCCATCCATGTATTTTGGATTTCCCAAAGAGATTTTGAAAATTTTTAAGGTCCATCTCTAGTAGAAATGGATTAGGTATGTAGAAAATAGTGCGATTCGATAAAACCAAAGTTTAGAACAATATATTGCAATGTAGATGCAATTTAACTTAAGCCAAAGCAAGAAGTTAAGAAAAATCAAATAGATATCCTAGATCTTTTATCTGCAATGTACTCTCACTGACCACTTTAAATTGACTTCTAATTGCTAGCATATGTGCTTGATAACGACAGAGCACTTCAAGTGAAAACAGATATTGATAGGATGCTGATTAATCACTTGAACATGAGTTTAAGTCTAATCGTTAAAAGATATTGTTAATGAATGAGCGACGTCCTGATTAGTTTGATTTCAATTAGTGTACAGTTGATAGGTAAATCGCTTTCTTATAACTTGTAGGAGATAGTAAACAGGATGGTTTCGACTACGAAAAGTGTGGAGTTAGCTGAATTTATGTTAGCACGGAACACTTTATATCAATTGGACATACAAACAGTTTTAGCACATCGCGTGACTGCCAAAAATAACAGTTCTAAAAGTCTTGTTTGTACCAATAAAATTAATTGTATACATGTATGTCTAACAACTGTATTTACCTAATTGATATTATATTTAAACACTGTTGCGGTAAAATGTAACTTAATATGGTAAATAAGGAAATTAACTAGGTACTGCGACTATTTATTTTGTAAATGATTGTTTAATATTAACCTACTTAGTTTATACATTTTATCAAAATACTTCCTGCAGAATATAATTTTAACAATATTTCCAGCAACTATAATTTTAATAATATTTATAAACATAACTACTCCATATCTTAGATCAAGGAAATGGTCGCATAGGTTCTAATGCTATAAATTTCATGTTACCTACTGATGTGGCAATAAAGGCGTGAAATCCTTTCTGGTTCTATTACGTATTGCCTAGACTACGGCGTCTCAAATAGTCTCAATGCTTAGCAAAGTTTAGTTATTTAGTTGTTTATAATATAAAATCTGTTTTTTGCACCTTTAGGATACAATGTGTATCGTAATTATTATATTTAAGTTACTATAAATAAACCCGATGGAGCTGTTGAAAGCTTCAAACTTCCATGGCATAATTCAGGATGCAGTGTATATCCTGTACCGAGTTGACCAACTATTTTTAAAGTAACACAGAAAAATCCCTGAAAAAATTGCAATTAACATAAAATATGCATATTGAATCAGCAACCCTGCCACGTTAAGTATTCCCTTGAGCTAACGCCTGCAATGTGGGTCAGTGACGATGCCGCTGCAGCATTCGATGCGGCGAAACGTAAAGGGCGATATAAGAGGGGCTGAGGGTTGTTAGAATTATTATTTTCTGAGCATTGGCAATATAAGGTTTGCTTTTATGAAGATTTTTTGTGTGTATAAGCTTCTTATCAGCCCCTTGTAAGACGGAGGAAGAGGCAAAAGGAAGAGATGTTTACACCCACTTTATCAAGGATGTTACAATCAACAAAACGGCACGTACTGCGGATATTTCACATCTATAAATCTGATCAGATAAAAGCATTGAAAGCTTTAATGTTTCTATTTTTAGAGGAGGGTGTAACAACCAGTCACAATTGCTTCACCCTAAGTAAGTAAAAGTACCACTTTTGATCAAGCATTTTCATATAGGTACACCTATGTTTACATATAACGAAAGTATAGATTTGAACGAGTTGTTACCGTTGATAGCTGAATCGAGAGTAAATTGCGATTGACTTCAATGCAGTTTCTTAACTGCACGATCTCACGAGAGCTGTTCCAGAGAGTACTAACTGACAAAATCCGATGAAATATCAATACGATTGGTGAGTGGGAATGTAAGATGTAGCATGTGCGAACCGGTCTTTATTATGTTTGGAAATGGAAAGGCGAGGGGCAATGAAAATGGGGTGGCCAGAAATCCCTCTTTATTGATTAGTTCGACTGCCTTCGGTACGATCAGGTGTTTGTAAGAACCATTTACAAATGCTAAAATAAGTGTGGTTATTACAAGGTCTTAAATTCTTACATTTCATTTGAATTTCATGAAGATGGATCATAAACTAATCACCAACAAAATAACTTGGGGTCAGCTTGAATGAAAAGTAAGTACAATATTTATACATAACACATCTTATATGATAACAAAGTAAGTAAAAATGGTAGGAATCCAATTAATTGTTAAATAAAGTTTATGAATGTAAGAAGTCATATTGCCATATTTCTAGTAAATCGTAAAGTTCGTTGAAACTGGTTTTTATGGGTAAGTCGGCGATGGGCTAAACTTTCACTAACTTCGCATTATACCTTATAAGGTAATATGGGTATTGCATTAAAACAGAAGTTTCCTATAGCTATTCAATATTCATCGTTTATACATTAGTATTGCAGACACTTCCGACATCTAACTGTATAGACATTTTCTTAGAAACAAGCTGTGCCTTTGTGCTTGACACTATTCATGTTTGACCTATTTAAAGAACGCATTGAGAAAGTCTATGACAAAATCTGATATTCTTTTGGTTTAGAACGAAAAAAAAAAATACAAACTAACTGTAACTACCAACTATAGTTAGCAACACTAAAATTAAAGCTGTTACTAGTAGGAATGCTACCATAAACACGTACACAGAAGTATTTCACTCTTCATTTACTTAAATGGATGCAAGACAAGGAAGGGCCACCTAGACTGACGTTAACAAATCGATCCTATAGTACTAAACGTCTGGCGCACCTCTGCAGCAGTCAATTACTTTACTGCAGTTTAGCTGGCAAGTACTGGCAATAGTGTTCTAGCCAACTATACTACTTAAATCACAAGAACTAGAATTCACGTCAGCAAACCATTCTTTCCAGAAAAATATCGAGGTATTTACTAGTCTGAAGTATACAGGTATTCATAAACTAGATACATTGTAATTATGTGCCGTTGCTAATGTTTAGTGTACCCACTTTGACAGTAAGCAATTACCGAAATTAATTGACCGGCTATGGGCGGGCAATGACACTTATTACCTGGCGATTTCTAACATAAAATACTAATTAACCCAATAACGAAGTAGAAAAATGGCTCTGGCCGTGAACCGTGATATATTGCGACATTAGGTGCTTATTGCCAATTGTGACTCTCGAAGGAAACTAATTGGGGATAATAGGTTATAAGTATCATTCATGAAACGTTTTGATCAAAATGATTACAACAGTTTAAATAAACGAACGGAATATTACTTTTGAAATGGGGGAGAGCCGTGACAAAATACGATCAGCAGACAGGGATTATGTTCCATTAAAGACAGAAAAGGTCTGTGTAATCTTACACAAAAATCTTAAAAAAAAACACAAGGTTCTCGTGAGTCTTAAAATTTGCTTTTCTCGTATCATCGTGGTTGCTTCAATAAAGATGTGATTGCATTAACCACTTACGTCCAGCTAATAAAACGAACACATGACGCCAAGATGGCTGAACATAATCCTTCTTGTGTTGTTGCCAATCGGGACTTAAACTCACGCGCATTTCGATCTCGATAAAGTGCGCCGACGCAGATCTGCAGCGAGGAGTTAATTTAATATTCTTAATGAATCAATGCACTTCCCACGAGCGTTCTGCACGCGAACTGTTAGAAATCTTATTTTATTAGAATACTAAGTTTTGATCATGGTTTTGCGTGATGTTAGTGATTTGTCAATATCTATTTTGTAATTAATTAAGCTGCCTTAAGATTGTCTGAAAGGCGCTTAGCACTTTACAAATTATATTATTTCAGACTTATGTGAAAAGTGGTGATTATTGACATTTCTAATTCAGTTATGTACCAAAGGACATCATCCACTCTCTATACATTTTTGGTCCAAATTCGAAAGTGCCGGCCAACAAAAAAAAATTTGATATTCTGACAGAACATGTCCTCCTAAGCATTTCTTACTATGGCACCAAAGCTGTAGCACCGCTGCACGTCATTTTATCCAGGGTTTAAAACTCTGAATTTTCATACATTTTTCGATCACATACCACGATATTATCGATTAAATGAATTTCTAAGAGGACAGAACTTGACTTCCTTAGCATTTCTTAATATGAGACCAAAGCTGTAGCACCGCTTCACGCGATTTTATCCAGGGTTAAAAATTCTGAATTTTCATACAATTTTTCGATCACATGCCACGATATTATCGATAAAATGAATTACTAGGAAGACAGAGCTTGTCCTCTTAAGCATTTTTTAATATGGCACCAAAGCTGTAGCTCCACTCCATTTGAATTTATCCAGGGTTAAAAATTCTGAATTTTCATACATTTTTCGATCAAATACCATGATATTATCCATTAAATGAATTACTAAACACAAATGAAATGTTCTGTTGTGGATGCTAGCTCATAGTTAATGATTTTCGACGATAAAATACATTAAAAACCTACAAAAATCCCTGAATTTATTTGTGTTTAGTAATTCATTTAATGGATAATATCATGGTATTTGATCGAAAAATGTATGAAAATTCAGAATTTTTAACCCTGGATAAAATCGCGTGAAGCGGTGCTACAGCTTTGGTCCCATATTAAGAAATGCTAAGGAGGTCAAGCTCTGTCCTCTTAGAAATTCATTTAATCGATAATATCGTGGTATGTGAACGAAAAATGTATGAAAATTCAGAATTTTAAACCCTGGATAAAATGACGTGCAGCGGTGCTACAGCTTTAGTGCCATAGTAAGAAATGCTAAGGAGGACAAGCTCTGTCAGAATATCACATTTTTTTTTGTTGGCCGGCACTTTCGAATTTGGACCAAAATGGATGATGTCCTTAATATGAACGACGATATTTGGTTACTATTCCAGATTAGAAATATCACTTAAGTTTAACCTCAAACCCTTTAATGTAATAAACAGACACCCTTTAAGTACTATTAGTACCTAATCGATGTTCTTGCGGCTGTTGCCTGGCGCTTCGATGTATTTATTGTACATCTCAAATTCTCAAGAGACGCCTGCGTTGCTTGCCACATGAAAGTTTTTAATTGATTGCTTATTGTTTTGCGTGTGTGAGCATGTTTCATGCTTTCGACAATATTCGACAGTTTTTGTAAATATTGATTCAATATACATGAGATTTTAATATTTGCATTATTAAAGAAACATCGCATAATTAATAAAATAAACGCAAACCTTGTTACGGTTTAGTTAAACATGAATTCGAGAATACAAAATGTCGGGATGGAACCCTTTTTCGTCTGAATAGCTAACAAGTAGGCCAGCCACATACGAGTACGTCGCCATCCTATGTAAATATTAAAGGACATGCCCAGACAAGCCCAAAGTGGAGGAAGTTCGTATCCACCTGAATACTAATTCATTTCGTCGCTATTATCCGACCAAAATAAAACACAATGCGTGTCTTCAAGACCACTTATCTTTCGTATTCAACACACACGGTCGGGTAGCAGCTATCAGTATTCTTAGCATCACGACCGGGCATCGAATCGAATAAGAATGATGTATTGTAAAGTTTAAAGTTCGACAAAACTATTGTGATTGCAAATATTTAAATACGCATGAATATTAGGTACGTGCGTACGAAGTCATCCTTGGAGCTAATTTTACGTCAATTTGCCACGACCATCGAGAGCAATGAAGCAATGTATTGGAAAATAAGGGTCAGGTGAGATAAGGCCTGTTATTAAAATACATGGAGGTCATTCCATGAAACAGTTATGGCGTTAAACGATAACGCTGGAAACGATACCGGTGTTTGTTTACTTTTTTTTTACCACTCATCCGCCCACATGAACTTGTTATGGTACCTGCGTTGCGAGTCAACGTTTGAATGGAAATTTTTGAACCAGGGAATGTTTTTTCATCTTTCTAGTTTCACATAGATAATAGAGCTTTATAATAATGGTAATCGACTTTATTGCTGTGTGCAAAAGGTTGACAATTAGTTGGTATAGTTTGTGTATTAGCAGGCAGTGAACTGGAATCGCCAGGCTGTGTTATCGTCCCCCCGTATCCGTATGACGGTCGGGCGCACACGGTGCACCTGTCGCGATACTCGCATTTTGCTATAACTACATGAAACAGGGATTGCATGTAAAGTTAAATGACAAAACTTTACAGACGACACCTGTGTGCACAATAAAATAAACAGGAAAATGCGCCCACACATATTGAAATTGCGTTCACATATTTAAATGTAATAAAAAACTTTTTTGCAAAAAAAAACCGACTTCATAAATCGATAAAAGCACTAAAAAGTAAAAAATAATACTATAACCTACCTATATTAATAAACCTAACCTAAACTACGATTAACCTATAATTGAGAACCTCCTCCTTTTTTTAAAGTCGGTTAAAAATTCAGGTTTATTACTTAGTTTGTTACAAACTTTTTATATTTTTTGTGTGTTTGAGATATTATATGGATATAGGAGTTCAGTAGATTGAGTTCATACGATATTTTGTGAAGTCATGTGTTTTACGAATTAAAGACACATGCAGTGATCGACGACGGCTAATATACATGATCAAGAATTATTCGTAAAACACATGACTTGTTTATTAAAACTACACGTAATAAAGGACTTCGTTTTTTATAACTTTCAGTTTTAGGAATGAATACAGTTTAGAATGTTTTACTGCAATCCAAACTGATTTAGAAATGCCCATAAATTAGTAGCGAAAGAAATTCTTGCTCAACAGGTGTGGTAATGAATCTGATTAATCTAAGAACAGATTTTACGATAAGCGCTAATAAATACAATTACGACTTTCCTCGCACATAGACTTTCAAGAATAAAGTATTTCGAACGACAAGTAAGGCAAGTTGAAGTAATTTCTCTCGTCAAATCAATTCGATACGCTTTATTATTAGAAATCATTATATATTTGTATCTATTATAATGCAGTTTCTTGGTGTTAGTCGTCCGGTGGAGAAAATTGAAGATAGTAAAAGCTTGACCACAAGTATTGACATATTTTTACAACAGAAGTTTTTACGAACAATCAACCACATGTCAGGTCCAATAAGATGTTTTCGGTATTTACGTAGGTAGGAATTTAGAGTCAGTCAGACAGTAAATCGGAGACAGTAATTCTATGTAAATGCATGCATTTAATGCATGTGATTATCTACAGGTATCTTCGTTGACCTGAATACATTTAAAAACAGTATTTAACTATTTGCTCCAGTGTGGAGAGGAAACGGATAATAATCCGCTTCCCTCATACTGCCAGTGTTCCTGATTCGTGACAGGTTTAGACTGTTATTATTTACGGCCTGTCATTACAAAACATGATATATTTTAAAAGGATGACGATAATTCTCTTAAAATATAAGTCGGCCATAATATTATGTTCGAGTTAACGGTCTAAATCTCCGCATAGCAAGAAGGTACCTTGTTTACTTACATAACATAAACAATTAATATGATAGGCATGCTCATAATAATAAAATACAAAGGTTTCACGTAATATCTACTTGACCTTCACATTTTTGTTACGTCAGCATAGAACAGTCAATAACAAGATTAGGTACCAAAAATCGCTGAAATAACCCAACTCTGCGTAAACATTAAATGCAACTCCTTTAATTAGCAGCAGTTAGTATGTTTGGCAGGTAAACTTAATACTCGTTTGCAAAATGTAAACAAACTATGAAAATAACATGGATTCGTGATGCACTATTTTGGAACTACGTTCTAAAACTGCTCACCTAATAATTTTAAATTTTTTTTCTAGGGAGAAACGATAAAATTTATTATTTACGAGATTGTTATGTTTGATTTTGGGCGTTTCTATTTTTGTCTATTAGGTAGGCATATGAATCAATAAACGAATACGTCCTTCCTTAAGCTTTTAATTATTATTTAAAAAAAAGTACTGGATACTTCTGAAAAATGTATTTGATACCTAATATGGCAAACATATCTTAGATATATACGGAAGTTGGTCAGACAGTCTTTTAAGGGTCCGAGTACCACTCGACTTGTTCAGATCAGACCAAGTGATACGGGCGCGGCACATAACGACCTGACAAAGATTAAGTAGAAAGCTCTTGAAGATATAAAGAAATCAGAAAACGCTGACAAGAAGGTTTCTTTATATTTAAATAACTTGGTATAAAAATAATAATTAAATTTTCGCAAGAGGCTGAGCTTTCTTGACCTTTCAAACGATATCAGAAAGTAATTAATGAAGTTCTTCGTAAAAAAAGTCGGAAACATAAACATTAACTTAGTCGTTTCTTCGTTACAAGTTAAGAGAGACCTTGATAATGGAATAAGGTTAAAACAGTGGTGTAAGTTTAATTACATAAGTGTTTTAACAACTTCGATAATGTCATTTTAAGACGTAGTGACCAGTAGGCATTGATGAGTACTTGTTATAATGAATTAAATTACTAGGTGGTTGTAGTATAGGTCAGTTTGCAGTCATGTGTGTTGCATCTTGACACCTGCAGCTATGACTATTATCGATCGGTATTCAAAGTCCATTGCTCATCTTAACGTAGACCTCACATCACGGAGCAACACATTGACGTAATACCTAACATAATTCACATTGAATTGAAATTAATTTATTGATTCATTAACCAACGGGATTTGAATACACAAAACATAATTGATGAAGTTGTTTTATTTGAACGTAATGTTCTCTCTTAAGTACTTTATTTTAATGAAATTTACATAGCAAATAAAAGGTTTCCATCGTTTCCAATTACTAAACAGTATTTGGATAATTAGACTTGACTGTTTGTCTCTAAAAACCTTTTAGGGAATTACTTTGTCAAACATTTTTCAAACCCAGCTCCAATTTCAGTAATAATTTTAACTTTTAACATTATACTTTACCTGGCACAAAAAAATAGGAGCCACTTAAATTTTTCAAAGGAAGTTACGTCATTGTCTTTTAAGATAAAGAGAATCTTTTGTTTTAGCTAATTCTTTTATGGACGTGCTTATGCGTTTAGTTTTGCAAAATGCATACGAGAGTCTGTTCCAGTTATTCTGCTTTTTTTTTTGTTTTAGACAATCTGTATTGTGTTGATACAGATTTTTAAGCTAATAATAGGTACGTAAGCTGGTTGTAAGAAAAGAGAGAGTATAGTATTGTTATAAGATCAAGTCTAGACCTTTTTGCCTTCATTAATCTTTAAATATGTTCTTTCTTAATGGTACATAAATACATAGGCTGAGATGCCTATTTGCAAAACACGATTAACCACTTTAAAAACTGTGTGAACGATTCACATAATGACTATTTAACTGCTGGGAATAGATGTAACACCTTATTTTCTTTAAATGTGTTTTTAGAGGACTTGTTCCATCGTAAAACATTTTATGTTTTGTTCGGCGACAAATCAATTGGCGTCACTTTGTGGTGGCAAGGATGAATTTGTTATAGAACGAATTATGTTAATTCTACTTAATATCTAAATTAGAGATACAACATTTGCTTATAACATATACAACTAATTTATGTTATCAAATGTAGAACAATTGGCTATAACACAGTACGCTTTGAACTTACCTATTTTTTTAAGTTTTTTTTCCGATATTGGACTCATTCAGAAAACCTCATTAAAAACTCTTTATGCGAGTAGAAACTGCATTCTAAAAGATGTATACGTCAGTACAGCAGCATAATTATCTTAGATTATAAAGATTGCAGATGAAGATGTCTAGGTAGCCATAAGGAAATAGTCTCAGAGATGCCGTATACTCAGATAATACTTAGGTACGAAGTTTACAACTTTCTTCAAACGCACTATCATTTAGTAAGAAGTGTTAGAACATGTTTCAGTATTTAGCATACAAATTAAACAACGCTCTCTCTTTTCCTATGTGATTATCACCGCAACGAACACAAGAGCTCTTCGCCTAAACATACCTTGCCGATAACATTACACAGAAGACCGCGGCTCTCTGTTTACTTTACTTTTTAATTTACTTTAGCTTAAAATAGACCTGCTGTATTAATATCTGAGTTTATTACACAATTTTCATGCTATTAGCTAAGATTACGAGTATTTTACTGTGCTTAGACGAGTAATAAACTTACGCAAATAGGAATATTCTGTAATTACCGCATGCAAAACAGATCAATGACTTGTTGTTTATTGAATCGAAATTAATGAATAAACAAGCGTTCGTACTAAGATTGACCAAAAAATATATATTTCTTAATTTGGTGTTATTTACGTAGTATAGCTACCTACATGTTTAGGCAAAATACAACTAGTTACTTAAAAAAAAAGACTAGATAAATCTCACGGATAGTTTAAAGGCTGTTAGTAGGTACTTAGGTACTAACAGTCAATTGTAATTTTTGTTCCTCAATTATTCTGCTATACACCTATGACCGTGATTTGTTTCTTTTGCCATTTTATTTACTAGAATATTGTCTAACGTACAGAAGCAACGGTAACAGCAAAAAAACGTGTAGGTATAGCAATATTTTTGTTAAAAGATAGGTACTATCTCCTAATAGTGACATCTGAATGAGACGACGGAGGTAATAACTGCGTCCATCCCAGAATTCTCAGGAGCAGTAAATAGGTATATACCTAAATGGGTTCCGTCATAAATAGCAGCTAAGTAACGGTTTACAAAAACAAAACTTTGGTTAGGTACTTCTGGATGTAGGCAAATCTTTTGTTTTCATATTACCTTCACAGAATGTTTTGTAGTTCAATTTATTTGTAGTTAATCTATAATAATATATTTCTTATTTTAATACATGAAGTGTAGTTTTAATACATGAAATAACTTGGTGGTAGAAGCTCTGTTGAAATCAAAGAAAAACTAGTGATCCCACGCGGGCTTAAGTTGACCGAGGAAAACTGGTTAGGTACTTTATGTGGGTGGTGCAGTTATTATGCAATATTTATCTTCATAACGATATTTATTACAGTTTTAGTGCAAGTTTCACTTAGTCAACGACACTATTAGCGCGATGGCGTTGTTAGTACCAAAGTAATGAAACGCCTGGCAGACGTTTTTACGATCATAGCTAAGAACAGAAAAATAATAAAAGGAATTGACTAAATTTAGAAACTACTCTGTAACCTTTGTTATGTTTCAATTTCCTTCCTTATATGCACACAATGGATATTATCTTATCCCTATCTCATTTTAAAGAAGATCTCGTAACATGGCGATAATCATAATATATGGGTTAGATTATATCAAAATATTTACATAGGAAGATCTGCCCTGATAATTGTAAATGCAGTACTTGCAAATTGGCGGTTCCGAGATAAACGCGGTAAACGTGTTTTGTGATATCTACACAACAAGTCTGAATTAAATAATGTTTTAAATATACCAGAAAAATAAGAAAAAAATCAAACTTTGTATTGATGTAATTTTTTCTTTACTTTATTATTTATTTTGGATAAAATGCGCATTACTGCATTTTGTTCTACCATCTAGACTTGTGAACATGAAAGTATCACTAAGCCCAAAGGCAGTATTTGTGTTCATTACTGCAAAATCACCTAGCACGTGTTCAATACTGCGTTTCTATCTATTAATCGTGTCTTATTATCATGCCTGGTACTAGTTGAAAGATTTATTAACCTTTTACTTCAGCTATCAGATACTATTATGAGAGGATATGTGACGAAATAAAACAGACCTTAATAGATACTAGAAAAGTGGTTTGTTATATTTCTACATAAAATATCACAATCAACATGGCATTATTTTTAATTACTAATTATAATCAGTCTTTAAAATACACTTTAGGAACATGTAGTCTTTTACTTTGTACTACATTCAGTGTTAGTGGTGCAATAGAAGCTATTTATTATACTTGTTACGCTCAAACGCGGCATTGTCGAATACTGCGTTTAGTTTTAGTAGCACAAGAAAAGCTCTATAATATACTTGCTACTCTCACACGCAGCAATGTTGAATACTGCGTTAAGCTTTAGTTAGTATTCGTTGCAAAGTACTAGAACGTTAAATAAAGTTGCAGTAACCATAGCAAGTACTGCACAACCTTCTAGCACATGCTGAGTACTGTATATCCTGTTAGCAAAAGTAATAATTTGGTGCAAGTACTGCGTATCTTGTTATATAAAAAACATGTTTATAATAAAAAAAAACATGAAAATTATTTTTTTATGTATAGATTAGCCCCTTGAGGTGTCATTTTTGCAAAAAAGTGAAAATTGCAAAAATTTCGATTACTGCACTTACAATTATGACGGCAGAGATATGAAGGTACAATAATAACTAAAATATGAACTAAAACAACATTCCCGCCCACGATCATACGAACGACGCCACGGCGAAATACCGAAATAAATAAAAACCATAGGAATAACCCGCATCGTAATACGCCATTCGTAACTTGTGGCGCCATTATAGCAATAAAAGAAACCAGTTATGGGCAGAAGCCACTGACATACAGCCATTAGAAATATTTTTGCCTAATAAAAAAGTTTACACCCCTGTTTGTTGATTATACCAAAATTGTATAATAAGAATATACAATGGAAACATTGAAATTTAAGAATAACTTTGTTAAATAAAATTAAGGTCATTGTTACATATTAATATCAGAATGAAGTGCCTATATAAAAAAACCAAAAAAAGAGTAGGTACATTTATTGCATGTAAACTTTTTAGCTATCTTATCAGTGATTATTATCATACAAAAATGAACCCAAAACTCAATGATAAAAGTTGGTTGTTGGTTTTGATATCAGTAGATATTATGCAGTTTCCTAATAATGTACTAAGTAAGTACCTTAAGTAGGTTATAATGAAAAATAATAGTTTCCAGGAGTTTGGTACCCAATGAGGTTAAACATTGGACCCTTCATCATATTTGAGACCTAAAGCAGGTACCTAGGTACATACTACAGTATCATTTGTATAATGACTGAGAAATATAACTTTTAATGATATTACCATGAATGAATGAGACATTGCAATACAGATTGATTTATAAGTGGATGTTTCCAACAAAATGTGCAGCTGCACATAGATATTAATGTACTTATAGAGGAAGTAATGTGACTGTTATTTACATTCCTCAGTACTTTGGTTTAATTAAACCTATTGGGATAATAAGGACATCTATGTTCATGGTTAGATAATAAACAACTATGTCCATGCTCCAAAGGGACTTTAGGAATGTTCTAAAAGTCTTGAGTTAAAAAATATCAAATACAATGAGAGCAGGCCTGAAAAGTAACAAACTGCATGGTAAGTTTGTAGGTTGCAATTAATTTTCCCATTTAAAAACTTTTCAGATACTTCCAAATTCAAAAGTTCTTATCAGAAATTATCAAAGTTTACTGTACATACAACAAAAAACACATGGTTATAATACTTCTTATATCATCTAAGCCTAAAGGGAAGGTACCGTAACTTTTTCCCCATTCGGTTCTAAGAAATACAGATAACTATCGTATCAAAATTCCTGTTTTCAAGAGCCAAACACATTCGTATTCATTCCGATCGATTTGATGACAAATAAAGGTAGCCGCGACGCTCTGATAGCCGGTATATAAAAATAACACAGTTACGTTTCTAAAACATACCGCTACACTTGCGGTACATAAAACAAAACCAAAATAATATGTTATACATAAAACGCATAGAAATGCAGCACGATTTATTTATAAAACTTCGACTTACCAGCAACAACTGTATCGCTCAGGTCATACTTCACTGGTTTAGGGAACTCCCTCAATTTACGTCCACTTAGTTTTAATTCACCACTTAAGTAAGCATCTTCCAGAATTCTTTCTAACGATTTTGTTAACTGACTATGAATATTATTGTGCCCATTCATATTTACACTAACACACGGCCCTAACACGGCCATATTCTTTTTAAACTGACTGAAATAAAACAGTTTTTTGTCTATTGCTGACATGCAGCCAACCTAACGAAAATAGCAAATGTAGGGAACTTCATACTATTCCTACAAGTTTATGGTCAGCCAGTGAATCAAATTTTTAATTTCTTTTCTTTGTTTTCTCTTACATAATTAATTATTGTTTACGCGTAATTTATACAATTATTATTTCTGCTCAATCTATCCTGTTTTCTCCTCCTCTTTCAATCTTTCTTAAACTCTTGATTTTGATGAAGGACACAAACTTGCTTAGTATTTTTTAAACCGCGTGCTTCATAATAACTCATCAAATGCTATAAATTTTAACGTACATGTTATATTATGTCTATCACAATTACAATGTTATTTGTTTTAGATTTCAAGATTTAGTAATTATTTTGCCATCCTGGATTCGGAATGAATATGAACTGTTGCTGACTTCATTTTCTTCATTTCCTTTTATCTTTTTCTCACTCACATCCCTAGTCCCATCCCTTTTCACCCACATGACATTGACATGAAACTGTAACCTAAAAATTCTAGAAATTCTGTGATAATTTAATTTTATGAAGTTAAAATGACTATATCTAATATATTCCGATTAGGTAACGTTTTAAGAGGTTTAAACAAAGCAAATGTGTCACAAATCGAGGTAATGTTGATTCTTATTTTATTAAATTATCTCTAAATTTATCCGGTTAAATTTACGTAATTTTATTATAGTCTTACATTTTCTAGTTCAATTAATTAGTTTTAAGATATTTAGTTCAACTGTGGGTTTATTTTACAGAAATTCTCGTCCCAAATTAAAAATGCAGACCACAAGGCTTTGGAAAGGATCAGAAACATTGGTATATCTGCCCATATAGACTCCGGGAAAACCACCCTTACAGAAAGGATATTGTTCTACACTGGCAGAATAGACCAAATGCACGAGGTTCGTACTAATTTACTAATTTCTAGGAAATATTATATTAATAGTAAAAGTAATAATATTTTCTTTTATCTCCAATGCTTTTGGTTACATAAAATAAATGTATCTTGACTTAAAATTATTTAAAGAAATTAGTGCTTTCCTTACAATTGTTATTAAATTTAAATGTTATCAAAACGCTAAACTAGCTTTATCTACCATTTTCAACCTTTTACTATTAAATTCTCTTTCAAAAATATTTCTTTTAAAATATTTCTAGCCTTTTTCTAAATTTAGGCAGTGTTTTGGCCTGGAAACTAATTAGGGCGGGAAAAGTTCATTATTTCACTTTTTTATACCTAAATTTTACTTTAATACTAAAATACCTTTAGGTTAAAGGCAAAGACAATGTGGGTGCAGTCATGGACTCCATGGAACTGGAACGTCAACGAGGGATCACCATTCAGTCAGCCGCCACTTACACAATATGGAAGGACCATAACATCAATATCATAGACACTCCTGGACACGTAGACTTTACAGTTGAAGTAGAGAGAGCCTTACGAGTGTTGGACGGAGCGGTACTGGTGTTGTGTGCTGTGGGTGGTGTGCAGAGTCAGACGCTGACAGTAAATAGGCAGATGAAGAGATATAATGTACCATGTTTAGCATTTATTAATAAGCTGGATAGGTTGGGAGCTAATCCTGTCAGGTAAGTTCTTACTTTTTATTGATTCTCAAAGCTTTTATTATATTACTTATATTATAACCTAATGAATGAGCATAAACTAGCTATAACAAAAGAAATAATCACATGTTCTCTGCTTTCTAATCCCTGTTGGTACTTATCACTAAAATAATGTGATATGCAAGGTATTAACTATATAAAAGATTTCAGTTTCCCATATCTATCTATATATTAAGCCCGTCTTGTCTAGTTGGTCTACCACCTTTTTCTCGGTCAGCCGCAATGTCGACTAGCATTATGTGGTATACAGTTAGTGATTGAGTTTTCCATAACTGATATCATCATCTTCATCATCTCCCGAGTCTTTTCCTATGTTGGGGTCGGCTACCAGTCTTACCAGATTCAGCTGAATACCGTATTTTACATGGAGCGACTGCCTATCTGACCTCCACAACCCATTTTTACTGGAAAACACAGTATCCCATAGTAAGACTGGTTGTCAGAATTGACTTAACGACTGCCAAATATCTATGTATGACGGCCGGGACCTACTGTTTAACGTGCTTTCCGAAACACGGAGGGGTCTCGGTATGTTATAAATGGTCATCCATCCACGGACCAACCGCGGCGAGCGCGGCTTAACCTGTATTATTGGTCCAACCGTACGGCTTACATTTAGCCACGAGCCCCTCAAATATATATATATAATAGTAATAGTTTTCCATAACTGATAAAATATATTATTTTTTTAGTAAGTAACTTTAAAATAAACTGTTTTTCTAAAAAAACTTACCCAATATTTCAGAGTCGTCAAGCAAATGCGATCCAAAATGAACCACAACGCTGCATTCATTCAGCTGCCCATTGGCTTAGAGAAGGAATGCCAGGGTATCTTAGATCTGATTGAAGAGAGAGCTATCTACTTTGAAGGTGACTACGGTGACAAGATCCGTTACGATGAGGTACCGCAGGACAGGAGGACGGAGGTTAAAGAGAGGAGACACGAGTTGATTGAACATTTGTCTAACGTTGATGAGACTTTGGGTGAGCTAGCTTTTTTATTTAGTTACTTTGAAATTATATCTATTGACAATATGAATGATAGATTCTATTATCTAAAGATAAGTGGAGTAATACTTAATATTATTAGTGTTAGTATTAGATATACTCAATGCACATAATATGAAAATGAATTACCTAATACACACTGCAAAAATAGAATTGAATGGATTTTATTATTAGCCTGAATTTTCCCTCTGCTGGGCGAAGGCCATTCTTTCTTGCCTAACGTTTACTTTTTTTTAGCACCTAAGTTGCAAAACATATTTTAGGTATTATATCGTCATAAACCCGTGTGTATAAAAGTGTAACGTATGCTGAGCCCAATGACCTTGATGTTGAATTTTTTAACTTGTACTATTAAAAATTTTCAGGAGAACTATTCCTTGAAGAAAAAGTACCAACCGTAGCCGACATAAAGCAGGCTGTTCGTCGATCCACTCTCCAAAGAACCTTCACCCCTGTCCTCGTTGGAACCGCATTAAAGAACAAGGGAGTCCAACCATTACTAGACGCAGTACTAGAATACTTACCGCACCCCGGTGAAGTAGAGAACACTGCAATGCTGAATGAAAGTAAGGACGGCGAGGGACAGACGATAGTGTTGGATCCAGCACGGAGTGATAACAAACCGTTTGTCGGTTTGGCTTTTAAGTTGGAAGTCAGCAAGTTTGGACAGCTGACGTATTTGAGATGTTACCAGGGTATGCTGAAGAGGGGAGAGAATATTTTTAATGCAAGGACAGGGAAGAAGGTAATTTTTTTGTTACTTTATTAGCCTGATATAATTTTACTAAGCGCATTTTTTAGTGTAAATAACTTAAATCAATTTATATAATGAAGAGGAGAAGCTCACTTCTCCTCTTCATTATATAAATTGAGTCTGAGTCATTGACCTCAGTCAATGACTCAGTTTTCTTGTATTTGTGTCCTAAATATTATTTAGTTTTTACCTATTATTCGATCTTACCTTTTATTGTAATTTTTGTCTAATGAACCCCTATTTTCTCAATGCACCTCCCTCCCTCGTTTCAACGCATTTTTCTTGATATTTAACAAAAACTTTATTATTCCAGGTGAAAATCTCTCGTCTAGTCCGCATGCACTCAAACAACATGGAAGAAGTGAACGAGGTGATGGCCGGCGATATCTTCGCGTTGTTCGGCGTAGATTGCGCGTCCGGTGACACCTTTGTGAACGACGGCAAGCTGCAGTTGTCAATGGAATCTATACACGTGCCCGACCCAGTTGTGTCCATGTCTATTAAGCCAAAGAATAGTAAGGATAGAGATAATTTCTCGAAAGCTGTTGCTAGGTCAGTACTTATAATACATTTATATAATATCCTTTTATTTGGTTATCAATTAACTAACAATTACCGGAGTTTCCAGGATATTTATTAAAGCTTCCACAGTAAATTTTGTTTTCATGAAGAATTATTTTCTGAAAATCATTTTTTTCTATGCTAAAGTTATCTTTTCTTTTTCCACATAGACTAGAACCAGTAAAGGTTTTTCCGTCGGTCACCGGTGACCGATGCAACTTTCAAAGTAAAAATTCCTTAAATTTACACTTATTTCCTCTTCCATTTTTTTTTATTTTTACTTTAACCACAAATTCCAACTATTTATTCCAGATTCACAAAAGAGGACCCCACATTCCAGTTCCGCTATGACGCAGACAACAAAGAGACGATCGTCTCTGGCATGGGAGAGTTACATCTAGAGATTTACGCGCAGAGAATGGAGAGAGAGTACAACTGTGTTGTGGAGTTAGGCAAACCTAAAGTGGCGTTTAGGTAAGGAGGGAATGATTGTAGACTTTATTTCTGTGTTAGGTGATTAAGATATTTAGTTACACTGAATTTGCATTCGCATGTTGCTAAACAACCTGAGGGGCTCGTGGCTAAGTGTAAGCCGTACGGTTTGACCAATAATACAGGTTAAGCCGCGCTCGCCGCGGTTAGTCCGTGGATGGGTGAACATTTATAACATACCGAGACCCCTCCGTGTTTCGGAAAGCACGTTAAACAGTAGGTCCCGGCTGTCATATATAGATCTTTGGCAGTCGTTAAGTCAATTCTGACAACCAGTCTTACTATGGGATAGTGTGTTACCCAGTAAAATGGGTTGTGGAGGTCAGATAGGCAGTCGCTCCATGTAAAATACGGTATTCAGCTGAATCTGGTAAGACTGGTAGCCGACCCCAACATAGTTGGGAAAAGGCTCGGGAGATGATGATGATGTTGCTAAACAACAAATTACAAACAATACATTTCATATCTGATGTTTTACTGACACTGAGATTCGGCTATAGAATAGTACATACATACATATAGTCACGCCTCTTTCCCTTTTACGGGTAGGCAGAGACCACTTCTTTACACTTGCTACGATCCTTACACACTAGTTTCGTTTTGTCCACTTTCATTATTCCCTTATACACTTTTTTCGTCAATCGTACTTCATTCATTATAGAATAATCTATAGAATAGTGTATATCTAGAACTGAAAATAACTAGTTTTATCTAAGTCTCTACTGGGTACTAAAGTACTGTAACATAGTACTTAAATAATTAAATATAATAGTATGACCTGTTAATGAGAAAATGACACCTAAATCGATGCATTTGATGACTAACATAATTATTTTAGTTAATAATGTAATAATATTTGTATTTATATTATAGAGAAACAATGATGTCGGCGTGTACTTTCGACTACCTACACAAGAAGCAGTCTGGTGGTGCGGGTCAGTTTGCCAGAGTCAGTGGTATCATGGAACCTTTACCGCCTCATCTAAACACATGTAAGTTTCTAATTTGTTATTCATTTTGTGGACTGCCTTACTAACTTCCCTCTATTTTAATTTCGGAGAATTGCTCTAACTATGGATTTACTCAAGCTGTTTGACAATAGTTATATTGTCGCTATTACAAAATTCCCTAAATGGCGTACTTTTACTAACACACCACCCAAAAATAGAAAGAACATTGTCGAGTATGAATTAAAAACAAAATACAATTTGCGTATATCTTTCCAGCTCTAGAATTCATAGACGAAACCATGGGAACGAACGTCCCCAAACAGTTTGTGCCCGGAGTCGAGCGTGGCTTCCTAGACACGTGTCAGAAGGGCTACCTGTCCGGCCACAAGGTGTCCGGCGTCAAGTTCCGGCTGCAGGACGGTGCTCATCACGTGGTGGACTCCAGCGAACTGGCCTTCTTCTTGGCTGCTAAGGGCGCTGTTAAAGAAGGTAGGTTCCCTATGACCGCCGCTTCGGTCACCGGTGACCGATGGTAACTAAGGTTATGTTTTGGCACATGAGTAGATAAACGGAACAGAGGCAAAGCTTCGAACAACCGCTCGAATCGGTTGCACGCACACAAGCGCGCGGGGCATGTGTGCGTGACCACTGGCCGCTTGTCACATACGCGGCGAGACTGGAAAAAACCAGTTTACGCTGGCACAGCCAGTGTACAATCTAAGGGTCAGTCCGACGCACGCTGTTTGTTTTGTTAGTTGCAAGTTTAAGTTTTTATAAGTTTAGTTGTAAAAACGTGGTATTATATTAATAATAATGGTTGTTTATTGTACCGTGTGTAGAATAATAATAAAAAAAAAGAAAAACATACTTCAAAATCATACTTTCAACAAAAATCGTACTTTAACTATCCCAAGGAGTACAATAGGTAAGATTCCCGTTAGATTACTTGAAAAAACTTTGTTAGATTCTGAATTTACCACACCATTAAAAGAAACAAGAAATTATTAAAAAAACAAAAAATTATAAAAAGAAAATTCTTAAAGTAAGTACCTAATTTGTAAACTATTTTATCATACTGACTATTAAAACTATTTAAAAAATATTTTGTTTGATTTGTCTTCACCTATTGTGACAACCCTAACAGAATAGGTAACAATTTTGCACGTTCTTAGGAAGCTTTGCCTCTGTTCCGTTTATCTACTCATGTGGTTTTGGGGCGCGGCATCGGTCCCCGGTTAGCGGAGGACCAAAGAATTTTATCGCTCATCTTAAAAAGTTTATTAGAAAGACGTTCAATTGATTTTTCTTGGACTTAGGTTTGCTTTTGGTTGTAGTTTTTAGGTAACACAAAAAAGTTATGCATGTTACAACATTTGTGTCTCTGCGTACGGTGTACCAAAATATTTATTTATATTTAATTGTAAAGCAATAAAATAATTAACTAGAGTTTTTTTTTTATTAAATAATGATAATGAATTGATTTCCCATAAGACAAGGTTAAAAAAACACTTCACATAATCTATTTTCTCTTCCCCTAGTATTCGACGACGGCGCCTGGCAGATTCTCGAACCAATCATGTTTGTGGAGGTAGTAATGCCTGACGAGTTCCACGGCACTGTGATCGGTCAGCTCAACAAGAGGGGAGGCATTATTACTGGTACGGAAGGCTCTGAAGGCTGGACCACGATATACGCTGAAGTACCGCTTAATAATATGTTTGGGTATGCCGGCGAACTTAGGTAAGGGCTATTTATTTATTTTTGGATATTTTTCCCATTTAAAAGTTAACAAACTTTAAGCTATTTTAAGTTTTCTAGTATGAGAGTCTCATTAAGAAAGTCTAGTAGTGTAAATATCATAACATATTTGCAAAGACCAGAAAGCCCATGTCCAGATACAAAGACTAAACGCTGAATTTAATAACTAATGTCTATATAAATTCTCGTGCCAAACAATGTTTTTCCACTAAAACCAACGTCAACTTTATGGAACTGTAAATAAAGTTCATTTTAGACTGACTAGTGCTGTTGGAAAATTCATAACAAATATGATGTTGTAACGCAAAATAACTATTAACTTGTTTTCGCAAATATATTCCGAATATAGTATAGTACTAAGTAATTAGAAATTCCTGTCATAATATTGGTCATTTTACAGGTCAATGACACAAGGTAAGGGTGAATTCAGCATGGAATACAGCAGATACTCGCCCTGCCTCCCAGAAGTACAGGAACAGCTGATCAGGAAGTACCAAGAAGAGATGGGCGTTGCCCCCGACCAGAAGAAAAAGAAGAAGAATTAACCGCCTAGCTAATTTAGATTAATTTATTTTATTGTTATATTAAGGCGAATTAGAGTAATTAATATAATCGTAATTTTTAACAGTTGTTGGCTTTTTATTGGTAGAATGTAGTTTATTCCTGTAATTGCTATAGTATTGTTTATATATGTAGTAGAATTTTAGTAAGAAAGTGAGTTGTAGTTTGCGGTTCGACAGTTTTGTTTGTTAATTTTTTTTTCTGTTTTCTACTCCCACGCTTGGAATCCTGTATTGCAGGGGGTTTAGTGTGGTTCAGTGGCCATTATTTGTGGCTCACACATATGCTTGTTCGATGCGAGGATCGAACCCGAAGCACTTCGCGCTCAGTGTCGTGACCTAAACCAAATAGCTACTCATTGCAATTATAAATCAATTTTTCAATCAATTTATATTTTTTAACTTCACAGTATATTACAATAAAAATTGTGTAAAGGTAAAATAAAAAGTAACAAATACATTTATAAAAAAACCCATTTATTCATAACACTCCACAAATATATTCCAAAATCGATACAAATCGTATCAAACTCTCCAGGTACAAATAATAATTGTTTTGCTTACGTTAACATTCTTACTTATACTAAAAAATATTCTATTATTTAGCCGTAATAAATTAGGCTTCAAGGGAGATTCCGTACATGAATAATTATAATAATAATAATAAAATACTATTTAATAGACACTTTAATTCTAAATCAGTTTTACTAAATTACACACGGGGACAAAACTATTTGATAACCAACTATGGCAACCCTGAGCAGGGTTACTACGTAAAAATATAATTGCAAAACAAAACTAGCATAAAATAATAAACACCTACTTACGTAAAATGACTATACACATAATATACATATTTAATATAACAAAGCTGAAATTTAAAATACAATGATACCTACCTACCTACTTATTTAAACATTATTATATTCATACCTACTTTCACTCTCATTGCATTCTATTAAATACATAATTGATTATTTAAACAAACCTATTTTTCACTTAAAATGTAATATTTAATCTATTTTTAATCAATGCTTTATAAAAAAACACCTATCCAAAGGTAACTGCAAATCAACCATATTTTTATTATTACTAATATCGTCTTTATTTCGAAGAAATAAGGTCGATTTCAGTATATCGCTTTATTGATGTATGCAGTATGGCTATACCATTATTTAGTAATATGGCAACATCAAAAACTTCTATGAAACATTTTACAAATCTAAAATCTAATGGTGTTACTCTATTGGCACTTCGTATTAATAGTTTAGCTTGTGGATTACACAACTATTCTGTTTTAAGGACAATTTTACAGAAGTTTAGTTAAGATTCAGTTCGAACAGTTAGTAATAAGATAAAGCTAAAATTTGTTACCAGATAGGAAAACATAATAAGGCTAAGGCCGCACTGTAGTTTCTTTCCGCAAGCGGTAAACCGTGAAACCGCAAAACCACCCGAGACCCACACTACGATTAAAAATCAGTCGCGGAAAATAACCGTCAGAGCGCCCGCTTCCATTAGTTTCCTTTACTCACTTAATCAGGCGGTTAAAATCCGCGGCGGTTTAGCCGTAGTGCGGCCTTAGCCTAAGATAGACTTCTATGTAGGCTAAACGAGCACAAGATTTGACAACAGTAAATTCATTACACTGCTAAGTTTAAAAAAAATAAAGACTAACAACATAATTCTAGGTACATTTAATTAATTACTTAACATTTCTCTCACTTTCATCAACATTAAAGTACATTACTACCGGATTCCTACTAAAATTACTATTTATTCTACCTGCTTGTATTACACAGTAATGGTTTGCATCTAGGACTTATTTGTTATATTAAACTACATTAAAAAACAAATAATATATTAATAAAAAAAAAACCTTTGGACAAAAAAAAACCAAACTAACAATGCCTTTTTTGTTGGCAACATTAAAACGGCCTATTTTCTCAAAGTCTTGAATATTGACACGAAATACACATTCATTGGAAATAGATTCCAAAAACCTAAATCTACATGGGTACTGTAACAACAATTGTAAGACAACTAAAACAGTTTCGTACCTTCTACCGGTGGTCAATGGTAAGTTTTATTTAAAAGCGAATTTATTACATGGAAATAAGATTGGTTTTAGATATTCAATGCTACCATCGACGAGCAGACCACCGTACTTTCTGAAAACATGGTACCTTAATCTCTTTGTGCCTATTTCCTTATCTACTAAACAAGGAGCAGGTTTGATTATATTATTTTTGTAATTGGCAATGTATTTAGACCGAAGTTTCAGCAGAACTGCTGCCTTTTCTAGAATCGCATTTTTTGAGACCGCTCCACGAGTCTTTGCGCCTTACGTGGTCATTCTGAAAAGCATTTAGAGGTCGCAGATAGTCAACATTGTTTTTAATTATAGATGTACCTAATTGTCAAAAAAATCCCAAACTATTAAATTTCAAATATTTTACGTTTTGAACACAAAACACTAGCCCAAAAATCGTTAATATTATAAGTTTTATAATTTTCATGCAATATAAGTACAATATACAACAATTTTAAAAAAGAAAATACAATAATAGTAATTTTAATTTAAGGAGTAATAATAATATGGATCTTAAAAGGGTGCAGACAACAAGTGCTATACACATAAAAGCTGATAAAAATGTTTAAACTATTTGTCACACTAGAATTGCCATTCAATGAATAATAATCATCTCCCGAGCCTTTTCCCAACTATGTTAGGGTCGGCTACCAGTCTTACCGGATTCAGCTGAATACCGTATTTTACATGGAGCGACTGCCTATCTGACTTCCACAACCCATTTTACTGGGAAACATGGTATCCCATTGTAAGACTGGTTGTCAGAATTGACTTAACGACTGCCAAAGATCTATATATGACAGCCGGGACCTACTGTTTAACGTGCTTTCCGAAACACTGAGGGGTCTCGGTATCTTATAAATGGTCACCCATCCACGGACCAATGAATGATAATAATTAAGTTAATACCATATATGGCTGTTCTGAGTGACGTATTTGGAACGATAACTTTAACGAACTTCCGTTGTGACAAATAGTTCCATTGTAATAAATAGCTAGACATCAAACTGGTAAAATTAAACATTTACAGGATCAAAAACTAGTTACTATACAAAATTTAAATTCTACTTACTTCATAAGGTTTACACCTCCTATTCATTCAATAAATATTAATACATTTATGGATTCACAATTATAAATAGCAAAACATCTACACTTTAAAACGGTTAAAATATAAACACCAATTTTGTACTGGCAATCACACTTGTACATTTAGGTTTGAAAATACAGAGACAATTTACGAGTATCTATGTTGCGGGTAGTGCTTAAAATGTTTTTCTATACCAATTTAATTTTTTTTTCTTTACAAAAACAATAGTCTATAACAGAGACTAATTAATATTATTTTAACAGTACAGTGAGAATTAAATTTATATTATGGGAAGTGGGTAGTGATTTTAGTGAAAGAGAACAACAAATGGCAGACATTTTAAATAACAAGGTAGCTTATTTATCCAATCAAACAAAATTGAACTGGTATAGTGTTAAGACCACGTTAGCTTCTTTTGCTTAAGTGACAACACGCTGTGAGTATTTACATTTGTTTCATAGTGCTATAGCCACAACCATATACAGGGGTCTATTAGGGTAACAACAAAGGTAATCAGGGGTGCTATTCTATACATATTTAGCACATGCACGTCGTGTTATCGCACATGCAGAATCTTCGAGAAAATTGTGTGCATGCTCTACTCAGAATTTGGTGTCGTTGGTGCACACCTTGACAGAAGGATCATCTTCTTCGACCTCGTCCATGGTTGAAAGCCTCCTTTCTATTTCCGTTTGTGCGGTTTTTGATAGTTTCTTGTGTTTGTTGCTGAAATATAAATGATTCTTTTAAGATCTTAGTAGCCATTCTTAGTAGCAGACAACATTGTTAATCATTTGTTGATGTGAGCTTATTATAGAAAAATGAAAGAAACTCACTTTTTCTTTCCTCCTTTATTTTTATTATCCTTTTTCATCTTGTTGCTGTTGTTCACTTGTTTCCATATCCCCGTTTTATTTACTTCCTCAGAAATATTTATTGAAGTCAGCGGGATGTTCATTATATTGCCATTGATAAGAGGTATCTGCAGATTCTCTTGGTACGCTGGCGGGTTTGTCTTCGTGGTTTCCTATAAGGGAAAACCTAAGAAACTTCTTCAACGAAATCAAACAAATAAAAGTTACAAAGAATCTACTTTATTGTGTTACTACTCACCATGATTCAAGTAAAAAGGTACGTGACGAAAAATAAATCATAAGGACAATGCAGATATAGCAAAAGAAAATGCGTGTGTGTGAACTTTACACTGAGTTTATTTTTCATACACAGGTTTACATGAATAACAAAAAATGTAACAAATAGGATGACAAAAGAAACTAAAATGAGTAAGGAGTGTAACATTTTAGTTTCGACCGCAAAATTTTAATAGTTTTGCATGCCATCCCACCTCAGCGTCGCCGAGCTCCTGAAGGTCATCTTGATTCCTTTTTGTCATTTCTGGCATCACATCGTCCAGTATTTTCATCTCTCGTCTTGTGAAGAACAGATCGAGAGCCTTTCGAATACCAATCATTACGACTAACATCAAGGGGAACAGAATTGAAGTCATCGAGAATGATTTTATGACCCACAGACAAACGAGACATGTGAGTTGGATTGCAGTGAAAATATGGACTCGCCGAATCGGCACCTGAAAAGAAAAATTATTAGAAAACAAATTTCTAAAACTATACCAGATTAACTATTTCCAAACATGTTACCTGTCTCAAGAACATATGATCAGGTTGATACTTCTGAGGCATGAACATAATTAAGATTCTGTCGAAGAATTGAAGTCCTTTCAGCGAAGCCACACCCATATAAAGAAAAACGCCAAACAAAACTGGCATTGGTATATGGCTCAACACAGGCGTCAGGACTACTGAACATCCAATCATCAGAAATATTAATATATGAGTGACTCTTTGCTCTCGGACTCCTAGAAACCTTGGCTTTTCACCAGGAGCTGCACATTCTGACTCTACCTTCAAAGAGTTGACATGGTTTATGCTCAGTACTGTAGCAGCTACGAACCATGGAAGTCCCATCACGGAGCATATTTGTATCAAGATCGCAAGAACAAACAAATCCAAGTGGTAACCACATCCTTTCTTCAGTTTGTTCTCTTTACGGTTAACTATTACTGCTGTGATCTGTTGATCCATGAATATCAGTATAGTTCCAAGTAGTGCTGGTAGTAAAGCGACCAGTGCTGACCATACAGGGTTGCCGCTAAATGGGGTGATGACCCAGTTCCTGCTTGGCAATGTCGGCTTGAATTCTGATGGTACTTCCAGTTTTGGTGTTTTGACACCGACTTTGTAATCCAAGAAGGACATTGATAAGATCGCTATGATCACTGAAAAGTCGCTTATAATTTGTCGCACCTAAAAATATAAGGAAGGGTAAAAATATATTGTACACTATTTATTTGTGAGGTTGGTATTGACAGAAGCTTACCTTCGATGGAAAGAATAAGGAGTTCTTAAAATCCTTTAATATAATAGATATAGTAAAAGTACCCAAAAATAGTATTATGGACATCAAATAAACATCAGGTACATACACCTTTGTATCACACCCTCCACCGGCCAAGGTTCCATTGTAGAGCTGAAAATAGAGTTCATTTATTATTACTATTTTCTAAACAAAGCCACACGCGACATGTGTAAAACTTGTCACTTCTAAGTGTGGTCACTTAATTAGTTGGGTAGGTACCTGACAAGACTCTTTGTCTACAGAAGTCCAATTAAACTGCTCCGGCACTTTAGAGTAATTGCTTGGCAAACAATAACACTCATAATTGAGAACTTCATCGGGGCGTGTCTTAAGAGGGTTCTTTTTACCGATTGATATAACATTTTCCACTGCCTGTAATGTGAAACAAGAAAGTAAAGCGAGTTGAAAATAAGAACGGTTCTCATTACACAGTTATTTTCCAAGTTCTATTTTTACCTTGTAAATGAAAATGAACGCTATTAGAGTTGCAAAGTTTTCTTCAGTAAATCTGGTTATGTAGCACACTAATGCACTTGCATCAATAGCTACTAATATCACTAAAATGATGGTAATCCAAGTCCCTATACAAAACCTGAAGGACATGTAATTCCAACCAATCTGTCTGCAGAATTCGAATACTATTGTTTCGAATACCAGTACAGGGCCTGTTGATCCTAAAATGGTCAGTGGTTGTCCTGAAAAGAAGCCGTAACCCATCCCACAGACAAATCCTGATATCAAGGATTCCATAGCAGCCATGTTTTTGCCAGTAGCTTCTCCTAATAACCCACCGAAGGTGATAATGGGTGATAAACAGGCAAAATATAAAAATATCCAAGATGCAATACATTGAAGGGCTAATGCGTCTTTGAAATCAGACCAGTACCAAGGCATCTTCCTTTTGAGATCATTAATCAAGCCACCAAATAGTATCCCAGTTCTTGCTAACCCTGATTCTTCTCGCTGTCTTGCCTCTTCCTCTTCTTCGTCTAATTCTTCTTTCGGATTGTTATCGTTGGGTCGTTTTCGAGGATCTTGAGAAGGTATGGCTGCAGGAGGTTCTATACGAATTGCCGGATCCCATTCTCCTGGCGGCAGTACGGTCACGGCATCAAGAAACTCATCGATACCGGCTAGAAGATGGTCTCTCTTTTTAGCACGGTATGCAACCTCATGAAATATTTCATCGGACATCAGAGTAGCCATGGCTCGACCAATCTCATGGAAACTAGAGTTAGTATTTGGTGGTCCAAGTAGAACGAACATAAATCTTGTTGGCACAGGCACTTCGGTTAAATCACCCATTATCGTTCCAGTTTTCAGTCTGACGAAGGCTGACAAGGTTTTTTCAAGGAAATCTACTTCTCCAACTAGGATATTAGAGGCTTCTGCTCCTGGGGGTATTTTTCGCATGAAATTTGTGTTGCATTTGTGATTTATGTCTCCATTCATTGGAAGATCACCAGTACTGTGGTTCCGTTGCATCGATATACTGCTGGGACTTTTTACCATGCCGTCATCGTGGGCTGCACCTGAAATATGTGAGGCATAAAGTTAATTAACAGTACAATTGATTACATAAATAAATTGCAAGCCGGTACGGTACACCAAAGATTAGTGAGAAAACTGTGCGCTTTTTGTGGTTAAGCAAACAACGTACAAAAATTAAAAATATAAAATATTGTGTTACCAGGATTTTTGAATGGATTGTGTTAATGGGAAGTGTAAACAAAGAACGCAATTAATAAAATCATCTTATATTTCTGGACGTCTTTCAAAGCAAGTTATTCATAAGTTTGACATAACAATAAGCGTTTTAATAGCAGACTGTACGGAAATCAAGAACCAGCTTTCAGCATAGAAACATGGAAATGACGAGATGTAGTTTGATAGTAATGAAGTAAGAAAAATAAAAGTAGAAAGAGTAGAAACAACATTGATCAGGATAAGCGGTTACCCGCGCTA
The DNA here is from genome assembly GCA_905475315.1 of Autographa pulchrina. Taxonomy (NCBI): domain Eukaryota; kingdom Metazoa; phylum Arthropoda; class Insecta; order Lepidoptera; family Noctuidae; genus Autographa; species Autographa pulchrina. Next base: position 11,348,232 of record FR997765.1, on the reverse strand, counting down.
GGGATGCCTAGGAAACGACTGAATTCTCCTTTGTAAGAGTGTCCGCTGGTTGAACCGCCTTCTTCAACTGAAATATATTAGAATGCAATAGTCAAAGGGATATTAGAAAAAAGGGGTACATTAAAAATAGGTACAGATTAGTAAATAACCTTCTCCAAACACTACACCGATATATACAACATTAAAATTAGCCTCAGTGCCGTGCTAGTGTGAATGTCAGTAAAAGGGCGTGAGTTCAGTGAGTATTAATGTGTTAGGTACCATTTCACACGCAAGGCTAACCTGGTACAGCCAGGTAAGAACCTCTGGCATCGGTGGCTTGAAGAAGAGCGGTGTGAGGAGACGAGGTGGACCCCCGACAACTCCTCGAACTGGAGCGTCGAGAGCCACCTTCCTGGAAATCTGATGGGATCGGAAGACCCATGTATTTGAGGCTAGAAATCTAATATCAATAAAACATTTTAGGTCATGATTTAAATGGGCTATTCTAAAGCTAAAACTCACTTTTACAGGATGAGTGGTTCCGTCCGATGTCAGCTAGTGACCGGATAAGAGGGAGTCTTGACATGTTATTGTGGTTTCGCCTCTCATGTTGATGCCTGTGTCTCCTCAATAAAGCGTCTTTAACCTTCTCTCTACTATCATATCCTAAAGAACCATCAGCTACCATACTATCTAGAACATTGTCTGCCACTTGTTCTAAACAGTGTGCATCCATATCCAAAATGACTGATCCGTTTAGTATAAGACTTCGTAGTTCGAACAGTGAGTGCAGTGATAATGTCGCTACATGGGGTTTTGACCATCGATTGCCGCCTTCCTCTACATCTTCTTCGAATTTGATCCACCTAGCTGTCTCTTTCCATTCTAGTTCGTCGCCATCTTTAACTAGTTCTTCCATTTCAGAGAACAACGGATGCGACTCAAGAGTGGAATCATCAACATCTTCGCCAAGTATGAATTGCACTCTCTGGGCCGGTGGTGTTACTGAAAACGCATATGAATTTTGTAAGTTATCAAGTAGTAGTAGTCTTAAACTATAAAATCTAAAACATGACACATAAACTTGAAGGTTCAGAAATAAATCTAAGCCAAAAACGTAAGCGCTAGAATCATGCTTAAGTTAAGAATAAATATAGATTTCTAATAATGAGTTTTAGGAAAGTTCCCGATTGATATCTCCATGCTTGTTCAGGTGACAATGACAGAATGTGGCTATATTAGTAGATAATGGGTATCCGAAATCGAAAAGGAAATTAGTTTGAACATAAAGAACGATAGATTTTAGTTTTACTACGATGTCTTACATGTTTCTCCGTCATCAGTAACGCTTAGTCTTCTGACTCGTGTCATTAACCCCGGCCCTAGGAATGGGAATTATGCATATTTTGAAAGAACATTTATTTTACAAACTTCAAAAGATATAATGAACTCATGTGTATGTTCCTAATAATATAATGCTGTTGAGAGTAACAAGCCTCATTGTGAGTATCAAAGGAGTTAATTTGATGAGCTTAGTTATTTCGCACAAGGGCACGAATCACGTCATGTAATTTCCTCTCATAATATTAATGTGAGGAAGTTTGTTACGTGATTATACAGGACTGTATATAGTAATGACTTTGTTGATTGTTTGGTCCATTAGTCCGTTCTTACACGAGGCGACGAAAATCTCCAATACCGGACTATTTTAGTATCCAAGCAACTATTTCTACAAAAACTATAGATGTTCCTATATAGGCAGGCGTCGATGGACACTAAAGTCGTCGGGTATCGGAATTCGGAGAGTTATGTCGCCTTGTGCACTGACTGGCTAAGTTTTCAGTTCGAATTATAATTATGAATGATTGTTAGGCGTTTTATTATCGTTTGCATATTTTTGATCTCGATGCCATTGTATTTATTATAATATTTGAATAATCGAATTCTAAGTAAAGATAATGTATCTATTTTATTACACCTTTGGCATATATCGCATTTTTAACACTTAAGATATATCCCGGAAGAATATACCGGATACTGTTATGTCTAAATAACAGACATTTCAAAAGTTAAGTTTAATAGGTAATTTGATTGCCTAAGATTATGTACCTTAAGATAACCTAGTTACGAAATTTATCCTTTAACAATGGCAATGGTAAAGTAATAACTGGATTTTCGTCTGAATTTATTTTCAGAAAAATATCTAGAGAGTTAATTACATAAGTTTTTCTTATTTTCCTTACCAGGTCTTTCCACATCCTTTTCTCCATTACGATGGTGGTGTTTGTGCTTCCTATGAGAATGTCTTCTGGCTGGCACGTGTACACCCACGAACACGGTGTGAGCGCGGTGACCTGAAAACAAGATGGAAGGTAAGCCTTCAAATATATAACGAGACATATTTGGGGAATTGGGAACAGGTTTAAGGATAATTTAGTGCCAGATATAACAGTAATATTTTCCTTAGCGTTATTTGTAAAAGATTTAATATCATGTAGACTGGTAAGTATGTGCAAAGTTTTTCAGCATATGATTTGCTTCAATTATTTCTTCGGAATTGTATCACAGGTTTAAGGATAATTTAGTTCCAGATATAACAACGATATTTTCCTTAGCGTTATTTGCAAAAGATATAATATGTAGACTCGTAAGTGTACACAAAGTTTTTCAGTTTATTATGAGCTTAAAAATATCTCGGAATTTGGATACGAACCCGTTGTGTACGGACATTGATTTCTATTAGTGAACTTTGTCTAACTTCAAAGATTATTCGAAAGTATAAATATTTGGTCCCCTGTAACTGAAATGTGGATGAAATGGGTCGTTGGATTTCAGAAAATTTGAATATATAAGCTCCGTAATGTCTTAAGGGACCTTTGAGATATAATTTCTGAAGTTCGAAAGTTGGACTTATGTTATCATAGTTTGAACCTAAGTTATTGAACAATTTTATTTGTAGGAAGTAATTAACTGTCAATTTGAATGAATATTCGTTTCAGTACATATTCATTTTACGCTCCAACGAAAGTGGATTACGATGTGACTGAATATTAATAGAGTTAATAAGGCAGGTTTTTGAATTCGACGGGCCTGTTGGTCTAGTGGTTAGTGACCCTGACTGCTATACCGGAGGTCATGGGTTCGATTCCCACCCAGGACAAATGTTTGTGTGATGAGCACGACCATTTTGTTCTGGTTGTCTGGGTGTAATTTATCTATAATATGTATGTATTTAGAAATATATAAGTATGTTTATCAGTTGTCTGGTTACCATAACACAAGCTCTGCTTAGCTTGGGATCAGATAAACGTGTGTGAGTTGTCCAGGAAAAAAAAAAAAAAAAATTAATATGCATTGACGTATCAACCTATTTGGTGTTCCTTGTTGTAATGATTACCTCACATTATTTGTATTTAAACAAAGCTTTTCTTACGTACCATTTCATCCCTTGTTTAGAAAAATATATACCAGTCCTTGACAAATTCGATCAGTGACAATAAGAAAATTACTTCCATGAAACCTGTCATCCAACAATAAAATCAGAATTCATTTCTTAAACGCCGCAAAATTGTTTCCCAAATAAAATAAAGCATCCAAAAGTACCGGCATCGCAAAATCAACGCAATTTATCTCATTTACTTCGTTTCCGACGCAATTTATTTTGGACGGTTCCAGCGCCATGCTCAAACATTTATTATGGTAAATTGAGCGCCCAAATTCATTGATTTTGTCTGTTTAATTAATTTTATTATTGGAATTTTATGTAGGCCTGTTATGTATTTTGTTAGGTTGGCCCCATCGATGCTTGATGAGTTTATCATGATTTTTTTGTTGGGGCAGCACTGATATGCGAAGTGCTACTACTCATTTCGGATATTAAAACGTTTTGAAGCAACATCTCTGTCAGTCTGTATCTTAGAGTCTCTTTAGAGTCATTATTTACTTTAAAAGAATATTCTTTTAAAGATATCCATTACGCAATCAATAATTATTATTACCTAAGTAAATAGAGAATATGAATCCAAAACTCAATCTCAATCATAATTGTGTCATCTACACGAAGGTTACCTAATCTACCTCATTAAAAACTAAACAAAGAAAACTTCAAACAAACAAGTTAAACCTACAATTAAAACTTAAAGTCCTGATAAATCCATGTTATCCGAAGTACGAACGAGAAAAACGTGAAATTTAATCACCTATCGGCTTATTCGTTGTTCAGGACAAAAGGAACACGTCCCATCAGGGCCCGACTCCACCAAGGCGGAGACGAGCAGAGATATATAGATTGTTTTCACATTATTCGACACGATATCGGTATCGAACTGTTGATGTTGCTCGTACCTTCATATTTTTATTAATTATTCGTGTTCCGACCTACGCAATATGAGCTCACTGTGTCTTGAGGTCTTGTAGCGCTTCTCTTGGGTTTAATTTCAAGTATGAGAATTATAGGGTCCCAAGTAGGTGATATAATTGTAATCTCAACACCCTCACGAAATATCCTACGTAGGAATTTATCTATTCTATTCTATTTACTACAGTCTGTCCATGACCATGACACCTGCAAAGGTGTCGAAACGGTGGGACCTAAAATCTTTGGGTAATATATTGTTTTTTTTTTTAAACTCCGCGCCACCGCCTTGCTCTTCTCCTCTTTGGTGGATTCCGGCCTTCATTGCTGAAGACCTATTCTCTTCGTACGTGCACAGAATAAGTAATGGGGAACAACTAGACAGGTGTGAGTGTGCTTTGAAAGCCTTTCACAGTAACTGCGTTTATCTGACGAGGGAATGTGGGATATTTTTGTAGGCAGGTTTTTCTCGTTTCCGGTATATCTGTAACCCTAGAAACGTGTTTGTAATGATTCAATATGTTAGTGTATTTTGTTATTATGTAACACTTTTTAGGTATATATAATTGATTCCCTCAATCCACAAAATCATTTATCTACCAGTTTGAATTCACATTTGTGATTTAAATATGGCTATCAGCGATAAGACCACCATTGTACGCTTTACTAATTGATTTCATGTGATGTTGTAACTCTCACGGTTAACGATGAATAATGTACTATCCATCTATTATCTATTTCACTGTACAAAACCATGCCCTCGTTCTTAGCGATCAATGTAATAAGCTCAAATTCGCATTTCCACTCATTTTCAGCTCATGTTTAGACCCCATCTAATTTGATTGTATAATGTGTTACGAATATATTTTTCACCTTGGGCAGTAAACACGGCAAAAATAACCCGAGGTAGAACCTTCAAGATGTGCTTATCGTTCCGTGCCGTAACGTACCTTTAAAACCCGACTTAATAATAGGTATGCCGTTAGAATTTTGAAAGAGCTTGTTAGAAACAACTCATTTATTACTTTCGCAGAACATCAGTTTAGCGGTAGTATGGAGGGTATTTATGCATTTATTTCTGGAAATAACCTTTTTATTTATTTTAGTAAACATTGATTACAATTCGTTGGTCGTATATTCGAGTATGGATAAATAATTAAACGTTATCCAATTAAAATACTATTGATAATTAAAGTACTTGTATATCCTGTAATGGAAGAAAGGGCGGGAGGCCTTTGCCCAGCTGTGGGACAGCATGGGCTGAAAATAATAGTAATATATATCCTGTACATCCCAAAAAGATGTGACCCAAAGAACCCAAACAAATAGAAGATATTATTAATATTGGTTCCCCAACAACAACGACCAATACTTCTCTAAGTTAACTGATTACGGCACTCTTTCTTTATTAGACCACCACCGCCTCATTTATTTCCGTAGTTACTAACGAAACTAGAGTTAGCTGTATCGGAGTTTTTCCCTGTTATACGGGACTTTCCTGGAAAATAAATAGGTACTCTTCGAGAAGTAGTGATTTTACGTGACAAAATTATAGGACGATAAGTGATTAAGTACCTTTATAAAAAATATTTAAAGGTAACATCACTATTATTATATACCCCTAAATTTTATAAGGAACATATTTTAAAATACAACAAGACAAAATTCGTTATAAGTTTATTATTAAAGGCATTCAGCGCGGTTTCATCTTCGCTATGTCGGTATTTCTACGGGAACGCAATAGCCAGAATACAAAAATATTCAATATCTAAACTATTCCGTAGGAAATTCAATGACCAATAACTTGATGTCAATACTACTTATCACCAGCAATAATGCAATAATACTCTTCAAAACCGTTCAGTAACCTTCAGTCTGTTCACGTCTATCCGTCACAGACCATTTAATATCTAATCGATCGGAAAAACATTTTATGATATAAATAACAATTATTATGTGTGAATGAATAATTTATAAAGAAAACTGAATTACTAGAGCATACCAGTGGGGTATTGGAACCTTTTATTGTATTGATAAAAGAACTTTAGTTAGCGGTCAAAGTGACCTGCAATTCTTTTGTGGGCACCTAAGAAAGAAAGACTTACTATAAGGCGAGATAAAAATATAAAGGTGACAAAATTTAATAAAAATATTGCCAGAACCATCAGCCATTGCTAAAAAACGAAGATGGATTATTACTTTTAAATTAGCTATGGACTAAAAGGTGAATCCAGTTTCATGCATGGTAATGTCAGTTCTGAAATTATCGCTTTAAATTCTTGATAGTCTCATCAAATAAGGCCATGAAAAAGCTAGGTCACGAATTGAGGGATAAGAAAAATAAAACTGGCCAAGTGCGAGTCGGACTCGCGCACGAAGGGTTCCGTACCACCGTCGTATGAGAGCCCCCCTTAAATATTCATTTTATGTGGTTTATAGTATTTGTTGTTATAGCGGCAACGGAAATACATCATTTGTGAAAATTTCAGCTTTCTAGCTATCACGGTTTATGAGATACAGCCTGGAGACAGACAGACGGACAGACAGACAGCGGAGTCTTAGTAATAGGGTCCCGTTTTACCCTTTGGGTACGGAACCCTAAAAACGGCCTTAATTCCTTTATGTACAGTAAAAGCTGAGATAATCTTTCCTGTAAAATTATTTGATCCAATGCATCTCAGAGTATGAAGGTTGTATTTCTAAGTTGAAATCCCATAAGCGCTCGTAAACATACATCTGCGCTCATCTTGAAAGCATGTTGTATGACGTCATACACACATTTAACTAAGCAAACAAAAGCTCTTGATTCGTTCTAGACCTGTTATTTGCAATAACACTGTATGTTCATGAATAATACAAAACGCGTGCAACACATTCATTTTCCTGTCCTTGTTAGCGGTGAAAATGATATAACTTTAACTTAATGGACACTGGAAGTTTTCCTTTTATGTTTGAAGGCAAGAAAAATACCTATTTTACAAGGTCACTTAGCACAACAATTCTGTATTTGCAACTCGTAAGATATGATACCGAGTTTTAATCGCAACTCATACGATATAATAGGTACCGAGTTCAGTGTTACCCAGTAAAATGTTCTGGAGGTCAGATAGGCAATCACTCCATGTAAAATACATCTTTCTGAAGAAGTAGTAGCTGAATCCACCACTAAAACTATTTACCACTTGATGCAAATGATTACCTAACAAAGTTAATTAAAGAGCTATTATTATTATTATTTTCAGCCATTATCGTCCCCAGGGCAAAGGCCTCCCCTTCTTTAAAGAGCTATTGTATTTTTTAAATTTTGGGCTGGTCAAAACTAAAACCTGAATAACAACCAACACTAAAAAGGCCATAGATATACTATCTAAAATGGAGTAAAGTTAATGTTAATGAAACTAGTTTAAATTTTAATTTTCAGCTATCACGAATAAATTTGTGATTGTATACGTTTTGGCTCTTCATCATCATCATCATCTTTCACAGCCCTTGTCCTCCCACTGCTGGGAATAGGCCTCTCCTTTTTCGTGCCATATTCTACGGTCCTGTGCCAGCCTCATCCAGACTCGACCCGAGACTTTAATTATGTCGTCGACCCATCTTGCTCCCGGACGACCGACGCTTCTTTTGCCATGCCTTGGCCACCATTCTGTCACCGCCTTAGTCCACCTGCCGTCACTTCGTCTGGCCAAATGGCCTGCCCAGCTCCATTTCATTCTCGTTATTGTGGTACCGACGTCTCGAACTTTGGTTCGTTTTCGGATATCCACATTGGCTCTTACTTCTACTTAATTTTTTTCCTCATTAATATGTAGACAATGTTGTGGGTTACATGTTTGTAATATTAATTTAAGGACTTATTGTATAGCTTTTAACATGTAACTGTTTTTCTTCCCATACAAATAAAATATAATAAAACACGAAAGACTAAGCTGAATCCGGTAAGCCTGGAAACCGACCCCAACATAGCTTGGGAAAATTTTATGCAAAAAAAATAGACCTTCAAAGACGGGACCTAAGCTAACAGAGGTTAACGATGACGAATAATTAACATTGCGTAATACCAACCTACATTTATATTTATCTCACAAAGGCTTGCTTGTCACGTTCACAATTTTCAATTACATACCATAATTTCATAAAGACAAATGTACTTACCACATTGTCTTGTCATGTTACCCATAATGAATTGCGTTTCCTGTTGTGAATTCACAATGAAGACTTAATCTTTTAACAATTACTGTTACATTATTTTATGATTACGCTTTTCCGTTTCAAAAGACAAGAGTAACAAAGGACTGGACTTGGCAGAACCTTTTAGCCGTTTGAACTAAAAAAGTCCTCATCTAATCCTTAGGGTATGCAAAAGGGTATATAAAAATATACCTATATTCTACATAATGGATTCTAGAAGCTTAGGAATACCTCAACCTTTCTATTTTCTATGTAAATTCCGATCGAAAACCAATAATAAATGTGTAGCCTTTTAAAATACGGACGGAAGGTCCTGTTGGTCTAGTGGTTAGTGACCCTGACTGCTATACCGGAGGTCGTGGGTTCGATTCCCACCCAGGACAAATGTTTGTGTGATGAGCACGATCATTTGTTCTGGTTGTCTGGGTGTAATTTATCTATAATATGTATGTATTTAGAAATATATAAGTATGTTTATCAGTTGCCTGGTTACCATAACACAAGCTCTGCTTAGCTTGGGATCAGATAACCGTGTGTGAGTTGTCCCGGAATATTATTATTATTATTAAATGTTAGGGTTTTTTGAAGACAATGTTTGAAGATTCAAAGTTTTTCACTTGACGACGTATAAGTCTCTTTTTCTTTTGTTTGTTGTTTTGATAAGATGTCTCGGTAGAGAACTTCAGAGGTTAATATTATGGTAACGCGACTGGTTGTTTTAAACGGTTTAGAAACATGACTCGTTTTTGTTTATTTTACTTAAGTTGTTTCAGTACTTTCGTCTTTTCAGTCGATAAGTTTTAATATTGCGATATTGTGAGAGCAAATATAGCAGTTAAGTAAAAAATTTAACATTTCTCTACTTTATTGCATTGTTTGCTCGTTGAGATATTATACGTCTTTTAATCTTGACTGTGAAAACTTATTGCTTCATTTAAGAGTTGAGTATTATACAATATTTGAAATGTTTATTTTTGGTCTTAAAATAATTAGTTTCTGTTATAACTTTTACTGTTAATATAGGTTATGTTATTTATTATTACCAAAAATAGTCAAATTGAAGCCTGTATTTTATTAATCAAGAATATTCCGAGACATATTTAAATTATTAAGAAAGTATTTTTATTTCTATTCATGCTATATTTTGCATCATTTCGATGCAAAATTGCGCTGAAACCGTATTGGCGAGAGGTTTTACAAAATCTTATCGAAACTGAAATCAGGTCGAGTGCGACGCTCAAGCTTGAAATTTGCAATTTTATGATAGATTTCGCTTCACTACCGCAAGTTTACTCGCAAGGTAACGTAGTGACAATGTCACTGAATCTAATTATGGCGGGTTACTCGGTTGCCATGGTAACGTATTGTCGCCTTGTCGGGAATAGCAATTACCCTTCGAGGACCACGAACAATCGAAACCATTACACAAAAGCTATTGAGGTGAAGACGTGGAAATTGTATCAAAAGGGATTTTTATTGAGAACATTTAAGTATGCAACATTAATACAAGTATGTTCAAGAAAATTATTATATTTATGTTATTTAAAATTGACGAAAGGTAACACGAGTTTCGATTTTTCGATTACATTAGGAGGTTAAGACAGCGATATGGCTTCAAGGATGTAATGGCTGGTATGTTATATCATCAGCTAGTTTGACCAAATACGTTGTTGCCATATATGATCACTAGAATTCAGGTATACATCAGTATAAATTCAGCTTTAATACTAAATAATAATAAGTAATGCGGACAACATCACATACATTGCTCAGAACCCAAAGTAAGTAGCTAAAGCACTTGTGTTATGGAATTCAGAAACAACGAAGGTACCACAAACATTCAGACCCGAGGCAATGTAGAAAAGTTGGTTTCTACATTGACCCGTCCGGGGATCGAACCCGGGACCTCAGAGCTAGCGACACCTTGAAACCGGTGCGTACGCCATTCGACCACGGAGGTCGTCAAATGTGCTATAAAATTCAAAGGGCCCGTATTAAATTAACGAGGGCTTATAACATACACATAGCTTGATGTAATATGACAACATATTAATTGAGAGCGCAAAGATTAATTAATTCGAAATGACAGTCGCCTGATGGGACATGTATGTAGAACAGATTTTCTGTTCAATGAGTTTTGAATATTTTACGCCCATAGTTCCGTGGAAAGTTACAAAATAATTAATGTTTGTCAAAAAATTTGGTTAAAATGTTCTATTTTGACCTTTTATAACCTTCGAGAGGGTAGGCATAGATAAATTTATTCAAACGTGTATTATAAGACCAAAAAGATTCCAAGTCTTTTGGAGTTTTTCATGAAAAAAAATTGACTTATATAGCAGTAAATTCTGGCTGGAGGCCTTAAGGCCCTCGCCAAAAGTCCGGTGAAGTAGTCAAAGCCTGCGCTCAGGCTAACTGCAAAGATCTCTACCAAAAAAAAACAAGAAAACAGCAGTAAATAGGTTGTGATAATATGTTGCCAAAAGGCAAGAAAAAATGTTTAATTAAAACTAATATTTTCGCAAAATTAAAGGAAAAAAGACCACCCCGAATTTAGTTAAGTAAACAAAGTGTTCTTTCTTCTGTTATTGATTTCAGTGCCAAGTTAGACATTGATTGAGACTGAAAGGAGAAACGAGATGCCTACAAAACTTCGGAACAATTTACGAAACTTCAGAATAATGTTGTATTTAAATTGGAACAGATTTAATTATAGAATTTTGTTTAACGTACTAACTTTATGGGACCTTCCTGAGTTCTACTTAAAGGTTACTCGTATTCGTATTTAGATAATCTAGAAGACTAAAAGCCTTTTTTTCCTTTTCGATAGACTGTATACTTTTACAACCTTTTTCTAGTGTATAAATATTTATGACATTACTCTTAATAAAACGGTTTGTTGTAACAAAAATGGTTTGTTAAATCTAAAAAAGCTACCTTTGTTTTTATAAGTTAATATTTTGTATATTTTAATAATGTAAGTAATTAAAATATATAACAGAATTTAAGTTCTATTTATTATTAAAATCTTTTTACCTATTTTAACTTATGGACTATAAAAATATGCTAACAGTTTATTAAAGGTCCGCACTAAAAATACAAACTTGCTGTTAATGTCGCAAAACTTTATAATTAGCACAAGCACCTTAGTTTATGATACGCAGAGGTCATTAAGGCGGCCCATTCACAGCGCTCTTCACTTGTTTGACGTCCCAAAGGTCGCTTAAAACTAAAGAAAGTATGCTTGACCTTTGAATGGTCTGCTTTATAAAATTTAGGGCTGTCGTGTGAGATGCGAAGCTATGTGGACTTTTTAGGTAAAGTTTAAAACTTTTTTTTGTAATTTTAAAAGTCTTAGTGACGTTACATTCGGTTGACCGGAATTTGTGTGGGCGTTGGGTTGGTATAAAACTTTACACGTATTTGTGACTAATTGATAGCGTCATTATCTAGTAACATTTACTACCTACTCGCTTATTTGGTTTCAGTATATTTTAAACATCGTTATCCATGTGTGCCCTTGACAATAGTCTTCCCTTTAAAAAGATTTGATTATAAATGTATTTTTTAATTATGTCGCGCTTTTGATGAAATAATGCCGCTTTTTTTACACAATTTTTTTTTTAAACCCGACTGTCCAAAAAAATATTTTGCTAAAACAAAATATCTGGCAACGCTGGTACATAAAAAATAGAAACGAATAATTATCGTGTTTCAGAATGTATTTTTTTTACAAAAATCCAATATCCAATCTAACGCTAAAATAAAGAGCTATGTTTTTTCGTTGAGTGCCCTTGAAATGCGAAGTACTGACAGTCGAATTGTAATATTGGTAAAGCGTTTGATAGACAAGTTAGGAACGGAAATAACAATTTTGGCCCATCGTATTTTATTTTGATTTTCATAGCAATTGTTTATTGGGCTTTTTTGTCGACAGATCTTTAGCAGAGTAAAGTCTTGATGTTGGTGAAAGTTTATAATCTGTAAAATAAGAAGGGTTATATAAAAAAACTAGCTGATCCCCGCGACTTCGTCCGCGTCAATTTCTGTTATTATGACCGCGATTAAGAAGTTTAAAAAAAAAGTATTTCTGCGTAAATGATAGTTTAAGTTAATATTATGTTGATAAAACTCTGTAGCAAATAATTGGCAATAATGCATTAATTTCGATCAAATGATTACCTTAAAAAAGGTTATAGTGAGTCAATCTTAAAAGATAGACATATACTGTCGCAGACATTTTTTTAGATCATTTAAAGAGGAACAATTCTTTCATACATATATTTTGGGTAACTCGAACCGTTTACGCAGTACACGCAACGGAAGCTTTCAAGTATGAATATTTTTCCCCGTTTTTGTGACATTTTTCACTGCTGCTTAGCTCCTATTGGTCGCAGCGTAATGTTATATATCCTAAAGCCTTCCTCGATAAATGGACTATCTAACACAAAAAGATTTTTTCAATTCTAACCAGTAGTTCCTGAGATTAGCGCGTTCAACCAAACAAACAAACAAACTCTTCAGCTTTATAATATTAGTATAGATTTACTAATAATATGATTAAGGCTAAGGCCGCACTACGGCTAAACCACCGCGGATTTTAACCGCCTGATTTTGTGAGTAAAGGAAACTAATGGAAGCGGCCGCACTGACGCGCCTGATTTTTAACCGTAGTGTGCGTCTCGGGAGGTTTTGCGGTTACCGCTTGCGGGTAAAAACTGTAGTGCGGTCTGAGCCTTATAATTATTCATAATTTTATATCAGTTTTAGTAAACTTCCTGTAATCTAAAAGTCACATTCATAAAACGGATTTAAATGCGCCTCTTTAATCTAAGCCATGCTAAATAACATAGAAAACATTATTCCTTTCTGAAACCTGCTATCTATCTAAAACTTTATTGGGTAATAGACGGTCCAAAGCAACCAACTTAGAGTTTAGACCAATGTGTGAAACCTAGCCACTATGTAATGCGGCTGCGGTTGGTCCAGACAATTATGTTATTACGATCAAACGTTGGTCCAAGCACACAAGGGTAATTGGTGCGGTGTTGACGCTATGCATCTGATATGCATGTATGTAATGGACGGTTTGTCGATAATGTAGTAACAGCTGTTGGTCAACGATGATTGTGGTAACTATGATATATTACATACATTCAGATATGAATTTATGGATGAGGAGATTATCAAACTGAGAGATATTGGCGCAGTGGTGGGATAACAAGGGCTGTGTCTGTTAATGATGCTGACTGGCTAACGAAAAAATTAGCTTTATTTATCAACTGCAATAACAACAATATTAACTCTATTATTTATGTTATATTTGTAAACTATTGTGTGTGTACATAACCTATTAAATAAATACAACATATTGCTGAAGTTCAGCAACTGTTTCCAAATGCGCGCTTTTACATTAGCTGATCATTTACAAGACATTTTAGTAAACATATTAACACAACTTATTTACAGAACTGCCTCGTTGGCCTAGTGGTGCTAAGCGCGACTGCTACGCTAGAGGTCTTGGGTTCGATTCCCAAGTCGACCAAGGTGTTATTGGGTTTTTCTATGAAATTCTCAGTAGCAGGTCGGAGTTTGGATTTGTGCCCGGTTAGTGGCAATAGGCCCGCCCCCTATTACATGGGACCTAAACATACTGGCGAACTGTGGGTGTACATTGGTACACCTCTGCCTAACCCTTCGGGGATACAGGCGTGATGGTATGTTTATGTTTATGTGATGTTTTATTAACACAAACAAAAATACTTACGATTTACTAAACTACATATTTACCTTTTCTACTTACACGGACACAAACACGAACATACTTACCTATCCATATTATACCCATCTAAATTACTTATACAAAAAGCGAACTACACTACAGGAAAGAGAATTTATACACTTTACCTTACAAATATATTTACTCTACAAAATATAAATCACTCAACGCCTTAACAGTTGGCCTTTTGTTCGTTTGGAAGGCATAATAAAGAGTGAGCTAAATGAGCAAAGTTTATACAATAAATATTACGCTGAGCTTTTCCTTGAAGCTTTTCTGTTTCTAAATAATGCATTCAGGACTTTATATTTAAGTTGTCTGATATCTGCGTCTTAGTAAGTAACTATAAGTTATCTATACTTATAATAAATCTGTAGAAAGGTCAATTCTGTACATTAAATATATTTTCAAAATAACTATCAGGGGGTGATTAGTGATCGATACTGATGCCAAAAATGCAATCAGTAAAATTTTTGTCTGTCTGTCTGACTGTCTGTCTGTCTGTATGTATGTTCCTTATAGAAACAAAAACAACTCGACGGATTTTAACGAAACTTGGTACAATTATTCTTCATACTCCTGGGCAGGTTATAGTATACTTTTCATCACGCTACAATCAATAGGAGCAGAGCAGTGAAGGGAAATGTTGGAAAAACGGGAGCAGTTACTCAATTTTTTAAGCTTCCGTCGCGTGTGCAGCCTTAATGGTTAAAGACTCATTGATAAGCTTCGTCATCCACGCAAACGAAGTTGCAGGCACAGCTAGTTATGGAATATAATTTAATTTGTAGTATGATAATCACTCAATTTGTTGTTTATTAATTAACGCAAAATATGGACAAAAGCTTTACACAATCAACAGCAAAAAATAAAAAATAATTTTCAATACGGAGACCAATTAATTAAGCTTTTGCGCTAAGTAAATTCTTTCTGTAATTATAGGTACACATTACTGCTTGCTTGTCTTTCGTGTGCAGTAGATAGTTGCATATTATGTATGCAATATTACTAGTAAGCATTTATATGCATACTAATTAAATAACTGCACGCATCCATTATTCCCATTATTCCAGTGGAATTATTGTTCAAGCTAACATTGCCATTTCCGTGTGCATTGCAAACTGATTTCAACTCCTAACTTTAACTTCATGTTTCTACAACCCTTCAAAGTTTTCCTATACATTTTACCAATAGGAAAACTTTGGAAAACGGTTTTCCACTAAGATCAAATTACAGTGCACTGGTCGATGCTAACGGCTGAAATACGAAGTGAAGCTATAACTCAATTACATAGTATGCAAATCGAATCCCGTAAGAGCACCGTGCAAGTTCGATTTGTGCTCGATTTCATTTTAAAACGACCGTTCAGGTTTTAATTTCCTTCCTAAACGGATTTTTATAAGCTCAATTCAGAAATCCAGTTTAGTAAAAGTACTTCTTTGAAGCTTTCCTCAGTAATGTAATATTCCAGAATCGATTTTCAGTATAACATTCCAATTATAACATTTTAATGTTGCCTCCCTAACGCGATACCCTCGCACGCTTTGATTTCAAGTTGTATCAATTATAACACATTGTATCTTCAAGTTGTGAACTGTAATATTCAGATCTCTTCCCTCACTGATCTAATGCCCGACTCTACCTTAAATTACAGGCTGATGCAGATTACCGGTATTATGGAGAGGTGTCTCTCTTTTCTATTTTTAAACCTTTCAGTCTTAGAGGTTAAGCCTTTCACGCTTAGTCTTAAACTGTCAAAGTTTCAGTCAGATACGGCCTTTGCCGAGTTCAATGTCGATAGTGGGATCGTAATTCTTTCGTAAATACATAATAACAATGCAACAACATTGTCTTTTATTCAAACTTTTGAATGTTATTTCACAAGACATTCTTATTTATTTATTTATTGAAATAGTAAATTGTGTAAATGGGTTGTGGAGATCAGATAGGTAGTCGCTCCATGTAAAATTCGGTATTCAGCTAAATCCGGTTAGACTGGAAGCCGACCCCTGCATATCTTAAGAAAAAGCTCGGCCGAAAGAGATATAATACCAGTAAATATTCCAACACACTTTACCATCCCCAACCGTTCGTAGACAACAAACTGACAGACATTAAGGACAGTTTCTCCGATCAATCGCCATTCCCTGCTTAACGGCGTGTTATGTTCGTATACGGACAAATATAGCGGCATGGCGGCATGGGACTCCCCTTCATCCCTTACAAGGAGGGTGGTACCCTCCTGACCTAGTTATCACCACGGGAATTTACGAAGACATTCTTCCCTTTCTTTTATGTTTGGATATTAAGTAGTATTCCAAATCTATAATGTGTTTTTGAGCTAGCGAACGGCCGGTCATTCGTTTGAGTTTTATTCCAGTTTTTTTTTAATAGTTTGTTGTTAATTGTTTTGATATCTAATTAGTGTTGGGGAGTAAATAATAATTTTAAAAGTATTTATATGGGTTCTTCAATAGTTAGTTAATAGCATTTGTATTTACTAAAATCAGCAATTTTGTGTTCCTTTTCTGTATTCTGAATACAATTTGCCCTATAATAAAACAGTCACAAGTTGGTATCTACACACAATCTCATTTCTGTAGTGACTAAGACAACCAACCCAGAAACAGCTTAGTTTTACAGCACGATATGACTATTACTCTAGTCGGAATCTGTTATCACCTTTGTAATAACTTTCATAACATCCGAAACTTGAAGTACTTCCTAACTTTGAAGTCATCATTTATTAATGAACTTGAGTAGCCTACTGGATGGACGAAAGTTTCAAATGTCTAAGTATCAAATAACAGTGTTCCGATATAAAATATTATTTTTATTAATTTAATAATGGAATGTGGTCCTAGCAGTTATTAAAGTATTGTGTAAGTCTTACAGGTAAATTCATGTTCTTTACCCATGTAGGAATCTATATTATTTGTGACTTTATAGATATAATTAACGTTAAGTCAAAGATCGTGTTATCTGAGTGTTTTGAATTCCTTAAGTGTACGAAAACAACATGTTATTCGGAATTGTTTAATCGTGTTTGTATTAACTCGATACACTTTTAATTTTGTTTCGTAAATAGTCCTTTAATGTAAATAATTTGTTTTAAGGAATATCTACACACGTCAGAATCATACAGAAAAAGTAAAAAGAGTTTAAAGGAAAAAAAGGTTTTACAGATAGTGAAATAACACTTATCTCCTAGATTTTATGTAAATTAAAACCATTTTTTTGTGTTTTAACCAAGTTACCAGTATGTAATTGGAACAAACATTTAAACTTACATATAAAATACCTACGCGCAAAAAACATAACCCTTCCTTGGCAGTCTTGTAAAAAGGGATGCAAAGTTATTTTGAAAACGGTATCCTTCCGGTATTGTTTTTGTCCCGAGGCTTCGTCAAATATTGCTTTGCTAACAAGTTCCTTGATCTTCGAAACGTACAAAAATAATAACAAGCAGAAACTTGAGTTGTCAACGGTTTTTTCCATTCTAATTTAAAAAGTAAGAAATTATTTTGCATTTTCCGTTGGGGTCGAACTGCAAGCGGTTTCAACCCAGGAAAAACCAGCTTTTGTTTAGGTTATTGTTTCCCTACAGTTTCCAAGCTATGTTGGGGACAGTTTCTGGTCTTAACGGATTCAGCTAAATCTAGTTAATTACGTGAAGCGACTACCTATCTGTCCTCCCTAACACATATTACTGGCTAACAGTATCCCATAGCAAGAGTGCATCGTAAATAAAGTTTTCATGTGTGCCTAAGATGAGCAATTTTTGAGGATCATTTACTCAATGTAAGGCTCCATATGATATTATTTATTATTGTCCCACTTCTGAATAAAATCAACTATCATTGATAAGGCTTCATACAATTCTACACTCAGGATCATAACTCAGAATGTTATAAGAAAACTCAAGTGAACAGAACGGTTTCCACTTAACGTATTGGTTGCTATGAAACGTGTCAGGGCTTATTCCCAAAAAGGGTAACTGAACTAAGATTAGAAAAAAGCTTTTTCTTGTTATCTTTAGTACAGTAAACTGGCTTCGTTACAGCTGAACGACCAACACACATGGCGCCAGGCTGTATTACAATGGTAATAGTTGTATCATGAAATTATACCCTGTTACTATATGACATTAGGTAGGAAATTAAATACACTATCATATTTATATATCGAAAGAGCTGATAATTTTCTATAGAGTTAAAAGATTTTCTTGTGTTTCTTAAGAACACACGATCAAGAGTCGAAAAAAAAACATACAATAATCATCACATGGGTTCTGGATCACTCACTTTGGATGAACACCCTCGGGAACATTCCTGAGTTTTTCCTTATTGAAATGGGATAGGTTAGACCGCAAGAAAATATTATTTAACTCTGAATAAATAAACAAATGAACATGTAAGTGGTAACAGAGCTCTTATTTACATCGTAAAGGAGATTTCAACTGAAAACAATTATGTAGGTGCTCAAAGTGCCACAAATATGACGAATAACGGAAAAATTCGCAATAAATAATTCAGAATATATTTCTATACAAGAATCTAGCAGATGGAAAGAAATAGCTGAACCTAAGTAGGGCACGTAGTAGTTACGTGATTCTCCTTACTTTTTATTATGTATTTGTGTGAGCTTATGTTATGAAGTATTGTTAAACAGACGCCGAGAAAACACGTTTATTTCTTCCACTGTACTATGAGCTCTTAAAGCAGGACTTTTGCCATTGTGGGAGTGAGACTGCGCTCTTCACTGCGTATAGCGGCATCTCGCTTCCACGACGGCAACAGCCCGACTTAAGGAGTTCATAGTAAGCGCACATAGCGAACTCCGTATTGAGAATACTTTGCACATTCTCAGATATTTTCATAAGTGTTAATATGTTAGTGGAAATCCTTTGAAGGTTTTCCTTTTTATTTTATCTATCGTACTGTATACTAGCTAAGGAGGTCGTCTTCCAGATCTCAAAATTGTATTCACTTAAATTACGGTATATTTTCTAAATGTATTCGTCAAAAACAATCAAGGATCAATCAAAGATGGGTTTAATAAGGACTTACGTGAAATGAATATTAAATAAGCCAAATTACAATTATGTCTAAGTTTATATGATTCGTTATCTATACCGACATCCATTTTTATCCTCAAAACGAGGAGGTGTGTATGCAACGATATATTTTTTTGTTTGTTAAGATATATATATCTTTTGCAATTGTGGATCGATTTTACATAATACTAGCTGTACCTGTACTGTATGCGTTGCAATGCAATTTTTTCTACCTAGCACTTGCCTACTACCTACCTGCCTACTACCTACCTACTACCACTTAGCGGTATGAAAAATATATAGTAGCCGATTCTCAGACCTACTGAATATGCATATAAAATTTCATAAACATCGATCAAGCCGTTTCGGAGGAGTATGGTAACTAACATTGTGACACGAGAATTTTATATATAAGATTTTTGTCGTCTACGTAAATCAGTTTTATTCTCATATAAATGTCATTTAAGTTCTTTTGTACACTATTAATATGTAGGCTGTTTTTAAGTTACATTTCTTTAGCTTATTCTTCAGAAAAAGTTACACAACTTATTCTGAAGAATATACCCATATATATATTATGCCTTTGAATTTTGATATCTAAAAATGCTTCAAGAAATATGTGGACCAATTTATCAGATAAACAGCTATATTTTGTTTGTTTCGAGATAATGTAAGACTAATATTTATTTTCTTAGAAAGAGTATGTTATTCGTATTTGTGAATTTACTCTCTTGCTTGTTTAGAAATATGTTTTATTTTGTTATTGGAAGATAACTTAGATATTCTTTCTTGGTAGTATAATATTTTATTTATTTATTATGTTTACAATATAACTCCTAAAGGTCAGTCTTAAAAAGCTTTAGTTACAAGAAAGATCCAAAATGGAAAACTAATATAGATAATATTTCTACTAAAACATGTTTGCATGGACTCATAACCAGCCAAATACTAGACCAAGTTGGATCTAAAAAAAGGTTTTAATTTTAAATTATAAACAAAAGACAAACAACCCTAGTACCCTATTCTGCGAGGCTTATTACATGTACAATAATGCACATTTATACACGTATATTATTATATCTATGTTGGTTCCCACCGTCATACTTTGATCTTTGGCAGACGTTAAGTCAATTCTGACAAGCAGTGTAACTATGGGGTACTGTGTTACCCAGTAAAATGGGCTGGGAAGATCAGATAGGCAGTCGCTCCATGTAAAATACTGTATTAGCTGTATTCGGTAACACTGGAAGCAGACCCTAACATGACTGGGAAAAAGCTAGACAAATGATGATGATACCACTACCAGTATATCTACATTATTATACACGTATATATGAGTGTTACCTTCAAAGTCCTGTTCGGTATAGTCATGGTGCGTGTGCTTCCTCGCCGCGGGGTCTTTCGGCGCCTCCTCATCATCAGCTCTCGTCTCCATGGTCCACGGCCTGAGAACAATTGGTGAAATGTTAGTATATGGGATATTGCTTTTAACTGGAAGGAGGGAGGCCTTTGCCTTCAAGGGACAATCATTGCTCAGAAAAATGATAACAAGATTATTGCTAATAATGCACGTAGTACCTACTTAAGACAATTTTAATTGTGTTGTAATATAAGACCTATTTTTGTGCTTGAGAGGGACAAATGGAGGGAGAGTGGGGAGGCCTTTGCCCAGCAGTGGGACATTTCAGGCTCCTACTAATAATATTTTTTGTGCTAGTTAAGGTTTTTCTCATACAGAGAAGGAACGAGTAGTTGGTATATACAGATGCAAACTGTCCTCAGTCCTTTTTTATTTAATTGTGTGTAAAAGTTTTGCAAGGGCTTTTAAAACTTTAACTTCAACGCTACCTACTGTAGCTAAACTTTATTATTAAAACAAAGCGAAGGTTTAACTTTAGAAGATAAGTAGCAAAAATAAAATTCTCTTTCATCATTTTCATCGATATTATGATTATTACAGACACAAAAATATTGAGTGTATTTAGAAGCGTCCCTTTTCTTCTAAAAAATACTTTAATTTTTTCTACCATTATTTCCCTTACACTTAAAAACGTAAATAACACTTAACAATTTTCATACCAAAACATCATACAATGTCTATCTATAGATCGCCGTACTAGCCGGCTATTTTAAAAGCTCACTGTTTTGTTACGCGAAGTCACCTCATTCCGAAGCGAGCACTAAAAGCGTGCCATTAGGCCACTCAGCTATAGATGCGCTTTTCAATAACCCTTTGTTCTTTTTAGTAGAGAGTAGTTTGCAAATAGTTTTTAATGACTACTTTGGTTTGGAGGATGTGTAGGGAATTGAATTAGGCTTTTTACGCTCAAAGGAAAGTTTTTGCTGTATAAAATTATAAATCAAATGTTTAGTAGAATATGATTTTTGGAGAAGGTACTAGTGTCTTGTAGTACTACTTTACACTAACACACATAACTTAATATTACATAATAATTAATAAAATAATATAAAAATAATAAATAAATAAATATAAATATAATGATTAACTACGAACACACATAAGTGTTTACTCAATATTAACACTTACATTTTAAAAATGTTTTCATGATCATTAACTTTATGTAAAAGCCTATAGCTACACAACTTGAACTTAAGTATACTTTACCGATTAAAACTTCGAAGGTTTATTTAATTTTAAAGTATTTCTTAAATAACAATTTTATATATAAGTTAAGTAACATAATCTATTGTAAGAGATCACAATTGTATGCAAGAACACAGACCTAGGTGTTACGTGTATCTAAGATAAATAACATAGATAGTAAATAACCCATTCCAATAATTAAAATGGATAATAATAAAGTTAAATTCTACATTAATTTTAAAATTCCTTCTTAATAATACTATTTCAAGGCTAAAAGCAACTTTGTAATACTCAATTAGCTATTCCTTTACTTAAGAAGATAATTATAAGATATAACATTCGTATCCAATATCCAGAATTTTAGCGTTAATTGCTTTGAAACTCAGTATTTATAATATTCCTATTAGTATTATTTGCACGGTTTAGGTTTCTCATAATTACTGTTCTTATATTTTCTTTACTACATTATACTAAAACGTATAGTTTAAGAGGCTCTCAAAGTGGCAGAGGAAACATAAGACTTAAATATTTCTTAAAAAGTAAAGATATACCTTTTTCGTATATACATTAATTTCGTAATCAGTTTTAGGGGAACGAGGAAAACAAAGAAAATTAAACGTTTTGTATAATTAACGTTTTACGTAGTAATGATGTTATTAATATATAACACAGAAGATCGATGTATTACTTATGTATACCTCTTAATATTATTAATGCGAATGTAACTCGTTACGCTTTCACGACAAAACCGCTGAATCACTGAAATGCCGACAGGTATAAATATTTGCGATGAAATCTAAAACATTCAATTTTGTATTTCAATATTTTTCAGTAGCGTGCACCTCAAATATCATAACATAATAAGATCCTTATTAACTTTTAAACCATGCTACTGCATTTTAATAGTAAAATAATTCACGGCAATAAGCGCGTACATGCCTTTTTTGGGCTACGGTCAGTGTATTTATACTACGCGCTTAAGTATGCTTAAGTAGTGTATGCACTACTCACCTAAAAAATCTAAACATTATAATTACATGCAAAACCCATTCAAAAGTATAATCAAAGTATGACAAACAAGATAAGTATCTAATCGAAGTGTTCATGCCATCCAATTTGTATGTAACGGTCCTTTGCACGCGAACCAACAACTGTAAAGTCTTCCACATTACTATGTTAAAGAAAAGGTCACGAAAATCAACCTTAATGCTTTTAAACAAAAGGGATAACTTTTAAATAAACTTATTTTTTTTAAATACAAAAATAGATAGGACCTTCTTTAAATCTTGTGAAAGAAGTAACGAAATCATCAGACAAAAACTTTATTTCTATAAACGTTTTAACAAGGGATTACGCTAAACAGCAAAGTTTTATAATTAAACACTAGGTAGGTGCTTTTGTCTACCCGTGATCATGATCCCTAAAAAGGTATCGTAACTTCGAAAATAATATCCGTTAAAAATAGTTTCTTTTTCATATTATTCAAGACATAATAAAAGTGTCGGGTCGAGGCTGGATGAGGCTGGCACAGGACCGTAGAAAATGGCACGAGAAAGACGAGGCCTATGCCCAGCAGTGGGAGGACAAGAGCTGATGATGATGATAATTCACGCAAGAAAATTATATGAGAAGATTTTGTGGTATTATTTACATAAGGCGACTGAAGTATCAAAAGTTTAACCTATGTATTGTGACCGAGTGTACAGTCACACCGTGGCTATAAAGAGGTTTGTACCTACAGGTTACAGTCAATCTGTTGATTGCTGATTGTATTTACATAATGAAATTGTACCTGTGTTTGTTTGATTTAACACGATTTAGTATTTGTATATCAAACAAATCAGAAAAGAGATTGTCGATGGAGTGTTAATGATATGAGAAAGAGTGAAAGCTGAGGGAAGGGAACCGAGGAAGAAGAAAATAGAAAATTATTCGACTTTTTTGCCCAAATCTATAATTTTGCATACTTGTGTTAAAGTTATCGGTAACAACAAAATTAAACGATATGTAGTTTATACGGAAAATCAATTGAGTTTAATGCAATGGAATTATGGTTGTTTATACTTCCTTCCAATTGTAACTAGAAAGCTTTAGGGGCCTCGTGGCTAAGTGTAAGCCGTACGGTTTAACCGATAATACAGGTTAAGCCGCGCTCGCCGCGGTTGGTTCGTGGATGGGTGACCTTTTTCTAAACATACCGAGGGCCCTCCGTGCCTCGGATAGCACGTTAAACCGTAGGTCCCGACTGTCATACGTTGATCTTTGGCAGTCTTTAAGTCAATTCTGACAACCAGTCTTATTAAGGGATCCTGAATTTCCCAGTAAAATGGGTTGTGGAGGTCAGATAGGTAGTCGCTCCATGTAAAATATGGTATTCAGCAGCAATCTTTGACGGGCCTGTTGGTCTAGTGGTTAGTGACCCTGACTGCTATACCGGAGGTCGTGGGTTCGATTCCCGCCCAGGACAAATGTTGTGTGATGAGCATGATCATTTGTTCTGGTTGTCTGGGTGTAATTTATCTATAATATGTATGTATTTAGAAACATATAAGTATGTTTATCAGTTGTCTGGTTACCATACCACAAGCTCTGCTTAGCTTGGGATCAGATAACCGTGTGTGAGTTGTCCCGGAATGTTAAAAAAAAAAAAAAAAATCTGGTAAGACTGGAAGCCGACCCCAAAATAGTTGGGAAAAGGCTCGGGAGATGATGATGTAACTAGAAAGCGTTCGACGAACCTTCCAAACTCATTTACCAAGGACAAACAATTTATGTTCTACTTGAATATATCTACCGAAATAACAATAAATGCAATTAGTAAAACAACAACGTCTATTGCTTCTAATCTACTTACTGACGATTATCAGGCTGTTTCTATGCCAATCGTTTTCATTGTTAATGTACCTTATGTATTGAATACAAAATTGTTTTTATGTAAGAAGTAAGTAGGAGTTTTATCCGTCGATAACTCTTTGCGGCACATGTTTTCTAAACCTATGTGTCATACCTATGTCAAATCTATCTACACCACATACATAATCTAATAAGCCTTTTTTGAACACTGGTCTCTGAAATTTATAGTAGCTTTTGAAAAAAAAAATTGATATAAAATCAAGTCAAGACTTGGATGAAAAGCAAAGCAAGTAAAACCGCGGATCTTCCGCTGGAGCCGCGCTAAGAATGATAAGCGATCCCGCGGCTCCAGCAAGGCGAAAACGGGCCCGTTTTTGGTCGGTGCAAGTCCGAAATATCCTCACATCGTGCCCTCGACGCGGGTCGAACTCATTACATTTCACCCGGAAAAAAAAAGAAAAAAGTAAAACCGCGGGGCACAGCTAGTGTAATGTAATTTCTGATCATAAAATTATCGCCTCAAAGTATTGACAGTCAATAGTTTATTTTTTAAACATTGCCTTTTTTTCGTAGAAACTTTGAATTTTAACCAATTGCTTCAAAATCATTTTATACCAAGCCCAGTTACAGCGAAAACTAGTGTTACGTTATTTAATTAAACGCGCCAGCTTCGCCTATTGTCTGTCTGTCTGCTATGACGTTTCAATATAGCGAGCCTTTTGTTCTAAGTTCTCTGAACACAAAATGTCGCAGGAAAAGTTTATAGCTAAAGCTTTACAAACTAACTTTATAACGGACGATTAACGTGAAAGTAAGTTATTTACAAAGATAATGCACAATAATAATAAAATTACCACTTTCTATAGTTGATTACATCATCTCCCGAGCCTTTTCCCAACTATGTTGGGGTCGGCTACCAGCCATACCGGATTCAGCTGAATACCGTATTTTACACGGGGCGACTGCCTATCTGACCTCCACAACCCATTTTACTAGGAAACATATCCCATAGTAAGACTGGTTGTCAGAATTGACTTAACGACTGCCAAAGATCTATGTATGACAGCCGGGACCTACGGCTTAAGTTGCTATCCGACGCACGGAGGAGTCTCGGTATGTTTTTAGAAATGGTCACCCATCCACGGACCAACCGCGGTAAGCGCGGCTTAACCTGTATTATCGGTCAAGCCGTACGGCTTACACTTAGCCACGAGCCCCTATAGTTGATCACATATGAGTGTGAAAAGAAACCGGCTTAAATGATATTTATATTAATACTCTAAGGTGATTAATCGATGACAAAAACAATTCTTGAAATCGATCCTCTATTGCAGTAGATATCGCGTTCAAGATACACACAAGCGTGCCTTCGAATTGAGAAACTCCTCTTTTTGAAGTCGGTTGCTAACTAGAAAGTTCTTTAGAAACCCTTAAAATGTCGTGTGTACATCAGGTCGTATTGATTTTCGTCCCATCGAGACAGGAAATAGAGTGTGCCGCGGTTGCAATTTCCATTACGAGTATGAAAACACAGTGATTACTCTGAAATACTTCCTTTATAGATAATGTTGACTTTTGAGATAAGCCATCGCGGCCAAAACGTCGTTAGTAAATATTACTATGTCGTCATTTATATCAATTTTCTTTTTTAACCAAGTATTTTTAACATAACCAACCTATTTAGTCCCCCAATACAGGAAAAAACTCTCGCCCGTCAGACTCCACACCACACCTTTCTGAACTGAGCCACTTCACACCTATATTATTGATCACTTTATAAGGGAAGGTCCTTATAAAGTGATCAATATTAGCCTGCCAAGGTTTCCGCGGCCTGCTTCGTTTCGAATTTGAATTCTGCGAGTTTCGGCTTCAGGAACCAGGAAATCAGTAGCTATTATCACCTACCTAACTTTTTCTTTAATTATTTATTTGTCCAACTTAGCTTTTCCTTCATAATTCTAACATTCCCTTATTTCTAGCCTTTTCACGTATAAAACCGCCTTCTACCTTTAATTTTGTCTCCGCAACATTCTACCGTACGTATTCTAACATATTGCTTTACAGATATTAGCCTATAAATTGGAAAGCCGGTGGCCTGAAGATCGGCACGCCCTCTGTCGGTCTGGGGTGAACTAAACAGGGACACGTTGATTGGCACTTGTAACTCACTGCTCTGGAAGGGAATTAGAGCTGAATTCTGTAGACTTTTGAATTTCATTCGTAGATAGGTATAGTACATATTTGTGAAATATTTTCCTACTATAATTTATTTAGAATAAAAAATATTGACTCGTCAATTTATGAAAAAAAGTTGGCTAGGTAGAATAATTGTCTCTCACAGTGAGCCTTAGATTGTCGTTAATCGCAATAGGTTTTAGCCAAAGATGGCGTGGCCATACCCGAAATTTGTAAGTGCAAAATAACTCAATTTCTACCAAAAATGTCTATAGGCTTGACTAACTTAATTGATTTGCCGAATTGCTCTGAATTTATTTTAATGGGATCGAATCTTTTAATGGAAATTTTCTAGACTATAATTTGATTTAGTAAGATGGCTTTCTCAAAATTCTAATATCACAGAATGACTTAATCTATTTTGAACGATCTTGGAAACCATCTTTAAAGTTATGAATGATATTATTATATCAGCTTACTTTCTAGAGCTTGATCCACGAGCGCTTCTTTGAAACATAATACGTCACAACAGTATCACTTGCTCACAGACTCAGAATACCGTAAGGCTTAATATACACCGATAAGGTTTTGCCGGCAACCCACGACGCAAAACGAGGGTGTTATAGGTTGGCAGTGTCGGTCTATATGTTTGTGGCATCGTAGCTCCTAAATGAATGGACCGAATGTGATGCGGTTTTTTGCTTAAAAGCTGACCTGATCGAGATCAGTTCAGAATTTGGATTTAAAAAATGGGGGTTTCTTAATTGTGTCACGTAACTTTTTAAGTTTCTCAAGCGATACTTTTTATTTTAGTTATTAACTTTATCTCTATTACTGATATCGCTTGAGAAACTTGTAAAGTTACGTGACATAGAAACTGCTCGCCGCTTCGCTGCCGACTGCTGTGTGTGAAGTAAGCCATATTTTGTGAGAACGGGCTTGTATTGAAGTCGCCCGGCCAAGCAGAATCTCATCTAGTTAGGATAACTGGCCTACGATTATGCTGAATGGATGTGACTTACTGTGACATTGCTTCGTAAACTTTGTGTTATTGGATGACTTCTCCATATTTTCGTGTTGATGGTACATATATGTTATAGAATATGCCTAATAAGCATGCTTTAAGTTGCCTAAAGGGCAGGTATACGGACAGTTTGACTTGACAGTTTGACTGGATGGCTAAAATAGGAAGCTTAACTTTTGTAACGACTTTTCTACTATAATGTAATCAATGTTGGAAGTTTCAAAACCATTTAGAACATATGGAAGAAAATACCTAGATTTAGTACTAATATTTCTGTCTAACAAGCCTCATGCTGGTATCCATTTCCTGTCTCATCTATGCAGTGAATTTAAATTGAGGCTACTCTGCTAAGGTCATGGAACATTCGAGCATCGATTCTGAGAAGCTTTCAGTGTGCTCCAATAACTTATTACGATTCATAGAATTCGATCTCGGCCTATCTACACGGAAACTTGCCAAGCACAGACAAACTAATTAACCATCAATATTTCAGTAGGTATCTACACTGGAACGGCAATGTGTTAGAACAGTATAAATTAACTTTGACGTTTAAAAGCCCAGAAATAACTAAATAGGTACTACTTAACAACAAAAGGACAGCAGATGTTTTGATACGACCTCTTATTAGGAATCTGTATAAAACAAATAACCTATGTTATTTGTAAATAATGTATTTTTAAGCCAAGGGTTGATAGGGATTTTTGTGGAGATAGTTTCCCGGCGGCCTTCAAATAGTTTTGAACCTTCTTGGGGAGACAGGAGGACTAAGTCGACATTTTTCCTATACCAAATTTAAATGCGTTGTCTCCACTTGAATTCTTAGCTAATGGGCGAAATATCTTTACCCAGTTCGGTATAAACTTCCATTAAAGGGTTTGTGTAAAACAAACATTTGGGAACAAAATTAAACTCCGTTTCAACTAATGAATATGTAATGAGAGGTCAGGTGGGGTCAATTAGTGTGGTCAAGGGTGTTCATGGTTAAAGGGTGTTCAATTAATTGGATTTCTTGATTTAATGATAATTTGTAATACGGTCATTAAATAGAACCCTATTGAGTTAGAATATAGAACTAGTTATTGTATTGTCGAAGGGCGGTAATAAATTATTTACCTATCGATATATTATTGTAAAAGATTGGTGTAGGTATTTGAAATACAAAAAATCTACATGGTCTGTTGTTTGTTATAAACTCTATTATACTATGCACAGTCATACTTAACTCAATCGATTTATTAAGTTCATAAACAGTTGGATAAATTTTATCTACGTAGTAAGTCAAGATACCATTATACAACCTCATGAAGAAAATCTGTGTAAATAATATACATATTTTTGCAAGCCTCCAAAATTATCTCATACACGTGTAGTTAAAGGACACACGTTCACATTTATGATACGTTATTTACGCTCGAGTTAACTTGGTTGAATATTAAACGTTGTCCTGCGGTGACAATAAAGGCTGTTATTGGGCTGTGTATTGGCCATTTTGCCACAGATAACCACGGAAAGTAGCCAAAAGCGTGCATTTGAATAATTTAATGTTTTCTGTCTGATTTCGTACTTCGAGGCTAGTCGGTTCTGACCTAAAACTGCCAATGTGTAAAGTGTTAGTGACAGGCCATACTCGAACGTTCTCGATTGTATATTTTGGAAGGAATCTATTTTTTCTTACCTTCACTGACCCTATATAATTAAGAACTCATACCAACGACCGGGTCTAAAAACTTAGCTACCATTAGTCGCACGTGATGTCTTAAATGTCAAATTCCATACTTTGTAGCCTTATAGGTTGGCTTTGACAGCTGACGCACCAGTGGCGCCAACTGGTGAGCTCATTGACAAAACTTAACGAAATTATAATTCGACAATCAATTGTTTCAAGTAACTTGCCGTAGAGAGTAAACAAAAGTATAAAATGTTTTATTAAGCACATGAAAATTAAGGACATGATGTGGTGAAATTTATTTCGTGGACCATAAACTTTTATGGTCTATTTCGAGCCTAATGTCATTATTCAAACAAATTTTGGGTTAATGTGACATTGAGTTTAATATTTGAATCTTTATTGTCCCTTTAAAAATTTTTAGTAGCGTTTTGCGACATTGGCTCGTTCTTACTAATTAGGTACTGTTACACTTATATCGTATTTCACCTATTTTTGTTTACGATGGTATAACGATAAAATTTTGTGTATGGTTTATTTTACTACGGAGCACAATGAGTCATTAAATTTACTTATTACATTCCTATCGCTGAATAGATATATGCAATCAAAGCACTTAGCGAATACAAAAGCTGTTCACTTTTATAACTTATTCAATACAATTATTGCCTCAAATGTGATGAAAGAGATGCACTTTAACTTCACATATCAAAATAATAAAGTTCTAAATTATAGTCCTGGGGTCGTACCATGAGTCCTTAAAGCAGGGGCCCGAGTCTGCTATTTACACTCCGTGTCAGTGTGCTCATAGTTGGCTCATAGTGGGACGATTTTACGATAATTGGCATTCTAGAGCCAACTATGAGCACACTGACACGGAGTGTAAATAGCAGACACGGGCCCCTGGACTGTTGCGGTTGAGAAAGCGGGACAGCGCTATGCGCAGTTTAGTGCACCGCCTCGCTTCCACAACCGCAACAGTAATTCTTAAGGAGATCATGGTACGGCCCCTGTTAACCCATTTTGAAATAATTTTGTCCGATACTTAGCAAAACTTGAAATTGCAGTTTGAATGGACGTTAATGCGCTGGAATCCGCGTCATTTATTTAGCTTAGCACTAATGGAATGGATTCCGGAATTTAATTGTGATTTAGATCATAAAACAGATTAATTCTGACATTACATTTCCGAGCGGCAATAATTTTGAAATTCCTATTTAAAATAATTATCAGATTATTTTCTTTTTGGAAGATAATCCAATTATTTAGCCGTATTACCACATGAGTAGATAAACGGAACAGAGGCAAAGCTTCGAACAACCGCTCGAATCGGTTGCACGCACACAAGCGCGCGGGGCATGTGTGCGTGACCACTGGCCGCTTGTCGCATACGCGGCGAGACTGGAAAAAACCAGTTTACGCTGGCACAGCCAGTGTACAATCTAAGGGTCAGTCCGACGCACGCTGTTTGTTTTGTTAGTTGCAAGTTTAAGTTTTTATAAGTTTAGTTGTAAAAACGTGGTATTATATTAATAATAATGGTTGTTTATTGTACCGTGTGTATGAATAATAATAGAGAAAACAAAAATATATCATACTTTAACTATCCCAAGGAGTACAATTAGGTAAGTAAATATTTGGTTATTACTTTTTCAAGCAAGTACCTTTATTTTATTGTATGATCCTTTTTATAATAAGAAGAGAGTAATTTGTACAACACGGTAGGTATTTTTTATTTAAAAAAAAACAAAAATTATAAAAAGAAAATTCTTAGAGTAAGTAATTTGTAAACTATTCTATCATACTATTATATATTCTATTATACTGACTATTAAAACTATTTAAAAAACGTTTGTTTGATTTGTCTTCACCTATTGTGACAACCCTAACAAAATAGGTAACAATTTTGGACGTTCTTAAGAAGCTTTGCCTCTGTTCCGTTTATCTACTCATGTGGTATTACACCGTTTAATAATTATATTGTTTTAGTTTCAGAGGAACTAAACTAATTTTTCACTAAAACTAAATTATGGTGATTTTAATCCTTAATTGGATCCCGTTCGGAATAAATGTATAATAATATAATATAATAATAATATATATTTATTTTCTCCTCACAAAATAGACTTTACATAATTATAAGTGATACTTATATCTATTATTAAGACAGTGTATTTATTTTATAGTAAGTATAAAAAATATCTTTATTTAAAATTAGTACAAGGTATATAAACACAGTTGTTTTAATAACAAACTAGGCTTTGTGTTATTGGATATAAAACCAAATTCTTTTATACCGATCCTAGCAAAATATTTTCATTTCATCAGAATTTAATAAAATCTAAACCTACAGCAGTTCCCAGCCGTTATAATCTAGTGTTTCATTGCAAAATATAACACAATAATATGTTCATTTCATCAGAGTATTATAAAAGCTATAAAAACAGTAGTTTCCATCATCTCCCGAGCCTTTTTCCTAACCATGTTGGGGTCGGCTACCAGTCTTACCGGAGTCAGCTGAATACCGTATATTACATGGAGCTACTGCCTATCTGTCCTCCACAACCCATTTTACTGGGGAACACAGTGGATATAGGACTGGTTGTCAGAATTGACTTAACGACTGCCAAAGATCAACGTATGACAGTCGGGACCTACGGCTTAACGTGCTATCCGAAGCACGGAGGGGTCTCGGTATGTTTTTGGAAATGGTCACCCATCCACGGACCAACCGCGGCGAGCGCGGCTTAACCTGTATAATCGGTCAAAACGTACGGCACTTAGGCAAGAGCCCGTCTTAAAAAAAAAACAGTAGTTTCCAACTGACGTAATCCAGTTTTATCACAGTTAATATACCTTATACAATAAAGTAGGTAAGCAATAGAGAATTCTCTACGATCAGCGTAGGCTTCCAATATTGTAGGAAACTGCTCCTTTATTTTATGTCCTGACTCTTAAATGAGGCCGTCAAATTAATTAATGTGGATTTTATAGGTAAAGTCTTGGTAAATAAAGTGTCAGTTAAAGTAGGAAGTATTTGCCGAGGTTTCTTCACACTTCAGAGCATAACAAAACGTTTCTATCTCATTGCGAATTACGACTGAAAAAATCAAGTGCATTATAAAAACGCAAGTGCTCTTTCTAGAATTCTAACATAGCCATAACGGATGGAATATTGGTTAATGTTAGTATTATGTTGTAATGATAATTTATTTACCTTTATTTAATAACTACAGTTAGCAAGCGCATTGATAATTAAAGTTTGTTTATTCTTTGTATGAATTGTCTGTTTTTCGTCTGTTTCAGCTGTAAAAACCTTCAAAATAATTTTTGATCAATTTTGTTTCTGAACCCAAAAGACGTGCTTATAATTGAGATGGCTTCTATGAAGATAGTTGTTGTTGTTGTTGTGTGTATAGTAAAATCACACCTTAAAAATATGTAATTTATTACAATTATCATCAACATTACCTCTGTAGTCTTGAAAAGCAAAGGCATCCCTTTAATGATGGCACTCTCATTTTGTTTTTCGTAAGCGAGTGCCCAATACAATACAAAATAATATTAAATTTGAGTATGAAACATTTCACTTTATTTGGACCCTCAATAAAGAGAAATAAACCAAACATGAGTTGATTGTTGTTTACAGATGGTCAATTGAAAAGTTTCTATATTTGATAAAGTTTTAATGTGAATTTTGTTCTGCTTAATAACACCGAGTATTTTTACCTTCAGAAAGCGAAATATTAAAATCACTATGAATGTAGCGTACCAAGCTACCACTTATTGTTGTTTACATTTATTTTTATCTCCTTATACCATCTTTGGAAAAGATAAAAAAGGGTATGTTCGACACAACCCGGTTGACACGACCCGGGTTGGTAGATCCAATTTTCTTTCAGACAGCTCCCCGCCGCATGTTAAATAACTGACGCCACAAAAAACCTATTCTATTTTAGTGTTCTATTTTCAATTTTCAAACTAACCGAAAACCGTT
This sequence comes from Autographa pulchrina, assembly GCA_905475315.1. Lineage (NCBI taxonomy): Eukaryota > Metazoa > Arthropoda > Insecta > Lepidoptera > Noctuidae > Autographa > Autographa pulchrina. The sequence continues at coordinate 11,314,547 of FR997765.1, read as the reverse complement.
AAATAAAAGAAAGAAAAACACAAACTTACCGAATATCGAAGCGAAGTTTTTTGATTGACGTCATTACACTGTTCTTAATTTGAATTTCAATATAGAACACGAGTTTTTCTCTAGGACGCGTCAGTGTCTATGGCCTACCGTCAGCTACTTAAGGTATAAACCTGTGCTACTACTTATTAGGCATTACACCGCGTGACTTATTCAATTATTGCCTCACTAGTTAAACTTAGGACTAGTCGGAGAGAACCGGTTAATTAAAATAGTATTCTTTCCATTTATTTTTCTAACTAAAATTATACACTATTGTGGCCTTTAAATACACTGTATATTTATGTATGTCTTGTCGTATTTATATTTAACAGCAACTTGATGAATGAGTTCTACTTACTCGATATTTAAGGAAAGAAACCAGTTCAATAATAACTAATTCACCATAATTTGATATTTTATAAGTTTTAATGCACAACTGCCTCGTTGGCCTAGTGGTTCTAAGCGGGACTGCTACGCTAGAGGTCTTGGGTTCGATTCCCAAGTCGACCAAGGTGTTATTGGGTTTTTCTATGAAATTCTCGTAGAAGGTCGGAGTTTGGATTTGTGCCCGGTTAGTGGCAATAGGCTCGCCCCCTATTACATGGGACCTAAACATACCGGCGAACTGTGGGTGTACATTGGTACACCTCTGCCTAACCCTTCGGGGATACCTACAGGCGTGATGGTATGTTATGTTATGTTAATGCACAACGTGTATCAAATGTGTGTTTTATCAAATGTCATTTTCCCGTCTAAAAGTTTCATAATCTACTACAAGTATGCAAATTAAAGGTATTTCAAATTAAAACCTTATCTTCCATACATAAGCTTTGCTGGCCGAATAGAACATAAACCTTAGTCTGAGGTCCAATACCTTTTTTATCTCCATGAAAAAGGTGTACAGATATAGTGACGTCACGTAATCATAAGTAATGAGCCTTGGCCTTAGTTGTCCCCACGTGAAGAGATTCATTGTCATCTAAACATTAATCAAGGCGTAGACGTTATATTAATTTTCTTATATGTTGAGGTACAAAATAGTAATTTGCGAAAAGTTGGTTTTCTTGAAGAATTAGTCGTGATTTCGGTTAATTAGAAATACATTTTTTAATTTTGATGTGGTATTTTAGCTTTAATAATGTATTATTTATATTCGTAAAGGTTTTTTTAGTGCTAGCCAGGGTTCTAAATGTTTAGCTGATGCAAAGGTACCTAGAGTCGATTTTCTGAGTAATCCTAAAGAAAAGTGCTTGACTAAACTGTTTATAACTTTTTATGTTTATAACTTTTTGACGGACCTGATGGTCTAGTGGTTAGTGACCCTGACTGCTATACCGGAGGTCGTGGGTTCGATTCCCACCCAGGACAAATGTTTGTGTGATGAGCACGATCATTTGTTCTGTGTCTGGGTGTAATTTATCTATAATATATATGTATTTAGAAATATATAAGTATGTTTATCAGTTGTCTGGTTACCATAACACAAGCTCTGCTTAGCTTGGGATCAGATAACCGTGTGTGAGATGTCCCGAAAATATTATATTATATTATGACTAAAATAAATATTGTCATTGTTTTCCTATAAGTTTTCTATTATTGTCTTGAATAAAGGTAAATTGACCTGTTGCGTTTGTTAGTAAAATTACCATAATTGCATTATTCTCTTTAGGTAAGGATTTTTAGTGCTAGATCGGAAATTGTAAAAAACAATGGTTGTCGGAGGCTGTGAGAAATTCTGAATGGAATTTACTACATTGTTAGATATGTGTTAGTTTTTTTCGCAATGTTATTTTTAGCCTTTAATGACAATGGTTCAATTAGGTTATTTTGAGGTTTCATTCATAATACAAACAAATACTATAGCCGGCAAAAATCACGCAATTTATACAAATTAAATTGACTTCATTCAGGAAGTAGTTCATACACTGCATGCATATTATTATGAACTTTTACGATAGGAATAAGTTATTTATCTGCCGAATTTTATTCACGACTAAGGTCTTGAACAAAATGAATGAATAGGGTTTTTTGGCGCAAAGATTGACCTACGGGTGATTTAATATAAAATAAAGATTTTCAATCGTACGAAACACTAGGAATATTTAATATATTTGTGCCACTTAATTGAATACCTAAGGAGGTATTCAATTAAAGAATTAAAAGCTCATGTGTCAGTGAAAAGTTAGAAAAGAATATAATTGTAAAAAAAATTGACGATTTCTTAGAAATCCATATTTCCCGGAGGCTTTTACGCTAATAGCCTATTAGAGTGGCTTTTAGTTTACTAATTGTGCAATAATGTAAGAATCATTAGTGTCAAATTACACTTTCAAGTTCATTGGTTACTTCGAAAAATTAAGAATAGGTATGTTTCTCTCATTTTATTGCAATATTAGGTTTTGCTTATATTTTTTTAAGTTAACTTCTGGTAGATTTCCTCAAGTTTTATAAGGTGTTTTGTTATTAGGTCAATAGAAGATAGGATTATAAATATAAAAAGATACATAAATAAATACAAATAAAAAGCTAGATCTCTATCACTTCTTTACGAAACTGTTTTCTAATGGGCATAACCATTTACTGTACGAGTATCTATAATTTAACTAACCGTAATTCTAACACAAAAAAACTGACTTCAAAATATTTCTTATATTAATTTCTTATGGATCCCACTCTGAAATTAAACCGAAATAAAATGGGACCATATGGAAGTACCAGCTTTCATATAAAAAAAAGAATCATCAAAATCGGTTCACCCGGTCAAAAGGTAACAAACATAAAAAAACAGTCGAATTGAGAACCTCCTCCTTTTTTGAAGTTGGTTAAAATGTAAATACATACAAATAGAGATAGCGAAATGCTGCACCCAAAACCATAAACAGAAATCAGGTTCTATAAAACTCTATGTAAAGAAGCGAGGCTGCATAGTAGATGCAAAAATCGTGCTTAATTACATTAAGCGCATAACTCAATTAACGGTCTCTGATCACTGACTCTGATTCGCAACATCGTTGAATATTTATCAGTAATACATTGTAGGTAGGTACACCTACTAAGTATAATTGGAAAATTGTGTAAATGAGAAATATAACTGAAACACTATCAAGGGGACAGGACTCGTGAAACAAAAATGTGTAAACTGTAAGTTGAGCAACTAAATATGGAAGTACATGTTTGTAATATTAAACTATACGTATTCCTAGTAAATTAATCATCATCTCACGAGCCTTTTCCCAACTATGTTGGGGTCGGCTACCAGTCTTACCAGATTCAGCTGAATAGCGTATTTTACATGGAGCGACTGCCTATCTGACCTCCACAACCCATTTTACTGGGGAACACAGTGTCCCATGGAAGACTGGTTGTCACAATTGACTAAACGACTGCCAAAGATCAACGTATGACAGTCGGGACCTACGGCTTAACGTGCTATCCGAAGCACAGAGGGGTCTCAGTATGTTTAGAAATGGTCACCCATTCACGGACCAACCGCGGCGAGCGCGGCTTAACCTGTATAATCGGTCAAACCGTCCGTCTCTCTAATATACTAGAAAGTTTAGCTTAAACCTAAATAGAACAATATAAGCCTTAAATAATACAAATCATAATTATCAAATGCCAATTATATCAAGAATCCGATTGCTCTCTGCATCACAAATGTATGTCAGATAACTGTTATACCAATGCAAATGGAATGTATAAACATACACACATACCTACTATATACAGGGTGTTAAGAAAACCCTGTCCGACCCGAAAGGGTGTTATAGGGTTCACAATCACATGCCCAAATAAAATATCAAATTCATGATGGAAAAAATAATAATCAATTTTGAAACAACCATTTTTCGCCCCGAAATTCCCTAAATTTGAGATTAGAACATAAAGTACAACACCAATTTCGTTGGTATTTTTGGGGGCCTTTTGTTAGGTAATTAGGTAGCATTTGTAATGACGCCGACTCTCTGTCTCGACATTTGAGAAAAAAATATTATTTTATGTTATAATTTTTTTTTTTCTTTTTTTTCCATTTTTTTTTCACATTTTTGTAATCAGATATCGATACCTAACAACACCTACACGGATCGGACAGGGTTTTCTTAACACCCTGTACATAATATTATACTAGAACAGTATGTAAAGCTTACACGTGTGTCCCATATTGGCTTCAATTCAATTTCCTTTTTACTATCTATAGGATATATACGGAGAATTTTATCATATTCGTGAACTATAATTAGCTTACTGAACAACATAAAGTACTCGGAAGCTTTTACTGATCGAATTTTAATAATATATCATATTGCCTGAGCCTGAGGGAGTGTCAAAAATAAAATAAATGCTATTAAAAAAAATAACACATAAAATGTTATTTTTTTTAATGTAATTGAAATGTAAAGATGCACAGGAATTGAAAAATGCAATATTTTTTATCCCTGGCACAAAGACAAGGGTGTTTAACCATCTGTATATCTGTATATGCATAGTGGCTCCTGAACGGATGAACCAATTATGATGTTTTGTTTGTTTAAAAAATGTTACTCACAACCAAAACCAACATACTTCACAAAGAGGCAGTAAAAGTATGCTGTAAAAGTGCTGTCAAAATTTTACCACTGATCATTGACTGACATTGACTTTACTATTTTAAGCTCCATGAAACTCAGATCAACTAGCTAAACCATATTTAAGCGAGTATGCTATTCAATTGAATGGGCAGTTAGCCTATTGCCATCAATTGGCTAGAATCCCAAAATCTTTAGTCATTTACTTTTATTACACGATTTTGTGGCCGTCTTTTTATAGTTCATTTGTTTTTATTTCAAATTAGAATAATCACATTTTGAGTGACCGATTAATATTCAGTGACGCCAACATTATGAAAGTTTAATACATAAACTTGTTTTCCCCATGACTCTGCTCGCATTGACATACATTTTCAATGAAAAACCTACCCTATGACATAAACAATACCGCATATTTAAAACCAGATTGGTAGTTTTGAAGCCATTCTGTAAAAACATACAACAGATTTATTTTATATTAACTGCTTTACAAATATGTATATTATGTAATTATCATACAGAACATTGAAATATTTAGCTAGCTTAAATTTCTTAATAATAGAGTTTCTAGTTCAAATTAACCTTTAGAAAAATTTAAACGATTCTACAAATAATTATCAACATTAGGATATCTAATTCTGATGAAGTTAGGCTCAGTTACTTTAAATATTCTTCTTGATATTACATTTTAACGACACTTTCAAAGTCTGAGAGAACACATGCCTATGCATAAAGCTTATGTATTCAAAGGGCTTGTTTCTAAGGAATATTAGGGTATACCAGACATGTCTGTTTTATAAAATAATGTAACATGTTTTAATAGAACACGGTTTAGGTATCTTTTACATCGTTAATTAAAGAGAAGAACGTCCGAGACTAAATTCTTGATTAGTTTACATTGGAGCTGTTTAAATTAACAAATACATTAGTTAAATTAAAAAGAATTTGAGCTTAGGTACTAACGTCATTAAAATAGAAATATGAGAAAATTAAGAACTGTAACATTGTGTTTACCTACTTAGGGTTAAAATTAATTAACTGTACTTCTACCGACTACAGATAAGGTTAATTTAACGTCATACGAATCAGGTCCAATTTTTTATTTCAGATGGAAAAGACATATTTGACGAACTCCGTGGTCGAGTGGCGTAACACCGGTTTTCAAGGTGTCGCTTGCTCTGAGGTCCTAGGTTCGATCCCCGGACGGTACAATGTTTAAAATCATTTTTCTACATTGTCTCGGGTCTGGGTGTTTGTGGTACCTTCGTTGACTCTGAATTCCATAACACAAGTGCTTTAGCTACTTACTTTGGGTTGAGAGCAATGTATGTGATGTTGTCCCTATTAAAAAAAAAAAAATAGATTTATAGTGTTATGTTATTAATGCGTGTTTAATCTTTATTAAACCGATTGTAATATTAAGTACTTTGTCGATTGCACGAATAACCCTTTGGTATAAGTCACCTCGTCAATTAACATTGTGCGCCACGATTTTCTGGTTTGAACCACGCATGACACAAGCTTCTATGCTTCATTTCTTTAGTAATTTTTACATGTATTCTATTCCTTGAGCGCGAAGTCTAAGGTTTATTATTTGATCCAAATTATAGTTAACGTCATTTTTATGGAGTTTCTGTCCAGTAAATAAACATATGGCAATACTTGTTCAAAATTTTGTTTAAAGTAATGCTGTAATGGTACTTTTAAATTTGTGATCAAGAAATGCTTGCTTCATGTCTAAGTGTTCTTTGTGCACGTGATTTGAATATTAATTGTAAAACTCTCGCGACAAAACGCTTGGATTCCTAAAAGAGGGACTCTTATTTTGAAGAAAAAAGTAATATCTTGTGCAAGTTATAACATTTTTAATATCATGGCAGTATCGCAGCAGTCGTTGCTCATTGTACCGTCTAAACTGAATAGTCAATTGTTTGTTGGGAATCACAATCGAGACCCAGTGGAAAGCCAATACAATGACATCTACAGTATGAGCAAAGGTATATACAGGGAGAGACAGTTTGTGCTCATTTTACTTTTGTTTATTTTTAGGTGCTTTTCTTACTTAAATTATTTTTACGTAATTCAGTTGCATACATGTAACGTCGTATTTCTGCCCATTCTTTTCTCAAACTATGTCGGTTTCCAGTCTGAATTCAGCTGAATAGGTAAATAAGACTATTTATGTACACGGAGCGACTGCCTTTCTTACCTCCACAGCCCATTTTATTAAATATCGGGATCCCAAGGTCGTATATCCTTCGTCTATTGAATTCTTTGTTTTTTTTTTCAGGTACTAAAGGGTAAGTAGATATTCCATTGCGATTTTTATATCACAAACATCATTTGACCTAGCATTTGTTGATTAAACATTGCATTTGTTTAGATTATAGTGAACTCTAATCGTGAAGTTATAATAATTCAAAAATAATTCCAGCCTATAAACGTCCCACTGCTGGGCACAGGCCTCTTCCCATATAGAGAAGGCACGAGCATTGATCACCACGCTTGCTCAATTACGGATTGGCGATTTCAGATCCCAATTTTAGAGTCCAGGTTTCCTCACGATGTTATCCTTCACCGTTAGTCATAAGTGTCTTAGAATAATTAAGAAAGTACGTATAACTTTGAAAAGTTACATTGGTACTTGCCCGGGTTGGAACCTGCAACCTCGTGCATACAAATCCGTTCATTGAACCGCTAGGTCACCACGACGCATCAGATCATCGTGAAGTTAAATTTTACTTTTTTTTTTTTTTTTGTTTTCCAACATTCGGTACTTCTACCGTTATTTAACATATTGTGGCTCCATATTCTGTATGTACGATAACCTAATTTCGTTAATCCTAAAGTTAGATAAAGCCTCAAACAAAACCAACTAATAACAAACTTTTACTTACAAAGTTAGAACAGTTTTGATAGTTCTAATCTTTATAGACAAGTTTTAGTATTAGGACATAAACTGATTAACTGAATTTTCTGTTATTAGTCTGAAACAATTCAAAAAGACCTTCGATATTAATTATTTTATTTGATTAAAAATATGCTAGATTATATTTTAAACATGTCTGAAAACGCGTCGAGGTACATAAAAAATAGTTTAACAGACGTTTGTTCATAATTTTTACTATCTTTAATAGGTATGTCTATTATAGTTTCTCTGATTATATTATTTAAACGATAAATTTATAGAATCAGACGTTACTTTGCGGAAATCCATGAAATTAAATGTTATAAAAAATATTTAGTTTAATACCGCTACAAATTTTTTTTGTAGCGGTATTAAAACTAAAAATTAATTATTTTAACGAATTGAAATTTAAACATTAATTTGTGTGTAACCGAATGTTATTATTTAAATTTTAATATTCTGTTTGATTTTAACAATTATTAATTCACAATAGACATAAATTAACATATGTGCAAGCAAAATGAATTACAAGTAGTATTTAATTTTGCTTCAAAATAGCACTATTCTAGCCTTGTACGTACAATAAAACATTACAAATAAACCACAAATCCTTATCGGGTTAAGATCCTAACCCGGCAGAGACAAACAACGCCAACAAATTGATATAAATGTTTGTATTGTCAACAACATTCTAACTCCAATTTAGCCGAAAGACGTAAATCTCAGCTCTTTCAAAAGAGGATGATATTTTTGACAAACGCTCTCGCGTCCGTAGATGACATAAAATGCTTTTAAAACTTCTAGTGATAAAGTTAACAAGATTTATAAAGTTGTCTAACAGATTCATGAGATTTTTATGCGTTTGAATTATTGTGTTATAAATCTAGATTTATTTTAAAGAAAAATTGCATGGTAGAGGCAGAAGTTTTTAATGAAAGGTTGAATTGTTTCAATAAATTTAATTTGTCCATTAAATGTGCTGCGACAGGCGACTGACTCCATGCTTATTTTATGTTGTATTTACGTTTTATGCAACAATGAGAAAAAGATGCGCTTTCCTGGTGCGCCGGGTGCGGGACAGCCCCAACCTTATCCTGAGATGTGTGGCGAGCAGGCTCGATTGTATATATTTGAATCGCTGCTGCAAGCTGTCCACATCGGTGATGGATGTGTGGTGGTGATTCACATATATATAGAATAGAAATACTAACGTAGGATAAGGAACATTGTTTCTAACACTTATTGAGTCTTGTTGCTTGAAAATAAAGATTTATTATTATTATTAAATATCTATTGAATAAGCAGATTGGTCAACCTATACCTCTAGCATAAATGTAAAAGCTGTCACTCCGTCTGTTTTTTACGCTTTCACCGCTAAATCGCTGAACCAATGTCGATGTAAATTAGTAGGTATGCAATAAGCTTGGATACTGAAGAATATAGGCTATTTTTCCGCGATAACCGTCGTTTACACGGGTAAAGCCGCGGGCAACACCTAGTCTACCTATTTATTATACAGCCTTCCACTTAAAAGGATCTTCTAATCAGCTATCGATTGAAACTCGGAATTCCAATTACATGTTCAGTATATTTATTTTAAATTTTAATTAATCTGGTTTGGAACGACGCACAAAAACAATAACGTAGTACTGGCAACCCCAGCTTTTGTGCTAAAAGTATATTACGAGGGGAAAGGTGGCGCATGTTTGTGGTACTCGTACAACCTTTGTGATGGAACTTTAATTAATATTTTAAGAGGAAAAACTCCTCAAAAAAGTTTGTTTTTAAACCAAAGCTTAAGTGTTTTGTTGCTTCCTTTTTAAATAGCATGTTTGCGTGTTAGCTGCTGAGCAAAGGTCGTTTTCCTCTTACGTTTTAAATAAGAAAAACATATCAGTTCCTATGTATAGGAGCTGATAATAACTTGTTCTAGGGTACACCCTCTCCCAGAAAGGTCTAGAAGATAAGAAAACAAAAATGTACTATTTAGAATTTTTGACGATCTTATTATAAAACAAACAAGAAAATCTTACTGGTCTGGCCTCAGTATGTTAGCTTATTAATAAACCTAGTGATTGCTGCGACAAATTCGATAGTTTTTCGAAGAATTGAAACATCAAGGAAAGTAGCTTACATAACATAACATACCATCACGCCTGTATCCCCGAAGGGTTAGGCAGAGGTGTACCAATGTACACCCACAGTTCGCCGGTATGTTTAAGTCCCATGTAATAGGGGGCGAGCCTATTGCCACTAATCGGGCACAAATCCAAACTCCGACCTGCTACTGAGAATTTCATAGAAAAACCCAATAACATCTTGGTCGACTTGGGAATCGAACCCAAGACCGTAGCGTAGCAGTCGCGCTTAGCGCCACTAGGCCAACGAGGCTGTCAGGCAGGCGAGGCAGGAAAGTAGCTTTATCCGCCTAATATATCCCACCTATCCTAAAGAATTATCACCCATGTCGACAACCCCTAATGACGAGATAGTGTTACTCCAACACAACCTAACCTATCTATGACCTAACACATTTATCAGTCGGAACACGATAATCCCATATCTGGGACCACATGCTCACTGGGGAATGTGTATATCATTCCGACACGTCCATGGTACTAGTTATTACCTATCATTGACGGTCGGTTCCATAGAGCAAGAAAAAAACTATAGAGTGCGAGTATCGCTAAAAGCTCATTGTTCTGAGCGTAAGGAGATTTTTGGCTGTGTGTAGTACCTGCATTTACTGATTTAAGTCATTTTTTGTGCAATGCCAGAAGTTTGTGCGAAAATATCGACGGCTCTGATGTAATTGGGGGAATGTTAGGTTTCGAGATAGTTTTGTTTAAACGGTACTTTCTGTTTCGAAACTATTTTTAAGACAAAAATAGTTCAAACTAGTGATCTCTCTGTATTTTCGTATCTATCCTCTAAGGTAGCTTAATAATTCTCTTGACAGTTATAAATGTATGGTTATTGTTACGTTAAACGTTAATGTTGTTTTAGAGTAATTAACGTGTTTGTTTAGTGTGTTGGTTTTTGGGTTAATATGTGGTTTAATTAGGCTTTGATAGTGATATCAATAGTATGGTATCGCTAAGAATATTTAGAAATAGTTTAAAATATTACTTCTTTCTTAGATGTAATATTTCAGTATGATACAAATCTCCTCTTAGTTTTTTTCAATCAATATTTGAGTATGAACAAAAGTCCTGCTATTTTCTATTTTTAACTTCAAAATTGTCGCATGCCTTGTTTGAAGAAATACCTTTCAATCCCTTAAAATAAAATAAACTTCGTAACTTACAACAGGTGTATTGACAATCGATTTCAAGTTATTATGTAAAACAAGTTTTTCAATTAGACTTTTAAATAACAATGGAATTTGATTGACTAATCAGCATGCAAACGAGTGGTGGAAAAGCGCAAAACATCGTGTATAAAATCGAGGCACGAAGAAAAGATACAAACTCCATTTGAATAAGAAAAATATCTGTGAGAGAAAGTATTACTGGAACTAAAAAAATAAATGGCACACGTCTTAGATGGTCTTGTTATTTCTTTTATAAAATTAGCAGATGTGTCTCATTATTATTTACCCCATTTTTGTCATCCTTGTAATACACAAAGTGTTTAAATTTCCTATATAAACGGTTGCATTGTTTCCTTCCTACCCTCATTTAACGTGAAGTAAATATAGTTACCGTAAACGGTCACAATAGCGAAATTTCATCGTTAATTATATTCTGAAAAACGGGCGCAAAGTGCTTTTAAAAAGGAAAAGAAGGTGCGCTGTTGACAATCAGGGTCATATTAAACCATTAGCTGTGCCTGCGACTTCGTTCGCGTGGATGACGAAACTTATCAATGAGTTTTTAACCGCAAAATTAAGTTTGTTTTTTATTGTTTATACTTTTCCGGGATAAAAACTACCCAGTGTGGTGCCCAGGATAATAAAGAATAATTATACCAAGTTTCATCGTAATCGAACCGGTAGTTTTTGCGTGATACCTGAACAAATAGACAGACAGACAGACAAAAAAAAAATTTTCACACTTTTGGGTTCGGTGTCGGTCTAGTAACACCCCCCGCCATTTATTTTTTTGATATTTTCAATGTACAGATTTTTTATTTATTTATTTAATCTTTCATGTACAATTGTGGTACATAAGGCGGACTTAATGCCGAAAGGCATTATTATTTTACTTCTACAGATTTATTATAAGTATAGATTAAAGTCCCGTGTAAGAAAGAGACCGTGCTATGTAGTCATATAGCTTTATTCCTATCTGTCACGACAAAAATGTGTCGACCACAAGTCAGTTAAAATTGAGAGGTCATGGATAAAAAATCCTGCCATCTGCGGGATCAACCCTTGACAAGTGCTGTATTTTCTTTCATTTTTAAACTTTATTTTATTTTCATTTTTCATTGTTACAGTTGCCATGGTATTACTATTGTTTTAAAAGCTTCACGTATCTACTTAACGTAGTTCATGAGATACACCCTACTGACAGACAGATGTAGGTACTGACGAGAAGCAGCGTAAAAAGGTTTTTTTGGTACCCTTTTAGTAAGATAACCCTAAAAAATATAAAAGGCCCAGTGACCTCTTTATTTGTACTCAGAGGGTGCTGGCATTGAATCATGAATAAATTCGAGCGATGGACCGAGAGATGTCAATTTAAATTAGTACTTCTGTCTGTTTCATTTGTTGGCGTGTAACACTGATTTATTTTATTATTTTTCGTTGTAGCTGAATTAGGTTATTTGTTTTTTGTTGAATTAGGTTACTTGACGACCTCCGTGGTCGAGTGGCGTACGCACCGGTTTCAAGGTGTCGCTAGCTCTGAGGTCCCGGGTTCGATCCCCGGACGGGTCAATGTAGAAACCAACTTTTCTACATTGCCCCGGGACTGGGTGTTTGTGGTACCTTCGTTGTTTCTGAATTCCATAACACAAGTGCTTCAGCTACTTACTTTGGGTTCAGAGCAATGTATGTGATGTTGTCCGCATTTATCATTTATTTATTTATTGTTTTGGTTTGTTATAAGCCTATGTAGAACTTTTAATAAATTAAAACAAGCCTGTTTTATTTTAAAAGTATGAATTTATATTTTTTACTTTACGGCGCTAATTAAATTTGTCAAAGAGATTTTGTTTTTGTAAATTGAGCATATTACTTTTATAAGGTTTTTCCACAAAAACTGCTGTTGTTTTAATTATTATCACTATTGGTGGGTTAAATTGGCGTTATGTGGTCCGGAGTTTTATCCTTCTACATTTATAACATTGACCCAAGAAACTTCATTATTTCATAGGTAATTTTGCAAGCCAAGCAAAATTAAAAATCCAATTAAAACCTTCTTGATGCAATACTTCCATTATGAAAACTGTTATACCCTGAACCTTCGCTCATTTTACTTTTCATAAACTTTAATAGCATCCTTATTTTTATTACAATAAGGTCTATTTTTGCGCACATTGACGTACCGTTGACTGTGCAAGTTTTGTTTTCTTGCATCCAAGTTAACCGACCTTTTTTAAAATCAACTGTATTGATAGTAGTCTTATTATAATGCAATAAGGTTGATTTTTGCTTGTCGATGATACCACTGACGTAAGGTTGACCGTGCAAATTTTATTTTCCTGTTTAATCAAAGTTAACCAACCTTTTGCTGGCAGGCGGTCCGTTTCACCTGAAAAAGAAATGTTTTATTAATTTCATTTAGACCAGCTACAAAGGAAGAACGTAAAGATTAAAGGCTGTGAGAAATAGGCTAATTAAGTTTGGGAAAAATATTTTAGAATTTTAGGAGCTTTTATGGAGCTAGAATAGGTCTATTGTAGTATGAGACAACCATTTATAAGCAGTTTTGCTTTTTTAAACCGACTCTGAAATCTTTTTGTCGTCGATGTCTCGATCGACGTCATAAAATACTGAGGTGGTCCTATATAACTAAAATTCTTATTTTTTCGTTTATGTGCATATTGCTTGGTTGTAAACAGATGTGTGGAATAGTAAATAAACCATAAGATAATAAGTATAAATTAAAAAAAAGTAAAAATATGTCCCACAAAAGAAGTTTAACCATTGAAGCATAACAGTCAATGGCCATCCAAAATAAATAATTCTGTGGAGAAGATTCTCATCTATAAATGAATGGTCAACAAATGAACATTACTGATCCATATCTAAATTAACCGTTGGTCAAAATAAGATGTTATGTCACAGGCGTGTAGGTAATAAATTGGATCGTTGCCAAACGCATTTAGATAAAGGATTTGTAGATGACATAAATGCACTAGGATGCTAGATAGTTTCATTCCAAAAAACTTGTACCTTATTGTATGTAAAGTTAGTTTTTGTACCTAATAGGCTTACTTTTATGCGAAAATGTTGTATATGGGAGTCACTGAAACATGAACTCCAAAGAACATACACTTGGGATTAAAAACTTCCTGTATTATTTACGTTTACAGGGGTAAGTAAATGAGTGTTTTTACAGGGACGGCCAAACTTTTACTATGACATGTATTTACATGTTCACTAAAAAGAAACTTAAAAACCAAGCTCGTGAAACCAGTTCTTTAAAAGGATCATCATTTCAACGCGCACGCGTCAATTTTCACCGACGTTAACTTGTAACTTTGTTACGAAACCCTCATTTAAATCATAACCTACTTTAAAATTATAGCATTTGTGTAACAAAAATGAGATGGATTTGTTTCTAAGCTTTTAACTTCAAATCAAATATTAATTCAAATACTATTATAAAAGTCACTTTAATTTCTGGCCATAAAGTCCATATTTCGATAACGATAAAACCAATTTGCGATTTTGCGGCAATTTCAGGTTGTGATTTCAATTTTGGACTTAAAGTTAAAAGTGATACGATTTATAATTCGATGACAATAAAGTTGTGGTTTTAATCTAATAGTGTTTTGCGGTTCGGTGTGAATGATAATTTTATTCGTTTTAATATGGGTTGTGGTTAATGTGATTCGCGTTTGATACGTCATCGAGTATGTAGGCTTTAATTTGAAATTTATGGGTAGGTTAAAATTGTTACTCTTATGAATCCGAAAATAGCGACCTTTAATTCTGATTTATCGTAAAAACGGACGAATAAAATAATACTCTTAAATTGATATATATAAAAATCCGTTTACGTGTCCCGTAAATCTTTCATTTAAGCCGTGTCACGGTAATATTATAATACAGTAGTGTAACTCGGCCGCATGATAGAAATAAATGCCTACAGCCGCGTGGTACGTAAACATGCGTTAGGGCTGCCCGTCTCCAACATTTTAATTACATTTGCCTGCTTTCTGTTTCTATTTAGTTTTGTGATTGTAAATATCCTTTTTATATAAATAAATTTAATATTTTGTATATTGTATAGGAAGTGTTCAATAAAAATGCGTGTTGTTTTTTTATTGGTAGATTTAATTAAAAAAACATGTTTTTGTTTGAAAAACAAATCGGGCTTATAAATTTGCGACCGAAAAATATTTGCGCCTCGACTGAGTCGTACGAAATGCTTTATTGTAAAATTTTAAAGTATAATAAATCCGCATTCTTATATAAAGCTTAATTAAAAATGCGTTATTGACGAATTCATAAAACCAAAAACAGCACAATATTTCCTACTCGTCATATTAACTGATTTTTAGAGAAAAAATCGCGCGGTTATTGTTAAAAAAAAACACACCGTCCGTTCGACACTGCGGTACAGCCGTGACTGTCTGCGACCCGAGCGCACCCCGAGATCGAGCGCGTAGGTATAGCTCGCGTTTCGTCCGTTTGTATGAAGTTGGAGTACTGTATTATAGTATTACCGTGGCCGTGTTAACGAATCGTGTGGGTAAAAACGGGTAGTATTGGAAAGCGATTGGAAGCCGACTAACAAGCACAGCTTTATACCCGGCATTTCAACCGTTAATACGGATATAAGGTTTACACGGGCAAGCGTACTCTCTTTGTTTCCTACTTTCCTTACCTAATTACTTTCAAAATGGAAACAACAACGGAATTTATGTTCCATATTCGAAATTCGTAAATGGAATCTTTGATTCTTTAAGCTACCCGTTACTCTCGAGATTTGAATATACATTTGAAATTGGAATGCTTATTATTCTTTGTTTGTGTTTTTATTGTTTCTTTTTTTAAATCAACCTCTTTGAAATTGGAACGACTTCGTTATTGAACGGCAACTGGCTGGAGAGAAATAAAGCGTAATTGGTTGTTGTCTAGCTTCTATGTAATAAGTTCGCGAGACCTACTTATGTGCTATTAGCTGACTTAATGTTCTATTAAGATGGAAAGTTAAGCTTATGTTACACTCAATGATTATAATTATCACGTAGACGTTCGCTTTTATAGATGTTATACCGCATTCTAAAAAGGCTTTATCTTAGTTTATTAGTTAGAACTTTAGTTGTCTTTGCCTTAATATGAGAATTAACTTTTGTATGTAATCTATCGTGAGAAGCCATATTTATATAACGTATTTAATATATTTTAAACGATATGTAAGCTATATTTTGCTACGAACTAACCGTAATTGAGTAAGCTAGGTTGGTTTATTTTAATTACTAATCAAATCGTGACAACCATACCATGTAACGAAAGCCTTTGAAAATTATTTATGTCACTTCCAACGATCTCTTTGACAAGTTTAATAATCGTTTCATCTTAAATTTTAGTAACAGCAAAGATTTAAGTCACTTTTACTTTATCCCAACTTAAAATAATGAATTGCTATTTTGCTGAGCCTAAAAAAATAAAAATGTAATAGAGATATTTTAGCCTTAAGAGTACAAAAACATTTACCGAATTTCATAATGAAAACGTTGAAAGCCGGATTTATTTCAGTAAAAACATACCTTTTTTAGGATTTTGTTTCATACGTTAATTTATCGCAATGAAAATGTTGGGAAATGCTAATTTTGTTTGAGGTTTTAAATGTTTTAATAACTAAGAAAACGTGGAACGGTTTAAATGTTTTGTGGTATAAAAGTTTTTCTGATAGACAATTATATCAAAAACAGACGCGTATTTTTATTTTTTACTAGCTGTACCCGGCATGCGTTGCAATGCAATTTTTTCTACCTAGCACCTGCCTACTACCTATCTACTACCACTTAAGGGTATGAAAAATAGATAGTAGCCGATTCTCAGACCTACTGAATATGCATATAAAATTTCATAAAAATCGGTCAAGCCGTTTCGGAGGAGTATGGTAACTAACATTGTGACACGAGAATTTTATACATAAGAAGTAATCAAATAGTAACCTTGCCTGACGTCAAAATCTTATACATTTTATGCAAAAACATGACGGCAGCATCTTTTCTGAACTTTGATTGGTTTTATCGTTTTATCTACTTATTTTAACCTATTTCCGAAAAAGGAAAAAATACCTGTCCAATAAGTATTTTACTATTTATCAAATTATTTTCTAAATGATGGACTATACAGGTATCGTTTTTTTTATACCAAATTATTTACCCTATGCTCAATACCCCTAATGAATCTGTTGTTACAAATTTGCTGCTTGCTTTAGATACAAACAGGGTAAGTGGGGCATTTTCGACACTCCGAACGTCCCTTGTGATTACTGACTAATGTAAACTATGCCACTGTTACTGGTTTCCCGACTTGCCCCTTTAGACTTGAGAGGACTTGTGGTTTGGGAGCTTTTCAAGTGTTTCCAGTTTTTAGTTTTAAAAGGTTTTTGATAACGAAGAATAAAGATATTTTGGTACTGTTCCTGAAATGGAGAAGCTACTTATTTTCTTAACTGGTTTTGCCATCGCTTCTTATTTACAAGAACCCCTACGTGTTATTCCAATGTATAGTACTCGTAAATTCAAATATTTATAGAAGCAAAGGAATTAATATGAACACGCTCCAACGCCTTCGCAGACTCTTATTTACTTAACCTTAGATAGGTTACAAGCATTCTGTTTACAAGAATGTGTTTAGGTACTTATGGTATATTTGACTAAGCTTAGTATACTGTAATAATACCTATGTTTACAGTTAACAACATATGCGTAATTAATATTATCTAGACGTTATACAATGTGATACCGACATAAGTTATTTTTTTTAGAAACGATGTCACTTCATACATTTATAATGCGCAACAACTTCACATCATTTATATTCAGCATTTACTTCGATTAAAAAAATATATAACTCAGAGAGCATTTGTTTTACGACTTTTCAAATTTAGATTTCAGAACGTATTTCCTGCCAGTAACTAAAAAGTTTCAATCACAGTTCGAGTGACGTTGCTTGTCAAAAAATCCAAACGTTTTGTTATTCCACAAAACAATTGAAGCTTCCGTTTTTGTTTTTAGACTATAAATAAACGCGTAGCTTTAGGTGCCCTTAGGTTTAGGCGAACAAATTAACTGGAGCTATTGCGTGTACACAATCTGTTTGCTTAGAGCTTGTTATTCGCGGGTATGGCGCTGTTGTCAAGTGCCTTGGGACTTGGCTACGTTATACAATCATGTAGATATAGTGTAGCGTGTATATGTTACATAATGTACTGTACAGGGTGTTATTGAAAGTGTATATCTTTCCAAATGGGGTGAAGATTATAATTAGTATAGAGTCGGTTTACAAAATTTCAGCTCAAACTGAATTAATAAAATAATTGATATTCAATTTTTGTATTCTTATTTTTATTCGTATATATAACATCCTGTATGTGTTTCATTTGGTATATCTACAGACAGTCTTTGATCTTTTTCTAGAAAACCTATGTGAGTTTGCGTTTGATAGTCGAGCAATACCAGCCTGAAGCAGCAATACACAATGAATACCCTGAAGCAAAATGCGACAAAAGTCGGGTATAAAAAAACAGTCGCACATCGAAGCGATGTTTGTACGGAAACTGGGCGACAGTAATCTTGGATAGTCAAAGCAAAGGCAAGAACTATTTAATAAATATATGTATTAAATCGGTGATAAGCAGATTAACCGAACTCATTTACTAAAATTGCATTAAAACGGCTTTATGTATAAAAAACATAGACATCAGCAAATATAAATAATACTATTACTACGACTCTTAACTATAAAAAAATGGGAACATATTTTTATACTATAGCTATTGTAGCATGTTTCATGTAAGTGACATAAACCCACTAGGGTATTAGAAAAAGTAGTATTTGCTCACCTGGATGATTTAGAACTAATTGATGAATGAGCGACAGCAACCAGATGAACGAAGTTGTATACATATACCAAAAAATAAACAAAACGTTTGCACTATCGCATGTCTAAATTCATGAAAAACCCCGCTTAAGTTGTACCGGAACTTGTCCCAAAAAGCACTTAAAGAGTTTCCCTAATAAACCTTTATGAGCTCCGAGCAGATAGGACAACTGTCCCTCTTCTATTGTCTCTGGTTTTATCTTAATTTTATAAGGAAATGTTTATCGAAGAAGTAAATGTTTTAGTCAAAAGATAGGATATGTTATTGTGGCTATGACTATTTTGTAGCAGTTTGTAATAGAATAATAATAATAATTTTATTTATTAAGGCACCAAGTCCCATTTCAAAACAACATTTTACATTAAAATCTTAAATTATTCACTCTTAAAATTAAAATTATATTCATTTAAATAACAATAATTATTCCTATACCTAGTAATAACACATAAATAAATAAAATAAAATATTAACTTTTATCATTACTTCCGGTTTACATTCCGATGGACGTCTAGCCAATATCTAGAATTAGAATTTTATATCTATAGATAGGATTATTAAGATCCTCACTAATAATCGTCAGTTAATGAATTGGTGTAAGTTAAGAGATTCAGACAGACGGCAGACAAACAGAAGGACCAACGAGTTATTTTCGCTTTAATAATGTATACGAGAAAGTATGGATAAACAAAAATTGTTTTTTTTTTTTACTCTTAGTTTTAAAAATATTTGCAACAAACGACATTGAAAGTACCTACGTATCTTCATTTATTATTTTATATAATGGTTAAATATGAATCAAATAATATAATATAACGAACATAAATTAATAACGAACATAAATTACATAACTGTCATGCCATATACATGTTCTAGACAGATGTTAAATTAAACAATTCAATATCAGATAATTGTATTTCTAATGTGCCCGACACCCAATTAAGGTGACCGAACAAATGAATTAGTGTCAAATGAACGACGATGCATTGCTCGTTCACTCATTACGCTCAGAAAAAAAATATTCGATTTGCAAACTGCTGCTAAGAAGCAATTACGTAAGGAATTATGTTCGAAGTTTCAAAAATAGAATAGCGGTCATTTACGAAATAAAAAAGAATAATGTTTAGGAAATAATAATAATATAATAATATTCTGGGACAACTCACACACGGTTATCTGATCCCAAGCTAAGCAGAGCTTGTGTTATGGTAACCAGGCAACTGATAAACATACTTATATACCATACATATTATAGATAAATTATACCCAGACAACCAGAACAAATGATCGTGCTCATCACACAAACATTTGTCCTGGGTGGGAATCGAACCCACGACCTCCGGTATAGCAGTCAGGGTCACTAACCACTAGACCAACAGGCCCGTCATAAAGATTTTTCGTAGTCCAGTTATCACCACCAGTATTTTGTGTCCGACAAATTCCCATGTAAGTATAACTTATGTCTAAAGACTAGAGTCTTACCTTCGAATGAAACATATTCTGGAAAACTTATATAAATAGGAGCAGAAGTAAGAAACTTTAAACTCCCAAAGTTTTATATCCCATAGTAAATGATAAAAAATAAAGTAACGTTTATCACATCGTCTATTCATCGTCTCGTTTATTTTAAAATATATGTCTTTTACCATTGTACTTTGAAAGTAAATGATTTCAAATGTAAGCTCATAATCTCGGCGTTAAGATTTTAATTAGTTTAGCCTTAATTAGGGTGTTAATGCGTGAACATTTAAAGCTGTAAAGTGCCTGGATTTGTCACCTGAAAACCCGGTTACGTAAGCTTAGTAAACAAGTTGTTGTCAAAGCATTTTGAACCTTATCTGTACTAGTTTTATGTGTCCTTTTACATTATGTCTTTCTCTTTTTCCTCTGAATGTGATAACTAGTATTTGACTAACGGGATTTTAACTACAAGGTTTGCTTTATTTACGTTGGATAAATAACAGCTCAAACTAGGTATCATTAAAAAATATTGGTAGAAACCTTCATTTCAAATCTTTCTTATGTTTAACAAACAATCATCATCACTTTAGAAGAAGACTGAAAAGAGCAAATAACATTACTATGTTCTTATTTACAATAAAAAGTTTAAAATGTAAAACCAATATAGGTCAATACAATAAATAACATCAACAAAGCGATACAAAAATAAACATTTAAATTAAAAACGGAGAAGCAAGTTTAAAATTTATATTTTCATTAATTTAAAAATGATCGTTGCCAATTTATTAAACATCGCCAACGATACGCGCTCAATTACACAAGACATTAATGTGTGTGTGTTCGTTGTATGTGTGTATCTGTGTATTTTAAAATAGTATTCAAGAATTTATATTATTAATTTCATGGAAAATGCCGCGGGTCATTCTATAATTCAATAGCTTTGCACGTGGAAATGTTTAATTAATTTACGATGCAGAAACGTATAATACTTTGTTGAATATATTCATTTGAAAATTAAAGGACTTTTTTTGGTATGAAGAGTTAGGGTATACCTACATTATAAAGTTATAATTTGCCTGACATGTTGACGTTATATAATAAGTAATGAGTATTGTACCTCATATAAAGATTGTGGTTAAAACTCTTTATTGTCATATTGGTAAAAAAAATATGTATAGTCTCTTAGAGTTCAAATTAAAAAAAAAAAATACACTCCATTATCAAAGCTTCACCTCTTTATAATAAGAGTATAACTTAATCTATATTATAAATATTTCTCAAGATTTCTGAGACTAGCACTAAAAGTCGTTTTCAAGTGGTAAAACATGGTTACGCTTTTACGGTAAGAGTTAATAGGCTTAAACCTGAAATAGGCAATAAAAATAACTGTTGCCAAGTCCCTATAAACGAATCGGGACATTTTCGTATCGTATACTTGCTCTATTAAAGTCGGACACAAAGTTACTTTTTGAAGTGAAACTGATAAGTAGAACTCTTACTATAATAATAATAAAAAAAAAATGTCTTTAAATTCGACTCATACTCTTCTTATACTTTGCTTCATTATACAAAAGTAAATCGTGCTATACAAAGTTGCTTCAGTAAACAAACAATTAAGATGCAAATTATAATTAAGTTTAAGTCTACATTTCGATATGAATTAGGTAGTTTATATTTTATTTTAAAAGACATGGATTTTACTCCTGTATATCCAACTAAAATTATAACAAGACATACCTACAGTAAAATAAACAAACTTTACCTACGTAAATTCGTAATAGCCGTACATAAACCCTACATTCTTTCATAAAGTCCGCCATTACATACCCTCCACAGGAAACAAGATTACACACACTAAAGAGCCTAGTAAATAAGTGAATAGCTAAATAAACTTGTTGCGATGGTTCCCCTTCGTTCCGGTAACTTAATTTGCCACAATATCTAAGTATAGTATAAGTAAACCTTACTGGAAAAGGCTTGCAAAATTTAGGTTTCTAAGCAAGCCTGCTTAGGAATATAAGGGGCAAAGGAATTGAAGGACCTGTTGGCCTAGTGGTTAGTGACCCTGACTGCTATACCGGAGGTCGTGGGTTTGATTCCCACCCAGGACAAATGTTTGTGTGATGAGCACGATCATTTGTTCTGTGTCTGGGTGTAATTTATCTATAATATGTATGTATTTAGAAATATATAAGTATGTTTATCAGTTGTCTGGTTACCATAACACAAGCTCTGCTTAGCTTGGGATCAGATAACCGTGTGTGAGTTGTCCCGGAATATTATTATTATTATTATTATTTAGAAATATATAAGTATGTTTATCAATTGTCTGGTTACCATAACACAAGCTCTGCTTAGCTTGGGATCGGATAACCGTGTGTGAGATGTCCCGAAATACTATAAAAAATACTATACTATAATTCTTGCTCGTCGCACGTCATTTGTTTTGAATATCAACAAGCGGTTCGCGTGCCTCAATTTATTTTTGCGGTTGACAGCTTGCGCATTCCTTGTATGTTGATCACGGACTGCTCGAGAAGTTAGTGTATAGGAGGCCTAAGCGTTCCAATTTTAGTATGTTACCTCACTTTATTTGACGTATTGTATTGTGAGCTTATTTATTCTGTTAAAACGTGGTTCTGAAAAGAGACTTAACTTCCATAGTAAGTCATTATAATTAAAAAATCACTGATTGCTTAATCAGGATGTCAGTACAACACATAAGTAACAAAAACGAGAAGCAATAAAAACATCACTATCAAAATCTTTGCTGATTCACAAAATCTTTTTGTCACTAAGTCTCAAAAGATGAATTTATTATTTCAACAAGACGTTTCAAGGTCGTCGCGAAGTGACAAGTACAGCCTTGACAGATAAGGAGGAACTTGAAATTGTTTCCGACGGCGACAGGAAAGTCTTTAAACTTGAAAGAAAAGCAAAATGAATTTCTTGGATATTTTGTCGCTCCTCTATAAAAAGGTTGAAGACGACATTTTCTTTAGATCTCCTGTCGGTAAGTTATCAGGAACTACAAATAAAACCTCATTAAAAGACCTGTCTTCATCAACTTTTCTTTTAAAGGGTTTATCTTGGAATGATCGGTCGATGATCGGATCGGAGGGGCTCGTGGCTAACTGTTAGCCGTACGGTTTGACCTATAATAAAGGTTAAGCCGCACTCGCCGCGGTTGGTCCGTGGATGGGTGACCATTCATCCACCCCACAGTGACTCGGAAAGCACGTTAAGCCGTAGGTCCCGACGGACATACGATGATCTTTGGAAGTCGTTAAGTCAATTCTGACAACCAGTCTTGCTGATATTATTCATGAAATAAAAACAATTGAACAAGTCAAAAATTCTGCTTCATACAATTATTTGACCTACCTATCAAAAATATTACTGTGCAAATATAATTTGTGTTTGTAGAAGAAAAGTATGTACATTTTGATTGAACTGTAGCGTTTACCAAAGGTTACGGAAAATAAATATGCATATTAATATTAATGTGTATTACGGAGGAATGATAACTAACGGCCTATATTGTCTATGATACGAAAAACGTGAGCGCAATTAGTTGAAACTAATAGAACAGGATGAGATAATATTTCTTTCCTGTCTTTTTCTTATAAGAAATTTCTTGGAAACTGTACCAATTCGTATATTAAGTTATTTTGGATATAGCGTACGATACAGGTGAAAAAATATATGGACTTACAATATAATATTGGGAGACGGGTTAGCAAGTAAAGTGACCCTCCCTTCGGTGAAGATTGGGATCAAGAGCAAACAAAAATGCACTTTATTTTTGCTAAGTTAACGGTCAAACTCGCTAGTATCCTTATGAAAAATTTCCTAAGTAGGTACCTAGTTGTGACAATAAAATATACCTTAGCCAAAATATATTATATTAAAACTCATCGAAAAGTACCGAGGAAAGCTTTTAAACGGTTTCAAGTTTTGAAACATTTTAAACTCATATTAAAGACTTGTTTCAAGTTCAAGACCTAATCCCATCTGCTTATGAAACTTTAAACTAATCTTTCTTAACTTAGAAAAGTTTGTCTTCGCTACGAAGGTAACACGGTTAACTTTAAACTTTGTACATTTTATGAAATGTGTTAGTAGAGCAAATAAATATTAAAGGACTTTTTTTATTCAAAAAATCCGGCTAAGTATCATATTTCGCCTTTTGAAGTCCATTTTATTTTTTTAATACTGTCTGTTACCGCGCTGTCATAAATGTCAAAAAGCGCGGCAACACAGAGAAGTACGCACGAAGCCAGCAGCTCCCAATCGAGCTAACGGCGCGGTGGTGCGTGAGGGAAACATTCATTCGAAGTCCAGAACAGAGTGCAAACGGCCACAAATAATACAGTGACAAAATATCAAGAAATGCATTAAACATTCAAGAAAACCACCAATCCTGGCTGCCGGTAATCCGAATTAATAAAAAAAGGTAGAAACACCTACACTGTCACCCAATGTGATATTATTTTATTAAGTGACTTCAAGGAGATGGCGGGACGAACTTAACTCCTTTTCAGCATTATGGAACACAATAGCTCAAGACCGGGAGAATTGGAAAAAAGAAAGGGAGGCCTTTGCCCTGCAGTGGGACGACCATGGCTGAAAATAAAATAAAGTGACTTCAAAAGATATATTCAGTAAAAAGTTGAAATAATGAAGTTGTTTTGAAGTATTTTGTATTCATTCACTTCCCAACCATAGCGTATTATTCAGATGAATAAAAATTATAACATTGTATGCGGAAACGATTCGGATACTTTATTACCTTCCTGAAAGCATTTCCGTGTTATTCGCCTCATAAATAAAACCGCTTTGAATGAAGTTATTAGATACTGGATATGCCTGTGGCCCTGCTCGAATTATATGGTTAGTTTTCTTTTGTTTTGTAGATAGTAAATTATTTCTTTTTATAAAAAATACAAACATCCGAATTGAGAACCTCCTCCTTTTTTTTTAAAGTCGGTTAAAAATATAAAGTTGTTTTAACCCCTAATATACATTGAGTTACTAAAGATCAATGAAAGAGTGTGATTTTCGGGCGAGCTACGAGGTCATGGTATAGCTTGCGGCGATTTTACTTGCTGCTCGTACCTGATACATTGATACACGGGCAAGTTTTTTACCGGCGAGCCTTCAAAGCCGCGGAAAAGCTCGCTCGTCGTTCATACCCTGTAGGGTCGTACCTACTCTTAGTTCAAGTGATCGAAAATGAACGAATATCGAAATTGCAAATTAGTGAAAAACACAATTAAAACAATCTAAGCAACAATATAAATAAATGTATGGTCAAGGACATCAGCTTTTATAAATACACCCAAGAGCGTTACCTACAACTTATTGCCTAAGCTGTGAAAATATTTGTTCATTAGAAATCTGAGGAGTGTCATGATATTTTAGGATTTAAGGAGGTCGACTCAACCGACCGCTTTGTTCATATTTCTGGATGACCGCTTCTGGAACCCGATACATAAATTATTGAGGGATAATATTTCGTTTCTATTTTTGAAGAAACAAAAGATGGGGATATGTTTCAGGTAAAATGGTTTATTCTTATGAGGAATGACTTTTCTTTTGGGTATACTTAATTATACAACATCTTCACAAAATGTATTACGTATTAATACATTTTGTGAAGATGTTGTATAATTTTAATTAGGTTCAAAAAAGTTTGAAATCAAAAGTTTTAGTACCTACTTGCTGAAAATGATAAAGGTTTTATTATATTTAGTTATCGATACAGATTTGTAAATTACGTTTACTTTATTGAATTCAGTTTGATCGAATTCAAATAGAACAATTGAGATTATGCACTTAAACACATCAAAGCTCATACCAAATTGAACTTAATGAAAAAGGATTTTTAATGAAAAATAATTGAGAGCATTCTTGGAATGGAATTTCGATTTCAATTTATTTACAAATTGGAATCGAAATACAGTTGCAGTAATTTTTGAAGTTGTTGAAATAAAATCTACGAAGAATAAAGGTCATTAATATATTTAATTTTATGAATTTATAAAAACCTTTTTATTTAGGTACAAGCATTTGTCTACCCTTGTCAGCCTCTATGCCAGTGGAATGAGCAATGTGTAAATCTAATGTAAACAAGAACATGTTACTTTGAACTTTTAACGAATAAAGATGTAATGTTTTAATTTATTATAAAAAAAAATAATACAAATAAATATATTTGAACAAATAAGCTATTCTATGAGCGGGAGTTTTAATAATATCCACAGTATGAACACAAACTGCGTATATTAATATGAACAATTTACAATATTACACTGTTTCACATAAATTGCTATTTGACAAATGAACACTGAAAACTTATAACAAACTCACTGCAGCGAACGATGTTGTACATTAATTTTAATTATGTATGTTATTTCATTAGTTTACCCTATAAAGAATACAATTACTTACTTGCTCCCCCGTTAACCTATATATTTCAATTATGTTTAGATGAAGGTGTATTCCCCAGATCCCTTAAAAAAGCAGTGGTGACCCCTATATTTAAATCAGGAGATAGAAAATGTGTAAATGACTATAGGCCCATCTCAGTATTATCAGGACTTTCAAAAATTTTGGAAAAAATCATAAACAATAGGTTAATCAAATATCTTGAAGACAACAAAATACTTTCACAGAACCAATATGGCTTTAGGCAAAAAAGATCTACTAATCAAGCACTTCATCAATTAACAAACTATATAACTAGCAACCTGGACCGGGGTAAACCCACCATAGGGATATTTCTAGACCTCGCCAAAGCTTTTGATAGCATATCTTGTTCCATACTTTTGCGCAAGCTTGAAGCACTTGGGATAAGAGGAACACAACTCCGCCTTTTTACTGACTACCTTTCTGATCGCCTACAATATGTTAAAATTGGTCAATACTTAAGTTCTGAAGTTCAGAATACTGGCTATGGATTCCCTCAAGGTAGTATTCTAGGCTGCACTTTATTCCTGGTTTAAAAATTCCAAATGGTCTTATGACATCGCTTGTACCTGCCCTGCTTTAGCAAATACTAACGACATCAAATACTTAGGTATAACTCTTGACACGAATTTGAATTTCCGCAAACACATTGATTTATTATGTTCCAGAGTACGTAAATTAATATATTTATTTAAGAATCTTCGCAATATAGCAGATTATGCATTAATAAAGCAAGTGTATTTGTCGTTGTGTCAATCTTTACTTACTTATTGCATAACTTCCTGGGGTGGTGCAGCAAAGTCAATTTTGCTGCCTTTAGAACGCGCTCAGAGAGCAATTCTTAAAGTAGCAACTTTTCGACCTTTTCTATTTCCTACTGACCTGCTATATAGGGAATGCAACGTACTAACAATCCGACAATTATTTTTATTGCACACCATTTTAAAACAGCACACTGATCTCCCTTTTATCCCATTAGCAACAGACAAGAGAAGGAAGGACATAGTCTGTAGTAGACCTCAAGCTAATCATGCATTTGTCAACAGGTTTTATTTATTTTTGGGACCTTTTTTATACAATAGAATCAATAAAAAACTTAATATATATTGTTTAAATAATAAAAAATGTATGCTCATGTTAACCCAATATTTAGGGAAATTGAATTACGCAGACACAGAAAAAATACTAGAAATTGTTAAGTAAGACTGAAAACATTATTTATAGATATTTTCCTTTGCTGATAGACTTTTTTGTAACTCGTATTATTTTGTAAACGAATACTATGTAGTCTTTAATTATTATTTTACTTTAATTTTAAATGACCTACTTGAATATTTACCTTAAGCGATCACCTGAAACACAGGTTTACCCTAGTTCAGGCTGGCAGCAATTAATACTTTATGAACCATATCATACTATATGTACTCTAAAAATGTTATATTAATTTTAGTTTAACATAAGTGTAGTTTAAGTATTTTTGGAACTGTGGTATTTATAAGATCTAGTTTAAAATTCTACACTGTAACATATATTTGGTCAAATAAATAAATATTATTATTATTATTATTATTATTATTATTAATTAAAAATTAAGAAAAATAAAGTTATTATGTAAGGCAGACACAAAACGACAATAACATGCCGAAAAAAAAAAACGAAAAATAAAACATTAACTTTAACTTGCCCAATTATAATAAATTGGCTTAAAAGAAGATAAACATCAATAAATAAATATAATAATTGCCAATCATGTCCACACGTAAGAAAGTTCCCAAACTAATTTTGCTACAGATTGTAACATCTTTTTCTTTATAACTTTCTTTAGTACAACTTGAACTAAGGGTCAATTCACACGTACCACAACCACACCACAGCCACAACCACAACGACGCCATGTGGTCGGGCGTATATTTTGTATTTAAAATGAATATTGCAATTTACACATACCACATTTTGCCCGCCACGACCACATCGCAACCACATCGCGACGGCAACGCCACCACCGGATGTACCCAATAAATTCTATTTCGACGAATACGCTGATGTCGTCGTCTTCTTCTTATTAATAAAAGCCATAACAAGGATAGCAACAACAATCTTTCCTCCATGACTACGTTCAGTCAAGCCGTGTTTCCTCAACGAAAGCCGGAGTATAACTGCACATGACCGCGTGGTTACCACATCGCAACGACAGCGATAACGCAACCACATCGACATTTTGTCGGTACCACAACGCAACTGCAAAAAGCCGCTGCGACACTATTCACACGTAACCACAGCTTGACCACATTTTGTCGCTGCGACGTGGTGTGGTTGTGGTACGTGTGAATTGACCCTAAGTTTCTTTCATTATTTGAAACGGTGTTACATTTCGCAAATTCACGAACTTTTTTCTAACGCTTCTGAGGAAACTTTAGCACATTTAGAAACTGGTGTCCTAGCAACAGGATCCTTCAAATAATTGGATTCTTCTGCATAGCCTTTTTCAAAGCTATTTTTATGTCGGCTTCCAGTCTTAACATGTTCAGCTGAATACCGTATTTTACTGGATTATACAGTATCCTATAGTAAGACTGGTTGCCAGAATTGTCTTAACTACTCATCATCTCCGGAGCCTTTTCTCAAATATGATGGGGTCGGCTTCCAGTCTTACCGGATTCAGCTGAATACCGTATTCTACATAATTGTCGTAACTACTGTCAGAGATCAATGCATAACAATCGGGAACAACGGCTAAACGTTCTTTCCGAGACACGGATAGGTCTCATTTTATTCATTGATGGTCAACCATCCACAGACAAACCGTGGCAAGCGCGGCTTAACATTTATATCGGTCAAACCGTAAGACACTTCGCTACGAACTCTTCTAAAATGTATCATCATCTCCCGAGCCTTTTTCCCAACTATGTTGGGGTCGGCTTCCAGTCTTACCGGATTCAGCTGAATACCGTATTATACATGGAGCGACTGCCTATCTGACCTCCACAACCCATTTTACTGGGTATTAACACAGTATCCCATAGTAAGACTGGTTGTCAGAATTGACTTAACGACTGTCAAAGATCATAGTACTCTTCTAAAATGTATCTATAAGTTTAATACATATAATTCGAATATATTTCCAAAAGGATTTCTTTGCCATCAATTTACCTGAACCTACTTATCTTTATATTGTCTTCAGGGACATGTGAAGGAAAATAATCAAAGATAGCTTAAGCCTGATCTTGAAGGTTTTTTGTGAATACCTTTTGATAGCTTCAATATCAAGTTGGTCCTTCTTATCCTGTAATTTATATTTAGGACAATATACTATCTAAAGTAAGATAAGTATGTTAAGCCAGTTTAATTTAAACTTTATAGATATATCAAGTTTAATGTTACATAAGTTACGAATTTTCGTTTAGTTTTCGGAGAATCAGACTTTATTCGCTTGTCTATCTTTAAAAAGGAGACTATTTATAAAGTTAATGATGAAAACATAATTGATGTACCTTTTTAAATAGCATTACATGTAATATCTATGTCGAGAGCTTTGCAAACAACTAAGTATCCAAAGTGTTGACCAAATCTAAATTATCAAGTGCTAGTGCGCCCAGATTGGATCTACATATTGGACAAAGTTGTAAACTTTACTGCATCATACTCTTGAATAGCAATATGTATTCATATTATTGTCGGGCCTGTTGGTCTAGTGGTTAGTGACCCTGACTGCTATACCGGAGGTCGTGGGTTCGATTCCCACCCAGGACAAATGTTTGTGTGATGAGCACGATCATTTGTTCTGTGCCTGGGTGTAATTTATCTATAATATGTATGTATGTAATATATAAGTATGTCTATCATTTGGCTGGTTACCATAACACAAGCTCTGCTTAGCTTGGGATCAAATAACCGAGTGAGTTAGTGTGAGTTGTCCCGGAATATATAAGTAAATGAATTTATTACATACAGCATGATGATTATTATGACAGCTAGTTCCAGCGGTCATGTATGCAAGCAAAAATGGTGTTGATTTAAATAAGTTTTATTGCTAGTGGATCTGTAATAAGACAAAACACTTGTATCATAATTTTACCTTCAAACATATTACATGGCAATATAAACTTAAACACAAGTTCACAAAGCTTAAATTGGAACAGATTTAAACTGCTACGATTAAAGTTTAAAAGTATCTGCAAAACATTTGGTTTATTTTTTCAAGTGCACATGAAACAAAAGCTAATATTCGACTAACGAACTTACTTTAAATGACATTCTGAATGAGAGTTTTTGCTAGGATAGCCAATTTAAACGGATCCGATTTATAGTTATAAAAGTGCTTTTTAATTGCATTTTATTGAAGTTAAAGTTCGCGATGATATTTTTTTTGATGCTATTCCGGTTTTTGGATATTGAAAGCCTACGATGAACATATTTTTATTATTAATAATTTACTTTGAAGTAAGCAGATTTTTTTTTATTAAACTTTTATTGAATTTCAACACTCTGTATTTTAACTTGGTATTTAAAAGCACATCAAATCAAATCAGCAAAGCAATACAATATCGATACCTTTTAAATCAAATTAAGCTATCAGCGGTAAATTGGATTGGTTGGCATTATTCTGAAATTAATTTCGCCTTTATTTTAAAGTATTTAAGTTGATTTTTACACGAATACTTATTATGTTCCTTCGGACTTTTGGGCAAATGGACAGGAAAAAGTCTTTAGAAAAAATCCACTCTTTATATTCAATTTCCATAACCATCTTTAGTGTAAATATAACCATTGTACAATGTTTTGACGACCTCCGTGGTCGAGTGGCGTACGCACCGGTTTCAAGGTGTCGCCAGCGACGCCAGCTCTGAGGTCCCAGGTTCGATCCCCGGACGAGTCAATGTAGAAATAAACTTTTCTACATTGCCTCGGGTCTGGGTGTTTGTGGTACCTTCGTTGTTTCTGAATTCCATAACACAAGTGTTTTAGCTACTTACTTTGGGTTCAGAGCAATGTATGTGATGTTGTCCGCATTTATTTATTTATTTATTTAATTTCCATAACCATCTTTAGTGTAAATATAACCATTGTACAATGACTTGTCATTTGTTTTTCGCAAGCTTGGCAATAAACGTACATACTGCCAGTCATTTGAGTCTGACATGTATTGCGCCTACAAAATACGGTGAGAATTATGTTGGCGTTACGTGCTTCTTCAAGTCATTACTTTATTAAATAACTAACTGTGATGAATGTTCTGGTTCAAAACATGGGAATTTATATTCATTTAAGGGATATATCAACCTATTTAAATTAATATTGAGCCGCAAGAGTTAACTGCTCAATCTTTGTTTATAAAAAAGATTGCGCAGCGACCAAAACTTTACACAGCGCAAAAATTAGACAGGCACCGGAGGGTTAAAGGTTTATAAGGTGTCTAACCTTTTAACGTTTGGAACTCTAGCAACTATAAATAATGACTCAAATGGCACAACACGGCAATATCCATCAATTATCTTAACAAATGTCAAAATTTATTTCATTTTATGTTATTTCATATTTATTTATTTTATTTCATATAAAATGTCCTTTAATGTAAATTATTTAATCTCGTTTCAACTGGCGTACATTGGCAGAATACAATCAGAATTTGGACCACTCTATTATCTTCAGTGCCTGCTTTAACTGAAGGAACAGCCCAGCATTTAAAATTTGTAAATGATCACACGATGCCTGTCAATAACATTTGCCAATTTCTAAAAGGACCAAATTTTACGTCCTTCGCTTAAATTATTCGCTATTCTCGATCTACGATTCAATTACTTGGCTTTATGTGTGGATTTAAGGTTTAATTGTCGGATTCCATTCATTATGTGACCTTGATGTAGGTCAAGAGGTAAGGCTTCGATGTAATCATGATAATGTATGTGAACTTAATTGAATGATTAGCCTTCCATTACGTTGTATTCCGAGTATTGGTTCTATTAAAGCTATTATCATAAAAGTCCAAATGGCCACAACGCGTTGGTTGACTTACTTTCTCAGGATAGTTTTATGTACATTTTTATCGGGTAATGTGGAAAACGGAATATTGATATGACGCACTTAAATACTTGTAAATAAAGTCGAACCATTTTAACGATTTATTTGTTGTTACATAGCAATGGATATTTTATTTAAGGCTTCCAAGGCTGTAGACGACCTTCATCGACAATTGGGATATTAAATGCAAAAAGATTTTTAAAATCCAACTGGTGGTTTTAGAGATAAGTGAAGCTAAACCAAACTCTCTAGCATTATTATAAAAAGTATTATTAATTTGTCAAACCAATTAACTATCCAAAAAGAAAGATAAAACAATTACAAATTTCACTTTTGCGCATTGTGAAATTATCTCTACTTGTCGGCCATTTCAAAAATGACCTCATAAATCAATTGGACAATACCAATGTGTTAATCGCGCCATTGCGCACCCACCGCCACTCACAGATTCATACTTATCACTTTATTTATTGTAATTGTGAACGACATGTTATTGGCAGACGCCTGAAACATATATATGATTTATTCATTAAACAAAAATAAAATAAAAAATAAATTTATTGCTACTAAACAAAATAAACAAAGTAACAAAGAACAGTTTTACAGAAAAAGAAAGGTAATAACAGTAGCAAAAGGAGATGGCTCAGCTAATGTTGCTCCGAAAACGTCGCAACGCTGATTTTCAGCCATTCCTACTCCCTGAGCTATTGTGCGGGAGTTAGCGTACTTGTAGTTCATTAAAATATGTATCTGTTTATAATAACGAGCATAAAAGAGTGTTTTTTGTTTTTTTTTTTTTTTGTAGGGAAAATTCACTCTCTATTTTGTTTTTATTCCATAAATAAACTTAATGAAAACAAGTTCCGAACTTTTTATTCACCCTAATAAGCTTGACAAACAAAAAATAACTCAACAATCAGATACTTAAAAAAGCCTTACATTTGAATATTCAAAGAGAAATGTTCCAAAAACCGCGGTACGGTCATTTGAATAATGTAATAACCAACTTCTGATACCCGAGGCAAGATAAAAGGGAAAAGCTTTGAATCTTCAGGGAATGGGACCAAACATTCCTATATATTATATTATTTCCATGTATATATAAAGGAACGCAGAGGGGCTCGTGGCTAAGTGTAAGCCGTACGGTTTGACCGATAATACAGGTTAAGCCGCGCTCGCCGCGGTTGGTCCGTGGATGGGTGACCATTTATAACCCCGAGACCCCTCCGTGTTTCGGAAAGCACGTTAAACAGTAGGTCCCGGCTGTCATACATAGATCTTTGGCAGTCGTTAAGTCAATTCTGACAACCAGTCTTACTATGGGATACTGTGTTTCCCAGTAAAATGGGTTGTGGAGGTCAGATAGGCAGTCGCTCCATGTAAAATACGGTATTCAGCTAAATCCGGTAAGACTGGTAGCCGACCCCAACATAGTTGGGAAAAGGCTCGGGAGATGATATAAAGGAACGCATAAAGGGTAATGTTATTACGTGTATCCGTAGAAATGAAGTGGGTAAATGTATTACGAAGTGATTTTGTTTGATGACCAATCAATATATTAAGTTAGCTAAAAAATAAAGGTACCGTTTATTAAAATGTTGTTTTTTTTTATCGAAATAGTATTGGATCGCACATTTTGATCTATCCATTGAACAAGTTAAATAATTTATTTATATTCATAAGTTTTGAACTGAGCCATTGTTCAAATTGTTCCTAATATCATTATTCAGGCCTTTGCCCTGCAGTGGGGCAGAAATAAATATAATAATAATAATAAATATAATAAATGCGGACAATATCACCACATACATTTCTCTGAACCCAAAGTAAGTAGCTAAAGCACTTGTGTTATGGAATTCAGAAACAACGAAGGTACCACAAACACCCAGACCCGAGGCAATGTAGAAAAGTTGGTTTCTACATTGACCCGTCTGGGGATCGAACCCGGGACCTCAGAGCTAGCGACACCTTGAAACCGGTGCGTACGCCACTCGACCACGGAGGTCGTCGTGGAGAAATGGAGAAGAGAAAAAAACATTATTAAAAAATATAACTGCCTGTTTAAAGAAAAAATACCTAGGGAGTAATACCATCCTTAGTTGCCATCCAACGAGATTTTTCCACTTTAAAAAAAAAAGACAAGATTTGTTTATTGCGATGCTTGTATCCTGATTTGTTTTTATTCGCGAGTGCTGTAAGCCGCTCCCAACTTCAGAACTTCCTAAGTATAATGCAAGCGCAAAGTTATTCTTGAAAGCAATTTCGTTTCAGTGTTTCAGTTCCTTATCAAATTGTGCATTTAAGCTTTATTTTTAGACTACGTAGCATGATTTTTAATGTATTGTTGTTGAAAATTTTATACTTAAGGACGGAGAAGTTAATATTCACACAAGAATATGTGTACCTACATTGAATGTTTGCAATGATGTTTCAATACCTATAGATGTCTATACTATACGACTATATTTATATATCAATAGGTATTGCGAGAATTCGAATGCCTCTTTTGGACACGCTAGTGCGAAATCTACCTAATTTTTAATATACATATTAGCAAAGACATATTTTTACAGAGCATATGTATAAACAACAAACAAAACAAAATATCTTTGCTCTAAATTTTATAAATGTGTTATGTAAGATAAAAACTTGCTATTGTTGACAAAATGACAGAGAAACAGGAAATACACTTTTCTACTCTATTTTATTACATTTGAAACGCCAATACACTTTTGTCCCTAACACTTAGTGACTGTTGCCAAGTATTTTCCGACAGTAAACCCAAATATCCTAAATCTAGCCAAACGCTTTTAATATATATAATATAATCTACATGTATTTATGATGTACTAAAACTAAATCGTTTGAACGCGCTTATCCCTGAAACTATCAATCGGATTTGAAAGAATCTTCTTGCATTTGATAGCCTAATTCTAGAGGAAGAGTATAGGCTAAATATAAAAAAAAAAAAAAAACGTTTAACGTCAAAAATTAATTAATTTAAATCAAATAATGTTATAATTATGTTATATCTCACTGCTGCTCAAGGATCGAGCATTGATCACCACGCTTGCTCACTTGTTAAATATACACTAACAAAAGTATCTACTAGTAAAGAATTTTAATTAATTTCACTTGGCAACTGGACTGGTCCCTCAGGTGTTTCGACGGAGATAAATCAGTGCGATGTAAACGAGCACAGCGCAGAGTAATCACATTAGTGGAAGTAGAATGGACGTACTGCTTCGCAAACGACAGCGTGCTAAATGATTTTTTTTTCTGTGGTACTGTGATTACTTTATTGCTATTGTTAAAAGGTATATTGACATTATGATATATGTGTACGGGCTAAAATACAATAGAAGAATGTGATGTCAATAAACAATAAATCCAATAAGGTATTCTATGCACATATCATAACATTTGGTTTGGTCTTTTCATTAATCAAATTCTAACAATGAGCAGGTTAACCTAACAAATATTTTGTGGAAAACGCATTATCATGTACGCAGTAGGTAAAGGTCTGTTAATACTCTTAATTGACAAAATTCGAAAACATATTTATTAAATTAACAGTCTGAAAGACACATATGTTACAATACGCCTAATTTTACTTTTTTTAATATCCAAATTGTTTTAACTTCTATGTCCATTTATTTTATATCAAGGCCCAGTACATTAGATCTATTCAATTTATCTCAAAGGCTATATAAATGCGGGGCACATCTGCACTTAGTGTATAAAAACTAGACAAATGTGAAAAAAAAACACTAACATTTTTATGAAGTAAGTTTAGTTTAATTTTCAATCATATTGATAACCGAAATTAGAATCGACTAAAACGTCGCGTCACTATTACCGGAATAACGAACAACACTAGAGAGCGATGTGTCATGGCGGCGCGTGCCATGCTCGTTGTAGTAGTCTCTTGCATTATATAAATTAATAATAATCATTATGGCTTCGCTGGCCTTTAAAAGTATTGTAATTGTAACGAATCCAATCTTATGATAATATTTTCTAAAGTTTAAAGAATCAGTGTTTTCCCTTTAACAATATCTACCAAAAGGGATCAAAGAAAGTATCACTACAAAAAAAAGCCTCTAGAAAGGGGTTTTCTTATACCGTCCTATTTGTTAAAAAAAAAATTAAAATGGAAATGCTTCCCAGAATTCTAAAAGAGAAGACAATTTGTATTAAAGAGCTCTTTCGAGGCTTTAAAATAGACTTTTGCAATCGCACTAGATACTAAGAATTGTTTCTTTAACTTAATTTCGCGTCTGCTACCAGAATATTAAATTAAAGTCAGTAAGGTCTCTTTTAGGCTCTTTTTTGTAATTCGCAACATGACAGCGATCGTTTAATAAAAAAAGACCGCAATTTGAGTTTGACCATTACTTAATTTGCTTGAAAATTATTACATTTTGGTACTAGAAATGTATTTACTTTTGTAGCTAAATAAAGGTTAGCTATTTATTATAAACTATTATTTATTTACTTAGATTTCAAAATACCTATCATTATTTTTACCTACTTGTAAATCATTACATTTAGGTAGGTAGGTACTACAAACTTAGATAATTACTCAAGTTTTCATAAATTCCTACAGAGTTTTAAAATCTAACGATTGTCTCTATGGTACAGCAAAACATATTTATTTAACTTTATTTGTTCTCCACAACATGGCTATATGACATTTGTTATTTATATCACCAAGACAAAGCTATGAATGCTCAAAGTTTCTTATATTTCCAATAAAACTTTATACACGACACCGCACACATATCATACAGAAATCAGACAAGACGGTAAATAAGATATAGGAATATCGACCTTACTACTCAAGAAATAACGTCGGTTATTCTGTCAACGCACTATATATGTGGAGTCAACTACAACTTGCTTGGATTTATAGATAGCACACCTGTGTGAGAAAAGCTATTGTACCTAAAAACTATGTTCAATAAATGCTTTTTTTTCAGGGCACTGACCTAGGATCAATGACTTAGCTCTTTTATTGTGTTTCATGAAAATTATTTTTGAAACAACCTTACTCTTTGAGCAGTTTTTCTATATTGTATTAATGTTTCTTGTTATAAATAAGCCAAAAAGGTAAAAACTATTTTTTTGCTAAGGTGAAAACTTAAACGATTTCATGCTTAGGTGGGTACCTACTTACTTATACATATAGGTAACTCAAACATTTGATCCCTCATAATTATGAGCAGTTTAATCAGACTTCTAAAAACAACTTAATTTAATTATATCAAAACTGAATACCCTAAAACACCCCGAATTTAATACAGCTGTTTTAAAACAAACGTAATTTTATCACGTCTCACTAATTTCGCGTATAATGTTGTATTCAAAATGGCCCAAAGAGTATTTATAAGTAAGCATAGAGTGCGCCAATCGCTAGTGGCCTGTTGTGTAGCCATAAGCTCGTTTAGCGATTTCCGTTCGACAGCAGACGTTTATTCAAAAATATCGATGGTTCTGATATGGTTTTCATATGGTTCTGACATTAATATATATTTTGACACTAATTTGACGACGCTTGTTCATACTTGTGCTCACTGTTCATACTCCATTAGACGCACTCTATATCTTACTTATGTGTACTCTATGATACGGCATAAATGTTGATTAAAATCCGCAGTATTTTACTCAAGGTCTTCAGTAAAACCACCACATGTAATTTGCATGTCGCTGTAAATGGAGCCAGAATACATACATCATTCAAGACTCCTTGCTGAGCGAAGTGAACCGCAGAAATGTACATTTTTAAAAGCATAGTAAGAAAAACCAGTGTTTTTCTTATTTATTCATAAGTCTGAGAGAAGCGTAGCTATTTTCAGATCTCTGATACTTATCGTATGTATAAGGAATTGATATTTACACTTTTGACAAATGTGTTACTTTTTTTAATGTAACTTTTTAACCCTTTTTATTTCACTGCTAAGCAATTTCTCTCATATTTACATGCTCAGTATGTTTCTCTGACAAATTTTTTGTAAATAATTTTCTAGATCGTTGCGCAAAAGTATTCCAGATGCGGCACTTATTCTGTACTCGGCCTAATATAATAATTGGCCTGCTGGTCTTATCTTAGAGAGTATGCTTTAATTTTTTTTATTTATTTATTTATTTATTTTTTTTAATTCGGGACAACTCACACACGGTTGTCTGATCCCAAGCTAAGCAGAGCTTGTGTTATGGTAACCAGACAACTGATAAACATACTTATATATTTCTAAATACATACATATTATAGATAAATTACACCCAGACAACCAGAACAAATGATCGTGCTCATCACACAAACATTTGTCCTGGGTGGGAATCGAACCCACGACTTCCGGTATAGGCCCGTCAAATTATTGAATATCCTTCTTAATGTTTCCTAATGTTTATCCTTCGAATTATTGCAACTTGCACTTTTTTAATACTTTCTATGTACTATGTACTCTAAACATACCTTAAAAAATACAGCATACAAACCAGATCGTAACATGTTATACATACATGAAATGTTCTTCATTAACTTTACAAATTCAGTTAATTCCAATGTATGTTAGTACTCCTCGTTAGCACTTAAATTACATTTCGCAGTAGTGTGCATAAAATCTAATTTTCTAGTTTATAAAATGGGCAAAATTATACAGAAATTCAACCCGCTCGGGTTCATGTTTTGCCAATTAAAATGTTGAATGTGTTAACTAGTAACGTGTTGAAAAAAAAACTTAAAAATGTAGTAGAAAAATTAATGTATTTCGTAATTTTAGTTTTACATACCTATTTAGTTTAATTCTAATTGTAGCTTAGATTAAATAATAAGCGCAATTTTCCATTAGTACTGAGAATGATAAAAGAAAATAAAGTGAGTTGTATTGTAACCTATAGGAGTAGCCTGCGTCGTGACCAAAAATCCACGATCACTGTTCTCGCATTAAGTATATTTTTCAATTTACACCAATCGCGAGCCAGTAGCTTGTCTCTCATTGGTGGAGAATGACAGTAGTGCGACATTAACGATCCTAGCAGATTCTTGATACCCGGTAGACTGCAGATGAACATAATATATTTTTTGAGACGAATAAACGGTTTGTTTATCATCATATTATGAAAGAAACTAGAATGTTTAACCTTGTGTCCAATACATTATCGTATTAGGCCATTACTATAGGCTTTTCTTTTAAAATGTATTCTAATTCAAAGTATTTTTTTTATTTACTCCTGTAGAATTCTCTTCGCTGGTTTTAATTGGACGGGCCTGTTGGTCTAGTGGTTAGTGACCCTGACTGCTATACCGGAGGTCGTGGGTTCAATTCCCACCCAGGACAAATGTTTGTGTGATGAGCACGATCATTTGTTCTGGTTGTCTGGGTGTAATTTATCTATAATATGTATGTATTTAGAAATATAAGTATGTTTATCAGTTGTCTGGTTACCATAACACAAGCTCTGCTTAGCTTGGGATCAGATAACCGTGTGTGAGTTGTCCCGGCATATTATTATTATTAATTCCCTCGTAACACAACTCTATACTAAAGCCAATCTGGAAAGAGAATTAAACGTTATTACTAATTACGCAATTATCAACTTTGACAACATGTGTTTAAGTTCATTTTAGAATGACAAATATTACCGAAAAGGGCCTAAAAGTAATTTGAATGTGATGGAAACTGAACTGTTAGTCATTGAATTAAGGTTCATAATTTGAGGGGCTCGTGGCTAAGTGTAAGCCGTACGGTTTGACCGATAATACAGGTTAAGCCGCGCTCGCCGCGGTTGGTCCGTGGATGGGTGACCATTTATAACATACCGAGACCCCTCCGTGTTTCGGAAAGCACGTTAAACAGTAGGTCCCGGCTGTCATACATAGATCTTTGGCAGTCGTTAAGTCAATTCTGACAACCAGTCTTACTATGGGATACTGTGTTTTCCAGTAAAAATGGGTTGTGGAGGTCAGATAGGCAGTCGCTCCATGTAAAATACGGTATTCAGCTGAATCCGGTAAGACTGGTAGCCGACCCCAACATAGTTGGGAAAAGGCTCGGGAGATGATGATGATGATGATGATGAATCCCAAAGCACGGTCATTATTTCTTTAAAGTGGCTGATATATAGCTGTCTATATCTAGCCTGTTTATAGAAGAGAATATGAACGGCTTCCCTTGCATTGCTCTGGCTTCACAACAAGGAAAGCCGGGCCGTGTGTTACACAGTATAAATAAACGCGTTTTCACATCTATCAGGTTTTATGGCTTCGTAAACATTTGATCGACAAGTGTCAGTCAATCAAATTATGTTTGGATACAACTTTTATGGGATGTGTAACAACTTGGTTTATTATTTATTGTAGGTTATGAGTTTGGTCCGTGGTGATAGACCATAAAATGTAAGGTCGCCTTTTTTTGTTAGCTTTTTACTAATCATTTATTTAGTGAGGCTTTTTGTGTTGGTGTTCCAAGTCTTTTCGCTATTTAAGCCTAATTTCGTTTCTCTTTACTTTAAGTTTGTATTTTTAATAATGTTATCTCATAATATAATTCTCTGTCTTGGGTTCCCTTTAAATCACAATAACATCTACCAAAATGTAATAGATACGATACTGCAAAAATCTACAACGATACATACTAACATTGCCGTTTTGCATCGAAGTATAAAAATGACTTCACCAGTTTTATTACAGACTAATAAACGATAGTTGCAGTCGAAAACTAACATTCGAATAGAGCATACATTTTATAAAACCGTTTGTTCTTTGGTTCAGCTCTGAACGTTTGATTGTGGTCGATCGTTCTTTGTTTTATAATGAAGTTTCAACGTTATTAGCATAACAGTGTTCAAACGACTGAGAACCCGTTTACAGTAACGATTGTTCAATCAATTGGATTTTATCGATTTAGGAAAGTTTCACGAAATTTTCGTCATTGGGATACTAATAGATACATTTTAAGGCTTAAGATAGACTGTGAAACCGTTATGTATAAGATTTAAAAGTAGGTGTTATAGTATGTATAAGTAGGCTCTCTTTAAAATACGGTTTCTAGCTGAATCCGATAAGTCTGAAAGCCGATCTCAACATAGCTTGGCAAAAGCTAGGTAGAAGGTAGAAGATAGGTATTTGCACGTGTAAGTATTTCCCGGCTGTATTTGGTCACAGTGACTTGGAATTTTGATAATGTGCGTTTCAGTAAGGTATTTGAACGATATGTATCTTTAGATAGATAGTGTTGAATTCAATTGTTATAAAATAATGTAAACTCATGAAGAGGCCTATACCCGACTATGGGTGACTACAGGCTGAAGAAGAAGAATGTAAACTCTCCTTCCTAGTAGTGTACTGCATCAAGAAATTAACTTTTAAACTACTCTACTTGACGCCCGCGCCTCCTTTTGCCTGATAGTCAGTTATTGCGGCAAAGAGTAGCCTTTGTCTTTTCTTAGGATCCCAACTTACCCAATACCGAGTTTTATCAAAATCAGTTAAGCAGTTTTGCAGTGAACGCGTAACAAACATACTGATTAATTTTCTCATAAATGGTGTTAGTATGGTTATGGAATCAATATAAACAGTTATCTTCCTGGAGCCAAAGATTCCGAGAAAAAATATACATGCGTATCCATAAATAAAAAGATTCTCGTGTCTCGTTTGATCGCGAAAGTTACAGGGAAAGATCCCTTATTATAAATTAATAGCAAATACCGGTAAACATCGTACGTGAAGGTAAAAGGGAGGCTTTCCTCTTAACGTGACAGGATTATGGTCCGCCATACTATCCTACGTTTACGGAAAAGGAAAAAACAACACTGTTCATTTAGAAACTTTGAGTAAATAAACATTTTGGACGGAACACCGCTTTCTTTAATCTATCATCTTAAGCAATATTAAGTTTTTATCGAAATATATGAGTAGAAAACCAATAAACAAAATTATTTTTTAAATTAAAAGTATACCTATTGAAATTCGGCCTTATAATTGGTTAAATAAAACTCATATTTGTTTATATACAAACACAAAAACATCGAATTTACCTGATCAGTAAAGATGCGTCTTCATAACACACCCAATGCAAAAACTTTGTATTTATGACACAAAACTATAACAACTATACCGTTAATCTGCACTTAACTAATCACTGATCAAGATCTGACACTTTTATTCAAACTTCAGCACAATACTTTTATTCATAAATATTTTGTTTGGGATCGCGAAACAAGCGACTGTCGCTCGAGAAAGCAACGCTCGTCTGAATTCGAAGTATATTTGCCTTTTGGTCCGCGCATGCGCCCTCACACCATCACACCCGAACCTAACACACAATATACACTGTGCCTACATATATCCCGATTTTGAACACACAATATGACACCGTGACGATTTATAACCATAGCTGAAATACGACTCCGACTTCAGTCGTATAAAATCATTCTGTTTTTTGAAATGTCACTTTATTTGTAAGCTTATAAGTGTTGTTATGGATTGCTTTGCAAGTTTTTAACGAACAGCATTTGTGTTGTAACAAAATGCTTAGAACTACAGTTAACACTTGGGCGGAATTGTGAAAACAAACAAATGAACTTGTACGATTGATCATCGCGGACTTTTTTAATTTTAGGAACACAAATTGTACTCTTAGCCGTCAGTTGTCAACGCCATATAATTTAATCTAAGGAATAATTTTGAATTTTAGACTGTTCTTGAATACAAAATAACATGTCAGATGTGAATTTTATATTATTTTATGTACGGAGGAGCAGCAACAGCATCCTCAAAGTTATTGCGGATCAACAGGACTCGAATATTCTGAAAAGTATTATTCGTGTAAAACTGTTATAACCCCTCTTTTGTAATTTATGGACACTGTCTGAAATAAAGATTACTATTATTATACTTTCTCGAATAAAAAATCTGGCTTTGGATAAACCGGCCCTAAGTAAATAAAAGTGAAAAACCTTTAGGATTTAAAGAAGTTATCATTTAATATAAAAACTCATTACTGTTGGACTTTGCTTTATGATTCGCCGAGCAGTGCTGCGTCTAGCTTGAATTTATTTGATCTCTAAGCTTTGTGCTTTATAAGTCCATAAAAATTGTTCAA
The DNA here is from genome assembly GCA_905475315.1 of Autographa pulchrina. Classification (NCBI taxonomy): domain Eukaryota; kingdom Metazoa; phylum Arthropoda; class Insecta; order Lepidoptera; family Noctuidae; genus Autographa; species Autographa pulchrina. The sequence continues at coordinate 11,270,752 of FR997765.1, read as the reverse complement.
ACGAGAATATGAATCTACTTTTGCAGAGTAAGATTTTTAAGAAAATGTTGGTTTGAACCTCGATTTAGTTTGTTTAGGATGAGAAATTTGAACTTTTACCCTAAGTTCACGAATGTTTTTCAGTTTATATAAAAATATCCCTCTAGGATACAAAAACATCTCTAAAAAGTTAATTAATTTTAAGGCAAGATTCTCTCAGACACTTAAACTTTGCAACTTCAAACAATTATTATTTTATTTTAAGGTCAAAAAATCAAGATTTTGAACGAGATTGTCTAGAGTTAAATTCTTCAAACACCTTTAATTACTTACAGTATCTTAACCTATGAGCAAGCGTGGTGATCAATGCTAGCCCAGCAGTGGGACGTATAGGCCGGTTTATTATTATTTATTATATCTTAACCTAAAATCTAATACTGGAACAAAACCTTTAGTAAATATAACTTGTTTTATGGTTTAATTAAATTCGGGTTTTTTTAGGTTTAGGGCATTGCCTGTCTAGTCAGTTCACAGACTGTTGATGTGTAAAATTGTTTGCTATAGGATGTAAGAAATACGCCTGCGAGAAAAGATAAAATATCTATTGGATTTTTTCATGTCAGTTGTTTTGTGGGAACACTATCTTGAAAATTCCCGATTTAAGTACTACTTATATATTGTAGTGTGGTTATGTTTGAGTCTGTTATACAACAATCTCACTGATCTTTAAAGATTTTTTAACCAATTTTGGTATTAAGATTGCTTAAACACAGAAATTGATTCAGTTGTTGCTCACCAAACGTTTTTCGGATTTTTTCAGCAATTTATATATTTTTTTAAACCTGTCTAATTTATTCATCGTAAATGTCTATATTCAACTACATATTATGTAATCCCTAAATTGTTCAATGTAACGCCAGTGCATCCTGTGTCGAACAAGCGAAGTGATCAACGTCGTTTAACATAATAACGGCTGAATCGCAGCTTTCTAGAATATAATAAATACGCTAAAGCTCCAAAAAGGAATTAGGTATTTATTCCATTTCATTTCTTGTTTATTGAAAAACGAAATGAATGTATAAAGAGAAGCACGTGTCGTCGGTAGGAAAAGACAAGTGTTATTTTCATCCATGATATCCAAATGAATGATCCTGTGTAAAAAGTAGGCAGGTATAGTTCTGATTACTGTGGCAGTTATCAGATATACAGAAATAATATACACTTACACAAGAACAAACACTTACAACTATACTAAAATTAAATCTTATATAAATGAATAAAACTAACACGCGTTAAAAAACTCATCGTCATCCTTGTCAATGGCGGGAAACGTGCCCAGAAGGCTGGCAGCATTGTCACGTTGAATGGCTATGCCGATTCTCTGTGCAAAGAAAATATTATCAGGCTACTAAGGCCCATAGAAATATACCTTACGGACTAACATAGATATTTTATACAAAAGTCGTTAGTATATATTGCTTAAAATTAAGTTAGTAATCCTTCCTTGCACTAAGTCTTTAATATATATATAAAGAAGTCCTCTTACGAATCGCTTTTCTGGTCTTATAAATCTTGCGAACAGGAAAAATTTAATCTAACTCAATAGTGTGGCTGGTAGGTCAAAACTAATAAATCTAACTTGAATGTATAGAAATCACATGTAGTCCTGGACGTCTTACTAATATAAATTATTCCTTACTATCGACCTTAGTTCTTGTCTAAGTTCCACTCTCGTGGTACAAACTAAGGTCCAGAGCTAATAAATCACGCTTGACCCGAAACTTTACTGTACCGATGACCTATAGCCTTCTACTGATACATCGATTGACTTAACTTATCTAGTAGCTACAGATTATCAACTAATGTAATCTTGTTACAGTCATAATAATAAGATCATAAATAACTGAAACAATTATTACAGATTAATTATTAGTAGTCTGTAGGCTAGAACTCAAAGCAAACAATTAAGTTAGTTAGGTCTTCAGTTTATCTTGTTAAGTATTCTAGCTCAAATGGATTCATACGCAATAGTTACTACATTTTGTATGTGCGTGTGTATGTTCGGGCTTATGTCCGAAACGGTTCTACTGATTTCTATGAAAGATTGCAGATATAAAGATTAGGTTATTAAGATTGACTTTTACTATTCACTATTTGAGGTAACTTGGTTAAGTCTATGCTTATCTGCTAAAGTCGCCGGTGAAGTCGCGGGCGTAAAGAGACCTTTTACAGGGCAAAGGCCTCTTCCCAAAGAGTGAAGGAAAGAGCATTGATCTTTCAGATCTCAGACTATTTAGCTCCTGTTTTATGACGATGTAAGTCTTCACCGCAAGTTTCTAGTTTTAGTCTTAATTTAACAACGTATGTCTAGTGAAAATTTATGACGAGACTTGTGAATTAGTTAAAGTTGTTCATACATTTATGTGTTTTGTTTTAAAGGGTTTGGTGGTTAAGGGATTATCCTTGACATTCAATGTTAAATATCTAATGTGATGTACATCCATGTCCAGTTTAGATTAAATCAATGTTCATATGTGGTTGTAAATAAAAAATATGAATATATTTTATGGTTGTTATTTCGTAAGTAATAAATGCTTTATTTATTGAAAATCTCATTATTCCATTAATAGTCAATTTATTCCATTTGTGCTCATTAATTCATATAAATAATAAACACACAAATTCAATCAATAAACTGACATTAAATTGTCGTGCTACATTTATTCTACATTATTAATTAGTGTTAGTATTAGTCTGAATATTGTATGAAAGTGAAAGGTATAACATGTTATCGAAGGCTTGAAGGGTGTAAAGGCCAGAGACCCTTCGATCCACGTTAAGGCACTCAACCCTTAACTCGTCCCCTTTGTGACTAAATCTGAAGACTAAACGGTTAGCTAATTCTGAGGTTGAGTTTGTTTTAAGTGTTAGATAAGACTGTGATAGTGAATTTGGTTGCTGTTTGTGTTGTATTATGTTTCTAAGTATCTGCTCCTAGTGCATATTTACACAATATTGTGATTAAATAGGTACTCGAAATTATATTATTTTAAGAGAGAGCTACTTAACTAACCCGTATAAAATATTGAAGTCACACCAAAGGTACACGATACAAATTATATTAAATTAATTTTATTTATTGAGATTATCTAATATTAAGTAAATATTAGATTCATTACAGATCAATAATTTATGAATATCTAATTGTTTTGTAAAATAAATGAGTGGTACAACCGTTCTATGAAACTTAACTACCTATTTATTTTAATATAGATTTCCAATTTCGTTCCATTCCCAAAATACAGAATATAACAAATCTCGACTTAATTCCACTTTACCGTAACATTTTTCCTTTAAGAGACATAATTCCACAAAACACTAACAAAATAAAAATATCGTGTAAAGTGGAAAGCTCTTAATAAATCTAAAGTGTGTGTCTGCGGCTGTCACACTAAGTGTAAACAAACTTGGCGTGGATACACACACTTGTTTTAGACTATTTTCGTAATGTAAATTTGACCTACTTTTAGTTTTTATATTGCGTAAGTTTGTGTATGACAGCTAGACTATTAGATTAAGGCTTTGGTAAACAGCTCTGGCACAGGACCGCAGAAAATAGCACGAAAAAGGGGAGGCCTATGCCCAGCAGTGTTAGGACAAGGGCCGTGGATGATGATGATGATGATGAAACAGCTCCATTCTTTGTATAAATACATTTATATAAAATTTATAACTTATTATCACATTTTGTTATCGTGTGTATAATAGAAAAGAATATTATCTAAAATTTTAGTTTACGAGGATTTTAATCCAGCTATTATTATTGTAGATAACCTAGTAATTAGTTTATAAACTAAACAAGCTTTCGCCACTTTAGCTTTAAACAATCAATTTAGTTATGATTACCTTTTTACATAGATAATTTGAGATTGGTATATAACAATCTATTTGGTGTAAAGTTGTTTTGTTTTTAAAAAACGGGCAACTTCTGCATCGCAGCGGTTTTGTTTGTTTATCTCGAGCACAAACAATCAAGCTATACAAATAGGAAACAATTGAAGAAGACATTCTCGCACCTGGGATTGTTTCTTTAGAGAGCTTAATTTTTTAATTAAATATATAAGATCCAAAAAAGTACATACGAACTATAAAACTTTTGTTGAGCTAACTATGCATTTTCATTCAACATTTGAGCTTATTCAGGACCAGGTAAGTTAGTCTACTTTAATTTCCAAGTAGTTACGAGATTTGTTTACATAGTGAAAGGTGAAGCTAATAAATGCCTCAGTTTTCGGGACTAAACTTCAGGTTCAAATTAATTAATTACTCTTCCTAGGATATTGTATACGTTAGACTATATGTATATATAATATAGTCGTCTTCATCGTATCCAGTGACAGCGACCTTCTAAAATGTGCTCTCAAACTAGTGGCTTGCAAACCTAAGGTTGTTTCAATATTTTCGGTAATATGCTAGACTAATAAGGCAGTAAACCTTAATTAACCTTAAAAACACATGCACCCCTACTTCAACACAAAAAAAATCCTATAAGTCTGAGAGCACACTTATGGTATTTTATTTCAAGTTTATTATCCCTTAAGTTAAAAAACATTGTCCTTTTTGCCAAGCTTTCCGTTTATGTGAAAAATGTAAACCGCGAGAGAGAAGACTGGGATATATATTGTGATAAGCATTGGAACTTTTCATTGGATTGTCAACTCTATCCAGCTTGGTTTAAAAATTCCTTGACAGCTGTATTACATGTTCATATGTATTTGTATCGTCACAGTAAAATTTAGGTTTTGATAATGGTAAGTAGGTACTAAATCTATCTGCGGGTGACGGGGAGGGCACCTCGTCATCCGATCAGCTGACAGGCCCCGGAGGATACGGACGCATTGTTCCACGCGTTCGTTTCCAGAAGGAATGAGGGGTGGGCACTTTACACCCACCCCTCTAGAAGGAGTCCTTAAAGGACTGTCGCCTGCCGGAGCTGCGCTGAGAATGCTTAGCGATCCCGCGGCTCCAGCAAAGGCGAGAAGGGGACTTGAGACTTGCACCGACCAAAAACACCCCGGTGTTTTTGGTCGGTGCAAGTCCGACATATCCCCACGTCGTGCCCTCGACGTGGGTCGAAATCATTAGATTTTCACCACGTAAAAAAAAAAAAAAAAAAAAAAGATACTAAATCTATAGAAGTATGCAAGGATTTCCAAAACTTGTTCCTGGAATGTAGGTATGCAAGGATTGTCACTGACAATGTCAAAAAACGTATCAGTCAAACATTAAGCTACCGCCATACAACAGAACATCTCAATATTAATACTAATCTATAATTACAATGGTGAGGTTTTAATTTGTGGTAAGTAACCATACCTCCTTAATCCCTAATCAAAGGACTGTTAATTATGAAGCTACTCAATCCCACTAATTAACTTAAGTTAGGGACGGTCAGCTTATAACTCTGTTTAGGATATCAAATACGAAATAACATTCGGCTGATCGAATAATTTGGATCCCTGTCGTAGAATGTAAAAATAAGTAAAAATTATGTACTTCCTACACAATTTATATATTTTTTTTACATGAAATAAACAGCGATATATCAATAGATACGAATACCACATAAAAAAGGTTTTTTTCTAAAAGTTTGTAAGTGCGTCAAAACGAATCAAAACTTGGGGTGATTGAAACGCACACTTGCGTAGCCCAGTTGGCGCTACGCCAGGGGTCAACGACACCGCGTAGCATCCGCGTAGCCGCTCCCCTACGGTAATGATTTAATGAAGAACTTGGGGTAACCTGCTGTTGTGTAAGTAAAGTGATGATTATGTGGGAATTATAATAGTTACGAATCTTGTTTACTTGTTTCTTGTTTCCTACTTCATAATATACGTAAATGTTTGTGTGTATTTATGGTTGTTCCCTCATCACGCAAAAACTAATCGTCTGATTTTGATGAAATTTAGCATGCAGATAACACATAGTCTAGATTAAATTTTTTAATAATTTTTCCCAGTCGTTGCCCAAAAAAAACCTATTTATTATATGTAGCCTGCATTAACAAAAATACTGAGAAAAGCCATTATCTTTAAATACCTTTTCCAATTCAATCTGCAGTTTCCACGAAATAGCAGTCTGTTATGTAACGTGACGTCCTTTCTAAATCGGCTTAGTATGTATCGCAGCAGGAACGTACGAATCAAAGCCGGATTACCTCGGCTTGGTTCTGACTGGCCATTTCGATGCGTTTGAGTAACGAATGTTCGTTATGCTTTTTGTCTTATATAAATGGTGTGTTTGAAGGGTTATATAACGTTATTATGAAGTGGAAAAATAATTAACTTGTAATTTACGCAACAGTCGTACTACGATATTGGAAAATTAAATAAATATTTACTAGTAATTTAAACCTAACAGTGTTAGAATCATTGTTTCGCAGTTTTATAAGCCTCAATTTATATTTTTATAAAAAAGTATGTATTAAATCATAGATTAAAACACGTTTTAATAAGCTGTAAAATAAAATGATTAGGTTTTGCTGCTTAAAATTAATATGGTTTAAGGTGCACCAAATAGTCGTTCATTAAAAAGTTAATTTCCATGCTATCTTCTCCTAAACTGTATGTATTTTATAGGTGTCAAAATAACTAAAACAAAACGCTACGCCGTAGACACCCGTAGCGCTACGAGGTCTTCGATCGAGTTTTATAACTTGTAGAAAGTTTACGATCGTAGCATAGAGTTCAGTCACAATATGTTACGATGTTTTGCCGCCAGTTTTATGAGGCTGTATCAGGGAAACTGTTTCGGTAACGTTTGAAGGTTTATTAGAAGTTTAAAGGTATATTGTTTTGATTATCTGTTGTTTTGAGTGTAAATAGTATTATTTTGAGGTAAGAGAATTAAGGGTGTTTCTTTTTTAAGAACTAGTAGGCCTTGGACTCTCACCTACATTGTAAATAAAAGATTGTTCCTCATTAAAAATATTTGAATGAGGAAGATTTTTGGTTTTTTCTTAGTTAAAATAACTAAGGAGCTTTTTGAATATAATGCAGTTGTGATAAAATTTCATAATCAATGCTAGATTCTTAAACTTCTTTCATAATTCTTCTTGCTTTTGCTAAAACCATAACTTTTTCGCACTTTATTTTCACAAAATGAATAACGAACCTTCCGTATAATGAGAGAAAAATAAATGAAACTTCCATTCAAGTTCTATACAAGTATCAAAACGAATCTTTCTTCCATCTTTCTTCAAGTTCAAAAAAACACAAAGAACTTTAGAAGTATCTGATAGTACTTATGTTGGCAGATCATTGACCAGAATTTTTAATAGGACGCACGCTTTGTCCCGGTCCTCTTTCAATGTCTCGGGCCGTTAACCCTACGGCAATGTCCTAAGGGTGGTGTACATTGGTAGGGTTAGGGAAGATACGGGCAGCTGGTGTTGTTGTTTATAATTAAAGTGGAAAATAAAAAGGTGAATGTTATAAATAATATCGTGTATCAAAATTTTAAACTGATCCTTTGAATACGACCTAGTTTTTTTTGAGTATATTTTGACGTAATATTTAATATACTATATTTTAACTATTAGGTAAAACTTTCGCTTAATAATAAATATAGTTTGTAAAGAATTAAAAAGCATAACAGAACAATGTGTGATGATCTAGTGAGTTATGCGGGTCACACGTGGCCAGAAATCGCAATAGATAGCCAGGTTTGGAGGACGGAGGGGGAGGCAGGGAGGAGAAAAAAACAGAACAAAAACTGTAACAATGTTACCTAAGTATATTAGAAAAAGGGACTATCAGTTCTTGCCTCAATTCCGAACTATTCGTTTGCACATGACTTGATCAATACGTTTATTAAAATCTAACGATATGGTCATTTCAAATTCATTTTATAATGTTTTTCATATCACAATCTAGACCCACCTTTATTGAACTCGCAGCTAGCTTACACTACTTTCAATATGCAGTAATTCAACTCGGTTGAAGTAGAAAAACGATATTGTTCCTTGCAGGTGTTAAGACTGAGGATAGTCGTTGGAGAGGACAGAATATGGCTTTTCAATATACCTAATATACTGTATTTAAGTTTTTTACACGACTGCCCAAAAAGGAGTGTTATGTTTTCAGGGTTCATGTATGTATGTATGTATGTTTGTGAGTTTCTTTATACCACCATAACTTCTAAAAGGCTTGACCGATTTCAATGTTTGTGGTATCATTAGAAGCTTTGAGTTATCCCGAGTGACATAGGCTATGTGGACATTAAAAAATGGTCAAGTGTGAGTCGAAATCGCCTGCAAAGGGTTTCGAACGATATTTTTTTTTTTTGTGTTGTCTCATGTTTTTTTTATTGTTCACTAAAAGGTGTTAAATAAAAAAAATATAATTTAAAAAAAATAAAAAACAAGTCAAATATTTGCAGTCGGGGTCGGTTACTTGGAACAATTCATTACAGGTCCCCCGACTGCAAATATTTGACTTGTTTTTATTTTTTTTTGACATGGCAGGCGTGTTTTTTATTTTTTTAAATTAAATTTGTTTTTTATGTTGTTTTAAAGTATGTAAACCAATAGATGTAAACCAATAGATGTCGTGGGGTTCAATGAACGGATTCGGATGCACAAGGTTGCAGGTCCGAACCCAGGCAAGTACCAATTGATGTGGCTTTTTCTTAATAATTCTGAAACACTACTGACAAACGGTGAAGGAAAACATCGTGAGGAAACCTGGATTCCAAAAATTGGAGTCTGAAATCCCCGCTCCACAGAGAGAAAGCGTGGTGATCAATGCTCGTTCCTTCTCTATATGGAAAGAGGTTAGAGGCCTGTGCCTAGCAGTGGGACGTTTATAGGCCGGTTTATTTATATGTAAACCAAAGGTGCAGAGGTGTGTCGATGGCGAATATTGTGACACACTGTATGTTTGGTACTTATTTAAATATAAATACAAATCTTCATGTACTTTACACACACTATGATAACTTGATCCACAAAATACATGATCAGAATAGAATCTGTTCGATTCTGTTTTTTGAGTTGATGTGTTGCAGTTGGTCGTGGGTTATTAGGCAATGAATTAAATCCGAAATAATGATATATACTTTTATTACTGTTACATGAATACGTGCGTATCGTACCGCGGAGGATTATCAAGTGTAGCGTGGCGGCGCGACTTAGCGACTAACTAACAATTTGATGATTTAGCAAATTCGTCGCGTCGATTTCGTCGTTAGCTTTACGAAAATATAATTTATGAATATATAAGAATTAAAAAAAAATTCATCTTTCTAAAATTATGATCCTCCCAGTTAACCCAAGCTAAGAAAACAAATGAAGGCAATTTTCCGCTCTACAATGAGGTGGTTAAATTAGTTTTATATAAAAGCTAGTAGGTGTTGTAAACAAGAGCGGGTGAGAGATGAGATTGGTATCACGTAGCGTGAAGTAAACTACCACCTTCGGGTACAGGGTACTGCAGTACAGAGATTAAGTGTGCACAATTTGTAGACGTTATCTGAATTCAAATATTACACACTAATAACTATATACTGAATGACAATTTAGATAATAAATGTATGGATGAAAAAAAATGGACGTACTTAAAACTATTTATTTATTATTTTTTTCTTTACTGCACATAGGTAAAAAAAAAAAAAATTAAATTAAATTAAAAATGAACATGTACAAAAGGCAGCCTTACTGCACCTCGCAATTTCAGGCAACCAAACAACTATGGCGGGATTACAATCAGGTTTTTAAAAAACACTAAAAATTAATTGTTTCAATTTATTCATTAATCTTAGTTCGTATCTAGTAATTAGTTCAAGAACAAAATTAATCGTTTAGAACCAATTAAGATTCCAAATCTTAATTTATTTTTAATGGTCTGTATCATTGCCTATTTGCCGATATTGTGATTGATGATTGATGGTAATTTATTATTTGCCTGCTGTAGTAACAAAGAATTATATATAGTTATAGTGTGTTTCTACTCAGTTACAGAATACCTTGAACAACACCGGTTTAAAAAAAAAAAAGAGAAATAAGCACTTACACGACTAAACTAAAAGTTATTATACAACATTCCACTTTAATTACAACAAAAATCTACTCAGACATAAACAAATAAACAGACACATTTTAGTATTGGAAAAATTATGTTAATAATCTCTATTATAATAAATAAGTATGTACCTAGTTAAATATATTATTGAAGATAAGGAAAAATTATATTTAAAGTCATAATGTTAAAATGTATAATGTAACGGTTAATGTATGTAAATGATCTGACTATAACAATATAAACTATAAATCTAACTACATATGTATAATATTTACTGACAATGTATTGTAAATGTTGCTGTGCCCTTACCGGGTTTCATGTTTAAACTAAAACCCACTTATAACAACTTTGTAACACATGAACGCAATAAATGATTTGAATTTATACTGTAGACGTTTGTTTTAACTGATATGCATGTGATTGATCAGTATTTTATTTATTTACCACATTTAAACTTATGGAATGCAGAAATAACGAAGGTACCACAAACACTCAGACCCGAGGCAATGTAGAATAGTTGGCTTTTACATTGACCCGTCCGTGGATCGAACCCGGGACCTCCGACCTAGCGACACCTTGAAAACGCCAATCGACCACGGAGGTTGTCGATTAATGAAACACGCAATACATGAACGTAATTGTGAAAAATATAGATTGAAACGAAATCTAGAAAATTAAAATGGATAACCGTTTTAATTTTCAGGAAAATGTCTTTCTGATTTTGGAAAATAATTAATGTTTGGTCGACCTCAGCTTGTTTGGATGTAAGCCAGGGCTTTAATATACGACCGAAGTTTTATGTCAGTGTGTTTTATGATCACGCTGTATTTTACATCTTTACCTACTATTAGTAGATTAGTTTGCACACGCGTCGCTAAAGCGACATGAAGTCTTTTGCAAGCTGATCAAAATTTTGCATATTAAAATCTTTCTGAGCCAGCTGAAAGAGTCAATTTAATAAAACCCAAAAAAATAAATAGGTAAATTTATTTTTCTATATACGTCTCGCAATGAGCAGAACTACATAAAATAAATAAAAAAAAAAACACAATAATTTTAATGCTATAGGATAGAAACTAATTTTGTAGTATGTCACCTTTCAAACCAAACTTTACCTAATTTGAATGCACATAAACTCATCAAAAACATAAACAACTTAGTTCACAACTGTACCAGTTACACGACGTACATGAACAAACAAAAGTGTCTCCTCAATATAAAGTGTCGGGTACACGGATCCGAAAGTTAGCCGTCTGTGACAAAGCGACGCCTCACCGCGCGTTATCGATCGGTGCCGCGCGGCAAAATCGCCCGTGTGCGATCATGTGTTACGAATGCCGTGTGTAGGTTGTGTTATTATATTATTATGGTGTCTCTATTAAGATGTATCTTGTTTGGGTTAACAATATGATCTGTTACGAAACAAAGTGTTTGTAGGTAACATATTTGTTGATTTTGAATTGTGTTACTTAAGTTTGAAGTACTCTAGCCGCTTTTTTCACAGGATTGATATTTTAGAACAATATTTCAAAATACATTTTGCATAATACTTACGACAAAAAAAAACATAAATTATTTTTCCCCTCCTACAAAGAAGTTACCGTTCAAAAATCAAAACTAAAAAGTTGTAAACAAAGACTTAATTCTTAAGTACAAGGTAGACGAACCCACAACTAACCCGCGCGACTTACTATCGACCCGCTACTCGCGACCAATGACCGCGCGAACGAATCGTGTTTATTTCTTCGATGTTTCACCCGATATCCGTGTTGATCTAATGCAAGTGCTTTAGAAGGATTGCGAGGAGATAATAGGGAAGTGCTTTTATACGTAAAGCGTAAACAAATGCAGTAAATATGTAGTATGTAAATAATTAATTCTAAATTGTATCTAAGTACAAAATCGTCTTTAAATAATAGTCATTGTGCATATACTTAATTATTTACCATGGTTATAAATAAGCATCCTTTTTTTATTAAGTTTTTAATTTAAGTGTTTTAAGTTGTTATTTAGATAATTTATTTCTGTTTTTTATTTAATATCCGGTACGTCGGTTCTGCATTAGGCTTAGTTTAAATTGCATCAAACAAGAGAAACCCGAATCCGAGGATCAACTGATTCCTACCTCTAATTGAAATACAAGATGTCAAACTGATATACAGTATTATGTGAAATGGAGCATAAAATCTACAATAAGTATAAATGCGCTCGCTCAATTGTAAAGTGGAAGGTAGACAAACACATGATGCCGTTCGCGCCGCGTGCTATCGACCCGCGTCCGGGAACTAACATGAACGTTGTTACAATAGTTTTGTGGAGACTGTATTATTTAATTTATATTTGTAAAGACTTTTTGTTTATCGTACTATTTTGTGTAATGTACGCTTTGTTGATATACCGTCGATCTAATTAGTGGGTGTGTGACTACCCGTATAGCAATTAGAAAGATATAATGCAGAAGTTTCGATCCTACATTTTGTTCGACGGAAAGAGCTGTATTGAACTCAAAAAGTTTAATTATTTTTATGGCGTAATAAATATACAAGAACAAGAGCCTATAATTTATTTAACAGGAACATAATGTCAATTATGAGAAACTTCTTTTAAAATTAAACCAAAATTAAATAGTAAGCACCTTTGTATTTACGGAGCAAATACAAAGGTAAGCACATACAATAAACATTTAAAAAATACAGCATTTTTTATAGAATTTATTTAATTATTATTCGTAAAACATAATGCCACATCAAATGCTTCCTACATCCACGTCCAACGTTCCGCGCTGTCTGCACTCAGCGCTTTGACGCTAGATAAAAACCAGACAGATCATTGTGCAAATGTTAACTTTTTAAATAAGGTATTTGAGCATGATTCACAGATTACACGCTAGAGTGTAATGAATGACATATAACAAATATGTCACACTTGTATTGTATATAACTAAAGGGGGATGCGATGTATTGGGCATCGTATCGGTAATGTCTCATCAAGATTGCTACAATTCATTTTAGACTATGTCGGTCCCCTTCTTGTATTTTTACAGAGTAAGCTAAAAAATTACGTCTGACATTCATTGAGTGACTTTTCAATAGTCTATGATTATTATCACAGATTTACCTTATATGTATAAAAAAAAAAAAAACAAAATAATGTATTTTAAATCCCTTTATAATTGTGATAACCTTCAAATTATCTATTACATTTTTAAGTAAGTTTTTACAGACTTCAGAATAGAAGAGGTTCTATGTTCGATTCTGTTTTTTTAACCGACTTCAAAAAGGAGGAGGTACTCATTTCGACTGTATTTTTATGTTTGTTACTTCATAACTCTCGACTGGGTGAACCGATTTTGATGATTCTTTTTTTATTTGTTCCAGTTTTGACAGTGGGGTTCATAAGAAATCCATATAAGACTTTTGTTAAAGTCGGTTTTTTTTTTTTAATTATTTCAAAGTTGAAGTCAATATAAAACACGGACCGACATTAAGTTGTTCCTTCTGTTAAAGTTCACGAAGTGCCGCTAGTGCTAGTAATGTGTAATGGACACTTAGTTAAGTCGTAAACTTGTGGAGTCTGTCGAAGATTGGAGAAGTTTTAGTGAAGAAACTTGGCTGAGTGGAGAGAGAAATATAGCTTTCCTTGCTTGTAGGTTTTAACAGATTACGAAAGAGGTCTAGAAAATAAATAGAGGTTTTTATACATATACATTTTATTATAATTTTGTCTCATAAATTCATATTAATATCATCATCATCAGCCTATTATAGCACTCCACTGCTGGAAATGGGCCTTTTCAATCATCATCTCCCGAGCCTTTTCCCAACTATGTTGGGGTTGGCTACCAGTCTTACCGGATTCAGCTGAATACCGTATTTTACATGGAGCGACTGCCTATCTGACCTCCACAACCCACTTTACTGGGAAACACAGTATCCCATAGTTAGACTGGTTGTCAGAATTGACTTAACGACTACCAAAGATCTATGTATGACAGCCGGGACCTACTGTTTAACGTGCTTTCCGAAACACGGAGGGGGTCTCGGTATGTTATAAATGGTCACCCATCCACGGACCAACCGCGGCGAGCGCGGCTTAACCTTTATTATCGGTCAAACCGTACGTCTTACACTTAGCCACGAGCTATAGGCCTTTTCAATATTTAATATAAAAAAATATTATTTAAAATCACCATCATCTCCCTGCCCAGTTCTCAATTACATATTTGGGGACGGCGCAATATGTATTTAGCTTCCATTCAACTCTACTACTCGTAAACTCATCATAATACAAAAACGTTATTAAAATAATTTCAATTTACAAGGAACAAAATTTTCAAAAGCTTGGTTTGCTACTATTAGTCTTCTTTTAAATACATACCATCATCACGCCTGTATCCCCGAAGTGTTAGGCAGAGGTGTACCAATGTACACCCACAGTTCGCCGATATGTTTAGGTCCCATGTAATAGGGGGCGAGCCTATTGCCACTAACCGGGCACAAATCCAAACTCCGACCTGCTACTGAGAATTTCATAGAAAAACCCAATAACACCTTGGTCGACTTGGGAATCGAACCCAAGATCTCTAGCGTAGCAGTCGCGCTTAGAACCACTAGGCCAACGAGGCAGTTTCCTTGAAATAAAACAAAGAAATGTTAAAAAAAAATACTAAACAATTTCAAAACTTTTAAACATAAACTAATTCCTCACTATTATCATTGTACACTTGTTACCAACTGTGCTTAACTTATTTATAGTAAATCGATTTTGTTCGAGTCTAGACGGCGCGGTGGAGTTAAAATAGGTATTCTAGGACATTACCTTAACATGTTTTACTGTAATATAAATATACGTTTACCTTACATGTTTTACGAGTAGTTAAATATAAAAAGCGCACGTTATAAAAGTTAGTTTATAATATGCGATTAGATTGTTACTACGTTTTTAAAGGTTTTTAGCACCGACCATTAAAAATGGAATAAAGATTATAAGAGTTGCCTTTGAACGAATTTTAGGTACTACGTAACGATTTTTTTTACTACACAAAGCTTAGTATTATTTAATCTATTTAGATGCTCATGTATTTGTTTAATTTTTTTTGTTGTTATTGCTTCTTATTCTATCCTTGTAAGTACCTACCAAAGACATAGACAAGTCTACAGATAACTGTAGTGAAATGGGTACTATAATAATTTCGTAACTATAACATGTTGCCCTTAGAGTATGGATAAGAAACTAAAGAGTGAGCCTATCAGTGTATGAACCGTGAGCACTAGTATGAACTAGAATTATCGTAAATTTTGTATCAAGACGGAGCGCGCCGTTTTAATAAAACTATCTAAAACCCTAATATTATCCTAAAAATGTTGAAACTATCGATATTTTTGCAAATAAGTCTGTCGTTGCGCGAAAAATAACTTTAAATCAGTAAACGAATGTACTAGATACAGACAAAAAGTGCTCTCGCTTGGCACGAAGGAAAACTAGCGATACTATCGGTCTATAGTTATCTATAGTCTAAGATGTTGCCAAACTGATCATTGAATAATGTCTACGCCTAGAACTTTTTCATTAGCAAAACGACTATTCATATTTCAAATCTATTAATTTTTACTTTTTAAAAAATGTCAGTTCTACGTGGGTAGATTTTTTGCTTCAATATATACGATCGTCACGAATTCATCTCTGCTGCTTGTAATTGTATTAAATTCAAAATTAAACGTAATCTCAAGATATTCAGAGTTTTACTTAAGAAGCTCCAAGTCTTGTGCGTAAACAAGAAATTGGCGACCGTGACAGGACAATTTCAAGAATCTACAGAGAGAAAAATATCATCACGGGTGTCGTCATACTCGGTGATACAAAATTCACAAAATTCAACGGAAATCGAAGATTTTGGTGTTGGAGGCTAGCCTTGCCTTCCTGGTCAACGAATCAGCCAAAGATCGTGACGGAAAGCCGGTATTCTTCAGCATCAGCGCCAAGTTAAGTGCCATCCTTTGTTCCGTTATTTCATCCAAATTCCACAATTTCTAAATTCCATTCCCATAAATCCAGTCTTAATTACCCATATTCCAGTAACTAACCTCTATTTGTGCTATTTTCCTTAGTTTGTACAGGGTTTTGTGCAAAAACGGTAAACTTACTACTGCATACCGTGCACAACAAATCATATTTTATTTTCGCTATTTCCCAAAGTTCTAAACATTTTATGATATTCAACATAATTAGAGGTAAACAGTCCACAGTGGACAATAATCCAAATTGGTTTTTTCGTCATATTAAGACCGATTTGCCGAAATTTTCAGGAATCACTCTGGGTGTACAAGTGGGGTCCAAAGTCCATCGCTGTCAGTTTGGCTGTTGCGAGCACTGTTTCCAGCCGAGACCAGCTTCCCAGTGGATTCCACCGAGAGAAGGAACGTGAGAATACATAAATTTTATTCCTTTTCTTAATTAGTTGAACTTTGTCGATACCTAAAGATTTCATAAAGTGCAGTGTTACATAGTTTTAAGGTTACATTAAATACATAGATTTATCGTTCAAAATGGCAAGTGAAAGTAGTGATAAGCCTGCTTCAAAGTCATCCTTAAAGGAATTACTTGTAAAACGCAGTTCTATTAAAGGACAAATCACTAAATTCAAAAATTACTTAGATAAAGTTTGTAGTTTATCAGAAATATCCACAATAGAACTTGCGGAATTAGATTTAAAATTAAATAAATTTCAAGGATTATCGGCAAGGTTTGACAATATACAGAACGAGATTGAGGTTTTTAATTCTTCAAATATTGACTCAGAACTTGATGAGAGGGAACGCATCGAGCATGATATTGTTCAATATATTGCTATAGCTAAGACTGAGTTACAAAAATACACGATTGATGATAATAGTAAGCGTCGTCAATCTATCATGATCCATGCGGACTCTGATCATCAAAGCATTGGGTTTCGTTTACCACAAATTCAAATTTCGAAATTTAACGGTTCCTATTTCCGTTGGTTGGAGTTTAGAGACACATACGTCAGTCTGGTTCACAAAAATGATCGCATTCAAGACATACACAAATTCCATTACCTAGTGTCATACCTAGAGGGTGATGCTGCACGTATTATATCTAACCTTGAGATTTCTTCAGCCAATTATAAAGAGGCTTGGAATCTCGTTTGCGAGCGGTATGATAATGAAAGAATTCTTATCGATTATCATCTAGATTCATTATTTAATGTTCAGCAGCTGACACGTGAGTCAGATAAGTCACTTCGTTACTTGGTAGATAATATCACTAAAAATCTAAGAGCTTTAAATAGTTTAGGGCTAAGCACAGACAATCCTGCCTGTGATTATATGGTCATATTCCTGTTATCTTCTAAATTGGATAATCGTACCACACAAAAGTGGCAAGAATTCCGCAATACTTTAGATAAAATACCAAAATTAGATCAATTCAAAAAATTTCTTAATGACCGGGCTGATGTCCTTGAATCTCTCGTCCCTAACAAATCATTAAATAATAATAATTATAATACCACTAAACAATCACAATCATCAAATCCATCTACTTCTAACAATAAATCTATTAATAAATCAAATCGTTTTCAAAATACTAATTCATTTGCATCTACAAGTACTTCACAAGCAAGCAATAATACGTCTAAAGTCTATCTTTGTGTTGTATGCAATGGAAATCACAGAATTTATAGTTGTCCAGATTTTCAGTCTAAATCTATTGCAGAAAGAATTGCATGTGTGTCTAAATATAAATTGTGCAAGAATTGTTTGCGACAAGGTCATCCTGCTTCTGAGTGCTCCATGGGCTCGTGCAGGCAATGTAACCAAAGGCATAATTCTCTTCTCCATGATCCTAGTGTGTCTGCTCACTGTACCAGAAGCACCACTGATGATAGTAACATTGAGACTATCTCAGCGTTCTCACAACAAAAGCATCAGTATGTACTTTTGTCTACTGCAATAATAGAAGTTTATAATCCACTAAATAACAAATCAGAAAAGGTTCGTGCTTTGCTGGATAGCGGCAGCCAATCTTCTTTCATCACTAAATCTCTGCAACAAAAATTGGGCTTAAAATGTAATACAATAAATCCATTAAATGTTATTGGAATAGGTAATAATAATTGTGATAAAGTAATAGAAAGTTGTAATACTCACCTTAAATCAATCCAAGGCACTTACCAAGTGAATTTGTCTTGCTATATTCTTCATCAGCTTACCGGTGACATTCCAAAGGTCCCAGTTGATATTCATAACCTGAAAATTCCAAAGGGTATCGTATTAGCCGATCCTAAGTTCAATGAACCTGCTCCCGTTGATATGCTCATCGGAGCAGACGTGTTCTGGGACATCTTAGTTGGCGAACAGCGCTCTCTAGGTCCCAACAATCCAAAATTACAACATTCAAAATTGGGCTGGATTATAGCCGGTCCAATTAATTCTCAAAATTTCAAACAAAATATTCAATGCAATCATGCAACTATTTCAAATAACGAGCTACACGATATGCTCACTAAATTCTGGGAAATTGAGAGTCTTCCCCAAAGAAGAATTCTCAGCCCCAACGAAATTGCTTGTGAAAATCATTTTCTAAATAACACATTTCGTTTGAGTAACGGCAGGTTCTGTGTCAGATTACCACTAAAGGAATCACCAGACTGTCTCGGTGACTCATACAATCAAGCAAAAAAACGTCTTCTTAATCTTGAAAAAAGATTTAGGAAAAATCCTACACTAAAGTCACAATACGTAGAATTCATTCGTGAATATTCAGAATTAGGTCATCTTTCAGAATCACCTATTTCAATTCCAAATCCTTCATATTTTCTAGGTCATCATGCTGTCTTCAAAGATGACAGCGAGTCTACTAAAATCAGAGTTGTCTTCGACGGCTCCGCTCCCACTGCCTCTGGATACTCTCTAAATGATATCCTCATGGTAGGACCTAATTTACAAAATTCTCTTTTTTCCATTTTGGTTAGAGCGCGTCAATACAAGTACATTCTTACTGGAGACATAGCCAAAATGTACAGACAAATTGCTGTGGCCCAGGAGGATTGTAACCTTCAATTAATATTATGGAGAGAAGACGAGTCTCGTCCTATCCAAACTCTGCGATTAGGTACTGTTACTTACGGTACTGCAAGTGCCAGTTACCTTAGCACAAAATGTCTTTGGCAGGTGGGAGAAGAGTGCGATGATGAATTATTAAAAACAATCATTCAAAATGACTTTCTAGTCGATGACCTCATCACCGGCTCAGATAGCGAAAGTCAACTAATATACATTCAAAAGGCTTTAACTACTACTCTAAATTCAGCTTGTTTCCCTTTGCGAAAATTTAAAACTAACTTACCTGAATTATTTCATAATATCGTAGAAATTAATACAAAAGATAAACTTACCTTAAGTGAGTCTTCCAGTACTCTCGGCCTCGGCTGGGATCCTAAAGACGACACGTTCCATATACCTGTAAAAATAAATTCTATAAATTCAAATGACTTAATTACGAAGAGATTTATAACTTCACAATCTTTCAAAATTTTTGATCCACTTGGTTTAATAAGTCCATGCATAATTCAAACAAAAATACTCATACAAAAGTTGTGGGGTAAAGGCATTGACTGGGATCAGCCTGTGCCTGATGATTTAAAGGAAAATTGGTATGAAATTTCTAAAAACTTACCTTTACTTGCAGATCTTCATATTTCACGTAAAGTTATCTGTGATTCACCAAAATTCATTGAGCTTCACTCATTCTGTGACGCTTCACAAGTCGCGTACGGGGCTTGTATCTACATGAGATCGCTGAATGAAGATAACGAGGTAACAGTGAGGCTTTTATGCTCAAAATCCAAGGTTGCTCCTGTAAAACCAACAACAATACCTCGCCTCGAGCTGTGTGCAGCGTTATTGGCAGCAAACTTATGTAAGTCCGTTACCGATTGTTTAAGACTCACTCCTTCAAAAATTACACATTGGTGCGATTCTAATGTCGTACTCTGCTGGATCAACAATGATCCAAGCAAATTAAAAACTTTTGTAGCAAATAGAATTTCTGAGATTCTAGATCTTACTGATCGAAAATCATGGCGTTACGTTCCTACTGACGCAAATCCAGCGGATTTAATTTCACGTGGCGTAAATGCTTGCCATCTCCGCGATAATATCATGTGGTGGCAAGGTCCGTCTTATCTGTATAGTGATGAGTCACAATGGCCCATATTACAACTAAACAAACCTATTGAATTACCTGAAATTAAAGTTCATTATATTAATTTACCTGAGTCTACCTTTGATTTTAAAGATTTTTCAAACTTTACTAAACTACAGCGAGTATTTGCATATATTTTAAGATTTTTACATAATTCCAAACAATCAAATAAACACAATAAATTATCTGGATTTTTAACAGTAAGTGAGTTAAATAATGCTTTTAATTTTATTTGTCGAGTCGTTCAAAAACAATCTTTTTCTTCTGAATATAAAATATTGTTTGCCAATAAACTATTGTCATCAAAATCTAAGTTATTAAGTTTATCTCCATTTTTTGACCCCACTACTCAATTGATTAGGGTTGGTGGGAGATTAGATAATTCTAATTATTCTTTCAATAAAAAACATCCAGTACTATTAGATTCTTTTCACTATGTGACGAAACTTTATTTTATTCGCGAACACTTAAAACATTTACATGCTGGGCCGCAGCTACTGCTAGCAACTGTTAGAGAATCTGTGTGGCCTATCAATGGCAGGAAGCTTGCTAGGCGCGTTGTCAATCAATGCTTTACCTGCGTGCGTGTTCGTGGTCAAACCTTAAATCCTAAAATGGGTAATTTACCTGCTCATCGAATTTCAGTTGACTATCCATTTAAGGCAGTGGGTGTTGATTATGCCGGTCCATTTTTTATCCTAAACAGAAAAGGACGTGGTGCTAAATTGTCAAAATGTTATTTGTGTTTGTTTATTTGTTTACGTTTTAAATGCGTTCACTTAGAACCAGTCAGTGACTTGACCAAGGAATCTTTTATAATGACACTCCGTCGCTTTGTTGCACGTCGCGGCCTACCAACGGAGATTTGTTCCGACAACGGCCGAAATTTTGTTGCCGCTGCTAAAGAAATTAGTCATTTCCTAAAAAACAACTCTCAATCTCTCTCTGAGTTAGCAGCTGGAGAAGGGATAAAATTTTCGTTCATACCAGCTTACAGTCCTCATTTCGGTGGAGTCTGGGAGGCTGGTGTCAAGGCTTCTAAATACCATATAAAAAGAGTCATGGGAAATACTCATCTCACATTCGAAGAACTTTGTACTTTGTTCGCACAAGTAGAGGCAGTGCTAAATAGCCGTCCCTTGTGCCCAATGTCGTCATCCCCTGACGATCTCCTTTCCTTATCCCCAGGGCATTTCCTGATTGGCAGACCACTCAATGCTCTGCCAAGTCCAGCATACGATGACTGCAAGGCTACTCACCTACAACGCTACGCCCGCCTTGAGCAAATAAGACGTGATTTTTGGAACCGATGGAGGCGAGAATATGTATCCGAACTTCAACTACGCACTAAGTGGAAGTCCAACACCACAAGGCTAAATATCGGAGATCTTGTTCTTCTACATGAAGAGAACGTGCCACCCCTAAGTTGGCGTCTCGGGCGTGTGGTTCGACTGTTCCGTGGACCAGACGGCATTCCGCGTGTGGCGGACATCAACACTTCAAGGGGCTACGTACGACGCTCTCTCGTTCGACTGTGTCCTCTGCCTACTTCTGAAGATTTCAAGGTTGAAGCCTAGGCCTTCAACGGGGGGAGGATATGTCTACGCCTAGAACTTTTTCATTAGCAAAACGACTATTCATATTTCAAATCTATTAATTTTTACTTTTTAAAAAATGTCAGTTCTACGTGGGTAGATTTTTTGCTTCAATATATACGATCGTCACGAATTCATCTCTGCTGCTTGTAATTGTATTAAATTCAAAATTAAACGTAATCTCAAGATATTCAGAGTTTTACTTAAGAAGCTCCAAGTCTTGTGCGTAAACAAATAAATTATTGATTTCTTGCCATTAATAGCTATTGACGATCAGTCATCAGTTATAAATCTTAGGTAATCAGTAGTCAGTAGCCATGGACTGACCCAATTATCGTGCACAAGGCACGTGTCAGTCTCTCATATCAGCCATCAGATTACACCAGATTCAAAGTAGGTACGCCGCCGCGCCGTCGAGAATTAACACTCGTATCGCCGATCGATGTTAGCCTACCGTGTGTTAATAGTTAGGTAATGATTTGACAGGCCTGTTGGTCTAGTGGTTAGTGAATCTGACTGCTATACCGGAAGTCGTGGGTTCGATTCCCGCCCAGGACAAATGTTGTGTGATGAGCATGATCATTTGTTCTGGTGTCTGGGTGTAATTTATCTATAATATGTATGTATTTAGAAATATATAAGTAAGTTTATTAGTTGTCTGGTTACCATAACACAAGCTCTGCTTAGCTTGGGATCAGATAACCGCGTGTGAGTTGTTTCAGGATCTTATTATTATTATTTACTGTTATGTAAATGATGTAATCCCTTAATTAAATAACAAATAGTGTTAGTCACTCCTAACAATAAATGATATACAATTCTCAAGAATTGTAGACATTCTTCTGTCAAGCGTATTCCCAAACTATTTTTAGAAAAGCTAAAGAAATGCATTTTGTAGTTGTGGTAGTTTGGTATAGTTATTGAAAACTCCTGGTCTCCGGTTAACAGTTAACAGCTACAGTTTTTTTTATGTTACAAAACAGCATTCTACGCGTCATATTTCAATACTTACTCACTATTTTAGCTCAAATATCTGATCTGCTAAAGACGGGTCACGATCTCCGCAAGGTAAAAAATATAAAAAAAATGTACAAAATATCAGCTAATGGTACATAAATATTCTACTTTCTAGCTTTTTATTTCCCTCTAGCAAGGTTCAAGGTTTTCATAACAAACTGGTATTGAGAATTAATTTGCAGTGCACTCTAAGCAAGTTACTTTGCATGCAATTCGCAGGTGCTGCGTCGAAGCCTCGCCGACGGAAATAGCCAGTCTCAAGCGAAGCAGACACTCGAGTGATTCTGGATTTACATGCTAATGGAGTAAAAACTGATTGGAATATGGGAAACATACTTCTTCGTTGTTAAGAAGAAAATAAAGTGTAAGTGGATACACGCAAAACAAATTTTTACTACTTATACTAAATTAATTTTTCGAACAAAGGATTTTTTTGACAAAAGTTTTCGTTTAACAAAATAAATGTTTTGAATGTTCACGATTTCTAAAAACATATATTTATTAGAAATATATGTCTACTTGGTATAACGGACGAATTACGGCTTAATGTCTATGTAAAGAAATAACGCTTTTGGCCTGATTCATAAGATACAGTAGCAGTAACCGAGTGCATACAATTCAATAAAATGGAATATCTAACGGTATAAATATCTAGCAAAACAATTTCAAAACAAGCCTTTGAGGAAGTGCACCACTATATCACATTACGTTTGTCGTACGGTGTAGAAATGTTTCTAGAAATTGTAGACTGTGTGATATGGTGGATTGCTCTGTTATTTATATTTTGCTCTACAATTCAATAGTGGCGATATCTAGTTTGTAGCAAATAAAACTATAGCTCACGGTGCTTGCTAACTAATTGATTGGTTTAGTTTGTGGTTTTTAGTACATAAATGCATGAATAATTTCATCACTTTATTGTAACCATTTTCATTTCTATGATTTACATGCTCTTAGCTTAATAGGGACGATGACTAATTTTTATTTTTATGTCCATCTTTTAGATAAGAAAAAAATATTAGACACGTTTTTTTTGTTTAGTCCCGTAAACAAAGAATTACGAAGATACAGCGAGTACAATTCTTGCGTGACGTCACGTTTGAGTACAAATTGTACCTAGCCGTGACGTCACAAGCCCCCACTCCTGAACTTTACAGCGGTTTATCTTCGTATTTTGTAATTTATTTGAGAAAAGAAAAAATATGTGTCTATTAAGTATATTTTGATTATCTAAATGGCGGACTAAATAATTTTTGACTTTTCATACCTAGTCATCTACCCTATTGATGTTTCTACGCCAGCACTAAGTAGTATACGTGAATTAATGTTTATAGTAAGATCTCAATGTACCATATAGTGACTGAATAGAATTCCCCCACCTGGAGAGAGACGTTTGTCAGAAACGACAGATATTTCTTATGTAGAAATTAATTTATTGCTTACTAGCTGTGCCTGCTTCGTTCGCGTGGATGACGAAACTTATCAATGAGTTTTTAACCGCAAAATTAAGTTTGTTTTCAGGGATAAAACTACCCAGTGTGGTGCCCAGGATATTAAAGAATAATTATACCAAGTTTCATCGTAATCGAACCGGTAGTTTTTGCGTGATACCTGAACAAACAGACAGACAGACAGACAGACAATTTTTTTTTTCACACTTTCGGGTTCGGTGTCGGTCTAGTAACGCCATTTATTTTTTTGATATTTTCAATGTACAGAATTTTCACTTCTACAGATTTATTATAAGTATAGATTTAATTACGAAACCCTTTATTTAACTTCATCTGTCCTTAAACTCTATCCCTATCGTATTTCTGATTAAACAAGGAAATTAGGTCACTTAAGCCTGATACCAAGTTCACATGACTCCACTATTTGTTCGGTCAAACAGACCGATTTCTCCGTTTGTCATCACCATTTTCGGAAGACCCACCCTGAGAGATAAGCTACACCTTTGTTTAAACCGACTGCGCCGTCAGTATGAAGTGGACATCGGCGATCATGTGACCAAAAGATCTTAAACATGTTTAGTTATTGTATTTTTAATGTTTTATTGTTTTGTGCCGTTTCTATTATTGCTAATAAAATTGTTGAAGGGTGAGTTTTGGAATTGTTGTACACATAACTGTAGCTATAAAAGTTTTCTGTGTCTACGAAAGAAAGTCGTATCTCAGACATGCCATTATGACAGACTTTATGCCATAAAGATGTCCTTTAATATTTTGTCTTATTTATTATTTTTACCAGCCATCTCAACATGATGGATAGCTTTTCGAAGTCATTTCTCTTAAGTTACTTTTTAGCAAAATAATATATTATAGGTGTGTAAAAGTTTAGGCCAAAAACATAGATGAGCTGTTTAACTAATAAAAATGACAAA
This sequence comes from Autographa pulchrina, assembly GCA_905475315.1. Classification (NCBI taxonomy): domain Eukaryota; kingdom Metazoa; phylum Arthropoda; class Insecta; order Lepidoptera; family Noctuidae; genus Autographa; species Autographa pulchrina. Next base: position 11,245,478 of record FR997765.1, on the reverse strand, counting down.
AGAAACAACCCATACTTATTTATGTTGTGTTCTAATAGCATTTCAGCAACAATTTGTAAACATTAAATAACGTAATTAATACGCTGTAACATAGCTTTGAAGTTAGACAATTATAAGGTTCCTTGTAATATGCCCCAAGGAGGAACGATTACTTCTATTTCGTTATACTGTAATTAGTGAACGATATCCCTTGAATAAATAAATAACAAGGGAGTCGTAACGAATTAGAACTTTACTATGTACACGAACTTTAACCAGAATTGTGTGAAGGTAAAATTACTTTAAATTGTGAGAATCTATTTTGCAAAATTAAGAAGGAAGTATTTTGCATAAATAAATGTAAACAGTATCATAACAAATCTCTTAGAAAATGAATATTTTGTTAAAATCATCATAATTTAACTACAATGGTTTTCAATCCTCAGATCTCAGCCCAACTTACAAAAGACCGTCGAGGCGTTATTCAGCGATCGAAGTCACGAAGTTCATCCAGGTCCCTGCAAACTGCTCAGGTCTACGAAACGACAGATAAAGATGTGTGATAGAGATACTGGACTTTCAAACGTTATAAACACCGCAAAGGAACAAGCAATAGCTGCTTGCGAAGAGACGTTTCAATACGACCGATGGAATTGCTCCCTCGTGTTCAATAGAAAACCTAAACGGAATATTTTTAATAAAATCTACAGGGAAACTGCCTTCGTACATGCTTTAATAGCAGGTTCAATAACTCATTCGGTCGCGAAAGCGTGCGCCTCAGGGGACCTATCATCATGTTCGTGTGTCGGCAAGTTCACCAAAAATAATACGTGGAAAGTCGCCGGCTGTGGTGACGATTTCAGACACGGAAAGAGAATTACTAAAAACTTTTTGGACTTCAAACATGCAGGCAACGATCAGATCGCAGAAGTCTTGAAACAAGACGTCATTGTTGGAATTGATTCCATAGGAGAACAGTTGAAAGAGGTTTGCAAATGCCATGGATTCTCAGGGTCATGTACCACAAAAACCTGCTGGAAGCGTCTAGGCCCATTCAATTCCGCCATGGGCTTGTTAAAAAAGCACTTCCACCACGCAACGAAAAAGAAAATAATGAACTATACAACCAAAAGAGCGATCACACCAAAAGTGAGGAACAGAATGAAAGGTGAAAGGAAAACTTTGGTGTATTTGCAGAGGACGCCGAACTTGTGCGTTAGTACTAAAGGCAGAGTGTGTAAGGACAGGCACAACTGTGCGACCTTGTGTTGTGGGCGAGGTCACATCACTGGCAAGAGGAATGTGACCTCTAGGTGTAGGTGTAGGATGGTAAACTGTTGCTTCGTGCAGTGCGACACGTGTGTGGAGGAGGTCGATCATTATACCTGTAAGTGAGTCAATATCTCAGTAGGTTAAATTAACAATTTTGTAGATATAAGGAAGTTTGCGTGGAGATGTCATATTGTTACACGCTTTATTGAACTAACGAAGATCATCTTCTGCTCCAGACAGAAGATCAATTTGTTGCATACGTATTTCTAAAATTGACACAAAACATTTATACGTATATTCTTTTACATATGTGTTCTTTAATTTATTAATGTATGGAAAAATAGGTACTTTTTTCAATTATTTTAATTTTTTTCCTGTATTTATTAAAAACGTGACTTCAAATTTCCTTGTGTAGTAGGATGACTTATTTAATTTTGGTCTTGTTCAAATATGTAATTGCTCATGTATTTGTTTAGTTATAAGATTGTATGTGATATACAGCCTTCGAGCTGTGGGTGTGTCGACGGTGCGATATGGTCGATAAGCTGTGATAAGTTACTTAGTCAAGGCAAGTCAAGTCAGAGTTGGAATTAATAAATAAGTATTAACATGGTGTAATTTTATTTTAAGTATTTCACTTCACGTTACTTTTATTGTATAGACTCAGAACGTTTTGGAATAGGCACTGCCTTTGTCTATTTAATCTGGATTGTAATGCACGTGTATTTTATTTTCATATTTATTTCAGTACACAATCACCATTGTTAGTGTTTCTGTCAATCTTCCCTGTTTTTATTATAAATTACTTTTTAACCGTAATGGTCAAGCCATCTACTGATAAATAAAGGTACTAAAATAACACTGCCATCTATGAGACTTTTGCATCAGCCCAAAGCTAAAAGCTTGGACAAAACAAAAGAGGTGTAGTTGTTTTGAAAGCAGTCGCAAGATGGCACTGTTAGAATTGTTCCGTCGTCTTTCAACAGATGGCAACACACGTTGAATTTTTGTTTCGGTACCTACTAATTTGTTATTTTTGTAGTTTATTAATTATTTACTTTTCTATAATCATATGGGTTATAATGCAATGGCAAGTTTGAATATTTTATCAAGCTTTATTTTAAGAAGTGTAACTTTTTTTAACAAAGCAATATAATTGGACGGGACCCGTAGCTACAGTCAGCAACAACACCTACATTTATTTTCAAATTCCTGAGATTCAAACTTGTTTGTGTTAATGCGTTATTCATAATTTCACCGCTGTTGCATCTTGATGCACCGATAACATCAGCTTAATGCATGTCGATCGCGAAATCTTATAGCCGTGGAAAGCTTGGACGGTCAGCAAAAAAAGTTTCAGGAAAAAGTACTGTGGGAAAAATTCTTTAGCGAAGTTACTTGATTGGAATGTTAAAAAGGCCAGTAGGACAGTACGTTAATTGAATTAAATGCTAACTTAAATATAATTCAGAGTATTTTCCTGAGAGTTCTACCTCGTTGGAACATAAAGTTCAATACCAAAAATATTAGATTTAATTCATAAATGCATGGTCTATCATCAATCCACTTTCAAAGTAAAACAACAGACACTCATTCAATCAAAGATTGTTTATCAAATCAATACTCACACATACACATTTTCTTACGTATGTATATAAAGGTTGTATGTGTGTGAGACAAATATCGTAGACTCATCGGATCAGTGAAACGTGAAATATGTTACAAGACACGGTCGGCTCGCAACCGCGGGAGCGCGAACAAAATAAATTTCACCTTTATACTGAACACAACACAATATTTGAAATGTCACGTCTTAATGTGGGTATAGGGTGTGTTATTTTATTCATTTTTCATTATATTTCTTTTAAGTAATATTCATAATAATTGCTATTTGATTTATCACTAATTCTTGATTGCCTAAAAATGATGTTACTTTTCTGGTCCGGAAAAAAATCTAAAGTTTCAATATTTTAAAACAGAACTTAATTATATATTTTTTTTAAATGCGTCATCAAGAGCCTGAATGCGTCATCAAAACCTCACTCCATTATGAATACGCGAAACTTTTACACGACGATACACGTAATTTCATCATACCAGGACTGACACATAAAATATGACGTCACACTTTCAATACCAAAATTCCCCAAAAAAATGCGATCACTGCAAAACTGAACAGAAATTTAAATAAAATAGTCTAGAATCGTCAAAAAACAAATGACTAACACGGATACATATTAAGGCCTTAAGATCACTCAACATTATTATTATAACGCCTATAATTGACCCCTAACCATTAAGGCAGGCCACAAAATTGCGGTTTGTTTTCGATGCCAACTCACATAATTACGATATTAATGAAAAATAAGCTAAAAAATGCAGCTTTGAGATTTATTTATTTATTGACCCGCAGCGAGGTATGACCTCTACTGTTTGTGGAACTCGAATGGTTCTCACTTTGCGCTCACTCTTTATAATAATATTAAAGTTTACCTAAATGTTGTAGAACCACATTTTTTTTAAAACATTCCTAGGATGATAAATATACAGATACATAAATAAAATTAAATAGTTTTTTTTTGCATTAATTCTTCTCGGCGTTTTTTGGGATGGTTAATCTGAAAGCACGTGCTTTTTAGATGTAGGTAAAAATAATTTACTGTTTTCATTACAAGTATCTCCTTACTTACGAAACTACTTATTGCTTTATTATACATACCTAATACCAGCCTGTAACCGTCTCACTACTGAGTAAAACCCTCTTCTCCTTATAGCAGGCCAATGACTGTGATAATGCGTGAGAACAATTCCCACGCGATATAAACTCATAATTGAAAGCTATTAAGTTGTGAGTTCCAATAGTAATAGTGATCGTTACCTAGCCGAGACAATGCCAATAAAAATTATGTTATTCCAACCAATTACGGACCATTAAACAAAACTCTTTATAGCTTAATGTAATCTTCGAACGTTTTAATACGCGCCACGTTTTTATTTATGAACTCAATGAAGTATTATTACTTAGTATTAAAAGTTTATTGAATATGGGAACGCTGTGTTTAGAATTAGATGAATGGTTCGTGTATGAGCTGTTTCTTGTAGTTTTTTTTGCACAATACGCTATAGTTACTTTTTTAAAGGGTTGGTTAGCTTTCGTGTTTTCAATTTCATATGCTAGGATGTATCGTACCTTCTGACAATGTAATTGGACTGTACCTATGACAGTGGCTAGACTAAGTACTTTGTCCATAAGACGTTGGTACCGTTAAATAACCATTACCACGAAATATACATTAAACAGTCGATTCCATCTCAGTACCTAAACTGTGACATTAAAAACCTTAACTGTAAGGCAATAAGATTCATGTTTGTTATTCATTATTACCGCTAACTTCCACTATACGGTACACTTTTACTCCGTACCGTATTGAATTCAGAGGGCGAGTAAAAAAACACCACCCACCAACGTGTAACAGAATAAACGCAATTCCTGAAAGTAGTTGGTTCAGAATGGGCTTCTAAATTGATTTCTGGCATTAAAAGTAGGTATTAATTTTTGACGGAAATATCTTTTGAGCCGCCCCGCGCCGCTCGCCCAAACTTTTTACGCTTAGTAAGGATTACTAATTTGTATAAAATCACTAGGCCAATCTTAGTGATTTTAAATTAATTTAATTACGAATGTTGTTTCGGACGTATAATTTAAAATACTAATTCGGGTGTCTAAGGTATTGCCTTTGTTCTGTTACACCCTGTATATAAAAGCTCAGGAAATCAAACGTCGGGCTAAATTATTAATGTTTGCTTAACCCGATGTGGCTGTCGATAGCGTATGAAGACGTAATACTTTAGTTTTTGTTTTGTCAATCTGTCTGTACCGTGGGCTTGCCTAATTAATTATGTTAAATTATGTGATATTATGCATATCGTGTTATACGCGTCGGTGGGCAAGGGTGATGAGTTCTTGTTTAGATAAGTGAGAAATTATTGGGTTTTGGGTGAATGGTTTGACGATTTACTTGAAAAAGATAAGTCATGTTAGAATTTTAGTCCAAAATATACTAAATGAAGTCATATGCTGTCGAACATCACTTATTCAATGATTATAAATTAATAAGTTCCAAGGAGTTTTGTATACATTTAAATAGGCATTGTACACATAAATTGACGGGCCTGTTGGTCTAGTGGTTAGTGACCCTGACTGCTATACCGGAGGTCGTGGGTTCGATTCCCACCCAGGACAAATGTTTGTGTGATGAGCACGATCATTTGTTCTGGTTGTCTGGGTGTAATTTATCTATAATATGTATGTATTTAGAAATATATAAGTATGTTTATCAGTTGTCTGGTTACCATAACACAAGCTCTGCTTAGCTTGGGATCAGATAACCGTGTGTGAGTTGTCCCGGAATATTATTATCTTATACATATATAAAATTCTCGTGTCACAATGTTAGTTACCATACTCCTCCGAAACGGCTTGACCGATTTTTATGAAATTTTATATGCATATTCAGTAGGTCTGAGAATCGGCTACTATCTATTTTTCATACCCCTAAGTGGTAGTAGGTCGGTAGTAGGCAGGTGCTAGGTAGAAAAAATTGCATTGCAACGCATGCCGGGTGCAGCTAGTAATATATAAAAGCCAATTGAACACTAAGAAGGTTTCACTTTCAGTTATTCTATAATAATCTCGTAACTACATCCTAAATCTTAAGCGGCTACTTAAGCCCGCCACCCACTGCCTCGCTCATAATACTGACATCTAAACGTTTAATTACGTATAATATTCGCATAATTGAGCACATTTACTTCCAAAATCACTTCAAAGGATAACAAGGCACTTAAGTAGCCCTTAAGGATTAGAAGAAGGACGACACTATTATTTGACAGGTATTTAGCAGAAATACAACAATAAAAGCGCAACTCCACGTAATTAGGACGCTGCTGTTATTAAAGCCTTCTGTAGATATTTTTGTTAAGGGGCAGCGGAACGGAAAATTATGGGTCCAAAGGATTTTTAGGAAAAGGGTGAATTTACAATTTCATTATGTTTTTACATCCGTTCGAACATTATCGAAAATATAAACCTACCGTCTTGATCTATGTAATGACTCAAACGTCTTCAGTGGATGAAGAATACTTCACGCCGTTTTCATACAGTTTTTTCTACTGTCTATTTGTGTAAGTAACGCCATTGATACAACAGAAAAACGCGAACATATCCAAAAAACATCAACAAACAATCAAAAATCTCTTGACTAAGCAAAGATCACAAAAGATTAGCATCATCCACCAAAACGAATGCTACCAATTATACGTATAAGGGCTTAACTAAAAAATCTATACTTACATACCTCAAGTATCGCTTACCTGAGCTTTGAATGGAGATCTAAATCCCCGCACAATGGTATTAGGATCAATAAATGTTGAAGTATTTTGTTTGTGACAAAATTTACAGTTACCGAGTTATTCGTGACCAGCCGCGCGTGCTATGTGATGGACAAAGGAGATTGCGTTCCTAATGTATTTGTGTAAACTAATAGATATGTTGCCAGTTTTTGTGGAAGATATTATTGCGAAATGTTGCCTGATTTAGGATAACATGAAAGAGAGTATAGTTTGGGAAGCTACTTCAAACATACTCACAATTTGCTTTAAATAAGTCTAACTTGACAACTAGATTGCTTGACATTAGTACTTTGACAGCTAAGTGTCAGTTTAGTAAGTTAATTAAACCGCTTAGTAAAAAGTGAACAAAGTCAAGCGTTACTGAAAGTGAGTCTTACACAACGTTTTTATAGAAAAAAACTATAACAACTGACTTACAGAAAAAAGTTTTCGTAATCAATATGATATGTATCTATCTCAATAATTATCTATTTTAATTATAAAAATATTGTGCAAACAATGTTTTAATAAAACAAACTAGTTACAAACAAACCGTAGACCATAAATACAGGCTCATTAGCATTTCATAAATAGATCCCCGTATTAAGGGCAGGCGTATTTTTTGATTATTTAATTAAGGCCGAGTATGCTTGATGTGCGTTGAGAATCAGGAATGGCGTCCGACTGCCTTTTGTTAATAATATTTAATCTCTTCATTCTGACTGGCCTGTTTCTGGCCTGTTTCTTGCTTGCTGGTTCGTTATTGTTATTTATGTTTTTGATAGATTTTGGATGGTTAAACTTTTAATTTTTAGTGTCTAACTGTACTGTGAAAATTTAGTATTTTCGTCATAAGAATTTTGATACATTGTTTTTTTTCTCAATTTAATAGCTGTAAATAGTTACGTCTTCAAAAAAGCGTGGTAACTACAGCGTTATCATATACTTTTTTCAGGTATTTTTATAATAATCAGTAACGGGATAATACACAATATACAAGTATTTATTTATTTAAATACATACTTTAACACAAAAAGATTATATAGTTACTAAATAGTAACAAAGATTTTTGATCAACTAATTCCTTAATAAAGTATCTAAGGTATTTTATAATTACTATCGATCACAGGCTTGGCTTGTTAAAGTTTTTCTTGACTGATGTTATAATTGTTAGATCTCGTAAATTGAAATTTATGGCCAGTCAAACTTATTTTTCTTATTAAATCCATACGTTTGATTGAATCGTTTTAAGTAATTAATAATTTTTTGCCATTTCTTGTATCAATTGAGATTAATTATTGTGTGGGTGTTTGACTTCTTAAGTACATGTTTAACCATGTATTTCACATATTAAAAAGAAACATCTATTTATAAATATCTCGTGGAATACATTTTTTTGTCCTTTTTTTCCAATATATTTCAGTATTTTTTTTATATTGCCATTGGTTATGCTCAATCTTTTGCCCAAAAAATTGCTTACGTTTACCACTAACATGGAAAAACTTAACTTTAAAGATATATTAATTATACTAACAAATAAAACAGTCTTACACACCAAATATACCGTTTGAAACATAATACAATCTACTTAACTAAAGATGCTTAACTCAGAAATACAGCCTTAGACAGTAAAAACACATACCATATTAGTTGTAGTCGGTTAAATTCGTCGCGTCCACGTTATGGTGGCATCTCTTCAATTATGTATCACTACGTTAATGTATTATTTAACACTTAGTCGAGTTTCGACATATTTCTTGCTGGCTCCCCGTAGAGTGACTACATTTAGGCGGTGGTACAAGTTATAAGAATCTGCGTTTTTATTCCTATTATAGTACATAAACGTTGTCGTGGTGGCCTTGCGGTTCAATGAACGGATTTGTATGCACAAGGTTGCAGGTTCGAACCCAGGCAAGTACCAATGTGGCTTTTTCAAAGTTGTATGTACTTTCCAATATATTATTCTAAGACACTTCTGACAAACGGTGACGGAAAACATCGTGAGGAAATGCTCGTGCTATGCTCGTGCCTTCTCTATATGGGATATGTGCCCAGCAGTGGGACGTTTATAGGCTGGATTATGATTATTACATAAACAATGATAATATGGTGCAAAACAGACTGAAATGATTGAATGTTGTATGCAGAGTCTATTCTGATGTATTATCCTTCCGTCAATACTATTGTTTTTAAATTGGGTACCTAATATTATATGGTTAGAATACATACAGCCGACTATTATACTTTATATTAGCTGAACAAAGTAATATGACAACTGTTTGTAGTGGTGAAACTAGGGTTTCGATCTGTTTCAAAAATGGCTAGGTTGTCTTATGTCATACATACTTAGTTACAATTACAAATAAGTTAAATGATCTGCGTATTTAAATTATGTTATTTTAGTATCTGAAATCTAAGTTTACAATAAAGCTTAACCCAGCTCATCAACCAATAATCTTGTCAACAAACTTACAGCTTTTTACTTGTACCACCCTCCCCGTGGTGTTGGTTATTTTTTCAGAGTGTCAACGAGATCGGATTGACAGCATGGACGGGTTAAGAACACTGATACTGCAACAGTGTTTGTCAATCAAACTCAGAGGGTTAACATACCGCTTTTTGTTACGCTTAGTTAAGAAATTACTGTTATTAATGCCTATTTTTGGTGTTATTATTTAAAGATGGTTTGGTTTGAAAAGGGTAGGTTAGGTGACAATGTTATTTTTGTTTTGGGGGTTAGCTAGAATAAAGGATATTGAATATGGTGAGCGAAATCTACTACAGTAACTTTGAAAGTAGAACTTTAAGAGCAGAACTTACTCATAAGACAAACAGAGGTGACTGCTATGTATGAGATATAAACATAATAAGTAAAAAAAATAACAAGAGGGTTTGTCCTAATGTAGGTAAAGTTACACTTATGTGATTCTCCTTAAAAAGCTCGTTCTTCTTTATGAAAACGAATGATTGCTTTGATAGGTTTAAAGTAAATAACGAGCCAACCTTATTAAGAAGAGTATCGGAGGAACATATTATGTTCACTGTTTGATCCTATATATAATAATATAATATTCCGGGACAACTCACACACGGTTATCTGATCCCAAGCTAAGCAGAGCTTGTGTTATGGTAACCAGACAACTGATATATTTCTAAATACATACATAATATTAAAGATACATTACACCCAGACACAGAACAAATGATCGTGCTCATCACACAAAGATTAGTCCTGCGTGGAAATCGAACCCACGACCTCCGGTATAGCAGTCAGTGTCACTAACCACTAGACCAACAGGTCCGTCAAATATATACATATACAATCGGAAAAATCAAGGCTAACGATTAAGGATCTCCAACCGCGAAAAAAAAAAAGAGTTTGAGCAAATCCAAAACGCAATACACTAATTAGGGCTTAGGCAAGACTTATATTTAATTTATTTACCTATCAACGCATAAGATAAGGCCTTAATATACATCCTTTAAGTAATGAGACCGAGTGTGAAGTTCATTTATTATAGTTAAGTCCACCTTAATTAACTATTCTCCCATACATGATACATATTTTCAATTAACAATATAATGTGTGTTTTTAGCAACGATATGTATCGATGCTGTTTTGTTTTTTATGTTCTTTACACTTTAATTTGCTTCTTATTGTTTTGTATACCTTTAAGTATCGGTAGTGTAAGTGTATTTTATGATGAAGCTTGTTTTCATTCATGGGATCAGCAGACTAGTGTTGCATACCTCAATTTTTTCTATTAAAATAAACTTTTTGTCAATTATAGGTCACTTTTTCAAATATGGATATTACATAACAATACGTTTACTAAAAAAAATCAACATTTTTTAGCCTAGAAATTTAATAAGACTGCCTCGTTTCCCTAGTGGTTCTAAGCACGACTGCTACGCTAGAGGTCTTGGGTTTGATTCCCAAGTCGACCAAGGTGTTATTGGGTTTTTCTATGTAATTCTCAGTAGCAGGTCGGAGTTTGGATTTGTGCCCGGTTAGTGGCAATAGGCTCGCCCCCTGTTACATGGGACCTAAACATACCGGCGAACTGTGGGTGTACATTCGTACACCTCTGCCTAACCCTTCGGGGATACAGACGTGATGGTATGTTATGTTAGAAATTTAATCTAAGCTCTCATTCTTAACAGATTCGTATATAACAGAAAATCAGTCACATAATTACTAACCTTTAAAAATTAATACTCCATTTTAAATATATCAGAATAAATAACTCGATATAAAAACAAGCAATGAGGTCGGCATTCGCACGAAAGTCAATTAAAATTACATCATTAATCCATGTCGTGGTTCCGGTGGCTGTATGTTTGCTTTACCTTTGCCTGAATTAAAATATAGCGTAGCATAACTTGATCTGATGACAGTATAAATATATTTCATGGTAGTGAGTGAGAATGTTGGTATGAGGTCACTCCGCTTGTGAATTTGATTTCGATTTTTTGAGGAATGAGCTCGATATTAAAAATAATTTAGATTGAAAGTTCATTTATTGGCCAGTAATAAGTATTGTATTAAGAATTTGAATGATTGCATTAACACCACTATTCATTAATTGCGCAAATGATATGCATGATACGAAAAAAAAACATTAGTCTAAAGAACGATCGGTTAAACTTAAGTCTATGTAAATTAAACTGTTCCGGGTATGTAAACATATGACAAAAATAAAACTTAATCAACCTCGTATGTAAAATACTAAAGCTGTGGAAGCCATCAATACTCACTTTGGGAATTCTGCTATAAAGAATTCAAGTCATATACGGACTTTTTGACAGCCAATTTCAACACTACACAACCTACACACTCCATGAACATTTTCGGAACAAATATTTACCTTACATATCTTGTAATTTCACTTCTCAATCACCAGTTATCACCAGATCAGAGAGTGAACAGAATTTTTCATCGTTTCACTCCTACGCACCTTTTTATTTGCAACCTTATTTTTGACACACCGATTAAAATGATAAACCTTGCAAGATGTTGAACTCTCTTTGATTACGATAACAGATTAACGAAATGGTTTTTTTTTGGAATTTCAAATTCTTGATGAGAAATCTTATAAAAGTGAGCGTGAAACTGTATTAAAATTCCTTGGTGATTGTTGAACTTATTAAATGCCAGTTGTTAAGAAATTTGTAATTAAGGTTCAGAAAACTTGAGTATATTGCTTGAAAACAGCAAAAATAAATTAAGTTTAAAACGAAAATTGGAATAAATGCCATTGATATGACTGACAGAGGGGCTGTAACAATAACTCAAAATAATTCTTACTGCGCCAATTACTTGCGTACTCAGTGTATGACAAAAATAAATACAATCATACAAAAAACACGAGAAATATTGAAATATAATCGAAAATAAAAGAAAGGAAACCACTAGATCAGTGTTGTTTCCCCACTTCACTTTCATTACTCCATTGTGGGACCGTCACGCAAAACTTCCCCAATAACTGGAAAAAGCAATAAAAAGACCTAATCAAATAATTAGGAAACACCGGTAAATGACCAGAATCCTTTATTTTTAAATAAGGGTTTTATTTCCTATTCAATGTTAAATGACGTAATTCTCTGGCGCCTCGGAGGTACTAGGACAGCATAAAACTTTATTGTTACTTGGTTTCATTCAACTATTGCGCAGTAGATAAAGCTCCCATTCACTGGGCAAGTGACCTTGACTGGGTGGCAAGTAGAGTTTTGGTGGGCTATGCAATGGGTGGGTAATAATGTATGGGTCTATCGATGGAATCACAACTTTAATCTTGTAATTATTGGTTTTTAGGTGTCATTGAGGTATATAAGCTTAACCTTAATCTGCTAAGCTTGGAATCAGATAACCGTGTGTGAGTGGTCTCGGAATATTATTATTATTATATTTCTCATAGTGTGTTATTGAATTTCATATGCAAATTTTTTTCATCAATTTTAGGTAACTTGCTCCTGTAAAAATGTAGTTTAGTATCTTTGTTTACTTTTAAATATCAATGGTTAACTTCTAGGTGGCCCAAGTGGGAGGTACCATGAAGTTTTACATTTAATTTTGTAAGTGGACACCATTAAAAAGAAAAAGCAAATATATGTATAGCAAACACAGCAGCCATGTATATTATATCCATTTCTAAAGATGCCCAGTCTTTTAAAAAAAAAACTTTTTGAATTATTAGATCACATAATTTACCATTGTACTCTAGCCCGCCAATGTAGACCGAGCCACCACGAAAGCGCGAAATCGCTGAACAACTGTTTTTCTAAAAAAATAAATCATTTATTTACATGTCAAGACAAGAATGCACAACACAAAAATAAATATGTAACGGTTGGGATATACTGGATACGCCTTAGAACACTTTATAAGATCCTTTCGTGCCGGCGCTTGCTCGCACAAAGGTAACAAAAGGGAAAAAATAGGAAAAAAAAATCGAAATGTATGTGGGGTGAGTTATGAGATGTAGCGAGAAAAATATGGAAGTGCCTTTTGATGTTTTTGAAAGTTAAGCTTTTGTTTTAAGGACTTTAAAAATGGATGAAAAGTGAAACGTGAGCTGTCATGGTAGAACAAAATGGGAACTTGTAGTGAGCTGGGGGCAATCACTAAGTACTTAATACAAATGATGGCTATTTAATTTAGACAAAGCTAAATTTATTTAGTTTTTAGTGGTATTCAAACTCAAAATAGTTTAAATAAGTTCTTAATTACTTCGCTTATTTACAGAAGAAACAGGACAATTTCTCTAATAACTTGGCACATCATATGATTATCTATGCAGATGTAAATAACAATAAACTGCTCCGTTTATAAACAAACGCTAGCTCCCACACCCTGTACCACACAAAAAGAAGATGTCGGATCTTTTAAGAAAATTTGGATGTGCCGGGTGCGATGTTTTTTTTCCAAAATCACGTGGGAGGTGAGACGTAATTGCCGAAATTCCTAATTTTTGACAATCAATGGACAGGATATCGCTATTATGATATACCGAACGACGCCGTCTTTTAGTGGTGCTTAAGATATATTCGGAGTTAATATCGATGTTCTTGATTTGATTACGGGCTAGACCGATATTTTTTGAATTTTGACGGACATTTTATTGCTGAAATAGTGTGGGACCAATCAAATGATGGACAGAAAGGATCATTTTTGATGAGTTTATGTAAGGGAAATGGTTATGTTTTGGGATGGTTCTCATATTAATAGTAACCATTTTGAGAAGATGCTATATGTATACGTATATAAGTCTGAATTATTGATAAAGGTATTTATTGAATATATTGACAGAATAAATATTGTGAAATAAATTCTCATGCTTATAAGGTTAAGTTTTTTTTAAACTTTACTCCTTAAGGTAGAGAAATAGCGCCTACATAAAAGTCGGAGAAAAAAAAATGCAGAGTAAATGCTTAAACGCTCTGAAAAATCTCATCATAATTATTCATTTTTAACCATTTCCAACAACACAGGACGCTGAAAACTCAATCAAGAACAACAACAAACATACATTTCATTCTCCAACCGGCACAGCAACCTAATTTGGAATCATCATAACTTTCAAACAATAAAGGCATGTTTATATTGTATAATTCAGTTTAATTGTCCATTCAGAGCTGGCGTGAACGCCCGAACCCACACGATGGCAATCAACCTACCACTCCGAACTGATGTTTTAATAAATTTATTTCACATCTTCCCACCCTCTCTAACATGTAGGGTATGAAAGAGATGTGTATACTTTCCTTGAGAATAGTTTCCCGGTTCTCTCACACCCTGTGTTGGTCCATTCGTGACGGTCGTCTGAATTTCATCTTAGAAATTGTTGTGGTGTAGGGCTGGGAAAAGAATTCTTGGTTTTATAGATATCGATGGTTATTTTTCTTGGAAAAACAATGTTTAGTTTCTCTCTTTGAAAGAAGAAATGCAAAGAGAATGCCTGTTTTGTACGAAAATAAAATCTTTGAAGCCAGCAAACAAACTTTTTTATGATTTCCCTACTTTATTTTAAAACCAGTTCTAAAAATCCTCAACCAGCACATACATTTTTAATCTTTTATGAAATAAAATAAACATATTTTGAAAGACATTACAGACATTTACAAACTTCAAAAACAAATTAATTTAAGTCCACAAAAATAATATCGACAGACACGCAATGCTCTTCCCTTCACTTTTCCACGCCCCCTGTGCATCAGTAATCTCGTCCCACAAAACAATCTAAAATACAATAATTTACTTTCAAAAAGTGGCGAGTTTGTCGCCTAATTTGTTAAAATTCTTCCACAGTTACCATTTTTTGTTCCTTTTTTTTATTTTTAGCAATATGAGTAAGCGATTATCGGTCTTTGTGTGTGTTCTAAGATTAATTGTTCGTATGATTATTATAAAGGCATTTTTCTGTCGACGGGATGACTCTATTAATATTGGTTCTGTGCCTACCTAGTGCGTGGGAGGCGCAATGTTCCCGTGTTACAGATTTTTCTTGTTTATAATGCGGTTTGATGCTGTGACGTGTCAGATTAATTGGCTTTGAATTAGATATTTGAGTTTGGTAGTTATTTGAAGTATTATAGTATAGTTTTGACTTTTTATTAATAATATGTAATAAGTTTTTGATATTAAACAAATATTTTGCATCCATTTATTTCAGAAGTCTCTTATCTTTGGTCTGGAAATATTATTAGGAGGGTGAAAGGTATGTGCTGAAGCCTTCGTGCCCCAATTAAAGCAATGAGAGATTTATTTTAAGTGATTTTTCAACGAAAGACGAATTGACGATCTGTGTAATAAGTAGATTACTTATCTCAAACCAGGAAATATAATATCCTTAAGTTTACAGACTCTCAATTACATTTGATGACACCTGTGTATCTAAAATGCTTTCTATAAGACCCTTCATGACACCTGTATTAGTTCAAAATATGTTTAAAACAAGTAAAACACCGACCACCTGGCTTGCAATACACACGTGTACAAACTGTTTTAGATTTTTGCAATGTATAGTCCTTTATTATTCCTGCTTTAAAATTTTACAAGAACAATTATTCTATTGTATCCACAAAGAAATAGGTAGGTACTTACCTACACTACCTACCATTATACCAAGAGGTATGTCATTACATAGATGCTTTTTCTGTGAAAGAAGTATATTGCACTATTCAAGTTCTAACCCAAACAATCGCAATGCGTAAAAAGAACAATAAAACCTCCGCGAATGAGGTCAAACAATAGCGGATAATCTCTTGTTTATTAGATTAAACAAAAGACGATACACTAAAACATTATATTAAATATTTTGTTTGATAAAAGTTAATCCTTCTCGGAAGCTTTCCTAACCATATGTAATTGTAAGCGGATAATATTCTTTATAACCTACCTTTGTGTAAAACCGAGCAAGTGCCAACCTGCTCGTAGACAATATGGACCCTTAGGGATATAAAACTTTATAACCTCATTGGACAGTGGAAGGTATAAAATGTAACTGTACTGGACAATTTGCACCTTCGTGTATACCTCGTATAATAGATAATGTTTGTAGTTTGAAGATAAAATGTTTGGACAGAAAATTTCTTGTTACAACGAAAACTTCTGTCTTTCAACACTGTTTAGGTGGTTAAAGTTATCCTAGATATAAAATACTGTTGTGTGTGTCCAAAACTTTGGAATGCTTTTTATTTTTAGTTGGGGCACACGGGGTGCCCTTATGGCTCTGGCTGGATGCCCGTATGGTTTCACCAAAAAGTCCAAGCAGTCAAAGTCTGCGCCCAGGCTAACTGCGGACACTGCAGTAGACCTATTCAAAGTTCGTTCCTCCCACATTTGCATTTCTTTTGGTAAGTACATACCTGTTATTAAATATCGTGTGAATTCTGGGAACCTTACACATACCATTTTACCTAACACTCTACTATATATTTCCAAGGAACCCACACAGTCTACATGACCAGAATCACATTAGTGTAAAGACTCTTTGCATTGTCTTAGAACGTTTTGCGGTCTTTTTACATTTAAAAGGATTAGTTGAACCAATTGTGAATATTGCAGAACAAAGGTACCGATGTTAGAACAATTGTTCCTTATCAGATAAGAGATAATAATTCTTTAGTTTTTGGTAATATTTTGGGAAAGGTGTATTTTTACCTATTTCTTTAGAATGTTGAAGGGTTTTTTTGTCTGTAGATTGTTTGGTTAGTTATGGAGAGTGAAAGGTATTGTGTTTTAGGGAAAATAGTAGGTGTATGTATTTACTTGTGTTAGGGGAAATAATTGTGGAGTAGTTTTAAATGGATTTTAGTTTATCTTAAATAAAAATGCAGGTGTCTATTAGGATGTCTCTTTCTCCGCCGCGACTTTCCTTAATGAATCTACTCTATAAATAAATATCAAAATTAAGTTTATTTTTAATATTTAAGAAGCCATAAAAGCCACCTATCATCATTGATAAAGCCGTTTCAAGCGCCATACATTTCTATAAACCAATATAAATACGTAACTGGTTCTTAATAAAAGATTAAATTGTCGTTTGGTTCCATTAAAAACATATTCCCCTTAATCTTAAGGATCGTAAAAGTGTTGTATTCTAATATAAGGTTGAAAACATTTACAAATAAGTTGGACATCAATAAAAACGGTGGACCTGTTTATAACTTGACGAATATCTACAAAATATTTTGGTCGGGATGTTTATGACACGGTGGAGTCACGCCTTCCGAAGTCTGTTCGTGTAATAAAATTAAATTGAAAGCAAGAGACGGGTTGCTTCCAGATAGCTTTGTCGGGTGATACCACTTTTATAGTTTGTTTCCTCTGATATTGATATTTAAATGTTTTGGTAGCGAGCAACTGTGACCGAACATTTCAGAAATATGAAGTGACTAGCTGATCCCCGCGACTTCGTCCGCGTCAATTTCTGTTATTATGACCACGATTAAGAAGTTAAAAAAAAAGTATTTCTGCGTAAATGATAATTATATATAATTAGTATAGATTATGTTGATAAAACTCTGTAGCAAATAATTGGCAATAATGCATTAATTTCGACCAAATGATTACCTTAAAAAAGGTTATAGTGAGTCAATTTTAAAAGATAGACATATACTGTCGCAGACATTTTTTTAGATCATTCAAAGAGGAACAATTCTTTCATACATGTATTTTGGGTAACTCGAACCGTTTACGCAGCGCACGCAACGGAAGCTTTCAAGTATGAATATTTTCCCCCGTTTTTGTGACATTTTTCACTGCTGCTTCGCTCCTATTGGTCGCAGCGTGATGTTATATATCCTAAAGCCTTCCTCGATAAGTGGACTATCTAACACAAAAAGATTTTTTCAATTCTAACCAGTACTTCCTGAGATTAGCGCGTTCAACCAAACAAACAAACAAACAAACTCTTCAGCTTTATAATATTAGTATAGATAATGCACTAATTTCGACCAAATGATTACCTTAAAAAAGGTTATAGTGAGTACATTTTTAAAAGATAGACATATACTGTCGCAGACATTTTTTTAGATCATTCAAAGAGGAACAATTCTTTCATACATATATTTTGGGTAACTCGAACCGTTTACGCAGCGCACGCAACGGAAGCTTTCAAGTATGAATATTTTCCCCCGTTTTTGTGACATTTTTCACTGCTGCTTCGCTCCTATTGGTCGCAGCGTGATGTTATATATCCTAAATCCTTCCTCGATAAATGGACTATCTAACACAAAAAGATTTTTTCAATTCTAACCAGTACTTCCTGAGATTAGCGCGTTCAACCAAACAAACAAACAAACTCTTCAGCTTTATAATATTAGTATAGATTAAAAAATATGTACTCATGTTTAGCATGTGAATTTGGATGGTACTGTCTGCAATTCAACTTTTGGGTTAATATATAAACCTTATTTTTTACAATAATAATTTTTTGAGTGCAAAATAATTGTGAAGTTTCTCGTTTTACATACGTAAAGGTTAAGATGACAAAAAACAAACTGAGAAACTGAGTGCACTGTTTAAGATTTTAGCCCCTTCTATTTTAATATTGTCGTACTCATTTATGATTTAAATAGAACTAACACTCAACTCAAACCGTCAAACGAAGACAAAATACACCCGGTCAAATATTCCACACACCAATGCTTACTAACCCTTAAACATTATTATCAAAACTTGATCTCATATCTGTACATGAAATACCAACTCATTATTACACTTCGCTCCCACACTGCTACTTTTCGGATACATTTCTTCAATGGGATATATATATCCTTTTTTTTTGTATTGAGACGATTCACACGCTCAAAAGTGAGAGGTTGTCGTCGATGTATTAGTTAAACATGTAATCAGGCTATTAGTTCATATTGGCGGCTCCATTGAAGGTTCTGAAGAATAGTTTTTTGTGGCGCCTATATCAGGTATTGTTAGAAATTTTTCTCGGTTTTTGATGTAAGAGAGATGATATTTTGAGATAATTTTGTCTGATCTGGAAAAAGAGCGGTTTTTTTTTTGGGTTTGAAAACTTAGCTGTAGGTATTTGAAATACACATTAAAAGTCAGAGATCTTGATTAAATTCTTTTCTTTTTTTCTCACAAATGTGACCACAGTTGACCACACGCACAATTAATGCCTACCTAATTTTGGTTTTGGTTGCCGATAAAACCGTAATTTATGCAAATATCTGAATTGAAGTTTACGGTCGAACGTTTAATGAATTTTGGTAATCGGAAATACCGCAAATGGCGGTTCTTGGTTTTGGGTGGCGAAGTTAAAATGTCACTAATAGTGTTGTAATGTTGTTAGTTCCGAGGCCCATTTTGATAATTTATTATCTCTTTTTTAATATTTATGCGCATAATTAGGTTAAAAAGTGGCCTTTTTGTAAATTATTACCAATTAAGTGTGGGCATAAAATATTATAATTAAGCTTGTATGTAGGTTTTTCAATGGATTAATTTTATGAAGCATCTAGGGTATAATATACCTGCTTGATTATATGGTAGATAATAGCTTCAAAATGGACCAAATCAAAAAATAAATAAAAATCCGTGTAGCATTAAATTCAATGCTTGCAATTTTATAGACCTTCCTAGATTTTAATTCTAGATCTCTAAGTACATACTAACATAAAACTACGTCTAATTCGCTACAACCTGTTAGCGAACCAACAAAACAGTTAAATCACACATAAATGTCACCAACAAGACTACCCAAACAGGGCGCACTAAAATGCTACAACATATAATTTTATTGCCTCTACACTAGACACATTTTATTACAAAATCTATTGTCGAAAACTCATCAAGCAACATTTTAACCTCTACATAAATGGGTATATTCCACTTTGTTCACCTGAGGGATATAACCCTTGGTGAACAGATGCGACTTTTTCGATTATGCGAATAGACTTATATCATCCATATACAAAATGATATAAACATGGAAATAGAAGTATTTTTAGAAATTAGTTTTTTTTGTAAACTTTACGTAAAAACAGTAATAAAAACAGGGTAAAAGACGTGAAATGTAGTAAAATCCTTCAATTTCCATGTTTATATCATTTTGTATATGGGTGATATAAGTCTACTCGCATAATCAAAAAAGTCGCATTTGTTCACCCAGATGATATCCCTCAGTTGACCAAAGTGGAATATACCCATTTATGTAGGTATAAATTAAGCGTTTGCAAGCGGCAAAACTGACGCATCTTAATTATGTATAATGTCGGCTGACCATTTTGTAGGTGTATGAATCTATTAGAATGTTTTATGTTAGTTTTTTATATGTGGAGGACAGTTGTGTTATCACCTCCAACGAAGATTTGAGCTTGACATTCATGACTGTCATTTGTTGTTCCTTGCCTAGTAAAGGCGTTTGTATTTTTTTTTTGTCAAATTTATTTATTGATTTGTTCGTGTAGCATTTTTATTCAGGAAATACTTTCTGACGGGCCTGTTGGTCTAGTGGTTAGTGACCCTGATTGTTATACTGGAGGCCGTGGGTTCGATTCCCACCCAGGACAAATGTTTGTGTGATGAGCACGATCATTTGTTCTGGTCTGGGTGTAATTTATCAATAACATGTATGTATTTAGAAATATATAAGTAAGTTTATCAGTTGTCTGGTTACCATAACACAAGCTCTGCTTAGCTTGGGATCAGATAACCGTGTGTGAGATGTCCCGGAATATTATTATTATTATTTCGTTTGAGGTAGCTTAAGGTTTTGTTACTTAAGGCTTTCAGCTCGCAGCTACTAGGCAAATAAATCTCTATTCTTTGTGCTAAAACTTCAAGTTAAACGAAATCTCAACATATAAACAAAGTCGGGTTAGAACACCATTTATAATATAAAACTGTGGACTGATTTTGATGTTTCTTTATAATTTCTTGAGATTTTTCTTTTCCTTTATATGTTCGTCCTTTGTAAATGTGACGACAATGTAAATTTAGTTATATATTCGATTTCTATTTTTTCTTCCATTTTGGATGTCTTAATAATCTAGCCTATAAACGCCCCACTGCTGGGCACAGGCCTCTTCCCATATAGAGAAGGCACGAGCATTGATCACCACGCTTGCTCTCTGCGTATTGGCGATTTCAGATCCCAATTTTGGAATCCAGGTTTCCTCACGATATTTTCCTTCACCGTTTGTCAGAAGTGTCTTAGAATAATTAAGAAAATTTTGAAAAAGCCACATTGGTACTTGCCTGGGTTCGAACCTGCAACCTTGTGCATAAAAATCCGTTCATTGAACCACTAGGCCACCACGACATTTTGGATGTCTTAGCTTACATTAATCTAAACATTCTGCTGTTAACGTTATTGTCGCATATTTTAAAATCGGTGTAATCTTAACATCGATGTTAACCTTTTTTTATAAAAGAGTAACCTATGGAATTTATTGCCGGTTCTTCTCCATAGAAATGACACTTTGGAACCGAGCAACTAGAGTCTGTAGATTTTAACGTAACTTTTCTTAAGCGCCTTTTTGGTTTTGGGAAATAAAAACATTTTGATTTTGATTGTTCCTAGATAAAGACGTGAGATCTGGATTTGTTCAGGTCAGGTAAATTATTCAAAGTACGACTGTAGACGTGTATATATTGAAGTATTCAGTACCACATCTAAATAAACTCCACAATACGTTGTAGTACCTATCTGTTCATTCATATAGCTATATTATCGGTGGTCGCAAAACATCGTGCCAGTGTTGTGTGGTCCGCCGCGGGCTCAGCGCTTGACGGATCAATTGCTTTATTGTTGCCACCCCGTGGCTCTCATCTCTTGAGGCTAGTGATGCGCTTATAGCACGGGATTTTGGAGATAATTCAGTTTTATTAATAATTTTATATTTGCATATGTGTATTATGTAAATTGTATAAAAATATTTAGAAGATAAAAAAAAGAACAAATTTCGTGTTTTCGAGTTGTTGAATTTTCTGAGCTGAAGACTAGTAATGAATACGAGTATGTCTTGAAGAGTGCCATATTCAAGTGTCGGATTACAGGCCTACTTACCTCTATTGCTTTTCATAGGATAATGTCTTTAATTTCCGGTTTATGAAACACAATTTCATCTATAAACATAGGTATCTTTGGCAACTAAATATCAGAGAAACGATGGTTGTTTCTGTTTCCTTAGAAAAGGAATATAAAAAATATGCAATCAACTAGTTTAACCCATTACTGGGTATAGGCCTTCCTTTTTTATGCCACTCTCCTCTGTCTAATCCCGGAATTTTTCACAATCCCGGTGTCATCACATCACTACCACCAACGCCCTCCCGTGTCGCTGTAGATTCCTCGCATCGCCTCTGGTTGCAGACCGCGGAAATTTTTACAGGACACGTGGATGAAATAGGTGTTATGTCTTATTGTTTCGCCTATTCAATGGTTAGAAGCGATACGCTTTATTACAAAAACGTTGGAACGTTGTCTTTTTCTGCTATCACCCTGTATTTGTTTGCAGCCTGTGCGTGCATACTGTATACATATTTCTTTTTACGCTTGGTTTCTGTATCTTTTGTTAAAAGGATTCTTGACTCGATTCGTAATTTGATATTGGATCTGCATAATATTTAAAAAATCTATAAAAGGTTCAAGTAAATACATAAAAATTTATAAGTGTATGTTTCTTTACCAACTTTACCCATTTCTCCGCAATTATGTCGGATTATGACCATTCTTTTTTGATTTCTTGTTTCATTATTATAGTATCTTCTCTATTTGCTCTCTCCCCCACAAAGTAGGTAGGTACTTATCACTTTCATGTATTATGTATGATGTTTGTATAGTATGAATTAAGTGCCGCGGTTTAATATCGATAAATCTATAGCAATACCTAAATTAGCATAAGAATTGATGAATTAATTGAAATAACACATCATCATTTATTGCAAAGTACGTTAATCGAATATATAATGTATTAAATGTTTCACATCGGCTATTAACACTAAACTTAGATAGATATTATATTATAAGTAAATACACATATTTTAATTAAATAATGAGATCTTTTTTTAATGATGAATTAACGAAAACCAACCTTAAGGCTTGCACATAAAGACTCTTTTACAACCTACCTGCTTGACTGCATAATTTGATTCAGGATATCTATAAAGTAATTTTGCATTAAATAAAAAGATAAAAAAATAAAACTAAATGTTATGAGAGAACATGATAAATTAGACGTTAGGGATCATTAAACAAACCTAATTTTTATTTCAATACCTACCTGTGTAAAAATCTAAAAAATGTATTTAATAGCCCGCGACCTGATTTCGCCGCAGGGTTACAGAATCTTATGCAGACATACCTGTGCGGCTAAAATGCTGCTTTAGGCATACAAGTATAAAATACGAACAATAATAAAATAATTTAAAAGATACTTAAAATAATGTCAATGTAAGAATACTATTAGATAAGAAACACAAGACAATTATTTTCAGAGTGGAACTGTTGCTAAGCTGATTTTAATAAATGTAGTTTAATAAAATACATGAAAGAAAATGATAAATAAATAATAAGGTTTTTTTATGCAGAGACATAGAAATAGTTCACTTATTTATTTATTATTCATGTAGACACACAAAAACAAAGGAAACATTTAAGTACGAACATAATATATATTTATAAAAAGCTGTGAAAATACCTACTGCTTATTTCTTTAAATTTTATTTCCAGAAGAACGAGCGTTGAAAATTACACAGAAAAATAAACACAGTCAGACCTCGTAACAGACTAATTTAGGAACAAGTAAACAATTTTATTGTTTTTATAGCGATCTTTCACATAATTACAGCATTAAAATAATAATCTCCTTTTTCTACAAAAGTTGAAGTGTGATCTTAGAGGCGTTCGGTCTCGTCCGGACCTGTCCAAGGTCGTGACCTTGACAATTGCTAGATGATGTTAAGCCAATTATATGAGAACTAGTTCTCTCAGTTTTTGTATCGCGTGATGAATGGACGAAAGGGAAACTTATTTGATGGCTGGAGGCGTTGTGTTGATATTTAATGTCAAATGAAGGATTTTTGTTTTAGTTGCCATATTGTATTTGTACTAGGTTTTGTCTACAAACTTATATTGTGTTTCACTCAGTCAGTGTCAATAAAACTTAAATTTAATATCTATTAAAGAGAAAGACTGGCCTGTTGGTCTAGTGGTTAGCGACCCTCACTGCTATACCGGAGGTCGTGGGTTCGATTCCCACCCAGGACAAATCTTTGTGTGGTGAGCACGATCATTTGTTCTGTGTCTGGGTGTAATTTATCTATAATATGTATGTATTTAGCTATATATAAGTATGTTTATCAGTTGCCTGGTTACCATAACACAAGCACTGCTTAGCTTGGGATCAGATAACAGTGTGTAAGTTGTCCCGGAATATTATTATTATTAAAACCCAATACCTAGTCACTTACAATAGGGTTTTCTAAACACGGTTTCAGGTTTTCAGATATACTTAGACAATATACATGGTCAAATATTAAACCGGCTTAAGCCCAAAAGCAAACATTACACAATACTTCATACGATTCCATACAGAAAATTTATTATTTCACACAACGAAATAAACCTAATGCCTATCTTAGTATTAAAGAATATTTTTTACAACAAACCTCTTTTCAGTTTTCCCATCACTAAAATAAGCTCGAACTCCAAACAAGACATCCTACTAATATTATAAATGTGAAAGTTTGTGAGAATGGATGTGTGGATGTTTGTTACTCTTTCACGGAAAAACTACTGAAGGGATTTTATTGAAACTTTCCAATATTGTAGCTTATACATCGGAATAACACATAGGCTATAATTTATAAAGATAGTGTAAGAATTGTCATTCACGCGGGTGAAACCGCGGGGCACAGCTAGTAGGAAATAATTTGCAAAACATTCCCAAATCCGTGTGTGGCAAGGCGTCGCGCGTCGTGGAGGTGCCGCACGCACGCACGCACGAGTACATGTCATAATTTAGACAGTTCGAACAAAATGAAGCTCGCCTCAATCCCAATGATATTACTGACACCTTTGTGCCTTTATTTTTATTTTTAATGCCTCTTGTACTTCTTATTTGCGTTGAGTTTGCTCTGATTTGTGAATCATGTTGCGGTTTTATTCGTTGTTTTGTATTACAAGAATGCTATTGTAAGTAGAATATTAAGGGCTGTTACATTTTTATATAGGTAATTACATATTTAAACTACGAATAAGGTACAATTTCAGTCGGTGTCTGTTGTTATCGAGGCAAATTTCTCTTTCTACGGAGGTAAGAAAGTAGATATGGTCGTAAATTAAAAGTAAATATTACTAAGTTATTACGATCCAGCAATTGTTTTTAGTTAGTCTGAATATACGTTTAAATTCAAACAACTCGTAACATTTTTTCATACGCTCTATTTATAACATAAGCTCCTAGCCACGAATTCATCATGCCTTCATTATGTTAAATCAAATAGGTTCAACATCAATTAAAATGAACCTCTAATTAAATTTCACACAAAAACTCCTTTTTTACAGCTACAAGAATTTCATTGAAAATAATTTCGAGTTCTTTTATAAAGGATCACTCACACCTTTTTTTGTGTGCCGTGTTCTCAATGACTAAGCTGTGATATTAAAATGCTATTAGTCTATAGAGCGGTCAATATATCATTCGGGGGCGGTGGTATTATCGTTCACTAAATGCGCCCAAGAATTTCGAAGTCTTAATTTTTTTTTCAGAACTTTTTGCGAAACCCTGTTCCGTGTGCCATTAGCGTGGATGCGGTGTTAATGCCAAATGAGTTTGTTTCTTTATGATTGTTTGTGCTTCTTGCCCGAATTAGACCTCCGTGGTTTGTGGGTTCTACTTTTTTAGAGCTTGATTAGTTAGTATTTTGTTTTTATGACATGACATTGATTTGGGATTCAACATCGATTAGTCCAGATTTATAATCACACGTCTTTAATTCTATTGAAGCTATTTCATTAGTCTACTAGACTTTTTTATGTTCGTCAGATTTGTGACTGGTTCATCTACAATATTTATTCCATTTCGTCATACCTCAATCACAAACGAGTTAATAGATTTCTCAAGATATTCCCATCATAATCATCAACTCAAACCAACCCAAATAGAGTCGTCCAAATTAAAGGCCGGACCGCACACTCAACCATGAAATAACGAAGGGATTAAAACGATGACATTGTATATTTTCTGTAACAGCCACTGAACCTATAACCAAAGAATTCGCTCAGTCATACATAAGTCATCATATACGGTGTTAAATTTGGCGGTGTCTTCACAATTCCGAGATGAAAATGGGCGGTTACTTAATGCAGTAATTGTCGCCTCCATAAAACTATTGTGAGGGGCGGATGGTATTTTTTCCTGCCTCACCGGGAGGCGACCACACTGACTCGTTTCAATGGACCGACAGACTATCCGTAAATACAATAAAACTTAATATTTACGTTCACTCTAAGCAGTAAAGATACAATAAGCAGTACCCAGTAAAAAACGTATGCCCGCTTTTCCGACGCGCAACGATCTGATATCAACCGTAATTTGTGCAACAATAAAGTCGGGTATCCTTTGTATTATTGTGTGGATATAGGGTTGTGCTCATTGTTCGTTTAAAGAACTTATTTGTTAAGTTGCATTGTCTTAGAGATATTGATATTTGTGTTTCGTAAGAGATAAGCGAGGGTGAGAAAGCGCCGTGAATCACACGAGTTTTTATTTCGTGTTTATTTTTGGCAGTAAGCTGTCGGTTGTTCGATGTTGTTTGAAATAAACAGTTCGCTAGTATGGAAACAATGTTTGTGAATAATATTAGGTTTACATTATTTTATTTGTTTGTCTAAACGTTTGGTTAAACATTTTTTTTCGCGTTGTATCTGTCGCTGTAGATGGGTGGCGACTTAGCGGTTATAAAATAAGGTAGTTCTTGCTTCGTTTATTGAAAAATTATGCAGTGATGACTACTTTTGTATAATGTTTCAATATTAGTTGTTAACTACATACTTATGTAAATGTCGTTTTGGTACTTACATTAAGCAAATGTCTACAATTCGTTTGATGTTTTATGTAATTAAATCACGTAATAATGATTAAAATTATGACTTCGAATATAAAGTAAATATTTAAGCTTCAAAAAGATACCACCCACTTATTTTCAAAATTCTGAATGACTCACACCCCAAAAACTTTCTTTTATAAAACTTACAAAAACAGCTGTCAGTGACGCGAGCCAAGCAGCTGATACCACATACATTGAGGCATTTCATTCACAATCTTCAACAAAACTAATCAATTCAGCTCACTTATCACAATGTACCATAAAACACATGAACAACGCCATCTATGAAAAAAAAAACATACTGAATTTATGTTCGCCACCCCTATTGTTTGTTCACGAAAGATTCGAGATTCGGTCATCCGTGAAGAGTTACCAAATCACTGTAAATTGAACTCTATTTTTAAAGAAGTTAGGTGGGAATTTGTGTGGCTACAATTTTGTACAAAATTACTCAACAATACCCAACTGCTCGTAATGAGGCTTTATTCATTTCCACTAGTCTTAATTTCACGGTAACCATTGTCCAACACACTTCTGTTTCACTGAATGAAGTTTTACGCTTGAACGCAAGAACTCACGCGAATGTAGACCTTATTGCAATGAGATAAGGTGTATGTATTTCTCAATTGGCAAATTAACAGAATTTAGCGTGACTACCAAAAATTATGGCATGATTTTGTCAGCGTAAGGAATGCCATTGATTTGTAACAATGTGGACGTTTAAATTTTGTATGTTTTAATTATTAGTTTGGAATACCGTTAAAATTAGGTGCGACTTGAATATATGGCCTCATTATGTTGCACAGAAGTGGTAGCTTTTATGCTTATTTTGTAGCAATTGTTTTCTTAATTGTTTTTGTTTTTATAATTGTCGACTGTCAGTCTACTGAGTGGTACTTGTCTTCATGGTGTGTAGTGATAAAAACTATGTCAGAATTTTCTTGGAGTGTGATAAAGCCTTGCAACTTTTGTCACACTTAAGTGGAGTTTAACCTAATTTAATTAAAAGTTTACTAACTTTAGACCACGATTGCAAGTAAAATAAATATAGAAAGAGAAGCCTGTATCTGGTAATATTCGATTGACATTTAAGTGTGTTACGCAAGAAATTATAAGGTATGTTATAAACTTAATGCATAGCCAGATTCTGGACCCTAGTTAGACCACCCAGGCATACCAAAACTTTATACACCTTCATACAAAAACACAACACTATAAAATACTATTAACCTACTTTTAAATCTTTGCATATTTCTTTCCCCGTACATTTAAAACCAATTAAAATATTCCTACACCATATGGTCTTGCTAACCCTCAGACATATGACCTCTTGAAACACGGATAGTCAATTAGCTTCCCATATCGACACATGCAAACGACACGTGCCGACTTTTTGTCGGTTTCAGAAGCAATTGAGCACGTGTTTTGTTTCAGAAGCTCTTGAAAGTTAAGTGTTGTGTTGTCTTGTCATGTTTATAGTTATGTTTTATTTTGTGTTGTAAAGTTTTAAATGTTATTTTTTGCGATTGGTGGTTTTTGTTAAGTTTAAGTAGGTTAGTAGAATGCACATATGTGTTAACTTTAGAGGGAATGATTTTGCACACAATTATGATTTTATGTAGGACAAAAATACGTTTTTAAAATAAAATTACTATTTTATTTTTGCACCTTTTGAAGATAATCTACTTGTATATTATTTGAGTATAAGCTATAAGCGTCTTATACTGACATTTAAATCTCTTATAAAACTATAATCAATATGTACATATATTATAGTAAACGATATTGATATCCTACTATAAATACGGGTGCAAATAGTTTAAATGTCGTAGACCGCCCGCGTTGATGTCTTTATAAGGACCCGCTTGATGCGTAGATCCGTAGCAGCCGTGAACATTTTTATGTATAATGAAACGGTGTTTCTACGAAATATGTAGGCTGTATATTCATACAAACAAAGGCAAGGTTAGGTAAGGTATTGTTTGTTCATATGCGTAAGGGACAGTAGGTATATTCAAGTAGGTTCTATTTGTAAACTATCTATAGGTTCTATTTGTAAAAACTAAATTAAAGAAATATTTAAAGACTTATTTTATTAATATTTATTTACTTACAGATCACTCTGTACAAATTTATTTTATGTGTGTCTTAAACTTAATATAACCATTTTTTTTTAAATTTCCAAAAAAAATTGTTTTTGGTTATATCCTTAATTACATTTCCTTTGATGAATTAAATAACGACCAATTACAAATTAGAAAGTGTTTGAAGTCGACGACACACGTGTTTTAATTGTAATGATCGCGCATTAGGTATAATATTGTGTCATTACATTATAAACGTAATGACGGTCGATACATGTTCCCTAATGTATGTTATTTTTGACTAACTCGCGTTATCGCATTTAATACATACTTAAGGCTACAGTTACCGCCAGCAATCAAGAAGGTCTGATAGCTTACATAACCTTAAAAGTACCTAGTTTCTTAAAAGTTCACGTATCATAGAATAAATATATACTACACAAATAATATATAAGTAGATTAGTTTACATTTGAGTTTGACTTAATTATTCATTGATAAAGGAGTTATTAAATCTCATGGTAACAATTGTTCTTTAGCACGTTAAAAAACTATTTAGCTTTATTAAATTAAGTACCTATAGATAATGAATTTAAGAACTTGAATCTTTACCTATTTTTTCATCGACATACATTTGTGTGATACATCAATTTTGCTTCAAGTCTGCGCATTTTTAATCCTATCTTCGCGACAAATTAAATTTCCTTGTGTAATAGTCATTTCTTAACAAATTAATATTTTATTAACCTTCATATTCTATACTATATTTTCTACATAGTCTTACGTCAACAATAAAGTATATTCAATTCCAAATTCTCTTATGATACAATTGTCCTCGTCGATGCGTGGGCGCACGACTCACGCCGCACGTGGTCGCGGTGTGTATGCGCGGGCGCAGCGCCGCCGGGCGCTGATTGGCCGCCGCCGCGTCGCCCCTCCCACCGCGAATCGCTGACTCACAAGACGTGTGAACTCAACTCGCTGTATTTTGGAATTTGTGTTATTTTTGTGATTTTGATTAATAAATGGAGAATTAATAAGTGGATCATTGAGATTACTAATTATGGGAAATAACTTTTTTGGAAATATGTTTATTAACAGGCAAAGAAAACTTAAACATGCAATTTCTTTAAGTAATATTAAAAAAGTATTAATACTGTTTTATGTTTTACTAACCAATGCCACAGCTATTTTAGCATTTAAACTTAATTTCAATATGAAGCCTCTAATACATAGCAATAAAATAGCTATCTGTGAAGGTGAGAATTTTTCAAATCGCTTCATTTGTTTCTAAAATTTATCTTTTACATACAAACAACTTTACTTCCCCTTACTCTTAGTATTAAAGACATATAGAATAAGTACACTCCATTATATTTAATTCTGATAATACTGTACGTAAATATTTACACTAAACTCAAGTACCTATATAGTTCATAGAAATCTTCGTATTCTAGCTACCTGAACCTAACATAGTGTTACAAAGTAGGCAGTACTGACAACATACGATTCTTAGAAGTTACCTTACATACTAAACTGTACCTAAGTACTTTACCTACTTGTGATATGACAATGTGTCACATAGAATATCAACCCTTTTTACTATTCCGTAGGGTTTAAAATCCCGTGTCTAATTATTGTTTAGTTAGAGAAACAAAAATATTTAATAAGTATGAATGGAAAATTATGCAAGAATTTTATGCTTCTAATACAAGTAATGCTTGTATCAGTATGCAATAGGCAATAAAAATAAGTACCTACCATTATCATGGTACTTTGCATTAAGTGCTTCTGTTGTAATCCTTTACTGAGATGCAAGGCATATAATTTAATTATTAAACAAGGTAATTGTGCAAGTATGCCAGGGATATAAAAAATATTAAATAAAAGGTTGCTTTAATAAGCGTTTAATGATAAATGTTAAGTTAAAGTTAGTTTGTTGTTTATGTTTGTGGATTATGTTTGAGAGTAATTGCGCTAAAATAAGTAAGAGTAGTGACAAGTAATCCTTACGTAAACTATGTACCCAATTACACAAATTATCTCACATAACCTAATGACCTAAACACGTCAAAGATTTGTAAAGCAAAAAAAACAGAAGTGCGAGACCAATCGGGCGGTATGACAGGTAGATACCTCCCACCAATCCATGGACCGACCCCGCCTCGATGGCTGGCCGGCGACGCTCGCCAGACGTTACCGAGAGTCGAAGCGCCGCTCACGCTCGCGGGGTCCGCCCATAATGAAGTGCCTGTGGTTATTTGTGATCGTGCTGTGTTTCACGTGCGAAGCCGCCAACAAACCTCGCAGGGGACGCGGCAGCATGTGGTGGTGAGTGGCGTGTCTGTTTTGTTTTCTTCTCTTTGATCATCCCTTGTGGGTATGTGTTTGTTGACATTTTTGGACGTCAAACGTTCTACCCTCTAGTCATTTGTATAGATCTATCGTAGTCCGTATGATAACACATAACTTAAGTCATATGTAATCGTCGTAAATCATCACAAATGTTAAGTTTCTATGAGTAGTTAAAGTTATATTGGAAAATCAACTGCCGATCGCGACCAAATTCGCAATTCTCATAGTAAAATCTCAATGTTTGAGTTTTATAAAGTGCCGGAGTCGTAAAGTATACGACAGTGTGAGCAATTTGTGTATGGTACCTTCCGCATAACATAACCCACAACATTGTATATTTATCAGCTGTCCGAGATAAATTGGGCTCGAGATAATTAGCGGACTATTAAACGAGGCATAAAACTTGCGTACTAGTGTGAAATCGATAATAGCGCACTAAAATTTAATACTGTATAGTACGTCGTACGAATTGGTTGTTCTGTTTTTAACGGGTTGTTCATAAAATCAATTTAATTGGTTCCATAATTTGATGTGCCTTTGAGTAGATAAATTCCCTTGCCTTGGCTGTAAAATATGAACAAATAAGTAACGTTAAGTTAATAATCTTTGTAGACAAAGTAAATAAACTTTAATACGGAAAAACATACTTAAACGACAATATTTATGATAGTAACAAATGTTTATCTAAGTAATAAATATTAAAACTTAAGCCTATAGATGACAAAACATACGTTTACATCGCTGTTCAATAACGGATGACTAATAGTTCCTACTTAAATAACTTATTGACACTTTAACAAGTATCATAAATAAGCAAACCATTCAACTTAAAACATACAACTAAAACTAAGACATAGCTCAAAATTAATAAAATAACTAGTTGATAATTTAAACTGCTAGTTTGAACTAGTTTAAAATAACAGTTCCCGACACGTCCCGTTGCTGTGTGACTGACAGGAGCATCAAGTTGTATTTGCATACACTATCATATGCTCCTGGTATGCGACCCAACTAATCTCCTGTTATAGACTTAGAAATGAACTAGATATGACCATACAAAATATAGTTAAAAATCAAAAGTGTTCAATATTAAAAAATGAACGAAATTAAATATAATAATAATGATTGAATAAAAAATTGTTTTACCAAAATCAAAAACAGCCAGATCGTTAATAATTATTATATAAATTACTAATAGGTTATACATATATATATTGTGTAATTTACATTTTATTTTATTGTAGTGAGAAGTTTAAAAGTCTCAATCTTAATAAAACTCCAACTAATAAGCTATTGGTCTTTATTGACTTATAACCAAAACAATTCGTCTAGTTTAACCATAAATAATCTATCTATGTACCGTTTAAAACTTAGAAAAACGGCTCATAAAACGAAAACACTTTCGCACACATAAAGCAACATAAAATTACACTAACGCGCAATATTTTTCTAAAATTATATAAAAGTCTCAACTCATTAATTAAGTGTAAACATTATAAAGAAACACATAAATACTGTGCCAATTAGCCATGTATCCAACGCAGTATTAATTACCATGATATTGAAAACGCAAACGCAACGCCGACCGGAACGCAATTTATTTACGATACTAATAAACAAGTTGAATACATATTTAACCATTTTGTTCATTTAAAATGAATTTAGAATTACTTTTTAGTCTAATTATTTATCTAATGTCATAATTTTCAAATTTAGATCAGTTCGATTTAAATTTAGAATCAGCTTTAAGTCACCGTTATTGTAGTTTTGACAGTTTTGAGTATTTAATTTAATATTGACTTAATTAATTTTCTCATAATTATGTGTATAATTTTTAAATTTAACCTATCATAACTCTTCATGTAATATTATTTGTCTTTTGCTAAGAGATATTGCAGGAAATACTTCATTGAC
Organism: Autographa pulchrina; assembly: GCA_905475315.1. Classification (NCBI taxonomy): domain Eukaryota; kingdom Metazoa; phylum Arthropoda; class Insecta; order Lepidoptera; family Noctuidae; genus Autographa; species Autographa pulchrina. The sequence continues at coordinate 11,211,910 of FR997765.1, read as the reverse complement.
ACTAAATTACTTCTGTACAGGGAGTCCCCTTGATTACTATGCAGACAGACGAAATATTTAAATGTTTGTTTAAGACTTAAATATTATTTAGTTTAGTCTAGTACATATACTAATAATACTAAAACTAACAAATCCATTTACCTACATTTAACTTCACAATAACATTTAATCTAAAAATGTTGTCAAAAGCTGCCACTATTGTCTAAAAAAATTAAACTAACAAATTAATTTAGTTGAATTTAGTATTGTTTTAAGTGTTAAGTTCACCTCTATACAATTTACATGCGTATCACATTATCAAGTTATTAACAATGTCAACAAACAGTGGCGCGTGCTATTGCATTACACAAATACACTACAACTGTTTGAATAATTAATTAATTTAAGATAAAAATAACTCACACGGAAAGTACCAAAAAATTTGTTAAGTTTTAAAAATGTCAAGTGATTTTAAATGTAAGCGGAAAGTATTAATAAAAACATTAGAATTAAAACATATTTTTAAGGTATGTTTTAAATAAATTTTAGTTAATCATTTAATCATACTCATTGATAATGTAATTTAAATAATATAAATGATTATAATTTAATATAAGGTCATAAAAACGCGAGATTTTTATCTTCCGCGAGCCGTCGGAAAGCGCGCGTCGCGGGTTTTATTATTCTAGTTTTCTTTTCAAATAACCAGGTACGATAAGTAATTAACAGATAAGTTAATCGCATGCAGAGGCGTTTTACTTAATATATACTATTTATCTCTCTGATAAAATATTAAAAACCTAAAATATTTTTGATCGCGATTCAAAATTCAAACTTTGTTTTATACAACTTTAAGATCAACTGAACAACAATACAATACATAATTATATTAATATTAACGCCTATAATATTTAAAACTCTTCTTAAAACCAAAAAGGCTTTCTATTTTAACATTTAAACACGTATAAGAGCAATGAAAACATCCGCGATACAATCGCTCGCGTCCCGACGGAGGCGTGAATGTTTCCAACCGAATTCTTATCCACTTTCTACAGAAACACTCGTAAAACTTACGTGAATTGTGTTAATACTCGCTTACCTTGTTTTAAACATTTTAATTCATCATCGTAATTCATTTTAATTTATTACATTTTTTTATTTTACAATTCTAATGTCAAAAATAAATGATGAAATTTTTTAATAAATGTTCAGCCGTCAATATGTTCTTAAACTCATTTTCTTCGCATTCATCAGCTTTAGTATTAATCAATACAACGTCAAACATAATAGCTTTATAAAGATTAATTTAAACTAATAACTCTTATTATAAATTCGGTAACTGGACAAAACGGCCGAAAAAACATTCAACACACCTTATTTCTGCTGTTTTGAACATTAATCATCGAAAACAGATACCATAATGACATTCAAGACGTTAATAGGCACCACAATTAACATACAACATATTTTTTTGTTTCAAAATATAATTTTCAACAACGGAATAAAGTGAACAAGTTCAACTATAAATCTTATCAAGGTAATATGAAATATAAAGGCGAGCACTTAGTTCTTTAGGCAGCTGCCGGAAGATGGTATATCGGTCCCATTCCTCTCAAGCCCACACTATTAACGTGGACAGATTTAAAAATAAACTCACAGACTACTTGAGACGAGCAGAAATGAGTTAAATTTAAAATGAGATCAAAAAGATTGTTGCAATTCTTTATTTAAAGTTTAAATAGTTTGCTCGAGTGTAAATTGCCGCGAATTTATGAGCAACTTCATTCTTTATTTGAAATCAGAATGACAATAATTCAAATGAAGTTTTATTTTTATTTTATCAATTAAAGTTGTAAAATAAAATGTTAAATGAACTATTCTAGAATGAGAAATAGCCGCAACGGTACTCTGAAGAGAATAATAAATATAATTGATTCTCTCTCTTAGTTTTAATTACTAGGCCGTTTAAAGTATGCCCAGTGGTCGAAACGATTTTACCCTCGGGCGCTAATATCCAACTGTAGGATATAAAATCTCCGTACATTGCCTCGAGCAAAAAGAAATCGCCACACCTCACTTCATTTGTATTCATCACTCGTAGTCCATATTACATTACGCTCGAAATCGCGTGCCGGCGTCATGATACCACTGATAACAGCGACCAACGTTACGTGACACTTCAGTCGCGTTGTCATTAAAACATAACACTTCAGTTTGAGGGGTAAAGTTAAATTGGTTTATAAAGTTTGATATTTTGACGCCTCGCAAGAGCCAACAAATTAAATAATAAAGAACTGATTTGTATGCAGGTCGTGTGAGGCGAATGAAGTCTTCCATTTTAAGGACATGTGTAGCTAAATCCAAATTGCGAGGAAGTTGTATCAAGGAAACGTCGGTCGCATTGATCTTTATTTTTTAATTCACTCCTGTATTTCTTACTGCGATGCTTAATTTAATTTAACGTTTACAATTGGTAAAAAAGTTACATTGAACATGATTACTGGACGAGTACTTATATTTAATTCATGATATGTCTGTTAAAAAGTTGTTTTATTGAAGTCAAGAACTTTAGTGCATCCGAATCAAATTACAAACTCAGATTCAATTTCAAATTAATCGGTAGCGTTACATAAATAGACAAAAATCCTACGAAAAATGGTAAAAACATCGACATATCTAAAGTTCATGCACAGGAACGTATTTTAATTACTCAAGAAGAAGACACAAGGTTCCAGAGACAATATTTTGACACATTCACACAGGCTTTATCGCTGAGCACACATTACGTTTGTTCGTGAAAGCCATTCAGAATTTTTTCCCCGAGGACTTTGTGTAACCACTATTTGTGTTTCTACCAACGTGACAAGTGCAAAGGACCTTTATTATGGTCAGGCAAATATGGTTATCCCTCGTTTTTGTTTTAAACCGTTCGTGGGTGTCAATATAACTGGACACGAATTTATTGCACCTACATACGGATTTATTTTATCCATTTGATTGTTGCCCATTTTAAATTGGACTGATTTATGTCGTGGATAATCTAAATTCTATCAACTTGTCTGTTTCTATGTTATTGACATGTCCAATAAATGTGAGTTACAAAATGCCTGACACTTTGTTACTCAAAAGTGTAGTTTTGACAAATGTATAAAATGCAGGTTTTATTAGTTTTATGTGTGTTATTTGCCGTAAAAGTAAAGTTATTATCCATTTATTATAAATAAGAATATGTTGACAGTAATAAAACTTGCCCGCCGGTCATCTTTGCTACTAAATATAATACGTAAAGTGTTGACGCCTATATTTTTTTTTTACCATATAAAGAGGTCGCTAATGTGTTTATATACTGTGTAGTCACGAAATAATTACCAAACATTCTCCCACGCGAGTTTCAAAATAGATACGTCATCAGAACAGCCGACGGTTTAAACTATCATCCATATATCCGTTTCATCTCTTTGTCTATTATTTTAAAAAGTAGAACAAAAATTTTAAAACCATCGCCTCCATGAATTCTCGAAGGAAACGAGAATTTCCGACGAACACGTTCATATTTACGTAACACTCGACTACAAAGAAAAGCAAATAGAAAAGTAATACGATTTCCAGCGTTTCAACTGGTCGCGCCGCGCGAGAGTGCACCGAGGCCTTTTTTTACTGTGGGCCGAATATGTTCGTCAAGCGAGGCCGAGTCAACAGGCCGTGATCTCGATCGCTCTCAGCCCGTGTTTGTCCGCTCGGCCCTCAAGGATTAATGCGCGACGCAAATATTTATCTAAACGTCTGCGGATTGACAGTTCGGTCGTCAATTGTTTGTTGTCTTTACCTTTTCAAATGAGCATTTCATTTCGAGTTGCACCCATTGCCTTAAGTGGCGTTCGGGCTGTGTTTATTTTCGTTGTTTTTCTTTATTAAGTTTTTCGAACGCCAGGCATTGTCTTTTACAGTGACAAAAGTCAATCTTATCGCTTTTGGACAATGAGATTTGTTTTTTTGTGGTTTCTTGATTAGCAATTCTTAAGGACCCTTTTGTAATAAATCCTATTTTGTTGTAGGGGTATAGCTAAAGCGGGGGAGCCAAATAATCTGTCACCGATTTCACCTGGAGTTCTGTACATGGACCCAGCTGTTCACGCCACACTCAGGCGGAAACAGAGAAGACTTGCGAGAGAAAACCCAGGAGTGCTATCAGCAGTCGCGAAGGGCGCCAGCATGGCCGTCGCGGAGTGCCAGCACCAGTTCAAGTACAGAAGATGGAACTGCTCAACAAGAAACTTCCTCAGAGGGAAAAACTTATTTGGCAAAATCGTCGACAGAGGTAAGCAGTTATTAGATTAATTAAATCCAAACAACTGACAAAGGTTGACGAGTTAATACTCGAATCACGTTTTTGTTGTCACCTTCACGAACAAAAACTGAACAATAAATGCAAAAACGTTTTTGGGTACACGCGTCATTCATTTGTCTCAATTTTGATATAGAGGAAAAAAACGAACAAAACATTAAAAAGAACTTAAGAAGATAAGCCCTAAATACCCTTCTAAAATACTAAGGAAACAGATTACAGAGCATTGAGACGTTTAAGAGGCTAATCTTTAAAAAACTCAATCGAAAATCTCGTCTCGTATACAGTTTGCATTTAACCCTGCAAAGACCAACGGTGGACAAAAAGATGTGTTTTGTATAAATCCCTAATTCCAGTTACAAAGAGGAGCTACAAATTAAGTGATATCTTTAGTTGGCAACCCTTTTAAAAGATTTTATCTGTATTCTACGGGAGGGTAGCGAGTCGGGGGCACATATAAAGGACTCATCAAGATAAAACATCCTGGATCAATTACACGAGGTCGAGTGACGTTCGAGTTCCCGTTCGTCGATAACTCTTTTTTAAATTTATCAATTCCGTTTTTTAAAAAAGCTTCTTTAATAATTTTCTATATTAAAAAATAGAAGTTTACATTTTGATCAATGAGATCATAATCCGATTTTAATTCCGCATCGATTCTCAATAGTTTATCGATAAAAAAACGTGTTTTTATGCCCCATAAACACCGGTTCACAATTGCGCTAGCGTCGAATCCATTTAGTTGATTTGAATGGATGTAGATTATTATCAATAGATATAAATCAGCAAATAGATACCCATTAGCCTCACAATACTGGTTGCACAACTGAATTCTATAGGTTAGGGATATAACGCTGGCAATAATCCCTTTTACAAGTTTTACTTAATACATCGTATTAAGTATTTTAAACAGTATAAAGACTTAGTTTTCAATTTAAAATAATAACATACATTTATAAAGGTACACTTCGAAATTAAAATGTTTTAAAACGCATTGCTTTATTTGGTTTTGTTAAGAGTTAAGATGTAGAGGAACTTTATTTTCGAAGGCATAAGGTTGTTTATCGTTTGGCAATCAAGTTTGGGACCGGTATAGTGTTATTTTGTCGTCAGATCGGGGCTGCCCTATCTCCGGTGTCCGATTTCGATGCTTTGTACGCGATACGCCTTATTATGAGCCTGCGAACATCTGTTCGGCACAACAAGAATTATTCGCTATAATAGCAAAAAAAGGCAGTTTTGTGATTCAATTCTGTCGTTAACATTTATTTTTTTGCATTTGTTAATAAGTTTTTGCAACAAAGCTTTTTAGCGTGAGTGTAAACATCACATAAATCAGATATCGAATTTAAATTAATTCTGTCAATAAAAATGAGTAATATGAAAATGCTTTTGTTGGATCACAGTTCAGGGCGAGCATTAGGGGGTTATCTTTTAAATTAAGAGCATGGTCTGTGGTATCTCGAGCTAATTCGTTCTCATTTTGGATTCGGCACGAATATAATATAATATATCTATAGTGTATATGTATGTATATGTATGTACCTACGTGTTGTGTGCTCCGGTTATTGACCCGTGTTTCAAATCCGTTAATGAATAGAACAAGCTGCGTCTGTTAGCGGTTGAAGTTGACTTCTCTTAATTTTGAGACGACTCAACTACGTTTCCAAATCAACCTATTCATTTTTAGGATACTTCAGATGAATTACTATTGGATTTGATAACGTACACATAATAAAACGTAGCAGTCATATGTGGTGACACTTGCAACGAAGTAATCATCACGGGTTCCAAGTATAAAAACTAAGGACAAATAATTTAACCACTTATTTAACCACAACTGTTTACACAATCCATTAAAATAATCAATTTATTACCTATTATGAAACTTGACTTTCGGATCGATAATTAGCTTAAAAATCAGACACATAAAAACGATCATTAACCGTTGAGAAATCTCATCAAAACTACTGCAACAAATCTATTGTTGATACAAACGGCGTTTTCTCATTAAAAACGAGATGTCATAAAACATTAAGCTTATAAAATATTCATGAAGAACAAAATTGGTAACAAATCGCAATTAGGTACCTGTATGTTTACACAACACTAATGTTGCTCGTAAAGAAAAAACTTAGGTTGGGTCGCGTAACCTCAGGCGATCGTATATTCAAGATTACACGGAATATAAGAAACTATTTATGTTCTAAAACTAATTAAAGTTATTCACGATTTTATTTCTAAATATGGCGAATTTTAGTGTCTTGCGCATACGAGAAAGTCACTGAAAGCCTGTCTCTCAGCAAGCCGTAAGACAAGACAGTGGCATCATTTACAAGTCGGCTTACACACCAACAGATTGCCGTTAATAATTCAGCTAGACACAAAGCCAGTCATATTAATTTAAAACATTAAATCATTCAATTCTAGTACCTCAATGCAAATGATATATAGTTCTTACGCACACACTAAAGTATTAACCATCGACAGTCATAAAACTAAATGCCTAGAGCAAAAAATAAACATTGATATTGTATGCGAGCATACAAACTATAAAAGCAAGTACCATTTTTCTAAATTAAAAAGCCAGATATAGCACACGGCTCGGACCACCGTCGTAATCATTTCACATGATAAAAAGAGCAAGTGGATTACATAATTTATGTTATATGCGTGTGCATTTAGAGCATATTACCTACTTTATTAAAGGCAGGCAGGGCGGGCGAATCGCACGGAATGCGTATTACAGGCCGGGCAAATACACACCATACGAATTTTTAATACATGGCAATTACGCTTATTTAAAGAGCATAAAAACGGACTCGACCCCGCGGGAGCTCATCACAACGCTACTCAATAAATAAAAAACGTACACTCGCAAATGTGATACCCGAAACTCATCAGTCCCTAAGAAATAAATAGTGGCTGCATTATTAGGACGCGAGCACACAAAGGCCCCCCGGACGCGACACCAATAATTACTAATTTACACGTTGTCACACCATTGACAGTCGGACGCGACAACTTCATCTCATTGTGGTGTAAACCTCAAGGATCGTATTAACACAAACGATGACAACGACACAATAGTGAGGCCTTTATTCGTCGCGTCATTGTCGAGTCGAGAATAGAAAATATATGGTCCGAGTTCCCGCGGCGAGCCCCCTGCCGTGTAGTTTAGCGATTCCACTGCACTCGTACAAGATCCACGGAAGCCACGTTTACACCTAACGTAGCTCCTAATGGCAGGTAACTCGGCCAATAAAACCCGACCTTTTTTCAAATATTTCCTGTTTTGGTGTGTATCGTACACGCACCCGAGATTCCGACGTCGTGGGTGGATAAAACGTATAAAACGATCGACACCGAAAATAAAGCCGATATAAAATGCCCTCGACGAAATATTTAATGCTCAATTAGATAAGCGTTTTAGGTTTTGTGGCGTTTGAATTGTTTTCGAGATAAGGCGCGTTTTGTGAAACTGAAATGAGACGATTAAGCCCGGCGACGGACGGACCGGTGGCGACCGAGATCATATTTATCGACGGATTCCCAGTTTCCAACGCTCCGAAGCGATTTTCGGTGCTTTTTTCTGGAGTTTGAAAACAAATGTCTTTGTCCATTGTGTGAATGGGTGTCGCGGTGTTGGCTGGTAGCCAGTGGTAGCTGGGAGCGCTTTGTGCCACTCACAATGAGTGATATACGACCGACGTAATTTTGAATTGTCGCACCGGAGTCTCGGGACGTGGACTCAATGTGAAATTATCACCCATACATGGCATAACGAAAATGAATTATTGCTTTTTATTGCCTCGTCTTCCAAGTGCCTTTACGGCAAAATTGCCTTCTCGGATTCTATTTCTCTGCAACTATGCGTAGAATTCTATTCTTATTTCATTACGTGAAGAATCTCATCTTTTATAATCTCTACTTCGTCTTTCAGTAGATAAAACATCATTATATACTCATAAAAGACATGTTTAGATACAAATAAGACGACGTCAATGACTTCATCGCAGTTCGATAAAGCGGTGCGAGCCGGAACGATTTCTAAACCGGCCAAACACCGTATTATAAAACGAGTGATTTATGGTTGTTTTGAGTAATTACGTCTCATCAAATTTGAATAATGCAAGTCGTCATAAATAAGGCAGGAGAAGCGCGACGCGCGAAACCTCCATAAGTCAATCTTTCAAATTAATCTTATGGAAACACCCCAGCGTGATGACTCAATGCGGACAGGAACATATTTAATTAGTACATTAATTTTGAATTATTTAATGGTAGTGGCCGCGGGGCCAGGTGTTCGTCAAATGTCAACAGTGATTAAGTTTTATTTTAACTGCGATGCGGCGGACGCGCGCTCGGATTTACGAGTTTTTGACTTTTATAAATTCTCAACGCCTCGCCTTTACTGCCAATCCGTCGGGATGGAATTATCGCTCGGTGCTCGCGTTGTAAACCCACCACGGGACCATTTATTATCTGCACAGATAATCCACGGACAGCACTTTATTATCAGTTATAATAATAATTTACTTTTATAGATCCACATTACTCATGTTTGTTCTTATTTGACTGCGATTTGATGGGGCGAAATAGCCTCAATAAAATAATAGCGCACCTTAATTATGAATATTTTATTGCGTAGGCCTATACCTACGAGCCGGTAACTAATGGCTATTTGTATTAGAGGTTATACAGCGCCGGCGTCGGATTAGCGTTGTTTGGCCGTTTAATTAGGCTCGTGGCAGGAATTTACATTTATTAATGCCGTGACTAATGCGCTCACGAGGACAGAGCCTTTTTACATCTGTCATAATTTTTCTACGTCGCGATTTATTCGCAAAACGCGACAATCGGCTTTGTTGCTCGTCGCATCGGCCACGATGATATATTAAAACAATTTATTTACAGTTATAAATGGGTACTTATGTTTTATGCAAACCAACGAATCACTAGTGAACCGATGTCAAACGGGTCGGGGCACGGCCGTGAATCATCGATAGACGAGCCTCAAAATTCTCACAGACCAATTAAAAATTATTTCCAGTTGTCGTTTATGTATCTAATTGGTCGAGTAGCCGCGTACCGTTAGATTATGTTGGAGATAAAGTAAAAGTAGCGATGTTAAAATCACAGCGGGCAGTGATTCCCATCTGCAGTGGCCAGATGTGGCGACATTACCTCCGGGACCCCGCGGCCGCCGCACGTGGGGCTCCCGCCGGCGCCCGCCGACCTCCGACTTCGCTCACTCGAAACGCACTAAAACAGACATCCGTGAAGCCTCCGCCGATTTACAGCTGACATTAAAACACAAACATTAACTGCAATGTACTGACCACAGCACGTGCATATAACCCCACATTACTCCTAAACGCAACCCCGATTAGCCGAAAGCTATTATTTTACGAGCGTTATTTACGTGTGCCATATTTAATTGGCCCTCACCTATACGTTATAGTTAATGCGACCGAACGTTTCCAAGTCATTACAGAAGATAAATGCACGACTTCGCGACCGCTATACGTACCTTGAATTAATTTCGTCCGAGCATTGAATGATGGCGAAATTGACATTAAAATTCCCGGTCGAACGTCTCAAGTAATTGCTGAATAAAATACTTTTGTATAACATCCCAAAGGGAAGCACAAAAAGCGAATCCGAGAGCGGTCCGCGGCAGTGTGTGCGCACCGTAATTTATATCGGTGCACGATGACAACTCAATAAAAAAATGATTTCATTTGCTTATTGAGTCCTTAATAAAGCTGGCGCGGGCTCCTCCGGGCCTGTTCCACATATTATTATTATAAATAACAACAAATACGCGTTCCTTATTATTTTTACATCCATACGGGATCGGTGAGTTTTTTCCGAAGGGATTTTATAGTGGTGCGTCGGTGGGTGGAAGCCCACCAAGGGAGCGCGCGAGCCTCACTATATTACTAAATGAATGGCATTAGCCGGTGAGGTGACACGCGATTACACTTGTGTTAGAACGGCGTTAATTGTCAGTTTTATTTTCATTCAGGTATTTAGCGATCAAGATCAGAGCTTAATGGCTTTTGAGGAATTCCATCATAACCTTGGAAGCGTTCGGTGCGAGACCGGATAATGAGAGGCTGAACAATGCCCGTATTAATGCACATTATGCCGTTAAATTACAATGTACACCAGATAAAGTCTGGACTCGACATTCAAAAATGTATAGACTACCGATGAAGCCTGACCGTGGCCAGTGATTAATAAAAAAACTAATCGATTATTATAATGATGTCGTACGACGCACGGGTTACGTCACTGGGGTCCCGGTTCAGTTAATAATATCGTCTCATTGTGGAGCCGAGCCCGCGTAGACAAAGACTCGGTATGGTATTAATCGTTAAAAGTACAAGGGCTATTAAATCGATATTAAGAGAGAGAATTCGATGCGCGCGCCGTACCACTTGTAATGATCAAATTTATAATCTCTCGGGTAGGTAAGAGGCGATTCTTTTATTTTTAAATCTCGGAGATATACCCTCTCTCTCTTTTAATTGTATTTTATGAGTATTTGATTCTAATGCCGGGCCATTAATTATTTATAGTATTCGATACGGGATGCAAGCATCGATTTATGTATTCGTCCGTGCGGGATGAATGAACGCGATGCAATCATTGCTCAAGTCTTTATTGTGTGAATATAAACTTAATGATCTTGTTGCTTTTAAACGATTATTACCTTACTTGATAACTTCAAACTCAGTGATCAAGTGGAATGTTAATAAAGTGTACTTTGATTAGGTCCCAACTCGTCTTACCTCGTTTAGGACTTGAATCATTTAGTATTAAAAAGCTTAGACCCACGCTCGTATATTATGAAGAATAAAATCGTGCAGACAGGTCGAAACTTGAGATAGAATTTTACGGAGGAAATTAAAAAACTAATGTGCCCATTGCTCTCGAAAAGGATTTTATATTGTCAACAAATTAAAAATGTCAATAAAATAATATGATTAAAAAGAGCTAAGCCAATTCAAATCCCTCGGACTGCAGTTGCTTGATGAGCCCAAATGTTTTGCGTGTTTAAATTATAATACCTAAAATATTTTAAAACGACGAGACTTTTTATCCCTGTAGCCGGAGCAATAATAAAATTTGATTAAAATATGGAACCCTCTTTTGTTGGGATGAATTAATTATACGAATATCAAACATGCCAAAGTGAAATATGTGTAGCTGCCTAACTTAATAACAGTAGCGCTATTTTGAATTAATCAGCTGGTTTAATCTATAACTACTATTATCTAGACAGTCTCATGCCACCTGACTACTATATATGTAATATCTACTCCGTGTATCCTAAAATGATTATGATCAAACAACTAACAAGTCGGTTGGAAAACCACTTTTGCTTTTTCCATACAATTTGCATATATTAATGTGGCACTACCATTGTCACCAGGTTGCCGCGAAACAGCGTTCATCTATGCGATAACAAGCGCGGGAGTGACGCACGCGGTGGCGCGCGCATGCGCGGAGGGCGCCATAGAATCGTGCACGTGCGACTATTCGCACATCGACCGCGTGCCGCACCGCAGCCGCGCCGCCGCCGCCGCAAACGTGCGCGTCTGGAAGTGGGGCGGCTGCAGCGACAACATCGGCTTCGGCTTCAGGTTCAGCCGCGAGTTCGTCGACACCGGCGAGAGAGGCAAAACCTTGAGAGAAAAAATGAACCTACACAACAACGAGGCTGGCCGAGCGGTAAGTGTTGAACACCCATGTCAGTAAGCTTATCCAATCGCCACTCGACGGTAGCACCTATAAACATTCATAAAACAATCAGTTATCGCCAATGACGGCCATTGTCATCGCGCCATGTTTACATTACCATTATGGATGACGATCGATCGTCCGCCACTTGACATGTCGCTTGTGTAATATTAATTATGCGTCGGGCGGCGCGGCCCCTCGCACGACGACTGCACAACAGGCACTCATTCGTTGCGCTCGCGCATCTCCCTCCCACCGCACACCCACATTTGCATATCCACTGTCCGCTCCTTCCCAAAATTCATCAAAATGGGACGTCGGGCGCCCCGAGCCACCCAGACGCGTCATTAACCGCAGCGCTTAATTCCTGTCACGACAGGCACACTGGGTGTCCACCTGATGAATATTCACAGCATTCCATCGATTGTTTAACACATATTTGGACACTAGACTGTATAACATACGCGGCCATCTACACGTCAATGAATAAATACCGTCGTCCACGTTCTACGAAGCGCCTTCGCTCCGAGATAGGAAAATATTTACTGTCTCCCATCCTCGCGTCATTTATCTACCTTCTAAGAATGATGAATGTCCCTAGAGTATGATTTATGATCGGTCCACGCGCGGTGACGACCGGCCCACCTCTTCACGATTTGTAACAATTTGCTCGATCGTGAGATGCGATCGATGGAGTACGCTTAAAAGATCATCGATCACACTGTATCGAAGCTTATCGGTGGAATTTAAAGATATTTGGACATCATTATAGACCTCCCTATGATAGAATAAATTAAACTACGAGATTTTGATTGTGTTGTTTTGTTCTCAGCATGTGCAAACGGAGATGCGGCAGGAATGTAAGTGTCACGGCATGTCGGGCTCGTGCACCGTCAAGACTTGCTGGATGAGGCTGCCTAGCTTCCGCTCTGTGGGTGACGCGTTGAAGGATCGCTTCGACGGCGCGTCGCGGGTCATGACGCCTAACACTGAGCTGGAAGCGCCAGCGCAGCGAAACGACGCGGCGCCGCACAGAGTGCCCCGGAGAGACCGATACCGATTCCAACTGAGGCCTCACAATCCAGACCACAAATCGCCGGGGGCGAAGGACTTGGTATATCTTGAGTCTTCACCGGGTTTCTGTGAAAAGAACCCTAGACTGGGCATTCCCGGGACACACGGGCGCGCCTGCAACGACACGAGCATCGGTGTGGACGGCTGCGACCTCATGTGCTGCGGCCGAGGGTACCGCACGGAGACCATGTTCGTGGTGGAGAGGTGCAACTGCACTTTCCACTGGTGCTGCGAGGTGAAGTGCAAACTATGTCGCACGGAAAAAGTGGTGCACACGTGTTTATAGACATTCGGACGCCGACGACGAAGTGATCAATGAGAGAAACTTTAGTGTCGGACAGGTGTGATGTGACTCAGACTGGAGAGTGGACCTGTTTTTTATTCGGAGGCAAATAACGGACCTTGTATATAATCACTTCACTATTTCATCTATCCATGTCGTCGAAATCGTATATCATGTTGACTTATGTAAATAGTTTCTCTATCACTGTTTATTTCTTCTTTTATACATGATAATTGATCCGGCGTAAAATTAAAGTAAGCTACTCGTTCGGTTTATTTATTTGACTATTAAGTGCGAACATGTGATCTAGTAACTTTATTTTTTCGACACTGTCGTTTGGAAATTAATGAGACCAGTTTACAGACGATTTATTCCTATCATCGACTCATTTAGTATGGAGACTAAAGTGGACTTATTGGTTTCCTTACGCGGTCAGCCGTGTAATTTATTTATTCGTAGGTATCGTACATACTCGACTGCACATTCCAAGGAGACACGTAAGCTAAATTGAAGGAACACTTTAAATGATATTTCTTAATATCATTCCAAAGTTAATACACAGGGTTTTCAAAGAAGTTATTTGCAATTATTATAACAGCGGCAATATTCATTTGAGTTTTATATATACTTTCTATTTTATGGACGTCCGCGTTGGGTGCATGCTCGCATAACTGTTTTGAGATTCAACAGCGAAATTATCTTGTAATTATAATTTCATATTATAATTAAATCGGCTAATGGAATTTGTGGCTTAATAGCATTTGCATAAAGTGTCTTCTTGGGTGTTCAGCGGCGGAGGTAGCGCTGGGCCCTTATCAGTCAGTAAGTAGCGCCATCGTAAAAGTGTCCCACATTACGAGATAAACGCTCTGGAGAATTTTAATTAAATATTAAACGAATTAAATAATCAGTATTATACGTATAATATTGTATGCGTGTTGCGTCCGATATAGGGAGATAGTGTTGCACGCAAGCCCGTCAGATATTTCTCACTAATTTTATACATGTGCTCCCTCGAACCATCTTATTGTAATTAAATGCATGTGTTACTTATAGTAACTTATATACAATGTGGTATGTAATGTAACAGTTGTCAACGCAGACTATTCACTTGGCGAGTTCATATTTAACCTTTCTGTTAACTCCGATTGTCTTTTTTGCAATTAACCAAGACTTTTTTGACACATTCATTTGTTTTTGGTAACGTTTCTATGACAACAATTTTGACATTCCAAATTTGACAGTTCGCCAGTAAATGTGGAAGCTTTATTAATCATACAAGTAATTATATCAACTTGAATGATATTTCATATGTGATATAAAAATAGTGTAGCATGTAAGTTTGTATAGGTAGTCTAATTCTACTGAGCTTAATTATTGTGTAAAATACATACACTAAGCATACTAACTCGTCAAGTATGTTTTATATAAAAATATTTATTAAAACTTGTTTTAATTTATTAAATTTTACTTTAAAAAAAATGTTTTAAAGTAAAATAACGTGTTAGTTTTAGTAAAAAATCCGATGTTAAAACAATCGGTATTATTTAAAACAGGTAATCGAGTACTTATCAATGTATTGTTAAAAAAAAACGCTTAAAATTCGGATCTCTGTACATATGTAACTTTTTAAAGATCGTTTCGAAATTTCAATGACAGAGTCTGAGAACTGATACCGCATCGGATATAAAAGACTGAAGTTATTTTTTTAATTTTCGTAGTTATAATTATCCATGACTGGAAAAATTAAAGCCATTGTTTTAAATTTTAGCATGATAGCTATTGTGATAAAAAAAAGTATTTTAACGTAATTTAAAAACCGAAACCAGTGTTACGTATTTCACAAATCGAATTGAGGTTTCTTTTTAACCCTTTTATGCCTGACAGCTTTTACCGGTTTTATCAAAATTATGAATCTGTTTAATTGAATTGTCATTGTAAAATCTATTTTACGCATGTAAATATTGTCTTTAATCATTATTTTAAGTTATTTATGTGAATGTAGCATTTTAAATTGTTAATATTAGGTAAAAATACAATTGAAATCAGCTGAACTTATCTGAATCTCAAATCTTTTTATTTGTATAATAAATGTACCTTTTTGAAATATATTTCGTCCAGTGACCGCTTTTTGGGGGTTGACACAATTTATTATAATATTGGTTGTACATTAGCAGTATCTATTTATAATTAAAATATTGATTAGTTGTTACTAAAAATATTAAATTGATCAAAAAACAATTATTATTTTTTTATTCCTATGTGTTTTCCTTCCTCTTTTCTTGACCTTGTCTTTCTTTTCTTTCTTGTCTTGTCTTTTCTGACTTAAGAAAAGTCTTCAGTTGTAGAAGTTTAAAGAAAGAAACATATGAGACGCTTTATCAAAAGCCTCTCTTAAATAAATTTAAAGTCGTGGAAAAAGAACCATTTAAAACACAAAATTTAACTATTAAAAATTCTCTTGAACGTAGTAAGTTTATAATCTATACTTAATATTATAAAGCTGAAGAGTTTGTTTGTTTGTTTGGTTGAACGCGCTAATCTCGGGAACTACTGGTTAGAATTGAAAAAAACTTTTTGTGTTAGATAGTCCATTTATCGAGGAAGGCTTTAGGATATATAACATTACGCTGCGACCAATAGGAGCGAAGCAGCAGTGAAAAATGTCACAAAAACGGGGAAAAATATTCATACTTGAAAGCTTCCGTTGCGTGCGCTACGTAAACGGTTCGAGCTACCCAAAATATATGTATGAAAGAATTGTTTCTCTTTAAATGATCTAAAAAAATGTCTGCGACAGTATATGTCTATCTTTTAAGATTGACTCACTATAACCTTTTTTAAGGTAATCATTTGGTCGAAATTAATGCATTATTGCCAATTATTTGCTACAGAGTTTTATCAACATAATATTAACTAAAATTATCATTTACGCAGAAATACTTTTTTTTTAAACTTCTTAATCGCTGTCATAATAACAGAAATTGACGCGGACGAAGTCGCGGGGATCAGCTAGTCTCATTTATAAAATACCAACATTTAAATAAAGATACTTTAGGGCTACTTAAAAATAAGGTTTAGCGACGATTTTTTTAGTGTATGCTTGTTTTATAGTATTCGTTTTTTTGAGCAAAATCAATTTCAATCATAATATTGCAAAAGTTGAATTAAGTATAAACTTTATTCACTTTAACAATGTAACTTTTTAAAGTTATACACATTAACACTTCGGACAAACGGTGAAGGAAAATATCATAAGGAAACCTGGATTCCAAAATTGGGATCTCAAATCGCCAATCCGCAGTAAGCAAGCGTGGTGATCAATGCTCGTTCCTTCTCTATAGGTATGGGAAGAGGCCTGTGCCCAGCAGAAGGACGTTTATAGGCTAGAAATATTTTCATTTATTAACATTAACAAGATTATGGGGACACTATTCGTCATAATTCAAGGGCCTATGAAACACAAAAGAATGCCCACATAAAATTATTGCTTTCATAGTTAATTATAGTTTTGAATAATGCCTCGTAAATAATAACTTTTAACATAAAAGGACCCATCAAGTCCTCTCCTTTCATTGCTAGCTTTAAAATATTACTTGAACATCAGAATGTCTCCGTAATGTAGAGCGCATTATGCAATACGGTTACAAAATGTACGAGACAAGAACATCTCCATTAGACGGTTATTATCAACATTCAAGTATATTTTGTCTCTTTCCCTCCTGTTATAAAGTTATCTAAAGTTAAGCGCATTAATTTTAGTATATAGCATAATACATCCCCAAAGATGTCTCCTCGATAACCGATGTTCTTATTTTGAAATTTATGCGCGCGCATTTATTTATGCAACTGTCACGTAGGGCTGTCTATGTTGGTAATTTTTTGGTACCGATAGAGAAAACATTTGTATTTCCTTTGTTTTACAGTTTGATTTAGGTACTAAGGATTGATTTAGTACTGTATTCTATTAATTTTACTGTTGGAGAGTTTAAAATGATACACGTCGTTTAAAAGCTCCTTTTCAGTTTTTGCACATGAAATAACCGGCTTAATACTAGTTAACAAACAGTTTTTTATTACAAAATGTTACAATTAAACAAAGACATGCCAACCCTACACTGCTATCGCCATTTTGTTTTATTGCGAACGCAACCGTTGTAGTTTTGATAGCATGCAATTTTCTGAAACAGCTTTATTTTCTAGCGAGCTCTCTTGCCTGCCAGATTGCACTTTACGGAACACTCTTTAGAGTCGATAGTCGGGTGTTTTTGGATTAAGAAAGTGAAAAGTCGTTGAGTGTTGGTGGTCGCGAGTGCCCCGAGGTAGGTTCCCACGAGTATCGGTCCCGCTGGAAAATTTATGTTTATGAACTGAGAAATCTGTCATAAGAGATACGAACGGCGTGGCTGAATCTGAAATACCGTGAATAATTTTTCATGCAAAAGATTTTTACCGCGTTCATTTTATATCTTTGTGTAGGTATAGTACAAAACACGCTAAATAGCTACCTGTCCAAATATTTCCGTACTACATACAAGTTATCCAGATCATGTATTTCTAAAAAATACGTGCTGTTTGTCCTCAGCTATTTGGTCTGAACAAAAAAATTAAACCGTATTATGCTTACGTTGATTTTTAACACCTGAACACATAATTACCACCCAATATGATGGTCCTTGGTACATGGTTAGGTAGTAAGTTCGCCGATGCCCCGCAGAGTATGCTTTAGTGATCCCGAGGCTCCAGCAAAGACAAGGACAGAACCGGAGTAGGTAGGTTATTCGGTGTAAGTCTGACGTCACATCGTGCCATAGGCGTGAAGAAATAAACGTTGTAAGGTATTTTTATGCAGCCAATAATGTCGCAAAAGTTCAGAAATTATAGCAGTTGTTGCAGTTGCAGAAACTCTGCCTACTTCTCATAACTAATTACAATGAGGCACTGCCAATCAGCAAACGAGCAAGCGTGGTGATCAATGCTCGTGCCTTCTCTATATGGGAAGAGGCCTGTGCCCAGCAGTGGGACGTTTAAAGGCTGGACCTTCTATTTATTATTACTACTTATGACCTTACATCAAAACAGCGTAACATATAGATTGTTTCTTACACTACCAATTACAATTAAAGTAGCTACAACGTTAAATAATCTAACATCACATATGTATAAGGTGTTATGTGGTACATTATTAGTTATTTACATATCAATATTGAAATCGGTAAATCTACCAAAATAAGCCCTACATTAACAGGTTAACTGTCCCGCTAGTAGACACAATAGTTAAACAATGGAAATGTTCATATGTGACTCACGGGACAGGGAAAGGGTTAAACCGTATTTTTAATGTAATGTATTTATAATATAGGAAGTTTTAACATTATTAACGGATTCCAGAAGAAGGAGATTCATATAAGACTGGTTTTGATATCACCAGCAACTGTGGATCAAAAAAAAATGTGGTCTCATTTCTATTTGGTCCACTATGGACAGTGGGGTCATAAGAAAACCATATAAGACTTATTTTTTAAGTCGTTTTTTTTAATTATTTACATTTATAAATAATCGATTAATTTTAAAATAAAATTTGTGTTTTGGAACTAATTATCTTCTTAATTTCTATTAGCTTTACTCTGAGAATGCTGCGCTCCAGAGCTCAGTACATCAATACAGTTGACAGACCCCGAGAGCCGAGTTTTTGAGATGTATCAGTGACCATGTCTGCGCCCCATAGGTGAGAGTGAGAAGAAAGCACCTATCGAGTTTACTCCTGATTGAAAGCGGTAGAGGTCCCTTCATAATTTTGTTCATCGAACAATAACGAATCCAGGCATTTTCGTTGCGTCTAAAAATATGTGACCTCGTCGCTCGTATGAAGAAGGTCGAATTTAAGTGGCAAGTGACAACTGTCATTTTCTGAAAATTCACGAAAAAGGTAAGACATCTACGACAAACCATCTAAATTCAACGCAATCTCTAATAATTTATGATTTGTTATTTTTTTAAAGTGTTACCAACAATTAATGAAAGTGTAATCTGTATCTATTTCGGTATTTTCAATAAAGCTGAATTACCTTGAAACAACGTGTACGATAGACATCACCAATGCCGGCTGTCCTGAGCCAATATATAACTTTCAAAATTATATTCGCCATAATATTATGGCAGAATATGCTGAAACCTTCGATCTATTGTAATACCCCTTGAACCATATTCTTACAAATAAATGTTATTGATTTGAAAATAATAACATCATTCTAGCCTGGGTTCAAACCTGCATGTTAGTGCCCACGAATCCAATAATTGAACCGCTAGGCCACAGCGATATTTCTATTACGTAACGCCGTAAAACCGCGGAAACAATCCAGTTTTTGCAATCATATATTTTATTGAAATGTATAATTGGATTAAAATAAATATTTTACTGTGGCACTCATAAATATGTCCTTACGTGGTCTAGTAAAATGTGCCAACATATTTTTTTTTATATTTTTCATGTGTCCAAAGCGTAAGTAATTTAATTTAATTGTGCCTAAACCACTTTTAGTAGCTAAAAAATAATCTGAGTGTAACAAAATTTAAAGGCTACAACTGCCCAGTCAGCTCAGCTTACGTTATTTCAATAATGACCAAATATGGAAACGTCAATCAGTTTTGTCACCGTCCCGCGTCCTATTGGTCTCACGCCATCTTTATCACTTTAAGGTGTATAGTAGCTACAGACAGACATTTAGGCAGTGGTCCGACTTACGCGCGAGGAGCGAGTAGCAAGTAAAACGATAAACTCGAAACGAAAGTGCCTTAAGAACGTATTCTGTTAAGTTGGATTTCACTCCTCGAGGGTGCGATATAGGTATTTTGAAATACCCCGTTGGGCCCAGACAAGTTTTCATTGCCAAGTACCTAAACCTCTTATAGTTTTTGATGGAGGCCTATTCTTGTATTTTCAATCTTTCTTTGATACCTTAATTGTAACCGGAAAATCGGACGTTTTATTTATACTTTATATCGCATACAATTTAGGTATATAAAACCCGATATATTTTTCTCCCATCCCATGATATGCATGGTTGTTTCGGGATATCTCTGGCAATTGTATTATTTTGGTCATCGATATCACTGTAGTTGTAATTACCTCGGAGGTACCATACAAATAGTATTATAGTCTTATATATTCTTATATATTTTCTTTATAATAACAATTAATTGCATATGAATATAAAAAGGAACCGACAAAAGTAACAATTGGCTTAGTATTGATTTCTGAAGTTTACGCGAATGTTAGACATTAAAATAAAACTACTATTACGGATTTTATCGCGGTTTGTATTAAGAGTTTAGGTCCCGACGTTTCGATACCTTTGATGGTATCATGGTCACGGGCAGACTCTGGTCTCGCCGCGATAAAATCCGTAAAGTAAGTATGTGTCACTCCGACGTAACTCCTTCAGTATAACTAACCTCTGATCACAACATCGTCAGCATCTCGCCTCAGCGCTCCGATCGGCAAACAGCAAGAATACTTTCATGCAGTCAGAAAGTCTTTAAACGAGGTCAACGACCCTTCTGATATGAAGCTAGTGCCTGCTCACTGGTCTTCTGATATAATCAAAAATGATCAGGGCGACGGGAAGTTCCTAGGTGTCGATGACGAACCTGGTTTTGATTTGTCTGATGAAGAAATTAAAAAGTTTAAATTGTGGCCCAAAGGGATTATTCCCTATTACATTGATGTCCTTTCTTTTAATGGTACGTATTCAAAAACTGACTTATTGCTGTGTATTTAATTGTAGTTTTACGCATTAAAGCATAACAGATACTTACAAAGAAAGTGTACTTTTTGATGTAGACTTGACATTAGCATTCTCATTCCCTAGACAAAGTACTTCGCGATAGGATCCGTCTGTTCCTCAACGTGATTAACAGTGTGACAAGAATCAGTTTTTTGGAGCTGCCAAGTCCACCGAAGGATGAGTCGACTCGCTGGGTATTCTTCGTGAACCGTCGAGGTCAACTGGGCTGCGGAGATCATTCGATCATGAATTTTACCAATGAAGGAGTTCAAGTATGCTTTTGTTTATCTTTTACGGCCTCGAACTCTAAGAGTATGGTAAAGTTATTCTTATTATTATTAAAAGCTGTCGATGACATTCGCTTCGGGTAAAACTATTGGGGGTAGGAAGCGCGGTTTCCACGTGAGCAGGGTGAATACTAGCCATTTGCAATGTTCACCATTATTTAATACGGTTTATAAGTAGCTGTTGCCCGCGACTTCGTCCGCAACAATTTCTGTTATTATGATCGCAAATAAGAAGTTTTTAAAAGAATATGTTTGTAAAGTACTTCTGCGTTAATGATATTTTTAGTTTTTTTTTTCTTGTGGCAGAAGAACATACTGATTTTCAGCATCGCCCTCGCCCGCCAGCCAGCGCAGCGTCTTGACTTGCGCATCACGCGCGCGTATGAATTATTTTACAAACTTATTTTAAAATTATTGTCTTCTAAGTTGTTAATTGAAATCAAGTGATTTCAAGGACAATTTTGTTAACAATTAAACAATCTTAACCAACATCACATTATAGGATTAATATATGTAGATAAAACTCTTTGGCAAATAATGCACTAAAATCGACTAAAGATTACCATTAAAAAGATAATAGTGAGTCAATTTTGAAAGATATACGGTCAAGGACATTATTTTTGAGCATTTTAAGAGGAATAATTCTTTTGTACATATTTTTTGGGTAACTCAAACCATTTACGCGGCGCTCGCAACGGAAGCCTTCACTATGAATAGCTTTCCCCGTTTTTGTAACATTTTTCACTGATGCTTCGCTCCTATTGGTCGCAACGATATAGCCTTAAGCCTCATATTTTTTCAATTCGAACTAGTAGTTCCTGAGATTAGCACATTCAAAAAACAAACATTTAAACAAACTCTTCAGCTTTATAATATTAGTAATACTAGTTTGCTCCGCGGTTTCACCCTAGTTAATTACTAAGTTCCGTTCCCGATGTATATATAGTTATAGCTGATCCCCGCGACTTCGTCCGCGTCAATTTCTGTTATTATGACCGCGATTAAGAAGTTTAAAAAAAAAGTATTTCTGCGTAAATGATCATTTTAGTTAATATTATGTTGATAAAACTCTGTAGCAAATAATTGGCAATAATGCATTAATTTCGACCAAATGACTACCTTAAAAAAGGTTATAGTGAGTCAAACTTAAAAGATAGACATATACTGTCACAGACATTTTTTTAGATCATTTAAAGAGGAACAATTCTTTCATACATATATTTTGGGTAGCTCGAACCGTTTACGCAGCGCACGCAACGGAAGCTTTCAAGTATGAATATTTTTCCCCGTTTTTGTGACATTTTTCACTGCTGCTTAGCTCCTATTGGTCGCAGCGTAATGTTATATATCCTAAAGCCTTCCTCGATAAATGGACTATCTAACACAAAAAGATTTCAACACATTCAGCGATTCATTTTTAGGGCTCCATACCGCAAAAGGAAAAAACGGAACCCTTATAGGATCACTTCGTTGTCCTTCCGTCTGTCAAGACCGTTTTTCTCAAGAACGCGTGGAGGTATCAAACTGAAATTTATATCTAATACTCAGGTCTACTGTCCCTTGGAGCTGTGAAAAAATACAAATACTCTTCTAAAACAAACTTCTAAGCCAAAGCAATCAAAAGATACAGCCGTTTATGCCGCAAATTTCCGCAAATTTTCGAAACTCGCACGGGAATCAAAACCTACAGGGTACTTCCCGTGAACTTAGAATCTTGAAACTTGGTACGAAGTAACGTCTTATAATACGGATAAAGGAAAAATTGCGAAAACCGTAAATTTTTAGTTACATCATATAATAAAAAAATATTTTTGAAAATTTTAAAGTTACTAGGTACTTCTTTTGTCATGAACGCGTAGAGGTATTAAATTGAAATTAATATCAAATACTAGGTCTATAATACCTTTAAGCTGTAACAAATCAAACTTTTATGTCAATGCAATCAAAAGAAATAGATAGCTACAGGTACGGAACCCTCGGTGTGCGAGTCCGACTCGCATTTTGCCGGTTTTGTATATTACAGATATCCAATTTATTAAATAGGTTTCGGGAGGGTAATAGAGTGTCTATCATATTACAGCATGTCCTCCTGGGCTACGATTGCATGTCCACGGGAGGGGAGCTGGCTGAAGCCGTGCTGTCAATAGCCGGGATCCCACCGCAGCACAATGCTCCAAACCGTGACAAATACATCAAAGTAGTAGACGAAAACATATTACCAGGTACCTTGTAGTGAGTAATAATAAACCAGCCTACAATTGCCCTAGTAAGTACATAATTTCTTATAAAATAAGCAGCACCTTTGTACATAATTTTTAAATATGAAATATTGTTTGTTAATGTATTGTGTGTACATAAATTATTAAATAAAATAAATAAAAAGAGGCAAATGTTGAAAACATGCAAATATGCAGTAATTTCGTCACCGTGTTTTCTTCACCATAAGATTCTTGTAAAAAAAATATTTGCCTAGTGTAGGCATTTATTATTTATTTATTATCTTACTTCCAAATGATAATACAAGTTTGGTTTCTGTATATTTTTTTGTTGAATGTTCCTAATCTTAAAATGTTATCATTTTAATTGGACAAAAACAATAAGAAATTTGGACATTTTTAAATTTTAGGAAAAAAATATTTGTTTCAAAAACTGAACTACGATCAATGGTTGTTCTACGACATCAAGTACGACTTTTCCAGCGCTGGCCATTTCCATTACCACAAGCATTCAGTAAACGGACGAGCTACGATCGTGACCCAGGTATAAACAAATGTTTTGTGTCTTATTACACTGTACTAAAGCACTTAGCTACCGGATGGAGGATACTTAACTATAGACGTCATCGGTGGCATCCGCTTATCTGCTGCCATATGTTATTCTTTAAGTTAACACAAGGAATACAATTCGATTCGAAAGCATTTTAATTTTTTTATTGTTACAGCCACAATACCGAGGAATTTCAATGGGCGAAAACAACGGTTTCTCGATTAGTGATATAGCGAAACTAAGAATGCTGTACAACTACATTGTGAAGAAAAAGGAAAATAAAGTGCCGGAATGTAAGAGGTTATTTATGCCAGGCCCTAATTTTAAACACAGGAGGCCGAGTTTTCCCGATAACAAACCACGGAAAAAACCACACCAATACCTTGGACTTTCAAAAGAGCAAGCTGAAATAGATAGTCAAGACAAGAGAAGCAGCGATTACGGAAACGATAATCAATCTGGTGACAGTAATAACGATGATTATACAAATAACAAAACAGGTGATGAGGAAAAGAAATTGAAAAAACTCAAAGGTGGCGGAGGAGGAGTACACAGGACCACACCGAGAGTGACTCCAAGCAAAACTTCGAAAGCGACGAGACCAACACTGCCAGAATTTCCCGAGCTGCCAGAGACTGATGAGGAAGAGAAATTGAAAAAACCCAGAAAAGGTGGAGGAGGAGGAAACAATGGAAACCTAGAAACAGGGAGAGTGACCCCAAGAAAACCTTCGAAAGCTACGAGACGACCAGTACCAGAATTAACCTTTGACCCGCCTGAGACTGATGAGGAAGAGAAATTGAAAATAACCAGAACTAAGCCAACAAAACAAACAACTAAGCCAACAAAATCAACAAAATCAACAAAACCTCCGACGACTACTAAGAAGGAAGAAGATGATCGTCAAGTACCCGGCATAAGTGTAGATCTATCAATGGAGTTTAAAACTGTTTATGAGACTTCTACTCCCCCTCCTGAAGATGAATAAAAAGTACCGTCTAGAAAAACTACAGCGATATAAGTTACAATGACAAAGACACAATAAGAGATGGTTTATACTTAACTTAAAATATACCGAAAATGTGCACAAGAATAAATAAGGGAGAATGGCTGTAGAACTCTTTTCATTTTTTAATTAAGTAAAAAAAAAAGAAAAAATAACTTTTTTGTGGCTTTCTTGTCCAAGAAGCAATAACAATCGTTATATTTATCCTTGAGTTCTTATGAAATTGTTTAACTGTTCAAAGTAATCCGCTTTTACAGAATACCTACATTTTACTCTAGATAGGTATGTCTAACTTAGGTCTTTTGTATGTCTAACTTAGGTCTTTTATACAATAGGGATGATGACTCATTTTTATGTCCATCTTTTAGATTATAAAAAAATATTAGACAAATATTTTTTCTTTTGAGCCGTATACAAAAAAAATACGAAGATACAGGAAATATAATTTTTAGTGACGTCACGTCTAAACAAAAATTATACCAAGCCGTGACGTCACAAGCTAATGAACTTAAAAGCGGTTTATCTTTGTATTTTTGGCTGATATAATAAAAGAGAAAAATATGTGTCTATGATTTTTTTTATATAACTGACGGAATTAATTGTTTTTGACTTTTAAATTTAAATGAACAGCTTATCACTTAATGCAAACGAAAATATATTTTAAAGTTCTGTTCGTCTGTTTGTTCCGGCTAATCTCTGAAATGGACTTATTTTTTTTAATTGGGGACATGTATAACCCTGGGTGGCACAGCTAGTGTAATATTTTATTATTATATTTCCTAGAACATTTGTGCCGTTGCCAAGTTCAAATTAATTAAAAAGAATAATAACATATGTCGCGGTGGCCTAGCGGTTCAATGAACGGAATTGTATGCACAAGGTTGCAGGTTCGAACCCAGGCAAGTACCAATGTGGCTTTTTCAAAGTTATATGTACTTTCTTAATTATTCTAAGACACTTCTGACAAACGGTGAAGGAAAACATCGTGAGAAAACCTGGATTCCAAAATTTGGGATCTGAAATCGCCAATCCGCAGAGAGCAAGCGTGGTGATCAATGCTCGTGCCTTCTCTATATGGGAAGAGGCCTGTGCCCAGCAGTGGGACGTTTAATTAATAATTATTAAATCTTATCGTCAAAACAAAACACCCAATCTAACCTGACATACATAAAGTACACGAACATAAAAGAAATGATCACTGTATACCTTATTCGGTAGTTAACTACGATTAAATTGATACCAAATCTTCTTCATACTTTACGCACTGAGGACCGCTCAAAATAACAGGATGCTTTTGTACTTCTTACTCCCATAACAAATAATAACTATAAATAATTCAAAGTGCTGAAGCTAGGAAACATCACAATCACATCAGCTTGAAAAAAAAACGCATCATAATCTGTACATTCGTTTAGGAGCTACGATGCCACAGAAGGACAGTTTTTTTTTTTTGAATGGCTTTAAAAATGGATAAATTTATCCTTACGTTGTTAGTGTAGGGTAACGACGTGATCTAAAAGGGAAAGCCCATTTTTGGCACAATTTATGACAGGTTGTTGTTGTTGTTGTTGTGGTCCTAAGGCACCCCGCTGGTGCAGAGGGCCCCAACAATTTTTCTCCAAGCCGGCCGGTCCCGCGCGATTCTTCGAGCGTCTTCCCATTTGAGTTCTTCCTTCCTGAGATCCTTGTCCACCGATCTCCTCCACGTGTGTACTGGCCGTCCGCGTCTTCGCCTACCCTCCGGTTGCCACTCAAAGGCGATTTCAGCAGCATTACCATCTTCCCTCCGTAGAGGGTGGCCAATCCACTTCCATTTTCGCTGGGCAATTTCTTGCAAAATTGGAGTTTGATGGCATACAGACCACAACTCTTTATTCGAGATGGTTTTAGGCCAGAAGATACGAAGGATGGATCGAAGTGACTTATTCACGAAGACCTGTAGCTTCGTAACTCTCCAGGTTTCACAGCCATAGAGAAGCACCGACTTTACGATGGACTCGAAAAGGTTATGACAGGTTACAGGACAAAAATTAGGAATGTTCACTATTTTAGTTATGGGTTACTTAAGAACCGTTATAACTGGGTTACTTATTTCCGCTTTCGATAAAACATAATCACATAAGTTTAATAATATGTCAAGATGTCAAAACTTACGGACAGTATTTATATTTATATATTAAATGTATTTAAAATAAATAAAATCAAATACATACTTGCCTTTGCTGACGATGCTGAGAATGGCTAAGATGTACGAAAAATTAACTTAATCAGTCCATTCTATCACAGTGGATGGTTGGATTGATCACATTGATGGCACCCTGGTAGTTAGTACCCTGACTGCTGCACCGGAGGTTTGGGTTAGTTTCCCAATCAGGACATAACTTAGTGTGATGAGTATGATCATTTGTTCTGTGTCTGGGTGTAATTTCTACAATATGTATATTGTATGTATTTAGAAATATAAAGGTGAATATGTGTTTTAGTTGTCTGGTTACCATAGTAGAAGCTCTGCTTAGATTGGGATCTGATGACCGTGTGTGAGGTTGACCCAGAATATTATCATGTTCTTGGGTACGCCTGTTGCTCTACAATAAAGGCCAAAGATGCGTCCTTATCATTGAAAGAGCGCCTCCTTATCGCTGAAAGGGGGAGGCAAAGCTATCCCCCACTCTCTCTTCGTTGTAGCTCCAGAAAGGAGCCTCCCTGCTGGAGATCGCGGTAGTTTGCATTGCTTTCCCTTCTGGTCTCCAGCATAAGGGAAGGGTGAAGCACTCTGGTGGTTTTAGCCGGTAAGAGTCCGGCACCCCCTCCGCCTTCCCCAGGGCGGAGGAAGTCCATGAGGATTACCACGGGTAAAAAAAAGGATATTATCATATTATAATTATATTAAAATATGATATGATATATGAAAATTATTAACTGCCTCGTTGGACTAGTGGTTCTAAGCGCGACTGCTACGATAGAGGTCTTGGGTTCGATTCCCAAGTCGACCAAGGTGTTATTGGGTTTTTCTATGAAATTCTCAGTAGCAGGTCGGAGTTTGGATTTGTGCCCGGTTAGTGGCAATAGGCTCGCCCCCTATTACATGGGACCTAAACATACCGGCGAACTGTGGGTGTACATTGGTACACCTCTGCCTAACCCTTCGGGGATACAGACTATAATTATATTATTATGCTGGGAAGTTAGTGGCACATTTTTTTCTCTACTAAGTTTGTTACAGTAAATGTATTCAGGATATGCGAAACTGTGGGTTGTCGGAAAACCCAAAAATCTATTTTTAAAATTTATATTTTTCGTCTTAAAAAGTTATATTTTCTTTTAAATTCTGTAAAGTTTTCCGTTTCATAAAATCGGTAAAATATCAAATGTTTAAGACATAAAAATATTTTATTGCAATGCACGATTGGATAGCAATAATTTTTTTATTGTTGAAAATATGTCTTATCGCAAACTAGTCGAATATGCTAAAATATTTTTGATTACTTTTCTGATGTACCCAAAACGTGAGTGAAGGTATCAAAATTATATATTTTTTTTCGTATACTTACATTATCCAACGCAATGTATGCTGTGGAAGTGGAGTGAAGATATGTTGATGATTTACAAAGTGTTAATAAATCACGTAACTCTGGCAAATCTGTATCAGGAATCGTGGTAGTTCCTTCAGTACTTCTAACTCCTGATCACAACATCCTCAGCATCTCGCCTCAGCGCTCCGATCGGCAAACAGCAAGAATACTTTCATGCAGTCAGAAAGTCTTTAAACGAGGTCAACGACCCTTCTGATATGAAGCTAGTGCCTGCTCACTGGTCTTCTAATATAATCAAAAATGATCAGGGCGACGGGAAGTTCCTAGGTGTCGATGACGAACCTGGTTTTGATTTGTCTGATGAAGAAATCAGAAAGTTTAAATTGTGGCCCAAAGGGATTATTCCCTATTTCATTGATGTCCTTTCTTTTAATGGTACACATTTAATTACTAACTTATTGCTGTGTATTTAATTGTAGTTTTACGCAGTTAAGCATAACACATTCTTATAACGAAAGTGTACTTTTTATATAGACTTGACATTAACATTCTCATTCCCTAGACAAAGTACTTCGCAATAGGATCCGTTTGTTTCTCAATGTGATTAACAGTGTGACAAGAATAAGTTTTTTGGAGCTGCCAAGTCCACCGAAGGATGAGTCGACTCGCTGGGTATTCTTCGTGAACCGTCGAGGTGAACTGGGCTGCGGAGATCATTCGATCATGAATTTTACTAATGCAGGAGTTCAAGTATACTTATTAATTATAAAGGCCTTTATTTTTGAAAGTCGAAAGAATAGTAAAGTTATTCTTAACGATTACTTAAAACTGTAGATAAGACATGCTTTAGGTAAAACTATTGGAAGTGGGAAGATGAACGGGATGAAATCTAACCATTTGGGATGTTTTACAAATCAATAATGGCTTGACCGTACGGTATCTCTTATAGATCGCCAATAATTACTACAATATTCCTAATTTATCATATATCATTTTGTAGCATGTCCTCCTGGGCTACGATTGCATGTCCACGGGAGGGGAGCTGGCAGAAGCCGTGCTGTCAATAGCCGGGATCCCACCGCAGCACAATGCTCCAAACCGTGATGAATACATCAAAGTAGTAGACGAAAACATCTTACCAGGTATCTTGTAGTGAGTTAATAATAAACCAGCACCAGTTGCTCACTGCAGGGCAATCATGTAAAATGCATGCATACATACAAAGAGGTAATCGTTGAGAAGATACATAAATCCGGATGTCGTCACTCAGTGACGTCTCACCCTGGGTTCTCTTTACCATAAAGGTTTTGTATAGAAATATTTGAATCGCAGTATATTTGCATAAATACATGTATTCCATCATTTCCAAATAATTCATATACATAAGATTCAAATTCTTATTACAAGATAATGATAAATAATTTTGCTATTGAATGCATAACGCTAACAAATTTATATGAATATAAAAACAGATTTCGAAATGCAGAAATGTTATGCTTTCAGAGAAAAAATATTTGTTTCAAAAACTACGATCAATGGTTGTTCTACGACATCAAGTACGACTTATCCAGCGCTGGCCATTTCCATTACCACAAGCATTCAGTAAACGGACGAGCGACGATCGTGACCCAGGTATAAATAAATATTTTGTGCTAGTCTAGTTGGACAATAAAAAAAACCTAGAGATTGAGGTCATTTCTAGCTTATCTGCCTTTAGTTGATATTTCTAAAATTGACTGAATGATCATCATTTACTCATTTACAGCCACTATATAGTGGGATTTCAATGGGTAAAAAACAACGGCTTCAGTATAAGTAATATAGTGAAACTAAGAATGCTGTACAACTACATTGTGAAGAAAAAAGAAAGCAAAGTGCCAGAATGTGACAGGTTATTTATGCCAGGCCCTAATTTCAAACATAGAAGACCCAGTATTTCAAATAACAAACCACGCAAAAAGCCAAACCAATACCTTGGACTTCCAAAATTTAAACATAGTGAAGCAGATAATCAAGTCAAGAAAAACGCTGATGACAAAAATGATGATAATGCTAAAGATAAAACCGATGGAAGTGTTGATTATGATGCAGATGCAAATGGTGAAACTGATAGTAATGATGATATGGATGAAGAAGCGGACACTGTACCTGATAACAAAGAGGATCTCAAAAGTCACCCAAGGGGTAAAAGAAAACCTGAATCCATTTCGAAAGCATTTGACCCACTTTCCTATTTATCAGATTACCGCACAGAAGATGAAAGGAGGAGATAACGAACCGAAATTAGTGCACACATTTATATAATAAACATTTATTAGATCGTCTATCACATTATAAGCATGTTTGTATGTTTCGTTTAATGTAACATGTTTCACATATTACTTCGCAACACCATTTAAACTGGCAGTTGCAGTTCTCAGTGTCTCTGACAGAGGTTTCTTTGTAACCTCGTCTGCAGCATAATTGATCACAACTGTCGGTTCCCGCTGAGCTCACGTTGCACTGGCGGCCCTGAGTGCCCAGGGAGCCAGTCTTCATGTTAGCTGAGCAGAAGTCTGGGGACTCCTCAGAGTAGATGATGTCTTTCTTGCCAGGCTTCTTGATGCTCGGGCTCTCTGGCATGAAGCTGTCCCCGTCGTTACTGGCAATCACCTAGTTAACAAATATTGTCACTAACTTTAATCAATGTCATGTCTGACTAGAAAATATAAAATCATTTTTAATTATGAACCAACGAGGAGGCAAAACCCCGATGGGATGGCTGTAAATTGAAATAATAGCAATAAAATGATAACGTCACTATTTCGGTGTCCTAAAATTTCGTCTATGATCTCACCTTGGCGGCGCCTTCAAATCTGTCTCGTAGTTTGTCTCCAACCTCCCTAAAAGTGGGCATTCGCCACCAACAAGTCCTGAGAGTGCACGAGCCCGACAACCCGTGGCACTTGCATTCGATCTTCATGTTGTTTTTGATCGCCTACGGAATAATAACGGATATGAAGCAAAACATTCTAAATAACAAACATTAAAACAATTAAAAGTAACTCAAGTTGACTAGTTGAACGTAACAAAGGTTGTATTATGTAACTACTTTGTACATAGTAATAGTTAAAAAAAAAAAAAAAAACGTTTCTTTCAAAAACCAAGCCGATTTTTTAAGGATTTCTCTGTGGTGTATTAAGATAAAACAAACAATATATAGGTACCACGAAATAAAATCATACAATCATACATTTTTTTTTTAAGGAAACTTAATTGATTGTAGTCACTTTTAGTTAGCCTTAAAATATTATTGAACTGAATGTCCAAGAAAATTCTTACTAACCAACCTCCCAGCATTATGGTTATGAAGTTTTATTAATGTTTTGATGTCACTCCGCTTTCTGTACCGACTGTCCATGAATTCCCTGGACTTCTTGAGACCGAATCGAACGTTGTCACTGCATCCCCCCCACTGCCACCTCTCTGTGGGTACTTGTGAGGGAGGGAGTGACACTGATTCACGCCCGCGACGCGGCTTAGGTGCTCCCTGAAAGAATACATTTTGTTAAGGAAGGTATACGTATTTAAATATACTCAGACAGTTTGGGCAGAGGTGACGCGACAACTATTTATTAGGAAAGAAATACGCATAATCCCTTGGGAAATACAGATTATGAAACCTATTTTATTAAACTGTTATTTTTATTTAATAATAGTAACTCCAATACCTGACCAAAAAAAAACTAAAATAAAGTTCAGTATTAATCAGTTGAGAAAACTAAAGGGTGAAATAGAAAAATGGTATATTATTTTAGTCGGTGAAGCCAACCTTTTCGCAAGAGCATTCCAGCAGGGAGCCAGCAGTACACGCCCTCGTGATGGAGTAGGTAACGCCTGCAGCGGTGATCGCGTTCACGAACCCCGTCTCTCTTGTGTCTGCGAACAAAAATACGTTGAAAACTCCACAAGCCACATCTTGTTTCCATGATGATATCTTAACTTAGATAATCTATACTTATAATAAATCTGTAGAAAGGTCAATTCTGTACATTAAATATATTTTCAAAATAACTATCAGGGGGTGATTAGTGATAGACATATTTGTCTGTCTGTCTATATGTTCCTTATAGAAACAAAAACTACTCGACGGATTTTAACGAAACTTGGTACAATTATTTTTCATACTCCTGGGCAGGTTATAGTATACTTTTCATCACGCTACAATCAATAGGAGCAGAGCAGTGAAGTGAAATGTTGGGAAAACGGGAGAAGTTACTCAATTTTTTAAGCTTCCCTCGCGTGTGCAGCCGTAATGGTTAAAGACTCATTGATAAGCTTCGTCATCCACGCGAACGAAGTTGCAGGCACAGCTAGTTTTAAATAAAACTAGCTTTTGCCCGCGACTTCGTTCGCGTGGAATAATGACTTCCGGCAGATTTTTGGTTTTACCCACATAGTTCCCGATCTCGCGGGATCTCTTCAAAATTCATACCTTTTTACTATTTATTTACTTTTTACCGATGAATTAAAACAATAACATGAACCGAACTCGTGTAACGATCGACACCATTGCGCGATCACCAACTCGACATATAGTACTAATAGAATTATCTATACTCCGTTAGAGCATTTTCTTTGTACTAAAAGTTGTATTATATTATATTTTCATACCTTTTTACTATTTATTTACATTTTTCCGATGAATTTTCAGTACTGAATTGATGCCGACGCTTGACCAATAGATGGCGCTGTATGTCCGGAATAAATTTTATTTTTTATTTTATTTTTTGTAATAAAAACTATCCTATGTCCTTTCTCAAGTTCCAAACTATGTCTGTACCAAATTTCACACAAATCGGTTCAGTAGTTTAGGCGTGAAGCAAAGACAGACAGACAGACAGACAGACAGAAAGACAGACAGACAGACAGACAGAGTTACTTTCGCATTTATAATATTAGTTTGGATTAGAAGTCTGAGATTTTTATGATCAATTCCTGTACTAAATCTGCCGCTTTCATTCCATGAAGAGGAGAATTTTAGAAAAAGAAAAACAAGTTAACGTGATTACTACTACCCTTTAATGAAAACAAACATTCGATCGCAATAACCGAGTTTATCAACATAAACAATGCATGTTTAATATAACATACATATTGCAAAACAATACTAGTCATTTTCGCGTTTGCCGACTGTTTTATCACCGTATAAATTAGTCTCGGCCATCGTAGGGCATAGAAATAAAATGCTAAAGCGAAACATGAAGCAGAACAAATGATACAAAGTGAAGCTGTTGACCCAAAAATCAATATTCACACGAGTCATGTAATAAAAGCCGATGAGTTTCGCAAATCGAAGGTCCCATCCATAAAACATTGGAGGCGATACAATGTGACGTTGTTCACTGATTTTTAGGACCAGCATGTTCGATGGATTGACGAATAACTTTAGACTGTCGGAATATGACTAAACGTTTCTAATTAAGGAAAAACTTAGATCTCTACGTTTAGCCAGTTTAGAAGCACGATACCAAGTTTAGTAGGATTTTGTAAAAGTTCAATTTTAATAATTAGGGGTCAAATTTTCAGCAAATTTTAGGGATTTCTGAAATTAGTTATGAGACTAATAACTTACTGTCTAAAGTACTTACTGCAACTAGAGTCAGAAATGTAACGTTTAAAAAGAGCTTAAAAAGGCCTACTTTAAAATAAATATATTTTGATTTTGATTTTGACTGTCGATTTTAATATAATAGTTCATTTTAAAAGCTTTACTAAAATCCATCTGAAAATAAAATTAACGATGAATTGCTTTTTAAGTTTGGCAACAATGCAACAGGTTCCTGATCTGATTATGATGAAGATGATAAATTAATGAATCTTATTTATATTGTGCCACATGAACATCTGAGTCATGAGTATTAGAATTCCTATTTCAAATGTTGCAGCAACCATCCGTTTGTCAATTTAACCATCCGTGTGTCCCATACTAACAGGCCTGGCTATAACAATTAATGGCAGGTCAACCTATGTTGGATGAATATTCCGCCGTCATGAATAATGTGAAAATCTCTGCGGCAGACATCCATTGAATATTCGTAGGACATCAACTGAATGCGCAATGTTTTTGTTCAGGTCGTGAACTTACAATAAGATTATTGGGCCCTTTAATAGACTTAGTAATGAATGATGAATGTGATTGCATTGTATGGTGTGATGCAATTTGGTATTCAATGAATAGGGCAGAGTTTATACACACATCTTATAGTGTTGTGTTAATTGAAAATTTCAAGTGTGGTAGAATTTGTTTTTGTTATATTTAAACACTGTTTGTAAACTCCGATTGTTGTTTAGTGATACTAAGGGTTGATTAGGTGTTTATATTTTTTTATTAATGCCAGAGTTTATTTAACAAAACAGACAGAGTTATATGAGAATAAAACGTTTTTATAGATTTCCATGAAATACCTAAGAAAATAGATTTTTGTGTCCGAATGTGGTTACCTATTCACTAATCCTTAAAGTGTGGGTTTAAAGTTCCTCTCTCCTCGATATAGTTGGTCATAAATAAAACACTCTGTAGGGCTATCGTGCCTATTATAAGAAATGAAGGCTTTTCTAAATCAAATTACAGTCATGTCAACCAAGTCATATATTAAAAGCTCTATTCAATGTATGATTTAAATGCACTTTGCACTAGTTATTCCCATATCTAGTACAGGTTGCATTTAACTAATCTCGTCTCTATCTAACGAATAATTGCTTCAGTCATGACAACAAGCTAATCATCTAGTTCCAATTGTTGCCGCTTCACGGTACGAAGGCAATAATAATTGCAAACCGCATCGGCCATAGAACGGCCAAAGGCTATTAGCCATTAGCGAACAAAGAGACAGTTTCTATAGCCTATTATACTGTACAATATTGTCATTTCGCAATGAGTTTGATGAGATGATTCAGTGAGCGATGAATACCTACTTAATTATGATATGGTTATCGAAGATTTATGTTTAGAAATCAGGCTTGATGTGTTTTCTCTTATTTGAGTTATTTAGACAACAGTTATCTATCATGGAACGATAATGGTGTTTCTTTAGGAAACTGATGAAGATAAATAAAGTTAGTAGCTACGATAAAACAATTATAATACTTTCCAGTTGCCCCGTTTATACGGATTAAAAAACGGTCTATGAAAGATTTTCAGGCATTGAGTAAGAATCAAAACGCTTCACCTGTATTTACCGCTAGGTTTTAGTTCGGCAATAGTATTGTGGCATTCATTAAGTTCAGATTAGATAACCGCGGTGCCTGCGCAATGCGGTGCAGTTGACAGGAGATCGGCATCGGCCGCGCCTATCGATCCCATGCTAATTGGGCCCAGTGCGGGACGAGCCGTATCGTCGCCGCATTCCCGTCCCGCCACCCGTCCCCAGAGATACAGCGAAATTTATTGCACCAACAATTTATATAATTGACGTGCGACAAAAAAGCGAGAGTGCACACCCATCCGATGCAGAATTCAAGCCGTAATTACGCCCCGTCACTCCCTGACGACGCTCGATTTTCATAGGCATTCTCGATTAAAATTCGACGGACCAAGGATGCGTCCTCCGGAATTATGAGAAGAATGTCAATTTCCAGATATTTCGCTAGTCGTTTAGCAACGGATAAAAAAGGTGCGTCGAGGCGTTGGGGCGCGCGGGGGTGGACATCGCGCATGGGAACTGGTCCGCCCCGCGCGGATGCCATGGACGCCACGGTTTTTCTATAGCGCGCTGCGCTGTCGATAGGGCAGCGCGGTCGCGACACTCGCTCGTCATTATAAATCCGTGGCGGTGAGCTCAGAGCCCCGCATTCCGCGCGCACCGCCCGCGTTATGCACTGTAATTATCACAAAACGTGGGCCCGACTCGCAAATATGTCGTTGGGAACGGGGGACATGACATTCTCATCACCAAACGTTACGTTTTTTCAAGCGTCTCCAGCTTCAAAATATGTGCAGCGCCGAACCACTCCCACGACGTCCGTCGCCGATTATATTCGGGTGCCTTGCGTCGTGCGTTTTTGCGTGGTCTGCCACGAGCGGCCACGGAATGTCGGTATTTGTGTCCACTGAATAATTCAGTGAAATTGTCGATCGATCAATAAAACCGATGGAATCAAATTGATTCACACTTGAAGGTTGTATGGCTTCAATATCGCGAGTGTTTTTGCAACTTCAAAATACTTGGAAGTCGTTCCGCCATTCACATCGAGTCAATCAGCCGCACGTGCGTGAGCGGTGAGCGCCTCATCATAATGCTGCTATGAGTTTTCTGCTCCTGGATAATTGGGAATCGACTTTGTATGAGCACAAGTCTACTCAAGATACGACTGCACAACCTGTTCTTGTAGGAAATGTGTAATTAATATGACTTGGAACTTGTTCTAGCAGCAATATAAGACCGTTTTGCTAGTTAGTGACCATAGATCACTAATGGCTGTCAGGGCTGTCAAAGCGATATGACGTTTGATATCTTCACTGACTAAATTTCAATAACATTAATAGAATTAATTACACTGCAATGTTTGTACCGCATAGTGATGGATGTAATGCTCATAATACATTATATGGCGATGGCGCTCGTTGTGTACTCAGTGCTGTATGACGAAGAAGAAGACGATGATTCTAAATGACGTTAACTTTGTAGTTTTTTCACCAAAGTTAAGACAAAGGAATGATTTGACGAAACTAATCTACATAATGAACAAATAAAACCTATATCTGTAAAGATTTCTTGTTTTAATACACAGAACCCATAATCAAGTTGCACCGTATTTCGAACTTCAACTTTGATATTTGGGACTTCACAAAAAGCTCACAGACCATTTAGCGTGTTTTGTTTAAATGGATAATTACAAGACTAACATATAATCTGCAGTATATAATAAATCGCAAATTACAACATTAATCACTGGTAATAACAACATAAATTATGTTGATATAGAACATTGAATGCCTTGGGGTAACGTCAAATTGAGCAGATAACGCGAGGAAAGACGTCTCGAGATCATCTCGGACTCAGCCCATATGTGAAATTGCTGAGAATTTTGCAATTTTAATTTTATTTATAACGAGAGTGCTGAAGTCATAAGATTATAGCGTAATGTACTGTATGTATAAATTTATTAGGACTTGGGGTTGATTTGGAGAAATCCTTTGTTTCACAGGTGGAAAGTAATGCAAGGTAGAATTATTGATAATGGGAAATGGTGGTCCTCTTTTGGATCATTGTATCTTAAGGTGTATGCAGATCATTACATATTTTGGATTATTGCATCTGAGGTATTTTACCTGCTTAAACTATAAGTAGATATAGCTATCTAGCTCAAAACTTTAGGTAAAATCACTTATAACATTAAGCACCTTTGTCATTTCTGTTGAGGTTGTGAAATTAAAGATACACTAGCTGTGACAACAATTAATTGATTATTTTGAACTTAGTAGGAATTTTGTAAGTATGATCCACAAAATACTACCTCTGAATCTGGGCCTTTTTTTTTCAATTTGATTGTTTCCGAAATGTCCGAGCCTCGAAGGATTTAGTTCCCTACTGAGAGTCGAACGTATGTTTTATTATCAGTTCTTAGGTGGATCAAGCTTTTCAACCCTCCACCCGCGGCCGCCTGCTCCCGGGGCCGACGCGCAAATCGGCCGGACGTTCCCGCTAGAAACTGATAAACTGAAACTCGCTCCCCGATACAGATCGCAGTCGCATTCGCTCACAGGCCACTTTAAATTAACCGTTCACGCACTCCCGTTCAGGAATTTTAGATTTGAGATGGATGCAAGCGGAGATCAGGACACTTGTTGCTCGCATCCGAGGGTTAATAAACAGCTGATTATATTACGCGGCAGACGCTATGTGAATAATTTATTTGTGGTTTATTTTCAATGTGAGGAGATAATTTAATGTGAAATAGAAGTGTTTGTAGGCTTGAGATAATTCTTCAACTGTTTTCTTAACACGTTGTCTTTTTGTGCACATGCTTTTGAAATGTCTTAGTTACAGGAGAAGTATTTATTTATGGGTAGAGCAAAAATGTCGTTTCATATTTTTGTAAAACATTTTCATCCAGCTTAAAGCACTTTCAGTGTTTTTTATGGGAATTGGTTTCTAGATTGATCCTGTTTAAAAAAAAATTGTCAAAAACACATTGTTATGCATATTAAGCTTGTTTTAAATATACTATGATTTATATTGTTGAAGGTCCATTTCTCGCAAATTCCTGCACGTAATATTCATCCCCATTTCTTACGGGCTCGAGTGAAACATGCGTCGTGCGGCGCGATGTTTCCTTGCCGAGATGTCAAGTATCGTGTGTCGGGCAAACTCTGGTGTCGTAAACATGTATGTCATACTCACTACCTACGTGCGCCAACCGCGGCCCGCTCGTAAAACGATCATAACAACCTTTATTACCATTTAGTACCTTACAAAGATGGAAAGCACAGATTAATGCTGCAAATTGATTAGTCGAGATTCTCACAGATTTCACTTTCTATAAATTCACAGAGATGTGAGCAGACAAAGTAAATCGTCCGCATAAAAAGAGTCCGATAGCTTGTTTAAGCGCGGATCAGCTTAATGCGAAGACAATACATCGAGTTGTCACCGCGACCGCATCGGAATGTTTAAACGAACGCGACCATTTTATCTCATCTGATTAATTCAAATATTTAGCGCAATAAATACGGGTTGGCGGGGGTGCTGGAGGGATCGCGGGGCGGCGGGGCGGCGGTGACGTCCGCGGCTGTCGGCGTGACGGCGGACGGCGCATGCGAGCAATTGCGTCAGTGTCAGCGTGTCACCGGCGGGCCATTGTGGCCGCTGTGGCCGATATACGAGCGTGGCGCGCCCGCTGCGGCCGCGCACCTGATTTATCGACGTCCCGCGCTGGCCCGGCCAGGGACGCGCTGTCGCCGCCGAATAAAGCGCATTCTCACGCTACTGAACGCACGCGAACTCACCCGTCTCGTACCCCGTATTTAAATGGAACGATCGTTTCTCATTCCTTTCCCCCAGATATTTTACGTCGGGTAATACGATACGACACTGTCCGGCTCTTTCTGCAGTTTTCGCGTTCGTTTTTTCCCTCGGCCCGCTATTGTTCACTTGTCAATTTCTTTAGCTAATGCGAGTAAGCGTCTCATTATGCGGTGCGGTGCGTCCGCGACGCGCATTGCGTGTTGTGACAGCAACCACCCACCGGAAGGGGCCGAGCGTCATTCAGCCGCGCACAAAACGCGAATACTTTATTCAACGACGTCCGATGGCTAATTTGAATGGATTGTGCCCGTTTAATGGGAATAATTAGCTCTGTTAATGCGCGCGCCGGTCGGCTCGGCGCGGTGGAATATCTCTGTTAGATCGTGTGTGTACTTCGTGCTGTTAACTTTTGTTTTACCAGTTAACGCTTCATTAACGCATGTGGATGCGCTCTAGCCGGCGTTGCGTCACTTGAAGGAGGTATTACTTTTGTGGGTGATATGCGGAGGCACGTACAAAACGGTCCGTATCTTGTAATAAGCAGGCGACGCACGACGCCTTGCAATCAGTCAACTTGTTACGCGTCATAGCCGGCTATAAACGCATTTCTCACGTTGACGGGTGGACATCGACGAACCTGAATACCGCCGCAACAAACGACTTCCCTCATTTTCCCCTCATTAAAATCGAGCGAAAGAACACTTATACACAAAGTTATCTCGGAAACGGTATTATAATTCCTTAAAGGTAACGCTTTGAAAAAAAAGTAAGTTATCGCTGTGGTTTCCAGCGCCTATGTCGTAGTTGGGTATTTCGTTGAATTTGGCAACGGGCGATGGTGACAACTGCGGCCTGTCACAGTGACGGACAGGTCGTCGTTGTGAAAGGAAAAAATAAAGTGCACTTCGTAAGTTATGAGAGGGACAGGTATATTTGTGGACAGGTAAGTGAGAAAGGGAGGTAGGAATGTCAAATGCCCGATTCCTGTGAGTTCCTTGGTCAGTAGTGATGGGGTTGAATCTACCGACAATTTCGTGCTTGAGACGTCGATTACTGGTCGCGAGGCGATGTTTGACTTTCAAATAACTCGGTGAGGCTATTGTTTATTCCACCACGAGGCAACAGGCTGACATCCGCTGTATCGACCACTTATAAATATGTAGTCGAGCTTTATTTGGAGATCTGCTATCGTTTGTCAGACACGTTGAAGCTCCTAATAAAATGGACAGTTTTAGTTTATAGGCTTTTGAAAGTAAAATTGTTGGACTCGCCCGTCGTGCGCAGTTCTACATGGTAGATGTAAACATCACGACACAGAATGACAATATATTTAAAAACTTTGGACGATAGTGCTAATCTCAAGTTATGAGTTAAATTAATAGTCCATTACAATCTTACAACTTTTGTATCATTTCATACTTTCCAAATTACTTTTTCACACACAAAATAAACCACACCATTTTATAAATAAGACGGTTTATGATCGCGTAAGTGCTGCGCTTAAGCCAATAATCGATATCGATAAAACTAACGACAGCCGCCCGGATCGTATGCGCATAAGAGTACAGATTAGATACGAAATGCAGGCCGGATATTACACTATAATTAAGAACATTTACGTGTTAGAGGGCGCCAAATTTATCGCTGCCTTTTTTTTGTTGATATGAAGTCATTCTTGAGTATTTATGTTGGGTTCCCGGGGCATGTGTGAGGTCTTAAGGTTCAGTAGTCAGGTTATCGTGTGGTAATCTTTACGAGCCTGCAGGGACTCCTCGCTGGGAGCTGTCGACAGTTAATGGCCGCACGAGATTAGTATGGCCCCTCCAGTTCTATATATTCGGAGGCCGTGTTTGTGGCTTTGTTTATAACTTAATTAGGCTATTTTGTTTGAGTGGGAATCGGTCTCGGCGTCGGTTCTAGCGAGATAAAGTGTCGCGGTATTTACGATTTGATATCGTGCTGCCGTTTTATGGTGGACGTTGTTTTGATTGACTTTCTTGTTGTTTGGTATAAAGGTTGGTTATCTAACAATACTGAGACTCGATTACCCGCGAAGAAGCTTTTAAAAGTCGTTAATATTCTTCTTTTTACTTGATGCTAGCACGTCGCGTCCTTTTTAATTAAGATTTGAAAATATTTAAGTTTAAAATTAATATTGTAAAAACTTTATTACATTACATTACTTCTACTTGTTTTATTAAACGTAGAAAATTCGGATACATCTACGTATTTTCAGCTTCTTTAAAGTTCCTTTTCTTGTTCACCTTTGATTGATGTCCGATATACTAATTAAGCTCCAAAAGTCCACATTATATATAAATTATAACGGTACCAATATTAAGTGGGTAAGTGAAACATTTTATAAACGTTCCGGCGGTCATCAGAAAACTGATAAAGAAATTTAAATAAGAATGAAATACTTTATTCATTGATAAAGATTTGACACGGAAAAAAGAAGTGCAGAAGGAATGCAACAACCACAGACTTACTAATGAAAGGGACCAATTAACGATGATTATTTTTTTCTCATGAGTACTGGCTGTATCTACAGGGCGTTCTGGAAATGATTTCGGTGAAAAGTGGAGACGCTTTTAAAAAAAACTCTTTAGTGGCATTCATTTTGATCAATGTGAAGGGTTTTATTGGAATAGCAATATTTTATGGTGACAAATAGAAAGATTAGTCTGGTGGCTTGAATTCCATAAGAAGTAGGAGCTTCGTATGTATTTATTTGGATAAATAAATATGTTATTACATAGTAAAATCAACAAAATAAACAATATTATCAACTTATTTCAACATTTTCACTCACGAACATTATATTGTAGAGAAAACGTCAATTTTTATTGGGTTACTGTATGTATTTTAAAAACTGAGTTCATTTCTCCCAAGTAATTGAACATTAGAACCGTTTAATTTCAGTCGGATACAAATCAATCTTAACTTTTTATCGATATTTAGTTTGTATTCATAATATTTGTAAAAGCAATTAAACTTAACAGTTAACAAACACATCAACCTGTACACATTATTTTTTCTTGTCACCAAGTGATAAAAAATCCGGGACTAATTCAGTTCTGTAGGGCGCTGCGCCTGCGCCACCCATCGCTGTTCGCATCAATTTATAGGCTTTTAACCTAATTTGTTGACCATACCCCTCCCCTCCCCCCTCCCGGACCCACCGCCCACGCGTCCAAACTTTGTTTTACTTTTTAATATTTAATTTAGTATTGATGACGAACTTTATCTCCAAAATGGATTTTAATCCTGGATTTAGAAGCTCGAGAATTCATTAAATAAGATAACGATGATCTCGTTTTGCTAAAAAACGTTTGACTTTATGAGAAACAAAAGCACCAAATTAAGCTATCATGCCCAGCAATAAAGTATCTAATTAATGTATTTTACATTAGCAAAATGGCTGTCGATACCCACCAGAGTCGTAAAAACAAGCGTTGACTTTTAATATCGACGAGGATTTTATAGTCACCTATATGCAATAAACAATTTAGGCGTATTATATTTTTTTTGGTTAATCTGCCCAAAAAAGGTGTGGGCACAATCGCAGATAAGTTATTGAAGAATGTTATAA
Organism: Autographa pulchrina; assembly: GCA_905475315.1. Lineage (NCBI taxonomy): Eukaryota > Metazoa > Arthropoda > Insecta > Lepidoptera > Noctuidae > Autographa > Autographa pulchrina. The sequence goes on along the minus strand of FR997765.1, from coordinate 11,168,497 downwards.
AAGCCTCGGGGTGGTATATTTTATAAATATTTTGTGTGCGCCCAAAATTTTGACAAATACCACTTAATTTACGCTAATGAATCCGAAATGAATGCATGTTGACGACGAATGGCCGGCTGTAGTGTTGTCACTCCATCGATATGTGTAGGTGTGGAATTAATGTTCCCGAGAACCTTTGGAACTGTATTTTTAAAGTTATTGCTTGCTAACTAGAATACATTACTAAATTATAGGAAACTATAAAACATATTAGGAAAGTTTGATCTGATTATACTCAGACCATGAGATTGAGGTCAAAAATGTTGCTGTATTTGTACATAAACGTTAGTAATCATACAATAATTATGATCCCATTTAGTCTGAAACTGTTTTAATTAAACCAAAAAACACTAATAAGCTTCTACACAAATATTCCAAAAAAGGCATCATACTATATTAAACAAAACAAAATCACAAAACTAAATGAATGCAAATCGTTTGTTTAATCTCCACACTATATCTTACTTAAGTTTCTATCTCTAGTTTTATACATGACCTACACTAACACGGCGCGACCTACAGAAAAACAAAACAATATCGATATCGTTAAAGGAGCAGCACTAAAACGTCCGTATAGATAAATGACCGGTCGCATAAAAATCAACTTCTTTAGCCTAATCGAATTAGACCCTGATATTCATCTGTACGATTTAGCACGTTTTGCATTCTTTTGTCCAACGACTAATAAAGGTAGCAGGTAGCGGGGCTCAACCTAAATCGTGCAATATCTTAAATGTTGATGAACTCATCGCTAAGATAGCCGATAATATATCTATCGTTTGACGATGATTTTGTATCGATTTGATTTTAGTGTTGGACCGTTTTATTTCTTTTGTTTTTTTTTTTAATAATGTGCGGCTTTGTGTTGTTTTTTCGATATGCCAACGAAAGTGTTTTCGTTCTTTTATTAAGGAACAACGATTATGTTGATATGTCTTTAGTTGAGTATCTTGCTTTTTATGGTGCTGTTGATAGACCGCTCATGGGAGTAAGAACCTCGACTACATTGATCTTTACTAGAAAATTAGTCTTGAAATAGCCTTTTGTCTTGCCCCTTCTGCACTACCAACCGCACTCTCCAGGACGTGATGAAGGCCAGCGACCGATCAATCCAGGTGGCATCTTATTGGTCAGATAGAATTTGAAAGTTGGATCTTTGACTCGAGAAGAAGAAGAAGTCAACTACAATAGTATAAACATTTGTATAAACAAAAATAAACGAGCCTTGCTTTACAGATTAACGTATTAATTTTTCAAGGCATGTTTCCTGCATAAAGCAGTAGGTTACAGCCAGATATTTATTAGTAAAACGTGAGGAACAAAATGACATTTTATAGATACTCCCGCCTTAACCTTTGAGATGTGAAAGTAGACATTTATTCATTTCGTAAGTATTATAATATTCAACATGTTTCGCATTCACGATTGTCATAAACAATGCTCCTATAGATACAACTAAGGCGTCATTATGTATGCCTACTATATGTAGTCAAATAATTTAAATGCTACAATGAATTTTAAATCCCTGTTTGTTAAAGTGGATTCCATTTTTTCTTTATAAATTAACTAGCGGTCGCCCGCGTCTCCGCCCGCGTGGAGGTCGGTTACCGCTGCAAAAAGCCCAACCCAGGAAAGACACGGTCAGCAAAATGATTCCCAGGTCAATTCACAGACACCGACACTAACATCGACGAAACTTTTCTGGTTGATTTTTACACCTTGTGTCCGAAAAAACCAAATATCTTACGGAACCGTATTTTTTTCCAAAATAAAATTTAGCCTATGTTACTCGTGGATAATGTAGCTTTCGAATGGTGAAAGAATTTTTAAAATCGGTCTAGTAGTTTTTGAGCCTATTCATTACAAACAAACAAAGTTTTCCTCTTTATAATATTAGTGTAGATTAATCGAAATCAGATCGCTAATTTTAAAAGAAATGTTCTTTTATCATGTTATATATTAAAAACAAGTAAAAAGTCAAAGTTAAGTTGATTAAAATATACTCTTCAGTCCTATATTTGAACCAAGTTGACTCTCACCGAAAGAGAATGATCTATCTCACTGGTTTTACCTACCACAGACAGTAGTCTCTATATTATGTGCAATTTAATCTGTAACTTCTGTTTTGTAATTATGAGATAGTAAATATTATTTTTATTTTATTTATTATATTGCCCATCCAAGTACAAGTGCGTGGAACAAAGGGGCTCACGCTCTAATTTTTATTAAATACGGACTTATTTTTAACCGATGAAAAAAACGGAGGAGGTTCTCAATTCGACGCATACATTTTTTTTTTTATGTATGAGCACGCGTATCTTTTTACAGAGTAGTCCGATTTTGATAATTCTTATTATATTGGAAAAGGTATACTCCCAAGTCCATAAAAAAATTTAAGATTACATTCGTGAAGTTTAGAAACTGACCTCTCATGAGTATCTTCCTCATGCTCCGTCTCTGGGTGGTGCAGTTCCACCGTCTGTTCCTGAACTGGTGCGCGCACTCCGTGGCTCCGAGGGTCACTCCCCTAGTGATCTCCTTCAGCAGACCAGTCTCGTTCCTGCAGATGGTGGCCAGCCGACCCCTTGTGCGCCTGTTCTTCTTGCAGATCATGCGGGGGTCCAATATCACTGCGCTGCCAGACGCCCTGGAACAAAAAAAGAAGATCTAATAAGTCCTTTAAAAATTAAATTATATCATTGGAAAAATATCGTGACCTTTTTAAAAACAAATTTTAATTGTTAGCAAGGAGGCAGAAGAAATTCTTCAGACTTAATTGTATAGTTGCCTCCAATTTGCATAAGAGTTCCGGGCGTAAAATCGAGAAGTAAAAATACCTTATTATTATGTTCCTGCACATTGTGCAGTCTTATGACCTACTAGTAACTAATATAATGAAATGATTAAAAATATCACACATACAACCAATTAAACACAAGAAAGAAGTTATAGTAAAAAAGTTTTTCATTGGCTCATGCGCCAATGAGCCGGTTACTCTGATATTTTTACTTTCTAATTAATAAACAAGTCCGTCACAAACAAGCCAAGAAACCCACGACGTAGCACCTTCCACATAGGTTCACCCACATAAACATCCCAATTTCGCATTCCAATCAACAGATGCGAGTCAAAAAGTTTCATAATCACAAAAATAGTCATAAAATCCGACTCACTCAATACTACTAGTGTTGTACTTCAAACTTCGTATCGATTTACGAGCCGCCACGGTGAGCGTCGACAGGCGAGCGCCAGGTCGCGCCGACAGATCCATTGTTTACTCGATTAGAGTTCATTGTCAGAGTATCGAGTGCGAAGCTAGTTCGAATAAATTTAGACTTGTCTGCTTCCCGAGATCGATTCTCGTAGAAAGTCGATCCCGTTAACAGTTATCGGTAGACGTTAGTAACAATACCATCCGTCTTTCTGATGCTATTCGATTGGATTTACATTAATTGATGGAATCAGTCTTCATTATTTCAGCATTGAATTGTTTACTTTTTACATTTTTTATTTTAATGTTGCAGTATTTTTGTGTTCGATGGTAAGATTAACATGAACCAATTTTTTTTCTCTGTATTTATTTTTTCATTCAGATTTCTAGATTTAAGGTTATCCTATAAATACTTTTTTAAATACGTCTTTTTGCAAATTACTATCTTATTTTTCTTTAAAATGTCTTCTACTTGTTTCAGTTTACAGCTATTTCCTTATAAAATCAATAAACATAAAATAAAAAAATACAACATCTGCTTCAATAACTAATTTAAACTAACACTCGTCTGATTTTCTCTAGTATTACTATATTTCAACACGTGCGAAACCAATGGATAAGTGCGTTATATGAGTCAACATGACGGACTAATATTTACACAGTATCACTACATATTTTTACGTCATCTTCATAAATTAGCAACGTAACATGCCCAAACAAACGAAAATCGGATAATTACATCCTACATACGTGTAACGCTCGTTATATTAAAAGGGATGGGCAGATAACATATTACTTTTATATTTTGCGCACTTTAATACTTAGCTAAATTCATGAAAAATTTGGTGAGCAAATTGAGATCCCTCAGTTCACACTAGAGTCGTCAACTGTTACTGTTATCTATACTTATAATAAATCTGTAGAAAGGTCAATTCTGTACATTAAATATATTTTCAAAATAACTATCAGGGGGTGATTAGTGATCGATACTGATGCCAAAAATGCAATCAGTAAATTTTTTGTCTGTCTGTCTGTATGTTCCTTATAGAAACAAAAACTACTCGACGGATTTTAACGAAACTTGGTACAATTATTCTTCATACTCCTGGGCAGGTTATAGTATACTTTTCATCTCGCTACAATCAATAGGAGCAGAGCAGTGAAGGGAAATGTTGGGAAAACGGGAGAAGTTACTAAATTTTTGAAGCTTCCGTTGCGTGTGCAGCCTTAATGGTTAAAGACTCATTGATAAGCTTCGTCATCCACGCGAACGAAGTTGCAGGCACAGCTAGTTTTCAATAAAATGGCTCCAAACTCCTTTTTTCTTAATCAATTATACGGTGGTAAAATTTTGTGTTCAAATCAATTTACTTATGTTTGTGAATTGTAGAACAGAGACTAAATAATTTTTATTGCGTTTGTTTATTCACGTGGTCAAAAGTAAAATGACTGAAAGGAATTTAGAAACTACTGTAAATTCATTTATAATTGGACATAATGAAGTGACGTAACAAAATCCGCGCTAGATGTAGTCAGAATTAATTCTGTTTCCAATTCTTGTACACGGCCTCGTTACAACTACAGTAAAAATGGGAGTACAACACTAAAAGTCAACATGTGTGTAAGTTACGACCACAACACTCCCGTGAATTACAGGTTTACAGTTTACAAAATAATTTTATTAACCCCCACGGATTTGTTGTTTACATTTGTCGAACCGGTGTTTCATAATACTTCATACAACGATATAGTATGTACTGCCTGAAGAATCCCAAATATGTTTCGTGGTGTATTTCGGATTCATTTGTTTTTCGTTTAGAGTTCCCTGTAGTGTATAACTAACAATTAACTGGTAGAAGGTAGGTATATATTTTCGATTTAAATAAGATGAAGTTATATTTTCTAGACATAATCGTCGAGGTCGAAGGTGGAGTGACAATCTTGTGAGATATGCGGGGCGCGAGTGGCCGGATATCGCGATGATAGAGAGGTTTGGAGGACGAAATGGGAGGCCTTTGCCCAGCAGTGGGGCCAGATATAGGCTAGTGAAAAAAAAATTGTGGTGCTTGGTGGTAGGTATATTTTTACAAATTCAACTAAACTTTTTAAATGGATTGAAAAAACACAAATTCATCTTTCTCTATTTGTATTTGTTTTAAGTTTGCTTTCACATAAACAATCGATTTTATATCACTTAAGTAAAACAATTTTACATTGTAATCCACTTAACACATAAAGTTAGAAGGAAAATCATCATTACGCACGGTTTTATTTGCTGAATCAATCGCTGCGCCAGAGTGGCGTGTCAATGCGCAAGCGCTGACACTCGGCGATGTATGGAAGAAACGCACTTTATGTCCTTAGAGATAAACAACTTCGAAGATCATAGTTATATGCTAACAAAAATATATTTTATTTAGGTTAATGGGAGATGCATTTAATGCGAATAAAAATCAGTTGTCTTCGTACGTAAGCACATTTCATACCTCCAGTCTAGGGTCAGAGCGGAAGGTTGTTTAGGCAAGGTTACTCTACCTTCAAGTCAAGTAGTCAAGTCAGTACAGTTACCTAAAGGCTGATGAAAATGTTCAGGATTCCTGTCCTGATTGAAATCTTGTTGATACTGTCACTGTTAGTTTAGCTTAGTTTTTCAAATTTAGTTAGTGGAAGGGGTCGTTTTTACTTAGGACATTCTACTTAAAACCTGCAGATTTTATGCAATTAACTAAGAAAAATGTACCTAAAAGTATCACAGAGTTGTACCATATTTCATTGTACAACTCTGAAGAAAATATTTTTAATTCATCGATTAAAGACCTTTAAATTATTTAAATAAAAGTTTTTGAAAGGTACAATTGTACAGAACCGCGACTGCATTATCAGTCTATGAGTTTTTGGCGGTAAAGCTTACAACAGCTTCTATGTGGTGGGATGAAAGAACTGTTCTCAATCTCTCAACTATGTATTAATATAGAACTGTCGATTTTTGATAAGCAAATAATATTAGTAGTAGACTTGACTAGACAGTGTTATTATAAAAACGTTCAGACTACGCGTGTTTGTACGCGAAAAGCGAGAAAAATTGTTGATTAAATTAAAATGTTTGTTATTGCGTTAAAGTACAGGTATTGTACCTACATTTTAAAAAGGTGTTTTTAATATGTCGAGTGTGAAAATATTTTTTTTTTATATCAAACTGCCTAAAAACAATTGCAAATTGGCTTGTAGTATAATGAATTATTGATTAAGCTAGTCGTATTTAAAATTCAGAAATTTAAAAAAGGAAACAAAAAAGAAATTGGTGCTCATTCTCTGAAAATTACTTTGAATGCTTTACAGGATATCAATTTGCAGTGGACCGAGATATATTTTATGACATAGATAATAAATATGTTACTTATTGGTCTTTTGAAGTTTTATCCTCAGCAATATCCGCAATATCAAACATCGCGACCTACTGTTACGAAATACGTCACCGAACAGTTTCAAATTTATTTTGGCTACAATTTAGGTGTTTCTAACACCAGGATTTTGTCTTCCAAACCTTTAGACTTTAGAATCAATATTAAGCCCTATGTATAACAAATTAGAGTACATTTTTGAATTGGTTATCGTTTAATGGAGTATTGCCAAGCTGGCGACACACCTCTGTAAATCCAGACGAATAAATTAGCTGTGATAAGTTGTATGTCAATTAATTATTCTTCAAAGTCCCATCTGGTGAGAGTGTCTGGATGCTAGGAAGCGGCTTGATATAATGATACCAGTCGGACTAACATGTCGCTTGCAATTGCCGTAAGAAATTAATAAACAATCAACTCTCTACTTTATGATCCGTCTTGATATAATCAAAGAGGATTCTGTGAGCTTGTGAGTCATTTTATAAAGGAAAATAGGAATGGAAATGATACACGGTTAAATAGCATTTGGTTTAATTTAACTAGTGTTCACAAATTTAGTTTGAAGAATAAGGCCAATAATTAAAGTTCTTATTTTTTAATTTGTGATATAAACTTGTAGATATGTAAACAGAACAAAAATTAGTCACTCTTGTTCAACTACCACTATGCATTATAGGTACCTGTGGTACCGTATCGTCCAATTTCTTACTAACAGAGGTTAATAATTATGTGTAAAATAAAATAATTCACCTATGTTTTGTAGTTTATTATTTGAAACTCTAGGGAACCCTTAAATATGAGTCGCAAGAGTTTGAGTTCACTCTAGTTTTAATAACCTAAAATATTCTAATCTATATTAGCCGTTCCTTTAGTCACGGTATATTAAGGAACCAAGCAGGACGGTCCAATTCATCAGCTGTCACATAAATTGGGTGATGACGAACATCGTCTGTCTAACCCTGACCTATGTCAACAATGGAGTTGGCACGCAGTCCTGTCGTTCAAAGATATTTGCGGCTAACTGCCCTGAGATTTATATGTAATTGTTTAGATGGCCTGAAATTATTTTGAATCTAGATAAATGTGAAATAGTTAATGTGGATTTCAATTTGTTCGATGAATTGCGAATGGAAAACCAATAGAACAGATCACAAATTGTAGCGAGTTTTCTAGTCAATTAAATTTGAAAAAGCGCTAAGCATAATCGCAGTATGTATTAAGTTTTTTTTTAGGAATGATTTTTATATGAGGGAGCGATTGATCAGCATCTTAAAAAAAGTTGTTTGAAGAAAAAATACGAAACAAATTTTGCTAAAATTCAATAAGGTAGGAGGAGGAACTAAAAATTTGTTTTAACTACTAAAGACAGATGTTCTACAAAAGAACATTTATCCAAATATTTTATTAAATTGTCCTGGTGTAACATACCCCAGCTTGCGTTTAAGAGTTAACCATCACTCAGGAAGGCCTATTCAGCGAGGGTGACAATGAATGACCGTGTTTGTGGACACCGGGCGAGGCGCTAACGCGCGACTTCGACGCGATTAGCGGCTGCATGACGACTTAACTGTAAACATTATTACCATTACCATACATTTAAATTTACACGAAATATTTCTGAACTCTATTGTTAAAGAAATAAGGTCTATTTTAAATGTGTTTTTAAGAGATGTCAACAATCGTCATACTAGATCGTTCTGTCACTGTATGAGAGTAAACACTTTTAAAAGTTTATGTGGTTATGAGCAATGTTGTCTTAAGGTTTTAGCGGTCGCATCATGGACTCTCATGGCAGGTTAGGCATGTAACAGTGTTTGTTATGTCGTTAAAATTGGGTCTGACTCCGTCCCGTAACCATTGTTAGCCCTTTACGCTTTCGAAAGTGTTGAGATGTAAATGTGGTGTGTGCACTCGATATTCTGTGATTTGAACGTCTTTTGTAAGTTAATATAAAAATACTTTTGAATAAATCAATCTTTTATACATTCAACATGTAATGGACTACGGTTTAGGTACCATTACAAGGCGAATTATGTCTCTAATAACAGTTATTACAGCGTTCAATTATTACACAAAATCACAAAGAATTACAATTATTATTACTATGAAAAACAACTTGTGGGCGGAATTAATCATATAAGGCGCACATAACATTGATATATTTTTATTACTGTTACCTACGGTGGATCCACGTATCAATTCACTTTCAATATTTTAAGCTTTCGTTCTTTTAATCATCTACATTCATTCAAGGTCTATACAAACACTAACCAATAACAGCTTAAAAGTCTATCTACCATACACTCTTCTGAAGCACTCACTTTATCTCTAGTAAGTGAGTTATATGAGTGCAGCGCACTTACTCAGTATTGCGCCAATTCGTCATCATGTGGATTTTAGCGCGGCAGTAGTTTGTGTCAATCCATAATGGACTGGATGCGATAATTGGTGAAATACTACGCACAATGACGCACGCCGTCCTCTTAATATTACGGGGCAAAGATTATGAAATTTACGCAGATGGGTATAATAATATGCTTTGAGTTCTAATGTGTTAGTGCTAAGAATATAAAAAGAGAGAGTAATAGCTGAATACTGAAACATCAATCAGTTTAAAATCGTCGTTTGCCTAGTGGTTCTAAGCGCGACTGCTACGCTAGAGGTCTTGGGTTAGATTCCCAAGTCGACCAAGGTGTTATTGGGTTTTTCTATGAAATTCTCAGTAGCAGGTCGGAGTTTGGATTTGTGCCCGGTTAGTGGCAATAGGCTCGCCCCCTATTACATGGGACCTAAACATACCGGCGAACTGTGGGTGTAATTGGTACACCTCTGCCTAACCCTTCGGGGATACAGGCGTCATGGTATGTTATTTTATGTTATGTTTATATTATGCATTAAATACTGTATCATTTTATAGTTTTTACTACCTCACAATGTTCCGGTAAGACTGACTGACTGAAAGCTGACGACAACATAGCTTGCAAAAAGATACGCAGAAGTGAAACTTTCACATACATTTACGACAAACTAAAAAACTTATTCCAGTGTTGTTAAACCAATCTTGAACCCTTACACTACAAAGCTCAACCAAACAACATTCTACCTACCTCCACATCTGCTGTACCTCACCTAGAAGCGACAGATAGTTAGCGGCCCTCTGCTAAGCGCACTGCAAACGTGTGCGGGTGGCAGTGCGACAGGGCATCGCACTGAGTGCTAAATGAACTAGTTTCGAATGCACCGGTATGCTGCTAACTTATATCGTGTAGGAAATTGGGATGTATTGTGTTGATGGACTGTCGTGTCTGTTTGGTGATTTATTGGTGTTTGATGTCCTTTTAGACTGCCTCGTTGGCCTAGTGGTGCTAAGCGCGACTGCTACGCTAGAGGTCTTGGGTTCGATTCCCAAGTCGACCAAGGTTTTATTGGGTTTTTCTATGAAATTCTCAGTAGCAGGTCGGAGTTTGGATTTGTGCCCGATTAGTGGCAATAGGCTCGCCCCCTATTACATGGGACCTAAACATACCGGCGAACTGTGTGTGTACATTGGTACACCTCTGCCTAACCCTTCGAGGATACAGGCGTGATGGTATGTTATGTCCTTTTACTAGTTCTGACATAATAACAATTGCAGCCTCTTCTAGCTAAAACTATAAGTAAACAGATTAACGCAAATGTAATCCACTAACATTATTACAGAAGCGTTGTATGAAATCAAACATGATTCAGAACAAGCCTTTTATTGAAAATGGCTTTCACTATAAAGAAACTCCTATCGAAAGGATTGTCATGAACATCATATCTTAAGGCAGTAGTGCCTTTAAGAGAGGGAGGTCTTTGCCTTGCAGTAGGACAATACGGGCTTAATAGATAGATAGACTAATAAACAAACGCTCTACTGCTCAAGAAAACTTAACTTCTTTCAAACTACTGTAGTTTTGTAGACATCCTAGACATTTCGATGGCCACTTTAACAAGAACATTACCATAATAAGAGATCACTGACATACAATTTCTTACTATAAATATTCATTTATGGGTAGTGTAACATTTAGATATTTTATGCTATCGAATTGATGACCTAATAGAGACACAAACATAATTTATATTACGCCCATCGCTTAAAATATTTATTATAATAATGTAAGAAACTCCACTTGACAAGCGATCAGCTTAGTCCATTATAATGTAATTGAAATGTCATTAAGGTAATAATTTTATTAGTCGCCTACGACACACGCCTGCCGAACAAAAACGTAGAGTAGTTAATGTATGTATTTAACTTTAATATAATTATCTACGTTCTTGTCGGTGCAGTGGTTGCGTTTCTGTATTGTAAGCAAAAATAACGAGTTCTATCCCGCGAGAAACTGAAATCTAACTTCAATAAAAATATTTTATCTTGCCGAATTATATATCTACATGTTTGTATAACCCAACTATTCGAATGAAAATATTTTGGTGGTGACAGAATTAAAAACAATGTATAACATTTCTCACATCATTTCATTAAGTTTTAATTCAAGAATAACATATTGAATTGTAAAAATAAGTAATATAAGTATATAACTTATTCTATTTCAGAATAAATTATTTATATATTTATTGGGTACTCGATCAATTCAGATTTATCTACACTCAAACATACGAAAAAACAAAAGAAGAACGGGCAAGAAATATAACAAACACCAAACATAACTGTTTGTATTATTTCAGAGAAAAATCAATCCTAAAATATTGCAGGCGAGTCTCGTATCGCCAGTCTAGGTCCAATACTGATTGAAAGCATAATAATAAACACAACGCCAATTAAAACTAACTTCACAATGTATGATGAATAAATCTGTTTTCCATCACAAATTTTTCGCGCTCTATGAGGTTACGTCAGTAAAATTCTGATGAAATCGATCGACTTGAGATAAGGATGCAGGAAACGAATGAGCAACAATGGAGAGAGAAAATAAATACTGAGAAGTTTTTTTCGGAATTCCAGAAACCTTTAGATCTTTTCGGGGAAAAAGCTGTTGATTGTAGATTTTCATTTGAAAGCGATTTAAGAAGTTTATTGTTTACATTGGAACTGCGATTACTATCTTATCAATAAGGCCAACGTGATAAACTTTTACTTTCCATTTGACTCCTACTGATTTCTAAGCTATGGAAAATGTAAACGTAGTTTTTTCTAATACATTCTTTCTGCGGAACTCTAACAGCTGCTTTTCAACCTTGTGCTTTCATTCATTCATTAATCTTTAGCTTCCTCGATGTTAAATTCATCACATCCTCTTTTTTCATTTTACTTTTCTTGTTTTTAAGATTTTCCAGTTGAATATTAAAGTTTTCAAACACCTTTTCCAATTATCATGTATTCAAAATATTTGAACTTTGTGTAATTTTTGCTCGTAGAATTGGTAAGGATTGTAAGTAAGTGAACACAGCTCTGCTCAGAACCTGCAAAACCAAAGGTCTTGTAGATGCGTTGTAAGGTAAACAGTAAGATAAAGGTAACACTGGTTTTAGTAACAGTGACTATATACTTGTTGCGTCGAGTTAACAAAACCGAAGAGTTAATCGATTTAGTATAACCGTTGAATTCTCTTGAGCTTTACAAGTACTGTAAACGTTACGGTGGTATCTAAGCAACGCATCTTATCAGGTACTGCACATATTTCCTCTTTGCGGTATTTCTAGGTATATTTGTATGTATACTCCAACGAGTAAAATAATAAAAAACTACTTAGTAAGAGCTTCAACCTAATTTCATTTCTCAGACGAGAACTTCGTAGTACAAGTGCAGAAACAGGATACCCTAATAAAGTAAGATAAGATAAATTTCTATTATATTTTATGGCTTATACCACATAAATACATTAGTGCAGATAACAGTATTTTTTAACTAAATAACTAAGTCACGTCACGCGATCCATTTATATCATTGACACTCAATTAATTTAACTGTGTACCGTTTACTCTAGAAGGCAGTATAATGGTCATAAATAAACAATTAAATCCAATTGATACATTAAATTAATACAGTTTTGTTATGATTATAGTAACAGTGAATGGTTACCGGACAGGTGGTTTTATCCGACATCGCGACTAGATTTATAACGTAATTAATTTATTTACTTCGCATTAAACTAGCTTCTATCAACTATCAACTGTTAAGGGGCAGAATATTATCTACCTCCGGATTCGACACGGAGAGATAATTTATCTGATCTTCAACGGGCTTAGAAATAGATTTTTAATAAGTACCAGTTTTCTGCTAGGTAGATGCATATTGCACGCGTTATGGAGAACTAACCCAGAACTACAGGTAGTTATCTAGCTGTACTTTTACATGTGATATTACAACATGTTTTTTGTTGTACCAAGTTTTTACAGGTACAGCTTACAAAGCTTTTTTACAGATTTATCACATCTACCAAAAATCCTAAATAAAATATAATTAAATACTTTATTTCGCCTCCAATGAAACAACATATATAAATAAATCGCTGTCCAATACCAGGTATGTACTTTTAACTAGTCTCCTAGATACATCTAATGTTACATACCTACTCTATATTTTTAAATAATTTATATTAGATATAACCATAAACAATAGAATTTGAATGCTACAAACCTTACCCTTAAGTAAAATAATAAACACGGTAATATCCGCTTTTGAAACCGTCGCGCGGTCAAAACATTCGGATACCGGTTACTAAACGACAATAAAACTTGATAGATAACCCACTGTTAGTTATCTACAGGTCTGTACATGTTTAATTGGGATATATATGTGTATACATACGTCATAGTTCCATCAATGATGCGAAGCGGAACTCAAAGCAGTATTAGTACTTTCGGCGTTCGGCAAGGCAGAGTACTTGGGCCTTTAAATTATTTTTAACTACCTATATCTTTTATAATAACCAGACAAATAATGTATAAGTAAATCAACAGTTCTTGAGTTTTAATTTGTTGATTTCTTTTATAAAAATGGTAGTCATAGTACCCGTACCGGATTAATCCCAGCCTACCCATAAGAGTGGAAAAACAGATGTAACTTTGTAAGTGATTGTGAGACAAATGACAATAAATTTCACGAAGGTATTATGGATAGTGAAAAAAAATCAATATGTCGTAGTATTATGTAGACATTTATCCACCACTAACCACATAGCTGTTAGCACTTACCTATATTACAAGTTACTTTGAAAAACCTGCTCGCTTCTCTATCTAGCTTGTAAGTTAGCTTCCTTCAAGCTTACCACATTTATGAATATATTATGTTAATTAATTACACTTTAAGTAGATGTAATAACACCTATTTTTATCTTACAACACATTTATCAACATTAACACGTAGGTACAAAAATGCAATTAACGTTGGTTACCCGTTTTGTAAGAGAATCGTGGGCGAATGAATTCCGAACTCCTACATACGAAACTAATAGATATCGACATTTATAGTTAAGTAGTGTATCTAATTTAACGCATCATTAAGTAAATTGTAACGGTTTTAAACTAGATTGGCCCACGAGACCGCCGACTTCCGAATTCCATCGACACGCGAGAACATTGACATATTATTTATTAGTATTGGAGTTTTATGATTTATCTGCCATTTAATATTTCCTGTTGTATGTTGAATTCCTTACATTCGAGTTATTAGTCGCTTGTTCGCCCGCGAACAACTTTTGTGGCGTAAGAAAACTATATCTTTAGAGTAGTAATTCTAAACTAAAATCATGAATTTATTTTGCTGAAAGTTTACATTCATAAAGAGATCGTTGAGGAAGTCTCAACGATCTCTTTATGAATGTAATTTCTTAACGGATTTTATCATTGTGAAAGAAAGCAGTTAAAAACTGAATAAAACTTTTATTCTTTTAACTTTAATTATTTTTTCTTCTACAAATCATTGACATAAATCTTACCATCATATCCCAAGCGGCCACGTGGCACCTGCATGCTAACTACAACAGGTTCATAAAACGTTTGTACGCAACCCGTAGAAAAATCATTTAACTTCAATTTGTTTAAACACTACTGACTTCAACCTGCCAGTTTATAACATTTAAGCCGCACTCTATACCGATAATTAAGTTAATCCCGTGCAAAATCCATTTATAAAGTTTGAAACTTGAATTAGCGCTACCTACCAATTTATTTGAAAATAATCGATGTTCGTGGCAGCAAAAATCATTTATGGAGTCAATATTTTCTCCTTTGGAACATTAACATCAATCCATCAAAGTGCCGGGGGACTTTCAAATTGCTAAAATTGAGTCATTCCTCACAATTATGGCGTGTTCAGTGACCATCAGAGTTTGGACGTCCCATCAGACCCCATTGACTTGCCGCCCACCCCATAAAGTGTCGTAAGGTACAGTGTAGAATGTGCCCAAATTTTTTGGACAAGACTTTTGGGCATTTTTCGTAGCATCAAGCACAAACTTAGTCTTTACCAATATCAAAATTTAGTAATAATTTAGTAATAGTAACTAACCAAATCAAAAAAGATAACCGTATAAAAACACGGCTTCACATTTAATCATTAATATTTAAATACAACCTAATGACCACCTCGAAACATAAAACAAAAGACGACGCTAAAAAACTTCAATAAATAAAAACTCCAATATCATAAATCTAATATTTTTCACGCCAGCTATGACTTTATTAGCCTCCCAACATATTATTACGTTCAATAAATAAATTATTCCTCGAATATTTATTACCGAATAATGCCAACAAATAATAATATGCAGCTCTGAGCATTATGAACGCACCGTTGCATTTGCGCATCCATTTTTGATCGTGTATGAAGGTCCTAATTTAAGTCTGGGCTTGATTAATTGCAAATTAAAGTCCCCAGCGCGGTGGTGCTTGTCGAATATGACTTTATTGAATTTCATGGCAAGTGATTAATGTGGTCAAATAACTAAATTATTATTATGGCAATAAAGGTTTGTTATTTAATGTTATTGTTGCTACAGTTCGCCGTGTGGTCTTCGAATAAAGGAGAAAGTATAACTGTATTCAGAGAGGATATTTCATTGATTTCTTCTTGAAATGGCATAATGGGTAGGGTCTAGAGTAAATGGAATAATAAAACGTGTTAATTAATTTTGTTTATTATTATTATGTTCTAATTTTTTGGTTAAATATATATTCTTTGAGTATTGTTCAATGTTTGACTAGTGTCATCAAAAATGTGACAGTAAAAAAACTGACTTTGGTAAATAAAAACTAATTATTGACAATTGTGTCAGTACTTGTGTCATCAAACCCAACCTAAACAAGACAAGGACTTGGAATGGGACAGGTCCCATTTCAAGTCTTGTGTAGAAGAGAGAAACAGTGAATGAGAGATGAGATTTAATATTTCTGGGTAATAACAGAGACACACAAAGAAAGCGAAAGTTCTTTGATGTGTCTTCAGAGCTACTAGATAAAAGGAAAAGTTTAACCTTCTATATATTATCAGACTCTTTATTATTAATAGTATAAGAATATGGACTATGGTATTAAAATACAATTTTAACATCTATTTTATTGAACATTTTTATTTCTTTATACCACTTCATTTGATAAATCAGCAGCATAGTTTTGCCTTTTTTTGGGCAACGTAACAGAGAATCATCGAAGCAATTTCGACTCAATGTAATCGATGTTAAGTTACACTTTACAATATTATTAATTTCAGTTTATAATTAATAATGTCTAGCAATCACAACATAAATAATAATAAGTCATATTAAAATCGTAGAACATTTATTTGACACTGTTTCAAACAGGTAGAAGTGAATGAGACCGTTGAAAATCTGCTTTATGGCGCTTCCTAGTTATAAATCTGATGGTGTAATTAATCTACATTGGTTAAAGACACCAAAAAAAGTTGTTTTACGACAGCAATAAGTTAATTTGACGTAGTGATAAAATTAGGATTAGTCTCTATTTTTACCAAATACAGAGTTTGTTTCTCTGGCATAGCCTTTTCTTTGCTGTGTTGGGTATTGCTTCTAATCTTATTTTGCATAGAGCGACTGTCTCTGTAACCTTTATAAGGCATTTTAGTGCCGCTAATAGCAATCCGTAGTAAGACAGACTAGAAAGAGTTTAAGAACTATACTTCTTTATATAGCATTTTGGAACACTTTGCGACCCACGGAGGGGTCACGGTTGAAATTAATTGGTCAACTATCCACACGTGAACTTCAGATAGATTTGGTTACCCCGAATTGCTAGATCGAGCTTTAAAGCGAAGGCAAAAATCAATCAATCGGTCATCAGCCTTTATGTTACCCACTGTTGGGCATAAGCCTACTCCCCCAAATTATATTCAGTTCTATTTTGGGTCAACTGCATCCTAAGGATTTTTATTCCCACAAATATTTCAGTATAACCTAGAACTTGAACTATTGCTGCTTAAAGCATAACCCATTCTATTTCGTTCTCATTATTAAGTCTTGTAATTCGTACATTAGTATTAAGACGTTGAAAGTCGTGATTATTTATATGACAGCGTCGCTAGTAAGAAAGTTGTCTGTAAGCAATGGACGTTTATCATCCACTGACTTATTTCTATTCGCTTTATAATCCAAGACTCTTGTCTGTCCTGTCCATTTGATTTGTACTTTATTATATGGAATGTTTTTTTTAAACAGTAGGTACTTTATTTCCTCGAAAAGGTAAAATATACCTAAAGATAGTTCTTTTTCTTTGTACTCTACAAAAGTTCACTGTTTGTCCTTAATTCATTGATATAGGATTAAAGTAACAATGCAGGAAAAAACTTCTTAAATCGACCCGTGATCAGCAGATGGCAAAGTTTTTACCATAATTCTCGAAAATCATACTCCCATAACAATTTGCCCGATTCAAAATGTCCCGTTGAATTCTAGTCAAGACATATTCTATTTAATAGGTAATGTTCTTGTTCGTAATCTAACTGCATATGAACAGTAAACATTGGATTAATCTACTACATTGACATCAACGTCGCCAGAATTGATTCTTCAATGTAATTGAGCCAGGTCAAGTCACGTGATCCCAATCTGTCTTTTCTACTTCACACAAATCTGTTTAATGGTTGTCGATACTTATACTGTTATCTACATCATAAATAGCAAATAAAGAAAAGCTCTTCGCATGGCTTATTGGGTCAGCTGTAAGGCTCATGGTTTAAACTGCAGTGGTATTACCTAACTTGCAAAAGACAAGCGATAGCAAAGCAAAGGTTTAACAGCGAAAATTGTGCAATTATTGCTGTTAAATTCCATGGCTTTGCAAGTTAGGTAATACCGCTGACGTTGTCCGTTTTCATGAAAAGTGAAAGTACTATCAGAAATTAAGCCTTTAGTGTAATTATCTTTATATCTTTTATCAGGGTTTAAATATATTTTTCATTATTATTAAGGTTGTTATGATAGTCTGAATAACGACGAAGGTATTTCATAGTTAACCAAACTCTTTGGTGTTCAGTTACAGCCATTAAATTTAATTCTTCTTGGTAGGATACTGGTTTGTTTCATACCTGTTTTTAATGTTGGATTGCTTCAGTATTTGAGTTGCAGTCACCCCTATAATGTACTACTATACCAATACTAGTACATTTTTGGTTATCATAAGATTTTAAACCCTTCTCTTTATTAAAATTTGATAAGCCAAAATAACGACCACTTCCTATTGCAGAATAAATATATTTTTTGGATACTTTGCAGGGATTACTAAAGTGGGAAAAACAAATGAAGAAAATCAATAATTGAAACCATTTATTTAAGTAAAAGCACAAATTAAAAATAGTCAGTAGATCTATTTAGATCAGATAATCACCTGTATCAAAATTGTCGGCTGAACACGCTGTTTTAAGGTTTTAACCGCCACTTAGAAATAAAAAGTACAACTTAATCAACGCCTATAGAAGAAGATAAATTATGAAATATTTTATAAACATAATTTATAAGAAATTCATTTTGGCCTCAAACACACAAGAATGACTAAATACACTGTCAACTATTATAAACTCGTCGATAATCATTTAATAATGTTTGAAAGCTATTAATATATCAAGTTTATTTAAATTTAAATGTGCATAATATGTGATTACAACATATGAATACACATTAATATAATGGAATAACTAGTAGTCGTTAAGATACATGACTTCTTCGAATATGTGCACTAATTCTTATCAAAACTAATTACTAATTAAAACGTGTATGAAATGTATTATTAAATGTTTTGAAGAGCACTTAAGTTGTTACTAAGAGAAATCGGAAAACTTGCTTAACCTCGAAAGTATGGAATCGGTATTTAATTAATACCTTTTACAGACCCATTTCATTTTCTAATAACAATGCAAATTTCTTTGTTTCACTGTTACCAGCCAACTGCTAATGAAGTTGTATTTAAAATTATATTAACAATATATTATTTCTTGACGCCATTTTATGTCCATTAATTTAGTTTAAGACGTAAAACTGACATAAGCAACAAATTAATGATTTCTCTAACAAAAACACGAAGGAAACACTCGGAGTGGATCGACAAAAACTTCAAATAAACACAAATCAGCTGTTTAGGCTCACGATTCTTATTGATTTCCATTGTCCTGTCAGTTCGGGGGCGTTTGCACTACACAAGTGATTATTTCGGTATGAATTAGTTTATATTAGAGGCATCCGAGTACTCACCACCAGGAGTCTGTGATGGGCGCGAGCAGCAGCAAGCAGGCGGCGATGACAACAGGCCGCATCGCTCGACGGACATCACTGCCCCAACGTCTTGTCTGTAACCATGTCTCGACAACAAAAAAAAGCACCCAAAAAACCCTTTAGTCCGAAACTCGCTCCATTTCAATTCTCTAAACGTTTTGATTTGTTTTTATGTTATTTTTTTGTGTAGAGAACGAAGTGCGTTCGATTTTTCTAAACAGTTCCGAAATTTCGCGGCGTGTCGTGCGTGGATCCCTGTCGGTGGGAGATCGCGACGCGGACTGACGCTCACCTGAGCTCACCCCGCCGCACGCGCACCGCCAAACGATTTTCGCGCTATTTTGGCTAAGATTTTAGCAGATTAGGCTTCGCGTGATTAGTGATATGAAGGTGGGGATATGAATTTGTTACATTAACGATGTGTGTGGGCGATGCAATATATTATCTCTGATGCAGCATTAATTAATTTATAAAACTCTTAATAATCCAGTTTAACTGTTATTATGCAGTCAATGTTAGTTTAATGACTTTATAAATAGATTTTACAGTGGTATTAATGGGATAAATAGATTAAGAAAGAAGTGCATATTTTTCAGAGCGGTGCACAGCTGTTTAACTTTCCATAGGGCAGCACTAATACGAACCAGACATTGCCTGATTGCGAGTGATGGACAGTGAGAAGCGTTCGGAACACATTCTATTATTAGTATACACGTGCGAAACTCTAATTGTGTTAAACAAACAATCTCGTGTACCTACACCTGGCGTTTCTGTTCTCTGCGATATGACATTAAAAAATCACCTGGATTTATGTTACGGACATGTCGGTAACTGGAATACTTTGCTAATTACATCATCACACATACAAATTGTCACGGTGGCGGTTCGTACGAGCTTTGGCGTGTAATTTGTGAGGTAAACATGATCATGGTTGAGTTTACTCTAGAAAAACAATTGAAGCGTAATTTGCGCCTTTTATTACACCATTAAAGTAAGAAGCGCACCTAATTATAAACAATTGTGTATTTATTACGGTACTCGTATTTCGCATCGTGGAGTTTTATTGACTTCGCGATAAATTTTAAAGTGTTTTCACTGAGGTGTAATATTAAAACGGTATAAAGTGTTTTGTAAAATAATATTTATATTTTTAATAGCAATAAACCATAAAGTTCTTCCATTGTGTTTTATTATACTATATAATCATTGTTGGTGTGTAAAGTCAGTAAAAGTAAATTCTTATAATTTATGAATAAAATACATGATAATTATAGTTCTTTAGAACACTACCTTAAAATCCAACTGATTGCTATCTGAGTTAATTTCATAAGTAATTTGTCAAACGAGAGATCGAACCTACAACCATGAACGCAAGACGAAATTAACTACTAAGCTATAAGATTGAAAGACCACAAAGTTAATCGGTATAAAACCAGCTGTAAAACTTCATCTAACAATATTAAACAACGCTTATATCAAAGCTCAAACAGTTATATCTTAACTCGACGAAAATCTTAGAAAATGGTGTCAAAAACCCTTTGTGGTTCCACTTTGAAGTCATCGCCGACACTTTGAGGAATAGTTTCTTTTGAAATATAAAGTAAACATGCTTTAAATCACATTGTTTGGTTAGCTAATTGGATAAAAATAAGCTCCCGTTTTTCGCAGTTTGTTGTTTGTAGAGTCGATTAGACTAAACAGTAGCAACCTAGATATGCCTTAAAGACAACACATCAAGTACTATTAAAATAATAATTTGACAACGTAGTGGAGTGTCATACACACCGGTTTTCCAAGTGTCACTAGCTCTGAGATCTCGGGTTCGATCCCGGACGGGTCATTGTAGAAAACCCTTCTACATTGTATCGGGTACTTGTGTTTCTGGTGACTTCAATGACTCCGATTCCTTAACACACATGCTTTACTTTGGGTTCTGAGCAATGCATTTTATCTATTTAATTTATAATAACACCTGCCTTTAACGACGAAGGAACGAGCATTGATGACTCAAATATTGCCTTTTACAAATTTCAGTTAAAAACATTCCTTACGTGTTCCTTCCGTGTTAAATAACTAAAAATACCTTTAAAACAAACCAGCTAACAGTTTCAAATAGGAGGAAAACAAAGTTCTAAGTTATAATATCTAAGTTATGGCGAGCCTGCGAAGTCTAAATAGAATCATTTTTAATTTGTCTGACAATGCACAAGAGAGTTTATTTTCTCATTCAAACAACATCTTGACATGGCAAGCTACAGGAATGTGTCTTAACACTAAACACCCACCCAGAATAATTTTCATTATTTTATGAATATAATATAATAATATTAATAATATAATAATAATATTTCGGGACATCTCACACACGGTTATCTGATCCCAAGCTAAGCAGAGCTTGTGTTTGGTAACCATACAACTGATAAACATACTTATATATTTCTAAATACATACATATTATAGATAAATTACACCCAGACACAGAACAAATGATCGTGCTCATCACACAAAGATTTGTCCTGGGTGGGAATCGAACCCACGACCTCTGGTATAGCAGTCAGGGTCACTAACCACTAGACCAACAGGTCCGAATGTGCAAGTATTTGCATTCTACACACTAATAAGGAAATTTCCAAACATATTTGCAGTAAAACTAAATGATTATACAACCTAACATTATATTGTTTACTAATATTACTTTATGAATATTATTTTATGTATATTAGGATCTCAGTTTACTTATCAATGACAGCTAAGGTTGGAAGACAATGGCGGCTAGATTTTTGTCGTGCTTCAACTAGCACTTTAAGCGCCACTTCTCTTCATAAGTACTCGAGGGAAAATGTAAGTGCCTATATATTACTTAAGCAGTTATAAATTAAAAGAATTTATTGATGAGCTTTCTGTATATTCTATTCAATTTCTCTGCGTGTTTTTCTTACAAAATAAGTAAAGAATAAGGATGTCATTAAGTAGTGTGGGTTACTGCCTAAAGAATACTAGCCGCCGCATTTCATTGTGAAATAAAAAGTCTAGCAATTACTAAACGATTTTTTTTAATAGCCATTTCTGTCCCACTGCAGGGCAAAGGCCTGTCTACCCTCCTTCCATTTCTCTCTGGTTAGGGCCGCGGTTAATCCACTCCTTATCAAAGGAGCCCAGCTCGTCCCGCCATCTCCGTCTGGGCCTACCACAATGTCTCTTGCAATTTAGAGAGACATTGGGTCGATCGTTTGGCCCATTGGTCGTCTGACATGCGGCAGATGTGTCCGACCAGGTTCCATTTTAGCGAGGCAACTTTATAAAACTATTACTTTACTCCAAAATATAAGAAATTCACAGACCGCTCTCACACAAGACTTCAAACACCAACAAATCATCACGAATCACAAAAAACAAAATATGAGTCGTTCTATCCAAATTCATTCAATTCATTCGATCCATTCATTCATTCATGAATCACAGTTTACTTACACCAAAATAACTGTTAAACTCTAGCAACATTATACTTGTACCCACGAATACAAATAAGCTAATTATGTAAATACAGGGGTCCAATTATCAAGACCATACTTGTAAAAAATGGTGGGCGTATGCCTTCCTAATAAGTGTCACAAACTTTTTATAATTGACACCTTCTTGCTAATAATATTTAATTTTGCTGTTTGTCTGTGTGATAGATAAATAAGTTTTTAAATATAATATTTGTTTGTTTAACATTTTCTTTTATGGTGCGAAGTAGGAAGCTTATGACTGAAGAGTCATTGATTTAAAAATAGTTGCTGATTGATTTTTAACTGTCGTTTTGACATGTTTTTTTTTGTGTCTTGCGTTATATATTTGACGGGCCTGTTGGTCTAGTGGTTAGTGACCCTGACTGCTATACCGGAGGTCGTGGGTTCGATTCCCGCCCAGGACAAATGTTGTGTGATGAGCATGATCATTTGTTCTGGTGTCTGGGTGTAATATATCTATAATATGTATGTATTTAGAAATATATAAGTAAGTTTATCAGTTGTCTGGTTACCATACCACAAGCTCTGCTTAGCTTGGGATCAGATAACCGTGTGTGAGTTGTCCCAGGATATTATATTTAGAGAACTATTGTGTATCGACGTTTATATTTGTTTGTGTGAGCCATACACCCTGTACGTACCTACATTGTCTATCACCTCTAAGGTGGTCCCACATTTCTTCAAGATCGATTAATTATTGATCGAATCGAATAGTTTGGATTTTTTAACAAATAATGGGAAAAAATATTAATAATGTTAAAACGAAATTGTGTGAATGGACTACTTTTCTGCTATAATTAGAAGCTGATATTTTTACATTTAAATTGTTTTTTTTTGCATTTATCCTGAGCGCAGGCTTTGACTGCTTCACCGGACTTTTATTTACCTTAATGTATTTAGTTATTGCTTTGTCATCCTGACTTTGACCACATCGTCTTTATATTAGAGACATAAAACATCAAAAGAGAAATCAATTAGATATTTTTAATAAATATAGGTTTTAATCAAAGCTTTCTTTTATTTATTTTTAGTAATAATTAATAATATTAAAATTATGGCTCCACAATAAATCAAACTATTTAAATTAAGAAAGACTTAAAGTTGAGTTACCAACCTACTAAAACAACATGTATTCCGTTAAAAATTAAAACACTTATTGGTAAATTATTAAGTTCATAAAACAAATTATTAAAATTAATAATAAATAAATAAATATTTCGCAAAAGAAAACTTAATTACAATAAATCAATAAAGTCGGCAAAACTGAATCGTCATGGAACCTGAAATGTATGGCCTGAATTACTTTGAAATATATTAAATTACATACATATACCATTACGCTCTCAAGGAGATATACTGACCTTTCCCAAACTTTCTCTTTTAACATCTTTCACCAGGTAACATGTTGAGAACCACTTACATTTAACTAGCGTTAAAAGCCTTACTAATTATGGATAATTAATTTTAAGTCCGCAACTCAATCTGTAGTAACTCATTTTGACAGCCTCCGTGGTCGAGTGGCGTACACACCCGTTTTCAAGGTGTCGCTTGCTCTGAGGTTCCGGGTTCGATCCCCGGAAGGGACAATGTTGAAAATCACTTTTCTAAATTGTCTCGGGTCAGGGTGTTTGTGGTACTTTCGTTGTCTCTGAATTACACAAGTGCTTTAGCTACATACTTTGGGTTCAGAGCAATGTATGTGATGTTGTCCATATTTATTAATTTATTTACGGGTTGTACAAACATTATAACAAAATTATTTCCGACTTTGAACACACAAATGTTTAGTAGGAATGTAACTTTGTCTGTCTGTTACGCTTTCATGGATAAACCACTCAACCGATTGTGATAAAATTTGGTATGAAGTTAGCTTCATCTTCAAGCTAACTCCAACTATTTATTGTCGAGACTGCCGAACTGACAAAATTCGCGGGCGGAACCGCGAGGAAAAGCTTGTTCACTAAAAGGAGTTAGTATGTATGTTTATTACCTTTTAAACCCGAAAAGACTAAACAGAACAAAACTATGTCAATGGCATGTGCACGTAAAAAGCTCGGGCATCTAATAAGGAATAACTCTCCCCTCTTTACCTATAACTTTCCCCTTTCTGCACAATTCTAGGCATACTATTATGCCTATAAAACATAATTAAATTAACGTTAACATTATCATCACAGCAAAACGGATAGACACCATAAAAACTGTGAGTCATTAATCAATGTTTATGTCGTTAAGTTTCAATATAATACCAACATATCATCATCTATCTAGATTCTAGCCTATCTACAATATTAAACCTAATAGCATACTTAATTAGCGAAACAACTGCAATTACTGAGTAATCATATAATCTGTTCATAATATTATATACAGCGTTGTCTATACCACGTTGTAAGAAAGAGATGGAGATATCTTTATACAGGGTGTTTCCGAAAGGGTATATCGATCCAAAAGGGGTGAAGAGTACTCCTGATAAAGAATAAGTTTACAAAATTTCAGCTGAAAATTAGTTAGTTAAATATATCATACCCAATTTTTCTGCATCAATTAATTTGACACCAAAAATCATAACCAGACCAATGAAGCGATTTATCGCTAACATTTAGCAAGTGACGCAGTAAAATAATGACCCTTTCGAATTTTGTGTATGGTGTATAGTAATTGATACGAAACTTTGACGTCAATTATTAAGATAAGTAATATAAAGCTGAAAATTTGTAAACTGGCTCTATACCAGTTGTACTTTTCACCCCTTTTGGATAGATATACCCTTTCTGTAACATCCTTTATAGCTGCTTTTCTCTTCAGCTGGTAGGATCGTGGTTTATGACGTCATAGTACAGTACCGTAACCGCTCTACAGGGGGTTTAAAAGCAAGAGTGTAACTTTTCACTAATTAATTATGCATCACACCTTCATTAACTCTTGCATATACCTAATTGCATTTACATTCTATGCAACTATCCTGTTACCGAGAAAGTATTGGTACATTAAAAGCGCGGATAAGCGTAACGGCCATGTTTTACGTCATTTACATATTTAAGCGTGTTACAGAGATAGGTAGTTCTAAGTGCATGTTTTAATTTATTCTTGTTGAATTAGAAGGACTTCTATGCTGGCTTGTTTTATAATTTTTATAACTGCATAGACATTCCGTGATCTAAAAATGTTTGGCACAGGAATTCAATTACTGATAGATGAAAATATTACATTTGTAATTGTGTCACGATATATTTATAAAAAGCAGTAGTGATATTTTTTTTAAATAGATGATATGCTAAGCAAATATTTTTGTTAAGATAAAATTAAACTTTAAGTTTTACAATTAGCGTGTCGTACACGCTTATTATGAAACTTAAGTACGACTAACTTAATTCATATTTATAACAGTATAAGTTATTCAAGTATTCAGAAGTTTTAGATGTATTAATAAACGTAAGTTAAGCAAAAAACGACAAGAAGATGTCTCTACAATCCGGGACGAAAAAACAATAACAACATTTCATCATATGCAGTCTAAACCCAAACACATAAGTTTCTCCATTTCACACACATCCACTTGTGATCGCAAACTAGGTCTCTCAAAACACAAACACATCAAGTGTGTACTTCACTTAAAACGATTCCGATGTCCAAACGGTGGACGGTGGACCAACTAGACGTATAATTGGCTGGCGTTTATACTTAAAGCCCTTGTGTTTGTGAGATTATAGATTTTACTCGAGGATTTCATGAGAAAGTGACTGAATACTCATATAGTTTTTTTGTGAAATGTGTGTATCTAAATTCTCTGAAACATATTAATATATTTTACAATATATGTATATGATAAATAATTAGACACGACATTAAGATTTAGGATAAAAGTTTGCAAAGGTTCTGCTATTTTTTTATGGAAATATCTTTCACCGGCTAAAAGGACAAAGTAATTAGATATAATTATATGCAATAAGTGTACAAAAGTTACATCAGTTACTCTAGTTAAAATAAAAATTACATAATCTTTTCAGTTTTTTTATAAGTGTATAATTTAGGTTCAGTTTAAGTTCTTAGGTGTTTGTAGTGTAAACCCTGTAATTATAGTTTAAGGTGTTGAAAATAAATAATATGTAATACATATAATATTTGTTATAATTATGTATACGCAAATAACTTACTTTTTAGTATATTTTCATGAATATTAAACTTGGAAATAAGACACAAAAAGATTCTAGGACATTCTTAAAAGATAGTTTATAAGTTATTTTGTAATGAAAATACGCGATAGCTATCTTCCTGAAGCTAAGCAGTATAAATTTATTACAAATACAACAACAACAAACATCACAAATCAAGCAACACGGGAGCCATTACCATTTCACAGACACAGACCACACAACTTTAAAATATTAAACTCTCCTTACTTATATGACATTCGTAATTACATTATATTAAAGATAATCTCCCGCTACGGCAGAACGCAGAGATAATTGCGAATTTTAATTATCTACTTGTTTTAAAAGTTAATTGAAATTACTCCGTAATAAAATGCTACTAAAATATCAATAAAATTTCTATTTGTGGCTCTCAGAAAACAGTAATAACTCCTTTCCTCGCTTATATTAAATGTGTACTTTTGAATTAAATACTTGGTGAAGTCTTTCCCGTATAATCTTTACAATATTGCAGGATTTATATCTAGGTTAAAGTTGATCAACACATTTACAAAACACAACAAAACTGGTAAATGGGACTTATCAAAGTAATTCTAAACAGACTTTCAATATTATTTTTTCTGAAATCAAATGCGTATCAAATCGAATCAGTTTATTTGTGCAACATAAGTAGGTATTTCAATATAGTAAGGTCTTATAATAAACAAAAAAGTGTGCTATGTTTAGTCGTTCGCGCATACAAATAATAGCTTAAAAAAAATTATTGTGTCTAGTATTATTGTGAAAAAGCGTGGGGCGCTCTGTGCCATATTTTTCGTCTATCGGGCAACCCACGCTTTTTCACAATAATACTAGTGTTTTTTGTTCATTACCAATTTCAGCTTACACGAGGAATTATTTTTCACTTTTTTAGTTAGAAGTACTTTAAAAGCGTGTTTTTTAGTTTTTTTTTAAACTATATTTATTTTTCACTTTTTAGTCCTAGCAGCAATACGTGTTGTCTGAATTCAAACGTATTGCTTTGTGGACTAAAAAATTATTTATTGTTTTTTTTATTTATTTAAGGATAATCCTAATCAGGATAATGAGATAAACCTATGAAATTATTATATTGTCGCTGATTCTTGATAAGTGTACAAAGTTTGAAGTAAATCTGTCCGTTTAAAGTGGGTCAAAATCGAGTCCAAAGGAGTCGGTTACATACATACATACAAGTGAAGCTAATAAAAGTGTGTTAAAAAGCTTAAGAACAATAGATTTTCTAAAATATGCGCAATCATATAATATGCAGTACCTACTAATACTTTGTGTATTTTAATTGCCAATAAATGTTCAATAATTTTCTTATGAATGATGATTATTTTAATGGCACATTAAATTCTATTTTATTGATAAAGTTGTAAAATCAGCTTTACTCTTAGTTGGCCGGCCCAGAAGGAGATAGCGGGACGAACTTGACTTCTTTTCAGCATTATGGACGACAATAACTCAAGGCCGGCACAATTTGACGTAGTTATGCAAAATGGATCCAGCCCACAAAACCCGTTTTTTTTGAGTTTCTGTCGTAAATGTCGTCTACACATCAACTTTAGCATATTATGCAAAAAATATCCAAGCCGCAAAGTGCCTCTCTGAAATAGCATTATACGGGAAGTACATAAAGATACCCTATAATTACGATTGATTTCTAAACAAACTATGATCTTGTTATTTAAGTTTTACTAAAACCCTTATTTTCTCAAAAGTATTTTTTTTTGTGGCTGGATCCATTTTGCATAACTACGTCCAATTGGAAAAAAGAAAGGGAGGCCTTTGCCCTGCAGTGGGACGATAATGGCTAAAAATAATAATTATCCTATTAAACGTATGCTACGCCTTAAACCAATTAACATGGAAAAATAACTTATCCATAACAGTAGTTTATTAAAACACAAACTATACGGCGTGAAAACACGCGTGTAAATCGAGAAAACTAATTATATTTTTACTTAACTATGTATTTTAACGATTAATATTCTAAATTAATTCAGCCGACGGGTCAGGTCATGTTTTTTTTAACAAATTGAAATCAATTTAGGTGGTCTCGTCGAAGTCAAGAGAACGATATAATGTTTTAGAATCTCAATTAACTACGGCTCACTCAACGAGAGATATCTAACAAATCAATTAAGTAATGCAAAGAATTCATTCACCTTTAGTGCTGTGATTGTGTTGATATTGAATTTGGAATATCGATATCGATACTCTTCTTGCGTATAACATCGATATGGCTTCTATCATTTTTCAATTTAAAAAAAAAAAGTTAAACATTAACTAAACAGAGAATCCATTTATTTGAAACTAATACATACGAATAGTATAGTATTTTACATAATATTTAAAAAAGAAACTAACATATTGAAAAAAAAAGCAACACTTAATGGGTTGCCAATAACTGTATGGTTATGAGCTCTGTTAAATGGTATCAATGACCGACGTTAATTATAAATCAATTATAAAAGCATAAAATAATATGAAGCCGTTTGTAATACTAATTCGTTTTAAGATTTAAGCTCAACCAATACATGAATGAAACGAAGTAATAAATATTAAATGTCATTTCTGAAGACGCTGATGAAATATTAATATCTGATACATAATTCACTACACAAAATTAAAGGTCCCTCGATAGCAATTTAAAAACTTTCTGAAACGGAACGAGCGCATCACTAATGTTATCGCGTCATCGATTAAAACATTTTGATTAGCTTTCAACTTACGACCAATGTCATAAGATACGATCTAAACGAAACGTCTTAAACGCCATTACGGACATTCTAAAAACTGTCCTTACAGCACTGGATGAGTTTTAGAAATTAAATTCCATACATTAGACGCTTAATATGGTACTAGTAACACAAAGCGACGGAACCACCCCGGTCAAGTGACTGTGCAGGAATGTCGATAGTGATCTAAGATTATAATGTCGATACGTCTTGCAATAGCAGTCACTCGACATCCCTATTGAAGTCAGTTTGACGATAATTTTAATGAATTGTGACTTGAGACGCACTTGGAAGGATGTTGTGTTGATAGAGTAAAAGGATAGAGTGTGGATAAGATAAATAGATTTATATCTTATAGGATAGAAAAACGGGAAATATATATTACGACAAACACTTACAAGTATACTAAAATTAGATCTTATATAAATAAATAAAACTAACACGCGTCAATAAATTCATCGTCATCCTTGTCAATGGCGGGAAACGTGCCCAGAAGGCTGGCAGCATTGCCACGTTGAATGGCTATGCCGATTCTCTGTGCAAGGAACAAACCAGCCCTCTGATCACGAGTAGAGTCTACCAAACGTTTTGACAGTTCTTTAAAAAGATTTCGTGCACTCGGACCCCATGTCCAGAGTTTCAACCCCAAACGGCTCGAAAATATAAATTAGGACAAACGGGCAATTGATACCATTTGCTATTAAGTTGTTGAGAAAATAAAACAGCATAGCATCATGCTACTTACATCTATTTATAATAAATCTGTAGAAAGGTCAATTCTGTACATTAAATATATTTTCAAAATAACTATCAGGGGGTGATTAGTGATCGATACTGATGCCAAAAATGCAATCAGTAAAATTTTTGTCTGTCTGTCTGTCTGTCTGTCTGTATGTTCCTTATAGAAACAAAAACTACTCGACGGATTTTAACGAAACTTGGTACAATTATTTTTCATACTCCTGGGCAGGTTATAGTATACTTTTCATCACGCTACAATCAATAGGAGCAGAGCAGTGAAGGGAAATGTTGGGAAAACGGGAGAAATTACTCAATTTTTTAAGCTTCCGTCGCGTGTGCAGCCTTAATGGTTAAAGACTCATTGATAAGCTTCGTCATCCACGCGAACGAAGTTGCAGGCACAGCTAGTAGCTAATAAAGTTTATTAACTTAAGCTTGATTATAATAGACAAAAACTGGTCGTTCAACAAAAACTTTTTGATACATTTTTAGTACATTTTACACCTACCTAAGTTACATATTCTGTAATCGAAATTAATGTATTTGACATAAGGTTCTACGCCTGCAAAAAGGTAGTATTACTTACGATAAAATCGGTATTCAAACGATATCTAATCTAAACTCGTAAAGCATAAAACGTTTATACTAAAGTAACATTTACAGGCAACCGATCGGGTCAACTATTGTTTAAATAAAAGCTTGTAAATACAACTAATTAACTAACTCATTACACCGCGAACTGGGGCTAATAAAATATAATGTTATGTTATTAAGAAATTACTGTTAACGTTTGTTACCGCACTATTAAATGTGTGTTGTGTGCCGTGCTTTATGTGGATATACCTTAAATATTGTGTCTAATTTCGTAATATTTAAAGATGCTTTAGTAACTGTAATATAACTAGAAGAAAAGTACGTCAGTCATATCTAATGAAGTGAAAATGAAAGCACTTGTAAGTGATTAAAAAATGTAAGGAATGATGAGTGTATGTAAGCTCTAATTATAAACTATTACTATGCAATGATGACTTCCATAATCAACAATTTTTGATTTATGTACGAGTATCATGGTAGTCAGCGGCGCAAAAAATATTTTGATTTTTATTTGATACATATTTGACATCCAGAATTATCTAGGCGTATTATTCGCAAAACAGATTTTTTTCTTCAAACTTTGATAAAGCAGTAATCAATCAGTTAGGAACATCACAAACACCATTAATACACTATAAATATCAAATCACTACAATGAAATATGTATTCTAACAACATCAAAAATATATCGAAGGAGGTCAACAATATTCTTTCCCGCCATCAAAGAACAATAACTCGTAAATATTTATCACGCGTTGTAAATGACTATTTTTCAAAGCGCACTAATTATTTCCACAATCGGCTAAGCAACGCAGCCAACAATTGATTTGACTCAGGTTTTCACTTCGGACCTCGGCCGATACCTTAATGGTCATTAGTTTGAAAAATGCTACTTCTTATTTTATTAAAAAGGGGCTTTTATGATTTTGTATATGTAGTAATGTAGCTATACATGTGTTCGTGTCGTTTGGTTGAGAGTGTGTTTCACACGTCTTGGGATTTTTTGAGTTAATTGAGATATTGTTGAAGGATATTTTGTCGGTAGCAACATAGGTAACAATGCAAGGTTGGACAGATAAATGGTGCTTAGGTCTATCCTGTTACAAATTAGGACTTATTAAGGGCGATTAAAGGCCAAATGAAGGGTGAATCTTAGAACCCCAAATTAAGACTTAACTTTACCTGCACCCGGGTTTTCCCATATGATCACCTATTCATTACTCACTCGCTTTCATTATAAATCTATACAATTATTTCTGAATCACCCTTGCACTAATTTATAGGGGGTCATTGACTAACACAGTAATGTGAATCTTGGAAACTTTTGGACCTTGGAAGTGGACTTTGGACTCATATTTTCCCACTTATTCGTTCCACTCTAAAAAGTAGATTAAGTATGAAATGATTCAGTTTTCTAAGTACTCTGATTTGCCTTAAATTATGAATCATACAGCTTAATGACGTATTTAAATTCAAGTCAGTGAATTCCAATGCACATAACATTTTCAAAGTTAAGGTGACGAAAGAAAACTATATCATACTCTTTAGAATATCCGTTTTTATTTTGCCACCAATTAAATAAAAAATATAGCCGACCCTATATTTTTCGAAAATTATGATAATTAAAAGAAAATGCAGGTAAAGTTTAATGTTCTGCTTATCCTACATTATACCTAAAAAAAATCGCCTTACATATTATGATTTAATATGTTATACCTACCGCAAAAGTAGGGATCATTAGAATTGCACTTACTTGACACCATTGAAATGGGTTATACGGACCACTATTAAATAAAAATCACACTCTTAAAAACATTAATCACACCTACAAAAACAGTTTCCAGGAAAGTCTGGTAGCTAGACGCTGTCAATCATTTTGAGTCATTTCCGACCAGATTTTATCAATGAGTCACAAATACCATGACGAGTTTAGGTATAGTTAATTTGGTCCAGTCCCATGGGATGCTTACAGGCATATTTTCGCATGGGAATTTTAGCGCTTGTAGGTCCCCTTGAAGATTCCCATGTCAACCTACCGCATCAACAGCGAATGGAATCTTAGGTAAAATACCTAAGATTCCATACATAAATAAGAAGTTTGTTTTTTTTGTAACTTAAGTTTTAGGTGTTTTAATGCCATAAGGGTATGAAAAGATTAGTTATGGTGCGGTAAAATAATTCTGAAAATTAAGTTATTAATTAACTAATACATTTGTTATAAGAAAATATGTAAACAATCTTTGAAATTTAAGATAAATCGCTTAATAAATAAAACATAAATAAACCTTTCGTAATTATAGAAAACATAATACAAAAAGTAAGTGCACTGCCCGGGAATCGAACCCGGGTCGCAAGAATGGGAATCTTGCATGATACCACTACACCAGCAGTGCTTGGCCTTGAGATATCAAATAGTGGATAATGCGATGTTGAGCAAAAGTTATGCGCGCGCAATTTGTACCTATCCTAGGCAAGGGGTTGGATGGGAATTCTTTACCAAAGATTACAGTATGCCTTTACTCCGCTCTTTAGACGCACGGCTTGATGACATACTAAGCATGTCACATAGTTCAGTTGTCTTGTGAAAATATGAAACAATTAATAGTATCATTACAAATTAATGGAAATATTCAGTTAGTTTGTTAAAAAAAAAAATATTTATTTATAGCACAATATCATCTTGGAGTAAAAAAACGCAGGCATGTTACACATTTTCTAAAAAAATAGAATGTAATATTAAATAAAAGAGCACAATTAATCCGAAAATATAATTAATCCATCAAAAAATTAAAAATCTGTTAAAAACAAATGAATTCTTTTCATTTATTAAAAACAACCAAAAACGTAATTCATATATAAAAATGTGTCACTTGATTCCGCTCCGTTTTCTCACAGTGTCCTATCGCATGCCCAATTCGTCTCGCCCCACACAGGACCATGTTTGTTCAATATTTTACCGGCATTAACATTTTAATTTATCTGCCTCGCCTTAACGTAACTTTATAGGATTAAAGGACAGGCTACAAGTGATAAATTCATAACTTTATTTTTTTCCTCTTTGTAATTTCCATTAATGATTTTATTACGCTAAGCCCACCGGCACCGTGTAGGTTAGAAAAAGGAATCTTGCAAATTAATATGCAAGAAAAAAGTTTATAAGAAAACTTTTTGGAATGACGAAGACTTTTAAACATAACTGAATCTATTTTTAGTATATTTCACACGTTAATTTATAAAAATAATATTCCGGGACAACTCACATACGGTTATCTGACCTTAAGCTAGGCTCTAAGAGAGCTTGTGTTATGGTAACCAGATAACTGATACTTATACATACATATATATTTCTAAATACATACATATTATGATAGTTAAATTACACCCATGTAATGTAGCTATATCTTGAAAAACATCCGATTTGATAGGTACCAATTTGAAAAAAGCGGTTTTACCTCAATATCGGGAGCATACCTCTCCCAAACTCCAAAAGCAAACCGGACGCGGACATGTAAACACTTGGATCAGCGCGAGCGCAATAAAAACGCTGTAAAATTTTGATGTTTCTATTCAAGAACACCCGTCTCTCTCACTCACTAACAAACACGTATTTCCATCTCTGTCAGCGCCTGAGAATGGCTCAGATTATTATCAATGCACTTTACACAAAGCAGAAGACTCAAACTGAGCTGACATTAATGTGATTTTGAAAGTAAATTGTGTAGGTTTAGTGCTCGATAAGTAGCACGTAAATGAGGTGTCAAGTGATAAAATTAATAAATGTAGCTAGATTTCATCGTTACTAGGACGGCTGTGAAATTATAACATATCTCGAATGATATGAGTCAACAGATTTGAGATAACTGATGTACTTTGATGTTCATTCTCTGTGGATAGACGAAACTGAGAAGCTTAGATATTGCACAAATAAACTAGTTCTCCTGAAACTGGAGTGGACTAGTTCCTTTAACTGGTTCTGTTTAGTATTTTGATTAAGAATAATAGCTTGATTGATTTGTTTAAACTGCTTAAATGTGGCTTGCAGTTATGGATACACTCGTAATGAGAGTGAAAAACATACTAAAATGTTCAGAATAGATCTACGATTAATTTTCTTACTTTTAAGTTCAGTAACACTAACTACGTATGCATTTTCATGATCAAAAAAAGTTTATGGGCTAAAATCCTTTTCACAGGATTTTTTTTTTTAAGTTTCTATCGTAATCATACGATGGAAACGGTAAGTAATTTTTTTACATTACTTATCATTATGTTTGCTTTCTAGTTTAGTGTAATGGAATTCAAAATACATATTCTTGTTATTTTCTCAAATGGATCCTTATTCCTAGAAAATTTTGGACTTATCATAATCTAATTGCAAATGGCAATAGTGCAAATAATCACAGTTTATTTCCACTCCTGCTTACCTTGCATCGCCGCGAGGATGCGCCGGCGCATCAAAACACAGCCGACACAGAATAATGTTAAATAAATTAATTTTGGGTGCAAATTACTCGCCGCGGCCTTTAATCGAGAGGGCCGCGTCATTTCTGACTTTTACAGGAAGTTAGGAAAACTTGGATATGACACTTTCACTGTATCTAGTAAGTAAATAATCGTAACCTGAATTGTTCTGTATTTATTTTAGTCAGGCTTTATTCCGCAGATTCCTTTCTTAATAAAATTATTATTATAAAAATATTGTGAAGAACCTGTAGTTTAACTACTCGGAGTTTAAAAATAGCAGAAGAAATAAATAACGCGTTCCTAAACATGCTAATTTTGTTTTACCTTTTTATAACATTATAACAGTGTCATAAGTGTGGTTAACATTGTTTCGTACTAAAGCTAAGCCATCCATTGATCTGCAATAAAGGAACCCAAATAAAAACACAAAAAACAATAATTCACGTAATCATAAAGGCCTTCACACATCACTGAGGTCTGAACTAAGTGCCTCATCCACAGAACAATAGCTTCATTGTCATCACTCGAGTAATGAACCCAGATGCTTATCTGATCACCAATTTCATCGGAATTCGATCGAAGCAACATCGATACAGTTCCCACCCTAATGGAACGATTTTAGCGAACCTATACTTAAAGCGCCTAAAATAACGCCGTGTTTTTTGCAAAAATTAAGTGATTTTCGATAAGTATTTTGACATAAATATTTTTAAGTTGTTGTGGTAGCTGATGTGTGATTGTGTGAACGTGAATTATTTTCACACTAGCTGTTCCCTTCGGCTCCACGTGGTTGTTGGTTATCACGGCAAAAGTAGCTCTATTTTCTAAGGATACAAGCTTTCCCCATACCAAGTTCCATCAAAAAGGATTCAGCGGTTTAAGACTGCAAACGTACCAGACAGGCAAAGTTATCTTTTTGCGCATTGATAATATTAGTAGGTATGGCATAATTATGGATTACGTTTGAACATCCATTAGTCATATAAATGACATTGTAATTGGCAAGACTTAAAATTAAAAATATAAAACAGTAGGAATTATCTTCGAGGCTGAAAAGGGGTAGTATAATTTTCCCATAATGCAAAGCTGTAGCATTATCTTCGTGAACATCAAAATGGTTATTATTTAAGTTATTAAAACGTTTAAGAAATGAAAACTTTTTTAATTCTGACGGAAACCTAGTACCACCTTTTGCTTAAGAGAAGTGATGAATACTTATTATAACACGTGTAACAGACTAAACGCAATTCCTGACAGTAGTTGGTTCAGAATGGGCTTCTGAATCAATTTCTGACATTAAAAGTAGGTGTTAATTTATAAAAAATAATTTATAGAAATATCTTTTGAGGTGCCCGCGCCACTCGCCCAAGCGTTTTACGTTTGGTAAGGATAACTAATTTGTATAAAATCACTAGGATCGGTTTAAATTAATTTATTTACGGATGTTGTTTCGGATGTATAATTTAATATACTAATTGGGGTGTCTTAGGTATTGCCTTTATTCTGTTACACCCTGTATTATACCCCTGAAACCGATATCACTCTTCAACTTCCTTTTAGTGGCCAATAAAATGTTACTAATTCATTTCATATCCTGCTCTTCTAACTAAAAAATACAGAACAATATCAAGGAATCCCAATATTCAATAATTAAAAAGCGTCATTTTATAGGCTCTCGATAAACTTTCAGTGTGAAATCGCGTTATTAGTCATTCTCATCCGTGTTATTACCAACTGAGTAAGTATACGATTAGTCATTACGATGATTTTCATAAATTCTAAGCAACTTTTAATTTGTAAGTTTTAATACCTTTTTTGATACCCTATAATTTCTTTATTAAGAATTCTTTCACTATTTTTTGTATTTTAACTATAATTTTAGCCATGAATAAACTCACCGTGGTTTTACAGCCTTTATTAGTAAATCAGTAGAGTTTCACATTTGAATTAGTAATTAAAATAACACTTTATTAAGTCCACAACATTAGTAATACCTAGGTACAAACTAAAGCTCTTGAATAAATCTAAAACACGTACCAGTAACAGTATTCATGAAATACAGAACTTAGAAGCTGTTGTATAAATCACTACTCCTGTCAATCTTCAATAGACAATTAAAATAAACTACAAACACCAATTACTACAATCTTAGATTACCATTTACAAGAAAAACAAGCAAGAAACGAAGATTACATGTAACTCATTAAAAACCACATCAAATTAACACACAATCCAATAAAAATGACATTCAATCTTTAATTACAGATTAAATCATCGCAAATACATAATCACTGTATTCATACAACACTCATACATTTTAAAAAGAAAAAAACACTAGTGACTCAGCTAACTCCCACAATAATATAAAAATTACACAAGAATTAATTATACAATAATATTACACAATAATCGTTATGTTCATCGACAAAATTACTGGTTACCTCTCTACTATGAAATATTTCTCACGAGCGATTGACATGATTATTAATAAAGACTCAGAAGCGATTGACACTTTAATATACCTTACACAAATTTATCTCCAAACTTCAAAATAGGGAAAATAGTCCCTATTACTATAGGGTTAAGAGCGAAGAAAGCTGTATGAGTTAAATTTGTTTGATGTTTATCAGTAGACCACTCCATAAGGTATCTTGCCGTCACTTTGACGTTTGAGACAAAGTGATTTTGACGCGACGTCTCGCAGGTAATTATTTGCGTATCATTGTCCATAATTTTCAATTTTAGGGTTCGGTAAAAAATATCGTGTGTTGATTAATTTTGACGTGGCGTCAATAGTAATTATGAGGTGGGTAATTTGGTTAATAGCCTTGGATTATTGAAAAATGTTTTAGTGAAGATGGTTGTATCGATTTAATTTTGATAAGCAATTTTTGTTTTTCGTTCGAGAAGTATGTAAATTGGAACTGTAGCTTACGTATGTACGTGTGTATGTGAGAATAAATGTGTCCAATTGCAACTCATTCAGATAATATTTCACTATGATCAATTAGTGTGCTGACACACCCGAGTGAGCTGCTCGCTAAAACATTTTTGCAATATGGCTCCAATTTAAACGAAGCCAATCGATTGAATACACAGCCAACACACATCCATTGAATGTGTGAATACAAGTGATAGGTATTATCAAGTTGATACAATACTATGCGTCAGCCAACTAGGGAGGGGCCGAATAAGCCCCGCCTACTCCCCCCCCCCCTCCCTCACCCCGCACGCATTTCCAGCTTTTTCAATTTCGAATTCCATAGTTTCGAAATTTGAAATTTCTCGCCGCTAAACAATTCGGTGAGCGGAACCCAACTCCGAAACAATGCGACTCCATGGATTTCTTTTTTTATTTTGTAGATGAATGAATTTCTATTTTGTATTTTATTTTTACTTAAATGCTTGGACGTCTGCAGAATTTTCATATTAAAATGTTTTCATTTGGTGTTCATGAAAAACTTGTTAACTCGTGGTAAGTTATGTTAGCAATTTCTGTATTCAACTGTTTTCATTACTCATATCAGGACTCTATTAGATTAGACCTAGGTAAGGGTCATGTATTTAAGCTAAAGCACTAATACCCAGGTTAGTCAATAACGATGCAAGCAATGTTGTTTTACCAGGATAAAAGGAATTGCCAAGAAAGAAGGTTCTCTACACTAGCTCCATTAAAGTCAACTTAAAAATATATCTGTGTTAAAAATAATACCAAATATTTGCACATCCTTGACCCAAGGCCATTCAAGGTCATTCACCTAAAGTGAAACATCGATTAATAGTAGTTCAAACAATGAGTTATCCTGCAATATGCCTCTCAATAGACCAGTGGAGTCCGGACCACAATGGGTGGTAATTAAACCACAATCCAAATGTTCTCATGTCTTCGGAACGAACGCTGGTGGTCGCAATAGTAAAATTATGACAAAGATGAATTGAGAAATGGAGTGAGCTTTTTGCCTTTAAGAGCAAGTTCTCATAGATGCATGCGGTAATAAATTAGGTATATGCTTAATTTAAATTCTTATATTTCAACACTATTTACAAAAACTAATCTTAACTTTGGGCATTACAGGCTAAAGTTATAGGCAAAAATCATGTTACTTTGAAGTCCCACTTATAAAACTTTACTGAAACACTTTTGACTGATAACGCTAATTCTGTACCTAAACCTATTTGATATAAGCTAAGCTTAATAAACAGTAAATAAAGCAAGCTCTAACACATACATAAATTACCTATAAATAATTCAATTTTAATTAAACACTAATTGATTCAAGTACACAATACTCATTTATAAATCGCTTACATTCAAGTCAATAAATCACTGTATTCATTTGTCGCTTCTACAAATTGATTGGCTACTCTATGGCATGACTGGCATAGTGTAGTTCCCACAAGCTCCATCGCTCACCGGGCTGATGAAATTAGATCGATTAACATGATAAATTTATCGATCTTAGAATCGATATACGACTGACAAATTACGCTCTGTCCCGTCTGAACTTGGATGTTGGTCTGGGTTCATCGATTCGATGATTTGTTTGTTATTAATTAAACGTATTGTGTGATCGATAACTTAACTTTTTAGTTACGTTGTAGTTGCTTCCTGGTTGGAATATGTTTAATTTGTAATTACTGTCGTTTACGTACTATAATATTAACTAATTATACCATAATATTTGTATGAAAGTCGATGGCCATTAAAATTTCTGGGCCCGGAAATTACAATACAAGTACAAATCCAATAATATAGCTCTTTCTATTATTAAATCCTAAAGGGCTTCGATGTACTTTCTAGCTATTTCATTTATCCTCAAATAATATTTAACAGTTACAAAATACTGTAATTTTCATCTGTAAATTCCCTATCCAACACGATAAAAATTTCGTTGCTAGAATTTCTGAACTCCCACTTTTTGTACTATCAGGTTTAGTGGCCATAAAGCTACACATACATACATAATCACGCGGGCACGCCTGGCATGTGAGCAGAGGTAATGAATCACAGCCAGGCATTCGTTGTGCACTGACGAATAACTATCTAATTGACTCCGAGAAACTGGCCTTCCATTTGATTATTTTTTACTTCATTTAATCGTGTGTATATAAAATTCAATTGCTACTTGTGACGGAGAATCACTTGAGTAAACGTGTTTGTTTTTACATTTTTGCTATTAAACTTACTTAAACTGTTTTTAAATTTTAATAAATTAATCAATGATAAACGATACGAAAACGACTGATTTTGATGATTTGTGTTTGTTGTTGTTCATAAATATTACATGACACGAATCTTAACTATTTATTTTTGAAAAATCGGAAAATGGCGCATAAAACGCTGATAATAATATTGTTGTATGTAGATCTCGGAAAAATAAAACTCACTCGGGTAAGTCCGGTGACGAAAGGCTAGCTAGTTTTAAATAAATCACGTTTTTAATGTCTGACTAATGTGGCTGTATGAATGGAAAATTGTTGTCTAGTTGTGGGAACGAAGGACGAAATACCTTACAGCTCAGGGAATCTGCGGTGATGACGCAAAAAATGATAAGGACGGCGTAGTTTAATTATGTCTACCTGTAACTGTCTCATTTCAGGGCAATGACCTCTCTTTATTCATTGAAGTAGAGATGACAACTTGTTTCTATGTGATTTTTAATTAAGTACAATTTTGAGTAGGTTTTGAATTGATTTTCCGAACCAAAAACTTTGTAAAAGAAGAATTAAACCTTACATTAGATTTTTAGGGTACGGTATTTTCTATGAAAATTAGTTAAATAAAAATAAAGTGATGAAATATCATCACTTTAAAAAAAAATGATTAATAATAATTAATCAATTAAAATTTTTGTTTATGTCCATTTTGGAGCCCCACACAAATATAGCTCAGTCCACACTTTACGGGTTTTAAAATAAATAATCCACTAAGTCAAAGATGCACTACTCTTGATAAATAGTATAAACAATCATCCAATAAACTTCACCGGCTTTATCGCCACAATTAACTAAGATAATACAAATACAGTGGAAACTACATATATTATACAATCAATAATTTATTCTAAAACATGGATAAATTAAGGTACAATCAGTAACTAGAATTAACTAGATACAGTAATAAAAATATCTGTGTACTTGTTCAATACTTGATAACACAGAATACTGAAGTAACAGAGTGTTACAATGAAACATTTATGTTCTAAAGTCCGGTGAAGCAGTCAAAGCCTGCGCTCAGGCTAACTGCAACGACCTCTACCAAAAAAAAAATAATGTTCTAAATGACAAGAACATATACCGTTCATATATAAAAAGTCACAGTGGTTTAAACTTTTAGGAATAGCGACAACAAGCTTCTTAGTTTTTATATCAAGATAGGTGTACCTTGTTAAACACGGTAACATGGTAAAGTTACAATTAAAAAGATCATATAATGTAAATCTTAGGGATGAACTTTGTTGACATTTTAAGCGATTTTATAAAAATCTGTTTTCATTTCAATCTAATTAATTAATCTATTTATATAAAAATGAATTGCTGTTCGTTAGTCTCGCTAAAACTCGAGAACGGCTGGACCGATTTGGCTAACTTTGGTATTGAATTATTTTTGGAAGCCCAGGAAAGGTTTAAAAGGTGAATAAATATGAAAATGTTCGGAATTAAATAAAAAAAAAAACAATTTGATTTAAGATTATTTTATACAAAAGTTTAGGCTTTTATTTATCGATTGAGGCAGTACGAAGTCTGCCGGGTCAGCTAGTAATTTATAATGAGATGAATATTTTTGGTATAAAGTTGGAACGGGGTAAAATTTCGAACGGGGATTAAAAGTTTTGCCATAAAGTAACAACCTCAAAATTCTACCCCATACCACTGATTTTTACTCCTTCTCTGTTCATGCAGTCCGACTGTGGAATGCGCTGCCGCCTAACATACGCGATTCTCCTTCTATTTCTTCCTTCAAGCGTCGAGTAAGAGAACACTTTCTTTCCTCTCAAACTTAATGTATATCCATATATATTATATTAGCTTTGTATTTATTTTGTTATATTTTTAGTTAAATTATT
Organism: Autographa pulchrina; assembly: GCA_905475315.1. Taxonomy (NCBI): domain Eukaryota; kingdom Metazoa; phylum Arthropoda; class Insecta; order Lepidoptera; family Noctuidae; genus Autographa; species Autographa pulchrina. The sequence goes on along the minus strand of FR997765.1, from coordinate 11,125,839 downwards.
ATTTATTTTATTACACACTGTGTCTACGTCTCTTTTAAATATATTCTTTCGCAGGGCTGCTGGAAGAAATTTCATTTGAAATAAGCAGTACCTTTGTACCTATTTGTTCTGTTTGTGTTAACTATTGCTTGTCTGTTGTGTGTGTACATTAATTTATAAATAAATAAATAAATAAATAAATAAATAAATAAATAAACATTAAAAAAGAGGTTCACTTTATATGTTCGCTATTCTGTGGCAGGAATGTTTAGTGCCGTGTTTCAATTATCATTCAAGTTTGCTAGGGAGAGTGTTTTGAATGCTAATGGAAGGAAATCGATAGAGGAGATACTGGACGACAGAGATTATGTGAAACAAGATGGTGGAGTAGGCAAAAACATGATTTGATTGTTTTTGAGTCTATAATATAATTGAAAGCGAATTTAAGACACAATAATAGGCTGAGGTTTTATTAATGGTTTTATGTTTCTCAATTACATTCAATGAATTGCCTAAAGAGTCTTATCAAATGTTGTCTAGCCAAAACAGTACCAAAATTATGTAATGGTAGAACTAATTTTCATAAATGTTTAAAGCAAATAATTCAAACAAAAATATTGGTATATATCAAACAAAGAATTCGACATTAAAACACCGCAATTAATACGTTCCCACAATTTTTGTTTAACCTTTCTCACTTTTATTTGCAGCGACGCGTCTGCAAATTACGAGCTTTATAATCTACACGATCGCGATGCGTGTAGAGCAAGCGGCGCAGTTTATCAAGATGGCTAAATGCTCGCAATTAGCCGATGTGAAATGTCACATAGGCATGCTAACGAGTCCAGGGATCGAGTCGCGAGTACGCACCGTCCGCAGCTCTGGACGCGGGCCGGAGCCCAGCTATCTGTGGTAGGCTGGCTACTGGTTGGCGACTAATTAATCGCAGGCGTAGTCGTGTCGTAGAAGTATTACATATTAACTAGAACTATGCTAATGTTGTTTACGTTTTTTATAGGTATTTTTAATCAATAGTATTCAGGTCTGAAAAAACATTTTGAGCTTTTAAAGAATGATGTTTACTCTTAGGTACTCATGCTAGGTCATGCTAGGACTACTAATTAGGTATTTAACGTCTAATGAAAAAATATAGTTGATCTTCATTTCATCTTAATTTAGTTATCTATGATGATATCATGCATCACTACTATATAAATTACATTAACAAGACTGTTTACAATAAACACAACACAATTTCAAGTACCGCTGTCTAAATGATTGCGTTTTTCTTGTCGCAACATCTGTCGCATCGCCCTTAGGGTGTGTAAACAGCCTAAAATATCGCGTTCGACCCTCTGGTGATTTATAACCCTTTTATATAGCCCCCTAAAGTTATCTAATTGTGTCTGTGTGAATCGTTGCTACAATCTTTAGTTATAGTAATTAGCGCTGTTAATAATAATATTCTATAGAATACAAGTGTAAAGATTAAAATTTTTGTTTATTTTTATTATTTTCGCTCTGTTTGCAGCGTCTTCCTGTAATAAAAGATGTTTTGAGAAATATTATATCTACCTACACAAAGTGTTAATTTTACAGGAATTTAATTAGTTAGCCGTAGGTTTACTCTCGTAATTTATTTTAGTTATGATCTAGCAATATCTATAGTTCGAAGAAGATTAATTCCAAATCAATGACGTCACAAAATATTAGGTATCTTAAGTTACGAGTAAATTAACTATTTTTATTTAGGCACTCTAACCAGCAACTTAGTATACACTATTTTATTCTGAAAGCCATCTACATTTTGTAATTAAAACACTGATTAACATCTGGGTACATGTAATAAAAAGCGCTTACATAACATACCATCTTACTATAAAACAAAAAAACAACAAACCGCAAATAAAAAGTAAATTCGCTCGTGTAGGTGGTAATTTAGAAGCGCAGCTGGCAACACTGCGCCGCAAACATTTCCCAGCCAATATTGCGGTGTCGCGAGCCGTTCGCGAGGTAATTGATAATGACAGAAAATGATGCATGACAGTAGCTGCGAGCGATTGCTTGTATGTAACACTTAATCGCTCGTAACTACGGATTAAAGTTGCCAGATTGAAAATTTTCTATGGAGTGTATTTTATATAAAATAACTTTAATCGTGTTTTTAATTCTTGAATTATAATGGAATTTGGATTCTTATGCCCTTGTCCTCGAGTTTGTAACTGAACTGTCCTTGACTTTTAAAGGGGGAGGTCCTCAATTCGGCTGTATGTTACAATATCACCGAAAAATTATGGATCGATTTGTCATCGCTTGAGTGTGACTTGTACCAAGGCGGTCCCATCAAATATTGATTTCGCACTTTGCGTGACATGTCTACAAATCGTCAAAAATGATGATTGTGATATAAAAGTTATTTATTTTTAGGATTTCCTATTACTTGAATTAATTTAACGTTCTCTTATTTTCATGTTTTTCTGTACCCTTCGCATTTAAAGTTATTCCAACTCGAAATAATAAGTAAGTACAAGGTAGTATAAGTATAAGGACTTTTACATTTAAATTCCCTTCCCCACTGCACAATATCCTAAGCTGGCAACCCAACAATAAACTTAGTAACCTATCCGCTTCTCTGGATATTTATTTAAATATGAGTGTTTACCTTCTAATGACGGTTGAGGGCTAGTGATTGCCTACAGGGCGTGCCACCTCATACGTTATTATGTATCTACGCATGCAGAAATCACAGCTCTCTAGATAAAGGCAAGTTACGTGCTTGACGGTTTGATGTTATAATTGGGTGCTGTAGTAGGTGAAAACACTATGTGAGGTGCAATGTGCTTCAGGATACTATATGACTAGCGTTAGTTGAAGTAATTCGACGACTAGAACTATAGTGAGTGGTGAAAGTTTGTCGAAGAAGCTGGTAATTTAAAGGCCTCTTGAAATAAGCTTATCCTTCCCCATTTTGTTGGGTATGATATATTGTACTTAGATAGCTATAAAAATGCTCCGCTTCATCTACAATATGTGTCCAGTATAAAATAGAGTAAATAGGACAGGGAGCTAGTTACAATAAGGTTAATCCATTAATAAAATAGAGAATAACATATAACTCTTATTGAAACAGTTGCTAGGTAGACTATACAAAAATACCAACATCAAACGCTTCAGTACTTGATTGTTTCATGAATGATCATTATATTTATAACATCTGTCTGAATAGGAACTGGTTATTAATGTTTAGACTGTAGTCTGGAGTGGGAACGCGTGGCTACGAGATCAAAGAATAAAAATGCTAGCATTTACATATACCCTGACTGCGCATAAAGTCTTTCGTAAAAATAGCGTAGCGACGGCAGATCTGTTTGTATGTCGGTACATCAAAAAGGTGGTATAGCTGATATGAACAGAAACATAAACTTTTTGGAAGCGAGGATGCTGGCCGACGAGAATAGATTATATAAAAAAAGAAATATGTTTAATTTTCGAAAATTGAAAGAGCAGTCTACGTAGTGTAGAGTAGTTTTGTAGTGTCATTTGTTAATTAAGAACTTTTTTTTTATTTGTTATGAAAACAGTTCATAAAATGCTAGAAGAATATTTTGCATTACATTAAGTGAAATAGTTTTTTCTTAACATTAATTGAAAGCTGAAATACCCGAATTTATAGAAGTGGCGATTAGTGAAATATATTTGTAAATAGTTATAATAGGAGTATATATGGTATGGGTAAACAACAATGGAAATATGTTTCTTCTAAATATCACAAAATCAACGCATAAAAATATCATCAACAAATAAACATTAAATCACATATTTTATATTCATAATATCCTAAATCTATTCATACCACAATAAGGACATTTATTATAAGTTTTTTAACTACTCTGCTATAGAGAACTCTTTTAAATGACATAAAGACTTTTTGTGTACAAAACAAACAGTATAAAATAAATCATTCTAAAAAACATTCAAAACAGCAGTACGACAACCAGTTGCAGACAACTTTTTTATTCTGCGTACCTTCGTACAAAGTGATATTGTTTATGAATATTTAAATGAAACGGGATTTGGAACCTTTTGTGTAAGTAATAAGGTTGACAATGATAATGAAGAAGCGTTTGTTGGTAATTGATTGTTATTGCGCACGCGACAAAACCGCCCTAACTAAGGGGTTATTGTCGCCCTCAAGTTAAGGGGTATTGCGACGTACAATTATCGCAACCCTCTCGATTATCGAACAATTTGTCATTGAAGCTCGGACCATGTCGACATGTCATGTTCGAGATTGACGACTTTTTTAAAAGACATTCATAGGCATTCTAGGGTTCTTCAATCTGACGTTAATGAGGTTTTAATGCGACAAAGGTTATGTGATAATAGGACAAGTAAAGAGTTTGACTGCTGATGAAGCCAAAGTTATGAGAATACAAATGTTTGCAATTAACGATCAATAAAATTATATTACTCCGGTATAAAACAAGCATTTAATATGTTTTATTGATAAAAAGAACCAATCGAGGATTGAATTTTTCAAACAATCCATTTTTATTCTATCAATGACATATTGGAGACTTCTCTTAAAAAGTAAAGCCATGTTGCTTGATTTAAAAATCCTCTATTGCAGTAAAAAACAATGAAGATAAACCCTAAAAGCAATAGAGCCGGGATATTGTTTCCCACAGTCGGGATGACGCGTGGGGCGGCGTTTTATATAGGCAGGGATTGCGTCCAGTAGGCCACTGTCAAACGAGACCTCAGCGAGTTCACACGGCTGTCCATAACACATAAAAATCATCTGTTCCGTGCCGAAATATAGGAAATAATCGCGTAAACGAGGATAATGACGCGAGTAGGTGGGGCCGTTCCGAAGACGCCCCTCTAGCTTTTTTTTTCTCGACGTCTGGGCGGCGCGAAGAGAACGCCTCACGTCCCACGCGCCCGAACGCACCGACATGCGCGACCGAACACGCTCTCTATACAAACCGACGGCAACGCGCCGACGGTACACCGACTAAAACGTAAACAAACAATAAAATGCGAATAAAAAACGCGGGTCAAACATACAACAAATACAAGAAACGCCGCGGAGACCGCTAGTTACGACAATATTTAAATACAACCGAATTACGTTTAAATCGTTCCAGAACACCCGTTCGGAGTTCAAAGTTTTGAGACAAACAATACCTTGTTCTACATTTGAACCTGTTCTCGGATATGTTTTGACGTTCAGTGACAGAAACCAGTGTTTTGTGTCAATTTTCGCGGCAAAAGTGACAAGTTAAAACGATGAGCCCGCGAAAAGAGGAACTAGTGCTGCCAACATGAAAAAGCTTCGTGTTTATATTGGAAATAACAGAATGCACAGGACATTACATGCAGCAATACTTATCCTATTGGTATTTTTGTTGAATATAGCGAGGTGAGTTATTATTTGTAACCAAAAACATTATTATCATTTTCTAATTTGAAAGTGAAGGTTCTATAAAATAATGCAACGGCAAATGTTTTGATTATCATATTAATGAAGTATAAAACATAAACAGACTCGCATGATAGCTCATTAAAATACTCGCGGGGTAATAAAACTGCACAATAGCCACACACATGCACAAGGAAAATAAGCCAACAAGGTTCAAACAAATAGGGGCGCAATGAATACGAAACGAAAACATCAGAACACCTAATCATGCAAAACGGTCCTAAGTAGACAAGACGGCCGACTAATGAATAATGATCCGCGAGCCGTAATATATGGTAATGAATGCAAATTTAAAAGGTGACAATCATTTTGTCGGGCCACCCAATGGCTCTGAGATTTACGTAGTATGCAAATGCGTCGATATGCCACTGCACGCGGTCGCATAATCGTAGGGCTGTTTGCTCCATGATTGATATTCAGGCTCGAGGAATTAGTTGGAACTGGATGAGACCCTTTTATTGGTATAAACCGGTTCCGTGCTCAAGCTTTTAGCATTAACAAACTGAGCATTTTTTGTAAGATTAGAATGAGCATTTACAGTACAAAATGACAGCTTATTGTACCCGTTTTTGAAGAAAAACACATTTTTGTATATAATTGACCTCTTGACTTTTATAATCGATGCGGATATAGAGCTAGATAATTAAAAATCAAGCTCGTTATCACGTCATCAGTAAACGGTGAATGCTCACACATATCGAAGAGCTTTCATACATTTAAGACAGTTTAAACCTTCAATATTGAATAAAGGTCAACAACCAATTACGTACAATTAGTGACGGGCTATGAAACAGCAAACAGGTGAAACACAGTTTTTATTTAATTACCAGCATCTAAAATTGAATGGCTATACGGCCTTTTTATATTCGGATTATTCATTCTAGTTCAATTCGATTGGTTTCACAGAAAATCGTTTCACACACTCAAACATGCTAATTTAGACGAATCTCTGTAGAATGTGTTTATGGCCAGTTATAAAAGGTGCGAAAAACTTAATAGCCTGCAATTATAATAGAACACTTTGTCTGTACAAATATAATAAATAGAGAAGAATATTTGAATTTCGAATAATAGAATGGATTTTGAAAATTCTTTTGTTTTTATGTTTTTTAACGTGTTCAGAAGATATGTAGTTTGGTACTTTGTCTTTTGAGAAATATATATGAGCGTATCAGATAAAAAATAGTATGATATCTTTATGGTTTTAAAATTTTCTCGCCACATAAAGTTAACAAGAACTTAATACCTTTTAAATGTCAAAGTTCAAAGCAATAGTAATATTGGTCGGTAATTAAATTTTATTGGGTTTATTGACATCCAAGAAACTTTAATCATTTTTAAAACTGAAATCATTTATTGTTCGTAAGTCAAAATACTTATCAAGTTCAAGATTTATAACTGGTTTTTAACTAATAATTCGTTTTGAAGAATCGGAACCTAATAACTATTAAGTAAAGATATCAATAAATATAAAACGTTTTAAGTTGTTAATAGTTTTCTCAAATATTATTTCTGTATTTATTGGCTGTCATGAAAACGTAATATTTCTCATAGTTAAGGTATTTTTCTTATAAGATCCTGTTTTGCTATTGTATCTATCAATAGCTAAATGATGTAGTAAAGCTTTAGTAACTCTTTCCAAAAGGGCTGCTTGTTAAAACGATTTCATTATTTTCATTCGGAATAAATAATTCTCCATTTTTAGATTTTGATCTCTATGAAATTCTGGTTCGTCATTCAAAAGAGCAACTTAACTGTCTTCATCAAAACAGTGCTGCCATCTATTATTTTTATATAACATCAAAGATATCAACAATGTTGATTTTCTTTCTATATGTCTCTAGGGTGATTTGTATATAAAAATCAGTATAAAAGTGATCATTGGAGCATTGCTGAAAAAGTAATTATTGTAATAAACAAACATTGATTGTCGTTATAACGGTAAATGGGCTAAATGTGTTAAGTACGAAAATAATACTAAAAAGAGACTAGCCATCTACGCTAAATAAAGCGCAAAAGCTCCAACCTGATGTGTATGTCTTTGCAAAGGGAAACATTCAAGCGCTGAACTCGGCTTTAAGCACTTTATAAAGCAAAAACATCGACACATCTAGACAAAACAGAGTCGGTGTATAAATTATTATTCATTATCGATGTAATCGTTACGAGTATCTATTGGCGGGCTTGCGACAACGAATATATTAAACGCTATTTTGTACAAAGGAATTATTATTGGCTTATTAAGTTCCATGGAACGCGGCATTTATTATACTTATTTTTATTGGTATTCATAAACATTTCTCGAGTAAAATAACAATGTACAGGAACTTGAAGGTTTTAAGTTTTTAATCATTAATTTTAGTCGATATTTAATTTTATAACTTCCTTTTTTGTATTTGTGAGGAGGAAGTGTTATTCCTTGGTAATAAGCATAATAATTAAATATATTATAATATATTTTAAAGCTTGAGGAAAGCATGTGGGGCATTTCCTCACTCATGGTGTATGGTGGCCATAATACGACCATATGAGATTGTTATAAACCGGCTGTGTAAGGAATACATTAATTGGTTTAATTGTAGACATATGCGCGGAAGTTCTTAACTAGAGTCAAGAAGGGGAAAAATGTGCTTCCATTGCTAGGATTTCTAAAGACAATGTTGAATCTGTTTTTTATTCATTGTTACGTAAGAAAATGTCTTTAATATGTTCATATAAGGGGAAAGAAAAAAGGGCAGTTAGAAACCCAAATATCCAGACACCTAAGTAGCAATTTACAGATAATATATATAATAATAGTAATAAAAAGTTAATAATAACTGTACTTAGTTCTTGTACTTGTTCATCTATATAAATAACGGCTCGATTGATTTGGGTATTTTTTCTCATTATTTCGTACCCCGGTATTTTGTAGCCCGGACAAGGAACTGTCTAATTATTTTTATTTGGATTTTGACATGAAATTATAAATTGACAGGACGGTTAGTTAACTAGCAATTAATAAAATAAATAGGTAATTAAACAAGATTCAAGTTCATTTTAAAAATGTTGTTATTTTAATACCTATAACAACAAAACATTAAAACAAAAACACAAATGAGAACAATAAAGATTATCAACAGAGAGCATTGAGATTTCTTACAAATGCATTTGTACAATTAGGAGTTCAGGCAAAAAACCAATATAAAGGTAATTTCGAAACTGATGGGATATTAATTGAGCCTTATTTTTAACTGGGCTTTAAAACAGGAGCTTCTTAATTCTTGGGCATTCAAAACGAATTAAATTTTGAAGGTCTGACTTAAAGAACTTTTTGATACTAACAATCGTTGTGGAAGTTTTGTTAGATTGAGTTTGTGGACAAAATTAATAAATATTATTAAACATAACATAACACACTATCACGCCTGTATCCCCGAAGGGTTAGGCAGAGGTGTACCAATGTACACCCACAGTTCGCCGGTATGTTTAGGTCCCATGTAATAGGGGGCGAGCCTATTGCCACTAACCGGGCACAAATCCAAACTCCGACCTGCTACTGAGAATTTCATAGAAAAACCCAATAACACCTTGGTCGACTTGGGAATCGAACCCAAGACCTCTAGCGTAGCAGTCAGGCTTAGCACCACTAGGCCAACGAGGCAGTTTAAATATTATTACTTGCGTAAATAGTATCTCAAAGGTAGTTTCATCTTGTTTTTACTTTCACGCCTTCAGGAATTTCCTGGTATTACTGGGGATTCTGTTACTTTTTTAACTGCAGTAGATTTCTTTTTAAAACTCTTGTCCTTCTAAACATTCCAGGAAAAGTTGTATTTGCAAAGAATACATCAAAAAATTTGTCACAATTCCTAAAATTGTATGTTTTTACTCATTTCTACCTGACAATTAGTAGCAATTAACATCTCATTAACTCTAAGCCTCTTCAATCAATTAAAAAGGTCTTGATCACTCGTAAATTAATCGTCTACCAACCCAATAAAACAAAATCCAAAGACGACAATATTCAAAACGGCAATAAAATCCACTTTATCATTGCACCAAGCAAAGGGCAGGACAAATTAATGCATTTTAAACAACAATAAATAGCCCTGATTTGTCGATACGAGTCTCCTTCAAGCCAGACTTAAGATAAGGCGATAATTATCCGATTTATGCACATATTAACACTTATCGGGCTAATTGCTGCTGTACCAACATTTTTAAATGTACCACAAATTAAGTGTATCTCATAGAAGAGTATAAATCCTACCGTAGCGTAGGTATAGGGTACATACATTGTTAGTACACGGAATTTCAATCAGACTCGTTCGTCTTACATGAAAAAGGTCGTAACTGTGTGGTAGGAGCAAGCAATTTTGTAACTTATGCTGGTAAGGGTTGAGTTTTTTTTTGGATGTATGTCTCGTCAGCCAGGCATTTTAAATCACAGTGTTAGAGAGGATAAAAGTATTTGCAGAATTGTCGGCACGCAGAGAGAAGCAATGCAAGTAGCTGTAATTTGTATTGAAATAACCTTTCTGAATGGGTATCGTAGCATTTCATCAGACCGACAACGCGAACGGATTTATTATTTTTTACCGTCGAAGGTATTAAAGTACGAAATTATTGTTTTTCTGTTGTCAAGTGGAATTTTTAAGGCAATTATTAAGCATCGCGCCCTGTTTTAATTGTATCAGTCGGGTTTAACGACTTTGTAGGAACTGTTAGGAGTTTTGCTAAATCCTGCCAGTGTGTGGATCGTTTTTGATAATGAAAACTTATTTTTTTTGACATTTACCTTTATTGGGATGTAAACATTACAATTTAAATGCTTTTATTAAGTGCGTTTGGTACTGAACATAATTGTGGGTGATTTCGGACCCTGACGTATTTTTAAGATTTTATTTGATGTTGATTAAATTTGTGTTACATTGTTGAAGGACAATTGTATTATACATAGATGATAGATACTTAGGTACTTAAATATTTAAAGAGCAATACGTACTTACCAAGAGTTTATTTCAGTCACTATCTAAGTGTAGCTTACAAATTAAAACGCAATACAGTCCCTTTTTCTTATAAACATGTCTAGAACATGGAATTTAGGTGTTTTTTTTTGCATAAAAAGACTCTTATTTGAAACACCATCAATTTCTAAACATCTGAAAAAATAATACATGTTAAAAAAAAAACTTATTTCGTTCTTCTTAATACATTATTGATGCATTAGAGTTCCACGGATACATACAAGGACTCAGAAGTGAACATACCTTAAAACACGCACCCTGTACATGTAATATTACACCACACCGTGGGAAGACACAAGATAACTCAACGGTTATACAAACGGAAAACTGTGTTTAACTTAAATTACGATTGTTTTTAGTGTTCCTCATTGAAACGAGAAATTACTAAAGAAATTATTATAGAATATGACTTGTGTATTGTACAGGGATACTGGTTGTACTTAACAGTTTCATTAACTATAATTAATATTTTAAAATGATTGTCGTGATGGCCTAGCGGTTCAATGAACGGAATTGTATGCACGAGGTTGCAGGTTCGAACCCAGGCAAGTGCCAATGTGGCTTTTTCAAAGTTATATGTACTTTCATAATTATTCTAAGACACTTCTGACAAACGGTGAAGGAAAACATCGTAAGGAAACCTAGATTCCAAAATTTGGGATCAATCCGCAGAGAGCAAGCGTGGTGATCAATGCTCGTGCCTTCTTTATATGGGAAGTGGCCTATGCCCAGCAGAGGGACGTTTAAAGGCTGAAATATTAACATTTTAAAATGTAGAGCGCTTTTCCTCATTTAATTTTTTTAGCTGTTTTTTGTACTTTTATTCATCTCGATTCTTCTGCCTAGCCTTTTCCCAAGCTATGCTATGGTCGGCTTCGAGTCTTACAGGATTCAGGTGAATGCCGTATTCTATATTGAGAAGCTGGCTACCTGACCTCCACAATCCATTTGATTGGATAACACAGTATGCATAGTGAGACTGATATATCATTTTATTATTTAGTCTGGTATATATTTGGACTATACATAGACGTTTAAATACGGAGACTTTAATCTTGCAGTCTTTATTTATTAGTGCCCTTTCCGACTGTCAACTAGAACTGTAAGGTTTCGTACTAGTTTTGTATCTACAGATTTTACTAAAATAATCTTTCACATACAGAACTTTTGCCTTACAACCTGCTCACACTTGACCTCTTGAAATTAAAAACATACACGACTTGTGATAAGAACTATTTGTACTGTTAAATAGACTTGCTTGGCCTCGCCCTTACCTCTATTTAGAAAAGAGACAAACTGTGGAATTCTTGTAATACACACAAACAATCATAATGCAAGGACAAATTGATAAAACGAATATTTTTAACGTCAATTAGTTTCTATTACATTTATAAGCTGAATACCAATCTAATTTCAGTTTTTGAACTCCAATTTTCCCAAAAAAAAACACCTGGACATACCTACTTGTTTTTTTTTTATTTAACACCTTTTTTTATCTAACATTTACATATATATCACTCATAATTTTATATAATAAAAATCTTTGGCTTTATGGTAATGGTCAATATTTCCCTTGTGTCTCGAATTTCAATTACTTAGTTTCTAAAATAATGAGCAATAATATAATCTTTATTTTATTTGTTTTTGTTATAAGTTGTTTTAAAACAAGGCTAACAGATTTACCTGAATCTCAAAAGCTATTGATAGGATCTATTTTCCTTTGCATAGGTGCAACACTATTGCACCTGGTATACATAAACTCTGTTGTATACGGCTCTCTTGGACCCATTGCATCAGCAAATTCAATCTCAAATCAATGTAGTAATCGATTTACATTTACATGAGCAAATAGATTTAATATTTATGAAATCGATATTAAGATTGTTGATGAAAAACGGCATAGATAAAATGGTTCATTCTGCAAAAAAGAGACTAAATTAAATGTCTTTAAATGAACAGATTTACATCACAAGAATAGTAATATTATTTATTTTATTAAGTGTTTGTTAGAGCATTTCATGTTTTTTCTTTTTATTTGACGTAACAAGTTGGCGAATTTTGTTACTAAGTTTGATGAAAATAAAGTAAATACATTTGTCGGTCACAGATGACCGATGGAGCGGTATTAAACGACCCTTATTTGTTGTTTTATGTATTTAAAGTGTTGAAAATCTAACATGCAAAATTAAAAGTAATTATATTCATCGATCACCGGTGACCAATGCAGCACTTTCAATAAGAACACTTCTTTCAGTTGCGCAATAAGTTTTACTTTCCAAAACCGTAATTTTTAAACCATAAATCGTTTTAAAGATCAAGAAATACCCACAAGGCGGGTAAATCCGTAACTTTAAGACAAAAAGACACGTGCATCGTTTATCAGTGTCGATCGAGCGACAGTCGCGTCGATCTGATGTCACAAGTATGTACGTGCGGTCATAGTTTTTATTTAATCTGTGACACTTCCTGTCATGCTCTTTCTAGTTTTATGAGCTATGAAACTAGGTTGTTGACGAGGTTTCGTTTGGGGATATTTAATTTGTAATATAAGAATAGTTTTTACTGGAATAAAAGTGCAATTTAATTAAAATCAAGGGAGAGTGTAAATATAATCTAAAGACATTAAATAATTAGGAAGTTCTATAAATGTTCTACTTTTAAAACTGCGCACAAAAATGACTTTTATTTTTCTATAAACAATAAATTACAATTGTGGAAAAATTATAAATTATATCAAAACAACGCTTCGCCGACCAAACTTTCAAAATATGCACAATTTCATTACATTTTACGTTTCAAAGCGCTATTGAATTCCTTTGCCCGTTCCCCTACAAAAACATTTCACAAGCATCCACAAACTCAGAGCCCATAACTTTTCCATCGAGACTTAATTATAAAATCGCTCGAAACGTTTTCACATACCATCCAAATATTAGCTACCGAACTATCAAACAAATTGGTTTATTCTGAAACTATTCAGACAACGCGATACCATCTAGCTTATGTAAGTTCACAAATAAATTAATTATGGTGACATTAATTATCAGAATAGCCCAATTAGTGTGCGATGTAGTGGTGTGACGTAATATAATGTTGGTTGTTATTTTTATGTGATATTAGTTAATTATTGTTATTGTAGCCATTTAGAGGTAGCGTAAGATATTAATGTAATGTATGGTTATACACAAATTATTCGGTATTGGTCGTGCTGTGAGCTCAAATTATGTTAGTTGGTATTAGAGAGTTGTTACCGGGGTGGTCTTGATGATATTATCAAAGATACACAGACTGATTATTAGTGTTTTTTGTGGACATTTCGTTTTTAATTCGCTATTTAGTATTTCTGGAGTCTTACCGAAACTTATAAAATGATAGGTACTTACTAATTCTAACGTAAAAAAATATGTTCTAATGAGTTTTTCAATACCTTATTGCCAGTGTTGAAGAATCGTACATGATAACTACAGAGTTTTCCCTACTGAACTAGATTGCCGTAGGGTTGTCACAAGAAAACTAAAAATATTGTTACGATTGCACAATATTGTATCTTTTTACGCTTACTGTTGAAAGAGTATAAAGTTATATATTTGAAAGAGTAAGAGTATGAGTGTTAGAAAACAGTATTAAATTAGTATTTATTATTAATGAAAGTTTTTCCCATTTCAGTTCACGAGACAACATGCTCCCTACCCACGTGACACTGAGCTCAACCCTAACCTGCCGCCTAGTAGGGGGTCTGACCAGAGAACAGAGGTCCGTCTGCCACGAATCCCCCGACACAGTGGCCATAGCATTCGAGGGGTTACAGCTGGCGGTCAAGGAATGCCAGCACCAGTTCCGATGGCATCGGTGGAACTGTTCTAGTCTACTTGTGAAGAGTAACAACCCACATACGAGTTCTATTATGAAACGAGGTGAGTTTTTATTTGTGATACTGTTAAAAAAGTAGATTTTGTTAATGCTGTTGTTCTATGTAAAATACAGCCTTTCAGCTGGATCTGGTAATACTGGAGTAGGGCCCCAAAATTGCTTGGGAAAAGGCTAGCCAGAAGAAGTTTTATGATCTACTTTTAGGTCTTCTGAGATACATATATCCATATCGTATTTGGGACTAGCCAGTTTCTAAGATGGCTGCTTAGTTGGCGATTAGTATTTAAGTAATAGAATTAATATTCTGTCACTTAAATACTAATCGCCAACTAAGGTTAGGTAACTTAGGTATTACGTAATCGTAATACCTAAGAAACGTTAAGATAAAAGGACATAGTCAGTCCCATGTCAAGACCTAAAAGGGTATAACAATGTCAAACATATTATTTTAAAAAGCCTCGTAAAGTAGTAAGTGAGACTTCACTTGATTAACTTGTCAAAGCAAAACAAGCCCTTAAAACTAAAGATGCAAAAATGAGCACAAACACAATAAAATCAATTATTTATTATCCCTTTGTCAGTAACAGAGGACCAATAACAACATGAGGTTATTCCAAAACGTAGGTGGTAGCAATCACTGTCGATTAATGCCAAAACCAGTCCCATACGAATGTAACGTAATTCCATAATACTTTTTTTTTATTAAAATAAACGCAACTAACATTTCGAACCAATCGCGATCAACCATTACAATCCGAATTTATTACGACGAAAAATTATTCACGCACATTAAGAGGCCACCGGTGAACGGAGCATCTCTGCGTATTATGTTCTTAATATACGTATTTACTGAGTCGTCCGTCTTTATGTCTATCTTCGGGTGTGAAAAGGCTTTGTCGACCTCGTTTTTTCCACAATCATCGCACACGTTGACGTGGAAATTTACGAGCATGGAAGATGGGAGACAACAAATAATAAGATGGTGGTGGCCAGGTGGGGCTCGCACCCGCGCCCCGCGATTTCACGCTACGTGTGGGTCCGGACTCCCCCCGCACCACCCCGCCCCGGCCCTCTAGCCGCTCAACCAATTAATATCTTAACTGGAATTGCCTGGACTTGAGTACCAACGAAGTTACTCAATTTTCTCCACGCCCTTTTATTGCTACGCGCATTTTAATAACAGTTTGAACTCTTCATTAAACTTCATAAACGCAGATTGGATAATACACGTTCATAAAATAGACATACATATCAACGTAATTAAACATTTGAATAATGAGAGATCAAACTTAAGAATGTTATTCGGTCCATTGTATCGTGGACATTATTAGTATTGATAATGCCCGTAACGGCACCTTCCGGCCCTTCAGCGACACGACTGTGTTTAAATTGAAAAATTGTGAAAAAAGCAGCGTAACTAAACACTTAAACATCTTTCTTAACGTGCCCATTGTTGGGGTCCGAATTGAAACGCCGACGGGAAAGTGAACGAAAAAAAAATCGAAGAACAAATCGAGATGCTTTTAAATAGGATAATAGCGATCAATGATCGAAGAAGAAAGATAATAATGATTCCGAACCGTTGGTTTTTTTCTTGGACGTGTAAGCAGATCGATGAAAGAGCTCTGTGGACGGATGGCATTCCGGATAGATCACGAGATTTGTTCCGCTTCCCCGAGATCCTCCACACGTTGTTAGCGCTCTTGTCGTACGTGACGCTGTTACAATATACTGTCGAAGATTTAATGACTTTTGTGAGGCTAATGAGACTATTGTTGGAAAAGTTTTTCGCCTCGGGCGTTAATAGCTGGATTGTAGGCGAGATTAGCGTGAGATGTGGCCGGGTCGGCGCGTCGGATGTCGGCTGTGTCGCGTGAGAGAATGGCGCGCGTCGGGGCACACAGGGTGGCGAACATGCGTCGATACAAATCTGACGGCGCAGCCGCACGTGACGTGAATTCACGACGCGAATGTGTCATAAAAAAGTGACATTTATTGGCGTTTTATATCAACAAGATGTCGTCAGGTGACGGAGTGCCGACGACAATGTGGTTATGATGTTGCAAAAACATGATGCGGTGGTACGTCTTATCTGGCGATGTGTCGTGGGAACTCGAGACGACTTTATTACTAGCGATAATCAGACGAATTTTTTGCTCATGTCATATTAGAGTAATCGTTTGGAACGAAATATTATTCTTAAATTAAGACGTCAAAATGTCAGCGCCATAATTTTTGCGGTATTGACAGGTTTGGTAAATGTCAAGACGTATAATGATAAAGCGCCATCATTGACCTAAAATAACAAAACCTCTTAAAAGGATTCGAAAAAAAATCTTGGACGTGTTGAAATGTCTCAATGCGATGTAGCTCAACCCTCTAATGGTCGCGATAACATCTTCCTCGGTGCGTTACCGAATCGTGCTCCTTCAGATGCCTCTCAACTGTGAGAAAAAACACAAAAGATCCCATAAAAACATGAATTTGTCCAAAGTTCCCAGTTTTAGACGTGACATCGAGTGGCTTTTTGTTTGGTCTTTTTGTTCCCTGTCGGATTATGAGTCCGCTTTTAAGGGTTAATTAAGTCAAGAACAGTATTAGTGATCTTGCGGAAATTTGGAGAATGATATAAATGGAACGATGATGATTCATTCACATTTTAAATCAGTGGCCGTTTTGTTTTTATTCTGATTTAATCGAACTGTTGTAATATTAATTTCGACTTACTTCATTTAGAAGTGGCCATAAAACAAGTAATACATTTAAAAGATTCTAATTAATCTATTTAAATTAACCAAATCCAGTTGGAGCACGTGCGAGCCCTACGAATCGTAAATTATTAGTGACGTCATATTCTACCGCGTTATCGTCTGGTTTCGGTAATTAGCGATTCGCAACACAAGCCCAAGGTACGCGAACGGAGCTTAATTGGTATAAAACCCTTCAAGCATCGAATATCTGTAGGGTATTATTTTGGTAATTTCAGTTTCGGAATTTCGTTCCTCTTTTTCTTGTTTTTACAAACATTGTTGGATTTAGTCGTCATTTCTGACAAAGACTTTTCTGAAGACGAATGGAGAACGGATATGCTCATAAGTCTTTTTAAGGATAGCTTCTCGTGACTTTCGACTTATGTTTTGGTCCATATTCTAATGTTGAGTTTTTACAAAACCTTCGAACAGTTGAACCTCATTTATTTATTTGTGAATTGGTAGCTCTTGTAACATTTTCAACTTTTTTTCTGGAGCCTGTAGTTTCAATCATTCTGCGATTCAATATGGCATTCTCTATGGGCTCTTTTTGTTCTTTACCTCATCCACTTCTACTCTATGACAATTTGAATCAGGCTCAAAAGGGTTTTACTAATATTGTCCTCGCTTTTAAAAGTATATTTTTTTGCAAGATAACATTAAGATGGAAATACAGAAGCACAAATAGATGCTATTAGCATAATGGCATCCTTTAAAATCTTTGAGTAATACTAAATAACAAAAGCAAAAGTTTAATTGTTCCCATAAATGTAGACTAAATAGACAATTGTAAAAAGTAGAACCTAAGGTCCTTAATATAAATCGCTGATTAAGGTACTATCTTTAAAATTTACATACAACCAAATCAATCTGATGACATAAAAAAAAATACAAAATAAAATGCGGACAACATCACATACATTGCTCTGAACCCAAAGTAAGTAGCTGAAGCACTTGTGTTATGGAATTCAGAAACAACGAAGGTACCACAAACACCCAGACCCGGGACAATGTAGAACAGTTGGTTTCTACATTGACCCGTCCGGGGCTCGAACCCGGGACCTCAGAGCTAGCGACACCTTGAAACCGGTGCGTACGCCACTCGACCACGGAGGTCGTCAAATAAATGTATTACCCTAAAATTGTATTGGTAATTGGTAAGTTATGGTCCAAATCTTAACAAAGGGCTAAGCGCTCTTATAGTCTAATCTAAAGAAAACAGGGTTCTGGTGGTGGACAAAAATTTCTGTGACTTTCTGTATCAATTTCTTTTCTATTTTAAATTGCCAATTTGTAATGCTTCCAAAATGCAAAATATCTTATAAATACGTACGTTAAAGGAGATTAGATACCAATTAAACTACACCCTATTGAAACGATAATACTTATATTCTTAATAGGTGTTTGAACAAAAGGTAGCCAGTGTCGACCCCAACTATCCTTTTATGGATAATAGTAATGTATGTATCATCATGTAGCGGAAACAATTTCACCCCCTCTTTACATTTAAAACCCATGACAAGAACATAAGTGATCATTATCAGTAATTCTATGGATATATACGGAGTATTTCCAATAATTGACAAGCGAAAAACTCAATGCAGTTCATTCATTTTGGCGCCAGATTTATAAGCTATCCAGTTGGAAGCGAGAACCTCCACTAAAAACTGTTTTAAAAATCACAAAGTGCACAATCGTAAATCACGCAAGATGCGCGAGCATGCGCGTCGGCCGTGTTGCGCGCGCGCATCAGAAACAATGTTACACAACACGGAAAAAGACGACCACCGCCGACGCTGCTCGGAAAAACCTATCATTATGCGCATCCGATTATATAAAAGGTCCGCGTTCGTATACGCTTAAGAATCGGAAATGAAATAAAACGTTAAATGACAAAAATGAAAATTTGTAAATTTACTTAGGCCGTATATTTTTTGCAAGTCGGCGCCGCTGCACCGTATATGGAACGAATGTAGATTTACCAATTTAATCCGAGCTTCGAGGAATCGAGGTGGCGCTGCGGTCGCGGCCGGCGACGTGAGCTGTCCAACTGTCCTACTGATGGACAAGTATAAGTAATTAGGTCCAAAAGCGTTACTTGTTTTTGCTACGTTGAGCAACCGACCAACTTTAAATCGCAAATGTGAATAAAACTGCTTCGATTTCAACATTGTATACCTACTTATGGTTAACGCGAACGCTATTGGACAGATAAATTAATATTTAAATTGCAAATATCGGTCTCATATTAATTATACAGCAACAAATTATATGAGGACAACTTGTAGATCGAGTGTCGTAAATCGCCGAACGTTTTTTACACGTCAACTCGTAACGAAAATAATTACATATCATGCATTATTAAAACAAACACGTACAAAAACCTTTGGTACAAGTGTAAGAGAAGAATTTAAAATCTGTCACCCGTTCGAAATTCTGAGCATTTCGTTGGAAAAAGTCGAAATCGAATAATCGGAATTCATTAAAGTCGATTAAAGAATTCGGCACGGGTATCGGTCCGGACGATATACGACCTTAAGGCCGACTAATTGGCGCAAATTGACACTAAAACGTGGGATGCTGGTAATTATAAAGCGGTGGTATAATGCGGGGCGTTTAGACCCCTATAGAGAAACGTTCCTGTTTTATTCTAAAACAACGTTTCTCAAATTGTGTCTACTTAGAATTCAATAAAACAAATTTTCGAGTCATGCTTTATTTACTCGAGTGTGAGAACATTCGTATGGACACTGTGTATCCTTTAATAGAGCCGGCGAACGCAAGATCTGTTTCAGTTTTATTGTAAAACATCTTAGGTACCTATCTCACGCTCTGGAAATAAAACAAATACGTCAAATCAATCAATTATCTGAACCTACTTGGATATAAATGTGCGGCCCGTTTCAATTATAAACCTTCAAGCTACAATAAAACGCAAAAATAACTTATAATAAGTACTTACTTAATATTAATAGAATTTCTATCACG
The DNA here is from genome assembly GCA_905475315.1 of Autographa pulchrina. Classification (NCBI taxonomy): domain Eukaryota; kingdom Metazoa; phylum Arthropoda; class Insecta; order Lepidoptera; family Noctuidae; genus Autographa; species Autographa pulchrina. The sequence goes on along the minus strand of FR997765.1, from coordinate 11,105,758 downwards.
TCTTCTGAAAAAGGACTACAATGCTTACACTGGTATGTATTGATGTTTAAGTTTACCGACATAAATTCTTTAAATTGAAACAATAAGAACACAACAATACAAGGGCATAATTGAAATAATTAAATCAGTAAATAAAATCTTACCTGTACAGCAGGAAGACTGTCAAAAAGAAATCAATAAAGAAAAATCGAGTCATCGACCAAAACGATTTAAATTAATAAGTCATTAAAAGGACTCAAACACAAACTCATTCGGCCTGCAGCACTGATTTCCAAACCCGTTGCGTAAAAAGATCAACACACGACCAAAACCGAACAGTTCCCATTTCAAGACAAACAAACTTTGGCACGCATACAATAATTCGTCGATAACAGTAAACCCAATCCGATACATAACTCGGAATCATCGAAATCGATCAATCGAGCGTGCTATAAATCGCGACGTATCGATTCTATCGCGTCTCGGTGGATCGACAAATATAAATTTGTCACTGGCCAGTCGGAAAAAGCACGTCCTGGATGGTAACAGTTTATAAATAAACAATAACATAGCCCTATTTGGATGGGGCACCGTAACATACATCAGGAGTTTATATCGATCTGGGGTGATAGCAGTAGTCCGGGATTGTATTTACAACACACGATTCGATTGTATATTTTAATCAGGAATCGAAACGACCAAGCTCCGATAAAGTTTCCGCTAGTAAACCGCTCGCCCGTTGTGAAAGAAATATATAACATCAAATTTAGTACCGTTTCTCGTACTTTGGTTTTCCTTCTTCTTACTATCCTATCTTATTACCAAATTATTTCTAAGTGTCTAATCTTCATCAATTGAGTTAGAAGCAAGTTTATTTACCAGGACTGTGGCATTTACCATTTTGTGTTTTATTTGGATAACATCGATGAACTAATACAAAAATCATTGCATAAACAGCTCAACACACCTGAGCAAAACAAAAACAAGAGAACGTTACATTATTTATGTTCAAAATAAAAAGGTCTCAAAGTCGTGTAGTATAAAACGTCTAGAATACAGTATGAATTCGAGCGAAGATCACTTAGTGTAGATAACGACTGATTTATAATGATTATCATTATATTAAACGTGATTCAACCTAATCATGTGTCGATGTTTTTGCGACCGGACTCAAGTAACCGATGTGTACTGCGTTGATTTTTCAATGTTTGTCAGGTGTCTTTTGTGAGAAGCCTGCATTATAAGGCCTGATTTAGACGATGCGAGAAATGTCGTGCGAGTTGCGGTACATTGCGGGGCCGCGCGGCTATGGTGTCATAAGAGATGGATCGTAGACGGCAATGTACCGCAACTCGCACGCTATTTCTTGCACCGTCTAAATAAGCTCTAAAAGGGCATTGTAACTTAGATGCGTACAATATGTAATCAAACAAATAATCAGTACCAATTATTTAAAAAGAAAAGATAGATGAATTAAATTTTAAGTAAGATATGGATAGTAGAGAATTAATAAAAATTACTGACAATTATATTTACAACATTCATTAAGGTAAATCAATTCAAACATAATAACGAAACATAAAAAAACCATATTAAATCACATCTAATAACATCAAGATATAATTCCACAGATACCAAAAAACGTTAGCTTTAAATACCCAAAAATAAAAACCCCATTATTTTAATAAACCATATCTCTGGGTGTCAATTAGACTCACTCTGTAGAGGGAGCCACTAATCCGTAGAGATAACTGGGATCCTCGAATTAATCACTCGATACAATCGTTTTAATTTATTCGATTCATTCGAATCAAATTTATCGAGATAAAGTTTCGGGTGCACTCGTGGGAGCGACGAAAAACAACGAAGTAAAATAAAGGTACTAATTATGGAGACACTTAATTATTATGATTCGATATTTCTTTATTGATCTGAGAAAAGATATTTTATTGTTGGTATTACTGTGTGGTTATAAATTGGGCAGGTAGTAAAATGCTGTTGTTATTTTCGTCACCTAATTCGCAAGAATGAACTTGCTCGATGAATACCAAAATAATTAACAATACACACACAAACACAAAAGATTTATGTCATCTTTAAAAATGTGTTCTGATCAATGTGTGCGTCAATATAACATCCAATCAAATCGATATTAAACTCACAATCAGAAAAAAATTAATCATCTTAACACGGAATACACAATAAACCGCACGCAACCACGAATTAACGGTTTATATAACCCGGGATACAAGAAACAAAAGCAGGTGGCATAGCTCCATAATTGCCCATTAAATGGAGATGGCACTTAAAATCCAAAGGCCTATTCAGGTTAACACAATGAAATAGCAAGAATAGCACATTATTAACAGAGAACACATACAACGAACACAATTAATTTAAAGACAGACCTAACTCAAATGCAAATCGGTCATCATACTATTTATGGTAAAAAGATTACATTGTGCGAGTCCAATAGCTTATCTGAACATCACCCGAATGGATTCACTATTTAATTTATTGCAATAAAACAGATAAATGGTGGTTGTTGCGTTCCGCGTTCCTATCCATTCCTATAGCTGTGTGGGGGCCACGCGGTCAGGCTTCAGCAGGACAAGCTAGTCTTAAGGACTTTTTGTTACGTCACACATAAAATTAAACTTTCTACATAACTTATAAAACAATCGATTTATATAAAGCGTATAGATTTAGGTAAAAGGAACGAAAGTAAAAGTTGATTGAATAGTGATTGAGGGAATTCGGGAAATCGATGAATTTCGGACTGTGTAAATTGTATCAGCGATAAGTGTGTACATGTTGGGTTTATAATTACTATTAAAAAAAAACCAGTAACAAAAAACAAATAAGTACTTACTTATACTTCAATGTACAATATTGAAAAATTAAGAATTTACGTTATCGAGTTCCTTTTTACGAAATTTTTTCATATTTAATATAACCAAGCAAGTCTATTGTGGAACTATATTACCAAACTGTAGATAAAGGAAAAATACATAAAATTTGAAAAAAGAAATATGGTCTCAGTTTTTCTTTCGTTTTCCTAAGTCCCAATATGATTCTAATACATCTTGGTCACGTTGCGTAAATCGAATGTGGATTCGAAGCCTCCACTAGTTTATGTATGATAAATACCGTATCGCGATATCATCGGAATGCAGCGTGTACTCTTGTTGTTTTAGATTTATTAGAAACACAGTAGCTATCTACTGATGCAGTAATGGACAGCGTTTTTGAAAAAATATACGGGAAAGTTTGAAGCTCTAAATTGGACATGACATATATTGGATTATAATATGATGTCCGCCAAATTGCATACCGAACAATATTTTGGAAATTACATAAAATGTAAATAAATTAGAGCAACTGAAATCTTCACTGTTGAGTGCAAAGTTCTGAATATTAAACTTACTTTTCGTCAATGAAAAAGCACGGAATATTTCTTTAGGTCGAAAAAATCCTGTTACCCACATTTATTTTTAATTTGCAGCTGTAACATTCCTACATCAAAACAAGTCCTTCTATTCTCCTTCCCATAAAAATCCCGTCATATACAAATCAGACAAAGCTACCTCAATTTCTAAACAATAGACAAACGATTTTCTATTTCCTTTTAAAATTCAAACCTCTTCTGAACAATCTGAACTAGGTAGGAGGCAATCGTAAGCTCTGTAGTATATTTGCAATTTGCAGAAAAATAACCGTAAATTGTAGGTTTAAAGGCAGTGCAAGTAAGTAGGTACATATTGTGAAGGAATGTTGTGTAGACCTTCCGTGAGACGAGCCGGCCACACCGAATAAGGGAAATAAAGAACCAGATATATCGAACACTGATGTAGGGAGACAAGATGCGACTAGCTTTTGTTTACCTCATCCTGTTAGTTAAAATCTTGATATCTTTGGAACCAATAGTTTTAGTGCGTCTGGTAGGTTAGTTATAGCACCACAATTTGTACCTAAGCTTTTTAAGATGCTTTTTTTGATGTTGCGAGTAACGAATTTTGTGACTAAATTACTTTAAGTACGCTTTTTACATGCTGCAATAAATATACAAATATGGTAGAGAGAAATGTAGCAAAATTTTGATAAATTGCTTTTGCATAGTCAAACTATCTTTGATGGCTATTGACTGAGGTCAGCCTGTGGAACTACTAACCTTTTCTGGAAAGGTGATCAACACGAGTTAATCACCTGTCAAATCTCATTTCAAGCGCATTGATTGCTAGTTTGTCTTTTGGTCAAAAAATCACAGTGCTGATCAGTTGATTTGACAACAGATTAAGTTGATCAACCTCTCCGAAACCGGAGGTAAAACTCTAATTATTTAAATAGGCTGATACATCTATTCTAACTACATCTTTGCAGTCCGTTTTTAATCCAGCAGAAGTGAACACATAACTTTTATTCCTGCCTAGAAACTAGAGTTCTTGAATATTCAAATATATTCATTTTCCTTACTTCATGTTCACCAAGTAAGTACTCTGTTAGTTAACGGGATTAGCTGATTTTATCCTGGGAATTAACGAGACCAATTGGTTTTGCTTGGGTGGCCTATTATACATACAACTTTATTGAGGTCGGTTTTGATCCAGTTTTCAATGTATACTGTTTACTTAGTTGTATGTAAAGACTGGTTATTAGTTTTGATTTTGTATCTTAAGATTAATATTTGATGGTTAGAATTACAAGACAAGTGTTGATTAGATTTGACTGTACCTTTTTCTTGCGGTGTGACCAGTTGGCGAAAACATAAAAGTGATTTTATTTAAGTTACACTATGTGGACACACGTAAAAACTTGGCGTGTCCAGGTGACGAAATAATAAGTGATACTAATTTTGAGTTTCACCAACTGGACATACGTGTGTCCAGTGTCTTGTGTCGAGTTGACGAATAACCCTTCTTCTTCTGCGTGGCCCTTTCATAAGATATGTTAGAGTCAGCATCCAGTGTCAACGGGTTCAGATGAATACCGTTTTTTACTTGTAGCGACAGCCTATCTGACCCAACAACCCACTCTGCTGGGTAATGCAGATCCATCCTATAGTAAAATAAAACTAGTTGTCTGAATTGTACTTAATGACAAGTGTTGATTACATTAGTTGCGAAAAAAAGCCATGTTTATCGCAATTCTACTAATACCTCCATTTACTTTGTTATTCAGAATTAAAAAAGAGTAGGTACAATGTAATCGAAAGTTCATTAAATATGTCTGTATGTAGGTAATTAGACCTCTACCTTTATGTGTCTTCAATATAATGTTTGTGAAGACTAAACGCTACTGTTATATACTAAATATTATATATCATTTACATAGTTACCTCTCTTCCTTAGGATTCCGCGAGTCCTCCTTCCTCTACGCACTAACAGCGGCGGGGGTGGCTCACTCGGTAGCCCGCGCATGCGCTCAAGGCCGGCTCCTCTCCTGCGGCTGTGATCCCCTGGGATACCGAGCCTCGCACGACCCCCGGGGGCGGGCGAAGGTCAACAAATGGGAGTGGAGCGGCTGTTCACACAACCTGGCTTACGGTATCGAGTTCTCGAAGAAGTTTCTCGATGTGAGAGAGCAGGTGGATGATCTGCAATCCAAGATTAATGTCCATAATAATAATGCGGGGAGATCGGTAAGTGTTTTTAATATATTTTTTTATTATGAATTGGCGTTTATGCATTTTAAGAGAGACTATTGGCTATATTTTATGTAACTACGCAACTACGTAAATTCAATTAAGCGAAAAACCTTATTTAAATAAGATTTTAATTTCGATCGCTGCGTGTAGTCTTCTGAGTCGTCCTTAACATGATGACTCTAGTGTTGTATCACCCTAGCTAAGGAGATATGTAATTGACGCTTTATTTATCCCCTATTGTCAAAAAGAAAGCTGTAACACTTTTAACTAAGTTCACTATAACTTTAATGGATCCAATACACAGCACACAAATACATAACCAATCACGTGTACGGCAATTTTTTTTAAGTAAACCTTCATCGTCTAAGTACATCACACGAAATCGAAAAACTCGACCTTAATCAAAGAATATTTCAAAGACATATGCACGCACAAAAACAAATCTACATCTACAAAATTACCTTTGATGTGATATTCAAGAGCAAGATATTAAGATTGAAAAGACAGGAGACGATGGCACTTCAATTTACCTCGTTAGGGGAGCATGTAGCCTGGCTTAGGGTGCATAGCGAATTACATGTAATACTAATGAATGGTGACGAATAAGTAATTGTATATTAATTCAGGTAGCAATTTCAAGGTTGAAAATTATTAGATGTACGAAGCAAACCGAATACTTTTTTTAGCTTTTAGTACAGGCAAGCCTTGTCTCTCAATAAAAAAATAAAAATAAAACTTTCTATAAAAGCAATTTTTCTATTACTTATTTATAACTCTTACGCTAAAGCATCGTTTAGTTTTTTGTAAAACACACAACTGCAGACAAAAATCTGCAGTTTTTGTAGTGCGTTTAAAATCGGAGCACTCACTGTCCCTCAAACGATTATTATAAATATTACTTTGAACCCTCCCAACTGCTTTTAAGTAAAAAGAATACATGTCTCAAATGACTCAATTATTGAAATAAAGCTGCCGTAATCACACCACAAAGAAGGTGATGTATAATTTACTGGCGCGACAACCTAAAATTAGCCGGTAAAACAACCTCCAATTTTCAATTCGATTTGAATAGGAATACCGATGAAGTCATTACTGAGTAATCGATTATTTCAACTTACCGATTACTTGGTAACGGTCTATTAGTACGTTACGTAATTAAAGCTTTGGCCTATATAATTCTAAAACGCAATTAAAATATTTATTGACTTTTTAATCTTTAATTGGTTCTTGTCTTTACTATTACAGCGATACTCGTTTACGATTTTTTTTCTCGATTTTAATCGATTTAAAAGTGTTGTAATTTACCTGTCTAGTCCATTCGTCATCGGCACCCCTGCAGGGAAATTACGTAGGTGTACAAATTATTAAGAAAGGACGTCAAAATAACACCCAATTTATTCATGTCAAATTGGCCTCTGAATGGGTGAGGCTTTAATAAATTTAATGACCCGCGTGTGTGGTCCCTCCGTTATGAAAACACTTGAAGTGTCTACGTATGTATTAGTCGAAGACTATTAATTTGTTGGAATTTAGTCGAACATTATTAGTAGTATGAAATTATTAAAATGACCATTCTATTAGATCAGTTTTAAATAATGTGCTTATTTTTATTTTTGCACAAAAGTATAATACGCTTTTTTACAATACCATTGCCTACTAAGATTTATTCATAATGATATTATTATCAAAACAAAATTAGTCGTCCAAAACAGCCTAATCGATTCCAGTCCGAAATTCCGAATAGCAATCGACAGCAATCAAACTGTAAGGTGTCCAAATTAGTATTCCGAGGCGTCAATACCACACCAGCTTATTTCTTCAAAATTGAAGAGCGGTAAATGGGCGTGGCTATAGTAAATCTATGTGGGTGGTCCATAATGCCATACATGCCTATAAAATATGGTATTATATTGCATTGGCCGATCGTTTATGTGATCACACCCCGTTTTATGTGCTATAAATGGTAACTTATATGGCATTATGTTCCGATCGATAATTCGTAAGATTCGTAAGTACATGTGTGACGTAATTTCGGTTTTATTGGAAATCAGTTTGTGTTCGAGAGAAAGTTGTATATCAAATTGTTCATCGGTTTCATTCAATGTGTCAACTTCCATTTTGTAACTTTTTTATTTTTGGGGTTTTTTTTAGAACAACACTAATTGACTGCCACTGTTTAGTAAATGACAGGTATCGCATTGCAATACAATTTTTACCCTTCAATAAATAGTTAGTTTTCGCTACAGTGGGACACCTTGCATCCGCTCAATGCACATCATGTTCATCAAACTACAATTTCAGACTATGTAATTCTTCAGGGTCAAAGGTTTAATAAGTTTTCCGATATGTATTTTTTATATCAACCATATTTTTTATTAGTTATTTTCTGTCTTTGTATCATATAACTTAATCACATGTCTACGTATTACTTATAAAATAGGTAGGTACTAATATTGCAATAATGTTTTATCAGCTGGTAACTATAATGATTACTACCATTATCTTAGATTTAACTGAGAATTAGCATTTTAGTTTATACAGATTGATATTTGGTTGTGCTGGTTGCCAATAAAATTCACAAAATGTACCTGCACCAATTGATTGTTTAAGACCTGGTTCTGAACATAATAATGGTAACAACAGTTTAGTCATAACGGATATTATTATGCCAATAATATGATCATTGAAAAAGGCTAGACTGAACGTTAGACATACATACTATAGACTAAAATATCAAAGCATAAAAAAAATGATGTATTACAAAACTGATCAGAATATGAAAATCTAAATAAAATGCTTAGTTTTAAATCTTCATCATAAAACTCCTAATTGACCTACTTCTTCCGTGTCGGGATTTCTCTTGACAAAGTGGTCGTGGTCATCACTTCAGGTGTTGGTGGCAAGGTTCACAACACGTTGCCACTCTTCTCTGATGGCCGCCTTCCTCGTGCATTTATGTAGTGATGATGAGCCATTTTGTTGAATAATGTAATTTGAATTTCGAGGCTTCGTTATGTCAGTTCACATTTGACTATTTTGTTTTTGTAAAATCTCAGCTCACTTACTTTTTGGCATCATTAGTGATAGTACGAGTGTAGTACATGTGTAGTTTATAATTTACTTAAATAAATGTTTTCAGTTATTAAACCAGTTTATTGTAGTTTAAATTTAATACATTTAGTACCTATATCTTTTTCTGTTGCACAATTGAACAGACGAGCTTTCTTTTCAAGTCAAAACTTAAAGTTTAAATTCACAAACAACGCGCATCGACGCCTTCAAAGAAATATAATTCGCAAATACCTCAGCATACAAATTCCAATTCATCTATCTCCCAACAAAGTATCATTATAATTTCTTCAGTGACACCCTGGCCACCTAAACATGCCGTAAGCCCTGATTTGTTGCTACCAGCTAATGCTACAAGCATTCTGACACGAGCAACCGACAGTTGAACCAAAATACCGGGACCTACCGTACAGGATTACTACAAATAATTTAATAGGCCTCTTCCGTCTAATAATAAACATGTCAAGCCAAAGTTAAATACTACTCGACCAACTTAACTTTACAACTGAAACGTTACTCCCCCAATCAAATTTATACTCTATGATTTAGGACTTTAGATCGAGTATTAGATTTTTTTGAGTGTTTTAATAAGCTTGTAAATAATATTATATTAATGTCCGTAACCAAATCTGACATGAGACCGGCATACCAAGTCTCGTGCTTACTTATTAAGGGGATTTACGATTGAATACAATTTACGTTCGTACACTCGTTTTTTTTAACAAACACGAACGCTTCGGTACAAATTATTTAATTTGTAATACATTTATAGTTGTTAATTATAGTGGGAGACGTTTATTTAATTTATTTTACAGCGAGGTTATTGTCGTTTGGTGAAACTGTTCTTAATTTACGGTAACACAAAATTGTGTTATATGTGTTCATCAGTTGTGACGTTTATTAACAACGAAATTTAAAGTTGAAGTTTACTTGTGACGAAAGGAGCTTACTTACTTCCTTTTGCATGTATTTATCAGTTACTTATACTTAAACGTCGTTGCACTATAAAAAAACCTTTTTAACCAAAAACTCTTTATTTACTAATATCTGTTTTGGGCTACATCAGAGCTAGTACCTATTGAATTATATATTTATATGCAGCCTGAATCGTCCCACTGCTAAGCAAAGGTCTACCCCCTTTTTTCCAAATTAAATTAGAGTAACATTCTTTAGATGATATCAAAACCTAATGACAAACGTGCAAGCGCTTTAATCCAGTTTTTCAAACATTACAAACTTCGCTTTTAGTGTCGACCGAATCATTGCGCGCCGAATATAGTAACATACCATATGGGAAACCAGTAAAAAGTGTAAAAATGTCGTCGCTCGCTGCCAATCTAATTAGATGCATCTGAATACATGTTTATATGTATATATTATCACAACACAGAAGGGATAAGCACAGGTGCGCAGAATAACACAGATCAAAGAAATAATATATACTTAAATATCCTGGGACAACTCACACACGGTCATCTGATCCCAAATTAAACAGAGCTTGTACTATGGTAACCAGACAACTGATAAACATACTTATATATTTCTAAATGTATACATATTATAGATAAATTACACCCAGACACAGAACAAATGATCATGCTTTACACTTAAACATTTGTCCTGGGTGGGAATCGAACCCACAACCTCCGGTATAGCAGTCCGGGTCACTAACCACTGGACGAACAGGCCCCTCAGAAATAGAGAGAAATAGGTTATGATTAAAAAGAAATTTAAGTTTTGTACTGCTCAAGAATAGGTCATTGATCGGTAAGTACTTGAACGGTAAACTCTCAAAAAAAAGAGTTATCTTATTTTCCGCGTTTAATTTATTCCACCCTTTAATTAATCGCCGAGACCAGTCACTTTACTATACTTACTACAACAGTTTTATAAAGTTGCAAATAGTAGTCATTTAGCCATGAAGTCAACCAATAAAGTTAAGTAGTAATTAAACCCTTAACTTAAACATAATTTACTATACAACATAGTTTCTAGACATTTACTGTCAAATGATCGGTTTATTCTTGACTAATACGGCAACAATGTTGTATTACAATTTGTCGTAAAAATATTTAATATTGAATTATTTTTATGGGTTGTATACTGTTGTATATGTAGCTGTTCCATGTGATAATTGTATGCAGACTGATTTTTTTATTAAGTATTTAAATATACAAATCGATTGACTGTAACTATCGCTTTTTTTGCATGGATTTGTCAATAGATGAAGATAAAAGACTTTACAGCAAATAAACCTTCAGCAAAAAAAAAAGGTTAAGATATAAAATAATAAAGATTTCCGTAAAATACCGCGTTCGAGTAAATATTCGAGGAAATTACTTAACACAATCATAAAACTATTTTTTCAATAAAACCCTCTCAAACAATCCAAAGAAAAACTCATCAATAGCAACAGCAACCTCACTCACTTTTTATCCATATACATCAAATATTTAATATTATATATTACGTATCAAGCCGTGAAGGTAAATTGACCCATTAATGTGAGAGCGACCACGGTGGTCCGACCACACTTGACCATTGTTCCGACCGGGTTTCGACATTTTGTTTTGTAGCCACATAATTAACAGCCTCCCAGAGATCTGTTAGACACGCTCGCTTATAATAACCCCCGCGATGATATTTTTATTAATGTCAAAATAAAGTCGGGTGAGTTCACACCGTTTTGCAACAGGTGGTCGGTCGTAACTGCGATTTCACAGGTGGGCCCTGTAAGTACCCCAGCTGGGTAGGTTTATTTCGTAAATAAAATGTGATTAAATGCGATTGGTTTTGCTGTTTACGGCTTTCACTTATTTTTTCTTGTTGGAACTTGGTAGTTAAGTAGTTACAGAATATAAAAGCTTATGTGGAATCTAAGTTAAAACCACTCTAGTTGCTTTTAAAAGTAACCATTTAATAAATTTATACGCTCATACGTGCGAGTGTTACGTAAAAACCTTTTCTACGGCAAAACCTATATCATACGTAATATATACCCACTTTTACTCTGCGTAGGTATAACATAAATTTACAGTGTATTTTACCTTACATCAGTTAAAAAACGGACCAAAACTTTTCATTTCATCATTATCTAAATACCGACTTATTTAACAAACATCAAGCCTTAATTTTATATCCGAATAGATACACAACGGTGTGATAGGCAGCTTTGGGAGCCCCTCAGCGGGATCTATAAAAGATCTCGCTTCGACCCACACAAGAAATTAGGTACCACATTAGGGAACCGAGGTGATAATTATGTTGTAAAAAACCTATACGATGAGTTAATATTTTGTTGTTCAGATGTCTCGATTGTCTTGGATATGGATTTAGATATATAAATTACACTTTTGAATTCTGAAATTAGTTATGAATAGTATTTTATGTAGTACAAGTAAAAAGTGATATGCATCTATCTATCTATAAATGAAACCATTTTTCCCTTGGTCACGGCATCACGCGTGAACGTCTGGACCGATATTGCTAATTCTTTTTTTGTTGTGTTTGTTATTGTCAGTAGAAGGTTCTTAAGAAAGAAAAATATGGAAAATTGTACGGAAAATTAGAAAATTTAAGAATACTTAACCACCTTATTAAGTAATCCTGACTTTTGTTACGATAGTGATTTGTTGGATTCATCTCCGCCCCCAATAATATAAAGGCACCGGGAACGGGACCTAGGTATTCACGCGGGTGAAACCACGGGGCACAGCTAGTCGTATCATAGTACAAAGTACCTAGGCACTACCAACTCATCATTATATACCACTACCACCTACCTACAAGTTGTGCTATTTTACAAAATAAAGAATCATTTTATCAAAATATGTAATGGTGTAAGTATTTTTAAAACCAACTTATAAAAAACATCACATAAAGTCATATTATTATTTAATTATTTATCCCGTAAGTTTCTACAGATAATTGAAAAAACTGATGGAACAAAATCTATCAAGTATTAGTCAGTAAGTTTGTACTTTAACCACAGATTCTTAGTTGCTTACTTGCATAAAACATTTTAAATAAAAAAAGAAGGCTTTGCCTTAGACTAAACTAAGTAGAGCAATATTAATTAATTACACTCAGACAAGAGGATAACAAAATTAATACAATTTCGGTTTTAAACAAGTCTGCGTCAATCCGTGACAAAAGTTTGATTTCTACTAATAGGGTTGCCTGTCGTTATTTATTCATATTATAATTCGAAAGTAAATAAAAAAGATTTCGGGATTTTAAAACGTTATTTAAAAAGCTTTCAAAGGGCGGAACTGTTAATAGATAGATTAATGTTATAGAACCTTTTAATGTGCATAATGATCTAATGTTTACGGTGAAAACCATTCTTATAGTTAAAGAAAAAATTCATGTAAATATTGTAAATAAATATATTTTTCAAATTAACGTAATTTGTTACTTCCTGTTTCTTGAACACAAACCAGTAGGTACCTCCTGTTGTATATTTATAACAACTTTTTCTTATAGCGACAACCCTACGACAGTTAGAAGCTGCCTTCTCCGTGTGCGGTTTAACTAATGGTTAATTCGCCCGTCAGATTAACCACGGTCATCGTAAACCTATTAGTGTTAGTCGCGTTAATCTTCAACGAGATTATGTTGTGATTCACATTTCACAACGCTACATAACCAAATGACTATTTATTTATCTTTACCTTTTCCTGAGAAACACCTAGTAACACTACGTTACAGTATGTATCACAGCCTTAACTTTCAACTCTTTTGAGTGGCCTGTTGGTCTAGTGTTGACCCTGATTAATAATAATAATAAATAAATGCGGACAACATCACATACATTGCTCTGAACCTAAAGTAGCTGTAAAGCACTTGTGTTATGGAATTCAGAAACAACGAAGGTACCACAAACACCCAGAGCCGAGATAATGTAGAAAAGTGAGTTTCTACATTGACCCGTCCGGGGATCGAACCCGTGACCTCAGAGCTAGCGACACCTTGAAAACCGGTGCGTACGCCACTCGACTACGGAGGTCGTCTATTGCTAAACCTTTGTATTTCGCTCCGTGATCCCTACTCAGGACAATCTTTTTGTGATGAGCATGATCATTTGTTCTGTGTCTGGAACCTGAGTGTAGCTTGTATATAATATTATCTATACTTATAATAAATCTGTAGAGAGGTCAATTCTGTACATTAAATACATTTTCAAAATAACTATCAGGGGGTGATTAGTGATCGATACTGATGCTAAAAATGCAATCAGTAAAATGTTTGTCTGTCTGTCTGTATGTTCCTTATAGAAACAAAAACTACTCGACGGATTTTAACATGGTACAATTATTCTTCATACTCCTGGGCAGGTTAAAGTATACTTTTCATCAAGCTACAATCAATAGTAATAATTTCGTCATTCATTGATAAGTTTCGTCATCCACGCGAACGAAGTCGCTGGCACAGCTAGTTGTAGGTATATAAAACTATGTTAATTGGTATGTTTATCAGTTCACAGTTGTCTGATTACTAGGTTTGGGATGAGATGGCCGTGTGTAAAAAATACCTTAGCCAACTTGAGTAGAGAAGAATGCTGAATCACTTTACCTTTGAGAACAGCCCTTTTCCATGCAGTCTATATGTCTAAATTGCATCCTTGTAAAGGCAAAGGATATATAACTTGCCAGTAAACTCTGTACCAAATGTGGTAGTGTGACTGGTACGCCTAAGCAGTAGTCGTAGGTTCGAACTCTACCGGAGATACAAATTTTTACTCTCTACTATTGAGTATTGTATTTAATTACATAGCACTCGCATCTCAAATATTTATATGCGTAATAAATAATATCAATTTATTTACACTAACCTTGTTTTTTAATGAATTTCATCTACAAATATAGGAAAAATGCTGTTAAAAACTTGCCGAAAAGTAACGACATCAAACATTTCTAGCCAAACAATTCTGAAGCCAATTAACTTTTTTATTCCCAGATATATTAAAATAAACATTAATAATCCATTCGTCGCTCAGCAGAACAGCGCTATAAATAAACTATAATATTTTAACAGCACTTTAATGATAACATGTTTAGTCTGCACTTAAGGACTCAGCAGACGTCATTAAGTAAATAAATCAAGCATAGTGCTTAAAGGTAATTTAGATTGATGATAGGTACGCCATGATTGAGTCCTTGGAAGCTCCTGGTGTTTAATTAACCGACGGTTAAGTTCTCAGAAGTGCTATGTTTATTTTTAGCACTTAAATTAAATGATTTATAGTTTTATTAATAAATGTAACGTGGAGTAGAGCCCTCCATATAATTCTAGTTAAACAGAATTGTAATTAAAGCTAGTTCTTATTACCACTTATAAGGCTGATGAACTAGTCTAGCAAAGAAACTAAAAAATAACATCGTAGTGTTTATACCGAGCCCAATAATAAAGCGGTTCGGTATGTTCGTGTACTCAATCAAGACCCAAAAACATAAATAAATTCTTAAATATTATTTAGGAGCGATATTACATTAAAATTCATACATGATGTCTGTATTAGGGTCGGAACGGGTTTCAAAAGAATCCAACATTAAGGTTCCCCAGCACGTATGGAGTCGTGATCAAGTGCCATAAACCTGAATTGTTGTTCGTATAGCGCCACAATTAGGCACTATTGGTAGTGGCCGCGGAGGCCCCAGGCTCCGTATTAGCCCGCCGTATTTCACGAGCCTGCCGCCCCGTTGAGGTGAGAACATAATAAGGGGTTTGGGGCCATTTTTAATATTCCAGCTTCATTACAACGTATTACAAACGTCTTGGGTGGCGAATTCTATCGCGAACGCTCTTAATATTACGCTATTAAGGCCCGGGCGTCCGATGGGCGTGGAGGATGCCGATTTATTTGAATTTTTGCTCAGACTCAATTTGGGAAATTGTTCGGCCGGCGGCTCTGGCGAAATTAAGACGTCAGTTTGATTGCACCGAGGCGTTTAATTATGTAAATGTTGAGCTAGTGTGGGTGGCACAATCAGTGCTGGAGTGTCGATGCGGTCACGTAGAGACAACGGATTTACGATTCGACGCATTGCGAGTGGTTCTGTATATTATGAATGTTGTTTATTTTCGTTCGGTTGCGAATAGGGTTTGTGTTTTACTGATTGTTTGCTAGTAATTTTGTTCGTGATATGTGCAGATGGAAATTGTTTTATAATGGAGAAGAAAAGTTGAGAAAGTAGTGTTCAGTAGTTTATTCTTGTCCGATTTTTACTTGTGTGTGCAGATTAATAACGTGTTCATTATTTCCAGATCTTGTCATCCCACATGGAGGTGCGATGCAAGTGCCACGGCCTGTCGGGCAGCTGCCAGCTGAGGACCTGCTGGAGAGCCACACCGGACTTCAGAGTAGTCGCCTCCACCATTAAACGGCAGTACAGAAAGGTACGTCCAATAGATTTTAAAGGAAACTAATTCTAACCTAGCATTCTGAACAAAGGCCTCTCCCAAGTCCCAACATAAATCTATAGGTACCTCGATTTTAGCCTGGCTTTGCGGTACACATCTGGCTCGGTCCGTGGTTTATTCCTGCAAAATAACTGTTATTCGAAAAAAGAGTATTATTATGGTTATCAATTAAAAAGTTCCTCATTTTTTATGTTATGCACGCGTAATCTCATAATCAGGGAGTTACCATTTGGAAATTAAAACATTTATTTTATTAGCTAAATAACAACGACTTCCATTATTTTAGGCACTATTAGTCGCACAAGAAGAGCTGAACAGCAGTCCTTCAGTGTTAAGAGGACGGCCAAGAGGAAGGAGGCGAGGGAAAGCCCGACCCGCTCCCAAAACCAGCCTGCTATTCTTCGAAAGGTAAGTAAAACAATGTTTCTTCAGACTAATAAAACTACAACACAAAATTACAATAAATAAAGACAATTTGAAGTTTTTTTGCAGCGAACTCTTTGTATGCATCTATTTTTAAAGCAAAAATTTAGTTATTTTTGGAAAGCTTACTTAAATATAGGTTTCAGGATTTTTTGTAAGATCAGCATCAATTTTCCAGGTCACCAAGTTTCTGCGAGGTAGATCCTCGTACAGACTCCGCAGGCACATCTGGTCGCGTCTGTCGCATCGGTCGGACCTCCCGGACGGGGTCATGTGACCTCCTGTGCTGCGGCCGAGGTCACGCCCTCATCAGGAAGTCCAGCATCAAGCCATGCAACTGCACCTTCCACTGGTGCTGCCGAGTCGACTGCGAGAGGTGCCGCGATGATAAGTGGGTCGCGATTTGTAAGTAGTTTAGACAAGGATTATAATTATAATTGTTTAACCAATGAGGATTTATGAAAAACAAACTATCCCACTGGTACGGATTTCTGGGATAAATCATAAAGAAGTGATATGATATCGTCTGTAACTGTGCCACTGCTGAACAAACTTCTTATATAGAGAAGGTACAACCCAAAAGTTGTGGGTTAAACTTGTTAAAATTATTTTTTTTTATTGAGAAAATTTAATCGCTCAAAGATATTTAATCGCAACAGTTGCTTGAGGAAAGGGGAGCGGCCATTTTTCCATACAAACGCTCTCGTCTGTTTTCTCACTGGTTTCTGAACTTAGGGCTATGATTTTTTGCAGTAATATAAATATGAACTAGATCTATGCCCCTATTTTTTCCTTTTTTAAGATAATTTTTATTTAAAGGAACTAGAACCTTCTAAAAAGTGCTTATTTTGACCGCAGTTTTCAGACGCGTTTTTTTTTCGAATTTGACAACAATAATCGAAAAAAGGAAAAAATAGAGGCACAGATTATTCTTTTCTCATGCAGTATTTGAAATATCTTTAAAATTGGTTAAGAATTGGGGGAGAAAATAGACGAGAGCCAAACCTCGATTTTTCGTCAGTTTTTCGGTCTGAGCTGCAGTTGTCCTTATCGCACGAATTAGAGGGCAGGGGGAACGACAGCAATACTTTCTTCAAAAACAAAAATGTCCGCTCCCCTTTCCTCTTAAACAGTACAGTCTTAATATTCAGCACTGCTTTCAAAATTAGTTTTGGAATATCATATTGTCTTTACAGACGTGCTTTTGAGCGCCTATCAAAATGATATTTTTAATTCTGAAGTCCTTAAACTTGTAAGTACCTATAGTAAATGTAGTATTATTAAGTTAACACATTCCATTATTAAATAGTCTTATGAAACTACTTCAGATGTATTAGATACCAAATAATGTTTTTAAGTACCTCTATTTTGTGCAAAAGATTTTTACTCTTATCATAAGTAAAGGCATTTATTTTAAGCAGGTCTTTAGATTACTAGTATGAAAATAATTGTAGGGTTTAATGAAGTAAGAAAACTATTATATGACTAATTACTGTTATTTAAATATTCGTTATGTGATAGTTTTCGAGACTTTCATCAATGTTTATATTGTGTATAGAAAATATAGCCAATAACCGTCTTTTGTCTTGTAAGTAAAAAAATAATATTTAACTGTCACATTAGGAAATAACCTTAAAATGATAGGTGAACTTTAAAATGTAAAATTGTTTGCCTATTTCAATTAATAGTGTTTTAATTGTTGTGTTTGTAATACACGGAAAAACACGATTCATCATCTCCCAAACCTTTTTCCAAGCTATGTTGGGGTCGGCTACCAGTCTTACCGGATTTAGCTGAATAAATACGGAAAAACACGATTATTGACAAGTTTCATGATTTTTCACATTTCATCTTTAACATTTTATTAATAAACGTGTTCTAAATATTAATTCTTAGAGTAAGTTGTTTATATAATAATCAGTATTAACTTATAACATGTATATGTATTTAACTAGTAGTTCCAACATTCCATTTTGTAAATACCAACAATACGTAAAATCGATTTGTACTTAAACATTCCTGTTTCAGTGATATTTATTGAATTAACTATTTATTGTAGCTGTAAGACTTTGTACCGACGGTTTTTATTTAAGAAAATAAAAATTATCAATCAATTAAAGCGTTTTTAAACTAACAAAAATTAAAATTAATTATTCATTTAAGATTTTATTTATAATAATTATTAAATATTCAATATTTTATTGTAGTAGGTACCTACAGTAGTAGTACCTACTACAATAGTACTAACTAGTACTGCCTCGTTGACCTAGTGGTGCTAAGCGCGACTGCTACGCTTGAGGTCTTGGGTTCGATTCCCAAGTCGACCAAGGGGTTATTGGGTTTTTCTATGAAATTATCAGTAGCAGGTCGGAGTTTGGATTTGTGCCCGGTTAGTGGCAATAGGCTCGCCCCCTATTACATGGGACCTAAACATACCGGCGAACTGTGGGTGTACATTGGTACACCTCTGCCCAACCCTTCGGGGATACAGGCGTGATGGTATGTTATGTTAGGTACCTACACTTTTGGAACTCATGGTACCTACTAATACCTAGTACCTACTAAGCAAATATCGTAGTTCAGAAGCGAGAGGTTTATAATTACATAGGTACTAATAACTATCTTCGCAACATACTTTCTCACAAATTTAATAGCGAGCGATCCAAATAATAAATCTAGTACTAGCCATAAGCTAGCAAACTATTGCAACCCAGTTCCTGAAAACCTTTATAAAATGTTAACCAAAATGATTTTATCCAAATATTTACTAAAGGAATTACATAATTACCATTCTTAACACAATAAACACATTATACCAAGGAGTATGTATATCAAGTGGCTACTCAAATAGGAGCGAGATTTCAAGTAGGCACAATTATCCTGTTACGTTTGCCTAATTTGACCTCTTGTATCAAGAGCTTTTGTGCTTCAACGCTTTGTTGATGGATAGCTAACAATTGAAGGACTCTTGAAACGATACATCAAAAAAAATACAAGAAGTAAAAAGGAATCTGTTGAATGGTAATCAAAGATTCTGTCAGATAAATATAAAGAAAAAATTGAAGGCACATGAAAGCATTGTATTGTTAATAATCTGACATAAAACATAGCAAAATAACAGATTCTTCAAAAACACTCATCCACTTTTTTCTTTTTTTTTATCTAGGTACTACAATTTTTCTCATTACACTGAACGTAACCTGTATCTTTTAAGGATGTAGATCTGTAACTACCTAATAAGTAAATAATATACTTATTTAACACTCCTAAAAAAAAAAAATTATTGTGAATCATTTAGCAGAGTGGCAGAGTAAAAGCCCCTTCCTGGCTTTATTTATCCCTGTCTACTGCTAAAAGATACAATGCTTTAACTTCGCTTGTGAATGTCGAATAAAACTACATAATTTATCTAAAAGCAATCGGGATCAAGTCCACCCTTTATTCGGCCAACTGTTCAAACTACTTCCTTGCCATACATCTAAGTTCTAACTGTATATTGACAGGTCCGATTGCAAAGTGAATGCTTGTCAGTTTACGGTACCTCGACTTTGAAAAAATGTTTTTGTATGCCATTCATTGATGTTTCGCTTCAAGTTAAGTACGCTTGATCGAGTGTTGCCCATGACTGATGGATTTTTAAAGAATAGATCGCGTAATGGATTGGGTGTTGCGAATTAATTTCGTTAATTGTTACCTAAACAAGGATTTTACACTTATCATTTGGAACGCAGGTTTTTGTTACGTTGATACAGGTGATTCGGGTGTTATTTTTGATTCGATTCAGAAATTTTGTGGAGGATTTTTTTCTCACGCTGTCTTGCTTTTAATAACATAATCTGTAGCAATTTCGAGTTTATATTTACTTAATTATTTTGGACGATCATCTGAGTCTTTTTATCAGTGCTTTAACTGGTTGGACGCACATCCCGACATATGCAGCAAACAAATTAAATAATGTACCAAACCTGGGTCATTAAAGTAGTTCATACTAAATCCAATGACGTCATAATTCGTCAAAAAAAAACTTTCGAATACGAATTAACGTTAACCTTAAAAGTGCTATCACAAATTACCGAACAAACAGCATAAATACCTATAATTAAACGTGTCCCCAATTAAATAGTATCCAAGGCATGCAGGAAGGTCGCGGGGCATTATGACCTAATACTATTAAGGGGATTAGCAGTGTTCTTAATACGCGAAGCCCCTGCACTTGTGAGCGCTCGGGGGCGGTCGAGCCACTCGGCCCAGCGCCGCCGACCACGCCGAGTCGTGGATCACCACTTGGAGAAGGTGAGTTTGTGTTATTTAATAGGAACAGTTTTTATCAGGTGCAGTTTTAATATAAAGTTTTAGTTTAGATTTGGTTGCAATATAAAGTTTTAGTGCATGCCGATTTCTGAAAGACTCTTTGATACAATTCACAATTATGTGGTTGGTGCCTAAATCAAACCGATCACATAAATCGATTCGATATGATGTTTAGTTGTTTTGTTTAATTTAAAAAGCAGGCATACATAGACATATTGGTGACCAATAAAAAACTAATAATAATTTTAACAACATTATGATTGAATTGCTGACATTAATTGGTTTTTTCAGACACCTATGGATTTTGTGTTCTACTGTAAATTAAACGATACGTATAATCAATAGGGAAGTTCTCTAGCTCTCATTTAGTACTGAAAAGTGACTTCTTTCCTAGTCTATGGTCCATCTACCACGATGAAGG
Source organism: Autographa pulchrina (assembly GCA_905475315.1). Classification (NCBI taxonomy): domain Eukaryota; kingdom Metazoa; phylum Arthropoda; class Insecta; order Lepidoptera; family Noctuidae; genus Autographa; species Autographa pulchrina. Next base: position 11,084,489 of record FR997765.1, on the reverse strand, counting down.
ACGGTCTAAACATATCGTCCTTGCCGAGCCCCCTCGACCGCTACAAGCTCGAGGGTAAGCTGGGATCTGGCATCTTCGGCGAGGTTCACCGCGCCTCAGACTCGCAGGCAGCCGGCAAAAATGTCGCTGTCAAGGTACAAACCTACTCCGACGAGATCGAAGAACACATACAAGAGGAATACAAAATACTGAGGGACTTCACTTCGCATCCTAATTTGATTGATTTCTACGGCGTGTTCTGTGAGAAGTCTGAAGGAGTGAAAAAAGTTTGGTTTGTTCTTGAGGTAAGTTTTCTTATTTACATAGGTAGGTTCCATAACTAAACATCGTAAATAAAAACTCTCTCAATAAGTACTCTTAAAAAACATAAATGAATCAACATTCAACAGGGATAATAAGTTGTTTAAGGCAGCTTTATTGAAAAAGTTGCATTGAGAGAGTCGCTCATGATTCAAACAATACAATGAATCATCTATTTTCCAGTTGTGCGAATGTGGATCTGTCATCGATATTGTCAGGAAACTGAAAGCAGCAGACAGAAAAATGTCGGAGGAACACATCGCTTACATCCTCAAATATACGATCAAGGTAAGACCATATTCGACTGACTATAAACATGTCGGTCGTCACATACGACTCGAGATGGCTGTTTATAAAACAAAGGGCCTGCCAGTCCACCTTTCAACGGCTGAATCAATTGGTAGGTACTTTGAATGCAAACTCAATTGTTCTCGGATCTGTGTCCCGGCTATTTCTGTTGCTCGCGTGACGTCGAATAAAATATAGCCGGGCGAATGTCCACGTACGTTGAAATACAATCTAGAGCCATTACTTAAAATGCACGCCGCTTTATTTGATGTGATTCGCGACGGAACAGTCGAACTTGTCGATGCGAATGTCGGTGCGCGCCCGACAACACCATGATGGCCCCCCATCGCGGCGCATCGCTCAATTATCGTAAATAATGCTCGCGCACACAAGATATACGGATCTCTGGCGCAGTAGCCAATGATCTCTCTAACGCGATCCAGTCAACGGAAAACCTTTCTTATATCCCTTTTTTTAAGGTCCATAGAAACCGATTTATGTTAGTCCTTCGAGCTCTTAAGTTATCGGGGAGAGTTAAATGCGTATTATCTTTATGCAAGCCACTTGGTTCACAATACCGGTGCTCTGTCCTCTTCGTAAGGCAGATCTCCACGCATATCTATCGATGTTGCATCTCGTAAAGTACGATCAAAGACAAACTTGTGATGTCATCTTTATCGATATTATGACGGAATAAAACATCGATTGACGTAATACCTCTTACAACATTAGGAGCTTATCTCATACAGTAATAACATATTATATTTTGGTCATCACGGATACACGGTAATAATATTTTATAGCTGAAAATTATTGGCTTACACAGGTGAATTTAGAAATCGTCGTAAAAACTATATTACATAAGGTCGTGTCAATAAAACAACACCTACTTGCATAGTATCTAACAAGTAACAAATTCAGAATAAAGAACTCTCTTGCGGTCCATGCTTATGTTTTTAAGAATCAAAATATGTATATAATTACATAATTTAAGAAACAAATTTATTTCAAAGAAAATATATTTATATAACACGAAAGTAAATTAGTGTATACGTTTTTGGCCATATAGATTTAATATAGGGCCAAAAATATTACCTCAAATGTATCGACACACTACGACTACAGCACTAACAACTAAACGATCGTAATGAACGCATTAAACAAGCTGATATATCAGACAGCAGAGAGCGCGGACAGCCCGCCTGCGACAGCACTGAAGCCCCGATACGTATGCAAATAGGCCCCAATGAATCTCCGGGGCGTGGGGACTTGATTGACGCTGACGTTAGTATCGCCCAGCCGTCTTAACAATCCACGAGTCCTCCGCGTTAGGGGCGGTCACTCCATCACTCCCTGTCAAACTACCGTGTTGACTGCCTCGATTGGTGCAATCAATTCTACCTCACTCATTTGTATTCTAGGCGCTCGTTTACTTGCACGAGAACAAAGTGATACACCGCAATATAAGATGCAGCAACATTTTGATTACAAAGAACGGCGAAGTGAAACTTTCTGATTTTGGATTGTCTTGCAAATTGAATGGAACTTTGGATAAGAGTACGACTAATATTGGATCACCGAGTTGGATGGCTCCGGAAGCGGTTACTTGTGGTGGAGAAGGTTATGATAACAGAGCCGATGTATGGGCCGTAGGTATAACGTCTATAGAAATGGCTGATGGAAAAGCGCCGTTTCAAGATATGCATCCTACGAGAGCGCTTTTTCAAATAGTCAGAAATCCTCCACCAAGTCTGGTGAAGCCTGCGATGTGGTCTAACGACATAAACGATTTTATCACGGAGTAAGTTTAACATACAATATATTGTATAATGTTTAACAATTGGAATAGGCTTCTAAAACTCAGAGCAATTTCAGATGTCTAGAGAAAAATCCTGAACATCGGCCATACATGGTGGAATTAGAAGAGCATCCTTTTATACAATCTGTTCCTGAAAACGATTTTCATGCAAGTACAAAGTTCTGACTAAATAAATTAATAATACAAATAGACTTTAAGTTTAACATGAATTTGATTTTTTCAGCTTACTACCGAATTGAAAAAGCTAGTAGATGACTTGAAAAATGCATCTACACCGAGCAAAATACCAGAGCGAATTATCAAAGATGGTTTGTTAACTACACAAGGTGTTAAAGAGCCGGAAACGATGCAAGTGGAAGATTTAGCTGCTTTAGAAAAACTGACAGAAGACAATATACTGGCTGAGTTACAAACAAAATTGGCAAAAGGCTCATTTACATCATTCGTTGGAGACGTACTTCTTGTTCTTAATCCAAACACTACCGATGACATTTATAATGAAGGTGTAAGTAGTATAAGCTTAACGATTACTGATAACATAGAGGACTTTTACATAATTAAAAAAATTTTTGTTTGTTAATCTGGAAACTGTCTCTGTATACTGTAGTACCTATTTTTCATACTTATAATTGTAATTTATATTTGTTTGTTTCCCAAATAAAGTAAAATAAAATAAAAAAATAAAATAATAATTATTTTTTTCAGTACCACCAAAAGTACGAGTGTAAATCAAGATCTGATAATGAGCCCCACATATTCGCGGTCGCAGATAGTGCATACCAAGACGCTCTCCATCACAATGAACCTCAGCACGTCGTGTTTTCTGGGGAATGTAAATCTGGGAAGACAACAAACATGCTCCATGCGCTGTCTCATCTCACTTTTTTAGGTGCAATGAAAAATAACACTGCTGAGAGAATACAAAAGGCAACAAGTGTTATACAAACAGCTATAACTGGAGCAACACCTTTAAATGCCCACTCAACAAGAGCCATTTTCCAAATTCAAGTCACTTATGGAAGTTCAGGCAAATTAAGTGGCGCTTTATTTTGGCTTTATCAACTAGAAAAATGGCGTATCTCATCTACTGACATGTAAGTGGTTTATAATAAGAATTATAACGTGCCTTTTAACGAAAGAATCACAAGTTAAATAAGTGTTTCAGGTCTCAAGCCAACTTTGACTTGCTTTACTATTTCTACGATGCAATGGAGGCTGCAAACCGGATAGAAGATCTTTGCTTGGAAAAAAACAGGAAACATCGGTATTTACGAATATTAGATGAACCCGTCAAAGGCGTTAAAGGTGTAAGAGAAAATTCTGAAAATAATGTGGACCGTTATAACAATTTTATCGAAAACCTTATGACTTTGGACTGGGAAGAGGAAGATATAGCATTTTTTGAAACGATTTTAGCTGCAATACTCGTTCTTGGTAATGTGAGGTTCAAAGATGGTAAAAGCGGTATAGCCGAAATAGAAAATCCAGATGAAGCGAAGCGGGTAGCCAAACTATTATGTCTAGATGAAGTGAAATTTCTTTGGGCATTACTCAATTATTGCTTGATAGAAAGTGGAACGGCTGTCAAACGGAGACATTCTACTGACGAGGCGAGAGATGCGAGGGATACCTTAGCAAGTGCATTATATAAAAGACTAATTGACTGGATGATCAATTTAATTAACTCCAAGTTATCGTTCATGAGATCTGTTTTGTGCGTATTTTTCAGTTTAATTGCAGATTGTACCTATATATACTAAAAATATTTCAATGAATTAATTTCTTTTTTTCACAGCGGTGATAAATACTCAGTGAGTTTGCTAGACATGTTTGGATTCGAATGTTACCATAGAAATCGTTTAGAACAATTAATTGTTAATACAACTAACGAACAGATACAGTTTCTGTACAACCAGAGGATGTTTGCGTGGGAGATGCAAGAAACGGCAGAGGAAGAAGTTTCAGTGGTTTCCTTACATTTCTATGATAATAAGAGTTCCGTCGACCAACTAATGGCAAGACCTTTGGGACTGTTTTATATTCTGGATGAAGCGAGCCGCGCTGGCAGCGGACAAGAATTTATAATGAGTAAGAAATGCATTGATTCCTCTATGTAGGTACTTGACACACAAAATACTTTAACCTCAATTCTATTTATTTTCACTTAAAGGTACAATAAGAACAACGTGCAAAGGGCCGTACATCAAACTGTCAGGCAGTCACGAGTTCAGTGTAGCTCATTACACGGGGAAGGTGAACTATGATTGCAGGGAAATGGCTGACAAAAATAAAGACTTCCTACCACCAGAAATGATTGAGACAATGCGAGCTTCATCTAATGTTACGGTTCAACAGCTCTTTAAGAATAAATTGACAAAGACGGGTAATTTGACGTTGTCTTCCAGTCAGCCTAAAGCCAGTGTAGTAAGGTCTAAATCGGAAAAGGAAATAGAAAACCTGAAAGCACGAGTAAGTTTAATATTCATTTATAAACAAAGGAAAGCTTTACCTCGCCAATATGGAAATATCATATACATAAAATTCAATTCAATTGTCTTTATATGATTATTTTTATTTAGGAAGACACCTAAATAACTGATATTGTTTGTAATTTTCAGAAGTACAACACAGTTTCCAAAGGCCAATATTCTCAAGTTCACCGAATGAGGACAGCCGCTGCGACTTACAGAGCGACTAGTTTAGAAATTCTAAAGCAGCTATCGGTAGGCCCTGGTAGTGGTGGGACACATTACGTCCGATGTATTAGAGCTGACTTAAACGATAACCCCAGGGGTTTTCAAACAGAAGTCGTGAGACAACAACTAAGAGCCTTAGCTATACTTGACACAGCGAAAGCGAGACAGAGCGGATTTTCCAGCCGCATACCATTTGCTGAATTCATTCGAAGGTATGTTTCAGAAAAAAATATAATCGTTAATTAAAATTGGACGATTAAATAAATGAATATAAATTATTTCTACTCTAAATAGGTATCGATTTCTGGCATTTGATTTTGACGAGAATGTTGAAGTGACGAAAGACAACTGCAGGTTACTGATGATTCGCTTGAAGATGGAAGGATGGGTGCTCGGCAAAACGAAAGTGTTTCTGAAGTATTACAACGAGGAATTCCTATCGAGGTAACTACATAAAAAAAATTGTTTGACAAACCTACAATACGTACAATTCCTACAAAAGATACAAAATATATTCATATTTTTCTGGTTTTAGGCTATATGAAACAAAAGTAAAGAAAATCATAAAAGTACAATGCATGATGAGAGCGTTCTTAGCGAGAAGAAAAGCTAAAAAGGACAAGTCGAAAATGATGCATAGTAAGTAGACCTTTCCTTATTGCTTTTTAAACCATAATTGTATCTTAACTGTTATTTTGTTTTATTTACAGTAAAGGAACTAAAGAAACAGCAATCGATGAATGTAACTGAGGACGAAGCAGCGCTGTTAATCCAAAAAGGTAAACACTAAGAACAATACAATAATCTATAGCAACCGACTTCTGACTGTATGGGTTAATACAGTCAGAAAAATTAATGAAGCAAATGGTGGCATATTCCACTTTCTATGGAGAAATATAATACTTAACCCGCTGCTGTTATAGGTACTACGCCTACTAACCACCTGCGCGTGTAAACCTAAATTAGTGTAATCTACAAATGTTTGTTCTATCTAGACCACAAAAGCTACTGAATTATACTAAAAATATTTATGTTTCAGCTTACCGTGGCTACATAGTTCGCAAGGCTTACGGACCGCTCATAAATAAGAGTACTGGCCAAATTGACGAAGAAACTGCATCTTTTCTAAAGAGATTCGCCATGAGATGGAAAAGCCGATCCATTTTTCAAGTCCTGCTGCAATACCGGGCAGTTCGCTATCAAGACCTTGTGCATTTTTCACAGCAGGTAACTATAACACAAATATAATTAGGCCTTATCTTATTAAAAAAACAGAGTAATAAACCTGCTTAAAAATTACCCATGTAGAATAAGTTGATGTAGGTACACAGGCGAGCTTAACTCAAAATTGAGTTTTCTTCCAGCAAGCCTTTGAGTGACAGTGAGATTATTAATTGTAAGTGGTTAGGCAGATAGAAGTGTACAACTATTATAATATTTATATATATTTTTTAATATACATACACACAAATACTACATACAGTACGTATATACTATGATATATACTAGATATAGACATACATAGACTACATAACTCAAATTGAAAGGAAATGCTCTTTTATCTTTTTCCTAAAAACGTTAAGCGAAGTGCTATTACGTAGAATTAAAAGTTATTTGTAAAAGATGCAAAAGTATGAACATTTTTCCTACCTTTCGTTCTTTTTTTATTATAGGTGCATATCTACAACCAAGCTGTATTGGAGGCGTTGTCGAACACAAGCATTTCGGTGCTCATCGACCGGGTAGATCCTCAGGGTAAGGAAGCAGACTTCTTGGGTTCTGGCCCGCCCACTGTGTGGAAACTGCCCTTCAGAATCGATCAACTGCAGTATTACGACACCTCGTATATGTGTGATCCTTCTGCAAAGAGCAAGTGAGTACCTACCTCGTTTAATTATGATCCTAATTTTGCTGGCAACAAAATTAAATTAGAATTTAGTTTCTAACGTTTGCGTTACACTTGTTAAACATGAAACGAACAATACTCGTAATATTAACAAATAATTTCTTCTTGTAGTGACACATTTGCCAGTCAATACGACGATTCCGACCACGAGCAGTGGGACGAACCGTTGAAACGTCGATTTAATCCAGCACAAACTGACACCAGTAAAGCGTCGGCGAGCACACAGACGCTCATCACAGTGCCGTTCTGCAGAGACCCTACGCAACCCGTACCAGTCTTACCGCCTGATGAACCGGAGACACCACCTGCTTCGAAACAATCGCGCGGACCCGCCAACAGACCCGCTGTATACAAGAAGAAAGCAGCCCACGCACCGCATAGTTACTACCAACCCCCTGAACCCTGGACAGGAGTGAGAGATGACACAGATATCTTAGAGGACACTGCTCCAAAATTAAGGAAATCGACCTACACCAGAAGCCTATACGCCATCGATTCAGAAGCTCAAGATCCCATAATGGAACTCCAGGCGATGGCCAAGTCAACTAGCGACATGAACGAGGACGATCCTCCTTTCAATTTCCAGGCTATGTTGAAGAAAACTCCGCGAAATAGGGCGTCGATGAAGAGGTCTAATGAGTTGGATGATATGGAGGATAGGCAGATAGTTCCGAAGCGTATCATTTCGCCGAGTAAAGCGAGGCCGCCTTCTGGTCCGAAGCTGCCTCCGACACCGCCGCCGCCTAAGGGGCCTGCTCCTCTGCCGCCGACTGGTAAAACCCCCGCGCCCACTCCTCCCCCAAGCAGCTACACCCCACCCCCACCGAGGTCATCAAGTAGAGAATTCATGAGACAAAACTCAAAGGACCTCATCATTGCAGCATTGAAGAAAAGAGATTCCACTGATCTGATCAGTTCAGATAATGAAAAAGTGGAAATAGCACCAGGGATCACTGTCGAGGGTACTGTTACAGATTTATAAAAGACAAATATAATTCTGTAAAAAATATATTTAATCTCCATTGCATTGGAAGTCCACATACATATTCTTTATTATGGCGTTACAATATTAATAATTTTTTGACAGTTAAGTTTTTAAAGCCATATAAGTTTTACGTTAAGTCATACATAAGTATTTCTTGTTACGCTCTTAATTATTATAATATCATTTATATCTCAATAGAGTTAAGTATATTAAATACAAAAGTTGTTCTTAAAGCGAATTATGGCGAAACGTTGTGTTAATTTACACGTTTTTAGAGTTTCATCACATCGTAAAAAAATATTCAAGTTTTATATTAATCCTTAGATAATCTTAACCGAAATTGCTTTGGTAACTTATTTTAATTGCTTATACAATAAAGTGTGGTGATAATGTTTATATCACCGTGAAACAGTAGAGTATGGTCCATGTTGTGTTACTTTTTTGAGCGACACCTTTAAAACCACTACAGTTTAAAATTTGTATTTCAACTTTTTTTTTCTGTTATGTCGATATTTATTATAATAATTTTACATGAGCAGATTTAGTAATTATGTTATTTTGACTTTTGGCAGACCAATTTAAACGTATCACTCAAAATAATATGAACTTACAAATGTATGACATGATACAATGTTTTATTATGATTAAAGATACTGTTATTATTTTAAGAAGCTCGATCGAATCATTTTGTACAGTCTGATATGCTTATAATAACAATGACTTTGATTAAACATGTTTAGTTAATGACATCCTGTCGATCGGACGAAGACATAGTTTAAGATATTACATAGATTTCGTGTTTAGGTTTTTCTTTGTCCCTAGCTCTGTATATCAGGTTTGAATAAAGCTCTAATATATTTTGATGTATTTAGTATTAAGGTGCGTTTTACAGGCGCGGTTTAGAGCGAGCCAAGTCGTCACAATAATCGACAAATGTGTCAAAAGAGTGACATGCGATACCGGCTATTTCAAAGGCCGGCATTTAAAAGTACCTTAATGCAAGATGTTCAGGATTTTAACCGTCTCATCAATAGAGCTTTATTTAAACTCGATACAAAGAGGTTTTCAAGCGGACCACCGTTCTAAATTCTAAGATATCAAGTATCACACGACCACAAACTAGTAACTGCCTTACATATTAAATCGCTTGCAAAAATATAGTTCAATATACGATAAAATACCAAAATATACGTTTACTTTATTTTTAATTTCATTTCCATAAATCCTTTTTTAATTTAGGCCTCGCATACACGGAATATTAAATTTCCGTTTTTCTTTTCTTTATATATCTCTAGAAATCACATCCTAAAATTTATTGCCGAATAATAATTGACTTAAAACTAGTTATTAAATTAGAAAAATACATCAAAAGGTTATAAAAATATCAAGTATTTGTTACGTTCTAAAGGTATCCTAAAGCTCTTAAGAATTCAGTCAATATGTTACACTGTTAATGGTTTATTGGATAACTGCTATTTAAATAGGTCTGATGCAATACCGATATAAGAGATCGCCGGGTAATTAATTTAAGAATTAGTTTTCTTATTTGTAGTTCTGTTATTGGCTGTTAGTATAATTGTTGATTCAATTAAATACATTAAATTAGACAACATATTTAATTAAGTTGATCAAATCAACTTGTCAAAAAGAGTAGGTTTTCTTATGAGCAATAAAGTTATCATTTTAGTAGCTAAACTGTTAATGACTATCTCAAATTACAAGCCTCTAAGAAAATTAGTTCCTTTTAAATATATTTTTTCTTAACATTTTGAAATATTATTTCCTTAGAAAGTAGTTTTTTTACAAATTACGTATACACTGATCATGGAAAAAAGCTCTGAATATAGTACAGGACCACTTTTTGTTGTTGCACCAGTTAGGTAGATAACCTTAATCAAAAATAATTATTGACTTAAGAAAATGTTCAAAATCTTATTTTTTTTATGAAAATCATCTATACTGGGTTGGCCCAAAGTGTAAAGCAATATTATAAGAAAGTAGTGAGAATTTTTTTTATTAACTAATTCAATATTTGAAAGCAATTATTATGGCGCTTAGTTTTCTATAATTTCTAAAGACTGACGTTACAACTGAGATCATCAAATATCTAAAGAACGTATGTACAAAACATGACCCTTCCTTGGCAGTCGGGTAAAAACAAATATAAATTAACAAAACATTAAATGAACTGAACCCTTAATAATATCTGATATAAATGTTAATTTTAAATACACGTCATGGATTAATAGGACATAATATATTTTAGGTTTTCCTACCCCACGTCTGTTATTTCAGGCTAAAAGTATAATAAAATTAAATTTGTAGTAAAAGTACTGGTTGATTTAAAAAAACTATATTAATGTAGTGAAAAAAATAAAACGAGTGTAAATTACTGACCTCATTGATGTCGAATATCATAACTGGCCATATAGGTACTAATATTATTCCTTATTTAAACCAAAAGAAGACCAGAGTTATCTCACTGTGCAATAAAAAGTAAACTTACTCAAACTTAGTGGTATATTACTAAAAATAAGGTTTAGGTACAGCAGTTTTTTTTATATGGCAACATAATATGAATCAAATTTTTTATTGATCACTTTTTAAATTCAATGTTGCCAGTGCTAATTAATAGTAATTAATAAGTAATATTCTAAGTTAAGGATAAATTATATTTTAGTTTACAGATTATTATGAAATATCGTGCTTCTAAAATAGTATTCGCTTTCTTACTGGACCACACATTTCCAAAATTAATGCTTTTGCATATAGTTGCTTTTTGATACAAGAACTTCTAAGTTAGGTAAAAACCTTAATGACATACTTGGCACATTTTTATAATCGAACTAAAAACAATCAACACACAAACCCTTAAAAAGCTTAATAATTTTGATTATTACTGCATACATGCCGAATATTAACTTCTAATTTAACATTTTAACATTTAATAGATATATAGGGATTATGAAATTAGATAGCATTAGTTACTTCAATTCTATTAGATTTGTTCGGTTGATTATGTATTTTCAAAATCCTTCACAATCACTTAAGTATTCGTTCTTTAAATACAAAAATATACCTAGTATTTTAAATCATGACTTCATAATAATATGATTTTCACTTATTTTTAAGCAGACACCTATTTATCAACGTGGTACAACGTGGAGTGAGAGTACGACACTAGCCCGTTACACGATTTTCAATATTTTATAGAGATATCATTTTCACAAAAAACTCTTGGATTAAATATTAGGGCTGGGTCTAAAAAGTCAATTTTGACTTTTCAAACCAAGTATACAAGCTAGTAGCGTCATGCTTTTGCACAAAACGAAGAAAATAGTAAAGTCATGTGATATTCCAAATTAATGCACTGTTGTAGTTTCGAGTTCAAAATGGAAAAAATATATTAAATCATCTTCATCATACCCTACTTCATCTACCCCATTGTGGATGAGACATACCTCATATAAAAAATGACTGCAAGAGTCTTGTTACTTATCCTGAAGTGAATGCTTTCTGTATTAGACGCGCAAATGTATAACAAAGAGCAACAAATAGACCTTTAAATAGAATCTTTTTCACACAAAATTCTTGGATTAAGTAACTGTGGATAAGACACATTACTTAATTTTGGATGAGACATCATATCAAATCTTACTTCAGAAACTACTGCAAAAGTCTTGTTACTTATCCTGCAGTTCCCAATTCCTCTATACGAGTAGCTGCGTGACTCCGGGTTCGTTGAGCGTGAGCACGGCGTGGGCCTCCACCATGACGACGAGCGAGTTCCGCGCCTCCTCGTGCGGCACGCCGTGCGCGCGCGTGGCGTGCGTGTACCACGCGCCCGTCGACGCTAGTACGGAGACACACCACTTGCAGGACAGTCTGGAAGGTTAACAATAATAAGTAATTGGAGGTTCCGCTTTTAAGCTGTATTAATAAACACATACTAGTAATGGTTTTGTATGATTATTTTGTAATGTTCGGTGAACACAGAACGTAAAATTGAACTTATCTCTAACTAACTTCAGCAGTTGCTTGGCTAAATTGTCAAGTCCTTCCACACATCCTTAGTAATTAAAAATTGAGATATGGTATTACGTGCCACTTTAAAACAGTGGACCACATTATAATAATTATTAATATTACTGTGACCTGCTTATCTAACATAATAATCATAAAAAAAAAGTTATTAACCTGTTTGTAACATGTCTAGATTTGACATGTCTCCGTCTGTAACCCCAACTGTTGTAAACACGAGGACAAAACGGACACGGAAATGATGGATCTGTAATGATAAATAAGGTTATACATATACTGTTATACATAATTCAAAAGCTATTCTTTTCCTCATTATGGTTAAAACAGTTATGAAACGGATTTAGGTCTTAAATAGAGGTATTGTCCCTCAACATTTTTTATTCTTCAAAGGAGGATAATAATTTGGGTGCCGCCTTTCAATACCTAGAAGCAATATGGTTAAATTCTAATTGGACTACCAATGGACTGTGTGACATAGTTATGTTCCGTTACAGTTATTGATAGCTGGCACTGGAGTTCATGTTATCCTAATTCGTCCTATACTTAGGATCATATAGAATTTTTGTCTTAGGCTACTATAATTGACGACCTCCGTGGTCGAGTGGCGTACGCACCGGTTTCAAGGTGTCGCTAGCTCTGAGGTCCCGGGTTCGATCCCCGGACGGGTCAATGTAGAAACCAACTTTTCTACATTGCCTCGGGTCTGGGTGTTTGTGGTACCTTCGTTGTTTCTGAATTCCATAACACAAGTGCTTTAGCAACTTACTTTGGGTTCAGAGCAATGTATGTGATGTTGTCCGCATTTATTTATTTATAATGTATATACTGTCGGTATTGGTGAAAGTAAATCAAAATATTATAATTTCATTACCTTTACAGTTTTGTGCATCAGCAGACACCAAATTAAGGTTTTCGGTCTTAATACTCAATGACTCTATTCTTGTCCCGCTCTGCAAAACGGTTTCAACCTCTTTATCAATTTCAATCATTTCATCGGACGCATCAGTACCATTCAGCTTTTCGTTCAAACATGGCTGTGTACTGCTCACTTCAATTTTATCACTTCGGTCACTTGTCATGTAAGTTTTTTTGTTTAGACATTCTGTTTGTGATTGTTTCTTGTCTGTTGAGTCCTCAAGTATAGCAATGTCGGTATCGTTAGTGTTGTCTCCAGAGTAGTCAGTGAGCGGTGACTCAATTGGCTCGATTTTGAGGATGATGTTCTGAAAATGTTTATTCATTGCTTGTTAATAGTTATAAGTCATACCATATTTTAATGACTGATGGGCAAGGTAAGTTTAGGAGAAAAACATTATGAAAACATTCAAAGTCCAACTTTATGTTTTATTTTTGTTCTGCGACAATTGTAACTTGTTGCCTCACTTATAAGTATATTTCTACTGAATGATGGGTTTTTTTACACTTGAGTTCAATGGTTCTAGTTCCAATGTAAAAATGTTATTACACATAATTAGAAATCGATTATCGAAAGGCACTTACAGATTGTTTTCCATTATCTGCGCCTATCCTGTTTCCTGATTCTGAATCTCCTGTAGGCGTGCATTTTTTACACTTATTATTGTTATCATGGTCTACTTTCTTTCGCTTTTTACTCTGGGATTTCTGTAAAAAAGTATTTAATAAGTTATACAGACCACACTATATTTTGATTCAATAATTGACCAATGAACAAACATATGTACACACAGAGTTTCAGCTATGCTAATGCATATAATAATAAGTATTTAATGCCTAGAAAAATCAGTCTTAAAATGGACTTACATTAAGCTTCTTTTCAACTGTATCATCAAGTATGGCAATATCAGTATCATTTGTATTGTCACCAGAGCAGTCAGTGAGTGGCGATTCAACGGGTTCAATTTTGGGCACCACATTCTGTTGAACAAAATTTTATGTTTTAATACCTACCTGTAATACCTGTATTGAGAACTCTTAAAAAAGCACTTATTCTATCTTGTAACTGAAATGCTGTTACATGCAGAATTCTGTACTGTATCGTTTTCACAACATTCATGTTCATTGTAGGCGCACAATATCACAATACTCAATCAAAAAATAATCAAAATCATCATCAAAAAATATAAGCTACATAATTTGAAACACTATAAAACATAAATCTGTAACAAGGAATAATATTGCTACTGGCTGAAAATGACTGGAGCAGAATATTAAAAGATCATTTACTATTATAGTAAAAAAAAATTAACAAGTAAATGTTTTTAACAAAATGGAAACAACAATAAATAACAACTTACATTTTGTACGGCATCCTGTTTACCCTGTGTGCTCACACATTTCTTACACTTAACGCTACCATCATCTTGTTCACTCTTCTTACGTTTCTTTGGTACTGTGCTGCCAGTGCTTTTCTGCAAATACAAAGTAGGTATGGTAAATAGGTTTTAATAGATGCAGCAAGCGTTCATTTTTAATAAACTAGTTTAATAGTGTCTGTGTTTAAAATATACCTCCTCATCGCGAGAAACCTCGCTGCTCGTAGACAATCCACAAATCCTCAAAGTCTCTGCAGTCTTCAACAGCACCGGCAGGAATTCTTCAGTCACATTCACTTCCCCGTTGTACATGAACGTTAGTAACGTCCGTAAAGAGGCGGTACTGATGTCATGAAGCACTATAATTGGATCCTTGTGGGGGTTTTGCTACGAAAAAAACGTGTGGGCGTTAGACTAAAACTTACTGTGTGGAAGCCATATAAAGGCAATTTGGGATATCACAATCATAATTACCTGGAATATAGTCCTGAAAACTGAACTATTCGCTGATAAAATCACTTTGTGAGCCTTAAAACTGTGGCCCTCGGACACCAGAGTAACATCCGCCAAACCTTCGTCTTTAAACAATTCTTTTACGTTAAATAATATGTTACTCTGATACCCATTCCACTTCAAACTTATTTCTTGATTTGTCATGATGAAGCGCTAAGTAAACATATGGTAAAAATATGTTGATACTATTACAAATCAAAATGAAAAAGAAATTTTTATTTACGAAACGACGCAAAATTGCATAGCGCTTTGAAAGAAAACAATGGCTGCCACAGATTACAAAAGTTAATGTTACCATAATACACAAATTTCTAACTTCATAGTTTTTAATTACACCATTTATTATTTTAATGTTTAGAATGAAATAAAGCATATCTTAATTCTACGTAACTATTTTTACATTCTGCTTTATATAACTTCGAAATTCATGATGATCTTGTTATGTAAAAAATATATAGTGTAAAAACTTGTTAGCAGGTTTTGGTCTTATGGATTATAAACAAAACGCATTAAGGCGGGCCGCGGTAAGCGGCGGGTGGCGCCTTAATTCAAATGCGATGTAGGTATGTGGATAAAAATAACATAGTTTAACTAATTTGCCCTGACAATATTTACTACTTGTGTCAGGTAAGTATATTCATCTACTACTCTTAAATACTCTTAATACACACACTTTTCAGCCTCCAAGTCCAAACCTGACCTGATTATTGCACATTTTATTTTTCGGATATTCCCTCGTCGATGCGTAGGCAATAGAGTTTCTTTTTACTTTTTCCTGAGCATTGTTAATTGTTTGTTTTTATCCTGTCTCGTCATAAACATTGTATGGTCGTAAATAAACATAGGTACTGACAAATATTTATTTATATTTTACTAATTATGGTCAGTTCAGTATTTTTAATCATCAAGACAAAAAGGCTTGTTATTTCTACATACTTACATTGATTTCTTAGAAGTGTCATAGCTTCAACTACCTACAAGGAACGTTGTTTACAATGTACATGGTCCGTTTATTCTTGTTTTTTGGTATAGACTGGGTATTGCTTGTGCCCCACAATTATGTAGATATGTTGCAAACTGACCCCGATTTATAAAGCATTTAATCGTTATCTAACCTTGATCCTCAGCTACTCGTTACTGAATTTCGAAATATGTAGTTAAATCTAATCGATAATAGTTATCGGGTCCTTGTAGTAATTATTATTTTTTAAATAAAACAGCTGACTTTATTTAAATTACATACATATAAATCTATCATGATAAACGACAACCTAATATTTTTTCAGTACCTTAATAACAATACTTACCTACTTAAATAAGTAGTGCCTATCTAACATACCTAGAATATTAAATTGTTTCAAAGACCCCTAGACCTACACCAGGAAATTTAATCCCTGTAGGTAATATGTGTCCAGGAAATTATAACCATTTTAACTTATCACCAATAATTGCAAAATAACATCGAAACTCGAAGCAAATATACCTACGTCGTAGCTACCAGGTAGGTATATCACACAAATGTCATGTACCCATGTTGGTGTACTACCATTAGCTTTACTGCCAGTAATTTCGCCAAAGGCAAAAGTCGCGCGTGATGTCTCCGAAATATAAAATTTCATAGTTTGTTTGTTGGTTTTAAAATTAAGGAGAGAAGAGAGGTTAATTGGTTTTTGACAGCTATTTCACGACCAGACGCGCCAGTAGCGACAACTGGTGAGCATAACGAGGAAGCCCTGATTAGGTATACCTAGCTCGTTTCTCAAGGAAAACATTTTATGGTATGGTTCATGTAAATACGTCCAAACAATTGATTTACTATTGCTTTCAATGACATTGAAGGTATGTATTACCTATACGCATGTATTACATGAATTCTATAAGTATTCTGAATTATTAACTTCATGCTAAAGTAAGTTTCCAATTTGTTTTAATTTCAGATCTATGTATTGGCCGTTATCGGCTTCTAGCGTAACGTGTACTTTTAAATCATTGTTTTATATCCAACTGTGAACAGCAGCTGAAATAAACACCACTAATCCAATATTTGTTAAAGGATTATAGATTTAATAACTACTTGAGTTCTAAGGAAATACTTAACAAAGTAGGTCACCAAATATCCGTGCATTGCCCTGAAAATGGTGTTATCATAGTTAATCAAATAATCTAGCTCTTATGAAACTATTGTCTTAAGTTTGGTCAACAGTCGATTGGTAACTGTTGACTGTTCAATTGCTATAAAATATACTTATTCGACCAAACAGTCACGACAATATTATACGCCCAAATATGTTTTGTTTGACGAATATTGTGATCCCGTTTGTTATAGTTTTACTGTTTTGTAATTTAGTTTGTTCGGACGAAGTTTATTCAGAATATACTAGTTCTGATATTTTAGAAGATGCACGTTTAGACACAGTAAGTACTTTCAATGTGCATTTAATGCCTTAGATAATATGTCAGTTAATCCTCATCAGCCTTCAGGTCACAATTTTTGTTTTGCAGTGTGTTTCCCAAATGTTTTATGCGTGTAAGCCAAATACATAATTACTTAAGTTTAATTGCCACTACCTTGTTGTACTATCCTTATTAATTTATTATCATCTTTGTAGGTTTTTGTCAATCACATTTTTTTATATTTGTTTTGGCTTGCTTAGGTTTACTATTACTTGAAGAATTGATAATTTATTCAACTCATTCCGATACTCTATCTATTGTCATTCTGGATCACTTAGGTACCTCATAAAACATGATGTTATTAAAAATTAAATACTCCCACACTTAATAGCAGTTCCTTAATATTTTTTGGATCACACAATTGTTCGTCGTATGCGGGATTCAAACCAGCACTGTCTAAGTCGCGCGTGGAGTAGGTAATGGTAGTTGGTTTGGTGACCTATATCACTCCCCGAGCCGAGCAGTCAAACGTAATAAAATCGAAATTTAATTTCCAGTACATTATACATTTCGCACTGATTCGCATTTATTTCTACAGTTTTCATTAATAAAGAAATATGGATATGTTTGCGAAATACATCGAGTGTACACTGAAGATGGGTATATATTGGAGATGCATAGAATACCAAGCAAGTTGAACTCGCCAGCGCCTGTGGTCTTTCTGCAGCACGGCTTGTTGTCGTCTTCAGCCGAATGGGTTCTGATGACACCTAGCAGAGGTCTTGGTATGTTTTAAGGACTAAGTTTTCAGAAGTAAGCCTATCTAAAATTTCTAGGTATTTATGTGCAACCAAAGACTCTTCTTAGTTTGTACACAGCTATGCTTAACTGTTAACTGATTGACCAAATTTATAACAAGGAAGGAAATCGAAGCCAGTTTGATTTATCATAATTTTGTTTTGCGCATAGACATGCATATTGTTTAACTTGGTTCATGTGTTGCTGTAGGCACAGAGCAAAGTAATATGTAGGATAGTTGTAAGTATACTTCAACTTGACAGATACTTTCGTTTCAGCTTATCTCTTAGCAGACGCTGGCTACGATGTCTGGATGGGCAACGCGCGAGGGAACACTTACTCCCACAGCCATGTCTCCATAAAACCGACTTCCTCTTCCTACTGGAAGTTCAGTTGGCACGAGATAGGCTACTACGATCTCCCAGCTATGATTGACTACATCATCCAAGAAACCGGAGCACTTAAGATCCAGTATATAGGATTCTCGCAAGGAACTACAGTTTTCTGGGTCCTGATGTCGACAAGACCGGAATACAATGATAAAATCAGTGCCATGCAAGCTTTAGCGCCTGTTGCCTATTTGGGAAATATAAGGAGTCCCCTCATCAAGGCTCTTGGAACATTCACAAACAGTCTTGAAGTATGTGCTAAATTATTTTTAACTATTCATACGAAGCAAAACAGTACATATTATTATTATAATACATATATCGTGGTATTGAATGTAACAAGAATGTTTGTATTTATGTACATTATTACATATACCAACCACAGTTTATAACGCGACTATATTTTTATTATAACTATGTTCTTACAGATTGCTCTAAAGTTATTAGGAACGCACGAAATATTGCCAAACGGGAAACTGAATGAGATTGCAGGGCAAGCTCTGTGCATAGAAGAGGCTGTAACACAAGCCCTTTGTACCAACCTTCTGTTTCTCATTTGTGGATATAACGCCGATCAATTGAATACAGTAAGTCCTATTCCATAATGGTAACCTTGTAAAATTATAGAAATTCCGTGTAAAATAATGGGGCAGTATTAAAAGGAATCTTCATCATCATCAATTTAAGAGCCATGCTCTTGTCATCTCTGTCCTGTGCTAATTTCTGAACTTCTTTGTTCGTCAAGACCTCTACCTTCTCTTTTATTTGTGTAATGTAACTGTATCTTGGCCGCCCCCTTCCTCTCCTTCCTTCAATCTTCCCTTCTATCGACGTATAAAATGCCCAATCATTTTTCCTCTTCTTATATCTATATCTTTTAGAAATTGGCTTTTAGCTTTTATTCTTTGCAGAACCTCCACGTATGTCACTTTATCCTTCCAGCTTATTCTTCCCATCCGTCTCCAGCACCACATTTCGAAAGCTTTCAGACGTTTTCCGTCTTGATTTAGCAGCGTCCAAGTTTCGCATCCGTATAAAGCAATGCTCCAAATATAGGTTTAAGGGAAGATTCATTTATTTATTTATTTATTTAACATATTAACACGGTTTTGACAGACCAATTACGTTAACAGCATTAGTAATTTATATGTATATATAGAAAAAAAAATAATAATAATATTGGAATTATAAAAGAACAACAACTTATACACTAAATAGCCTTACTTACATTATGAAACATTAAATGTTTTATACATTTTTGTCTTCACAAAAAGAGAGACAAACACACATAATGGTTTTAAAGTCATCTGCAAACAAATCACATTCCGGGTTGGCTTCCACGAGGCTATTAAGCGCGGTTAGAATTCGCGGGATGGGAGACGATGCGCGGGCGACTGTGCGACTCGGAGGCACAGCTAGTAGGCGGTGTTTTCTGCTACGGAGATAGTTGTTGGGAGCGTAAACTCGAATCAGCTCATTGTGTAGGTCAGGAGCATCTGTTAGGCCCCGAATCACTTTAAGCATTATATTGAGCTGATCGTATGCCCTCCTAGTGTCTAACATATTGTATCCTAGACATCCTGCAAGAAACTTAGTAGGATACAGATATGGATAATATCCTAGAGAAAACTTATACAAGAACCGTAAAAAAGCTTTTTGGACCTTTTCCAAGATAAGAGCATATGTTGACTCATGTGGATTCCATACACAAGAGCTCGCCTCCAGCTTAGAACGTACAAGTGTGCTATATAAAAGTTTTACGACATGATCGTTACGGAAGTCTCGAACGTTTCTGAGAACGAAGCCCAATCTTTTGAACGATTCCTTGGCAACAGTAGCAATGTGGTCATGAAATGTCATCTTCTGGTCGAATACAATCCCCAAGTCTTTCACTGTTGTCTGTCTTGTTATATTAGTACCATTTATTTTGTACTGAAAGTTGATTGGGTGCCGCATTCGGCCAAAAGTCATGACAAAGCATTTCGTGGGATTGAACTCTAACTTATTAGTAACACCCCAATTGTAAACGGCATCTATGTCTGTCTGAATGGCTTCGCAGTCGGATAGTGAGTTGACGCCAGCATACAATTTCAGATCATCTGCATAGAGAAGGCACTCTGCATGTTTCGGAACAGTCGGCAGGTCATTTATCATCAAAAGAAACAATAAAGGTCCAAGGATTGAGCCCTGACTGACGCCCGAGCGTGTATGATAGGGGTGTGACTCGTAAATACCTAGCCTCACGAACTGCTGACGATCGCGGAGATAATCAGCTACTAATCGTAGAAGACTAGGACAGAAACCAATGGCACTAAGCTTCAGAAGTAAGATGTCATTATTGACTCGGTCGAAGGCTTTCCGGAAATCAAAGTAGAGAACGTCTACCTGTCTCCTCATGTCAAGTTGCGCTGTAATATATTCGGTCAAAATCAGTAAGTTAGTATTTACGGATCGTTCGCGTCTGAAACCGTGCTGGGCATTACTGAGATGTTTTTCCACTTGGATGTAAATTAGTTTATGAAGCACATTTTCGAATATTTTAGCTGGTGACGATAATATTGCAATGGGCCGATATTCTTCTGCAGTTGATTTATCGGAGGTTTTGGGTATAGGCGTCACCCGTGAGATTTTCCACTGAGGAGGATAATTGCCTGTTTTTAGGGACAGATTAAATATGTGACATAAGGGGGAGGAAAATGACTGCTTTAGATGCTTGATAAGAAAGGGTGGAATACTGTCAGGCCCTATTGAACTGCTGGGTTTTAATTTATTTATTCCGTGTATTATATTGTCACTTGTAAACTCGAATATGTTTATGAAATTACTATTGCAACTAGTATCAGAGCTATTAGAGTGTGCGGCATTTAGTTGTGGTATATCATCTAAAAATACACTTGCGAAGAACTTGGCGAGAGCTTCAGCAGCTCTTGTTCCTGTGTAACTTTCGCCCAGATAAGTAATACGAGGTTCAAAACCTCCCTTGGATCGTAGACTGCAAATGTGCCGCCAGAATTCTCGCGGATTAATTCTGATGTTATTTTCTACGCGTTTAATATATGCACGATAGGCATCAGCAACACGGTGTTTTAAAGAGCTTCTCAGATCCGAAAAAGATTTATAGTCATCGCAGCTACCGGAGCGCTTCCAGACTGCATGTAATGTAAGTTTGCGTTTAATATCATTAATAATATCGGGAGTGAACCACACGGGGTATCGCTTAGCAACGGATTTAGCACGATGTTTTTTTGGCATACAGTTATCAAAAATTCCATAGATAATATCATAAAAGAAATTCACAGCAGAAAATACATCACTGGCCCGTAGTATCGGATCCCAAGAGACGTCTGACAGCAAAGAATAAAGCTGTTCGTAATTACATTTCTTAAAATTCCAATCTCTTGCAGGATTTACATATCTCCGTTAACACTCAACAGACTAACGTATCATCGGTTGAGTGTGAACGGTCAATTTTTTTTCTATACATTTGTCTGTTCTGGCGTTACGCGACCGATATTACGCGACGCATGTTCCGTCAGATATGAACCTTCCCTTAAACCTATATTTGGAGCATTGCTTAAATCTTTTGCGAATGTTCGTATTAAAAAGAATATATTACTTATAATATAATACTCATTTCAGACTATGCTACCAGTAGTCATGGGTCATACACCGGCCGGAGCTTCCACGAGACAAATCATCCATTTCGGTCAACTGTATAAATCGGGAAAATTTATACAATTTGACCACGGTTGGTTCACAAACAAGCGTGTTTATGGAACATATAAACCGCCTGCATATAAATTAAGCGCAATAAGGACCCCTGTTTTTCTACATTATAGTGATAACGATTGGCTATCGACACCAACCGATGTAAAAAAATTGGCTCAGGAAATACCAAGTGCCATCGGAATTTATCGAGTACCTATGGCAAAGTTCAACCATTTGGATTTCGTGTTTGCTATAAATGCAACAGAATTGATTTACTACAGGTTATTGAATATAATGAAACACTTCATTTACTAATCAACATGAACGGACACTTTATTTAGCTCAACATAAGACAAAACAACAAATATATTTTTTACTCTAGAATGGTTCGTCTTCTTTTCTACTTGATGCCAATCCTGTGAAATAAACAAGATCATGGTTATTCCATCACGGTTACAATGCAATCAAACTCTAAGTCAGCCCTATCAAAGTTTTATTATGTACTTGAAATACATTATGATATGTCATATATTATATTTTATTAATGGACACCTTCTTTTAGTTAATATAAAGTTATATTTTGAGACGGTCATCACTTCAGGAAACATATCAAACCCAACGTTTGTCAGCCGCCAAATCAACAGTGAGCCTGCTCACATTCGGCCGCTCACTATACGTTAAGTTTGACTACGATCTAATATATTTTAGAAAAAAAGTACGTAATATACTTACATGGAGACGACTCATGCTTGCATCAGTCTAAATTCCTATAAAACAAAAAACGTTTATTATCAATTATTATTATGAAACATTTAAGAATTCTGTGGTTTTTAAAACAACGCTCGTTACAGTCCAGCATGAAATGGTATACACAGTTATCTGTGTCACCATCCTTATTCCAAAGTGTAAAATTACCGAATTAAGACATCATGGCCCAGGTCTTTCTATTACCTACATCGTAAGATAAAATCGTGGTGATAATGATGACCGACAAGAAACCGTAGGTAGGAACTGAGGACTTCGACACTACGTGCCCTACAACGCAGGAAATAAGCGCCAACAAACATCTTAGCAAATCAGAGTACCTGTACTGTAAAACCGCCAAACTGTATAATCTAGTTAGTCAAACGAATAACGAACATGCAGGCATTCTAACTTGCTTCAGGTTTCCAAGAAGGACCAACTACACAAAGTAAATAAGATACAGTAATTCAAATCAAACTTACGCAATTCGATTCGGAAGCGCCCAAAGTTATCGTCGAACACGACGGAGCAGACCTGCTACCGTTAACTTTGTGGTAAGAAGCGTCAATTTCTGATTGGTTGCATTCCGCACACTTTCTGTGATTAGCTATATTCATTTCTCGTTTCACTATCTCTCCAAAAGTGTTTTGAACTAAAAATACAATATATATAAAGAAACTGCTACTTAACTAGTTAACTCCAAACGTCGGTGTATATAATGAAAATAATAAAACGTTAAAATGGAGACACTAGAAATGTAAATTCTATTTATGAGGTAAAAGCTCCTATTACCGAGATAAATAGCAAAATTTAAGAATGAGCAAGAAAAATAACCGCTTGTCAGTATCATAATATCGTTATCTTTGGTAAGTAGTTTTTATTGATTGAAACAAATGAATGTAAATTGGGATTGTCTTACCTTTTGTCAATAGTTTTATAGGATCTTCTTTCCTGTTACAGCATGAGCTATCTAGGTTCAAATCGTTGAGTATCGGGCCGTTTGATTTATGAAGAACTTGCAGCAAAGAAATGTGTCGGTAAGTCTGTAATAATTTTTATTATATAAACATTTTTAGAAAATATATAGAATGAGGTCGTTTAAACTATCGTAGATTATATCAAGAATTACCTCGTTTTTACAGTTTTTCATTGTTATGATCATTTCCGAGTCAATACCTTTGGTTGAGTGAATGTCTGAAGTATCTTCAGTGCAAGACTCAAAAGGTTTTGGCAAAAGAGCAACAGAATCATTGTTGCCTGTACACGATGAAGGTGCATAAAATGCTGATTTCCAAGAAGAATTTTTATACACGTTTTGTAGTTCAATTTTTAAAGAACTATTTTCTCTCTTGAGTTTTTCAATTTCCTTCTTTTGACAGTTACATTTCTCTTGCAAATACTCTAAATTAGTTTTGAATGCTTTCAAATCATCGCATGCTTCACATCCCATTTCAATCATTTTGACTCTTGCAGAGCACTTTCTGTTTAGTTTACGGTTGTCTCTGTTCTGTCTGTTCACCAAAGGGTTGGATAAAAAATCTGTGTCCGTTGATTTCGTTTTGTAAGTTTTAATTGTGTAACATTTGGATTTAGCCGGTTCCGTTTTTGATTCGTCGCAAGGATCTTGAATAACGCACGGCTTTAAGTTAGCAGGGGCAACTTCTTTTTTCACCGTCTTTGTGCCTTTCCAAAGACAAGTACTCCGCATACCAGGTGCACGGTTTAGCATAGGTGTAATGTTTTTGACAAACAAAGCTTGCTGTACCATTTCTGTTTGCCAAATTTTTGCTACAGATCTCACACTGTTGGTACGACAACATTCATTACAATTATCGTCTTCTTTTGTTACATTGACATTAAATATTTTTTCAACAATTATTTTCCAAAACATTTTTATACTTTTTAAGGCTTCTAAGCATCGCTCGCATGGCCAATGGCTGGTTTCAAACTCTTCCTAGTTAAATAATTAAAATAAAAAAATAATGAATTGGACGTCAATAAATGTGTGGATAAAGTAAAACTACTATACCTACTTACATCATCAAAATACTTTTCAAAATCCTCTTCATTCTTAAAACATTCTTTAATTACATGACAAGAATTGCAAATGCTATCAAGAACAACTTTTGATTTGCAATCTGGATGACAACGGGGCGTAGCCTGTGAAAGATACTTGAGATTATTATTACAAACCTCAGAATTGTAATTGTTATGTACCTGTCAAATGTGTTTTCTTGTCTTACCCTGCCTCGGCTTCGGCATGTCATGGTTCTTAAGAAGCTGGCTAAAGTGCTAGTGGGTAATACGCAAATAGGCATGTCGCACTTTATCCATTCCCTGAGGTAAAGATCGCGCTTCTGCACGTCATGACTCCATGCCCTGACGTCGCGGCAAGACTCGTATGATTTGATCTTACCCTCGTTGCGTGAGCAAAGTCGTAAGTTACAATGAGTTATGTTATTCATTGAATTCATACACTAGATAAACTAATT
The DNA here is from genome assembly GCA_905475315.1 of Autographa pulchrina. Classification (NCBI taxonomy): domain Eukaryota; kingdom Metazoa; phylum Arthropoda; class Insecta; order Lepidoptera; family Noctuidae; genus Autographa; species Autographa pulchrina. Next base: position 11,059,122 of record FR997765.1, on the reverse strand, counting down.
TTTGATCTCGCCTCCATATTGACGTAAAATTTTGATATCCAAATTAATGACGCGCTAAATATATGTCAAATTGGACCTGCTAGGAGCGCTAAGTAATTTTGCAGAATGTCATTCGAGTTGTGTCAGTTTTTGGCTGAATAATAAAAGGGAGCTTGTAGGTTGTATTAAGATTGTATCACTTCTGTTAACATTTTTGTTTCTGCCGAAAATATGCTCCGTAACATAGTGATCAATATTTGTTAAGTGTAGATAATTACTTTAAATTGAGTATTTTATCAAAATCAACTAAGAAGACTGGCGGTACAGGAAGAAAAAAATTTAAATTTGACATTCTATTTCAAGTAACCATTCCGCCTCGATTTCTTTTGACAATTCAAAATATTTGATAATTTTCGTTATACACATTTTGCCGTAAGTTAATAGCAAAACAAAATATTTAAAATCGTATCGTTATGCGTAAAATGGATGGCGGAGAAAAGTAGCATATATTTATATACATGTATATGTTTAGAAAAATCATATATTATCCTAAGTAGACTAAACAGTTGGCATCACAATGTCTTTCATAACGAAAAGAGAGCGTGTGTTCAACGAATACGAGCTGTACGACTTACCGGCGCGGAACGAGGGAAAGCTGAAGGCGTACGCGTCATGCACGGACACGAGAGCCTGGTCGCACTTCTGCTCTGACAAAAGCGAACACTTGGTGGAAATTATAAAGAGGAACAACAAGTCGGTCCGACCCAAGTATTTGCCTACGAACGTGATCGTTGACACTCTCATGGTGGCAAAAAACGCGGAGATCTCTCGCTTGAAGCGCAAGATAGAAGGCTTCGAACAGATGTTGGCCGCGTACGATCAGCTCGACCTGTCTTGTGATCAGAAGTGCGAAATTGCTCATGCCGTAAGTACTCTTATAATACACGGATTACCTTTATTATTTTTATTTATTTATTTATTTAACAAAAAGTACAATTTTTAAAATTACATTTTGTTCTTATAATTAAATATCCTCGCCAAACATTTAGTTTTAAAGGCGAGAAGCGCTCTTTTCTATTTCTTACTAACTAATTCAGTAGGTACTTAATATAAAATTAAAAAGAAAACTAAAATCCAAACTAGCTACTAGCTAGCTTTAGCTACTGGAAACATAATAAAATGTTGCAAGCATATAAATTATTAGCTCACTGAAATTAAAAGGTCACAGCATTTCTGTTTTTACGCAACGAATATCTACTAATAATTATATTATTAAGTTAATTAAATTCACACTTCAAAAAGTTTAATTCCATCTTTATAGTAAAAAGTACTTACAAAAGTAAGTACTTACTTATTTTATCGGTTATTCAGAAGATTTATCTTTTGGCCTAGCTGTTACGCAAATATAGTTCTGTGTTTATACTGTTATTTTATTTATGAAGGGTTTTAAATGGTAACACAATTAAAAAACAAACAATAACAGTTTCATCAGCACACGTGTGTATTGTTGAGACTGTACAATCACAAACAAAAATATGCATACACATAGCGAAATTGTAACACATATTTAGATTTTTGTGTAAAACTACAAAAGAAAAATATGTACAAGTAAACTTATATGATTAAGGAACGGTTTTCAATTATATCTTCATAGCTCGTTTTTCAATTTCAATTTAGAATTAAAGTGCAAATAAATTATAAATTGGAGAGTGTGTACATATTTTTGCTCGTCACTGTACACCTGTTACCTACATGCCACATTACATAAAGTTACACATAAAATCTGGTGCTTAACTAACTTTGTTACTTATAAATTATAATTAATACTATTATATTTCTTAGCATGCAGCAATTAAGGCGGCCTACAAAGAACTTGATGAATTGGTAAGGATATCCTATATTACCTACTATACAATAAGTAAAAAAAAAAACTAACAATATTTGCTATCAAAATGTTTTTTGCTGGATACCAGAGCCGTTAAATCTATGATTCTATAATATTTTAATTGTTTTATGATAAATGTAGGTCTAAATAAACAAACACGTACTTTATATTATCCTGTTTTCAGTGCTTGGATTTGGATTTATCCGGTTTCACAGAGGTAAAAACTATAGTATTTATTTATAATATTTTGTTTGTCAAGTTTTATTTAATATCTCATAAATAAAATTTTATTTCCAGGGCGTTGATTCAGAAGGTTTTCAGGTATTATTGATTTTGAGTTCTATTTTATGTCTGTGAGACACATTAGAAATTGATTGATAAAAAAATATTTGTTTCAGACCGGCCAATCAAGGGGCGATGAGGTACTTGTTTTTTCCTAAAATAATAATCGCAGTTTAGGTATTTTGATCTACTTTTGTATTAATTTAATTATAATATAAAATAAAGAAAAACCCAAGTAAGCCTTGTCAGCGAATTTATGAGCAAATGCTTATAAGTTATTTTTTATGTTTTCAGATCACGGTTGAGGAGGTAATTATTAATATTTTAAGGTTATCTTCCTTCTGAAAAGTCTATATTCCACAATACTTTCAAAAAAGTTTGATTTTTTACAAACCTTTTTTTTGTAACAATAAAAATAATTTTACTAGTGTTCATGTACCTAACATTAATATTGGTAAAGTTATTTTAACAGTTCTCATTTAACTTGCCATATTTACGCCTATTATCAGATAGTGCGTCAAGTAAGTTATTTTACATTAAATACGTCTTATATTTGTGATTAATTGCTTATTTATCATACTTACGGATAAAAATAATTAAGAAGCAGGTAGAAACAACTCCAGAAAAGAGTACACCAAAAGAGGAGAAGGTCACACCGAGGAGAGAATCTAAGGGTGTCCAAAAAGTTCCTGAAGAAAAGTGCTCCTGTGATGTCGCTACACGTAAGTATTTGTTATTATATGTATTTTCAAATTTTAGGTAGTTTCGCGCATGATAATAAAATGAATCATGTTAAACCAGTTTGTATTGTCGGTAGAATAGCGATGTTGAATAAGTCTAAATGGAAAAACTTAAGCAAACCTCGACTCGACTTTGACGACCTCCATGGTCGAGTGGCGTACGCACCGGTTTTCAAGGTGTCGCTAGCTATGAGGTCCCGGGTTCGATCCCCGGACGGGTCAATGTAGAAAAACACTTTTCTACATTGTCCCGGGTCTGGGTGTTTGTGGTACCTTCGTTGTTTCTGAATTCCATAACACAAGTGCTTTAGCAACTTACTTTGGGTTCAGAGCAATGTATGTGATGTTGTCCGCATTTATTATTTATTATTTATTATTATTAAACCATCAGTTTCATAATAATAAAATATTAGACACGTGTTTTTTTCCTTTCTCAATATAAGCAAAAAACTAACATCTAGAAAATTAAAGTCAAAAGAGGACCTTCGCTGTATCATTACTTGGTTAAGCGTCAAGCGACATTTCTAATCCATGTGTCATCGCAAGTTCTTGATAAAGTAAAAAAAGTAAAAATGTGTGTCCAACATTTTTAATAATCTGGCAGAGGAACAAAGTAAAGGAAAAGCCGACAATCCTATTATCCTAATGAATGCGGGAAGCTGCATTATTACCTGCAATTTTTTCTCAAGATCAGGGTGTAGAACTTTGCACTGTATATTATCTTACTTTTCAGTCGTCGAGGATTCAAGGATCGATGAAATGAAGGGCACAATTATAGCGAAAGATGCTAAACTTAGCGCAATGCATAATACTTTAGCTGTAAGTCGAAACGATTTATTTTTGCTTTTTATTTTTGTTTCCATATCCACTATCGTTGTCAATGTTTTTAATATTGCAGGTAATGAAAAACGATGTTTGCGAGCCCTATTGCATTTATGCCCACATATATACGGCATTAGAAAAAATATATGGCATTCTTTGTCAAAACGACAAGTACAGGCAATACTTAAAATTATTGGTATGTAATAAATAAGATAAAATAAGTTACTGTAACACAACAAATATCTGATAGTATAGGAGCTAGCAACGTTTTCGAGAAAGAATTTCAGGTCAGCTGATTTTGTGATATCCTACTTGCTCTTTCGGTTAGAGTCTGGGCTATCTGGCTGGCGGTAGCGGTTGCGTTCATTAGTGCGCATCCAATCCAATACTTTTCATGACTTTTTTTATTTTAATTCAAGGTTTAACAATTGAATTAATGTCTGGCAAATTAATTTTAAGTTTTTCTTATCTTTAAATAACATACATAATATTAAAATTACAGACATTATAAAATACTTAAAAAAAAAAAATAGCGTATGGCACATAATTAGCATTGTCAAAAATGTCTGGCAATAAAAAAAGTATATATCATATATAGACTTATTTAAAAACAAAAAATTAAAAATTGCGCCTCTTAAAATGTTTTTAAAATACAGGATTATTACCTGGACAGGTAGGATGCGCACTAATGAACGCAACCACTACCGCCAGCCAGATAGCCTAGACTCTAACCGAAAGAGCAAGAAGGACGACATATCACAAAATCAGCTGACCTAAAATTCTTACTTTCCAAACGTTGCTAGCTCCCGTACTATGACAGTAATTTCAATTTTAGACTGCCGGTAAAGATGTTCGCTGCATTGACTTTACTGGAAAAATACTATTTAAACTAAAAGTCTTAGAAAAATTTTGCTGTGCATTAATAGCGCCGTGCACCCAAGATTTCGTATCACATGGGACTCAACACAAAGATGATTGTGCGTGCTATCGAGTTGACGTAGTTTCCCGTGTCGAACCAACCTATGCTTTAACATCGTCAGAAGCAAAACTACCGAGCCTAGATAACAAAAGAGCACATCTTGTAGCTGATATCATGAAAAATGAAGAAATGAAAGAAATTTTAAGTAAAGAAAGTTCTGCTTATAAGTCCGATGAAGAACAAACTGATGATGTTTTCATTATAGACAGCTACAACATTGAAGATGAGAATCTGAAACGCCTCAAAAACCTACAAGAGAACTTTGATGACTTGATGACTTGTTATGAAGCATTAAAACATGAAAAAGACTGTTTAGAAATTCGTATTAGAAAATATGAAGAAATAGAAAAAGAATTTGAAGGCTTAAAGGCGCAAATGAGAGAATACAATTCTCTCTGGAACGAGAAAGAACATTATAGGAAGCGATCTGTTGACCTTGACACTTTGAAAGAACAATACCTTATACTAACTGACGAAACTTCCAACTTAGAGACGCAACTTAAAGCTGAATCAGAAATTAACCACATTAAATGCAAAGCAATGGAAGGCTTACGGAACGAAAATATTATGTTAGAGAAGAAATTAAACGAAGCCTCAATAGCTTTTGAAAAGGAAAAGAATGCTTTACTATGTAAGTTGAAGGAAGCTGACTGTAGAGTTATCTGTCAAGGACAGCAAATAAAAAATTTGAACCAACAAATTGATAAACTTCTAGATCAAGATCACGAAAGAGTAAGTCTTCATTTTATTAGTGTTTATTTATCAGTACTATGTACTATTTATTACTCCTACCAAACTATTAAAATTTGTTAAATTGGTTCACTCCGAAATGTAGTTTAATTAACTTACTTAGTGGATTTTTTAAATAAAGTATTTTTTTTTAGGCAAGCATGACTAATGCAGATTTGCAATCAGTTGCATTAATCGATGAAATTGAGTCATCTAAGGAACAAATAAAGAATTTGAAGGATGCGCTTTTGTGCAATGAAGAAGAAAAGCAAGATATACAGAAGAAATACCAAGATCACCTATTACTTATAAATGACCTCAGGCTTGAAGTAGAAGATTGGAAAAGTAAAAAAAATACGTAACTTTTTATTAATCCTGTTTAAGAATGGTCGTGTTTAATTTGCACGACTGGTCGGTAGTAATATTATTATATTATGCTATATAAAGTAAAGCCAGAGGGCTGCACAATAATGACTAGTTTCGGTTGTAGCAGTCCAACGGTTGTAACAATAGGCTAAATGTAAAACTGATACATTTTTTTTTATATAAATAAATATTTAATATTGTAGGAAAGCTCATATTTATTCTAGGTACATATGAAAAAACTTTACAACGCAATGAAAATTTGGAAAAGTATGCTGAAAGTTTGATAGATGAAACCAAACGGTTGTCTCAAGATGTTGAGGAAAAGTCGACTGCTGTGGAGAATTTAATGAAAATAATAAATAACAAATCGCAAGAGATTAATAAATTAATGCATGAAATAGAAAAGAAGAAATATGAAAACACCGATTTATACAGACAACTCAATGATTTGCGCGAACGTTTTGATTTAAGTTTAATATCTTTGGAAAGCGAGAAATTGGATGCTATAAAATCTCTACAGATCGCCCGACAAGAAAGTCAAGAGTTACTAGAAAAAGTAAAAGACTACGATCAGATCATTCACAAAAAAGCTGATGTTACTAAGTCTTTAGAACTTCAAATAGAAGATAATAAAGACCTTCAAAATTTACTATACAGTACTATGGAGGAGAACAGAATTTTAAAATTAGATTTAGCGGACCGTGAGAATAGCAATTCAATTTTATTACAAGAGATTCAACGTTTGCGTAAAGTTAGCGCTGATAACATAAGTTGTTTACAAGAAGAAAATGACCAATATAAAATGTCGTTAGATTTAACTAAAAAAGAAAGTGGTGAGCTTAGAAACAAATTAATGGACTACGAAAATATAACCATGCAATTGGAAAACTTACAAGGATCACATGAAAAGTTATTAGAAGAAAAGAAGAGACTTGAAAATGAGTTACTCGAGAAAACATTTGAACTTGAAAATGCAGAACATTCTATATTACTACATAAGAGGGAGAGTGATGAATTAATAGACAGATTACAACAATCTGAAGGCTCAAAGCAGACTGAACTATCCAACATAAGTGAAGCTTATCAGAAAGCGACCAATGAAAAACATGCTGCACAAAAAGATCTAATGGAAAAGAATAGATATATAGAAAATATATTACAAAGTATAAATAATTTAAAACTACAAAATAAACAATTGATGCAAAAATGCAGTGAAGCGGATGATTTAGAACAAGAGTTAAAATCTCTAAAGAAAGCTTACTCTGAATTAGCAACGGAAATGAGCATGCTACAAAATGATTATGATATTAAAACAGAAGAATACAATAAATTGTATAATAATTTGGAAAATAAAATTGAAGAGAACCGAGACCTATTCGATAGAATTAAAGTTTTAGAATTGAATCAGGAAATGGCCACAAATGATATAAAAGCTTTACAAGATGAGAATTATTCAGTTCAAGCGAAAGCTAATGTAATAGAACAGGAAAGCGCGGTATTAGTCAGCAAAATAAAACGTTATGAACATTTAGAAACAGAATTTGATAAATTAAAAAGAGCACACGATCAAATGAGAATAGAAAAGGAAAAATTACAACATGAACTCAACATGCAATTGGCTGACCTAAAGCGAATGGAACACGAAAATAGTGAATTGCATGGTCATAGTCAAACGTTATTAAGTCATAGTGAAGACTTAGAAAATGCTTTAATAGGTGCTAGAACTGAGGTAAAATAACTTCAATTAGTACTCTTTTAAAAATGAAATTTAAATATTTTATTGATTAATTTAATTACAAATTTCAGCTGATCAAAAAGTCCAGTTTTACAACAGATCCTTATAAGGATGTGATGGCAGAAATTGAAACTATGAAAAAAGAAAAACTTTCAAATCAGACAAAGATAAGAGATCTTCGTGATAGATTAGAGGAATCTGTACGTATTAGAAATTTCATGAATTATTTATAATAGATTAAAATGCCATGAGTAATTGAAGAGAGGCCTCTTCAATTTCACAACATTAGTGTGGAGAAAATAAACGACTGCTTACATTTAAAGATAAAACCCGGCCTATTATATTATTAACAACTAGCTGTGCCCGCGACTTCGTTCGCGTGGATGACGAAACTTATCAATGAGTTTTTGTGTAACGTGCTATTTGTGTAGAACGTTGTCTATCGAGCATACCTCTGACTAGTATCATTCGCCTAGCGTGTCTCGATGTAGCAGAAAGAGATGGTCTCTTTCTGGAAGGCATCGTGTTATAAATACATCCGTATTAAAAATAAAGAAATATTTAAGACAATTTTTATACAATAGCCCTAACACCTAGCGCCCACCTACCTACCACCTACCACACCATATACCAAAATAAGCAAAATCCCTAAAAACTAAAATCTATACGAATGACTTATCCTACCTAAGAGTACTAAAAATAACCTACGGTCACTACGTAAACTATCAAATATACTACCTACACTGTAAAATTAAAATTGATACCTACGACGTATAAAAATAAACCTGAATAACTCTACGTTAAAGGTGACGTAACCAACGACAAACTTATTATTTGCGGTTGGTATAGAAATCGGGTCTAGGGATCGAACCGCAAAATTAAGTTTGTTTTTTATTTTATATACTTTTCCGCCATTTATTTTTTGATATTTTCAATATACGGAATTTTCACTTCTACAGATTTAAGATAAGTATGGATAATTACACCACAAGCCTCTTCTCAAATAGATTTCTTTTAAACATATATTAATTCAGAACATTTTGATTCAAGGAAAATATAATTTCGAAATTCACTGAAGATATTCTGGCGCGAGATGACAAAATAGCAACGTTACAAAACCATATCAATAACTTGGAAGAAGAAGTAAGGAGGCTCCATAGCGGCTTGGCCGAAGTAATCGATACTGGTGAACAAATGAAGGAATTCAGTTTCCAGAAGATTGATTCTTTGAAAAATATGGAGGCTCATCGTAAGTAACAATATAAGTAGTTCTATGGTATCAGCAGACAGAGAATATTTTAGTCGTGTATTTCAAAAAACAGGTTTCCTTTTAAAAATAAAAATGATATAATTAAAATTTTATGTTTAGACTCGAAGGCAACGCATAATATGAAGATGGAAATAGCAAAACTTCAGCAAGAAAATTCCATGCTTTCGGAACAGCTTTCTGTTACTAGAATAAAGTCGGAAGAGTCTGCCCGAGATGAACATAAATATGTGTCACAAATAATGCAATTACAAAGCGAGAAAGAAATTATTGTGACAGATATTAAGCAACTGGAGCTGAAAAGCGTTGGCGAGAGTGCTTTAGCGCCAAATAACTGTGATGTTGAAGATGTCTTAATGTCTCTTGATAGAATAAGAAAATCTTTAGATGCTAGAAACTCCAAGAGCTCATCATTAGAACAGACATTACTAAAAGTTCAAACATCTTCTCAATTGCTGTTAAGCAAAGCAGACGAAGCAAAGAAATTGGTTGAAAGAGAAAAACAAAAAATTATAAATGAAAAAGAAGAGGCAATAAAAGATAGGCAAAACATGGAACAACAATTATTCGATCTTAAAGAAAAATTAGAAAAGCAAATCGCAAACGACAAAGTTCTTATTAATGACCTAGAAGCAACAATTCAAAGTCAGCAACTACTTGTTGATAATCTTAATCAATCAAGAATGAATTATATTTCTAAATTGGAAGAGGAACTAGAAACTCTTAAAGACATTTACCATAAATCTATTGAAAAGATTAGTGATTTACAAGAAAAGCTACAAAACATGACGGAAGATAAGAACAATTTAGTAAAAACAATGAATAATATTAAAGCAGATTTGGAAGCAAAATCTCAAGAAGTAATTGAATTGCAAAAACAATTAGAGTCATTAAAGAAAAAACCTAGCCGCAACATGGGAGCACAGGCTCAAACCTCAGACAATTATCGAAATATGGGAAGTCAAACGGATAAAGACTATTTTGAGGATAAAAAGTTCTACGTAGACTCAGGTGTCATGATGAGCGAAACAAAAGATAAGTACGTTGATCATACGGATAGTTTACAAATGATGGAAATAAAATCACCCTTAGATAAAAAGCACACTGATCCTCAAGAAGTAAACCAAGCACAGCATTTAATTAACGAAGTACAAATATTAGCGGCAACTATAGAACCAACATTTGATGTAGTGAAGAGCAGTTACGTAAATTATAAAATGAAACGGTTAAGCCCGGGAAGATTGGAACAACAATCTATATCTTGTATATCTAACGAGCCTAAAGAAACAGCGACCAAAGCCCAATCTACAGAACATCATTCTAGGAAAGCTCATAAATCTGGGAAAAGATACACAAATGCGAAAACGCAAAGCACAAATTTAATCGATATTTATAATAGACAATCCATGCATACCAATTCTTCAAAGGGTAATGAGTCTGAAAATGTTATTGGCGAGAAAATGCCAACTCAGAGTCAAGGAAAGTCTACTGGAACTGCGTATCCGACACGAGAAAGTTATGAAACAGATAGTAACATGATGCGAAAGTATAAAGAAGGTAAAACGTTTGGTGCATCATCTTCGGATAAATCAACAGATAAAGACTTATTTGTTATTTACAACGATAGCGAAAGTAGCTATAATAATCCTAACAAAACCAATAGCAAAGGACAAGGAAAAGGCACGTGGTCAGGTAAAGGACAGTCAGAAATAGTAGTCGAAGCAGTAACAGTACATCCTACGAAAAAAGGAAAAAGTATGGAAACTAATCCTAAGAGTCAAATTGACCAAGATTCTTATATTTTTCGAGAAAACGATGAAAATATTGACGATGATAGCGTAAAACATAAACTGAAAATTAATTTGCCTAGAGTTGGAGTAGACAGCCCATCTGTTGTTACTTCTTCAGACGGTGACAAGAAATCGTTGGACTCGTATACTCTTGCGATTTATGCCTCACCTAAAAGACTTTCCGACTCAGACACAAAAATTCATGAAGATGCGGATCGCAAAAATATCAAGCTTGGGACTCCCTCATTGCCAACGATGTCAAATGATGATAACCAGTTTTTAGACTCTTATAACTCTTTAGGAGTAGGCTCGGAAGATGATGCAGTACGACCAGGCTTAATAAAAACAAAAGCCATCGAAACTGACAGTGGTACATCTAAACAAAAACATTCTCAAGTTTCGAGGGAAAACGCAAAATCTTCAAAACCTTATGAAAGTGAATCGCATCACAAACTTTCTAGAGTGGGGGCTGATGTTCTTTTATTAAAAGCTCAACAGAGCAAAAAGGCTCCTGAAACCGGAACACGACAAAACTTTGGCCTAGAGTACATTTTAGATACCGTGCAGGGTGAGGTAGATCCTGATGTTGTGAAATATTATGAAAATAAAGAGATACGCAAAACTAGAAGCGATGAAAGATTTAATTTAGTAAAGATAAGAGAAAAAACTGATTCTAGTCCATCAAGGCTCAGTGAGTTTAAGATATCATCTACTGAATATAAAACTATTTCAACTGCGAGTAAATACAGCGATAATGGTCAACCAAAGTCTTATACTGAACGCAGTATTATGGCCAAATTGGATATAAATAGTGATTATGAAAACAAAATTACCTCTCTTACAAAAGCATTAGAAAATATTGAAAGGGATTATAAGAAAAAAATTGAAGCTATAAAAGTGCAATACGACAGCAATATTAAAAGTATCATAAATGAACATAATCAAGGTGTTAAAAGCATACAAAGTTTACACGAAGAAACACTGCAAGATATAATTAAACTACATGAGAATGAAGTTGAGAACCTTAGAACGATGAGCATTGAAGCAATGAGGAAAGCTGAGAAATTAGAAAGAGAAAATCGAGTTTTAAAGACGAAGGCTCTTGACAGTAACGCAGCATGCTTAGATGAGGTTTGTTACACTTTCATTTTGTTTAGTTATACTTAACGTAGTTTAGTATTCAGTATTGCTTTTAGATCAGATAAAATTCCGCCTTGATTTTACATATTTTTTTAACATTATATTCATTATTAAGGAACCTATAAAAATTGCACCACAAGAAACTAAAAAGCGGAAAAAATGTAAAGGGGAGACCAAGATGTTGACGAAGACTACGGTGGAAGCTTTCAATGTGAAACCGAAGTCTCGGTCAAATGGTCCCTGCACTTGTTCCCTAGACGTGAACGTGTCGGACACTATACGCAACATATTCGAACAAGTTGACGTAGAGCAGAGGAAAATGGCTGAGCATACCTACATGAAGTACATTGCCAACAAGATTGTGAATGGAAACGTTGAAGTAAGGATTATTGTAACTTTTATTTTACCATTGTATGTGTCTTTCACAGTTAGAAATACAACATGATCATATCTGCTCGTTTCATGTAAACTGTATGAATAATAATAATATTATTATTATTAAGCTAATTCTGATCAAAACAGGGTATAAAAAATTATTTTCTCTTCTTATTTCGTTCTTTTTTCGGAGCCGAAAATTAATTATTTATTATTAATTTCGCGCCAAAGTTTAGAACTTGTGTAACACTACATTCAGGGACCTATTAAGATTGATGGTCTTCAGGCTCTGGACGCCCAAGAGTTATCATTCCTCCATCTAAAAGTATGTCGGACGTGGAAAACTAAGCTGTCTAAGGAAGAAGCGCTTCAGAAGAGAATAGATTCTTTGGAAAATGAACTTATGAGTAAACAAAGGAATGCGCAACAACACAGTAAGTTCTTTGTAAAATGGTTTTGTCTTCTTTATTTATTAAAAATAGTTTTTTTTTATCTCATCCAAGGTTTTTAATCCTTCGATCAACAATACAACAACTAAATATCGGGTCGCGTCGGCGCAAAAAAAAACGTTCCGGTAAATAACATCTCACTTGATGACATGAGCTCTTGACGTCGTCAAATAGTCGTAAAATGATTATAATATTTTGACGATTTGTGACTTTATTACTGGATGTCATGGTTGTAATTAGGTTGAACTTGAAACTGATTTATAACTGTTCGTTGGTAAACAAGTGTAACTGTATAGGTTGTATATTCAAGCGGACATTATTTAGCTTTGATATTGTTCGTGACCCGATATCTAGTGTTTGTATTGTTGATCGAAGTTTAAATGCAAATAATGTTGTTGTTTTAGGCTTTTGTTTTATTAGACTAACTACTAGGGGCTTTCACGTAGCTATATCTCTTCCATCACAAATATTTAGGAGTTGTAAAATGTTGTACTTCATTATATGTGCCTACTAATTATCAAAAGCCTTATTTATTCATTTACCTATTTAATGATTAAAACAATAGTAGCGGAACTAGACCGTAAAGTAGCTGAAGAAAGGCGTCGCCTGCAAGAGGTGAGGGAAGCGGTTTGCCGGAGTACCCCCACCGGGTCCCGGGGCTGCAGCCCCGACGCGGGGCACTACGCGGCCCCGCCCACGGCCCCAGCCAACACCGCTGCGGAGAAAGACCTTGCGTATGTTAGCGTCCCTATTCTCAAAACCTAAGTATTCTAATATGATAAAAATAAAAAACACGTCTTGGACTAGATTTTTCTGTTGCCAGATATATTTTGCACAATAAAATCACGTTTGACAGATTTTGTATTGAAAACCCGTCAAACATTCAAAATTATTCCTCGGGTAAATTTATCTGGCATTGGAAAAATCAGCCCTCAATTAAATACACTTCTACTTATTGTTGTCTAAATTCAAAATTTTCTTATTTACAAGGCCTTGTAGATCTACAACTTTGGTGATTAAGCATTTATGGATCATACAATTTGTTTTCCCATGAGAGGAACAAACTTGCAACATAAGAAAACCCTGTACGACCCGAAAGGGTGATATAGGGTTCACAATCACATGCCCAAACAAAATATTAAATTTGGAATGTTCATGATAATAACAATTATAATTTTTTGTCGCGAAATTCCCTGAAGTTAAATCAAAAATTACACCACCATTTTCGTCGGTATTATTGGCGGCCTTTTGTATGATCATTTGGTAGAACCTGTGACGACGCCGACCCTCTCACTCGCGTTTTGAGGTTTTTTTTTTTAGGTTTTTTTTTTCCTATTTTTTTACTTTAATGGAATCAAATATCGATACCTAACAACACCTTAACGGATCGGACAGGGTTTTCTTAACACCCTCAATAAGTCATTATAGACAAGGTAAAAGTTTGTCCAATTTTAACAATAATGTCGTTGAATCCCAGATGTGGCTGCAACACCCAGGCATCCAATATGGAAGCGAGCAGCCGCCGGTCAGCTGGGGACCTGGCGCAAGGTGCACCCAACATCGGGTTACGAATTCCGCGCCCCCGCAAAGAAAGCACCCGGGTTTGAACTATACCTAATATATAAACTACTTTAAATGCCAATCCGTAAATGGTTACTCGTAACTCGATATAGATTTTTTAGTTAAGAACTCTATATTGAGTACTATATTCTGATTCTGGGGTTACGAACAGCTCCGCTCCCCCGCAAAGAAAGCACCCGGGTTTGAACTATAGCTAATACATTTATGGGCTACTTTAAATATCAATCCGTAATGGTCTTACTCGATAGATTTTTTTGTTAAGAACTCTACAATTGAGTGCTATATTCTGATCCTTTGGCGAATTTTGTTAAAAGGAAAACTTGCATGAGCTACTTACTAAAGCTGCTTTCAAACTACGCTATAATATAATAGCATACAGTTCATAGCACAACAATATCACTCACCGTACATTTATTAAGAACTAGTTCACACTTAGCTATAAGATATATTTCGTAAATGCATGGTTAGCGTATGCTATATGCTATTATGTTAAAGCATAGTCTGAACAGCACCTAACTATAAAATAAAATTTTATCCGGCTTAAATTGCCCAGGCTTCGAAAAGGATGCCTTGGTGTAGAGGTATTTGGTGACCTATTTATGTATCTATCGCAAATACTTACATTTTATTTTTTCTTCCCGATTATTTGCATTTTTTATTAAATCATACCTTTTCTCGCATGATGTCCTAATGCAGATGTTACATAGGCTTGTACCGATAGATGAAATATAGTGTGTTACAAAACCTTGTGCGTCGTATACCCATAGGCTCACCATGACTTAAGTCATAATTAAAAGATAACTTTTAAATTCCATGAAATATGTTTAAACATTCTTACAAGACACAATTACTAGTCAAGTTAGCCTACGGGCGGTAAGAGGAACCAAACAACGACGATATAAGCAAGGAAAGTAATCAGTTTTAATTAGCAAATAATAATAATTAAATAATAATCGTTGTTTTTTTTTTGTATAGTTTTCGTATTACCATTTCGAGTTCAAGTTCGATTCTGAAAACTCCTTTACAAGGACCCAATGGGTTTTTGTAACACACTATATAGGTAGGTAACGAAAAACGGAAAAAAATCTTTTTTATTATTCTAGTTGGTCCTTGCAAGACTGGACGGCGAAGAACGCCGGGAAAGGAAACTCTACGATGAGCCCCCTACCCGGCTACGTAGGTCGTTGGACCGACAACTACCTCGCACTAACAAAAAGTAAAACATGAATAAAAATGGAATTTGACATTCTGCACACAACCTGCGACAGTACAGAATGTCGAATTCTGAACAAACACAAGGACTTGACGAAACACTGGAGATACTTTATCCTTCGGAAGGATCCGTCACGACATTTTGAAAGGACACTGAAAAAACTGTAATGCTATTGTAACGACATGATGACAAATCTTCATATCGAATGTTTTATTGAACACGAAAATTTCATTTACATACACGGCGTCGGTGTGCTGCTGTGAATGTTTTGTAACAAAATTTGTGAAGGGTTTTAATTTATTTTTATGTTTTTTATTTATATAATTTATTACATATTTATTTAACTTACGCGGGGGATACGGTACAAATTTTTAGTAGTAAAATATAAAATGATACACGTTTTTTATTTCTAGTATTTATATAATGTTCTAAGGTCCTTCTCGAATAAGGAACCCACTTGGCACAACAATATAGATTAGGGTCCATTCATGAACGGGTGAATAGTGGTACACAAAATTGTGGTCACATTATTATTTGAACATTTTAAGGTAAAAAATATGTTGGGATAACTCATATTTTTCTAAACAAGTTTTGCCCTGGTATCAATGGCTAGTTGGGTCAAATGTTGGGTTATAGAAATCTGCTGTGGGTGGTTCGTAAAGAACGTTTGGCGTGACATCGTATCCGTCGGCTTGAGCTGAGGAGGCAAACTTCTCGTATTCCCTCTTATCATGAAGATCAGCCAGAATCTTCCAGATGATGACTGTTAATATTCCAATTAGCAATACTATTCCAATCGCTGAGCCCGCAGCAACTGCAAAACATGAGAAAAAACTGACGTAAAAATAAGTTTTTATTCATTCACAATACTAGTGAAAACGAATCTTACAACCATATTGAGATTGCGTCCTTTTGTTACGTAGCTCTGCTATGTAGCTATGTCCACCTTATGGCTATATTATATTATGGTACTTTCAAGCTTGTCTAGTGATGAAGCTAGATAGATCGGATGACTAAAAGTGGTTCTTATTTGGCTTTCAAAATATTATACCTATACAAACATAGTACAAACCTGAGTTAAGTTTTAAAAGCTCGTAAATAAATTAAATTAAATTTCTTAGTTTAAATTTTATGTTTTGGCTTCTCCGTCAATAAAGTTTTCTGGTTTTTGGAACAAAGTGTGGGTAAAAGCTGGTAAATGAAATTACTAGGTAGATATGTACGCCGCTTAGGCGCCAGGTAATTATTAGAAAAAGTACTCACTCCACACATTGGCTTCAGGTGGCAACTGTGGTTCTTTCTGAATCACAAGATTCAAGTTATGACCCGCAAACTGGTACTTAAACACTATATAGGTGCCATTCTCCAATTCTTTCTTGCACCACTTGGCCATGTACCATTGACGGCTGTTAATCTCAGTTTTATTAACAAAGTGCACATCAATATTTGAATTTCTATTTTGCTCCGTCCCATTATTTTCTAGATCACAATACGTTTTATTATCCATGTGTTGGTAATTGCAGTAAGCATAATCTTCCAGATCTTTGCAAAGTTTTTCAGCACAATCTTCGCAGGTTTCACAGAATACACCGGAGTAAGTTTCATTTTTACCCTTTATTTGTTCGCAATTGCACTTGCCGCAGTCACACTTGCCATGCCCAGAACAAATCTAAAACAAATGCATTAAAGTCTACAGAAGTGAGTTTTTTAATTCCGTCCTACCGTAATTTCAAATGCAAATTAATTTATTGTAGTCACAGTAATTTAGTAATAGTCAAAGTAGTCTACATGATGCAAACATTACACGTCAAGTTTCCTCTTCTAAAATTAAATATTCCTCTGATACGCCCGGTAAAATGTAATGTATTAAAACATACCTACATAATAGCATATAAAAAGTAATGATGTTTGTAGCATAGTGATTAGAGCTATAAATTCCGAAATAATATGTTTGAATAAGACAACTTCGGCCGCATTATGACTTAGTGTACTATTTCCATTTATCGTATTCTAAGTAAAAAGCGAAAAAAAAACGTACCTCCTTTGAGTAGGGAGCAAGGCAGGCAGTGTTGTCTAGAGTGCAGCTGCAATCATCGCGAGTCCAACCAGAATCACATAGACACTGACCGCGGATACACTTGCCCTTGCCAAAACATAGCTCTTTATTTGGCTTAGGACATGAGCGATCATCAAACTCGCAAAATTCTCCCGAGAACTGTTCGCGGCAATCACATTTGCCACACCTGAATACATAAAAAAATTATACCGGTGTTTTAATTGAAAAGTAACTTTCTGTCGGAAAGTGCTGTAACATTTTCAAGGCTAAAAAACTTAACCAGTTTTCAACACTTAAACATTTTGTATGGGGTTAACCTGAACTTCACTGTGGAAAAAATACCGAAATATTTCTCGGTTCACTCGAGATCCGATGAGAACCCAATGTAAGGTAACACAGTTCCACCGATCATTCTATTAGCTTTCCTCATCATTGTCCTTAATTTCATGCCCATTATTTATTTCAACACAAAGTAAAATAGATATTTATTATAGTTACCTGCATGCACCCCTTCCACTGCATAATCGGGTGTCTTTATCAAACATACATTTGTTTAAATCCTTCTGATATGTTGATGATCCAGAGCATTGACAATCGGCACCATAGCTACAACCAAAATATATTTTTAGTTAGGTACGTACATTTCTGATCGCCACATAAAACTTACTCATTAACAACCATGCATATTTTTTTAATAATAGGTATGTCTATAGGTAATATACCGATTTGTCACGAGAGAAAGTTTTTGTTATGAAAGTCATATAACATCAAAAAACATATTGGTAAACGAGTAAAAAAATTCTTTTTTATTAATTACCTTTCCGGTTTACATTTACAAATTCCGCATTGATATTCACCAGCGTCATGACACTTTGAACTTTGACCAGTACTCGTTTTCTCACAGTCACATTTACAATCGATATCCAATTCAATGGTCAATCTTTCACCCAGGCCAACAGTTGTTACATTAACGATATATTTGAATATGTTGTTAGATGGGCATGACTTTACCGTAAGAGTCGCTGGTATTGTCACACTAGGTTCACTTTTACTACTTTCACAGTTTCTGGTTGGTACTGAGTTGCAGTCTTGGTCGACGCTTAGCTGAATAAATGACGGTAAGTTGTAATTTAGCTGAACAGTTCTTGTCGCTTTCTAAAACAAAACATTAAATTAAGTGAACTGTGACTTCTAAATCAAGATATTATAATTATATTGCATTTTCTTACATCGTAAGCCTCTTTTATTATACTTATAACGTGAGATTTGTCTTGCAAGAGCGCATATGTTGATCCTAAAATCATTGTCGACAACGCCTCATATTCCTTTTTAACTTTTGATGTGGCAGCAAATATGATTCTGAAGTTTCCATCTTTTGCTACTTTATTTATTTGGCTAACAGATGGATAGTCTAACTGTAGCTCCATGGTGTATGTGTGGTTTTTGACGTGGCACTTCATATCATTTGTTTTAAGCGCGCCAACAATTTTGCCGTCACCAGCGCTGTGGTATGTAGAGTCAGTGCATAACACTATAATCTTCCTCGCGCCCGGTCTCCACCCCACTTCCTCTTCACATGTCATCGCTTGCATTAGCGCGTCCAATCCCGCTTCTGGGTCATCAAAATTTGATCCAAAGCTAATTTGTGTGACAAAAGATTGAAATATTGTCATGTTATTTGTAAGCGGGACATGATTTTTAAAAGCATGACTTTTATGCCTGAAACCGAAAGAAGATTAAAACAACACACAAAAAAATCACGTAAGAAGTTTAAAAACAAATAGGAAAAATGCTTACTGATTGATATCAACGAATGGAAAACCAGCTTTTTCGATGAAGCTTCCGAAACCGATTCTAACATTGTTGGTATAATTTGACAAATATTGATGTAGCTTTAACGCTTGGTTCTTAATATACACCACCTTGGTTCTCATTGTATCGGAGATGTCCGACAGAAAATAAACATCTAAAGGGAAGTCTACGGCCGGTGAGTATGACATGTTGAAGGCTATAGGAACCCCAGGCCTCGCCCTTATTTTGATATGTTGTGGTCTAAACTGGACGTTCATACCATTGATTTTTTTATCGAAGTCGTCGTCTCGGGTTATATTTTTTAGAGACTGTGGGTTATATATGAATTCTTCCTTGCACCATGATTCTGTACCATTTAATGAGTTGACAGAACGACATCTGCGGTCGATGTCTTTTTCCTAAAAAATATCAGTTTCATTTAATGCTTAAACAAGATACTTATGAAATTCATGCTCACATCCGAAATTAGCAATATGAGCATACTATAGATCTTATATTCGTAAAACTGAAATACTATAACAATATATTCGCAAAAAATGTGCGAGAACAAGACACGGATTAAAGACAATTATTGATACTTTACCTCAAGACACCAAACGCATGTATCTTGCGGGAAACTAATACAATCGCCGCAGGTTCCGAAATTGCAATTATCAACTTCACATGTAACATAATTAAAACAAAATATGAACAAAACTGTTAGTAAGTTCATTGTGAAAGAACTTATCACATTGGGGCGTTAACTTTGTGTGACCTTTTAAACAATAAACTGTTAATAGTATGGAATAGTTGATACTGTTCTGGATCGGGAAAACATTGAATTATTTTATAGGTAAACCACAAACGAGGAAATTTTTAGCTAAAGCCATGAACACAACATCACGTTTAATTAATATCAGTTTGTAACTACTGTCCTACTGTTGGATACTCTCTACCTTCTTCTCATATAAACATGGTCCTAGCATTGATCACACATAGAACACATAGAACTCAGTTAGATTCCAAAACAAACATATGAAAAATATTTTATTAACATATTCATGGTCACGCACAAAATAATACAAAAACAACATAAAATAGATCAAGTGAACAATATAATTAAACAATCTATTACATATTTCACATGAAATATTTGCCGGCAAAAGTAGTGAACTACAAGAAGAAACAAGTTTTCGAGAAATAGAAATGGAAAACCTTAAAGTACAAAATCATAATTCTATAAACGTGACGACCTCCGTGGTCGAGTGGCGTACGCACCGGTTTCAAGGTGTCGCTAGCTCTGAGGGTCCCGGGTTCGATCCCCGGACGGGTCAATGTAGAAACCAACTTTTCTACATTGTCCCGGGTCTGGGTGTTTGTGGTACCTTCGTTGTTTCTGAATTCCACAACACAAGTGCTTCAGCTACTTACTTTGGGTTCAGAGCAATGTATGTGATGTTGTCCGCATTTATAAACGCTTTTGAAGAATACAATATTGACCTTATTTCGTTTTTAAGACGAAAAAAGTTACAAACTCTTTTCCTAACCAATCCACAAGGACTACTTCTACCACAAGGTAGAAGACGGCCTTATTGAAATAACCGTTGAAATAAATTGGACCTTAGTTATTTCAATCTTGTATATTCCCCTTTACAATTTCTGACATCATCAAAGCTGATTTAATCCATGATTTATTTTTAGTTTCGTCGCACAGTGTTGGAACCATGTTTGTTAGGTCTGTACTGTTCTGTGCTGTAATTAGTTTGCAAAGCTTTTTAATTTTTAGCTTTGATTCTTGTACATCAAAGAGAACGTGCCAAGAATGCATAAGGGATCCTAATGTTTGTGTTTGGTGCGCCACGGTAAATAATTTTAAAATATAATTTATTTATATCAATTTGAGGAAAATTACACTTTTTTTTAAATCAAGTACCTACCATAATGGCAAGTAGGTACTCGAGTCAAGTTATAAATTATTATAACTCAATCTATACTAATATTATAAAGCTGAAGAGTTTGTTTGTTTGTTTGTTTGTTTGGTTGAACGCGCTAATCTCAGGAACTACTGGTTAGAATTGAAAAAATCTTTTTGTGTTAGATAGTCCATTTATCGAGGAAGGCTTTAGGATATATAACATTACGCTGCGACCAATAGGAGCTAAGCAGCAGTGAAAAATGTCACAAAAACGGGGAAAAATATTCATACTTGAAAGCTTCCGTTGCGTGGCCTGCGTAAACGGTTCGAGTTACCCAAAATATATGTATGAAAGAATTGTTCCTCTTTAAATGATCTAAAAAAATGTCTGCGACAGTATATTTCTATCTTTTAAGATTGACTCACTATAACCTTTTTTAAGGTAATCATTTGGTCGAAATTAATGCATTATTGCCAATTATTTGCTACAGAGTTTTATCAACATAATATTAACTAAAATTATCATTTACGCAGAATTTTTTTTTTTTTAACTTCTTAATCGCGGTCATAATAACAGAAATTGACGCGGACGAAGTCGCGGGGATCAGCTAGTAAAATATAAAATTAAATTACCTTTTCAGTCACCCTAAAGGAACTGGTAACAGAAAAGGTTTTGCATTTGTAATATTTATTTAAACTAAATTCTAAAAAACGTAAGTTAATAATATGTTCACATTTCATCTAACCTCGAAACCTAACTTGTCTCAGGGATTATGATCTGGGAAAAAGTGGTCTTGAAAATAATACTTATATATTTAGATGTTGATTGGTTATTTTAACTAGAATGTTTAATATGCATTAAATAAATTTATTATTTCTAGAATGATTTTAATGAAACTCGATGCAGATCACAGAACGTTGCCCGCGACAGTTGGTGTCCAAAAGATTTGGAAGACCCAGGGCATTATGTTAATGCATCGGAAAATCAAGACTTCAGCTCTAATTCAGATCATGTCATTCAAATTAAACCTCAAAGATTCAAGTTAAAACTAAGGGCGGGCAAACCTCAAAATTTCACATTTTCTTTCCAACCTGCCAAAGACTATCCAGTCGATCTATATTTTCTGTTAGACGCATCTAAATCAATGGTCTTAATTAAAAATGATATTGGAACTCAGAGTGAAAAAATATATTTGGCTATTAAGAACATGACAGAAAACGTTCATTTAGGATTGGGGACGTTTGTTGATAAGAAAGTTCTACCATTTGCGGAGTAAGTAAAATTAATTAATGTTATTTTGTAGCTTCTCACTTTTGCCACAATCACGAGCCACAATACTCCAACAATATTCTAACGGCACTTTGTTTCCATTTAGTTACAGTTCATTTGACAGCGAGATAACTTACTCATTTCGGCATCGTTTGAAGCTAGGTGATGATTATATGTCGTTTAAAGAATTGATAGCCAGCACGCCTCTTGGAGAGAACCGAGATATCCAGGAAGGCGGGCTCGACGCCCTATCGCAGGTGATGACCTGCAAGGACATCATAGGATGGAGAAACGAATCCAGAAAGATCATAATATTCTTAACTGATGGACCTTACCATGCTGCTGGAGACGGAAAATCTGCAGGACTGTTTCAACCTTACGACGGTAAATGCTATACTCAAAACAATTCTTACGCCAAAGAACAAATAATGGACTATCCTTCAGTCGGCATGATAGACAAACTTGCAAGAGACAGAGATATCATTATAATCTTCTTTGTTGAGTACAAAGTTAAGTACGTCTATCACGGATTAAGCGGAGTTATCAGTGGATCAAAGTTGTCAAGCTATTCGAACGCTATGAAAATGAAAAGTGATGCTATAGTGGAAACTTTAAAAGATATTTATGAAGTAAGTGGAGACTAGATAGTTAGTACTTAGATAAAATATAACTACATACTTTAAAAACTTGCTTTATTTTCTTATTCCAGAAAATTTCAACTAAAACCAAACTGAAGGTTAACGTAAAGGCTGGACAGAAGAAAAACATACAAATTTCCATTAAACCAGACTGCACCCAAGACAGTAGTGAATGTGACGTGGAAATCGGACAGGAGCAAAAGTTGGAAGGGACTGTGAGAGTCTCAGAATACATGGAAAACAATGTTCTAATGGATATTGCTGTTGAAGGCATCAGCGAGAAACTTACACTTGATATTGACGTTATTAAGAAATGTGGCTGCGAAGACCATGTGGAAGAAAACTCTGAATATTGTAACGGAGAGAAACGCGTCTGTGGGAAATGCAGCTGCGGGGGTAGAAGGTATCAGGCCGTGTTCAAATCAAATCGTATAGTCAGCCGCCGACCCTAAACGAACATTACGCAGTTTTTTTACATGCAAGCATGCATATTCACTTTTTCATTTACACCAAACCAACCTGCAACACGTTATTATGCTATCCGTCGTAAATACCGTTCAGTTTTACGTTTACAGTGGCGCTCACTTTCGACGCCTGAATATACGTTAAGTTTGAACACAGCCTAAATTGTTATGAGTTTAATGAAACATCTAATTGGTCTATAAGTCTCAGAGTACATTACACTTGCATTTGCTTTTTGACAGATTATTAATGAAAACATGTTGTATTTGCGATTTCGAAACTGGATCTTACAAAGTCATATTGAAGGCTCGCTCTATCTTCTTCCCTTTGTTTATTTCCATTAAGAGATGGAACATTGAAACAAATATTAATTATATTTTAAAGCCAGTAACGATAAAACGATGTTTGTACCATTCACTTAAGTATAATTTAAATTCCTGGTTAATTTTGTTTTTTTGTTCGTAGATACGGTGAGAATTGCGATTGTGTGAAGAGTGAGAAAAATAATTTTACCGACAATTCAACGTGCATTGCTAAAGGTGACACTATTCCCTGTAGCTCACAAGGGTCCTGCAATTGTGGAGTTTGCAAGTGTATGGATGGGTAAGGTGTATTTATTTAGTTAATAAATTATGTACTCACAATAAACCAGGTTTCTTCAAAATCAAAGATTAGCGTAATTTAATTAATTTATTAACTAAAAGAAAAATTGGTGTTTTTGTTAAACTCAGACGAAGCCGGGAATTTTTTGAAGGCTCTTATTAAGTAGTATTATTTTCTGACGAGCGTACATTTTAAACAGTTAAAACGTGCTTATTTAATAAAACATTTTTTTTTTTTATTGCTTTTCCTTTAAAATGCGAACACTAAATAGTATTTGTAGTCGTATTATTTACCACCAAACATTCAGCGTATCATGGAAATATGAATTCCAAAAAAATAAGTTATCCTATGTGACCTTTATCCTTAGGTACGAAGGTCAATTTTGTGAGTGGAACAAGAACAGTTGCCCTAGAGGTCCTGGTGGAGTTTGCAACGGCAACGACCATGGCACTTGCAAAAGTGGGAAGTGCCGCTGCAGCCCAGACTGGTCTGGCGACGCCTGCGACTGTTACACCTCCTTCACCGACTGCAAAGGATATGATGGCAAAGTAAGCGTC
The DNA here is from genome assembly GCA_905475315.1 of Autographa pulchrina. Lineage (NCBI taxonomy): Eukaryota > Metazoa > Arthropoda > Insecta > Lepidoptera > Noctuidae > Autographa > Autographa pulchrina. Next base: position 11,034,498 of record FR997765.1, on the reverse strand, counting down.
ATTTGTTTATTACAAGTATGATTTAGTAAACCGCAGGCCCGCAGTTTTACCTGCGCAAATACCTAGGTTCCTAGTTATTTAATAAATGAATGCCACATTTAGTTTGTTGTCGTATTCAATGTGACGACAAAATATTAGACTTTCCTTTAACACAATCTGCAAAGTTACAGATCGTTGAATATAAATAAGCATATGGCTTAAATAGTAAACACTTATCTCTCTAAATTTAAATCACTTTCTTCACAGAATTACCAAACATACTCTAATCGATACCCATAATGAAACATTAAAAAAACATTAGACTCGATACGCCATGACGACACTGGTCCCAAAAACTCTCTATTATTGCTATTCTTGTCTCTCTTATGTGATTTACCCATTTATGTTGCATTCTGTTTACTTTACCTGCAAGAGTCCTGAATCGCGATATTAAAGTTTTCGTAGAGTGTTGTTTACGAACTCGATTGTTTGTACGAACGAACGGGGAGTCCGTTTCTACACAGTGAAGTACACCCGGGGTGGGTATACACTGAAACCACCCCACTAGAGAATCACAATACGCTTTGGGGGGGCTATTGTGATTCCGTCTCGCCAGATGATCGCATACCAGGCCCTATCCGTAGCCTGTATGTGACCTAAGACATGACTCATGCAACGTTCTAGCGGCCGCCTCGGGTCCTCGTTGCATGTTATCTGATACGAACCACGTATACCGTCAATCTCAATCATGATTCTCTGAATCAACGAGGGGTCTTCCTCTCAACACCACTGCTGTAGAACATTTGACTCCCTTTTTACATTTTTACATTTTTCTTGCGACTAGGATTTTCGAAAATTACCTACTTTTTATTACTATAATGGTGCTCCCACACAGCAGTTATATAACGTTAGAGACAGACTTATAACATTTGTTTTTAAACAAATTATAGAAAAAAATATAAATTGTTATTGATGTTATACTACTTAATTTAACAAAATGTTTTACAACTGATTACAATATGATGTAACAAAATATAACTTTTGTTATATAACATCATCAGAGCCTCAGCCAAACCCAAACTGATTGAACATAATGTTATACAACGAGTTCAACCAATGTGGGAGCGTTAATAACATATAACATTTCTTAACATGTTGTAGAGTATTGTTACACGCTATTAATAAATGTTATCGTGTTACACAATGTTGTATAACGTTATATAACTGTTGTGTGGGAGGACCTTTAGGTGGTCAGTGCAATATGAGTTTTTGAAAACATAAATAAAAAATATATGGACATCCATTAAAATTTGTTTGTTAGAAATCATATAGTATATAAAACAATTGCAATAATAGTCGAGCTTCAAACAATTGCTATACATATTTACCTGCCTATAAAAGACAATGCTTATCGCTCAGCGTACCTTATTTAGTCACTGTGCTATCTGACCAAAGACGCAGACGTAGTGGTACATTTATTTTTAAGCACATGTGAAAATAACACAAAGTATCATTATACTTTTAAAAGTTTAGAGACAGCGCTAAATAAAGAGTATTCATTAAAAAAAAACCTTTTGGCCCATTTAGGATTATCAATTCTCTCAATCTAAAAAATAATGGTTCGATAAATATTTTTATATTTTAATTTAATGTATTTACTCGTATCTTACAGGTTTGCAACAACCGCGGCAATTGCGAATGCGGTGTGTGCAAATGCGATCCGCCTGCACAATGGGACGCCAGAACTATTCAAGACAAGAACTGCAAGGTGTTGGCGTGTGACGACTGCCACAAACTTCAATGCATTAAGCTAGAAACTTGCGCTTTATGTCAGCGAAGTGGAAGAGACAATTGCGAAGTCTGCAGCGATCAAATCAAACCAGAGGTCTTGAAAACAATGCCCACAGAGTACTTGGATAGCAGTAGTACAACGTGGAATCGGTGTGACAACGTGAAGATTGAAGTTGGTTGTTATACGACGTTCGTGTACCGTTATAATGATGACGACTACACTGTTGAGTTGGTTGTTACAGAGGAAAAGGACTGCGCTAAAACTTATTTTAGTAAGTTCTTGTATTTTGTAGTTGCAACGTATCGTTTTTATAACATGCGTAGGAAATACTCGACTGTTCGTGTCTGTTACGAGTGTGTTGAAAAAGTATATCACATAGAAAGTATGAAACTTCACATTCAAATTCCTTTTAATCGATCTCGTCAGCTTTCAAGCAAAACACCGCATATCCATCAGTCCATTTATTTAGAAGCTACTACGCCTTACACAGACAGACCGACACGTCCTTATAACCCGGGGAGTTAAAAATGTCATGTTTTGTTTCAGTGTTCGGCGGTATATTCCTCCTAACCCTGCTCCTGGTAGGTGCGGGCACGCTCATCGCCTGGAAGCTGCTGACGGACGCCCGCGACCGGCACGAGTACCTGCGCTTCCTGCAGCAGAACGAGCAGGACGCCTCCAAGCCGAGTAGGAACGTGCTCTACGAGTCGCCCTCCACCAGGGTCAGAAACCCTACTTATGGAAAGAGATCTGTTGATTTCACCTAATAATTAATATTTTTAACCGACTTCAAAAAATGAGAAGGTTCTCATTTGCGTGATTTTTTCTGTGTTTGTTACTTTCTTTCGTTTGTGAAACTTTCGTTTGTGTAAATCGATTTTGATAATTATTTTTATTTTGAAAGCTGGTGCTTGCCTTGTGGTCCTTTCAATTAGGTCTAGTTTTGACTATGACATCTATAAGAAAACCATATATACCTAAGTGTTATTATGAAGTCGGTTTTTTTGTTATTTTTTTTAGATTATTTGTTGTACCTTCCTGCATGTACTTCTATTTATATAGCTTACATAAGCTGTCGACGTTAATCTGGTAACTTGCGGAGAAGATGCCTCCTGGCCCATACTGTTATCATAACATAAAACAATAAAAAAAAAATATGTGAATAAAGATTATTATTTATTATTAAAAAAAAGCATAGATGGAGCAAAGAATATAGTATAACAATGTTTTATTTTAATATGCAGGTAATTTCAAGCATAATAGTTATTTTTATGACCAACATCTATATCATCCGCAGTATCACTCAATCATTTCATACAATTTTATAAAATCTACCACTAAAATAACATATTCTTTTTGTCAATTAATAAAAGCAACAAGTTTAAAATAAAATTGATAAATATTTATTTCATTATACGTCACACTACCACACTCATCCTCGTTCAACAATAATGTCTTAGCCCCCATTGTTAGCCAAAATCATTAGAAAAAACAATAGACGGTGTCCTAAATCGATACGGGATGGCGTTACTGTTGCCAAAATACTTAAACTATTATTGCCATTCCTGTCACTCCTATGTGATTTACTCATTTATGTTGCATTCTGTTTACTTTACCTGCAAGACTCCTGGATCGCGTCATAAAAGTTTTCATAGTGCGTTGATTCTTAAGATGTTTGTTTCAACATGAATAGGGAGTCCGTTTCTACACAGTGAAGTACACCCTGTGTGGGTATACACTGAACCTTGACAAGAGACACAATACGCTTTGGGGGGGCTATTGTAATTCAGTCTCGCTAGATTATATCACATATCACGTCGATCCGTTGACTGTATGTGACTTAAGACCTTGATGGCCCATGCAACGTTCGCGGCCGCCTCGGGTCCGCGTTGCATGTCAATTACGTTATCGTACGCTGTCAAACTTAACACCACTGATGTAGAAAACTTGACTCTCTTTTTGCAGAATTTTCCAATCGGTTCAGGCGTTTTTGAGTAATGAGTCACACCAACGTTTTTTGTTATCAAAAAAATTATTTGCAAAAGTTTGCAACTGAACCGTTACACATAAAACTTTAATCTATGGAAAGCTACATTATTAGAGAATAACAGAGGCTATATTCTATAATGAATATTAATTGAAAAAAAAAGGAAATACAAAACAAATAATCGTAGGCGTTCTAAAAAAAATCCAACATTAATTTCTCCGTTGGTTAACATCATTTGTGAGTATATAAAATCATCTCTCAGTCTATTGTCTTTTGTACGTTCACTAGTAATTTTATAAAAATCGTTTCATTTCTAAATGCGCAGTTAGTTCATTAACCCGGGTCTGTTTTTTGTTATTTTCTTATTCAACTCTATATGCCAACTTTCGAGAGAATTCGAGGGCCGATGTCTTTGACCAAAAACAGACCACTGATTTTTTAAGCCAGTGTTTTTTTTTTCAATATCTATGATATGAATTTTTTTATGTTACGTGAACTGTGAGAATCATTGATAATATACTGCCAACCTTCATTTATTAAATGTGTTGGCAGTAATGGTAGCACACCAGAAAGCAAATTATTCTGTTGGACAATGTGGAATTTGTTAATCGTGTTGAACTTTTTTGCCTGTTCTCCGATGCTATGGGTAAAATGGAATTAGCACCCTTTTATGTCTGCGTCTGGGTAAACTTTAATCAAAGTATTAGACGCAGATAGACCAAAATCTAATCTAATTTTTTTGGGCTTCAGATTCAGCAACTGTAATCTGAGTATACTGAAAAAACTACGTTCTGTCTTATCAGACATTAACGCGTAAATCAGAGGTACGATATTCATATCATCCATGCTGCTTCCGATGTCGCCATGGATGGTATACAGCTGGGCAAAAGATGAAGTGGTTTATCTGTTTTATTCTTTCTTTGGACTCTGGCGAACAGAAAACTACAATGCGTGGTTTTTTGCCGTCACTTTTATCAGTACGACCTTTGAAAATGGTAGGCAGAAAATATTATCCATTTTTTTTTTTATATTTCTTTAATTTAAACATCACGCTTCTCCCTTAAAAAAATCTTAAAAATAAAACGACCTGAAAGGTTCAGGTCGTTTCGCGTCGCGTCGTCGCTTGTATACATGTGTATTTGTTCTTTTATTTGCTTATACTAAAATCAATGCTCGTTCCTTCTCTATGTAGGAAGAGGCCTGTGCCCAGCAGTGGGACGTATATGCCGGTTTATTATTATGTTATATTAAAAAAATGCGTAACTATTTTCATCATAAGTGTACTTTTTTCTACGAAATTATTAAAACAAAGGACGTCAAATCAATCTGACCACCGGGAATACTATTTCCCATTCGTTATAACAGTCTGATCTGACTCACGGGAAATACTCAACACCAATTAAGAAACTTCCCCTAATACAAGTCTTTAAAAAATAACTTATAATATAATAAATAAATTGTTTTTTTAGAAAATGAAAATGATAATTCATGTGAAAAAACTTCCGATTAAAAATTAAATACATTTATGTTAGGGCAATAAATAAACAATTTTTTGGCCCAATCATTACATACTGGTGAAGCAGTAATCTTACGGCCACTCAAGCTTAACGCCTACCTTTCGTTTACCGCAGTAATAAAAACTGTCTAAATAACAGCATAAAGCAATGGTTACTTACATTAAAGTTAACCTATTATATTACCGGTACTTTGATATGCACAAAAGACCACCAACCGTCATATGCCATATTGATTGTCATTGTCTAATTAGGTATACCATTATGGCCATATGGTGCTCTTCCAATTGTGGGCTCATTTAATTCAAAGCCCTTGTGGCCAACTGCAGCAAACCGTTTTAAAACAAACACATACAACAACAAGATTTGCATCTCCCTTTGCATCTCGAAAAAAAAAACAATAGACGGCGATAAGGGATGTAGTCACTGTTGCCGAAAGACTCAAACTATTATTGCCATTCTTGTCACTCTTATGTAATTTACTCATTTACGTTGCAGGCGTCCTGAATCGCACCGTTAAAGTTTTCGCAGTGCGTTCATTGTTAACACTTTTACTTGGGCTTTGAAATGGGGAGTCCGCTTCTACACAGTAAAGTACACCCGGGGTGGGTATACCCTGAAACCATCCCACAAGAGAATCACAATACGCTATGGGGGGGCTATTGTGACTCCGTCTCGCCAGATAATCTCTCATACCAGGTCTATCCGTTGCCTGGATGTGAGCTAAGACGTGACTGCTGATGCAACGTTCAAGCGGCCGACACGGGCCCGCGTTGCATGATATCTGTTATATATGCATCGCGTGCTGTCTATCTCATCAAGATTCTTTTCAAGGGGTTCGCCTCTTAACCACACTGCTGTAGAACATTTGACTCCCTTTTTGCTGAATTATGAAATTGCAAGGCGAAGCGCGAAGCCATTTTTAGACAATACATTTCAAATTCTTCGGGAGTAGAGTGCTTAACTATAAAAGTTGCGGTCGAATATTTGAGGTAATTGGTTTATCTATATAATTCATGTTTGCAGTCCTTTTTTATTTAAAGAATATACCTTAATAATAGACTTACATTTCATGTAACGAATCATTTTTTTTTTTTGCTTGCTAATTGCTATTGTTGCAAGATCGTTCTATCATAACAAAAATCTTTACAGCTTCTGCTTATCTGGCGTAGAAGTCAATACGGCACCAATTGATAGTTTAATTGCAGGTTACCCAGATCTTCCTGTTGAGTTCGTCGCGAGTATCCTTGAGCGACTCGTTGAAGACCTGCATGGTCATGGCGTTGACGCAGCTGTCGCACTCCCCGGCGCGGCGGCGGCGGTCCTGTTCAGCAGACAGACCTGGCTTTTTTTTTAGTTATCTATTTTTGAGATATGCTGATAACAAAAAAACGATGGTGTGACTCATTATGACGATAAATAATCACTGAATCGTTTACATACAGGTTCGTTAAAATTATAAATGTTAACTACTTCTTTGTATACAACACTGAAATCTAGGTGTGTGCACTGCTCCTCATCTCCACGCGTATTGCGGCAAACGAGTTCGTCACAATATTCACCGTACCTGCTTATCAAGATATTCAGTAAATAAAAATAATAACTAAATAATTTAAATACATGTCTGTTAAATCCAAATTATTATTATACTAAAACATCTCACGTTGACTTTAAATTAAAGGCTGTATTATTATGTGAATAATATTTTAAGCTATACATATTACATTATACACCATATATGTACGGTGTAGGTTTATCAAAAGTCATCTTGGCCTAACTTTTAGGTGGGAGTTTGACGACGACCTCCGTGTTCGAGTGGCGTACGCACCGGTTTCAAAGTGTCGCTAGCTCTGAGGTCCCGGGTTCGATCCCCGGACGGGTCAATGTAGAAACCAACTTTTTCTACATTGTCCCGGGTCTGGGTGTTTGTGGTACCTTCGTTGTTTCTGAATTCCATAACACAAGTGCTTCAGCTATTTACTTTGGGTTCAGAGCAATGTATGTGATGTTGTCCGCATTTAATTTATTTATTTTAGTTTTATTTCAATGTTGTTTTAGTACAGTTTTTATTCGCGTGAAGTTCCTAAAATAGTGAATATGTAATCGAAATACTAGTGAAATATTGGTAAGTGTCTGTTGGCGCCTCACACATGCGCGGACGACCGCGGGGCGTACGTGGGGTCGCGAGGAATCGAACCCGTGGCTGCGACAAGCGACGGCGGCTCGCGCACTCGGCTACCACGCGCAGATTATTAATTACCACCAGTAATTTCGTTGTTCATGGTCATTTAAATTAGACTTAAGTGCAAAACAATAGGAGCAATATTTAGTAGCACGTTTATTTAACACATGCCTTAAAATCTATAGTTACAACAGTCAAACATTGTCAACAGGAAAACCACAAATAGATGATCCAAAATTAATTATAAGGATTTAACAAACCTAGTACTAATACCGAACTAATACCTAAGTAACAACACATTTTTCGAGGGCGCAAGGAAACGTTGTAGTTACAACCTTTAGTCGTGGCAATGAGAAATTTATTAGAAGTCATAATTAACTAAAACTCACTAATATTGTAAATATGTCTTTATGTTATTTTGTTACCTTATTAAGTTGCCAAACCTTCTTTAACCATTACAATGACGCGTGACGTCTTGAATAATCTTTTTTTTTAATTCTGATATAAATTGCGATACACGCAACCGCTCTACACTGAAAAAAAAAAACATATTTTATACATACATGTTTTTATGCCGGTTGTATTTTTATACGCACTTAAAATAAAATATTAGCAACGCATTAAATATCTTGCCACCTCTTACTTCCAAACATTACAACTACTAGGTCCTAGCTTCATATAAACTAACAAAGTAATAAAAAAATAGGTTTATTGAAAATAAATCTTTGTATAAAAATGCTTTAATAAAGGTAAGTAATGTATACAAGAAACTTCAAAAGGTGAGTCAAATTTTCTACATCGGTGTGGTTGAGCTATCTCTCTGATACGACCTCTCTCGGAGTCTTTAGTTTTGTCGTCATTTGTAGACGGAATTGTACAACGCGGGCATTTGTCGGCCACTTGAACGTTGCATTAACGCGTAATGGGTTGCAAACAGGCATCGATAGACCTGGTAAGCTAAACGTATAATGAGGTGAAGGCACATGTGCGTATAGTGCTCCTCAAGAGGGGTGGTTTCAGTGTATACCCACCCCAGGTGTACTTTACCGCGTAGAAACGGACTCCCCTGTTCAAATTTCAAACAAGCGTACATGTTCAACGCATACGAAAACTTTAGTATCGCGATTCAGGGCTTTTGCTGGTATATTCTAAAATTATTACATAATGGTATTTATATTGATATTATATGGCCACGTTGTATATTACAAGGCCATAAAACATCACTTGTTTTAAAAATAGAAGCATTTTTATTAAATCCGTGTGCGATAGCAATATGAAAATCAGACAGGAGTGACAAGAATGGCAATAACGGGTTTAAGTTTTACGCAACACTAACGCCATCTCTTATCGATTAAGGAAACTATGTGTCGTTATTTTATGTGTCAACATTTGGGTATCGAATGGTTATTGCTGGTACTAAGTAGTTATTGTACAGAGTTTTGTCGTAATATGTAAGTAAAATAATAAATTATCCATGGTGATTGGATTTTCTGTCCAATGCAATACAAAACAAATTTGCATAATTTTAATAAGTTAATACTACTACTATGGTTGCGTAGTGGGTAGCTTATACCAGTGTTGTTATGGATATCCATATCCGTAACCGAAATTATCGGATATCCGAAATAAAAAAATATCCGTAACCGTAACCAAATCCGAAATAAAATTTTTGTATAGTTTCGGATAGGGCGGAGTCTAACTAAATACTACACTCGTACGAATTAACTGTGCACTCTGCTGCGACACCTCTCCCGCTACCTAATGACATCACAGCGCGAGGTGCACAGCTATTCGTACTTACAGTTCCTTAAAAAATTAATATCCGTAACCGAAACTATCGGATAATCCGAAATAATTTAATATCCATAAACGTAACCGAAACCGATATTATATTTTACCAATATCCATATCCGGATCCGAAATTATATATCCATAACATCCCTGGCTTATACCATGTCGGCTTATTAACAGTAAACAGGTGTTATATTTTTGCCAGGCCTAGGTTTATACAAGATAAGGATGAAGATGCAAAACACATTACCTAATAACTGTACAGATTATAAAATCAATATATTTTAAATGTATCTAATTTTTAACCGACTTCAAAAAAGGAGGACAATTGACTGTATTTGTTTGTTGTTTTTCGTTGTGCAGTTTGTACTACATACGGGGTAAGTATGAATTACATAGGGGGTATACATACCCCCTATGTAATTCATACATGTATGACATAAGGCAGTATGTATTACTTAAAGCATTAACAACATTCTGCTAATGGCAAAAAGGGAGTCAAATATTCTACAGCAGTTTGGTTAAGAGGCGAGCCCCTTGAAAAGAATCTTGATAGAGATTGACAGCACGCGATGCATATATAACAGATACCATGCAACGCGGGCCCGTGTCCGCCGCTTGAACGTTGCATCAGCAGTCACGTCTTAGCTCACATACAGGCAACGGATAGACCTGGTATGCGAGGTCATCTGGCGAGACGGAGTCACAATAGCCCCCCCAAAGCGTATTGTGATTCTCTTGTGGGATGGTTTCAGGGTATACCCACCCCGGGTGTACTTTACTGTGTAGAAACGGACTCCCCATTCCATAGCCCAAGTAAACGTGTTAACAATGAACGCACTACGAAAACTTTAATGGTGCGATTCAGGACGCCTGCAACTTAAATGAGTAAATTACCTAAGAGTGACAAGAATGGCAATAACATTTTGAGTCTTTCGGCAACAGTGACTACATCCCTTATCGCTTTAGGATACCGTCTATTGTTTTTCTTTTTCTTTAACAATGAAGCGTTCACCAAAGACCACCGAAAGGTTCTATTAGAATTAGGTCGGCGTGCATCAACAGTTCATTTATGCGACGTATTTCTAGAAATTATACCTATTCTGAATTGGATTATGTATAGACCTAAAGGAAATACCAAAAAAAAAATTTTTTCAATTGCCAGATTACATTATTCTCAGTGTGACAAAATAAAAAAGCTGACACTTCTCAATGCGATCAATCAATTCAACAGGAAAGAGGTATATGACGTTTATACATTATATAATATAAGACTGCGACCGTTGCTCGGTAGTTCATATTAAGTATAAAGGAACTGGATAGCATTTTAATATTGAGAATTAAAGATTCGGATGCAAATCAAATTTAAGGTTCATTCGGAATAGTAACAAATAGGGTATCTGGTGGATTTCATTTATATCATAATTTTCAGCTACTGATAGGTTGGCTTATCCATGTGGATAAAAATCCCGAGTAAATTAAATAGAATAAAAAAACCTTCTAGAAATTTAGTAAAGAGTGTCGTTCACACAACTCATTGCATATACATTTTGAGCAGGCGTTCGCAGGTCTGTCTGTGCGACGCGGCGACGTAACCACGCAACGGCAAACTTTTATAGAAATAATGTACACGCAATATTAAATCAAAAAGAGATTAATTAGCGCAACAAAACATTGCATATTCTATGATTATAGGAAAGTAGAGGCTATCGAAGGCTTTCAGCTAAATCGAGCACCTGAAAGGGAATTACATTTGGATAATTTGTACGAGTTGTAAGATTTGACCCATAAATACCAAGGTAAGTTAAATAATTGATTGGATAAAGACGTGAATTTAATGCCAAATACAGAGAATAATAGAAAAGGACGTAGTTACCAATGACATGACAATGTGCCAAGCATATTACAGAAATCAGTTCTTAGTTCTTAGTTGGTTTTAGAGACTACAAGGAAGCTCTAATTATTTTAGACGTTTTTTCCTTTCTGTGAAGTTTTTCTGTTTATAATAAATTACGTAACGGGAACTCCACAAAATTTAATTTCCTCTCTCAACTTTTAACAAACTTAACTCAGCTTCAAAGGTGGCGTTTCGATCCGGTTTAACCGACTGTGGCCACAGGCATAGTTATCAAATCAAATCAAATAAAATCAAATCTTTATTTCGTAAAATATGGGTACAGACAGATGTATATCCATAAGTAGCATACGAAAATTAGTACATAGACATTCTTAACTCTTATAAGACGTTTATGTTTATTTATTTACTATTGGAGTAAATAAATATTTAGAACTGAGAGACAGAGCAAACATTATTTAATTTGAATTAAATACTGAATATACATATAGAAGAAAGTTACTAGGTAAACCATTTATAACTCCAGCCTGGTGACCAATTTTTATGATCTTTGATTTGTTAGATTCGTCTCCGCCCCGAATAACAGACAAACCTCGAGAACGAGGGTAAGGTACTTCTGCGGCCGAAACTACGGCACATAGAGAAAAGTAAATAAGTAGGGTACTACGGCACATATAGTAAATAAAAGGAAGAAAATCGCAGCTGTATGCTTTTTTTTAAACAGTTTTTTGTTTCAGAGTGCAAAAAGGGAGTCAAATGTTCTACAGCAGTGGTGTTGAGAGGAAGACCCCTCGTTGATTCAGAGAATCATGATTGAGATTGACGGTATACGTGGTTCGTAGTTCATTCGTTCGTGGTTCGTTAGATAACATGCAACGAGGACCCGAGGCGGCCGCTAGAACGTTGCATGAGTCATGTCTTAGGTCACATACAGGCTACGGGTAGACCTGGTATGCGAGATCATCTGGCGAGACGGAGTCACAATAGCCCCCCCAAAGCGTATTGTGATTCTCCAGTGGGGTGGTTTTAGTGTATACCCACCCCGGGTGTACTTTACTGTGTAGAAACGGACTCCCCGATTGTTGGTACAAACAATCAAGTTCGTAAACAACACTCCACGAAAACTTTAATATCGCGATTCAGGACTCTTGCAGGTAAAGTAATCAGTATGCAACATACATAAGTAAAACATATAAGAGTGACAAGAACGGCAATAACAGTCTTTCGGTAACAATAGCGCCATCCCTTATCGGTTTCGGACTCTCTCTATTTTTTTCGTCTCTATCGAGGTGTTTATTTGAGTAAGTAGTTAAGAAAGAGATAATAGGAAAAACTAACTACGTCAGCAACGTCCACTAAGGGCACCCCCTGCGGGGTTCGGACCTCGACTTAGTGCGTTGCTAACAATCTTAATAAGGCAAAACAACAAGGGATGGCTGGATCTAAGTTTTAATTATTTTTAAGATTAAGAGATTAGATCTGTTGAGTTTTTTAGGGTTTTGTACCCAAAGGGTAAAAACGGGACCCTATTACTAAGACTTCGCTCTCTGTCCCTCCGTCTGTCACTAGGCTGTATCTAAAAAACCGCGATAGCTAGAAAGTTAAGATTTTCACAGATTATGTATTTCTGATGCCGCTTTAACAACAAATACTAGCAACAACAAAAAACCTAGCCAATGGGACGGAACCCGTGGTGCGCGAGTCCGACTCGCACTTGGCCGGTTTTTTTTAATTATATGGTGTTTAGCTATAGATAAGTCATGTATGTATTCTCTACACATTAATTTATTTATAACTATCTTCTATGAAAATCCTAAGACTCCCCAATTTTTCCTGTTTGTGGCCCTTTGTATTTTATTCACTATTCTTCGTTGAAGAATTAAGTAGGGAATAAACCTAGCTTACCTATTTAATTTTAGGCTGCTATAATAACTTATAATGGGCTTATTTTAGTACCTAACAATTAAACTTTTATGTGTTAACAATTATGTTTATAGTAAATAAATATAATTGATAACACATTGTAAATGTTATACGTGCATCAGACCACTTTAATTGTAAATGTATGTGATGTAGCTGTACTTTTATCATATAATAATAATAATCCAGCCTATAAACGTCCCACTGCTAGGCACAGGGGCCCGAGTCTGCTATTTACACTCCGTGTCAGTGTGCTCATAGTTGGCTCATAGTGGGACGATTTTACGATAATTGGCATTCTTCTAAGTTAGTAGAATGCCCACTATGAGCCAACTATGAGCACACTGACACGGAGTGAAAATAGCAGACTCGGGCCCCAGGCCTCTTCCCATATAGAGAAGGCACGAGCATTGATCACCACGCTTGCTCTCTGCGGATTGGCGATTTCAAATCCCAAGTATTGGTATCCAGGTTTTCTCACGTTTGTTTCCTTCACCGTTTGTCAGAGGTGTCTTAGAGTAATAATTAAGAAAGTACATATAACTTTGAAACTTTGAAACTTCAGCATACTGCGGGTCCCAATGCCGCACGTGTGGCTTATTATGGTTTTGTTGAATCCAGTCTTAGGTATGGATTGCTATTGTGGGGTAACTCTACAGATGCTAACAGAGCATTCCTTACTCAAAAAAAATGCATTCGAGCTTTATGTAATGTAGGTCCTCTTGAAAGCTGTCGAACTCTGTTTAAGGAAAAGAAGATATTAACATTAACGGGGTTATATATACTGGAAATTCGTGTTTTCGTTAAAGCAAATCCAGAACACTTCGTTTCCGTCCAAGAAAACCAACCTAATGTCTCAAAAAGAGATCCAACGCGTCTGTTGATGCCGTCATGTAGAACTGCATTATTCCACTAAAACTGTCTCATAACGTGCATTAAGGTATTTAATAAGATTCCGAAAGATATACGGGAACTACCATTATTGCAAATGAAACGTAAAAAAAAGCACTGTTTATTAAACAATGTTTATTATGACCTTAAAGAGTTTTTCGACCATATATTTTAGTACTTAAATGATAGTTATGCTTTAGTAGCATAAATGATTATTAATTGCGTGATATTGCACCTAAGTAAGTATATTATTACACTTAGACTGAATTACCTAATTGTATTATAATTCACATAACTATCATTAATTTTATTCTTTTTTTTTTTAATATCACATATTTAAATAACACCATGTCTGGTGTTCATATTTTCGCATGCTGCATAAGGCATAATGTGTGGAACTAAATTTGACTTAAATACTAACATCTGTCTGTACCCATATTTAAAGCGAAATAAATGATTTGATTAGAAAAAGCCACATTGGTACTTGCCTGGGTTCGAACCTGCAACCTTGTGCATACAAATCCGTTCATTGAACCGCTAGGCCACCACGACATTACTTTTATTAACAAATAAATAAATAAACACATAATAATTAATTATATTAGGTTTCTCCTTTTAAAAGTCAGTTAAAAATAAGCTGAAGAACAGCGCACTGAATAACAATCAAGAATATAAAATAGAATAAATATTATTTGACGGGCCTGTTGGTCTAGTGGTTAGTGACCCTGACTGCTACACCGGAGGTCGTGGATTCGATTCCCGCCCAGGACAAATGTTGTGTGATGAGCATAAACATTTGTTCTGGTGTCTGGGTGTAATTTATCTATAATATGTATGTATTTAGAAATATATAAGTAACTATATCAGTTATCTGGTTACCATAACACGAGCTCTGCTTAGTTTGGGATCAGATAACCGTGTGTGAGTTGTCCCAGGATATTATTATAAAAAAAAAGTATAGTTTTATAAAAGTATCGTATTTGGTAAATGTCGTGGTATTTTTACCGTTCTACACGCATCCCTTTTATGTAAGCGGCATCTAAAAAGACAACTAATATAATGCTTGTCTACCTGGAATGGTTCAGTATTAGTCTTTTACTATTTAGGATTATAAACAAAAAACACTTAAACTATTCAACGATAATCTCACTTTATAATCCCATTGTTAGTCAACGTAACTAGTTCAAAATTGAATACGTATTTCATCCTTTTGTATCTATACTGAATAGGGTACGTATTCAATATAGATACTTAATCCTTTTAAGAGCAATCTAGAAGCTTTAAAAATACTTATTGAATAAACAGGGTTTTTACACGTCTGTGTTAAAAACGACCTATCCAACGCTATGTTTTCTTAATACCACCTGCCTTGTTTTGTATTTCCTTTATTTATAAAGTTAAGTTTGATGGCCTGTTGGTCTAGTGGTTAGTGACCCTGACTGCTATACCGGAGGTCGTGGGTTCGATTCCCACCCAGGACAAATGGTTGTGTGATGAGCACGATCATTTGTTCTGTGTCTGGGTGTAATTTATCTATAATATGTATATATTTAGAATTATATAAGTATGTTTATCAGTTGTCTGGTTACCATAACACAAGCTCTGCTTAGCTTGGGATCAGATAACCGTGTGTGAGATGTCCTGGAATATTATTATTATTATAGTTTAGTAATTCTAATAAGATCTTTGATGGACAGTCGGACAGATATACTGTAAGTCAAATTTAAAATATAATTTGCGCATAGCAGTAAACTACTTTTTGACCAACAAGAGTCAGTAAATTTAACGTTTGAAAAGAGCTTGGAAAGGCCTATTTGGAATAAAAATATTTTGATTTGATTTCATTGACCTGACTACAGCTAAAAGGAAGGATACTGATTTTAGCAGTCTATGTATGTTTGTATGTCCCACCGTAGCGCGTAAACTACTGAACCGATTTTAATAAATTAGTCATCAATAGATTAGTAAAATTGAGCTTTAAGATTTTTAGGACCTAGGTTTTGCTTCGTAAATAAGCGGAACCGCCGCCGCGGCGCCGCGCCGGTGCGGAGCGGTGTAAGCTATATATATATATTAGTCTATGGTGTAAGCCACCTAAACCAGGCACAAGGTGTGTATAGTAATTTTAACTATACTATAAATGCACTGTAAAAATCAATTTCAATTTTAAAAAAATAATCTACCTTTTTGAGTAACTGTATGCTCTGTATTTTTATGTAGAGCATAAAGTTACTTAGTTGAAAATATTTGTTCATAAGCCTACCGGCGCGGCACAACACTGAGCAAGATAATAGTGAATATTAAGAAAAAGTTATTTTTCATAGCCATTTACCTTATGGTCATAAAGTATAAAAAGATCACTATAATTATATGACTTACATAATTCGACAAAACTATGTACAATAACTAATAACTATATCATAAACAACCATTCGATCCCCAAATCGACACAAAAAATAACATTACATAGTGTCCTAAATCGATACGGGATGGCGTTACTGTTGCTTAAAACTTGAACCCGTTATTACCATCCTTTTCACTCCTGCCAGATTTATATATTTCTGTCTCCTACGGATTGCATAAATTGCTTATTATTTTTACAACACATCACTTTTTATCGTCGTCAATATATAACATGGTAATATGATATCAATATAAATACCACTGAGTAATAATTTCAGCATATACTAGCAAAAGTCCTGAATCGCGCTATCAAAGTTTTTGCCACGTGTTGTTTATATACGCTTGTTTGAAATTTGTACTGGGGAGTCCGTTTCTACGCAGTAAAGTACACCCGGGGTGGGTATACACTGAAACCACCCCACTCGAGAAACACAATAAGCTTTAGGGGGCTTATTGTGATTCCGTCTCGTTCGACACGTATACCAGAGCTGTCCGAGGCCTATTTGCGAGCCACTACGCGCTATTACAACGTTCAAGCGGCCGACAAATGCCCGCGTTGTATTACTCAGCCATTCTCTGCACATTGTAATTTGTAATCTGCCAAAACTCAAGATTCTTTGAATCCAAGAGGGTCCGCCCCTCAACCTCACTGATGTAGAACATTTGACTCTCCTTTTGCAATTTTGTAAAGTATAGCCGCTGAAAGAATGCGTTGCTGGCAGGATAGCATAGAATGGATAATATAAATAGTTCTTTTAAAAGTGCATTAAAAAAATGTATTATCTGACATAATGATTACGTTATTTATTATGTACTTATTCATAATGATTAAGTTATTATTAATGCACCGAGGTCGTCAATGTATTTTTTTTTGTATGAATTATTTGCTCAAATTAAGTACAATGAAATCATAAAATAGATAAAAGTCTTAGATGAATGATTGGTCTCTTTCGCTCGAGACCAATCATTCATCTAAGACTAGAGACCAAGTATTAATTAGGAACCAAACTTATAAAAATATAAGTAGGTAAACAGTATAATATTCATTTTTATAGCAAAATAAAATTATGCGTTTTTTATATCTTGTATTTCTCTATTTTTTAATATTTGTAGTTGTCCTAATATTTTTTACCTTTCTTCTAATTGTTTATATTAAAAAAAAATTGTCTTTATTATTGTTAAAGCAGTCCGTATTAAAAAAAAAAAGAAAATCCTCCGCCACACACTATACTTATTCTATAAGTAAAGAATTTATAATCCTGATTTCAAACGTTAGGTACTGATAAAGTGGGTATTACGACATAGTGACGCGACACCAACATCTCGTAAAAAGTAATTTCCGCGAATTTTCCTCGCGAGCTCGCGACTATGATTCATCCCGAGACGCGGGTGAACACACCGGCTGTATGCTGACAGTACAGTTCGGTTCGCTCTCCGTGCTCTACTAGCTCTACAGTCTGTGCCCAATCGTACGCTTGAGCGTGCGCATTTCGGATTTCGAACGCCACGCGCGTCTTTAAGTTCGCAAAAACAATAAGCGCCATTTTTCTTTTAAATATTAAAACAGTGTTTTATTTTAATTAAATTGTAAATTATAACCAATATGAGAACTATGGCTGGTGTGTGGTTTTTTGTGTTAGTGCTCGTTTCGGTTCAGCAGGCTTTCGGAAACGTATGTTCGAAGGATAATACAGAGTTAAATTGCAATGAATGCGTCAGATGTGGAGGCAACTGGTGCAACGAAAGAAGGGTGAGTGTCATATTTTTAATTCTTGAATACAAAATTTGAGAGGAACCGGTTGCGCACCGATATTTGTAATTTTGAACTTACTTGTCAAGTCTCCAAATATAATCGTAAGAAACTTATAAAAAAAGTATATTAAAATGTACCTGAGGGTAGGGGCTTTAAGTCCTAGGCACGAAATCCGTACATGGTAAAAGTAAATATGTTGAGGGTATTATTTTAAACAATTTACAAGTTAACACAATTTTTACGAGAATGCATCAACCACTATTAAATAATACTTACTTAATTACTAAAGTAATTACAATCATAACTAAATTAGTCATTCAACTATCAACTATTTGAGTGTTTCTCATTTTTTTAATTTAGCTTAAAGAATTTCATGCATATATTTAAAAATATAAAACATTTTAGGACAAATTCGATGTTTTCGAGATTACCTTTTTATGGTAGAGCTCACTATTATTTATTTAAGCCTCTTAAATAATTCCTATCTAATGTGTAAAATGGCTTCCAAACTTTCACACGTTATAAGCTATGAATTTTAAAATAATGTCGATAAGTTACTATAACGAATATAATAAAACAAAATACCATAATGATCATCATGACAAGACATACTAGCTGTAAAATAAATGACACAACATAAATAAAAGAAAGAAAAAACAATACAAAAAAGTACGTTGACAAAGAGGCCGTAAAGATATTTTAAATGGCTAACATCGCAAGATTGAGGAGGGCAATAAATTGATCAAAGAAAAAACACGAAGATGTCAGAAGTCAGGCCGAGCGGAAGGAAGCAATTGATTCAATGAATGAACTAACTGACCGATGAACATCTATTTTTAATCACTTTAATTATCCGATCATACAACCTGTTTGCCTGTTCGAGGAAATTTTACAATATTTTATGGTTTTTTTACTCAAATCCAATGGCTGTATATACAGCGTTCTTAATTATTTTATCGTTTAGGTAATTAAAAATGCATTTTTCCTCGTGTTCCAGCCAATCACGAAAGCTGTGCAAAAAACCATTAAAGTTCATTCAAAATAATATATTTACACATCATACATATTCTGTACCACGAAACAAACAATACCCAATTAAATCAACTATAAAAATATGTGTCATTATTTCTGACTCATATTCATATATTTTATTTACTTAGTTTCATTCATACCCGCATAAATACTAATCAATGGTGCATTTAAATGCAAAAACATGCAGTACTTCTCCAACTGGTATAGATATACATATATCTACTACAGTGTTATGTTAAACAGAGTACATTATACCTACCATAAATACACAAAGTTATTATTTATCACAAAATATTCAAGAGTTAAATATTTTTTTATTTTGATTGAGGAAACCTCGATTCTAAAAATTTAGATCTGAAATCGCTAACCCGCAAATGAGCAAGCGTGGTGATCAATGCTCTTGCCTTCTCTATATGGGAAGCGGCCTGTGCTCAGCAGTGATACGTTTATAGGCTGGAATTATTTAAGAGTTGAATATACTTATTTGTATGAAGAATTGTATTCATAAAGTCCTTAATTCTACGTTTTTTGTACCAAATAGGATATATCAAAATCCTTGCAGAGAATAAATGAGAACCATAAATAATCCACTTATTGAATATTGAATAGTATACTATTCAATATTCGTTTAATTAAATTACGTTTGTCATTCAAATAGTTTTAGCTACACACCCTATGAAATATAATGGAAAAATTATAGCAAAGGCGCGGTGCATCGATCGTCACATCCTATACATGGTGCTTCATCGATCAAAGTGTTTATTCAGTTAACTTGAGAGGGAAAACTTCAGACCTAAAGCAGTATTTTCAATGATTAACACAGGTTGGGCTTTACAAACTCGGTCCCCTTTATAGTATAAATGTTTGTATTTTTAATGTCAAATATTGAATGACTCATCGCCAATCGGACGCGTAAAGAATACAAAACATATTAAAGCCAACAGATAGATTCCTTTTTAACAATCATTCTAATTGGATATAAATCTTAATTCTAGCTGCTCTGAATACCATAAAACTATTATTAACACACAAATTTAAAAAGCTCTGCTCTATTACAAGTCTTTTACAAAGACTCTTTTTCTCAAAGATTAATTTAAATGTTAGGTACTTTATCAATACCTTTGCAAAAACTTTACATTTAACCTTTAAGCAAATCAATTTAATCTGGCCTCTACCAGAATAGATTGCATCCTTTGATCCTCGTCTTGAGTCACTAAATCTGAATCGGAAGGAGGGTCGGATACTCGGATGCATCCCGAAGTAGTGCAAAACATGGTAGCAATATACAATCTATCAATACATAGTATGTATGAAGAAAGTACTATTATGTATGTTTATGGCCATGTTATGGACTCGCAACCGTCAGAATAAATTAACAATAGTAAAAAAAACTAATACTTCTCTGCATATTTTTTGAGAATTCTCTGACTCATAATAACGGTTAAAGATGAGTTTTTCACATACCATATCTGGATTTCACCATACTTTTAACTGAGAATCGACCTTTAAACCAACAAATGAATGAACCCTGACCGGCAAACTAATTTGTTCCTACACTAATTAAGCTAATTGCTCATCCAGAATTTGAATTTACAAGACAAGTTCATAAAAGTTCATGTAAATAAATAACTCATGAACAATGACGTTCATGTTCTCTTGTGATATTTTTTTAATCAACTTACTTATCTTTATAAGTACAGTTCTTCGAAGCTACTGATAAGATTCCAACAGAGTGGCATAGGGCGTGTTTATAGTGAAAATAATTGTTCACGCGGGCATAGCCATGGGGAAAAGCTAGTTATCGCCACGTTCAAGTGACAACACAATATCGACAAAAAACGACTTCTTCATAAACTTATCGTTAAGAGTATAATTAGGTGTGAATGGAGAACAATAAATTTTAGTTCTACTTTTTTCTTTTACTTTTTTGTATGTTTGTTTTTGTCTTACAAATCTACCAAAATTTAACAACTACCAGCTCAAATAGGTGGGTAGGTGCCACTTAAAATGTCCGTCTTTATTTAAGAATGTTATTACTGAAATCCTGTCGTTCGAAGCTTACTCAGCGTCGAAATATGACGTTTTATGAGCTCTAAAAGTGATTATCAGACTGGCAGAGTTCATATATGGGTACTGGATGCATTCCTTACTTATCCATTGTCCATGGAACGTATGAGTATTTCATACATACTTTAACATAATTATTAATATATTGTATGTTAGTCAAGGAACAAAGTTTAATAAATCTGTGGACTTAATAGCTAAACCAATTAAAATTATATTACATTAACACTTCTTGTCGAATTCAGGGTCGTTAACAGAAACTATTCCGAAAAATCAGATAGACAATGACTAATGTTGTTTTCCATGTTTTAATTTCGTATACGAAGTAGCTGTTAAAACAGTTTTTGGTAAAACCCCAATGAGATTACACTAGATAAATGGTAAAAAACGGATGGTATTTAATCACTCATTGTTCTATGACTTTCAAAAGCCTATATCTAAAATAAATATGTATAAAATCTTCATTACGCTGACAATACACAATCTAGTGAAGTGGCGGTGAATGGCGATCGATATACAAATTTCCTGCGTAACCCCATTTTCCAATATCCGCTCCTCAGTTAAACAAACTACTTGATGTATAAAAACTAACAGCTAATAACATTAACGTAGAATCATCGCATAATATCATGATACTCTTTTTAACAAGATACGGTATGCAAAAACATCTTATAAAAAGTAAAATAAGTAAAGAAAGTGTGAATAAAAGTTGGGATTTGTAACAAAAATTCTTAAATCTCAAGTAGAGCTTTAATCATTGTAAGAACCCTTCAAAATCACTTGCTTATCTTTAAATTTCTTTGTAGTGCTAAGAACACATGGAATTGGAATGCAATCTTTCAAAAATAACAAGAACTTGAACTGTCATTTTGGAGAGCAATAAACTTTGTAGTGTAAAGACGCGCCGCCTCTTAGACGGAGACGAGATGACGTCACAAAACACTAACTGCTAGTCTAGCCTTAAACCATTAAAACTTATGCTGTAGTTTACTTCGGAATGTTAAAAGATTTCAATGTAAAATCCATACCAATACTTTTGAATGCGAAAGTAACTGTTTGTCGCGCTTTTACTGTTAAACCACCAAACCGAATTTGATGAAGTTTGGTAAGAGGTAAGCTTGAGTCATAAACAATACTAACACGCAAGTGTGAAACTCGTGGAGAAACTACGTCTGTCTTGTCATCCCTTATCAATGACACTAATGTTGCGATTAGCCTCACATTAGATAAACACCCTTACACGACCTTTACTTTGATAACAATAGATGCTTCCATAAATATCAACAATATTATTATTGCTTTAGAGGATAATCCATACTTTTTAAGGACTTTTCATTACTATGACATACTACCTAAGTAATTGTATTTTGAAGGATAAATTTCACTAGTGTGCTTGTACGTACTACGTTACTACAGAAAACGTCCAGAAGAGTGCATTACCACAGTGATTCATGTTTCCACATCCAATCATTGTTATTTTCGCCATAAATGCTTAAACCGTTTGGCTCCTTGCCATTCATATCGTTTTGTCAGTGAAGTATTGGTATAGCAGCCCTCGTATATTACGCCAGATAATATTAGTAACGGAACATAATTATATGGGATGCAGTTTCGTTGCAGACGCCATGGCGTTTCAGTTTGATCAAGATTACTGAACGAATTACCTCTGGCAGAGCTTTAGAACAATAGGTCCGCTTAAATCTATTTTTTAATCCTGACCTACGTAAAGTACAAACAAAAACATGTATATTAACTTTTTTTAAATGGGTACTTTAAATTTTAAGTTTACAACTTACGCATAATTTTGTTCACTAAATGAATAGTTACTTTTTTGCTGCTATTACTTTTATAATTAAGATAATTTGCGAAGAATAAGCACGGCTAAGGTATGCAGTAACTAGCTCCGGGATCGTTTGCCTGCGGTCAATCACGTAGGCACCCACCACGAATAAAAACGGGCAAAAAGACTTCCCCGCTCGTAACAGTTTATTGCGACAAATCGTAAATTGTTTAAGGCGAGATCCTTAACACAGAA
This sequence comes from Autographa pulchrina, assembly GCA_905475315.1. Taxonomy (NCBI): domain Eukaryota; kingdom Metazoa; phylum Arthropoda; class Insecta; order Lepidoptera; family Noctuidae; genus Autographa; species Autographa pulchrina. The sequence continues at coordinate 11,011,300 of FR997765.1, read as the reverse complement.
TACGTTAAAGTGCAGATTTATTTATAGTTCTCGGCAGCCAACGACTTTAATCGCAAAGAGTTCAAAGTTTGTAGAGATAAGTACTCTATGTGATAATAGTAATCTATTTCCTATTTAACAGGCATAGCATGGGTATCTACTTTCATATGTGTGAGATAGCGAGATAAAAGTTGCATATATTATAGTATGCATTTAGTCAATTATCCTTTCTTTAGTGTAATATAAAATTTCAAAGAGCTATTTTAATCGTTGACCACGAAACAACGGATATGAAGTTCATAGACCTAAAAATTCTACGTATTTTTTTTGTTTTGTAAACTTTAGCTGTTGAATAGTAATACAATGTAATTTGCATCGAGTAAATCTTCAGCTAACTGGTAACTACAAATCGGGTGCAATGGAACACAACCAACAAACATCCGCGCAATCACACCATTCTGAGAAATTATAAATACAACCCGTTGACCTATATATGAGCGTGTTTTACACATTAATATGTTACACAATTTTCATGCACGTCAATGCAATCACAGGATCGTTAAAATGTACTTGATGAAACGCTCGCTACTGTCATCAATCATTGCTATACTTAAGTAATAAGTTGTGCATACATACGCAATCCTCAATTACTTTTTGCCACTTCGCAAAATATGTATGTTCTACAATTATTTGCATGAACTTTAAGTTATTTCGACATGTCATTGGATCGGAGTTACCCTTTTGTTGGTGATACTGTAAATTGATGATAATCATAACCTCTGTATGATTGATTGATGGGGTTACCGATCGTTGGGCAATGTTGGTAATCTGAATGGGCTTGAACCACGCCACCTGACATTTGGAGTCACTCACCTCACATATGGCCCAAACGACTGACACAGATCATGTAAAAAGGTCAGGTCGGATTCGACTTTCCAGTCAAGGGTCCCGTGTATTAATTGTCTGTAAGAAATATCGTAATTTACTTGGAACGGTTTGTTTACAAGTTAACTGACATTTCATTATCTATTTCTCAATTTATTGACACCATATTAAAAGGGCACACGTCCCAGTTTCATCCAATGAGTAATTTAAACTTTTAATATCAACATGTTTACCGATTTCCGTATCAGACTTTTACAAATCAGTTACCCTACATTAGTTGGATATTCAAGGATGGTACATATTTGAGTTTCACATAATTTAACACTAAGAGCAAAAACTGACAACGCTACAAACATAAAAATTTTGTAAGACAGGAAGCCAAATCTGGTCAATCACCTGGAAAACTAAGCTGTTTGTAATCTGACGCCACTTTTCTTGGCTTCGGACTTTTACTTCACATTATACACATAATAGGCTTATACTTATGAGTCCTATATTATTTATACCTACCTAACTACAAGGTCTTTCTAAGTCAAGCTCTATAAATTAACTAATTAATAAAACAAAAAAAATATTACTGTAAGTATTTCAAAAGGCTATCAGTTACGCTAACAATAGATTAATCAATTTAAACTGCATCAATCTAAACTCCTTTTTCTGCAGTTGACCGTGACATAAAATGCACTAACTAATGGCGAAACATTTTTACTCAACTAAAATTCTTGCACTTGCCAACAGTCATTAAATTAACACGGCTCTTTGGTTTGAGAAGGCTGAACTTTTTGTAATTATCAGCTCAGAAAAACAACCAAGAAAGGTAATAGTATAGATATATATACTTATACATACACAACTTACTGCGACGTAATGACTGCTACCAATATTATAAGAGGAAAATTTTCTAATGGGTCAATTTCACAAGCAAGTATAATACACATAAAAACATAACCAAGTGCGCCTAGTTGTTCCGCACCAAATCAAGATACGTAGAGGTCCTCTATTATTATAACTTGACAAATACTAAGCACCACTGTAGACCACTCCCTTAATGAATTGTCTAGATGTTGCTACGGATAAACAGTAATAAGGCCTACGGTTAGTTCAAAATAGTACAACGCTATATTACGACTTGGCAATTTCATCGCCTACGATCAAATATAACTGGTTCCCATCAGATTGGTCCTAGCTTACGACACACAGTACTACACGTCCCGAACTCTACCTATTATGTACTCAGTTTTCATTTATATTAAACCAGCTATTATTAAATACCTCCTACGTTGACACAGCTGTACAACAACAAATCAATCGCGATACGAATCAATGACTTGACATTACTAATTACACTTAATATTAAAAATTAAACCCACCATATTTGGGAGCGTGAAAAGTGTGAGATCCCAACACATCAATCAATACAATTAACAGCGCTCCACTTACCTATTAACATGTTTTAACATTGAACGCGTAAAACATCTCATTCTTTATGTTCACACGAGTTGCGTAAGTTACCTTTAAAAATTGTGTATTACAAAGGGCATGTTATTTCATGTTGAGCGGTTCGGCGAGTTAATAAGATAACGCAATCAAGCGCACCAGCTGTCTAGGTATAATTGAGTGTATGGCAACTGTAGTTTATTACACGCTGAATCTCTCATCAGAGCCGAAGCGCCGCCGGAGATATAATGAAATGTTAATGAAGTTTATTCTTCATAGCTCGCATTCAGGCCTGATTCATGCCCTTAAAACTAAGGATGGTAGAATGTTTGTGGCTGATTAATGTATTAAGCAAGACTGTCTATCTACATCTGGTAGTTCGATTAATGTAATGTAATAGTAGTGTCCCGCATCGCTCCCGGGGATAGACGAGTAACGTATAAGGTTGTGAAATCTCAGCGGGATTCGCTCGATTATAGGCTTTCTAGTCTTCATTCTAGAAATATAGGATTACATGCTATCTTGTGAATATGGGATGTTAAAAGGTTAGATACCTCTATTGTAACTTTAATTGTATTTACGTAATTCCTTTGTTGACCCATAGAACCTGCATACGGTGAAGTGAATCTAATTAATTGAGAAATCAATTTAATAAACTATCACGCAAGATGACTGTCGAGGAAGTACATAATAGGTGGTCGTTACGTCACTACGTAGATATCTTTTATTGTAAATGGCAATCGATTACTTAGTAACTACCGTGATTACCTTTTAAACTTCCCATCGGACGACACCAGAGGCCGATGAAATAACAAGTAATAAAAAAAGATTGTTTTTGGTACTCCTATTTTCATGGAGTTGGTTGCTACTGGACATAGATAAATTAAAAAAAGAGATACATAGGTATATTGGTAAATATATTTCATATATTTACTAAAAGGATCAGCCTTTTGCTGATAAATTATAATAGTAGCTCATAAAAAAATATTACAGATTTATTGTTGTTTGTGCTTTTCAAAAAGTCCATTCATATCTTTTATTGCTTAGATACGGAAACTAAAATGTCTTTCTGCGTAAGGCGACACTGCACTTTTATGTTGGCACGAACTACGTCCGGCTTGCCATTCTCAGTTTAATAAAAGTTCCTTGGCTCGAGATATCTTGATGATACTTTAATACTTGCATTTTTAGTCTCTTTTGGATGTCTGCAGACGACAGTGGTTTACTCTTAAAGTTTCTGTTTTATTTTAATCCTCGTAAATAATTTCTTACAATGTTACTTCGTTCTGATGTCGTTTCGTTGTTCAGCTTCTGTTTATAGATTCATTTTTTTTAAGTGTGTACTATGTAAATACTTTTTTGTTTCTTTTATGAAAGACAGTTCTTATTTACGCACAATTTTTTCTACAGTTACGCTTAAATGTTATTAACCCCGGAATGAGTCAAAATAGAGTGATGCACAAGTATTTGGGTTTAAGCCAACTCATCGATTTTTCTACAAACTTGTTTACTGGGAGTTCCTTTTTGCAATTCCCCTGTACCTATTCTACTCAAAGTGCGACGACCCCAGAAACTGAATACGTAGGAATATAAACGTCTTTTTTATATAACAAAAGTATGTCGCTGTGTTGTTTTACTTTTAGCTACAAGACGTGACAATATGTCGTGCCAATACTCTTAAATCAGCAAAATGTTAATTTAATATTTAGGACAGCTGTGACGCCTGCGATTACAATGTGTACGTGATTTTGAATAAACGATTTAATACCTAAATATTATTACGGAAAAATAACGTTCGTTTTGTTTCAAAATACCTATTAATGAAGTCATATTCTAATTAGATACGTAAATTGAATTAAGACTGCTTGCGGTTGTTAAATTACAAGAACGCGGAAAATACTGAAGCCCGCGCCCGATTAAAATATAATTCTTAGAAATTTATAGAAACTTAACTCCACAAATGACTCAAATGGTGTGCGGTTACCAAGAAAACAAGATGCGGGTGATCTCATTTCGACAAGAATTCAATAACTTTTGTTTTCTAATAATAAGGGATATGGGGACTATTGTTTATAATCCATCAATAACGATGACTTTTATTCGTATACCTACATAATTCGGCAAGTGCAAGTTAATTTATAGTATCAAAAACAATTAGTGACAGAGTTATTTTAACGACCCTTGTACATACAATAACATTAGGATAATATGTACTTACAAACATTGCAACATTTATTTTTCTAGAATTCCTATTTTGGAGGCAATAAATCATTATTGTCAACAGAACATAGAAAACCTATTTCATGACCGCGGTCAACGTTCTACTCTATTAATAAGAAGTCAAAACACAACAAGATAATCAGATTCCACACATATAGGTTTATTATTTTTATTAACATATAACTGGTTGGGACTGGCAGTGTCGCAACAGGCAGACAACCTTTCTATAGGCAGTCATATCGCCAGCCGCCCACACTACTGAATAGAGATGTACCAAACAGCCTAATAACCGATATATTTTATGGTTCTTAATTTGAAAACAATAAAAAGATAATTAAAGATAACGGGTTGCCACAAAATTATGCCGAGGTGTTTGAATATATTGTCAATTATTTAACTTACAAAAGTACAAGTGAAAACTTTTTTAACATTCTTGATGGAAATAGTTTTATGATAATTTAATAACGATATTTTTTATTTCGCGGGGAAATAGTATTAATCAAACAAAACACAAATAATCAAAGGATTCGAATAAACGCAGTCTTTTTGTGCTCATGACTTGCAATATAACAGTTCTTCAACAATATTTTAAATTAAAAATTTACATATTTTTTAACTTTTTGTACACTTGAAAAGTATATTTAGCCTTGTTATTGATTAACCGGTTTTAGAGAACACCTTTTCTTACTTAACTGCTAGTATTATTGAATAAGGTATTATATTCCATAACTTATGTAACTTAGGAGGTTCAGGAGGTCTGAGCCTAAGATTTATGTTTATAAACGAACTATTCTTACGTAAAACCACAAATCAGTTGTACAATTGATGTTATAAATGAACGTATTTAACTGATAGTCTATTTCCGTAATTACACTCGTCTCGTAGGCAAATGAGGCGAACGCAAACATCAATGATAAGGCCAAGTCAAGAATTTTATCACGGCCTTTAAAACTATTAGCGTTAATTTATTTACCAATTATAACAATAAATTACTACGTCATTATTATATTGAAATTCTATCACTAACGATTAAATAAACGAGTAAATTCAAAAATCTTTAAGTTATCGATTACGTGATGGGTACTACCCTAGTTTACCTTGCTTCCGTAATTTCATAGTATTATGTATCGCAATCTCAGTCACACGATCAGTAGTGCTGTAAAGTATCGCTTAGAGTAGAGTAGAGGGCGTAGCTAGAAATCATTTGTAGTTTGAAATCACAACAATTCTGAAATATCTACTCTTAAGTTACATATTTGTTAAAGAAAAATCATTTTCATATGTTTTGAGCTCTTTTATTTACGTTACCTGTGGTAGAAACTGTCACAAGACTAAACAGGCCGATTAGATTAAAGTTTAATCTGATTAAAGCAATATCCATACCATCTTATGACACCCACTTGTACTTTCTTTTGTTCATACAATAAAGAGTATGCCCTTTAAAAAATAATGAGCTTAAACGTGACCACCTGAAGGAAAGATTATCATATTTATGGTACATTTAAGATAATAGCTAATTGTCCGACAGGCATAGTTTTAATACACGTAGTTGTACCGTGAGAGCGCCCAATTATGCCCATATTTGTAGCTCTAAACACTTACAAATTAACTAGGTTCTTGTTCCAAACAGGTTTTCTTAGATATCTTTGCAAGGTGTCATTATAAATAGACTAGTTAAAAGGTACTTGCATTTAGACTAAGTTCAGATATAAAGGTTATGTTGAATAAGAAACCTTAGATTAGATTAAATACAAAGAAATTTTTTTTTTCTTAATAAATATTTCAAATCCTTTCGAAATAGTATACCTACAGTGTAACAACATTAAAAAGCAAATAAGTCGTGTTTCTCATTAAACCGAAAAAAATGTAGAGTCATAGAAAAATCAATATATTCTTTTGGTAACCAAGCTATTTTGTGAAACAAGACAAAATAAAAAGGTTTATTTTTAAGGTCGCTTCATAAATAGACGACATTTTATATCCAATATTACTGATTAACTTTCAAAATAAAAACCATTTACAAATAGACTTACTTAAATACCGTTTATATTCTGATATATTTACCTCAACAGTTACAAAACAATCTCGCTGTGAGGTTTTATATTGTAATAAGTTGGTAATTCTCTATCCTGTTGTAAGACCACATTCCTATGGTGTTTTTTGCGTAGGCGTAGAACCCCACACCCATCGTTTCTTGCATTATAATTATCTGGAATGGATAAACATGTACTACGGGTTACTCATAAATTAGCTCTATATTAATTTATAATTAGCCCTAAGGCTTGCTCGAGTGATTTATTCCTGAATATTGTTTATGGCACTTGTAAGCTTGCCCATTAGTTTTCGTAATGGTTCAAGTTTTAAAAGTAGTACAATTTCTTCTATTTTATGTGATGTGTTCTTTGTTTTTTAATATTTAAAGGTAGAGAGTAGTCCTTTATATCCGGTTTTCGTCACGAAAATCTCAGGAACATAAAAAAAGTGTTAACTGATAAACTTTTTTGATTACAGTTCTTACAGCATAGTACGCATGCAAAAATCTCTATGACAGATAATGCAACAATACTGTGTTTTAAACGTTACTAAGTATAACACACAGCATCTTTTTATATAATCTAACGAATAGATACCTACTGAGTATATAATAAACTCTCAACTTTACAGTATGTGTTAACAAAAACAAGTGAAGAGCTTTGCATCTCAAAGTGAAGATGCACAAACACTATCTAGTCAACGTTGATACGTCAAGAGCCTCCCACGCATTTGCTAGAGCCTACAATGGTTATATTACAGAACTTTATGATTATCAAATATTTTATTTATTTATTTAATAATTTATGTACACACACAAACATTTAATAAATGTAACATATTGATAAATATTTTGTTCCTACTAAACTTTTAGTGCCCTGCAAATTGGTCGAAGCTGAAATTATATTAATAAGTTATCACCTGTTCATTATGGTGTCTTTAATGACTCATATTTTCAGCTATAAAATATTCGCAATAAGCTACATAACCCCGCATATCGTTACCTAACTTATAAAACACGTCCAATATGCAACTTGTAAAACAAGTTACGCGCTGCCATAATAACTATAATAATTCATCGCTTGAACCATGTAGTATACAGGTATTTGTTTACAATAAATACTTGAGTAATTGTTACTTTTCCATCGAATTATTCATGCGTCCTTCATAAACTTCGCTATTCCATACGTAATGAAGGTAGCGTGAAGATTATGTTAAGTGAGCCAACTTGGTCATTACTTGGTAGTCGCCGGCGCCAAGACACGACATTGAAGTATTGTGAGTGGATATGCCACGCGAATGGGGTTGCCAATTATGTAATTGTGATTAGTATTGAGTTTGATTTAAAGGTTAATTGGGTTGTATTGTAGACACACAAGTTAGATATGAAATAAGTGGCAGAAGCTCATCAGAAAAAGATCCCGTTTACAGTTGGACATTGTACATTAACAGATACAAATCTTTTAAGTAATCAAATTAGTCAAGGATCTAAGACATCTCTTTAAAAATAGTCCAATAATGTTAAGTTCTATCAATCATTGTCACTATCATTGCATTTATCTGGTTTTGCAACTATGTTGAGTCGATGCAGTATGTAATGTTCTTTTCTTATATAAAAATCTATATCCAATAATTTCGGAATAAACTTAACAAAATCTATCCAACTTTAATTTGTTTGACCCATGTCTATAGGGTAATAAATAATACAGTGATCGTTAACAGTCGTTTCTGTTTACACGTTCATTTTATTATAATATCATAAGAGGTTCATTAATAAACAGTGCCTCGTTTATATTCGGGCAGCCAGTTACTGTCATTAACGTGTAACATCATTGGACGCACGCCAACTATCGCTTCCGACCTGTTTTACAAGACAACATATAAAACCCAAAGAATTAATTTTGTTAAATGACAAGATACTCTCACAATTTTAGTACAATTAACTTACAGATGTCGTATTTTTGCTATAATATCTAATTAAATACCTACTAAATAAATATAACCATGACAGTAATTTCACGGACAATGAAAACACCGTACCATATTTTTCAGTACAAAACAAAAATGACTGCTCAATGATTTCCTAAAAACAAACAGCAAAAATCCCCGTAACTAAACTGCGTGAACATTCAAGGTAAAAATGTGGTTGTGTACGCTCTACTTCGAACTAATTTCACGCCCTTGTCACATCTAGTACTGTTTGTATTTATTATTCGTTCTCGTTTTGATCTGGACCGCATCATTTACTTCGCAATTTGTATAATTACATACAGGAACCAACTACACGCCATATAAGAATATATACCTACTAGTAAGACATTCCTTTGTCCATAATATATGGTTATAATTGGCTTCTGCAATATTAGATTTATGTTGTTTAGTTAAAGCAGAACATTAGTTATACAAGACTTATATGGTGTTAAAATGACATAAACAAAGGATAATTTATATTATTAGACGTGGTAATTGATATCAGAGGCATTCTGAATTATAGCTACAGTGTCGCGCATAATCTTATACAATTAATAATAATAATATTCCGGGACAACTCACACACGGTTATCTGATCCCAAGCTAAGCAGAGCTTGTGTTATGGTAACCAGACAACTGATAAACATACTTGTATATTTCTAAATACATACATATTATAGAGAAATTACACCCAGACAACCAGAACAAATGATCGTGCTTATCACTCAAACATTTGTCCTGGGTCGGAATCGAACCCACGACCTCCGGTATAGCAGTCAGGGTCACTAACCACTAGACCAACAGGCCCGTCAAAAATTAATATATGCACATGCAAGTCGTAAACAGATAGAAGAGAATAATTTGTTATAAATATCTTCGTTAGAGACTAACCCTTAAGCCTATTCCGTAGTAGCAAACACACCTGCCTTCTACATTATACATTGTAGAAAACGGGACAAGAAACGGCAAAAAGTTCGCACTTTCAATTAATCCTAAGCACACATCGAATCGAACTTTAATTAAAACACTAGACACGACACGCCTATTACTAAAAAAAGACCACCGCAGGTTATTTTTCGTTGTAACTGTCTTCAATATTTATATGAATAATACTCTATGTTGAGTATGTTATGATTAAATTCATTATTAAAAAAATCCATTTTCTCTTCTTATTTTTTCTTTTGCTACGAAATTAATTCGAGTCTGTTTATTTACAGTCGCCTCACTGCGTGTTCTCCTTAGAAGACGGATGGTGTCCTGACGACCAAGAGATGCTGCCTGAACTGGAAGAAATGTCAGTTCCTGGTAAAATGGTCTCACCGGTCTATGCGGAGAGAACGCTGTACATTATGAAGCCAGACAGACTGGACATCCAATACCACTCTAAGAAGGAACAACCGGTAACTATTACTAAACTTTGTATATATTTAAAAGCTTAAATAATGAGTCGAATGAATGGTATTCAATTTCAGCCGTTATTTCTTAACTTACAGCCCTAAAGAACCTGGACCCGTACACGGTATACTTTTCAATTGAATATCTAACGTGTAGGAATATGTTACAAAGCATTTACTGGTTACATATATACCAAAACAAATGACGCTCGAATTCGCTTCAAACGTCAACCTAATTCACGTCATGTGCAAAACAAAAGAAGAGCTCAAATTAGGAACAATTGGCACTGATGTAACTACATGATATAATTTGTTCGATTGTATTAATAATTAATTTGACTGCTGGGCCTTGCATGTAAAGTAAGCGTGCTACTCCTTAAATCATGACAGAACTCATGTTGAAAAAGGTTTTGTTGCTCAAGGAAACCGCTCTCTACGTCTTTGCACGTTGCCTAGCAAGGTACTCTGATAGACGATTATATAACACTGGTATTGTAAAATTATTACCAAGTAGCTACACCTTCTCTTCTCAATTATACAAAACTATGACGATAAGTACCGTTTTCGTTTATTTGTGCTACTATTTACTTTATTCCAAATCTTCTCTACGTCAAAGTACTCAAAGTGATATTGACTGTTCATGACATAAAACAAATCATATGCATTCGTACTAGCCATCATCTTTTAAACAATTAACCCAAATAGTTCCTTGCTGACAATAAGCCATGGTTATTAGTACCTACTAATGTAGATTTCACACATTACCATCGCATGCGCAGATGTTCACGCAAGCGATACAGCCTAATCAGTACGTGAGGACACAATATTAGCAGGTGACCTGACTAATAATTTCTGCAGGTGTTCCAATAATGTACCGTATGAATAACTAATTCATAACTGTATCTTTATTTTTGGGATTGATTTAAAAACAAAGCAGGGGCTTGAAAGGGTTTGAAAGACATCCTATAACACCTGCATGTTGTTTTAAAAAGATGTCCGGTCAATATTTACGTAGGTACCTACTAAATAATGCATTGGTTTTTCGATTCCATAAATAAGTTTTCTAGTACATATCTTTGTTTTTTTTAGACTTCCATAATAACATATTTAATCTCTCATTTACTATTTGAAATACATATCAAGAACTACTAGAAAATAAATTATACCTTCCTCTTCATGAACCGAGAAAACAAATGACAGTCGTTGTGAAACTACATTATAACTGCATCTAACATGTCACAACAACTTAAAATAAATGAGCATCAACATTTCAAACATGCTCCACTGTATATGAGTAGAATAATTACGACAATCATAATAATCACGGTAGAATGTTTTATAATGATACTATAATTATAATTACAAACATTATAATAGGAGTAGTGAATGCTAATATAGATGATGAGCCTAAAAGACAAGTTGAAGGTCCTAATTTATTTCTGGCCATGTTATGATAATATTTTCTAACTGTCTAACTACTAGCTGTGATATATTTAAATTGAGGTTGTCAAACACTCTACTGTTGATATAAGCAAGAGAACGCTGTGTAGGTACCTACTGTATTTGAAGACAAAATATTGTGTATAAATCTAGCAGCCCAGCATCAAAATTATTTATACTAACACCAAACACTTCTGTTGGATAATATTAGGCTACATTATATGACAATTCAACGGTCTTCAGTTTTATTTGATGGCATTGTTTTCGCCATAGGTTCAAATTTTTATCAACTTTTATCAAATGTATCTTCTGTATGGCAGTTGGCTTTATTTCATCGTTTAGCGGCTTAACGCGATTGATTAACAACCATCCAAACTTTCATTTCATTGCAAGCAAAACCTTCTAATATGCTTTTAGTTTCCTAATTAAAATTAATTGTCAACAGATAAAATTCCTCATCCACAACTCAACACAGAACTTCAACATCGAAGTCAAAAAATACGACACGAAATGCAGCGAGGAGAGTTGTAAGACGACAATCGAAGCCACTCCGCTGCAGGACTTCTGCTCGGCCACGGGCACCACCGCGGAGTTCGTGTACGTTACTGTCCACGTGGGCCAGATGGAGCACGTGCTAGTGAAGTACCACGTGCCGTGCGCTTGCGAGTGCAGCCAGAAGGTGGAGAGGAACTCCATGCTCTGTCACAACCATGGAGACCTCTCGTGCGGCACTTGTACTTGTCACGCTGATTGGTATGTACAATTTGTTTAACGAGATAATTATATAGTTTTACATGCTTGAGGAAGTCACGTAACAGTAGTTGTTATTCCCACGGGAATTTACTTCTTTTGATGGCAATTTATATGTCCTAGAATTTATGATTACAGGTATAATTGCATTTATATGTTGAGCTTGTCGAGCTCAAAATGCTTGCCAATTTGTGTCCGATCAGCTATAACAAAAATTTGTAACTGGCTGAATATTTGTCATACAGGGAATAATATTAATACTATAATAATACTTAAGTCCTATAAGGACTTAGCAGGCGGGTTGGCGATTATGGCAAACCCCCCCTTCTTGGGGGAGGCCTATGTCCAGCAGTGGACGTCTTTCGGCTGAATGATGATGATGATGATAAGGACTTAAGTATTATTATTGTATTATGAATTATTATTTGTATTATGAAGTGTCCATTTTATAGTTTTCTCCTTGAAAATGTTTGGTTATTCGTGGTTATTCCTCATGTAAATATGATCATAGATTTTATGTCACGTATTGGGTTAGGTAATAATCAATCCCATTTAGTGTGAATTGATTCTAAACAATAATAGAAACCTAATCTTTCATTAGTTTGGTTCGCATTTCATTTTGTTAAATCCAAAACGTAAACACGAATAAGTACTGTAAACTAAAATGACATTGAAATACAAATAACGTTTAGTGTATATTCATGGAAAACATGCTTTGTTGCATTAACTGTAGTACGAGAGGTGGTAAATATTTAAATACATAACACCAGCGGCTGTATTTAAAAGTATTATGATTTCAAAACATAGGTACACTGCCAAATTTGTTCTAGAAATCATACGTAAAATAAGCCAAAAATACACGTTCGTCTCTTTTTATGTAGAGAAGAAAGGAAAATACAAATATACCATTATATGAAAACCTTTTTCTACCTGCATATTATAAAGGAATGGATGGCAACTGTTATGAGCTAAAGGAAAGGACATGAGTGAAACCTTCACCACTGTGTCACAAAACCGAATTGCAAATACCTAATTTGTAAACATAATAAACTGATTTAACTTCGCGATGTGTTTCGCTGCCAACAAACACATCAACACCATTTAGTTCTCTCTAGGAAATGAAAGGTCTTAAACGGCCATTTACAAAACACTCTGTCTGCGAAGACCAATGACGATCCAAACTTAGTTTACATATCAAATTCAACGCGTATAGGTAATTCAACGAAATGTCGACACAATGAAACATAACATGTTAATCAAACAAGCAATAAGCTTTCGTAACTCGATGGAATAAGGTTGAATTTCGCAATTCGTTATCGGTAGTAAATATTTAGGTTCAGTACAACAAAAACATCTTTGTTCTTCGATGGTGGGTTAATTGTGGCACAAGAGCCGCTTTCCTCTTAATGAAAGGGTTATTAAAAATGTTCCATGTTTTGATGCAATACGTTCTGTAAGCAGCTGCATGTCTAAACATTATTATTTTGATCTGGTTATTAGATGTAGATTATGTTGTTTCGTGAAAGGTAATAAGATAATAGACAGTCATTACTGTTGTTTCGATGAAGAACAAAAGCTAAGAGCTACTATTTGACAAACAAACAGTAATAATGATTTCGTCGTAAGACAAATTTGACACCAGTGCAAAAGTAGAATGACTAGTAAAGATTAGAGAAGATTTAGCGCAATTTTAATTTACAATTATGTTATTTCAAATCTTACAGAAGCTAGTCTCAGAACTTGAATGGTATTTCCTAATACCCAACCACCTATAATAAAACGGTTTTATCATCACACAACCGTCTATTAACTTGTACTATCACTGATCAACAAGTATTAGTATGCAAACCGTGCAAAAATATTTATCGATGTACCTATATTGACGGGCCTGTTGGTCTAGTGGTTAGTGACCCTGACTGCTATACCGGAGGTCGTGGGTTCGATTCCCACCCAGGACAAATGTTTGTGTGATGAGCACGATCATTTGTTCTGGTTGTCTGGGTGTAATTTATCTATAATATGTATGTATTTAGAAATATATAAGTATGTTTATCAGTTGTCTGGTTACCATAACACAAGCTCTGCTTAGCTTGGGATCAGATAACCGTGTGTGAGTTGTCCCAAGATATTATTATTATAAGTAATAGGTATGTAATGTAACGGATATTATCACTACATTCTAGTGCGACGCTACAGGATGTCCAACTATGCCCATTAGTCTCTGATCGATATCTCTTCAAACCTGTCTACCGTTAAAGAAGGCTTACTGTCAAGCAATGTACCTATATGATGTTTAAAATATTATTTTCATATGATAATATAACGAGACAGTCTTTGATTTAAAGTCGTCGTAAGATGTTTTAATGTAGTACCAATTTTTATATGACAGCATACTAATAAAAGTTATGAATACTGCAAGTATATTTACTGAATATGTTGTTACACAGGTCTGGCGAATATTGTAGCGAATCAGACTGCCCCAAGAAGCGTGGTGATGTGCAGTGTACAAACCCTGACTTTAGTTATGTAAGTATCATTTATATAGTAGATATTAATTTAATACACGTTATATACAATAGAAAAAGCTATCATTCATATTCTTAAAATCTTAAAGGTCCTTCTATATTGGCCTCAATCATCCGCCTTTATGTAACCCACTGCTGGGTAGAAGAATCCGCTTCTAAATGCAATTCACATCTGATAATTAAAGGGACCTTTGCATAAATTTCTTGTACAGCACGTCTTCAGTCCATCTGACTGGTGGTCTTCCAGGTGGCTTGTTCTCGTTAACACAGCAACTCATTATCACCATTTAACAGGCGGAATGCTCCGGCAACGGTTACTGCGGGCCTTGCGAGACCTGCATCTGCTACACGGACCGCGAGGGCTCGCAGTACTTCGATCAGGACGAGTACTGCGCCGACATCTGCATGGTCAGCAGCCAGTGCGAGGACTGTCTGCTTAACAGCACCGCCGGCGAGTGCGACAGCTGCGTTCACGCCATGACCATGCAGAACTTCAACGAGTCGCTCAAGGATACTCGCGACGAACTCAACAGGAAGATCTGGGTAGCCTGCAATGAAACTATCAATGATTGCCGCATTGACTACTACGCTAGAAAAGCGACGGATGGAGAGATTTTCGTAATGATTGAAAGATCTTGCAACGATATCAACTCTGCACCTATCGTCGGAACACCGAAAGGTAAGAGGCACTTTGAATTTAAAATTAAAATGATTGACGGTCATCGGTCAA
The DNA here is from genome assembly GCA_905475315.1 of Autographa pulchrina. NCBI lineage: Eukaryota > Metazoa > Arthropoda > Insecta > Lepidoptera > Noctuidae > Autographa > Autographa pulchrina. Next base: position 10,995,938 of record FR997765.1, on the reverse strand, counting down.
TTAAAATATTCATGATAAAATTATGAAATTACAGATATACATAAAATTCAAAGAGAATAGTCTCTTTGAATTTTATGTCACTCATTTCTTATCTGTGTCACATTGAACAACTTGTGAACAATAATCGACTCTTGTGACTGCAAAAGTCATTTTTAATTTCTGCTTCATACGTTTTTAAATTGACACACCAAAATGCATCATAATTTTAAAGTGATAGAGTAGGCAATTGAGTAAATTGGACCAAATTTTTAATTTACACAGATGGTCTCAATAATTCCAGCTCTTTGACAGGACAGAACAAACACACACTAACACCAGCTGTGGCATATCATTTCTAAGAACATAATTTATGTTTATCTACACTCTTAGCAATACTATCGCTTATGAAAACAATAGTTACGTTTACTTGTATCATTTATTTATAATTCATTGTCGTCAAACTGTCCGGCTGGGAACAAATTCCGGGATCTTCCAAACAAATCGTAGGAATATATAAATATTTACGTTGTAATATATTGGTACAATAGTTCTTTTACCTGTTTGATTGTATCCTGAGAAAAACCCGCGCTATTAAACAAAAGGTGCTATTAATACTTCATACAACAAAATAGAAATATAAAATACGACGACAATCATACTATGCATAGAAGTGACAATAATATAAAATAGCATACCTGATTATTTAAAAATCATGTGAATTCTGAACTTGAACTGACACGATGAAATAGTCAACAATATGTACATAATGTACATAATTACCTTTACCGTGTTGAAGACCTAACTACATGCTAAACTAGCTTCTTACCAATCTAAGATCAAAATTCAATTATATTCACTTACCACTTTCTAAGTCCGCACACCTTTCCTATTGTCTGTTAAAATGACATAATATTTACACGCCACTGTTAGATAAACAGTGACAATATGATAACACGACAGGCGGTCATTATAAACAGCTGATACGGGTGACGTACTACGAACTTGCCCCCTTTGTTATAGGGACCACCCACCGCCCATCCCTTATTTAACAACAATAAACTATGTATGAACGGTAACAAATATTAAGTAAACAGTCTAATTGTGATGACTTTATTGTTGTTAGAGACATATCCCAAATGTAGAGCCAACCCGTTTATTTATAAAAATAACAAATACGGATAAAAATGCTACATAGTTCATTATTATTTTTTCCCTTCCCTTAACTAGGTAACTTATATTGAAAATAAATCACTATAAAGATTAATTATATGTACATATAATCAAGAACTCTACATACACTGTAAGTGCTGTTTTGCTTTCCACAAACTGGAACATTTTCCTCTATGTTAGTATAAACAATGGTTGGTTGGTATACATAGTAAATATATCCATTATACCTACCACTAGTCACGTTAGTACTCATTCCTCTAAGTATTTCCCACCCGCATATTTGTCACCAATAGCGTTCTTCACAAAGAAGATAAGCGATATTTACCTCTTATTTTAATTACAACAAACGAACCTACGTGACAATTAGCAAATTATTTGTTTATAATACTGCCGCTCTGACTCCGCCCACGTCACATTGTGTTCGAAAGGAAGAGAGCCCCAAAACAATAACATTGGTTTACATTACTTCATGTATTTACATAATTAGTACCTTCCACATAATGTACAGTTTTGTTTGTGAGATATTAGTCATTTGTTTTCGCAGCTCTTTTAGGCCCACCCAACACCTAAGTAATGCCAATACACAAATCCCTTTAGCGTTTCATAAAATAATCCCAAAAGTGTGTTTATCAGTTGTCTGGTTAGCGTAGTACAGACTCTGCTTAGTTTGCTATCAGATATACAATTATACATGTTATCCGAAGATATTATTTTAACATTTTTATATCAGTATCTTATTAAACCTAGTCCAAATCGAACGCCTCATTAAGGTTTTCAAATAAGAAACTAAACTCATTAGGATGACTTAAATAGAAACTAAACACAAAATTAACGATAGGTAAGGACAAATTCCCAATACATTAGATTTAAGGATTAATATTTTTAAACAATGCAAAGGCTGCTACAATAAGCTCATTTCAGAGGGACAAACTTGCGGGTACAAAGGCTTCTAAAGTGGTAACGTGGTGCCCCAAGTGTAAAGCAGCACTTTGCCGTCCATGTTATAATACATTACCTACATTGATTTAAATCAATAAATAAAAATGCGTAAAAAAATTATATATATATTTTACCCTCTTCATATATGGGAAACTGGCAACATTTTACGGCGGCTCTTTTAAATTTTCGGTAGCCTTGTTATCCAACCACACGTCCATGAGAATCTTTTTCTTCTTATTCATACGTTCAGTCAAATAAAAAACATCAAATTTACTTTTGGATTATGACTCCAACTGGAGTCATGGACATGTGAGTTTGGTACAAATGTGACTCCATTTGGAGTCATTGGACAGTGAACGTGTTAAGAAACACATCTAGCGATTAACTGGACGCATACAAAAAGGAGTGACAACAACTAGCTCATGCTTAAAATAAGGGCAGTTCATGCTTAAAATAAAATAAATAAAAAGCATCCACATATCCAAACAATAAAACCTCACTTCTTTCCACAGTGAGCATAATCCTCGGCGTGCTGGGTATCATCGCGGCCGTGGCGGCTGTCGGCGGCGTGATGCTGTGGAAGCACATGAACGCGATCCCGCCGGTCCCGCTCAACGACCCGCAGTACCAGAACATTGACGCGGAGGACTGCCGCGGAGAGAACCCCCTGTATAAGCCACCCACCTCGTCCTTCAAGAACCCTACCTACGGCAAGTGGTAGTTATGGTGAGTACTAACAATCTTCTTGGATTTAAGACCGTTTCTGTAAGACTGATCAACTGATAAATGTAAGACAGAACCGACTTTAATGAAATTTATATTTATATAATTTTGACGACCTCCGTGGTCGAGTGGCATACGCACCGGTTTTCAAGGTGTCGCCAGCTCTGAGGTCCCGGGTTCGATCCCCGGACGGGTCAATGTAGAAAACCACTTTTCTACATTGTCCCGGGTCTGGGTGTTTGTGGTACCTTCGTTGTTTCTGAATTCCATAACAATCCATGCTTTAGCAACTTACTTTGGGTTCAGAGCAATGTATGTGATGTTGTCCGCATTTATTTATTTATTTATTATATTGTACCACATCTGAGGTGCCTATCAACGAAAAAAATTTTTTTTTAATCGATTTGCAATTGCTGTATATCACGTAACAAACAAAAGACGAATTGAGAATCTTCTCTTGAAATGGTTGAGTTGGTTGCTAAAAAGTTGATCAAACTTCATGTCGAGCTGGGATCAGTTGTTCTGTGTTCATCCAACCAGATTACTTTATATTCAATTTCTCAAAATATTTTGTTGAACAGCCTTTCAGGAACCGGTAAATATATAAATTACTTGCTTATTACTAAAATTAGTGTCATATAGACTGTTTTAAATAGGTTGTGTTGGTATGTGCCTTCAAAGTTAGAATCCAATTTGAGGGAATTTCTCCTTGTTCCATGAAATCAAACACGTCATAGAAAAAATGTTGTAAGATTCTCAAAAACCGGTCTTAAATAGTGTTAATGGTGCAACAGCAACTTATTATTCTAAGCATAATTTAAACGTTCTTAATTTACATTGGTCGTGACGTTAAGATCATTTCAAGCGCATTAATATGAATGAATGAGTAAAGTGTTACCACATGCATTGGCTTTGGGACATTTCCCTAAATATTTGAAAGCCCTTTTAAAACACTATAAGTAATATTAGTAGCTGAATAAATCATTCTTAATTTCAATCCTACTTAACAACGAGAGAGACAGTAGACAGACTACAATTTGTGGCAAATCTATTAACTGTTCATACTAGGATATTTTCTAAAAATAATGTTGGATTGTGTATTTGTGTCGTAAAAAAGTCACACACTCGAGACACTCTTATTTACACACGTTCAGTAGTACAACACATAGACATATATATCCCTTAGTCTATGGAGTCAACGTAAACGTATCATTAAAATACCGACACTATGCATTATTATAAAACTGTTAGTATTAGTAAAACTATCGAAATGTTAGCGGCCTTCTGATATATCTCTATTGAATCTTTACAAGCTGTAATCACCGGCCGTTATTATTTACTCTCTTTAAGCAACCTTGATGTTTTAACAGCTACAGTAACCCGTTCACTTTATTGTAACTTACAAACAATCTACTAGCGAAATACTGTTAATAAATTGGTGGACTTGCATACAAACAAATACTACGGCGATGCTTGCAATCTATAAGTGGTAGAGATTAATGAGCTCTTCTTTTATCACGAGTTAATGCGTTAAAATGAACAGCAAACTCTAGCTAGATACATGGACTACGTAAGACATAAGCTAAGAACATAAATATACTGGCTTCAAAAACATGCACTATTTCCGCGCCATTCGTAAATGTCAGCTTCCACTATTAGTTTCGAAAACGATGAGTCAACTATCGTTAACACAGAATTGCAGTCGTGTACAGTTTTTTTGCCATACCAATGCAGTAAGAACGATTTCAAAAATACATTTGAAGGTTAATTTAGCAAATTCGCATTACAGTTCTTGTTTTTGCTAGTATACAAAAATTACCAGTGTGTTATGTTTATGATTTAGAATTGTGTACATAATAATATTATCATAACATTATGCACAAGTAACATCCCGACTATGGTTTTAATGTAGATCTAAAATCGTTTATCTGCTAGACTTTGTGATAGAGGACGTTGCATAGTACATTAATAGCTTGCTAAACATTTCTATGGGATTCCCACTACAATATGATTAATTAAAAAATAAATAAATCATCCATCGATTGACACTCATTGTGAAATTTAGGTGACACGTGCAAGCTACAATAATTTAATGACCATTGGTTATCTAGTTGTCAAATCGAATTAAAGATATTATTGAGTAAAAGGGCTATAAAAAAAATTACAGCTATCTTTATACTTTAGCCTCCAGGGCTTTTAAAACGAGTTTTATACTCGCATTATCTCCGACAAACATCTCTTATCTCGATACTGCGATCCAATCTGTGTAATTATGGAATTATATCCACTAAAGCAGAACCATAAGCTATGGTAAATATGAAAAATATTTTGTGAGTTATGGAAGAGATAAGGTTATTGCTTAATATGTGGTAAATATGTTGAAAATCAATATAATTAGTATTGAATAAACGGTTTTTGAAAATATGATAACTAATGTAATTATTGGCATTAAACCAAAGTGCTTTTTTTCTTAATTATGAGCGGAAAACAATAGTATCTAAGGTTTATGTTGGCTGAAGTACTGTGAAACAGTATTGTTTTTGGATAGAGCAATATCTTAAAAGCAGTAGGAAGTAGTGATTTGCTTTACTCTATAAAAGTATCCTATGTAAAGTCTCGAGTTTTAGAAATTGTAGTAATTATCACCTAAACATTGGAAGGATAAGTTTTTCAAATACTATTAGTAGTCTGAAATATCAAGCTCATTTCATACAATTACCTCATAGTCGATCAATACCAATGATCCATGCGCATCAGTTGTCATTTACGACTAGAAATGATATCACGAATACCAAGAAACAACTACTCCTTACCTAATAGTACATAGTTACATATTAGTCATGATCAGTAACATCATTTATTGATGACATCTTTATCACTATGTAAATAAGAGTGATTTTCGTATTTCGTTGCAACCTCTGATGTGTGGACGACCGTACTGAGATTTGTTTGAATGCATTCGCGGTATAAGGCAGTGACATTAAGAGCTTATCAGTAAAGCGAGGCCACGGTAGCATTAATAGATTTATAATGTGCAGTAAATTATATCGATAGCGTGCACCAATTTATGTATAGGTCGTATTCTTTGAACACGTCCTTTGTATCATGCAGTATACAGTGCATCAGAATGAAGATAGTAAATTAGGACATGTGCTGTTAATATTTATTTTATTATAACACTTGTATTCTTTGGGAAATGAACATAAATAATCTAGGTACCTGCTTACTCTAACACAATATTACTTTAAATTAACTTTTAATACATCATCAGTAGATAAACAGATATGAAAAAAAACACTGGTTAAATCAGCAATCTTAAAACGAAACATAACAGTAAGTTAATACAAACAAACCCGCCACAAAAAAAAAGTTAAAAGCACACAGAAAACAAACACGTCTGCACACTGTAGTCATAAGTCAAAAAAGCATTATTTACTAATGTGAAAGGTAAGGTAAGTGTTGTGTGACCTCACAGAGTTCAGTGAACGCAGACAGCTTAAATCTCTGACCCCAGTACGGCGCGTCGAGTTGGCACCCCTGGCAACACTCGTATGGACATTATGTCAAGTTTAATGCATAAAGGAAACGCAGCGAAATATCATAAGCACTTTGTTTACACATTCAAATTTACGTCGGAATATTCAGATACGGAACTTTCAAGTACCTTCCTATACTTAAATGTCAAAGATTAAATTAAGATAAAAACCTTAAAATTGGATTGTGATTGTCAAAAAAGGGTTTAAAAAAGGTTTTTGTATACGTGCTTACCTACTTTATTTCATTGGTGTAGGTACCCATAAATTGGTACACAAATACAATAAGAGTATCGAGAAAAAATCATTTAAAACTCAACATTATATTGGTTAAAAATAAATTAAATTAAAATCATAAAAAAAATAAACAAAATTAAGGAAAACAATAGACATTTATTCAATGCCAATGCGTCTGACATTGCCTCTAGAGATTTACGTATACTTACTATTAAATAAATAAATTATGTTTCATTTGAATTAATAAATCAGAATTAAACCTCTGACACATCACTATTAGGTACCTAATGCGTGTAATAATTGTGTCTTACGCAGTAATGGGCAAACAAATCCAAACGTCAGTGATAACACAAAGGAAAAACATGTTTGTAACATTGAATTTGTTTACTGAAAGGAAAAATTACCACAAGTCCTTTATAGTTTATGACATCATCATACACTATAACATTATGGAATTAAATTGAGAAAGATGTACTTTAAATAAAATGTATAAAAGACTTAATGTGAATTTAAAATAACATATTCAAAAGCTTTAAGTTAACTTTTTTACTATCTGAAACGTTACACGTTGTATACTAAGAAAAAACAACAAAATCAAAACAAAAAGAAAAAGTTTAAAGCCAAAGTTCAACGCCATTTCAAGTCTAGCGTGTAAAAGCACAACAAAAAACAAGCCATTTGCCAACCTGTAGACGTCTGTACAATTTAATCTACTAAGTGCTTGACATTACGACCGCCGGCAAAAACTTACACGTTCAAAGACGTGAGGATTCATGTGTGAGAGACCATGCACTCAAATGAACTTTAATACAAACAAGTGTTATAAAATGTTGAAGCAATTAACTCTGTTGTAGGCTCATTGAATGAATTAGGAGCCTGAAGGTATTATGTTACAAAATAAATCTGCATCTTCATATCTTGAAGTAACTGTAGGGATATAACGAGTAATAAAATAATACTAGGACAGTTACATTTGTCTATAAGGCAGTGGCCTATTAACTTGTGAATGTGAATAAGGTACATAGTTATTACATGTTAAATAGGCAAACTTGTTTTTTTTTTTTTTCTAACCGTTTCTTTCCCACTGCAGGGCAAAGGCCTCTCTACCCTCCTTCCATCTCTCTTTAGCTAGGGCTGTGGTCATCCACTTCTTATCAAAGGACTCCAGTTCGTCCCGCCATCTCCGTCTGGGCCTACCGCGATGTCTCTTGCCATTTAGAGGGACCTAAATTTAAAACTAAACTTGTTTATTAATTAATTATTAATAAACTTCTGCAAATACTGACTCTACCAAAAAAAGGATGTAGGTACTTATTAGGGAGCAATTACAAATATTTATTCGTATTTAGTTCATGTTTTCCTCATAAGTAGTCCTCAAATATAATTTAGATTGAAGTTTTTCCTTATGCCTGTTTTCCTGAAACAGGAATCACAATTGATGTTTCAATGTTATCGTAATAAAAACAATGAAAATTGTTCACAATACAAGTAAGGAAAACCTAGTTTTAGAAATTTAATTAATAATGCGACACAAATGTATGAATACAATGATAGGTAGGTAAATAATCCTGAAATACATATAACAAGCTGAATACCAACATAAGTTAGAAAAATACTACACAATTTACTTAACTGTATAATAATTATAATATATAGAACTGTATAATTAAAAAAATCTAGTAATTTATAAAAATCGTTCGATTTCTTTATCCTTAGATATTATAAAACCAATTTTTTATTTTGGGAAATACTACTTCCAGAAAGTGGTAAAACATTATGCTAGATAGATAGTTTACAGCGGGTGTCAATTACGGAATTTACTTTACTCACACTCAGTCCTAAAGAAAGTTAAACAATAGGTCAAACCTCGCCTATTATCTAGATTATTTTCAATTCTTTCTCGTCTCTATCTCCAAGTGTATCGAGAGTAACGTAACGTGAGCGTACTCGCTAGTACCCCGCGAATGAGATGTCGAGGTCACAGTCAACTGGACGCGACTCGACGTGGGCTCCCTAATGTCCGTCTAATTTACTCACTATTTCGCTAATAGACACTTCCGCAGATAATTACACATAAAACTTTACGTAAATAGATGTGTTGTCAGTTCACAGCCCTTTTAATGAACGGTGCTAGATATGTTAATCTTTTTATCTCCATGTTCTTCATAAATGCATGGAGATAAAACCTGTTTAATAGTATATTCAAATTTTATCAGTTTATGTTATAATGTTTTCATGGTGCTCATATTATTAAAATAATAATATTTCATCTATGATTCCCCGTAGTAAACCGAATGACAAAAATATAAATGTGGTAGGACTCGTGCATAAAAGTATCGTAAACAAATTGCTTTCATTAATTTCTCGTGATCAACTATAATTTATTTATATACTAGCTGATTCCCGCGACTTCGTCCACGTCAATTTCTTAAAATTGCGACTATAATTTGAGATTTAAACTATCCTATCTCTCAAGTTGGATCGAACTGCACATGGTGTGCGAATTTTATTATAATCGGTTAAGTGGTTTAGGAGTCCATTGAGGACAAACATTGTGACACGAGATTTATATATAAGGTGCTATAAAAATATCTGCCACGGCTTTAATGGGAGGTAGTATTGTGTTTATAGATTACAATAGTGAAGAACTTTCGTACCCCGGAACAGTAAATTAAATTTGAGAGACTAAAATAGTTAAATTAACATTGACTCTATTCTGCGTAACGTGGTTCACAAATTACGCGCAATGTGACGCTTCGTCAATGAAAACAACTGCTATCTCTTTCCATCTTTTCTGTGAATGAAAACTGTAATCAGCTGACTAGTTCGTCACTACATAATCTACTAGGTACGCAATAATACGCAGGCATACAAGTGTTTTAAAAGTGCAACTACACTGGGGATGGTTTTATACTAATAAATCAATTCAAATTTTAACGTTATTTTTTTTGTATGAAAAAAAAAATTATAAATAATCAATAATTTATCTTTACTATTGTAATCTATAAACACAATACTACCTCCCATTAAAGCCGTGGCAGATGTTTTTATAGCACCTTATATATTAAGATTTATTATAATTTTTGCACATGGTAGTTAGTCCAAACCAATAATGTTCAACTGCATCTAATGTACATTAATTGATAAGTCCACTTAGATAAATACTCAGCTACTTAGTAATAAACTTAAACCTTATGTAGACGATAAATATACTAAATCTCATTGATCTAATGACCGTATCGATAGCGCTATCATATTTTTGATTTCGCGCCTTGACACGGTTGGGTCGTGCCAGTTTATAAGTAACTATCATTACTCTAAGTCAAGTACAGTTACAAGCAGTATAGTCAAATATTTTAGAAAAACAAATAACGCTGTTATTTCAATGTCCATACTTAATACACTTTCCTGTGGTTTGACTCTAACACACGACACTCGACCTGTGGGTCATACCAATATTTGTTTCCTCGTCTTGCAATGATCGAAGTGTTCCATTTCCATCGACCTTGTTTAGACATGTTTGAATATCAAAGCTGTTTCATGAGATCTAGATAAGCACATGGATCTTTTCGGGAAAATAAAAGCTATTTTACACGAAATCTAGTTCATTTTTTCATCATCGAATTAATGTTCAATACCATTCTTAGTTTGCTCTCGATAAATTACATACGACGTTTTGACTTACAAATTTCTAATAGTCACGTAACTCTAAATGACTATACTGTAGATAGACTATCAAAATACTGGTTTAGCCAGTTCCATTAGCCCAGACAGCTTAAAAAACGTATCACGCGTAACAAATCGAAGCTGACATGTACAAAGTTCAAATTACCTCATTATTCTAAGTCAGTGCCATGCTTTTAAATGGTCATTACTACACAAACAGGCGCATATATTAGAGTGACAGTTTACTAACTACACGCTTTTACTTCCATTCTGCATCACGGAGAAATAGTGTGAAGTTTTATAGCTTTAGCCATAAGAATGAGCTTTCAAGCAGTTAAAGTCACGTAAAATCGTTGAAGGTTTTCAAGAGAACGCAATCCAAAGTGCGGTCACACAGTCTTGTGTGTCTGATTAGGAAAATAATGGATAAAGCCATTCATACTGATATATCGTTTGTTAAAAAATCACAAATATCTAAACGCAGCCTCCGTCGACCTAGCCTACTTGTCTTACCAAGAATACGTACTAACTATGCTAAAAAGAGCGTCACATAATATATGAAGGAGCACAACTATTTAATAATTTACCGACCAGTGTAAAAAATGTAAATTCATTCCGCAGTTTTAAATCCCAGCTGTCCAAGCACATACTAGAAAACTATTATGAGTAGATGTCTAGTGTGTGATTGGAAGGACTGGGAGGCGAATCACTTTCTGAATGCTACACGTATAATTATGTACAAATATTTCGATTGTTATTATCTGGTGATGGGTACTTATAACTATAATAATGCTAAATTTTAAATTGTATTCTCATGTAAGTGACAATGTCTTTTTTGAGAATAAATGATTTGAACCTTTGTTAATAACTAATTTTATGTATCGGTTACATCAGGAAATATATTCAATTTAAATAAACTAAAACTCAATAATTTTGTCAATAGTGAGTCATTCAAGTATCCTTCACATTGACTTCTTGATTTGAAATATGTTAGTCACCATTTCCACGAAATTGCCGGTGTCTAACCGGAACAAATAAATACCGCTTCTACTTTTAAGATTTATCGATACCACGTAGATTCGCCAATACTCTATTTAAATAACTAGTTCTAATACGTTTTATACAGAACACTTGTTTGTTAATTTGAGCAAAGAGTGTTTAAAAATACAATAAATAATGAAAAGTTAAGGTTACTTGTTGTGACATATTTGTATAATGATGATGACAAAGAGATTAACTTACTTTGTGTTTTCTGATTGATAGCTCATTACAGTAATAAACACTGCGATGTTAATTATTCAATCAATCAAAAGGATTCCACTTTATATCGTCCTCGTTGTAATAACAAATAATTAATTTAATGTTTAAGCATTAAGGATATAAGTTTTAAATTGAATGCCGTGTAAATGTTTAATTATTTAACACAAATAATACGTAAATTAATATTCAATTATATTAAGGTTCTCTTACGTGCAGGTTTTTACCCAATATCCTTATATAATAATATGTTATTACTACAACTTGTTAATTCATTATCCCATGAGGATTGACGTCAGTAATTGAAATATGACATCAGAACCATGACAGTGATAGGTCAATGGTTTCCACTGCTGTATACAACTCAACAATTTAAATATCTGCATATTTTCTATCAGGATTAAGGTCATACATATTTTTGTAATACTTGCTATGTTTGTCCACCTTATTACAAAGTGCTAACTATACGGTTTGCCAAGTAGTCACGAGCTTCATAACTTAAGTTAAAAATAAAACGGAATCTTTTTCATTATTTAGCGATTTTTTCTTAGCCTACGTCTCGCTAAAGTGCACTTACTTGAACGCTAAGTTTTAATGATAATTTAAACTAATTACGAAAGACCTCTGTAATGAGTTCGAGGTTACAATTACCCTTTTACCTCATTATATGTGCCTACCCAGTACTTAATTATTATATATATAATAATTATATATATATAATAATTAATTTAACTGTGAAACTAAATACAATATGGACTTTTAAAGAAAATGTAGAGTTGCTATTGTAAGCACTTATAATTCAATATTTAATTTAGGAGTGAAATACCGACCTGTATGCGGTTTTACTAAGTAACAATGCTATACATACATAAACTTCACAACAATAAAACAAAACTAATACTAAAAGATAATGTTATTTAGAAATATGAAACTAAACGTTGTATCAACCGCAGCCAGTCCAGGAAATTTAATTTAGCGTTAAAATTGTATTGTAGTTCTAAGAAATTGACGGCGATCGTCGTTATTAATTTAGCAATAACAGTTTGTACCGTAGTTGCACAAGTATCGTAAGTGCCACCCACGTAACGCTGAGATAACTTACTACTTATTTAATGGTCCTATTTGCATAACCAGAATCCTATGATATTCGTAGGCGTTTAGGAAATGAAAGGAGAAAAAGATGGCAGGTATATAGTTATTTTACAGGATAGCTTATTTTGGAGAATTTTACATTAAAATCAGTATTAGGCACAGCCAACTGTAGGCTATTTATGTAGTACTATGATGTATTAATAAATTATTGTATTGTAGAGCATATATTTATATACATAATATGTTTTACTAGCTGTGCCTGCGACTTCGTTCGCGTGGATGACGAAACTTATCAATGAGTTTTTAACCGCAAAATTAAGTTTGTTTTTTATAGCTTATACTTTTCCGGGATAAAAACTACCCAGTGTGGTGCCCAGGATAATAAAGAATAATTATACAAAGTTTCATAGTAATCGAACCGGTAGTTTTTGAGTGATACCTGAACAAACAGACAGACAGACAAAAAATCGTCGTCGGTCTAGTAATACCCCCCGCCATTTATTTTTTTGATATTTTTAATGTACAGAATTTTCTCTTCTACAGATTTATTATAAGTATAGATTATAACCTCGAAGTTTTGATCATTTAGCATTGCATGAAATCACAAAATTGCTTAAGAAGAAGACTGAATTTTTATGTAAATTGAAGTCTATAAAATCCGTGTGAAATAGCAACACCTTTTTACTAAATCTCGGTTCCGTGTGTCAAGGTATATACATTAAAGTACACTAAGTACGATTAAAAATAAATTAATAATTAATGCATCTTAAAACAAAGAAAGACAACACTTGCCCACATCCGTGTCTTCTCTATATAATGTATTAAACAAGATATTTACTGGCATTGTGCACGATGCTTCGTAGTGAATCATTCATCAAAGCTCGTTCGCACATACAACTAATGTTACTCGAAAGCGATTAACACGTCGTGATTATAAATTAAATTATTGCTAATACATTTATGTTTGTTTAACTTGCGTGTGTAAATAATTTAATATGTTGTACTAGTAGCGTCCTGGTTTTACCCTCGTAGTTCCCAGTCCTGTATAGTTATCGGCCAAATACATATCCTATTTCTTAATCCAGGATATAAACTTCATTTGTATCAAATTATATCCTCATCCATACAGTAGTTTTTGCAGGAAAGCGTAACAAACATACATACATGTCTAACGTAAGCTTTTTTTACCTCACCTCTATTTCAAAGCAGTTAGGTTATCTTTCGTAAAATAAAGTGCAGTCGGCTGTCCCTGTATATCTAGAATCGCTGTGTTAAGATTTTGACAGTTCAATTAGCGCAGTAGCTAAGTGAGATTTGCTAGAGGCTTGATCACCGCATAGGATAAACGTTTGCGTAAGGCTAGGAAATTTATTCGACGTACATATTGTGAAATTGTAGTTACTGTCTTGGCATTAATAAAATATTAAAATTAAAAAAGCTTTGATAGAATTAAGTCTTCATATCCGTTACCATGTTTATTTAGATAGATAAATAAGTTTCGTTTTGTGAGTGTGCCACAAATAAAATATAATATATAAATGACACATTCATTCAGTGTTATCAAGTTAGTAAACATATAAAGCACAGTTTCGGAGATTAGAGATTATTTCCCTAGAAATTACTGTGCCCATAAGTTTGTCATACTTTATTCCTGAATAACAAACCGGTATGGAAAATTTAGCACCTACGCTATGTTTAAGGATAATATATTTAATAAATATAAGTAAAACAATGGATTAAAGTTGTCCTGAATTGATGCAAACAAATTAACTTTCAATTAGGAGCACGTCAGCTACAACTAATCATAATAAAATACATTTAGCTTGTCGTCTTTACATTTGCATTTAAATCATCTTAACAGGCTGCTAATCTCTTAGCTAATCAGTCCTTGTTACTCTCAATTGATCGGAAATAACTTCATTGCTGTATGACCCAAAAAAAATTAAAACAAATAATGGACAGATGCAAATTAAATGTAAGCTTTGAAATATGTCAGTACACTGTACTGTACTGTAATGATACTTTACAGTACAGTACCTGTACTGTAAAGTATCACTAAATATTCTCGTAACTCCTATTTTTAGCCTTAAATATATATAACTTTCCAATTATGGATCCAAAGTTTCTTCTCATATAGAGAACGAATGACCATTACAATAAAAGTTACATAAAAAAAATATGCTAACTCAAGACTAGCTTTGTAGAGTAAAGCAGTACACATTATATGGCAGCTAATGAGTAGCGTGTATTTATACAAGTTGGCAGTTAAGTTGCTACCGTCGTGCTGCGCGCTAAAATGATCTTACCGATATAGAACGTCTGACGAAATCAAGACGTTCCCCGTTTTAGGATGGGTTAAGGGCACGTTCCTTTAATACGACTACATAACCGAGTGCTTTAGCATCAATAATTTCACAAAAGAAATGCGATTTGTCGCTACAACAAATATAAGTACTGATGTGAAATATACTACTTAGCCACGGTTTAGCCTCAAAACGTGACGTGTAGAATTAAACTATTAAAGCAACTAAAATCGTAAAGTATCGGCTTGAATGAAACGTTCGACGGCTTCATTGCGAAAAATCAAGTTATAGACACTTTCAAAATAAGTACGTGTGTACGAAAGCAGAGCACGCATTGCGACCGGTATCTCAACTCGTACGAGGAGTCGCTGCGATCGAATCCCACCTCCAATATGAATGCCGTTCATTTTATGCGTCCACTGCTCACTGACCACTTGATACATGAGCCCGATAAAAGGTCAAGACCCGTACGCAGGATGCCTTGTCTAATAAGGGACATGTTTGTATCCACTAACTATATCACTGACAAAGTAATAAGCTGAACAGCGCTCCTTTTATGAACTCATTTTTATACGTGCGTAAGTCGCCTCGGTGGTCATTCTACCGGTTTTGTTATTGCGCTTCTGGTCTTAATGAACGCCCAGTTAAAGTTGAACTGGATTACACTAGAATAAACATTTAGTGAATTATTGTGCTCATATAAAATAAAAATATTTAACAACGCTGTAGGAAAAGCATCACTTCCTTATTATTTAAAAGCAATAGTTCCTTGCCACACCTAATTTACATAGAAATCAATGAACAACACATAACATGGGATATTATTACCAAGCTTGCCAAGTATTATTCACCACATAGAATTGCACATAAGAAAATACCATTTGTCATACTTCGTTATTGTATTTAATAAAACTTGCACAATAAGTCCTTGGCTGTTTTCTAACGTTTCTTTTTTGCTGTAGTTACGATATTGGTACTTATTATATGAATGTTGTATTATGTCTAATATTCAATAACAGTATACAACGGTTGTGGGCTTGAGAAACTAGTGGTATGTTGTTCTTTTGCCTCGTACGTCACAAAGGAAACAGTAGCGTGCGTCCGCGAGTACTCATACACGTCAAACATGTGATTCTCACGACATTCACATGCCAATAAAGAAATATGCTGACTGCAAAAATAAAGTTCATACAACAAAACTTTGATATATTTGAAGAAAACACGTGCATGTTTGTTGTTGACTCTTCGTTATAACATTTTAGAACTCTACATAACAAAATCAAACGGAAGCACGGTTTTGTGTTCTCGACAATTACTTAAATTGCACTAACATTCGGGAACAACATTTACAGGATATAGATTGTTTCATGAAGCTCTATATGAGACGTCTTTAACCACAACCCTATAGATATGAAGGCACATACCTACCAACAAATAGTCCATTATTTGTGGCTAACAAGATTGAGTCACTTCGCGCGTCACATAACTTGTGAGTCACTGTGGAACGCGCTCCTCTCTCATATATTAACATGTTTTTTTCCCCATAGGTGTTACCTGCTGGCTGAATCATCGAAAGACGAAGATCAGGGTCAAGCGGACTCGAGGGGTCTTTGCAAACGTCTCTACATCATTTGTGAAAGTAACCTTTTGCAATGTAGAGCGCTAAATGTACCTATGAAAGTATTAGTCATTGCATTTACTGCAAATGGTTACATTTCTATAATTCGTTTGTAATCGGGCCCCTCGCTGTCCAATATTCCATTCCACAACTGCCTGTGATCAACACCAGCGCGATGAAGAAATTACATTCGTCCGGTGTTCGTGTCGCATTCTGTAACTAGAATACATTTTATACCGTAGTTGTAAGTGTTAAGGTCGGTTCACACATCACCGCGCCGCGTTGCGGACACGTCCCGACAGGAGCGGGATTAAAATATCGTCGCATACGTTTTGCATATGATCTGCCGCCTCGCCCATTACTGGGTATCTCTCGATGTTTTCTCTTCGCTGCCAGACACTAAACGCTTATATCTGACGTCACATGCTAGAAAAACAACTTCACTTTAATGCTAACGCGGATTACTTGATGTTTAATCCTGTATGTGACTGGTCAATGTCAACCGAAGAGTGTATGCAGCGTGGTGATCTGTGCACCGACATTTTGAATTATGTAATTAATACCTCTGTGATATTTAAGATGATTAAATAGGAGACGTTGTGATGAGTCACCGCGTGAGCGCTGTTTGATTTGTAATCTAACAGTAAACACAAGCCGTATTGAACGCTCTGTTGACGCATAATAAAACAACGTATTCATGATACGAGTTAAATCTTTTAGTATTGTGTACTAGGTGCGCATGCAAGGTTAATTCAAAGGAGTAGGTAAACAACGTGAGGTGATTCACCGTCGAAAATGTTATGCTGTAACGTTGACAAATGTGAAGAAGTGTAACATTTTCCAGCGGTGCATAATGACTGATTTTAGCAGTCAACTCTTTGAAGAGTCTGTATTAGAATAACGCCATATATTCTATTGTGATGTCGTCTTGACTGAGTAACGCCTATAACTTAGTGGAGCGAAGTTACAAGACAGACAGCTTTGTACTTCTAAGACATTAGTTGACCTAATGAATGATTTGTAGAGAAAGCAACGCGAAAGTTGATGCTTTAGTGATTTTTATGTAGGTGTATTACAATAGTTAGTGGGTAGATTCATCTGCGGTCGGATGGACCACTTTGGTGACTAACGGGTCTTAACCAGATTTAAAATAAAGTTCTCTTATTGACCGTATTCGTGTAGTCACTGAGCGGTCATGGCTATTATTGTATTATTCATTATAATTATGACTAAATGTCTATTATTACAATATCACCGTAATAATGTAATTTTCTAAATAGTAGGTAGGTTGTAAATAAGTTCCTACGAAAGATTGATTTATTTAGGAAAAATATTGTTTTAAATTATTAATTAGAAAATGTATTTCGGCATAATCAACCAAAGTTATCAAAAGCATTATCTTGTTTTATTTTATTGGAGATGATTTAATTATTATGCATTTTATTTTATAAATCTTTTATGATTCTGAAACATTAATTGATCTAATCATAAAAACAAATAAACGTTAAATTATATTATGCATTTCTATGTAGGTCTCAAATCAGAGAAACAAATAAGTAAATCTAACATTAAGTAATAAATCGCTTACATACTTAAATCATTTTATATAATTTTAGCTAATCAATAACTCAATCAAATGACGGGAACTTTGAATCTCTTAGCTTTCGAATCTCATACTTACGACTTCGACATGTGTACCACGGCTAAGTCTCAATACTGTGGACAATTGTCGACTATAACGCTATCAAGTGCATTGTACTTCCGTTAGACATAATTATGTAAATATATTCCAATGTACTAAGTAAATTGTAACGAATATTAGATAAGCATTTGTAAATAACTATAATCTTCCATACTCACATACTTATAGCTTGTAGAACTAAATTATTAACATCACATGCCGTACCTAGATATTATTATTGTCATTATGTTAAGTGTTATTGTATGTGCGAATCTCGCTGTATGTCTACATTACCATGGTTATAAGCGCATTTTGTATTTTTGTACATTTGTATCTTGTTAAGCTAGTCAGTAAAAATTCAAAACTATTGTTGTGTTTTATTTCAATAACTAGCTGTACCCGCGACGTTGTTCGCTACCTATCATTCATCTTTATGAATAAATATTTGACTGTGATTATATTATACCTACCTACCAACTTTAGGTGATCTAGCAGTATGTAGGTATATTGGTAAGTAGATCGTCCATTGTGAGATTGATAATTAAGGTAAGGAAAAAAACTACTAAGATTGAAATAGGAATCATCATCTGCCGAGCCTTTTCCCAAGCTATGTTGGGGTCGGCTACCAGTCTTACCGGATAAGCTGAATACCTTATTTTATTTTTACCATATTAAGGTTGAAATAGGAACATCTTATCTTAATTACCTTTTCAGGGTGAGTATTAAATTATAACTAAAACGCAAATCGAACGCCTAATTAATTATACCCAAGACAGAAATCAAAGACAATCATAAATACGATTTGCTTGTCCCTAAAAAATCCCTGCAAAATGAAGTGCACAATTTGGAAGGCTAAAATTGTTCCTAAAATAATTAAAGACAAATTCTTATAAAACACATTGGCTGTTCCACACGCTATCCCAAGAATGCCATTAAATTATAATTTGTTTCCTGGAAACTGCAGCTTCGACACGACACGCTATTTTCATTAGCACAGCCATATATGGAGACAGTGATAAGTGTGGCAGATTGACACAAAACCACTAACTAACTTGTTTGCCTGTCACTGTACTGAATTTATTGTTAACTACCTCAACTACTCACTACTGCAATGGCTAATAACTTTTTAGTGAAACAGTTCTCACCCACTAGTAGTCAAGTGAGACAAGGTATGTATGAAAACCGGAAAAAGTGTAACTTTAATTTGAAAATGTAACAAACTTGTTATCTATGACGATGTAAGCAATTTTGGTTGCTAATATAGCTTAAGAAGTAGGTATAGGTACATAAAAACACTCAAGTCATAAATTATGCAGACAGACTTTCCGGTTTCCGAAACGTGTAAAGAGGGTAAACATAAATGAAACAAACATTTCCAAAATTAAATAACTTCTTTTATTTCAGAGTCAAATTTGTTTCCTACATAAACGTGTTAGAATGATGACGCTGTAACATTAATTGACCATTACACTAATGGTACGCGCCGTTAGCTGTTAACTTGGTGCACGAGTGGAGGGCCGTGAATTTATTCCATTATTACGTGTTAGTGCGCGCGTCACGTTCCGAGGAGCACATGTGTGGGCACAATGTGCACTCCTACAGCTGCGGACTTCGCATCTCTTATATCTGTAATTAGCAACAAATATGACTGGCCGAGTATTTATATCGCGCCGCAACGGCACCAATACATCTCCCCGCCGACTGTCGGAGCAGGACCCGTCCACATCCTCGCGGGCGCGCGCACTAACACTACTACACAGACAACTACTGTCGGTTTCAATACAGACTTTTATAATAATAATAATAATATAGATTTTTTTATTTCTTTAATAACTATGCAAATATGATCACAAATACCCATGAACCAAACGACGCGATCCCGAAACATTTCTGCAACATCCGAAGATAACAATAACTACACTCCACTACGGAGCCGAGCCCGTGCGGCGGACTGAGGTACATACACACTGCAGGTAACACAGGCAGCTACCTCGCCGCCGCGCGGGCTCGGCTCACAACGATGCCAACGCGTCAACTACTATCCAATGCCACAAACACCTAATTTTAATCAATAATCAACAATTATCGCCCACCTCTAACACTACACGCTTTATTTATACGATCAAGTGGAAAAATAATTTTTGATCCTCCATCGAAATCAAAGTAACATTTCCCATGATATTTTCACATGGCAAAACAAAAATTCAAGGCAAAATACGACACAGTCCGAGAGCGCCACCCGCCGGGACTTACAATACTTGAATACCTTCTATCTTAGGGATAGTGGCGCCGTCGCTAACACTACACATATGAACATGGCGGGCCGCCCTCTCCACTGCGCTCATAGCTAAGTTGGAAAGATAATAACTACTCTCCATATGCTTATAAGAACACTTCATAAAACAGCTTTATATTATACTACATAATTTACATTTATATTAGGTTTACATTTTTACACAGCAATAATAATGTTTGTAGTTTTCATTATAATATACTCTATATACTCCCAATTGCTAAATATTGTCGCATATTAAGCATGTTTTTTTTTTATTTATATCGACACCGCATGGTCATTGGTGTCAGCATCATTTATATTAACAAAATACTTTAAATCCTTCTTCGAATCATCCTAAGTTTATTCTCACCTAAATACGAACGAAACTATGAAACAGTAATCGGACTATTAATTATTCTTTTAGAACTTGTATTAGTCACTAATTTATTTCCAAACGGTAAGTAGCCGAATACACAACTAAAACTAAGCTTCAAATAACTAAACTACGGAAATTTATAACAATTTTCATAAACGGACACAGTTCACAGATGTAGCGACTTCACAAAAAAATCAACTCAAATTATTTCAAACAAATAATCTATAAATGCTGACAATATTGTCTTTTGTTTGGAATGACACTTAACACTTTCTATGATAAAGTTTCAAACATCGAGTTCTAAAGCATATAAATATGTTAGAATTTAGACGACTGATCACAATACTAATCAGACTTCTCTATACAAAACGATTGTGTTAGTAAAAAATAATTTTAGAAAAAAATAATTATGGCAAAATATTGGCGAAGTGTAGCAAACGAGCTCTCCACGAATATTTAAGTTAAAAAGATCCAATACCATCGTAAAACAAACCCAAGCACTCAACAAACAGCCGCGAGAAAATTATACTAAAAACAACTCACAGTGAAAACTTAATGCGGTCACACGACCGTACAGCCGTGTGCACACGTGCTGACCGAACTATAGATACCAGCACATAATACGCAGCGACCGTCAACCTTACCTCGTACCATTGTTAGCCAGTGTCAGGCCACTGGTATATTATGTATACAGAGTTAGCACAACATAGTCATCGCGACAACTAAATTGATATTTACACAAATAATGCACGTAACATAAAATATTATAAGATATAACCATCTTAAGTATTTATTACGTTATATTTTTATTTATTACACTATGGCATTGCAACTTTGTGACTCGGTTGCGGCTACGTCGACCCTCGTTACAATAACATAATTTATTTGTTAGCGGAACAAAAAGAGGCAAGTAGATAGATGCCTTGTCAATAAAATGGTGTTGATAACAAAACATTCGACAGATTTCAGTTCAAAAGAAATAATCAGAGTTATATTTATCTGATTTTACAATAAACCCCGGAAATACATAAGTATTTTTGCACTCGGATAAAATATTAAATGACAGCTCAGTGACTTCAAAAAACATGATCGGGAACAATGAGAGATTGAAGAAAATCTTATAAATACCAAGCTTCATGACAATCAGAACTGTGGTCCATCGAAATATTTTCGCTAAAACAGTTAACGCGCTAAGAAATGAGAATTTAACAAGACTAAACATACACAATACGGAATCAATTCTATAAATACACGTGTTTCAATTTGAAGAGACGTGGTTTTGGTGTTACTAAAACTTTATAAAATGGCAATTGGTGTAAAAAGGTGTTTGATGGCGAGTTTGTACGATAACCGTGGTACATGTACGCAGTAGTAGTGGTATATTGCAGCGTTTGTCGTACAAGCTCGGCCATGTTTGTATGTTAGATGTGTGCAGTCTCATTCCGCAGGCGCGGCGTCTGTTCCGCTCGCGGCCGCATCGCGCTACGGTTATTATAGGTCCCTGCACACACGAAATCACAATATTAATACTATAGTAACATTATAGGGATGAACATTGCGGAAGTTGTTTATATTTTAAGAAAATTTTGATTATTGTCAAGACTGGAACCTATAAAAAAATACAAGGTTTCCAGAGAATATTCTCTCAAATTAAGCTGCATTTAATTCTTGTGGTCGACTGGATCTTTGACTCAAAGCTAGATAATCAAAATAAAAGAGCATTTCAATTTATTCCAAAATCCATAGTGTAGTTAAAAGTTTATCAAAATCATTCTTATATAATAATATATTAAAATGCCATTACCATTAGTTAGTTCAATTTAAGATCTATTCAATGAGTTAATTTTATTTAATCGTTGTAGCAATAAATATGTCGTTAAAAACCTCCACCTCATTTACCTTTTGTTAAACTATAAAATTATGTGTTATCTCTAAAACTAAGTTATGTTATATTTTTCTTATTATAACATGCGACGTCTCTGCTTGTTACAAAATAATATGACATAAAAAAAACTATTAGATGACAAGCCTAATTAAGCCTACAACTTTGTTCGCATCACCTAACTATCCCACGGGAATTTACAAATAGGATAAAAAGTACCCTACATAATTTAGTCAAAATTATATTAAAACTCAATTTAGCCAAAATGGTATCAAACAAGAACGTTTACCTTTCGAATCAATTGGATCACTCAATATTTAATCTATTATAAATATTTATTTACTATTTAAACAAATTTATATGAAATTATTTTGTAACACGCAGTCTCATCATAAGATATTACTTCTTAGAACTTTATACCCAACACCGTTGTGCATGACTTGTAAGGTGCAATACTGGGGTATATAAAGTTCGACATACCGTACCTACCTCATCCACTGCTGCGAGGGCGGCGTGTGCGACGGCGGGGACGGCTGGTGCGACTGGGTCGCCACCCTCTGGACCACCTGCAATATGAGTTTGTTGAGGTAAAGGTGCAATGATGTTGGTATATGATAGTCATTCGGAACATAGAAGAAGATGAATAGTTGTGAAACCATCGTTCAATATTATAGTTAGCAAGCAGGTTTTGTCCATAGACCGTGTAACTGCAAATTAAACTAATACATAGGTGTAGGACCTCCTGGTTGCAAATGTTTCTATTTTTAAAATATGTCCCACTAATGTTCCCAAGATAATGAAGATTGTATAACTATCTACTTTCATAAGAAAAAAAACAAAGTATCAGTGTGTAAATGTATATGGCACATGGTTGCAGTTTGTGGGAATTTGCTTAGGAAGCCTAATTTAAAGAAACTACATTATAGAATGCAGCAGTAAGCGTTGTTGTGGCGCAGCAACGGTGCAGTGTTATTTCGTCAAATTGACGGCGCTCTGTTGTTTTGATGCAGTGACGATGAATTCTTATGATGCGGGAACCGTGCTTGCGATTACAACATGGTAGTGGTGATGTGAGCTGTACTGCGTTAGCAATATATGTGCCAAATTTGTAAACAAACAGGAGAAAAATCACTAATGACTAAACATATGTTTCAGTTTGTATTAGCAAGTAGTAAGTTCGAAAAGCTCATAAAACATGAAAATGTAGGTTTCATATTTTATTAGATTATATAAACTTTATTAACACGAGCATAAAATGTGTTATAAATGTGAGTAATACAGACCTGCTGCACGAAGGCTCGCGTGAGATGCGGCGCGGCGCGCTCGGCGTGCTCGAAGGCGCGACGCAGCTCCTCGATGGCCGCCGCGCTGCCCGACCCGTGCTTGCGCGACAACTGCAACCATAACACGCTCGTCAATAAACTAATTCGCACACTACACATCAAATAAAAAGATCATGACACATAAACGCTTGACACTCGACGCCACAGCCGCAGCTGGATCCGCTAGCTAGTATTTGATTTTGTTATTCCATCACCCGCCGCCAAGAAACGTAGCTACTAACTCATTACAAAAACAAGTACATATAGTAATTGATCAAAACAAATAACGGCGGTGCGGCAGCGTGACTGTGGCGTCCAGAACAGGCAATAGCAAAGTTAACAAAGTTAAGCCTCGCGATTCGTCCGCAATAGATTAGACTAGAGTCGTGAATGCGCTGATCTGCGACTTATATATAAAAGCGACCCTGTGTGCCAATACCGAATAAATGAGAAAAATAAACATTTGCTCACCTCATTGAGTAGCGGGTAAATAAGTTGTTGTAGGTATGGGTGCCTCCTGACTTTGTTCTCCTCACTGTTCGTTCCTCTGTGGTCCAAAGGCGAAGCCTGGAAAATAACGAAAAACAATGAACATTTATTACACTTATACCTCACGGATATAAAAGGTGATAAGAAGAATAAGTTATTTATGTCAAGTTAGACATTTTAAATGCAAAAGGCAAAAACAATTGTAAATCTTAAAAAAAGTGACACGATGTTGTCCTCTTATTATACGCTACTATTTCGGATATGTTAGATGTACTGCGTAGCGCAGACGACCAGGTGTTATGGCCCGAATTTGAGAAAGCCTGTACTAAGAGTCGGGCCAATGTTTCACTATGCAAAGTGCGGGCAAAGTTAACAGCTATGCATTCTAGAGCTTTCTGGTTTATGTGATTAATGGCAATGTTGTGTATACTAACGTTTTTGTTATAGACTACGCTGTCTCTGTTGGAGGGCGTGTGCTCGGGCCGGTCCTTGCGCTCGTCGCGGTCGCCGCGGTCGCGCTCGCGCTCCTTCGCGCTTTTATGCTCCGCGGGCACCTGCACGTTCGACGTCTGTCTTGTCTGTAAGAGTAAACAATACTGTTAAATGAAGGATCATCGAGTCTTATTTGTGTGTAAATATTAAAGTAACAAATAATGAGAAGTTTAGGTATCGTGTATTTAGTAGTTTTGCTAGTGTGATCTATATAAAGCGGCCGGTGGGGCATCATAATCGTCTCGATAGAAATTGCAGTTTCAGCACCAAAATTAATTATGTACTTTTTGATAATCGATCATTAATTTGATAGAAAGCTCTGTTCTATTCTGGGATAGATCGTTAAAAATAAATCATTAGCCAGGTTGTAAATCCTGAGAACGACATCCTTTTCGTTTTCCGTACCGCTTATTTCCCAGAAAGGGAAAAGCGACATATTCCGGTCGTTTCAGTGAGATTTCGGTACGTCCCACTGGTTTTCCCCATGAAGGTAGATTATCACATGACAAACAATGATCTTACATGGGTGTATATGTGTGTACATACCGGCAGCTTGTCGGCGGAGTTGTTGTTGTTAGTGTGTGGCGTGTGTGGCGCGTGCGGGGGAACAGCGGGAGCGGGCGCGGGCGCGGGAGCGGGCGGCGAGGCGGAGCGCGCGCCGTTGTGCTTGGCGCCGGACACCACCACCGCCTCGCGCTCACGGGACCGCGAGCGGGGGACCGCTGCAAATAAACACATGTCATTATTATAAAAGAAATCGAAGGTAAGAAAAAAACTTGTAACTTTTTTTCCGTACAAGTGTTAGAGTCGGGCTGCAAGACTCACAGAACTCAATTCAAATACAAGTATTTTATCATTCCGTCTTTGAATAAACTAAGTCTAACTTATTTTTCTACATGAAGTGTATTAATAACAAATGTGTCGATAACAAAACTTAAAAACTAAAAATTTCGTTTGCGACACGAAATACAAGCGACACTAATTTATGCCTTGTTGTATTTTACATTCAGTATTCTGGAAATACAACATATAAATAAAAACGAAACAGTAGCTAGAAGTACATGTCCAGCAATGACGATAAAAGAGTAACTTAAAAGTGATATGTAAATAATGTTACCGTTGTCATCATGATGGTTGTTCCGACGCTTGTTGTCAGCGGGCGGCTGCAGAGCTCCGCCGCGCACCGTCATGATCCACGGCTCGTCCGCCTCACTGTCGCCGCTCCGGCACTCCTCTCTGCAATACCGAATAACATTCATGATAATATATGAAGGTTCAGGATAATGGTGACTGAGTTCTTGGTTGAACGATTTCAATATTTCAGATGAAAGTTATAGAAAAGTCATTTACATTCCGATTTTCCAATCAGTTCCGCTAGCAAATAGGCAGAATTTTAAGGCTTTTTTATGGCTAATATAAAAATAGTTTAACAAAATTTAGATAGACATATCACCTAATCTTAATGCGAAGATGTACTTTCTTGCTTTCTACTAAGTAACGGAATAGTATGTTTCATCTTTATTAATCTCAAGATGATATTATAAATTATCACAGTTAATTTAGTTTCTTGTAAAATAACAACCGTTTAATAAATGTTACTCACGAATCCGAATTCTCCGACTCGGTTTCGCTCTCTTCGCTCCGTTGCGCCTTCCACTTCTTATACCTATCTATAAGATCCATTAAATACGAATTCTTCTTAGCTTTCCGTATAAACTGAAACTTTAGTAACTCCTTTGCTGTTGGCCTCTGAAAAACAAAGGAAACATTCTTTGTAAACATTAATTTGCCTTAGGAAATTCCTGCAGGAAATATGTTTGCTTTTAAGTAAATGAATTTCAAGTAAATCTCTAAAACAATATGTTTAGTACAATTACGAAACATCCATATCTTACGAGATTAAAGGATTTAGACCGTAATCCGAAACACTCGGGAGGGTTCCAACAAAAACACTATAGTGAAGCCGACGTTAGGGGAAATTAATCCGTATGTAACTTACATTTTCTGGGTCCTTATTCAGGCACGCCTCGACGAACTCTTTGAAGGGTTTCGAGTAGCTGCCTGTCAGCTGTGGAGGGTTGTTCTTGGGGATGAGGAAGAGCACCCTCATGGGGTGCAGTTCCGAGTTGGGCGGCTCGCCCTTGGCCAGCTCTATGGCGGTGATGCCGAGCGACCAGATGTCCGCTTTGCTGTCGTAGCAGGACTGTTTGATTACCTCAGGCGCCATCCAGAACGGCGTGCCCACGAATGTGTTCCGTTTGCTTGTTGTGTTAGTTAATTGTCCAGCGACACCTGAAAAGATATATATTTGTTAATACCTCCGTAATAATGTAGAAAACATTTTCATTTGGGTGTTTGTGGTACCCTCTCGTAGTCTTTGAATCCCAACAAAATTATTTCACTTTGGGTTCAGAGCAAAGTATGTGATGTCGTCGATATTTATTTATTTACTTAATATAAATCCATTTTAATTCATGTAAATACGAAGGTCAAAGCCGACATTCGTTTATGTATTCCGCCAGACAAAACAACATTCTGAATTCAGCTCTTTCATTATTTAGATAGCGAGTGTTTGTGTTGTAAGTTTTAGAATAAGTAACTAGATGTTATGAGTCATTTCGTGTCGGACTATAAATATATCTGGCAGTGATTTAGTAAACAAGATAAACAAATAAATAACAGGATGATTTATCATTTTGTGTATTGGAAGTATACTCTATTGGAGACGTGTTTAAGTACGTACTTAAATTGATTGCAGTATTTATTGAAGTTTCTGCAATAAAGCGTTTCTAAGTGATACGTATACGTATAGTAATGTTCGAAATTATGGCATAAGAACAAAACCTTCTTTGATGATAATCATTTAACTGAATACCAACATCTTCGTTGTGAGTTATTAAATATACTGCAGGAGAGCATTAAATATATTAAGTTATGTCGTAACCTTATGCATGCACACGAGCTGCCGGTCGTAAAACGGCGGGTGATTATTGACTCATCTCGGTAAAATGTCAGATATCTACATTAAAATTGATAAATGTGAAACCTTCGTATTAAGCTGCATTATCAATCGTTCGTCATGTCCACGTTGTTCATGTCAAGGAAAACCAGACGATGCGGTAAGTTAGTTACTTTAAAGGTCAAAAAGTTTTTACCAAATATTAAGAAGTTTTGACAGTAACATGGACATATCCGGCATGGTAATATGCTTACCATTATTTTATATCCGGAAAATTTGATAGTTTTTAGAATACTAATGTTCAAACTTTTAGTTTTATAAGATAGTCGTCCATCTAACATTACACTCCGCGAGTACGATCCTTGAATGTAATTAGTCGCCATGACTACGAAATAACATAATTATAAAACTAATTTGTTTGTACACAATTTATGAAAAAGCCAGTACAGTCATGCGGGCTTTTTTGTGACTCACATTTTATGTTTTCCTTCCCTAACAGTAAAAGTAACAAAATGTAGCGCTCGAGTGTAATACTGTCGGTGCCTTTCTTTGTTATCTCAACAAAATGAAATAGAACGTTCTTTTTCTTTAGAAACATCGCAAGTGAGGCTTTCCATCTTTTATATTCATGTTTACTTTCAATACCTCGCAACTTGCAAGGTTAAGTTTATAAATAACTACATTTATATCATTTCACAAGAATTTAGGTATTTTAGGTGTATAGCTTTAAAACAGTATTGTAATTCAAATAAAACTGCCTACTAAAACTCAGAGTTCCACCATTGGTAATCTCTTCAGACTACCAGATTAGAGGCGGTCCCTGTAAGTAAACCAACACAAGTGTTCCTAAAGTAAACAAAGCCAGTAAACATAGATGTTTGGAGAGGTTGAAAGTCTTCGCCGCTTGCCCGATGCACAGGGCGTTCACTTTACATTGGCACGGCCCGCAGTTGCTCCAGCGGTTCAAACATTGGCCTTTAGCCAAAATTCTAGGCCATAA
Source organism: Autographa pulchrina (assembly GCA_905475315.1). Taxonomy (NCBI): domain Eukaryota; kingdom Metazoa; phylum Arthropoda; class Insecta; order Lepidoptera; family Noctuidae; genus Autographa; species Autographa pulchrina. The sequence goes on along the minus strand of FR997765.1, from coordinate 10,966,945 downwards.
TGCGCGCTTAACTTATATTGCAAGCTTCTCTGATTGTAGTTTCGACGTCTTTGTAAGTTTATATGCGTCTACGAATTCTACGATCAAGGATCTTCAATAACCGTATTTTCTTAAATCTGCTGCCAGCTCTTGTCAAAGGTCGAAAAAATACCGTCAGTCAAAACTGTGGTCCGCTTAGCTCAACTCATTCCATAAGAACTAATCACTTCCCTCTAAATGAACAAGGACCCAATGAATAAAAACTTCCAATTAAACTAAAATAACTATCTCTATATCAAGGAGCCTGTCATAAAGCGTTACATTATCTCGATTTAATTTCCAAAAGATAAAATCTTTGTCCTGTCGAAAATTTTATAACTTATTTTAGCTTGCTCTAATATCACCCGGGGAGGCACTCCAAAAACTTATTAAGAGATAAAACTCTTGATAAATAGTCCCTTACGTTGTTCGAAATTTTCTTATTATCTACTTAAATCGGTACTGTTAATTAAATAAAGTTTGAGACAGATAGATTATATTTAAGCTCCATGTTTAATTTATCCGATTAAATGTAGATGGGTGTCATAAATATTATGGAAAATAATTATTAGATACTTTTAGATAAATGTAGGACTATAAGCAAGCATACAATATAAATTACAATCGATCATAAATAAGAATAGCTCTATCTTCTTGCAGCAGACCTTTTGTTTGGTGTTGGCACACTGGCTAGGGCCTCATAACTCTTCTACGATTAACTGCGGAAGACAATCAAGACCTGAGACGATCCGTCATCTCTTTAATGTTTGTGGCGTCGTAAATGGTAACTAAGGAATAAGTGGAAGGAGAGAATAATTATAACTCTTGTGTTATTAGCCATGTGCGATGAGACCAAACCGTTTGTAAGTATAGCTAGTCGAACAGTTTCACGTAAAATATTCTCATCATGGTCCTTATTGATCTAGTTGTGGGACACAAACCGGCCAACGAAACACAAACAGAATATTAATTCAATTCAAATTCAATTAATAACAATTGATGTCGCAATTCGTACACGCCTGTGCACACAATTGGTCTAAATTCTTCAATATTATCGATATATTTCTAAGATAACGTTGTATGTGAATTATTTCCGTGTTGGCTACATGCATCGCTTGTCTTATGAGCTCAGGAGCAGCCAACCATCCGTTACGATTATATCCGAAGCTCCTATCAGTATTGCATTGCGTTTAAATCACGGTAATACGATAAAAACTTTGACAGTGATGTATAAGAGCGACGGTAAAGAAAATGATTATTTATGCACATGTTCATTAAATACTACAGGAACACTTACGATGTACACTAATCAATATTAGTGTAACTATCTTGGGATTATGCTTTGATCATGCTTGGCAGCTTGATAATAGTAGTTGTGTTATTAAGTATATACCATGTGTATATGTCTGTATCTATTTCGTTACGTGGAACTACTGTTTAAGAAAGAATTAGGACTTCAATTGAAACTTTCAAGCCAAGACAGTATGAGTAAAGTGAACAAAATATAAAAAAAACACATTTCTGAAATTCGCCCGTATTCTTTGAAATCCATTGTGAATATTCCATTCTCAGGGGCGATGACTTATCGTTAAGCAAAATGCTGTCAAAGGTTAAAGGAAAAAGCAAGCGGTGCTATTTCTTATCTCTAGCAAAGTTTTAACCTTTAAAAATGTTGGGTAACCCTCAGAACCAGACCCTTAATTACGAAATTAATACTTTAATGTGAACGAAGTAGCAAATTCAGGATTTTACGTAAGCTACATTCAAAATCAGACTTATTATTTTATATTTACATTACAAAACATTTAACAAAAGTACTAAAAAACTATATCTGCTTTATCAATGTGGTCAAGAACGACAATTTATCAAAGTTATTAATTTATTGCCTGTTTCAAAACAGCTGCTGCGATGGAGATGAGAGAGATGAGAGTGCGTCTATTAAACATTTTTAAAGTATTGCCCTGATACTCATTTGTTTTTACTATGCTCTGCTTTGTTTACCCTACAAGTCCGCCCAAAAACTTCTATGGTTATAGCAACTTACCAAAGTCAGCCAGCTTAACGTCGCCCATCTCGCTGAGCAGAACATTAGCGGCCTTGATGTCCCTATGCAGCTTGCGCTCCGAGTGCAGGTAGTCGAGACCTCGCAGCACCTCTCGGAGGATCACCGCTATGTGCATCTCCTCGAAGCTGCCCGCCTTCATCAGGTCCAGCGCCGACCCCCCGCCCAGGTATTCCATTATAATCCATAGTTTTGTTCCCTGGAAAGTGCAGAAGTAAATAGGTAATACATGTTGAGAATAAAAATAAGGTAAAAGAAATACTTAATTTAAATCATCTAAATATTATTTGGCATATTTGATGCTAGTAATTTTGATGATTGCACAAGATGAAAGACGTTTATTAAAAAATACTTAATAACTGGGTATTTACACTATTTACTAAAAGGTAAATCTAAATCAAAACAATTTCCTTTGAGCATAGAAATACAAAATAAGGAAAGCAGAACAAAATTATTGCCCGAAATTATAATATAGAAAGTATCCTAACAACTACAAATTACAATATTTCAGTGTCCCATCCATAACATAATCTATCCATCTTTCTGACAGATTCATTCCGTGCCTTTAGGCAAACAGTTATATCCTCATTAATATGCATTATTCGCTCGGAAAATGTATTAGCATATTAAGCATATAGGCACGTTTAAACGTTAATATAGCAGTTACCTATTATAGGTAGGTTGTTCCTGTAGTTAAAGAAATTCCTTTTGCAATAGTTATTGTGAAATAACTAGTTTGTCATAGGTCCAGGAATTTAAGTTGCAACCGCAGAAAATATGGGTCTGTTTGGCGTGATGGAGGCAATAATGTCATGTTTACCGTCGCGATTTATTGGCTCGTCAATGGTGGGCGTTTACGACGGGCTAATATGCTAATGAGAAAGAGGAAGGACCTTGCCACATGACATAACGACACGTGGCTTTACTGCAAAACGTATGGAAATAACACGTAAAAATGTATCAAACGAAACAGAAGCTATATAACCATAAATATTTTATGTGCATACTGATCGCTTACTCTGGTTTTCCTTGTTGTCCTTAACGCACCATTAACGCAAAACCGAAAATTTCCATATTTCACAGAGGTTTATTTTTGATTATTTGATGTATAACGTGGTATAACCACGGCTCATAAGAACACCTTCATAATTAACACGTATGTCTATATGACTAGGTATAAGTTGGACTAATTATTTCTATGAACGGCAAAAATCTTCAGTACTTTATCTAGACACGCGGCAGCGAGTCAAGCCAAGTTCAAGTAAAGGAACTGGCTAGCCAGCGCCAAGTGTAATATTACACGAACATTTTATGTGAGATAACTTTATAAAATGACTGATGTAATGAAAATTGGTCAAGTCAAATCTAACCTACTTTAGGATCTCACATTTTAAAATAACAGCAATTGTTATTGTTGCGTCAAAAATAGAGTTTAATACTTGTTCATAATGTTATTTTGTTCCTATAAATACGTATTTGGATTTTGCATAGAACTTGGCACTCATTTAGATCTCCATTCTTTTTGTGTGTGTTAAACTTGGCTTTCCTTTTTTACATTTATGTTTTTGGTGGGATAAGGAACTAACACACCTTGGCTTAAAGTTATTGACATTGTATTTTACATACCTATGTTTATCTACGTTGTGTTTATATAATGATCATAAAGATACGCAGCGGAGCATATCAAACCGTATTACATAAAATATAAGAAATGTCACCGGAGCGTTACACTTCTTTTTGTAAGTACCCGGTGTTTTTCTTACAAATCTCCGCTCATGAGCAGGAATTATTTATTCAATAAGAAGACGAAAATATGAACACAAACGTAACATTTTATAAATGGACATAATATAATTTATTGACAAAGTTTTAACCGATGGGAGTAACTTTTGTACGAAATGTTGTTAAATTAAAGTAAGTACTTATTCGAGTTTTGACATTTATTGATTGTACGAAGCCTGAAAGCTGTCAGGGTACATGTGTAAGTGGTTATTGTTTTTTGTTTTGGCTGAAAGACATTTTTGTATGTCTTAACAACAAAAAAAATAAGTATGATGTAGAGATACAAGTTTACGTTTACGTGTAGAAAAATATGATAGCAAACTACAATAACATTTTAAATAATTATTCATCAAATTATTCAACACATAATGCGATTTCCACTAACTCGTTTAATACAGGCTTTTGTAAACATTACAAAAGCCTGATTTAATATAAAACAGCATTTTGTGTTATCAGCTCATTTGTATGTACAATTTTCCTTACAAAGAGCCGAAACGTAACGAGTTCCCTAAATTAATCAACTTTTCCAAATTTTCACCTAAGTGAAAACAGCGAGACAAAAACAAATTACAAAGTTAATGGGTAGGTAGAGTAAACCTGCTTAGTCGTAATTCAGAATTTTCATATACAGGAAATAGATCATGCTTTTGCTTTGGCCAACTTATGATAAATTTCTAACACATTGATTCTGTGATACAAAGATCCAAATTTAGCGCTGGTCAATGGTCATTTGTTGTTAAGTATTTAGAATGTTTAAACACAGTAATCCGCAGTTGTGGCCACAGTACCCAACATAAAGTGGGTATCCTTTTTACAGGATCATAGTAGATAATCCAGACAAACAAGGAAAATCTTGTAGATAACCCGGGGAAAAAAGTGATGCGGGCCGACTCTGCTTAAGAAATTTAAGTTTGTAAGTGTGTCTATAAAACCGGTTGGGTAAAAGGATTTTACGAGGTCGTAAAGTAAATACTCAAAGAAATTTCAATAAAGCCAGCACCATAGTTTTTACAGAATAATCTTTATAAGCAGTTATTAAGGGCAATGTAGTAAGCTAACTATTTTCAATTCGCAGCTGTAAACCAAACGTTATTACCGATCAGATTAACGTCATTAAATCCAGTTCCTGTTCGGGCTGACATGACGTTCGCCTTCACTGTTCAGAGTAATTAATGTACGGGTAATACACATGCATGACATATACACTGTACATGTTCGAGCAGACAGAGCCACGGTACCATCGCATGCAGTAATGCAACGCGGAAGACGACAATGGGCGCACCGGAGCACGGATCCGGCGCGACCCATTCACGCTTCATCAGCTAACGTGCCCACATACACGTGTCAGGGTTATACTAATCATATACACATGTAGGTATGCAAATATACCTAGAAAACAAATATACAAACGGTTTGATAGATGATAAATAATATAGATCGTTTTGACAGGCTCAGAGCCGCGGAAGAAATGGAAAGCGCTCGCCTAAAATGATGTGGGATTTGGGAAAATTGAATCAAGCCCATTATGATTTATTTCGGCTTTACATCTTTATGGCATTACAAAGAAAATGTTGGATCATTTTTACTCAATTTTATTTATAGAAAAGGTATGTTTTTGCCTTTTCGCGATTAACTTCGTTCGTTCGGTGTTACGTATATTAAACGTAGTCGTCTTTTAAGTGGTTTTATTCTTTAAACTCGTAAGGCATAAAAAATAACAGACTTAACACACATAAAAGCCACAATTTTGACTAAACATCAAACAAAAGAGGCAAAGAAGGGAAAACAACGAACTTTTCCGAGCAGGTAACTCGAGGATTCTAGAGAGAATATAAAATGTTTGGAAACGTATTATGAGATATTTTTAAGTTAAGAAAAGGGTCTCGTGGCTCACGTGGCTTATACAGGACCCTTTTCATATAACTTACATTTTCAAAGTTAGTATTTGACAGCCCTAACAAAATTCCCTTGGTATCGGAAGCCATAGTAGATAGGCAGCATGCGATAATGCAGACACCGCTCGCCCAATATAATACAAGATGAACACGAGTTACATTGGAAATGGAAAGATAAATAATTCCATTCCGAGTTATTTGTGCCTCGGCCATAGATCCGGCGGAGTGAATCCAGCTCACAGAATAATATTATGTAAAACGGGAGAAGCTTACTGTGCCAAACAGCCAACAATAACAAGTGTATATTCCAACTAAGATTTACTATTCTTATAATCCTAGCTAAATATTTGATACCTATGTACAAATAATTTGTCAGTCAAAACTAAAAAACCAACGAATAAAAGAGTAAGAAGAGTTTTCGAATGGAGGACTATGGAGTGCAACGCTTGGGCAATGTTATGCCTTAGTCATTCTCTACATAAAAGAATTTTTTACTAGAAACAAAAACTCAAAAGGCCGTACACATAATAAGCTTTTTCAAGGCAGTAACCAAAGGCTCGTTGCATGTAAGCATCATATAAGTATTCGTTGCCATAGCAACCCGATGGCGTCGGTCATAGACCTCGCCGTCGCGACATCCACAAAATTAAAACAAGAAAGCGCACAAATAACCCTAGGGAAGTTTATATAGGCATCCCTTCTTGATTTATATACATACAACAAAGGAACCAATAAAAGAAACTTTAAATAACGTTTTATTGTTTGCAATTAGATTTATTTAAGGCATAAATGTAACTCTTGAAAATCACCGTATTATACAACTGTCAAATCTGGTTTTAAACAAGTTTTAATGAACGATGTGACGATAACATTATACTGCGGAACTCTGTTCATAACCAATGCTAGGTTAACGAAGCACGCGATTGGCACATAAAACAAGTTTCAACATTGATTGGTTCAAAAGTAATTTTAATTGTGATTTTCATAATTATTTGACTCGGGTTTTGATGATATAGGAATTAAAAAATCTAGTACAAATACAATATCGTAGGAATTAAAGGTAAAATAATAAAAAAGTAAAGTTTCGCCACTCTATTTAAAATTAAACTGCTGCTGCCTGTAACTACGTCACTTGTTGTCAAGTAAAGGATTGTTCATAAATATTCCATTAAATATGAGTAACACTGATGGGACTGCTTGGCACTCCTTGTAAGACCATGCATTTCTAATTAATTACACTTCATCATTGCTCTTTAATTAAATATGTATGTACACGTGTACACTGTATGTGTAGGTGGATAACTTTTCTTTAACTACTTAAATATTAAAAACTTCATAGATCTCAATTTAATTTATTTTTAGTAATATCTTTAAATTTAATAGTGACACTGCCTATAATAATATACATGATTAATAGGGTCTTGAACAATGGTAATATGAAAACAAAAGGACAGTGTAAAGCAGTAAATCTTTAATGTCTTAACGAGCTATTCACAGCCTATAACTTGGCCATTATATTGCGTGGACATTCACTAAGCTATGACAGTAAAACTGTGTTCAGGAATAACTCGAGTGCATGCTGGCACGCCAACAATCGTGAACGAGCAAGGGTGGAGTTCATCATTCGTTTAACTAATTCAAGGCTCTAGCGTTACCATGGCAACGCGTCGAGGGCGGGCGCCGCCCAACTTCTGCCCGCCTTAATAATTTCCCGGACTATTGGATGCCGCTAGTTGCCTGTAAACAACGGCTATGCGGCCAATTTAAGTTTCCCAAGAGAAACTCTTGTTGAAATGTTCTTTAGTTTTTCTATTAGAGTGAGATTGCTGTAACTGATAACTGGACGACTGCTACGTCTGCAAAAGCTTTTAAGGTAAACATGGATTAAACTGACTCGAATTTTAAACATGGTTTTAATATTGAATATAAGCAAAAGTCAGTCAAAGCATATTAGTCATACTTTGCCCATTGAGTGTACTTGAATTTTATCTACATACGAGTAATAAATGAATGAAGTGCACATCATATCTCATTTCAATCAAGACTTGAAATTATATTTTATGTAAATGTGGAATTTACAATTTCAAATTCGCCCTTCACTGTGAGAACTTTTCAATCAGCGTTGGAATTAATTCAGTGCACTTCAATTTACACGAGACTCGCTGCAGAATCAATTTCATTTGGAGAAGCGTTGGAGTAGGTAGAGATAGTCGAGGGATCAGAAGGATAGGAGATATCGCCCCTAGGACAAATCCCTAACGTGGTCCGCTGGGAAGGATCCTAAAAGCCGGTATTAGTAGAAATCACATTCCCACTCCTCCCCTTATCAGAAAAGTGATAAAGAATTCCCGTATTGCTTGGGACAGTAACATGCTGTCGGATTTTATTACCGTAGGGATATAAGATTTTAGATGTATTTTTTATATCATCCTCTATATTTCTAGGATAATTTATGTACTAGCAATATTTGTACCAGTGCCATAATTTGTGCATATAAAAAAGCCTTAAATAGTAATACTATCTAACCTTTTGCTTACTTTTATTCGATTTTCATGCATTATTTTGCCATCTAGCAATACTTTTTATTTTTACTAAAATAAAACCCTCCAAATGTTTTATTTACAAGTAAGCTTAGAATATGACAAATAAGTTATACTTAAAAAAGTTGGTGATGGGCACCTTAAACTTTACTCGTATTACAGCAAAAGTTAAGCTCCGACGACATTTTCCCATTTGTCATAAGCTGCAGCGAGACTGAGACCAAGTAATCCCTATATTACGCGGAATTATCCCATAGGACCTTCTTCCTCAAGTAACTTCGTGAGATGATACTTAACGAGTGGTACAAGAAGACCTACGTTTGTTCCCGAGAGGGTTAATAAAATATTCCTCGTAGCCTTAGTGCAGAATAATAAAATTATTAAAAGCTTCTAGCGCGTTCTATAGGATGGCTCTCTTTGCCAAGAGATAAGGGCCATTGCAGCGATAGTCGGCTGTTTACTAGCAAACCTTTTGCGCAGCGACGGCCGTATTGCCGCCAGCAACGCCGAGGGTATTCGAGACTGCCTCTTTCGTCTCGTTGAAATAAGGAAATAAAAGAACAAAGAGACGAGAGATAATAACTAAATAAATTATTCATCCAACGTCCACGCACATCGAAATCGTGTCGAAAGATTTGATAACAGAGAACAGATTTCTTGCGGTCTGTAGAATAATGGAGCATTTCCTTGTTTGATATCGATTTATGCAGAAGCTTTATAAAGCACTGTACACATAAAAGAATCCAAGAAGCTGTATATAGCGGCAGCTTACGGAAACGTAGACTGTAACATTTGAAGAGCCCTTATTCAATATCGTCCTACCGGTCATAAAACCGTCAGTGCCACCACCTCGTAAAGTTTCCCCGTGAGGATTCTTCAAGGTGTCCGGCAATAAAACGAATAGGATAAACGATCCAAGACACAAGAATTGGTATGAAATTTGTAACATTTAAGTCTAACAAACATTTTTGAAATTCAAAGTAAAGCAATTATGGAGCTGTTGAGAGCTCTTGAATTTTCAGGATAGCCACCTAAATAAAATTATCATTAAAGGCAGGGGATTCACAAAAATGCCAGCAATAAAAACGGCTTACGGCCTTTTAGATAATCGAATTGGGTATAGTTTATCTCGAGGTCTCCCTTTAGTTGGAAGTTGGTGTTATTTGGTACAGTATAGAATGATATTCCTGTATACGACTATGATTTCATTGAAATAAAGTCTTTAAACTTATCAATATATTTTTTATAATGGCACACCCCTCTAATTGTGAAGCAAAGCAACAGCGAAAGTATATAATTATAATAATAATACATGACACAATATCGGCTAACTGTGAGATGAGTGAGCGCAAAACATAATGCGTGGCATGTCACTGACTGCTGTTGTATTGTGTTGAAACCCACGCGTTTCTGATGCACGATCAATGCTCTAATCGATATTGCTCTATCGATTGTCATAATTGAGATCGGCGTCAAGGCTTTGGAATTATTGCACACATTATTACCATCGTGTAATATGAGCACTCTAGTAGATACTTGTGTCTCTTCCACATACATTATTCATGCATTAAAATTGACTAGAATATTGTAGCTTGGATACTTTATAAAACACAATACATGACTGTTATATGTAAGTACATCAACGTCGTCAGCATTCTAAACATAACTTAAATCAAGTTTATACCGGACTCATAATATATAAAACAACCCATTAAATTGAAGCAAAAATTACATGAAGAATCAAATTTTTTATCGGCGAGGCGTTTCACCCCAGACTATAACTCTCATTTTATAGCCCCGGTAATAACAACAGAATTTATCGAGTCATCCTTGTGGTAAAACCCTTAGAGACGCTTGCGCATAAGCGATTCTAAAAGATTCTGCGTTCCTTTTCCCATTGCACACATATTTTTTATTTCTTCCCTGATCACACGGAAAAACATAATATTAATTTAATGTAATGTTGGTGTTACTGGGAAATCGAACACATGGGAGTTTCCATTTAAATGTTTACGTAAAAGGTTTTGGATAAGAGAAGCTTACGGTACGAAGTTGATATAAGACATTTGATAAACCCCCAAAGACATTTCCCTCCGGTAACAGCGTAATGGTAATCGCGTTGTAACGGGACAGTAGGCACGCTCCCTACGTGTACGGTTTTGGATATCGGCTTGGAAATGCTAGTAATCTCATTAAACGTACCTACCTACTGTTCAAAACAAAGCTTGTTTGTAGATAAAATGTTGCACGTAAAATGTAGCTAAATAAGTTATTTTTGAAACACATTAAATTAACATTTTCCTCAAATGAAAAACCTTGTCTTATTTAGCTCAAAGTTAGTTGGGAATCCGAATAATTAACAGCAAAAGTTCGCTTTTGAAAGCGAAACAAGAACTAATTACAAAAATAGAAAAAGTTTTTTTAATTGAAATAAAACTACTTTTACGGATTTTATCGCGGTTTGTATTTGTTTCGTTGTTTCGTTTCGACTTTGCAGGTATCATGGTCACGGGCATACTGATACCTGCAAAGTTGTCGAAACGTCGGGAACTAAAATCCAAATACAAACCGCGATAAAATCCGTAAAAGTAGTTTTATTTCAATGTCTAACATTCGCGTAAACCTCAGAACTCAAAGTTTTTTTAAATAGGTGTCGAGAAAAGAAAATGGTTTTGTTGAAGACTTTGAAAGGTACTTGACGTAATAGTGACGACCACAAAAACGTATTGTCACACGCCACAACGCACGACTATAATAAGCTATACTGAATTTAACGTTTCCTAGAAACAATTGAATTTAGCTGTGGTTGGATCAAATGGAAATGATTTCCTAATGAAACTCGGGATGTTTGTTGATGCGAATGTTACTTATTTTATGTTAGCTACGGTTTGCGGCAAAACAATGGGCGTCCGACTCCCTAAAACAACGGTGTAGGTAATCTAGTTTTGAGGTCGAGTGCGCCATTGGTGGGACCGGAGCTGAGTCACATAGGGCACAATGGAGTCTCATATCTAAGAGCACGTGCAACTAAGTACACACGTTTCCAATGTTACATAGAGCGAACAAATGTTTTTAGTATTTGGTTACGCCGAAATGTATTATCTTGCAATTTATTAGAGTAATATTATTGAGCTCTATTTGTAGCCTTTTATTCGATTGTTCATCGATTTTTTTCAGTACAACGACTGGAACACTATACTTGTATACCTTATAAACTTTAAAATGAAAAGCATGTCACTAAATAAAATATTTCGAAAGATATTTTCTCCCTTGCCTTGTAAATACATAATGGTACAATCTATCATCGAGTTAAAACTTTACGTGAAAGCTTTTAGCAACGGTGAAGTTTTATTCGTCTGTTTAACAGACTCTGCCCAACGAAGTGTGAGGGTATCATCATACGGCTTGTTCGCGCGCACCTTTATTAAACTTTAACCGTAGTCACTGAGAGCTAAGTTAGTTAAACAATTACATACTCGAGTATTACGTCGACAAAAACGTGTCTGTTTGTACAAATCTCTACGAGAATATCCTCTAGTTTCATTCAAGCTCTGAACAAATATACTTCGTTATCATAATTCCATTGATTTCCTGAAGATTATAACACATTAATGAAGGAATGTGAAGATAACAGTTGAAGACTAATATACAAATTTTATCATATCTTGATAGAATATGACAAAAGGCTCTTAAGTTTGAGTGCGGTAATAAACAGCTTGAGTCATCTATTTAAATTAAATACAAGATAATGTTTATCGGCAGTAGATAAATAATAGTTAAATCGACAAAGGTATCGCTGTGAGAGAACAAAGCGCTTTAGTCCTTGGCCAAACAGTGTGGCTGGCCGGAGAACATACTTTTACTATTACGAAGTCCCATTCAAATCCAACAGCTGATTTAACAGTGTTGGGAGTCTAATAATTTTATAATTGATGTCATTGACATAAGCACTAGTATTTTAATGTTAATGTTAGGTGGAATATCTTTGTGTTGGAATGTATTTAGAGCTACGAAAGAATTCAAATCAGTCAGTACTGTATTCTTATCCATAAATTCTATTGTCTAAACTCGCATGACTACGCAATAACTCGAGTATTTTACATACTGTTGTCTGTAACAATAATTAACTTTCCTGTTACTTTTAGTTAACAAATCTCCAGATTATCAAAACGAGAGTAGATACGCAGTTTATAACGAATTTAATTAAAACGGCTAATCTTATCAGTTATCTTTTTCATTATATTCTTGGGCTGGGTTCCCATCAGTTTGGTTAGCGGCGCTTTCCTCGTCCTACAGTATCTGCGGGGTACGCACACATCACAATAGACACAATGGTATAACTCCCACACGTCAGCAAGCATATTATGTGTAGCCGCATTACCAGTTCATTATAGCTCTCAAGAGCAGCGGTGGACGTTTTACTACCCATTATTCCGATGAATAGCTACTTATATGACGAAACTTACTTTCTAATGTTACTGCAATGGTCTGTAATTTTATTTGCTTTGTTTTGTAATGACACAGCCGTCTTTATTGTTGTTTTGTAAGAAGTTTTTACGTTACCCTAAGATTATCGTACCATTGCACAGTTATTAATAGTGGGTTTGAGAATTAGTCCAATAGGATTCAGGGTTAGGGATAATTTAATCGAAAGACCTTAGATGAAACGAGCTTACTACGATTTATTATTATAGATTGAAGTAAGAAACCGCTCAAAATTCTGAGCGATGGCTCACTTAAATCGATTTAAAGGATTTCTGAGTATCGATACTTAGTCGATTCTCATACTTTCGAATCTATAGTCAGAAGTCCCTTGAGTAAACATTAACGTCTATAAGTGTTATACAAGTAGTTATTGATCTTCATTACAAGTAGTTATTGATTATTGATTTTCATTTTTTCATTTTCATTCTCTCAATATCCCAACTCTAGTTTTAATCAAACTAATATCAATTGAATAGCAGACGAGAGCGCTTAGAAAGTTTCTCGTTCCCAAATTCCCAACACAATCCCGATATTGGACATTTCTATTACTGTAATACTTATAGTTCTATAGCCAATATAGTGGTCTTTGTTATAAACACTGCGGATACTATAGTACTTAATAGATGTCGTTAAAGTTGAAAATAATTTTTCATTTCAAACAACGGATGCTTTTGATATCAAAGATCTCATATATTGGTCAAGTTGCAAGTAAAGTAGTTTTAAAACTAAACTATTGGCAATACCAGTTGACTTACAGATAGGTTTAGCGCTATGATAAATCGCACGTGGATCAGTATCGCGTAAGCCTGTCTCATAAACTCGATAGCGACCTAACGAGAGTAACTACTATTTACTGTGGGCTCTATCGTAACGATTGACTAATAAGGGAGTTTGTATCTAATGGTTAACGTTTTCAATTAAGTTAAAGAAACTTTAATGGTATTTTTATATATAATATATTATATTTACTGTTGATTTTAAATTTAAATATCAATTTTAAGTGTATCGGTTGTTTTCCGATAATTATTCTCTATTTATTATATTTATCGGCATATTATTATGAACATATTTATGATATTATAAACAACCTTTTTATAACAAAAACCTTTTTCAGAACTTTTTCTCCTTATTTATTGCATTATTTGACAATACCAATAAATCGTTTGTAATTTTAGCAATTGACCCGCAAATTAAAACAATAGTCAACAAAGTCAATGATCCCTGCCGAGTAATATTTACTAGTAAAAAATTACCATAAACGTAGCGTAAACAACGCTGCGTGCGTCCTCTTTCTGCGAGTCAAAAGGTTAATAAGATGTAGGTACGCGTAAACAACGAAATAGGTACACTTTTTAATTGAATGAGGTTTTCTTTAAGTTCAGAATTAATAATATTTCTTATTTAATTGTAAAAAGCGCGGTGTTCACATAATTCCCGTTGGCAGTTCGCGCGAATATCGCGTGCGTTCGCAATATAACGGACCTTAGTATCGCTCTATGCATGTAATGTTGTTGCTTGACAATCGACTGCCGCATTGCTTTCGTGGAACAATGGTACCTTTTTTGTGTATTCGTCACGTTTGTTTTATTGTTTATTACTTCCTAATTAAAACGCTAGCTAAACAATTAATATTATGGTTCAAGAATAAAATACAGTTGTCGCCATGTTGTTATATTCGGTTGATCACGTACATTGGCGGGTGGTTGCGACATTAAAATAACATCCCGCAGTTTGTTATAAAGTACGTTATAAAAGTAGCAAAGTTTGTTAACAGGATGTTTGCGGGTAAACATCCCGACGGAATATTAAACCCAAGACATTTTAATCGTTGAACACGGATCTAGCTATACACAATCATTGTCTAACAAAAGTTGAATAGTAATAATAATGCCAGTGTACCTAATACATCAACACAATTTCATGGTCACATTACTTGTATGACAAGTCTTCCGATAGCAAGTGTAAACTGGATTACAGTACAAGTTTAACAAGATTGGCACTCTATCATCCGTAGTACCACTAAGACGGTTAATGCAGCAAAAAACACGGAATCCCCAAGACTATTATAATACTGCAATTTCAGCATTGCATTACAACTTAAAAGTAAGTAATGAACCTGCGTTGATACATGCAACGCATGTATTTATTGATGTCATGTTGGTATTGGAATACGGCAAGCAGGGCAAAATTAAATCTTTCCTCGGGAAAAATGAGTAAATTTTATTCAAATCTCACTGATATCCGCAACCTTAGCCCGCAATGTCGTCAAGATTTTACAAGGAAAATATTGTGACAAAATATTAAAACGGAGAGGGAAGAAAAAATAAGATAATAGAAAAACTCGAGAGATTACCATCTGTTAGTTTGGAACGAACCGTAATTGCTGTAACACCGGATGATATTACGTTCTTTACGTGCTTTGGGTGAGTTATCAAAACAAACCAAATAATTTGATTATCAGATCTACAACACTGGTGACAATTTAAATAGAATCCGGTTAAATACATGCATAGATAGTAGGAATATGACTTTTAAAACGGAACTATTGTTACTACTTTTTCATGTCGTAACACATACTTTGTGTAAAATTACTGCGTATGTATACCTAGAACATTTCAATAAAATGGAGAGTTCATATTGAGTGCAGAATTTCTACGCACTTAGCTTATGTAGATCTATAAGACAATGTCGTAACAAAATTATAAACATTATCGTGTGGTGTTATAGCTTGGCATCTAAACAAGTTTGATAGCTCACATAAAACAGCCTTCGCCATAACTTCGGCCTGTCGCGTCACGATTTGCGTAATGGACACAAAACCGCTCGCGGCCGACCAAGGGCCAGTTTAAAGATATTCAATCATATTTTACAATGTTGCTTATGCTGGCAGCGATGCACTGGATCGTTAATAATATCAATTTAATAAACTATCGACCTATAGTACTACAGCTGCATGATAGTACAATTTCGTGTACAGAAAACAGTTAGTACAAGAGTAATTTGGCTCAATGAGTCGGAAAGGGGAAAAAAGAAATAAAAATAAGACATCTCTCAGCGGAACAGCAGCCAACCAGGGAGTAACGAAGCAGGGAGACGTAAACAATTTTAAGAGTGGTCGCTGCACTTCAGCCGAGGCACCCAAGCGAATAAACGCGTCGGCTACTAACCGGGTAAACACGAGAGACTAGAGACCTCCCTGTACCCATCTGTAAAAACCAGACTATTTAAATTGGACGCTCAGTAAATTTCCCGCGGTGCCTCCTTTTGCTGAACATTTATCTTAACGATGTTTTTTCAAACAGCGCTCAAAGGACATCTAGAATTAATGAGGTTAGCGAGATAATAGAAATAAGCTTAATTGTTGTTTGTACTGAAATTCAGCAGACTGACAAAAGCTTTTACGTTTATTAACTCTTTTTCAATTCGAAATTCGGTTTATTTTTATTGTGATTCTCTTCAGTCGGGTTTTCTATCGTTTGTTTTAGCAAAGCATGCAAGCAAATTTTTTACTGCTACTATTATCAGACTATATTTATGTAGAGTTAACTATCTCAGGCTATTATTACGCCTTTAATAAATATTTAATAGCTACGTCGTAAAACGCATAAATTAATTACTCTCCTTTTATACTTTTTTTGCGTTAAGTTGCTAAAATATTAATACACCAGGCTAAAATGAAGCTAAGTATATTAAAAGGAGGTAGTAATAATTCGCAGCTAACGGTATTATATTTTTTACTTGGTTATCAGGAAAAAAACACAAAGCCGTTAAGCAGTTAATGTACACATCAAAAATTTATCACGCCATGTGATATCATTAAACGTAACAAAGTAAATATTTAAAATTTATTTAAGTGATCACGAAAAATAGCAGTTTGAACAAACCTTGAAGGTGTTTGCGATATACCATAAGTTTATACGTAAATTGCTTCGTTTCTTACCTGTAACAAAAATATATTTGGATAAGTAAATCATCTCATTAAAAACTGTAAACTTAAGTAACAATAAATACAATCTCATTGCATAAACTTCGCACTTTTCAAAGCCAGATAACAAACAAAAGATAAATAAAATAAATACCAAGAAAAAAACATTAAAAAGAAAACAGTCAATGTAATTAAACTAGAGTAGAAAGAAATAAGTGAGCCATAAGAAATATGATGACATTGTTACGCGTTACATTATGATTAGAAAAACAATATCTCGGCAGTGAGTCGTGTTGCCGGCGCCAAACGTTTTCAAGATCCCCAAAACTTTTCCTATTACAATGGCGTTGCGGGGCAACCGTTATAGGGGAGGCGAAATGTCTTTTATACACGAAACAGCTGCCTTACGTCACTATTGCCTTACTAAGTTAGAATTGGCCTAAAGGTGTTAACAGGCCTCGTTACCCAAACGAGACTTGTACTTGGAACATTTAAGGTATTCTGTTGGCGATCTTGATCGTATTTTACTGATGTCGAAACAAGGAATGAATACAAGTTAAGTGTTTATAACTACAATAAAATTTATCTTGGACATTTTCTAATGGTCACTATATTCATAACATCAAACCAAATAAAGGACTGCTACATTGCATCGTTGAGAATAGAAACCGAAACTGACGTACCTAGTATGGGAAAAGGCTAGGACGAATAAGATACAAAAGTGTAAGTAAATTTCAATGAAAAATAGCAGCTAAGTACGCACAAGCTCTCAGGGCTTTGTAGTAGGTACTCAAGACAACGTCTAGACAGTTTAATACAATGTAGACTGTCTGAAAGCGTCGAACGCGCTAAACAGTAATCGAGCCAATCACTGCTGTGGGTGGGTAAGGAGAGCGGACCAATTATTGCCAAGACTAATGTTAACGACACTAGGCGGCTTGAATCGCCGTCCAACCAATAAAACTTATTCCCGAATTCATCCGAGACGGAATAATGAGGCATTTTATATGCTAGCAACTGGAATTGCAAGCTAGATTGGCTCCTTTCGCTAGACAAAATGTCGTATTACTTGATGGTAAATATACCTATTGATTGTGTTTTTACTAGCAGTATTTCTTCTTGAGAGAATTACCGCAGATTCCTTACGATACATGCCATGTACACGTCCCCATGTATTACATGGGGACGTGTATTTACGTTAAATTTAAATTACCTACAATGCAAATCTATTTAGAAGAACCACTTATGACAAAGAGATCTTAGGAATCAACTAAATATGACTAGTAGACTTGTTAATACAACAATCAATCTTCGTTTCAGTGATGATACTGATGATGTTCACAATTCCCTTGCCGTGCATAGCAAATGAGTAATTGATAGAATAATCATTTTATTACGGCGGGGGGTACAATGCGATCACGTAACTTTAACATTGTAGGTTATGACGCGACCTGAGACTGTGCCCAAGTCCGCAAATGCCACCGCGGCAAATAGCGACCCATTACAATATAATGCGGGCGAGACGAGCCCTACCTCAACACGGAAATTATTATCACGGCCATAAATCAAGTCTGCTTTACAAAGATGTGGTGAAATCCGTAACGACCTGTCGTATGAGAGGGAGGTCGGCAAAAAATTTAAGACATGAAAGATGTGCTCGCGACGAAACCGGGACAGGACACTCAACTTTCAGGAACATCATTGAATGCTTAATACTTTCAGATGCCTCATTGCTATGAAACGAATCTTAAATATTAATTTTGAGCTATCAATTAGTCATACCTAAAGAACATTAGTTATAAATCTCTTAATGTAGAAAAGTTTTGCCCTGCAAGATAGGAATAATAAACATCCGTTTGTCGAGCACTTTATAAAACAACGTGATCATCGCTTTATCATAATCAACACTATCGAAAACAAATCCGCGTAATGTACCGACGAATATAGACACAATAAATAAAACAATAAAAATTCTGTGACGTCACCTATTTGACTTCCATTTACAATACAGATACGTTTGTATCAAATATTTATTATAGCGTAACAATACGAATCGATAAACATTTGTGGGTATAGAATGGTGGAGTGGCGGGAGTGGCGCAGCGCGCATCGTCATCCACGGGACAATGGCGAGCCGTCCTTGAATTAGCACCGGAACTATTGTCACCGCGCACAATAGATAGGATTTGCCTAGATTGCCGTCGGCCTGGCACGCGCCGGCGAGCAAAACCCCACACAAAGCATGTAACGACCGAATCCGGAGGAACGCTAGCTAGCCTTGGTTCGGTAGCACTGGAAAGATAGACCTTATAATAAGTGTATAACTCACAAGCCCAACAGAAAGAAAATACCCTGAAGAGGGAAAACGGATTCCAGTAATTCTGTGTAGCGGTATCAAGCGCTGAATTAGAATCTGAATTCAGTTAATGCAATCTGATCTAATTTAAAACTAAAAAACAGCAAAAAAAAAACAAAGTTACGTATAGGGAAAACCATGAGTACTTGCAGATATCTACTAAATCAGCATGAAGTTCCGATTCACGAACAACGTTTACATAATTAATTTCAGACAACATTGGCACGGAACCAAGTGAACTGATTTGTATAATGACCCGACAACTTATTAAGACTGGGGGCACACGGTTCGATAATTTTTCAAGTAATACGTTAATGTCAGGAGAGAATGTATTGGGGTTAGGAGAGCAATGAAGACATCGAATACGCACGTTTTTATCAGATCGACACACGACAAAGGACGTGTGATTATGATTAATTGTTGTGTCACCACCCTTAGCCAATAAAACAACAATAGGAATAAGAAATCATGGGTAATTAAAGTCCCACCGCAAAATGCTTATTCGTCGTACGATTGCAAAAACAATACGAGTAATTGACCTCAAAGTGGTTTTTAATAACAGAACATTTAAGTACGCGTTAATGTAGTATCATAATTGTTGCTGTGATTAATGATATCTGGCATCTGGTTGCCACAGTTCAACTATATTATAGCTAGTTGTCTGAAATGCAGGAACTAACTGAATTAATAACACCACGTCATGTCAGTGGATTTCAGGGAAACTTTGGAGAGGATTTGTGTGTTAATTTATCACTGTAAGTGTTACAGTTTGTGTTGAATAATTATGTTAGCTAAATCAAGATAGTGTTCAACTAAGTCGTCTTATTTATTATGTAAACATAGGTTGTTTGGAACACGTAAGACAAAAATAGTGTAAAGTGTTATGAGAAAGATCAAGAGCCTTTATTCTAGCTTGTGTAACTTTATTCTGGCTTGTATAACAAATATAGCACGCTTAATATAATAAATACTGTGTCACTGTCTTAGTTCCAATTACTGAATTACCAGTTGCCCTATAAACAACTTTTAATATTGACTGACACACTGAGTCATACATTATATACTATACTAGACGTTGACACGAAATATCAAGAACCATAAATCTTTTAGATTACGATGGCTTCAAGAGACTGACCTTTTTTATTAACACTATTAGCTTTACCAATATAACTTTTCTCTCTTCTTGGTAACAGTATTCATTTCATCGTAATGGAATTCGGTTTTACTGTTATGAGTTAAGTCTGTTCAATATAAAAAAAATCACTTGTATCATAATATAATAAAAGCCGCAACGACCAAAATATAAATGCAGCAAATAAACAAACAGCCTCGTTACTTATTAAACAGGTCGGTGAATGAGGTCTCAGCCATTAAAAGTCGTGCATTTAATGTCGTTCATTATGCCTAGAGAAATATGAGAGTATTTAGAAAATAGGACAACTTAGAGGTTTGCGGTCGGCGAAATATACTACCAGATATTTATTTAGAATAATAAGGTTTATAGCGATATAAGAATAAAACTCAGCTAGGTTTATTCGATGAATATAGTAGAACTTAGCACGTTATTAACAATGGATACAATATAAAGACGGTGATGAACAATAAAGTTAGTTTAAAGAACCCCCGCCACGTTTATAGAAAAGCCTTGATCGATAGAGATAATAAAAAATACCAGGAAAACTAGACAAGTATTATATTCATGTATTCCACGAATTGAACTTTTATCTAGTTTTTAAACCATACAAAATATTAAATACCAGTTTGTCTACGATTATCATTTTGATAGCGGTATCTGGGTAATTACTAAAAGTGTGGTCGTTTAGCGAAATGGCGGTTTTTCTAAATGAACGATGTAGGTCGCGAGGCCGCCGTGCCAGGAGCTGCGCTGCCCGTATATCCCTTCATAAATAAATACGTCACTCTAATTATAGATGTGCACGCCGCCTATGACTCTACGGAAAAGGTTAATCGTATGTACTATATATATGTACTGTATATACAGTGTAGCATGTAGGTACCTGCTGCTGTTGACACGATAAATGTGGCGATGATTTAATATCTTACACCGCCTGGCGACTGTTCCGGATATTTATCGATTTTCATTGAACACGTTTTTGTTATACTTCACAGATACGGAAAGAGCACAATGATTTTTGTCTGTTACATAAAAACTTTGACAAGGACATTCGAAGCTTTTTGTTGGCAGTTTTTAAGTGAAAAGCACATTTTATTTTTGTTTCATTATTACGAGATTTCGGTGTGCTTTCCGAGAGAGCTGACATTGCTATATTGGCTGATTGAAGCAAACAATTCGTGCAGAATTATTGAAGTTACAACAGGCGCATTGTTTAAATGGTAAATGTTGGTAATTGGGCAGTATCGAAATGTCAGTTGCACCAATATCATGATGCTAGCTAATTTCCGTTCGGATTAAAACGATATCAACAGCTATGTAGGATCAATATCGTAGATTTTGGAATTTTAAATGGCTACGTAGATAGTGACTCAATTTATGTTGCTATTGGTTATGAAGTATGCGTCATTCGTATCGATCTGAGGAATAACTCAATCAGGTATGCGAAGCGTTCTGTTGGGGAATAGAAAGGTGGCATTGTTTTAAATCCACACAATAGACTCTAAGGACAGCATATCTCAGGGTGGTGCCACCACCTACCGCGAGGTTATCTTTAATGATTGCGTTATAAGGACGCGATTATTATGCAACATTAATTTATGCTGCTCAACAAAAGAGCCGTTTCATTAGAATACGATTGAGGGAAATATTGTTGCAATTACCAGCTACAAGGCTGACGTAAGTAGGTACCTACTGGCATGCACGTTTTGTTTATTTTTAATCTGACGTGTAGTAACAATGCAAATATTGTTATTAATATCGTGCTTGGTTATCTCAGTTATCTGGTAAGTTTATACTAACTTTATATGATATATTTATTTTTTATGAAGCTTTTTGTAAATACTTCCGACATTTTTCAGCACTTTCATAACTTCTACGTGGTCTAAAGTTATTAAAAAAAAAGGTATTTGTAGAAAAAAAATACTAGAAATAAAACAAAGCAAACCGTTCTACACATTATAAAGAATAGTTACGACTAAAGCTCCTAGAAAGGAAAAGTCGTATTTTAAATGACCTACGCGTGATATGACTAGTTCTTGCGTAAAGCTAACCTTGATACCAGAACGTTGCCTACTTAGCTGCGACACACCCACAGCGCGTTTAGGATCGTGAATTCGTGACGCATTGTGTATTTAAGAATGTTATATATTATGCATCTTATCTGGCTCAGACGGTCACAAAACTGTACGAAAACACGTTACAATAAATGGAAATAAGAGTTTAAATACCTTTTTATATTCTGCAATAAAACTAGAATATTATAGCTGGTTCGATTACTTAGTATTTCATAAAGACAGCTTTTGAATGAACTTATATAAAATAATTAAAGAAATACAATAAATTACCTGTATGGTTTTAAAACCACCTAATGCTGGAACGACTCTAAAAAACATTATAGACCGCGCTACTTTACTGACGAATTAAAGACTAATTTAAATATCCAATAACTGGCATGTTCAAAATGCAATTTTCCACACCAGAAACGAATTGCGAGTGATTAATTACAGTGCGTGTCTAGCCTTATCCATGACCCAAGGCCTTCTACCACGATCGGTGGCAACACGAATATAGTAATTGCATTTTGTAGTACATTGCGCAATGCTGCGATAAAGGAGCTTATTATTATCGAACTGAGACGAAGATGGAATATGCACAACGCTAAATTCATTTAGATATGCTTGCATCTAGAGCTTTTATACTGAACAAATAATAATAGCATTTAAAAATTGAAATTTATTTAGCAATACGTTATGGTCTCATAAGGCAGTCAAGGGGTTGCAAAAAAACAGCTATAGGTACTAAGTGTCGTGAGTTACCTAAGTATCCTAATGACACATAGTGGGTAGTAACTCAGTTAGGAACGTGTTTACTGCCCATTTACTAACTATAATTAGAGCAGCTGTAACATTCGATAAGGAACTTAACAGTTTAAATTACACTGTTAAGAAATCAGTATATTTTATGGGAACCTTTCTCATTTACCATAAACATAATCGAAGTAATTATGTAACGACAAAAATCATTGTTATTTATGGAAACAATTGAGCTATTTTGGTACAACAGGTACTAAAATCGTACCAGAAATGAAAAGATAACATGTGCTAAGGGCTACAAGCATTAACCAAACACTATATTGGCACAATGCTTATAGACGTCATTTAGTTTTGTTTTAATTGTAATATTAGGAGTCGCCGAAGTCTGATGGCACTGTGAGTCATACAGACAGACATGTGGCCGCCCGCGTCGTATTTAGGCTATTCGATAATCATGTCGCAACAATACTAACACTCGATGCACATTGATGTCAATCGATGCGGGCGTAACAGATACCGCACTACTTAGTGATACGAGGATCGATTACTGTCACGCATCGATTCAAACTGCTTTTGTTATCCTTCCATCAATTGCTCTTTTGACATGTGGTGAAATAAGTAGGTATTTATTTATGATATAATGTATTATGTAACTGTGATTGACGCTTGTGGAACAAGGAACTCG
Source organism: Autographa pulchrina (assembly GCA_905475315.1). Taxonomy (NCBI): domain Eukaryota; kingdom Metazoa; phylum Arthropoda; class Insecta; order Lepidoptera; family Noctuidae; genus Autographa; species Autographa pulchrina. The sequence goes on along the minus strand of FR997765.1, from coordinate 10,943,249 downwards.
TTTTAGGAATCGCAAATCGTTAACTGAAGTCCCACAAACGCACAAAAATACATAGCCTGAAGCGCAAGTAAAAAGAAGTACGAGCACTTGTGTTTATTATACAAAAATCTGTTCACAATGCAAATACGTAATACTGTAAACATCTAAAATCATATCATATGAACTATGTAATTAACAAAGGTTGAACGGATTGATAAAAACATTGGCAACTTCATCTCTTCCCGTTGGCGTCATACATAAAGACTGGCAGATATAATGACATAATGATTATTTATATAATAGCCGCTTCAGGTGAAGTCATAAAACATCTTTAATTTACAGTCTGCTTGCCAAGAGAGGCGATTACGATTCCTTAACGTCATATGCTTTAAGGCCGAAGAATCATAAATGCCAGTTAGGGGCAATACCTCATCATAATCACCCCTTAATCTAACATTTCTTGGAATTAGGAACTGTAATTTCGATTACACTAAGAGGAATATGAAGGACAAGGATTATATGATATGATGCATTGGTGAATATTGCGATGAGATTCTCATCCGCAACACATGCTAACATCCAAATAACGAGAGACCTATTGCCGGGAAACAATACACATTTATTGATGCTGAAGATAATGCAACTGTTTGTATACAACATAAAACAATGTACACACAAACATCCAGGCGAGTTTACAAGTGGATGTGGATACCGTTCGACGGAGACGATTATTATGAAAGCCGCGTCCTGTTTTGTTAAAATTCTCGCACACGCCCGCAGTCCTGTGTGTGCAATTGACCAAAAAAGCAAAGGCCCAACAATTAACTCATTCGCCGCAAAAAGTAGTCAGACCCAGCAGGGATTCAATTAAAAAGCGTTTGCGCACGTAATCGGAAACCTGGCCACGACTGAGCTCGTAGATTTTTTAGCTTAATTTGACGTCTGGTTCTCCTTTAGGTATGCGGGCAACGGAATATATATTATACGAATATATAACGGAATACCGAAATTGATCGAAAACAATTTACATAATGTACGGCGTCTCTGAACACACAAATGATCTCCACTTTGTAACACCTTTCCAAATCTAACATATGTGTCATGGAAGTCGCATTGTCGAATGATACATGATTGAATTGTCTGCGCAACATTGAACATTCGTCAACTTTGTAAGCACCAGAACTTAAAGCAAATTATATCAATTTGATATAATGAGACTTCTTCTTACGTTATTGTCAACTAAGTTTATACCCTTCTTGTACGATCTATCACTTTAGGAGAATGGTCGAAAATAGGAACAACGTATTCATATTATAAAACAATTTTATAAAAATTCTATATCAAAGTTGAGAACAAATCTATAATATTGAAATAAATAAAGTGCAAACATTGTTCGGATGTTTGCCAAACCGCGGATAAAAAGTCAATGCATTCGCCGAGTATTCGATATCTATCACCGATATCCATTACGCACAAAAGCTTTTAGTGCGCACCAAATTAAACCATCGGCAACAGTAAATCAACACCGACACTAAACTGGCACTACGTTTAACAAAACGTTATATGGCTCGAAACGTTTGCACTGTTCATAACAGTTTGTTTTGTAGAGACGAATTTTCGAAATCAGGAAATTGAATTCCAGTTGCTATGCTCTATTATGTATATCCAATACAAAACAAAGATAATAATAAGCCAGTTTACAGAAAAGCCTCTGTTGGGACGGGCCTCTTCTCAAATTAGAGATTTCAAATTTAGAATAATAATATGAGTTTAAATGTAAACTAGTGACATGAAAATGTAACAAAACCTGTGTTTTGAAACTGACACAGCGCTATATAGCCACCAACAAAGCTTGGCCAACTTGATATGACCAATTAGCTGGGGCATGGGTGCGCAAACGCAACACGGCCGCAACACCAACACATGCAAATCGTTTATTGGCGCGACAATCAGATCGTGACGAGACCGGTCAACCGTACAGTCACTCGGTCGTTGACACCAACGATGGTGACACTGGACTCTCGCTAACCGATTTACTATAAAATTCAGATTTATTTTTACAAAATAAATTCATAGACCAATTTGCTCCAACAGTGATCGTTTAAAATCTAATAAAGCATGACACCAATGTGCGCGTCGCCGCGTCGCGCCGATAAAAAATATTTACAAAACTTTGCATCTTTTGTGAGATTTCTAGGTACCTTCATAACAATCATAACAACTGCTCTTTTTTATGTACAATCATAACAATAATAGTGATTTGATTAGTTTGCTTACAGGAAGTCAACTTACAAGCAGTCAATGGAAAATAAAATATAATATCAACCAAAGACCCTATTTACGTCCTGCTGTCCTGGTAGCGATTAAATGTTAGATTAAAATGGTTTTCAGAATAATTTTTAGACCAGATTTTGATCATGGCCTGTTTGTTAATTATATGAAAAACTTGAGTATGACCCATAATTCGCTGATTTTAATTAGGTCAACAAATAACATAATATAAAAATCCTTTTAGTTGAGATAAATATAAAATCAAGAGAGTTCGATGATAACACGTACGATAAGATATTATAACAGTACTCACAGCTGGAAAGAATACTTCACGCGACAGTTGGGAAATGTAACAATATCAAGTACTTTTTTCAATTCAATTCTTGCAAATGTGTCTGATACGTATACGTGTTTATATGTATTCAAACGGACAATTTTTCGGAGTATTGTGATCAGTAGAAACAAATAAATAAACTGCATTAGAATCGACAAAATTTTGGTCATTTAAAATGGGCAATGAATTTCTTTGCAGCTTAAGGATTCTACATACAGAGCGAAGCAGAGATTTTTTTTATATAACCCTGTTATCCCTGTTAATATGCAACCCTGCATATGTACCTAACCCTGCTATGGAGTAGATAGAGGTGCTTCTTCAATATACCTATATTGTATGTATGTGTGTCCCATGAATGTGGTTTTGTTGCTCGTTCATCCGCACAACCATTGCATCCACCACAAGGTTCCATCATATCGCCTGCAAACCTTCGCTTCAAATAGTAAACAACTTAAACTACGAAATAGATTGACTGATTAACAATATTAAAATGACCTAGAATCTTATTTGTGAAGTAGGGTAATTTGAGAACCCCTCATAAAGGGATCAATTTATCAGCACATCATAACGAAAATAGCTGCGGACCCCCATGCGCAGACGGGGGACAGATCCACAATGGATTATTTCCGCAAGTTGACGCCTCATAATATATCTGAGAGGATGGACCTTTTAATGTAATTTGTGAGGTAACGGTTATATTTCATCTTATATTTACACAACTAACTAGGCAAGTGTACCTTAAGAAATCCAACCTCTGGTTCAAAGGGATTGCGCTAAAATTAGAGGCAAGCCTTTTTTGTACATAAGTCCTGATAATCATGTTTAAAGAGGCGCCTTGCCGGTAAGATCCAATAAAGCTGTACATTTCGTTCGCAAGCTCAGGCCGGCCGTCGTCTACGGCCGTGTTGAAGTTTTTTACTGTGCCTTCGTCAAGTCAAACAAAGAGGCGGAACAAAGCGGAGAGAGCGGCCTTTGTGCGGATACGTCGAGTGCGGCGGCACTTAACTTTGACATCAGTGACGGCAACATCTCTCCGTTTGCCGGGACATCGCTTCAAGCTTGGTATCTTCCGCTGGACCTCGACTCTCTTAAGTAGTCCGTCGCAACAGTTTAAAAGAAGGACAATGTCCAAGAGCTAATGAAAGGACATGAGCAACGGCTCTGGTTTAAAAAAATCAACTGAACTTATAAATAAATAACTGTTATTTTGCTAGTTCATTAAACAGTTGTCATTTAATATAACGTCAGGAGCTGCCTCTGATATCAAATTTATTATAGAGAAAATGCATTTAGTCAGAACGACGCTGGTGCAGCAGGCGAGGAGGAACGACCGGTGTACGTTGATGGCGATGTTTTATTGGCTTGCCCTAATTGCCTCCCGTCCCGCATTAACGACGTTTGCTACGACCTAGATAGGTTAGGAACACGCTCAGCGATCAATTTTAATATTTAAAATGTTGTCGGCACATCAGCTATGGTGTACCTACTTTATACCCTTCATATAAATAGGTATTGTTCTTGAACAATATCATATTTTTCCATCCATCTAAACTGTAATAAAATAAAACATGTACGTACAAGGCGAGTTTAACTCGAACCTTCAACACTAAATGGCCCATGTCAAACTAAATATCTATACATAGAACCTTGTGAGTAACATGGCAAACAAACCAGCAGGTCGAAGGCGCAAATTTCAATTTTCCGAGCGGACAGTCAGCTGTGTCTGGGTAATCTGGAATTTATCTCTTGCCTTTCGGGACGGACACCCGTCGCCTTTCAATCAGCAACCCCGACACAATGAGAAATAGGATATGTCGGGAAAAACTATTGTGTTTCAGACATCTGACGCGGAATACGTTACACACGGACGGACGGTCAAAGCGACCGCGGTGAATTCGTTGACGTCTCACGTACGTATTTGAATATGTTATACGAGGAGAAGGACGAGGTATGCGCCCGTATAAATAGACTTGGTAAGAATAAACAAAAAAAACTAGCACCTATCCGTTACAGGTGGAGTTACATCGCAGAATGGCCTTTGCGTGCGTGCACATCGATCCGGTTCTCTCCTTTGATGCCTAGATGGTTACAATTAATTACTTAGATAGGTTGATATATTTATTACATCATGCTTTCGTTGCTAATCTGAGCGCATCGGCCTCGGTGACGCATGCCCGCCTCCTGCGGTCAATTTAACTGAATTTATAGCAGCTGCAAGGTCGACCAAGGATAATGAACCCAACCCGCAGCGGTGTGTTATGAAACAGGTCTTCATTCAACCGACAATAAACGTCATCATTACGGTGTAATTAGGCGTACCTTGTGTTTTTAATCATTAGGAAGTTTAAGCTAATACACGTTATTTACGTCATTTCAAAGTTGTAATACATAATTATTTATATTCAAATCTCTATTAAGAACGGTCACACTTGTGACCTAAATAGTAAATTAAAGCCACAGTCTTACTTAACAGTAACAAAAAATAGTTTCTGCGAATGGGCTAAATACAATGAAATGTAATTCTAAAGCAAGATTAATTGACACCCGGAGAGCGGGCGTCTTAAATTCTAGAAAATTGTTTTTCACCAAAAATTTACCTTAAACCATTGTGAACAAAATGTCAATATCTTGATTTATCAATCGTCTGCGCTTAAACCATTTTATGTGGAAATCGACTCAGTATGTACTACGCATGTTTTTTTTAATTCATTTGTTTCGCCGTTTCCGGAGTCCATTTTCCTTTTTATGCAACCATCTTTATTCAGGCTAAAAACTCTTTTTTATACAAACATTCTTTAGCCCTTCTCATTATACGCCCATTGCCCAAGTCATGACAAATTTATTAAACAGGAGTTTTTCAACTATGAAGATCCCATAAGGGAAAGGGATCTCGTAAGGGAAAATGTTATTCTTTTACGTAGTGAAGTTTATTTATTTTATATGAAAAAAAAACATTTTCAAATCTCTACTAAAAATCTCTGTTTTTTTTACTTACGTTTCGGAAATTTCCAATATATAAATTTTGTGGTCTGGCTGGTGCACCATAATTGTATTTATTAGTTCGAATATGATGGAAGAAGAAGTGTTTACATCGCACGTTTCGTGTCACTTGGTTTTATTTTCTGGCCACTATAGAGGAAGTAACAATAAGATGTTTTCCGTTAGATGTAATCGAATTCTAATGCACGGTTTGGATCGTGTAATCGATAGGCTTCACTACAAATAGAAAAGTATTATTGAACTGCAGGGTTCGACCAAATTTTCAGTTATTTAGGTAAAAGTACTAACATTAATGTTAGGATATTTTTAATTTGATGTCCCATTTGCGAACAAGGAGAAAAATAAACGCAATTAATATAATGAACTGAAGACCTGTAGCAGACAATAGTCGGTCTGCTTAGCACTTTAACATTAGTCGTAATATTATGAAAAAAATCCTTTTTTACCTTACTTATCTACCTTAGTTACTGCGGAATAATTATCAAATGTTTAATTATTTTAAAAGTCATGGACTGCTGGGTCTGTGATGTCAGTATTTCATTTTAAACAAGTTTTAAAGTTGTTTCTTTGTTTATTGGGGTTTTACTATTATTCGATTGAAGATGTTAATTCGTCAGACCAGAATAACAGAGCAGTGGTGAGGTGTTTAATTTATTAGGGAAGCCTCAACGCTACGCCACGTAACAAGATTAGCCGTCAAGCCAGGACGTAACGACGTTAAACCGGTTGATAATACGAGTTCTACTACGGTCTGTGTGACATATTCAAATTGCGATTATTTGTAGTATTCGGTAGCTCTCTATGCGTATAAATGTACCTATTTGCAGAAATTATAACCCCGCAAGTGAATCAATTGAATAAACAATGGCCACATTAACAAAAGGACATACGACTGTATATATCCAAAACTATCCCAGTTGCAGATTCACTAAATAAAATACTTCAAGAAGAGAAGTAAATGTTCTGTAAAGCATACAGATATATCGTAAGCGAGTCGATAAGTGCATTAAGCTAACGCCTAGCTACCTCGCCAATATGGTCGTCGTATTCACTTTATGTTACGAGTTTTTCACCGAGCAGCTTGCAGTTCGCCGACAGTGTTGCCATGTCCATGTAACGTCCACGTTCCTAACATAGTTATCTTGTTTATCGGTTCAGATGTCGTCACATGCTCCCCTCGATTACCTATCCTGCCAACATACCGCTGTCAATTTACGACTATTTTGCTCCGCACTTACGTCGCTTTAAGGAAGGATATTGCGGAACATAATTTATGTTAGTTTAATAAAGTAATAAATATTACTAGTTGCTATACTCGGGCGATAGTTTCGTTCTAAGAAAAGTTAAGTTACATGTAATCGTAAATTGTAGGATTGTAGAAATGTACATAACGTCGGAAGTTTAACCTATTGCAACAGTATTGTTATCACAGAACATTTTATGTATAAAGATGTGATAAACAAAGTTAGACGTTTTGTGTAAAAATTGATGTTCTAAAAAAAAATACACAAGTAATGTTGTATAAAACTCCTGATAAAAATACGTCAGTTGTTTCCGCCGATTAAATGAGAATTAAAGAGATTATTTTTACTACGTATTTATCAAAATCCAGTTACTAAAATTGGAAGTTTCAAAGTTTAAACTTTGAATACAAAGTTTCTTTAATTATTCCTACAAAGCAGAGTTAAACAAATAACTTGTAATTTGCTCCGAGAAATACGCAATTGAAGTTTAGTGTAACTTTTAATTGTAAGATGGAATTGTCGAAATGGATTCCATTGTATTTCAGTTATAGAGTTTGTACGCAGTGGACTCGCTTTATGAGAAGAGTTAACGAACCTAACAGGGCTTCAGGTCGTTAGCATTCATAGCAAGAGCTAAGTTCATGGATTTGAGAGTTTGCAAGCTTTATTATTATCGATCGAATACAGCTGCAGGGACAGAAAAACAAATTTATTTAAATAGTTGGGCCAATGTAGCGTAATACTGCTTCAACTTTAATAAGCATTTAGTAATAAACTATACAGGAGCATAAAGTTATAAAAAAAACATTAATACTCCTTTGCGGAAAACGAAAAATCTATTGAAGAATCCAAATTTTGTTAACCATCCGATAATATTTAAAACAAACATTTAACGCGATAATATAATTCACAAGTAGGTATGAAACAATAACCTCATGTCATTGTATCGTAATATTTACTTCACATAGTATTTTATTTTGAAGATGATTTTACATCCAAAACAGATTACAGACACTGTTTTGTTAAAAACAATGCATGTTCGAAATACACTTTACATTGAACAAAAATACTTTGTACGGAAACAAAATAAAAATAAGAACTCAAAACCAGAAAAAAATGAAAGGAAACCGGTAGGATCAGATACCAAAACAAGTAAATTACTGTAAATTAACAGTTCATTCAAGGAAAGTTCGATTCGGAAACCAATACGAATTGAATATGCTTTCACCAACAGTAAGGACAACATTTTGATACTTCTTTAGAGAAATGTATTGAAATCCTAACAACAATTCCACCTATAAGTATATCAGGTAAGTCTAGTCTAGCCAAGTCTACCATAAAATCACGTAGTTAATGGTTCCTTGCGTCAGACTAAATTTATATCATCTCATTTATAATCGTCTCGCACTAAATTAAATCAATCATTAACTTCATTGTCAATTTTCGTCGAGGGAGTGTGGGAGAATCAAAATGTAATTTTGTAAAATGCTACGAAAGAGGAGTGTCGACGACAATTTGAGAATAACCAAGCGAAGAAAATGTTAACAGAATTAGACTCGGAGTAATGATAGACACGGTGGGTGAAGGCAGAGAGGGGCGAAAATGCCGAAATAATCCACAAGAAACAAATTAATGAATTTAAAAAGCTAAAGTAATTAATTTTGAGTGAGATATAATAATAATACAAACGAGCTCCAAAAAAGCATAGGTATTTTTAAGATACCAAAAAAATATAAAAATACAAAGTAGACGTCTAGAATTCATCATGAAGATTCCAATAAGATACGAGTTGTTGAACTTTGTAGAAAGGAATTTATTTAGAAGCGACTTTAGTATTTTACAGTTACAAACGTTAACGTAAAACACCATCTGGCGCCACTACTTTGAAATAAGATAATTAAATCTGCAAGACAGTAAATTAACGTGTAAAAGCAAAAATAACTCAAACAAATTATAACCAAATCACTCTCAATTTTAGAATACTAATCAATCAAATCTCGACTTTGGTGCCCACGTAATAGAGTCTTCCAAAAGCAGTCGCCAAATATAGCAAATTGCAAAGTTTCAGAACTTGACCTTCCAAGTTCAAAAGCGTACCCCTCCTCTTACTCCCCGACGACCTCACCGCTCTCGGCCCGCATTGCAGTGAAACAGAAGGACGATACGAAATAAGAACCAGACCTGTATCAAGTCTCTTAAAATCCTTTGATTCTACTCAACGATATGACTTTCGCGTCGTTCAGATGTCGACGACCTCCTCATAAGCTATTGAACTGCACCATCCTTTAAGTTCTGTTATATCGTTGAGAGCCTGAATACTATTTATTTACAAATGACAAGCACGTAATTCTCAATTGTTCGACTCATTTTATTAGATGGGACTTTCAATATTTGTACGTTTCGACCTCGTCGACCTTTAAAGTTATGCCTCCCGTTAGACAACCTTAATTAACTTTTTAACTATATGCAGTTAGCTTAACGTACGGATATTTATGAGGCGCCACTCTACCTGAACGTAATAAGCTAATAGTTAAGAATGACAAAATAAATTTGTCCAGGCCCTAAATACAGCTTCGTAAGAAAACGCTTTGAAAAGCTTATATAGGGGTAGCAGGACCTTGACACAACACGACATTTGCAGAGGTCAAGGTAGTCCTAATGCGTTTACGGCTTTCAACCTTGTGCACTTTATAGTTATCGCATGACACTGGAAACGTTTCTTCTTAAATCCTAAAAATAAAACAGACGAATATAACGTTTATATGCCAGATTATACTTGTGATGTGGAATTTATGGGCATGCCCATTTAGAGATTCTTCTCTTAATTAGGCAGTTTGAGTATGTCAAATATACCGCTGTGGTAACGTTGTTATAAGTTATACACATTGTTGATTGACTGAGACCAATTTGTAACACATCGTTCGGTGCTTTAAATATAAAAGTGATTCAATGATTCTAGAATCAATCTCAAACAATTAGTCATTTAAATTGACCGTGTAATCAATGATCTGGTGTCTGGTTACGTGAACTTTTAATTATTTTACATTACTCGAAATGAGACGTGACCGTGAAATGAATAAATGTCGTCGTTTAAAAACGAGAATTAAAAACAAATAAAGCAGTGATTAAGTTTTCAGTCAGAACGACTTAATCACGGAGGCTTATGGGATTTTAATTCTGCAAAACCTCAATGAATGAAAACGCTCCCTCGGGCCTTGGTTTTATAGGTACGTTAATAAGGTTTATAACTAAAATGTGAGGAATTTCTCGACATTTTCCTCGAGGCCGGGCGTGATGAGTCACCAGCGGCAGCGTCCTTCACCTCAGAACGGCCGCACCGCTCGACATCCGCATTCACAATTTTACCCACTAAACCTTTTCTATACAAGCACAGCTTATTCACGTCACATTGAAATTCATTCATCGTAGTGACGTAAATGCTGAGATTGAAATGAAAGAGTTCTAAACTAACAACCTCTACATAAGTACATAACGAGGTAGGTAATCAAATGTTTGAAATAATATGTTTAACCCATAAACGAGACTTGAAGATAGCGTTATTTTATTCGATCATGTTTCATAAAAGCAGATTTCCTGGTCAATGAAGATAAAAAAGATGAGAGAAACAACCTCCGTTACTCAACCAATAATGATGAGAATCATTACGATTATGAAACAGCCGCAACATTACCACACTTTCTCCGCAGAACAAATCACAAAATGTTATATTTCGCAAAGTAAATCCCAACAATAAAACTTGAAGTAAAATGTAATAAAATACTAGCGCATAGCGAGTCGTAGATAGATACAGAAACCGAGAAGCTAGAAGAAACCAGGCACATAAATTATTTTTATTACATAAAATTACATTAAATATGAATTTATCATAAAATTATTAACTAAGCGCAGAAAAATTATTCCAATATTGTAAGAGTCAAGTGTCGATTTACATTAAATTAAGATGTGAATTGATATAATAATTTTGGAGATGAAAGTGGAGCGTACCCTAGAAACGGGGCTGTCACGTAACGTCAAGTTCATTTGCTAATTGAGCGCCCCAGCCTTTCATAACTCGGACGAGTACCATCACCTTTCATACGCCAGACGCATGTTTGTTTATACAAATTCATAACTCAAACAGATTTTGCAACTTTGCGTCTGTATTTTCATAATTTCAGTTGAAAGCGAAATAGGAGCGTAATATTTGAGCATGTCACAATTATTAATTGTAGACAGAGATCAAAGATAAGCTTTATATGTTGTAGATTTATGTACATACCAACCCGCATACATTGCATCGTATTTTGCAAGGCACGCATAACAACAACATTCGAAAGTGTGTCAAGATTGCAATAGCAACGCGGAGTCGACGTGATGCGCTAAGCGGGAAACGCAAAACATCGACCATCGAAACATTAACCAATGATATATGGGCCTTCCGCATATTTATTTTGAATTTACTACATTTCCTTGAAATGAATCGGATGAAAATATTGCAACCTTGCAACACTTATTCATACATAGTCAAACACACTGTTTTTGAAACGGGACTAGTCTTGGCCGTGAATAAAATGTGAGCAATTTAAACTTTTAAACAAACAAAAAAAAACATCTAGACCAGAACATAGACAACAAAAGTAAATAGTTTCAATCAACTGCTAAAAAGAGTCATTCTATGTTCATAAAGCTTTATTGTAGATGGGTAGATAGTAATAAAAGTATCTCCTATTCGCAATCAGCTTAAACTCACATTCATTAATTCTTTCAAAGCTGCCCGACTCTGTAACTAAGCCGGCCTCGGTGTCCATGCACCTTTAAAAGCTATTTCACTAATCTCTCAGACACATAAATAAAATTGAATCTAGTGTAGAATAATAAAAATGCTAATATTGATGATTACGGGCCAGACATTATTGTTGTAGCCGGCGGGATGCTTCCCATTCTACTCGCGCTTTATACGGGTTCATGAAACCATGGGATGCTCCGAATGTCCATATCGATTCGTCTGTTGTTTACGGCCTTACAGTCGGAGGCATAACGGAAACCAAATTGCCCCGAAACTGTCACGTTTTATTTTTAGCACGGTGAAATGTACAAACAGTGCCAAATTTTCATGCCTATTTCAATGGAGGCTAACTTTCTCAGTATTGCGTACGTCGTTTTCGTTAGTTTAGGATATAAGTGTTTTCGAAATCTACTATTTGTGAGACATAATCAGAGAGCTATTGTTTCCAAATCTGTTTACAACAACGCCTACGGAGTTACTCATCGTGGATCAAATAAGGACAACGGTAATTTATACATGATTAATTATTGTCTTATGGGCGAAGATATATTTGGCGTAAACTTGGTCTAGCTTTTTGGATTTTGTCCATATTTTTTAGAGGAACAGAATTAGCATAATATTTTCAAAATAGAACATTTTTAAAGTGTTGGCTTTTGTTGAGTTTGTTGTCGTCAGTGTATTAATTTATCAACAAGGCAGAATAGGTTAACTCAAACCGACATATAGGTCTACAGCAAATAAAATTTAATCGATACGGATTATTCACATTGGAATATGATTGGAAAAGTACGTATGTACCCAACAAACATGTTAAGCGGCGGCAACAATATAAAATCGCATTGTGGACCTAAATATAACCGACCGGTTCCTTGTAAGTGTCGTGTTCTGACCCCAAACTCTTCGTGACGGACATCGAACAGCACACCGCGAATGCGATACAGCACGCGAGCGAATTACGCGATCGGGTGAACGTTCCGTAGTAACTTTGTTACAATTCGTGACATTCAACAGCGAACATTGCGCAATCAGCACAATCTAATAAACAAATCGTACTCGAGTCGATTTCAATAACGCATTTACGGCTAAATTGCTTGTCTATTACTAGACGAAATCTTATTTCGCACAGTCACGACAGTCACAACTCCTATTACCTAGACCTGGATGTAATACCACGGGTGTACAATTACAAAGAGACAACAGCTACTCCGCAAAACGTTCGGTAATAACTATCCGGGTATTTCATGACATTGCACCGCAGCGCTTTCTGATATGCCATCTAGGTAAGCGGCGAGCCAGGCAACAATACTGCGAAACTGCGAAGTAATACGGTGCGTCACGCTGTTGTACACAACAGATAATGTCACGCAATTCTCTGTCGAGTTGAAACTGTGGTTTTAAATAAAGGTAAGCCCTCTCAAAAAATCTTCAGTGATATCATTTAGGAGATACACTGTGAAATGGAGTCTATTATACACAGCCCTTGTCTTTAACGGCAGATAAGCAGACGAAGGCACAGCTTCACAGACAATGATTGATGCCTCGTGCCCCCAGACTGACAAGATAAAACGTAATATATTCCACAAGGTATTTTACTCTGTCCAATATGAATACCTACGTTAAAATATATCTACCTGTATAAAGTGTTATGAATGTTAAATCTAATGAATGCTTCATCTATCTCACAATAATATACTAAACAATTGTAATTTATCACCTAAGTTATTCGTTTAGAAAAAAAGGAAAGAACCAACCATTGTTGTTAATTTATCTGTATACATGTATGTTATAATCTTACCTTCAAGTATGATCCATAATATTTGGTGACGTAGGGGCTGTCACATTGTGACAGCACCATGATCTCCTGTTGGATGTCCTCGATTTCATCTTCAGCTTCTTCCAAGTCGATTATCTTGATAGCGACCACTTGTTGGGTCCTGTTATCCACACCTTTAAACACTTCACCAAAGGAGCCCTTGCCGATCTTCTCCTGTTTCGTGAAGATCAGCTCGGGGTCGACCTTCTGTAAACAAATGAAAAAATACGTTAGTAATGCATAAATCATAACGAGTTTTAATACACAGCTATGTAGTAAGTATATTTCTAAAGAACAACAGCATAAAGACATATTTCACTACTTATGAAGTGGCTTCTCAATTACGCAAATACTTAAGAAACACAGGAACTCGCTAAAAACAAATCGCTAATATAAAGTGAGGCATATTTTTTTTAAGTGTTGTTTCAGATACCTTGTATGTATACGCATAATATGCAAAACATTCAAAAGCAATGATTGATTTATTCATAGCGTGTTATAAAATATTCATACACACGAGTTGCGAATATAATTGTGTTTTACGAGCTCTAATTCCTTGCTTTTTACTTTTGGTATGGAGTTTACATAATCTCTCAAACGTGACGTATTAATAAATAAAATGCCCTTAGAGATATCTATCACCCTTTATTTGTCTTAAATAAGTGTATTTAAAAAGTTGACGCAATAAGGTAAGTAATAAGAATGGAATTTGATAACCATCGATTTAATGCAGATAGTAGAAAAACATGTTTTAGATAACAGTGTAATCACAAAAGTCATGTAAAAAGTCTACGTCAGTCACTTTAAATTACTTTGCATACTTAAAAAGTACTAATATTTACTTTCAAATAATTAACTTTTGTTTAACTGAAAGTTTGGAATGTTGTTTTTTTTTCTTTAAAAAACCATTGCACAAGCAAACATACATTGGCTTTGTGTCATTAAAAAAGTAACGAGAGTACTTTGGCCACTATGTAAAATGTTTTTAGATGCTACTTTATTATAATATTTTTACTAATGAGTCACGCTTGGTCAAGCGGACAAACGTCTAATCAGCACACAGCTCGCCAACTGTGAGCTAAACCCTTGTGCCCTTTCAGTCTAGACAGAAGATTATATTTTTATGTTTTATTTTGTACAGCCTTTATAGGATAAAGCTTTAAAGGTGAACCTTTTGGCATTTAGCTGACATTGTGTGATGAGTCAAGGCTCAGCACAAGATGCAAACCAAGTTAAAATACCGCTACAGGATGTATGAATACACAAACATAAATATTTTGAGTCATATTTGGTATCGTATTCGGATAATCAGTAAAAGTTTACTATGACACAAAGAAAAATTGATGTCTGGAGTAGATATTTATCATCAATTGCTTTTTATATTAGAACGTTGGTTAGATCGCGATTTTATCTAATCATAATTGGAGATCTTAATAAAATAAGGAAACAATGCATTCATATGTCGATAACTGTAAATAAAATAATAATCGGAAATCTAAATCCGCCTTCCACGAGGCCTGACAAACAATATCAGTATGTTAGAAGTACAAAAGATACATTCACGTATCTAGTCATCATAAAATGAATCAATGAAGTTATTTCAATAAAGTGTTCGTAGATACTATCGATCGTAGAGCTAATTCATGGAGAGAAACTCTCACATTCCTTTGTATGTTACACGCGAGGACGCTACATGTGCTAAACAACGTGAAACTAATTTAAATAATCTTATCACTAACATATTTTTTTAATCCTTCATTTATAGATTCTAATTTAAGATCATGTATGACGAACATATTAATATCAATTGATCAGATTTATAGAATGACATTCTACTTTCGGCTTGAAGTTTCCAAGCTCACAATTCGTAAATAAATCGTTATGAAATCTCGCTGAAACGTCATAGTTTTCATGTCACGATAAGTACCACACGTGGATCGTTTTATCAGAGTTGAGACGGCACGAGACATAGTCGAAGAGCGACGTGACCAGACTACAAATGAGCAAGACCTGCAGAGACTGAGAGAGTATATTGAGACGTTATCTTATTTTAATCTAGTTCCAAAGTAAATAAAATATTTTTAGATATAAACAGATTCGAGTCTGCTTCAGTTAAAGAATTTATTCGCGCTTGCTTCCAATAACACTGAACGGATAGACAGATAATTGTCCACATAAATCTGAACAGTTCGAGTAAATACAAGATTTTTGTAGAGGTGTAAATATAAACCAAGTTAACTAATTTGCATGCATATTTCTAAGCTAATGAAATAGTTCACAAAATTGTTGGCTGCGAAAATTGAAAATTTAGGGATAAAAAACGCCCTGCTGCAAAATTGTTGTACAACACACAGCGTTATTGTTTGCCCACTTTTATATTTTTAAAGCAACGTAAGGGCAAAAAGCTTTCGTAGAAGTCAGGAAGGTCCGTAAAAGCCGTACTAAAAAACAGGTACCTAAACAACAGGGTAGGGTACGTAACATCATTATTTCCTGTTAAAATGCCACCCGTAAGGGACTGAAAAAGGGGATTATAAAGTAAAAGGCTCATCTTTGGGAACAAAAAGGCTTATTGTGTTGTGTAAACCAAATTTACAAGCGAGTGTAAAGTAATCAAATAATACTGATGAAAAGTCAAAAATTCTAATATTTGGGAACAAGCAAGAGAAGTTGAATCGCCTGGTGTTAATTTGCTCGGTTTGCCGTTCCGCTTTTAATTAAAAACAAATGTTGAGAGATATGGCAATGTAAAGCGGGATGAAGGTTAACCTATTGTTGCAATAAAATGTGCTACAGATTAAAAATTGTAAACAAAGAGATTTATGACGAGTAAAGAATTTATACTATTAAAATTTTGTCACAATTCTAGGTATTTTTTAGACCGTTCTTGATGTACACACGTACATAGTAATATCTTTTTTCATGATAAATTCTTAATAGCACTACTGTATAACAGTGAGTGATAGATATTGTAGTAATAAACACTATGATACGTACCGATATCGCTTCCTGTTATAAATAGTTTTAGTGTCATCTATTCCAATTTTATTTGACTAGATAAGATAAACCTAATTATATTGTGATCAATTTAAAACAAAACTAAGATAATGGATTTACGGTATAAGAGGATGATGTTAACATTATTTTGGAAAGATTAAAAAAATAATTAAAATGTGATACCAACATAGCTATTGGTAAATAACTATAGTAATTAGTGGGATGTATTCATAATTACTTTGACCGACAAATCGCAATTAAAAATATACTATGAAAAAAATATAATTTTAGATCTTACGTTAATAGATAGGTTACGACTTTTAAAGTTGGAGTTTATTAGCTGTTAACATTCTGCTTGATATGAAGTGGAATATACATTTTTTTATAACGTACAGTTTTATCCATGGCCTCCATTGAGTGATAAGGCACATGCGATAAAGTTGTTAATTTTTGCCGTGATAATCTCACTTAACAGCAAGCATGTTCACAGCTCGGCACGGATGTGATTGATTAATCAAAATCCACAATCCACATCCACATCAAAATTATAAAACCCTAATCCAATAAATCCATGGTATTGGTAAAAGTTGTCACGGCAGGTATCCTGAATAATTCTGATTAGAAAACAATATTCAGATTCTTATGGTATGGTATGGTACCATACCATCCGAATCTTGGTTGAGTGGGATACAAATTGAACGGCGGATCTGAACAAGAGGCGAGTTGCTGCGCAGTAACAAATGTATGAGCCAGAGGGGGTGCGGGGTGAGGTACTGCGCAGCGTGTAGCTAACTTCAGAGCTGCCATTAAGTTTGAATACCATTATATCTACTACAAATCTTGTAATGTGTGGTTCGATGCGCTTGTTTTCCTTGAAAATTCGCACAGTTTGTAATTCACATTCTAATAGCGATATTGGACCTGAAGGCCACATGGAGCTAAGCCACATGGATAACTTAGCAGTTATTGTTGTGACTCGTAATATAAGAAACATGAATAAGTTAAGTACATAAATAATTATGCAATTCATACTTACGAACAACATACAAAACATAGCATTTGATAGTTCTTATCATATTTACGTACATAACTAAATACCTCTTTATTTATTATGTAAAATTAAAAGCAATAATAACTCATAAGATAATGGCTTACTTAAACTATCACAGAGTGAAGTGAACATTAACACAACATAGTATTTATGTGTTTTAATTAAGCACGTACAGAGTTTTCAATTAAGATACTAATAACTGTTTACTCTCAAACGTACCATTTTAGTCTTCTGCAACAACATTGCTTCTTTACTATATTTCCAAGTTATTTCATGCAATTTTACATATCTTTATCATAAATCTATTTATACATAAATACACGCGGTATGTTAAATGCCTAATTAGGATTAATTTATTTACGCATATTCTGATACAAGGTTGTCAACCGTATCAGTATTAAGATTAGTGATATTTTTCCATTCTTGAAAACAGGCATCATTCATTGGCTTGTAATCTGCAGGAACTAAGAGATGAAATATCTGTTATTGTTGTAGTGCAGAAAATTAGCATTGTATATAACACTAAACGATATTACTCTAGGTGTAAGATGAAAGTATGGAAGAATGTTTGTAAATTGTAACCGATAAATGTCTGACCACTGCAAGTAAGTTTACTACACTGATTGAGTAATCCACTTTGCCACGAGCCTCTTAACGATGATTATGAGGAACAAGAATGAAGTGCAAAAAAGCTTTTAGTAAAAGTTAGGCTTTGTTTACCGAAGATCAAAGGAAAGGTAGTGTTCGCAAAAACAAATGATTTTGTTTTGTGATAATAATTTGTAGGTACTATCTTGGCCAATTAGTCAAGCCAAGTTACATTAAACATAGGATATGTTACTTCGCTATACATATAGATAATAACATTAACTATTAATTATACAATTAACGTCTAAAGTTGTTATTAATCACGGTTTTTTTATTAATAATTTGCAACCGGACATATCGCAAGGAACTAGTACAAAAAGAAGATCCTTATGGAGGTATATTTATGGTTTTACATTTTCAAAACAAGTCAAAGGTTAAGGACCAGTTCTTCCTACTAAAGGCGCAAACAATATGGCTGTCGTAACTATAGCGAATACAATTACCATGGTCACGTAATTAAACTTTCATTAGATATCTGTCGCAATTCACGACATTAGTTGTTTAAACGGTGACCTTGTTGGAATTTAAAAACTACAAGCTGTAGTTACGCAGCTGTACCTACATAATCTACATTTGATTACAATTAAACTAGAAGCATCAATCTGTGATTGGTTATTAATTGTTATTTGAGTTGACCCACTTTTTATCTACGCCTTTTTTTATACAAACTGTAGTGTGTAAATATAAACATGTTTTAACCATCAGCTTCGTTCTAAAGACACGCCTCCGTTACATTTCGCTAGAGGTAGTCACCTGAAGTGTCCTAGTACCGTAAACAGAACCACCTCACTTACGACTACATTTGCTATTCATTAGATACTACCCTATATAGGAAATCGTCTTACACCGGCACATTCTAAAAGGGTTTAACGGCATACGTTGGCGAGTACGAGTTTTTTACTGGACCTTCGTAAGAGTTACGTAAATAAGTAAACAGACGACGTTTCTGGGGACAGCGTCGTGAGAAAGTGGCTAAAACTGGGGGAACAAGGAAATTTACTTTACGACCGCGACGTTTACTTCAATGACATTAACATGCATATTATTAATCCATTTCTTGCACTTATCTTTTATCAAAGGTATATCATAAGATTATTAAAACCGAGATATCTAGTCATCGAATCTCATAGATCCGTAGGTAATCGTATAACAAAGGTTACATATGTGACGTCCTACCAGAGAAATGCTAGTTCGTGTCGAATGACGCGTGCGCAGTCGACATCCGACACGCATTGCGAGAGACGAGGAAATAAAGTACAGCTATATGAAACAGGCTATCAACTCACGCATGTTACACCAGGACATGAAAGTTCCTATTAAACGAATTAAATTACAAGGCGGTGTTTTGCTTCCCTTGTTTCACTTACATTATTTCCAGTATATCGGCTTTGAGAAGGCCGGACGGGTGCCGGGCGCGCGGGCTGTGGCGGCACTTTCATCTGACGTCTATCAAATGACGAGACATTACTGCCCGACCAGCCCCAACGCCCGGGACCATTGCTCCCATGTGGTAAGGAATAAGATGACTGTGGTCTTAAATGTCGAGTTGTAGGACCTGACAATATGGGGCCATTGGGTCCAATAGGTCCTTGTGCTATAGGTCCCGGAGGTCCTTGCACATAGTGATAATGCGGTGGATTTGACACCGCGGCCCCCCACATATTACAAAATTTACAAATCACTTATCACGTCAGTCACGCACAAACACTGCACAATCCATAGATATATCACCTCATTCCATCGATATTGGTAAAGCACTGACATCAAACGACATTTCGTGAGTCTCACCACCTGTCTTATCTCTTAAAACGACGATAATTACAATTAGCCAATCGTTTCACTTTATGATTTTAAATATTTGATAACGCACACATTTCCTATCAGCTACCAGTTGGTAGCGAGTGATCCAGGCCACTGTTCGCGATTGAAAGACAGCTTGAAAACATGAACGCCTCGAAAGCAACCGTCACCGGACGCAACCAAGACGCGTAGAGAATTAATTTGTTTGATGGACAATTGTTTTGTCGAAAAAAGGTCTCTAATGATCCATCTAAAATTATTTGTTTTGAATGCCTATGAAAAAGACATTAGGTCTATGTGGGTCACATAGGCAATAATGGTAAGTTTGAGTGTGATTTATCAAGTAAGCTGTCAACCCGAGACCTACGATGGAATCGTTAGTTCTAGGGCGCGATAAAGGTTATGCTGTTAATGTAAATGTGCCGAGGACGGTTAAGGAATAATGATCAGCACAGTAACAACTTGTGCATACAAGTGAAACAGTGAATATAACAAAATAAGGACAGTCAAAAAGTACAAGTTCACATCACTGAATAACAACATTCAATGGCAACTTTGATTCAAATGTCACTATGGTCACCCGCAACACAGATAGTTTCCGCACCACTGGTTGCTGGAGAAATCTATTTCCCGACACTACAAATCCATCGTGATGGATGGCGTGTGAGTTTCAACGCATTTGAATGTAGACTGGTTGCGTGTTGCGACTGGTTGCCGAGCGTTCCACACCGGCCGTCCTGGCGATTGCATTATGATTTTTTCGCAAGGGACCGGGGGGTGAAGCAAGAGTGCGGGCGGTGAGCAGCTCCAGCGAAGCGTGCAGCAGCGGCAGCTCCGACGGCTCAGCGCAGCGAAACTCGCGCGCGGGCTTTGTATACCCAGCAGTGCATAAGTATTCACAGCTATTCAATGCTATTGCCATATCATTTGCTCGTCGCGAGCTATCTACAAATTACAGAGATGCGGGCGGAATGCTCGATACCAAGACCAACAGACTATATAACATTGAATTACATGTTTACACTACGTACTGCTTCTTTGAGGAAATAGCGAAGTAAAATGAAATGGCTAACGTAATGATTTCGAATTATTATGAGTATAAGATAATTTTATAAATTAAAACACCACATTAAAATCGTAGTTTCATTCAAAATGTCTTATCTATATCAACAATTGCCAAAACACGCCAAGCAGCAAATTACTCGCATTGCTATAGGCGATCCGTCAAACGAGCGTTCCAGTTAGCGAGCGCGAAAGTCAGCAAGACAAAGACATTACAAAACTTTCGTTGGGCCGCAACAACGAGTGTCTGAATTTGGACTCACAATAGAAGGTACATTAGTATTCAGTGTGAGGACTGCCGAGCAAGGCATCGGGTGGACTGTCGCGAGGAGTCACCGCCCGCTCAGCCGTGCATTGAATACGATCCTAGCCGAAGTGGAAGGAATTCCATGCGTATACGGCAGCGCTACACATCACCATAACAGTTTGACATTAGGCAATGCGGCCCACATACATTATTTGGTTTACGGTCCGTTAGAATCTTTTGTGTGACCTGTCATGGTTTTCATAACATTTTTTTTATGGTAACAAAGGAGCATTTAAATTATAAATTTATGATTCGAGTTTGCAAAGTCATGTAAAATCCAAGAGTATTTGACAAAGCAATAATTTGAGACAGTCAAAACAGGTGTGCAAAATCGTGTGGGATATACACCGGAATTTAAAAGGCCGCATATTAAATTTACATAGTGTAACATGTTGCATAGAAGAAATGTCCAATGTATGCTTCAGAGATTTATATTTTCATTGTAGATAATTAATCTACAATTTAATTATTACATACCACAAAAAAGGAACAATAAAGTTGAATACAATGTTAAAGCAATGTGTAAATAAATGTATGCCGCCTTGGGGCTAGGACTGTTTATGGATTATATGCTCCACCGGTAACTATTAAATGAGTGATATACGTACACGGTCACTTTTTGTATGTTGCTATAACGTTAATTATAAATGGGGAACCGCAAACGGTATTTGTTAAAAAAAGAAACAAAGGCATCCAACCGACAGGCGGCGATGCCTACGCGTGACTAAAATCAACGACGAACCAACAACGACATGTATCATAAAGAATGGAGACAACCTATCTAGAAACAATGATTACTTTCAGAACAAAAAGTAAGACGACACGAACGCTGCCCCAAACTATAAAGAAGTGTTTTAAAATGTAACTGTTGTATCTTAACACGAACCATCTAAATAAGATAAAGATGAACGTGGCATGCTTCACTAAACATTAGTGAACGAGAATTGTTTGAATTAAATCGTCTTAATTCTCCATATCAGTTGGTCTCTTAGACCAAGCAAGGTAAACGATAAGAATTGTTATCGTGATACCATCACATTCCTTACTCTATGTACTGTAAAGATATCTCGATAAGAGATTTTGTAAAAATAACTATTTTCAGGCCAACAAATAAAACGCTTGTGAAACCAAAAATATACGTTTATTTGTTAGAACACACTTTATCTGACACGTTTTGCTAGCAATGGAAATCTCCCTGATTAATACCATGCTAGTCTAAACATAGGTACGTGATCGGTAGTCTAGTCGATATAGAATCTAACTGAACTGGAGTTTGGAAACTTTGAAAGCATAAATCTTCTTAACGCATTTGATGTAGGATTTACAGACGCAGTGCAGGGTATACGACGATAAACGACTGGTGCAATGCATAAACTAAAACTTTGAAATGATGATTTAGGGATATACTGACTATACACAAGAAAATCTTAGTTATTTTAAAAAAAAACATCTTAATGGTATGTGCCACACACATTCTTCTAGAAGTCATACTAATGTTTGTAACAATCTTGAAAGTCAACTAACTGTCCCAGTTAGCGGATGGTTCACACCTGCACCACAGTAGCGGTAGTGACGCGAGCACTGTTGCGGACGTACAAAACATCCCATTTGCGTCACATCGGAAACGCATTAAGCGAACCGACGACGACATAAGAGCGCAATATCCGACCGGTACAAGCACTGTACCGGTACTACTGCACCTTGAAGATCGAGATTGCGAAATGACATTATTTATTCTGCGCCGGCAATATTCAAAATTGGGCCATGACTACAAAATATACGAACTAATTGAAATTTGTATTGAAACCCCCTACAAAGCAATATTTAATGTGGGCTCCCCTAATATTCAAATTACCACTAATGTGGTAACAGCACTTCTTTTGAAGTGTTATTCTTCACTCAATGAAGACACCTCAATCAATAAGAGAAGGAAGATTTACAAGAAAGCGCAATTTAAAATGGACTTAGGAGAACGGGCATTGTTAAGGGTCTAAAAGGTTATTCTTCGTCGATACAAAGGAGTTTGCAAACATTTATCATCCATTTTCCGAAAATAGAAAGTCTAAGTAAAAATGTTTTAGTGTTCGTATAATGTGTAAAGAAATATTTGTCTATTTAAAACGCGCTTGTATTCTATAGAGTCGCAAACACAAAAGTTCCATTTCAGGTGGAATGGGACTTTTGTGTCCTAAACAAACAGTGTTCGTTTTGTATTAGAGTTCAATGTCGTGTGTGGAGTGTGAACGATGTGCGACGTTCCGCTTTATGTTCCCTACCGGTACATTAACGATGAAACAGTGTTAGGTATACTGTTTATTAGTTTTTTATAGTCCAATGAGTACTGAATATAATTGCTAGTGATTCATTAACGATAATAACTTTGAGTAATTAAGCGACTCGTTTTTTTTTTTGCGTAACGAATAATCAACACGAAGTATATCAGAATATTTCGTAATGGTCTAACAAATTGCGCACAGAACATTCATCTTACATGGTTTATCAAAGTATTAAATCATTCTCGAACGGCAATAAATCCAAATCTAAGGAAATGTGAAATAAAAGGTTATCTATATTTCATCCCGACAGATAGAAACACATGAAACGGCAATAAAATTCTTATACAGTTGAAAAATACATTCCAATAAAGTTCTAGTGATTCAACGTCGTCTAGCTCAAGAGCACTCGATTATTCAATGTACAGCCGTGTGTGGAGCGAATGCAACGACGGCAATCATCCGAAAAGAGCTATTTCCACATGGTACTGAGTGGGAAAAGAAAATTCTCGGTAGAAAACAACGTGCCGCGCCACCGGCAACGATGTATGTAAGAATAGTTTTGAACAAACTAAAAGAAGTTACGCTAAAAACTATTTTAGAGCGTTGCCAACGGATTACTTTCAAGGCGCTAACTTACGTTTGTACATAAAACATGTTTATGAACTAAAAGTTTCGAAGTTGGCAAACTTGCCTCTAGTAAGGGCCGAGTCTTTAAAACTCGTAAGTAATATTTGAACGCGGCGTGCATTTTACAATCACAAATTATTAAAAGTACAATCTAACCGTGATCAAATATCAGTATAATTGATCGCATATGATCAAGCATTCCACCAAAAATTCCACATTCCTATGGGAATCAAAGAACACATACCTATAATAAGTGGTTTCGCATTTGATTTTTTTTAAGTATTGACTGAGAGAATGATTTAGTCGAATGTCAGGGAATTTGCTACCGTGTAAGTTGTGTACTGCGCGTAAACTGGACCGTTTCCTCTCGAGTAGTGGTGCGAAAACATCACGTTTTCATAGTAAAATATTATGCGTTTGCAATGAAACCCGACGCTTGTTCGATGCGCCTGTTGTGTGCTATGCATTGTGTGTGTGAGTACAAGTACAACAATAATACGTAGTGTTTATTGTGTTGTCTAGCTGGGTTGTAACTCTACTTCCAGTGCCGTTAGAAAAGTTTGTGGTTACGAGTATAACATATTATTTATGAGAACAAGAGTATTGTGTGACATTCTAATTATACTAACAGTTTTAAATTCGATACTATGTTTAAAGAGGTCATGGATGAAGAACGTGTTTGAGTTTATTTTAACCACATATTAAGTAAAACATTGACACAATAAAACATTCTAGCTTAGTAAGTTGTTACTCTTAACTGGACTTATTTGAATGGCTAAAAACTAACATAAAATGCAAAGCAATGCAACAGTCGAAATGTTTACTTGCTAGCAATATTACCCTCCATTCAAAACATGTAATAGACAAAAGGGGCTTAAGTATTTACAATTAACATGTGACCCGTAGCAGGATGAACAGGGAACATGATAGCTCTATTGTTAATAGTCGCTGAACAAAATAGGGTTAAACCCGAGCTAGACTAGTTGTCCTATTTTTTAGACTACCTTTAAAACTATTATACCTACTTAGTATTTACCCCGGATATTTACAAAACTGATAAAACTATTGCTGTTTTTAGGTCATCAATGAAGCCCCAAGTTTTTTACTCGGCAGATAAGCAGCCCTAAAACTTAAGCCTTTATTAAAAGAAACATGAACATCAAAGTTAATAAGTCCGTTTCTAAGTTAATGAAGTTTGTTTTCTCACACTTATTTACCCAAGGTCAGCCTTAACAGTACTGCCAACAAGTAAGGCTGTGCTCTCATTTTAATTTAAGCAACGCTGTACCAAGATGTAGGTGCTGATAGTCGCTCGCGCTTGAATTGTGAATAATTAACGGGAGCGAAAGGAATATCATTGAATGGAGAAAGAAGGTATAAATTGGGTTACATAATTAAAAGAAAATCGGTCAAATTTAGGCCAGTGTAAACCCGCTTCAAAGGGCCAGGGTAAAGAAAAAAAAACTATAAATTACTTACCCACACATTTCGCTCTTTACTAATAACGAGCTTAAATTAAGGTATTATTTCTTTTGTAAATTAATTAATGATCGTTGTTGTTCAGTAAGTAAATAATTCCATGTTTAATAAAATATTTATGACATAAATTATGTTCGGTCATCGTTTGGTAATGTTTTATGCATGATGTAAGTAAATTTATGAGTATTTTGGCAAAATATTTATTACAATAATTTGATATATAATTGGAATTGAAGACGACATCAATTTTGTTAAAAAGGGTAGGTACGTTCTTGTAGGCATATTGGTTATAATCGCATTACATTCACGAGTATTTTAAAGTGTTCTTGATGATATAAAATAATTATAATTCCATCTATAAATCCCCTTTCTGAAGAAACATTAACTGTTCCTAACTTTATAATGTTTGTATAAACGACTTAATTGAGCTGAAACCACATGAGTAGATAAACGGAACAGAGGCAAAGCTTCTTAAGAACGTGCAAAATTGTTACCTATTTTGTTAGGGTTGTCACAATAGGTGAAGACAAATCAAACAAAACGTTTTTTAAATAGTTTTAATAGTCAGTATAATAGAATATATAATAGTATGATAGAATAGTTTACAAATTACTTACTCTAAGAATTTTCTTTTTATAATTTTTGTTTTTTAAAAATAAAAAATACCTGCCGTGTTGTACAAATTACTCTCTTCTTATTATAAAAAGGATCATACAATAAAATAAAGGTACTTGCTTGAAAAAGTAATAACCAAATATTTACTTACCTAATTGTACTCCTTGGGATAGTTAAAGTATGATATATTTTTGTTTTCTCTATTATTATTCATACACACGGTACAATAAACAACCATTATTATTAATATAATACCACGTTTTTACAACTAAACTTATAAAAACTTAAACTTGCAACTAACAAAACAAACAGCGTGCGTCGGACTGACCCTTAGATTGTACACTGGCTTTGCCAGCGTAAACTGGTTTTTTCCAGTCTCGCCGCGTATGCGACAAGCGGCCAGTGGTCACGCACACATGCCCCGCGCGCTTGTGTGCGTGCAACCGATTCGAGCGGTTGTTCGAAGCTTTGCCTCTGTTCCGTTTATCTACTCATGTGCTGAAACGTCGACCGCCGAGATTATGCAAAAGAGGCCTTTTACTGTATATCTCTTCAATTATAGATAGCTTTAATAAACGTCATTCGGTTTATATTCTCACCAATTAAGAGAACCTCTATTACGATTAAAACAAGATTACTAATGGATGACCAATCGATTCCTAATGACTATATCGCGATAAAAAAAACTGGTACATTGATAGAAAAGTTACTTAACGAAATTAAATGACACATTAAGAATAAATTAGTTTATTTTAGTCTTATGTGCGCGGATTACATGTTGAATTCGACATTTTTTAAAGTTATAGGCTTAAAGCATATTAAAAATTTGTTTTCATCACAAAAATTAAAGCTTTCGAATATTTTGCATAATAGCTAACATGATAGTGTTTTAATTTCTAATTGTTACAAAAGACTATTATTAAATTATTCACATTAACCATCATTAGTAACTCGTTTGGAAAATACTACTTACGCGTTTGAAAAAGGTTAAGGTACCTTTTCTATTTATAATATTTTATTTCTATACTAGCTGTGCCTGCGACTTCGTTTGCGTGGATGACGAAACTTATCAATGAGTTTTTAACCGCAAAATTAAGTTTGTTTTTTATTGTTTATACTTTTCCGGGATAAAAACTACCCAGTGTGGTGCCCAGGATAATAAAGAATAATTATACCAAGTTTCATCGTAATCGAACCGGTAGTTTTTGCGTGATACCTGAACAATCAGACAGACAGACAGACAAAAATTTAGTTAATCACACTTTTGGGTTCGGTTTCGGTTTAGTAACAACCCCCGCCATTATTTTTTTTGATATTTTCAATGTACAGAATTTTCACT
This sequence comes from Autographa pulchrina, assembly GCA_905475315.1. Classification (NCBI taxonomy): domain Eukaryota; kingdom Metazoa; phylum Arthropoda; class Insecta; order Lepidoptera; family Noctuidae; genus Autographa; species Autographa pulchrina. Next base: position 10,915,621 of record FR997765.1, on the reverse strand, counting down.
TCTACAGATTTATTATAAGTATATAGATTGTCACCATTTGAATAACAGAATATGTAGCCAGCTGAATGGACGTAATTTTGGAAAGTGCCTACGGCCTACGACTAGAACGAACGGTCACGCAACATTAAATCGTCGATTAGAATGAACTCAATCGGAGTTAATGATTACTAAATATGGTAACACGTTGCGTTCATAAAGTTTCACTTTGTTTTTTTTTACGTTTTGACATTAACTTCGATAACAGTATTTATTCATATGAACAAAAACACCAGTCTCTTGAAATCGGTCGTTAAAATTGTTTGTTTAAATATTAAATTATCAATTAGACGAAAAATAGAAACGTGTAATATAATATTACAAGGCCGAGCCGACACTGTCCGTAAGTCTCACTAAGAACGTAATTAGCATGAATTTACAGGCGTATTGTGAATACGTAATGCGTAATACACTAGAGATACACACCTACGCGGGACGCTGTGACGAAATACTTAGCGCAGTCGAGAAAATTACCATTAGTACTAGCACTCCATAGATTGCGTCAACATAATATTTCACTCAATGTCACTTGACATTTCTAACGTAAGTTCAGATTAGTAGCTAAACATTTGCAGCTGGCTGTAACGTCATATTAACAATCATTATACAAAGGTGTTTGTTCCTACAATTTGTTGCTTTATTTTGTTTTCAAAAAGGTGATCATAAAGATGGGTCTAACAGGCGTAATAACTAGTTCCATTCAATAAATTAAAAGATGTAATCTCGACGTTGTTGCTATGTAGCTTTTAACACTAATATAACGGAATAAATACACGTATCCTTAATGTGACTTCTATGTTAATGAGACCAGAGCTTGGCATCTAAAATATTTCGTACCTACAGTTTCTTAATGTTCATAACATGGCCATGGAAGGACGTTTTTTATGATAATTAAACAGCCACGGCAGAGCGCTCTATAAATACACCATTTTAAGTAATTAGTAAGAAATTATGCTAGTAGTTGACTTTTACAAATATTTTTTATTGCAATGTTTTAGTTTGAGAGCTAAATATATAAAGATCTTTTATTTGGAACGAAAATATCGAAGTCTAGTTTATTCTAAAAATAGCTTACATCTTGATCTAGAAAATAGCTAGGTTACGGAAATTGTTTATTACAAACTGCTGCGAAGTTTCTTCGATGAACAAAATGTATCCAGATGGATACATTTAAAACAACCGACATGTCAGATTAATAAATCGGTCCTAATTTTTAACGAACAGTACAAACAATCTTGTCAATTAATCTCGAACAAGCTTACAAAGCAATTTATCCAATTCTGGCGGTATAAAAATCGCAGTGATTTCTATGTAATACCGCCTTTAATACCTGATTTTAAAAAGCTATAATTATTGAGCTCATTTGGAAAACGGCAACGATAAATAAAGTTAAAGGTGTGTGAATATAATAATCAAGTACTTAAATGAAACAAAATAAAACAATATTTTTGAACTTTCTAACTAGACTAGACCTACGTGTTTCGAAAAGCAGACATTGCATAGATTTCGATTTCACTTGAAATCAATAAATGTTACGTAAAACCATTCCGCGCATAGAATAAAATTAAATTGCACAGCAATTTTAGCGAAGTGCTAACAATCTGATTTAATTCAATTACATAAATTACAGTCCTATTTGCATACATAAATGTTATTCCCCACAACAATAATTACTACGGCATCGCGTGTAGGACACCAAACTAATGATATCTAAGGCCAAGGTCGGATGTACACGCGAATCCAATTAATGCAGGCTCTCTTACGAATACGATGTCTGGAAATCAATTACTACTTAGGACACAACCGGACGTATTCATTGTCTATAATTTTGTAATTACTGATGTATTTAAATATGTTTTTTTCTCTTTAAATACCTGTTTATAAAAGCTATCTTGATTGAATCATATATTAAAGATAAAAAGATAAAGATATTTATTCGCCAAGGATATAGTACAAAAGTTGGTAACATAACAAGTATAGTTCTTAAACACATCCGCCTCTGTAAGAGGCATACGAATATTTGTACATTGTTTTATAATTATAACTTATAATAACATACTTTTACAATTATAACATATAGAATGAAATCATAATATAATCATTTATTTAAGTTTAGGTATACATAAATTTTATTACTCATGAATGGATCATATTTAATATGACATTTTCCTATTTCTATTGCATTTATAATCAAAAAATTCCTTTATATTATAAAAGTTTTTTTCAAGCAACCATTCCTTTAACAATTTTCTAAATAACTTCAATGGTTGTTCTCTTATAAATTTTGGGATATTGTTGTAAACCTTTATGGACATCATGTAGCTATTTCTATAGTGAAGGGTTGTTCTACAGAGCTCATTTTTTAATTTTGTGGGATCCCTTTTTAAAAACTTACTATTTTCACTTACTTTAGAATAGAATTGTTCGTGTTTTCTGACAAACATACCGATTTCCATTATGTATAGTGAAACTAGTGTCAAAACGTTAAGTCTTTTAAAGATCGGTTTACAGCTTTCAAGTGGATGTGTATTAGTTACTGCTCTTATGCATTTCTTCTGTACTATGAAGACCCTCTGGATATGTGTGGAGTTTCCCCATAAAAGTATTCCATATCTCAGGACAGATCCCACGTAACCATGATAAGCGCTGAGCGCCGTGTTTTCATTAGCTGCGTTGCGCAATTGTTTTAGCGCGTACACGAATCTATTTAGTTTATTGCATATATTATCAATGTGTATTCTCCAGTTACAGTTATTATCTAATGCTAGGCCTAAGAATTTCATAGTGTTTTCTCTATTAATTGTTTCATTATTGTATTTTAAATTAATATTGGGGGGGTTTTGTTTATGATTAGAAAATTGGACATATTTAGTTTTGGTTAAATTGATTTTTAAGTTATTATTTATTAACCAGCCTATGATACTATTAATAGTTGTATCTACTTCCTGCTGGTGTGTTATTTTATTGCTTTCAGGTATAACCACTGACACGTCATCAGCAAAAAGTACACATTTATGTTCCGTAGTATTTGGCAAGTCGTTAATATATAAGAGAAAAAGAAGGGGACCAAGTATACTGCCTTGGGGCACACCCGATTCATTATGACTAAATAAAGATTTATGGGATGTAGCAACGAGTTTATCATTTATGTGACATATTTCTACACATTGTTCTCTATTACTAAGATAACTTTTAATCCATTCGAAAGCTGGGCCTCTTATACCATAGAGCTCACATTTATCAAGAAGCATTTTATGGTTGACTAGATCGAATGCTTTACTCATATCTAGGAATACTACTGTAACACTACGTTTTTTATCTACATTATCTGTTATTGATCTTACAAGAGAGAATGCTGCTAAAGCAGTTGATTTACCTTTTTGGAACCCATTTTGTTCTTTATTAATAATATTGTGTTTATTTATGAATTTGACAAGACGACTGTGCATTATTTTTTCATAAATTTTTGAAAGTATTGGTATAAGTGTGATAGGTCTGTAGTTATTTTTATCTAATGTACTTTTACTTTTATGAAGAGGCTTAACTATTGAATATTTTAATTTGTCAGGGAAAACTCCATCTACCAGAGACAAATTTATAGTGTGACAAAGTATTGGTGATATGATCCCAGCGCAAGATTTAAGTATGTGCGTAGATATTTCGTCATATCCTACTGACTTTTTATTATTTAACGATTTAATGACACGAAAAACTTCTATATCAGAACATGGATTTAAAAAAATACTAAAATTGTTCCTGGCAATTGGAAATCGTGGTGATAAGTTGGTACTTGAAAATTTGTTAGGTAATGAAATATTTATAAAAAAGTCATTGAAAGAATTAGCGATTTCAATTGGATCGTACAAGATTGAGTCGTGATTACTATCATTTATTGCAATTATTTGATTAAATGATTTTTGTGAATCTGTTCTATTTTTGATTATATCCCATGTAGCTTTATTTTTGTTTTTAGATTTTAACACGTACATAGAATTTGTGTATTTTTTTGATCGATTGACGCATGATTTTAATATTTTATTATATTTAATGTATTGAGCTCGATGCTCATTATTTATATGATTTGAATAACACATGCTTTTGAGTTTCCTTTTGTTTGTACAAGATTTCCTGATGCCCTTTGTTATCCATTTAGGTGATGTATTATTAATGTAGACTTTTGTTTTTTTTAAGGGAAAACATAATTTATAAAATAGTAAGAAATTTTCATGGAATTCGTTAAAACTCTCATTTGCGTCATAGGTCTGGTACACGTCAATCCATGATAAATTCCCTATAGCTTCAATGAATTTATTTAAGTTGTCATCCGAGTAGTCTCTGTTAATAATATACCAATATTTTAGAGAAGGTTTTCTATGTTCAACTGGGAATGTTAAAGTTTGGCATGTGTTATGATCTGACAGGAAGAAATCGTGGGTATATCCAATTGAGTTTTCAATATTACTTATAATATGATCTATGCATGTCTGTTTACGTGTTGGTTTATCTATATGTGAACATAGTCCATAGTTTGAAATAAGATCATTAAGCTTGATTGTATTGTTATCCGTTTTTAAGGTGTCAATATTTAGATCACCGGTGACGATAATACGTTTCTTTCGTTTGAGTAATTTGTATAGTAATTGATCAAATTTTTCAAAAAATAGAGACGCATTCGTATTTGGTATTCGATAAATACATATTACTATACAATTCAATGAAGGAATCTCAACGCCACAACATTCAAATATCTTTTCAATACATAAATCTTTAACATATTCTATGTTTTTAAAGTCGAACATTTTATGTACTAAAACACAAACACCTCCACGTTTTTCCTTTTTTCTAGAAAAGGAACATGCTAAATTAAAGTTTTTAAACATTATATTTAGTTCATCACCTGTTCTCACAAATGTCTCTGAGAAACATAGAATATCAACATTTATATTTTTAAGTGACAATTCACGGAGGCAAACGTGAATAAAATCTATTTTATTGAGCAACCCAGCTATATTTTGGTGGAAAAGAGTAGCGGTAGGACTAACAACATTTTGGTTATTCACGAAAAAAGGTATTATTATTATTTTTGTTGCACTTTGGTTTAATCTCATAAGAATTATTACTAGACTTAAGGTATAGGACGAGTTCCTCCAGGTCTGTTATAATAATTCTGAAGCCTATGTTATTTAAAGTTCCAAACCGCTGGCTATATGTATTATACGTGTAGGGTAAATTAAGATTTGAGTCCAATATATAAGCATATTCGTGCGTCTCAGTGTCCATATAAATTAAATTGTTGAACGTGTCTACGCGGCTATTAAACATAACATTCGAATTATCCATGTGCTTAAAAGTTGGCAGACAAATTATAAAGTTTGTATGCTTTAATGTTGTTAATTTTTCGCGGATAAACGTGACTAGTTCGATATAGTTATTAGTTTTTCTAAAATCTTCCTCGCCAATAAAAATAATACAATAGTCTGAATGCGTAAAATTACGAACTTTTTCCTCAATGTTTCTTAAAAGATATTTTACTCCACATCTGGGCGTACGATAGTGACATATGCCATAATTACTTAAATAAGTTTCTTCACACATTGAATATATTCTATTAGAAGTCTCACTACTTATGATGCCGATTTTATTTTTCACACTTTGCTGCATCACATTTATTTTATTTTCGGTTATCTTGCTTTGTACGTTTTCCTCATATTCTGTGTTTAAAGTTACGTCTTTGTTGACATGAATTTGTTGTTTCAAAGAGCTTTTCGGGGTATGAAAATCGATATCCAAGTTAAGCTTGCGTGCAGAGATGTTGAAGGTTTCATCCTTATCTCCTTTATCATATGAACGTTTCGCACTTCGTGATAATTTATTTTTCTTCTTCGATGTAACGCTAGTAATATAAAGGTTTCTATAGTGTTCATTCTTCTGTTTTTCTGAGTCCAGTTCTTGTTGTAGTAACCCATTTTCTAAGGTCAATTTTTCAACTTCTGCATGTGCGCTTATAAGTTGCTCCTTCAAATTTTGAACTATAGTTTTTAATTCTGAGATTTCATTGTTCACTTGGTAAGTCGATAAATCCATCATACTCTTACTTATGTCCGAAGACAGGCTATCTATGGATTCAACGGATAAACAACGTCTCAAACGTCCTTTTCTCATAGTTATATTTGCATCAGATGCCATATTTTATTTTTATTATATTCGGAAGGACGGAAACAATCACAAAAAGAGAAAACTTGTAAGTCGGTGATTTGAACGCCAGACACACTTTGTCCCAAATTCTGTGTAGCGCCCACAGCCTCAGCGCCAGCTGGTATGTTACGATTAATGTTGAAATAACCGTTCTGTATCTACGACAAATTTATTACGTTCGTTAGAACGCGGTATTCGAAATTTTATAAAATACTGTAACCGTCTTATATTTTTCTTGACTCACTAATAAGTTTACACAATGTTTTAAATAGTTTATTGCTACACTTATTTACATTGTATTTTGCACAGAATTGTTTGCTTTTTCTTCTTAAAGGTTGGATGTCATTGTTATTCTAATTGAAAACAAAAACTTTTATGCACTTTTTTCGAACGTATTTTTATGCACTTTTCTTGAGAATTTCTCGGAGATAACACTGTCACTTGGTATTTGGACTATGATGTTTATGTTTCACTATAATTATGCAATTTTAATGCGTATTTACTATTTATTAACAATTAAAATGAGTGGATCTGATATTGAGCGTGGCACTAGCGCCATCTACCTGTTATATTCTGTTCACAGTCAATAATGTTCTTTGAATATTTCAACAATATTGTCTGTGTAATTGCTGCTTAAAGATGTACTTGCTTAATGAAATTAGTGATTAGCTACTCTCTAAAATACCAATAGTTATTGACTAATCTGGTGGCATATGAAACCGTTGAGTATTTACATAATGTGCACCGTAAACCGGCGTGGCCCAGTCAAAACCTGACTTAACGTACTTATAACGGATTCGACCTCGGAACATCTTGTGCTACTTGCTAACACTTTAGTTTCGAATTCAATCACACACGAATTAAGAACAGAATCATGCAAGAACCATTCATTTAAACCCTACCGGAATTACAATTTAATTAACATTGCAGAAATTCTGAGGCAAGGATATGCAGCAGAGGTGTGAAATTGAATCATCTACGAAAGTACAGTCATACAGTTAATATCGATCCGTCGTCATAAGTGTGTTATCATCGAATGAAGTTATCTTGATTAGTGTTTAGGTCACATAACACCAGTCCGCACTTAAAACATGGTTCGAACTTAATAGGTAGTTAATAAACATAACATACCATCACGCCTGTATCCCCGAAGGGTTAGGCAGAGGTGTACCAATGTACACCCACAGTTCGCCGGTATGTTTAGGTTCCATGTAATAGGGGGCGAGCCTATTGCCACTAACCGGGCACAAATCCAAACTCCGACCTGCTACTGAGAATTTCATAGAAAAACCCAATAACATCTTGGTCGACTTGGGAATCGAACCTAAGACCTCTAGCGTAGCAGTCTCGCTCAGCGCCACTAGGCCGACAAGGCAGTTATATATATAATAGGTAGTTAATCATAGTAAATTATAATATATCATTGGAACAAGACCAGTATTTATTAATGACGTGATGTACAAGTCTTACTAAAAGGCCCTTTGATATTATTTGACTCGGAAACATTAATCAATCAAATTTGGTGCGATAATGACGAGAAATATTTCTCAGGGCACAAGTACGGCCAATCTAAATTAGATTTATATTCCTTCAAAGAAGCTATTTGTTTAGACTAACAAGATTATATTTGTAATCCAATAATAGCTTATTAAGTACAGTGTTTTCTACCGTGTAAAGACAAAAAAAAACAACTCGCATTAACCAAATTCCTATGTATTCCTACGTACTACCAGGTGATTGGTACTTCGAGAATACATTACCATCGAATAGCAAATCGTACGGTATATGTAACAGTTGATGGCCTCAAGTATATTCTAATCAAAATGGAAACCTGTACCGAAGTCTGTCTAATAAGTAAAACTGGGTATGTAAAAAGTGCAATCATGCGAAGATAAATGAGTTGGGATGTGCCTGACGTTTGATAGGTAAGTTCATTAACTGCGGTTAGTCACATTACACGTTATCTAGTAAACCGGTTAATTTAAACCTACATATTTATGGTTTCTCGTAAATTACCAACATACAAGCACACACAAAGTTTTCAAGGTGAAAGAACTTATAATATTAGCAACTGTTGATAAAATATAAAGACATCATCTGTATTAAGTAAGACCTAATCACATGTAATTCAAAAAGATATCTCTCATGACATGACGTGTACTTGATGTTTTTATTTAAAAGGTTATGAATGAGTACAAAACCTAAATTTTAAAAGGTAGGTGAATAATATTAAGTAATAGGTTTCTTAACAATTTATTGGTGAAGCGCTTTTCTATCACCGGCCTGGCAAGTTATTAATATTGATGGGCTGGCGTCGGCTGCCTTGTATGAATATTTAAGGTACGAGTCGATATTATGCCTCGGCGACTGTCGTTCCTTAGACACGTCTCAGCTAGGGCACACAATAATTAACATTTCATAAAAGCTCGAGTGTCAATTTTGTTAAGTTATGCAAGTCTTGCAAGACTTGTTAGGTTTCGTATGACATGCTATGTAAGAAACATGTTACGTTCATCTGCTATGTATTAATTTTATGTTGCCAAGAACTTCAACAATAAAAGAAGTAAGGATATAAACCTCGACGTATTTTTAAAGCCGTTTTCGTTTATGTATAAATTCCAAAGATAGTGTGCAAAAGCATTATCTAACAGTTATAAAATTCACCTGCTGAATAAAATTAATATAATAGAGAAATGGATTATATAAACTCTGGTCCACTAATACCATATATTTTGTGAATAAAATTAATTAATTTAACATTTTATATTGCTTCGTTAAATATAACAAATGGCTTAACGCTGGTAATAGCATGATGCTTTCCAATTTCGCCCCACATTCCTTCACGCGTGTTTATTTTATTAAAGCATCTCGACTGGCTCGGAGCGCGTATCAAAATAAAGTGCAACATTTAAAAATACAATGTTTTAACATATTCAGGTCAACATTTCAAGTGTCGTCACAATACAGCTACGAATATAGCAACCACACGGCAGAAGTGAATGTATCAGATCAAAAGCGGAGTCACGGATACAACCGCATTACTTTCTTGTCATTTTATTTATTTATTTTAAAGCGTTTTGCAGTTTTTTTTTTTATATTGTGTATATGAGTGCACAAAATACGTCAACTACTTCAATAACTAGTCGGTGGTTTTATACCTCATATACCTCATAAATACAGTGTACATGAGTTTTTTACTGAAACTTCCTTTTAAATGAATTATAACGTCAGTCGGAAGGCAGATAAGGCGTGTCTAGGCCATACAGCCCGTCATGTACCACAAGGCGACGAACGGCAATATGCGGTACTTCGTGGTACGATTACGCTCCTTTCACCTTTCGAGCCCCATAGTTCAAGTAGAACACGAACCGGTCAAAGTTGAATTACGTTATACGTACACGTTAAGTAGTAAAATGTAACATTCTGTAATTAAGACGTATATGTATGACGGCTAGGTGTTATTGTTAGTCGTTAGTATTTATAATTATTATGCTAAACGTGTTTTTGCTATCATTTTAAGTGCGTAAATTCTATGTGGTGGAACAGAAGGTAAGATCTTTGTTCTGCAGTGGCAACTGTTATTCTATTCTATCCTACTAAAATAATAAACCAACAATATACTCTCATATAGAACTGTTTTCTGTCCATGTGTTTAGCCGTGTTCCTGCCTCGAATAATTGCTGGCATGCTATCTGTACACAGGTTTCCTACACAAACGACTGTGACATCCAGAAAGATAAACAAAGAAGGGAATGTGCCCAAAGCAGGTGTTTACAATGCACGACAGTAAATTTTACGGTGCTTTGGAAATTATCCAAGTCGACTTTACACCGCTGGTTGGTGTTGCCTTTTAAGAGGATTTAAGTTAGCAGTGTATGTTGCTCCAAATGAAATTTTCTACTTTGCTTTTTTACACAAATAGGGACCTATACAAATACTTGTTGAAATTCGAAGGACTTTCCCTGTTCGAGGGCTCTACAAATTCAATTGTTGATAGAGTTCAGGTCGTCGACCTACGCGCACGACTGCCTAAGATTCGTCTGACTTGATTTAACATCACGATGACAGTTACATCGATTGCAACACAATTTTAATATTAGATGTGATAGATAAGTTATGCTACAAAAAAGCCAACTAGGACTTCCCCGTGAATTTCTGTTCTCGGCCACAAAAGTATTATTTATTTAAAAGCATATAAAGAGTCAAATAAGAATATAATCAGCTTTGTTCACAAATTCTACAGCATTTTAGCTGTAGTCGTTTTGGATCTCTGCAATATTGATAAATTTGAAAGTTAGCTAAAATTACCATTAGCAGACAATGCCTCCCGAGGAAATTCCAAAATACGTAGAGTTAAATACTCGGAATTTAATTAAACTCGGTGACTCCGCAACACAAACACCCAAGGCGGCTGTACGGCAACATTCACAAAACGTATTTAAGTTTGGCAACAACCAACCTAGCCACGTCTTGAGGTACGTTTAGCCAAAACGAACAAATAACAATTAATTTTACCAAAATATTCTCGTTACAAAGAAAACGTAAACATTTTGTACTTTATTTTTATTTTGTAGTACATAATACAGTATTGTGTCTGACTTGTAATAAGAAATATGTATAACAAGACCATTTATTACACAAAGTGAAAGTCACGTCAGTGACAAGAGATATTGACAACTTCGTCTTAAAGGGATAATATTGTTTACGTCATTTTCATGTGTTTTCATTAGTATGTGGGTAGGTAGGTGTATCTAATAAGTCTTTAATTTAGTTGAAAGTTTTTTGCTTATTCATAAATCTCAAATCAGTGGACCTCTATCTAGGAAATAAAGATCTAATTTATTAATAATACAATATAATATTATTCTGTGCCAATAGTGAAGCAGGTAAAACAGCTAGCCATATTTTTTTAATTTTGTTCATTTAGTTTAAATAAAACGACTATTAAACCTGTGTACAAGGAAGGAAGGCGATAACGAACTTTAAAATAATAGGAAAGATCGTGTTCACATACGGGTGCAATCGGTGGCCCGTGGAGGAAACCGCGGCCCATATAGATAACGCTGGCTACACTAGGCAAACACTACAATACTTACCTAGTACCTACTTACCTAAATAGACCAGTTTATTTCTTTGTAGCACACAATAAGCACTTACGTGTTAGTTCATAGGAAACTATGTACAACTTGATACGCAACCGTTTCATGTTATACTAATAATGGTAAGCTTGTAGTGTACACTCATGAGCAAAAATATGTATTATACACATAGCGAAATTGTAAAACAAATTTAGCGTGATTTTTGTGTTGAAATTTAAAAAGAAAAATATCATCATGATTAATAAGGAACTGTTTCCAATAATTTCTTCATAGCATGTTTTGCAATATCAATCTAGAAATGAAGTAAAAAATGATTAAAAATTGGAGATTGTATACACATATTTTTGCTGGTGACTGTACGTGACTTTATGATAGGTACCCACTCCTCGTAAAATACTTATAGGTATACAATGCACCTACTTCTAGTAATTAGAAAATATTTAATATAAAATACTGCTACTTTCAACAAGTTACAAAACTGAACGACTCTTACAATACTAGCTTACGAAATTTACTATGTATCCCTTGTTAATTGTGTAATATGTGCTTAACATATTTTATCTAGGGTTATAAGTTGAGTCAGCACGATACACAACATGTTATTCTACTCTATGAAGTGTACGTGTGTACACGTAAAGAACCAATTACGTATGTTATACACCCACATGCATAACATCCTACAGCTTCTGCATGTAAGCAGATATAAGCGTACACAAGTCTATTCATTTCTCTACAGCCAATTAAACTACAAAACCAAGATGCTGTTAGTAAGAATAAAAAAAAGGAAATCTCAAACCAGAACAGTTTGGCCTTAGGCGTTCTCTGATTCTTTTTGGCCTAGATCGGCAACCTTAACAATGCCATTAGAAAGATTTAGGAGGTCAACTTCTGGGTCCATTTCCGAAAACGTAACAGTGAAGTCGCACGCAGCAATATCAGTCACCTCGACGGCTACGCACGACGCGGCTCACATCGAGTAGAGAATAACAATCGAACCGTGGGAAAGTGCCGCTAAACGCCACAATTATGAAACGCCTACAAGCAATCCAACAGAGGGTGTTTCATCTAAAGCCAAATAACTTCACTAACTTGAAGCCCCGGAGGAATAACAAATCCGCCGTGTGAATTGGTAACGGTTGTTGCGTCACGAACGCCGCGACCGAAACGCTCCACGCTGACATTTTGGAGCTCTCAAATTAGAGATGTAAACTATTGTGTAAGTTTTGAATGTATAATTTTTGGCACAATGGAAGTACATCTAATGCACCAGGAACAAATGTGCAATTAATTCTCATAAAACAATGTGTTGAAACTGGGTCTTATTATTAATATTCTGTTAGTAAATTACAGTCAGTATATAATAAAAGTATGCTTTGATGAATAAGCACTGAAATGTAGTGTGCCCAATAATGAATGTAACAGTTATGTACTAGTCTAAAATATAGAAAAAATAAAGGCAATTTAATGTTCTATGTCCACTTATGGCCATTTAAGACTTAAAAATAATTATTAAGAGTATGATAACTTATTGATCGGCACTAAAATGAGTATTACAAAATACCAAACTAGTAATTGGTTATTAATTACATATTAGAACAATAAACAGGAAGTTCTCTTATCACAACTATTCATTAAGATACCTAATGATTGAATTTGAAAGTTAATACTTAATGGTAAGAATGTAAAATACTTGAAAAGTTTAAAGTTAAATAATAAAACTTACCACATATTTAAAGGTATTTGAATATCATTTACATAATAATCAGTAATACATTTTGAAATAGCTGAAAAAGTTTATGAAAGTCTAATGAAAAAAAAAACCATTTGGTACAATGTAAAATGAATATCTTATACATACATTCTTCACAAATTAAAATAGAATAGATATAAATTTAATAGTACAAGTGATCATAAAAATATTTTATAAGCTTTGTCAGGTTTCAAACTACTGTTTGTGCATTTGCACACTTAAGTATTTCCTGTACAGCTTGTTGCAATGTAAGTTCTTGCAGTCCGATATTTCTAGGAAGAACATAATTATCATTCTTACTACATCTAATACTAGTTTAGTAGCTGATATTACATACTTTTTTCTCTACCTTATAAATGCAGAATGCACATTTGTCAATGTTGGTCATAATCCAATTGGAAAATGTTACTAACGGTGAATTATAGAAAATAAATTAAGTTACTTTTTTTTCTTTTCTTTAAATTGAGCTCATTCAATATATTTTATACAATGTAATAGCATTGAATATAAAATACCCGAATAAGTAAATGAAAATTTAATAAACAACAATGTTAGTTAAATACATACCTAAATGTTATGTTATATTATAAATGTATTTTATGTAAATGATATTGAAACTTTTGAAATCTACAAGGAAAAATAATAGATATGTCATATTATCTGTGATAAATTTTAAGTAATAGTAACATTAATATAAATTTGAATAGCATACCTACATCACATACATTAATTTGTGTTTGATAAACTTGTAATCTGTGCTTTATTTGTGATGTCATTAGTACCTATTGAATAAAACTAGTTTGTAAGTGTATTTTCAATGAGTCAGAATCCAAAAGGTAACAATAACTTTCAGAGACAAGTTTCTACAATCATTTATTTAAGGCATATGCATCACAGGAGATTATGCTATGTACTATCAATTGCTGGCTAATCTAAAGTAATAAATAATTCCCAGATAAGGGTCTTACAGACTTATCGCTGCCAATTATTTTTATAAATACCTAAGTAGGTACGTAGCAGATTTGAATAAATTAATCGCGTGTCAAGGTAAATCTGCCACATAAATAGTTCAATCGAGATGTAAAGTCATAGCACTTTGTTAACTTTCCTATACTTAACCATTTCCTATGTTTTCTTTAGTTAGGTAACAAATGACAAAGACGTTTATGAAGCCACATAAATACAATTTAAAACGACACTCACCTCACTGAAGGCCATAACTCCGGCCGGAGCTCTTTCTCCGTCCGACCTTCTCAATTTATTTTATCACGGTCTATCAAAACAAATAGTTCAGGCTTTTGTTTCCCAACATTGGAAACAGTCCCGACATCTAGCATCCCCACGGCACAAATACATCTGAACTAGTAACTTCACTCACTGCGCAAGAACAAAATTTTAATTTTGACTAAAACGAAAACACCTGACCGAATCACAAATCACTGAAAAAACCAACATTCCTCAGGTGGGTTAGATGCACATCTAACTAAATTACGAACACTTTATAGTACTTACTACACTTTAACACTACTTAAAGAATTTTTCACTAATGTTTGATTTGCCAGACCATTACGAAATAAGTTCGAAAAATGACATCTAATAAGTGAATTATCACAGAGAACCATCAAACGGAGATGAACTCGCCATCTTGCTTTCATGTCATAGTCAGTGGTACCAAACTTCAGAATCGATACCGTTGTGGACCGTCATTGCAATGCATGTTCGACAACATAACGAAGTGTGAAGTGAAGTTGCCAACAGTCGTAGACTTCGGTAACGAAGCATTAAGCAATCATAATAATAATATCAACATTCAAGACAGAAATAAATAATAATATTTACTCGTTTCTTCACATCATGAGTTATATGTTTTATCAAGCAATGTCAAAATAATATTACCGAAATAAATTATTGTATAAATATTTGGCTACATTTTAATTCTGCTTGTATTCTATGAACCAAGTGATAGGCTTCAGTGAACTGAGCCAGGCAGTGCCATCTAGTGTAGAAATAAATAACTATAACAATATCATCTTCGACAAAATATCCTTGCAGTCTTTGAAATACGGTACCGTTTCGTATTAATTCATAATAAAACTGATTATAATAATATAAAAATTTAATTGACTTAATTTTAAGTGTTTTTTTTTATATTGTATTTCATACCCATAATAAAATATATACCTACGCGAAAGTGACTCTGTATGTCTCGAGGCCTGTCTGTTACGCTTTCACGGCTGAACCGTTTTTGATGAAACTTGGTAAATCGTAAACTTGGATTTTTTGGAACAGATCTCAACCATGTTGTAATAGTTATTGTAACGTATGAATCTACTGTAGGTACTGTGACTTGTGAAAATCTGACTTCGAAATCTGGCAGTGAACTGGGTCGGAAACATAGGTCTTATTAATAAAAGTATGACTTTTTATGTCCATTAGCGCATATCCTGGGCAACTCCTGATTTTTATAATTTCACGGTGTCGGACATCGAAGTCGGACGGACTTAATACACACCTTGATTCCATCCTTGCCTTTGCTGGAGCAGGCTCAGTGGGTCTCCGGCAGTTTGGTGAATTTCCTGCAATAATAATAATCATAGGGCACTGCTACCTGCTTATAAGAAATGATGTCTGCTAGACAACTGTAGGTACTGTATATAGTAACTAAGCCAGGCCTCAAAAGAGATGGGTTTTTAGATGACCGAGAAAGATGAAAAAAGGCTTTTACCCTGCAAAAACCTATTCGCCAAAAATAATAAAAGTTATTAAACAATAATATTAAATTATTTGGTTAGGAGGTTGGACCTTTACCTTTCATTTGTCATGTCTGAATAACGCTATGGTGTCGTGCTGAATTTCATTTAACGTCAGACGGAACTAATAATTTTTTATTGACTATAAACGGTAATACTGAACTGTTAATTTGCACTTAACAACAATATAATTATGTCGATGTTGATCATGCTATGAATTTTGATTAGGTATGACTTTATTGGCATAATTATAATGTTACTTAAAGTAGGTAACTATTATCTAGTAGGAATCTACGGAAGACACAGGTGATGTTAAAGATAGCACATTATATCGTAACCATGTTCTTCGAGTTTTAACGTAGATTCTATACTAATACAAGCAATAATAATTTTGACGGGCCTGTTGGTCTAGTGGTTAGTGACCCTGACTGCTATACCGGAGGTCGTGGGTTCGATTCCCACCCAGGACAAATCTTTGTGTGATGAGCACGATCATTTGTTCTGGTTGTCTGGGTGTAATTTATCTATAATATGTATATATTTAGAAATATATAAGTATGTTTATCAGTTGTCTGGTTACCATAACACAAGCTCTGCTTAGCTTGGGATCAGATAACCGTATGTGAGTTGTCCCGGAATATTATTATTATATTATTATTATAATAGCCTTATGTATATTTTAATTAATGCAAATATTTTAAAAAGTTTTTACTGAACCATTTTTATTCACCAAAAACAACTACTAACGTGTTAAATCCTCTTTTATTAGAAATACTTTTTTTTACTCATGACGTATGAAATGCGATATAATATTTTACTCTTTGGTTGTACCCTGAACGCCATGAACAAAGAGAGGGTTTTATTTTAATTATTAGATCATGACAAATATCTAACGAAATTGAAAATGTTAAAATTATAAATTTACAGTTACATAGATTGCAAATAACATCAGCTGTTATAGTTTGACTATTGCTTTTTTTTAACCTAGTTTTCTGAGAACCAGCCTGGTTGATAGAAGGTAAGAGTAATTTGGGTTTATTAATTTCCGTGTAACTACATTATGCACGATTTGCCCTGGAGGTACCTACTTTATGACGTCATTCGCACAGGTGCCAGGCGGGGATGTGCACGGATGCTACTGATAGTCAAGGACCCCCAATGTGGGTTAGAATAAAGTAGGTTATTGCACTACCGGGTTATTTTTAGTCGGGCAGTCCAAGTTTGACTCTTGAACCGTGCACACGTTCACATGAAGTAGGGACTGCAGTCTAAAATGTTGGTAGCATGTGACAGAGTTATCTGTTGCAGGATTCAAGAGAGTCACAAACAAGGCTCATGGCTGTAACGATGGAGCTCGAGGAGAGCGCGTCAGACTCAAAATTACACAGAGATAGTACAGCTAAGAAGGACCTCCGTCCATCGAGTGCTGTCTCCTTCTCCAGGTCTGAACATGGACCAGGTCAGTCACCTGCACATAGTAAGTCAGTCACCAGCAAGCGCATAATATAGTGATTTAATTTTTAAATATTTTTAGAAACATCAAGTTCTTCTGAACAATTAAAGCAGTATAAAAGTTGGGTAAGCAATGAAAGATGGAATGAGCTGAAGAAGATTGCTGACAGCGCCATGAGGGAACACAAGGTGTTTATGATAAAAGGCGGTGGGTTCCCTGCGGTCCGCCGGGCACTTCTCGAACGAGGTTGGATTGAAAAATACGAGTCCCATAAGGTATTGACCTTATTTACCCATTTACCTTAACTTATCTACTCTCTCCTTTTAACTTTCCGAATCATCTTTCATAATTTTTTTTTTTTTTGCTTAAAAGGATAGTAATTTCGATTTGTTGGCACCCTAAGTTATCTATATTTTTTAGAATTAATTATATTAATATGAATTTAAATTCTGATATTTAAATATAATTCGTAAATTTATATTTCAAGGTTCGTCACCCTCCTTCAAACGTGGATCCAAAGAAAATGAATGGCAAGGAGCTCTCCAAAGTAGAAAGAATGATTTTATATAAATTCATGGAACACCATTCCGTCGATTTCCTCTGGACAACTAAGAGGGATAAGTACGACTGGTTGCTTAGTAACAAGGATGTTATCATTAGCAGGTAGTCCCTTTATATTCCCAAATAATTTAAAAGGAGGTTTTTATTTATTAATAAATAAAATCCGCTTTACAGGTTTTGCAGATCGGTTTTCACTACAAAAGAAGGTTTAACAACTTCCCTGACGCAAATGCACTGGTACACGGAGCCAGGGGTGGCATTAACTAAATTCCCACGTTGTTACAACATCCACAACTCGGATAGCCTCGAGGAATTTATCGACGATTTCAGAATAACAGCCTGCATCAGCGTACTTAAATGGCTATCAAATACGTTACAATCTCACAACGAGCAAAGTCTTGTTGTGTCTCACGGAAAGGTACCGTTCAGTGCAATAGAATTTGCTATAAGCAGATTGAACGAATACATTGTATTCCTCAGTCACAAAGACATCGATGATATAGAAGATCAGCCTCACATTTGGGAACACGAATGGGACCAGTTCCTTACCCATCATTATCTTTTGGTTCACGAAAAAGCAAAATTCTTCGAAGACAAAAGCACAAACCTACGGTACGCAGCTATTTCGTAATCATTGCGTTTGTCGCTATTTGTGTGTAAACATTTTTATGTCAATATTGCTGTTTACTGTTATTAGATCATTGTTTGTCGATTGTACCGTTGAAAACAATTCATCAATATTTATTATCTTAAGACTAGTGTGCAATTG
Organism: Autographa pulchrina; assembly: GCA_905475315.1. Classification (NCBI taxonomy): domain Eukaryota; kingdom Metazoa; phylum Arthropoda; class Insecta; order Lepidoptera; family Noctuidae; genus Autographa; species Autographa pulchrina. Next base: position 10,897,008 of record FR997765.1, on the reverse strand, counting down.
AATGTCAACAATGACGCGTTCTGTGATTCAATAATAGTAACACATTGCATAAACGATTTTAAAATGCTGTTCGTCATTAAGTAAAATTGAGTTTGTTTTACAGGCAATTAGAAAGAAAAGCGTCTAAGATCTTAGCGGCAATGGCGAAATACTGGCCGCAAGTCGATATCGACGGTGTTTTAAACATATGGATCGTAAAGCCTGGAAACAAGTGCCGCGGCCGTGGCATTCAGCTCATGAATAACATAAAGGACATAATAGGCCTTATCAACATACCTGCTCAGAAAACTAGATACGTCGTGCAGAAATATATCGGTATGGTGGAACTCGATAGTTCGTTCGTTGAATGAATACAATTGTATAATGCAACGTCTTTTATTCCAGAAAATCCACTAGTAATTTATAACACAAAGTTCGACATACGACAGTGGTTTTTAATAACTAATTGTCAGCCATTAACTATCTGGGTTTACAAGTAAGGACACTTTTAAGTTTTATTTATCTGCAAAGGTACAGAAGTATTTTATTGATTCGCTTTTATTTTACAGAGACAGCTACCTCAGATTTAGTTCACAAATATTTAGTTTATCAAACTATCATGAATCTGTACATCTAACGAATAATGCAGTCCAAACAAAATATAAGAATAATGGTGAGCGAGACAAAGCTTTGCCAGACGAAAATATGTGGGATTGTCACAGTTTTAAAGCTTATCTCAGGTAAGAATTAAGTTATTTATATAGTTTGATTTTGTCGATATACTAACTGACTCACCTAGGTGTTTATTGGATATTTGAAGACAGATAGGAAAATATGAATTGTGGGACACAAAAATCTATCCTGGGATTAAACAAAGCTTGATAGGCGCGATGCTAGCGTGCCAAGAAACTATGGATAAAAGACAGAACAGTTTTGAACTGTACGGAGCTGATTTCATGCTAACTGACGATTTTACCCCGTGGCTTATCGAAATCAACTCCAGTCCTGACCTAGCGCCTACAACATCGGTCACAGCGCGGCTGTGCCCTCAATGTCTGGAGGATGTTATCAAAGGTATATAAAGAACTTATAAATGTGTATATTTTTAATCCTGTCACCATTCTAATATCAATTATTGCTCTCCAGTGGTTCTCGACCGACGTTGCTCTCCTGATGCTGACACGGGAACTTTTGAACTGGCCTACAGACAAGTAATACCTAAAGCTCCTGCATATCTAGGGTTGTCTCTGTGTATAAATGGCAAGCGAGTAGTAAGGAAGTTCAAAGAGCGTAAACACGAAGTTAAAATAATAACTCCTATAGCACCCCGCGTCCCCTCCGGTGACGCTATCATTGACCAAGATCAACCGGTGCCAGCAGAATATAGCGGGCCAATTATCACAGATTTCCTCACCTGGTTGAACCCCTACGATGCCTTACCGACCAACAAGGATGGTATTGTATTGGGCCCCAAAGAATCACTAACGGTACGCCAAGCCATCACTGTGGTAAAATCGAGCTTGTCGTTAAAAAGCGGACCCAAAAAACGTAAAACATCCGGACTTTCTTCTAGGACTCATCGAGGAAGGCGAGAAAGAAATATCGATTGTAAACGACGAGTCGTGCCTCATTCATGCTGTCGACCAGATGACGGTCAACACGCCAATCAGACTAGTAAATACCGGACCGAATCAGCGAGCAAAGCCGAGAAGACCAAGGTCGACAGGTCGGTCGGTAACAAACGTTGTTATATTGACCCTATTGAATGGGAACGGGAAACCGCTAGTATTCTCCGCTCCACTATATCTGTTCAGAATAAAGTAGTCAGCAGACCCGAACCTGCTTTACCACTCCGACAGACAAACTCCAGTGTAGTTAGTTCAAATCGGAAAACCGTAGAAAATCAACGACGAAAGAGCCTGGACGACTCCGATCCTATTAACAAGCTAAGCGCAATAGGGACAAGTATTTGCAAATTACAGGGTGATAACAGAGGCAAAAATAAGTCTATATCGTTTTCGAAAAGTTGCACGTCAATATATGCCCCTTATAGGATCGTTGTTACGCCTTTAAATGACGAATCTTCAAATTCTTTCTTGAAAAGAAAGTAATAAATTGTAACTGTGTTCAATTAGTAGGTTACTTATTTAAAATTGTTCATGTTTAAAGTTATACTAGATAGTTTATGATGTAAAACCTATGAGACTTCAAATGTTATGTCGAATTTCCACATTTGTAATTGTTAAAATTACATTATTTTTCGCCCTTGCCTGTTAATGTCTTCAAATTCTATATTATAAAATATATTATTGAAAAAGAAACATGTATGAATTCTTTAATTTCAGATCTCCAACCTACTTGGATCCTTATTTCTGTCTTGTCCTAACGTGCAGTCTCAAGTTTTGAAACAATACTGTTCGGTAACAATGTAATGTGTCCTAAATGTCTGAAAACTGATGTAGAGCCGTCAACGTCAGTGTTCGATCAAAATTGTTGGTAATTTGACATTATAAAATGTATACCTAGCTAAAATTATATATTTTACAAAGGAAATGATGATAAAAGTACAGAAACATGATTTCAATATGTGAAAAGGTACCTAATTGTTTTATTTCTTGCATTTACTATGCACGTAATATACGCGGCGTGCATTCTTGTGTGTCCAGCAGACTTTGGTGTTTCACGATGGCTTCAGGTTTTATCATTACCTAATTAGAAATTAATTTGAGATCTTTGCCCAATAACGGGCTATTCTTTTAATTAATTTATCTATCTAACTATAAAATTTAACTACTTCAAATGGGCGCACATGTATTTTGAAATAAAAGTTAATGCTATAAACAATATACCTAATCAATAACTATGCTTGATCAGTTACAACTCACTTAGACTGCTTCCAATATCCTTCATAAGTATAGTTACAATTGTATTTAGTAACAGGGTCCCATTTTCTATTTTATTTTTGATTATTTTTATTGATATTTCTTTAGTATCTTTAGAACACATTCAGGTTAACCCGAGATAAAAAATGAACCCTCATAAAAATGCCAAACAGAAAAAAGAAATTACTCAAGAAAAAAAAGGTAAATAATATATTTTTCTCGACTTCTTGCATAGGTACTTTAATGTTTCTTAAGTCTTTTTTTAATATTATTTTTCCTCCTGCAGAAAGTAATAGCTACCAAATCCTTTAATAATAAGAAACCAAAACGAAGCAAACATGAGGGCAAAAGCGGCACATCCAGTGCTTTCAAAAAACCACCACATAAAGTAAATAATTTCCCTAGTTGAACTACGTTTATTAGAATACTAGCTGTGCCCCGCCGTTTCACCCGCGTGAATACCTAGGTCCCGTTCCCGGTGCCTTTGTATTATTAGGGGTGGAGATGAATCCAACAAATCACTATCGTAACAAAGGTCAGGATTACTTAATTTGGTGGTTGAGTATTCTTCAATTTCCTAATTTTCAGCGCAATTTTGCAAACTTTTTCTTTAATAAGAACCTTCTCCTGACAATAACAAACAAAAATTGGCCAAATTGGTCCTGGCGTTATTGAGTTATGCGCTTACCAACACATTTAGCGATTCATTTTTATATAATATATAGATTTAACAATGTTTGAGAAAATTCAAATGGTTGCTTTATTCACAGAAACATAAATGTATCAATAAGAAAGGCTGTTTAAAGAAATTAAATTGTCCATCTAGATTTGAAATCAATAACAATTCCATTAAAGTGAAAGAAATTGTAAAAGCCAATAACACCATGGCGTGCCCACATGTATACCGTCACGGTAATGATGGCCTATCACCGAAAGAAAAAAGTTATGTAATTTGCAGTTGTCAGGCCAGATCAACTCGTTACATTACACTAAAGAGCTTAGCATTGCAAGCTATTAGGGAAAGCAAAATATTCTCTGTTTACGGCCCCTGCAATGCCATCCGAGCTGCCCTACTAGAACGCGGATGGGTAGAAAAAATACCGCCCAACAGAATGAACTTATCCAAAATAAAAAACGGTATATTCACCAGTAAACCCGAAATACACGGTGAATTAGAACGATTGCTGCTATCAAATCTTGTTGAGAAATACCCCGCTAATTTTGTTTGGCGCACACGAGAAGAACTTCGGGACACCACCATCGATATGAACAGAGAAAATGCAACAATCGTAAACAAACTAAAGACTGATGCTTTGTGGACATCAAAACAAGGATTATGTTCATCGATGAAAAGAAACTACTGGTTCTATATTGAAGATGTGGCCGAGGTTATTGGTCCTCGCAGCTACAATACCTACGACGTCGGGGAAATAGAGGGGTTCGTTAAAGACTTCAAAATAACCGCTTGCACCAGCCTTTTGAAATGGGTTCTTTCTATGGTTGCTAACGACAGACCGGTGTTTGTTGAAACAGGAAAGATTTCCTTAAATGTCGTCCTCTTTGCGTTAAATAGATGCAAGGAATATCTGTTCAGAAAGCAGAACAAGGATATAGATAGATCAATAACCAACGTTAGTCCTGGTCAATGGAATGCGTATTTGAAAAAATACTATCGCATTATTGCTAAAGACGACGTTTTTCAAGCAGATACTGAGAATAAGTTGCCACTTTATCTGAGCTATGCAAAATTTTTACTTAAGGAAATGCATAGATTCCGGCCCCAGTTAAGTTGTGAAGGTTGTCACAACATATGGATTATTAAACCAGCGCACAATTCGAGAGGTAGAGGCATAAGAATGGCTTCTAGATTGGCGGTTATTACTAATCTGTTAGGTAAAGCCAACGCTAAGTATGTTATTCAGAAGTATATAGGTAAGTCATTAAAATAGCTTTAGTATCTTATTTATATCTAATATTTCCTTTTTCTAATTTAATTGTTTTCTTTGTAGAAGAGCCGCTTTTGATTCACGAAACAAAGTTCGACATAAGACAATATTGTTTAGTTACAAGTACATATCCCTTAGTGATATGGATGTACAAAGACTGCTACTTAAAGTTTAGCTCACAAAAGTACAACTTGAAGAATTACCATGAATCTATTCATCTAACTAACAACGCAGTTCAGAGGAAATACACAAATTGCGCTGGAAGACATGAGGAACTCCCACAGGCCAACATGTGGGACTCCGATAAGTACAAAGACTACTTGAACAGAATCGACAAAGGAAAAGTTTGGGACAAAATCATTTATCCTGGAATGAAAAAGTCAATTATAGGCATTATGTTGAGTTGCCAAGATTCTTTATCGGTTTGTAAGAATCGTTTTGAGCTCTACGGTTGCGATTTTATTCTTGACAAGGACTATAAACCGTGGCTAATTGAAATTAATTCAAGTCCGGACCTCAACCCCACTACACCCGTGACTGCGAAGATTTGTCCTGCAGTCTTAACTGACATTATAAAAGGTATGTTTTTTTTACCTAACAATTTAAAACTTTAGGCTATGGGCTAGTTCTTAAATGATTTTAAATAATTGTTTTCTTTCTTGTAGTTGTTATTGATCACGTTAACGATTCAAAGTCACCAACGGGTAAATTCGAATGTATTTATCGGCAACCGATGACCATACCAAGGTATGGAGGAGCATTAGATTTGTATGTTCGCGGCATGTCTTTGCCGAGTGATTACTTCTACAAGGGCAATATTGAAATAAAGGAATCATATGATGTCGACGTGGATATCGAAAAGGACAAAAATATTAAAGCAATATTAGAAAAGATTAAACAACAATCCTATGATCCTGACATAATAATGAGAGAACCAGAAGACGACAGTGACGCAGCGTTTATAAAAAAAGAACAAGAAACCAGTACACGAAATTCACGATCAGACTACGAACTACACGTAGCTGCATCAGTTATTACTGGGCAGCTGGACGAGCTTATGGAAAGAATAACCTCCGAACACAGTATGCCAACTCAGGCAAGAAATAAATATTCGTTATCTCCTATATCATTGAATACACATTTAACGCCCGCACAAAGCGCAAAAAGCGTTTCGGATAATAAATCCTTACAGAGGAGTACCATAAGCCGACATGAATCTGAGGCCAGGAGTTTAAATACTCAGCAATCATTTAATTTCAGCCACCTGGATGATGGTCCGGCGGGCAAAGCAAGCGTTGTTGGTGTTAAGTCTACTAAAAATATTTGTAAAGATTTCAAGCGCAAGGAAATGTTTAGACTATTTCGTGAGAAAGACAGTAACGAAAGTACAGGGTCCACATCTATATCGCAAGACATAATGATAGAGGCTACGACAAAACTTATTAATTTCATAAATAAAAAAGAAAAGGAATATTTTCAAGGATTGAATTAAACACAGTCAATTTAACTTACCTAAACCATCCGTAATCTGTATAGCATTTGTGTGACATTTTACACTATCTACCTATATGCATGCAACAAAACCAAATTTCTATACCTACCTATATACACGAGCAACATTTTTCTTCGCTTCAATGTTAACATTTCTTAGTCTTTAACGATTAAAATCATTTGTATCAGCAGTTGATCAGCATGTGGGCGGAAAAAGACTTCTAACTAATTTATAAATTCCTGGAACCTAGACTTAATAACATAATACCGCAACAAGATCCTTTCAGACATTTCAGACGATCTCTCTAGGTTTAATCGGAGATTATCTTAAATACCATCAATCAACCTGTTTTACAAAAATATTATACTTACATCTTAAGTTTAATGTAGTCCTTTACAAATGCATCTTTATACATCATAATGTCAAATATTTAAAGAAGTTTTAAAAACATTTAAATGTATGTACTCGTACTTAATGTGGAAATAAGTAATGAAGACTTATTCTTTTGTTCATAAAAGTATTTAATTATTATCTAAGAGTTTGAATGGTACAACCATAGCAATTATTGTCATCATAATTTATAATTAATCCGCAAACCTAATAAAATCAAGGATATCCACGAATATTTTTTTTATTTCGTAGAAATTAAACTATCTAATTTCTAAAGAAATATCATGCAATAGCTTAAATAGACGTATTAAATAGTTGATCTATCTATCCTATCTATGAAAAACTATAAGTCTTCTTACAGCTTCTTACATACCAGGTGTTCACCACGATACGGTGACATACACATTTATAATAGTAGTGTGGAAATATGCAGAAGTGACAGAATATTAGGTAGTAGATCTAGGACTTTTTATTCAGATGACTGCTTACCTAAAAGGTTATACCTATTGTATTTCTATTACCCGGGTGGTCATTTGGCTTTGATGGATCAGGATCTCATGATAAGATCCCAAGGTATACTAAAGCAACGCTCAATGTTCATAAAAATGATTTATGTGTTTCAAGTTTTTTATTTTTTTCTGTTTTGAAATGATTTATTGCTTACTTTGAACTCAGTTTTCATGTTTTTATAATTATGTTAAATACCAAAGAAGTGGAATACATTATTATTTGTTAAAATTTAAATTACTCCTTTCCATAGACAATGAATGCCGAAAAAAGGTGTATCCGATTTTATACTCCGACTACTCAACCTGTGCAAAAAACAATGGCGTCACTTTATCACTTGTCAAACATAGCAATGCTCAATAGTCAATGCTGCAATGTGTGTGAGTGAGCGTAAATGCTAGGGTAGCGTAAATTACTGGTCTTATATTATTAACTGTTCTGAAAATTTTAACCGTATTTACATAAAAAATAATGGGTCGTTCAAGATCCCGCAGCAAGTCGCCTAGGCGACACCATAAAAGTAGCAAACATTCAAGAAAGAAGAGTCGATCTAAGGATCGGTCTACATCTAGAAGCAGAAGTTCGAAACACACTGAAAAATCTAGAGAACGAAGCTCTAAATCTAGGTAAGATATTGAATACAGATGAATTGCCTAGCTGATTAATAATTTAAGAAGTTTTTGACATTTTTATGATGTGTGTTTCAGAAAAAGGTCGCATTCCGTATCATCATCAAGCAGCAGCGACGCTTCTTATGATGGAAATAGAAGTCACGGCAAGAAATCGAAGGTTCGCAGCAAGATGGACGAGGTAGATAGACTAGCAGAAATGGAAAGACAGAGACGCGTGAGGGAAGCTGAACAGAAGGTATGTGATGTTAAACTTATATGTACTAAAATTTAATTATTAAAAGGCTGTGTTTGAGTTAATTTTAAATAACTGTAATAAGAAACATAACATGCATGTCAATTAAAAAGTATGTATCCTAGCTAATCTTTAAGCAAACAAGCTAAGATTGTATTTAGCATAGATGCTATTTTCACATGAATTCATCTAATTTAATATCCAATTTGAGTTAAAATGTTGACATGATCATAGACACTGCTGTAGTTGTGACCTAATGTCTGTAAGAATATCTGATGTCATCTCCAAATATAAGAACTATTAGTTTATGTTAACACACAATGTTTTCATGACATGGTTGTGTTATTGTCACTTATTTACCTTATAATGTTACATGTAATTTACATTTAATTTACTTAAATTTCTAAGGTCGAATGATTTTGTTGTTTGAGTAACTGTATTTTGTTATGCTCACAGTGGTTTAAGAACTTAAATATGTCATTGTGGTTTATAGAATTTGAAAAACTGTCACCAAACTTAGACCATATTTCAATAACACACATATATTTTGTTCAGGTGGTTGAAGAGGAAGCAGCTAAAAGAATAGAATTGCTCGTGAAGAAAAGAGTTGAAGAAGAATTAGAAAAACGAAAAGATGAAATAGAACAAGAAGTTGCCAAGCGCGTTGAAGAGGCCAAACGGAAGATGGAGAAGGAAATGATGGAGGAACTTGAGAGACAGAGAGAACAGCAGAGACGGGAGGAGCTTGCTAGACAGGTAACTGAGATTATTACATCCCAGTCATGTGTACTGGCAACACCACACCGAAGTTGTATATACACATGACTAAACATACCCTGCGACAGCAATGTATGTTGCTCTCGCAGCTAAACACAGTGTAAATGCAATATTTAATACCAGCATCATGACAACTAGAGGAACTAATAAAAGTATTATTTCGATCATATCTGTTAAAGGTCCAGTCAGGTGTAGTTCGAGTGCATACAAGAATTAGTTTCTTGATTTCTTAATTGTCACTCACCGAGGCTGGCTGTCTCTGTAATTATTAATTTTTGTACATGTCCATTTTTATAACCACATATATTTCATACGCAACAACAAGGCAGAGTACTAGTACCTGCTCTGTTCTAAGTCTGCCATGAAGGCACCTGGCTAGCATTTTAAAATTGTTCGCTTGACTGTCCCTGGCAGTCACGTAGTCTATAAGTCAGGTCGGAAGACTGATCAAGAGCAAGAAGCCCTAAGAATTTTATGGAGACGCTGCTTGAGGATCCAGACGTGCGCGCTGAAGGTATTTTTTGAATCTATTTTTTGTATAACCACATTACTGTTTGAAATGAAGGAAAAACACATTTATCTGAAGCTACATCATTACACATATATAAATATTTTATGTCTGTTTTTGTACTTATTAATATGAATCTAGGGAGACCAAAAATTTTCCTAATGTATTGTTCAGTATGCGTTCAACTCCTTTTTTACGAGAACAGCTCAAATCTGGAGGGTGCAAACTGCCATTTTTATAAAAGGCTATGTTTATGAAAACAATTTATTGGATAGTGTATACTTTTGTAAGTAAAGATCCATATTAACATGAAATTTCTATTATACAGGAGGAAGAAGCTCGTAAAAGGAAAGAGCTGGAAGAAATCATGGCCGAAAATAATAAAAAGATTGAAGAAGCTCAGCGTAAGCTGGTAAGTGGACTTGCTAATAAGAAAAAATCCATAAAACAGTGAAACTCTCTATGAAAACATGACATAAATTAATGTTTAATGATAAAATTCTCTTCTCCAGGCTGAGGAGCGGCTCGCAATGATTGAAGAACAAAGAAAAATGGATGAAGAAAGACAGAAACTAAAGAAAGAACAAGAGAAAAGATTAAAAGAGGAACAGAGAAAGATATTGGGAAAAAACAATTCAAGACCAAAATTGTCATTTTCTCTAAATCCACTGTCATGAGTTGCGGTTAAAACTAAACAGTGACAACTACAAGGTGAATGAGGATTATCGTTATCCAATAGAATCATATAACTTCACAGGTGTTAACTTACAGGCACTTCATGAAGTTAGATTCAATGTGTAACATAATTCATTCTCGTCTTCATAAGGCTGGACTATTAAAGGAAAATGGTAGGGTTGTTAAGTACAGTTATAATAGGTGTTCCTTTTATAGATTACGGAAATATATCAAGAGTGAAGTTTCGTGGTATATAACAAGTAATGATATGCCAGACCATCTTGAATTATTATCATTCGGAAAATGTTATAGAATCATCTTTTTCCACACACAATTTTTTGTAAACGTAAATAACCGCGGATTATGTATATTTTGGAATTAATTTGTTAGTACTACATCTCAGAAATCGTCCACATGTGTACATAAATTTGTAATAATTTATTTATACTGATGATTGATGTTTTTTTGGGATAGACAGTCTTCCGTATGAATTTGGTTTCTTCAATTTACGATAAAAAAAATTGATACTGAAATTCTAAGAGCTGCCAATATTAAATATAGATAAATTTCACAGAGGAGCCTTATATTGTATGTAAATACAGTAATAAAATGTTTCTGCTCAAGTGTGTTATTGTTATATTAACTTTTTTGCACCAAATTCTCGTAGTTTATGCAGATGTAATTTTTGCAGTAAACACAAAGTGAATAGTGTAGCTCACACACTTTTGCTTTTAAACACTATAAGGTTACAAACTAGTTATGAAGATTATAAGTTACACAACAAAATTATAAGGATAGGCTTTTATAAATGTACATACGTTTGTAAAGTTAAGGTAATTATTACTTACATTTTAGGATTCGTTTAGTTATTCATTAGAAATAGGGCACTTAGGCTGCCTGCATGGAAGCAGAACGAGGTTGCCGACCAGACCAATGGAGCAATATTAACTAATGAGATTGTATAAAATGTATACCTAACCTATTGGTTAATAACTTTCCGTTTTTCCGCTCCGCTCCCTCCTTTAGCGTCAAAAGCCAGGCAGCCTTAATCTAGGTATACACATTTATTTACGAACACAGTAACGTAACAATGATATTTCTTATGTTTCCTTCGAAAGCTTGTAATATAAAATTGGCAAAACAAGACCGAAAAAAAATATAGACGCAACCGCTTGCTTCGAGAGCGAATCCGAAACAAGGGTGCCAAAATTTTGTAGAATGCCGTTCTATGTATTCATTCAACAAGTTTTTTTTAAAATTGAAAAAGAAAATAAGCAATTACGTGAAATGGTTTCACTTCATAAACCTACCTCTGTCTGTGTCCAATATTTTTTCAGGTCTATGCTGGCAAATCAATTATATACTTATTTGCCCGTTTGCCTTTGTGTATCCATTTGCAGTCTGATCGCCGCATTTTTTATTATTGACTTAAAATAATATTTTATTGAATAAACTGCACATAATTATTTTTATTACTTGCCGAGCGAGAACATCGGTAAAATAGGTTAGGTACAGGAGCTTTGTAATTAGCAAAAAAAATATATCTTACTGATTTGCATCGGTAGATATAAGTAAGTCAACGAATATACGTCTGATGTAAAATTGTTGCTTGGTGTCTCAAGATTATTTTGAAATTATGAAACCGGTTCAATATTGTTTAATGCTCATGATCAAATGTATGGAAACGTGCGATATTTTTTAATAAATTTCATTCAGAATAATTATTTAAACTTATTAGTGTTAACTTAGTATTTCATAATTGATTTGAATAAATAAAACCCCTACATATATTTATTGTTTCATTTACATCCAGTACTTGTAGCTTTTTACCTACTTCTAGCTAACCCATTAAATTTAGCGGCATGATATAAGTCACTGCCAGGCGAGTCTCCCAGAGAAAATAACATTTCGAAATTTTCATTTACCTACCTACTTTGCCTAGGTTTGAAGTTTGAACCATTAATTTCGGCGTGTCCCAGGTGGTATGCTGACCAACGCAGGCTGCGTTGTTCAATTCTTAGTGCTGCGTTACGCAGCACTAAGAATTGAACTGACTGCGAGCTGCGCATTCGGTGCGCTTTCACAAGATCTGGACCAAATAATAATGTAGGTACTCTGTGATCTGGACACACCTAAGGGCCGGACTCCACCAAAGCGCAGATGAGCGGAGCGGAGAAGTGTATAAAACAACCAATAGGAATGCCTTATTCGGCCCCAGCTACACATTCCTATTGGTTGTTTAAAAACTTCTCTGCTCGTCTCCGCTTTGGTGGAGTCCGGGCCTAAAGACACCCTGTAAAAATGAAATAGTTAACTGTAAAGCACTTAAAACATGCAGGTTCTGCATATACGACAAAACGGGAAAAATAAGAGACCTGCCAAGACGTAGTTTAATTATGTTAGTTAGTGTACGTAGTTACTTCAGGTGCCGTCTTCATAATTCTGTTACGGAATGATTTTAATGCTATCTTAACATTAGTTCCATTTTATACCACGACGACGGTTCTCTTTCAGCAGAGACTAGTCTCATTTGAAAAACTGTACGTATTAGTACGGGAGCTAGCAACGTTTGGAAAGTAAGAATTTTAGGTCAGCTGATTTTGTGATATGTCGTCCTTCTTGCTCTTTCGGTTAGAGTCTGGGCCCCCTATATTACTTTACTCTTTGGTCTGGGCTATCTGGCTGGCGGTAGCGGTTGCGTTTATTAGTGCGCATCCTACCTGTCCAGGTAATAATCCTGGATTTTAAAAACATTTTAAGAGGCGTAATTTAAAATTTTTTGTTTTTAAAAAGGATACCTACCTGATATATACTTTTTTTATTGCCAGACATTTTTGACAATGCTAATTATGTGCCATACGCTATTTTTTTTTTATAAAAATTTTAAAGTATTTTAAAATGTCTGTAATTTGAATATTATGTTATTTAAAGAAAAGAATAACTTAAAATTAATTTGCCAGACATTAATTCAATTGTTAAACCTTGAATTAAAATAAAAAAGTCATGAAAAGTATTGGATTGGTTGGATGCGCACTAATGAACGCAACCGCTACCGCCAGCCAGATAGCCCAGGCCCAGACTCTATGCTCTAACCTGCTCTAACCGAAAGAGCAAGAAGGACGGCATATCTTTCTCGAAAACGTTGCTAGCTCCTATACTATATAGGTTTAGGACTAAAATATGGTCACATTGGTCACGTAGTGCCTATTATATTACTGTATTCGGCGGGTAATGCTTGCAAACTAGTGTGCAAACGTAATAATGGTACTCACAATTTGGAAATTTCGAAACTATGTCCATAATTTCAGTATAGCAACACTGACTGTTGTGTCATTAACCATGTCTTTGACGTGTTTGACAAATGCAGAAAAGTTGAGTTTGGTTGCTTGCGTTGGACTTTGGAGACTGCTTTGTTGGCGCAGAATGTCTTGATGTATTATCATTAAATGTAGTAGTTTTGTCAATTTAAGTGAACTTTGCACGTAGCGTAGTCAAAGAGTATACATATTAGTCCAGTGCGTCCTGCCTGATCAAGTAGTATACTCCTCGGCCCTCGCCGGTTGTTGTAATATACTAACATAGATCAATAATTATATTAGTATCAAATGTATTGAACACACAGTCAATTTGTTATTTATTCATTGTTATTATTGTAATATAAGTATAATGGCGGAATTTTTGAGAGGTTTATTGTTATCAGTGTTATCAGAAACATGTTACGATGAGTATTTCGTGAAATTCAACTTTCTCAATGGTAATTTGCTTTCTAATTTTATTCCTGTATCTAAAGCGGATATTAATATATTATCTAATAGTGAAAAATTTTAATACCTATTCTATTTTATTTAAGGTCCTTGTTTGACGTCGACGTTAAGTAAGGGTTTGGGGATCGGCATTATTGCCGGTTCAATTCTGGTGAAAGTACCTCAAATATTGAAGATTTTAAGCAGCAAAAGTGCTAAGGGCATTAATGTTTATGGGGTCTATTTGGAACTTTTTGCGATCACCGCCAACTTCGCATACAGTTATGTTATGGGATTCCCATTTAGGTTTGTGGAATATAATATTAATAATTATGAATTTTCCTCAATTTATTGTAAGACTAATTTGTAAGTTCATGTTCAAAATTATTGTAAATATTTTTTTTTGTTTTCTAGAAATCTGGGAATACTGATATTTCTTATCTTTATTTATTTTATAATAAGCAAGTATCTTTAGAGTTCGGCTGTTGTTTATTGATTGATTTAATGCCTTATTTCAGTGCATGGGGAGAGGGTACGTTCCTAGCTATACAGACTGCTGTGATTGCCGCCCTTGTGCTGCACTATGCTGGCACAACTGGTAGGGCTGTTGTTTTCTTATCAGTGTATGCAGGCATTGTATCAGTGCTTGTAAGTGGATTCACCCCTACAGATGTCTTGTGGACTATGCAAGCTGTTAATGTGCCTATTATTGTCTTTGCAAAGGTAATTTTGTTGTAATTTACTTAAAACTAGCAGACATTTTTTTACAGTTCCCTGATATTTATTTTTTATATATTTAGCAAAAAAACCATGAATATTTAACATTATTTTGAAAGGATTTGCATTAAAAAACTAGCAATTCCTTACATTAATAGTATTCAAGTCATTATTCAAGATTTATGTATAAATTATACTTCTTTTTTTTTTAGTAAGCTGTTTCCTACAAATATATATCTATTTTTTTATTTCAGTCTATTCAAGTAATCACTAACTACAAAAACGGCAGTACAGGACAGTTATCAGCTATCACTTGTTTGCTGTTGTTTGGCGGCAGTATAGCTAGAATATTCACATCATTTGTAGAAACTGGAGACTTCATTATTATTGTGACCTATTGTGTTTCAACTGCAGCGAATGGCGCCATAGTCATGCAACTGTTGTATTATTGGAATGCTGATACTGCAAAGAGCACTCAGATCAAGAATAAGAAAAAGAAGAAACATGCATAATTTTAATAAAGCATCGTTTTTTTACTTCATTTGGCTTTCTTTTTATGATAGATATCTATTTTGGTATTGTCTTACTTCATTAGATAGATTTTCATATATATTTTCGATACATAATTATTATATTATGACTTGTAGGTATAGTAGGTCTTTTATCTTATTAACATTGGTTGAAATGATAGTTTAAATTTTATGATAACTAAATTCAATGTCGTCATATCAAAGCACCACAACATACTATTCACGCATACTCATTTATATAAAATCACAGGGTATTATATTGCATTCAGTATCAACATTGATACAGATTTAACAAGGTCCCGTTTACTTCAGTGTGTAATACAGAGACCAATAAATAACGAATTTCCTGTGTTCAGCACCACTTGATGGGATTATTTGATTAATACAATTTCCGGCTTCTTTGAGCTACACTTACTGCTTGCAATAAAATCTTACCAGTTGATATGAAGGGACTAAAAGCGTGTCTGGGTTCTTGTTCAAAAGAGAACTTGGATTTATGTAAGGAAATAATTTCAAACATGAATAAAATCAGTAGGTTAACATATTCTCACTTTATTAGGATAATAATTACTACCAATCACAAAATAAAGGAACTAATAATAACAGAGACTGACATTGACATATTATAGATACTGTGCTAAGTCTGGAATGATTTGTTTACCAATTAGATGGTTAATAATTTGATAACAATAGAATAGAGATGTAATAATGTCACTAACCAAGTTTCCAGGGGAAGTATTAAATGCGGAATTGGAATTCTAATCTATGTAAACACTATTCTACATTTACAATCATAAAAGATCATTCTTATTGTACTTTACACATAATATATTTACAACTAGCTATATTTTGAATACTTTTGTAGGGTTAAGTTGACCATGAAAAACTGACGTATTTATATAACTATATCATAAAACTAACTTATTAATAGCTCATTGATCAAGAATTCACGGTGAACAAAGTGAATGAAGGTGTGTTGCACCTAAAAAATTATAAATGCTATCTATAAACCTAGAACTCAGTGGCAAAATAAAACGATTGTGATTATTTATTCTTTGGGGGCGGCTTGTTCGGCGGGTTTCTCCTCTGCATGGGAATTCCTTTCTGGTTCATTTCCATCTGCCCACTTTCCATCGTATTCCTTTCTATCAACGTATCTTTCTTCTTCATATTCTCCTTCGCTACGATGACTATCGCGTTCAGAGTAACGGGAGTAGCTGCAAAATAACCATGAAATAAGAATAAGCCAAAAGCATTTGTTACCAAAACAAATTTTGTAGGAAGGAAATATTTTAAAAATAAATATAACGAAAAAAAAGCATTTCCTTTTTTTCGCTGAAGAAGTTTATTAAATTTCAATTACTAACCTGTCCCTGTCTTTGTCTCGTCTTTCTGGGCTGTATGATCTCGATCGTCGTGGCCTTTCTGGGCTGCGCGATCTGGAGAACCGACCGCCTCTGCGATCCCGAAAGTCGCGGTAACCTCCCCTGAAAACAGAAGCACGTGTATGTAGCACGCGTGGCGTAGAGCGAGTGTGTGTACTAGTATACTGGTGTGCGTACTCACCGGAAGGGTCGTCCGCGGCCGCCACCGCCGCGGCGAGGCCGGAAGGGGCGGCCGCCGCGCGAGCGGTTGTCGCGCCACTCCTGCTGGAAGCGGCGGCCGTCGTCGCGGCGGAAGTCTCCCCCGCCGCGGCCGCGGCCTCGCCCGCCGCTGTACGTGTGGAAGCGCGGCCGGTAGTACGTGCCGCGCTCGAAGCCGCCGCGCCCGCGCCAGTTGCCGCGCCGCACGAAGCGACGGAACCTGGAAAAAAGCATTTGAGCAGCGATTGATTGAAGAATAAGCACGTACAATGATGAGGAAGTCTAATAAGCTGCCAATATACCTCGAACCAGACCGCGACCGCGATCTGCTGCGCGAGTAGTACGAGCGGCTGGCGTCAGAGCGAGAGCGGGAACGTGGCGACGCAGAGCGCCGGCGACGTGACGGTACCGAGCCGCTGGCGCTGGACGCCGAGCGCGAGCGGGACCGGGACCGAGAACGGTACTTGCGTGGTCGGGACCTGTAATGACAAATAATTATCACAAAATGTACAATTACTTGCTGGATTAAAATATAAATTACAAGTGACATTCTTTAGTAAGGGAGTGGTGCCTTTTTTATTTAAAGTATTATTAAATTCGGCTTTCATGGACGCATAACCACTTACCTGCTCCTAGAGCGTTTGGATCTTCTTTCGTCGTCCGAGGAGTTGGAAGAACGTCTTCTCGGCGAAGGCGGCGAGCGAGGTCGTCGTCCGGAAGGCGAGGGAGGCTTGATGCGAGTCACGAACTGCTCGGGCCGCCCGTCACCCACAGACACCGGCGTCTCGCCTTCCTGCGCCAGGCGGAACGAACCGAACTTGTCCAAAACTATGTTGCCTTTACGAACCTGATACATTGAATTACAGATTGAAGATATATTAAATACTAGTGACTATTTTTCATCGAGATACCACATCTATAAATCCAAAAGTTTAATAGATTCAAGCAGATTTGGATTACAAGAGAACATCAACATGTCGCAATTGCAAAACGACTGTTATGGAAATTCAGTGAATTTGTGGTCTAGATAGGTCAGATGCAAGTGTATGCAACCTGTTTGGGACTCACGGGGTGGGAGGGCTCGGTGCCGGGCGGGTCGGGCTCGCGCTTGTTGGGCGGCGGCGCGCTCGGTAGCGGCGGAGGCTCCTTCATAGCCATCGCACGACGCACCGACACATTCTTGTCACCGCTTGAGGGTGATGGCTAAACATTAAAACCAATTAGATAAGGGTGAAAGTAGTGCAATTATCGGTTAATACCGATAATGCTGTAAAATGTCTACTGGTCGAAATCCACTAGGATAAATGAGCAAATTGTAATTAGGTTCATCTTTGGATTTACTAGTTTACATGACATAGTTCACTGTCATGGTAATGTAATAAAATTTCTTACTTTGGCATTCTCTTGTGAGTCATCAGAGCTGTCCTCAAATGCATAATGTTCTTTGTAACCTTTTGGCACCGGAGTTTCCTTCTTCTTGACTCTGTAGTGATGAAATATTAATGCTTTTTACATGAGGATTAGATTTAGTTCTCTTAATATTTAATCCTGTTCAAATCAGTTAAACTACTCAAAGGTACTATGATCAGAAGTATACCTATTATGTTGCCATAATAGTATTTATTTTATTCCACGCTAATTGTACGAGCCAAATAAAATGAAGAAAGGTTCCTCTAGATTCAAAACATAAAATTGTAAATGTTAAGGTATGGCACCAATTGTAACTCTATTCCAAGCGGAGGCGGTTGGACGAACATTCTTTTAAAGGTAAGGCGAGAGTGATGTGGTGGTAGGGCTCGTGTAACGTGTTATGAGTGAGACTAACGCGTCCTTGACGGCGCTCATGGACATCTTCCACTTGGGCTTCTCGAGCGGCGGCGGCGGCGCCTGGTCGCCGGGGCTGAGCGAGCCGCGCCCGTCGCGCTTGTGCAGCACCTCCTTCTCGACCATTACGTGGTACGCGCTCAGCTTCGACTCCAACTCCTCGAGCCCGTGCATATCGTCTAGCATCCTGATGAACACGGACACATTATAATACATACATGCTCGCCACAAACATCTGCACAGACACTATTACAACAGCTAATCTTTAGGTTTATAACTAACCACACACATTGTTTTCAACACATTTTCTATAATGTTAATATCTAATGTAGGTTAAGTGTAAGGTAACAAGTACTATGAAAACAGAAGCTTTACACTTAATTACGACTAACTGTCTTTATTTTACGTATAGCTGGCAGATGCGTACTTTGTGTGTTCTCACATAAAGCTATATTATTTCTTGGAGCATGCACTAACTAAAGGACCCAGGCTAAAGCCAATAACGTATTGGGCCATGCCCATGTAATAACGTATTGCGTTAATAATTATGATGTTAGTTCTCAGTTAATACAAAGCAACCCAGGTCGATCATTTGACTTATACAATTAGCGTCGGAATTAAATTACCTAATTGTGATTAGTGCACGATTTGCTGATGTAATTTACGAAATGATTTTACTGTGTTTTACCTCTTGTCATGTTTTCTATCGTACTCGCCATCCGAACTGAGATCTCTCTTTTTCCCTTTCAACTCTTTCCTGTAATTCCAATAATAATAATACAAATCAGATATTTGCAATTAATGTCTATTAACTACAAACTTAATGATAATTTTTAGAGTCACAATTAGTGCCAAGTCTTACTTAAACATTATTATGTTTGACAAGTGTAATGTGAAGGATATTTTAGTATTTTTATATTATATACCCACAAACCTGATAGCATCTCTAAGTTTCTTGTCTCCGATGCTCTCCAGGTCGCGCATGCTGTAGTCATTGTTGGCCGCGGAGCGCGCGAGCTTCGCTTTTCTTTTTTCTTCTCGCTCCTGTTCTTTACGTTTCCTCTTGGATTCCTTCTTCTTTTTTCTATATAACATACGTACATGTTGTTTGAACCATATAACATTATATCAGGTTATGTCCATCAGAATATTTGGCAGTCGCGAAAAAGCCATGTGTAGTTAGTAAATTGATAGATGTTTTGTAATGTAATTTGAGTAAATTGAATTGATGAAATAATTTAATAAAGAACTTGGATTTAATTAAATGGAACCTATGGAATGGAGCTAACCTTGGAAAGATTTGACCAAATATACAACAATCGTGCATAAAATACACATAATAGTTGTTCATGCAAATGTATGATTCTTCATGCAAGTGTATGCAGCCATAATTTTAATGTGGTCAGGCAGTGGCAAAACTTCGACAGTAATAAGTTTTTTTTATTTCATTTTATAGAATAAAGGGTGTGTGAATCTGAGATTTTTATTGACATATGTATTTAGAAAACATGCAGAAATGTTTTTTCCATATACATATACTTTAGCTATGCCAAGAATATGTTTAATATAGTGCTTAATAGTAATTTATAACAATATTTACTTAAGTCCTAGCAAACATTTAGTTTGTTTTGTTTACCTCCCAAATTTCGATACTCATGTTTGAATTGAATTGCTATGAAACCAATACTTATGTATATGTACCATAACAAAATGAACTGCAAAACAAATAATAACCCAGCGAAACCAAAAACAAACAATTGGCCTGTACAAAGTAAGCTACAACAACAATCTTAGCTTTGTAACGTTCCAGGCCACTACTGACAGTGTCTTTGCTCACCCCAATATAAACAGATCAGTGAAAGGTACTGACTTGTCTTTCTTCTTCTTTTTCTTCTTGTCCCTGTCAGCGCCTGGCTGCGGCTGTTGGCCCAGCTCCTGCATCTTGCGGTTACGTTTGTACTGCGCTGTTTCTTCAAGGAAATTGCGAACTTTCTCTTCATAGTCTGAATCTTCTTTGGTCATCTCTAAGAATTTGCGTACCTGCCGAATTTACATTTCATTAATAATAATATTCCGGGACAATTCTCACACGGTTATCTGATCCCAAGCCAAGCAGAGCTTGTGTTATGGTAACCAGGCAACTGATAAACATACTTATATATTTCTAAATACATACATATTATAGATAAATTACACCCAGACAATCAGAACAAATGATCATGCTCATCCCACAAACATTTTGTCCTGGGTGGGAATCGAACCCACGACCTCCGGTATAGCAGTCAGGGTCACTAACCACTAGACCAACAGGCCCGTCAACAACAGGACGTTGTTTTAGAAATGGCAGTAACTAACATTTAAGGCGCTGTGAATAGCCAGCATTGATGTAATTTAGGAGTGAAGCGGACGGGTGCGGGACGGAGTAGCCCCGCCCCTACTGCTCGAATTTTTCCGAATTTGTCCGATGCGTGACGTTGTTATAATATTAAAGCGTTATTTCATAAATTGTTTTAGATGTAAGTTTAGCCCTGCGTAACAATGTTTACTTTTGAGCTGCGCTCTCGCGGCGAACAGTAGGTTCGAATCCCGATAAGATCATACATTTTTGGATTATTATTTTTAAAGTATTATGCACCTACTACATTATTATCGTGTTTTTACTTTTAAAACATGTATATAATGTTGTTGATTTATTTTTCGAATAATTATTCAAATATTTTTCTGAAAAACAAAATATAAAAATTAAAAAACCTGAACAATATATTTTATGACGATCTATATTTTTCTTCAGTATCAAGCAAGAGTAAAATAATAAAAAAAAAACGTACGCCAAGCTTGATGGTTGAGTCTGGAGAAAAATATGGAGATACAGCGTGTTTCAAATGAGTAGTAACGAAAATTATTATTTTTTAGTGAATAGAGTTTTTTAGTATATAAAGTCAACGGTCTTTTGTAAAACTTGTATATTTATAGGAATATTTTTTTATGGGTGAACGAAAAGAAAAGATTGATAAACTTAAAAAAAAAAAAAAAAATTTTTTAATTATTTTTGACAAACTTAATCTATATGGATGTTTTTTTATGTATAATAATAATAATAATCAAAATTTATTTATTATTCAGATTTCAATACTTCAATCTAATAAAACAACAAACACTTAACTATACTAAAATTAAAACTTATATATGTAAATAAATAAAACTAACACGCGTTAAAAAAAATCATCGTCACCCTTGTCAATGGCGGGAAACGTGCCTGAAGGCTGGCAGCATTGCCACATTGAATGGCAATGCCGATTCTTTGTGCAAGGAACAAACCAGCCCTCTGATCACGAGCAACCAAAATGTTAAGGTTTATTAGGTTATTTTGTAAAAACATGTCATGAGGTTAATAAGGCCCATTATAACGATACTTGGGCCTTATTTATTGTTGTCTGTCTTTAATTAAAGTCTGATTTTAAGTTTTAAAAATAAATAAAAAAGTAATTACATTGTTTTGTTTAATAGGAACAGAACAGATTATTAAAATTTAAGTTTTCAAAGTAACAGAACATGTTGTGATTGTACTAAGTACCTTAGTTAAGACCACTAGTTCCTTGAAACTAAATTGTATACGATTAATATTTAGAGGACGATTAAATAAATAAAAAAACAACAATTTATTTTTATTTAAACATATTCCTTGGTAAATTTAGGACGATTTACTATAAAAATAAAGCAAATTTTTATATGGGCTTTAATGTACTACCGTAGTATAATAAGATCCCTGAGAAGGGGTTATTTTTAGGGGTTTACTTCATTACTAGACATTACGTTACTGTAATTATTATAACCGTTATTGCGTTCAATACCACCTTTTGGCATTACTAGTTACCTCAATATTGTACACCATGTATAAGCTTAGTACTTCTACCTACTCATGAAAAAATTGTCCGATGATTCATTGATTCGTGATCAGTTGACTTGTTCGCCAACCGTTTATTTTTACCATTAAAAGAAAACAATAAAATTTAATTAAAATAATTTTAATAATGAAAAATTTAACGAAAAAAATAAATACAAAAATATATTTCTTATTAGAAATCAATTATTACAAATATAAGAATAATTAATAAAAATAACACATAAAGTAAAAAAAAAACATCAAAGAAAAAAACAACAAAAGCAAAATAATAGAAACTTGTAGCAAGGTTCGAACCTGCGGTCAGCCATAGCATCGCAACGTTAGATAGGCACGCGACCGCTAGACCAATCTGGCTTCATTTCACTTTTTCAAATTACGCCTTTATAAATGATCAATACAAAAGAAAAGTATTTAGGTACTTTACAAATTCCATTATGTGTTTTTGTTTGACATTTATTAAATTATTTTTGATTTGTCATGTTTTTACATCTGTCAATCGGAAAAAAAAGGGGCACAGGTCCATCTAGCACCGCGCCTCAGCGCACACTGTCCGTCCGCGTACGAATGAAAGAGAAGCGAACAAAACGCCATATTTAGTTTGTCAGGATCGTGTTATTTTTCATTAAATATATGAATATTTGTTAATATATTATCTTAATTGAAAAACTAAAACAAAGGTTATCTTCATTATTAGTTATTACGTAACTGTTAATAATTTTATCAAGATTGGTTCATAAATAACACCGGAAAACTTTTTTGAAAATCCATTTTAGTGGTTTGTTTACGATTTTTTTTTATCGAGAAAAATTACTGAAATCGTGTTTTGAAAACAAAGGTTATCTCACAAATATGATGAAGATTAACATATATTTTTTTAGCTGCTCTGACATCTATACATTTTGCTAAAAAACTGTTTGAAAAAGCCCATTTTTACTATTCACAGCGCCTTAAAAAACGCAAAAATATTTTTGTCTTTCGAGCAGATCAAACCGATAGCACGTTTTGCAGCATGTTTGGTGTGAAATCTGTCAAACTACTCTGCTTTTATTAGTCTAAGTTCTGTTCTATCAAATGGATATGTAGCTAATCATTTACACTATGTAAGATCATGAAATCAAATCAATCACATGTATTAAATGCAATGCAAGTCAGGATAAATACCTTAATTTCGTAATCAATATCAGCCTGAGAGCGCTGCGGCTCAGGGTTGACGTCTTCTACCGGTGGCGGCGGCGGCTGGTATCCGTAAGGGTGGTTGAATTGTGAGTTGTGAGTCCTCGTGCCAGCTTCAGGAGCTCCCATCATCTCCATGCGCTTGCTCAGCGGCGACAGAGAACGTTGCCGCTTGTTGTTTGCTTGAGAACGACGCTTCTTTTTGCGATTCGGACCCTCTGAATCTTGTAGCAGAAAAAATATAAATACATTAATTATTGTTACAAAATTCAATAGATTTACTGTAGGATTACTTTTTATACATATCAAGTATGATGTCATGTTTTAATTACCACTAGAGTCAGATGACGAAGATGAAGATTCAGAGGATGAACTGGAACTCGATGAGTCGCTAGATGACGATGAAGAGCTGCTTGACCGCTTCTTCTTACCCTTGCCGCGCTTCTTCTTTTTCTTCTTGTCCTTCTTTTCAGTAAGGTTCAACAACTGTTTCAAGGTCTCTTTCATCTCATAAGACTTCGCTCCCGTTAAACCTGGGAGCAACAACTCAGCTGGTTCAATTAAAGGCTTTGCAGTTGATGTTTTACTCTTCAAAAAATCAAGAGAATTTTGTGCTTCTTCATGAAACGGAATAATAGCTAGACAATCTTCATATGCTTTCTGTGCTTCAGTAATTTTATTTTCATCCTCGTAACTGCGACCCAACGCGACTAAAGTCTCTCCGAGATACTTTCTCGCATTAGCATGATTAGGATTTAGTTTCAAAGAAGTTTCGAAATCTTCAATAGCTTTTTTAAATGTGCCACTATTAGCGTACAATGCGCCTCTCGCAACTAGACCTTCAACATTTCTAGGATCAATACTCAATGCTTTATTCAGGCACTGGAAAGCTTCTGAGTGTCTTCCCGCTTTGAAATGTTCAATCCCTTCTGCTACAGAACGGAACGCCCACTTGCTGGCTTGTGCTTGACGGAGTTCATCCGCGTATTCCGCAGATGCAAATCCTCCTCTGTGAAAAAAACATATTCAGAATTAAATCACTAATTCAGAGCAAATATAAGTTTCTTTATAAAGTTTATGTGTACCCAAAATTTCGACAGTATTTGCCAAGTTCATTATATTACCGGGTAAATTGTATTAGTGTTCCTTGTTCCTATAATCAAAATTTTCTGAGTATAATGTGCCTTACCTTAATGATGAAAAATTAGTGCAGTGCATGTTGGAGATGCCGAGCAGTTCAGAAAGATATTGAACGCAGTTGGGGTTATTGAAGCCTGGACTCTTCTCCAATATGGCTTCAAAACTCTCTCCTTTCATATCCACAGTTTTCCTGGATAAAATATACACAAATAAATAATGTGAAAAGTTGTAAAACTAATTAAATTGTCCTTTTTAATGGATGAAGTATTTTCACTGAGATGAGAATAACATCTTCAAAGAAGGTATTTATTGAATAGTCTCAAGCATTTAATTCCTAGTGTTTGCTTAGTGTCACACATACGTTTATCCTCACCTGTTCCCATGGAGCTGTTCAAAAAATGTTATGTTACTTGAATTTTATCTCTTTCACACATAAATATAACGTCATAGATTAGGTGATGCTGCCTCGACAATGTGACATTAATATTACCGGGACATTTGCTACAGTCACAACATAAGGCAGGTGTGACACACGGCTCTTGAAAATCCTCGCTATACCTAGAAAATAACACCCTAGAATAATAGAGGGAGCTGCTTATGCCCACCGGTCGTGGACGCTACGTCTGATACAACGATGCGAACGGCCGCGCTATCTTGTTAACTATTGAGTCATCTCGGAGAGCTGCACATCAGCTAAATTGATAATCGTCGGGAGCAAGTCCATTTATTAGAATAGTAAATAACTCCAACATCCAATAAATGCTCATTATAAAAGTCCAATCAATACGTCTCAGATAATGCTGGAATGTTAAACATTAGCTTTAATACAGAATAACATGTTTCCTGTTATACATTTCAAGATTGAAGTGACCCTAATATAATGTTTGTACTGACCTTTTCCATTTTATGTAAAAAACAAAAGATGTGTAAATAATTTGAACATTTTGATAATATCCTCAACTTATGTGCAGGAATCTCGTCGTACATTTATACATTACAAAAACATCCTTGAATAATCCAAATGTTTGTTCACACCAAATCAAGCTCTGAACAATACCATGCAATCATTTTCACAAATTGGTGAACAGTGTGATTCTGTACTGAAAAGTGATCATAAACCAGTGAAAATATACATCCTCCACTTCTTCTGATGTATCACATATACCTACCAAAGTGTGTACATAAACACATATTTATATAGCTGTGTAAAAACCAACCACAAATTAATCAAATAGAGTATCTAAAAAGCAGAGGTATTCTCATATTCTTCTTCAATAATATGAAAAGTCATTCATTGAAGTAACAGGTAATGTTCTTCATATTCCATTTATATATTTGTTTTTCATTTTGTACTTCAGAATTCAATGATTGTTTTATCTCTTCAGTCCATTTAAATCTTCAGTATCCATATTTCATCTTCAAGGAATACTTCTTTCCAAAATAATAAAAAATACCGCTGATTTCATAGTCTCAATATTGGACATCAATACAAATAATACATGAAAACAATACTATGCTTGTGTATAACCAAACAGTAAAACCTGTAAAATAGTGTAGGAACAATGTGATTACTCATATGTGTGATTGACATAAGCAGTACATACTTGTACACCAGGGGGAAGTCATCGGTGCTGAGTAGGCCAAGCGGCGGCTTTGGCGGAGGGTCGTCAGGGCTTCTTGTGACTCCTTTCATGCCGCACACCATTTTGTCAGTGTCGGGGATAACTTCAATAACTTCACAGCATACAGTGTCATTCATCAGGTAGTTTCTTGACACGTTTTTCTTGTCAACAGCCGGTATGATATTAGTCACGGGTAAGAATGCCTGTGAAAATTTAATGGTGTTAATATTTTATTTTTGCTAAGTAATTTATTCAGTCTTTAAAATATATTTTCTTAACTGTGTCTGGTGTATATAGTGATAATCATAGCAAAATCTTGAAAAATATATTAATTTCTAATGTCTGTCTCAATAACGAACCAGACTTTTGAAGAAGAATTTGGTTATTTTTACATCTATCTGATGACAAGATAATATTAAGGAAAAAGTTATCCAATACCTTTACATTGATGTCTGCTACATATCTAGAAGTGGGTCCTGCTATGCACAGAACCTTCAGCATCATACCAGAAGCTGTCCTGTTGATTACCGCTCCTATGATCAGTTCTCCTGTCTTCACATTCTGAAATTCAGACATATTATGTGAATCACCGAAACCAAGACAAACCACTAAAATGGGTTGTGGAAGTCAGTTAACCCAAAAGTCAATGTAAAAAATGGTATTAAGCTAAATTCTGTGAGCCTGATGGCCAGTTACAACACTTACAACATAGCTAAGAAACAGCATGTCAGAAGTAAACTGTTTAGAAATAAAACCATGTCAGTTTGCATGTTACTCAAAGCTTCATACTTACATCAAAGAAATGTCGCAGTCTAGCTGGTTTGTCCACATTTAAGAATGTTTCAAAAGGAGGCATCAAGGCATATAAATCTGAAAAAGGTAAGGTCTGTTTGAATTTTTACACAAACACAAATTATATAGATAGGCATATCGGGCTAGACAGGTGCCATATTACCGAGGGTCCACTGTATATCCAAATGTTATTTAATTTTCATAACTATTCTTATTATGAAAACAAAAGCTTTTTATGTGTTTTTAGATAATAAGAATAAAGGTGATTACTTGCTATAAATAATTTTATCTTGCAATAATGTTCTTAGAATTATTGTAAACATAGCATCATCAAAACCTATTAGTGGCTTTGTTAATCTTTAATTTTACACTAAAACAGAGTGTATAATATTTTTTATATACTATTAAATAACTTTTGTCAAATAATAAAATATGTTTGCACAAATGGACCAGTGAACCGTGCGAGTGATGTTTTACTTTCAAATAAGAATAATTAGTTAGTAAATTGCGTTGCTAGGTGATTAAAGGACATACAAAATAGACCAGGTAAATTTTTACATAGAATAGTCCCCAAAGAGTTCAAAATAACTTACTGTCTTCAGGTGTAGGTGCGTCCGCTCCGAGGCTGGAGGAGGACGGTACCTCTTCCATAATCGAAGTATCAAACAAAGCATTGGCCTCCTTAGCAATAAACTGGTGCAGCTTCAAGCGCTTCCCGCGGTCTTGAAAGGTGAGGTGCTTGTGCCTCGACTGGTACACAGCAAAGTCCAAGACACCTACGCCAATTTTAGATAAGTCCTCTTCTCCTCTCTCTGCTTCCCACGTTTTTTGGAGTTGTTGCCCATGATAGTTTATGGACTGCGTCACTAAGGACGAGTCCAAGTTGGGGTCCATGTTCACCTATTTAGTCCTAAAACAAAAACAGTTGAATTAAAGTCAAATATAGATTTAACCATTTTCAAATTATTTTCGAACTGTCGCCA
This sequence comes from Autographa pulchrina, assembly GCA_905475315.1. Taxonomy (NCBI): domain Eukaryota; kingdom Metazoa; phylum Arthropoda; class Insecta; order Lepidoptera; family Noctuidae; genus Autographa; species Autographa pulchrina. The sequence continues at coordinate 10,868,977 of FR997765.1, read as the reverse complement.
TATTGGGAAATTACCACTCAGAATATTGTTAACTTCGACAAAATACGTAAGTAACTTCTTTATATCAAAACTTACCCCAGTAAATTAAATGATCCGTAACAAATTCACCTTCACAAGAAAAATGGTTTAATCTAATACGGTCTTATACCACCACATGATAACTCCAGAAACGAGAACTCCAATCTTTCGACACTTCAAAATGGCGGCTGGCATTTGGCAACTAAACTAGTGTTGCCAACTTGTCGTCATACTTCTATTTACACCTTTTTAAATTTATTCTAGATAGTCATACTCACTCTCTTTATTTTATCTTACTGCTGTTTTACTTAAGCGTTTTATATAAGATAAAACGCTTTAACAAAGCGTTGTAAGAATATTTATTGATCTCGAACACTCTTTCGACAATTTTTACCTCCAAACCTTGCAGGATACATAAGAAAAGAAACTACTTCCCTCTATATTACTTTACTCTTTGGAAACTACAGCGTCTGCGGATACAAGATATGAACCGTGAACACTACTGTGAGCTAGTTTGGTGGTAAAAATAGCATTGAAACAGAGTGCCCTTTCATAAAACTATCTCAAACTACCTAGCTACTAATAATTTTGAACCATCGATATTTTCGCATAAACATCGGTCGTTGCACAAAAAAAAACGCCTATATGTATTATTTATAATATGCCTAAGTACATCTTGTAATATCTTTTACTGCAGAATTAAATGCTTATATTAATAAAACATCTGGTCCGGGATTTCCCGCTGGAAATCGGCACGCTTTTAGCTATGATACACCGGCCGTATGATAGTCGACGAATTTATTAAAAAAATGTCACGGGACGCCTGGCATTATTTTGTAAAAGTAATATGCAGAAAAGAACAGATTGCGATAGGAACTAATTAATATGTCGCTGTGAAATGGAAATACGCGACATAGATTTCGATTTTCGCGCCATTCGCGCATGCGCGCCACGGCATGCGTCGCCACGCCAGAAATCGGTTTTACGTGCGGCTATAGATGTTTCACATCAAATAAATTACATGTAAACGAATGTACTACATACAGCCCAAGATAATATGCTCGGGCAATGCGCTTGATAGCGATAATTGCATTCTATAGTTTAAGCTTTTTTAATCTCTGTGGATATTAGTCAATTGTCTATTAGATAAAATTATGTAAAAAAAAAACGAGGGAAAAAAGCTTTCTGATTTGGCGGTAAATATGTTTTATTTAATACTTCAAAATACCAAATACAAAAGTTTTTAACAATGGCGATTCGTACAGGTAAGATTAAACTAACTCTATAAACTGAGACTCTTAAAAAACTTCTGCATCAATCAACTAGAAGGCTATTATTTTTATTTATTTGTCTCAGGCAACTAGGGCCCATAAAAAATACAAATAGGTACACAGAGGTACACATATATTTAATATAACAATACTTATAAACTACTAAATGCATTATTTTATTATAACTATTTGTTAACACGAGTAGGCGGTGTCGTGTTGCACTGCGTGGTGTCGCGTAGCCTCCCGCGGAAACGCCGGAAAACGACACCCTTCGGCCAAAACTGTTCTTGGAACATGTCGAGATGCTGAGTCGGCACACGTACCACAAACGATTTAAAATTCGTGTTATGTTTCGGCTCCAACCTCTCGACTCTCAAGGTCCAGTTCGTCTTGACTCTTATATACTCCACGATCTCCTCGACCTTCGTGGAGTGGTGCAGGCGTGATACATACAACTGCGTCGTAGGAATTGCAGGGCGCAGCAGCATGTTCGGACCCGTCAATGCAGTTCCACATTGATTTCGGCTAGATGGCTTCTTCTTCTTCCTCTCCACCTTGATGAAGCCATCTGCATCCGTCCCTTTGCTTGGTACAAATTGTACCTTGTCTTGGGTAACTTCGGGGCGATTTTGACTGCCCGCAGTAGATTTAAGTTGCCGTTGGACGGGATCTTTCTTTACGGCATCCGAGTAAACACGACCAGACTTAGACGTGTTTACATTCGTCTACTTCAGCTCTTTTTTTATACCAAGGCTTTTTGAGCTGTTTGAGATCTAATAATATGTTTCCTTTCACAACATTTACTTCAAAATATTATGGTAAATCTCCTAACTTATGCAACTAGGTTATAGTAAGTATAGGTATTGCTTATTACCTACTAGACGTAAAGGTCATTGGGCATGGGCATAATCTGACCCGGTTTGTGAAAACTTGTGTACATAAACCAAACTATAATTAGTATTAAGTAGGTAAAAATTAAGTAATTTATCGATTTAAATTGTTAAGTTATACGGGTTATACCCCACTTTTATTTGTATTACGGTATTAAACATTAAAAAAATGTCACATTGCTGGACAAAGGCCTTCCCATAGAGAAAAGTAAATAAGTAGGGCCTTCCCCATATCCGTCCAGACACTCTTCTCTTGCGAACTTCAGACTATACCCACAGTAATGTCAGTAATGCAACCCATCCATACTATTGTAAACTAGAGACATTCATCTGTCTATTTCACCTTATTCTGTTTCTGTACAGCAAAATCAAAAATTATCAATCGTCAATTATTATTACAAAAGGACAGCACCCTAACCCAGCGTGGGTATAGTTTCCATACTAAAGTGTCCATTGACCTTTATTGTTATATAAAATATTGTTCGGTACGTATCTCGTTATGGTGCAACTTACAACTTAGATAGTTGTAAGTCGTTGGTATTTGCGGCTGTGCTATAATATTATCGAGGTTACACAGACAACCTTCGCATAGATAGTAAAAACAATTGACGAGTAAAAGTCGTGAATAACAGAGATGAAAAAAACTGCCGTTTGTACTTCACACATTTATTTACAAAATATATTCTTTATAATATACTTTTTCTTGTAAAACAAATATGAATAATTCATGTAATAATTGTTATGTCTGTTTAAATTGAAACACTCATGTATTTACTAACATATTTCGATGTTTAGATTATATACAGACAAAATTGTGTACTTATATAATTATGACTATGAATGCACCCAAAGAAATAAACTATGTCTGCACTCAGTAAAGTAAAAATCCTAATTATTCTGTGGGAGCTTCTTCAGCGGGTTTCCCTTCAGCATGGGAGTTTCTTTCGGGCTCGTTTCCATCTGCCCACTTCCCGTCATACTCTTTTCTATCCACAAATCTTTCTTCAAATTCCCCTTCACTACGATGACCATCACGTTCAGAGTAACGAGAGTAGCTACAAATAAAAAAAAGGTAACTAAAACCTGTCTTTTTCAAAAATGGGAAAACTCATAGTATGATAAAAAAGCACTCTTTATATACATGTTAACAAAAAAAAAGCCTAATATTGCCTCTCGATGGTTTAAGATCCCACATTACCCAGATAGTTAAAAATTTATGAAAGGCTTAAAATTATATAGTTCAACGCTTAATGTACCAACCTATCCCTGTCTTTATCACGTTTTTCTGGGCTGTATGATCTCGATCGTCGTGGCCTTTCTGGGCTGCGCGATCTGGAGAACCGACCGCCTCTGCGATCCCGAAAGTCGCGGTAACCTCCCCTGAAAACAGAAGCACGTGTATGTAGCACGCGTGGCGTGGAGCGAGTGTGTGTACTAGTATACTGGTGTGCGTACTCACCGGAAGGGTCGTCCGCGGCCGCCACCGCCGCGGCGAGGCCGGAAGGGGCGGCCGCCGCGCGAGCGGTTGTCGCGCCACTCCTGCTGGAAGCGGCGGCCGTCGTCGCGGCGGAAGTCTCCCCCGCCGCGGCCGCGGCCTCGCCCGCCGCTGTACGTGTGGAAGCGCGGCCGGTAGTACGTGCCGCGCTCGAAGCCGCCGCGCCCGCGCCAGTTGCCGCGCCGCACGAAGCGACGGAACCTGCAGAAAAGCATTTGTTAACGCGATTGATTGAAGAATAAGCACGTACAATGATGAGGAAGTCTAATAAGCTGCCAATATACCTCGAACCAGACCGCGACCGAGATCTGCTGCGCGAGTAGTACGAGCGGCTGGCGTCAGAGCGAGAGCGGGAGCGTGGCGACGCAGAGCGCCGGCGACGTGACGGTACCGAGCCGCTGGCGCTGGACGCCGAGCGCGAGCGGGACCGGGACCGAGAACGGTACTTGCGTGGTCGGGACCTGTAGAGACATATCATTAACACAATAAAAAATCAAATAAATAACGTTAATTTTTCTTTTAAAATTTGAATTTGGTCCCAAAATAACTTGCCTGCTCCTAGAACGTTTGGGTCTCCTGCCGTCATCCGACGAGTTGGAAGAACGTCTTCTCGGCGAAGGCGGCGAGCGAGGTCGTCGTCCGGAAGGCGAGGGAGGCTTGATGCGAGTCACGAACTGCTCGGGCCGCCCGTCACCCACAGACACCGGCGTCTCGCCTTCCTGCGCCAGGCGGAATGAACCGAACTTGTCCAAAACTATGTTGCCTTTACGAACCTGATACATTGAATTACAGATTGAAGATTATATTAAATACTAGTGATTATTTTTCATCGAGATACCACATCTATAAATCCAAAAGTTTAATAGATTCAAGCAGATTTGGATTACAAGAGAACATCAACATGTCGCAATTGCAAAACGACTGTTATGGAAATTCAGTGAATTTGTGGTCTAGGTAGGTCAGATGCAAGTGTAAGCAACCTGTCTGGGACTCACGGGGTGGGAGGGCTCGGTGCCGGGCGGGTCGGGCTCGCGCTTGTTGGGCGGCGGCGCGCTCGGCAGCGGCGGAGGCTCCTTCAAAGCCATCGCACGACGCACCGACACATTTTTATCACCGTTCGATGGGGACGGCTGGACAAAAAAATCGTTGATTTTTAATTATTTTCGCAATACCATAAGACCAAAGCCCCGAGCAACAGCTTTTACAATTTCTATATCTAGTTTAGATATATATGTACTTACTTTTGTATTCGCTTGCGAATCATCGGAGCTATCTTCAAACGCATAATGTTCTTTATAACCTTTTGGTACAGATGTCTCCTTTTTCTTGACTCTGTCAGGATAAAAGGTTAGAAAATTTATTCAAGCAGTGGTAAGTGCTCAGCATATAAATATTGAATTATTTATGCGTAGTGCAACAATGTGTTTAGCGGATGGTTATAGGTATACTAGTAGTCTACAGGCCCATAAAAAAAAATTTATGAGTCATATGAACCATCAGGTGACGTATTAACGCTTACAAGTGAATAGTGCTGAATCTTATTATTTTATGCTCTTATATCGTCCTATATACGTCACCTGGTGGTTCATATGAACCATCCGTTTTTTTTGATGGGCCTTTAGTCTATAGTTATCAATGTAACATAATAATATGTTACATTGATAACTATAGACTACTAATAAAAAAATTGTGGAGACATATTATGTCTCCACAATTTTTTTATTTCTAAATATAAATTTTACAACACCTTGTATAATAATGATTAACTTGATCATTGAGACAAAGGCATAAATTACTAATAGAACCCACACGGCACAATCTTGTGCTAATTGTACGAGTCAAATTAATTAAGGATTATAAGACTTATCTAATGTGATTAATATTATGTAAGATACACAGCAAGGAATAAAATAGAGAGTGATGTGGTGGTAGGGCTCGTGTAACGTGTTATGAGTGAGACTAACGCGTCCTTGACGGCGCTCATGGACATCTTCCACTTGGGCTTCTCGAGCGGCGGCGGCGGCGCCTGGTCGCCGGGGCTGAGCGAGCCGCGCCCGTCGCGCTTGTGCAGCACCTCCTTCTCGACCATTACGTGGTACGCGCTCAGCTTCGACTCCAACTCCTCGAGCCCGTGCATATCGTCTAGCATCCTGATGAACACGGATAAATAATATTTTTTTTTACAAGGATGTGTATCGTGATGTCACAACAGAGTATCAGCAGAAAATCAGCATTTATTTTTTATCTTTACATTTTGTTTATAACCTTTACTGTGCAACGATTTAGTGCAAACTGTTGTGTAATTTGATAAATAAATTAATTAATTGATAAATGAAGATGCTGGTATTGAAACTATTTGCAACGAATGCTGATAAACCGCTGTTATTGAACTTCGAACATTTTTAGTCCACACCTGCTCATCTCAAACAATATTACGAGAAGTCTCTAGGCATTTCGCGCGTATGAAATAAATTTAAGGTTTTTTGCTTGAATGGGAATTTAATTCTTTTTAGATTTGTGGTGCAGGTTTTTAGATTGGAAGTTAATAAATAAATTTAGAACAATAATATAATATTATTCTAAATATATATATTTATATAAATAAATAGGTTATCTTATTAAATAAAAAATGATAGAAGCTAAAAACATTTTTTCAGTCTATTATTGTGTATCTTGAAGAATAGTTATTCATTAAGTATACTTCATAATTAAGATTTATTCACTGCATGTATCTACACTGTAGCTTAAAATGGTAATTTGTGGAACGTCGTGGATTGTAAATTACCTATACTTCATACGATTTCGATGTATGTGTACAATGTATGATTGTTAGTTTTCCCAAATACAATAAAAACTACATATGAAAAAATTATGTGGTTTAGGAAATGCTGCAAATCAAAAAGCAATAATAAAACTAATATTTGGCGTACCAGGCTAGCTTACGAATTAAAAAGTGGTGTAATTATAAATAATGCAATAAAGCAATAAATATTTTGACGTATACAATTAGCGCTAGAATTGCAATGATCGTGATTGGTGCGAGCGTTATTCATAATTTATTACCTCTTATCCTGCTTTTTATCGTATTCCCCGTCAGTACTGAGATCTCTCTTTTTGCTTTTCAGCTCTCGTCTGTAACAATAATATTACATTAATGGAGCCTTGTCATATATTATTGTACGTCGGCTGACGATTGTGGACCGGGGCAGATCACGGCGTGCCATGGGACATGGGACCAAAACAATAATTATAATCATTAGGACTCATTCTAAAATTGAGTATCGTTCGCTGTGCAAAGTTTGATTAAGTTCGCCATTAGGTAAAGTCGTTTACAGGTATGACAGGCACATCACGATCTGCCGTACTACACACACACACATATACATATTTACTATAATAGTAGCGGTCGAAAATTGAGCATTACTGATATGGTTATAGTATATGGTGGTAACATAAAAAAACTGGGTGTTATCAATGGTAAGTATGCATTATGTATATTATGTGCGAATTAATTGACGGAATTTCCAAAGAATATTATAAAAAAATGCACTAATCTATAGATATAATCCGTTGAAAGTCATCAATAAAGGATGTACATAGTAGGTACACATTTTTTTCAGATCTTTAAGTAAGTTTTTATAACATGCAAGTTTGCTAATACACCCACAAACCTGATAGCATCTCTAAGTTTCTTGTCTCCGATGCTCTCCAGGTCGCGCATGCTGTAGTCGTTGTTGGCTGCGGAGCGAGCGAGCTTCGCTTTCCTCTTCTCATCTTTTTCCTGTTCCTTGCGTTTCTTCTTGGAATCTTTCTTCTTTTTCCTATATAATACATTTTACATGTTTTACTTATTTAGTGATAAATTGACAACAAAACGCATTAAGTATTTAAAAAGTAAGATTGAATTCTCAGAACCTCTCTCTCTATTTGAATAGCAGAAAAAAAAAATGATTTAATAGTATGTATTGTGTAAGTATGTCAAATACGGACTTGTCTTTCTTCTTCTTTTTCTTCTTGTCCCTGTCAGCGCCTGGCTGCGGCTGTTGGCCCAGCTCCTGCATCTTGCGGTTACGTTTGTACTGGGCTGTTTCTTCCAGATAATTACGAACTTTTTCTTCGTAGTCAGAATCCTCTTTAGTCATCTCTAAGAATTTCCGGACCTGTGAGTATTACATTTGGTTTAATATAATTATTTTCAAGAAATAAGGATTAACTTAATCCTTTAGAAAGGAAGGAAGTTAGTGTTATACTATCAAGTAAACAATAAAATTTAAGATCATAGGAGTAAACCTATAAAAGTATAAATAAATAAAATAATACTTAAAGTAGGTACCATTACGTGCAGGACACAGCATGGGACTTTAAGACGACGGAGTTGTTTTTCAGTATTGGTCTAAATTAGTTACGGTAGTACCCACATACCTTCATTTCGTAATCAATATCAGCCTGAGAGCGCTGCGGCTCAGGGTTGATATTTTCTACCGGTGGCGGCGGCGGCTGGTATCCGTAAGGGTGGTTGAATTGCGAGTTGTGAGTCCTCGTGCCAGCTTCAGGAGCTCCCATCATCTCCATGCGCTTGCTCAGCGGCGACAGAGAGCGTTGCCGTTTGTTTGTGGAACGTGAACGACGCTTCTTTTTGCGGTTTGGTCCTTCAGAACCTGGTAAAGTTAACAACAACAAGTCTACAGATCGATAAGTAAAAAAAAACTATATAAAATATAAAACAGTATAGGCGAATGAAGAAACAAAACCCTTTTAATAATTAAAAACTACTAATTATCAATCATCAAATCTTAAAATTATGTATCAATATGGTCAGGCTACTAATTACCACTGGTATCAGACGATGAGGATGAAGATTCTGATGATGAGCTGGAAGTTGAAAAGTCGCTAGATGACGATGAAGAGCTGCTTGACCGCTTCTTCTTACCCTTGCCGCGCTTCTTCTTTTTCTTCTTGTCCTTCTTTTCAGTAAGGTTCAACAACTGTTTCAAGGTCTCTTTCATCTCATAAGACTTTGCTCCTGTCAATCCTGGCAGCAACAACTCAGTTGGTTCAATCAAAGGTTTTGCAGTCAATGACTTACTCTTCAAAAAGTCAAGAGAATTTTGTGCTTCTTCATGAAATGGAATAACAGCCAGGCAATCTTCGTATGCTTTTTGGGCTTCGGTAATTTTATTTTCATCCTCATAACTGCGACCTAACGCGACCAAAGTCTCCCCCAGATATTTTCTTGCATTGGCATGATTAGGATTAATTTTCAAAGATGTTTCGAAATCTTCAATAGCTTTTTTAAACGTGCCACTATTAGCGTACAATGCTCCTCTCGCAACTAGACCTTCGAGGTTTCTGGGATCAATGCTCAATGCCTTATTTAAGCACTGAAATGCTTCTGAGTGTCTTCCCGCTTTGAAATGTTCAATCCCTTCTGCTACAGAGCGGAACGCCCACTTGCTGGCTTGTGCTTGACGGAGTTCATCCGCGTATTCTCCAGGTGGAAATCCTCCTCTATGAACAATACATTATAAAAGTTAAACATTGCAATTTTATATAAAACAACAAGTTGGATAAGGTAAATAATTATAATCAGACCTTAAAGTTGCAAAATTGGTGCAGTGCATGTTGGAGATCCCAAGCTGTTCCGAAAGATATTGAATGCAGTTGGGGTTATTGAAGCCCGGACTCTTCTCCAATATGGCTTCGTAAGTCTCCCCTTTCATATCCACGGTTTTTCTGTGAAATTTTATATAGGCGTTAAATTAAACCATCATGTTCTATTGAGGTAGAAGTAATAATCACTGAGATACCAACAAAATAACATGTCTTCTTTGTCAAATTATTTAATGAATGGTTTCAATCATTTAATTCCTAGTGTTTGTTTAGTGTCACACATACGTTTATCCTCACCTGTGCCAATGAAGCTGTTCAAAAAATGTTATGTTACTTGAATTTTATCTCTTTCACACATAAATATAACCTCATAGATTAGGTGATGCCGCCTTGACAATATGGCATTAATTTTACCGGGACATTTGCTACAGTCACAAAAATAGGCAGGTGTGACACACGACTCTTGAAAATCCTCGCTATACCTAGAAAAGAACACCCTAGAATAATAGAGCGAGCTGTGTATGCCCACCGGTCGTGGACGCTACGTCTGATACAACGATGCAAACCGCCGCACTATCTTGTGAACTATTGAGTCATCTCGGAGAGCTGCACATCAGCTAAATTGATAATCGTCGGGAGCAAGTCCATTTATTAGAATAGTAAATAACTCCAACATCCAATAAATGCTCATTATAAAAGTCCAATCAATACGTCTGAGATAATGCTGGAATGTTAAACATTAGCTTTAATACAGAATAACATGTTTCCTGTTATACATTTCAAGATTGAAGTGACCCTAATATTTGTACTGACCTTTTCCATTTTATGTAAAAAACAAAAGATGTGCATATAATTTGAACATTCTGATAACATCCTCAACATAATGTGCAGGAATCTCGACATACATAAGTACATTACAAAAACCTCGTTGAAAACTCCAAATGTTTGTTCACAAATCTAATTTTGTGGCATGTTAGTATGTCATAAGTTGTTGAACATTGTGATTCTGTATAAAGAAGTGATAATGTTACATTGAATAAATAATATGTACTGAATAATAAATATATAATATATGTATAAACAGAATGTGTAACATGAGACTGCATTACAAATAGCTTGACGAAAAAAAGGTATGACAGTTTATTTGTTTAAATCCATTTTGTGTACATGTTCCAGTCTAGATTTATAACTCTGTTTTATCATCAACAATTAGCTGAAATCATCAAGTTCATTTACTTGAATGATTTTGTTTTCAACTTAGTAACCACCGGAACTGTTAAAAAGTGTAGCAACCAAGTTATTATATATAAGTATTACTAATTTTCATCATACATACTTGTAGAGAAGAGGGAAGTCGTCAGTGCTGAGTAGGCCTAGAGGTGGATTAGGCGGTGGGTCTTCAGGGCTTCTCGTGATTCCCTTCATGCCGCACACCATTTTGTCGGTGTCAGGGATAACTTTAATCACTTCACAGCATACAGTGTCATTCATCAGGTAGTTTCTTGAAACATTTTTCTTGTCAACAGCTGGTATAATATTTGCAACTGGTAAAAATGCCTAGAAAATAATTTAAGGCTGTAATACTAATGACCATTCAGTTCTTCAGTTATCTGTTTCAAATGAGTGATATAAATACAAGCTTAACTTCACTTAATGCATAATTATAAGATATGACAAATTTAAAGTCAGGCATTACCTTCACATTGATATCAGCTACATATCTTGAGGTGGGCCCCACAGTGCACAGAACCTTCAACATCATACCAGATGCAGATCTATTGATAACTGCTCCTATGATTAATTCCCCAGTTTCCAGATTCTAGAACACAAAGTTCCAATTTCTTTTAACAACAATATTGACATATCTGTATTAATTTATCATTTTTGTTTCTGTAGTGTTTTAAATATCGTAATAAAATACACCCTTTTAATTAGGAGTGAATCTTTTGATATATTTCAATATGCATAATTTAAAAGCTGTTTGAAAACTTTCAATACTTACATCAAAGAAATGTCGTAATCTTGCAGTTTTATCCACATTTAAGAATGTTTCAAATGGTGGCATTAGTGCAAATAAATCTGAAACAAAATTTTACATAAAAATTTGTTTGGTTAAGTAAGTATGTGTGATCAATACCTAGTTGTTATGATCATGCATTGGTTGTGATTGCCTTTGCCAATAATATAAAGTGAAGTGATTTGTCTATAGGAATAAATTGCTGAATACTTACTATCTTCAGGAACAAGTTGTTCAATAACAAGACTGGATGAAGACTGCTTCTCTTCCGCAACATAAGTGTCAAACAATGCATCAGCTTCTTTGGCAATAAACTGGTGCAGTTTTAGACGCTTGCCGCGATCCTGAAATGTCAGTTGCTTATGCCTGGACTGGTAAACGGCGAAGTCCAAAGCATTCAGGACGCCAATTTTAGATAAATCCTCTTCTCCTCTTTCAGATTCCCACGTTTTTTGTAGTTGTTGGCCATGATAGTTTATTGATTGCGTCACTAAGGACGCATCCAGAATTGGGTCCATCGTGCAATTCTGAAACAATAAAATGTAACTATTTATATTGATTTCATTAGTTAAGTATCGAACAAACATAAACGCCGACATGCGTCACTGAAAACTAGAAATCCATTGTTAGACCTGATTTGAGTTATACCTGTTCCTGGTTAACTGCGTATCTATATATTCAACAAATGTTCATGATATAAACACTCAATCTCGCAGGACAAAGAAATAAACACTGTTTAGAGTAAAACACAAACAATTAACCATCCACTTTAATAATGCATTTTATTTGACTGCGTCAGGCTTCAGCCGTCAGTAAAAGTCATTCATTATAACCATAGAGGTTTAAGGTCATTGATTATTTCATCCACAGAGTATAAAGATTTCACCAAACAAAGCAGCATAAACATATTTATATTGTAGGATTAATAAGTTATACAGTTTGTGCCTTTAATTTTAACATATAGAACCACATAACTGAAGATGAAACAATAATTTTCTTCCATTTACTCATTTCCGCAACTTTATATCGTCATGATGAGACTATTCAAAACCCGTCGCAAAACGGGTAGTTAGTGTACCTATGTCATACGAGGACTGCTCGAAAGATTGTCAGCACAATATATAAATATATGTGGACAACATCACACACATTTCGAACCTAAAGTATGTAGTTAAAACACTTGTGTTATGGATTCTAAGGGAGAGTCCACATCAACCCTAAACGGTAAAACAAGCACTCACACCCGGGACATAGAGGAAAGTTTGCATTGACGTGTCCGGGTATCGAACTCGCGACCTCAAAGCTAGCGATACATTGAAAACTGGAGTTTACAACACTATCCATTATATACGTAGATTTTTTTTCTGTAGATTAAAATTTCATCAGGTACAGGCTGCATAAAGTCCAATGCTTCAATAAAACAAAATATTCGTAGAGTTTGTGCAAAAAAGGGAAACATCTTTGGATTGACCGCTGCTGTATTTAATAACCGTATTTGGTATGTTGACAACAATAAATTTTGTGTCATTATAGTGCGACTTTAACATCTGGATTATTATAATAAAACGACTTTTTACGGATTATATAAATAACGGTTTGTTTTAGATTTTAGTTCCCGACGATCAACACATCACATCAACACCTTTGCAGGTGTCATGGTCACGGGCAGACTACCCGTGAAAGTATTTTTTTAAGACTAATATTCGTGTAAAGCTCAGATTGTAGTACCTGGATATTTAAAAAAATATTATAAGAATAAAATATTTTTTACTTCAAAATCCACATGAGAGACTTATGATCTTGACTGTAAATAGTAGGTTCTGATTTTACCTAATTGTAAAACCATACCGAATATTGAGGGAACCTTACCTTAAAAAAAGCAGCGCCATGGGAAATAATCATATTTTCATGTTGTAAAAAGTAAAAAAAAGTCAGCATTGTGTTGTGTTTTCCATTCGAAAATATTTCACTGTCAAAGGACCTCTTACAGACAATTTTCTGCAAGTGTTTGGGAGAAAGGTTCAAAATACTTTTTAAGAAAGTACTACTTAAACTAGGTAGACTTCCATGTAAGATATATTCGTGTAAACCCTACGGATAACAATAATACAATAAATCTAAAAACATCAAAAAATTAACTTTCCGATTTTGTTCAAGGTACGACTTAAATAAGGATAACATAACAATGTGGCCGCCTCTAATATTTTAGAATCATGTAGATATACGAGTACCGGCCATATCTTGCATACTTCAAAGCGGCCATAAAGCGTCATTGGGAAGGTCTCACTTCAATAGGAGAGTCGAATACAAAAGACGAAAAGAGGGCTAGGTAATGGCAGACACAATGGAAATACTGTTTGGACTAGGAGGCGGCCCGCCCTCCGCACAATGGTCCACCGCGAAACTTATTTTATTTCTCCACACTTATTTATTTTTTGTACCTATCTGCTTTTAAATTTTACACGTGAATACTTACAATTCTTTGAGGGCTATTGTTGTGAAAATAGACTTGTAATGTGTAATTTTGTTTCGATTTGGAATCAGTTACATTTAATGTGAAATCAATGCAATAGGTACCTTATTTACTTTGTATGTCGTTTCATTTGGTTGGGTTGTAGATATTTCTTTGGATTCTCAGTTAATGGCATGACTAGAAATAATTTAATTATAAAGATAATGATAAAATGTATGCTCGACAAACTGAATAATTCCCACAAAACATTTTAACGTGTATACCGTGGTGATTTTTACGAAACCAGAGTTCAATGAAATTCAGATTATTTTAAAGTATTAATAGATGTAGGTAGATTTATTTCACGCTTCCAGTAAAAATTGCATGCATTGCATGTTAGATAATAATTACGATGAAAGAAGTTCTTTCTTTCTGTAGAATCTTGTAGACGTTCAAAGCGTTCATGCTACGAAATGCTACGCAAATGCCTACGACAGCCATTTGGTTGTTTTATTTACTGTAAACTGATTAATTGGTTTATATATTGATGATGTTTCTCGTTTCATAAGTATGTGAATTGGTTATTTATAATGTAAAGGTAGGAACTCCTACATTTTAATGGCTACAATTTAAGTACAATGTTTATGTATGTGTGTACAGTATCTAAAGTTAAGTAAGTGGTCAATCAAGCCTGTACCCAGCATAGAAATGTAACAAAAACACGCTCGAATCACCTTTTTAACAAAAAACAAGGCCATGTGCACAAAATGAAAGATCAATTCAAACGGAAAACTACTGTTTCCATTAATATCAGTTATTTTGACACGCAATACACGGCGGCAACTTTAACGATGCGGGTAGAATTAAAGTAATGGGGCCTTTTTGGTTTGTAATAAGGTGGATAATGTTTTGGCAATTAGTGTATGGGATGTATGATTAGTGGTTATATGTGTGTATGCAAGGTGTATTGTGCACGTCCACACAATACGCGGCGCGGCTTTGTGTCTCGCGTTCGCGCCATTGTAGTCGGACATATTACCCAACGTTTCCACATTGTATCTGCTCCTGCTATCTCTGGCTTCTTCCTTTGATGGAACATATCTTATTTGTCGTACGCACTATTGTGTTACAGAGTAACTATTCGTGTTTTTCTATAGAACGAATCTTATAAGAAGACAATTGTTGCTAGTGTTCGGCTCGGTTTATTTCCAGTAAGTGTTCAGAGTATAGAAAACGTGTAACAATGACCATACATATATTATATGATTTCTACAGTAAACATATACACTCGAGGAAAAATCTTCGATTAAGGCCATTTTGTATCTCATTTACGAAAAACTAGCAGGTATTAGGTACCATTATAATATACAAATAGATAATAAAAGTTGACTTTTATTCAACTATTCCCTGTAGTCTATTATCACTAGTTTACTAATGTAATCAATGGGTACACTTATTACGATATATTATAATTTAGTTCAACGTAGTTGCTTCAACACCGCGGTCTTGAAGAAATGTCTCGGCTCCGATTATGATCACGAAAGTAAAGTATCTACCTAACTGTGTTGTATACCTACATTTAATTACATTATAAGTGGGTAGTGCATTATGCAAGGGTATGCGAAAGGGTAAATGTTGACCACGATGGATGCGCGACGACCGTGCGCGGCAAAACCGCAGGCTGGCACCCAAGCAATCTCGCCGGCCGGCGCGTTCAGTCTGTGCCCGGCTTCCAACACACGCGTTCGTACCGACGCAACACCAGCCTTTGCCCCTTACGAACTTTTCCGCCAACTTATTTTCCCGCCACGTTCCATTTATGAATTTTCTTTTATTTTTTTTTGTGTGTTCGTGATTGTTGTGTGCCAAATATTTTTTGTGTGAATTTTATGTGGTTGTGGATTATTGTGGATGTGTTGTGCTAACTGGGAATTTATTGGAATAACTGATTCGCTGCTGACATCTGCGGTAAGTGTTAGTTTAAATATTTACTAGAAACTAATTAGATTGTTTACATTGGCGACATTATGAAATCCAATTGGTATTTATTAAAAATATTGTATGTGATGTTTTCCATTTCCAGCATTTTATTAGTAGACAACAAATTGGAGATTTTTAGTCCATCGAAAATACACTGCGTTTATTTGGATCAGTGTATCTAATGGATTATTATTTAATATGTTGAAAATATCGAAGAGGTTCACACGCGGGTCTTTTAGTTTGCATATATGCTGATATATATTCAGCATAAATATAAAGGAACATGACTGTGTCTCTTTCTTATACCTAAATAAGATTGTAAACGAGCTAATAACTGAGGGTTAAGTGACCACAGGACCTATAAGATAAGTATTACTTATCCCACGAGGTAGTTCCGCATGTGCTCTGATATTACATAAACACAACGTTATAAATGCAAAATTCCCGCCATACCGTCGGCACATATTTAATCAAACAAAAAGCCTTTTACTGTGACGTTACATAATATTACAACACAATAATAGCACGCCAAATGAACCATCAAAAACCAATCGCGCGGCACATCGATAAACGCGATAAAGTTGCAAACAACAAAATAATGGTACGAGTCGCGGAATTAACGCTCCTATTGTGTTAGTACAATAATCCGCTATCTAGGCCAGCCTCAGTGCTGCAGACGAACCTTTTGTCTTTCATGTTCGCCGTTAATAATGGCGGGCACCGAAACAGCCGCGCACAATACCGCGAAATGTGCGCGTTTTCATTTGCAAGACAAAACGCGCTTTGTTGTTGTGTCCGCTCAATACTAAATTTATAGCCGGTGGACTGAGAGCCGTATTGACGGCCGGCTAACGAACGACCAACACCATAAATGCATTTTGATCGGAACACAGATTATGTGCGCTCTGATCTAGACGGGCCTCGCGGTGCATCTGGTAATTTGTTACTGATCAATCTGGAATCATGATGATGCTTAAGAATAGTAGATGTCATTTGGAAAATAATTATTTTATACCATTTTTGTTTAAGTTATTTATGTAGGTACCTTTTTAATTGCATCAATAAGTTACAAGTGGTACTCCACAAATAAATATTATCTTTGATACTAATGTATCATCAAAGGATTTTAAATGTAAGGTTTTATATTTTTTGTTAGACTTTAAGGCAAAGGAAACTAGGAAGTCGCCAGAAGCTTTTGCGGTGCGGTTACAGCCTTGGGCGAGTAGTAGCTGTCGGCCATTAGCGGATCCCTATCTTCTTGATGTAGTTCAACATTATTTTTTATCAAGCCGAGTTTTTTTTATAAGAACATATATATATACCTAGATAAATTAAATTAACTACATGGGTATGTCTAGCAAATAATGACCGTCGGATAAATATATAATAAATATATTTTTGTTTTGGCCACATTTGTAAGTGCTAATTCGTTTTTAACATGGCATGATAGTCCCATTACCCATATACTTAGAGATTTTAAAACGAGTCAAACATCATAGGCATTTCCCCAAATTTTTTACCCATAAAAGATTCCGGTATGGGTGAAACTCGGCAGACGCCAAAACCGAATAAAAAACCCACAAATCCCCACACATAAAGTTACACTCGAGACCCAAAGAGTATGCGTCACAAAAGCGTCGTAATTGGCCCGTTCTTTTTCTACTTCCCTGAAGCATTCAGAGCCAATGAAACGTGTGCATTTAAATGACGTTCCACAGCTTTGTGGGGTCACACTAAAGTTGTTCGTGAAACCGCCAGTGAGTCTACGACTTTTGTTTAGCGTTCACTGAGGGGCTACTAAAAGAACCTGCTTGTTAAGAAATCATTAGTCATGCTTATTTGAAAATGTAATAGAAACATGTAGGTGGATGTCAACATTTCGTTGTATAGTGCAGGCTTTTTAGGCTGGCCCATTGACGAGTCTATTGATGCTGCTATTTGTACATTGCTTTTTCATTATTTCTTTAGAGTTCAAGAATGTATTGTTCAATATTCAAGGATTATGACCATTATGAGAATCATTTTGAGTTGTTGCACTATTTTAATGCCGTCATTTTTTTTACGCTATTTATTTTTATCTAAAACCAACTGGCCATCTGGCGGCCTCAAATATTAGCAGGAGGTAAAGGTTCGGTGCCAATGCCAAATTAATTTTTGTAACATAAATAATGAATGAAAACACCAATATGAGACTTGATCCATAACATTTCTAGATAACCATTATCTCTGCCTATCTGTGGCAACAGAATCGAAACGACGGGAATGTATGTTACTATGGTATATCGCAAAGAAAAAGATCAATAGAATAATAGGATTTCTCGCTTTAGTTGCTTCATCCACATAACTGACTCTTGGTTTTTTGACTTATTCACATCTTGGCAGTACGCGTCAATTTATCTCCGAAGCCACGTATTACAAAGGTTTGATGCCTTTTAAACTTTTAACTGAATGTTTTCATGCAGATTTATACTCATTCGCTAACCCAACGGCACTTACGCTAGAACAACTCAATAGGCAACTCCGCTTTTCCGCGTTTTATTTAAATAATGTAACGCACATTCGAACTATTATTTGTTTCTTAGCAGGATCTTATTAGATCATGATCGTTTTTTTACAGCCTTTTAGTACGCTTTCAGTTTCACTGTCGCTCTAAGTGCAATTATGTGCATCTGATCTCCTAGCTTTGCTCAACAGACCATAGTAACATCCTATTAGATATTACTTAGTAAAGCAACATTTGTACTAAAACATACAGAAAAGAGAGGCACGTTGCGACATAAGTATAAAGAGGAAACTATATTTAAGATTTAATTAGAGTAGATAAGTCGGTACAAGTATTCAATAATTATAATACTAGCTTCCAGCAGAAGTTTATTTGCGCCTTTCCCACTATAACCGGGAAAACTTTAAGTGATTATCCGAATGATTATCATTTAATATTATAATACAAGAACTAAAATTAAATCTTATATAAATAAATAAAACTAACACGCGTCAAAAAACTCATCGTCATCCTTGTCAATGGCGGGAAACGTGCCCAGAAGGCTTGTATTAGATTTAAGTATTGAATTGTTACAAATTATTTTAGAAATTGAACTTAAATTAAACTTTAATGAGATGTAATTCGATTAAATAAAATATTATAATACACTGGTAATGGTTTATGTTGATAATTGGATTCCAAACCTGACATGAGACTAAGAAGTTTTGGTATAGGACAAAATAAGATTGGCCTTTGGCTTTAATGTTATCCTCAGCAAAAGCGTTCGTCCTGCTGGCTAGTTATAATCATTAGGGCAATGATGAATCATTATTTTGGTTCTAGTCTAATTTGACATACTAAATAAATAAGATTTTTCGAATACAATAATAGGTAGGTAATACTAAAATAAATCGAAAACTATAAAATTCTATACAATGTCGTCGTTTAAAATTTAAAAATCAGCTTCCTCAAGTCGGATCCCCGGCACGCACCACAAAACATACTTACATAACTACACATCCCTCCTTTCTCCTATTGAATTGACTCCCCCCCCCCCCGCCCACTCCCATTCATTCTTTACAGCTTTTGTAGGAACGCTCAGGCTTTTTGTAACAATGCTGCCGACGTGAATAGTAACTGTCGAAATATTGTTAAGCATGATGTCATCTTGCAAACGATGGCTTGTTTTAATGATACAGAGAAAGCCAATGTTGATTTGTAAACAATGCCCGATTTATGTATCGGATACTTGTGCAAGATTGGTTATTTGAAGATTTTTCATTTTTTTTAAGGGGTAGATATACTTTTGCTCTATACGAGCTAAGGGCTTTGTTAATTTATTGTTTTCTCTTATTTACTAAAACTCATAAAAGTGAATAAGACATTGCAACTTGTGATGAAATTTAACATACGTCATAAGAAAAGAACGATCCTTTGTAAGTTTACTGTGTTTGTAAATGTTTTTTTTTTTATCAATAAGATCTTTTATGTATGTAGTTTGTATGAAAACAGAATAGTGTGCACTGAAAAAAGGTTGACAATGAAATATTTTGATTTGACAAAATTCGCAATTACAGTGTCTATCGATAATATACAAAGTAGAGTATTAAAGTAAACAATGGTTAGGTACCAGGGTACCAGAGGGTGTAGGGGGGCGATCGGTATTTGGTGCTCGCATTGTCGTTGAATAACTTTTGTCCCTATTGTGTTGCTGAAAGTAGAGCCACAAAGACTCTACGGCGTGGAACATAAACCGAAATTCATCAGAGCGCCGATTGTTCGTTTCTTAATGGTGTTTGCAGCTAGATTTATTTATATTTACTCTATTTTCGGATTAGACACATTATCATGTTTTGAAAACTTAAATAAATGGCTTCTGTTTTTAAAGTTAATCTCGACTTTTCTTCAGTTATGCGTCCGTTAATTTGTTACTTCTTAATGCAAAAAGAAACACTTAACAGACTTAAATGAAATTGAGTATATCGATATGAAATCATCGAAAAATATTAAAGGATACATTATGCAAATAAATCCGCGGGCCGCGGTTAGTTTCTAAAATGCAGTTTGGTCTACTTAAAGATAAAAGTTTATAATATATAGCTGATATTATGTCCCTTCAATAAATAGAGACATTATCTTCATTATACATGAGCATTGATCTCTTTGTGCTACATAAACTACTACTAATTGAACGCGATCGAACTACCAATGATGGTTCCCAGCTCCTGTTATTCAACAATATATTACTTATGTACACAGTGATTATCTGCGGTTGTATTGTTAATCAGGTGCCTAATATAAAAGGGCTTTTGTTGTTTATAACTATTTATAAGACCTTCTTTGTGTATCCGAGTCCTTTATACTATGACACCCACGGATTTGTTTTTTACTGAGCTGTGTTGAACTTGACTGAGTTTTAAGTTATCTGTTTTCAATCGCAAAAGGTATCGTATGTACTTTTATTTTTTACAAAATATATTTGAGTGTATTTTCACTGTTATGTCTACATTACATGGCGCTTACTTAGAATATCAACATGAAACCTTGTTTAAGTTACTTGTTGCTTTTTATATCCTTACCTGAACTCTACCAACCAGGATTGCAGTAAAACAAGTCAACATACATCTTCATCTAGTCTACTTGTCACCAACACAAAACGTTCCTTTAAAACATTCTCACTATAAAGGATAATCACAGTGGCATTAGATACAGAAGTTCCGTACCGACCGCGACACTTTACATCGGAATACATCTGCAAAGCGCCGGAGAATGAGGGCGACACACAAAGGGGGGTAGAAAAATGGGTAACCTACTCCTACAAGCCTTACAAATCTTACTATTCATATAACAGCCTTAGAAATCATGGTATGCTTTGCCGCTCATATAATTATGCTGGGGATGTTGTGGGCTCTCAAGTGTTTCTGCGTTTATTTTACCTAGATTTGATGGTTAAAATCAAAAATTTGTACTAAAGGCCGAAAACTAAAAATGCAATCAGTTTTAAGCCGATGTTAAAACTTAGTTACTTAGTGGTTTTTCTGTCTATATAGAATTAACTACACCTAAACTAATGGGACTTGACAAGTAAGATCTATTATTTGTTTAACCGTTGTCATACGTATTTAAATATATTATTTAGATGTTTAATTTTGTCTAAGTATTTAGTACAGGATGTCGTGGTGGCCTAGCGGTTCAATGAACGGATTTGTATGCACAAGGTTGCAGGTTCGAACCCAGGCAAGTACCAATGTGGCTTTTTCAAAGTTATATGTACTTTCTGACAAACGGTGAAGGAAAACATCGTGAGGAAACCTGGATTCTAAAATTGGGATCTGAAATCGCCAATCCGCAGAGAGCAAACGTGCTGATCAATGCTCGTGCCTTCTCTATATGGGAAGAGGCTTGTGCCCAGCAGTGGGATGTTTATAGGCTGGATTATAAGATTTAGTACAGGCAATCATTTGTTCGATTCGATATGCCTATTTATTGTAATAATGTAAATGAAGCATATTGTGACGGTATCCCATAAGTTCTATTGACTATAAAAAAGTTTATATTCGAGCATAGAACTATGAAAATATGAAAGCTTTCAGGTAGAGTCATAAGTAAGAATTCCTCGAACACGACTGAAAGCGGGTTTGCCCTTACTTTCTGTATTGGTCACAATGAGCCATCCTTAAATGTGTGCTGTGGTACAATTTATAAACCAGCAGCGTAATGGCCATCTTCCGATTTATAAACCCGCAATTTGAATAATATTTTGAATAGGGAGTTGTGCGCCCATATGCGTAATGCTTTTAGGTCTGGTTATGAGACGAGGCTTTGTTTAAATGAGTGTTATAGACAATATATCTAATTGAAATTAAAGACTTGGAAAAGTAAAACTGATTGTAATTAAAATTAGCGAATAATTTACCGATTCCATGAAATAATGTATGAAAAAATTAGAAACTTTTTCTTAATGCTTTTAAAATATAAGTACCATATTTACTATTTTGTTTTTGTTGTAAAATATGTACATGATTTAATATGTAGAAACTTGGTTATCATCATCGTTCATTGCGATTCCCGAGCTATCGTGGGTAGGCGGGCGAGGAGAATTAAGAACAGCGACACTCCACCGAACGCGTTTTGCTTCAATGCGGAGCCACCACATTCCTCTTCATCCGACGGCCGCGAGCAAAAAAGAGCCCGGAGTTGCGTCAGTGTCAAGAAACGTCAACCCGCTTGTCATGTTTCAGCAGTTCCTTTTCACGTTTCTTAACACTAGAAATAGCGAAGCGCCTACAAATATTTATCTTTTCATCGATGAAAAAAACATTAGAAGAAAAGTACCGCACAATCGCTCTTTTCTTGGACCCGACGCAAAATTTCCCTGAAAGTAACAAAATTACTCGCTATTCAACTGCTTTGAACGTAATTTATAATTGAAGGTCTGAAGCCACTAGAGCCTTTGAAATTATTTACAACATAAGGACGCCATTGGATAATCTTGATATTATATTGTATTCAATAACGTAATAAGTGCTCATCTATAGACTCTATTAATACGAGTATTCAAAAGCAAATAATATTATTATTGCAGTGGCGTAACTACAGGGTGGCAGGAGTGGCAAAATGCCACGGGCCCCCGACCCAAGAGGGCCCCGGCCCAAAAGGCCGCGAGCTCAGTTATTTTTTTTTAATTTATACCTGAGTATTTTATTCAGTGGCGTAGCATGACTTGGTGGGGCCCCGCATACAAAATTGTTTTGGGGCCCTTATGAAGGGTAAAGAATTCTCACAAAAGAAAGAAAAAATTGCATAAAATTAAAAGAAATACTTATTTGTCATAATTATCTATTCGACTCTTTTCCAAAAAAATTACAAGCAATTTAAATTAAATATGTAACACATCCTTGCCTTTTTTCGGCAAACTTATTTATTGTATCATTTATAGCTGATGAGGACTTTAGTTTTTCTTAAGTTTCTGCCTCAATGGACAATAGTCACAGGTCTGTCAGGTGTTCATGTCCCATTAAAATAAATAAATGCGGACAACATCACATACATTGCCCATTAAAGTTCAAAATTATATATTTTTTATCAGTTTTATTTTATTCTTATTTACATTTTGTAAATTTTGGTTTACGCACGTCGGGAGCCCCCGTGGTCCAAGGCCCCGTATAATTGTTACGGCAGATACGGCGGTAGCTATGCCCCTGATTTTATTTTCCATGTTCCACGTTCTGCTTAAAATCAAGTAAAGTGAGTCTACTAAAGACCATAACACAATTTCAAATTTGGTTATGCATTTCAACACATCCTAAACGATCTTTATTATTTTTATCTTTGATTTTTCGTATTTGATTTAAAAAAATAAAGTAGGCACTTTGAAAGTAAAGTTGATTGTGAAAGTTAGATATTAAAATGTCTAGTTCCAGAAAATTGTTTAACTGGGAGCGAGAAACGAAAGAGAAAGATTCACAACGTAAGGAGGTTTTATAATAAAACAAAAGAAATATATTTCCCTCAAATTATACGCAACTACAATCAGTATATGGGTAGAGTCGATTTGCTCGACTCATTCCTGGGAAAGTAAAAAATAAAGATGAGGACAAAGAAGTGGTATCTGGGGCCCGAGTCTGCTATTTACACTCCGTGTCAGTGTGCATAGCAGAATGCCAATGACACGTTTATTAATTATTATTGGAATTATTTTCTTTCAACATGGTAGTTCATGAACACATTTTTTTTTACAAATATTTTTTTAATTGCTTCTGTTGAAATCAATAAATGAACAGAAAAAAACAAACTCATAAATAAGAACAATGAATTATATTCCGAGAGCCAACGACTGCCAGACCTTCGTCATTTTATAAAAGCTGAAAGTTTATCAGTGCATGTGCCCTATACAGGTAAGAACGACTAGCGAATATGGAGTTTGGGTTGTGGTTACTTTGGCAGCTATCAGGTAGCAAAGGTGTAAAAAATAGTACCTAACTTTCGTCATAGTATAAAAGCTAAATTTTATATATGTTACTTGGGGAGCTATAAAAAGACGTTACCTCAAATGCCGGACAGTTTGAATGGTTTAAACATCTTGCCAGACACATTGGAAGTCTGCTGTATGTGCTACTTTTTCTTTAGAAAAGGAAAATTAAAACCATACAAGACATCAAATAAAAAAATTTCTTGAGTACCAAGAAGCTTTCAAGAAAGAGGGGTCTCGGTATGGTTAGAAATGGTGACCCATCTACGGACCAACCGCGGCGAGCGTGGCTTAACCTGTATTATCGGTCTAACCGTATGGCGTACACTTATTAACAACCCCCTCGAATTAATCTTATTATTTTTAACTAGCTGTGTTCCGCGGTTTCACCCACGTGAATACCTAGGTTTCGTTTTCGATGTCTTTATAGTTAGGGCGGAGACGAATCCAACACATCAAAGATCATGAAAATAGATCAAAAGACGGACAGTTTCAAAGGATTTTACATCTTGCCAGGCACATTGAAAGTCGGCTGTATGTGCTATTTTTTCTTTACCATACAAGAAATCTATCTATTTAATATGTATATCTATCTAAAGTCGCGTTAGGTACATTATTTATAACTCGAGAACGGCTGAACCGATTTGGCTGAAAATTGGTTGGTAAGTAGCTTAGTACCAGGAGACAGGCATAGGATTGTCTTAAGTTAAACAAAACCGGGTTTTCCCTTTTACTGCAAATACATTTTGGACGAATAGAGAGATTTTAAAGAGATAGGTACGAGATAGGAATGTCGGGTTAGTTACACCACTTATTAAATCAAGAACAATTAGACCTATATCTTTCAACAGATCTTTGATTTGTTGGATTCATCTCCACCCCGAATAGGTAACTATAAAGACATCTTAACGAAACCTAGATATTCACGCAGGTGAAACCGCGGATCACAGCTAGTTAAAAATAATAAGATTAATTCGAGGGACTTGTTACTAAGTGTACGCGATACGGTTAGACCGATAATACAGGTTAAGCCACGCTCGCCGCGGTTGGTCCGTAGATGGGTCACCATTTCTAACCATACCGAGACCCCTCTTTCTTGAAAGCTTCTTGGTACTCAAGAATTTTTTTTATTTGATGTCTTGTATGGTTTTAATTTTCCTTTTCTAAAGAAAAAGTAGCACATACAGCAGACTTCCAATGTGTCTGGCAAGATGTTTAAACCATTCAAACTGTCCGGCATTTGAGGTAACGTCTTTTTATAGCTCCCCAAGTAACATATATAAAATTTAGCTTTTATACTATGACGAAAGTTAGGTACTATTTTTTACACCTTTACTACCTGAAAGCTGCCAAAGTAACCACAACCCAAACTCCATATTCGCTAGTCGTTCTTACCTGTATAGGGCACATGCACTGATAAACTTTCAGCTTTTATAAAATGACGAAGGTCTGGCAGTCGTTGGCTCTTAGGCTATTAAAGAAGTCCTTGTCTCGGCTTATTATTGCTTTCCAGATATGATGTTAATTTATGAACCTTTGTTGCAACGAAGGAAATATTTTTTAATATTTTCAATTTGCATGGAATGTCGGTAATATTATTTAATGATATCGTAAATCCGAAGGACTAAATACATTCATGAGGTTGTAGGATCGTGTACTTGGTATAAAATTTGGCTAAGAAACGTTTATTGGTTCAGGTAAATTTGGTATTCGTTTTAAATCCATTTTAGGCCAAGCATCTCACTTGCATCCTGCCACTTCCTAAAGCATGGAATTACCGTCGAAAAGCTGTCAAAATATTACAGTGCCAGTTATTATATAATATACTTATTATAAACAAGTTAAAATATCATTGGTTCAAATGAAGGTAAATAACGAATATAATTATCTTTTTATTTTATTTACTTTAAACACCGTAATTCCCGAGTCTGCTATTTACACTCCGTGTCAGTGTGCATAGCAGAATGCCAATGACACGTAGTGTAAATAGCAGACTCGGGCCCCTGGACTTTTTTACCATTTCTTCGATATAGCGCAAACATTTTTCTCTATTACTATCAGTTTTTTTTTTTCAGTTTACCTATAATTCCCGTGTTGATTAAAAAAAGAACTGTAATATAGGGATAAATCCATGCTCTTGAAAATAAAATAGTTATTCGTGTTGGAAAAATACTTTAGTAGTTTATTAAAATTTAACTAAGCACAACGTAAAAAATGTACCTACTAATAGGGCCCCATCAAAAGAATTTGCCACGGGCCCCAGATGGTATAGTTACGCCACTGATTATTAGGAATATACAGCAAGAAAAAAATTATTTAATTTAATTTCTAGTAAAGTATACAGGATGTTAAGAAAACCCTGTCCGACCCGAAAGGCCCAAAAATCCGCGAAAATCCCTAAATTTAAGATTAAAACAATAATTACAACACCATTTTCGTCGGTATTATTTGGTAGCCTTTTGTTTGATCATTTGGCGGCTGTGTCATCATCTGTGATTCTCTCTCTCGCCTTACAAGAAAAAAAAAATATTTTATTAGTTTTTTTTTTTCCATTTGTTTTTTTACATTACTGGTATCAGTTATCGTACCTAACAACACCTTAACGGATTGGACAGGGTTTTCTTAACATCCTGTATAAAAAATAAATTGTTCTACTTTTTTTCTAAAATCCGTACGTTAATATAAAACAATTATCATGCAAACTGAATAAAACAAATTCTAGTGCTGTTTATTTTTATTTTTTTAATGGCATTCCGTACCTACTTCATTTATTAACGCAGAAGAAACTTCATTGGCTATTATTCCTTTGATATGTTAAAAAAAAACATACCATCTTTAAGCTATCCTCGTGTTTATTGACTTGTAAAGGTTTTTGAAATAAAAAAGAAACAAACAGCGATCACTACACTTGCACTACATAGTGGCTTGGGGATGTCAGATAATCAAAAAATAAGATCTTCCATTCCAATCTTTTTCTTAAAAAGATGACATTGAAAAACTTTCTACACATTAATAAATCAAATATACCTTAATAAACTCAAGAAATTATTCGTAACACTAAATTGAAGGATGCCGTGTTTTATAAGTAAATAAAAATGTTTAACACTTTTTACCCCTAATTCGACCCTCTGAATGGAAGCCGCGGTTAAATCAGGAGACAACAATTGTAATGAAGCGGTCCTATTATTCATGGTTGTATTAACTTAATGCGATTCAATAATAGCTATTCACGCCATCATATGGGGTGGCAGTCACGGACTATTTTTTACTTTTGTTAGAGTTTGGATATAGAAAATTGGTAAAGTAGCTCAAATTAACTTTTTGTTTAGTGTGACGATTGTCTTTTGTTTGCTAATAAATCAAAATTCGACATATGCACGTTTTAACATTATAAACGATATTGTACTGAATTTGATAATTATATCTGAAATAGTTATCAAGTTAACTAATATTAGGTCAAGTTTTAGACAATGCAGTTTAATCTTTAAAGTGTAAGTAGTCTAAAATATTTATCAATCAATCAGTTTAAAAAGTAAGCGTCCATTACTTTCGATTAATTAAACAAAAACCAGAAAGTGATACTTTTTCAAAGAAAAAGCTTAGCTGCAGTTATCAAACACCAGTGTCCACAGTAGGAGAAGGGCCAAAGTGTCATTTTTATCGATTGCACTAAACAATGGACGGCCCGTCACACAATAGTTGTGAATGGCAAGCGATGTAGATTAGGCAGGGGCCCGCTCTTGACGGATTATGCCGATGCTCGGATGTTATCTGCCAAGCTAAATACGCTTTTTAGGGCGATTTCATACAATTTTCTTATAAGAAGTATGTTGGAAGTTAGTTAGAAACATTGAGACTGATTGAGACATTTTTTTTAGTTTTCATTGTGTCTGAATACAACGATATATTAGGTATATGAAAAATGGAAAATGAGAATACTCTTAACTAAAAAAGTATAGAGTGTAGCAAAGGCATCAGGTACCAAAAACCATTAACCAAAACAAACACACCAAGAGCACAAACCGAAAATCCTTCCTGAATACAAACCACATTGACAGTAATACGATACAACCACAACACTTAGCATGTACAAAAACGCAAGGAAATCCGAAAGCAAACAGACAAACAAAAGTAGCAGACCGCAAATCGCGAGGTTTAAGTGAGTTCAAATATGAAAAAAAGGGAAAGTGGTGGCTGTCTATTGTCGCAGGGAATCACTTTGGCACACGCCGGGGGAGGTACGCCACTGGAAATGCCAACTGGGTAACCGTAAATGCAATTCTAGTTTGACTCTCCTTTTTTCTTCGATTTAAATTGGCTATGAAATTTGATCATACTCTGCTCTCGAATTCGTAATTTGAACTACCTGTGACTATTATTCGTGTAGTATTTGGCCTCATTTTCATTTATTTTTCTACTAAGAAGGTATGTCCTGAAAGTGCTCACCTAGGTACATGCGAAAATATTTTTGTTACAAAAAGTGAAAATTTTAATAGCCTATGAATTGGTATCTGATAATAATATGACTTCAGAGACATATCTTAATTATTTATTGTATTGGAACTGTAGTATTATTCGCCATTAGTACAAGAATTTCAGTGGGCCAATCCAGCCAGCTACTACATCATTGGCGGTATAAATTGATGCGTACCTACCGTTGGGGGCGGAGCCTTGTCTGTAGGCAAATGCAGCGTTGATGCAACATGACATGTGCATTGTTTTTGCTCGTAACTTGTATTTTGTGTTTCTTTATTGTCCTTATTGTTATATGAAAACAGTCGTGTTTATTATTATCACATATTCCTTTGCTAATAGCAGATGGTGAATCTGTAGCGACTGTTTTAGCTTCAATATGACAGGTAGGTATGCAAGTAAAATACTTAAATGATACAATCTATATATAATAATATAAAACGAAGTCACCTGCCGCGTCTGTATGGCTGTCTGAGCGCAATGAACTAAAAAACTAACGCACGGATATTTACAGTTTTCATCAATTGATATAGTGATTCAAGAGAAAAAGTTTGTGTCTTTGTGTGGTTGCGGGTGCAAAACCGAGACGGGCCACTAGTATATTAAAAAATACAAAATGAAACTTGAAATAACGTTAAAAGGGGTATTAACTATGTATTTGGAGGCCAGCGCGTTAAAAGCGTCGTCTTAGTGCTCTAATTATTACATCCACATTGTGTTACGATATCATATTTGTCGACAATGGCGTCCTTTATGTAGCAAACAATCGTGTTGCTGATGAATTTCGGTCTATGTCTGCGCGGTGTCTTTGTTCAGGCCACCCCGGCCTCCTCTAGTGGACAACACAATGGGACAAAAGTTGTTCAATAGCGCAAGCACCTAATACCCAGCCCACCCCTCCATTGTTTCGGGTAATGTTCGACTTTTATGGATATTTTCAATGGATCGGCTATAATCTGGTGAATGAAGTTGCGAACTCTTGCCCATTATCGCTTATGGCTTTTTGGAAAGTAGATTTTCTTTACATGCTGTCCAACAATGTGGTAACGTCTGTAATAAAGCCTGAAAAGGTCCGTATACTTTAATATGTATTGTAGCTGAAAGAGGCCCAGTATTTAATGACCATTAAAACATTTCATTGAGCTAGATGTTTTGTTGTCAAAATCCTAAAAGGAATCATGTTTCCTTCAATTTAATGAAAATAGATTTTATGTACTACTTAAAATCTTAAATTGAAACTTAAATCATAGGGAACTTAAAGCACGATAATCGTTGAATCGATTCTCAATCGAGCCGGCTCGGACACAGCAAAGTTACGTCGCGCGCCGTCCCACCCAGAACACTAGATTATAGAGTTGCGCCGCTCAACAATGGCTCAGATAGCTCATAATGCAGTTTGCCGATGTTGAAAGCAACCGCCACACTTCCCCCGATCGGATTTTCCACGATAATCGTGACAAAAGAACTTTGTGCGGACTCTACCTATATTCTATTGCGATTGTCGCCAGTCGACGCATACGCCTCCACGCTCTATTCATATCGTCTGCGAACGGATAAGTTATCTACACAAAGCTATAGTGGTATATATTTGTTGTCGTTTATTATGGCGGTTTTTAATGGGATCACTGCGTACGCGGTTGAGGTGTTTATTTTTTGCTGTATTATCTGTATTTTGCTGGACATTAAATTTTATTTAATTATGTGATTTTTTAATAAAACTCTGTGGATTTGTTTCTGTAAACCATCGTAAAATAGTTTAACGATTGGGTTTATGCAATCAATCCACCACTTAGCCCACAAGGCATACTTAAATAATAAAACAATGTCGCTCTACTTCTAAGCTTTTCGTTCACACCATCGCACCACCGGCATGTCTCCAAGCAGCTTACTCTCAAACATATCTCATTATTCTCATACTCATATCAGTATTGTATATCACAGTGAACTTGTGGCCTTCAAACATGAGCCCTTTTATATTATCAATGGCGCCCGCACATTAGTGTATAATAGTTCAAGTGATCGCGGACGAGTGCTGACAGCGGCAGGGCTGCACCGCCATTGTCATAACTTAACATCAAACAGTACGGAAGATTACGAAATATTTAAAGGGATTATATAAGTTTATTATTACAAATATACCAAATTAAGCTGGAAAATACTTCTCGGTTCGTATTTGTGGCGATTGCGTTTGTTGTGTCTGCCTCTTTTTAGGCTTCCTCTATGACGAAAAGTAAAAAGAGGCTGTGTTAGTGATTTGGGCGAAAGGATATATCATCTCTTAAGAAGGTATACTAACTTTAGAATACATCAAATAATGAAACATCAACAGACAATACTAATCATATCTTGTCACACAATATTACATGTACATACCGTCTATTGTTATGTCATAAATAAACCACACAACAATGACGTCACGTTCTTGATCACTTCTCCATTAGCCGTGAATAGAATTAGCGTACGCCACGTCTCGTGACGTCACCGCGTCAGGCTGTGACAAAAGCACGGTCGGTAAGCCGCCGATTATACAATTTATATTCACGTCAAGCCAGCCGGTTATTGTATTGTTAAGATCTCAATAGACTTGTTTACTAATTTCATAACTCTAATACATGAGTCGTGGCGTAGGACTATGAATTATGTAGCAAATAAGTCTGTCTACATTGCTTGATATCAGAGTGTTTTAATATGTCAGCCATGTAAATATGTGAAAATATTATTACCATCACCCTTATTTATAAAAATCTCCAGGTTACTGAGCAAATTCTCTGTAGAAAAATTTAAATATTAAGAATCTGTAAAACACAAACACAATAACTATACAGACTTAATTTTTTTGATAAGTGATCGCTTTACCCTTTTCGCTTATTAGGTACTGATGGCATATTTTTTATCTTGCTTTCATATTTATTTTAATAAATATCTTGAAAATATCGGTAAGCAATTTTACCCTCAGTTGATACTGGAATGGAAGGTAAATAAATACTGTTCAAGCGTTTCTAACAGTAACTTGAAGGAAAAACACATTTTACGTATAATTGAGATTGTCACCCTCACATTATTATCAAGTTACATGCGGTATATGACACATATCTTCAAATAGCAGACTGCACCGCGTGCGACAGGAAGCTTTCAAAATGAAGTGCAGAGCAAACACTCAATTTGCGTTCATATATTTTCGGAGGGGAATGAAATATTATTACATTACATTTTTGCTTAATATGAGACGAGTATTTACTGTACCTATTTCTTAGTATTATATAATACTAGCTGTGCCGCGCGGTTTTACCCGCGTGAATGATTATTCATACACTATCTTTATAAATTATAGCCTATGTGTTTTTCCGATGTATAAGCTACTTTACTGTAAAGTTTCATTAAATTCCATTCAGTAGTTTTTGCGTGAAAGAGTAACAAACATCCATACATCCATACAAACTTTCGCATTTATAATATTAGTAAGGATATTAGTAAGGATGTAACGGGAAATGTTGGACAATTAGTCCGGCTTCGCTCAATTTGCTACGGCGCGGTGGCTAAATATGTGAGACTTGCTACAGGCTGTTTGTTTAATATTTAAAGAAATTACCTTTCTGAAAGTAATTTTTAATTGAAAGAAAGAAAGAAAGAAAGAGAACATTTTATTTGGACTCAGCACGACTTATTCTAAACATTAGAAGGTAGTAAAAATAACAAAAAATATAACATATAACTAAGATTTACGTATATTTGAGTATGCATCCCAGTGCTGGACCAAACAGGTACCCAGATCAGCCTAAATGCCAAGCACAATAATTGTGCTTGGCGCTGATTTTCATCTGGGACCACTGTGCTTCACGGATGTCTAATCAGTGTCCGTTTACTTCCAAATTTATTTGTAGTGTGCTATGTATGTGTGTGTAAATTATGGGAGGTGAGTACCGGTGTAGTGTAATATAAAATAAGTAGATAACAACGACAAGTAAATAAAACGGTAAGGATTTGTAAATAATAATCGAATTAAAAATTAATAATAAATAAATAATATAAAGTTACAGATATGATAATACATAATTATATCGGCCACGAGTCGAAACAAAACAAAAGGTAAGTAGCACCGCGCCTTGCACTAAGCACCCGTGACGTGGCGCATTCCGACGCCACGAACGGCGGTAGGCGGTCGTATTGCAGATGCGTGTCGTTTTTGGACTCAGTCACTTTTTCTTTTACTATGGAAAAAATTCTTGGAATCAAGGAATTGTGATTGTGACCAACATACCCCCACAGTAAGTTTTTTTTTTTTTTTTTTGTTGATTATTTTGTAACTGCTCTGTTATAATAATTTTATCTAACTTTCAGTTGTGATATTATTATGTACATACCCACTCATTTTTTTTTTAGAGACCCGTGCATGTGTTCTATGTCGACCAGGAATACCTTAGAAAGCATTAAAGAAAAATATGCGACATGAAAATGGCGGTTTTGCTAAAACGACAGGTATTGCAAAGAAATGGGGGCGAACAAGGACAGACGGTCATCGCGCACGTAGACCGAAACCTTGAGGTAAGAAGTGAAAGAAAACAAAACCGATTTTAAATGGGTATAATTGCAAGTGGATCTTAAATTTGAATGTTGAAGCTTAAACTCATAACTTACAATAGTGTCTTCATATCGTCGTTATAAAAGAACCCTCAATTATCTTAGTATGTATAGAGTATGAAATGAAAGCTCACGCACATTGTATACCCATATGCTTACGAGTTCAGCAATAATTTTAAAAATTACTCTGAATCTTGACTATTCGTCAAGCGAATAAAATCAAAAATTTATGCACATGCACATCCACTTAATCAACCTATTATTTATTACATGTAGATCGTATTGTCTATATGGATTACATTTGGAAATTCTATGTAAGAATCTAAAGCGAGAAGAGGTGATGTGAGCATGTGACTGAGGTTCCCCACGTTGTTTGGTAAAAAATTCAAGACACTATTTGAAACTATATGAAAATATGATTTTATTTAACGAAATATGAATATCAAATAGCTCGAAATAGCTATGTCGTCACGATGCATGATAATTATAATTACAACAATTACTAGCGTTAGTTCTTCAAGCACATAGTCATAACACAAGCAAAGCCCTCTCAAAAGCTAGTATGAATTATGTAGTAATGTTATCTAATTATATTGCGGCGTCTACGTCGGTCCGCGCGCCATTGTGCTAGGGACAATGTCTGCTAATTCCTGATCCATGTAACTTCCTGTATTGTTCCCGTGTTGACAGATTTTCCTATTATCAACATGACAATGTACCCACTTGTAGTACACGAATAATTGAAATATAGCAACCGAGGATATTGTGACGGGTAACACATTATGTTGTCTCGTTACATTTATGGGTTAATTCGTGTGGTATTTTTTGTTCAGGTATATTGTGGTTTTAATGTTTAGGAGCATGTACATGGTACATAATAATTATGCATTTCTTCCTTTAAAGTTTATAGATCCCAATTTTTGAATTCTTTTTAATCCTACTCGCTCTTTTTGCATTTGGAAAGTGAGTCGGAATAAGTGAGCTTTACACAAAAGTGAATGAAAGCACAGCAAATGAGTGAATATTATAATTTTGTTAAGTTTTATCTTTAAATATTACGCATACTTCCTGCCAGGTTTTTATGAAGTGACTCAAGTTACAAAAACAGTGTTGTCGTTTTGTCCTTTTTTTAATTGTTAGAAACAAAATTATAAATTCTGCCTTAGTAATACAATATAGCGCGATAACATGCTAATTTAATTACTTTTAAATCTTCATTCTCGAATCATTTTAATCCCAAATTCTTCAATCATAAACCGATCAATTATAATAACCGGTAGGTTCTCATTTACGTCCGATATCAATTGTGTAGGTCAACGATAACCCATATCTCCGGCTATCATCCTTCACGGGCAATCGACAGATAGCCCTACACAACCTATATTTGTTTCCGGAATCCATTAATCTACACTTCCTATATCTGATGTTATGATGTTCGTGTGTTTAGGGGTTGACGATATTTGATTACTGGTGTTTTGACTTTCATGTAAATTTTTGGGTATTGACCAGGCTGCTGATTTTGTGATAAAGACCTCAGACGATAATAATAGGAACTTAATTTATGAAATATGAAAAAATTACAGATTATTTATCTTTTACATATTAACCTTTTACTTACGGTCTACATGAAATAACACACGGAATACCAAAACCACTGAAATATATTTTCGTTATCCTATTACTGATGTCGCAATAATTTGGTAAATTTAGCCTTAAATGTGGCAGAAGATGTTTTATGTAGCAGAAGTTCTAGAACAACTGCCTTCATTAGATATAATCGAAAATATACTTATATACTTAGAGTTTTGTTATCAAACTATTGTTAAACCAAAGACTATGTATCTAAACGACGCGCGACGTTAATAGCTTATTGAATTAAAAACTTTCGTCCAATAATTAAAAACAAAATAGAACAAATCAGGTCCATTCTATTGTACTACTTCATTTGTTTTCATACAATGTTGTCTGAAATTGTGATCCATCATGGGTTGAATAACATCACACTGAATAGTTAGTGGGTGGCTTATGAACCGCGACCAGCTTAGCTAGACCTCTCGAAACACCCTTCCGCACCCCTTAAGTTCCCTATAATGTTTGAGTTGAAAGGGGTAGGGGGGTCAAGGAAGTGTGGTGGTGCTAAACCATTGTTGTTGCGTCGGATTCGAGTGCGAATTGTCACAGGCAGTCGGTCGATTTTATCAATCGCTTATTATTCAACTCCTAACAAATGGATGATGACTCATTTGTGGATACACTGAGGGTGTCAATGTGTGTTAAGCTGAATCCGATTCTACTGATTTACACGTGAAAGTTTATATTGCGAGGATGTATGATTATTGGTTATGCTTTTACGCAACAACTAGTGGACGTTTTTTTTTTAAGTTTTCTGTATTGTATCTTTAAATACATGATACTTCAGAATTATATACTGTATCTAGTACACTTTTTCTAAAATACAGACGAAGTCTCGGGATGCTAGTACATACAAGTTATAAATAAAGATGAAATATCTATGATCTGTTTGGTTATTGATTTATCTGATACACATTTTTATTTTTAATGAACCGTGTCTACGCTTCGGTGATTATTTGAGATTGTCAAGAGCTCTCCCGCAATTATCCGACTGTGATGATTTGGTGGGTAACTTTTATTTATACATTTTGTGATGATGCATTACGGTGTGGTGTAGCGATACTTACATTTAACTTGATATTGAGAAACATGTTTTTACTTATTGATCAATAACAACATACTTAAATAGTCCTCTTCGCGGTATCAGGTAAAAAAAAATGTTAGAATATAGTAAAACCATCTTAACCTAGATATTTTATACCAATTTCTATGTTTGATTCTGCACGCTTTAAGGCATAAAACTTTAAAAATATTAACTACTTACCATTTCGTATTTGAAATCGATTGGACAGTCGATAAAAACGGTATTGGATGCTTGCGTTTACCACAGCAGCCTTGCGAATGTTACAACCAATAGTATATGGGTACGTGTTGATAAGTAAGGTCAACAACCTCAGCCACTGAGACAGGTGTCAGTCCACTGCATCTCGCGTAGTCGCGTCTTATCACCAGTTCAAACTCACTAAAACAATTTCCATTCGATTTGGCCGTTTGAGTGAGCACAACACCAGTAGATATCGAACGAGTCCATTGTTGAAGGTGACATCTAAAAGCATTGTGCCAAGCAGTACAATCGCGCCATTACCGCTGCCATTGTGACAATGTTAACATATCGTTATCTAGATCAAGCGCCATCTATTGTCCGTCGGAGACTTTTGTGTAAGAATTTTCTTTCCTTTTCAGCGTTTGCGGGGGTCGGATAGTTTTGTTAAGGTTTATCGACCTTGAGTTGTCCCCTCTGTTAATTGAAGTTACTTGTTTACTTTGGATTACTAATTCGATGCATTCGCTTCACTAGTAAGTTTTTCGCCCTCGCTGTGAAAGGGTTAAGAATGTCTGCATGTGTTCAGTGACGGATTAAGACTACTTAATGCCCTAAGCAATCCATGCCTGTGGGGCCCCTCTATCCGTTTGTCAACTAGTAGGTACTACAGTTATTTGGTGCTCAAAAAGAGAGTTTCCCAGAAAGTTTTCCGGGAGATTGAAAATTGGTGATTGTGTAGAATATGACATGCTCTTTTCGAATTTTCACTTTGCCACCTCATATCTTTGCCGCTTGCGCTATAAGGTAAAAATGACGCTCAAAAACAGTTTTTTGACAACAATTCCTTTCCGGATTATTTTTACAAGATAAATAGTTATTTAATAAATTAAACTAGAGAAAATATCCTACAATATGTTAATAGTATTAACCTTTTTTTGTAGAATCAATAGTTTTAGCGTATGAGCGCCACAAAGTCCACTCCTACACGCTTTTGGCCAAATAACTAATTTCCCCATCACCATGAGGTGCGTAAGTTGCTCGTTTTGTTTATGTTATCTCCAGTAGACCTAATCAGGGGGCACGGCA
This sequence comes from Autographa pulchrina, assembly GCA_905475315.1. Lineage (NCBI taxonomy): Eukaryota > Metazoa > Arthropoda > Insecta > Lepidoptera > Noctuidae > Autographa > Autographa pulchrina. Next base: position 10,831,758 of record FR997765.1, on the reverse strand, counting down.
GTGCTCCCGCCCAGTCGATAAAAAACAAGCGGCTAGGCCGTACCATCCTTTACTCGAAGACTATTTTCGACCCCCTATAACTTAGTTGTGGATAAAACTAGAATCCTAAACTTTCATTAGCCAAACAGGCATAATAGCATAATACGGTATATTTCAAATTTCATTCAATTTAAACTAGTAGTTTAAGAATTATTGTGTCTTAGAGTTTTGATAATTGGTCAGTCAGTGAGTGAGAGAGTGACAAAATTAACAAACTTTAACTAGTTATAATTCTAAAACTACTGGTTCAAATTTAATGACAGTACCTATACCAGGTCTGGGGGCACAATTTGATACCTGATTTAATAATTTTACTATTTTTAAACCTATGTTTTTTATTCACTGATCGCTACTTTATGTAAAATGAATACATAAATACGTTTCTTAAATCTTTTATATTTGGTATATGGTACGGCCGTGTCACTTGTTTTTGCTCGACTTGACGGGGGCACTGTCGTGCCCCTAGATTAGGCCTACCATCCATTTCTCGAAGCAGTTCAGACCATATACGAACCCCTATAAATTCGTTGTGGATAAAATTAGAAGCCTGAACTTTCATTAACCAAACAGGCATTATATAAATACGGTGTATTTCAAATTTCATTCAATTTGAACCAGTAGTTTAAGAAGTATAAATTGTCAAAGTTAGTTAATTTTGTCAGTCACTCACTTACGGACTGACCGATCATCATCACTCTAAGACACAATCATTTTTTCGGTATAATTTATAGTGACGTGAGAGTGAGACGTGAAGACGTGATTCCCTAAGGACGGATTTTTTTTTGCTTCTTCGGGTGCCCCCCCAGACGTGATGCCCTAGGCAATTGCTTAATTTGATTAAGGGTTAATCCGTTACTGCATGTGTTATGTCAAGTCAGAACTTTATGCATCCTATTTATTAGTAAATGTTCATATCTAAAGACTTTACTTGTGCTCTTGTACCAGATTACTGATAGTTAGGAATAGACAATATTACTTAATGAAAACTCAAAAGCTCTGTTTACATTTTACACATAATAACATAAGACTGCAATAGTAAGAATTAAATACAACAATTCTACAACAAGTATCGTAACAAATCCTAAGCTTCTTGTTTACATTTTCCTTTCATCGATGAGAAAGAAAATGCGGTCGTTCGTAGCGAGCTGTAGCAAGCGCCTACGCACCGCTACGAAAGTTTTGCAAGTTGCTGTAGAAATCAATATGATTCGCAATGTTCTACGTTTATTTAGTAGTTTATATTAATTTTAACATTATTTGGTTTATATTGTATTATTTATAGAGATTACTTTATTATGTTTTTAGTTTTGAGGTAGTAATAATATCATTTCATAATCTTGTAAATTTACATCCAGTTCATTATTATTACTTTCAAATAAAACAGTAATAGATATAATACAACTGTGATTATACACATATGAGTAGTAAGGTGCACCAAAAAATAAATATATAGAGCCCCAAAAATTACCATAACATCTAAACACCGATGACCAGTCCGCAAAACTTTAACCCTAAGGTGAAACAATACCGTCATTACAAAGCGTGGCGATGACTCCACAGCAGAGCTGACCACCATTGTTCACCCACCACAATGACTGGTTAATGAGATCAGATCCATCCTTACTGGACAATGGCCACCCCTCCCGTCCCACTGATTTTATTAATTAATTCATTACAATAGAACCTGAGTTTCGGACCACTATCCATTGTTTGACCGATAGTGATTCAGCAGGATGACCTTATGGTACCCACCGAGATAAAGGACGGATGGATAATTGTAGTTGATTTTCATGATAATCGGTGTAAATGGATTTAGGTAAAGGGGGAATGTAGGTTGACTAATGCAAGATTCCTCCGACAGTGTGTTTTAAATTACACGTTACTAATTATTATATATCACATTGACCATCCATTTTCATTCAGTCCTTCCTGCCTCGAAAAGAATATAAAACAGGGGACGCTTACTTAATAACTTTATGTTCGTCGCTGTTAAGCTGAAAAAGAGTCGCTATACTTAGGTGTCTGTATCAAAGTCTGATTAGAAAATATAATAAAAAAAAAGCTTAGACTAAGATGATAGTGATTATAATTAATCAGTCACGCTGTTACCTTGTCTTTGAGTGATTCTTTCCAATGATTTTCACTTGCCTTGTCGTCGACTGGATACACTGTATCCGTAGTTAATTAACCCAAGTTTTTCCATAGTTTTATGTATAAGGTACTTAATTGATTGTATAATTAGTTATGAGTAAAACACTGGAAGAGCCTACTCTTTCTTCTCTCCTCAATCTTTGTGTACTGGGACAGGGTGCCTACTATGTTGCCTTCTAGAAACAACACTTGCTACTGCTCCTTTCTCTACTACAAAGTATATAATTTCGAAACCAAAATACAGAACTTTTAACATGGTCCACAATCAGCAGATATGTCACAACGATTGTCGCGTCGCGTCGCAATTTCTATTGTTTTTGAAGTACAATGAAGTACTCAGATAAAATAGGAGTCGGCTGGAGTTAGCATATGAATAAAGTGGACAAAAGACCCCTTCTGTCCATAGCGAAATTTTATTAATTGTGCTTTGTGATAGGGCTGCGCTGAGCGGGTTTTAATTTTTATTTAAAGATCGGCGATGGACTTGCATATTAGAATGATTTTGCTTTTCTATTATTACGTGTTACATAATGTATACACGGAATATGTTGCACTGATTTCGTTGAAATAAAAAATTATAAGTAACTACTAACTAGGAGACGAATGTTTTTTTAGGATGTAAATAAATTTTAAGTAAGTTATTCCTAAATTGGCATTTATGTCTGTCTAAAACATATAGAAGTACTTAGGTATTAAAAGCTCTGTTGAACAGCAACCAATAGGTAGATAAAGTAATCATGCATTTATGTAAAACTTGCAAACATTTTAGTTAAAATCACTGTAGCGGCTCAATTTCATAATAACAACAGTCCCACATCATTTATTAATTTAACATTTGCATATCACCGCAAGCGTACGAGACTCGCAGCAACTCATGCACATATTCAAAACCAAGTTGGAAACATGGCCAGTAAAATTCAATTTTAATATTGCATCGTATCTAGTGAGAGATTGAATTTTGATACGTCTCGTGCGTCCCAGAGATTCGCCCCTGCGGCTGCATTCAGCGCCGCCCAAGCGTATTACATATTGCAACGACGACCATACACTGAACAAAATATTTTATAGTAATTTTTGTTATTTAATAGAGAATACCAGTCTCTACTGGTAAGAGTAAGTGTGGCTTGCGTTTATTATAGGTAAGGTTTCTTTACTGTTTTTCTTGCAATTGTTTGAAAACTTATTAGAAATAACTTTTGCTTTTATACACAGGCCTTTTCCTGTATAATGAACCGTTTGGTTCATTATGTGTTTAAATTTTTTTTCTCAGTTTCAGAAAACATTTTTAACGAGCAATGACCGTTTTGTAAAATTAAATTTTGAAATATAAAAGAGTTTACTATTTGGCCATTGAAGCGACGTCGATTCGATAGACGAAAAATTTTGGAATAATATTATACAATGTACAAAAAAACTGTACCTATCAATTATCAATAATGTTATCCACAAAAAGATTTACTTAAAATATTTATCCAGTCATACAAAGCGGGCGGCCCACCGTGCTTCGCCACCGGCTTTGCAGAAATCATAAAGGCGAGAGATCAAACAGGCCGGTCTTTTTGACCCCGATAACGAAATGATACACTCTGCCGCACGGACTGAAGGACCCCGTCTGAATTAGCGAGTATTGTCTGAATTGATTCGCAGTTAAGGTTACTACTTAAGTTACGTAACTTACAAATTGGTTGATATCGAAGAAATCTTGGAAGAAATATGATTTTCTTTCTTTTCCATGATTTGGTGGTTGGGTACCTATCTTGTTTTCGTTATTTTAATGTAGTTTTAACATAAGATAATATATAGATGCTGTAAAACAGAATTTGAATAGCAGAAGCTTTCTTTATTATCATTTTTATTGGCCATACTTGTTACATTATAAGAATACCTACAGAAATGTATTCACAATTTTGCGCTTCCTATTAACTGATCATATAAACTTTCTCACGGCATAACGCACCTCGTTTCGCAGCTTATTAATATCGCGAAGAGCAGGCTACACTTGACGTATGCAAGTCAGCAGCCGACAAGGCCAGCCATGTCAAGTTCGGTGGCACCTCGCATAGCGTAAAGCGGCGCTACAGTAACAATAATGGCTCGGTCCCCATTGTTTGGGCCCGTGGCACATTACGCTTTTGTCTCTGCCCTCTCCCGTTCCTCACAATGCGGCCAGGAAACAAGTGAGCCTTTATTTCGCCTCTTTTTGTCTCGGAGTATCGCTGCTTATTGTCTTCATTCGATTGTTCGGGCCTCTTCAGAGGGCACATTGTTGTGGACTTCGTCGTTAGTGCTGAGCTTGCGGATGTGCAATGTTCTAAGTGTCGTTTGAATTTTAATACGACGGAAAGTGTGGTAGGTAGTAGCTCGCTTTGTGACAGGGTGTCTTGTTTCGTTCATTGACTTGGCTTCCATTCATGCCTACTGCAAGAGTTGCAAGAGACAAATAAGTTGTTGTTTTCGAAAGACATTGAGATGTCGTTTAAAGTATTGTTATTGTAAGCATTGAAAGCCTCATTACGATTAACAACAAAACGTGCCGAACATAAGTCAAGGGTATGCTCAACATATACATTTAAACGTCTTGTGATTTTATGTAAATCAAACAAATCACATGGTTGCGACTAGATGCGACACAACACGCAATTATTTCAGTGTGTTTCTTACTAATTAAAGTCTCTTCTGCCTAACTTACGTACCTACTTACCAAAACACTGTCAATACAACTTAGATTAACATTCAATTAGTTAAAACAAACTCTTATCTACATAAAACATAAGCATCAAATAATGAACAACCACATACCTGACAATATAAAATACTGACTACTGTCTGTAGATACTTTTATTTGTATATGAGCAAAATATAAGAAACTTATTCCTGGTATTTCCTTCTCAAAATCACTAATATAGAGAGAACTTCCGACAGACACTGCTGACTACGTAAAGAAACAAGATCTCCCAATTTCAATAAGTTAAATTTTTTTGTTATGAACAAGTCAACGGCATTAATTTAACTGTAGGTTACCCTATGAACAGATCACTCGCAATCACCTAATTAATACACAACATAGCAGTAATTACGTAATCTTATCAGGCATGTCTGTTTATCTATAGCATGGTTATTGATCATATCGATATCCGTGTTTATCTGCAAATGATACAAGCTCAAGCTCCTCTAGTTAGCATTGTTCGCGGGGCCATTGTGCAAGGCGCTTTGTTCAGGCACGCTCCGTTTTTTCCTTTTCGCCTTACGAAACGGCGCTGAAAAACTAAGGGCCACCGTTACAAGGGTTGAGGTGTAACTCTGTGTATACTTAATGAGCTTTTTGTCTTGTATTAAAAATTTTCATTTTGTAATTTTAAAGGGAGTGTTTTATGTAGGTTCCGACGTGGAGCTGATAATGTTTTCATGACAAAGAACTGAGGTTGGAGCTAGTTATGTGGGTTAGTTTAAATTGCTTTTTGGCATCATTAGATACTTACGTTTTTTGTCCTTTTTTGTATCCTATGAGATTGCAGCTTTTACTTACTGAACAGCGTTCTCTTTACTTTCACTGCCTACCCCATTAAGGGTACATGACACGTTCGCGCATACCATAAAACATAATCCTTTCTGCAAATCCATTTCTGATTTGGTGTGGGCGTACGACTTTTAGAACACTGGCATGTATGAATAGACACCGTTGAAATATTCTCTAACATTGTGAGTTCTTTAGAAAATCGCCTACACTCGTGTGTCGCCTCGAAACACCATTCATATTTTCCGCGTTTTCCATACACAATATTGCGACTTTGTGAGGCGGCGCGCTTCTCAAGTCTCCAAATAGTCCATTGACGAGCTCCGAGCAAACTCGCTATAGCGAATTAACACTATTCATGGGAAGTTTTGAAAGAGGACTACTCTCATACAATTTGGTCGCATTCATAAAGATTCACTCCTTAGCTAGCTCGATGAATAGCTTTATGAAACGTTTTATATTTAACTTAGAATGTATTCGCTTCGACATTCAATCCTGACTGTTTGTCCGTCGGGTTTTGAGTAATACTTTTTTGTAATTATGTGTTAAATTACGGTGCAATTAGCTAACCCTCGAGTAGATGAGGCAAGGAACAATTACGGTGGCGACAATAGTTCGCATTGTGAGGCTATCGTACTAGAAACAGTTGTTCCAGGCGCTGCTGAAAGAATGCTCGCCGGAGCGGCGTCGAACAAAAGCTGGCTCAATTGTGTTACCAGCTACCCACTTTTTGTGTCCTACCAAATAGGAAAATGAGTTAAATGGGAATTTCTTTGGAAACTTGTTTAACGCGAGCGTTCAATAATGTGTGCCAGTTCCGCATTTTAATTATGATATTACAGAATTTTGAAACTAGATTTCTAATTTTGAAAAAAGATTACATACGTTATGTATTAAACATGGAAATAAAGGGTTATTACAATCACATTTTAACAGAAAGTTTTATTACACTCGGTGTCAAAAAAAAATACGATTTATTTCATCGGTCACGTATTGTTTAAATCTTTTTATTTTTTTACAAATTGAACGCATAAACTCAAAAACATGCATTTAATTATTTCATGGAAGACTAGAGACTAGACTTCTTTTAAAAAACTTTAGACGAAGGGACTTAAATGCTTATTCAATAAACTTAGCTTAAGCGTATAAAAACTTTCAACCAGACCTACATATATATTAATGAAAGTCACAAACAGACCTTTCAGGATCTTCCAGACCTCGACTGAATGGTGTTAATTTACTGCTGAATTGCCAACTCCCGAGTGTGAGATTTCAATGGAAGATTCGGTCGACATCACAGGCACGAAATTCTATATGGAAAATGTGGAAAACATAAATAGAGGCTGCCAAAAGCGACTCGAAAGGAGGGTGATTTTCTAAAGGCTTCAGCCGTTTCAATGGACCACTGTTTATCGTTACTCATTGAGCGATACCTATTTTCTGATTCCTATTCAAAATGTACAAGAGGCTCTTTATACAAACAGGTACTTTCGCGTAAAACAGCAATAGGAAACTTTTAAACATCTTCACTTGCGAAAGAACTCGGTTTTGTTCTTCTATTTCGAAGTGAAGTCTTACTTACCTTGAAAAGAAATTTCGAACAATAGTCTGGCTTGGAAAGAAAAAAACTTGGATAGTATTCGAATGTCAAAGACTAAAGGACTAACTATCGACTTTTTATTTATGATAATAGATTCTAGGTAGATGAAATATGTTTAATAACTAGGTAGTTGCTAATTGTAGTAGATTAACTTATTTTTAATTAGGTACTTAGCGTAGCAATAACTGTAAAAGGATAAATGTAGCCAGAACTTTGGTACATAAAACCTCAATGCGAATAGCAAAGAGGTTTTGTTACTTTTTAAGATCTATATTATATTTAACACATCTGTGCTTTTCGCGCCGCGCTGTTACATTAAAAATCAACTGTCAATTCATTACGTTTATTTGTATTGTAAATTAAAATTGTATTAATCAATTATTTAATGTACAGTATCAATATTTTATACAGATTTTTTAAATAAATATCTTAATAAAACTAAGAATGACCTACCAAGGTTTTGAAGCCCATGGAACTTGATTATATTCGAGGCGAATTCCTTGTTATTTTCGACTATGCCATTTACATTAAAGAAACCGCCAAGCAGTGCACCCAGTAGTGTTTTATCATCAAGAGAGAGAAAGGGGGTAGACGCAAAATGCTGCGTCAAAGCCATTTCCTTCATCGTCGTCATAATAGTTCAAATAAGCTTGTTTCTTCTCTTCTTTTGGAAAAACTCTACTTCTGAAGAAGATAAAAAAGAATAATTATGTGCCCATGTCGAGTTTTGTGATCGTGTTATTAGATCATTTGATTTATATTTGTTTGTTTTGATTATTTAAATTAAATTCAAACTTATTAATTTATGTGTATGTCTATAAATGGTATTTAACGGTGTCATACGTTAGTGATAGTTACCTTATCACCAACTTTTTTAGATACCTTTTTTATTGGAAATCTTCTCGTAAGTATGTTCAAAACGTTTAACTTGATATCGTGTCTACCATAAGCATTATTTTCGTAGTTTTTCTCCTTTCCCTACTTCGTATGATCTAAGTATATTTATTAACTCATACTTATAAAATCAAAGGTTGAACCTCAAACTTCATAAGTTATGAGTCCATTAATAGATTGACTTCAATTACGGATAAAAAATAGGTCCTTAACTTATAACACGTCCAAATAATCTTACATAATTAAAATTCCCAGCAAGTAGGTACTGATTGGACGCTGATTCAACATTTTTGTCCAATATGTCACTGATGAGTGCGTTATAAAATAAGCGAGCTCATGAATGTCAATATCTTACGGTATATGACTGGCAATCAGAGCCCCGACGCTTACAATTTCACTCTATTCAGATATTTTGCTTACTTGATTTTGGTTTAGTATGTTTAATTCAATATATGACTAGGAAGTACGATGTGCTTTAGCCGAAGGTGTTACTGTTAACTTGAATTTATTAAACTTATCAAATGAGTGTAATTGACAAGTAGTTTTGAGATTTTACACCCACATTTGGGCTGTGGTAGTTTAACGTTGTAGTTATAGGTGCCAGACGAATGAGTGTAGTACTTAAGACCCACTTAATATCAACTAAGTAGCGACTCCGCTACGCTTCGTTGGCGCTTGTGGGCCTGTAATAATGGGGCCAAACCCAATTTAAAGACCAGCAAAGTGTCTTTTAAATCACTCACGACGACTTTGACGACCTCCGTGGTCGAGTGGCGTACGCACCGGTTTTTAAGGTGTCGCCAGCTCTGAGGTCCCGGGTTCGATCCCCGGACGGGTCAATGTAGAAAACCACTTTTCTACATTGTCCCGGGTGTTTGTGGTACCTTCGTTGTTTCTGAATTCCATAATACAAGTGCTTTAGCAATTTACTTTGGGTTCAGATCAATGTATGTGATGTTGTCCGCATTTACTGGTTATGTAGTATTTCTTAAACTTGCCTTTGTTATGCAAGGGGCATATACAAAGGTTAAAGTTCGGTGAAGCAGTCAAAGCCTGCGCTCAGGCTAACTGCAAAGATCTCTACCAAAAAAAAATATACAAAGGCAAGTTTAAAACAAACTCAAATAATATCAATCCGTCTCTACTTACGTTAAAGTATCAGAGTTAGAATGAGACTTAGGGAGTATTTAACATTAAGTTGTGTTTATGTATTTGGCCTATAGAGATTGGAGAACCTATTATCAGTGAAACAGTGTGTGAGGGTGAGATACCATGCCGTTGGACATAACTGGAGATAATATCCTACGTTTCTTGTATGAACTTTTAATATGTAAAATAGCAGAGGTTAAGTTATTACAAGAAATGCAAAAGTGAAATGAAGTGGTTTTATAAAGGAGGCGCGAATGATAATCTAGTTAGATTCCTTAACATCTCAAGATTCCTTTAAAAATATATTTCTAATAGGTTTTATATGACATACATATTTTAAATGCTCTTTTTGTAGGTATATCTTTGATATTTGTAAGTTTTATACTTTTTGAGAAAATCGGATTAGAGTTCCAAGGTAGCGGGTGGCTCGGTTTATTTGCTGTCCAGTGTATTAGGAACCTACCATTTTCTTAAACGAATAGGTTCTAAACGACAAAACATTATCCCCAATGAGGACCAATTTATCCCAGTTACGTAAAACCACAAGGGTTCGAGATGCATATCTATTATTTATACATCAGAAGCTGTATCTGGCGATCTGTTCAACAATGAAAATATTATAAACCAACAATACACCTACAATCCCGTCTTTATTTTACACCGTAGAACATCGGTCCGTGGAATTCGTAATTTCTTTGATTCCCGCCTATTGTGCGACTGATAAAAGAGACACTTTTCAGTTGCTCCCGTCTGAATGAATACACCCATTATGCCTACACAAAAGTGGATATTCCAAACAAAAACATCATTGCCGCGGTTATTACAGCGCGTAAAAAACAATTCAGACTATATTCCATTATGATTTCGAACAATGTAGTTGGTGAAAATGTATTTTGTGGCGAATAATGGTGGAATCGAAGCCACGCCTAGATTTATTGTCCCTGTTAAAAATATTATTTTTATGTTAAATGTTGTTGGTTCGTGATTTAATAATTTATTGGAGTTTATTTATTGTTGACGGCGTTTTCCTTTACGGGTCGTGTTTTGATTTTGCGTGTAGAGACCTCGATATATGAATGAGGTATTACAGAATATAAATAAAACTACTTAACTAGGTATAATATTAACGTCGCATCAATTTAGTTTTGTGCATCTGAGTATAGCACATTTGTCATTTTATTTATTTATTTATTTATTACAGCATGGAAGGCTTACAGCTAAATACAATTCTAATAAAAACAGTTTGTGCAACAGTGAGCCAATTACAAGCCTTCGCTTATAGGAGATCGCATAGCAATTAATGTTTTGTGAGCAAAAATAGGTAGAAGAAATATAATAATAACAGGAAATTACTCGTATTTAAAGAATTTTTACACGACTGCCCAAAAAGGAGTGTTATGTTTTTAGGGTTCATGTATGTATGTATGTATGTATGTTTGTGAGTTTCTTTATTCCACCATAACTTCTAAAAGGCTTGACCGATTTCAATGTTTGTGGTATCATTAGAAGCTTTGAGTTATCCCGAGTGACATAGGCTATGTGGACATTAAAAAATGGTCAAGTGTCAGTCGAAATCGCCTGCAAAGGGTTCCGAACGATATTTTTTTTTGTGTTGTGACATGTTTTTTTTGTTGTTCACTAAAAGGTATTAAATAAAAAAAATATAATTAAAAAAATTAAAAAACACGCCTGCCATGTCAAAAAAAATTAAAAACAAGTCAAATATTTGACTTGTTTTTAATTTTTTTTGACATGGCAGGCGTGTTTTTTAATTTTTTTAATTATATTTTTTTTATTGGCTTAAGCATCGTCTTGCCGCTGTCACACTAGTTAAAAATGGATCAAGATCGTGCTGCTCACATAATTTATTAAAGGTTCTACTTGCACGTACAACATAACTATTTTGCCTATAGTTTGTTAGGGTGTTTGGTATCCGTATTGGTGGGTTGAAACGAACCGATTTGGACGGAACATTAAAGCCAAATTTCGCCAAGAGCTCGGAACTGTCGATTTCACCTGATATAATTTTGGACAGAAATACAAAATCCGCTATTTCTCTACGATTTTGAAGTGGCAATAGATGGTATTTCCTGCAGAGCTGGAAGTACTTACCAGAATCATATGGAATCCGCTGATGGTAGCATAGATATTTAATGAAACGTTTTTGAACACTTTCGATGCGATCAATATATTTTTGATATCGCGGATTCCATATTTCCGATGCGTACTCCAAGTGACTACGAACGTACGTACAGTAAAGAATTTTGAGTGTCTTAGCGTTTGTAAAGCATTTGGAAAGCCGCATAATGAACCCTAATGATTTCGATGCTTTTTTAACGATGGCATCAATGTGATCATCAAAAATTAATCTACAATCGTGATGGACTCCCAGGTCACGAATAGTAGTATGTCTTGGTAGGGTTTGCCGCCCACCGTGTACGTAGTGGTTATAATATCACGTTTTCTGCTGTAGGTTATTACCGAACATTTAGATGGGTTCAGATCAAGTTTATTTATGCGGCAGTAGTTCTCGAGACGATACAGATCAGACTGAAGAGCAACAGCATCCTCCGGCGACGATATAGTGGCAAATAGCTTCATATCATCAGCAAAGCATAATAGTTTGGATGTTTGCAGGCAGGGTTCGATGTCGTTCACATAGACTATAAATAATAAAGCTTTCGCGGGTCTGCTGGCAGAAATTTCTTAAGAAATAAGCAGTACCTTTGTACATCATTTGTAAATATGTAATATCTTTTGTTTTATAAACTATTGTGTGTGTACATAAATTATTAAATAAATAAATAAATAAAAAAGATTATATTCCTACTTATCGGTAAGTACTTAATTTACTTACGCGCACGACAGTTCCAATTTTACAAATAGGTGAAAATCTCAATTTTTCCCGAAAAAAAACTTGTTTGAAGAATCTGTTTTTCAATCTAGTTAGAATTGTCCTAGCGTATTAGAATCTAACTAGCATTCATAAATTACATACTTATAGATTTGCAAAATTAATGTTATTTTAAATAGGCTTATCTTGATCGATACCACAACGGTAGTTTTCGTAATAATCCGTGTTACAATTTTACGTATTTGACATTCTATCAAATGCTAAAATAATTACAATATTAGAATTTTCCAAGTTCATCTGCTTTACCAAGTAAGTACCTACCACCACTTAATGTGATAGGTACCTACTTACAGAAGTTTTTTTTTTTACACAATTGCTATTCTATGCCATAGTGTTACATGAGTTTCAGTCAGAATCAGTAATTCAAAGTATCTTCCACACTCCAGCCCCCAAGATACGAGCTTTGGCTTAGTTTTGGGACCACTGTTATCTACTTTGTTAAAACTCTAATAATTACCTGTAATCTGTCCTAGTCCTAAGAAATAATATAATAATGAAGAGTAAAATTTATTCTTATTCTTAGTTATTAGATTATTATCAAAATGTTGACGTAGGTAATGGTATTTTCATAAGTAAAAGGCAAGTTTGTTAGGAATTGTCAAACGGAACGGAAAGGACTACTTACAACTTTTTAAAATAGTTTTTACCTCATAAAGTCTTAGCTATTTTATTTGTAAGCTATGTCCCTGCGATTATTTATACACGCACAGCCCCGTACAGGTGGAAGCACTTGTATGAATTTTACCGTTGAAAGGTAGGTAATGCGGAGTGGTAGTATGAAAGTCCAGGCAAACCAGGCAATGTTCCCATCTTGGAAAAAGGTATTATTAACCCTCTTTGTCTTATTAACATTTTGCTCTTATTAATGTTATATTTTTATTAGTCTGTATAGAGATATCCTAAATAGCTTATATGTAGCTTATTGAAAAAAGAAGTTTTTTAATATTTCCAGCAGTATTACCACCCAGGCTTGTTTATGAATATTCAAATTAAAACTTCGCAACCTAATATCTACTACTAACAAACCTAATAATTATGTACTAGTAACTAGCTACTACTTATAAAAACAATTAAACAATTAACTTGCGATATAGGTACCTCTGGGCAAAAAATTGAGGCAGTCGATCTGTTTAGAATTACCTATTCAAGACCCTAACATAATCTTCTCAGTCTGAATTTACAAGACAATTGAGAGAGTAAAATAATAATATATATAAAAAATAAAACATATCTCTAATCGTGCAAACCGCTCATGTTTGCTATGGAATGACTGTTACTATTTGTACATTTTAGTTAGATACTAGTAACGCCATCTAGTACGTTATTAAAGAAACAGGACAGCTTTACAACTAGCTACCAACAGCGCTACCTGTTGTGGAAGCATCCTAAAGTCCATTTACGGTTTGAAAATGTAGAGGGCGTTGTGGTAAAGCTTTGAAAAGTCAACAGTGCGACGCGGTCTGTGCGATGTTCACACAGCTTAAAAGATGGCGTTCCGGCTTCAGAGTTCAAATATAATGGATCGGGGCGTCCATTTTGTAAATAGAGGAGTGTTTACCGCTAATCGCTATCGAGTTAGCGGACAATTGATATGACATTGCTACCTATAAATTTATCAAATGTATCATTGCTGTTGAAAATATGATAAGATCGTTGAAATGTATTAGTAAAACGAATAAGTAAATACGGAGTAGATATAATAATCCTGTTGTTTATTTATATTACACAACATGTTTATGTATGAGTCTGAATGTCAAAACTTTTTTTGGCATATAACAGAAATGTTTTTTTTCGTCTTAACAATAGCCGATATTTACTTTTTTTACTAGGTACCTACTTTTTGTAATTAAATTCTAAATAAGTATTTTCTGACTACTGAATTGGATTGTAAACAAGTCACTTATGTACATAGGTACTTACTTGTTTATCTTTAGTAGGTAATATTTCATTAACCTATGCCAAGACGAGCCCTTCAGTGATAACATCATAACATAACGTACCTAGGTACCTACTAGTATTAGGGTATCTAAATAATAAATGTGTTGAATAGGAAGAAAGTACCTAGGTGTCTTTTTAAATAATCCTTAAAATAATGACTACTGACATATTATACGACAGCGTCCTCGCGGCGAGAGGCGAGCCGGTACTGTTTGGTGCTGTGTTCGATTCCTGAAAAAATGTGTCATCCAAAAATTAAATAATTTATGTGCACATAATATCAAAATAAATAAAAATATCAGAAATTACCAAAAAAGACAGTAGAGTAGTATTTGCAAAAAGAGAACCGTCCCAGGATTTGAGATTTGCTGTGTTACTGACTATTTCGGTAGGTAAAGAATAGTAAAGATAGCGAGTAATTATTAGGTTGTGAACTGCGGTAAAATTAATCGGAAGGTACTTAGTAGGCAAAATAGACAGCATATAAACCAAAGAGAACTGCCTACTTTATTTACTGAGATCATAATTTATAGGTAAACTTAAGATCTCAATAGCGATGACTCAGTGTGAATTAGTCACAATGGATAAAAACGATTGATAACATGAAGCAAAAAATATACTTACCTTAATACCGTCAATACGTCGTCAAAATATTGATTACGTTGGTTCAAAATCTAAAATACCTACCAAATCATGATTTTAATATTTTCATACTGCAGGACAGTAAATATAAGAAGGTATTTTTTTTATTTTGAAATTACATATTATACCAAAACGTAACCTACCATTCATTAGGTACCTAGGTGCTCAGTATTTATTTAAAAATAAACCGCCTCCCTTCGTTTCTAGGTAAAGAGAACGATAATAACTTTTTACTTTTTAGTATTTAGCGTTCCGTACCTACCCAAACAAGGTAGGTACTATGTACTTCCACTCGACCGGTTTTTTTTGTAACTATTAACTATACTTAGGTAGTTTAAAATTTTAACTCGCTGATTTGTTCAGATTTTCTTTAATTCTATTGCCGTATAATATTTTATAAGAGGTCAACCGAGGCCACACAAGTAAAATCTCTTTTATATGACTGGAGTTCCGGTGACTGATTTCTTTCCCGGCCGTGTCGGATAGCAGTCCCATTATTCAGCTATTATGTACTTATAGGTTTTGAATAGAGTGCACGGTTTCATGTGTTTAATAAATACAACTTTTATATATTTTTGATTCCCAAAAGTTTTGTGAGGTCGCTCCTAGGATTTGCATTACTTATGATAATTTTCGACGACCTCCATCGTTGAATAGCGTACGCACCAGTTTCCAAGGTAGGTATCGCTAGCTCCGAGTTCGATCTAAAGAGAAGTCTACTGTAGAAAACCACATTTCTACTGTACTGTCTCGGATCTGAACCTCGGCCCTCGATTCAGTTATTTAAGAGTTGCTTGAATTGACCGAATGACCTGCCTTATTTGGTCATTTTTACGATAATATTTATTTATTATTGGCATTCTGCTAACTGCCATTACGACCATTCTCTTCGAGAGTTCAATGAGATTTTATTGTAGGCTTATCTGAATACGAAAATTAGGCACAATTATAAGTACACTGACTGACCACTGAAATGCATTTAAAATAGCTTAATCGAGGCCCTGGGTGTTTGTAGTACTTTCGTAGTCTCTGATTCCATAACGCAAGTGCTACTTTTAACTTTAGTTACCTATCTGTTTACAACTGCACCTAACGATACCTAGGTAGGTTAGGTGCCAGGTACTATGACTAGTACCTACCTCATGTCTCCTGACTTGATTGACTAGTCCTGAGATTAGAGACCGTGACCGGAATTCAGGTCGCAGGTACATAATAAGTAGTGTGTGCCTATTGTAGTTAAGATTAGGTACTGAGATAACTGTCTAGTCATATTTGAACGTGAAATTAATGGCACGGTTCTTAGTTATGTATGCAGTATGACCCCTTTAGGTCACCTTGGAAAGGAAAGTGTGAACAGTATAAAATGGCAGAAGTTGATAGGCTAGGTACTCATTTTGTTTGGCACTTCCTAAAGAAAGTTAAATATTCACATAGGTCACAAAAAGTGTTAGGCGAAGGTGTGAACTGTGAAGCTTCTACCTGAATATTTAAAAAAAGACTAAACTATAATAAGCTGGTATCGTTTTCAATTCGGTATTAAAAAACGGAATTGGATGGAAGAAATACTTAACGTCATCGGCACCCTATATGAATTTGTGCGACTTTGTTTTGACTTTAGAGCTGTCACAAGAATTAATGTTTATTCTTGTAGCTCAGCGTGTCAGTGCTCTGTTATATAGGTAGGTAGTTACAATTTCTGTGGGCAAGACTATTTACATATTCTGTCATCAAAGGTCAAACCATACGCTATCGTGATTGCTTACGCAGTCCCGAAGCAATTCTTATCAGCATGTTTAAAAATGTAACAATCATACGAGTTTGGAAGAGATTGATTAGTTATGAATGTAATTAATTTAATGACGCACATAAGGTAGGTAGGTACGTAGGTACTTTATAAAAATAAACGAAACTAATAATCAATAACTGTAAAGACTGTAAGTGACGTTCAGTTTCAAAGAGTAATGAATGGTCTATATTTGCCAAGAGATGTGCATTGTCACTGTGGATAAACAACTTCTCGCTGTAAATTTCCAAAGCTTGTAAATAGTCTTTCACTTTGCCACTAGAGGTTATCGCGAAAGATTATAATTATTAGCATCAATAAAACCAAATTGTAGGTAAAACATCAATTTGTGAATATATTTTCAACCTATCTACAAGAATGAATGATACAGATATTTTTAATGGAACTAATTTAAGCTACAATATTAGTTCTGATAAATGTAAAAATAAGTTCATTATCTACACTATTTGATAAACAAAAACAATCGTGACAAGCCGCGAAAAAGCATTTCAAGTATTTGACCCAGCTCACATGAATTGTCAGTCACCGAGTCCAATTTCTTTGTTTTGGCTACCCGCCCAAAATTATATGTAAACGCCAAGAAACGTGACCAATTTTATTGGTAGGTAAACGATGTGGTTGGTAAAATTATATCACATGCAGAATGAAAAAATAACACTTTCTATTTATACTGTGTGTACACTCGGCTCTGCTATTTGTAAACGAATGTAGGTGTTGGTGTGTTTACGAACAAACGAAATGTTATGAAATTAAATGCTACGAAGAAAAACAACAGTTACATATAAAAATATTTTATTAAAAACATTTTGGTAACATTTAATAAGAACACTTAGGTAAAAATAAATCGACCTCAAAATCATTTCAAAAGAACAGCCTGGACTGGAAGTTCACGGAGGAAGCCGGAACAGCAAAAACTAAAATAAATAAAAACAATGATAACACTCTAGGCAGAGACATGTCTAATTGACAACCAGAATTAAGGCATCGCAAGAATAATTATTTAAGTACGATAAAATACCTACGTCTATTATTATAATTACAACAAATAAACGCCTAGTTCCTAACGTTCAGTTGTGTATGCGCCGGCCCGCCGGTGTCCGCGGGCGCGGGCGGCGGCGCGCGACCCTGTACAAGTCTCTTGGCAGGGGACTTACATCGAGTATTATTGCCACTAACATTATTCACTTCATTCACGAGACATTTTGTTGCCACTACGCCGTAAATATACACTACTACATACTAAAACATCCCAATTATACAAAGCTATGTTAAAATTTACCTAACTAATAATATTAACATCTTCGGCTAATTTTGATACTAGAATGATATAACATCATCTCATATTGTACTCTTAACATTACGCTGGATTATAAATTATAAGTGAGGAATAAAACATGTTACACATAATATTGCAAGCATTACTGAGATTGTGCACGTTACGTGATTTCATTATAGTAACAATAATTGAAACTTAGTGATAAGAAAGGAAGAAAGCTTATACTGAAGTTGACAAAGATGTAGTGGGCCGAGCCCTTACAAACAGCTACGATAAAGGAACAGTCATAAAGATTAAATTACGAGCATTGGCACTTTCAATATTAAATCTTAATTACACTCTCGAAATAGCACTGCATATCAATAACCAACTTAAAAACTAAATTCAGATCAGTCATTTATGATATCACATCAAAATAAACAGGGAAATAGATAATTATGTGATTATCGATTGGATATACTATATAATATATATTATATTTTTTTCAAAAGAGGTATTAATTTTCTTAAGGGTTACTAAAAATATTGAGCTCTGCGCCGCGCGCGACGCACTATATCACCATAATACGAGAACAACATTGAACCAAAGTTTTGGTACTTGGAGTTCATCTCCGAGTTAATCTATTTCGCTAAACCTACATAATGCTTATCAGATATACGTAATACCCACTGGACGCGGCCGCCTCGGCCCGCGGGTTGCCCCGCAGGAGTCGACGGCACGCGTCAGGCAAAAAACCCTTCATCCTTATACAATTTTCATTATAAAAATACTGTCATTTGACTACAGTTCAATGAGAAAAAAAATATTTATCATATGAATGAACAATAGATATAATACAACATATAGGTAATATTATGTATAATATCATGTATATGATTTGACTAAAACAAAATAAAATGCATAAAATTGAAAAGATTAAAACATTGTAAAATCACTTGAAGACACTTATTAATGAAAGGTACTAAATTGATATTTTAGAAAATTTTGTTAAATAAATAGCACAACAACCAAAATATTTGGCAATGTGGATTAAATAAACATTAACAACTACTCCCGTCGGCTGCTAACTTAAACACAAAACTGGAATGCAAATATTGCATCGCACCTCGGCCTCTCTTGTGGCGCGCCGGTCGCGGCGCTGCGGCCCTAGGGGAGTCGCCTAAACTTAAGGAGACGTTCACAACAAGAGCTAGTCTATGACACTGTGCGTATCGCTCCAAATACTTTCCTTTGAACTACATTCGATTGCAGCTTTGTCATATTATAAGTTAAAAACTAAAAATAATCTGAATGCAACACTTGATTTAAAAAATAACCAATAACAACCATTTTGTGAGTCTGTGTGACTGAGGATATAGCACACTAGGCAACAAAGCCACCCCTAAACATTGATATAGTGTTAATTTGTTAATATTCGCCAACAGTACGTTGAGAGGTGGCTTCCTACAGAGGCAATAAAGAATGTGTATCACTGTTAGCTGCATTCTGAGATCCATGCTATATGTTCTGTCATCACCCACTGAATCATAAATATATAAATATTTGTAAAACTTTCAACTACTTGCTTAAGTTTGTGTTCATAGCCCAGTTGATTGTAGACAAAACAGAAATTAAAGCTTGCAGGTATGGATTGACTTGAAGCAAAGTTAAAAATGCAATGTGAACTTGATCACGACAAAATAACTCTGCTTCGGAGGTGAACTTCTACGCTGACAACTAGTGTTTTGAGAAAACTATGCGCGCATGTTGGTCCCTTCCAAACTATTTGCCAAACCATTAAGCGAAATCCATAAGATGTAAAGAATTTGTTTGATTACTACATACTGTATTGTCTCATATCAACATTTTTTTTATAAAAATAACTTTGTGGGAAATATGTCAACATTATTGTGTACAAATACTCCAGTTCCAATTTAAAGCTGATCACAACATAGCAGAACTAAAGTTGCACAAAAGGACAGTATCTATTATTATTATTATTCATTATAGTTAGTATGTTATACATTACTTACATGTAATTGAAGAGACTCACACTATTAAATATCTTGACTAAATTAAGAGACCACAAATATTACATTTATATATGCACGTACATAGAGATATTGCCAGTCTGTTAACGACACTTACAATAATTTCACTAGAAGCCCAGCATCTGGGCATATCAATGACTCAAACGTTTTAAAACGGTCTGTAACAACTACTAATACCTTAGAATATCTAATCACTGCATTAATTTGTGATGATATGCACTGATAACCCATTTTGACTATGTTCCACATGGGCTCATCATATAATTACAAATGAGTTGTTCAAAGCTTTATAGTTGAGTTGATAAGAAGTTGATTTTAGGGTAATGTGTCAAGATCGTATCCTCTAGATTATATGTCATCACTATTATTATGTAATGCTCGGACGGTAAATCCAACAATCATCATAATTACATCTTAAAATTAATCTACAGCTTGGCTTTAAATTCGTGCCTATCTCGTCAAAATCGTAAATTTAAATAACATCCGAGAAGCAGCCTTTTGGTTTAAACAATGACGATCCTATTGATAAATGACTGTGGAATATATCTAAATTATCTCCTAGAGACTAAAGAATATTATAAAACAATATTTAAATAATAACTATTACATGTAATGGTGGGAAATTAATCATTATGACATTATATTCATAAGTAAATGTCTATAATTTAAATATTGCTTTAAGAGTAATTGGACACAAAATCCATTGGTTAATAAATTCAACCATTTGCATTTTATACTAATCAATATAAATTGTGTAGTTTACAATTTATAGTTAATATAATATTCTTTGGATAACAAATCATTAACATTTCTAAGAGGAACTAAGTGTAGCATAATATATTACTATAATGATTTAGATTTATTTGTTGGAATATAATTTAAGGTTTTGATCCAATTTTGTCTTTTGATTAGACTGGGACCTAGAAATGCTGTTTTTTGGAATAACTGTTTATGGCATTGCAAGTCCGTAGTATTAATTAAGCCTAACTTTATCACACAATTAAATAAGTTAAAAACAAAAACAAGTCATGTATCGTCACGCATTCCATTCACAGAATTTGTCAAAAATTGTCTTGTTTAAATTAAGATCACAGTATTAAGTCACGTTTAAAATGTAACTCTACGAATGCGCGAGACGATAGCCACATACATATTCCACAGTCATCCGTAAAACTGGAGCACAACAGGCAAACATATAAACAAACTATATTATAGGAAAGCGTCACAGAACCATTGACTTCAGTTCTAGTAAAGGAACTTTCAATAGATTTTGTTCGTCAGTCATGGTTAAACATTTCATGCTAATCTGATAACAAATTAGTAAAATAGAATGTATAAAATTTAAGTCAAAAAGATAACAAGCATAAAATAAAAAGATCACATCTCTTGTCATTTTTATGAAAAATAACAAGTCGTCATAATTAAATCCATGAATAACATGCGAACTAAAGTCATGGTTCAGCTTGTAATGGTCCTAAGCACCATTAAGTGACAGTAGAAGTTAGAGAAGTTGATATGCACCCTGATGTGTTCCAGTCGTACCACCCACTAAACATTCGTTTGTTCAGGATTTATGTTGACACATGGTCACCTCAATCTGTGGCGGCTACTACCCACGAGAAACCACAGAGGCGGCAAGAATCCTTTACGTACTGCGTGCGCGTTCCGTACGGGCCCAGCCGGTGGTACTGGGAGCGGTTGGCGAAGAACAACGCGGGGTTGTTCGGCGGCAGCACAGTGGGGCGGCAGCTCCACCGCGGATCTGTGAGATTACCCATCAGGTTGAGGACGTCGCGTCCTCCATACGAGATTTTGACATCGTCGGCTTTCTTCTCTTTTGGACGTGGCTGGGGTTGCACCACTGGTTCGAATAATTTCTGAAAATATTGTACACATTGACACTATAACCGACACACTTAAAATCAGGTGTACACAATAACAAAGGACTCCCATTCTCAAGTTGTATAATTAGAGTAATACGTGACGGATTCCATAGCATAGTTGCAAAATTATTTTGGCAACAAACTAACGGCGATGGGTAGACATTTTGATTAACTATACATTTATATTATGATTTACATTGTTCATTCGTACCGATTTACATAAAAATGTATATCGTGTAACCTATGCCTCCAAAATCTTTCCATTATCACTGTTCGATACTGTACACAACACTGATAGCGTAATATAGACATTCGCCATTACGGAATATTATGAAAATAGAGAGGTCAAGGCCAGGACGAATGCAAACAAAATAGTGCGAAAATTTACACCCACCTTCTCTGTTGTTTGAGGACTCGATGGCAGGGAGTCGCTGTTGACGGATTCTGATTTGAGCGAGCCCAGCGACCCGATACCGCTAGATTCACTGGAGACTGACGGACTCGGGCTCGATTGAGACTGAGACAGGCCCGCTATGTCTATGATATGCCCGAATGAACTGAATGAGTTAAAATTTTCTGTCTCCAAGCCCGCCAGTGGTAGTGCAACGCTCAAAGCCATGTCTGCAAACGGAAAATCACGTTTATATTAGTAATTACACGTGCATAAACTCTACTGCGTGTGAACACTTTATTAGCTATGTTGACAGAATCCAACCAACGCGCCAAACTGTTACGGTTACGAGTTTATAATCACACTACACTCGAAATAACGCGTAACTCACCTTCGACTAGAATAGGAATAATAAATTTCAAAACACACACTGTATGCAACGAATAAAACAATAATTACCGAAAAGCGTATTCCCAAAAAGCTCAAGCCTCGATGTAGTTGAAAAAGATCGAACATTTATGAAGTGAAGTTAGTCTCAGTTGCGAGTTTGCGTGTGCGTGATGTCGTCGAGCGCGAACCGGAAATGGCTCAGTCGATAAAGTAGTCTTTTACGCAGTAATGAAATTGAATAGGAAGAAGTATATTGAACCTTAACCATATTGAAAAATAACGTTTTAATATTTTTATTCATTTAAGTTCTAATCTAATAACAATTGCTTGGTTTAACAATATTGTACACAATGTTATGTTTCTATACTTCATGCAGCGTCATCTATGATTTACTATAGGAACTTGTGGCACCGAACGAAACGCGACTCTTAGTTCGTCTATTTCGCAATAGATGGCAGCACGCAGCCATCTCTCTCGGAGTGCCTCCGTCCTCCTCTTTCCGTTAGTACGACCCGGGATTACAGATGGCGTTTTATTCTGTCATGTAGTTCCCGACGTATTGATTAAATAAATTTTAAAAGGCTTTTCGTGTTATTTATATGGTCGAGTTTATTTTAAGAATTAATTAAACGACCTTAATTTTTGAAAATTGACATAGAGGTGTCAATTTTCTCTGCTCTCAATTATTTATTTAATATACTTAGTAACTGATTTTATGAAATAAAATGCCTAAAAAGAAACATTCCTGCTTTTTAACCTTCCAATTTCTTGACACTAGTAGGTGTGAGCACCTGCGGTCAATAATACCTACCTCTCTACTTACTCTCTACCTACTTAACTAGGTATAGATATACAGTCTAGTCTGTACCTAGGACATTATTCTTAGTACTTTCACTGTCATTGTACTCCATTCTGCTAATGGCAACTAAACTAACTAATCATTCTGTATTTGTCACTTTCAAAAGAAAGTAGATAGGTAAAATATGGTTTACTTAGGTAAGTTTTTTTTTTATTTTGAGTTTGAGAGTTTGTGATTTTTAGTTTTTGTTCTTGTTGTGATCTCACAACAAGAAGTAAAATAACAATGAATATAGTTACTGATTTAACTCCCTTTGTAGAATTTTGTATGCAAGTTATATAAGTTCAATTGTTTGGTAAAAATGTCGCATTTGTTCATCTGGGTGATATAGTTTCAAGGTGGAATATTTCTTCACATTATTAAATACGCTTTCTTTGTCTGTATAGGCACTTTCGTTAGCTGTTTAAACTTCTTATTGATAAAATATGCGCTACAAGTACCTATATAGCCTTTTATAACCCACAGCTGGGCATATCCCTATGTTAGGTAATGCTACTCTTCTCAATTTTTGTCATAGCATCCATCATATTCCAGTATTTTTGACCAATGGTCTAGATAAAGGTTTAATATTTCGTCTTATTTATTTAAATTGACGACACGCCTCGACTTTGTACGAGTAGACAAAAAATAATGAATTAATACAAACCCTCCTCTTGAATCACTCTACATTGGCAAAAACCGTATGAAAATCTGTCAGTAGTTTTTGAGTTCGTCGCGATCAGGCAGACAGATAGGTATATAGACGTTTTGGACTTTTTTTTTAATAATATTGCCTAGGTGAAAAATATTAGGTCTTCATCTCATTTGATTTTAATAAATATTGGTCTTACTACCTACCTAGTAGCTGCATAAGAAAATACCTACACGATAGTTTGAGCGAGATGCAGATACTCCTGATCAGTGAGTGTGATAAAGACAGCGGTATATTGTAGGTAACTCTTTTAGATTTGTCTATTTAAATTTTGTTTCTAAGAAATTTTAAAGTCACAAATCAAACCGTAAACTTAAGAAAGTATCTAACTTAAGCATGTTACATAAAATTTTATTAATTGTTTCCATAATGTACCTACAAGTTGAGAATTACAAAATAGAATTATTAGAAAATTCATTATATCTAACTAATATTTTATTATAGGATATGGAGTATGAAAAGATCATTTAAAACACGAAAAATATCAAAAAAGACTATTTTCTTAATATAAATACTATAAATAGGTAGATACCTATTCAGAAATAAATTAATCAAGATAAATTAAAACGCTGAAATAACTGTAATAAATGAATTGTTTTATGAATTCCGTGAACCACTATTTCTACTTAGTCGATAAAGCTTGTCGTTACAGTTACAATAAACTAAACAAATTGTACCGAATAATTATAGTAAATAGTTTTATTTATAAACATTATTTATTAGTACTATTAACAGTTGTAATCGGTTTAACATTATTTCACAGTAATGTATTGTTTTCGTTAAACTGTAGGAAAACTAAGGGTTTATTTAATGTTACACTTAAATATTCCTTGAGAAAAAAGACAATGTCCTAAAAAGGTAAATAAAAAGAGAGGCAAAATATTTATTATTTATTTTTTTACAACGCAAAAAACAAATTCACAATTTACAAAAAGGTACAGTAAACAGTTACAAGTTACAGTCTAACGTACCTACTTTACGAAATTCCATTGACTGAATGATAGAGATTTTTTTACAATTTTAAGAAATCTTTGTAAAAATAAGTATTCTATTATTTTTTTCTAAAACCGATTGATATTATAAACCTTTAAATTAATGATCCATTGGCAGTAAGAAGGTACAACTGTTTATTATAAAGCGAGAGCGGCCGAGGAGATAGAAGCGTATTCCGCCGCCACTCGAGTCTGCGCGAGTGGCCGCGATACGCGCCTAATTGCTCCAAATCGGGTGCTTATGATTTGTAAATATTCTTACATCGGCACTTGGAGCGTTCAATAAATATAATAGTAAACATCCGTGCAAATGGCGGCGGGCTTGGCCGGCTCGGCAGCTCGGCGGGCCGGCGGGTTTGGCGGCGACGGCGGGGCGCGCGTATCGATTCGCGCCCGCGCGACACACTGTATCTATCCTCTCATCGATGCCCGCTCGCCGGCCTCACAAAGAAAGAGATAGGTTTCGCCGACTTTGATCCTTTTGTTTTTGGGCAGCGTCCGGCGATGCGGGCGGGGGCTGAAAAATGTGAAGGGGCGCTGATTGGCCGGCCGGGCCCCGCCCCCGCACAGCCTGGTGCCGCGCGAGAGCCTCCGCCGCTCAGTTCAAGGGCGGTTGCCGCGACGCACGCCGATTTGTTTGGGTTCTCGCTATTTATAAACTTAAAACTTAATAAAGCACAACCTGATCGCTCCATCATTTAATACTATCTAACCGCTGATCACTCTCTCGTTACAAAACATTGTTCGATTAAATCGTCTTATTCTTTGGTATAAAATGTATGCTTCCTTGGGCAGTTTGCCCACTCTAAATAATGTAACTCCATTGGAATTTGTGGAGGTAATGTTCAGTAAGTATTGAAATAACAAGAGACATGTAAAATAAGATTCACAGAAACAAAACCAGTAGGGGAAACGGTACAAACAAGGCCCACTCTTTATTCTATTGTTTGCCCAATATAAATACCTAATAGATACAATCACATTTTTATTATAATTAATTTCTATAAAGTTCTGGCCTGAAGTCCATTTAAGCATTAAAATATTTATTTAAAAAAAAAAAAAATCGTATAAACTCGGATAACAGTGGCGAATTTGTATTCTAGCTGTTATCTTTATTAATATGTAGTATTAAGAAATATTCCTACTAATGAGTTAAAAAATACATAAAATACTTAAATTGTGTATTAGTTGTTGATTATAATTTATTATAAACAGTTTATTATACCAATCATAAATATTGACTCTTCTTAATAATTTAGGATACAAGTATAATTTTAGATGATAATATTATGATTATCTACCATCTAATTTTATGTTTTGGAGTAATTATTAAGAATTTAATTATTTATTACTAATTTGTTTATTTGTCTGAGTAATTTCTTCTTCTGTATTTATTTCCTCAGAGGAAGATTAAATATTTTAAGCGCATATTATGTTGTTTGTTATATATCAGAAAAAAAATATATTGTAGATTATGTTATGTTTAACACGATGATTTTCATAGAAATTTATTTTTAAATTTAAGTTACTGTTGGGAATTTATATAAAAACGGAACGTGACAAACTTGATATTAATTCTGTGTAATACACAGAATTAATCCGGTCGACTCTCAAAAATCTCAGAGGGTGTTACTTAAATCGATAATAAGAAATCCCCTAAGTAATCATCAACGTCTCTGTGTGTTGTCAACCTTAAAATACAAGGGTATTATAATTTACCTAAGGATTTGAAAACATTTTATATGATATTTTAAAGTAAATTTAGTGCGTCTAACCACAATGGCGTAAAAAACTGTGCATTATAATAGTTAGTACAAATAGAGGCACGATTCGACCATCCGAGTACAGTTAGCGTCGGTTAACCTTCAGGTCATTGGTTCATACATATTAGGAAGAGGACACGGTAAGAGCGGAGAGCGGAGATGTCGCGGAAACAGCTTAACGCTCTTTTTACATTACATCTCTATTCTATTATATAATTACTGAGCAGAAGCCACTATCAAATAGTCTCTATTTATTCTTGTTTTATCTCGCAACTACATAAAAAATTATTGGAGAAAACAAAAATATATAAAAACCTTCTTAAAAAACAATTGTTCATGTCCTAATGCACGAATTAAGAAATGATATATCAGGCATACAGTTAATTAGGTACTAATTCTTAGTAAGATACCTATTTGTTACTAAAAACACATTTTATTTCGTAATATCAACAAAATACTTACGCTAATACAGACACAGGACATTGTCATTTACACGTCATAAAAAAATGGTAACTATGTCATCTGCTATTAAATCGCTCCCCGCTCCGCTCTACTCCTGTACCCGCGGCCTATAGTTTTTGTGTGAGCGGTTTGACTACTATGCCTGATAAATGTTGTACAACTATTTCTAAAGCTGCCTTCCATTGTTATTCTAGTCGCTGACACTTCAAGTGTCTTGTTTTCTGAGTAAAGCTTTATGGTGATGGACCATATTAGCTTGTTGACTTCCATTTTAGCGTAGATATATATTTAGTAGTAGATTTGTATATATATAGTGTTGATAATAATAAGGCCTCTTTTAAATATTATTTTTTTGCGTGCACGATTGTCATTATTACCAATTGTTAAGGGAGATAAATAAAGACTTGAGGTGGCTCTCCTAGGGACAAAAAAGTTAATTTCAGGTGATATGCATTAATTGAACTGTAATAGATGTACCTAAGGGCCAATGATCTAGATAATGTACCCAAATAATGTCGTTCCGATAAAAATAAAATAAAAGTGTTTTTGAAGGGCTGTAAAAGATGATTAATAAATAGAAAGACAGCTAGGTATCTACGGTCTTGCTGCTTTTATTTACCGATAAAGGGTAAATTTTGTCCATTATTACGATTTAAAAATCGTAGCTATTTTACTAAGCATCGCATATCAACCAAATAATCAAATGGCCATTCTTGATTTGTAACTGTTCTTTTTCCTCATAAGTATCTCTATCAGAAATAAAAATAATTTTATCCTTTGAATGCACAGTCGTCATACGTCATTTGTGTATGTCGGAACGTCGATCACTGTCGACGTCGACGTGCGACGCGACAGCGACGAGCGACACGACAACGACACGACAGCTAAATGAACACGACTCGCTGCGACATTCTGACGAGAACGACTTTTTTTATCTGCGTAACGGACTCTTTAGACAGCGCCCGCATTTATTCGAATGATTTTGAATTTTGAAGTTTCGAATTCGAAGTTTGAAGGATTTTTTAAAAATGGAATTGATGTCAGAATGTATTCCATTTTTGTTATTGATGGCACCTACTCCACAAAAGCACTTAACATCATTAACCATTTTTTCTAACATCATAGACCTATGAAAGGTTGTTTACTTGCTATTATATACCTACTCGTAACGATTTATTTATTCTAAAAATAATTAATAAACCTAAGATGCTAAATCAATTTATGTATTTTGATGTTTATTTTTTAAGGGCTTTTGCTTGCCCCCATAAAAAGTTAGTAGGTGTTTTCGTTCTAAAAACAGCAACCCAGTTTGTGTACTTTCTCGGAGCTCAGTGACGTGAGCCTCACGCCTCGCCGGTCTCTGGCGGTATTGTGTTGGCGACACCATTAGCCGCAGCGTCATGTATCTAATACCTCGGGCTCGCTAAACGACAAAATATTTAAATAGGTATCCATCCGCGGCTATCTCCAGATAAAACGCCCCAATTCACATGCGTGAGCCGCGTGATGGATGAGTCCGACGATCAGACCCTTGCCGCATCCCCCCGTCCCTCGCAAATTTGCCTTCCCCCCCCTCGGTCCGACAACGGCCCGCCCCAACCTAAGTCCTGTAGGTGATCCATTACACTGGCATTTTTGCGTAATCCCCGTTTATAAATATGAAATTGAAGGAAGACCTAGTGATGGTTAATCGACTAGAGGTCGGGGTCAGCGGGCCCTCTGCTGCGAATAATTTATGGCGACGTGCCAAAACTGTCCTGTCGCTGAATATATCGCGGGAAAAATGTTTACGTGTTTGGATACTTTTTTGAATATTCAAATTTCGTATGTGATTTGATTGGACAAATGTTAGAGCGCTTCGCAGCGAGAGAGCAGAGGGCAATCACGGCGGTGCCCACATGCAAAACATGGTAATAGTAATAATTGCAATGCGTTCGCTCTGATTATAGATGGGGTATATTTTGATTATAGATAATTATAGTTGGGGGAGGTTGGGCTCCGCTGATGAGCGATTTGGGTATTATTTGCGCTTTATTTGGGTATTTATTGCGCTTGAGTGACGACGCAGATATTATGCTCGGTTATAATATAATATGTGCGTCCCTCGAGGGCTTTCACCCTGTGGCGGCGCCTTTGTACAGTTATGTGGACATACAATTCGTCGAATTTAATAATGTAGAATGTTTTAGCACTTTTTGCAATGTCAGTGGAAAAACATGGATGGAATTGGTAGAAAATGTAAAACATATTAAGGTTAAAAAATCATTCGCAGTTTTCTATAAATCAAAGCTTACTTGTAGTAATTGAACACTAATGTCAGAAACTCAGAATTCTAATTAGCAAAAATCGACAAAAAATATATCTAAAATCGCTAACCTAGACAATAGCTTCTCAATCTTACACACTTCAATTGAGCATCTAATTGGCTGAAATAGTCTAGGTACAGGTTACATAGGTGCTAATTAATTCTAAGTAGCAGCCTACCCCCCGCGGCCGGCGGTGCCCACGCGCCGCCCGCACGCGCCAATATCAAGATTACGTCAATTCAGCTCATGTATGAACTGCTCAATACGTGTGGCGGCACAACACTAATTATATCATGTGGGGTCACTCGGTTTACCATACTCAATCTTTTATTAGGGATGCGTGTTTGTCGATTGTTTATAACAAAAGTATCGATTACTTTTGTGTTTGGACAATATGTAAAACTCTTTACACAACTGACACAAAATCTCGAAAATTAGAAAGAAGTTACTAATATCACCAATTCCTATTTTTTTTATATTTCATTACTTGCATCAGCTAAATCTATGAGCTTACACACCTGCATCCTAACCTATTATAAAAAACCGAATTCAATAACTAAATAATGTTATATGCAGATCACAAATCAAAACAATTTACTATCTTCTTACCCTAAAGTTTTAAATTTCAACCATCAAAATATCCAACCGCTAATCAGAGTCTTACGTCACTAAGCATCCTCATTGAACCGATAAACTTACATACCTGGGGGCCATCTATTATATTCATTAGCCGCAGCGGGGCCAGGTCCGCGGGGCCCGGGGTAACAGAAATGGGTATTAGTGCACTGATGTGGTGATAAGCGCTTGTTTGGGGGTTACCTCAGTTCTTTCGACGAATTTTAATGCCAATTAGAGAAGACAATATTGCGTACTGAATGGATTGGGCCTTTATTAGTGTCGGATATTGTTATGGGATCGTTCGCGCGGAATTATGGCGTAGGGGGCCCCGGGTGATGTTGTGTGTGGTTTTATGTTTTTGGAGTGACAGGTAGAGTTGGCACCTGTCAAATATTGTCAGTATTTTGATATGAATACTATAATATCCTAGCAAACGAGGTACGCAAATGCGAACACCAAAAAAACTATATGATACAACTTACTATAAGTTGTATCAGTTACTTATAAGATAAGATATAACTTACGTAATTTTTAGACTATTTGTAACTATATTCTTTACTTTCGTATTTCTAATTTACTTTATAAGAAATCATTATTCACATTCTAATAAAGGCTAATTCACATAATTGTAATTGTTTTTTTTACTCCCAACTTCGAAATTTTATTGTACATAATCAGCAGTTAGCGTTATTCAAAATAATCACATTGAAAGATAGGAATAAATCAAATGAATACGATTTCTTTTTTTCTATGCACTGTATAGGACTCTACACACAAAAAATCCTGTTACAAATTAGGACAAAAAATTGCTAGAAACTAGTGCTTAAACGGCTTTCTAGTTTCTATAAAATCATCATAGACACTAACCAATTAGGCTGTCCACATTCAAAATAACCAACAAAATAATTTTAATTATACATTCACGAGTAAAATAGATAATTATATACACGTGCGATTTACGCACGAAAGAATCGCGCATCAGCGTCTATTTATATAATGTGATACATCATAACATTTATCTGACGAGAATGATGAATTGACGCACACAGACACAGACGGGCGATAGTTGCGCCGTAAAAAGTTGCTGAATTAACGATAATTGTGGTATAAATAATTGTAATAATTAATTATAGTTGTACAGTTTTAGGGTTTTTTGTTATTGAATTGATTGGTATCAAAAGTTAGTGGTTTCAATTAGGTATACGTTTTATGAGATCATAAATCTTACATGCTTTTGAATATGTTCTAATAAAACATATGTAGTATCTATGATCGTTATTTTTGTATTGAAGAAAAATAGTGTTTTAGTTGACTCTGGACAATGATGATCCGCGTAATTTTACGTCTCATTTTTCCTCAGATTTACATTAGTAATATTTCAACAAATAAGCCCATTTGCACTTCAGCAGCTTGTTTTGTCAAATTTTGTAAAGAAAATACGCTAGTATTGTACCTTCCCTAAATCACCAATATTCAAGCAAGTTTTTAAGATTGTTGTACAAAACTCCTACATACACTACTACATTTATTTTTCACCACTACAGTTCAAAGTCGAGCAGTAAGAAAAACTAAAAGTGAAAATTGTTAAGCGAATGGCTTTTTTGTCAATACATTCTTCTTTTAGATAAATATGAGACTTACTAAAGCGTAGAGTAACTATTCAAGGTTAATTTGATGTACAAAAAGTATTACGAAAGCTATTAACCAGCAAGAAAAATGGAAAAGTCTGATGCAAGGTAGAAAATTTTAAAATTTTCGAAAATCGATTGTAACTCGAAACCTGTAACTTTTCGGGGAACATATGTTGTGTTCATTTGATAGGACCTGACCTAAGGTATCAGCCACCACAGTTTGTCGGACTATTTACCGGACACCCTGTAGACATGCTGGCACATATGGGACAAAAAATGTTTCATTCATTCGTTAACAAAACTCTTTCATTTTTGAAATTGTTTTACAATTTTATTTATTATTCTCATATTGAAAATAAATTATTTAATTTAATATAAAATAAATGAATTCACAAAACAAGCTCCAAGCATCGTTCGTCTGGCAAACGTTCCATTTTCAAACCCACCGATATTTTTTCTTGTTTTTTACACCCTCCGAAAACACAAGTGGTAACTTCTCACGATAGATCTCATAAAACAGTTTGTGCGAGATTAATTGCATTATTTCGTGTTATATAAGTATTAATAGTTGTTATTAAGGGGATCTCACCCTTCTCTTTAATTATAGAATCTCGTTTATCACAGTGTTGTGTGAATTATTGTTACAATTACTGTTTGCGCAGGGAATACGGAAGTCTTTACCTTACTGTGCGTCGTATTATTATCTGAAGTATAAGATGTTTGTAGTAACAAGAAGTAATTCGTATTGTAGGTCTGTTTAAATTAAGGAAGTAATCTACTAATTTCAGTAATCCACTAATTTCAAATACTTAGTAATTATGTATTCAAAATTTGATACAAACAAATTTTCCTCTTTATCTTATAAGCATTCTCATGTAATACAACAAATTACTATAAGAAACTGTCACTTACAAATTTCGAGTAACACTGGCCTCTGTGCCATCGAATTTCATGTTTGTATATGGTTAGTGGAGCATATTTAAGAATTCCGCTTTTTCTTTTCAAGCAGTACTTTCCTCATCTCTGAAGGCCGAATACTAAGCACACTAATTCGGCTTTCATTTGTTTACCACCAATGTGGCCCAATATAAGTACTCAATGAACTCGGCCTTCATTTGTTTATTGGTAGTTTCGGCGATCGGTGTCAGTATTCCCCAGCGGC
Source organism: Autographa pulchrina (assembly GCA_905475315.1). Lineage (NCBI taxonomy): Eukaryota > Metazoa > Arthropoda > Insecta > Lepidoptera > Noctuidae > Autographa > Autographa pulchrina. The sequence continues at coordinate 10,798,659 of FR997765.1, read as the reverse complement.
GCAGCGGGCACCGTCGCCGGCAGCCGCTGTCCGGGCGAGGCATTTCACGAGCGGCTGCCCAATGACCTTTCCAACTCCAGGGACCGAGCAAATGCCATCATGTTTCCATTTTTAGGGTTCAGCTTGTGTTATGATGTATTGGGTTTAGCTTGAGGACAATTTTTTGGGAGATTAGTACTTCGCTTTGTTCGGCAAAAAATAAATATATTTAATGCAAAGTACACGTATATATTTCATTTATTTTATTTTCTTTTAGTTTCTTTGGGAGTTACATTTAAAGCCTGTTTTATTACCTAAATTTAATATGGAAGGAGGTGATCAAGGGAACATTAACACTAAGTAATTTTTCTGTTAAGTTGAGTATGTTTTAATTATTCTGATATATTGAAATTTTAATTGCCTAGCACTAAAATTAAGCTGTCTTGATACTGAACCCACATTGATGCCAAACTCGGACTGTACATTTTTTCTGCCGCCTGCTCACTCGACGACACTCGATTAATTTTCACGGTACGCTTGTCAAAATGTGATTTAATATAGTCCTGGGGTTGTCCGAGCTTTGACGTGCGATGCGTGCTCCGCGTTTGACGGACCACTACCGATTCGGTTAAGGGGACCATGCAGTATGCACTGCAAGCCGCACTGTCTCTCCAAACGCATAAACCGAAAAATAACCCCGTCTGTGAAAAAATAAAAAATTGCGGAAAAGAGATAGGTTGTATAGTATGAATTTCACTTTTCCTGATACATATTTGCATTTTAGCACCCATGTTACCAGTATTATCTATCAATAACGCCAAAAATGGTACCGCAATTTGTAATTTGCCGCGTCACTCCGGATTCCAATAGGAAGCGGGGATAAATGGAGTCGCATTCCAATATGTCACCGAGCGGGGTCCGACCATTCGGCTTTTCGGCATTCGGCACTCGGCGTTTTCGGATATTCGCGGTGGCCGTGCATTCGTCGAATATTGCCCTCGCGCATACCAAAATCGTCCACTAATGAGATTCTAAACGTTATATTATTTGAGCCGTAACTAATTGGTTTTTTGTTTGCTCATTGTTTTTATAACAATAATGAGCACGTATTTAGGATGGCGGGCATTCACTGGCGGGTCGATGACCTTTTGTTTTGGATGGAGTTCGGTCTCAGCGCTGTCTTGTTGTCTGCTTACTTCGATGTTTTTCATGGAGTAAATATGAGCTACAATTTCTACCTCAAAAGTGTTGCTAGTAGGGTATAGTGTGTGTGTTTGTCGGAAATATTACCGTACTGTATGTTTTAGGCATATTCTTATATTTTCAGTATTTAGGTTTTATTAAAATTATACATAAATATAATTTTAACCGAATAAATATGAAAATTCTGATAGAATTAGAAAAATACCCCCAAAAATATATTTCATCCGAACATAGACGACATTACGTATGCGACACTTGAAACCTACCTTTTCCAAAACATAGACCTAATAAATAGGGTGAAAGGCCCAGCAAGCGGCTTTCATCGTCACATTAGGCAGTCTACACACGGGCCGCATGCGTGTCACGTCAATCGTTATTGCCTGTATAGCTGCCATTGCCCGCTCTGATTTGAAATATTTCCACGGAACCACTTATTCGTACCTCACAAACAGGAGCCCGTGAATGCCGTATGCGATGTTTTGATCGTTTGTGACGTATAATATATGTGAAATGGGGTATTAAATGCCGCTTATGTACCTGAAATGGTAATGATCGATGTCTGAAAATATAAAGGAATTTGATTTTTATTAAAAGCTGTAATAACGCTGATATGGGTCAGCAAAGTTAAATTGCAAAACTGTCCAAAAAGGTTTGGAGGTAAATAAGAAAAAATCATAAACAGTAGCATAATTCTCAGCCTGTTGAGAAATCATTGCAAAGTGCTCGTAGAAAATCCACTAAAACCATAATTATTTACCAGATTTCGTCAAAAATTAGGTTTACCTTTTGAAGAGCAAAATTTTTGACTTACGTCTTTAAGTATCAAGTATAAATCGGTACACATATCCACGGTATGTGCCGCTCACGGGCGAGAGGGTAATCGTTTTGTAGAGTCGCGTTTGTACGTATTGTGCGATCCGATGCGAGGCAATCGCGGCCGCGTGCGTATTCCCGTCTCGTAGCTATTCTAATGGGGCGACAACTGGTGCCTTCACCCTATGGAACGTATCGCACTTGAAGCAATCAGAATCCTTCCTACGTTATTATAAATGCGAGCGATTCTTATGTGAGACCGTAGCGTGAGGTGAATGGATTATTTTTTTTATTGGATTTAATGGCGTAAGTGCTGATCGATTTAATGGTGGCTAGGGTTACAGGTATGTAAGTATGTGTCTCGATGAATAGAAATGACTTGCTTGGTGACTATAAAATGGAGAACGGCTGTTATGAAAGCATAATGATGTTTGAAATATATTTAACTTACACTTATCTGACAAAAAGACTGTAAATTAAAATAGGTAAGTGTAGGTAGAGAAACCGTGATATAGGATCAAAGACATACCGAAATTAATGAAGTGTGAACACGGATTTAGTAAAAACATTGGCGCAGCTGTCTGTCTGCGGGAGTCCGTTAGATAGGCGCGAAATGCCTAGAGAACTGTCATCGATTAAAAAAACACGATTAAAATCTTGCGCAAGCGGTGTTTTTCTGCGAGCAGCTGTGCGCGTGCGCACATCACCTGTCCCACGTGGCCAAAGATAATGCTACAAAGACGTCCGAAGGTTCTATTGTTGGGAGTGCCGTGCATTGATTTAGCGCTGAATTCTATTGTCGAGGTGGCGGTAAGGATACCTATTGAGATTTGGGGACAAGGAGACACACCTGTCTGGTGATTGAGCATGCTTATTAGTAATGCTGCAGTTTGTTGCTGTGAGGTAAAGATGCAGATTTAGACTAATGATGTAGGTACCTAATTAGCACATACCTACAACTAAAACTTGTACGTGCTGGTTTGAGCTGCGTATCGCCTGAATACTTTAAGTCTTTGTGTATATATTGATTGTGAAGTCAACAAGGCAGCGCAATTGTTCTATCGAAATTTCTGGAATTTAAGGAGACTCTTTACTTGTAGCTGTTACCGGCCAAACCCGATTTCAGGACAAACTAGTTTTGTCTAGGCTAAACTAGTTCTTCCTATACGCGATAGGATTAACTAGTATAGGCTAGATCAAACTAATTTGTCCTAAGCCCGATAGGATAGACCAGTTTAGGCTAGGCCGAACTAGTTGATCCTGATATAAATATGCACACTCTAGGATAAACTAATATGGCCTAGTCTAAACAGTAAAAAAAAATTGCCGAGTCGAAAGTAGGTTTGAGCAAACATGACGGGCCTGTTGGTCTAGTGGTTAGTGACCCTGACTGCTATACCCGAGGGCGTGGGTTCGATTCCCACCCAGGACAAATGTTTGTGTGATGAGCACGATCATTTGTTCTGTGTCTGGGTGTAATTTATCTATAATATGTATTATATTTAGAAATATATAATTATGTTTATCAGTTGTCTGGTTACCATAACACAAGCTCTGCTTAGCTTGGGATCATGTGACTATACCGATTCCAGATGTTGACAAAGGCAAAGGTGATCTCAGAAACATCATTGGAGTTATTCTTCAGAAAAATTACGAAGGTTTTTACAAAGTTGGCACCAAACAAGGTGTACTTCAGAAACTATATTGTAGGTTTTATTTTTTCTCACTTAATTACTTATCTATCTTTCTGGAGCATTAATGATATTCTAAAGTAGCTAATATGTTTTTTTTTTCAAATCAGAATTCAAAAGTTTGATTGCAAAAATCAAACTTTTTGAAAAGTAGCAGATGTAAACCAAGACTCTGAAATATCGGTACGGACTGCAGCTACGAAACATTCAGTTGGAAGGCCAAGTTGGCCAAGGTTTTGTGAGATGCAGCTGCAACAAAAACTGTTCCACAAACAGATGCCAGTGCAAGAAGGCAATGATACTCTGCAATTCTAAGTGCCACCAAAGCAAACCATGTAAAAATAAATAACAATTTTAATAATTGACATAATTTGATTATTGTTTCTATTAAAAAAACAGTAGTATTTGTTATAGTATGATTGTTCTTATTACCAATTAACCATAACTTTTAACAACGAATCATTATAGTTTAATAAAAATGATTATTTTTCCAATTACGGAGTTTTTTTATTCCAGTTTATCTATTTATTTTGACTTTCTACATATATTAGAATGTTTAGACTAGGCCATACCAGTTTATCCTAGAGTGTGTGCATTTATATCAGGATCAACTAGTTTGGCCTAGCCTAAACTGGTCTATCCTATCGGACTTAGGACAAATTAGTTTGAACTAGGCTATACTAGTTAATCCTATCGCGTATAGGAAGAACTAGTTTAGCCTAGGCAAAACTAGTTTATCCTGAAATCGGGTTTGGCCGGTAACATAGCGACTGATCAGTTTTGATTATAGCGGTTAGAGCCAAACAATGGAATGTTAAAGCACATTAAGTAACTTTAAAAATATCAAAATGCGCAAGTAAAGTTGCTAAACCTTTAATTTTAATGACTAATTTAAGTAATATGTTGTGCACCTTGAAAATATTGTCAAGTGTCGTCTAAACAACTGAAATGACATTGCACAAAACTTGGAAAGTCGGTCTGTATTCTCGTAATTCCCAAAACTCATTCATAGATCACGTTAAATCACAAAGACACTGCATTACTTACCTGACAATAAACTGTACCGGTAGACCTTAATGATTTATAACAAACATACATCCCACACATAGTTACTATCAACTCTATCTGCAAGGAAATAAGGTTGAAAGTTTAGTTTGTCAGCCGCAAATAAAGGTTGGTAAAGTCCAGAAGTCCTGCAGTGTTATCGTGAATTGCTTTACAATTGTCAGCGTTCGATGGATGTCGTATATCACAGAATTTTACGACGAGTCGTATTTCATTAGCTTTGTGCCCGTCAATGTGGTTCGACGTTAATTCGGAAGACAAATTAACTTTTACTATTAATGGTGTCGCTTTCTGACCGACTTTACCTGTCGTTTATGTTCGATCCATATTTTGATTTGAAACTTATTCATTCGGTATAGAAGTAGCTTGAGGCAAATATAGTCTGTTATCATATTAATTTATGTTTGAAACCTTCATAATTATGAGTAAACATTTTGCAATGAATGCCTCATAAAATTTATTCCTGTTACATAGTTTAGAAACCGTATATAATGGTTATCTACTCTTTGTGTTTATGTTTTTCTTCTTGTTATTTACTTTGTTTCAAAGCCAATCGGTTTCTATACTACGTGTATCGCTAAGTAGGCGTAATTTAATGACCACCATAAATCGGTACATACCTAGCACCGCCTACCTGCCACGGCGGCGGGCTAGCTCGCGACTACGCAGAAACGAACAAAGCATGTCATTTTTTTTTCTAAAATCCTTAAAGCGCAGTTTTTCGGCGCAAATTCCAAAGAACACCTGGTCGGAAACGGGCCCAGGGGGTCTACTGATGGATCGAGGTACCGCGATTTTATTACAATAGCGAAAAATGCAGTTCTAGCCATTCGCAACGGGTCGGTCTCCGGCGACGTAGCGTCTGTTTAAAACAATCAATGATCGACATTTGTGAATGGCATGAAACTGAATCTATTGTATAGGTAAGGTAGGTGGTCAGGATGTAAGTTTATTGGTAGTTTTGTCTCTCAATGGGCTTCTTTGTGTTTACTTCGCGTAAATTCATTCAAATATCTAGTTGACTGCAATTTGTGTAACCTTAAATCTTTAGTAATGTTCAACCTTTTAACTGATAAGCTACTTATACGTTCGACCTTTATATACGAATGATTAAAACCCAAACATATAAAGGCTACTGGTGTAAATAATTTACCAAATTTATCAACCTAATCTCTTAAGCTTATGCATATGCAAAAGATGGCGAAACAACAATTTGATTGATCTCTTAATGAATATGCAGATATGTTAAGCAATGATAAGGCCGCAAATAAAGCGGGCTCCCTGAGGAGTGATTGTGCGCCTACCTCCAGCTCGCGCCAGATTTTAATCTCAGATAAGTGTAGGAGAACAGTTTACATAAATTCTGGAGTTAGCACCTTGTTTACAAAGTGCACCGTTTGATGGTGATTGCTTGATAAGTGCGTGCTCTTGTTTTCGTGTTTCCTTGGTCAGTGATTTTGTTTTGTTTCTTTTTGTTAGTTATAAATCTGTTGGATGGGGTTTAATGGTTTTGCAAGCTTCGGAAGCAAATGTTTCTGTTCCACATACAATTCAATAATACGAAGTTACTACAATTATTAATATAGTAAAAATACTACCCATTGTCTTGTGGCATGAGAAAAATAATAACAACTAGTATTAATAGATAATGCACACGTTTATTACATTTATTTGATTTGTTATTCTTCAATTATAATTGCAAATAATCAGTATTTCATTCACACACAATATTTTATTACATAATGACTAGATATTCTTCAATGGCAAATATCCATTTATAAAAATCCTTATAAATAAATATCATTAAAAATTATTTATATTATTGGTATATCTTGTATATTATATATTAAATACAATTTGTATTTGATTACAAATACATAATTCAAAACTTTAAAACCCCTAAAAATCTGTACTAAACTTAAACTAACAAACCGCAAAGAATTCAACCCCAAAAAAGGCTCACCCGTCGCGAACACTGGCAGAGAAGAAATAATGAAATATCTTCATCCAACCCTTCTAATTAATAGCCATCAGTGTCTATACCAGAGAGGGGACAGAGCTTTCAAGTTTTTTAATATGCTTCCTCACCTCGGTAAAACAGTGAGCATAATTGCTTTTTTCCGCAGCCAACTTTGAACGGAATATAAGTTATCGTGCAATTACAGGTACTTTCTAATTTTAAAAAAGAGTTTGATAGTTTGAATTTAGAACGTTTTTATTTTTTGTTGAAACTTATTTTGTTTGTTTTACGTTAATGGCTATTGTGTGGCTATGTATTTTATTGTAATTATTGGCAGATAACATGAACATAGCTCAACTCAGTGTCATTATAGTACAGATACCTGGGGCCCGAGTCCGCTATTTTAAGTCAGTGAGTGGCGGCCGGCGGGTTAATAAACGTTCCAGTGTATTTGTTATTGTGCCTAATTTTCGTATTCAGATAAGTACAGTCCCTTGCAATCCTACAATGACAACAGTGGCAAGTAGGTGTACAATTGACATTAAACTAAAATTATCTGAATACGAAAATTAGGCACAAAAACAAGTACACTGGAACGTTTATTAACCAGCCACTCACTGACTTAAAATAGCGGACTCGGGCCCCAGGATGTTTTTTTTCCTTATATTCTAGTTAAATAAGTAACATAACTAATTGTTTAAACATGTTTTAGATAACTAGTGCAATATTTAATAATTACATATTAAATTGTATTATTTTAAGAAATGAAGACTATCTTTATAATCTGTACCGCAGTATAAACAGCGTGGCAATAACCGCTTGTATTGGATCAGCGAGAGATAAAAAACGTAAGACGCGGACAAGCCTTTTCGGCTGAAAATTGAATAGTTGGATTACGCGACCTACGGGCGGCTGTTAGGGGTGACACCTTTGCTCAATACGAATTAGTTTTAAAAAGTTTTATTGTATTGCAAAAGTCGTGTAAAATGGGTTAAATGTTTTCTTAAAGAAATCCTTATTTAATTAAGTCGTACATTGGCTGTGTGCTTTACATGCTTTTTGACACTGCTTCTTTTTTATTTTAATTACCTGTTAATGTCGAAATAGTTTATTATTTCTTTTTGCAAATAAATGAGCATCATTTGCATTTGAAATATAATATATTTATTAGTACGTCAATGTTACTGAGACTGTTGGCTTCAGAAGCGGAAATATTACAAAATTAATTCCCGACTAAGCCCGAACTGCATGAAGGTGTGAAAATATAAATAAACTGATTCCCACGTCCCACAAGTTTCAAAAAGAAAGTACCTAGTTATTAGCGTTACATCTGCCTGTCATCTCTTACACGTGGTTGAAGGAATGGTCTAACACAGGTGACATGTCATTCAACTGGTTTTACATTGCAATATGATGTTTCATGTACACCATTTCTCACGGGTTGAAACTAGGAAGGATTTCTTTATTGACTAAAAACATTCAGACTTTACTCTACCCTATCTGGGTGTAATGTAACAAGCGCAAACAACACTACCTAATTTAAATCGATATCAAATGACTTTTTTATTTTTATTTACATAGCTTAAACACACCTAATACATGTTCAAAAGTTAGAAACAATAACTGGCTGGTTACTTTTTACTCGTCTTCCAAGTTCAAGATATGATATATTTTTATAAATGGAATCTGCTAACCCTGGCGATGACTACAGGTTCATATTGTGCCGGGCTGATTACGCGGACCATTGTGCAGCGGACATTGGACGCAATTAAGTATTAGACAGACTTTATAGCTGCGTTATCGTGGCCGGGGATTTGTTGGGCACCAGTAACCGTTCGCCTACGCGCGCGTTTTAGGGTTGATATTAAAAGTAGGTGGTACATGGAGCCTACGTCAAAGTGCGTTTGACACAGAATTATACGCATTTAAAGTTTTGCGTCTTAATATATTTGTCTTGTCGCCTAAATTGCCTAACTGAAAATTTTAATATGACTTTGTTTTGAAAAAGAAAACCACTGACCTTTCATGTTAAATATTAAGATAGAGTGTAACAAAGTCCTTAAATACATATTTATGCAATGGATATGAATCTTATTTAAATCTTTCCCTAGTTGGAAAATTTTAAGGCTTGTTAGATTCATAATTCAATTAACGTGTTTGCGTCTAATAATGTGAACTAGTTAGCATAGCATGGAATGGTAGTTTATTAAAAAAAAAACATTATCCTGCATACATATGACCTAAAAAATGGTTTCAACGATTTGACTTCAGAAACAACTAAATTTAAGCTTCAACTTAGACAATGACACAGGATATTGTTATGTTTAAAATACATAAATGCAGACTTCACCTTGTAGACAAGAAGTTATAAATTGACGAGCATGACTATCACTCGTCAAGTACGTTACGTCACAATTAAAGTAACACCGCGATATCTCCCAATAAAGTTGGCAACAAACGAGTTAACAAGTGCAGTGGCATTGCACGCCACTTAAGTGGTAAATTCGAGGAAGCTGTCATCTGAACACAGCTATATGAAGTGGTCTGCTAACGAACACGCGTGTCAAAGCGAAACACTTCATTAGGTGGCGCGGAGGCTCCGTCCCTCCGTCGCCTCGACGCTCCTTGCGCGGTGTAGGGAGACCATGGTGGGCTAGGAAATGATACTGTCCATGTACTTGTGGAGGTACGCACCTACAATAGTGTTCATACCTTTTATGCCAAAGTAAGTTGTATGTAAAAGTCCGTGAGTTTGTTTTACTATTTAATTTTGAAATTTCATTAATTAAGAGATTTAGAAGTAAGATTGAGAAATTAAATTTAGATTAGAAAACTTTATTAACTATATGTTAAAAGACCTATCATTTATACTCATAGATTCAGCTTGCAACCACGGCTGATGTAACCTGGTCAAAACGTTAAGCCCAAAAAGGTATTTATGCACGTCTCGCGCTGATTCTCGTTAAATTATATTACTGTATATGCATAGCATTATGTACCTATATTAACCGAGTAGATAGACATCACATAACAACAACAAACCGCAACAAAACGTTATATAAACCAACTGAAACAAAGCTTCTCAGTTAGCGGCTTCAATGAACTCCGGACACACTTCCAGCAACCCTGAGGCGTAAAACGGGACATTGTCCACAAAAAAGCAGACAGCTTGGTCGCCCTACGTTGGCTTCTATTTAGTGGGCGTCTTACCGACTCCGCGCTAATTAGACGCGGGCCGACTCTTCTCATTAGTGGCGAAATTATGCAGTTTGCTGGAATTCGGGTTAAATGTGAGGTCGAGATGTCGACTGCCAACTACAAAAATGCGGAATATTTCATGGTGTCTGCGTTGATACTTGATGGAAATCACGGCAGTAGTTAGCTTGGATAAAGACTACATTACTGCTTATGTAACTCACATAAGACGCAATTTTATTCTGATCTCGACAAAGAATAGGATTCAGTTTCGACTTTTCATGTTTACATGGGAGTAAACCTGATTAATTGTGTTGTTTTTTTATACATAATGCACTAATTTTATTATGAAAACCTGCCTAGAACGTAATGAACTAGAATAGCGAGTTTTGTAGAGACAGACTTTATCTACTAGCTTTTACCCACATAAAAACATACTTCATATATCCACCCTTATTTGTCTAGTAAGTAAGATCAAATAACTTATAAGACCAACAAACATATAAAAAATAAAGGTGTCTACTAAAGCTTAGAACCTTACACTTTCAATCCAAGACAGAAAATATAAATGTTTATGTCTTCGTAAAGCCTCTTTAATAAGCATGTTGTAATATCTAGTATATTAAATTTGCTGACTACTAGACATATTTAAGTTGTGTCTGTAGTTCACAGTTACCGTGGTCGTATCACTGCGCGACAACTTTCGCAAGTCGAAATAGATGTTCTTTCGAAGTCAGTTGCAAATTGTAATACCTTCACGTTCGAAGCGTACTCACGAGAGGTATGTTTCAATCCTATTATAAAATATGTAATGATATTATTTAAGAATAATATAATACGATATATCTATATGCATGTATGGTTGAATATATATTTAAATTTATTGTAAGTCTTGATTTTGCTTGTTTGTTATTTGATGTCGTAAAATAGCTATAATTGCTATAAAAATGTCTCAAAAGCCCTCTTTACATGTATCTATGTGTGCATATTTTCTCTTACTTAAGAGATCAACGCGAAGAAAACATGTTAGTTACAAAGAAATATACTGAAAACCTCAACAAGTCAACAAAAACTAATTATACCTAGGATATTTTCCTACTTTGATAACTAATTATGGTTAATTAACTTGTATTATGAACACATAATACATTACGTGCTTTTTAATTTTCAAACCTTATATAAATAGCGAATTAGGCAGCCATAATGACGCATCTCATTAATTAGAAGTCACAAAAGTGTAGCTAATTAAAATAAGTTGCCAAAAAATGTGTTGCGAAAAACGTACGATAAAAATTCCCTCCTCATTTAGGTAAGAGGGCAAAAACAGGCATATTTGTAAGAGAAACGTCCTCCCGGGCAAATAACGTTTATCTACAGCACATTGGGTTAATGACTGGGGAGCGAAGAATGAGAAGAAGGCATTATTTTAATTAGGAAAAATGCTCGGCCCTCTCACCTAGGGAGGGCTAGCCGAGCAAGTTGCCGAGTTGCTTTGATTAGAGTAATGGTGCGTGTGTGAGCGCTTTTATATGGAGTTTTATGTAACATTTATAAAGTTTCTGAAATGTATAAGTGCTTGTTATGATTTTTTATACTTGTTACAGGTTCTCAACCTGTGCCAAAATTAGTTACACGAACCTGTACAATACAACTGAGCAAACTCAAGCAACTTCAATGAATTATTACTTTAGCGAATCAGAGTTTCTTACAAAACGTATCACTACCGTAACCTGTCCATTAGGCAATAAATAAACACAACAAAGTACGAAAATTTCGCTGCGTTAGGCAAACCCCGCCCACGCGCCGACAAAGCGAGGCTATCCGACGCTGTAAAAAACGCCGCATCACACTCAAATCATTTACGAAATATTGACAACAATAAACGGGGACTTTAAAAAATGCCAGTTATTAATATTTGTTTTCTTTGTCCCGGACCACGTGTCCCCACACCTGAACTCTGCGAATGACATTGCCAAAAAAATTTGCAAAAAATATCCGATGCTAGGCGAAAAGAGCAGAGGCGCAAACAGACAACAGCCAGTTTGAATGATTGCTTCCCTGGAAGAGCGGCAAGTCCATTTTTCACAAGTGCCATTCAGCGCTTTTACGTTGCGTACTGTGTATTTTATATATTTTTTATTTATCGGCCCTCCCCTCCCCGCGGTGCTCGTCCAAATTGATATTCGTCGAATGCGAATTTACGGCGTCCAATTCCTCACTGTTTTATTCATTTTAGTGATTTCGCGATGGTAAACACACAGGTAGATGTGTTTAATTTCGAAATGAATGTTTATTGCCGCGTTTCCGTTTCGTTTTCAATGATGTAGGATATTCGAGCTCGGCGGGCGCGAATGCCCATGTTTATACAATGGTTTATACAATTTCATGTATGTATTTTTGTAGTTTTTTAATTATTTCCACGTTTTTTTGCTGATCGAGAAAGTACTCTCGTTAAAACGTCGATCATGATTATACAATGTTTTTTACTGAAACAGTTTTGCATCTCTTATTTTTGATTAATGTTAAACAAATAAAGCACCTAGGTTAATTATACAATGTATTTTTGTAAACGTAAGTTACGTGTACAAAAAGCCTTACTTAATCAATATTTACTGACTTTAATTATTTACAAAATAATCGAATTACCGCAAAATACCATTATCACACTTAATTTTATGAATACATGAATTACAAACACCAAAAAACCAACTTATATCATCATCATCATCAAACAAACTTCACCAATTTCGATACGGTTTAAACTATAAAGAAAAATGTCCCTATTAAATAGTAAGGGGTTATAATATCACTATCACAATAGTCACAAAGTACCCCAGTTTTATGAGTGAAGCCTCAGTTCATAATCGATTTGGCGTCACCGCCGTAACTCCTATAATCCAGCTGATGTCTAATGACGTAAAAAGTATGTCCCCGCTATGTAATGTTGGTCGAGCAATGTGAAGAGTATGTAATTTGCAGAGGGTAAGTGGGCTGTTGTTTTGTGCCTATAGGCATAAAAGTAAATGAAGATACTGATTGCGTAGTTATTGAAAAAAAAAATTTTTCCTGCTATAATCATTTAAGTCTTTTCGGACGTAAAATAATTTACCAGTTACTTTCAAAACATAATTTAAAACCCGAAGGTTGTTTCAACTTTAATATGTTTTAAATCAACTTATGATGAAGATTATTTATTGTAGTACATTAATATTTCGTCTACCTTCCAGAGGCTCTTCAATGATAGGCAAAAACATCTCGACCACGTATCTCTTTAATCTTTGTCCCTCGGCCACAGACAAGCCAGGGGTCGCGAAAGCACGTCGTCATCGGATGGCAATTTGAATGCGGTCGCTTAGCCGGCTGACGGGCCGCCATGACTGATGAGCAAGGGTGAACACCCGATCAGTCTGTCACCGCCCTTGTATCATACATGTCGCATTAATGTGGACATGGGTTGAGGCAGGTGCTTATTGAATTATATCTTGATAGCAAAAGCTTGATAGGCAAATGTTTACAAAGGGGAAATATAAAGTTGTTTGAAATTCGGCGAAATGTCAAGGGCAACAAGCGAGCGAATTTTTAAAAAGTTCGGTTTTCACTTTTCTTGAACTTGACTAAAGGCATCTTTAACTGGCTCTCACGGTATTAAGGAAGTGCCAGGGTGGTCTCATATCCACGAGCACCATTGTAACAGAACTCATAAAACAATTCCGTTAGGTCTTTTAAAGACCGGCAAAACTGACGCGATTAATATCAATTATGACGCATTATGCGACCTCATGGCTAATATGCAACGGTTACAATGTAGAGACGGCCAATCTATGACGTCACATAAATATTGGGTGCGACGTGGCTAGCGTTGCCCTGCTTTGTGATGCTAACTGCGTCCGCATATGCTAATCCGCATCCACCCTGGCCGCGTCTTGGGCGGGCGGCATATAACGGAGTTTTCAATTGTTCTGCTCCTCTGATTGATATTATAAGTGACATTGTATTGGAATGCTTTGTTTCTTTCCGTGCCTCATTGAGGTTTATTGCCATCTTACTTAATATGATAGATATTTATTGAGCTATAAAATACAGATACATTGTCTATTACTTAAGCCCTAAACGATGGCTCGTGAAATGATGAAAGTTATCAAGTTCGACCAATATCTTAGAAACGGCTGTTCACAACTGAAGAAACGTTTAGCAATCTTGTCCAATCTGGAAGCTCAGCCAGCAGCTCACCAGATTGACTCAAATACATACAGTTGTGAGTAAATCATCGAGCGTGCCGTTGAATCGGCAATGAGTCGTGTCGTCGACAATCGGGCAGTCCGTTTGCGGCAACGGCAATTCGCATTCATTCACGGCCCATTGCCGCCGTTGGCTGTTGCTCCGGCGACGCCTGTTAATGTATTCGCAACGTTATTTCAATTTAGAACAAACCCTTCCCTGGTATGCTTTAGGTACCTCTATTTATTGAGCGGTCTTGACAGCTGATGATTTATTCAGAAAAATCGTTTCATTTTTGTTTTATACTTGTTTTTATAAGGGCTAATATTTCAGGGTTATGTTTACTCAGTTACAGGTAGACGCATATAAAAGTACAACATCGCAAAATTATAAGCATTATGCGAAATCAGTTAACGCAGCATTTTCCAGCCATTATAGGGGCATTATCTAACTAAATATTAACGTGCAAAATTTCGCCAAGGAAATAAATTAAAAACGTAACAACAAGCTTGTAACGAGCGGCGAACAAAGCCGCCTAATAAATCAAGGAAGGCAGGTGAGCAGAGTGGTGTTTGTGCATTAAGAAAGCCCGGTTTCCCGGCGGCCTTTCTTGGCCCTTTCTTCGTTTTAAAAAGCAGTCGACGCCCAATATTTTCGCGTAGTCATCGACAACACATAAATATTGGAAATGGGGCGCCCCTTTCTTGTTTCGCTAGAATAATTAATGCCGTAGCTTCTTATGTCGCGTTGTTTTGTTGCCAAAAATTATCGCCGCCGTTCAACGCTGCGAAATTGGCTCGAGAACGGGTTGTTCTAACTTATTATTGATATATACAGCTTGCGTAAATCTTTTCGGATTTTGGATGAAACTTTGTTCCGTGTTTCGTTGAAATAAAGTTATAAAATACAAATTAGGTCGTGCTATATTAATTCTAACCTATTTTATTTATGTCATATTTTAGTTATTATTCAATTCAACGTATTGAATGTTACTCATAGGTTTAAATAGCTAGCATATTACGTTACCTAACCTATGTTCTAAAAATATTTTATATAGAGTATTTAGACAACTAATATAACAAAATAATAGGTACATACCTACACGTAAGCAATTTTGTTTCTAACTGCCCTACACAATTTGTTCATATGGGTTAAAAATACATGAAAAGCTCAGGGAAACTCACAAACATGAATCAGTTTACAGTTTTTATTAAAAAGGTTATTTATGTTTCATTTAAGCTGAAAAAATCACGATATGGTAACTTTAGAGACAAACTTACAGCAAACTGCGAGTGTCGGACCATGGAACTAACATTAAAATAGTTGGTAGATATGAAGTTTGTTTGATAAAACTAGCTTCTGGACGCCTGTCCGATATGTAAATGTTGTTCGGACCTGAGTAGTCTGTTTTTGTATGATGTTTCTATTGAGATTGATAGCCAATCAACCTATCACAGTTAGACATAGGATGATAGAATGAAGGTAGTTGTATGAAGTTTCTTGATTTGGAATATACATAGTTCTCTGATGTTTTCCAGATTGGACAACGATGTTTTCCCCAAAAAACAAATTACGTGGCCATTAAATATAAGTACTCATTTGACTCCACCATTATTCGCTCACAAAACAAATGACGAATTAGACGGAGCGGAACAGCCGAGAATGAAAAACAAGAGGCCAAAAATTTCCTCTTGTTCAACAGAGAAAAAAAAATTAGCTTATCTCACACACGCAATTTGCGTCGGCAATTTTCGACGCTTCCTCTCATTACCCCGCCGTGATATATTTGCGTGTTTATTACTGCAATTACTTAGAGTAAATCTCACGTCCTTCCTCCCCCGCTCGACGCACCCCCTCCCGGGAGGGTCGCGCCCTCCGCCGCCATTTTACCCTCCTTCCGGCCGGCCCTGCCCTTAAGTCTTATGTACCTCGTAAGTTTCTTCGCGGACTTGGTAACCGGATTCAAATTCGGGCCAAATTTAGTAGCAATTAATTATGGAGCCGAGGAAGTGTTCTCAGTAATACTCGACCCGTGATTTTGTAATTAATATTATTGTGAATAATTTTATGATTTACTACTAATAGGGTAACCGTTTGTTGGAGGTTGTATTGTCTTTAAGTCGAGTAATTAACAGCTCTATGTACACAGTGACGTATTAGTAACTTGTTACGTTTATGGCATGTAACTTTGAGAATAATGAATAACAATATGCTTTGCAGGTAGTAAGCAAAACAATCATATTGAGTTAGTTTTCATTCAGTATGCCAAAATAATTTCATTCACTTGCAGTTTACTTGCGGTTCACTTGCGTTCAATTAGTAAACGATACCACAATACTTTCACAAATTAGAAAGTTACATTTCCACGTCGGTATAACAATTCTAAAATTACGATAAAAAGTAAGTGAACGTAGCATTGCAATATTAAATTGGCACATAGCGCTACATAAGGCAGTACCCTCGGCAGTCGACTTAGCTGTAATTAATTAACGAGCTTAGTTTAAAAGCAGGGCCGTAAGACTTGGCTCGGGTGGGTCTCGCCTCCCGGACTCAGGGGGGGTCTTGAGAAAGAGGGGGAGGCGAAGAAATTCGGGGGAAAGTTTATCATATTTAGGCGCAAAATGGCGAATCCAGCGCTCGGATGCCGTCAAGAGATTAATATCTGGCTTTAACTCTGTGCGATGAATTTTGTTGTGAATAATGCCAATGTAAGTTGCTTGTTTTATGGCGAATGTGTTTGTATGTCATGTTGGGTTTGTTTTGCTATGACTTGACTAGTTGGTATTGTTTTATAGGTCAAGATGCAGCCTGCTCTTGCATTTTATGGTCCTATTTATAGAGGTTTCAATTAAGGTAGCATGTAGACTCACCTATGACCTAAACATTTTATGGTCATATTTAATAAGATACATATTTTTCAATTTCTAGGTATGAATTTAAATACTAATTATAAAACAGCATCGTGGGCAAAAGCTACCCCCAATTAACCAAATAAGTAATATGTGTATGTTGTAACACTTCTCTGTAAGTTAACTTGTTGACATTTACTTACTTAATGTAGCAAGTATGTTCATGTCTACTTACCCTCCAAAGTAACGCAGGTAAGCGGTAACACGAGTTACATGTGTCGCGAAACGCCTAGAGCTCACGTACCCTCGCGATTTCCAACAGTAAACAATGTGTACTTAACGATATAATGTGTGTAGACGTAAAATATTATGATAGAAACATTAATTTATTGAAAAATATAATATAATAAATAAATAAATAAATAATAAATGCGGACAACATCTCATACATTGCTCTGAACCCAAAGTAAGTAGCTGAAGCACTTGTGTTATGGAATTCAGAAACAACGAAGGTACCACAAACACCCAGACCCGGGACAATGTAGAAAAGTTGGTTTCTACATTGACCCGTCCGGGGATCGAACCCGGGACCTCAGAGCTAGCGACACCTTGAAACCGGTGCGTACGCCACTCAACCACGGAGGTCGTCATATATAATGTCACGACTAGATATTTGTGGAAAATAAAATACTTTTACTTAGAACTGTTAATGATAAATAATTATAAGCTTACAAATTAAATTATTTTTCAGAACAATAAACCTCAACAAAAGGTCACACCGCTAAGTTGAATAACCGTATTAAAATAATAAGAAAACAACGAAACCCAAACATTGTGATTTTGTCACGAGACTACGACGTAGCTATGCTACGAGATTCTACGTCGTAGCAACGCCAGCGGGCGTCTACGCTTAAAATATGAAATATCTAGAGAAATTACAAGCAAGCTAGCCCCGGGCACGAAACCGCGCCTACCCCGTGTTATTTTATTTTTCGCTCTCTTGAACGTAAATCGCGTTACTATATTTTTTTATTTTATTTTCCAAAGGTTTACGAGTTGTTTGGTTTTGTTTTATTTGACTTTGCGGACGGTGAATGTGTTGGAATTTTATTTATTAATCATATGTACATACATGCGTTGGCCGAGAATTAATTACGTAAGGGTACATTAAATGGGAAAAGTATTTTTTTATTAATTGTTTTTTTTCTGGTATTGTTAAATTCCTAAGACAGTTTCGTAGTACAATTTATTTCAATATCGTTATTTGCAGGTTTTTCGAAGTTCTTAACAAAATATATTTTTGGAACATATTAATAGTAAAAAAAAAAGAAAAGAATGCATGCTTCTTCTGTACACAGACCACAGACAGATGTGAAATACTATAAACATGTTTTTGAAAACTGTTTCTACAATTGCGTAAACTGAAACTGACAAGTACCTAAGTACTTAATTTTCGTTGTCCTGTGGACAAGAGGGCATTGACCCAACCGTCCGATATTAGCCAACCTTCGAGTACCTTTCAACAGTGTTGCCTCACACGAAACTTATGAACTTCAAAAGGATTCCGTTTCAGTATTATGTATTATCCACTTATAGTTGCGAAGCCTTAAGTTCGCGAAGAAATTCAATAACATTTATAATAATGTTTGTTTATTTATGATACACTAGCTTTGACTTGTGGCTTTGTGTGTATTGACATCTATATTGTTTGACATAGGTGGCAGTCAAAATCACTGTCAAATAGATTTTGAAATCTGATTAAATGATCAAAATCTCTAACTATTCTGTATGGTATATTTGATAATCAAAATTACGTAGGTGACAGTTAAATTTTTTGAAATCTGATGATCAGTTGGTATCGTAGTTAAGTTACTCCAACTTACAAACATTAAAAAAATAAGAAACTTTACTGTAAAGAACATCATAAATAAGTCTTGATTTCATAAATCTAATCAGTGCTCTTTCCTTCCTAGATGGGAATAGAATAGACCTAAGCCCTGTAGGAAAATAATAAATAGACTCATATTATTGTTATTATATTATTAAAAGTGAGGATTATAATAGATACATAGTAGAACTACTTATTCATTGTAAAAGTGCCATTTGATTCAACCATACGTAGTTCTTTCTTCTACTTTTTCAATTTCATGTAATTTAATGAACTGATTTTGTAAGTTCCAAAACTCATTCTCCTATCCTAAACGGAGTGTTTGTTAATTATTCATGAGTTAACACGTCTTTCGTCTTTCGTTTTTCGTAAGTCGGAATTATGATTTGAATATTAATAATCAGTTGCGGCTGGCTTAATGACACGTCACACAAGTTTTAATGAAACGACCTCGGCTGAGAAGTTCGCGAGGAAATTAAGACTTATTTTGGAAATGGATTTTATGACAGCCCTGTTTGTTTGGGGTTAAGCTTGATACTTAGTTTATGTACTTATGTATATTCATTCGTAAAATGAGAAGTTAATGTTTTGTTGATATCACGGTACTGGAACAAGATTAGGTGTGCACAGATGATTGGGGAATTCATCGTTATATGACATTATATTCAGTCAGTATTCGTCAAGTCGTGACCGCTTATCACCGTTAATGAAAAATTTTATAATAATAAAAAGTAAAATAAAACATAATATATCCTAATTCAATTCATACTATCGGACCTTTTTCAATCTTCACCCACACATTGTCTCATAACAAAATAAAAGAAAAAGATCATCGGTACCAAAGATTTTTAATATCTCGTACATATCGCGTTACTTCCGTTGCGTGTCGGTCGTGCGGCGCTGGATCCCGGACGAGCCCCGGACGGGAGTCGGACGAAACCCGGACGAGCCCCGGACGGGTACCGGACGCGGGCGCAGGAAACCTATTACGCCCAAATGAATTCCCCGCCGTTTCCGGGCCACGACAAATCCGCCGCGCCCGCTCGCCCACACCTAAGGGCCTGGCAGGGCTGAAAGTTTGAAAAAAAAAAACGTATGTGATGTCTTGGTTGTGATGATGCTTCCATATGTGAAATCAAGGTTCAATTCTATATTAATATGCTTAAAGCGGTAAACACTGGGTGCCAAATTGGAGAGCCATATAAACAGTCATCGGTAAACAATGCAACGATTAATTAAAAGAATTTTGTAAGTAAATCTCCATTGATTAAGCACAGGCAAAATATGATTATTACCTACTTCAATTTATTGGTCTGAATTTTTTAATCGTTAGGTAATCTAGCCACTTTGCCAAGAAACTATATTTAAATGTAAAACGATATTTAAGTATATAAATACTTTGTTGCGTTATTCAAACAAAATAGTGTTTTGTGAGACAACCCTACAACGATTACTTCTAGGTTTGACGAAGCGATTTAAATGACATTTACGGCAATCATCTTTTGTCACATCGTAATATTTTATCAACTGCTAAATAATAATAAGGAATTTCTAGGAACCAATCCTACAAATCACATAATTATGTTTAGCAGTTTTATATAGAATGCTGCTTATCCTTAGATACTCGTTTACCTTTTTGTTATCTATGATATTTCGGTCTTAAGACAGAAGAAACTGAAACATATCTTACTACACGCATACTATACTACGCATTTACATTGATCAATGAAAAGCTGAAACAGCTAATAAACCAGCAATAAATTAACAAAATAACGATATATTTTCCGGAATAAGGCCAAGTTCACATACAATAATCTTTTATTCTCCGACCGATCACAAATCAAAATCTTCGCACGTTTATTCCGAATGTGATTTATGTACCGCTGTTGCTAAAATATGTCCCACTCGGGTTCAATAAAGTGCTTTTCAACAAATCATTTGTTCCAAACTCGTTTTTAATTGATTTACTGTTAACGTTTTCGTTGGCTGGTGACGCGGTTGCCATGGCAACGGAGGGGTGCCTCAGACATGATATTGATATTATAAATTGTAGGTGTGTCAGGATGCGTAGGCATTTGGGAGGGATTGTTTTGGTTAAAAAGGTTTCAGAGATATATAAATAAATTATATGGAAATGAGGCTGTGTGAGTCATGTTTTCCTTTACTCAGTAAAGAAAAACATGACTGTGTACAATAGTAATAAATAATTATATTTATATAAATGTAAAATCACACTTAATTGAAAAATCACTAACATTAACCTAGCTAGCCTTTAATAATCCCTTGAGTAAAAACGAAACCAAACGTTTGGAGTATAGAAATTTAATGGTTCAAGTCGTTAATCGAAATATAGGATCTCCTATACAAAAATATATAGACTAATTACGATGTATTTATTGTGAATATTAAACTGGGAGCAATAAAATATAATACGCGTCCAATAAGTTGATGTGAAAAGAATTCAATACCATTAACGTCACCCTTACACGAAACCAATTTAAGAAATGCAAAATAACATTTAAGAGCTACATTCCGATTTATCATAAATAGAATATCAATAAATTCAGAGTTAATCGGAAAACTTCAGATCAAGAAAGCGTGTTTGTGAAGGACAGGTGACGTAGAAATAAATAGCTAATACTTATAATCTTAAGAGCGACAGTTTGTAATTTGTTTTCTATCGTCGAGTGAAAATATCAAATGAGTGGATACGGCGGGCGCGATTGGATCGAACCTTTTCATGCGGGCAAATTGGTTTTCTTTTTTGACCGACGCTACCTCGCCTGACGAGGTGGCGAATTTCGTTGGGTTCCGTACTCAAATGGTTTTCGACTGTTATTTGTTTGTGGTTGTGTTTTGTTTCTTAGAAGTGTTTACATTCAGGTACTTACTTTACCTATTTAGTTAGTAAAAAGGCTGATCTGGTTTGTAGTTCCGCTTTAATAATGACCAAATAGCTCGAAAGTACACATTCTTTTTAAATTGTTTTTTTTTTTTCCAAAGATGAAAATACATGTGTGATCTAAATGATTTATGTAGACTCACTTGTACACATATAAATAAAATCACTATCAACCTAACCAAATATTATTTCATAATATTTCTCGCCACAAAAGCCTCATACATTCAAGAAAACAAACACTTTCTTCTAAAGCCAGTACGGAACCACCGTATATTTTGGAGAGCGTTGTTTCATTTCATATTTCCTCTCCACGCCGCTCTCGTTTTATGGGTCATGCGACTATGTGCGACTATTTTTAATGGACCTGTGCACAGTTTTCATTTTTCCCAGTGATAAATTGACTCCATGCTCACGATGGATGGTCATCTTTTCGTAGTTGAAGCGCTCGTATTTTCATTCAAGTCTTGTTCGTTTTAAATTTTTATTTCGTATTTACAAGTTGCGGTTCAGCGTTTTGTGTTGTGAAGTTGGAATAAACGGGTTTTGTTTGGGTATATTGTTGTTTGTTGTGTTGCTAAGGTTTGTTTTTAAAGGTAAGAGGCTGTTATAGAAAATGGAATTTAGATTAACTTGTGTCGACAAATAAAATTGTAGTCTGAGTTGTCGTCATTTATACGACGTAATGAATACAAGGCATATTGAATAAGTAAGGTTGAAAACTGAAATTCTAATACATACCCAATACGAGCTTGAATCTATCCCTTAGTATATACCTGAGTAAGCAAAAAAACTTGTCACTAAGACTCCCTAACTCTTAAGATTTAAGAAATTTTGATAGCTACGGAACCCTCAGAAAAGCATCAGATCACACTTCAGTAACATGTAGTTGGTACCTGCAATCCGTATGCGCGGGCGCTTCCTTCCGATTTATTAGTTTAGCGGAGTGATTGGCGAGCGCCCGGGCGAGTGGCGAGGCACGTGACCGAACTAGCGAGTGTTAGTAACAGTGGTACAATAAGTAAGAGGAAGCAAAGCTTATGTGGGTCATGTAACGTATTTTTTAACTTAAAATGTGTTTATGAAGACAGTAGATAAGTTGAGGATTCATATTTAATCTTATTTTTAAGTAAAACCTTAGAAGTATAGGAAATATAGTAGGTCGGAAATAATTAAAGTACAAATTCGCTAACAAAAAAATAAATTGTTTTTAAAAAATTGTTCCAATACATTTTTGTTGGAGGATTGATTCAGCAGGATAGTAGCGGATTTGAAAATAAAAGTAAATAGAAAATGTCATACTATGTACTATAATAGTAATTGACATCAGCATCACCAACTAGCCTATCACGGTCCAATGCTGGAAATAGACTCTCCTCTCCTCCCATTTGACAGCCTAATATAAATACATTTGACTTTTAAAGAATATGCACAGCCTGGCAAATAATCAATTGCTTAGACAATCATCTCAAAACCTGAAATTGCGAACTCAGAATCGCCGTCAATAGTCACTAGTATCGTAGTGTCCAAGTAGATAAGATCGAGCACCCTCGGGGTAGCTTACACCCCGTGGCTTTATGCGCCCATTAGCCGAAGTCGCATCCGGCTTCGCGATTTGTACGTCGTTTGTACAACTGTCTTGCGCCAGCCTACAGCGCAAACTCCGCACTGTTATGGCAAATTTATGCCAGGTATTAATTTACGTTAGTTGTCGCTTCGAAAGTTTGTTCTTGCCGCCCCGTCGCTAAGTTTCTAGACGTTCTTTGCCAGGATTAAATATTTATTAGAGTTTCTTGTAAGTAAGTTGTCAGTGTTTCTAGTGATTCTGGTTTGAGATTGGATTATATTAATTTGTGGGTGGAAAAGTTGAATAATGGTGGCTGTATTTTACTTTTAATGTTAAATATTTTAACGTTATAGAGAGTCGCCATACATAGTTTGATTCGGTAATCTTTTATTTGAATTCTGTGACAAAACATTATATAAATAAATTAATAATATTATTTCGTTATTGAAGTATCAGATACGTAAACTTCTCAAACCGTCATGTATTAGAAGACTTCCGAAGAGCAATGTGCATTTCCAACAGCATTAAAAAAATATAATTATAATTTGGTGTTTCTTTTTTAATTTCAGTTTGAATGTTTAAGCAATTATTACCGTATCTAGTTAGGAACTAAATTTTAAGCTTAACGTAAAATACTTCACGAAAATGTCATTCCTATTTCGAGCAACTTTAAAAGATGCTCTACAAAAAAGGTATTGGATTAAGTTTCCAGACAAGGGATGCTTCGCTCCACTAGACAGGGGGTTATTAGCTAAATAAATTTGCTCACCCAATATGCTCGGTAACTCGATTTAATGGCGATAGAATTGATTCATTCAATTATGAGGAATTTTTAGAGCCCCACGGTGTGGGATAACTTTGTTTTAGGGGAGCAAGCAGAGGGTTAGTTTTCTCACGTAAATATGCTCATTGAGTATTTACTTTTATCTTGTTTAATGCTGATTGTTTTATGTGAATTGTAGTTTGAAATACTTAGGCGTGTCCACTGTTCAGTTCAGAAATATAGAAGACATCGAAAAATTTAAACAGGAATTAAATGAGTAAGCTTTACTTTAGTCAATATACCTAAGTAAACTCATTACTTAACTTTGAAAGCTATAATCATATATCTTTGAACTAAGTAAATATTAATTACCGTTAAAGTAACTAAAACATTAAATTAATTTCTTCATAAAGACGGACAGCTAAAGCAACCTTCATAAGCCGAGGCCACGAATTTCGCCACATAATAGATAATAGCAACACAAGACAAGCCCAAGACTAAAACCTAACAGCCGACGCGTCCTAAATTTGACATGGATTTATGTGTGACGTCATCGTCCACCGCCATTAGTAATACTAATGCTCCCATTACCGGGGAGGGAGGCTTCCCACGGCATCTGCCGCTTGTTTTAGGTAATTTATGGCCGACGACGCCGGCTACCCCTGAAGGTGAGCGTAGATTGCGGCAACCTGGAAGTGATCTGCGTCTTGAGGTACACTATTGGCAAATAATTTAAGTCTAGTATACAATATTAAATACAAAAAGAAAATAATGTGGCGAGTGCTCTTCCATTCGGAATTTAGCAAGGCTTTTTCATACTGCCTTGTTGGCCTAGTGGCGCTAAGTGCGACTGCTACGCTAGAGGTCTTGGGTTCGATTCCCAAGTCGACCAAGGTGTTATTGGGTTTTTCTATGAAATTCTCAGTAGCAGGTCGGAGTTTGGATTTGTGCCCGGTTAGTGGCAATAGGCTTGCCCCCTATTACATGGGACCTAAACATATCGGCGAACTGTGGGTGTACATTGGTACACTTCTGCCTAACCCTTCGGGGATACAGGCGTGATGGTATGTTATGTTATGTTTTTCATACAATATGATTCTACAAGAAATACACTAAGTAATGATTTAAGATTTACACCTGAGCTTCGAGTTAGACTTAAAAGGAGTTTAAAACAGTAGAAGGATAATTAAAAAAATACATTCTCGTGGAAGGAGCTTATGTTTGAGATTATGTACATAAAACTGTTAATTAAATAATTTTAATTAATTACCAAAATAACTAACTACGTCTTAGACAATGTAACATGTTAAGTTACAACTCGGGTACAGTCAAGTCTAAATACTTTTATCATATAATAAAATTGTACTTATATTTATTTTTTTTGTAATTGGGCAGATGTACTGGGTGACGTAATACCAGATGTTCTAGGTATATAAAACTATTATTTATCCCAATAAAGAGTCAGTATTTAGACAGCACTACATCGTTTCATTTCTATTCTCCAATGCAATCCTTATAATTTAATTGTTTAATAAATTAGAACCATATTTATGTCGCATCTAGAGAACAGTATAAACGCAATGTTAGCAAGACACTTCCGAACATATCTGTGTTTCGCGTGCGAGTGAAATATGGACGATAGGCGCGTGTAGCGTGTGTCTTGTGATATGTGCGGCCGTACGTTTGTCACTATAGTAGACGCATTGCTTCAGCTTGTGCTTGCGAAATTGATATTTAAATACTCGATATAATATTTTGACAAAGATGACGATGATTTTTTTGACGGCTGTTAGTTTTATCTTCTTCTTATATATAAAATTCTCGTGTCACAATGTTAGTTACCATACTCCTCCGAAACGGCTTGACCGATTTTTATGAAATTTTATATGCATATTCAGTAGGTCTGAGAATCGGCTACTATCTATTTTTCATACCCCTAAGTGGTAGTAGGTAGGTAGTAGCCAGGTGCTAGGTAGAAAAAATTACATTGCAACGCAAGCCGGGTACAGCTAGTCTTATATAGAAAATTCTCGTGTCACAATGTTAGTAACCATACTCCTCCGAAACGGCTTGACCGATTTTCATGAAATTTTATATGCATATTCAGTAGGTCTGAGAATCGGCTACTATCTATTTTTCATACCCCTAAGTGGTAGTAGGTAGGTAGTAGGCAGATAGGTAGTAGGTGCTAGGTAGTAAAAATTGCATTGCAACGCATGCCGGGTACAGCTAGTTTATTTATATAAGTTTCAATTTTAGTATGGTTCTAAGTGTTAGATGTTATATTAGGTTTAAGTATTGAATAAATAAAAAATTCTAATATAATTAATGATAAATAAAACTACAAGTACTTACTAAGTATAAGAAGATTTTTTGTATCGTATGAAGTCCTCAAAATAATCATAGAAATTGAGACTTGAAGTTCATAAACAAGAGTTATTTATGAAATTCCTAAATAACAATCAATTTCCACAACTATATTAGTGTTCGTTTTTGTAGATTTATGAGAAGAAATAGTGATAAAAAAGGTATAAGGTAAATAATAATAAGCAAAACATTGTAATATTTCTCGTAGTTATAACATAAATTAGTGCCTACTTGATAAATATCAACTTGCTTTATCGAGACTCACAAATAATTTAAGTAGGCACATTAAGCAAGCGAGTTTATTTTATTAACACCATAACATATTTCCTACTTAATTACATCGCCATATTTACGTAAAACATTCTTTACATTGTTAAACAGCTTTAACATTACAGCAATCCAGGCACGCACTTGGACATTTTATTTTTCAATTACAATTGTTAACGGCATAATCAGGAGATATCGCACAATCGTTGTGGGCTCGGCTAATCCAGATTTATACGAACAGGGCCGGATTAAGGTGGCGTGAATTACACGTTTAAAGGCCATAAAGAGTGATCCGGTGGCGTGCAGTACCTGTCGCGGTTAGATATAGTTATGATGTGCACGCCGTTCTGAGTGTATACAGGGTGTTTGTAAATAATTTTGGTATTTAAATTAATATTATTTTTGGTAGTGAATGTGTTCAGGACTTTTGTAGGTAAGACTAGCGGGCGAATAACCTTTGCTTGCAGTAGGGCTGACTAAAATGTACCAACCTGTGTTATATTATGTGCAATGGTGCAGACTGACTAATACTCATTCACATTTTTCTCATCCATTAATCATTTGACATTTGACGGGCCTGTTGGTCTAGTGGTTAGTGACCCTGACTACTATACCGGAGGTCGTGGGTTCGATTCCCGCCCAGGACAAATGTTGTGTGATGAGCATGATCATTTGTTCTGGTGTCGGGCTGTAATTTATCTATAATATGTATGTATTTAGAAATATATAAGTAAGTTTATCAGTTGCCTGGTTACCATAACACAAGCTCTGCTTAGCTTGGGATCAGATAACCGTGTGTGAGTTGTCCCAGGATATTATTATTATTATTATGTTTTTCCAAACCGGTAGCACAATTAATCAAAAATAAACATGAGCATTTAAAAATACCCACGGAAACGGTATAAAGAAATTAACTTCGGAAATAAATGTAATACAAATGTATATTTCAATTTAACTCAACGTTTCAAACTCAATAACAAGTCACTGCAAAAGTTCACAATAATTACAAAATTCTATATTTACAATGCTTTATAAGGGCAGTTGTCAAGGTTACGGTTACGCAATCAAGCTTGAGTTTTCCTTTGTTTTCTGTTCATATTTTTAGCTCTGAAGTAATATTACGACTTCTTATGTATTAAGTAATGAAAGTTTTTAATGGTTAAGCCGTAGTAGTTGTTGACTGTGAAAATATTGGAGAAAGATTATGTAATATTAGCGTGTTTGTTGTATCGTGATATTTTTTTGTTGTGTTGTGTGTGAAAAAGCTCGCCAATAGAAACAGGCGAGCTTTTTCTATCACTATGAGTATATATACATGTACTCATACACTTTTAAACATGGTAGTATTCACTGTTAGTGATCACTGTATTCAGATTTTTTGTTAATGCTATTATTATTATATTATTTTTGTTGTTTTTGGTAATGTTAATCTCACTGATAAACAGAGGCCTCCACTTTTTAGCCCTATATGCCTCGAAATTTTGTAAATAAATAAGTATTTAATTATTACGGCCTGTCATTGTCTTAAGCAAGGTACGCTTTAATTGTCACGCTCGCTTACACGTTATTTTTTTAAATTTTAATTATATCAGGAGCACTCTGTATAAAATGGCGACGGTAGTTAGCGGTGGCGTGCGCGCGTCTTGTTGCGCGCAAGTTATGTGCTCGCCCACGCGGCGCGTGCGCAAGGCGCCTCGCTGCGCCCCGCGCATGCGCTGTGCAGCCTGCCAGCCCGCGACGCTGCCGTGGGTGAACGCACCATTCAATACTCACGTGTAAAGTGCCCATTAATTAACTGTCACACGATTAGAATCCAATGTTAAGCTAAGGATTCCGCGTAATGTGATAGGGATTGGTACAAATATTAGCTGAACTGTTTTATGATTGGTGGCGTTTCTTAGTCAAAGAGTTCATGTATTGTTAGGTTCGTGAGCTCCTGATTAAGGACTCCATTAGAGTCTTAAGTTACTCTAGCGATCCCAAATTTATGCGTGGAGTGCGCATGATTAAACACGTAGTTAATGTACAAAAAAGTTTCAGGTCGTTAATAACTTTTTAAGGTACTCATTCAATGTGATTGAAATTCACCCTTATACCATCAACTTCCGTGTTAAATATAGATATATCAAAATGAAAACAAAGACGTACCGTATTTATATTTAGATCGCTTAATACTTGACAATGTAATATATTTATATTGGCAGGTGTGAAGATCGCGAGCGGTGGCAAACTTGTTATTTATAGGCTCATAAAACATTTCGACAATTCTGTTGAGAAGCGTACAATGTTATTTATATTAAACAGGCTTGGACATGACCAGTGGATATTCTACAGTTACGTAAAAATCTTTTGAAGAGAAAATATAAATAGATAAACATTAAAAAAAATATCTTTAAAATTATATAATATAGGGTATAATATTTCAGAATTGTGAATTTGAAAATTGCAAAAGCGACGTAAATCATTCAACAATCGAGGAAAAATTTAATAACAATCTACCCTAAACTATAAATAACGTTTTCTACGAGGCAATCTGGCTTGCAAATAAACCACGCTTTAAGTGGGGCTAAAACGCACTCGGATGTTCAAATGTCGACGCCATTTTAGCTTGTACGTACTCTTGTACGGATTTAGAGTACAGAGGGGTTGGTTAAAACAAAGTGTAAATAGGTAGACAGTAATCGTAAAATAATTAGAACTTGAGTGCGTGGTTGGTAATAAATAGGCACTGGTTTTGTCTTAGACTGTACTTATGGAATCTTAAATTTGAGTGGGGTTTAGGTTTATTTATTGGGTCAACATTACTGGCCCAAGTACATATATTGTGTCGTTTTATGATTCAATATATTCTAGTAGTGCCATCAGCTCACATAAAAAACAGCATATTATTAAACAATGTTTTGGAAGTGGATTTTATTTCCATATCTCCGAGCGACATCCGTGGGAGGGTGGCCAAGTAGCGCGATTCTCCGAGCATCGAGGAAAAATAAAGAAGCAAAAATGACAAGACGTTATTTGCATCCCGCTAATGGCTGCTACTGTCGTAATGCGGGGGTAGATGAACAAATATTGCTTTATCCAGACGAGGCACAATTTATTCCAAACTCGCTTTCTTTGCCATTCCAACGCCAGAAGTCAGGAGGGAAGCCGAAAAATGGTGGCATTTGGATTTTTAAGTGATTCGCAAATCATTCCGCTTAATCAAATGACCTTATTTGTTTGCTGGTTTTCCTTGTTTTTTTTTTGTACTTTCGCACCAATTGATCTGTTTAGGTGGGTTTACCCTATTTTCGGTCTGGATATAGTCAAGCTAGTATGTAGAATGGTTATAACCGTAACGCTGCAACAAAATGTCGTAACGTACACTTCGGTCTCTTATCGCCAAGGGGGAGAGAGGTCACGAAAATGGCCTTATCTAAATAGCGTGACCGCGCGATACCCGCTCCTCACCTGCTGACTTTATGCCTTTCCCGGGGAAGTCTGGCGCCGCATACAAACGAGTTCAACCCTCATCTTGAACCATCCAAATGTCGTAAACTTTTGACGTGTAAACACGTTACGATTTCACACGAAAAAAGCGCTGAAACCGGTGCACTTTACTTCGAATTATACGAAAAATGCAAATTAAAATAACTCTTAAATCCCAACTCAACCGTGTCGGAGCTTAATCCGCGAAGTGACAACGGCATTCTGACGAGGCGCCGGAGCTGGGAATTATTAAAACGAACGCCAACTTTTTCACTAAGCCCGTCGCAAAGCCGTTTCAATTGCGCTGCGCTGAAGATAATTCCAACTGACGTCATCTTTTTTTCAAATTCTCGACTCGGCTACGTTCTCTGTGCAGCAATTATAACATTTCCACCGACTGGGAAAACAGAAACACGTGGGAGAGAACGCGTCGAATAGCACCGTTCGTAATTTAAATTTAGATGGAAATTTAATGATGCATTCACAAAGGGCGCTCGTAAAGTCGGTTGCGAGATATTTTTTACGAGGATCTCGCGAACTATTGCGCGCTTAACGACTCCGAAGCAAGATCGCCCTCCGCTTTAATGAGCGCCCGATAAACGTGTTAACTGCCGCGACCTTATTTTTATGCCGATGTAAATTTGCTGAAAAACGTATTCATTATAGCGATTGCCGGTTAACGGCAACATTATGTCGTATTAAATTTGCAACAGAAAGTTGTCCTAGAAACTGGTCTAGGTAGGTGAAATAATAGTGACGGCGAGCGTCGGAGGCAGGCTAAGGTAGAGCTGGCTATGTTTAATATATGAGGGCAGGCGACGCAGCGTTGGTAAACACGGCCCAACCTTCGCTCATGTTGCCCACTGTTTGCTCACCGTTCTAGTCTCAAGAGAAAATATGTTTGCTTTGCATACCTAACCATAGCTCGCTCTGAGCCGGAGCGCGCCTGTTTTCCTTGACATGTTTTCTCTGAGGCTCTACAAATAGCTGACTAAAAAGTTTCTTGAATATGCACAGCGTATAACGCCTGGCTTATATTTAATGCGATAGGTATATTGTTTGTAAAGTGGTTTTTTATTTTATTTAAATTTGTTCAAACCCCGTATTTTCTGGGATTATGTAACCAATTACCTAGTAACTTTCAATTCTATTATAGACTTTGAAAACTGTAACCTGGTATTGTCTTTTTTTTCAACATGAAACATAGAATTATTAAGAATTAGGAAGGCATCTCTATCTATGCTAGACTACGAGCCTTGTTAAATCCAAAATCAATATTAAGAATCATAACCGTTGTTTGTTGAAGTAGTGAGCTCCTGAGGCTACTTCTGCAGCCGCACAACTCCACTTAACAAACGTATAAATAATATTCAAGGCGAGGGAACATATTCGAGGGTAGACTAGAGGGTAGTTTGACGGCGTAACGAATCGAAAAACCAAATCATCGAGTGGCACCCCTACTGTACACCGCTACATGATAGTTTACAATTGAAGCTATGGAGACGTCGTAATTTTCTTTTTAAGTAGTCTTTGTATTACGTATATTTTTTTATTTTGATTTAATTAATTAGTGTCAGAAACGATTTTGAAGAAAACGAGTAGTAGATCTTATTCATGTTTTTTTGGCTAAACATACATTTTGTAAATTATGCTTCTTTGTTGAAGGGTTGGTCCACCGATACAAAAGTTCCATACCATTGTCGACTCCATATATTCCGTTAGTATTAAATCTTTAGGGCTGCCCCTCAGCGGTCTGTCAAGAGTACTTCTCGTAGTTTTTTATATATTTTAATTTTAATTTCATATCGGGTGCTAATGGCGGGGCCGCAGCCCTGCGTAGCGAATCGTACTGAGCCGAATGTATTCATAACGTAATAAAACTTAATGTAGCGAGTGAACTAATATTGTCTTATTCAATATTTAATTTTCAAAAATAAATTTGCCCAATTTTTGCGATTCATAAATTTTAAGTGTTTGATGTTTAGAAGGGAAATAAGATATATTCATTCTTTCTGATATAGAGTGCTGGTTTATGTATTTTAAACATTGAGATTTATGAATTCAACATTGAATTATTTTTTTTAGCACTCACCTGTTTATGTTATGGGGACGTCATTTTATCTTCGGAGATTTTTACAAATATGGATTGAATTTATCTGTCGTACTCTGGACTTAAAGTGCAATCCATACACTTGTTTTCATTATTTTATTTAGAAGTTAATGCAAAATTAAACCTCGTTGATAATGCTCAGTGAAATAGTAGCATGCAACATGCGATAAACATGAATCGTACAGTTTGTGATCGATCAATTTCGTTCGTCAATTTCGTGTTCTGTTTGTAAGCTTCTAGCTGATCCGCTTTCGCATGTGTGTAGTAGGCAGCTAAATGCTGTTAGTCCGATACCGTTTCAAATAACCTTTAAGCCGTCACCCCTCATGTATAGGACAAACAGCGGCGAAGTCAAATCAGCGCCAAGTTAATCCGTTTAGGTGCGCGAACCCACTTGATTAAGTTTAATTTATTTTAAAAATCAACGCAAGCGAGCCGCCTCCGGCGCTGCGTCCCTCCGAAATACATTATTCAGTGTTTTAGAATAATTTTCAAATTCGATTACATAGGGCCGACCCTCGGTAAGTGGGTGGGCCGGGCGGCGGCGCGCGGCGGGTGTATTTAGCCAACACGGGGGTCTCGCCGCGTGCGATTCTGATTTGAATATGCGCCGCACGTGGCGTCCCGCGCCCCCGGGACCGCGCCGATCATATTTCAAACGTCACCGGCGATGTCTCACTCAGATACTATCGGCCGATAAACGACGAGATACCACCGGCAAGGGTGGAAATAGTTCGCCGCCCGCCAACCTCTAGCTATTTTTTACCCCGCGATTATCGCCTGGAGTTGACACCTAAATATTACTTTTCGCTCAGCGCACTCGTATAACCCTGTGTTTGCTATACAGGCATTTTGCAGTTAGGTGCCGCAGCCACCAAAAGCACTTGAAGTTTATTGGCATGACATATTTTGTAGAGAATTTTCCGCGTATTATAATAATCACAGCGTGAGCTGTGATGGAAAACATTTTGCTCACGCAAATTTCACATAATATTTTCATACGATGATCATAACAGTGAGGCACTTCAGTGTAAGTGTGCTCTACAAGCCTATATGCTGATAAAAATATACCTACATAAGCATAATTTTCTATGATTGAAACTGTTCTATTACAGGCACCATAAATCTAGAAAGTAAGACGATGTATAAATTCGAAAAGCAAATATAGAAATGTGAAATGTTCTCATGGCTCATAATCGGTGGGAGTGTTCGCACGCGCGACGCGTGCGCGGGCGCACGTCGGTGGCGCAGCGGCGGCGTCCGACACGCGCTCGCCGGCACTCCATTACCACGACACTGCCGGGGCTGATGATTTGCTACCATAGAAATGTGCAGAAACGACACTAAGTTGTAGTTTGATACCTACCTTCAGAAAATAATTAGAAATAAATATTATTAATTCTTGAAAAATAAATACACGACTATATACACCGTACTAGTACCTACTTTTTCGTAAAATTAACTTTAAAATATTATAAAAAAAATAAACTTTTCAACTTCCTCCATAAACAAAAAGCATCACAAATGAAACAGTCACTATCTAGACGTCTGGATAACAAAACATGTCACGTGTCAGTTCTGCAGTTCATCACTCTTTGACAACCATCACAGGAGTATTTATGCGATTGCAATGGAAAAGTACAAGCAAATCGGCGCGTAATCCGCTACTTGTATCGTCAAATCGAGATATGGCCGAATTAATTTTGGTCGCATGCCATCGTAATTGAAAACGAAGACTTAGCGTGACAGATGTAAACGCTAGATTAAAGCAATCCGGCTTTTTGCGCTTTAGATGACCGATAAACAGTTGACAGTTATGAATTGAAGAGAAATTCTGTTTCACCTGAAAGGGAATTCATTCAGGTGAATTGTGTTTCCGTAGTGGTCTTTTGTATGTGTTGGTCGAAGTTTCTCATTAATGTCCTGTGTTCAATCCTCTGTAATCGTTTTTTAGATAAGTAGGTTTTGATACATCAGGTACCTACTCCTCCAAACAGGATACAAACTAAATGAAAAAAGAATGCATTAATCAAGAAGTGAAGTACAAAATCTACTTATTAGATAAGTTGAAACAGTAATGGCGAAGAGGAAACAGTTTCTTTTATTCGGAATATTTGACAGAGACAAAATGTAGTTTTGGTCGAATGAACTTTGACGTCCCCCTTGGCATAGGATGTGCGACTGAACGATCGCCCCACAACAGAATATGAGTGGCTTCACGGGTTCTAGGTTTGATTTCCATGCGATTATTTGACACTGACAATTTAGATTTGTTTTAACTTCTATGTTAGTTGATATAAAACCAACTGTTGATAAATAATTGTCGAGTGTAATCCATACCACGCAAAACAAGAATTTTTTTTTTGAAGATATCTTGAAATTATTTTTCAATACCTCAATTTTATTATGTTTAACGGTAGGTATGTGATGTATCGTCTCTTATTTTTATATGACGTAAACATATTACCCGGTGTTTCATGTGATGCAATGGTGTTTAACCCATATAATACTGAAAATTTATTCATTTAATTATATTGCTATCGATCAACAAAGCGAGTGAAAAGTAAAATCAAAAATGCAAAGAAATTCAATAACCGTCTACGATTCTTTGGATTGTCACCCCAATACAAGGAATCTTTACAAACTTAACTTTGCATGTCCAAAACATGTCGATGTTTGTTATTTTCTGGGTGAGAGGGTTCATTTTTGATTGGCAAACGGTTTGAATTTGGAAAGATGCCCGGTGCTTACAAATCCCCGAGATTGAGTGCGGGACACCGCGCGGCGAGGGTTCGATTATTACTCGAGTTTCGATCTCGATACACCACTCGATGCATCGCGGGGAGCTGCATTACACCGAGCAACGAGTGTGGTGTTCAGTGGCTTTTGAATCGATTCGTTGACGGATCAATCGAGTTACTAATAGTGTTTTGAAACTTGTTAAACATGACGGCTATTTGTAACGTGCTATAAACTGAAATACTTCTTTTTCTTTTAGGTTTTTGCTCGAAAAACTGCAGTTTACAGTTCTATTTTCTTTGGGCTTACTGACTCGTTCTGTGATAGTATTAAACATTTGTAAATATTCAATTAAAGCTTAGCTAGATGTGATTTCAAAATACTTTAAGTATCTATGCATGAATATTCAACTCGATTTACTGTTACATAGCCTTTTTCTTCTCTCACACACAAATGTATCAATAAAAAACTTGCAAATCGACGGAAGTCCTAAAATGGTAACAAACAAGTTTTCCCCTAATGCTCTTCATATTCCAATTGCTGTCTTCTCCCATATGTTGCGCGGAATGTATTATTTTATTATGTTTTTATTTACTTAGCGTCCGCCGAGACGAGTGTTTAAGCCGACGTTTATGATATTCTCCTGTGGTTTGTTACCGAGGGGTGAACTCGCGATGATGTACTATTGTTTCATTCTCACCCTCGTTTTGTCAAGTTGATACACTGAGCTGTATCTATAGGTATAAGTAATACGAAATGTCAATGGTGTTTGGGGATTTTGTACGAGAAAGTAGCACACACAATTTTAAATAATTAATTATCTTTTGGTTGTATACGGACAAAGAGACTTTGATGTTCAAAGACGTATATTCGATTTATGTGGTTTCGATAAGACAAAACTTATATAAATTTAGGAGTGATATCAACCTGCTCTATAAATAATCGGGATATCGACGCAATACTTTTAAATCGTTCGCCATTGTGCGTTTATGGCAGACAAAACAGATGAAAACAGTCTGAAGTGTAGGCAAGTTTCAATGATCCGTACCAGCGCGATATTATTTTTACCATTCACAAAGCGAGTCCCGCGGCCCATCAAATCATGCCGGTAAAACCCTAGAAAAAAAGCGAAATTAAAATATGTATTTGATATATCGATGTTCGTACATTTTAATTGAATATGAATATCAATATGGAGGCAGTTTTTAATTGTAGTATCAATTTGCGCGCGTCAGTAAATATTGGAATTTAGTGACTAAGTAATTAATGGCATATTGGGCGCTTCAAATATTATAAATACTGGAACCGTTTTATGATTTGACATTATTTTTAATTTATTTATTTTATGGAAATGTCACGCGTATTAACGAGCTTGCGTATTTAAAACTTAAATTTATGTGACCCTAATGATTATAACCTGTCAATTAATATCCAAATTATTTAATATGCAATTAACTTTTTAATGATTTGAGTAACTCTACTAATTATTTTGTTGATGCTGTTGTGCACTCGAAAATACAAATATTTTGATTTCCACTCCAATTACTCTGCTTCATTGTTTACCTTTACAGTCCAAACAATATGACGTCCTATATTCCTAATATTAAAAGATTTATCCATCTGTCAGAGGCAAAACACGGTGGAATAATATGATGGAATAATATTCATTTTGTGTGATTGACACGGTCATGTATTTGAGATACTCCGCGGGGTTCCTCAAGGGTTATTGAAAAACTAGTGCCACCGGCCCGCCTTGTTTCACCGCAAGGGGCGAGGGTGTCATTATGATGTTGTTGTGTACCAGTTCCACCCGAATATTGTGCTAAAAAAGATATTTCTGTTTTAGAAAATAGTCCTTGGTAGAAATTTGTTTTGGCTGATTTGTTTGTTTAACATTGATTACATCATGATGATTATTATTCTAAAAATATGTTATAACTATTTTTCATAAAAACTACTTGTTGAGATTTGTTTGGATTGAGCGTTTTTTGAATTTAAAAACTATTATTTAAGTATATAAATATGTTCCTAGATGAGGTAAAGTCGATAGGTTCTATCGACAACTTAAAAAAATACCACCTGTAATATTTACACCCCAGTTTTAATTGCAAAATCTTCGAGTACCTTTCCGAATAAGCTTCCTCACACATAAAAAGTCTTAGAATAAAGACCCCACAGGGGTGCAGATACCCAATAATGGAACATGTCGCACAACGTTAATAGATGAAGCCTTATTTGAATATTGTGCGATCGGGGGTTGCAAATTAAATCGCCCACTGCAAGCAATGGTTATTATTTTAATTGATTTTGTGTTTATTTGGCTTTGTATTGTTGTCTAATGGCTGGTCATTAGTTCATGAGCTAAAGGCTAATAATTTTTAGTCATTGACGGTAGTATCTAAAACTAACTGCAGTTTTAGAATTTAGTTATAATAAAGCCAGGTGAAGTAAATTAGAGATTAGTTCCAAATTTAGTCTTTGTAATTTTGTTTTTTTTTTTAATTCAACATATTATTTTATAAAAGCAATGGAGGAGAAACCAAATTAATTTAAGAATCACAGCAACGTTTACTTTAACAGTCGAATATTGTGATGTTAACCTTTTCCTCGTAGAACAAGTGAAGGTCCTATTTATTTGTTCTTTTTTTTCTAACAGCATGTTACATTAATGTGTGCAGCGTGAAGTAAAGCTGCGTGCACACGGGGTCACGCTATCGCCGTTCTAGTTCATTAGGCGGGCGGCGGGCGCGGCTATCGCTGTGAGCCGCTCATTTTTCACGGGACCTGCGCTCGTGTGTACATGCCTTTAGTTGTTTTTAATAATGTTTGGAATAGTTTAATATTTGTCTATTATGTGCAGTTTATTTTACTTTAATAAAATATTTAATATTCAAGGTTTTTTTTATTAATTCCTTTCGTAATAGTTTAACAAATAGCATATTCATAATGTTAAGCTCATTACAATGCTGCAAGTATACTAAAACAAAGACGAAAAAAAAATCTGTTGCTATATTAAGAATTTGTAAAACCCACTTTTAGCTCTATTGGTACTTTTGTGTAAATATAGAACAAGAATCCAATTTGGCACTATTATTTTACGTTAAGATATTGCTAGATCTAAGTTAAAGATCTAGACTAGTGGTAGATCTAGTGGTTCGTCTAATGAGGTGCCTATCTTATAAGTTATACCTGATGTTAAGTGACCTAGAAACCTATTCACTCGTTTTTTGGCAACACATCGACCTATAAACTATAAACTTATACAATACAGAGCCATACTTAATTAGTTTACTTCTAAGCATTTTTACGACAGTCTAGCCTTGAAGAGGTCTATGTAGGTATACAGATGTTCTCTGTAAATAATTGAATCACCACTAGAACTTGTGGGAAATTTTGTTCTTTGGGAGTTTTGTTACCTTTATCTAAAATACTAAGCACATCTCAGGAACAATTTGGGTATTATTCCAAATGTTCAACAAATGTTTAGTTAAAATGATTAATAAACATTAAAAATATATCGCGAACAGTCTTTCTCATCTACCTAATCACAAAAAGCAGTACATGTAATTTGTTGGTAAGTAATAGCTGATTGATGAAATGGAAATAAATGAGTGGCGGACAGGGAAAAAGATGTCAAAATCCAAGCGCACATGAACCAATAAGCCAAATTGAAATGCCTCCATGTTATACGAAGTCTTTCAGAGTAATTGGTTGACGGGGCTTTCCTGCGATTAGGGATGTTCTTTATCGCGAATTCGTCTTGTACTTCATCATCGATATCGTTAAATATCAATTTTTTTTATGACAATAATAAGAAGTGAATGCTATTTTTACGGATTGTTTTCTTAGTTCTGAAATAGTTATAAAAAAAACAACTATTTACCTATTTATTACTCTAAAATGAATTAAATTATTGAAAGTGTCAGGAAAATAATTATGTTAAGTAAAGATAATATAAGCGTATCACCTTATAATATATATCATTTTAAATTCTAAGGTATTTCTAAGTTTCAAGGATTTTTTTTGTTCTTATTCCAAGGACGACAACAAAACATCGACAAGCTCGCCGACATCACTCCAGCACTCAACGTTTGGGACGTCTCCTTCCATCGGTTCGACGATTTGAATAGAAATACCTAACATTAAAAATATAGGGTGTAGTGAATGCGAACACGAGGACAGCGCGGACAAGCCGAACCACCCGCTAGTATTCATTCGCTAAGTGAACTTCTGAAACGAGCGACTTACGTACCACGCTAACTGGACGATTCACAACTTGAAAAGGTGTGCTTTTAAAGGCACACGTGTTTTTGGCTTTGTCTGTAACTCGATATGGGTCGTCGGGACGCCGAACCTACCTAGCTGGTAATGTAGGTTGGCAATTTATTCAGGTTTTGATGGAAAAGGATCTAATACAATTGTTTTATTTAATCATGATAATGATACCTAGGTATGTAAGCAGTAAGTTGTCATGTTACGTGAAATTGTGAACGCAGACAGTGGTTATATATTAGTATATATTAGTAGTGGTTTTCTTCTTATTTGAAGTACTAAAATTTTGGAAACCACGTGTGTCAGGCTTTGTTTGTTCCATATAAACTACTCTACAATTACAAGGTGTTTTGCTAAGATACTATTGCAACAGATTTACTAACACTTTCTATCAATTTATGTGATATTTTTATATTCACCGATAGTCAAAGACGCACCGACTGCAGATCAAATAAATCTGCAAAATAGCCACTGAAAAAGATCAAATCTCTCTTAGTATAGCTACAAAAAAATGTTTGATGTATTCAACACCAAATGTATTTTCGATATATATATGCGTACGGTATGATGGGGTGTGCAATGGTGCATTGGCTCGGTCATAGAGCCCACTGATGTGTTGGGCGACGCTCCATCACGTCTCGATGCACATTAGCCTTTAGGCTTCAATTATATATCTACTTCATTTATTCCGAGTTCCGATCTTTCCAATTGGATTTACTTGGGTTCTGGCCGTTCGGAATTTATAAACCGTGCTAATTTTACGAAAATTTTTTAGTTTAAAAAACGTTGGCTTTGATAAAAAATATGGAGTGACTAAATAAGTCAGCGCAGAGAAATGATTCGATTTATGAAAAATAAAATGTCAGTGAAAAAAAAGGAGCTTGGAAAACATAACGTTACATACAAAAGTAAACAATTTACTGTAACTACCTATTTCTATATACTTAAACAGCAATAATAGATAAGCCCAATGTCGTCCCACAGATACTCGTACATTACAAGAGTTTTTCCTTAATACTCAGCACTTGATTAGCCCGGCTCGTCGTAATTATTTTCCCCGTTCGCCCGCGGGGATTTGTATAATCCTGATTGGGTACGTATTGCTATTCGATGGAGTGTGTCCGCGCACGTGCCTCCCCAGCATTATCTCACTTTTAGACACGAATCATGGTGACACCCTACTACCGAAGTCTGTGGAGAAATTGAAAAGATTAATTGAATTTCTGATGACGTTTTAGTGTCACTGTTAATAGTTTTTAGGGATTTAATGTGTTTCTTTTTTAATTATTTATTCTTTATTTCGATAGTTGTTCGTTGCTTAGTTATTAACATATAAAACTTATCCATTATGCAGCAATAAATAAAAAAAACAATGACCTTAAAAAAAGCTGATTAAATTGCATAAGTATAAATAAAAACATTAAAAAAGACAACAATAAAAATAAAAGTGGATCGAATTAAAAATTTGCCTAGTAAAAGCGAATTAAAGTTGGCTGATGGCAGTCCTCCCGGTCGCGACTGGGGGCCGACGATAACGCCACAATAGGAATTTGCCGTTCGCACCGACTGCCCGTACCCTGTTTAACCTAATTACCACTTAGTTTCTTACGAGATAAGGACTATTATTAGGTAATTTTTATAGACAACGCGTTTTGCTTGGAGTAAATATTGTATTTATACGTATTGGTCAATGATGAGGGGTGGTATGCCGTAAGTACCTACTTCGTTACTTGAGTAATGTAGGTACTTATTGGTACATTTAGATTGACATAGCTATATAAGTAGGCATCAAAAGAAGTCGATGAACAAAATTACATTCACTAACTACCAGAAAACGTGTTTTATGTCATTTTGTTTAGACTATTGGTTTTCAGCGAGTTTTCAGTAGAGTTCTGGTATAGGTATAATCTATTTTGTTTCCAGTGTTTCCTTTTTGTATTCGATGGAGTTGAGTTGGTTGCATTGTTAAGTAACATACACGAACGAGCAATACACGAGCAGCTCGCGAGCTGCTCGAGTAATGCTCGTTCGTCGGTTGTGAACGCACCCTTAGAATATGAAATATCTATCTCTATACAAAGTGGATACGACAGAGGGGCTTTTCTTTAAACTGCCTATACTAGATACCATTTTCAAGCTCTGTACCAAAAATCCAATAAATAGGAGCAGTAGTTTAGTCGCAAATGATTTTTTTAAGATTTTGCTCCGTTTCAACACGATGTATCTTTCCTAACAGCTGATTATGTCTAAGTATTGACGCATGTCACAAGTAAGTCAGTCAAATTTATTTACACAGGGTGGTTGTGTTTTATTCTAATTTGGAGGCTATTTACTTTGTTTGAAAAAAATATTTTTTCATTTTTGGCGCTTTTTATTTTTATACCGTATCGAATTAATATTAAACACGTATAGTATACGTACTACGTAGTGTAATTTAATGCCGCTCTTTCATATCCACTCTGTATATTGTCATCCCTTGATATCAAGCATTGATATTTCTGACATTTATATACCTCAAACATTCCATTGTGTCCATAGAAACTAGTTTAATCGGTCGATGTCTTATGGAACTGAAAAGTAATTATCAACCACTTTTCCATCCTGAAAGATACATAAAAAGACCTTGTTTAGTCAAACAATGTTCAAGTGAAGGCTACTTCAAATTAAACGAAAGAAGCGGGAGTTTTCGTTTTAATTCCTTTGAGAAACTTTCTTGTACAAGTTGTAGAGAATAATCAAAGTTGCCAAGATTGTGCCCTTTACTTGTATAAGTGACATTGTCCGAGCAATAACCTGTTCAAAGTTTTTGATTTCCAACTGTTACCAATGTTAGCCTATTATTGATATTAGCATCCAAGGTGATAAATTGCTTAATCTCTTACCTCAATGGGCGAATTTAATTCGAGTTTCGTGATATTAATTTCGCGACCGGTTTTCAGTTTGAAAAGCGATTGTTTCTCGATTTTGTTAAGATTTTATTAAAAATCAAAGCTTTCATATCCAGTTTCGTTTTTTTTTAAGGTTTTGATGCCCGTTGTTGTAGTTAAAAATCTTCTTTTAATATTGTTATGGATGATTTAAAGTTCTGGAATAAAAAAACT
The DNA here is from genome assembly GCA_905475315.1 of Autographa pulchrina. Taxonomy (NCBI): domain Eukaryota; kingdom Metazoa; phylum Arthropoda; class Insecta; order Lepidoptera; family Noctuidae; genus Autographa; species Autographa pulchrina. Next base: position 10,756,245 of record FR997765.1, on the reverse strand, counting down.
TTTTCAATATTCATAAAATCAGCTTATTTAGTTCAGAGCTGTAATTCTTTTTGATGTAAAAGTTTTTGATCTTCTCAAGGGATTGGTAACGAATAAACGGTGATAAAGAATCCAGTCTCTAAACGGTGTAGGGTGTCATTCGAAAACAGCAATGAAATAAATATTTCCGGTTAGTAAATGATAATCAAATGTTTTTTTCTGAAAAGCTGAATAGATCAGAAGAAAATAATAATAATTATTGCATTCTTTCTAGAGTAGGTAACTAGTCTAGTCAGTTGAGGGAGCGTCGACTGAATAACATAACTTATTGATATATATTGGCTTTGTCTAGTCTATTTAAATTCTTGTTATTTCTACTTAAACAAAAATCAACTTTATGCTAGTGATAATAAAGCTCATTAAATAATCTTGCACTTTTTTAAAGGCATACTTAAACATAATGTTTAAAGTTACGACAAAATAATATATTTAAAGAGGTTATGACTACGAGTTCTAAAATCAATCGAGTTTATAACCAATAGTACCGCCAGTTGTATGCCCTAAGCTTCGATAAACAATTGTTCACCTTTATTGTTATTCTCAGAAAGGTTAATTACAATACTCTCATTTTGTTGGTTTCTACATTGTTGGTAAAGTTTCGGTAGTTGGCTTCAACTGACGAGCTGGCTAAAACTAGTTGTTTTCAAAACAATTTGTTTGGTTATAAAAACTGAGTTTATCTTTGTGTAGTGTTAAAGTTAAACCAGCTTGTTTTGGTTGATTCGCTGGATTTACTGCAATTTTGTTTGATCTAGTTTGAAGAATTGTTTAGAAATAACGTATAAGTTGTATATTCTATCTCATTGTTATTGTTTTGATTCTTCAGTTCATTCACTTATCTAAGGAAGCTAGACTATATAATTAATTACCGATATAATATTATTTAAACACAATTCTGCGCTTTGTGTGATTTGTTTAGAAAACTATCTACATAATGTGATCTAAAGAAAACTACTTTTTCATATTAGGTACATCTATAATCAACAGAGTATTGTCAATTTGAAGATATTTGTCAGAAAGTTCTAGTTGATAAGTCTTATTAGGAGCAAACAGATAGACAATCTTATATGGAAATATATGTAAAATAAAGTTTGTGAACTAACAAGTAGCTTATGTGTTATGTGAGACCTGTAGACGTCGATGAAAGTTCTTAAAATAATTTCTTTTGAGAGTAATTTATTCCTCAAAAACACACAGAAACAATCCCTTTATTTACAAGGAAAACCGCAATATCTACATAACAATATATAAGCAAGTAGTTAACTTTCAAAGAAAACCTCAACACAGTCATTTCAGCAGCTAATAAGATCCAATTAATAAATTAATTCCTTCGAATCAACGGCACATTTTTCCGTACACCTTACAAAAGAATTTGAAATCAAATTTAGCTGATATAAATAATTAAATCGAGTGTCTCGTAGGTACGATGGGGTTATAATAAGACGACCCTCCCGTGCTCACTCGAGTAGCACGGAATCGATTTATGTATACGTCTATTACCTTCGAGCCGACATTTTGCTTTCATTATTTAATTTGTTTACGATGGTTTTTTTTTAATAGACTTAAGGTTAGGTATTCGCGGTGGATAGGTTAAGCCTTTGTTATTGTAAGGTATTGGAAATTTTGTCAGTATTAATAGTTTCGATGTAGAATAGAAGTTTACAATAGTATACGATGGATAGATAATTTTACATAAACAATAAATTATATGTTTTTAAATGAGGTACCATATGTCCATATGTGATACCATATTTAATTCAAGAGTTTTTTTTATATTTTATGTGAAACCAGCCACCTCGTTAACACAGCTCTATAAGTTACTTCGAAGTCAGCAAAATATATCACTATCAGGCATATTACTGCACCAAGTATTTATATTTTCATCTAAAACACAACTGAGTGCGATGTAGGCCAATGTAAGCGATAGAAAATAAACACGTCAAATTAAGTAACCGTCAATACCATAAACTTGTGTACATTCTCACTTAATACTTAATCCATATGAGTTAACTAATACCCCGCATCCTCTGGGACAGAAATCAAAAGAAATTAATTAATCGTCAACCATCCCCGACCGCTGTAATGTTTTCTCATTACTGGCTCCACTAAGATTATTTCACCATAAGCCCTCGCCACATTACTAATCACCGCTTCAAACGCTCCGGTGGCGCCCCCTCGGACCACTAGCCCTACGAACCAAATTGAAAATGTATAGTATCAGTACGTATATCAAGTCGTATATCTACAGGAAATTAATATGCTAAGATGAAAAAAAATCATGAAAAGATTTTTCTATTTTTCGCTGAAGACTATTTATATTATTAGATTGCTGTATCTTGGTAATTAAGTAAGTAGATTATGTGAAATTTCCTTCAAAATTTGTATTATAGTAATATTATTTTTGAGTCGCTCTGTCGACGGCGCGACAAAAGAGATGCAAAGCGTTTCACGCAACATAATACGCAAACAATGGGTCGTCGGTGCAAAGCCGTTTTCTACGAACGGCACAGCACGTCGTTACGCGTCTCGCTGATTTTGTAAATACGCTGCTTTTTAACTCAGGTAAACTTCAGCTTAAATATATTTTATACTGCTTTATATTTGTATCGCCGAGAGCGAGCTAACTGAATTACACGAACTATTTGCAATCGAAACTACGAAAAAGACTGCTCAATAAAAGCGAACGGGCGCTCGGAAACATTTTCTTTCGTTTGTTTCCTTTCACATTATCGACGTAGAAGGGGATGAGGCGGGTCCGGCTGGACGTACGGGCCTCGCATTTAAAAGCGATATAAAAAACTTGGGCCTTTATTTCGCAGGATGACCTAAGTGGCCGGCCGGACCGTACAAAAAACCCTCTTCGACTTACCTGTATTTTTCCACTTATTTATCCAACGTTTTTACATTCGCACTGTTTGTTAGTACAGCGCGCTTTGTCTGTTCGGGAAGATCCTGTTTTTTAACGAGTACTTAGGGTCTAATTAAAAGGAAAGCTCCGCACGGACAGTCGAGGCCTTTTGATGCCCACTGTTACTACATTTCGTGTATAAATTTAATTTGACTGGATGGAGTTTCGAGTGGTGAGCTCACCTTGTTTTTTTGGGTATGTTATTGAATATTTTGAAGGAGAGGTACGAGTCCTTGAGTACGATCTTGTTAGTAAGAGCTTGTCTTATCAATGGTCACAGGAAGCATGTATGGTGGATAAGGACACTTAGTTCTTTAATTGGTTTTTAAAGATGACCTTTTGATTCGTGAGATCAAAAGAGAACGTTAGATTTCCATTGCATTAAAGGCCCATAAATTAATATTAATCAGTTTCTAATGAGCTCGACTGTAAGGAGTTTATGCTTATATCACTCAAAACAGAGCTATTAACCTTGTCATGACCAGCATCAAAAATTACGATGGTCATTATTGAAGGTAATGCGATAATATGTTAACGTTTGATGAGTAATAAACCACACGTCGCAACGCGTTCGCCCCGTAATGAGGGAAATACCATTGCTCACGGCATTTACATTAAACTTAAGTTCATCGACAGTAAATGTCAGCGAGGGAATGACGTTCTGCGCAAGAGTCGACTCCTGCAAACGCCATTACAAGTTTTATCTCCCTTATGACAGATGGCGCAATAAAAATTTATTTTAAATCAGGAATAACTTCAAATAATGAGAGAGCACGTGTCCTTCGGGATCATTATAGGATCGAGTATTGGTCGATTCGGTACGAGATAGCTCTTTGATTTACTGCCTGACTTTTGAACGCACTAAATCACTTTTGTATGGAACTTGAGAAAACTATTAGCTATTATTATTGGCGAACTACGAGAGCCCTTTGTGTGGCCTCTACCCGTCTCCGGATAGACGATACTTTTTTACTTAGTGAATTATTGTGATTTTCTGATTTGCGTGGCGAAATATGAATTATTATAAACTATTTTTGAGTTGTAATATATGGGAAAATGGTATGGCCTATAACGTATTGTGGATGATATCTTATTTCTGACGTAAATTCTTTGATATTTGTAGGAGTTTTTTTGTTATAATTTACTTTTTCTGTGGTATGATTTATAACTGGCCAAATATAATGGATTTATGTTGTCACGCATTTGCCTTGAGTGTATTTGTTGAGAATTTTGTTAAGTTACTACTTGTATTTTTTATTTGTCGTAGTGTACCAGTAACAGCTAGCAAAAAATATTACATCAAGTGGAACGTCAAATCATGTTATTTTTTAAATTATATTCTGTGTCATCGATACGCGTGCATAATAAACAACTTTCGATAACCTAGAATATCTAAATAAAGCCTAATAAATACCATAAAGTTTATAATATCACATTTCCAAATTAACATGTCTCTCTAAATTCCGACTCTATTATGTCATTCTTTTGTGTTAGAGTGCCAAAACCAGTCGTCAATTTTTTGCGCCTTTTTGAAACAATATTTACGACAGCCATTAATTAAAGTCCAATATGACCAACGTTGGGGCCAATTTATTCGGCCACATTCTTTAGGTAAATGATTGATCAATGTTGGGTTGGAGATTGGACAGGTGATAAATATTGGTGCCACGCCGTCTGTTCTGTCTGGAGGGTATTTTCAGAGTATTTTTATAAAATACTTAAAAAAATATTTATCAATTATTCAAATTGACCAGTCGCTCTATGTAAAAAACGGTATTCAGCTGAATCCGGTAAGACTGGAAGCCAACCCCAACATAGTTTGGGAAAATGCTAGGCAGATCAAGATTACATTTTTTATAAATTCAAGAAAAAATACGCAAAGAATAAGGTGGGAACTATGCACGTGAGTACTTACAATTAAATCATTTCCAAAGCGAATTGGTTTAAGACCAAATGTTTGATACAATGTTGGCTCCAAGGGTTTACAATCCTTAGTTTATTAATGGTTGGAACAAAGGTAGGTCCAACATGGGTTAGACAGGTTGGCGGTGCCATGCTGTCTGCTAAATCTGCGTGGGGTCTTTTTTATATACTGTACCGCCATTGATAGATTTATAGCATTCCGAAGATTTTTTGTTATTGTTTTCTATTTTGGCTATAAATTAAGTCGTAGTATATGTGATGGTGAATTAGCTGTGTGATAAAATGCCGATAGGAGAATGCTTTATAATTTTCAAAAAACATTGTACCATTATTTTAATGTTATCTAGACTATAGTGGTCAATGCTTTAACTCCCACGCGTCCAAGATGTAGGTTAACAAGTACTAAATACAACGTAATTAAAGACTTATATAAAGCTTAATGTCGAAAATTAAATCTATTTTCAACGGCCATACAGAGCTAATGTTAACAAATAAACAGTGTATTAAATACACAGGTAACGATAGTATTTAAATAACCCACCCACGACCACCGAATCCATTCACCGCGTAATCCCCATTGTATAGAAGCTGATCGAATTACAAATACTCCCAATAAAACTCTACCGTTTTATTACCAATAATTTACTACATCGCGTCGTTGAATGTAAAAATGAAATTAAAAACAAACCATTAAACGATTTTATACGAGAATCCCTAACAAGGACGTTTCCCTTAACCGGATCGGGAGCACACCTGGGTACTCGAAATTTGCCCTAAAAGGTCCCAAACGACAGAATCATTCAATAGTAATAAGGCATATGTACTATTACAGGTTTGCGAAACTAAACTTTAGCTGCTACGACATGAGGTTTCAATTGCCTCGCCTCATGGGTTTCATGTTGGTAGCTATTGGACATAAGTCATTCCGGAAGCAAGGAGTGCCGAGATGGTAGATTTTAAAAATGGAACGTTTGATTTGCATTTGAATAAGAGCCCCCGGCGACCCAGGTGCGCGCAGTACAGTCGACTCCAAAAGTTTTTCGATTTTTTTCAATGTGGACATGAGTTAGCTGAAATTAATATGGATGACCAGTTGTAATCGACGGTGTCGCCCGATAAGATTTGCATACGAATAAAAGTTACGAGCTTTTATTTAATTAGCTGGAACAAAGTTTAAATGTAGGAAAATGAAATAGCATTTTTGCTTTTATGTCTACACGCTGTATCAATCAATTAATCTAATTTGGATTACAGGTTTTTGCAAAAAGACGTAAAACACCAAATCAGTTGAAAATTATCATAGAAAAATCTAATTCCTACTGTTTTAAGGATCTATGATCACGGCATTCGTGGCATTTATAATCAAATATAAATATTATCTTTAAATAAATTTTGTGTTTGTCTGTACTTTCATTAGATGACGTAAATTCATGTGATTTTTACATTTAACAATTTCAATACTAGGGTGACAAAACGCACGTGTTGCTAATGACTAAGCATGTGTACAGTATAATGGTATACCTGCACATACATATCTATACTTCTTTTGTTATTTCTTATCTAAATCACACTTGTAAAATCATTTGAAATCAAGTACTCAAGCGTTAAATTCTTGTATGCGTACAGCCAAGAAGGTTTCACTAAAGCTTTTTAGTAAAATTATAAAATATTTCTAAAATACTGGCTGCATCTAAAATGCCTGCCACATAAAATTCTCATGCGTGTTTTGGAACGCAATAAGAAAACCGAGTCCACTACGCATCATATTTTTTATCTGTCAAGTGGGCCATGTTTGAGGCAACGACTGCTCCTTGTTCTGCCTCCATTGTTTGAGTTTTTATTATCATCACGGACAAAGGGCGCGTAAACGGTAGCACAAGCGTTATCGGCACTTGTGATCAACCTTATACTGTTTTTTTTTAATTATATTTTTTTACGAGAAAACTGAGATGAATTCGTGCGGTCGCGACATGCGATACGTATCGCGGCAGTTTTGATTTTCGCGCGTTTTTTATTTGCAGTCTGAGTGACGTGTTCCTGTTTTAAAATTGTTTTTTTTTCTTTTCTGCGTGAGAATGTAAACTGTGATTATGATCGAAGAGAGCTTCATATTTTTTTTTGCGAAATAGATAATATTACATGTATATATATGTACGTAACATTACCATCGCCTGAGAAAATTTCACTTATTTATGAAGCCTGATTTTGTTTTTGTTCAACTATACTTAATTATATTACCAAAGTATATTTTAAAGCACCTTGGTGGTCTATCGTAGAACATTTTATCCATTTAAGAATGCTGGGAAACTTTTTTCACTAGGTAATGAAATGATTGTCAGGTATTTCGTTTTCCCAATAAATAACATCCACAGCTTCAACATAAACAAAAGCAGTCTGAGATAACTACAGCAAGTTGTTACTAACGCGCTTCAAGCCATGAACGGCTCACTATTGACCTCGTTAGTTCAAACAAAACGTCACAGCGCATGTAAAACAACCGTGCACTTCACGTGCGCCTTTTCCTCTCGAAAATAACTCATCTCGGCTTTTCACGAGGTGTCATTAATTCTGGGAGCTTTGTCGCGCCCGCGCCCGCGCGCCCGCTCCGCTCGACGCTCCGCGCCCTAATGACGCGACTCTCATCCGCTTGTTCTTACCTCATTAACAAAATGACGTTGACGTTAATATTTATGTTGCGATTACGTGGCATTGGAAACGGCGTTGGCTGCGCGATATTGCTCGGTTTTTAAATGTTCTTTTTTTTAGTTTAAATAAAAACTTTACGAAGTTTTGTTTTAAAACAAGTTTTAGTTTAGTATATCACACTTTTAACTTACAACAGCTGTTTTTCTTACCTTTTTTAGTTATGTAAACGGTCACTTTGTGCTCACTTGGATTACGGATTACTTACTGAGATTAAATTGCTCTATGTTAACATATCTACTTAACTCAAATTTATTTACAGTCAACCTCTTACGATTAGAACTACTTTTCTTGGCAAAACAAACGTATATCAACAACCACCCAAAACAAGAAGAAAAACGAAAAGTGCAAACATGTTTTCACGAAAACAATCTTCATATACATAACAAGACTACATCAAAATACTTCCCTTAAAGAAAATATGCGTGAACAATAATAATTTTTGATTTTCCCCGGGGCTCGGCTCGGCTCCGTTCTTTTAATTACCGCGCCTGGCCGGGGCGGGCTCGAGAAAATATTTAGCCTCCCGTCCTCGCCAGCCCTCCGTAATTACTAATGAGCTTTACTTAAGTACATGTATAGGAGACACTGTACAACACTACTAAATTATTTTTAATTAATAAGGATTTAGAAATAGGTCTTAATTGGTCGGTTAGAGATGGTTTGTTTGTGTAATAGATAGTCGATTAGAATGAAGAGATGAGACGACATAATGACTCTAACATTAAGTAAGGAATTAAATGTGAATTAGTCAAATAATTAATTTCCTCGAGAAGACACCTAAGTAAATAAATTATGTAACACCATTTAAAAATACACAAACTTCTAAAACGCGAAAAAATTAAGAAGAACCCAAAAAATGTCCAACTAAACAACAAGTAGCAACAAACATTTCCATTTGTGCGCAATAACGTTTCATTTGAAGATGGCGGGTCTCGGAAGGCGACTGGGAAATAAGAGGAATTTCTGGAGCAAATTAGAGGCCTGAGGTTCCGTAATAAGAGTGGACCAAGCCCTGATAACACCCACATTGTTGTTGCTAGTATTTTTTCATCTCGGCCGAAGTATTTCGCGTTCCTTTTTAGGTCTCCGGCAAAGTGTGGGAGTGTAGATGATTTGTTTTGTTATGTGATGTGTTAGGAGAATAATAGGATGGTTTGTGGTTTGTTTGGCTGCATAGATCTTTGATGAGTTTACCTAGAGTTGTATTAATCAAGAAATAGGGACAGTTTCAGAATAACTTTGTGGAATCTTAATTAAAGTCAAATTAGGTCTACGCTTTTCGTAGATGTATAATTGTATGCTTATGTTCGTATTTACATAATTCGATCATTTTGATTTTAGGCACTGTAAAATTCATTTTAATAATTGTTCAAGCGGAAATTCCCAACATTCGCGTCGAATAAGCGTGACAAGTATCGCCGATAACAACAAATTACCATATCATTTCACAAACCTCTACAAATCGATAGTTCCTCTTCACATTAATTTCACAGCAATTATTAAATACGAGCAATTCGATAATTAATTGGTGCAAAAAGAGGCCTGCTACCGCAATGGAATCGCAACGGGATCGCGGCGGGATCGCAGTAAATCACGTTCGCACAATGCCGCCAGGTGGCGGCGGCGTCGCACGATAATGCTCGCGTTTAATTACGCGGAATAATTAGTGAACGGAATATTTTCCGGGCCCTAACTATCTCCGCCGTCTTCCGGCGATAACTAGGCGGTAATTGCGGATTAACCTCGCATTCAGAATTTAATAGGTGCTCGAATGGAACGCTACGATGCCAGTCGAACCCCAATCACGCTATTTGTTTAGTGACGTCGAATTAATTGTTCCCCGGAAAACATTCCGCGTATGTCGGATAATGTAATGCTACGATTATTTGTTTGTTAATTTCGTATTACGTCTGTTGCGTTGGTGCGAAATACGAGGTGATAATTGCGGGCCAATTCAATTAGGTTGCGCGTTAACTGTTTTAATAATTAAATCTTTGTATTGTTTAAAATGTAATACGGTAATGATATATTATATATTTAACATATTGTTTGGTTATTTATGTTTTGGACATGTATTTTCGTTTGTATCGAAAGCAGCTGGTGCTAAAATAAAGGCGTCCAAAATGCATTGATGTAAGGTTTAAACTCTGTATCTAGGCGCTAGGTATTCAGTGGGTATTGTTTTCAGAGCCCTCAGAGGCATTGGCACGTGTTGCCGATGTAATTTGCGCTTTATGGTACGTGAGTAATTCGCTGTAATCCCCGGGTGCCCCCCTCTCCACGGCGACGTTTGATCTTCCCAATACAAGGTAAAAAATAATAATATAAGCGCATTTTCACCTGCGACAATTCGTCCGGAGTGTAGGTTATTGCCGACCCCAGGGGGTGGCTAGTTGAGCGTGAACTTTGATATCGGCGCGAAATATTAATTTCTCGACGCCAATAAACAGCGAAGCGTGCGTAATGCTGGCAAATTAAGCTGAGTGCCTTTAATATTATTTTGTTGGAAATTTTAATTATGAAACGATTTTCCTCGTATTCGCACCGGAATAAATTATTCTGAAGCCTTTGTTTAGATTTGATGAGACATGTCTGTGGAAAAATGCACGTTTGTGAAATTAGCATGGTTAATGTGAATTTCAGGGATATTTAAATGGTTGCTGATAGTGACTGTTTTGATCATCTGTCTCACTTCACTGATTTCTAACCAAGAAATTTAAGTTGCATGAGTGGATTTTTAAGCAAGAAGATGACATATCTTGCTCATTCAAAACGACTTTAAGTTAGGTAAAGCAATGGACAGCGTGGTAGCACATGACCATATATTATAGCAACGAATTATTCCTGTCTTAACTCTCCTTTTACCGACGATGCTGGCGACGTAGTACCTTCACAATTTCATCTCTAAAAATTACAAAATTAATTAAACAAAATAATATCCCATATTCTCATAAGATAAAGATCGTAAGTACCCAACTCTCGACTTTCATAGTGGTGACAGAAAAGCAATTACCAATATTACTTGGTAGGTGGGCACGCCATCTGTCGACCGGGGTCGATAATTTAAAAATCACTGCACATTGTTCTGAACGCAACTAATTGCAGGGAAAGTGGGGTTCGATGGACTAAATCATTTTCTAATAGGGGTGCCTACTGGGCTTGCTGTATGTAGGGCTTTTTGTTGGGTATGGTCTCTTTGTGAGTCTGGTGATATGGAATCAAATTACATTAAAGATTTTAAAATAAAAATTGTGTACCTAATTCATGTAATTTAAGCGAATACAAATCACAAAAATTGAACGGGTGTAAAAAAATTGCTTCTTCTTTTGTTTTAATGAATTCTTCGTCAAACGATTAATCCATTTATAGCCGCATTTCAAAATATTATGGCTACAGTACGTGAAAGTGTATATGTTTTTCATTCACATTATTACGACTACAGAACTTACATATTTATAAGTTGTTTCGTAAAGATTTTAGTAATTTATTCATTTATTTATTATGTAATGATAGATACTATTTGTTTTTCGTGTCATTGAACTCCGATTTTCTTTTATTTACAGGAACGGATTTTTCTTCATCATAAACAAGGCATCATAATGTAAGTAATTCAGAAATAATTTGTTATGAGTTTTGTGTATAACCTTTGTTATTAATAGAACATGTTTCTTGTATTAAGAGGAAGTCAAAATATTTGCTTTCTGTGGTGATTGTTTCTTAGTACATAGGTAGTGTTTTGTTTTACCTTGCAATAGTGAATCTGCACTGTATATTTGATGTTTAGATATTTATTTATTATAAATAAAGATATAAATAAAGATAGCAAATAAAGATCTATTCTATTCTATTCTATATTTTTACGAGTTAGTGTTGTGAAACTGCCTCGTTGGCCTAGTGGTTGTAAGCGCGACTGCAACGCTAGAGGTCTTGGGTTCGATTCCCAAGTCGACCAAGGTGTTATTGGGTTTTTCTATGAAATTCTCAGTAGCAGGTCGGAGTTTGGATTTGTGCCCGGTTAGTGGCAATAGGCTCGCCCCCTATTACATGGGACCTAAACATACCGGCGAACTGTGGGTGTACATTGGAACACCTCTGCCTAACCCTTCGGGGATACAGGCGTGATGGTATGTATATATGTTTATGTTAGTGTTGTTAAGATTTACGTGTTGCACATTATTAACTTTAAGAGTTTTACATTGCAAGGTTTCTTCATATATAGCACGATTGTCTGTGTGTGATGTGTATCTTGATTTCGATTAAATTATACTGACTTTAGTCACAAAGTTACTTTTAATTCATCTTATAAATTCACATACATGCATTTTTATTTATTATTATCCTCACCAAAAATACAAATAAGTACAATTTAAATATTACACTATCCACATAGTTAAAACCGTCGGTGAGTGTCCGCTGCGGACAATGGCGGCCGTCAATTGAATCAATGTCCTACTTCCTGTGGATCAGATTAATTTCCTTTTATCAGACATTGTTCATTTGTCAACGCACTTTTCGGTCTGAGGCGCCCTGCCTAATTTGTTGATTGGTTTAATGTACCTAAGTGTACTTGTGGTCAAAATTATTTGGAGTACCAGTATCTACAATTGTTGGTTGTAATTATTGGGATAGGCGCTATACTCGAGGATAAGTAAAAAATATTGAATTCGTCTATCTGTAAATAAGAGAAGATAAATACTGTAGCATTTTTGAAAACCTTTAGTAGGTATATTTCATGTGCGATGAATGCTAAGTTTACTAAAAAAAAAAAATTAAATTGAACGTAAATAATTTAAATTTATCTTCAATTATTTCTGCTAAAACACATGACATAAAATAAACTTACTGTAACAATTGTTACGCATACATCGTACAGCTAAATTACAAATGGAACTACACTATTGATAATATATAAAAAATTCAATTTTAAACATAGCTGAGCCAGATAAAATGTTTAATTTCGGACACGTAGATACAATACAATGTTTATCATTATATGACAGCGTTATTGCGGTTGCTATATAATAAATAATAAAAAATACAATGTTACATTATTGCTGGTTTAGTTGTAACAGCCTGAAAATACATGAACAATAAACGTTGTTATGGCTCGGGATAGCAATGTTTTATGCTACGCTACATAATTATCGCATTACTTTTCATGTATTTAAAGCATGTTTTACGTAATCGCTATCAATCTTGGTTTTTACTTAGTTTTGAATGCCTGTTCGAGATACAACTCACTATATGGATTTGTATCCACCAAGTAACTGATACTACTTACTGCATAGAATTGTGCACATTAAATTACGATTGAATAGCTTTTAGTAGCAGAAAAACCATTTGTTTATTCATTCTTCGTTGCATTGCATATATACAAGGTAAGGAATAGTCTGTAGTATACAGGAGTAGTATCTAATACAAGAAGGCCGCCTTATTGCACATAGCAATCCTTCAAAAAACATCTTCTTAGCTTAGGCGACACTCCGTCGTGACAAAGTTTCTATGTAAAAAGGTTGATATTTCAATTACATATTAATCAAGAAAAAAACAATTTATAATCTCGATATTTAATCATCTAGTACTAACTTTCTTTCATACATATTTCCTAGTAGTAACTCTATAGTAAAGTAAAACTATAAAGACTTATCGTTCCAGCCCGCAGCTTCCACAGATCCAGCTACCCCACTAAACCATACCAAACCATACTCAAGATTATCTTCTCTGGTTAGTCCCCACTTTGCTTCCGCGCCATCGCCGCCCGAATGCTTTTTTAGCCAAAACGCTTTATCACTTCCGTGGGGATGTGGACTATGGGCAGTTACGTAGATGTGCAAGGGATGTACTGGATGTGACAGAGTAATGTTACAGAAGATTGGTTGGAATGTCAAATCTCTTGCATTTATTGTGATCATAGTTAGCAGTGTTTAAGGATGAAGTGTCTTGATGTGTAAAACCATTATTGCGTTCATAGATACATCAGGAAACTTTAAGAAAATCTTGTTTGTAAAAGTAAAAGCTTTGTAAATAGGAACGTAGTTAGTTACTGTTAATTTTATACATAGTATTGTGATACATATAGCTAACAAACACTTCTTCAAATTCACCAGTTTTGCGTCTAGTATCTGTATCATAAGCTATGCGTATGCTAAATTAATTTTCCTTTAATTTAGTTTTCAAATATTTGTTTTGTAGAGTTACCTAGATTGTTAGTACAGTATGCAGATATTTCACAATTAATTTTTTAGCTATAGTTTTTTTTACACCATCTAGCACGCATTTATCTGTGACCTCGAAGCCACGGACAGCGCTGCAGAATGCAAGCAGTGGATCACTTTTATAGCCGGACGCCGTAAAATAAATGTCGTGGTCCATCGCTGCCCCGGCTAATGACATCCTACATGTTACACGATATACTAAATATTCTCTGATCTGCGGGACTTTTATAAAGAAAATTCTATAGCCTATTTTGTGAACTTAGAAAATTACGTTGCTGTTATTATTGTGGTTATTCTTATTTAAATTAGTAGCTAAATCCCGTATGCTTATGCACAGGTACAGTATGCAAGTTTATATTTTACTAATTATTTTATATCGTTGCTTGACGTTACGCACATCTTATGTATAGCACTTCGCGTAACCCAAAGGCTGGCTACTACCTGGGTCAAAGAATAAGCATTGCCATACAACGTGGCAATGCTGCCAGCCTTTTGGGCACACTCCCAGTCGACAGCGATGTGGATGAATTTTTGATGCCTTATTTTAGGTTTTATTTAGTTTATGATTTTTCTTATTTCTAGTGTACACATGGCTTGGTTTTTTTATTATTGTAAATATTTGAAGTCTGATAATAATCCAATAAATGCTATCCTCTTATGTATATTGAGTTTACTCCTTTTGGGTACGAAGATATAAGTACCTATGTTTATTTAGATAAGCGGTCAGTTTGTTCACAAAACAGACTTGTGTGGATTTCATAGAATACGCTTTTAAGCCATTCAAAACACTGCTTCTTTAATACCATCAAAAATCCTTGCAAAAAATGTTGTGCCACACTGGATTATCTTTTGCATCGTTGGTGTGCACAAGTGACGTGAATCTCGGAGACCCCTTACTTGCCTATTTTTTAATTTATCTAAGTTTATACAAATGCTTATAGTAACTTTAGAAGTAGTGAATAGTTTTGAATTAGTCCGTTTTTCTTAGCTTTTTTCCTTTTTCAGCTTTAATGTTGAGAACTGGGAGGCTGGTTTGACGTTGTTTTCTTTTTGGCAACCTAACAGAATACTACATATTAGAATATTTTCAGTTAGAAATCCTGGTTCTTGATAGTGGTCTCGTTATAAGACTACGAATGTATAGACGGTACTAAAGGTAGAAGGAGTGTTTTGACACATCGTCCTCCCAAAATATAAGACACCAATATATCGTCCATATATTCAGAATACACAAATCTTGTCGGCATCGCAAGGCATAAACACGGTTCTTATCAGGCGTTATTTACGCGCTCCGTCGGCCGATCGCAATATATTGCCGATTTCCGGCCACCGCTGGCGAGTAATACGCTTCCGGAACGCCCGCGCCCGCGCCCGCGTCCGCATGCGACTCCGCCCTCAAAACGTAACGCACGTATGTCCGGACTTTTCGGACGCAATTACGTCATCAATTTGTGAGACATTTATTTATTTTATTTTAATTCGAGACTTTGAGCATTACCTAACTCAGCTACAGTTAGCTGTTGAAGGGGTGAGAAAATCTAGGAGCTAGTATGTTTATTGTTGACCTCTAAAAAGATAGTTCTTGTCTTTATACTCGTATGAAGACCATAATCATTTCAGTGCACAACCGTTGTGTATAATGATAAATAATGATGCATGTAGATATATAGTAAAATATTAATTTAACAATAAAAATTAACAATTGATATCGTAAAAGCAATTAACAACAGTTACATTAACAAGTTCAAGTACCTTTTAATTAGAAAATTAAAACGTAATAAAAACGTAGTAAGTATTGGGTGTTGCCGTTTTTATTTATAGAGTTATGAAACCACGAAAACTTTTATAGGATTAATGACTTATGAAGTTATTACGACGACCGATTAGTGACGTACTAAACAATAGAAAAGTTTGTTGTAATCAAAAAGTTTTTAATTAAAAACATATCCTTAATTAACTCTTACCTATGGTGACCCTAAAAAAAAATGCGTATTTAGTTTTAGTTCTACGTATTATATTTTAGTTCTTAGTTTTATTTAGTTTATAATTTTTCATATTTGTTGTGTAGGCTTAGTTTTTATATTATTGTAAATATTTTAAGTTAAATAATTATAGGTTAATGTATCGTTTGAATAAAATACTCGGCACTTAATACAAAGCTCTATTATACTAAACGCCTTAGTTTACAAGATTAGCTTAATGTTACAATTAATTACAGGCCAAATTCTGTTGATCATTTTTTATAAAGAGTCGTGACTTACACTGATTGTAATTATTAATGACGAATTATGTAATTAATAGTAAAAAGGTACATAAGTGAGTTCTTGTCTTTAAGAAAGTATATAATTATAATAAGCCTAGTTTATTTCTAGTGAGACATTTTCCGCTAACATCCTTGCTTTGTAAACTATCGATGGTCAATTGTTTTGAAAAATATACCATGATTACAATGAATGATTACCTGAACGCTTGATATTATAATAATATCATTACACCAGATTTTCAGTTGTATTTTGTGTAATGGTTTTTTCTTATTTATTATTAAGGAAGTCAGCCCTAAAAGGCACAGTCTTGCCGCAAATTGCATATGTGCATAAATTGCATATATTTGTGCGCAGTCATTTTTCACTGGACACATTAAGGTCATTGCGGAAGTGAGGGACCCTAAATAAATACATTCCACGGTTAATCGACAGTGAATTCGAAGAGTAAGAGGGGAAAATCGGGAAATGTGGAAATGTGGCACTCATTTGTCCCTACTTGCGGAAAACAAAGTGGATATGAAGAATTTGCTAAGATTTGTGGTCATATTTACTTCGGTAAAACCAGCTAAAGGGAACGTGGAAGATAAGTATACTCGTCGAATTTTACGTAGCTCATGCATGGTAAAATAAGTAAAAGTTGAACACTCAGACATGTTAATGTTTATGCAAAAAGTTTGAAAATCTTTATTTTAGTTAAGACGTATTTTTATGATTTGCCGACTTTGAAACAAAAAAAAAGAGTTGTGTCCTCACCGATCATAATCTATAAAATAAATTATAGTTTTTTTTTTAGTATAATGTTCCTAATAATTTCTATAAGTTAAAAAAAAATTAAAACTATTAATTATTAGCTACGTGTGCTTTGTAGCTTTTTGGACACCCGTAGTCACACCATAGCATGTAAAAATCATACTAATCCTTACTCCAATTTTCAGTCTAAACAATCGTGTGATTGTTTAGTTATAAAAAGCAACGTTTTGTTATTGTTAGTATGCATATTAGTCCTTATGTCGCTGGTTGTTTTACTGCCATTAAAATCACATGAACAAACCTCCCCGGTCTTATAACAAGCATTTCTGGACTGATATATACAGGAAAAATATGTGACACTATTCCTTACAACTAAAGTACCAACCTACGAACTACACTCGACAAATAAACAGGGTCGGTGTCACGCAGTGCCTTGAGCGTGACTCACCTGACCTCGTAATTTCCTCGCCGCAATTAATCATTTTCTTCCAAAAACCTTTCTTTTCTATTACTCTTTAAGTTTTCATTTTCATTAGCCGACCTGTCTGTTTGCTAAAACGCTTTTTAAATAATTCTATGCCGTAGTTCTGTTAATATTATTTTGATTGATTAGCTTTAAGTTTTTGCTTGATTAAATAGTGTGTTATTTGTTTGGCCTACATGATAATTATGTTGACTAATAAATATGTATTCAAAAGTATGTAACGTGGAGAATTTCATGATATAAAAATATTGGTACTTAAATTACCATATAGTTTGTTTTTGTACAATCGTTCTTAATATTATGTATAAGTCAATTAAATGACTACTGACAATTTTCGACTTAATTAAAATTAAAATATATCGAATAATTTTTTCGCTTTTTATGATAATGTATGTAATTAATGTAGTTTGATATACTAGTAATGGTACTATAACTAATAAAAACATTAGCCTATACAATATACATACTAGCTCTTCGTTATAACTCATTATATTCTGTAGCACAATTTTTCCCGGAACATTTATTTTTTAATTTAGCTAGCTAAAGTGGGGCTCTAGCAAGCGCACGCGTTCATTGAAGCACTCTCATCAGTCGCCACTACGTGCGGTTGCTAATTGACTTATTGATTGTGCTGTTGCTGGACTACACTAGACCTAAATAAAACCTAGATACTGAGAAAGCTTTTGAATATTAGGAACTTACTGTTATACTGGACAAGAAAAATTTAAGAACCTACCAATGTGGTACAGAGGGAGTCTTAATAAGTAACTGTTTGTATTGTTATTGGTATTGTTTATGTGAATTTATCAGTTTTAGCACAAAATTTCAATGTTGAGAGGTGTGTACAATTAATATTATTGAATAATTGCCATATCATACGAAAAACTACTTTATTTCTTGTCTTCGAAATATCGAAACGCCGAATTTCCACGAAAAAACTTAAAACTTTGCATTTTCCTAACTTCGTTTGACAATTTAACCGTCCAACTATACAGATCTAAAATACGTCTGTTAAATACGTTAATTTCAACACTAAGTAATATGTAAATGGATTACGTATTCTACATAATCTATACTACCTAAGTACGCACAGTGCGTTCCCTGGTTCTCTCGAGCACATTTGCTACTGCGGTCACTAATTGCCTTATTGATTGTATCTTGTCGCCAATGAGCTGGTCCTATAACTTTATACCTAACTCAAGGATAGGTTTCCTTTTATAACGAAGGCAAGTTATTAATTAAACTATAGTCACCTAAGCCACTTATATAAAGGCTCTACAGTCTTAAAGAAAATAAATACGCTTCAAAAGTCTAATTGAGTGCCAAGTTTTTATAAAAAAATTGTTTGGTGTTTTTTATGACGTATGTATGTTTACGAAAGGTTTGTTTATTAAGACCTATGGTTTCACTTAAGATAAAGATAAATATATTTATTCGTCAAGGATATGGTACAAAAGTTGGTAACATAACAAGTACAGTTCTTAAATACAAGCTTAGTGTTTATTACATGCCTATGCGTGTAGGACGGTTGTGAAGTTTTATATCTTTTGTTTTACGGTAACTTGCTCTACGGATTTCGAATTCTGGGATTTGAAATCGCCAATCCGCAGTGAGCAAGTGTGGTGCTGGCGATCAATGCTCGTGCCTTCTCTGTATGGGAAGAGGCCTGGGGCTCGATGCCGTATTCAGATAAGAATAGTCACTTGCAATCATACAATGACAACAGTGGCAAGTAGGTGTACATTTGTCATTAAACTAATATAACTTACTTTTAGGCAAACATTGAGTTTTCTATCATCAGAGTGTTTGTGACACAGGGAAGAGCTCATATTTCCTTACATTACATTACTTAGTATCTAAAAGATCTTCCAAGGTTACGCTAGAGCCTAATACACTCTTCAGAACATGAAGATACATACAAACATATGAATAAACATTTGATTATTTAATATAACCACAAGCACAACAACTTCTCCGATTAGTTCTTTGTTACGAGGTACAAACTGTACACAATAGTTATCATTGTAAATTGGTTTATATTGTACTCATGTTTGTTTGCTTAGGTTACTCGTACATTAACTGTAATCGAACGGTAGGTTATGTTTCACAATGTTTATAAAGTAGTTATCACTTTTTCAGGTAAATATTAATTGTAACGGCATGGCGAGGCATTTTTATAAAATTGTGAAACTTAAAAGGGAACTTGTTTGATGTTATTTATTTATGCATAGTTCGTACACGCAGAAATTTCTTAACAGCCTCGTTCACATACCTAAATAACGTTATGTTCATTCCAAAACGACACTTGCTTAATACATGTCTTGATTTAATTTATCTTATTTATAATTCGACATTGTACCACAAGATTAATATCGACACAAATATCACGACTTCAAAAAACCATGACATAAACAAATAGCTTAGACCTATACCGCTCAACATCAAATAACTTATAATTAGTAACGGTCTAGGAACAAAAAGGCGAAAAAAACATTCGGTACAGGTTACATAGCGCGTTAGGATGATTGATAGCTGGCGGGATGATATCAACGCGGCGATGGACACAAAAAACGTACTTCCTACTAATGATAGGCTTTTAAAAATATACGTACGATACTCGTCACCTCGCCGGCTAATGGCGGCGATATGTTACTGGCATCAATCCTCTATTCTGCTCACGTCTGCGCCACGGGATCTAATTAATTATGGTAATTAAACAAACCGATAGGTAGGATGTACGATCGGTCGTGGCTTGTGTATCCCACGTGGATTTATGGTGGCTGAATGGTGGTGAGAGTGATTCGGGGATGGCTTCCAACCCTCCAATGCTGAGACGCTGCGTCAAATATTGCTCCATATGTTGTTATAAGTTCCTTCAACCAAAGGAAACTTACAAAGTTTTTATGAAACAGATAGTCTTGATTAGTTTCGCATATGCGTTCATGAAACACTTCAAAATTTATTTACACTTCCATTCTTCTCGTACAAAACTGGAATCTCCATAAGAAACATGAAGAAAAAACACGAGTTGCATTAAGTAAGTACATTAGTGAATGTTAAATCTAAAAGGGTAAACGTCTTAACGGTCCTTAAAAGTCAGACCTCTTTAGCGAGTAATTAAAGTCCATAGTTATGTGGTACAGTACTCGTGATAGTATACTTGAGATAAGAGAGTACATGCAAGTACATAAGAATTCAGAGTACATACTTACATGCGCTTCGTCCTCTCGCGCGTTCTAATGATGAGACTTAAGTTATGAGCGACAAGCTGGTGTTAAGATCTTTACTGCATTTCTGAAGGCTGTAGCTAAACACCTGAAAAAAAATAAGAAAAATAAGTGAGTTATTTCCCTCGTTTTGCACACAGAAAACTGTTTTCATTTATCAGTGTATATGTTTGTTAGTAAGTAAATATGTAGTAAGGTAATAAACATTTTGTGAAAAGCATGAGGTTCGAGTCTGTGAGATTAGAATTTGTTTTGTGGTTATCCCAAAAGTTTCAGTTGCTCTGTCAAATTTTATAAGCAAACGCTTGGTGTTGACAAGCAGCACCAAATAACCACCATCATGACCTCATTATATAATAAAAATACTTATTAAATTATTAATTTTCTGTATTGATGATATAACATGCTATCAAGACATCATGTCTTGTATTTTTTGTATGAAACATTCAGAGGACGCAGTAGTGAAGTAGTTGACACAAAATTTTGAAACCGCCTGAAGTAGTAACTGCTCGCTCATGTCAAATACCCCACACACATTCCTGACGAAGAATGATGCTTTCGGCTGCTCGCGAGTAGGTAGAGCTTTGTTCGAGTGATTAAGTGCCCCGGGACGGCGTTGCTGAGCCCTTCAGCTAATGAGCCAAGTCAGTATTAATCATTGCATGACAAACCGGACGCGCGGACTATCGTGGGTGGTTGGCATTGTGGATAGTTTCAAACTTTTGGTTTTGGAGCTGGATTTGTCTATGTTACGGTAGCTTAATATGACGTAGGTGTTAGGAATATCTAGAGGGGTTCATGGTTGGTACAGCGTTTGCAAAACAAAATACGTTGTCCTTTGGTGGAGAAAGGCAAGTAGTTAGTAAAAATATTATCTCTTCTATGTTGATGTTTTTTAATGATACTAAATCGGCGTCTTACACAATACGTCTGTAATTCATTGAAAGCTACTACTAACGTAACTAATAGTACCAAAGCCTACAAGACACTAAGAACATTATGTACTAGATTTATAGCTATGCTAATGTTTTAAATATTCAGAATTATTGTAATTTTTTGTTGCAGATGCTTGGTACTTAATAATAAAAATTAACAAGCTTCGTATCAAAGTTATTTTCCACGAGCCATATCGTACTTAAAGGTGTTTAAACTCGACGTATTCCGTCTTACCTCGGCATAGGTCACATTTACGTAACCACAGAAATTATGTAAACGTCATGTTTTGTTACACAAAACAAGCGGTAAGTTAGAGTCGATAGGCATCGAAAATCGCTACCCTCGGATATCAGAGGTCAAAATCGAAACGTCATTAGTACACGTGTCGGGACTTAAATAACTGGCAAAGTGCGCATGAAAGAGCCAAGAGACGTGTTGCGCGGCGAGGCGCGCGGATGACTGATCCGTCGCACTAACTAATGTTCTTTTTTTAAAATACCCTTTTTTATTTTTCAAACCGCACAAAAGGCAAAGACGCATGAGTTATGCCGACTTGTAGTTTTTACGATACGCTCAGCTTGGATTAAATATATTTTTTAATTTTTATTCTTTTTCGTCGGCGAGAACGTGATGGCATGTGACATTAAAATGACAAATTAGCTAATTATTCTTAATCCGTGTGAATGGTTTGATCGTATGTCTCGACTGATGGCCTGTCACCCCAGTTATTGTCACTTGTTTTACGCTATGATGTGGTTGCATATGACTTGAGTTCATTGGCATCGGGATAGCTTGCAAAAAAGGTAATTACTGTCTTCGTTGTTTGTTTTTTAAGTTAATGTTTTGCCTTTATTTATCAAACATTGCAAGACCAATACAATCTGATTTGCTTATTTATTTGGTACTTGAATACTTAAAATTTTACCTAACGTGGTGAATTGGTTATCAACAATAGGATTTCATCTGTGGTAGCACATAATTGCTGACTATACTATAAAACTACTGAAACAATGGCGATTTGAAACATACCCTATTAGTAGTAAGAACAATAAAATAAAATCATGGTATGAATTTTCAAGTTATTTTCAGCAAAAACTCATTTGCAAAAAAAAAACCAGCGTTGCGAATGAAAAATACAGGTTTCACGAAAATCTTTTTTCGTCTGTATCTGTTTTGTGCATATTATTATGATAATAAGAGCGCATTACCCGTTTAGCCCGCCACGGATGCGTTTATTTTTCGTTCCGAATCGCGGCCGTACTGGGTAACGCGACCTTATACAACGATTAACCAGTTTTGATACTTTTTGGAGCTACGTTTTTAATTAGGATTTTTTTTAACTAATTTTAGAACAAAGTTATGTTCTGCTTGAGTAATACTAATAAATAGAATCAAATAAGTCAGTAATCATAGTGTGAGACTATTTTCCTTCATTTCCCATTTTTTATCAAATTAAAATACTAGCTGCGAAGGTGTGTATACAAATGCGAAGGTATGTATACACTTATGAACCTGTACAAATTAAAAATACACAATTAATTTACATACAAAATAATTAATATTCAAAACAAATCTCCACATAAATATAAACTCTACATTCACGTTATTGAAGCCCCATGTAAAGTTAATGATTTCAATTTATTCTGATATACATCATATTTTTTGTTTATCAAGTATCAATATTACCTCATCCTCCTATACTTCACAATAGACAGGTACAAACGTCGAAAGCCGGAGAAAACGCGCCATCTTGCGTAGCTCTACTTATATGAGGACAACTACAAGAATGGGAATGGATTAACTGATGTTTTTTATGATTGTATGCTTGTTTTGGATGGAGTTATAAGTCAAAATAATTGTAAGAAGATAATGTAACGATCTAAGTGAATATTGTTAAGTTGTTGTTTTGTATTCGTTCTGAGAATAGTACTAGTCGCAATATAAAGTTTTAAACTATCGCGCTGCATGTTTATAGTAATATAATTCACGGGAATAAGCGCGTATATGCATAAATACCTTTTTTGGGGCTTGACGTTTCGACCGGGTTACACCGGCCGTGGTCGCAAGCAGACTGGAGATGCGGTGTCATCGCTCCGTGCACGAAGTTGATGATTTTTCATCTACCCCATGTTTTTCAACTACCCTACACACTGTACTGACTGTGTCCGTATTCTGATCACATCACATCTGATCTGATCATTCTGACCACGGCCGGTGTAACCCGGTCAAAACATCAAGCCCCAAAAAAGGTATTTATGCATGTACGCGCTTATTTCCGTGAATTATATTACTATAGTACTAGTCGTTTTGCTTTTACTGTATCAAAAGTTGTTCTAGAATCATTGTAAAAAATAATGCAACTTTAGATGAGATGAGGTAATTAATTCTAATTTGAATTTATGGGATATAACCGGTCATACACCACACATCGGTATTTTGATATGAAACATAATCATCATTAGATATCTGCACGACATTTGTAGTTAGCACGGTAATCATCAAAATATTAATATTATTTAACTGAAATTACACTCATTAGCAGAGTTTACAAATTTTCTAGAACATAGTCAATACAAAACATAACCTAAAGCTGACGCTCAGGTAAACCAAATCCAGTTGCATCCGGTGATCATACGAATTACATGCTATCGGAGAAACCAGATAATCATACAAAGAGACGTAACATCTCAAAGCGTATGCGATCTTGATTGGTATTACGTAGAAGCTGCTGTCACTGAACCGTACGTATTTTGTGACAGAAATACAGTTTGTATGCAGGCCTCCTTTGAGCGCGGCCATTCACCAGTCTCTGACCAGGACAAAGCATTGTGAGCCAAGATCAATGTCTTCAATACCTATGTGGGCACTCAAGAACGCCTATGTGCACACAGACACCGGCGCTCTGTCATAATCGAGAATGTTACGAAGCTCAGGACCTATATACGTGGCTCGCACATATACATATGTGTTGTATGGAACCCTTTGTGCTGTTGACCGTTCATGTTGGCACTTGTGTCGTATAATTAGCGTAGAGCGATTAATTAATAGGTAATGCAGGTCTGTGGCGAATTTATGCTCCATAACTGTGTATAGCTTGCTACCGTTATGCTCTAAATAGATAGCTCGAATATGGTGATTGGCGAGCGAGGCCTTTGTGCTCCAAATATATACGAATTCGTTGCTATGAATTGGTTACGTTTGCAATTTGTTAATAGGCATTAATCATTTTAGTTCCTAATTGCTGAATATGTTGTTTTGAAGCATTAGTAAATTAGACCGTATGAATCTCTAATACATTTCACCTAATGGATTTCGTGCCACTCGTATACATACACACATATATTTTGGTAGATTTGGATGAACCTGCTATGATGCTCCCTTGTGTCTTAGTCACTCGGGTAAGGTTACGACACATAATATAACTGAACGTAACAACACATTTGCAAATGTAAACTATTCTATTGAGCGCATCAGACAATGTACTTTACATTAGATCGTCGCGGCACGAGCAGTAGGGCGTTAATTCACCGGAGACACCCAAACAAACGCTTTGTGAGATTCACCTGTTGGCTCTATAGGTCAATGTTACAGCACACAAGGAGTTTAGCGAAACAGACTTTTGTGGCTGGTGGTTGAATGGCACGCAGAGGCGCGCCGCCGCCATTGTGACTGCGGACAATGGGACATATGCGCGATTGAATCGTTTGGATGCGACTTGCGTCTCGATTGAAATTGAGAGTGCGATACGAATTGTGTTTATTTTCTGATCGTAAAGTTATTGCATATTGACATAAGTCGGGATCGGAAGACAGTTACGCACTTCATCAAGATTATATAGTGGGTTTTATGATGTACTTCTTTTACATGAGCTTTTAACTTATCAAAGAGAATTTGTATTTGTTGTTTTTGCAATGATGAGTCAGAAAAGGTTGGAAATAAAGTATATCAGGAGCTATACTACCTCCAGGAAGGGATTGTTTAAGGTACGGTCGCCTACAAAAACATTCGTCAAGCTGCAAAAATTTGAAACGCAAACATACACCGGTATTATGTAGACAGATTAGTAAATATTCCCAAATCAAACATTTGCCAAGAAAACACGCTACTGGTTGTCCGGACAATGGTTGTATGGTACCCTCAAAACCACTTAACATGGGGCTGACAGGTTAGTTCAATCACTATTATACGCCCCGAGGCCAGCGATGGAGTGTATTTTTTCAATGAAATATATTTTTTCATTCAGGGAGTCATATCGACGAGAGGTTCTCACGG
Organism: Autographa pulchrina; assembly: GCA_905475315.1. Taxonomy (NCBI): domain Eukaryota; kingdom Metazoa; phylum Arthropoda; class Insecta; order Lepidoptera; family Noctuidae; genus Autographa; species Autographa pulchrina. The sequence continues at coordinate 10,730,521 of FR997765.1, read as the reverse complement.
TTGCTCGAATTTAACAAATAATTTTGCACGTCGCTACCCACGCTTTATGACTTATATAACCGAGACGCAACGAGAATCCTTAAGAGCCATTAGAGAAAAGTTTAGAAATCCAGGAAAAAACGTGACGTTGTTGAAATTGCACAAAAATATTCGTAACAAGAAAAGGTTAGGGAATGAAACGCAACGGTTATGAAACACGTCGCGACGTCACGGGCCGGCCGGCTAATCGATCGGGAGAACAATGTGACGTAATACGGCGGGGAGCGGTCCGCCGGGAGAAGGGGCCGCAGTTCGCACTCCAAATATTTACTCCGGCATATGTTTGGTTTCTTTTTTCCTTCGCCTCATATATTTTTACTTTGATCGCGTAATGGGGCCCGGAGGCGGTCTCGATTTGTCCGATATTAATTTCGCTCGCTTCGTATGCTGTAACAATCAGAGTAAACAAACTGTTGTGAGTAAGAAGGAAACCCTCTATCAAAAGGTCCATGACATACCGCAGATTTCATTTTATGTACAAATAATTGATTGTAGTTCGTTTAGTAAATAAATCATTTAACAGATTTAATTATAGTAAATACCCCATTGTGATAATAATTGTGTTGTTGTCACCATTTTGTTGACAATGAAATTAAATATGCGCAATAAAATTAGTGACTATGTCCTCGCTCTGCATGGTAACCAACTATTGTATGGTATAACAAGGACAGTATTATAAGAATAATTATAAGGTTTTGATTGTGTTATGTTATCAAATTGAAATAAGTTGAAATCGGACTTTAAGGTGACCCCAGCAGTTGGGAACATTATGTGAAGAATGTTTTTCATCGCAGCTAAAAACACGCTACTTTATTTTGTTTTGATTTATGACTCTATTTAACCATAAAAAATATAAAAATATTAAAAACGGATCATATAAACTTGTTTATTTATTCCACAAAAATCTCAACTCTCGCTCGATTAAAGAATATCCGAAAAGTGTGCGAATCCACGCCATCCCTAGTCGAGGGGCTAGGGCTGCGCATACTTGAATTGCACGTTTAATGAATTGCATTAATATTGCATTACCGGGTAACTAGCCTCCCTCTACGGTAAACAATCATTAGAGCGCTGCACCGCTCTATAGCTGTTTGAACTACCAGATTTGTTTGCGAATACAAATTGACATTTAGATGTTTTGTGTTTTCAGATTGATGGAAAGTTTTGGATTTAGTTTTAGATTATTATGTTTTTATTGAGCAGTCATAGTTTATTCTTCGCGATGATAGGTAGTGTTGTTTAAGTTTTCAAAAGGATGTGGAAAATTTGTTTTATTTTTTTAAGATACTTTCGCAAGTTTATCATTAAATTTTGTTACGTAACGTACTTTCGAGTAAGTATAGCACTTAAATCTTATATATAAAATTCTCGTGTCACAATGTTAGTTACCATACTCCTCCGAAACCGCTTGACCGATTTTTATGAAATTTTATATGCATATTCAGTAGGTCTGAGAATCGACCACTATCTATTTTTCATACTCCTAAGTGGTAGTTGGTAGGTAGTAGGTAGGTAGTAGGCAGGTAGGTAGTAGGTAGGTAGTAGGCAGGTGCTAGGTAGAAAAAATTGCATTGTAACGTATGCCGGGTACAGCTAGTAATCTTATAAAAGTGCCGTTGGCAACCATGAACATTTTCAATCATCCAACTATCAATCAGAGTGCAAATTGCGTCCAGTCACATACTCAAATATGTACGTCGGTTACTAAGCGACGGCCGTTGTCTGTCCAACTAATGCCGGCCGTCGCAACCGGAAAATTGGACAGCACCGTCTGCCCAATCACACGCGACACTCCACGCAGATTAGCACGCTCGACCAATGCCCAGTTTGTCCCGCACCACGCGACCGATACGCGACCGCGAAAATTCACACTCGTCGCTCTCCATTGAACTCTGAAACCGACACTCCATACTCCCCGTACCACTTATCGCAGTATTGTATGCCGACAATTTTCACGTCTCCGCCAGCCTCACAGAATGTACACCGGATTACGCGTACAGGTATTGAAACCATACACGCCTTTCCGTCCCTCAGTCCTTCCTGAAATGATATTAGTGGAAACCCTCGGACATCTTTTTGTTCGTTTCGCTACACACTCGCCAGTAATTGCAACACTTAGGTGTTTCTGTTTGTTGTGTTTGTACAAATATTTATCAGATCAAATACGATAGAAATAATATAGCCGTGTGACCTGACTGCAATTCTAAACTGGGGCTCATTAATCGATTCCACTTCATATTGAAAGGAAGCCTCCGAGCACGTCCAAGTTACCAACCAAAAAAAAAAATAACGCACCGACGCACGTGACACGGGTAAGTCGCCATCGCGTTGCGGAGAGCGTTCCGCCCCATTCAAATCTTTACTTAGCATTCTAAGTCCCGTCGGCGGCTTTAATTTTTTAAGGCTCACTACAACGCCCATACTGTATTCACCTCGCGTTCTCACCACACTTACAGATATGTACCTAACTAATAGTGGGCTGCGACTATTGTCCAAAACGTGCTACGATACCGATGCGTCGTGTTTGTATTATGCGCCTAGACATAGAAGCATTAAAGTTTAAATTAAGTTGTTGAATGGTAGTAGTTATGATGTACGGTTGTGGCGGGATGTACGAAGGAGTAGTTTGCATAGTTATGTGCGCGTTTATCTAAGCTATATCGGTGGGTACAGGCGACGTGGGCCGGCAGGTCGCCCGACAGTTTGCTGGGGTTTAATAAATGTCTGAAACAGCGGATCGGCTTAGCACACACCGACATACCATAACTACGTATATAGGCTATTTCTAAGACCGTATTTACGGATTGGATGGTAGACAGAAGGTATTATTAAACATGTGTTGAGGTCAGACGGATTATACTGTGCTGTAAAATTATGGGTTTAGTTCTGTAGCCATAATTGCGTTTCAAAATTATTGCGTTGAACACGACTAATATCATTTTATGAAATGTTTATATTGCGATATAATATTTCAAATAAAAATTTTAAGAAGATGAAAACATTAGAAGAGCGTGTGTTGTAATTTATAGTTAAATAAATTAATATTATGTAATATTTGGGCTTGATAAAATTTTGTGGTTTAATATTAACGATAGTATATTTAAGAAGTACCTAACAGTTGTATTGGTATAATTACCATAATATACAAATACAAATTTTAAAAAGAAAACAATCTGATATTGCAATTTGCCATAGGTTTTATGACACAAAATTATGGTTCCCATGTTAAATCTTCTACTGGTACTATCATAATTGCTACCAAACCTGAAACAAGGCTTCTACGAATAACAAGAACAGCACGTGTCGTTGTATTTACTCCATTAGCCGCGGAGGCCGTCGGTATCAAGTATTTATAGTGTTTGAGGCGCTTCATAAATATGCAGCGGTAGGCGCCCGCCTTGCCGACACCAGCTATTCAGGTAGGTAGCCTGTGATACAAGGCATAGGCGGTTAGATAGGATATGTAGTTTAGGGATTAGATGACTTGTTTATCTAATATTTAGGAATTATTGACTTACTTAGTTTATCACAACTATACTAAAATTTAATCTTATGTAAATAAATAAATTCATGACAGGGATGACGATGAATTTTTTGACGCGTTTTAGTTTATCTAAATAAGTCTGTAATTTTAATTTATCTAGCAATCTATGTAAACATAAACTATCTATCTATGTAGTCTATGTACTGTTTCTCTGTCAAATATTGCTAGTGATGATAGAGATAAGGGCTTTAAAATGAAGATTCGACGTCAAGTGTCTAGATGCAAAAATATATATTATGTACAATTAATTATTTTGTTTTTATTTGGTATTTTTAGTTAGAAGCCAGTTTTGAAAAAAAAATCTTTTCAGTTGTTTCAGCAATAGATTTTCAACATAGGATATTATGGTAGCTGTCGTATTGAATATGAAAATTATTATGATTTTAAATTCAGAAAAAAATAGTTTTAAACTTCTATCAGAAACATAGAATACACGTAAAAGGAGGTGCGGCGATGTAAATACGAGAGTTGCGTAGATTCAGCCCTTTTTCATAACTCACATACTTAATAGCGAAATTACGGACGGACTATTAATAATTAAATATATCACTATTTTACTCCCTATCTAGAAAATAACAAACAAATCGCTAGAGTCTGATAAATAGCACCGTCTCCTTACCTCCACGGTTGGTTAGCTGTACCGCTCCGTGCGTTGCCTCACTTTCCACGGAGACTGTGCGATGTATTTTTCAGTGCATTTTTTAGAGTATCGCTTTTGTATACCTTGTTTGTTTAAATAGTAAAGTTACATGAGTTTTTCACATGTTTACGGATGGTAAATAATGTTGGTTAATGAACATTTCGTATAAAAGTTAGCTAGAATAATGTTTTTTATTTATGACTGTTTATTTAGTACCTACTTTCGACGCAGGCTTTAAATGAGGCGGTCGTGTAGGTACCATTTTAATTATTTTTAATTGCTATCGTAATGCTAGCAAAATCTATTTCCTACTAAAAAGTAATATGAGAATACTATACCTACTTAATAATGAAAATATTCGCAGCACCCAATGTGACCTGAAAATTGTCTGTTTTCAAAGATGCGTAAAGTTCTTGTCGTTCAAAAATCTCTCAACAACAAAATCTTGGCAAAAATATATATGACATAATAATATTACAAGACTCAGTTGTAATTTACTTATGTATTTATTAATATATTCAACTTTACGCCAATTTCTACGATTATATACAGTCGTCGGTCAATATCTCATCTGACTTTTATATCAAGATGGCGACTACTCTTCTTATATTTTGGGACTGGTTTGGAGTATATAATATATTGTTCTAAACGAAGTATTAAGGATACAAAAAATAATTAATAATCTATGTTTGTATTAAAAAATTGTGTATCGGAAACTTGAAGCATGGTCAAACTGTTATATGTTATCAATCTAATGTTAGAACCCTTATTACGAATGAAAACAGATGTTTCAGATCTTTGCTTGTATTTGACAAAATTCAGTTCTATATTATATGCTAATGCTTAAGTAAAGATTTCAAATCATTATAAATATGTCAAGCATCATAATAATATGTAGTCCTTTAAATAATGCTGTGGCAAATAGTTAAATGCTTTGGGAAGTTTGAGAGAGGTTAAGTCAGTAAATACAAAAATATTTAGAAAAACTAGGTACTTATTGTTCGTTGTTTATCTATTATACCTTTTAACCTGTATAAAGCAAAACACAAAAACCTCAAAACCAACATACAAGGAGGTAAAATTACATCTTTTGTGCTACTTACAAACCGAAAAAAAGGTACAACTATCTAAACAAAACACAAAAGCACGTTTAAAACTACTTGTATTCATTCATAGGCTGAACTTCTATCTTATCAGGTCAAGTTCCCTGTCTATTGAGGAGGACGTCACTCCATTCACGTAGGTGACATGTCACCTGTCACTAACCTCAGGTTTTTGACGATAACCATCGGTTTCCATTCATAAACCGCCGATTGTTCGATACTACCGCCCCCGTAACGCAAGGGTTGATAAACATATCAAAGGGGTCTAAAAACACCTGTTTTTTATCGAGTCACTAGTGCAATTGTGTGGACAATATTCATGAATATCGATTATCGAATATCTGATTTATCGATATACAAAGACCTCCCACGAGTTGTGGTTGACAATAGAAGGATAGTTTATGAAAAAACTATGAGATCTAAATTTTATTATTAAGCTTAACTTTCTTCATATTTAAGGGATGTTACACAATCTGTAGGTATTTAAGGTAATTTTTGCATGTAAATAGGTATAATAATAGTTGAATAGATCTACATAAACAACAGATTTTCCATAAGCATAACATAACATAACATTAACATACCATCACGCCTGTATCCCCGAAGGGTTAGGCAGAGGTGTACCAATGTACACCCACAGTTCGCCGCTGCCACAGTTCGACACACTAACCGGGCACAAATCTAAACTCCGACCTGCTACTGAGAATTTCATAGAAAAACCCAATAACAACTTGGTCGACTTGGGAATCGAACCCAAGACCTCTAGCGTAGCAGTCGCGCTTAGAACCACTAGGCCAACGAGGCAGTCTTTTCTTTATTGGTCTTTTCCATAAGCTTAATACAATATGTTTCTAATTCCAAAATAAATAACAATATTCTAAACGAAAAACAACGTTGCTCAACATTTTATTCGGCATACAAAGAGAACATTGTGGAACAAACTCGGCAATGGAATATTTGAGAGTTTAAATCCAAATTTAGCATGTTTATTGTGGAGCCCACGAGATTTACGAGTACGTCACGACCACACCGACATTTGGTAACTCTATATAACAAACGAAACTTTATGTTGCAGAAGCCATCAAAAATATCCGTTCACTCAATCGTCTCGACTAAATGAAGAAACTCAATTAAAAGTTAAAAATGTTTATGAACAGTTCACGTGAATCGGTTGCGTAATGTTTGATTAGGTAACCTTTCTGTTGGATTTATTTTTGTAATCCTTGTTCACGGACGTAACCTTCACGATGTTACGAACAGATTGCTTTTCTAAGGTAATACCTAATTTAATGTGTTTGTTGTTGATAAGTGTAGGTGTAAGTTTGTTTTTTAAACAGATAATGTTGCGTAATCTTATATCTAAGGGATCTTAGTTTAGGTACTCTCCTATTTATTCACTTATTAGAAAAATATGTTCCAATTTGTTTATGTTGCAATCGTATCTATCTACTAAATAAATATGCTTTTTAGTAGGTACTTATTTGCAATAATAAACGTCTGAAACTCATTCTAACCCTATTAACTTCAAATGATTATAATTTTTATTACATAAACCAGTAAACAATGAGCAGAGCGGTGCGTTGTGGTAGGTAGCACGCACGCTGACACGTGCCGAAAGTCTGTGCGTGACGGCTTGACAGAGTGGCGATTAGCCCGCTGCCAGCCCGCTACATGCCGCAGCACAGCCACTACGACTAGATGAGTTTAGAAACGTTTTAGCGCAGAGCTATACGCTTAGTAGTACGTAGGGAATTTTGTTAATTCTAGTGACGCTTTTTGTTTGCCTTTCTACGTCATAGCAGTTCTACAGGATAGGATATAAGTTAAGAACATTCAAGCCCAGTGTTAAGCTATGTACGATGATCTTTGATTGGTTCGTTTCGTAGAATATTAATCTGAATAGCAGAATAACTATAAAATATCTGAAAATATACAAAAAAGACGTTAGATAGGAACGGGACTAGTTACGCGAGTGAAACCGCTAGGCTAACTTAGTTGCAACATAAATGATGTGTACATTTATGTTGCACACAATATCTTGACTAGTATTGAATTATCCTACACTTAGCCACTAGTGTGAACAACACACAAGTATAAGTCGTATAGAGTACACCTAGTGTCGAAGTGTATAAGTAGCATTATATTCTCTAAGTGTATCATAATTTAAATTTGTGCGAAACACGCTTTTGATACGCAATTTTGTTGCACAATATTTTGTTGGACTAAACTGAAGTTTCAATTACGTGTTGATTTGCGTAACTTAGAAGTTTTGTGATGTAAGTCACGCTGATGGAAACCGCAGTTTGACCTTATTTTATTTTTATCTACCGTAAAAAATATTTTCAAAGTTCATTTGTTTGTTTAATTTTAAGCTTATTGTGATAAATAATTTTGCTTTAGTAATCGTATCTTGTAAGAATCTGGATGATTTTATGGCAATTATCGAAATAGGGCCGATATTTATAGTTTTCCGAAACCATATAATTATTATTTCCTCAAACAACATATTTATTTGGCTTCAATTCACCATCGGTTCTGTAACAAAACTAATTAAAGTAATATCGTCCTTATATCTAAGCTATAAGGTCTATAGCATTTACATATAAACAACGCATAGTGGATTGGCCTGCGGATGACAGGCCACGATAAAGTGGCGATTAGCCTGTCTCTGCCCACGATCTCTCTGCACACAGATAAACAAACAAATGAACGTTTCTAAGAATCGCGCGGATAAATAACATTCTGATTATGATATTGTTTATTGAATTTTCTTTTTGTTTTTCTTTTTTCCGAGAGAAATGTTTATTTATTGTGTTTTAAATTTTGCATCAAAGTCGAGCTTGTTTTGATCAATATTATAAATACTATAAATTGTGTTTTAATTTTTCGTCTCTAAAACTTTCAATACAGGACCATTTGAGTTTTTGGTTTTTATAATACATTTAAAAATTTCGCAATAATTTCTAATTTTTTTACCAGTTAATTTATCTGGGATTATAATATTTTGTAATATATTAATATTTTGACCTGAAAAACTACAAGCGTAAAGCTAAATAGGCTTAGGTATAGCTACGCCGTAATTAGGTCGTCATGCCTCGTAATCATGTTAAATATAATTAATTAACTTTAGTTTCGTTGGAATCTAATTTGATAAAATCAAAATTTCAGACGGCCAACTTGAGGGGAAACAATTTACAAACTCTCAGGGCAACTCACCAAAATAGTTTATCTTAGACGAACGCGCTGCGCAAACATAGTGAACGAGCAAAACAACCGACTCGTGACACCTACCTACCGTTTTACACAGAGATCGGTATCCTTAACTACACACTTCACCGTAGCTGCGTCTCTCTCGCGCTAAGAAAATGAAACGGACCAATGAGGGGGTGGGGTGACACGCATTTCCGGGCCCGGCTCCAATCAGCTGCTAGAACAAAGGAGTCGCGATAGCTACTTACCTACAAGTAGCTACACAAGGGTCGGCTATAAGTAGAATTGTGTTCCACCTCACACATGTGTACTAAACTCACACAACTGACGCTTTTTTACCTGCTGACGAGTTTTTGTGGGCGTAGTGTGTGTTTGTGTGGCGGTGTCTAGCCGGTGATCGCTTGGCGAAGTTTGCGCAAGTCGCGGTTGTAATGGCTGGATATATCGGCTTTGAGTTGCGACCAGGCCGCCGCGATGCGCCTTTGTGACTACGTCAACAACCGTGAATGAAGAGAGCGAAGGTTAAAAATGTAGTGCATGCTTCCATGCGACGTAGAATTACGGAAGAAACTGTTTACTAGTAAGCACAATCTTGAAACACAAGTTCACGTCATTTCCTTCAAAATACACTGCCATTTGTAATATATTTTAAATCTCATGAAAAGAAAATACGAAGGAGGTATTATCCTGAACGACATTCTGTGACGGCTTATTTCTTCCTTCGACTCTCAGAATCCTCACGTCGTCGTTAAAGGAACATTTTTCTTTTGCAGTCCTCATGTGACGTACCTGCCATATCCCGAGGACCCTTCCGCGATCCCTTGTAATGCAAATAGTGCCTTATACGCACGTAACACAGTTGTGAATGAAATAATTTAATGCTAACACGCCCTGTAAGACTACAATTTGACTATCGCGAATTTCCTGCGATTCTACAGCTTCAAAATGTTTAACGTTGAGACCTTTTTGTGTTGTAAATTGGAGCCTATGTTCGAAGGTGAGAGTTTATTTTAGTTTGTGGCGTGTTGAGAAGCTGAGAAACAAATCTGCGTAAGGTACATGGTGTCGAGTAACTCGTGTTCTTACCCTCTCTCCTTTGTTCGGGCCGGAAGAGTGCGCTAGAATTACATGCTCGAGTCTGATGTGAGCTTATTTTTTACGGCGCTATATTGTGTTTCGTGAGCTCTCTTATAGTTATGCAGTTCAACGACTGAAGAAATGAGAGGGTGGATAATGGAGAAACAAAACAAGTTTACCATTTTTATTGAGGCAAGGTGGAACTCAGCCAAGAAAATATACTTCAACAAATTATTGTACAATAAGTCTTGACATTATTTTGAGATTCTTGGGGTAAAGTTCTCGTGAAGATTATTGAATGTATTTTCTGAAGCAAAACAGGTAACTGTAGCAATATTGGTCCGAGCCAACAAACAACGTTCGTAACATAACAATTTCTTGAGACGTCGACGGTGCAGTTACCCTCGTCGAGTCGTTCACGCTCATTGGCTTCCATCTCTCGTAGCTGCGCGCCACCCCGCATACTGATATCTGGATTAAATTACTCTGCCAACTATTTTACACAAAACCAGAGGCCATAATTAAAGTCCAGGCGAAAATGGGTGAAATCAAACGTCTTATCTGACCAGCGGGAAATAGCGTTTCTTCGCTGAATAGTTTCCACCGAGTCGGATAGTAAGTGAGCGGAATAAATAATTATTGCGGCAATCTAAAGTTGCCACCGGTTGCGATGCGGCAGCCTCCGCTGCGAGATACCTAATGAATAGTTTCTATTGGCTGTGCTTTTGTATGTCGGAAACATGAACTAGTATGCTCTCAAACTGCTCCACTTTATAAAAATCAGTTCACTCATTTTGAAATATTATCGCTGTAACGAGTAATGTAAATAAAATGTACGCCAATATCTTTACAAGAATGCTTCCTGCAAATAGTATTAATTACATAACATTCAAATTCAAATATTTGATAACCATGAACCCGGAATGTAATTCCCGTTTCACTTTCGCGAAACACAAGGCTCCCATAAAATCAATGGGAAAAGGAAATACAATTCACTTTCACGGTGTCTGAAATAAACCATTCTTTGCATTGAAAGGGGAATAATCTCTGTGTAGCAGCGGGGGCTTAATCAAAATCGGTGAATTGCTTTAAATCGGGGAAAACGCAGGAAATATCCTTTGTGCCGGCAATTTCCCGACATGCGTGCCGTTAATGCGCTATCGGGAGGTAATGACTTCCTTAATTAATTCGCGATATTAGAGGCGCGTACTCGGCGACATCTTAGCGGCGCCGAGGTGTGATGTGCTCGCTGGCGCGGGAACGCGTGCTATTTTATATTCATGGCCCGAGAAATTTGGAACCTTATAAAGCCAAAATTTTGTTGATTTCCTGTAACACAGCTACATAGTTCTTTTTAAACTTATTTAAGCTATTTTTAATTACATAGGCTAGTTAACAAAAGGTATTATTTGAAAGAAATCAGGCATGTGTGGTTTCCTTAAATCTTTGTATAGTATAGCTTGCCATACAAAAAGATTTTCCAATTTGGCCCATCGAATTAGCTCGTAGTTTTACATAAACGATACATAGACGAACAAGAAGAGGGTAAGCCGTCGCTATGGCACCGGAGGCAGTAAGAAGTTATTTTAGGGGGATATTACGCGACATCAGGGCTTATCTTTACGGCAGGTGTTCCTCCCCCCTCGCCCCTCGGGGACAAATTTACGAAATATGTCGCGACTTATGCGGATCACGCGGTAATGTTGCTCGCAATCTGCGGGGCTTAGGTTTCGACGCTGTGTCAACGGACCACGGAACCTTGTTGGTAAATATTCGTGTTGTTGAAGTCAGCGACAAAAACTTTTTTTCCACTTAGGCTCTAAATATGACAGTCGATATAGATGTGCACAATATTGCCAAGCTGCATTTCTACTTATATTTAAGCTAGTCCTGTAAACGTTAATAGTTATGTAGCTTTCTAAAAAGTCATAGACAAAGAACTTAATTCAAAGTGAAATGACTGATAAAGTGAAAGAGAGCTGGTAAACTGCAGATTTGGCCAAAAATATACAAGGAGCGAGATTTTGTTAATAAAGTTATCATAATAATTACCCTTAACTTTATCTGGCATCAAACGAGCAGACATAACTCCCAACCCTTCAAGTAACCATGTAACGTTTGATTTACAACGTGTAACACTTCATACGTTGATCGAGTACATACAACTTGACGGGAGCCAGCCGTCTCATACACATTTAACACGAACCGCGATCAAACGTTCCACATTCCAATTAATACGTATATTAGAAAGCTAATAACCAATTAAATAGATTAATAAAGATATTCACGACATTCCAATTTGCTATTGATCGTCAATAGCTTTGATATAGAGCTTCGTAAAATCATTGTTTGATGTCTAATATCGAAGGAGCTTCCATTTGTGAATGTTTTGCTCTATTGAATTATTGTAGGCGTAAATCTGCTTATGTGTTCTGTTGTAAATCGTTTGATTTTGCAAAATAAGTGGTGTTTTAAGTAGATTGTATTGTAGGCTTAACGAATTGTTATTACGTTTTAAGTTGATTGCAAAAAATACGTTGAATTTTATGTGTAAAGGTTTACCTAAAATTACCTAATTTCAATAAGAAAATTATTATTGTTATACAACAAAAAAAAATGTACAAAAGGTAAACTAAGTATGCTAAGAAAAATGTATCTTTCATGTTTGTTGAAATAACAAGCTTTAGCTCTAATACATCTTTAGGTAATAAAGTTTCTATCCTCATAAATATCTGGAACTTTGCTTTACGATACGTCCAAATCGTTTTGCTTAGTATCCATTACTGCATAGCAACTGATATTACCATTACAAAGCCATAATTACCAAATAGCGTAATAAGCATTGCCAAATAACTGTTGCGCTCGTCAGTTAAATAAAAATTACGCGGGAAACGTCCCGGGGGAGCTCATTGTGGCGTCACAATGAGCTCTCCTGATTGGCGGAAGGATGTTTTCACTAAATAAAAAATATCGACGCGTCATTTCGCGCAATTTTCGTCGAATTTTCAAACGATAAAACCTGTCATTTCGCTGTTGACGCGCCTATAAAATATTCATGCAGACGGGCGAGATGAACGATTTTTTTCTTCGATTTACGCGTCGAAATAAGATGTCATTTTCCGTATCATTAGCGGCGGCTTGGAACGTCGCGACGCCACTATTTATACGCAAATACGATAAAAATGATGCCCGGCCGATCGACTGTTTGACGCGCCATTGATAAATTGCGACCTTTTCAAATTTCTTATCTTTTTTGACGTTTTCTCCTCATTCTATACTTTCATGTCTCCGGCGACGATTTTTAAATGTCTTTTAATGTATTCGGGGATTGTGTTTGATGAGTAATGATATTGTGGCGTTAAATATATATATCGTTATTTCTTTTTTATGACCAAAATTTTGTTTTAATGGTTGACGTAAACATTTAAGTCCACATAACGAGATGAATATTTGCTGTTTTTACGTCTACTTTATATCTTAATAATAGAATGTTTTGTTTAATAACATAAGATGTAATACTATTTATAGTTGATAGTTTGGAGAAAATCCTTTGTCCAGCTGAGAGACATGACAATTCATTCATTTCATTTAAAGCCTGAACTGTCCCACTGCAGGGCAAAGGCCTCCCTTCCTCTTTTCCACAGGTCTCTATTGTTTGCTATTTGTTGCCACTCCTTTTTGTATGCGGCTAGTTCATCCCTCCATCTCCGCCTGGGTCTTCCACGCTTCCTTCGTCTATTAGGAACCCAATTTGTAGAGGCTTTCGCCCACGATCCTTCTGACATTCGGCACACGTGTCCGGCCCAGTCCCATTTCAATATTTTAGCCAAAATAACTCTCCTGAAAATAACGTTTAGCCAAAAAAAGCTCATAAAGTTCTCAAACTGCAATCAGTTTAGACATCCAATCATTTTTTAAGTTCCATCAATAGGATTCGCCGACCGATACACGGAGTGCTCTGCGATAGATTGGTGCTCGTATTCTCATAGCAAGGTAAATTCGATCGGAATAAAACTTCCTCGGTGCAGAGCTACTCGTTGAGCCCTCTCTTTGCGGCGAAATCGTGCGGACTAGTTTATCTCACCCCGTTCGTTTCAAAACTACCTCACAAAGGAATCTCATATGATAATCTGCAGATCTTTTTGATAAACACCCTTTAATGTATTAAATAGCTGGGAGTAAATTGAACGTGGTTTAAATCTATTTTAGTTCAGTTATTTGGATATATTATATACTTCAAAAGTAAGTTAGGAACTCAATAAGGCACTTCAAACAAAAAATAAAAATAATTACTTAATTATTTTAAATTCAATTTTCTCTGTTTTAGTACCTATATAAAGCATGAAATTAAAACTCTCCAACATTTTCTTACAAAATTAATCCAAAATATATGTAGTTAGCTGCACCGTGCTCAGCTTATTACGGCCCCACGTTGGGCGCCAGGCGACAATATTGCGCGGCCGCCGTGTCCCGACTAATCCCCGGATTCATTTATTTTTGACAACGCAATACGATTTTATCTCATGGCTTCCGATGCTGTTTGCCGTCTGTTATTATGCTCCCGCCATATTCGGTACACTTATTTATTTATTTAGCGACCCCTATAAGGGGTGATTTGACTTTTAATACCAACTTTAGTGGTTGGTTTCGTTTTAAATCTGCGCTTATTTAATTTAATGGCGATGTGAGATAGATTGTCTTGCTTTGTGATGAGAAGTGTTTATTGAAAATGGCTTTTTGTTATCGTATAATTACTTTTTTTTATAGTTTCTTACTGTTCGAATACGCCATCAGGATAAATTACAGCGACTTATTTTCATGAAAGCATCTTTTACGTGGCCCCACGAGCTTTATTAGTATTCCGAATATATGTGTATGTTCCTCAATAAAGAATATGATTGATTGACTGTAGTTTTATTCTTACTCTTTTTTTATCTCGAGACTTAAATCGTTTACAAAATATTTAATTGAGGTATAACTTGCTCAACTTGCAATTGTTTGGTCTCTTCTGGAACATCTTCTTGATAGAAACTAACTGCACAAGTAATTCTCCGCCACAATATACATATAGGTATCTAATACATATACCTACCTATATATCTATTAAGAGAATGGCGCTCACGTGGCGCCCCTTAGCACTCGAAGTAAGTGGGTCGAGCTGAAACTGACAGTCGTCCATCTATATATACCTACACTTATATTATTTCTGATTCTTGACCAATTTTCTTGTTAACCAGAAACTGAAATCACAATTTCCTCGCCCCTGATGTGATTTATCTCCGTCGAATAGAAATAATTTCTTAGTGGAACACTTTCAGGCGCATCAACTTGACAAGTCAAATTTATTTGATCATCTATTTGTTTGTCAAATGAGTCTAACTTATTTTGTCGAGAAACAATGGGAAATATACTAAAGCAAAAATATTTTTTGGGGCAGTATCTAATTTATCTTAATCGAGCATCTTGTGAAAACGGCCAAATAATATAAAAAGTCCAAATATTTTGAAATAAAGCTTGCATTTTGCACTCATTCTTACATATTATGTACATACAATCTGCTACAAAATAGTTTCTTGCGGTAGACTTCAAGTTAAAGATGTACTCGTACTATTGGTATCCATAAAATAAAACCTAACACCGACAAATTTGCGGCCTCAAACCCTATACTATTAGAAGTTAGGTATATATTCAATAAGTCACAATATATCAAGTGAATAGCTCACGTGGTGGCGTCCCCTCGCAGTAAGTGGGTCGCTGGAACTGACAGTCGCACTCACGTATAGTTGTGGGCTTTTAATTAATTTTATGTAGGTTCTAATGGTGGTTGGTGTCTTGTGCTCGTCTCGTTAAAGGGTTAAAATGCAATGCAGTCGATGATTTGAGAATGTAATGTGTACAATCTTCTTCCTTGTCAGGATCACTCTTGAAAGAATTGTCGTGGTCATCACAATAAAGAATTACAAACTAACGTACAATCTTATCATTACATTTTTTTGCCGATATTTAGATATTTCTATTGAAATCCTATTTGACTGAAAGTTAACCACAATATCTGTGTAATGTCGTGATGGCCTAGCGGTTCAATGAACGGATTTGTATGCACAAGGTTGCAGGTTCGAACCCAGGCAAGTACCAATGTGGCTTTTTCAAAGTTATATGTACTTTAAAAATTATTCTAAGACACTTCTGATAAACGGTGAAGGAAAACATCGCGAGGAAACCTGGATTCCAAAATTTGGGATCTGAAATCGCCAATCCGCAGAGAGCAAGCGTGGTGATCCATGCTCGTGCCTTCTCTTTATGGGAAGAGGCCTGTGCCCAGCAGTGGGACGTTTATAGGCTGGATTATTAACCACAATATAGCTTGGGAAAAGGCTAGACAAAAGGAGATATTTAGGGTATTTTGAAGAGAGAAGAGTAATAACATGAAACAAGAGACAGCTCATCGATAAACTATGTCTAACTAAGATCCTAGTCTAGGAGACAAGACTAATAAGACTAGCCTTTCAGTGTGTTTATTTTATTAGTAGGTAGTAGGCGATATTTTAATCCGTAGTAGTCACATTTAGCATCATTGTAATATCTTCGATAATATAATATAATAATATAATATTCCGGGATAACTCACACACGATTATCTGATCCCAAGCTAAGCAGAGCTTGTGTTATGGTAACCAGACAACTGATAAACATACTTATATATTTCTAAATACATACATATTATAGATAAATTACACCCAGACAACCAGAACAAATGATCATGCTCATCACACAAACATTTGTCCTGGGTGGGAATCAAACCCACAACCTCCGGTATAGCAGTCAGGGTCACTAACCACTAGACCAACAGGCCCGTCATAATGTCTTCACACACCCATATAATCTTCATGACAATGCCTACACTTATTTAAAGTATTATGTAATTTTATTTGTCATTCGAAATCACATTTATACATTGAGTTTCGATATTTCGATGCCATATAAGACGTGACTCCAACAAAGGCCTGACGCTTATCATTAAATTTGACGAAGCAGTCGCTCCGTGTCACAGAAATTTGCATATCTTATTAAAAACCTCGACGTCAGAGATAAAAATGAAAATGAGACACGTCAAAGAAAAAAAAAATGACGGACAAAACTCTCACGAGACAATGGTTATTTTGGGCGATGCGAAAATACTGTTTTGTCATGGAAATTTCGGGTGGACACTTTGCATTTTCTTTATTTCCCCCCATTTCTTAGTCGAAGAAATCTGTTTTTTTAATTATCGTGTTTGGTAATTAGTTTCGGGAAACGATCTCTTTCTTCCGTTTCCCTTTGCGCAAGCAACTTGTCTGCTCCTAATGAGGTAATTTATAGTCTTACCGCTGCACTCCAAAATGTAGGCTCTTTTTTGTTTAATCTTCAAGCTTTATTTAATTCAAAGTTTTATACGATGCTTATAAAATGAGTCGAAGACCGAAGCTTTGTTATCTGAGACAAGCATTATTTAAAAAACAAACTCTCTGTAAACTTATCACACAAGAATATGTTATTCGTAACATTGCTGGGGAGATAAATACATATACAAGGGATAACACGACACTGCTGCACTGCACCTAAATTATATTTTCTCTTTGACGACCTCCGTGGTCGAGTGGCGTACGCACCGGTTTCAAGGTGTCGCTAGCTCTGAGGTCCCGGGTTCGATCCCCGGACGAGTCAATGTATAAAATCACATTTCTACATTTTTTCGGGTCTGGGTGTTTGTGGTACCTTCGTTGTATCTGAATTCCATAACACAAGTGCTTTAGCAACTTACTTTGGGTTCAGAACAATGTATGTGATGTTGTTCGCATTTATTTATTTTATTTATTCTGCATTCATTTTCTAGACACAAAAGAGACCAAACAACCGAATTGCCTAAAACAAAATATCACCGAAGCGTAATTCTTAGTGTAGGCAAACCAGCTTTTGATGTCGCTAAACAAATTACAGAGGCACTTGTCGGGTTTCGAAGCTAGCTTTATTTTTCCCATATGACAGCCAGCGGATTACATCGATCGCCTCACAGAATAAAGAATTTAGATAAAAAAATGACCGAGAGGATTTACTACGATTGGTATTTGCGGGCGAAAAATGTTCTGAAAAGAATTCACTTATACGGGTTTATTATTATACTTGTTAGGTCTTCATGGTAAATTATTTAGGGATTGGCTTTTTTTTGTTGCTTTTTTTTGTGGTGTCATTTTCAAAGTAATTGATGAGCTTCATTTAAATTATTTACTGAAATGTACATTGGGTAATTGGCCCGGATCAATAAATGTCATATGGAACTGTCGATTTTAATTTCCCGTACCCGTATTTAAAACGTATTTTCTTATAACATAATCTATCTATATTTATCGTATCTTTATTTTAAATGCGATAGTGACAATGCTATTTAAATGCCATTACGATATATATCTAATGTGTATCGATATGGGTCTTTCCGAGCATACACTCACTATTTACATGGACTGAACTGTTCCAAATAGTAAAAAAAATACTTTTTTTCGAATCAACATCAAAATACCGTCGTAATTGATGAGGATAAACCTCCACCAGTATAATGAATAAATAAGTAACATCTAAATCAGTATCAAGCCCACAACAGATGGGCCACAAGTACCATATCGCAAACGACGTATCGCAATTGAAACCGCAGTGTCCCTTGTTTTTTACCCGAGGGTCGCGTAATCCGCAACGCGTAAGTTCTAATGCCAAGTAATTTCGTGACCCTGCCTTGTTTGGAGCCTTTTACCGACTTAATGTCTCCGTCCCGGCCATATAAAACGTATATTTTTGACAGTATTAAATGCCCAGAAAGTAGAACGTGGTGTTGTGTAATTTTCGACGTTATTGTTTTGTTTTTTGGATTTTGTGATGTGGAATTTTTGCTTCGTTGATCGTGACGTGTTTTGGTAAATTATGTTAATATATTAAAGAATAAACGTAGAAAATCATTTGATAAAACTAATAAAACAAAATGCAAAACGCTTATTACGAATCCTCATTATCAACGCAATGGTTTTTAATAAGCGCCTGCCTACTGCGTACGTTGTAATGAGACCGTCTCAAGTCAAGGAAATTAAAATTCTCAAACAGAGGGCAGTTACAACAAATCCCGGCACTAAAACTCCTATATATCCCGGGCGAATGTTGTAAAAAATCATTGCCTCCATCCCTCGGCCCTCTCGGAGGGGAAAAATCTAATCTGTGCATTTTTTGCGGGACCGCGATGCCACAAAGAATTTCATTTCCCACTGTTCATCTATCTCTATTTCACTGACGGCTCTTGTTCTTGGCCCTCACCCCTCCCCCCCTCGCACACCCCCCTCGGACCCCGCGACCGTTTTTTTAGACTTCCTTGATCGGAGATAAGGTTAAGCGAGCTCCTCTTATTAGTGGTTTATACGACATTCACAGCCCCGTTTTAATTTGCTATGTACGACGAGGGCTTCAAATAGATTTTACGATTTCGAATGTAAAAGTTTTGAAACCAGAAATAAAACATCCATGTGTTTGTGTTCCCACGCAGATTTGGAGCTGTGTGGTACGAGTAAGTTGCTGTTACATGTTTTTAAACGATATTGAACTTAACTAGGACTACAAAGCAAATTAACTGATGATAAGAGGATGTCTTTAATGCATCGGTCAAATGTACCTAGTCATACTACCCTAGTCCACCAAATCAGTATTTTCACATTAGTATTTCATTTCTCCACCTTTGCTTCCGTTATAAACCAGTTGAAAATGATACGCTATTTTATATTTATAGCAAAACGCTTAAAAAACTATAATCGTAAGTTACTTTTATGGCCACGTTAATTGCCCGAAACGCACCCAAATCAAGTAAAAATAAATATCCATAACGGAAACAGTTTATGGATTAAATTGATGCACAATGGCCCAAGGTCTGTTTATCATAATAATAAAGTCGACAAAGAAACCGAAGCGGCAAAAGTCAACTTATAATTGTATTACTAGCATCACAATCAAAATGAGCCTCCACGAAAACAGAATTACACAATTGTGTACAATTGACATTCAAATCTGTGGACATTGACGCTTTGTGCTTTTATTGGCACTTATTGACGCGTAATTGTCAATAAATTCCTACGGGATCGAAGTTTAATGTGGGTTTGGGTGAAAAAAGTTATGTTTTATTAATATTTTTACGAGAACGTTTAGGACGGACGATAAGATCTGCCGTTTGGGAAGTTTTTTCTTTCAATTTCCGTCACGATTTGTACGCTCATTATTGGTGGGTGATGAGGGCGATAGGGGCAGTGGTCGCATGCCGTCGACTCTGCTGCGATGTTATCGTGTCTCTTAGCGACTTTCATCGGGGCTTTCGATTGTACCTCCCCTTCTTGTTGCCGCTTGTGAAACATGATTTCGATGACATTATGATTTATTTTGAAGAAAAAACTGTTACGTGTTACCTATGCATGCCCGGCGACCAGTCGAGTGCCTTCTATTTATATTATTTGTATGTACTTTGTAGCATTGACGTAAGACAGTGTCCAATGTGTTTGTTATGATTTCCGAACTTTGTGTGAGACAGATTCTTGGCTCAATAATCGAATCCTAGCATTGACAAATTACTCAAAATATTAGAGTTGAACTTAATTCATATACATGAATGTTAAAGCAATATTGTAAGTCTTCAAAGTCTTGGGTGCGGTGACTTGTGAAGTTCAAAGTCAATCCTAAGTACTGTGCTATTTTAGGCGGGTAGTAAGTTAGCGTTCATTCAGACGATACTAACTATTGTATTACCTAAACTATTGTGTTCTAGTTATAGTTTTTGGAGCACTCATTATGTTGTTATTGATTTATCGCTGTTCTTTTATGTCTGGTTAACAATAACGCAATAATCAATGATCATTAAAATTTCACAGTTTTTTCAGCAATTAATTTAAGAACTTTCTAATTTTTTTCCGTCAAAAAATATTTTTTGAATATTTCTGTGGCTGTTGTAAGGAAATATGTAGTCGGTGTCTACCTACACAAATATATATGTATAATAATGTGTTGGTGTGTGTGTATTGTTGTGATGTCATATAGAGGGATTAATTCAGGGCACGTCGTCGTCTGATATCTGATCTTGGGGTTCTGTAGGGGCTCAGACCTTGATACGCCGTACATACGTATCTACATCCTGTCCTACTGCATGTCGACTGATATTAATTTATACAGGGAAATTGATTTCTGTTTGTTTTGTACATCCTTCGTATAATTTTGTCCTTAGTAAACAAAATTTGTGAAAATTAATTGTATTTTTTGTGTGTCTCTAACTTTTCTTCAGTATCACTTTATAAATAAACATTTTAAGCAACAAAATACAGAATTATACCCTATTATACAGCCAATAAAATCGACCAAAAAATTAAACAGCCTCTTTACCAGTGGAAAATGAATTCCTACATTATTTTCAAGACTTAAACAACATAAGTCATTTGACTTGTTTTCCTATTAACCTATCCACTTTAACTTTGGTATATTTTGACTGATGTATGAACTAAAACATTTAACCATATCCCAGCGTGTCGTTTGGACGTAAGACATGATAACGCTTATTAAACACGTCAGTCAGAGCGACAGTATCTCCCCTTAATCGCGAACTGTAATGGGAAAAATGTGTGACGATTGGTTTACATGCTGTACACTGCTGGGTGGTGTAGGCAGGTTTTAATTGAAAAGAAACAATTGCAGCGTTGATATAAAAACAAATAATTGATTAAATTTGTTTAATTTAATTATTAAAATTAACACATTTTGTCTGTGAGTCTCTGTTTAATGTTGGCAATGTACGGTTTTGTAACTAAAAATGTACGCCTTTAATACTCTAAAACTGACATAATTTACTATACGTTATAGATAAGAGCAATCCTTGAAAATTACTTTATAGTATTATATAGTTTTCCTTTCAGTCGATAAAAGCCATCGCTACCGTGTTTTAAACTTTTTAAATACTTTGATTAAAAAAGCAATCAGATTTTGGTTAATTTGTACACTAAAAGTGCTTTTAAATCTTAATTATGCCGACTCCTACAAACGTAAGCGATTTCCCGCTTAATCAGTCATGTGTGTTCATAACAAAATCCCTCATTACAATCCTGATGGATGCGTATGCAAATACAAACGTTTTCTTAGTAGAAACCTCACAGGAACGAAACCTTGGAGGTCCCTAATAAAACACACCTATTCCTATTCAAAGCTATCATAAATCTTCGTTAATTTTATAAGGCAATTAATGTTTCAGTCATGTTTTTGTTTTACGTTCATCAGCATATGGTAATGCGTCGATATTCTAACGACGTTTCGTGATGCTAACACGCTCTTAAAGTTTCTCGTCTTTCACATAATTTTGTAAACAATCTTGAAATGTTTATTATGTAGGAAGTGTTGGGGTTATGCTGTCACTTATTTGCTGGTACTTAAAAGTGACGGCTAATTACTACAAGGTTTAGGATGATTTTCTTATTATTACCATGTAGTTCTAAATGAAGGTTTGGCCTTTTAAAAGTTGAGATGTACAAAACTAATTAAAGTGATACGTTGGTTATATTGATATTATGACTGCCTCGTTGGCCTAGTGGTTCTAAGCGCGACTGCTACGCTAGAGGTCTTGGGTTCGATTCCCAAGTCGACCAAGGTGTTTTTCTATGAAATTCTCAGTAGCAGGTCGGAGTTTGGATTTGTGCCCGGTTAGTGGCAATAGGCTCGCCCCCTATTACATGGGACCTAAACATACCGGCGAACTGTGGGTGTACATTGGTACACCTCTGCCTAACCCTTCGGGGATACAGGCGTGATGGTATGTTGGTTATATACTAGTTAAATGTAATGAAGTAGAGTATTATAGAACTTATTCGAGAGCAGGGTTTGCGTTTACAAAGTTATTTGTATATATTCTCCAACAGTTTTACTTAGTTTCTGATAAATCAGTCTAACCTTACAAATGTGTATTGTAAGTGTGTTCTAAGGTTAGACTGATAAATCAGTCTAACCTTACAAATGAATACCATACTCCTATTTTTTAAATAAATAAATATACAGCAAAGTAATTTTTACAAAACAATCAATTAGGTACCTATTCTGAACTCCCGTATCAGATTGAAAAGGAGTACGCTTGACGGGCGTCGCATACGACTGTAGAACGTCAAAAAGTCTGTAGTGGATTTTTTTGCAATCATCAAATTGATCTGTCCGCGCGCCATCTGGCCCATGAGTAAAACGCTTTCGGGTGCCCTCAGCCGAGGAATTAATTCATATAAAACACACATATCGTTTCGTGGGACTCGATTTTATGTCGCTCGTTATTTGGTAGTATCTAACGCTCGATATTTGAAAAAGAAATGTTTTTGAAAATATTAAAAATCTTGTACTATAAGGAAGTTTCTTATAAGTGTACGGTATACTGAAAATGCGAAAGTATGCAAATGACTCAAAACGATAGGAAAATAAACTGAAATAATAAACCACGAAAGACCATTAAAAATAGATTATTTAAATGTAGTAAGTAGGCTTACAATTATTTACTATTACCCAATTATAATACCAAAATTACTCTTGTTAAATTCATTGCATTGGTACTCCAAGCATGACTGCAGTTGTAAAACAATGATTAAAAAACATAATCTAACATAATCTCTAAATAAAATAGGAAGGGTGATACAATTCATATTTAAGAGCAACTGTACTCGAGCGGTATTAGAATAGGACCCTTCTAGCTCGTTTCATATGGAGCCGCAGATCAAAGCGGGCATCGACAGTTGAGATACGCTGATAACTTTCACATTAAGCAGGTTAGATCAGTCAGATGGGCCGACAAGGGACACGCAATACACACTAAATACATGCCCTCAAAGATCCTTTGCTTTGACTGTACTTGTTTGTGTAACGATGAAAGTTTACAGGTAGTTTTTTCGTAATAAAAATCTTCTCTATTTAGTGAAAAGAACAAAAAATACAGCCATGTAAAGAATACACAGACATTTGCACCTGAAAAACTTATCATGTTTCCTGAAAACATTCCGCGTTCGCAGATCTTTTTTCCTTCATAAATTACTCCATATTGTTTTATTCCGAAACACGTATATATGGTCAGAGTTTTCTACGAAAAGTCATTGTGCGTGAAAACGGTAGTTTTCCCAAAACATATTTTTAACAGAAAGCTACAAAACATTTTCATATTTCAGTTGAAAATTGTAACTGTTTCGCGGCGCAGTACGGCGGCGTCTGGCGTAGGGCGTGTGTGCATGTGCGCTCATCAACTAATGGTCCGTGCGCGGCATTTGAACCGAGCCTACACTCGGTACAAAACAACCGCCCGCCTAGTCGCAGACCTGCTTTCGGCGCAAAATTATAACGTGTAAAACATGGCTCTCCTTGCATTCCGCGCACGGGATTTTTATGAATGCCGCGATTATTATTCGCATTTTAAACTCGAATGCGGTGCTATTCTCCCCGAGACGTATAGCAATATTCGTAACGAGTTTTCTCAACGCTGCTACCTAATTTCAGGTCGAGTGTAGCAGCAACTGAATGTAGATTGTTGTGTAGTCACGAGCACAGAGCGCTACTATCGCTCGAGTCCACTCGTCGCGAGTGGGGTGAACGTCGCGATTGTCGACTGTTCGAATCGAACGCGATTGCAAATTTATTAGCGGGTGGGCGCCGGCGACTCGGCGGTCCGCGGCCGCACGTACGTCTAGTTGTTTTTACTCTTCATGTATTTTTTTCTCGACGAGGCTCGGCTCTCCCCTTTTGTTCTCAAGTGGACCAGCTGTCATTATACGCCATGTTACTGTTATTTTTTTTCGACGTTTTTATGGAGTTTTACGTGGAGAGGGCGTTCCGTTCGGAAAAATGTTCGTTTTGCGTGCGTCCTGGAGAGTTTGCGTGTCGAGTGATGTCGACGCCGCCGATTGAAAATGAGTTATGGAGTTTTATTTCAGAATTTTTCTGTTGTTGCATTTCAGTTCAAGTGGGTTTTGTTCCGTAATTACACAATAGTAATACTTCTTCGCTTTGCTCATTTATTCAAGCAATCAATTTTATTTCCATGTTTTTTAAAAAGTTATTTTTTACTGCTTTTGTTTTGATGACAAATTCAGTTTATTTATTCTACCTGCATAGACTATCGTAAGTACTATTATTGAAGGGTTCATATTCGAGCTCTATGGCCAGTTATTAAAATTTGTCCACTACTAAGATAATAGTACCTTCTGCCTAGAATCAAAGTCGACAGATCATCAAACTAGTTGAGCAACTAGTCGCCCAACTTGGCAATCACAGCCGAAATGTTAACATGTGTCATTGCAGTTTTCAAGTGGCTTCTGTTTGATAATTTGAGCGAACCCTTTCACTTGGGGCCCTCGAGAGAGTAATCATTGATATTATGTAGTTTGCTTTTGTGTTCGAGATGCCACTAATGTACGCAATTGTATATGCAAATATATTGAACGGAATACGACATCATTAAATCAGGAGAAGGACATATAGAGATAGATCTTAAGGTTGATAAAACACTTGATGGACATTAACAGAACGAATTTTGAACATTTAAGAAACTTTGTAATTGTTTTCCTAGCTTTACTTGGAGAATAAAAAAATATATAAATAATGTCGAATTTATTGAAAAAAAGTTTAAAAGTTTTTAAATAAACACATATTTATTTTTTTGATGCGTAATCTACCTATCTATGAGCATTAAAATCATATAGCACCGATAAAAATAGTCTATAGTATGATTAGTCGGGTCTCCTAGTGCAATATCTGTCGAACGTTCGGCACTCAGCAGAGAGCGGCCAACAGACGCAGCACAAAGACTGTTTAGATTGTACCCCCCTCCTACCCTCCCCCCACTTGAGTATTGAGACCCCCCCCTAGGTTCATACGCTAAGATTTTACACGTTGACGATGCATTTCAAATTTTAATACGTGGTTTGTAATACTTGGAATACCTATAACAAAAATATGTGATTTTGAATGATCATAAAACTTTATTTTAAACGGTCAATTAAGTAACTTGAATTTCTTAAGTTAGCAAATAGATTATCTATTATAGTGGTAATGCGTTACATAATCGTTTAACATAAATGCAAGGTTCGGGAGTAGGTTCCCTTACCCTATTTCGCGTGACCTGTAAAAATTTAAAAGTTCGTACGTTTTCGTGTTTTTGTTTGAATTAATTCGACTTTTAATAAGGAATTTTGATACATACATTATGTATAAACTAATTTACGATTATTTCTGTAAATATAAAGGATAATTTGAAAAATCTTGGAGAAAAAATTGTATCAAAACCGCTGTCATGACGACTATAAGTAAAGACAATAAACGACGTACAAGTACCTATATCAAATTTACGGGACCACTAAAGGCATAATAATTTTTCTAAGACAGTTGTCTATGACTACAATCCACCTAGTTTTTTTATTTTAATATATAAAGTATTTTAAACTAAAATCGACGAATGTCTCAAGATCATCTTAAAATCCAGAGTATCGGTTTGATGTTGTTATTGCCTAGATAAGACGTTCGAGAGGCCTCGCAGACAATCCCGGCTCAAGTTGCAATATTGCAAGGCTCATGTACAATGGCAGTCGGACGTAGAACACAGAATGCATATTATATCCATGTAGATTGATGCTTGTTCAGATTGATGGCGGGAATTAAGATTATGAGTTATAAATTTATTTAATGTTAATTGACATTCAATTGTTTGTTTTTAACCTTCTAAAAATTTACTTTAACATAATATTGATACTTTTTTGTTGTGAAAATCTACCCAGTCTAATACAAGTACCAATTTAATGACTTAAATAGGAGCCTAAAAACATCTGACAACTTAACAGGCAATGTTTTTATAAATAATATCCAAGTTGTGAAAGTAATTTAAGCCGTTCAATCCAACATAAATGTAATTTCTTTTTCCAGTGCTTTCACACTCACAAACAGACCTCGACAAACCAACACTAACATTAATTACCACCACTCAAGAAAATCAAAGCTTTTTCGCTTCCAATAAACTAAATTGACGTCCCGCGAACTACTCGAACATATCCAAAAACGGCCGAGGTTGTCCCGTCTCAATCCAGTGCATTTTAGGAAATTATTTCTCCATCACATTACGAGGTATTAGTGATCTGCCGAGCGCGCACTCTAGCGGTGCGTAAGGGAATTCGGAAACGGACCCCCTCCCTCCTACCCCGCCCCGCGTCTTGTACTTTGAGTAATAGTGTCACTTACTAAGATGGAATTCTAGAACTACAGGCTTGTAGGTGTGATATTGGTAAATAATTGAAGGATAGTCCTGTGTATATGCAGGAGTTATAGCGTAAAAAACATACAAAAAAAAATTGTCTTATTGATATTTTTCTTCCGACATAAATGACGGCGTATTTTTACAACATGTCCTTACCGATCAACATGGTCAAATGGTTTACAGACATTTTTAAACCGGAAACTGGCTGATATATCAGAAAATATCAGGCAATCCTGGGAAGGTTAGACCAATTAAAACGAAGCAGCTTCGTCAATTCCATACATGGTTACAAATCCGGAATTTACTAGTATCGGAGGCACGAGGCTGTGATCTCAGAATATCCTAGTTCCCGTGAGTTCCAGCCACGTGCGTTCCGACGTAATCGCATCAGCACGTGAGCCTTCGCTCCGGGACGCAGATTTATAGAAATACCTACATTGCTTTGTGGGATATAGTTGTTTTACTGTATCTCGATATCTGGAAAATATTTATGTATAAAATTATTTATAGCTAAATGTGTCTTATCATTTTTCAAAATCTTTTTTGAACAATTATGTTGTCAGTTTTGTTCAAACTAAAGGTTTGGAGGTAATACATTGTGAGAAAATTAGGACATATTACTTATTTGTTCTTTATTACATTCCTTAAGTAGGTAACATACAGGTGATCTTAACAAAATAGGAACATTTTGAGGTAGTTTTTGCCAAGTTAAAAACTTTATAGAGGTCTCTTTTATCACTTGTTGTTTTAAAAGTCTGAGTGCGGCATTCTTTCCCTCTCTTCCCTTTTCTGTGCCTCACCGAAACATTCAGTTTCCTATTTGTTAAGTAATATGAATATGATGAATGTAAATGTCAATGATCCCTCTGACCTCCCCCAGGTAAATCTATGTGGAATGATTTCCCGATGCATCCGTTCTTTGCCGATCGCTTGTTAAGCGCACGATAAGTGCCATCCACGATACGAGTTGCGATCATACAAGGAACTCTATGAATCTTATATGTAAGAGTATATTGCGTATAGGTACTTAGTACACATATCTACTAAAGAAAATTCTATGGTATATTTGCATAATACAAGTTATTTTATAAGATTATTAAGATTTCTGATAAATAAATAAATAAATAAATAAATAAAAGATATCGTAGAGTCAAAATTATACATAAAAACTTAAAATTTTGGTACGCCCTGATTGCATCAAGATGTTTTTGAAATGAATTGATATTAAAATTAATTATTAATTTATTACCGGGGTTAGCCATCTAGGTGGTGTGAGAGCTGTTCAAGCCACCCAATCTGTGCATCTCATGTGCCTTTTAAATAAATACTTCTTTCCGCATATATTTTTTTTTTCTTTTTTCTGACTTGGCTTTTCCAATTAGTTTTTAAAGACCTAGATTCTGACTGATTATATTATCAATCAATAAAATACTTTTACAACGTTACCCTGTAACTTTGTAACATTTTACCCATAACATTTATACACAGCTCGGTTAACTCACACGCAGTCAAATTGATTTCAAACGCAGCATTCCGTTGACCACCCCTGAAACGTAAGGTTAGTGCTGTGCTCGTTATGCGTCATCATGAGCGTTACGAAAGGCATACATTGTCGGGAAGGTAATAAGTAGTGTATTATACGTGCGAGATGTCCGCGATCCGAGCGGTGCTCGCACGCATACAGATCACATCTCAGTAGGGATGTGGGGGTCGCGGGATTCTGTACGATTATAGGAGTATTGGTTATTTTTTCATGTATTTGTGAATTGAAACTCGGAAGTTAAATTTATTTTTTAATTAAACCCACTTTAATTAACTTTATTTTTCACCGAACGCATGCTTAAAATTGTGAAAAATTCAAATTAAATTTAGACTGATCATAATCAACACCACAACACCACACCACACCCCTTTATAATGTAGAATCTGCTACACTTTCAATGAAATCCCAATACCTAGTGTAAAAATAGCATCAAATAATGTATTCACAAAAATCTCGAATCTGCATATAGAACACGATATCAATGAACTGCAATCAGCCTAATCCCGGATTCCGGAACACGACTAGTCACATCACTAGACGTGAGTCACGGTCTTCACGCGCCACTAATAACTAATTTATGTTAATTGTGGCCCGAGCACTGCATACGTATGTGCGGCACGTACTTAGCTCAGTTTGCTTGCGGCACAGGAAAATAATATTCAGACCCTCATCGGACCTTATTGGTGGCCACTGAAGGTAAGGTTTCTTGTTTAGTTATGGTAAGGAGGTAAGATGTTAGAATATCTGCTAGATAAAATCTTTAAATGGTTCCTATTTAGTTTTGTTTACCTTTAGAACATTAAATACGATTATAAAATAAGAATCGAAAAATAGAAAGTTGCTTTAAAACAAAGTTTTAGGCCCCTATCCTAAGTATTGACGTAAAATAAATAACAACATTGTTATTTAACAAATTCCACTCGAGAAACCAAACAGGTGTAACGTAAAGAAACCAATAAAAGCAGAGCAACCATTGAAGTTGACACTGGTGACACGAGAACGTGCATACTCCTTTCATTGTCCGCACGCAACGATGACGTCACGCCGCTATCATGCGCATTTTGGACTACGATTTTCCACATCTCAGACAGTGTAGTGTCAGTAATACAATGGAGCATTCCCGTCGAGTGGGAGGCTCTTATCGATCTACGGGGACGTCATCGAGCGATAGCAGCCGCGGCGACGCAAAAAGCGTGTCAGTGTGGCGGCTACAAAGCCTTTGTGGTGGACCGGACGCCGCTCGCCGCCGCCGCTGGCTTTGTTTGCTGTTTAGTGCTCGCTCGCAGCTAAAAGTGGCGATTTTAGCGGTAAGTTTGTTAGTACGACCTGGTCTAATGGCAGTACAGCGTTGATCGGACGCAGTCCCACTCTACGTTACGGTTATGTTTGGATATCGGCGATATCGCTCGCTATTTGGGAAGCTATTGATCGATCGTTTGGACCTGATAATGGTTATGGTATTTTATGGAATAGTCTATCGAGTTTTAGGATCAGTAAGTGTTGTAAAGGATGTTGGTAAAAAGTCTATCTGGTGGATTAGCAAATCCGAAATTTTCCGAATAAATTGAGCAGTGCCCAATCTTAAAGTAAGCCTTTATGGTTGATATTACAAGAACAATTTGCGATAGTGGCGTAATGTGTGTTTATCGAGTGTAAAGAGGGTGGCATGGCATCGTCGCTGGCAAACTTGGTCGGAGGAGACGAAACTCCAAGATGTTTTCACTCAAAATAATAAGTTCCAAAGAGACCCCGAGTCAATTTTTTGCGAAACTCGGTGTAATGGATTGTTGGGAAGTTCGATAACTTTCGGAAGCCGCTCTTCGATTTTATTTTGCTAAGGAATTTTTTAGCCAATTTCTCTTCGGAAAAGTTTGAAATCTTCCAGTCACCCTTCAGCAAATAACGTCGCTTGGGGGACTTATAAATATTTTATTAAAAATTAGGCAGCGCATTTTGTTATTACTCAAGGTTTGCTCATTATTTTTAATCAGTCGTTTGTTTGCAAAACGCCAAAAGAAGACTTCTAACATGAAGTAAAACTATTTGGGTACGTATGGCGTAAAAGTGCATGTATTTAGAACCATTTAGTACCTAAGTGCCTTTATGTTTTTGGCCGTAAACTTATTACCTATGAAATTGAGAAGCACAGATTCCTGTAGAGTAAAATAACTGATCAGCCGTGCTATTCTGTAACATTATTTTCATGTCTCGACAGCGGAATCCGCGGTGAGATGTCAAATACGTATTCTCGAATTTGAATTCTAAATCAAGGCCAATTGGATTCACTTTTGAAGTGAGCTTTATTGTCACTTCACTTTCACCTGTCACCGAAATTATTAACAGAATAGACATACAGATATATCATACCCAATGATATGTTTCATAATCGCGATGTCTTTAACTCAATGTAAGTAAGTAAACTAACCTATCTATCACGATTAAGCAGTCAATGCAAAGAGCCAATTAACTAACCATATTCATGACAATCATAATCTGATATCAATCAACCCACAAGAATATTAAAACAAAATTAAACAACGATTGCATCGTCACCATAATTTTATAACGCGTTTATTGACACCGTAACCCCATGGTGTCTGTTCGAGGCACGTTGATGACGCGAAAAACAAACACTATAACACCCATCAGTCATGGGGAGCGAAAGTTAATAAAATTCATGTATCGGAAACTTATGGCCGAGGAATATTGTGGTAGGGTGCAACCCTTGGGTTTTCTTATAAAATTAGCTGAAGATTCTTGAGTTTATGACTGGTGAAATTTTGTTTGAATATTTTTATTAATTTGCATTTTTTTACATTAATGTTTTTATGTTGCTGAAAATCCGACTAAGGAGCGATACACATAGTATACTTAAGGTGGCGAGAGGTGGTAGAAATAATCAGTAGGTACATACCATATGTACCAGAAATAGCACACACTTTTCATTACCTTTACCTTAGACCCATACAATATTAAACCATAAATACGAACAAGGAAACAGAACACTGTATATCAGTACTACCAACCGTCCAACCAACCAGGGTGTCCAAAAGATTAGTCGGCGGGCGAGACACAGCGGCACCGGTCGCATCAGCATTAAAATAAAAATAAGGGTAGCCATAAATACAAGGCACAAAGACAAGATATACGGTTATAGCGGACTGCCGCTGGACCGCTGCGAGGAGAACTTACTAGAATTATGTAGGAATTGCTACTTGTACAGCACCAATAAACAAAAATAATGATACCTATTTAGCTGGATTGAGGGTTACCTTCGTAAATTAAAGGAATGAGGCTGTGAGATTGCCAGTAACTGCCGATGAACGTAGGTATAAATGTTAAAATCTTTTGATTTTATTGTGATTGGCCACATTGGTTTAGAGAGCAATTTTTGATTCGTACCGTTATTGTGAATATCGGAATTGGGTGTTATTATTCTTTGTCTTTTCGTTTCAACGCAATTACTTAAAGTTCTTTAGTTAGGCAAACAAGATGTCGAAAAGCTCTAATGTGTCCTAAAAACCTCGACAAATGTATATAAGTAAATACAAATTATTTATTTTATACACAACAATGTTGCAAAAGTAACACTCACTGTAGCTAACTGTACCTATTACTGAAGGGCGACTGTCCTTATTCCATTACCAAATATTTACACAAGATTCTCTAAAAAAATATTATCGCTATACTATTAAAACATCTTTCATGACCTAAAAAGCCAATATTGGGCACACCTATCCGTCACAGTGATCCACACTGGCCCACTCTCCCCTCGGCAGGAAAGGTCAGCCTTAGCGTATTTTTGGCGCCAACGGCAACGGGCCATATACGAATAAATAAGAAAGGCTTCAATCGCCGTCAACCCCGCTCTACCCTTTTAAAAGCCACATGATAGATGGACGGTTCGTTATGCTAACGCAACTAAAATTAACGGGGACACAACATATTTTTTGGTAAACTATCGCGGAAATATTGGAAAGGTACATAAAAGCAATTTTAAGGCAACTTTTTGTCATTTTTGGCCAGCTTAGAATATACAGGGTCCATGTTAGTTATGTTACTCTAATTTTTGACAATCAAACGTCTTTTTTCCAATATTTTAAGTTTCGATGCATAATGCACGATACTTTTGTAGGTAACTAACTATTAAGTCCTCCTTACTAACATAAAAAGTTTCTAAAACATTATTCAGAGTTCCGATGATGTATTCACAATATTTTACTTCCCCGAAGCAATACATTATGTTTCACGCTTGTTACTATAAAGTGCATATTCGATCCATTTCCTGTCGTAACTACAAAAACATTACGGCACCGTTCTTAAAAAATCATTCGTAATGGTTCTGTTCGATAGGGGTCTCATCCAATACTACTTGGTCTTTCAACTTTAATGTGTTTTGAAAAGCACTTTAAGTTTTTGAAAAAGGAACTCGTCCAAAGTTCCAAACAAAAGGAGATTGTATTAGGTACGTATAGTCTTTAACACATAGGTAATTGTTAAAAAAAAAATCCTAACCAACAAAAGACATACTTCAGGAATAGAAATACTTGGTGTTCCTCCAAAGATTTGAAGAAACCCTACGTCCAGTAAATTAATTAATGAATTTGAGGATTATTCTGACTATTTACATGCTTATTTCTTAGCAACACCATTATTTTTTCCTGATTATATAACCTTACCAATACATGTATCGTTTTAAAACTTAAAATAAAACAAGAGAGTGCAGGTCTATTGAAAGTGGTCGCTTTCTAACCCCTTTACGTGGCGGATGAGAGGTGCCGGATAAATGGATAAGTCGTGTCGCGAGAGAACCGACTTCCGCGCCACGGATCAGTTGCGCCACTGTGGACCCACTGTGGTGATACTGTTTAATATTGTGGTGATTTATTGGCATGAAAAATAGGCGTATTTAAAAAAAAAATTTAGAGGCTTCTAGGTATGAGACTTTTCTTAAGTATCATCACTAGGTAGGATTATAAATTAAGTGTAGTGATGAAGCAGTCGCAACCTAAGCTGAGGCTAATTAAGGAAGATCTTTTCCAAGAAAAAAATAATAAACTTTGTTAATCTCGATATATTTTATCTGTGTATGTGGTCAAGGATATTTAAAGAAAGAAAAACATCTGAAATACTAAACAATATGGAACTTGCTCTCTTTGTCCAAGAAGTGCCTAAAGTTCATGGTCCCCACTGATTTGTTTTCGAGCAAAAACAAGTCGTAACTCATTAAACATTTATGAGACTTCTATTGCCGCTATTGAAGTCACATTTTTTTTATAGCCTACGTATGATCCCACTGCTGGGAAAAGGCCTACCCTTTCTTCTATAAACCTCTCTGTTTTTTGCGATTTCTTTCCACGTGCGCCCCGCATAACTGACTAGTCAGTCACATAATATGTAGCAAAAATCCCCGCGGGATATCCGTTTTCCGAGTACTATTACATTTATTACCTGTAAACTAAATTCATACCATACATAGTAAATTCATTATCTCATACTGAAATCTTGAATATCAGACCAGGTTAATAATAACCAGACAGATGCATAAAGGATTGTCATATACATAAAGGAACTAGGTTCAAATAGTAACAAGTAGGTTATAATTGTGTATCAATCTTTTCTCACAGACACACGCGTGCTGCACTCAACCAGCATATCCAGTCTAACCAGTTGTTTAACTCGTCTAGTTGTCGTTGGCAACCAAAATAACTTCAAGTAGAAAAAACTAGTTAAACCCGCTATCTTCTTACGCAAATCAACAAAGGAAGTAACAATACGCTAGCAATAATCTTAATCGCAATATACCAGAAGTCGTAGATACAAACAATGAGAGACATTGGAGGCTTATCAATAACCATAAAACACAAAGACAAGTATTAAAACAAATAGTAAAACATAAAGTGTAAATCATCGCGATTACTACAAGTAGTGCACTCAACTGATGGTCATTAGCGCCATTTTTACAAGAGTCCTGCAAAAACGTTCGACTGTCGTTCAGCTAATCGTCGGAAATTGTGCCCATTATTGGAGCACTCACTCGCAACTAAAATTATTATTGTTCGCACTAAAAGTAGCCATTTAGCCAGTGATTGCTCCGGAGTGGCCTGCTTCTTGAACAGATATTGAACGTGGATTTTCAGTTTGATGCGCCCGTTCGATGTTCTTCTTTAGAGGAAGAGGAAAATATCGGAGATCTAGAAACTTTATTTTAAAAGCGAAAATGTGTTTAATGACGGCACAGAATAAATGCAACGAGAAAAAACTTTTAATGTCACGAATTCAGTTCAAAAACCCCAAAACTGAGAACAAAAGAATTCTTGAAATGAGCATTTATTATTTAGGTTCTCATTCTCGAAAACATTTGCATCCGAAATCACATTAGAAATTCGTGTCGAGTAATCAACAGCCACGGGAAGAAACTTGAAAATACCTCTCAGTTGACATAACCCTCGGTCCTCGGAGCCCTTGGCTTCCGGTTATCGCTACACAAAGAGGACCGGCCCTCCCCCCTCCGGCTTCCCTGCGGCCCCCTCTGAACAGGAACCGGAAATACTACCCTTCTATCGTTAAGGTCTACCCGCGTCAGAACGCTACGCAGGAATTTTTTAAAGTATTTTTAGCCCCCGGCCTTGAAGTGCGTTAATGATTTGGAGTAATGTCAAATTGTTGTACCGAGATTTTAATGGCTTCAAACATGTTAATTGTATATTAAATTAAGAACTTACCATATATTTGTAAATCACAATTCTATTCTCTGCATAACTAATTCAAGTCTTGTCGTATCGTTCTTGCAGGGCATTGTAAGCTAGTATGCATCTTAAACACGAATAGTAACATAGTCATAAAAATAAATTTGGCTAAAATAATTCAATCCAGTACAAGGAGTCTTTCAGGCACTTCAGTTAAGGCTCATTCCTGAAGTAATTGGGGAAAATAAACTAGTATGGCATGGGTACCCATACAGCCGCAAAACAAAAATTAAAAGCCTAATACTTCTGACCACAAACACAATTATTATCAAATAGTATAAATGTATGTTTATAGAGCATTAGAGAAAAAGTTCGAGGGTGGCGGAGTCCCGACCCCGGAAGCATTGCTAATGCATCCGAATGCAGCCGTAGCGCGTAGGTCGCCCTTGCACGCGATCAATTCATTAGCCTGTATTGTCATGCTACTGTTTTAAAACAACTATAGATTTTTAGGAGGAATGTTTTATTTGTGTTTTGTTTATTTGTTTTGATTGTCATTTATTATGTTTTTTTCAAATAAGTTCTTCATTGAGTTCAGGTTCAACATTTTTAAAGATTTATATTTATAATTTCAAGAGTTCTAGGTTCATCCTCTCTTCAGGTTCTGGACCTGTGACTTTATTTTGGTTGAATTATTCAGTCAGCTCGTGACCATGATACCTGCAAAGGTGTCGAAACGACGGAACCTAAAATCTAAAAATAAACCGCGACAAAATCAATGAATTATGCTTGTAAAACGTACGATAGAAATCTTATGTAATGTTAAGTATATTATTTTTTGTTGTTAGGTAACTACAAAAACTGTCGTCCTTAAATTAGTTTGCAAAAATATTTTATAATAATAATAATAATAATAATATTCCGGGACAACTCACACACGGTTATCTGATCCCAAGCTAAGCAGAGCTTGTGTTATGGTAACCAGACAACTGATAAACATACTTATATATTTCTAAATACATACATATTATAGATAAATTACACCCAGACAACCAGAACAAATGATCGTGCTCATCACACAAACATTTGTCCTGGGTGGGAATCGAACCCACGACCTCCGGTATAGCAGTCAGGGTTACTAACCACTAGACCAACAGGCCCGTCATTTTATTTTGTTTACTGCTTATAATATTTTTTAGAATTATGGGACCAACAGTCTAAGAACTAATCGTGTAGTTTTCTGTTTACTTAAACCTAGTTACACATATTCCTGGTATTAAGATACTCGTAAGTTCTATTTCTTTATAGTGCAAGAACACACAGAAAAAACTTGACCTAATCTAGACTCTTGACTGACTAGATTGGAACGAAAATCCAATAAGTATTGGTCTTCTTAAATTAACAGTCATGCTTACATATTGTCACTATAAAAGAAAACTTCCTTATCCAAACATTAAAACAAACCGAAAAGGCAAACGACATACTTGAGCGGCTTATATGCTAGGCTTTTAATTTCATCAAATTCCCAAAGAAAAATACAGAAAAGATAAGTGATTAAAAATAAAAGAAACTACCCACGGGCCGTGTCAAACATGGAGTTAACTCGCAAAAACAACTTATTACCGTGTTACGAAATGTCAAAGCGTGTTTCAGAGGGATTCGGCGTAATATTTTCATAATTCGGGCCCGAACTCGCGTTGTAAAACAAAATGTCCGACGCTCTGCAACCTGTCGACCCTTAGTGATGTGACGCGATGTATCGATGTCGATGAAAATGTATAAATGTAATTATGATTTTATATTTTATTGAGTTATATGGTCAGAATTATTATTTATAGATGATGGAATCTAGTATATAATTTAAGTTATTAAAAAAGAAGACACGTGTACGTTTAATTTACTACTTATGTACACGACATTTAGGTGTTTATTAGTGTACGGCCAATTGGTTTTTAAAATAATAATTTAATATCCGTTTGTTGATTATTAAGGATAAACTTTAAATCACAAAGTAACAAATAATTACATAAGCAATAAATATATGGTTATCGTATTTTGTCTACTATGAGAATAAATTATGTAGATACATAACTCTAAGCAGCTTGATGCGAAAGCATTCAATGATTCAAGCC
Source organism: Autographa pulchrina (assembly GCA_905475315.1). Classification (NCBI taxonomy): domain Eukaryota; kingdom Metazoa; phylum Arthropoda; class Insecta; order Lepidoptera; family Noctuidae; genus Autographa; species Autographa pulchrina. The sequence continues at coordinate 10,693,245 of FR997765.1, read as the reverse complement.
ACTTATCAAACCGTCGGCGTGTAAAGAAAACTTATTCATTGCTATTCATTTCAAGGACCAAACTGTTAAAGTGTGGTAAAGTACTAAGCCCCTTATTACATCCCACATTAGACACATCGACACCACATCCCTCGCACACAGGCCGGGGCTGCGTTTTGATAAATATTTGCGATTTATTTTATTCCTCGAGCCATTTTTTAAGAACACGCCCGTAAAGAGGAGAAATGGCGTCGCACGCCATGCTCACCAGAGCGGCACTGAAGTTTTGGCGGGAAAATAAAAACGCGTTTAACTTTGTGTTAATATTATATTGTGCCATTATTGCGCCATTTATTATAATACCGCGGAAGGGATGGGGTTGAGAGTTCGTTTAATGGACGTTTTGTTTGCGAGAAAACATTTTTTTAACTCTAACGATTTTCTGTTAAACCTTTTTGGAAGTAATGATTTTTCAGCTCGTATTTTATGCTTTGTTACAGTATAATACGTATGCACAAATCTGTATTCGTTTTGTTTTGATTACGCAGCGTGAATTTTGAGAATTCGCGCCTGAATGTAATACGAATTGATTGAACTAAAATATATTGCGTGCCTAGATTTATTTTATTTTACTGAAAACGTGTTTGGAATATGCTTTTCATTTATTCGGTATTTTTAAATAACCTAGACATTTATATCCACGTCGTAGGTAGGTACATACAGGTATAGCTTCAAATTTCAATATAACCTGAACTTGTACCTGCCTGTACAAAAAATTATTTAATAGCTACGAGGTAGTGGTGTTCATTTTTAGTTTTAAAGTGGCCCATCACTAACACCACTGACGATAGTTATAATTGTTTCCAAATGAATTGTTCTTTTACATTCCATTATATATCATATAAAATAACAATGTATAGTATTTAATACTGATTTTATACCACGCAAAATCCTTTTCCGATTTCATCATATACAGTAACACAACCAGAAGTAAAAAACAAAACACTATAGTAAAATCAAAATCAAAATCAAAATCAAAATGTTTTTATTTCTTATAAACCAAAAAAAGGCACTCAAGAAACGTTACGTTAAAAACTACTGACTCTAGTTACTAAAAATTACAAGAAATTTAACTAGCAAGATATCATGTTCCATGCTCTATAAAAATCAGTACACATAATTCATAACTTCCTATACTAGTTAAATATTTACATAAATTGTTGCTGCCGTTTCCGTTAGCATGTAGAATTGTCTTATCGACCTGAAACCGGGGCTGTCCCAGTTCCCGGCCGGCCACTTTGTACAAAAATCATTAATTATCAACGCAACCCTAGCCTCCCTCGGCCCTACGAGCCCGAGGCGATCATTACTACTGTAAGTGGTAAATATTGATTAATTATTTTATGTTCTATTAATTAGCAGTGAATTTGGTTATGTGATGTGTGTGTGTTGATTTTGATTTTATACTTCAGTATAAAATAGAGACGGTAAAGGCGAGGAAACAAAAAAAAAACAAAAGACCGTTACTGAAATTTCACTCACATTTTGCGGCAGGTTAATTTGTAGCTTAGTAGACCACTAGAAAATTTGTTCAAACGAATTTAAAACCGAGTCCACCTGTATTCTCAACCGAATTATTTAAACTTGTTCTAAAACCATATTTTGCGGAATGTTGAAGGACATTAACAAGGTCCAATAAATACATGACCAACTTAAAACTAGGTTAAAATACCAGTAATTTCCGTCTAATTTTTAAACCGTTACTAGCTTCAAATATGTATGGTTGCACTCGGACTGAACGGAGTTTTCGATGAAAAAGCTTAAGTGGAGCATATTCGCTCATGTTTGTGGATTAAGCTTATGTGGCTAACAGGTGAAAAGTTAGAATAGTTTTTAAACCCAAAAATTTAATCAGTTTATCAAATATATTTTCTTATTTTTTGTGGTCATTTTTCGTCCCTCTGTTTGAATGTTGCACTGAAATGAAAAGTTACGATGTTGGTTTACTATTATTTTTGTAATTATAGTGATTTAGGCCTTCAGGTAAATATCAAGCAAAGAATCGATATTAGCTGAATTATTCTGATATATTATTATAATTAATTGATTTACGTTCAGAAATAACGAAAATTTTTAAAGGCTTCTGTAACATTTCGCATATTTCCAATACTCGATATGTACCTTCTCCCTTGGAGAACTATCCAAAGTTAATTACACTAAAATACAAGCAAAAAAAAAAACCACAAGAGTGACTATTTTTTTAACTTAATGTTCCATAATTGTATTAAATCCAACCTACGCTATTCCATAGATTAAGAATTGTCACAAATAATTTCTTACATTTCATAAGGCAGTACTAACCTTGCATCGACCGAGCATCGACATTGACACGTCCAGCACTCGCCTGGATGGTGCTCAGCGCCACTTGAACCCTTCGAGGGCCATCGCTGCACATTCATGCCTGCGCTGGTCGCTGGACATTCCATGTGGTTATACATTCATGTTATATGAAATTAACTTGTAAATCCTTAATATTTTGTATGATCTAATTAGTTATGCGGGGTGCACGTGGACGGAAATTGCAAAGAACAGAGAGGTCTGGAAAAAGAAACGCGAGGCCTTTCCCCAGCAGTGGGATATAACGTAGGCTATAAAAATTATCTAATTAATAATTTTAAACTAAAGTTAGTTATTAAATAACCACAAATATTATTAAAGTTTCGTACTAAAGAACTATCTAGCATAGCATGCAATGAAGTCGGTTAAAAAGAATAATTTTATCTCCATCAATAAATTAACAGATGTACCTATAAAATTGCTGTATGAATGTAAGGTTCAACAAGTAGCGCCATCTGTATTTTCCGTTAAGAATTAATAAAGAATCACACATGCGGGCTGCTTTTAAACAATGTAAATGATTCATTTCACATGCACAATATGTACTCCGAAATTAAAAGGAGAAATTACAACAATTTGTAGTCTAAAAATAGTTTGTTCAGGGACTTAATGAAACAAATAGAATAAAAAAGAGGCTGCCGCCTTAAAGATAGAGTAAAGAAGAAATTAAGAGTAAAAAGTCCTAATATTTTTTTTAAACAATGTTTTCAGTATATAATCCGATCTAGATTATGGTTAGCTAGGTACTCATTCTTGCAAGGACAACTTACACTTGTATTCCCAAAAACACCTAAAGAGAACCACAAAATCCAACTCAAAACCATCAAGCTATTAGAAAACCTATCAACAAAGCATGTTGCCGTTCAAATTCATCCCCTCGAGTAGCCACTGAAGATAAAGCGACCCCCCTCTGTTCACCCCCTTCACCCCCCTTCCGTCACCTGCCGAGTCTTTAATTGAATAATCCCCGTCATTAATCATAGCACGATACCACCCTGTCTGGAGGTGAACTTGAATTATTTGCAGCTTCTTGTGACTTCTGGATTGATGGTCGATACATCTAAATGGACCCAGATTGCTTTGGCCCAATGAGTTATGGTGTAAAGGTCCCAGATTTTAATCGATGACAAAAAAAAAATTATACCAGTTACGGTTAAAAAAGTTTTGAAAAACCATTTATTTCATTCAGGAATGCCTAGTTCAGAAATGTATTAAAATGTATTCTGACAAAAGCAAATGGCCGGCTACAATACCTACGCTACATTGTATATAGCATACACTAAAAATAAACAGTCCACTCGAGTTCACATAGGACGAAGGGCCGTACCTACATCAAAATCAGAAGGCCAAGCACGTAGTACCCACATGAGTCGTCCCACGCCTTACCTCCGTTACATGCAGGAAGCCCCGTTCCTTAACACACACCACCAAACAACAACACATACAACCGCGCCACACACACAAACACTCGCCCCTTTGTCTTAGCTAAGTGTCAACCAATAAAAACAAAGGATTCGAAAATGGAACAAAAAGTGTCGGCCAATCGCGCTGCGCGTCACGCGTGTTGATGCGCGGCTATTGGCTTGAAAAAATCCGTTTAGCTCCGATGACTCCGGCTAGACGTTGAGATTGATGCGGCCGCTCGACTGGTATTTACTTCAGTTTATTTACATAAGATACCGTTCGCTACACTATCTCTATAAACTGAGACGGTTATCGCCTCGTTGATGACTCTACTAAAGTTGCGCTTTCTTTATCCAATGCATTCTAGACTCTAGATTTATATATTCAGTGTTCTTTTACTATCTTCATCCTTGCTACTTGGCATTAAAATAGCAAACAGCTGTTGATAATCATATGAATATGGCCCCCGCTCATTGTCATTACCCTTGTTGGTACTAAGTGAATCATAATCGAGTTTTTGGCCTCACCACCAACTCACTTACGAATTTCAGAGCCTTTAACATGTTCCTGACAGCATTATTAACATAACACATTTACGATATCAATATTCGTCACGAGTTCTTTCGCCATTCAAACGGTTATCACTTCTCGGCATTCACGGCTCAGACTTAAGTAGGCATCCAGAGAGCACACCTCGTCGTGTGTTCACGTGTGAGGGGGTCGGTGGCAGGGAAGGGGGGGGGGGGGGCGTTCAGAGGGTCATTTATCATTCATATCATCTTCGCTCCACTTCGCTCGCCGCACCGTCGTAAATAAATAAGAACAGTCTCATCTTTTACAGCCGCATTTGCGCTTGCCAGACGAAAATCAACATAATGCTTTTCATCTTTAAGTTTGAAGTTCTTTTGTTTTAGATGGTTGTTCAGTTCTTTTAGTGATGCGAAGTTTAGTTAGTGAACGTAGGTAACTATGCATATGTTTTAGATATGTGTAGATATTAGCCGCGCTAGGTATAGTAAATCTGTAGCTGTGTTCGTTAGTTTTAAAGTTTGCCGTGATGTTCCTTTTACAAGTTTGACAATTTATGTTGTTAGTTTAAACAGCGCAGTCCTGGTCCTTATACATATTTGAAACATATATCTAGTCTACGTATTACTATACGTTGCTTTATAGTTGGCTGTGGAGTAAGCTTCATATATAAATGGCAATTAAAGCCTGCTGGAAGTGACACCCTCTGCGAATGATTCTTTTGTTTTCCTGCTAGGTTGTTTTGCATTATTCAGGTATTTGTAGAAGCAGTATAACGATGTATCATAAAGATATAAGAGTTTCCTACCGACTTTTTAGTGTTAACCATAAGGCTAATAGGGAAAACTTCGCTGCTCTAATTTTCCTTTACTCTTCAATAAAAACGAATATTATTGTAAATGAGAGCAGGAAAAGATTAAGTTAGTAGGTAGATACTGTCTTGGTGATTTTACTGGGGAGGGTACAAATATAAGTAGCAACTGGAATTGCTTCTATTATTTTTATAATACGATCAAAACCGTAATTGGGTCCAAATAATACATCCATAAAACGTTGTTACCGGGAGGAACATTGGACGAACAACAAAGCCTCCAACAATTGCGAAACCTTTTATTATCTAAGCATATTAGGTGCTTAGATTCCAAATAATTCCGCTCGCTCCGCACTAAGAAGATTAAGAACGATTGGATGTTCGGAAGGTCGGCACTCACCGCCGCGCACCGTAATGGCGGGCTATAGGTACGGCTTAGAGAATAGCCCATCAATCTAAACAGACTCCCTCAGATCGATCACTGACCGCCCGACGAGTAAAAGCTTGAAAACTCACACTATAACCCGCCGTACACGTAAAAGCAATTACCCAAAGAAGTGGTCGATAGTAAGCAGTTCGCTTGCAAGTCAGTAATTGAAAGGCCGTGTCGAGCTGGAGCCACGTTTGTTTAGTCCGTCATAATTGCTCGGCTGCACCTCTGAGCTGACGAGTCGCCGGCACAAAAACTCCTAAATCCAGTTCATTAGGGCTCTATTCACAGCTCACCCCTGGATGGAGATACGCGGTGATTACTGCAACCGCTCCCGACGGCTCACGAATAAAGACTGCATCATAATTTCACCAGATACACCCTCGTAACGCATTAAAAGGAATAGCGAACTTAATTCCATGATATAGAGTCTCATTTCGAATCGTGTACAGTCACGTCACTTGCACAATGACATGTAAAAATAATGAACAAACTTAGGCTCGGAGCGAGGGAAGTTAAGTCTTGAATGGATGTTGAGAAGGGTTATATTCGTTTGGTGGGAGTGAAAGGAGATGCTTTGTAAATTAATAGGAGGAAAAGTTTCGCGGGACGTAGCACCGGCAAGGTTGTCGCAGTTGTGATTCAATTTGGCCGCTAATTTAATGACGTTGTCGCGGAGGCAAACAAATTGATATTCATATGGGACCTTCCCGGGTTTATTTATTGTTTACATTTTTGTCTTTCCCTACAATTTCGTTAATAGACGTGTAAACAATTGCTCGTTGCTCAGATGTCGCAACGTTTATCGCTGTTTCTGTGTCACAACTTTTGTAACGATGATGCTTAATTTATAAATAATGGTCCTTGGAAGCGAATCCAGTTGCTACATTACCTATGCATATTTTAAAGCTACTTCAACTATAAACCGACGTAGTTTGAAGTAGGTATGGATGCAATACCAGATTAGCAGCAGCAACAATACCTTAATCAAACTTGAGTGACATCAAAGGCGATACCCCACGCGGCAATGAATCCCTACAATGATACTCAACGGATGCACTAATATCTTCGTTCTTCGCAAGTTTAAGTAGCATAAGGTCAGTATTCGCGCACCCCGGAACATTAACGTTAGTTCCCAGCGCATGCGCACAACGAGATAATTGGAGTGTCGGAGTCGGCCGAGGAACATCCATTGTTGGTGTCGTTACACGTTGTTATTCAATTCAAGGAGTGCGCAGGCGACGTTGTTTCGTTAGGATGTATTGAGGCTAATCTCGTGGTAAGTGATTTCTTGGGATTGACGGACGCTTGAGTCATTCGTTGATAATATAATTCGCAGGGTTTTGAGTTGACCGTGAGTGTAATTCTTATTGGCAGTATGGGTTTTGTATGTCTCAATTAAGTGATAATTAACTGGATAGGTTTGGACTCTACAAAACTGTAAAACAACATATTATAATAGTTCTCCATCGGCAAGACATTTGTAAATCTTGGAAACATTGGATGTTTCACCTTACCGAAGTATAGCTATTTAACTGTAATACGGCAGACATAATATTACTAGAAATTGTACCTACAATTCTGAGTCCGAAACACTTTAACAAACCTAAAACTAACTTCTTTTCAAAACACAAAATACCAAAAAGGTAGGTGTAGAGTGTCGTAAAACGGGTGTGCATTCACTGAAAGTACTTAGAAGGCTAAGTCTCCCTGTAAGGTTCAGATAAACGTGGCCGAAGTAATCCTCTTTGTATAAAAATGTCCCCGGTGTCGCCCCCTGCCGGCGCGACTTTATTAAAAAGCACGTAATCCCCACTAGTGGACTGGGTAACGCGATTATTCTCTATATAACAACTCAATATGCGAGTCCCGATATGAAATTGAATTTAAATCCGTTTTGCGTTGATGACAGCGCTACTAAATAATAAAGGTCGGTACAGGCCGACTGATTGCGAGTTGTTAATTAATATGTATCGTATGTCTAGTTACAGAATAGATTTCAAAATTATGGTCTTTTGCTGTGTTTTGATTTTATTACTTTTTTGATATACTTCGTTACTTTAACATACCTATTTAATTAAATAAGGAATTTTTGTGTAGCGCAAACTTTCTTTTGTTTTACTTGATAAGCCAAAGATATAGGTAGGATCAGTACATAATTCGTGAGCTTTACCAAGTCTTCATATTATATACTTACTTTCAACAATTTTTGAGCTGAGATCTCCAGGTGAATCAACCGTAAAAGCGCGTTTCATCTAACGCGTTTAAAGAACACATGAAAACGTAGCAAAAGTATCTTCTAATATGCAAACAGGAGTTGTCATTGCCCGTATCTTGACACCCCGACAGCCAGGAAGCGGGGAGAGGTGGCACACTTCATTACTCGCACATCAAACAATCGCGCCGCCGCCGCCATCTTGCCGGAAGTGACGTCAGTGACGTGCCGCCGCGATCGCTTTGATCCTCACAAAAATAAGTCTTCATTTGGCTGGCTGCATCAAGTTCGCTTCAGTCTAAATGTAATTGCTTCGCATCTCTGCGTCGCGATTTAGCTTAGGAACTAAATGCTGGTGGGAAAGGTTGAGAAAATACAGAAAAAAAGCTCTTGTTAAAGAAGTCGTTTACAAGCCAGTATTGGGAAAATAACTGGTTTTAACTTAATCTTCTTATTTCTCAAGCTTAACTCAACTTCTATTTTGGGAGGAAAGTACACATGCATATAACAATTACCAAAAGAGATTCCACTGATCTCACACCAACATTTAGCCAAACTATTACTTCTAAACTACAACAATCAAGTACAATTCCCCTAACAGGGTGATGTAACAATACAATAATCAGTGCAAATATGATTTGTTTTCTCAATATGTGAAAATATTGCAGCGGGGAGCATATCGAATTACTAATAATGTACAAGAACTCGACGAACCACGAGAGGGTGTTTTACTCTTATTGAAATTGACAATCAAATGGAAATTCATTAGTAGGGGTTGAAGTTTCATTTTGAATTCGCTGATCGGGCGTTTTATCGGGAAAGTTTTTAGTTTTCTGTACACAAGGAGAGTAAAACTAGTGATGCTACATGGCATTTATATAAAGAAATATTTGGCATATAATTAAAGACACTTAGTTTTTTATAAAAAAAAATAAACTTTTAGGAACACAATATAAGAACCTTTAGAAAATTTTAAGGTGCATTGACATTGCGGTAAGTAATTTTCCGGTTTGTTAATTTCAACAACATCTCAACATGAATTTAATTAAAAATCTTAACATTTTTTTTCTTACATTTAAAAAGAAATAGACCCTCGTTCACATCACCCAGACTTTTTATCAAACCACTAATCCGTGTATCTTGACACCCTTTACAATAAATCGTCAAAACAAAAAGCTACACTAAATCATATAACTATTCAAAACACTCCCACATGTCGAAAAAAAAACTTAAGGAAGTGTGTCATCTCGTATCAAAAGACAAAGGGATAACCTTAATTGAGGTGGAAAAGGGCTCGAAGGACCACAAAGCGTTAGTTGTCATGCCTTATCAATGGAATTAAGGGCATATTATGTACGTTGAAAGGATTACACAGGTGTCCTGCGGGCAAGCGTGCAGAGGAAAAAATCAGAGCAGTACTGATCGCCGGTCAGATTTGTTTACAAATCTTCGTTGGATTTTATCGGATTTCTTTTATTGGAATATTTTATGCTCTATTAGTATTCTGTTTGGCTTTGTTGGGGAGATGTTATCAATACTACTTATGATTCTTTAAATAATTCCTCATAAATATTGCAGTCCTTAATTTTTGTTTCTTTAGCGTTTAATTTTGAGTATACCTAAAACTAAGAGGCTAAATTGAAGTAAACAATCTATGTATGCAAGTGTATAAGTTTGCTATGTTAAAAAACCCGCGTTTTTAATAACTTTAATTACTTTTAAATATAAATAGTAATTGTAGTGGATTTATGCACAAGGTATAATTTTATTGACTTAATCTCAAAATATCTTATGCACTCAGTTTCCTACATGAAAACATGTACTCATTTCGCATCTTACCAATATAAGATCACATATCATACACATATCAAAACGCACCAATCGATGCTCCAACTCCTGGCCGAACTCAATTAAGGGAAACTTTGGCAACCACGTTACAGGAGATATCATTAACCTCCATGGAACAAGCTTTGTGACGTCATCTACGATGCACTTTGTCTAACGTCTCGCGTTACCTGTCACAGCCACCCATTAGCGCTGTGACCTACCCTACGTCTTGGCAACACGCCAACTTAACTGTACACCCCGAAAAACCTTTGTCACTATTACAAATAGGGCTCTTTTTCGTCTGGATGGGTTTTCGGGGAATTTTGCGACTTCTGACCCAAAAGTTGTCATTTGCTCCGTGATTACTCGCACGCGTACTCTATTTCATAGTTTGACAAGCGACATCGGTTATTATTAGTGAGTGTCGATTACAGGGACTATATGTCGTGTTTTGTATCGATTTGTTTTAAGAAGTACTAGACTTAATAACTAGGTACTTAAGAAAGTGTATATTAAAGTTGTTTCACCTATCCTACAGACTTCAAACCATCGTACAGACATTGGATCATTAAATTCCATAGCTGTAAACATCTAAAAATAAGCAATTTGAGTCATTAACGATATTGAATGTTTTATATGAATACTTGAGATGTATCAGTTCTTAACTGCAAAACTAAACTCAGAGATTCCTGACTATGGTATCATGTTTAAAGCTCGATCATATCATTGCATCAGCCAGACTCTAAGATTTTGTCTACATATTGCGATTTCATTATCTTATTCAACCCAACATTCATACTAATGATCTTTCACGCCTTGACATCTACCAAAATTTACTAACCTATCTGTTAGTAAATTTTGGTAGTACAATTGAAATTTGGTAATTATGTTCTGTTACAAGCAAGTTGCAGTGTCACGACACTGCATACATATACATATACATATAGCTACACTTACCTCCCCGAGCAATCATTTAACTCTATTAAAGCCGTATGCAATCATCGTGAAAGTATGACCATTGGAAAATCACGACATCCCAACGCGACATGTCGTATGCAATTCATATAACAATATTACAAACACCTTTATGTCTTTCGCCGCAGGAAATGACAATTATTTTTGCTCGAATCCTTGAGGCCGGAGAGAATGGCAGCTCTTTCACACGCGCAAAATAGCTCGAAGAAGCCCTTTGTGTACCGAGCGGCAACACAAAAAAATATGTCCATTCACAAAAATAGGTTAGTCGCGAATTTGGACGCAATGCCTTTCAAAATACGTCACATGATTTTAAACTGTATTTGGTAGCAATTAAAATTCGAAATGGATTGGAAATGCGCAGACAAAAGAATTCCGTGACATCGGTTTAGAGTTATGGATTCATTGATAAATTGCAGGTGGGAATATGAGCCGGTGAATGCGTCGCTATGCAATTAAGCTGAGTATTAGCATTCTGGAACATGCATCGACCCAGATATTAAAATAACTTCAATAGGTATCAAATTAAAACCCACTAACGGCGCGCGGCGTACCGAAAGGAGAGTAAGGTTCTTAACAAATCATTCGACAATTTAATGAACGTCTATTAAACCGTCGCTATAATGACGGTAATAAACCCGAAAGTTAGTTTTAATAACTTTATTACTATAAGTAAGTACAATTACAGTGTATCCGTGACTACAGTCTTTCACATTCGAGTCGGAGCGGTTCAAAAAAAGGCTGGCAATGGAACAAAGCCACGCTGTCTGGATGGACAGGTATATGACGGGGCACATTTTATTGGTTTTCCGAAACATTCCCTGCCCTATTAATAAATGAGTGGCAAGACAAAAAACGCCGTAGAATCCATTTGTCAGGAGCGAAGTGATTTATGGCTAAAGGACTTTCTGGATTCCTAGAAGAGGTGAGTTTTGTTCTATTTGCTTACCTGTCACATTGATTTAGAAGGGTACCTGGTAATGTATTCGCCTAAAACGTGAAGTATTAAGTGCTTATGTATATACCGCAGTAATTACATCGGTGTCAATAAGGGTGGCAACTACTACGCAGGTTATTTGAGCTGATTACGAAAATAAGGATCCATAATGTAATTATTATGCCTAGTCTCTACTTCTATTTTCCATTTTTTTATTCCATAGAAAGTATAGAAACGATATTTACGTAAGTATTTAGAAAAAAAAATCAGAAAGAGGGGCTCGTGGCTAAGTGTAAGCCGTACGGTTTGACCGATAATACAGGTTAAGCCGCGCTCGCCGCGGTTGGTCTGTGGATGGGTGACCATTTATAACATACCGAGACCCCTCCGTGTTTCAGAAAGCACGTTAAACAGTATGTCATACATAGATCTTTGGCAGTCCTTAAGTCAATTCTGACAACCAGTCTTATTATGGGATATTGTGTTTCCCAGTAAAATGGGTTGTGGAGATCAGATAGGCAGTCGCTCCATGTAAAATACGGTATTCAGCTGAATCCGGTAAGACTGGTAGCTGACCCCAACATAGTTGGGAAAAAGGCTCAGGAGATGATTTAGAAAAATAAACATTGGCTTACAATACAAGTAGATTCTTAAGTAGTTACTACTAATAATGAAAGATGGAAATTTTGAAGCTATCAAAAATAAGAAAAAATATTAACAATATAAATAGAGCAAAATATTAAGAAAAAATTAAATCATAAACATTAAGGTATTAATACTCCTGAAATTCAAACCATATAATAGCTAAATAATTTAATAAGGATGGTAATTGACTAATAATGATGTTAACGATTGAAACAAATTCCAAGAAACTAGTGGCTATGTACTGCTACCAATTTCGTTAATTAATTTACTGACGCTATTAAATTCGACGTGGCATAATTGTGACAGTAAATGTCAAAGATATTTGCTGAATATTATTTACTCGATAAATCCCAAAATAAAAGCTCGTCCATGTATCTTTACTTATATTAATTTCTACGAAATTTGCGTAAAAAAAAAACTCATTTAATACCCTTATGGTTAAAGCTTATTTTACATTACGGTATTATCTTTCAAACAAAACTTAAAAGTTGCGATAAACCAAGCGACATAGCCATCAGGAAAAAAATAAGAACCTCTCATGACGAATCCTTTTATCCTATTTATTTATTACAAAAGATCATCTTCATAACACGACTTCGACGACCTCCGTGGTCGAGTGGCGTACGCACCGGTTTCAAGGTGTCGCTAGCTCTGAGGTCCCGGGTTCCATCCCCGGACGAGTCAATGTAGAAACAAACTTTTCTACATTGCCTCGGGTCTGGGTGTTTGTGGTACCTTCGTTGTTTCTGAATTCCATAACACAAGTGCTTTAGCTACTTACTTTGGGTTCAAAGCAATGTATGTGTTGTTGTCCGCATTTACTTATTTATTTATTTATAACACATTCTTTTGTAACGCAAAACTAAAAACTTCAGTAAACATAAAGTACCTACTTACATATCGATATAACCTAATACTTTTTTCTACGAAACTAAATACCCTAATTACACATTACTACTAAAAAACTACTTCTCACGGTTCGCAATAAATTACGTTGGAATTGATGGCCGAAGTAGAAATTCCGAGTTTAGCAGGTAGCAATAGATAGGATCGTTACAAATACTTGGAATTCCTTGCATTCGGTAACATGAATCAATTGGATGACGATACTGGTCTGAAGATGATGACGTAGTTATGTACATCTGATGCTCTTCTGTTTTGAAATTGTTTTCAAATTAAGAACTAAGTAACACTGGTCGGACACAAATATTATGTATAGCCCGGTCACATTATCTCGAGACCTCGCTGAAATGCGAACATTTATTTTTCATCATTTTAATCATATCATTATAATAATATTACCTTCATTAAATTAATAAGCACAATATTTGTTTTGTTGGAAATCTTATTGTTTATAATAATATCCTACTAGAGGATACTTGTTTTGCGCTCGACGCCAGGTCTCGAGATAATGTGACCGGGTTATAATGTTGAATTTCGAAAGGGGTCTGATGCTCAATTGTTTTGGTATTTTGATATTGCATTTTTATTTGAAAATGCAGTATTCAGTTGAATTTGGCAAGACTGGAAGACGACCCCAACACAGCTTGGAAAAAGGCTACATAGATTTCGTCTTTTTATTTTCCAATTTTGGGCACTTAAGACTCACTAATTTATACAAGCCTTTTACATCGAGGTAGACAAGCTTGTGTTTTAAAATTTGTAAATGTTATAATACATAAGTTATCCGCTTTTATTCAATCTTAAACTAGAGCATTTTAACCCATATAATTTCACGGGAAATTATATTACTGTAAACATGCAGCGCGATAGTTTAAAAGATACCTAGCATTTTAAGCCAGTTTATATTATAGACTCTTCCTCTTACGAAGAATTTTAACCATGTAACACCTCTATTAAATTTCTAATACTATTACAATTATCTTAAACACATAGTAAGAACTTGTAACAGTAAATACTTAATACTAGCTAGTAATTTCGAAGCCTTACCATTATGGGTCTCGTCAAAATTATTCATACAATTGGCATGCGTGACCTGCAGGTCAGATTCAAAATAAGTACGAGTACTACTCATTCTTGTACAGTCGACAGCAAGTTTGATAACAAGGAGGTATAATAATCTACCTTAATGCCTTGGAATAAAAGCTGTTAATATCAATGTTACTAAGCATGAGGTTGACGGTACACTATGAGATTGACGGTATTCCTATGGCATGGTTGATAGTGAGAAAATACAAAACGTCAATGTTACCTTATTTCTTTATTTTATTTAGACTATATTACTGCAGTTGTAATTGATCTGTAGCGTATGGTCTTCGAAGCTCCGAGATTCACTTTTTGCGTTTTATAAAAATAAAACAATATACAATTGCCTTCATTTCACCCAGGAGAATCCATTTACATCACTCTGTAATTAAAGCTCAAAAAAACTTTCTATTTCAAAGATGATATCACACCTAAAGAATTCTACAAAAAGTAAAGCAAATAACGTCACGTGATACCTTTAGCGTTCCCTTTCTTGGCCGGACAGTTCACGGACTGTTCGAATTAACGATATCGCATCGTCACCGCGATAGGATCGATATGTCGGCGGTATCATGCCGCGATCGCGCCGCCAAATGTGCTGACCTCACGTGGGTGTTGGACGATAGTCAGAATATTCCTTCCGCTACGGTATTTTGATTGCATTCGCTAATGGTGTTCGGTTGTCGACGGGCCCTGAGCTTGTTCGGGGTTTGGCGGTTTTTAATTTTGAGGTGATGAGGAAATAGGTTGTAAATCTAACATAATTAAAATCAGATACAGATGCTTCAATTTGCAAAACGAATGTTGCGACTGTTGTACATACCTGATGATGTATGCAAGACTTGCAGGCCATCAATCTGTTTACAAACTTTTAAAAGTCGATAACTTTCTTAGGAATGCCAGCTACTTATTCCTGCACATAAGCACCTTTTACAGAATAATAAACAGCTCACCCAAGTACTATCTGACACTTAGGACTTATCTCTAAAACAAGGGCTTCAATAAGCCCAATCCTCAATGGCTCGGGATTTTGAATAAGATAAAAACGGAACAGGGATATTTCTGTGAAAAACTTGATCTGTAGATTGATCTCTGCTTATCCCATCCACGCAATACTCTAAGAGCAGCAGTCCCCGGAAGCCCATTGTTCGGTGAAACTCCCAAAATATTGGGACGCGCCAAATCTCTCGTTAATCGAGAAACGTTTCAAATTTTACACACACAAAAAATAGTGAGCTAATCCGCGGCCTCTTTGACTCCAGCTTTGAACGAACGAAGAAATATATTTGTTTCTGCTAGTATATATTTAAAAAAGACTGGGATTATTGATTTCTGCGAAAAGTCGTTGAGCCGTAAGGATAATGTTCCTTTACGGGCCGGGAACGAATTACTCGTTGAGGGATAAACTCACCTCTAATTTCGGCAGAAATATCGCAATCTCGTATTTGGTAATTCGAGAAAAAATTACCTGAAGTGCTCCCGAGATTTTGTTCCCCGAATATGTTCGCAATTTTATCAATAGGTATTTCTTTGAAGGGTATTATTTATACTTAAGTATATCTGCTGATGTTGATGACTTCGTAATTTGTAGGCATCTTGAAATTATAACACCTGGCCGAAAATAAGATTCCTCAAGAACATCGTTTGTGTAATTAATAACGCTAAGAAAAACTTAACATCGGATCCTAATAAAATAACACAGAGCGTGATCGATCAAAATAATAATTAATAATAGATCGGCATCGAGTGCCGACTGTGATGGATACCCGCACTTAGTCATCGCGTTTAATTAAAAATGGCGGCTTAAAATTAACGGTTATAATTTCAAATTTAGAGAGTCTTGTCATTTACACGTTTATGTTGGCGTAGTATCTTTTGTTGCTGCAATAGTATCGTAGTTTGGTGAATATCGAGTGGACGTCGCTATTACCAGACAATCGATGTTACGTCATCTTAATCATCAATCAAGTTAGCATTACATGTGTTCGCCGCACTATTGCTCGATCTCCTGACATTTAATGTTGAAACGACATTTGACAAATATGCTCCGAAGTCTATGAAGTCAATTAATTGGCTCGTTCGCATCGCTGCAATGTCTAGGTATCTATGTAATTAGTTTAATCGTCTGACATTCGTTGTTATATCTCAGCTTCTTGATATGTGTAAATCGATGCCATGTTTGATTAATGATGTTGATTACTTAACTCAATCGAGTTTTGATAGAATTTTGAAGGTGAAACTAAAACATCTGAGACACAACATCAAAAATGTTAATTATCATCTTTTATTTTATGTAACTATTATTTACTGTCCCACGGCTGGGCAAAGGTCTTTCCAGATTTTTCTATCTCGAGCTACATTACACTTAATATGTAAAAGTCATACAATCGTTTTATTTCCAAATGTCTTTTTATTGCAAAACTAGCTGACCCGGTAGATTTCAAAGGCCTCAATCGATAAATAAAAGCCTAAACTCTTGTATAAAATAAACTTAAAACAAACGTAGTAACGTAACGTAGTACAAAGTCGGTCACAAATTAAACTCTGCTCACAAATTTGGTCATAATCACAATCAGTCAATTATCGATTAAAGACAAATGCGATGGGGTTAGATGGTTACATAATTGGATTAGTCCGATGTAGCGATAGGAAGTTTAATTGCAGTGCGCGCACGCATCGGACGTCAGTGATCGACGCGCGCCGCGGGGGGCTCTTTGCTGCGCCCGCGCCGACCGCGCCGCCCGCGCACCAATTAAACCAAGCCGCCATTAGCACTGTATGGATTTGGATTAGAAATCAATAAATTTAGTTTGATCAGGAATTGTTTATTAAATGTTCATACTTAATTTAATATGAACGCTTAGCTATATAAATGACAGTCGGCGAGATGTCACACAGAAATAAGTCTTTGTCATTATGTTGTTATTTCAGTGTCAGTTAAAAGGCGTTGTGCACAAAACAACTAACAGTAAAAGACAAAATTACCCAATTATAAACTTCGTGTAAAAATTCGACCTATCGATAATTTGAACACGATTTCTCAACGCCAGTTTTAAATAAGTAATATCCACAATAAGAGTGTGTTGGAAGGCAATCTGCGCGCCTGCGGGAGGTGTGCGCGATCGAACTAATGATAACGGCGATCGACGGATTATTACATTAAACTCGGGATGTTTTATCGACGATGCCGCCGTCGACACTTCACACCTTCCACTGGCGAAATTTTGCCGTTTACTCATTTGTTTTTTTGCCGGAGTCGTGAAAGAAAACTATTAATAGATTTCTTGATCGTCCCGGATGTTTATACTTGTAGCGTTCGACTTTTGCTTACAATTTGGTAGAATCGAATACAATGCTTTAAAGGGTTAAACTGTATCGACATTCAATTTGTACGTTCATTATTTACTTGCTCATATAATTCGCGGTCTATCTGAATTAGTTTTCGTTCTAAGAATCTAATTGTTGAGTGAGCAGTACACGTGTACGTCTCATTTAAGATTCAAACGTGCTAGGAATTTTTAGCCGCCACGGGTGCCGGTAAAAGAGATTCAAATTTGGCGACTGGAAGTGTTCGATAGAATCGCAGTTGATTAGCGTTGGCGACGCCGATGAATGGCCGAGCGGAGGGCGCCGCGGCCGACAAAGGCTCACGCACGCCATCCGTAGACAATCCGCCGAGTATCGATCTCCCGCGACCCTTCGAACGAACGCCGAGCGTAGCACAATGCCGCGGCTCTTTATTATAGCATCTCACATTGTTGTCATTGTTATTATTATGATTCTTTACCGCTTTCCATTGTCGGTCGGCGTTGTGGCGGTGCTTTTTCACGGCTCGCGTTTAGTCTGGGCATTGGGAGCGCGTCGCTCGCACGTTCAGTCGCGGAAAACGAGTGTTTTCCTCGCGGAAATTTCGTTTGCTGTGTGTGTCGTCGTGCTGTGCTGTGCGCGCGCAAGGAGGCTGTGACAGCGGCCGAGTGAGACCCGCGAGCCGCCAGTCAGCTGACTGGTACACACCTATATGTGTATGTGTAGGTGTGCCGGGCCGTAGTGACAGTACTGTGTTTTAGTATAAGTCTGTGTATGTATACGACAATCAACGTATCAGGTACCTATATGTAACGATGTTTATGATCTCTGTAATCTCATAGAACACAAATTGTTGTTAAAGTCATGAACTAAGCTAAAAATGTATTAAACTCTCATTAATATAGCAGCGAAATGCTTGTCTTAAATGACCTTTTGTAGTTTGCCGTCGGTATTTTAAAGGCAACATCTAATAAGATTGTTATACTCTCTTATTGGAAGACAACCTTATTTATACCTATTAATTACTAATTAACTTGGTTTGTTGATGTTACAGAGAAAATGTTTTGACCTATATAAGTTAGGTTAGTCAAAGTTTATCTTTATAATCATTGTCCTTATACGGTGTTTTATAACTGTTAATATTAATGTCTTCATAGAAGCTTAACAAGCTTGTCATTGTGTACTTTCAATTATAACAAAACAAATGAATGTCATTCCTGTATTTACAGTAGACCATATAGATATACGATGGTACCTAGTCACAAATTATATAATACAATTAAAGAAATTAAATAAGATTAGAATTCTTTTAAGGAGAGCCAATAAAGCTTTGTTTCCTTGATTTGTGTTATGCTAGATATACAATATGTAATAGCTAACCATTGCTGTATACCTATAGGTATGTTACGTACTTAAAAGTGTTTGCTTCTTGCCTTAGCTTTTTGAACGCCACGGTCGTGTATAGACGACAACGAAAACGAGCCCAAAACACGCCACGGTCGGGTATAGACGACAAAAAAACGATTTTTTTTCTTGTACAAAATAATTATACAAGTTTATTATTTATTTTGTACTTAAAAAAATTAGTTTTCTTGTCGTCTATACCCGACCGTGCCGTGTTTTGGGCTCGTTTTCGTTGTCGTCTATACACGACCGTGGCGTTCAAAAGGTTTGGATACAATACAGAGACACACTTATCATGTTTCTATTTTACGCCAATTTCTATTCTAAAACCTTTAAGTTTTATTATTTTAGACAATCATCATTATCAACTAATAAGAAATTGTACAAACATGAAACTGAAAGCAAAGACTTTGTGTTACCGCACGAACTGACAAATTAGTTTCAATAATCTTTCATTGACATTGTTACCTTGTTAAGTTATAGTTAAGTGAAGCTAATCTATTTTATTGTACGTCACTTTCCACCACAACACATTCAACTTCAAAATTATGAATCCGTTGAATTATTTCCATACAAAAACCATTCCGTTTTATCAATGATTCAGCATAGCATTTATTAATGTATCAGTACTAAATGAAGATGTTTGTGGCCATATTATGACCATTTATAATTTCTCCAAGCATCTGACAATGTATGTAATTGGCAGTGTCAAAGGTTCAACTCAAATAGAGATTAGCTTTCTATTCTTGGATTAATTTCATTAAAATAATACTGTGATGTCTAATAACAATAATTCCGTATATGATTGATGTTTGAGAGATGTTTGTTATTCTGAATGTACAATTTAGTTTTGTTTGATTATTGGCTTCAGTGATTTGATAGAGTTATTTATGTATTTGTAATGTATAGTGAGGTTAGTATGTAAGTTTGTATATGTAGATTGAAGAATATTGGTCATGTTATTAAGTTCTCTCTCTGTTCTGTTACGTCTATCTGCTGATTTTTTAATACGATATCCAGGTTTCTAACCAGAAGCTTCTACTATGTATAAGTTTTATTACGTAAAAGTTTTGATATATAAGAGTTTCGTCAACTTTTTCGCATCTTTAGCATAGTTAAATAAGGTCAGCGTGAGTCCGAATAATGTAGAGTGAAGTCTCTTATTTCTGCTGAAAATACACACATACATAACATCTAAATATCAGTTACATCTAACAACTTCTTCGAAACAGTACTACAAACTAATCTAGAACAGTTTCAATACCCTGTAAGTGATTAGGTACATAAGGCTAGGTACTCACGCACGGACGGGCGCACGTTACTATTTAATTTGCGGCCAGCTCGGCCAAGATAGGCCTGATGAGACGGAGACAGCGGCAGGAAGTGGGCCCTCCCCCGCGGCCCCGGCAGGCCCCGCGGCCCCGGTAGGGCCCACCCACTGGACAGGCCCCGCAGATATGTACTAGGCCTATTCAAGTGAGACGGTGAGGTATTAAAATGCTGATAGTGTTGACGTTGAAGACGGTTTTTGATGAATTATTTTTAATGTTATGATAATGTTTATGTACCTGTATGTGGAGGTGTATTTATATACCTTTAAATAAATATGTGTACTATTTTCGGCATAGGAAGAAAAATATTTCCAAGCACTTAAGAAACCTAAGTTGTAGAAAAGTGATGTGATTAGTAAGGTTCAGATTTTTAAATATCAAAACTTATCTGTTTTACGATTTATTTTTTGATTTCACCATGTGCAGTTATCCTTTATAGTATACCGAAGAAGAGTCACCAACATACCTAATTACCTTATGTGCATATCAGATTAGCAAGTATAAACAATCAGTAGGTATTGTAAACACTCATAATCAATAATTATATTTACATAGATGTATGTATCTACTTTATATTTAAACTATAGTACCTACCTACATTACTTTCAACACACAACAACACCGACAAACATCAAAACAAATCCTTAAAACCATCACATCTAAACAATCTACAATATCTATATTACAATTCTCGATTTCAATATCTCTTGGGGTGGTAACCCCCCCCCCCCCCCCTATCTCTCGAGAAGTGATAGCCCCCCTTACGTGTGCGGTCTTGTTTGTGTCCAGACTGTCACGCCTAATATTAGACTATGATGTGCGGGATTCCGATTTGTGATGCATAGATGCAGGATATTCAGACAGTCATCTTAGATAGGGATTTAGTGGTGAGATTTGAAGGTAGAATATTCAGCGCGTTCTATTGTTCGTGAAACTGGTAGAGAGGACTGTTTTATCAGGTACATTTAAGACTATGCAATAATTATGTGAGGAATGATGAGTGGAGTAGAAATCAATTTTTTTGTTTTTCGCTTATTTTGATTGTCACATTGTATTGTGTATGTATTTAATAAATATCTATTTATAGCCAATTAGTACTCTGTCGATTGTCATACGGGTCTATAAGTAAATATCTATAAATAAAATTGCTGAGATAGATTTTTGACCATATTAAAATGAGTAGTTAGTTATCGCAATTAAGTCGAGACGCTTGTAACTGCTTATTTCAACATACAAGTGAAATATCTCAGTCTCTCATCCTTTCTGAAAACCTTGAAACCATACGCGAGATGAGAAGGACTAGCTGTCAATTAGTTTGTAGGTAACATATTCATTAATTATTAATTTTGTTACACACTGACTTCACACGGGTCGATGTTAAATGATGATATATTTCAATGCCAACAAAATTATGTTACACAAATATGACATTACAAAACCAAAATAACGTAAGCATTGATACCCGAAAAATCACGAACCACATCGCAAAGCTTTGTTAGTTAAACAATTAAACTATAATTGTGTGATACGCCACAAATTGATAATCGAAAATTAAAATGACGAGTTTCCGTTAACAATGCGCGGCGGCCATATTGCGGCGCGCGCTCAGTGTTGCCATGCGCGATAATTATTAATTTGCAGCGGCACTCGCGACTGTCATTAGTGACACCTCGCGCCAATTACGAAGCTCAGGGAGTTTGATGAGCACTTTTTTATTTAGCACAAGCGTTACTCCGGCAATTATTGAATGACTCGCGACGCGTAAGCCTCTAGTGCTTTTCATTTTTAGCGGAGTGCGATTTTGTAGTGTTTGAGCGCTGATTCTTTTAATGAAATGTTAATTGTAAGTTGCCGCAGTATAAATTAGCAAATTGATTGAGTACGTTCACTGTTTACATCCATTGTTTATTGTTATTGTTTAAATTGTTATTTTCATTCATGAAGGTTTTATGTAATTGTTTTATGTTTAAATAGATAGGTTTAAATGAACGTAACATAATAATATGTGTTTTAACATAACCATTTGGAATTAGGAAATATGGTATATAAGCGTAGGTTCTCCATTTTCTGTAAAATGTTGTTTTTTAATATAAATTAAATTTGTAAGCAGGTACAAAATTTTCACACGGATGTCCAACACCTGAATCATTTTAAAAACACCAAAAAAAATTACAACCAACAAAATAGCTCCACGTAAACATTTTCACGGATTTTAGTGATCCTATATTTAACGCAACTCCAAACCATATTCATTAAATTGAAACTAGAGCAAAATGGCGTCGACACCAGTCTAGGCGGTGCGAACCGTTTCACGCTCTGACAGTTTACTAGTCTGAATGCAGAATAGACCTAACCTATCTGCGATCTGCGATTTACTTGTGTGGCCGTCTGGTTGGGACTGGCAGCTCATAAAATAATTTACGAAATTTGTTGTAAAGTAAACTTTGATTTGGTTAGTAACGGATTGTGGGTTTGAATAATAATGCTATTTTTAATTTTTACACGACTGCCCAAAAAGGGGTGTTATGTTTTTAGGGTTCATGTATGTATGTATGTATGTATGTATGTATGTATGTATGTATGTATGTTTGTGAGTTTCTTTATTCCACCATAACTTCTAAAAGGCTTGACCGATTTCAATGTTTGTGGTATCGTTAGAAGCTTTGAGTTATCCCGAGTGACATAGGCTATGTGGACATTAAAAAATGGTCAAGTGTGAGTCGAAATCGCCTGCAAAGGGTTCCGAACGATATTTTTTTTTGTGTTGTGTCATGTTTTTTTGTTGTTCACTAAAAGGTATTAAATAAAAAATTAATAATTAAAAAAATTAAAAAACACGCCTGCCATGTCAAAAAAAAATTAAAAACAAGTCAAATATTTGCAGTCGGGGTCGGTTTCTTGGAACAATTCATTACAGGAACCCCAATTAATTATTAATTTTTTATTATAATATTTTTGTTACTATTATGCAATATCTTTGGTTTGAGGATTTAAATATTAATAGGCTCTTTACTCATAAGCAGGGTTGCAAATTATCATGGTAATTATTTTCATGGATAATTATCTGATAATTATTCATTCACGTAAATGATTTATGCTGATTAATAAAATTATATATTTTTTAATTTCAATTTATTATAAAATCATATTAAAATTTATATAGAATATATCTGTGTGATAATGTGTGCTTCTGGCGGAGCCCAGCCGCCACTTGTCGCTAACACGTTCTTTAATATCAATGATAATTATCAAAACGTAATCATCACGATAAATATCTTGATAATTATCCAGTGCAATCCTACTCATAAAGTATACTTATGGTAGTATCTTTTGTCTATTCATTATAATTCCTACTTAAAATGACACAAGTATATGAATGTAAGAATTATATTAATCTTATATTGACGTTATACATAGAGGCATTTATTAAATACTAGCTGAACCGGCAGACTTCGTACCGCCTCAATCGATAAATAAAAGCCTAAAATTTTGTATAAAATAAACTAAAAACATTTTTTTTTAATTAATTCAAATCATTTTCATATTTTTTCACCTTTTAAACCTTCTCTAGACTTCTACAAATAATTCAATACCAAAATTAGCCAAGTCGGTCCAGCCGTTCTCGAGTTTTAGCGAGACTAACGAACAGCAATTCATTTTTATATATATAATAAGATATATAGATAATAATACACCTATTATAGCTGCTATTTTTTAAATAAGTAAAACAATTACTTAAAAACTATCTTTATATTAAACCTGAAAGATTGATAAATGTGTTAATTTTATCTTAATTAGGAATTATTTACTTTTATACATTGTTGATTTATAATTAAGTAAGTTTATATGAAAAACAAAATTACTTGACACCAAAACATTTGTTTATACATAAAACAATAAATTACAAAGTTATAATAATTATAACAAATAATTTATCGTGTATTACTCATAGATCGAAGATAACCACCTGTGCACAGTTCATTGACGTCTGTACTTCAATACAAAGTATTGTATAAAACAGTTATATTGCAGTGAATATGAAAAAATAAACATTTATAATACACAACGTGTTTTATATTACCCTATCCTACCCCGCAGTGAAAGTGCTACCGCCATCGGTAGTTATAAAACTAAGTATACCACTAAAAGGTAACAATTTTACGGAGCTTACAAAAAAACAAAAGACTTATTAAAACAATAGACATTTTCAAGGAATATCTGTCTGAACTTTCAAACGATTTTAACCATTACATGGTAACTAATAAAGTTGAGAATAACTTGTTGTACATTCAGGTATTAAACTAAGTATCACTTAAGGTTAAAAAAATGATATTTTCTTAGAATTGTATGCAGATTAATTTTAGTTAGAAACTCGATTCTGAGATTTCTTGGTTTAAAGTTAAGTAGGCGAATAACGGCACTTTTTGTTAAAAGCAATAAATTAAATAATTTAGTACCAAAAAATAAGCCATGCTTTATAATTATAACTGGTAACTATAATTAATTAACAGTTGAAACAAGTAACTGCATCTTTTCTTTTTACCATCATTAATAAAACGAAATTGAATTTCATGTATTAGAATATACTTACCTACTTAACTTAAAATTTCTAACAAGAAAGCATTCCAACAGGCAAAAATTACGTAACAAAATGTCTAATTACAATACATTTATATAAAGATAAATAGTGGATTTACAATTCAATACTAGATCTAATACAAGAACAAACACAACTACACTAAAATTAAATCTTATATAAATAAATAAAACTAACACGCGTCAAAAAACTCATCGTCATCCTTGTCAATGGCGGGAAACGTGCCCAGAAGGCTGGCAGCATTGCCACGTTGAATGGCTTTGCCGATTCTCTGTGCAAGGAATAGGTATATTAATTAATTAATTAATAAAAAATTTATAAATATATATGGAACAGATGATTTTTCTAATATAACAGCAGTACACAGAAGAGTACCCATCAAAGATAATTCAGTTACTTCTTCCTACACTAAGTAAGTTCCGGTAAGCATTGCGACATTATTTAAAAGATATACCCAGGTAAGTACATAATTCGAGGACCTACAAAATCAACAAGCTAAAAAATATCTCAACAAAAACATGAAAAAATGTGATAGTTTCTATATCTGGGATTCGAATTCCAGACTTCATATTAAGTACCTATATGCCTACTAAGACCTAACACTGGGCATAGAAGGCTGACTACTCAACCTACCTACTACCAATTAAAATTAATAATAATAATAATCTTTATTGACAAAACACATTATTTTACAGACATTTTGAAGCCCTGGCTCATGTGCTAGGTTGAATACCTGTGTTACGGGAATCAGTATCTTCGCCGCTTATGTTACATTACAAAAATACAAATTTCTTGTAGATGAGAATAAATTACAAATTTCATTAAATTAGGATAATAATAATTTTTTTTTTTTAATAAACTTAAACCTATTTCAGTCATCTATAACTACACGTTAAAATACAAAAAGTTTAATAATACTGCACTATTTATAGAGTTAGGAACTAGTTCTGTTGTTATACTGTATGTCTATTAACATAACAATGCAGTGAGCTAACGTTCACTTGTTACTTCGTATAACAATCAGCTGATATTTTTCGAAACAGTTTGTTTATCAATAAAACCTTTATACTCATCCGAAGTAATGTTATCTACCACTTCTATAGTAACTGATCCTTAATTTATCTAACACTTTATTTATACTCATCATATGATAAAGCCAAAGACTAAAGGATATGTATGTTTGATTGTCTGTTTTCTAAAACTACAAAAAGGTTTTGAAAAATCTTGCATTTGTCTCTTTTGATAATCAAATTATCGGGGAAGGTTACCGATTATTTTATATATATGATATACTAGCTGTGCCTGCGACTTCGTTCGCGTGGATGACGAAACTTATCAATAAGTTTTTAACTGCAAAATTAAGTTTGTTTTTTATTGTTTATACTTTTCCGGGATAAAAACTACCCAGTGTGGTGCCCAGGATAATAAAAAATAATTATACCAAGTTTCATCGTAATCGAACTGGTAGTCTTTGAGTGATACCTGAACAAACAGACAGACAAAAAAAAAATTTTCACACTTTTGGGTTCGGTGTCGGTCTAGTAACACCACCACCAGTGCCATTTATTTTTTTGATATTTTCAATGTACAGAATTTTGACTTCTACAGCTTTATTATAAGTATATAGATAGATAATAGTTTTTTGCCTTGGACTTGCCTTAAACCAAGGACCACAGCTAGTACTCACATATCATTAGACAGTAAAATAATAACTCTGTCAGCTCATTACTATCCGTTACTATGTTTATCCATTTTTAACTTTCTCCAGTTTCTTACTTTTTTATTATTTACATAAACTATCTTCTTCAGTTTCCGCACTGCAAGCTCCCCGGCTAATACTTCATAACTGTGGAAAACACTAAAGTATTACAAATCACGAACAATTTATTTCTTTAACATAAATAATATAAAGTATTACAAATCACGAAAAAATATTTCTGCAAGATAAATAATTAACGCCTGGCAAAATATCTAGAAAACAAAAGAGAGTTTATCATAAATAATGTAGGTATGAAAAGAAACATTTAAATAAGAAACATTAAAAATATTAAATAAAGATGTTTACAAAATAAAGCAATGCGTAATAAGAAAGAAAACTCTTAAAATACATGTTTACATTGGTTACCAAAATTTCTTAAACTTCATAACCTTTGCAATGAACATATAACAGTTGAAAAAGAAAATTGAGGCAATGACGTCATTGAAATTGTCGAATACGCTGCAATCCAATTAGGTAAGCTCTCGTAATTTCCTTAGTATACACAAAGTTATTTTAATTAGTTGGTAAACAAAGTCATATAAATGTACAGGATTTTCTTGATTACGTCTGCTAAAGGGTAAATCATAATTATACTCGACAAAGGTAGATAGTATTTGTAGCTTAATGTGTTAAGAAAACAAATATGAAATTCGTTGAATTTTTGACACATGAGTATAATACATACCTACTTAGTTTTTATGTACTCTTAAAATACGGATGTGTAATTTGCTTACTTAATAAAAAATTAAGATAAAACTATGTTTACATTATAAAACATTTTTTTTTAATGAGGACACAAAATAATGTACTAATAAGAAGAACTGTCAAAACGTTTGGTAGACTCTACTCGTGATCAGAGAGCTGGTTTGTTCTTTGCACAGAGAATCGGCATAGCCATTCAACGTGGTAATGCTGCCAGCCTTCTGGGCACGTTTCCCGCCATTGACAAGGATGACGATTAATTTTTTGACGCGTGTTAGTTTTATTTATTTATATAAGATTTTATTTTAGTGTAGTTGTAAGTGTTTGTTCGTGTATTAGATTTAAGTACTGAATTGTAAATAAATGTACTAATGTCACATGATTAAAAAGGTGCAATTAATAATAATAAAAATAATATTCCGGGACAACTCACACACGGTTATCTGATCCCAAGCTAAGCAGAGCTTGTGTTATGGTAACCAGGCAACTGATAAACATACTTATATATTTCTACATTTATATAATATTATTAAATACATACATATTATAGATAAATTACACCCAGACAACCAGAACAAATGATCGTGCTCATCACACAAACATTTGTCCTGGGTGGGAATCGAACCCACGACCTCCGGTATAGCAGTCAGGGTCACTAACCACTAGACCAACAAGCCCGTAAATTAATTAAATATGTTTATTATTAGATCGTGACGAATGGAAATATATTCTGTCTAAGACTATTTATCTACTGTGATAAACAGTAGATTTAGCAGTACATATAAATGTAGAATGGTTTTTAAAAAAATAAAAAAAAATATGTATTTTTAAAAAGGCCCCTATGTAGCACTTTTCAAACGTCAATCACAAGACACCTAACTACCTACTTGTAGGGCTAATCACATAAGTATGACATAGTCCTCATAGACTTATGTTCCTAATAATCATGGCACTGAATACCGTTTTACTGAAGAGCAAAGACCTAATAGGTATAGCAGAAAGGTATGAGAATTAATCACCACGCTGGCTCACCGTTCGACGATTCCATATGAACCTTTGAACTTCATGAATATGATTATAAAAAACCTACATATACATTCTTACATATTTTTTTTTACTTAAGATCTATTTTAGGGAATCTTAGGAAATGTGACGTCATCAAGCTAATGTTTTATTAGTTCATCAGTTGTTACTTTTCGGTCGTTTTATACAGCTTCATCATCTTCATGACATGACAGACAATGCTGTATTCTGTTGTATGAATTACATCTACAAAAATCTTAGTTTTGTATCTTCATCTATTTGTAGAGAATAAATATCTAAGTAAATTTATTTCTTATGAATTGAACTTATAATATTTGCAATAAAATATACATAAACTTTATTTGTAAAAGGCTAGTTTAAATAAAACGAAAGAAGAGCAAAATGCAATAACATTTAATCAAATCAAATCATTTATTTGCCTGAAATATGGTGGTACAAAAGATGTAAAATTTATTAATATACTTAATAATGTAAAATAATCCCTTTTAAACATTTTTTTACTAATATATTTAACATTTTCATACAACATATCTATCGTTCCTTTCAGTCCGTAATTAAAATCTAAATTGTTCTTCAATTCTGGTTAAAGAACTGTTTTAAAATTATGGAAAAGCTATCTAATTCTCTTCTAATGCCCAGCGAAAGTACATCAGTGATTTAAAACAATACTTTAAACCTAAGAGTAAGTGTGTGGTTTTCCGTACGATTGTCAAGTAACGTCTTTTATGTAAGCGAGTTCTTTCTCATTCAGTAGGTGGATGGTACATTGTCACACGGGCCTTGAACTCACCACAGCTGAACAAACTACATTGTGTCTGTGCGTAACTATTGAGAAACATATTTTCTGTCTAGTCGACAAATACAAGGTGGAAAATAAAAATCTAACTGTGATTATTTGTTTTTCAGTTATTTTATTCGTTTTAATTGTTGCCCTTTCAATTGAAATTGATAATAATGAGGTAAACTTGTGTACAGTTAACACAATGTTAGCTCACTTGCAATACTCATTGTAGAACTAAAAAAACAATAAGGTGTACAGGTAATGCCAGTGTAGTTTACAACATAAACTAAGGCCGAGAATGCAGCCACCGTCGGCAAACAAAATTGAGATTTGCATGAGGCGGCGGCGAGGCGTACGCTCGGCTCGCTCGCCACGCGATTAAAAATGCAGGCCGAGGCGGCGGGGAGCGCGGGCGAGGCGGGGCCCGCAGCCGCGCGGCGATTGGCTGGCGCGCGGGGGGCGGGGCCGGCGGCGCGGGGGAGCCCGCAGGTCCGCGCCCGGCGCCGCAGCCTCCTCACAACGCACGTAGCCTCCGCGCCGCACGGTCCCGCGACACGTTATCACGCGCCCGCCGCGAGTCCATGTGAGCGACCGACGGTTCTCTCGTTGTGTACGGTGAACGAAGGATCGGCAAGCTGTACGCGCCGCAGGAAGACGACATGTTGACGATGGAGACGGATCTCAAGGGTGGCAGCCTGCATGCTACCGTGCCGCCGCACCACGCACTCCAGCACGGCTACGGCTCGCTGGGCGCGCTGGGCGGCATGATGGCGCTGCCGCAGCAGCAGCCCCTGGCGCAGCACCAGCCGCTGCAGCACCAGCACCAGCACCACCAGCCGCTGCCGCAGCACCACCAGCCCCAGCCACAACACCACCAGCCACCCAACAATAACAACAACAACACCAGCAAAAACTCCAACGCGGAGCGCGTCAAGCGCCCCATGAACGCGTTCATGGTGTGGTCGCGCGGGCAGCGCAGGAAGATGGCTTCCGATAACCCCAAAATGCATAACTCGGAAATTTCAAAACGTCTCGGTGCACAGTGGAAAGACCTCTCTGAATCAGAGAAGCGACCGTTCATCGACGAAGCGAAGAGACTTCGCGCGGTTCACATGAAGGAACACCCGGATTACAAATACAGGCCGAGGAGGAAGACGAAGACGCTTGCTAAGAAGCAAGAGAAGTATCCGCTCGGAGGAGGAGCGCTGCTGGGAGGCGGCGAGGCGCAGCGGAGCTCGGCCCCCGCCGCGCAGCAGCCGCGGGACGTGTACCAGATGACGCCGCACGGGTACATGCCCAACGGGTCCTACATGATGCACGACCCCAGCGCCTACCAGCAGCAGGCGTACGGCTACCCGCGCTACGATGTGTCTCAGATGCAGCAGGGCGGCTACGGGCAGTACTATGGCGGCGGGCAGGGCTCGCCCTACCTACCGCAGCCGCCGTCGCCGTCGGCCTACGGGCTGGGGCCGGGCTCGCCGGGCGGCTATGTGCTGCCGCCGTCGTGCGCCTCGCACTCGCCCAGCGGCTCGTCCGCCAAGTCGGAGCCGGTATCGCCGGGCCCGCCGGGCATGAAGCGCGAGTTTGCGCATGAGCCGCCGCCGCAGATGAAGCGCGAGTTCATCTCGCACGAGCAGCTGGGCATGAAGCGCGAGTACGGCCAGCAGGAGCTCAGCCAGATCATCAACATGTACCACGTGCCCGACGAACAGCGGTACGCGGCGGCCAACGAGCGCGCCATGCCGCTCATCTGAGAGTCGCCCTTTGCGTGCGACATCGACATCCCGCCGCTATGAGCTGCGGGCGAGCGCCGCGCGCCACACAGTGACTTTGTTGCGACCCGGGGTTCGCGTTAGGACAGTGATCGTTATACCCGGCCGTACATACTTCTAGGTATGTCCATTTATTTGTTTTGTAATGTACCGACGTGTTAGTGTTGCGGACTGTTGACTAGCGAGCCGCCGGCTCCGACCGCGAGCCGACGGCGGAACGTTCAATTAATTAATGTTGTTGATGAATTCTTGTATTATATTATGATTATTGTATTTTTCATGGTTTAAGTTAAAATATTTTAAGTCGTGTCGTGCGGATGGACGCGAGGTTTCCGACTGTGGTTCGCGTGAGAGACGATGTAGTGAACGAGGTAATTTGAATACCAAAAAAATTTGAACAATTTGTAAATATAGTGTTAATGGCTAGAGTTGAAGTTGGAGTTAGTCGATAAAGTAGGTAGATAGCGATAAGTCGTGCCACGACGCCACACTCGTACGCCCGACGTGCGTTGTACAAAATATTTGTTATATGGAATCGAAAGTTATAAAGCCTCGAAAGACTAAAATATTGTAATACGAAAATGTACAGTGAGTGTTATATAGTCAGTGGACACAAAAGTATATTGAAGAAAAAGATGAAGTTATCAATAAACGACGCGTTAAATTGTACTTGCTGTTTTGTTCTATACTCCCAAGTGTTCCCCGGCGCGTCTCCGACGCTTGCCTATTTATACCTATTACTGATTGCTCAACCAAAATCACAAAAAAAATAGCATTTTGCTAAAGTAAATAAAATAATCGCCAAATTAGCAATGACATTATCATAGTATTGCTAAAATTTTTACGGTAACTACCCACTTAAAATTACTATTACTACTATTACTTCTAAACACCCCATCATAATCTAAAAATACATACCATTCAGATTAAAACTATGTTATCCTATATTTACATACAAAAACAAATACATTTCTTATTTTGAGCCTACGAATCTTTAGATGCGTTTCTTTCATAGAAAAGACTTCAACGCATTATCGCGCCTACGTTGTCCGACCAAAATAATTAACTTTTGTCATTTGTTTGTTACACTTGATGTAATATGAGTGTTTGTATTAATTTACTAGACAGCCAGACAATACAACACTTCATTGAAATAGCTATAAATAATTTACAATAATTGATAATAATACTATTATGTCGGCTCGTGACAGCATTATTGTCGTTCTAACATAATTAAATGCTTTGAAAAGCTAAATAGTAAATAATACCTGAAGTTTATATACAAAGCTTCATTGCTAGTTTATCGGATTATACATTCATTGAAACATCTAATTGGGTGGTTTGGAATTAATTGTGTTAATTATTTAATCAATCAGTTATTTTAGCTTATTTAAAGAATTAATAGTTTTGATTTGATTTGCAAGTTATTGCAACTAATTTATTTATTATTATTAAATTCAACTCTGATAGGTAAGGCATCTCTTTATTTATTTTTTTTACAAAATACTTTGACATTAAAAAAAGTTATCGTTTCATTAATTTATTTTAATATTTGTTTATCCAGTATTTGTAATTGCTTAAAAATTGTAAAAAAGTAATTGCTCTTTTCAATCAAAATTTAAAAGTTACATTTGAATCTGAATAATCTGGAAATTCTGAATAATCTTAAAATAACATCACTATTCTACATTCTTGACTACAATCGAGACTACTCGATTTACAATCGCAACACACCTCTACATTAAGCCATAAGAAACTGGCATTTCAATCAATTACTGTCAACACGCAAGGGGTGAGGCGGGATTTAATCAAATCCCTCCGAGTTGATAGAATTCGGGCACTTTTACCACCCCCGGGAATTGAACCGACTTAATCCCGCCGAAAAACGCCCCGATGTTTAGCAACGATCATTTAAACACTATTTTCACTTAACTTTAGTGTGGGGATGTAAGATGTATTATGACACTTTTAATTCCTTGCCTATTAAAATTAAAATTAAAATATATTCACAGATTAAAGAAATAAGTAATCAGACTCCATGGAACTTCTATCGTATGTAATACTTAATTTAAAATAATTATATCGTTTTCTCACATATTCTATTTTCAAAGTTACAGAAAGCCTACTTGACAACTTATTTTTAAAACAGTTTATTTTCTACCAGTACCTAACGAAAAAAACAAGAACAAAGGACAAACATATTTGTTAAATTTTCTAAATAATGCCACCTCCTTTTAACTATTTCAATTATGGAATTAAAAAAAGAATTACTCAATATGGCCGTTAATCACCTATAAACGTCAATTACGTAAGAGATTTCTGTCTAAATTCAGATTTGAACACAATATCATGATTTTCTTTATAAGGAAGGCTAACTGACTGACTATTGAGATATTTAGTAGTCCTAACGCAGTAACTAGATAGTACTTGTGAAATAACTTCAACAAAAGCCTTTGCGATTTAACAAAACATTTACTTTGAACTAATTCGCATTCTTGGCTGTAAGTTACTGTGTCTTTGCCAAATATGTTTATTAAATAAAGTTGTTTATATCATGCTTGCACTCTCCTTAGGGCAAACATAAAGTAGCCTAGTTTATAAATAAATTATGTTTCTTGCAATATTATTCTTGTAATGTTAGGTATCACTGATTGATTTTAAAAAGCTTTGAACATACTGCACCGGTGTGATTATAAAATAAAATATAAACCAATTTATAATTTAATCCCTTTTTTAATTTAGCTACATTAGCTTAAAATGTATACAAAAAAATCGACTTGTAGCATTTAAAACATTTGACAATCGTCTGTATCTACTAGTAACTACTAAATTAAAAAGATTCTGAAGCGTGAAAGTAAATGAATAAAACCTCGACTCTTAATCTGTTACCAATTTCTTCTTTTTTTACGAAGCACGCTTTTTACTTACTTTTCTATTTTTTTGCGTCAACGGCAAGAGCCGGTGAAAAGTCATTAAGTTGATCTTACACTAAAAAGTGTTATAGTTACTATCATTTGGGATATCATTTACTTTAAATTTTACTTGGTACTTGAGTAGGTACTACGTCTTGGGTTTGATGGTTAAATCTAGTCGTAATTTTAGGCTTGAAACATAAATTCTTTTTATTCATATAATAGTTTATTAACATGCAAATACTCCGTAGAAATCGTATTCGTTCCATACGAATTTAAGTAATTAAAAAAGATATTTTCTTTTCGAAATCAGATTAATTTTTCTTGTCAAGATTTTTAGGAGTATTTAATGAAATTGTGTGTAAATTATAGACGTGTCGACAAATTTGTACCTGTGTTTTGGAGTTTATAACCCGTGACTGGGGTAGTATATTTTTGCCCAATTTATGACGATGCACAATCGAGTTATTATTTAAAGAGCTCGCACCCTACAGGAGAACAGGGACACAAAATAATAATTTAGCGAATAAAACAAAGCTCTATGACCCAAAATAGATTTATTAAAATTACTCAAAAGTCATACACAAATTTAGAATTCCGGATGTAGAAGCGCACTCTGGTTTCGCACCCCACCGTTCCGCGACGTGACCCGGGACTCGAACCCGCTGCCCGAGGGTGGGCAATCACGCCGCGTTCCCACGCGGCGACCATTGTTCCCTCTCACGGTTCGCGACATGTCATTGCGATGATTGCTGGGCCACTGGCCCATTGCTTTCTAATCATACGTTCAGAAACGCTTTGAATATCATTAAGTACCGTCTTAGATTAAATTGTGGCCCAGAATTTACCGCAAGTATAATCTGAGCCGTCGTTACTTTGCTTCAACTGCGAAAAATTTTCACTACACACAACATAAGCTTTAAATAATAATAAGTAAAACCATTTCAAATTACAAATCATTCAGGAAATAGGCTGTCTAATTAAATATTAATCACAGCGCAACTAAATTCAACATCAGGAAATAAATCACCGAAATTGCACGGTATCATATTCTTAGAAAAAAATCATATCGTATGTACCGAGCACCGGTCCCGTGCATCTGCCACCCCTGCAACTTACCTACGTACATCCGCCGACACATTTCGCCCCACGTTTTTTCCAAGTCGCAATTCTACTGCGGCGAATGTAAACAGCGGGACAAACAACCAAACTAAAGTTGTCACGTAATTCGTTCGTCAAACATTCGACTATTTGTTCTTGAGATTGACACCTAACCCGCCTCCCGCGGTGGCCCTTTGTTTTTATGTTGCACGCTGCCAATATTTGGTCACATTTGTCATTAAGTGGTTTTGAACGCCGATTCGTTGGCGATACGGAGCGGCTAAAAGTGGGTGGCGCTGTGTGGGTATGTTCAGACAAGTCTCGATGTGTGAACACTGTAGCAACGTCATCGTTTCTATGTGAACTTTGACTTGGGAATTTTAAAACGAGAGATGAATCTAAGAATAGATGCCTGACAAAAAAATTTTTGATACTTAACTGTGTTTATGTTGTTTGTTCATATTTGACTAGGTAAGATTTTAAAGCTTAAACTGGGTTCTCTATTTTACTTAGTATAATTTTCAATAGTATAATTATTTAAATGTAATAAACGGTTGTTGTAGTATGTATATACCTACATATATGGAATAAAATAAACAACTCTTTAAATTACAAGGCTCAGTGCATGACAATAACATTGATACTTAAAAAAACATTTGACAAACATTCAAATCGCTGAACTAACCACCCTAAAAAATATACAGCCTTGCTAGCAAAAGTCGTAGTTGAAGGCAAAAAAATAAGTGGAATTTTAGCCTTAGTTTAGAGTATGACCTTCTTGGAATAGTTGGCTTGCTAGTTGCCGTAACGGTACTTTCGTCCCTCAGGTAGGCTTGCACTTACTGCAGGGAACGTTTTACGACCAGCTTTCAGATGGCATTACTGCCCACTAGCCAGTGTGTAAAAAAAGGAATTAAGTTTTGGACTCTTTTGTTTTATGTTTGAGACTAGTTTCTGGAAATAGGAAAGAAGTGATTTATTAAATATCCAAAAAAAGTAGAGGGTTTTTAAGTGTTAAATTACCCTAGTAAAATGAAATGATCTAGATGAGTTGAGTTTATTCCAGTTTCGTTTGAGTATTGAAATTAAATTTGTGATGTGATCCGACAGGTAACTTTGTTAGTTGTTAGTGTCTATCAAAAGAGTGAGTCCAGACCGAAAATAAAAAGTAAAATATTTAACTAGGTATCTACTTAATTCTTTAAGTTATATTTTTATGTTTGTGTATTTACATACAAAATAATATCGGTTGTAAATAAAAGTACACTGTAACGGTTACACTAATGTTCAATTCTAGACAGAATGGGATAATAACGAATTCTGAACGAATTCTTAAAAAAAATAACATAATTGATAAAAAACAACACGTGTAAAATACACCAGAATATTTGATGAAAGAATTTAAATTGGATTTTTAACACCTTTGACATCAAATAAGTTTTATAAGTGCAATTGCATTGAAGAGTGATTTCCATTTGACAAACGGGTATTTGACTCAAAATACCAATTTTAAAATTGATTGATATCTGAGGTCGTCGAACCTAAATTGAAAAGCTCGTTCCAAAATCACTTAGCGTGACTCCATTTTGATTTTTGTTTTTATCTAGTCTAGGCAAAATCTAGATTTCTCTATTACTGTATATTTAATAGAAATAGATCCTTTTTGTAGTTCTCCTTTATTGATCTATGTTTATTTTGCGAAGTCAAGATCCTTAAAATGGGTTACATGAGATCAGAATTTCTTCGGCATTAAAATTTTATCTAATATTATATATTCTGTCCTAATTTCCTTAACCTTTTCCTTCGAAATTTTTCTTAAGGTACTTCGAATCTTTTCCTTGAGGTAAAACGTCACCCGTCCTTTAAACTGTAGTATTTTTTATTAGTTCAAATCGTCCTTAATTTTAGGCACAATATACAGTTAAGATTTTAGAGTTTGTTATAAATATTTATTACATAGCAAAATCCCTTGAACCTACTGTAACTAGGCACATATTGAACACAATGATTAATATTATTATATTATATTATTAATTAAGACCAAAATAAAGCTTTTAAATAATTAAATACTTCTACTACTGGCACACGGGTAAGCTTCTGTCCAATTCTGTCTTAAGCAATAACAGACACAAAAAAATAAATGGCCAAAAATAAATAAACATTTACCACTAGACCAATAAAACAATACAGTATTTGTCTCACACCGCTTTACGGAACATGGACATTTTATACCCCAAAAAAATGTTTTTGGAAAGTTTTATGACTAAAGGGTTAGGGTTACGTTGTAAAGCAATTACTTCGGCTTTCGGTACAAAAATACCGCCAAAGTATATGTGGGATAACAGTAAAATGATTCGTGTTCTGCCAACTAATTATCACGTTGATATAAAAATTAAAATTTTTGACTTTTGTTTGGTGTATAAATAGTAGAAACGGTTGGCAAGTGATTGGTTTTGTGTTGTGTGAGTATTCAATTTGTGATTTGTGTTGTTTAACTTGAAGCTACTTTTGTGACTTAAAAATAAATGACACTAATAGAAACGGTAAGTAATGTTTCGTCCAATTGATAAATTCAAAAAAACTACTCAAGTCCTTCCTTAAATAGACATGGATGTTTTTTGGTTCATTATAATATACAAATTCTTTTTTTTTTTATACAGTAGTGAAACAAATAGAAGAAAAATACGTAAGATATTTTTTTTGGAACTGAAAAATTGTTCCTAGATAAATCTAGAATTCTCAGTTATCTAGCTTCAGTTTCCCAAAACTACACAAGTACCTACACTATCTACCTTCTAGAAAACATTGCAACAAATGTCAAGTATACATCTGTACGCATATAACCTCTTCGAGCGAGAAAAAAATTGACCCCTTTCCCTCGAAAACGTACAACGACCTATTTGATACAAATTTTCCTCTTACGTAATGAATTAAATAAACATTTACACTCAATGATTTAATTTCAGTAACTGAAAGCCTACTCTCTTATAACCAGCGATACAAATACCGAATTATGACGTCACATACTTTGTGGACTTTTAATTGTTTATTGCTTCGAATTAAAATGCTTTGTGCAAAAATTTTCAAGAGTTTATGAAATTGCTTTATGGTCCATTTTTAGGATTCTTTCCCTTGATCGTTTAATAATAGAATTAGTTGTAACCGTGCCAATGTATTGTTAAGGCGTTTTCTTATACAGTGAAGAAACGTGAAGAATAAACGAGAGTAGGTAACTGAGATGACTGATGATATTAAGTAAAGAAAATATACATTTTGTCAGTGGATTGGGTACGTTTATTGTATTATCATATAAGTTTTTAATGCGGATTCTGAACTTTACACGATATTGCGAGACATAATTACTTTTAAGTAGCTTTCTTTATTAATTAAGATATGAGTGATCCCTAAAAACAAATTCTTTGTTACCGAGGTATATCTTAACTCCCAACAAATGTAAATTAACGGTTACTCATCCGTAAATTCCTAATAAAAAAACTGAAACCAGTTTATTGAACCTCTTGAAATTCTTCATAGGTTATACAACCAGCGTAATTTTTACGATTGTATGATATGTTATCAGTCGGTCACTGGGTACTAACGATGGCCTTTCTCGGAATTCTATGAGCTCTTACCCATTGTCCCGTAGAAAGTAAGGCGGAAGTTTCCCATGATAACGGCAAGGGTTCGATTAGATTATATTCCATTTATTGCAGAACTAACGTGTATTTATTGATATGCCTGATTTATATGGTCTGATTAGATTGGAATGTCATACCGAGGAATTGGCTTTATTATATATCTACTTACTCTTTCATTTGTCTATGTTGTTTTCTTTTATTCTCCATTAAATATTATTTACAGTAATAAACATATATCTAATAAATAATAGTTTATTTGTACACAAAACCAAATAGTACAAGGTAGAGTCTTATAATTAGGTTGTAGTTACAGTACTTAATAGTCACTTACTTCAAGCTTACGTTATGTATTTTACTTGGATTTTAACTCTCTCAGAAATCTGTTAAGTACACCATCATAATTTTACCTATAAAGTTAATTTATAATACAATAAGCACACATTAATTCAATTAAATTTTATCACGTGTTAATTACACTCCCTTAAAATCCAGACAATTCAAGGTACGATGCATTCGTCCAACATGGGCCATTGTGTAAACGGGTCTAAACAAATAAAATTAAAAAAAAAAACCCACATTCAGGGTCCCACCTACAGTAGTTCTCAATCAACCACCGAGGAATAAAAAACAAAGGGCCGGGGGCAACTCATAAATCGCATGATAAAGTCATTAGCCAGGGGCGGACTCGCCGTTGAATAATTAAAAACAAATAATGTCGACACGGATTACCTTATCTACCACGATCGCACGCTCGTTCATTTTTATTTAATAGTTCGTGTTAGCTTACACGGATATTAGTAGTTTAAGATTTAAGATTGCTCGAATAAATTGTGGCGGTAATGGGCGTTGTTGATTGACCGGCTTTTTATAGTTTTAATTTTAATGGTTTAGGTCAGTATTTATGTGGCGTTGTAAGGTGATTTATTTGATACGTGTTTATATTTTTTTATGTTTGTAAAATATGAATAGTATAGTAATATAAATTTCTTTAATCATTTGTATTGTAAATATATTTATTTATTTTAGTTTAGTCACTACGGCTTACACAAGCAACTATATTTATGTAAATTATAGTTATTGTCTGGATTTATTTAAAAATATTAAACCATTAAGTTTTGCTTTAATTACGATCTCATCCTGTCTTTCAATAATACCCAAAAAAAGGAAAGATGTATTGACATTAAAACAGTGACGTGTTGTCCAAATTGAAAATAATTTGAACCCTTCTTGTACTTCTGTCTGAGTCTGTCGCACAAACTAGTCTCTGAAAAATTATTTTACTCGATAAATATAAATAACTAGCTGATCCCCGCGACTTCGTCCGCGTCAATTTCTGTTATTATGACCACGATTAAGAAGTTAAAAAAAAAAGTATTTCTGCGTAAATGATAATTATATATAATTAGTATAGATTATGTTGATAAAACTCTGTAGCAAATAATTGGCAATAATGCATTAATTTCGACCAAATGATTACCTTAAAAAAGGTTATAGTGAGTCAATTTTAAAAGATAGACATATACTGTCGCAGACATTTTTTTAGATCATTCAAAGAGGAACAATTCTTTCATACATATATTTTGGGTAACTCGAACCGTTTACGCAGCGCACGCAACGGAAGCTTTCAAGTATGAATATTTTCCCCCGTTTTTGTGACATTTTTCACTGCTGCTTCGCTCCTATTGGTCGCAGCGTGATGTTATATATCCTAAAGCCTTCCTCGATAAATGGACTATCTAACACAAAAAGATTTTTTCAATTCTAACCAGTACTTCCTGAGATTAGCGCGTTCAACCAAACAAACAAACAAACAAACAAACAAACTCTTCAGCTTTATAATATTAAGTATAGATAATGCACTAATTTCGACCAAATGATTACCTTAAAAAAGGTTATAGTGAGTCAATTTTAAAAGATAGACATATACTGTCGCAGACATTTTTTTAGATCATTCAAAGAGGAACAATTCTTTCATACATATATTTTGGGTAACTCGAACCGTTTACGCAGCGCACGCAACGGAAGCTTTCAAGTATGAATATTTTCCCCCGTTTTTGTGACATTTTTCACTGCTGCTTCGCTCCTATTGGTCGCAGCGTGATGTTATATATCCTAAAGCCTTCCTCGATAAATGGACTATCTAACACAAAAAGATTTTTTCAATTCTAACCAGTACTTCCTGAGATTAGCGCGTTCAACCAAACAAACAAACAAACAAACTCTTCAGCTTTATAATATTAGTATAGATAATTCATGTAAAATTCGGTCCTGTACTGCGTAGGAAGAACACACTCCTGCAATAAACAAACGTATGTACCTATACAGATGTCAAACCGGACATTTATTTTTGGAACTTTGCACTGTCAAATGTCATTTGTTTTAAATTGTTTTGGCACAATAGGTGGTTATATGTAACTAATGAGAATCTTGCAAATAAATATGTTGAAAGGGATATCTGAATATTATATAATGTAAATTATATTTGCTCAAGTAATAGTTTATTTATTGGTGACCGGAAATATCTTGTGATAATTCTGTTTTATTATGGTGGTTATCTTTGAGCGTTTTACCATACCTAGGCATATAATTATGCTATCATTATCGATTTGACACGTATCTGTGCGAAAAAGTATCATCATCATCTTTACTAATTAGTCACCTTATCCACTGCATTGGCATCCCGTTCTTCTAACCACTTTAAAATCAAACCATCATCTGCATCTGCGTAGCTTTTTCCTAGCTATATTGGGGTCGGCTACCAGTCTTACCGGTTTCAGCTGAATACCGTATTTTACATGGAGCGACTGCATATCAGACCTCCACAACCCATTTTACTGGGAAACACAGTATCCCATAATCAGACTGGTCGTCGGAATTGACTTAACGACTGCCAAAGATGTACGTATGACATCTCACCTCTTTATAATCAAACCGTCCTAATTTTTTCTTATTCATACAATAATAATTTATTTGACACACAGTATGACTAACATTAGATCGTAACAACCTTAAATGACAGCTGAACAGCTGTTCATTGAGAATGACAATCAAAACTTTGGTAAATATTAGTTTGTTATCAGTCTGTTATCAATGTCATAGTATAATGCGTAGTCACCAGTAATTTGTATTGTAGTAGTGCAGACATAGCATTAAGTTATTTATTCTTCGTTAAAATTATTATCGTAATTATGTAGAGAATCTAAATAGATGAAAAAAAAGGATTTTAGTATTTTAATCTCGAGTCAACATTGTCGTAAAAGTTATGAGATATACAAACGATTAGCCAGTAATTGATTAATTATTTATTATGTAAGTAACACATATATTCCTATCATGTTAAGTCTAAACTAAAATTTTGCAAGAAGCCGAATCTTACTATTAACCCATCTACCTAAATTAAAAGATCCATGTTTCCGTCAATCAGAAATATTTTACCCTACGGTATTTAAAGACGTAAAAATCCTTTTTTGTCAGAAATCGATGCAGTTGGCCTCAGCGCAGGCTTTGACTGCTTCACCGGACTGCAAAAACCCGTTATCTAATGGCAAAAACAGGCAACTTCTAAACACGAGGAAGGAACAAAATACACATTAAATACATTACGGGATTAAAACAAAAACACATCAACGGCATGACGTTGTCATACAAGTGTTTGTTCAATTGATGTGGAGAGAACTCTTCACGTAGATGAGACGCGATGGCGCCTTCAAGGCTTTAGAGACACACGTGCCGAACTTATGAGATTTAAAAATAAATAAAATGAAATAGGGTAAATACGCCATATGTCGGCCCCCCCCCAATCGTCGGCCGTCTGCACATTTTTATCTTGCATTCGTTCCAAGGGTAATGAAGTGGTAATTTTACTACTCGAATTGCAACCTAAGTTCATATTCTATACGCACAAACTGTCACTATCCTATTACGTCACCCGGTCTTCACACACTGAGCGTCAGCAGCGATCGCGCCGTTGAAGAGTCAAGTTCTTAGTTAAAGTAGCTTACTTGATGAGAATACCCACGCTTCGGGGATTGATATTACAACGGTAAGACGTTTCTTTATTTTTGTTTTAAGCTTTGTTATCACTAAAAAGTTATTTTTACTATATTTTGACATTGTT
This sequence comes from Autographa pulchrina, assembly GCA_905475315.1. Lineage (NCBI taxonomy): Eukaryota > Metazoa > Arthropoda > Insecta > Lepidoptera > Noctuidae > Autographa > Autographa pulchrina. The sequence goes on along the minus strand of FR997765.1, from coordinate 10,650,647 downwards.
TTTTTAACGTTTTTCGTATTATTTTAAATGAAAAATAGGAGGCCGCCATTAGAATACCAGTTTCGGCTTAAAACCGAATTCTCGGCCGGGGCCGACTTAAAGTAAATGCAGTCTGTTTTACAAATTCCAATTCTACCAATTCCATTTGCTTAATAGGAGTATTTGCAAAGCTTAATAGGTTAATAAATATATTTTACGTTTAGTCGCTAAATACCGGCCGGGGTGATGTTAGTTGAATGTCGAGAAATGAGGCACACACAACAGGGGCCGACTTTAAATATATTAAATATCGTAATGTCGGCCAGCCTCGAATTTGAACGCTAATATACAGGCTGATTACTTTTGTATTTTTTCATTGATTGTGTGGGTAGTCATTTTTAATTTATTTATCAAACTTATTTTCTCGAAATTGAATATATTATTATGTTATGTACCCAATACAAAAAATTAACTTAACATTTTAAATAGGTTAAGTTTGGATGTAGAAGTTGACAGTATCGAAGACATAATTATGTATATTATTCATGATAGCTAAATATGGTTTGGGATACAATTGAAAAATGTTTTTTGGAATTTGCTGGTTATATTTATTCCGATGTTTAACTTAGTTATAATTATAGTAACTTTTAAACAAATTACCCTAAGACAAATACAAATGTATACTCCTGCCAAAATAAATCATGTTGATTATATTTTTCATTGTCTTAATTTTAAACACCCTATATCCGGCCGACATTTGGGGAAAACACCGCCGACAATAGGCCGCGAACGGCCGACTTAAGGGTTTTTTCGTCTTCAACGCATCTAAACCTTAATCCTTTTTTATTTTAGTAGAAAAGTCAAATTTATGCCTAAAAACATAAAATAGATTTATCAACCTGTCTAAAACCGCAACACAAGCTATCCTTTGTTGCAAACTGGTGCAGCCAGAGCATTCCAAAGTTAGAAAATCCGTAAGGGGGCCGACATTTAGCGTATTTACCCTATAAGTATTATAGTGTGGGCTAGCGGGTCTATAGTAATTGTATGCATAAGGTTACAGGTTTAAACTCTGAACTAAGTAATGTGAGTTTTTCGAAACTATAATTAGGTGTCCTTGGACATCATAGGACGTTGGGATTGTGTCTTTTCGGACAGACGCGTTATACGTAAGTACCCATTTTTTGTAATTAACATACCTATTTTCGAAGGATAGAAACACATCATATCTAAGCCTTTCTTTGGTACCTATATATACGTAGACCATATAAGTGTGGAATATTTGAACAAGTATATTGAACCAGCTGTTATTAAAACTTATAGTTTTTGGAAATCTGCCTAAACGTCAATAATATGTTAATATTTTGCCTCTAGTCTAACAAAACATACTGCTTATAATTCAAATGGATTATATGTAGCTTGCTTTGAATAATTATGTCCAAATATACAAGTACTAAGTTCGAATGTATTGTAGAAATACGAAGGAGTAACGAGTGCATACACTGTGACCACTTTCTTAGGTTCAAGGTCAGATTTGATTTGTATGGATAAATGTGTGCCTACAGACTATTTGTTCTGTGTTAAGGTCAAGTCTTAGACACAAACATAAAACACAAAAAGATTCTTCATGAGAATATTTTTCAACAGATGACTGTTCGTAAAATTTTGCAGTGGATATTGTTTTTGCTTAAATTACATAAGATGTTTTATATTATTTATACCTTTTATAAGAGGGAAATCAAGTACGTTTATTTAAGGTTAGTAAATTTCACACAAAACCTTCGGATGTTTTTTATCAAAACAACATTTATTTAATTCACGGTACTCCGCTAACTTCACAAAAATGTTTGATTAACGTGCTGTTAATTTTATATCTACATGCACATTAATGCAGCATTTTATGGCTCAAACTACTCGTGTAATCCAAGTTTATCCCTAGAAAGCAACGGCTGTTACCAAATTAATTTATTGAACGGTCCGCTAACGGTACAGCTGAAGACTCTTCTGCCAGTCACACAATCCACTCATGACCAACACTGAAACACAACGGACCCACACCAGCCACACAAAAACAAACCACAATGCCACTGAAATAGAACACACTTCACGTCACACGCACGCAAACATACGACCGACAAACTCGACGTAGCAGGCAGTAAATAAACAGTTGATACTGACTACACATCATTACATCAAAGAGATGAATACCCATTGTGACAGGACATTGCACTTTATACAGCTACGAATACGTGTCAGAATCAAATGCGCGGTGGTTGCAGGAGTTTCTTATCGAACAGTGGGTTAGTGGGCGCGAGCGGTGCCGGGTCAAACGCTTAGCAAACAACTACGGACGGATTCGTCTTGGCTTATATTTGCCGGCATCACCGTGAAATGGTTGCAAAAGCTCGCGGTCCTACGGCATTGTGTAGGATGCATTTCGTTCCACTGAAACCTGCGGTACAGCCTCGCTTGTTTTGAAGAAAATGACGCATACAACAAATAACAATAAAATAGTTGAAGTCTAGATAAAGCTCTGTAAAAGATAGCTTTTGAAAGTCATACCTTTAAAACTTATTTTATACTCTAATACAATCGAGTTCTAATCATCCCAAAACAATAAAAGTTGTAAAACAACCGAGGTAAGAGGTAATAAACAATTATGTATGGCGTAAATTAATTAACCTGTTATTGTAGAAGTTACATTCGTACTTAACCCTCGACTTGTTGACACTGAGAAAGCCAGATATGAAAGATAAACCTTCATCCTTTTTATAAATTAACCATCTTTTAATAAATCAATTGTATTCTTTAGGTCCTAGAACTCAATGAGCATTTTCATTGCCTCATGTTCTTTAATAGCATTCTCTTTTAATGCGCATTATTTCATTAGATGTAATTTTAACGGGAATTGCTTTTCAAATCAAACCTAAGTCTAATAATATTTTTTTTTTTTTTTTTTTTCCTTAGCCTGTACTGTCCCACTGCTGGGCAAAGGCCTCATAATATTTATTTAATATTTATTATTATTTACTTAATAAGGTACAGGGTATATCTTAGGAATCATACAACAAACCTATATTTGACATAGTTTGTCTGTTGGAAAATAATAATAAATAGTAATTTTTTTTGAAATTGTAGAAACACTACAAATTGTTTTGTATAACCTACTGCTATGTATAGGTCTCAGAACCTATTTATTTGTATTAAAATCTAGTCGTTGTGAGATCTATATCACAGAATAGTGACTTAATTTGTGAAGAAATGTTCCCCTCAATTTTCAATGAGAATACTAATTCTGATTATCCGAAATTGTAACAAATCCGAACCCATTATTTTAATCAAATAAATGTAAAACAAAAGATACCGGTGAAGTGCAAACACAAGTTGCGCTACGCACGTTGGAAGGCTGTATACAGGTAAACAGTTAACTCTTAAAGTAAGTTTAAATAATATAATTGAATTACCGATTAAATCGAACATGAAAGACATGAAACAAAACACAAATGACTGTTTTTAGATTTCACTTTTTACAAGATATACCACTTCTATTAATAGTATGTAGTAACAATGCTATGATTTGTATAAATTTATTTACACGAGTCTAAAATATTCACTCGTTTGTATATAAACATCTAAGAAGAGGTCCTTGGCCTGTAATGAGTTATAAATAAAGGCCATATTTTATAAACTATGCACCTTTACAGTAATATTATAAAACGGGGATTAGCGCGTACATGTATAAATACCTTTAGGGCTTGACGTTTCGACGGGGTTACACAGGCCGTGGTCGCAAGCAGACTGGAGATGAGGTGTTATTGCTCCGTGCACGAAGTAGATGATTTTTCATCTATCCCCTGTTCTTCAAGTACCCTACACACTACACTGACCGTGTCCGTATTCTGTTCACTAATCGACTTTGCAGAAAAGCGAGATTGTGTTAAGGGAATCACTGGATGTGAAACCGTGTGGTGACGGACCTAAAGAATACAAAGGTCACCACCCCATCTCATCCCGTGGGTGTCGTAGAAGGCGACTAAGGGAAAATTGAGCAGAGCCGAAAACCACTGCTTAGAGAAGGAAAACTCGAGACCAAACCCTATGCCAACCCGTCTGGCCAGCGTGGCATTAGTAGGCCAAAACCTCTGTATGAGCCCACACCACACAAAACGGCCCCCAGTTCCCGGTAGTCCCGCTATTCCCGGCCAAGGTAGCGGTCGCGGTAACGGCGGGACAGGGGGTGCTAGGAATCTCCGGGCTACGGGAGGCTACCACTACCTCAAAAAACTGACCCTGGCGACGTATAACGGACGAAGTCTACGGCTGGACCAACACCTCACCGAACTCGAGGTAGAATTGGGTCGCATAAACTGGCACATTTTGGGGTTATCTGAAGTCCGAAGACAGGGGGAGGACACGATAACCCTTGAGTCAGGTGACCTGTTCTACTACCGAGAAGGTGATAGGCCCTCCCAGGGCGGTGTCGGTTTCTTGGTCAACAAGTGTCTCACAAGCAGCGTTGTGGAAATCAGTAGTGTGTCGACAAGGGTAGCGTACCTCTTATTGAAAATCACCGACAGGAAGTTCCTGAAGGTGGTGCAGGTATATGCGCCGACCTCGACATACTCTGATGAGATAGCCGAAACCATGTACGAAGACATAGCGAAGGCACTACATGGTACCAGGAAGGCTCACTACAACGTTGTTATGGGAGACTTTAATGCCAAGGTGGGAGTACAAGAATGCGGCGAAACGAAAATCGGTCCTAACGGCGTGGGGCGCCGAAATCACAGAGGCCAAATGTTGGTCAACTTTTTAGAGTCCCAGGGGCTCTTCTTAATGAATTCCTTCTTTAAGAAGAAGCCCCACAGAAAGTGGACATGGCGAAGCCCCGATAATGTGACGAGGAACGAGATAGATTTCATCATCACGGACAAACGGCATATATTTAGAGACGTCTCGGTGATCAATAGGTTTAATACCGGTAGCGATCATAGACTCGTCCGAGGCTCTCTAAATATCAACCTTAAGGCTGAAAGAGTTAGGATGATGAGACCTACTCTCCGACCCACGCTGCCCCAAATAGCTTTAGGTTCCGATAAGTTCCAGTTGGAACTCCAAAATCGTTTCGCACTGCTGGAAACCACGGACAATGTTGACGAAAAAACCGACACAGTGGTCAAAACGCTACAGAATGTGTCTCGAAGGTTGTTCCCCGGAAAACGCGGTAATAGGGAGTCCAAGCTCTCACCCGAGACTCTCGAACTTATGAAGGAAAGACGAGAAACGACGGACGCCCAGATGTCTTCGTCAGATAGGCGGTCCTTAAACCTGAAAATCAGGAAACTGACGCGACGTGACCTCCGACGCTGCAGCACTCGTAATATCGAGGCTGCGATTGAGCGAAATAGAGGCACCAAAGTCTTCGCTCAGCAATTAGGTAGACCCCATCTGGCGAAACTGAGGACCGGGGATGGCAGGACCGTCACCTCTAAGTTCGAGATTCTCGAGGAAATTGAGAGTTTTTATAGACACCTATATGCATCACGGGTGACTAAACCATCGAGACAAGGCGAAGATGACCACAGAGCCCCACTCACGCGCCATTACACCGAGGACATCCCGGATGTCGACCCGGGCGAGGTTGAGGCAGCTCTCAGACAACTAAAGAACAACAAGGCGCCGGGTGATGACGGAATTACAACCGAGCTCCTTAAGGCCGGTGGGACCACAGTCCTGAAAGAGCTAGCGAGTCTCTTTAATTCCGTCATTCATCAAGGCTTAACACCACAAGCGTGGAGCGGGAGTGCGGTGGTTCTGTTCTTCAAGAAAGGCGACAAAACCTTGCTGAAGAATTACAGACCTATCTCACTCCTGAGCCACATTTACAAGTTGTTCTCGAGAGTAGTCACTAACCGCCTCGCTAGAAGACTCGACGAGTTCCAGCCACCAGAACAAGCCGGGTTTCGAAAAGGCTTTAGCACCGTAGACCACATCCATACTGTTCGGCAGATTGTGCAGAAAACCGAAGAGTACAATCAGCCGCTGTGTTTGGCCTTTGTGGACTACGAGAAAGCCTTCGACTCCATCGAAACTTGGGCGGTTCTGGATGCTCTGCAACGATGTCGTATTGACTGGCGATACATCGAGGCGCTGAGATGCTTATATGACACCGCCACAATGACTGTCCAGCTCCATGACCATAAGACCAATCCGATCGAGCTGCGTCGGGGGGTGAGACAGGGGGATGTTATATCCCCAAAGCTGTTCACCAATGCGCTCGAGGATGTCTTCAAGACTCTGGACTGGACTGGACGGGGTATAAATGTGAACGGTGAGCACATCTCGCACCTTAGATTTGCCGATGACATCGTCATAGTGGCAGAGTCGCTGGACCAACTAAGCGAGATGCTGCATGGCCTGAATGGAGCTTCACGACGGGTCGGTCTTGGCATGAACTTGGATAAAACCAAGATCATGTTCAATGAACATGTCATGCCGAGACCGATATATGTCGAAGGATCGATGCTCGAAGTTGTTCAAGAGTATATCTACCTAGGGCAGGTCATCAAGCTTGGTAGAAACAACTTCGAGCGGGAAGTCGATCGGAGAATTCAGTTAGGCTGGGCAGCGTTTAGCAAACTACGTCGAGTCTTCTCTTCGCCTATACCGCAATGCCTGAAGACGAAAGTTTACAACCAGTGCGTCCTACCTGTTATGACTTACGGTGCCGAAACGTGGACATTAACGGTTGGACTAGTCCACAAATTTAAAGTCGCGCAGCGGGCTATGGAGCGAGCTATGCTCGGAGTCTCTTTGAAGGATAAAATTCGTAATGAGGTCATCCGACAAAGAACCAAGGTAACCGACATAGCTCGTAAAATTAGCTCGCTGAAGTGGCAATGGGCTGGCCATGTCTGTCGAAGGACCGATAGCCGTTGGAGCAGACGAGTCCTAGAATGGAGACCGCGACTCGGCAAGCGTAAGGTAGGACGCCCCCCCGCCAGGTGGACTGACGACCTGAAAAAGGTCGCTGGAGGGGACTGGATGCGGAGGGCGGAGGACCGGGTGTTGTGGCGCAAATTGGGAGAGGCCTATGTCCAGCAGTGGACTATGATTGGCTAAATGATGAATCACTGGATACCAAGATGCAGATAGTTTAAAGCCGTATTCCCGATTGAAATTTGGATGCTTCTTGATTTCAATCGCTTCTCGCGCTAGTCCCCGTTTTATAATATTACTGTAAACATGCAGCGCGATAGTTTAAAAGTTATTATGCACCTTTGCAGTGTATGTATTTCTGTTGTGTTTGTTCCTTCATACTTACAAGACGAATCCTAATGACTGGTTTAGATTATACGAGAAATATCGTGCAAGTTGCTGTCCATTGCCGTCTATAATCGATCATTTATGACAACAAAGCCACGCGGTGCCGCAATGTACTGCAACTCGCACGATATTCCTGGCACCGTCTAAACCAGGCCTTAGTTACAGACTAAAACGGAAAAATAAATACTAATCAGCCAAAGTTAATGTGTCAATCATAATGTAGCACGCTTTTGTATTAACTATTAAGTAAGCGCATATTTCTATTACATTATTTTAAATTATTATTATCATAAAAAGCAATAACTCAAAAAGTACTGCACCATTGACCAAACAATTTACAAGTCATCAAATTAAGCAATAAGCTTAAGCTTTACCAGATTCAATTATATACATCAGCCACTTTAAAGAAATAATGACCGTGCTTTGGGATTATGAACCTTAATTCAATGACTAACAGTTCAGATTCCATCACATTCAAATTACTTTTAGGCCCTTTTCGGTAATATTTGTCATTCCAAAATGAACTTAAACACATGTTGTCAAAGTTGATAGTTGCGTAATTAGTAATAACGTTTTATTCTCTTTCCAGATTGGCTTTAGTATAGAGTCAATGAGAAGGTTATCGAACAATATAGAATTATGTGAACAACCAACCGTACTAAGATTGTTGTTATCGACTAACAAAACAACTCGGAAGCATCTTCAGAACGGACCCAAAAATAATCGTCCATCAATCAAGCGTTCGAATCCCCACAAAAAACACTTTGAAATTCTCACCGCCCATAATTGGTACGTAAAAAACAAAAGTAGAAAATTTATAACGAGACGAAACTCCCAAATCATTCTGTTTAGTGCGAAATTATAGTGTTTTAAATGTGCGTTTAGGTGATTGTAGGTCTGTAATGAAAGGTTATTACGTAAGTGGAGCCACGGGACGGAAAGTAGTCTGCAATCTATTAGCTGAACAAAAAGTGAGCTTAATTTCACACCTGTTTACTTTTAATTCCATAATTATGTGGGAGCAATAGGATTCTTGCATGCTTCGGATCGATACCGATTCTTTTACATAATCATTCTTAAGTATATAAATGGGACATGAACCTATTGAAACCGATAGCATCATACTACAAAACCATTGCTGTTTTTTAGGCTTTGTTAAACTGAAAAAGAGCTAATTATTTTTTCTTAAAAATAAAAGACAAATGACGATCACTAACCCTCCTGCGACTACAAATAACTTCAACCACAAAGTTCGACGAGTGTGGTTGACATAATTGAATATTCCCCGCACTCATTTATGTAACGGTCTGTTGCGAAAACCCCAAGTCTACTTGTAACATGCAATGTTCTCTTCATTAAAAACCTCTTTATATCTTAGGTAAATGCTTGATTTAGATTGAGATTTTAGGAATTCCCAGCAAAAAGAGGTTTCGTGACCGATCGTGATGACTTTTCTTTCTTCGCTAACCTTCGATAAGTAGGTGGCTCTAAAACTTACATTTTTAAAGTAAAAATGTACGGTCTATGTAGAGGTAAGATCAACATCATATACAAATACTATAATTAATGCTAAAAGGTATTTAATACTAATACTTAAGTAGTGGCTTTAGCTAGCGACTTCTTCGAAGTTTTATGTGTGGTTACCTACCACAATAAGAACGACCTTATCCTAGAGTTCGATTGTGTTTATGATTTTGAATTTTTCAATTTCTAATGTTTAAGAAGAAGTCGCTAAAGCGAGTACTTATGGAATATACATAAATAATATACTATAAAAAACTACTTAAAAATTAAAATATTTAATTTAATTTTGGGTATAAAATATATTCACATACATGTTTGTAACCGTGTGTGATTCCGACAACCACCATAACCTAACTTCTTTGTTCAAGCAGCTAGTTCAGCTACTTCGGTAGGTGACCAGGCACCTTGGAGCCGAGGGGCGAGGGGGGTTGTGACGTCACGCCGTGGGTGCCGACACGTCGGTCGCCGTCACGCTCCACAAACAGCAAGGTTGCCGCAGCCTTGACGCCGGCCCACATTGCGCACCGACTCAGAACACAGTTTTTGCGCTAAATACTACCATCTACCATCTCGCCTGGTGCGAACATCTTCCGGTATCTAAATGCCTGTTAAGTGAGTCATGGTTGACGGGTCCGATGATAACTGTTATCGCAGTCAGTCGAAGGAAACTTGGTAACTGACTGTAATCACTCATTGAAATGACTAATTTTAACATTCCAATTCAATAATAAAAATAGGCGAGGGACATAAGGTATGTATTTCATAATTGTTGTCACCATGACCATTTTGCCCAAAAGGTTAGGCAAATGCTCCATAGACGACTAGGGTCGTGGTAGTGCGCTATTTTAACAGCTACAAATCTTTAACAAAAAAATTGCAATAAATTTTATATACTTTGGTACGTAAATCGTCATGATGTTATTGAACATTTGGAATGATTTCTAAAAAGGATAAATAGAGTATTTCTTACAATAAAATAGTAGCTTATTACAATTCATTTACTAATTTTCTTGCGTTCTTTCTGCTTTGACACTTGTGAGCGTCATTTTATTCCTAGAACTCAGTCACAAGGAGGCATTGTTTGCTCAAATGCACCGTTCATTAAGTAGTCACAACTTAATTGCAACTATACTGTGTAAGTAGGTAAGGTATCTATTTCTGCATTGTCCTAACAAACCAAGATCATTTACAAGCTACACATCTAGAAAGAAAACATCACCCATAAACATTTCAACAAATCGTTAAGTAGCAAACAAAAAATCGTTATAAAAACTATTGTTTTGCCCATATCTAGTAAAACATTACATTTTTGTTAAGACGTCCGTCCCTTAGCCGGGCATGGCTAATCAGGCGGGCGTCGTCCAGACAATGGTGTCAGCGTGAAAGCCTCATAAAACTACGGGCCCCGTAAAGCGCTGTCCAAAATATTTACGGCGCGTGACAAACGGCGAAGGCCTTTGTCTTCGCAGGATTGTCTCGGCGATTCGTCGCGGTTAATCTCCGGGCCACGTTGCAGCAGACATGTGCGATGTTCCGGACATGAGGGCATTTGACACGAGGATCGATCGTAAAACTGCGTTCCTGTAACATATCAGGTGTTACCATGAAGGTGCAGCTTGCACTTAACTGGTAGTGAAATTAAAGTTTCAATTTCTTTTGTAAACCTCAGCTGGTCAATTATGTCCATAGGCCGCCTCATTGATATTAAACAAAGATTAATATTTGTAGCTTTTGTTTATAATAATAATATTCCGGGACAACTCACACACGGTTATCTGATCCCAAGCTAAGCAGAGCTTGTGTTATGGTAACCAGACAACTGATAAACATACTTATATATTTCTAAATACATACATATTATAGATAAATTACACCCAGACAACCAGAACAAATGATCGTGCTCATCACACAAACATTTGTCCTGGGTGGGAATCGAACCCACGACCTCCGGTATAGCAGTCAGGGTCACTAACCACTAGACCAACAGGCCCGTCAAGTTTATAGGTTCAAAATTGATATAAGAAATTTTCTTGCCCGAATTATATATCATCTCTTATGGATAGTTCAATCCCGTTCTGTTGTCTCTTTTAGTCTATTGGTATTTTACCAGAATGCAAAATGAATCACTTAGTTCTAAATTTAGATTATCAAAGGAAAGTAAGACTATCGATGTATACCGAACCAAATACGGTAAAGGCCGTGTTGATAAAAACTTAACAACAATTTGTAGAAATAAAAAACTGGCCTCAAACCTCCTGAACGAGAGAATTTAATTTGGAAACTTTTTTGTATGACCTAATTTTAGAAGTAAATCACATTATGAAGTGACACTTTGGTGGCGAGATTTTAACAAACTTTATCAGTATATGTATTATCGTTCTATTTTATATTTAATAAAAAATATATATAATATATTTATTTGTGATGAACGCCAGAGCTTGTACTATAAGATAATAATGCAGGACTTTCGTCTTCGTGTAAGCGAGACGCCGCTATGCGCAGTGTAGTGCGCCACCTCGCTTGCACATTGTCAACGGATATTACGGTAAGCACGTAGTTCTCTGCAATCGCGGCCACCAATGTGACAGCATTTGTTTTTTCACCAAACATTTAGCATAGTATACGCTACAGAAAAAAAAGAAAACACATTATTAGACGACATAAAAGGTTTATTTTTATCTTGGCAGCCAATTTATTTTTTGCTTTCACCAGTAACATTATATAAGCACTCCTCACAAGACCTCTCTACTTTCCTCGATGCTGACAATACGCCACCTGATGCTTCGACGCTTCCACATTCCTTTATTAACTGGACTATTAAATACAAGATACTTATTTAACACGCCGTATTTCTGAAGGATTTCTCGATGCTCCCGTATTAATAGGATATCTGCATATTACAACATGGAACTTAAATACTTCTTTGAGTGGAATTTCTTCGCTTTATTTTATTTGTGTAATTGGATGGTGCCTGAAAAAGAAAATATTAATGTTATACATTACCTTATCAATTAATAGCACCTAGCCTGGAAGTTCCCGGTTTATTGTATCTTTTATTTATATGAGCTATTATAACACAGATTTTAACTAATACACATAATATGTAGTATTTAAATCGATGTTGCCTAATGAGCTAAGGATCCTAAATGGAATCTTCACTAAATTTAAAAAGGTGTAATCGCTTTCAGTCTTCCAAAAAATCCAGGCTTCCTAATTGAGAGGCTGACGATAGCGTAATAAGAGTAATATAAAATATCTCATAATTTCCCATCATAACTACCATCTGTATGGTGAATAGTTATGGCTTCGTGTATAAGGAAAACGTCAAACTATATATACCTATATACTCTTTATACTTGATAGATTAAATAACGATAGCACGTGCCAACACATAATATGGAGCCACTGAGCTGTCATGCCATTCTCTAGAAAATAAACAAAATACTTTCGGTTATTGCCCGCTATATTTTGTGGTGATATTACGTTTATTCTGGTTAGTTAGAAAGCTTGGGCAGTAAATAATTGATTGTAATTTAAATTTTCAAATCTTAAGCAAATTCATGATTAAAAATAAAAAAAAATCTGTAATAATGGAACGATCTGGTATCGTTATGATGCTTGGTAATCGTTACTACTTATATATTGAATTAGGTACTGCAATAGTTTAGACAAATAAAGCTAAAAGCTGATTCTAAGAATTTAAGACTGAGAACCACAAAATGGGATCTAAATCTAGATCTTGTTTTAAAATATAAAAGAAAGGAAACTCGTGAATGTCTTAATCATCAACTTTACTACTAAATATTTAGTGGAAAACTTTAATCAGACACATAACTGTATGTCTATTCTGTAAATAATTTCGGTATCGAGCTTCACCTGAGTGACAATAAAGCTCACTTCAAAAGTGAACCCAATTAGCCTTGATTTAGAATTCAAATTCGAGAACAAGTATTTGACATCTCACCGCGGATTCCGCTGTCGAGACATGAAAATAATGTTACAGAATAGCACTACAGTACTGACACGGGAACGCTGAGCAGAACCGCACGAGCATTTAACCCTTAAATAAAACTCGAGCGAAGCCGCAGGGTTAGCTAGCTGTAAACCCGCGGCAACCACTACCTGTGAAAGTTCACACCACAATTTAGGTTTTTAACACCGAGCTGCAACCGGCTCTCATTAAGGCACGGTGCCACGTCGCTAATCATTTTATTGTCTTCACGAATTATTGGTAGTTGAGTCATGCGTAGTTGTAACTGGAAATAAATAAACACTTAGTAGATAGTTACTAAGTATTTGATAATGTCGAGGAATGTATGAAGCTTCGTAAGTTGTGTAAGTATGTTGTAGTTATTCTCTGATAGAAAAAAAAAAAAACAAAATAAAAAAAAAAACAGAAATATGTTGTTCTTCAAAATGAATGTATCGGTTGTATCTATCCACGTGTAAACTGATACCCAACTATCATTTTATCACCAAACCAAACATTTCATCACGAGACAATTTTCCATCTCGTACACTCAGTTAAAAAAACGACCTCCATCTCGAATGTCATTTGCACGGCGTGTCGTTGAAAAAGCAATTATTTCAATATCTCGGTGCCGGCACCCAAGCCAGCAAAAAGTGCTCTGAGCACGCGCGCCAGTGTGACCGAACGCAAGAAAGTTTGGAGGAGCCCCGAAGGACATCGGATTCGAGTCGATAAACTACGTGCTATGTATACATAATAGGGATTAGATATGTATATAACCTATAGTTAGGTATACATCGTTGTTTCTCCGACGTACCTTTTATGTATACACACATGTTTCGATTTATTGTGTGCAGTATTGGCGTTGCTAATCGCGCCCTCGGTGTGTCTTTCTTGGAATGACGTACAGGTCTGCGTTCAAAGCCCTGCGATCTAAGCGTTTGTATGTTGTTATATACATACTATATTGGTCTCTTAGGTTTACGCGAATATTCGACGTACGTATAAAAGGATTGGAATGGATTTATGAGTAGGAAAGAAAGGTACAGAAGATATTAGAGATCTTATACCAAGTTACTTAGTACGTCGTATCTATTTCGAGCTCACTATAATCACAGTTACATTTAGAATACGCTAAACGGTACTCGTATACAATCAAATACTTATGAAAAAAAACTATGTCCTCACCCGGTTCCACTCTATTGATCGAATTTGTTTGAACAAATGAAACAAATAACATTATTTTAGCTTCCGCCGATCAATTATATTTTTTATTTGATTAAAAAAGCAGTTTTGCTTACAAGGTTTACTGGCCGATTAGACACGTATAATGATAAATAATTTTGCTGACAAACCGCAGCAATTCTTTGAGTGTGTTTCGTTTACATTACAACTGCTGTTTCATAATAAGTTAATTTACTATGCATAACATGATATAATTTAGAGTACCTAGGTAAGCTGCGAAATGTCTGGAATTAGGAATCCGTTTTTTTTTATCTCGAACGAAATAATATATAGCCTGCAAGAGGCAACGAAGTACTATAAATAGAATATAATAAACCCGCTTGTTTTATTTATCTACCAAATAAAGACACTTTCCACTTAAGATTGAATACAATTTTAATAACAATAGCTAAATAATCATAAAATGAAAGGTAAACAAGAAACTGAACTGTACGAGTATAATAGAACTAATTCTCAGTTCTTCGCAAAGAGGGTTTCAGGTAAGTATGTTGAACCACAACATGCAGAATACCGGATCAAGTTTATTACACAAACCTATGGAGATCGAGTGGAAACGTAACGTATGTATTCCTACTAAGTGTAAATGACGAAAAGTTAATATATCAAAGGGTAGGGGTAAAGGGCAATAGCCTGCAAAGCCAGTCAAGAGCGATCGACAGGTCGTGAATTCAAATGCTACCCTTGAACTATTGTAGTGAACTCACTTCTGAGTCTGACACGAGTATCCCACTTAGGTTAATAATCGGTATATTGATGAGGAAACAGCAAAGTAAAAATTTGCTAAAAAAATAAAATAATTAAATAGAGACGAGGAAATTCGTTTTGCTGAACTTGGAAACCCTAATTAATATATCATCACTCATCGGTCCTTGATGAAAGACTTGAAATTCCGTTCTGAGATGCTGTCAATTATAAGTAGGTATAAGGTAAGTTAAGTAAGGTAAACTACAAAAGCTCAAATTTTTACATCAATGAGATTTTCAGATACATTTAGCGCGACATAAGTATAAACATAGTCAAAGTTATTGCACTCTAGCGTAGCACAAGCCGATGCAACCCTGTTTTTGTTAAGTGGCAAACATTTGTGAGTGTCACTCGAGTGACAATACATCGACGACATCGAGTGGTCCAGTCCAACTCGACACCTCTACCATTTGCTCACAAATTACCTCTGTAAACAACAAAATCGATTTCAAATTCGAACACAAAATCGATTATCGTAATCGATTTAAACGCAACGTAATCATTTAACGATTCCACATTTTTGCGTGAATAATTCAATTGCGAATTTGTCAGATTTGATTCGTGAGTGTTGTCAAGTGTCAGAATTTGAAATTTATCGATTGTCAGTAAAATGTGTACCTACCTCTCTACAAGGAAAAAGTTATTTAAAATTAAGTGAAATGAAATCGGTGGACCGCTTTAAAACTACGGCAAAAACATAGTTATGCAAAGTTATTGGATAGTTACCACTCATGAATTGCATTTTTTTTGCATTTTTGTAGTGTAAATTAATGAGTGTTATATTTATTTTGAAGATCACTTTCCCTAGTTCGTGTGCAACACTCATCAACCAGGTGAGTCACATTGAGTTCACTGTAAAAAGAACAAGACGAATCGAACTAATTTTTTATCAAACTGCCAACGTTGTCATTAATTAATTAGTTACACTACTATACTTTTTTTTACGTATAGATCGACACGCAAAATTATTTATTGCCTGAAGTATACTTCATCTTACTGCTCGTCTGAGTTTCACATTTATCGTAAAATACATTGAAACATTATCGCAAAATGTATCGATATACTATCGATAAGGAAGGAACATGTAGTAGGGCCTCTCGTAACGGGACGCATTGCAAGTATGTCGGCCGCCAATCACAGTGTCGCACGAGTTATATGCTTTAGAAAGTACAGCCGACTGTGACCATTGACATTGTATATAAATGTTCTAGATTTCGGTACTGCATTTGTAGTTGCACGCTAGACGCATTAAAGTGAGTAATGGTTAGGATACCAAAGAGGTTGTAATGCTATTTCTTTTTTTGTGCAGCCTTATCTACGATTAGTCAGCGGTCTGAAAAATGTCCTGTAATTTTTTACTGTATTTTTTTGTACTTCGCGTTCCTTTTTTCGCATCTCTATTATAAACTTAAAAAACGAAAACGTCTTCATTCTGACGTGAACTTATTTTAGGGATTTTGTCAATGATGATATACATTTTATTTTAATAGGTAGGTACCTACTTGATTTTAATCACAGCATTCCTTCCTAGTTACATAAAGTTGCAAAGGGAAGTGTCTGAGATGACCCTTTAAACTTTTAGAAACAAAATCTAAACATTTTACTTTCACGAGCTTTATCTTCGAGTTGACGAAGTTGTTCAGAAGTGTTGGTTAACGTAAATGTTTCCTTTACTTTGGCCCTTATTAATGATAGCACGGATTTCATGATATAGGTTTATTATCAAATTATAGTATCACAATGTTTTGCAACAATAATATTGTTGTTCTAAAGTTTACACAGTTTACTATAAACCCTGCAAAACACGCATAGTAAAAAGTATACAACCTGACGTCATCACAACTATTACAGTAGAGTGACGTCATAACTACATAATAAATCAAACAAAAACGCTTCAATAATGTACAAGAGAATATCGAAACTCATTTCAAGAGAAAACAAAACACAATCGCGCAACATCGAATCAAAACAAATAAGCATCAGCGCTATCGAAGCCGAATTCCCATCGCATCAAACATTTACACGGATGTACGTTGATTATTGGCACAGTCATCTTATATTACAGTAGATACACAATAAAGTCTTCGGCCAGCTAACATGCTGTCACCCACGGAAGAGAAAACGTCAGAGACGTCGAACTGGTATGATATATGATAAATGTAAGTTGTAGATGCCAATGAACGAAGAGTATAGAAGATGTGTACTGGATTAGACTGTTTTAGGGTGTTTGTCAATATATAAGAAAAATAATATGTTATGTATGTTATGTTATGAAAATGATAGTACATAATACTATCTGTAAATCTGATGTGTATAAAGGGTACAAGCACATATAGTTGGATCAATATTTTTTAAGTGCAGAACCTTCTCACGTTAAGTCTTGCTACAATCATTTTGTATTTATCTTTTGACTTATGTATGTTTGGATTCCAAAACCTGAGCTACTATTAACTAAGAATAAAAACTGAAACATTTGTACTTATCTCAATCAGAAACTTACCGTTTACTTCAGAATCCATAAAGATACATACAGATAGACCTAAAAAAGTGGTATATAACTGTGTCAAAATGGTAAGTCTTATTAAGCTGACATATTGGAGGCTGATTATCTCATATTTCTCATCAAAATATAACAAAAGAACCATTAACAAGTCCCATGAAACCACAGAACACGTCCGCATAGATTTCAACACACTTGTAGTATAGCAATAGCAATCCATGCCGCATCCAGCATTCGTATATCCCGGGCGTGCCAATCAGCCGCGTGCCCAATGCAGGTCGGCTGACAGCGAGGTTAGAGCTTGCCGATTCCTTAATTGCCGTGACGTTTTGGTGTCACATACCACTTTCGGTACCAAGCTACTTAAATAGGCTTTAGTAGCAGTACGTGTAAAATCTAACCATTGCAACATAAATCGAAGTGTTTGACGATTGACAAGGACGTCAGATGTCAGTGAAAATATATAAATATTGCTGTTGTTATTTGATATTTTTCCTTGAGATTTTAAAGATCTTTGATTGGTTTGGTTTTGTATTTCGTCACTCATTTTATTATAGTGCTGACTGACGACTGTCATTGCTGCCTTCGAGACTCTTTCAGTTACTAATTCCATTTTTAAAGTCACGCTTGATGGCTCATCATAAATTGAGTTTAGTTTATGTATGCATACGACGTAGCGTGTTCAGCTATAGATTCTCATTAATAGCCTTGATAATAGTAAAGTGCGACACTTCTACAACTTTATTATTAACCGCAAAATAACACGAATCATTGACCTTTATTCGTGCAACCTTTAACAAGCCATTATTTCATAACACTAACGAGACCAAATGACACGATCATATTTATTACGCCGAGACGCTAAACGGGGTTGCCCGAATAAATAACGTCGGAATCTATAAAAAGTGTGTTCAAAACAAAATTATTTTGGTAAACATTTACACATTAGGGACGCCACTCGACGCGTCTCCCGGTAATTATTTAAAAGTTTCGTTCTGACACTGGCTGCTGCTTCTTTGGTGTTTCTTTTTTATTTTTAAATTTGGAGTGTCGTGAGCGTTAAGTAGTATTTATGCGGTCCCCAGCGGCGCGGAGGAGGTTTGGGCGCGAAATCAACTCGATGCAAACAGTGATACGGGTTAAGTCGCTTTTAATAAATTTGGCATTTGAAAAAGAAAAATAAAGATATTTTCTACAATTTAAATAAATTATTATTTGTTTTTACATATTTTTAAACATTTAAATGGAAATTACTTGTGCATGTTGTGTGTTTATTTTTTGTTTTATTATTTATAAAACTCTACTCTATTAATAGCAGCTGACTCTCCTCACTCGTCATAGTTGGAAAATTTGCTGCTGTGCATAGTTGAAAAACGAAAATCACCACGAAAAAACAACACAAAGACAAATACGGCGAATTTAAATCTGCAAAAAAATTAAAAGCTACTTATCCCCCTCTGTTCAAGATACCAGCATAAATTCTCCGCGGACAGTTGGGAGCGGATCGCCAAAGCTAATTCTGTTGTGATTAATGCTCCTTGCACATTTCCACTGCCTAGCTGATACCCACCAACTTACAGAAACCCAAAAACACACAATTATAACCCTTAAACTTTTCTCAATAAGGTACAGGATACAAAAATGACACTAAAAACTTAATTTTGTACTATATGAGTGCTTAAAAGTAACTTGCTACTGGCCGTTCGCGTTTCTCACGCAACAAGCAACGATTAAATAAAGAACGTGTTGTAATATTAAAAACACTTGTAACCATTAATGAAAACCCATTTCGTACAATAATCGTGTCGCGTTCTTAATTCAAAAATACGCGGGTACTTAATTTTCTACGTAATCCACGTGTCACTTGTTATTTATGGAGGTAAAATGTTTCTTTTTCTTTTATATTTGGAATAGGTTTTGGTGTAATCGGTTTGGCCTGATATTAAGTGAAGAAAGAACGTTAATAAATACTAGATATGACATGCATCAATCTGCAGGCCGACATCAGCTACTAGAGGAAGTCCAGAGTGTGCTCCACAAACAAGTGTTAAGTCAGTGATTTTTTGCCTTTGAACCTATTGCTTGCTTGCTTGCTTGCTTACAAACATAACGCTATACCAAACTTCTGGGTAAAGTGATCTAGTACTATCTTATTCCAAAAAAAGCTCAGAATCGCGAGCTAAATGTACTTATAAAGGCTACATTTTATCCTAAAACAAAAGCAGCACCAAAAAGCGTTTTTCATTTAAATCCTAAACTGTAACTTCCTCAAAATAAAACCACTACTCCTTCACGGGAAGTTTATTTGCATAAAGAAATTATATGTAGGCAATAATATTTGTGTTATGCCTTGCTGGTAATAAATTAGGGGTAAAGGTGTGAACTATCGTGGGTGAGGTATAATGTAATTGGCGTCTGTTAATCATTGTTTTAGTAATGAGCGACTAATTATATGGTATGGATAGTTTACTTTAGTTTTAGAACGTTTGAATAATTAGACAAAAATGTAGTAATAAATAGACAAATTACCATAGATGACAAATTGATAAGACAAAAACATTAAATAAAAGAAAATGTATTTAATCTACTTTTATTACAAACCACCTTATACTAAAGCCAATCTGGAAAGAGAATTAAACGTTGTTACTAATTACGCAATTATCAACTTTGACAACATGTGTTTAAGTTCATTTTAGAATGACAAATATTACCGAAAAAGGCCTAAAAGTAATTTGAATGTGATGGAAACTGAACTGTTAGTCATTGAATTAAGGTTCATAATCCCAAAGCACGGTCATTATTTCTTTAAAGTGGCTGATGTATAGTTTTTCGTTAACTGCTATGGTATGTTTTGCAAAAATCACCACGCTCAACGACATTAGAAAATCTATTCTATTCAAAATGTTTTTTTTTTAAGTATATATTAAAAGGAAAATCCTTACTGACAGACAACACATCTAATTAGTTTTATATAAAAACTCATTATTTAAGATTTCACACAAGTCGTTAATGGTGAAGGAAGACTTTTTTTGGTTTCCTCTTAGCGGTCTGCTACAAGTTTTTGCTAAAATTAATTAATTAATTAATGCGATGATTAAAAAAAGGTTGGCTTCTCATAATTCTAAGAAAATTTAAGTTAATTACTGAAAAAGCTAGAATGTGTTTAATGAACAACAGTTTGGAAAATATTATTAAATGCTAAAAGGTTTTAGGAATAAGTTAAAAGAAGCAGATCAAACACACCCAAGACAATATATATATATATATATATATTTCTAATATAAATGGAACCTATTAGTAAAACTACCCTGAGATAGTACTATAAAGTACAATCATAACTCCTTAATAAGCCAACTGAAGCCTTACATAACTCAAATAACATCGCCTTGTCAACTAACATAGTCATTATACAAAAAAAAACTGAAAATACAATCAATACACATCGAAATTCCAGAGGCGATTATTACGCAATCGATCACATGATATCAATAATCTCTACATTTATCTACGTAATCGAATAAAAAAAGAACATTTATCATAAAAAGCTCGCTTCCGCCTAAAAAACTTCTACACATAATTTCATATAAATTACTTAAAATCAAAAAGGATATTACAGTCCTAATGTCCGATTTGCATGACAGACTTAACTTATATTATTTTATTTCCAATTTCCCCACCAGGGGGCGGTGTGCGTTTAACTGTATTATGTTACCACACGGAGGATGATTGCGATAACCGATGTAGTAATTATTGGGAACTAATGACTTTTTTATTTGACGCGATTAGGCATAGTTTGGCCCAATTCACACGATACATCAAGCAAGTAATATGTTTATTTTTGTAATGTGTGCAATGATATATCACAAATTCATATTTAAAGTTTTGATCACAAATTGTGAATCCAATCAAGTCAATAAAAATGTATTTATACATTCATTGTAAATGCCACTTCATGTATCTATTTCGTCATGTTTTTATAGGTATTACCTGCAAATTATTGACGTTTAATTTTTTACTTAACCTGTATTTATCACACGTATTTGTACATACAAAAAAGCCATGATGCTAACATTTTCGCTAACTTATAATTACGTTGACCTCTGTATTGCGCACTACTCGTAAAGTCTCATGCCTTCATTAAATATCATCAATTTTCTTATCATACTAGTAATACAAATTGCAAACGTACAGTCAGTATCATAATTTCTGATTTAATAAATTAGAATCAATAAATTAAACAAATTATTTATTTTGCATGTTTGAAAGTTTATTCGAGATATTTTAAGAGAATCTTTAATCATTAATTAATTGTTCAATGCATTACTGGATGGGCAAAGATACCTCAAATCGAATCCGAGGTGTGAATTCACAAATGCATGAAAATCAAAATCAAAATCAAAATCAAAATATTTTTATTTCTCATAAACCAAAAAAAGGCGCTTAAGAAACGTTACTTTAAATCTACTGACTCTAGTTGCTCGGTTCCAAAGTGTCCTTCCTATGGAGAAGAGCCGGCAAGAAACTCCATAGGTTACTCTTTTAAAAAAAAAGGTTAACATCGATGTTAAGATTACAATGATTTTAAAATATGCGACAACAACGTAAACAGCTAAATGTTTAGATAAATGTAAACTAACACATCCAAAATGGAAGAAAAAAAAAAAAAAAAAAAATAGAAATCGAACATTCAACTTAGTTTACATTGTCGTCACATTTACAAAGGACGAACATACAAAGGAAAAAGAAATTATAGAAGAAGGAAAAAAAAATATATATAACTTTACATACAATCAATATGTAGTCCTAATCAAATCCCTAACAGGAATGTCAAGGCATGTCAAAAGCCTTCTGAGAATAGAGGCTATGGGGCAGCTAACTGAAGTAAATAAGGTAAAACAATATTATTAGCAGACCGCCAGGGAGGCCACATATGCAGATGATACTAATTCCACGCGCGCTTATCCTCTACGTAGTCCCTAACCGTATAATACGCCTTCTATATTAGTTTTGACTTAATGCACGTTTTAAACTTTTTATTAGGCAAACTTGTTATCTCTTCCGGTAACTTATTATAAAATCGAATAGAATTCCCTAGGAAAGATTTAGTATTAGTTTTAGTTAGTCTAAATCTTGGGACTACTAGTTTATTTTTATTTCTGGTATTTATATTGTGGTGATCACTATTAATACTAAAACTCTGTATATTTTTACGAATGTACATTATATTTTCTAAGATATAGAGAGCTGGCAGCGTTAGGATATTGATCTCCTTAAATGTATTCCTTAGAGACTCGCGAGGGCTCATGCAGTAGATTGCACGAATTGCTCGTTTTTGCAAAATAAATATAGACTCCACATCCGCTGCAGAGCCCCACAGCAGAATGCCGTATGACATTATGCTGTGAAAATACGCGTAATAAACTAATTTAGCAGTGGGAACGTCTGTTAATTGCCTAATTTTCCGAACTGCAAATGCAGCCGAACTAAGCCTTTTAGATAAAGTTGTTATGTGTGCACCCCACTGTAACTTAGAGTCTATTGTAATACCAAGAAATACAGTATCGTTAATAAAATCGAGTTTTTCGCCGTCAAGCATGAGATTTAAATTTGACTGAGACCGCACATTCGGAAGTGAGAATTTAAGACATTTTGTTTTGGACGTGTTTAAAAGCAGGTTATTCGTCGAAAACCAATCCGACAATTTTTCAAGGTCACCATTTAAATAATTAAGATCTTTCATTTTCCTATCTACTTTGAAAATTAGTGAGGTATCGTCAGCAAATAAAGTAATGTCAGTTAAATCGTCCATCATGTAGGGGAGATCATTAATATATGTTAAAAATAGAAAGGGGCCTAGAATTGAACCCTGAGGCACGCCCATTCTTATTAAGGAACCCGACGAAGTTACTCCGTTTACGCCTACTTTTTGCTGTCTAGTTGAAAGATATGACAATACAAGTTCTGAGGATTGTCCTCGTAATCCGTAATGTTTTAATTTAAGAATTAGAGTATCATGATCAACGCAATCAAAGGCCTTGGAGAGATCACAAAAAATGCCAATGGCGTCCTGTGAACCCTCCCAAGCTCCTAAAATGTGAGACACTAATTTGGCCCCGGCGTCGGTGGTGGACCTTCCTCTAGTAAAACCAAATTGACGATGGTGAAAAATCTTGTGTTTACTAAAATGTGACATCATCTGGTCAAGTACCATTCTTTCAAATATTTTGCTTAAAGCAGGAAGTACTGAAACTGGTCTATAATTAGTTGGTTCATTCTTGCAACCAGATTTAAAAATAGGAATAATTTTACTGTGCTTCATTAAATCAGGAAAGGTGCCACAGTCAACACAGTCATTAAATATCTTTGCAAGAATCGGGGCAATAGTGTCAATTATTGATTCAATTACTTTGACAGATATTCCCCATAAATCTTCTGTGGTCTTTACTTTAATACAATTAAATGATTTCTTAACAATGGTAGGAGATACATGACTAAAATTAAAATTTGGAATACTCCTATCAACGAATTTCTTAAGTAAAGATTCTGCCTTTATGGAAGAAGAAGGAAGAGCTTTTGTTACTTCCACAGGTATATTTGAAAATAAATCTTCAAACGCTTTAGCAACTTCTGTCTTATTTGAAATTATTTTATTATTTATTTTCAAAGACAGGTCAGTATCTCTCTGTTTACTATTTCCAGTTTCAGAATTGATAATCTTCCATACTGTTTTTATTTTGTTATCAGATTTATCTATACGCCTACTAATAAGTTTAGACTTGGCCGCTAAACAAACTTTTTTAAATGTTTTTGAATAATTTCTTACATAATTTTGAAAATCAGGATCAACATTAAATGATTTTTTATCATAAAGACTATAAAGTATGTCCCTACTTATTCTAATGCCTTTAGTAGCCCACTCATTGAATTTTAATTTAAATTAATTTTAATCTCCTTTAAAGGACACATTTTCTGAAACGAATTCCAAAATGACCAGTCGACCAGTCTTAAGTCACGTCAAGTCACTTATTGCAATGAACAATCATTGCCATACATTTATTGCCATAGCTAACGCTTGTAGAAAGGGCACTTGGTTATGGGAATAGCAGTGGGACGATTACGAAAGAAGTCAAAACAAACGAAAAGCGACTAGTAACCTGCGTATTTACATATTATGACATAAGATTACAATATTTACTGTAAAACTTTTTGGCTTCATAAGCCTTGTTATTGAAACAAGTTATGAGTCGGATTAAAGACGTCACAAAAAAATTAAACAATTTCAATGAACTTGGAAGTAAAGCCAACCTTTCAGAGGTTTCGGAAAACAAATTTCTATTTCTGTAAATACATTTCTTATGACCACGGTAAACGGTTTAATTTACCTTGGCGATAACTTACTTACATATGGATGAAGATGGTGTTTCAAGATCAAGAAATTATGGTAGAACCTTGGTGTCGATGAACTTAAGTGTGCTAAATTCACATTTGCTTCATTCTATTTGTTTTTAATTTTCTTGTTATCATTCTTGGTCTAGACTACTAGACATTTTCCATTACTGCAGGAATACATTAGTGAAGTTTTTTAATATAATTAGATTTTATTATCATATCAACTATTCACCAAACTACCTAGGGCAGCATAGTCTACCTGTGGCAGTATTCTGCAACATAGTGGACCTTATGTATAAAAAATACCTATTTAGTTATTATAAAAAGCTTCTTACACAAATTCTAACCTCTTTTATCTTGTAGATAATTTTTAAGTTTAATATAGAACATCGAGATTTTTATAAATAAGGTACGGCCTAGGTATCTAAATAGGGTAGATGACTGGGTGTGAAAAGTCAAAATCAATTTAGCCCGCTATTTAGATAAACAAAATATAGTCGACACGTATTTTTTCTTTTATCAATTAAAACGAGTTATGAGTCGGATTAATGACGTCACAAAAAAATTAAACAATTTCAATGAACTTGGAAGTAAAGCCAACCTTTCAGAGGTTTCGGAAAACAAATGTCTATTTCTGTAAATACATTTACAGTTAAGATCTTATGACTACGGTAAACGGTTTAATTTACCTTGGCGATAACTTACATATGGATGAAAATGGTGTTTCAAGATCAAGAAATTATGGTAGAACTTTGGTGTCGATGAACTTAAGTGTGCTAAATTCACATTAAGTATATCTTTTCTGTTCATTTTTTTTAGCAATCTCGGTCTAGGCTAAATTATTAGGTAATAGATCATTCTCAATGAAAAATCTCAACCCATTGGAAGCTCAGAATAGTTCATAATTAAGAAGGCCAATTACATTTTCAATTTTGAATTAGCCGGAGCCCGAACATTTCCCATTACTTCAGGAGTACATTCGTGAAGTTTTTTTGGATGATTTGATTTTATAATCATATCAACTCTTCACCAAAGTCCTAGGGCAGCATAGTCCACCTGTGGCAGTGCTCTGCAACATACTGGAACTTACGTATAAAAAATGCTTATTTGAGAATTTGAATATAGAACATCGAGATCTTATAAATAAAGTTATATTATTTTGTTAAATAAATAGTTTTATAAAAGTATTATAGATTATAGATATAATAATTATAGTTTTAATGATTAGCTAATGCATAACTCTCCAACTTCTTTAAGCTGTGCCTTACCGGGTCCATATTGTATCTATCTTATAAATGTAACACCTGTATTTAACATTATGGAATGCTATAATAAAGAATTGAGAATTGAGAATATAGTACGGCCTAAATTCAAATTAAACATTAAGCTTAAAACTCTCCTTGACTTCGCCATAATAATACAAAAACCGCTAACAAATAACTCCCTGACTGTACAAATCCTATAGTAAACTAATATCTTATAAAGTAATAATACGTCGCTACGTCCATATGATTGACGTATGGTTTTAAATGTAGTAACTTGTAATATAATTACAATGTCTCGCTGGAATTTTAACTAGCAAACGTAGGCGGGAACAAATTTAGTTTAGTAACCATCTTGTTAAATTTAATTATCGGTTTGCTTGTCAGGGTACAACTTAATTCTGGAACTATATTTTTCTTAATCTAGGAACTTTTTTAATGGTTTCTTCTAAAACTTACCTACCATGGAGTCTGAGGTTGTACGCTTAGGTTCGAAACTGGCTGGAAGAACTGTGTCTTTTGTTTTTCTTGTTTTATGGATGTTTATTGATTCTAGACTTTATTAGAATCTACAGCAATAGTTCCACGAGAGACCATAAAGTTTTATTCTACGATACCTAACTGGCTGTAAAAAAAATATCTCCGTTTTTCTTGCAGTATGAATTTTTATTTTTTGTTAATTGTTCTTATTTATTTATTAAAGGCAAACCAACAACTTCTGTATACATCATTACATAAGAACGAAAATACGTTAAACGTCATATGATAAAATATATAGTAAAACAACAGAACAATAGAGCTAAAGTAAGAATGATATGAAGTAAGATGTCGATATCACATTCAGTAGAATAAGCGTTATATCATTAATGATTCTCACTTTTCCAAATTTGTAAAGTCGTTTAGAAATAATATTAAGTAACTTTTGACAAATCCTAGGTCGTTATCATATAACTATTTCTTATCCTAAATAATTATGAAATTCAAACTTTTTAACAACACAATCCTTTCGATAGAAAAATAAATATACCATAGAAGGCTTCCTCTAAGTAAATATCGATGTCTCACTAAATCAACGGATTCGATAGCCAATAAAAACAATAAAACGATAAACATATCTATTCACACCTCTATTATAACCGTTACAACTGAAATTAAACACGTTTAATAACAAAGGGTACGGTTGACCTCAAGTAACTCTGACCAACGATTTACAAAAATGGACCTTAACGCTGAGACATAAAGACTTATTTAATGTTAACGAGTTATCACTGATGTGTGGTACATTGTACGTATAAGCTGATCTAACTAACCCCAAATCCCGATGTCCGATGAGCACACCATTCATAAATTCATAATTACTTGCATTCATTGCAATGCACGCTAATTTTAAGCACCAATTGAAAATAAATTGACCAAATTATTTTAAGTACGTCTTTCACGATATTCGACTTTATGCAGTTTGTATAAAGTTCAGAGTTGTGTGTAATCTGCATTGCAATTTCATGACAAAGAATGCTTATAGAGACTACCTGAGGTACCTTCCTAGAAAGCAGTAATGACAAACTGGGTAATCCTCTTCTATGGAATATACGATCTGCAAAAATAAATACTCAGGGTTGTCAAAATCATAATTAGGTAAAGGCAGTCAACAAAATTACATTTTGATGTGTATTTTTATTATTCCTGTTAAATATGTAATCCACTTAAATAAACTTACAAAAAAATAATTAAATAAACCATGGCGGTCAGTACCTTGATTCTATAATTAAGTATTTTGTCAAGATGATTATTACGTACTTTAAAAATAAAAATAAACGAATTGTATTTATTGAAAATTACAAAGGAGCTAAGTAAATAGTAAGTTTAATGGTTCTGATCAAATTATTTTCACACAAAATTTAAAATCATATCTACCCACAATCATACAAATGCTGCAGTCCTTAAACAAGCGATACAAATAACTGCTTAATTTATTGAAAAATCCTTTCAGCCAACAGTGGCA
Source organism: Autographa pulchrina (assembly GCA_905475315.1). Lineage (NCBI taxonomy): Eukaryota > Metazoa > Arthropoda > Insecta > Lepidoptera > Noctuidae > Autographa > Autographa pulchrina. The sequence continues at coordinate 10,622,706 of FR997765.1, read as the reverse complement.
ACCCTAGCCCACCTGAATCGCTTTACATCGCCGCCAAACGATTAGCAATTCGGCCGTACAAGTTCGGCCGGCGACACAAAGTCTGCCGAAAGACGAAACTGCCCCAATGCGCCGGAAAGGATTATATTCTGTAGTTTTTGCAGATTAACTAGACAAGGGTGTGTTTACCTGGGAATTAATATGAATACGCTATGTACTTAGTGCTTGACACCGATGATGATGTTAAAACAAATAGTAAGGAAGAAAGAGACAAGTATTGATAAAGAACATGATGAAAATAATGTAGTGTTTGCTTTGGCTATTTATACATTTTGTTAAATTAAAATATACATTTTGCACATACAAACGACCATATATATGACCTTTCTTATCAAGAAGCTAAAGAAGTTGCCAGCATTAATCACCACGCCTACTCATTACTGGTTGACGATTTTATATGATTAGATTCAGGTCTAAATATGCATTATACACGCATGTTGTCCTTTGACTCTGTATATACCTATCTAAGCGTAAATATTATATGTATTTATGACACAAAATCTAAAATTACTAATTCAAAAAATACAGAATAAACCAAATTCATCGAATCTACACCGACACCTGTTGTAATTCGAAATAAAACGATTAAAGTTAACAACAACACAATTACAATTAAATAAAAACACAAAACAAATTCATGTTCATTACAACAACGAATAACCGAGCTCAATGACGGATTATTAACAAATTATGTAATATAAACAAGGAAAGCCATACAAAGGTAAGAATCAATTATTTTGACTTTCAAAGGCTTGTATGACCATTCAAGAACCTTAATACAATCGAAGGTGTAAGAGAATCTAATCGTTCTGAACATGGCGTCGTTGTTGATACAAGTGTTACGTTATCGTATAATCATGGAAAATAATAAAAATATTTTTCACGAGTTATTTGTTGAGTGTAGTAACTAGTATGGTTTCTATTTTGCATTTCAATGTTATAAACAAAATGCGTAGTCTACACTTTAGAGTACAACTATTTATGTAATTATTGTAGATTTTGATGGTTTTGTATACACACGCTACGTTGGTTTTTCTGTGCTCGGGAAGGATAAGCAGAGGAAACATAATCACAACATTGTTAGGAAAATTTGTGTACTTTAGAATTAAGCCATTTCATCCTAGTCTCAGATCGAAGTATCCGTCTTTATTTTTCAATAAAGGTTTCGTGAATAAAATAAATAACATGATTTTTACAGCTAAACATACAAAAGCACAGTACCATCTTGTCGTCAGGTGGTGTTATGAGTCAAAATAATGTATTTATTACATAATACGTTATTTATGAAGAACAAAGAAAAACTATTTTCAGCATATTAAAAGACAAACCGATACTCATAATTTTAGCGAATTATTTATTATGTCCTTCCATTTTTATTTTAGAATTTGTATGCTTCAGCCAGGAACCAAAGTCAATAACTTACAATAGTTACCTACTGATGACTATATCATTATACGCTTAACAAAATAAGTTAAACGCAGCTAAGACTCACCAACATGCCGATTTAACCCAGCATTAGAATGACAATCGTCCTGCATGTTGCCATTATCCACGGTACAGACGTCAACAAACTCACTCACGAAACATGTTCGTTCAACAAATCGACACGTGACCGTCTGTATCACGAAGTGTCGTGGAACTGTATCAATAGGTGATGCTGATCGTACCATTTTAATGGTAATGAAGGAATTTCAGGAAACAAAAGAGGTAGCAGGTGTCATGCATGTAGAGGACGGGTCATTCCATATGGCGAGCGACCGTGAAAAGCACTAAGAATCAGACAGATCTCAGGGTATTTGAGCGGGTTTCCACAAAGCGTAGATGTAGTGTACCGCTCAAATGATGCTTAGTTTTGTTGTAGTGACGATATTTGCAGAATAGCTGGTAAAAAGAAGTCTATGAAAGTAGGCAAAATGTTTTACGTAAACATTCTCAGAATTGGGACGTTTAAAGGCTCGTATTGTTAATTTATTCATATTAAGTGGCCTATTTATAGTTGTTTTGCAGTTGATCGTGACTTGTCGGTGTGTCATCTTCAGTGCAAAAAGGCGAAAAAAAATACAGGAATAGAATAACGTACCTACTATTTAAATTCACGATTATTATTAAAAATGCAACTTACAGTTGTCAAAAACAATCTCATTTCTATACCGTATCTAATTCTACTGACTCCATAATAGATAGAAACGTGAGTAAATCTTAGTATTTGACCATACTATTATAGCGTATCACCTACTTCAAACCATTGCAGCATTGTATTTTAAATAGAACTTTTTACTTCTATTAAAAATGAGGTGAAAAAGCGACATGCCTATTCCAATTTTCCTGATTGATTAGATACTATTACCTAACATAAATAAAAAGTCATAACTGCACATCGATTCAGCGATTAAAGAGTTGCTTGAATTGACCGAATGACCTGCTTCATTTGGACATTTTTACGATAATTGACATTCTGCTAACTGTCATTACGATCATTAATTGGTAATTACGATTATTCTCTTCGAGAGTTCAATGAGATTTTATTGTAGGTTTTTCTAAATACGAAAATAAGGCACAATGACAAGTAAACTGACCGACCACTGACATGCATTTAAAATAGCTGAATCGAGGCCCTGTTATAAGACTTATTGATTATTTTGTAATCGCAGATACATTCGAAATTATATTTTACGACAAATATATTTACTATTAACGCTATCGTATTATTGCTAAAATTCGATTAAACTTTTTGCTGTTACGTGTTCATATACTTTTTTTTTGTTTTGCATGTTCTCTTCTGACAACTTTTCAAATTCCAATTGTGTGATTTTGTCGCGATTAATTATTTGATAAAAGTTTATGTCAAGAAGATTTTTACAAACACCTTTGTTTTTTTTAATCACGCTAATTCACAAAATATATATTTTAAGACAACGGTAAAGATAGCCGATACAAAAAAAAAACTCACCTTTTTTTCTCCTTAAATCACAGCCAGGTACATAAGGTATCTACATGAACGTGGTCCAGTAACCAACATTAGGTACATGAATATATTATTATCTGCACTTAGGCTTAATCCTCATAATGAAATGACAAAATATCTCGAGGTAACAAACGACGATCCTAACCAATTACAGTCTTCGTGCAGTTGTTTATCAGACCAGCTTATTCATCTTAGCGTTCAATTCACACCATCATCTCACAAGTGTCGGACGAGACGGTGCTGTCGTTTTTTAGATATCGGTCTATGTTATAAACGGTTTAAAGGAGTTACCGGTTACTGTATGAAGTACTATGAAGTGTTTGTGAATTGGGTTGGTTCAAATTGCTGAAAATTGACTGAACTGAACCGCACTAAAATTATGAGTTTGGGATGCTTTAAGTAAATGACTGTGTTACGAACAGTTAGTTTCTTTGCAAGGTTTTGTGCTGAAACTACACCTTAGGTGTGCCTACTCCGAAAAGGAAACGAATGGTAAGAGGATTTGTTTAAGCAACGTATGATCACGCTTTTTCTGAACTATATCTTTCCAAAGAATCTAGTCAAGCTGAAATTATTTACTTTCTTGCATTTCCAAGTCAATGTTTCTAAGTATTCCAACCCACCTTAATCGCTTCAACCAGTGACTAAGGCCGCAGCGAGCTTGGTTGTCGTTTTGTCGGCTATCGGCCGATGTCGAACGTCGGCTCGCATCAAAGCAGTCCCCACGGGCCGATGCGCCTGCGCCGGTGACTTGCGTTTTGTCCTGCCTTCTGCAGTACTCCAAGAATTTTCCTTGTCCGATGATATTTTGTTGGACATGTTTAATGGTTAATATTAGGTGTGGTTATAGGTAGTAATTTGTTGTAAGTTTTCTACATTCCATCTGGACAATAGATGTGCAGTTACAGTGTTAAATTAATAGAGTTTTTCGAAACATGTTCTGGTATGTGTTGTTGTTTATCTCTTTCTTCGTTATTTAACACTAGAATATGGTTTATCTAAAGGGATAGGTAGCTGTACCTTATGAGTGGAAGGTTTTTGGTAGGATTTTGGTGATTGGTAACTGAAATTTTGGTTCCTGTCTAACTTTTTCCAGCTAGACTTCCATCCTTTACAGGTTCGTCTGAAGAAAAAAGAATTGCAAAAATTTTATAAAAAAGGGAACATTTAACATGAAGCTTAACAGGCTACAACTAAATCTACATACAAACACATTAACATCACGTAACATTAAACCCTTTATAATCCGACAAGGTCACATAACAATTAAAAATATATCTACCTGATGCGGATCGCATCCGTTCGGATGTCCCTATCACAATAATCACCTACTTCCTACCGTTAGAAAAGTCTTTGGAAGTAGTCTACATACTAAACACACGCAGAAACAAAAAGACCATTATACAAATTTGAAAACAAAATATTTTTAATTTTATGTTTAATAATTATAAGGTTGAAATTCGAAAATCTAGTATCTCAGAATGCATGTAGAGAAAGCGGTGCAATATGTATTAAAAAAACGTAACCTCTCATTATTTTTAATCTTCAAAACAGAATTCGGTGCGGGTTGAGCTTAAGCGTCGATTTCCGTTCCTTTGTGTCTTTGCGGATTGCAGCTCAAAGGATTGCCCCGACTTCACTCGAATTTACTGATGAATGCACGAAGAGCTCGTTTAATATAATGTAAAACAAATTTTCAGACTAACAATGTAAATATTGAATATAAATTTAAAAAAGTTAACCATTACTAATCTACTTACGCTTTTAAACTTTGAAACTATTTTGCTTTCAAACTGTTTGCTAACTAGGCTCATCCCTTTTCGATCTCCATAAAATACAGTAGGTACATAATCTTTGGGAATCGTAGTCTCCGTTCAAAATAAAATCACATTATTTTCCTTAGCATTATTTTCCTTTGAAAATTATCAGTCAAAAATCTAGAGAATTAAGCATATCGGTAATGCAAAACTAAATTGTTCGTCTCGCCTGTAGCCCACAAAATGCAAACGCCTAAGTTCCAATAATTCATAATACACGTTAGTTTCATAACAATTTCATAAACGGGCAAACAGCAAAATATCTCAGTTTACTCAAATTACACAGTTCCAGAATGATTCACTCAAGTATTGCGCACCTAGGAGCCAGTAAATCTAAAACTGGGTTAACTGAATCAAAAAACTAGTATTTTGCCGGCATTTTGTTCAAATTCGTGCACGTGCAAGTTAGAGGTGTAGACTTTCAGTGGGAAACGAGATCCCGCCTCTATGGTGAAAAAACTGGTAACTAAATACGTTCGGCGGCGTTGGGGCGTGGGACGCGATTCGCACATGTTTCTGGGGGCACACGTCCATACATAATAATATGTACTGTTTAATATAATAAACATACCTTAGACCGATATACAATTATGTACATACATGAGGAGAAGCGAAAGCTGTAAGTCAGGATCGTAGAAAGTAGAAATGCATGATGTTAGTCATCTCCCGACGGAATCTTAACTGCGATTTATAAACCGGCAAATAGGGATTTGAATTGTTCAATACAATGTATTAAGAATGTAATACATTTCATGAGACTTTAATGTGATTTTCATTTAGGCCTATAAAAGGACGAACATTTCATTCTTGAAAGATTCCAATGTATGGGTTAGGACCGGCAATAAACTCTATGTAAGTATATGACGATAGAAAACTTTCACATCAAAGCTAAAATATATTATCTAAGCTCCAGTGAAATCATAAACATTTTCAACGACTGCTAAATACACGAAATTAATGTATTTATCTCGCTCGTCTATGTCGAAAACAAAATTATCATCCATAAGAATTAATTACAAATTAAAACTAGAATAATGATAACATCAAACAATCAACTGTTTACATTCATTAATTAGCACCTAAACAATACGCGACCGATCGTTTTTATTCTATTGAATAACAATTTAAACATCACATTGTTATGTTATTAAATTAATCGTAACACAATTAAACGGTTCATTGTAATCGAAACTGACAGAGCGCCGCGCACATAATTACATTAATCGGTAACTCACAAAAGTACACATGACTACAAAAAGTTTTGCGACTATTGATATTACAACAATATCACGCTTTTAAAACCTATCCGGTATAAGTTGGCCCGCCTCATATCTCCGTGGCCATAGAACGTGCGACGAGCCGAGGGCAGCCGCATCTAACGTTAGGGGTCACAGTTAAGTGGCTGCATCATAAAGAGCTATCGTGAACTGTACACTTGTAAAACATGCTTTGTTAAACGGCGCCTGTCATTGTGTACAGACAATACAACTTGTAAGAAATGTTTTTTAGGAATCCTCCATTCATGAAACTATTAGATGCTACGGTTTTGTGGCAAATCAGTGATAATGTAACCTGTTGCGCTCAATGATAGAATGAATTGTATGAAAGTGAATTCAATTCATTGGAATTCATAGTATTGTGCACACGTTTCCGTAATTCATCCCTTTCTTATTTGTGTTTGTTTCTTTATGTCCTTTGTTTACAAACAGACCTTACAATAGGTTTATCTTTTGACTTTTTAACATTGATTCATTTTCTGATTTTTCTTACACTAGTTACGATTCAAAACATTCTTCATCATTGAGAAATGTGTGAACACTCAAACATTCAGCAATAAATAACAGACGGAATGCTAAATAAAAATGATAGAAAAAAATCTCGCCAATTATTCTCCAGTCAAGAATCGTTATGGCAGTGCGCAAACTGAATTTGATCAACGCCTGCCAATGTCAATATGCACTACTTTACCTCAAATATTTTGATAAAATCAATGTTGTCATGACTAATACACATTAGACACAAAACATTTCTAAGACTGAATCACGTCTTACCAAAAGCTTTGGACTTAACATACCACAACTATTACATAGCTATACAATATAATGCATGTAAAATAATAGCTAAATACTACATATTATTGTCAGTGCAAAGGAAACATCTTTAGTCAAAGGACATCCTTTAGTTCAGTTTCCTTTACGACCGCGATCACTGAATTAAACGAAGAAAGCCATGATTAAAAACGCATTCGAAATACAAACATTTTAGAAATAATAACATATCTATTCTCCTTTCTATATTTCTTTTGTTTTAGTTATTGTAGGCTGGATATAAATGTTTCTTTTTTAAGAGAGTTAAGTCTGTCTCTTTGATTTTCAATTTAGAATAGATTATTTTCTGACTCTATGTTTATTTGAAATTCTATTTCATATTTCTGTAATTGAGCGGATATACGAATACGACCAAAATTTACTTTAGCTTTATTTACCTTTTATATCCAACTAAAATGTTCGACGCTTACTCATTACACATCACAAATACACTATTTCATACAAGGACACAAAACACAAGCAGAATTTTCTACAACAGTATCTTAAACCATAGATACGCAGACTTTAATTTCTATACCATCGACGCACAATCTTAACCAGTTACATACCTATTTACTTAACCTAAACATACATAATCACTATATGAACCTACAGCTGTAGCTATATCTGTACCTATGTTTGCCTCAGACACACACATACATACTCACCTACGTTCTACGTAAATAAATGTATGTTTGTGTGCGTAACTACGCCGGTACGTCTACATGTTAGCTGCGTGTACGCGCCTGTTTGTATGTGTGTGTGTTTGCCACGCATGCGCAGTGAGGAAGCTGCGCGTGAGATTTGCCCGCGCAGCTGCGGCGGCCAGGTGTGCGCTCCCCTGCCAAGTACCCCCCAGCCCCACCCCTCGGTACACTCGAGTACAGCGGTTGTACTGAGATTTTGTTTGATTCATTTGTGCTCGATTGTAATATGCATTTATTCATGTTATTTTGTAAGCAGTGCAATGATTTTTGTTGTAACAGTGTTTCAGTTAGAAGGAATGTTGTATGTAGATATTCTAAACTATTAGATTATTTAACAAACTCTTTGTACGTCATAAGATAATTTTACAAAAAAATATATTAGAAAAACCCTAAAAGAAAAAGGTTTTTAAAATATTGAAGTAAAATATAAAATAAATCGCTTGATTTAAGATAAAAAGTTGTCATTACTTTCATTCAAATCTACAAATAACTATCATAAACAGCGTCCGAAATTATAGGTACATACCATAACACCATTAACAGCGACTGTACAACGCTACCCCATCAAAATCTGTGAATGCTTGCACAAACCCGCTTCCATGACACAAACAGTCCATCAAGTATCGTATTTATTCCGACCGGTGTACTTCGAGAACATTCCCGTACTTTATGACTGGCCCCCATGGGACTATTCCCCGCGAGTAATTATCCGACATGTTTTTATATCTGATTTTTAGTGGATTATTATTTACGGTTTCGGCTAGCATCGTAATGTTATGGAATTACTGCAGTGGTTAGAATTGGAGCAAAATAATTGATCATTTTGTGAGAGTTTCTTTTATAATTATTATTTTTATAACAAAAGTTTATATTTACACTTACATTTAATACACATAGATCAATATCGCAACATTTGATTTTACAAAAAGTAAAGTGTTTACTTTTCATGTTAAATATACACCAAATATTCAAGTTAAACAATATTTAATAATTAAAAATAAACGCCATATTGATTTTTAAATACTGCATACAAGTATCATAAAACATACTGCGTACAAGTATCATCTTATAAAATGGTTTAGATATTCAATTTTATGCAAAGTAGATAATATCTTAAAATACTGGTATAGCCAACAAAGCACATTATGCAGGTAAGGGTCATTGACATCGGGAGTAGCTATTCATTAAAATACTCAAAAAAAAATTTTATTTCGAACGTCTAACTATCAAACGAAGGAGTTATTTTAAAGTTTTTGCACAATTTATTCTTGTTTAATTAGATACTTATTCTAAATTCAAGTTATTTTTTTTATTTAAATTCCATTGCTCTGGAAAAGGCTGGTTGAAGAGCAAGAAAAACAAAATTGTTTATGGTATGGTTTGCTTAGTATTTGTACACATAGTATATTCATAGTTCAATGTGTCAGTATTTGCAACTGCATATTGCGAGTACATAATTTGACTTGTAAATATTAACACGTAATTTTCACTCGTATTTTATTGTTTTACAGTAAAACACACACTTCATAAAAGCAACATATGTTAATAGTATTACAAACGATACAACGAAATATTTGTTTTAGAGGTTATAAATAATGCAAGAGCCATAATAGTTTATACCACTAACCACACAGTGATCTACTTCCTATATGTTACTTTACATATTTAGCTTTTAAATATCTTTTTACTAACATGTACGTAGGTAATAAAATAATCAAGTAGGTACCTACCTGTAGCATTCTTGTCAAGAATTTCTGCTTCAAACAATCGAATTCTTTAAAACAAGTTAAGTAATAAACCAAGATTTAATCGGCATTAAAGTTAATTATACCTTTTTCAATGTACAATATTGAAAATTTCATTAATTAAATTTACAACCATAATTTTTAGAATTTTACTTCAAAAACCTTTATATTAACTGGTGGTCAGATGTTTATAACCAATGTAAACTCATGTTTGTTAAGGGTTAAATCAACAAGTTACAAAGAAGAGTCGTTAACAACTAGCCTTGCTTATGTTTAGCCAACTTTAACTTATGATTATAACTGTTTATTTGTTATAAACGATCCGTTAGCGAGTTAACGCGTGAGCTTTACAAATTAATGTTTGTAGCAAGCGCTTAGGGGCCCAAGTTCGCTATTTTAAATCAGTGAGTGGTGGGTTAATAAACGTTCCAGTTTACTTGTTTTTGTGCTTATTTTCGTATTCAGATAATTTTAGTTTAATGAAAAATGTACACCTACTTGCCACTGTTGTTATTGTAGGATTGCAAGGGACTGATCTTATCTGAATACGAAAATTAGGCACAATAACAAGTACACTGGAACGTTTATTAACCCGCCACTCACTGACTTAAAATAGCGTACTCGGGCCCTAGGTTCTATGTTTTAGACTTACTTCTATAATACCTGTAACGACAAAACAAGATTTTTTAGATCTTTCGTATTTTTTAAGAAAGGTTTACAATCGAAGTCTTATACACATGTTACATACATAAAATTATCTTCATCTTTAAATAAAGGTCAAAAAAATTCAACCCGACCTGAAAAGGAACTAAATACCGCCGTATAACGATAATAATTGTGGCTGAAAAATAAGTAACTGTTAACTTAAACTCTCTGAAATAATCTATCGTATCTATCGTGCCTTTTTATCAATATTAAAACACAAAAGAGACAACATTTTTAAAACAGCATAATAATTACTAAGTTGAAAACTACCGAATTTTATGTACGTGAAAGGGTATGTAATTAAATCGCGCCATTGCACATTACGGCCAGTGCCGTAATTATTGGAAGAGTGTGGCTCAGCGTGGTCATCCCTAATTTGCCCATCGATTAGGAGCGTGCGAGAGGCCACGCTCGCTGGTCACACATGCTTGTCACCGCACTCACCAGCACCATATTTAGACTGTACGACACGATTGACGATACGATTTTTCAGCTTTCACGACTCGACGGTTAAATGAGGCGCGTATTGTTTTAAATATAAATTCTTGTATGTAGGTATGTAAATAAGTAGTAAGGGTGTGTAGGAAATAGTTTTATTGGTCGCCTTCAATCGCTCTTGATAGTCAGGCAGTCTAAGGGACTCGTCAGTCTTTACGCCAATACTGGAAACATTTCTCTATGAATCACTATTTCTTTAAATATACCTAATTATTATCTTGTGCCTTATGAAGAATAATGAACATGGATACTGTTACCTGCATATTATTATATACTATCTCTTGTTTCAGCCATATAACGCACTTTAAGAAGTTCAATCGACCTCAAAACCGTACGTTACTTAAGCTAGAAGTTTTACTTATAATCACAAGTGTCGCTCACTAAATTCTTATAGTCATCTCATTACTACTAAAGGATATCTCAATTCCAAAAGCTTTGTAACCAGTAAAAGTCGCATACACTAAACATCTTTTGAACTGACCGTAAAGCACAGCACGGCCGCAGTGCGCGGGCGCACGGCGATTTGACGGATTTCACGGCGCGACGACGGGTCACGGCGCGAGGTCACGCCCCGCTAGTGTCACGCTCCCGCTTTCCATTCGTTCACGGAATGAAAGTACAACGAGGTGACATCCTTTTTTTTTGTTTTCTAATGAAGATGGTGCCTGGGGTTTTCGCGGAATGTAGACTGAAAAAGTGCTTTACAGTTTTAACTAGGTATCTGTCTGGTAGCGATTTAAAGTAAATAACAGTCTTTAAATAGGTATATTCCACTTTGTTCACGTGGGTGATTAAGTTCCAAAGTGCCCAAGTAATTGTATCTGAAATACGTGTCCGAAGTAAATGACAAAAAATGCACTTTCTTCACCTTTTAATGTTTATGTCTTTAATAAAAAAACTTAGTTTCAAGACACATATTATTATTTCTATACTCGATAACAAAGTCTAGATCAAACTTTTTCTTATTATAAGGGCAATTGTATACGTAAATAATCATAACTTTCGAAATGAACAAGCATTACAAAGAATCTTAGCTCGTTATACCAACGTATTTTGATAACATACGATGAGATTACTACGTCTGGTGATCCGTCATGGCGTTCAATCCCACGAGATTTCACAGGCATTAGCACCAATCCCAGGAGTATTCATCATGAGGTCTTTAGCAGAGCGTATGAAGACTTTCGACTTCTCACTCGTAGATTGAGTTATTACGAGCTATTGAAAGGTTTTGTGTGCTTTGGTAGCCTCCGAACAAAAAGCTTTTGAAAAATAGTTAGAGGTTTTAGTTTGCCTACTCTCAGCTGTTCCAGTTCTTAAGGGGCTCGTGGCTAAGTGTAAGCCGTACGGTTTGACCGATAATACAGGTTAAGCAGCTGCGCTCGCCGCGGTTGGTCCGTGGATGGGTGACCATTTCCGAACATATCGAGACCCCTCCGTGCCTCGGATAGCACGTTAAGCCGTAGGTCCCGACTGTCATACTATAATCTTTGGCAGTCGTTAAGTCAATTCTGACAACCAGTCTTACCATGGGATACTGTGTTAATACCCAGTAAAATGGGTTGTGGAGGTCAGATAGGCAGTCGCTCCATGTAAAATACGGTATTCAGCTGAATCCGGTAAGACTGGAAGCCGACCCCAACATAGTTGGGAAAAGGCTCGGGAGATGATGAGTTTCAGCTGTTCAAACTTTTTGCTTCCACGTGATGGCTATTAGCAACTAGGAAAGTGGCCACTAGGTAAAAAACTTATAACCTCAAAAGTTACCTAGGGACTAACACTGACTATTAAAGCACTGGACCTCTTACTAATCTTCAAAAAATAATCTAAACATTAACAGTTAATTTATCTTTGTCCGCAGGCATTTAATTACATACCACATAACGAGCAGTGTGACCAACCTATGATTCCGCCATATTGCCACAGATGAGCGAGCGAACGCGCCCGTGACTTCCTGTTTCCGGCGGCGCGCCCGCGCAGCATCCGCGCATGCGCACTAGACCGACGCGCCTGTCAATACTGACTGTAAGTACAATGAGGTTTACTTACTATTTATAATGATTAAATCCTTATTTTTAATTATTTTAAGTGTATTAACTTTCGGGACACAAATGGAGATCTTTGCCTAAATCTGAATTGCAATACGATGATGAGAAAATCGGATATTTATTAGATAATTTTATACTATTTGCTGACACATTTAGTTTTCTTGTTAATTTTTATAAAGAAGATAGTTAAATAAGACAGTTTAAGTCATATAATTTGCGAGTCCTGGCAAGGAAAGATAAAACTGTAAGCAGTATTAAAAAACAGATAAGGTTCTTGCAAATTGCACAACCTCATGCAAAATTACCAGCACATAATAATTTTGCATTATAAAACAATAGTTACGTAAACGCGTGCATGTCGCAAGATGGCACGTCACGGATCCGTCCCGTCGCCGTCACGTGTCGGATGCGCGCCCATTAGCCCGTCGGCGGCGGCCTGACGCATCCGGCATAGAGACGGAAAAACAATACCTATCATATTTGCAATGCAATGCACTTTACCTTTAAAAAAAGGTTTTATTAAAATAAGCTCTTTTCACATAAGAATGTGTATTGGTGACCTCAATTACTATGGGTTTGGAATACGTTCTTACTTATCCAACGAAGATAGAAATTGCTTAAATGGTATTAAATGTATGGAAATGACATTGATTGTCACGAGACTTAGACTTGTTACTTCCATACACGTTAGTGATTCGATCAGATTAATGCTAGTACAGATGTCACAGGGCTAGAGTGGCCTCTTCCTGATATTTTTTTTTGTGATAGTGTTTAAAATTTGAATTAATTATTAGAAATGATTAGTACCTCATACTTATTTAATGTCCGTCAATAAAACATTGGTTTACAAAAATAAAAAAGTAATCGTTCCATTTACTTCCATCATCCTTTTCTCCATAAGATCTGTAGGCTGTTAGTGAGCTTCAGCCTAATTACCTTTTTAACCAATCGAACTCTAGGTTTTGATACCAGAATCATTTATTAATTTCCAACTTACAGTCCTAGAGGTTAACAAGTTCAAACACAACCTAATCAAACTAATTCAAATCCAAAAAAAGTCTAACCACAAAGGTACTAGTAAGAGGATCTGACCGGCTCATAGATCCCTTACTATCGGTAGGTCAGCGCGCGCCGCATCCTGCGCGAGATGAGACGCGCCTTCCTGCGCGCGCGCGGTTGCACGCGCTGTTGAGCGCGACGGGGAGAACGGGGTAGATAGGATCATGTGGTTGTTGAGGATTGTGCGTTACTGGTGCTAGTTTGTTATTAGATTTAGGTAAACATTTAGGTACGGGTAGGTTAGCAAGATAAAGCTAGCCTCTCTTTTAAAAGTGATTACTGATAGACTAAATTTTAATCGTATATTTCATCTTAACATCAAAGATCTTCGGATGGACATAAGCTGGTTATAACTTGCGCTATATCACTTCAAAGCCTGAAACATGCAATCTATCTCATTAAAAAACCTGTATGAAAAAAAGATAAATGGCACGAAAAGAGACCCAGGATAACTCAACACTGAGTAATTAAGGGTGACTAACAAAATACATTAAGTTGTTCTTGTGCAGGCCAGATTTGTAAGTTAATAAACAAGGATTTACCTCATCTTATTGCAATAATATAATATATCAGATCACACTGCTCGTTTCAAAACTATTTATCACCTTCGAAACAAAAAATCCACTTAATTATAGTTTTAATCCTTTCCATTCTCGCCGTCTCTCCCCTGGCCACTGTGCACCAGTATAATATTACGGCTAGCCGGACATCGCACACTGCGCAATCTCACCCGCGTCCATTAATTTATTATTTCCACATACCACTATCATTAACTACGAGTCCAGGTCTGTGATGTAAAGTTTCGCAAGCCAATACAGATCTAGAAATTGATGTTTAGAATTAACTTACTGGTATTGCGAGTTGCGAAGAATAACCGTTAAGAAAGCCTTCTAAGTTCACAAAGTTATATTATTATGTCGGATTACTAAAAAATAAGTGGAAGATCTAAATTACCAAAGAAATTCCTTATCTGAGTTATCTATTTCATTAATTTCTTCTATATTCACTATTATTCACCTGACTCTGAAATACTTGAAACATAATTTTGTAGAACAAATTTGTTTTGCAATTGTTTTGTACTTGCGTGATTTCTTTAATTTCGCGACGATATTTTGCAGATAGAAAACAGTCTCATTAATGTATTTTTCACATACATAACTAAACTCCAGACTAATAACTCCCTATAGACTTAAAGCTGGTACTAAGAAGCTTTTAACCCGTGACACTTCACGGATAATCCCCATAACTCTAACTTTATAACTTAGCAAACGTGACAATATATGCAATACAAATAACATGTCACAATGATGGGCATTAACGTATGTCAATAGTTCAATACCTTATTGAAGTCAGTGTAAGCTGGATTTTATGTTAATTTAAGGCACGCGTCTCATTCTCAATAAGTTTCCTAGCACGCGGCAAACATAAAGTAAGAATTTACATTAATAACATTCAATAGATATGCAAAAATTTATTCCGTTTACACTCTGTATCATCGCTTTTTTATTAGAGGTCGATGAACTTTTGTAGTACGATCAACAACAATGGTGCGAAAGCGAATTCTAATATTATCTTTTGTTATTCAATAAGCTCGGTTTCTGAAGTGTGTTTGGACATTGTAAATCGATGTCTTTTTGATATTCAAATTAGCTTTCAATCGATTAGGTTATAGAGTATTTGCGTTTCTTTGACAACTGGTTTACTTACCGATTATAAGTGTGTAGTGAGTTATTCATACTTTTTTAGTTGCGAGTTGATGGTTTTGTTGGTAACATAATAGATTTTTATTTAATAGTCTCTGATTTGACACCTATTTATTAGACAATCAATATATTTGTGTATATTAACCTACATTTTAACTTCAATAGCTCCGATTAAGAAATTATTTACATTAAGATGTTATCGCGGCACAATCAACAGAACATAGCGACTCCACACTTAATTAAAACACAAAGCGATTGCAATCGAACCGTTGAGAAGGTCACCGACCTTATTAGAACACTTACGTTCGCGGTTGTACTATGTTCTTTTCAAACGTTTGATTGTTGGATCTTAGTGTTTATGGCTGCATACACGATGTTTGGCCAAACAGAATGCACTATTGTGTCTCCAGTTATCAATGTGACAAGATGGTTTATGATGTCGTTTTAATTAAGAGGTTCGGTTTTATTAGTTTTCGATCATGTAGGATTTATCTATCAGATTTATTTCGTGTTTTATTGTCATATAAGTTCAAGAAAAATTTACCT
Organism: Autographa pulchrina; assembly: GCA_905475315.1. Taxonomy (NCBI): domain Eukaryota; kingdom Metazoa; phylum Arthropoda; class Insecta; order Lepidoptera; family Noctuidae; genus Autographa; species Autographa pulchrina. The sequence continues at coordinate 10,606,787 of FR997765.1, read as the reverse complement.
ACATGTCCAAGAAAAATGTAAATGTACATTTACATCGTGAGTAAACCTGGATTCCAAAAATTTGAGTTTGAAATCGCCAATCCTCAAGTGAGCAAGTGTGGTGGTCAATGCTCGTTCCTTCCCTATATGGGAAGAGGCCTGTGCCCAGCAGTGGGACGTACCTATATAGGCCGGTTTATTTATTATTTTACATGTACAGATTATGTCCGAGACTTGTTCAATGTACACATTTGAACAATCATCCTTTATGTTTACTAGGAACATTTTGCTCTTTTATTCCTCATTTAGAACCTCAACAAACAACATCTACATCAAACAATATCCATCTCATTTCGTCGACTTTCATCAAAATAAACAAGTCACGAAATAGGTATAAATCTAATTGTAAAAACATTCTTATCAGGCCTCTAAAAATAAAGTCAAGTATTGTGTGTTGCAAGAAAGAGTTATGAATCACGAGATTAATGAAAAGTTCCTATTTGTACACTGATTACGTCACGGTGGAAAAAACTTTTCCGACGAGTTCAAAGGAAAATTTGAATCAGGCGACTGACGAAACCCTTCTTACATTTTATTATTTCGGTAATTAACTGAAACTCACAATTGTGTAACACGTTACCTAATTGTAAAACAAACTGTTTCAGTCTTTAATATTTTTAGAACAGCAAATTAATGTGACATAATAGTTGTGTTTACTCCGAGACAAATAACACGTGCACATATTTCGCAACAACAAATCATAAACATATACGTACCTTGGCGCACCGAATTATTTCTGCCCTGAATAATTTTATACGCATTTTAAAATATCTTTTGAAAACGAACGTGGGATTTACGACGCTGGAACCCGTTCGAAGGGTGGTCTGCCCATTTGGGCCCTCGAGACCCGAGAAGGGGTCCCGTGGAATCATTTTCTTATATTTTTTTCGTCTTGACAAACCCCAGCTGGTATAATACGACATGTTATAAATAAAATCGCGATTTTGACCCGTCACGCGGATAAGGGATGCTCGGTAGATTGGCAAGCGTATTCTTTTTTTGCCATTCGACTTTTTAATAACTATCCTAGTTTTATAGACTTAAGGGTCATTTTCCTTTGGCCAGTTTGCATGTAACGGTAAAAGCAACGTTGCGTTGTAAACTATGATTCGACACAGGACGTCCTGTCTGTTTTGCACCAATTATTATTATACCAAACCGGAACATTTTGAATGTATTATAAGTGTACCTAGAAATAATATATATTTCTATAATTCGTTTGCGTGTAAACAGTATTTCGATTAATAAAAGTTGTTTTGAATGAAGTTAAATTGATGCCTAAGCCTCCTTCGTTTGATCTAAATATAAAATTCAGATTTAGAACTTCTAGATGTATCATAATATCTATCGCCTTTCCAAAGGTATCACACTACAAGTTATTGAGCTGTTTTTAATTCTTTCTTTGAAAGACTAGGCATAACAGATAGAGGCATCTTGTAATATAAATATTTTAGAACCTCATTCATGCGACTGCCTCGTTAGCCTAGTGGTGCTAAGCGCGACTGCTACGCTAGAGGTCTTGGGTTCGATTCCCAAGTCGACCAAGATGTTATTGGGTTTTTCTAAGAAATTCTCAGTAGCAGGTCGGAGTTTGGATGAGCCCGGTTAGTGGCAGTAGGCTCGCCCCCTATTACATGGGACCTAAACATACCGGCGAACTGTGGGTGTACATTGGTACACCTCCGCTTAACCCTTCGGGGATACAGGCGTGATGGTATGTTATGTTATGTCATTCATGCTAAAAATAAACAATCATATAAATAAGTATTTAATAATAATTAACAATAAACTGGATTATTAATACATTCAAAACGAAAACTATAAAGTTTTTCAAGCTGATTTAATCAACCATCATATAGACCGAATTCGAAAGTCACTCAATTTGAAGTCACCCTTAGGTCTCATATTATTTAAGTCATTTTAAGGTATTTAACTAAATTGCCCATGTTATACAGCAATAGAAACTTTTCAAATCACAAGAAGTAAATTCCGTTTAAGAATACTAGCAGTAATGTAGATATGTACTTTTTGAAGGTATCCTTTAAAAAGCATCTTAACAGAAATTTCACATGATAATGCTTGCAAATAAACGGTCATATTGGCCTTATTACTTTTGTACCTAACATATCTTCAAAACCGACTACAAAAAGAAAGACTTAAAAATCGACTATAATTAAAACAAAAAACACCTATTTAATAACATGTCTAGATATTCGAACCGGCTAGTATCCGTGGGAACTACCCCGTGACACCCCTCTGGGTCTCACCCTTGTGTGAACCACCTTGTAAATGATTTCTGATGTGTCGGTATGTTGGTAAATTAAATGTACTTTATACTTTATAAGTAGGTACAGTTTTGATTGGTTTAAATCGGTGAAAGTGCGATTTCGTGACAGCGTGAGTTATTTGTATGTAAGGGTTTTTGAAGATTTTTGCCGGCAGGGTTTTAGACAATTATTCTAATGTGATGTAAATATAAATCTCAATCTGGCAATATTGTAACTAAAAGAAACTTATAAGCCATTAATGTTTTGAGGTAGAAACGAATGTGAATTTCTGACTGAAGGCCTTAAGGTCCTCGCCAAAAGTCCGGTGAAGCAGTCGGCCTGCGCTCAGACTAACTGCTAAAATCTCTAAAAAAAAAAACGAATGTGCATTAGAAAACAAATTTTCCACCAAAAATTTATTCTAGTTTTTTTTACGAAGCTTCCTTTAACTCATGTAATTTATTGCTGTTTTCAAAAATAACTGCAGTAGTTAACATATGTATTAAGCTAAATTTTATGCAAAATTCATTCATAATAGGTACTAACAGACGAAGGGTACGATAATCGGAGAGGAACGGCAAACATTTGCATAACAATAATTTAATCCCAATATTTACACAACATTTAGTTGATCAAAACCACAAAAATTATCTATGTCATCACTGCAAAAAGCAAGCCTACGTGCGTTACAAATGCCTAAGAAAACAAATAGTTACGGCGTTAGGAAGGCTGTATTTCGTTACAGTTTCAGTCCAACATAGCTCCAAATAATACAATCAATCAAGTGTGAAATAAAATCTAACGAAATTAAACCGCAAGGTTGCGCAACTTTCGTTATAACGATTTACGAACGTTAGAATGTTGTAACGTAATAACGAATCGAACGGAATATCGTAACGGCCGAACAAAAAACAAACTTCCGATTTGTGAAGCCTTACCTAGGTATGGCCTTACGTAACCTTTGTTTCTCAGAAAAACGCTTTTCTTTTATTTTTAATTTGTTATTTCAGCCAGTTGGAGGCCAAAAGTAATGTTTTATAATAATTTTGAAAGAAAGTTTGTAGGTACTGTAATGCGCAGTATTGAAAATAGGTTATTAATAATTTGATTCGGCTCGATAACCTTATTGACATTATTTCGACAGTTTTTTATACGTTTGGAAGTTTATTTGCTTACATCGACAAAACAGCACGATGATTAAATGAAGTGCGAGATATACCTAAGTCAAGGGCATATCAATTACAAATCTATTTCCCTGAAGTCATATTAATAGGGTCTATAAGCGAAAAATTGTATTGAATACGTAACCATTCGTATTATCGGGCCGGGTATCAAGCCATTATTCCTTTCCCAACTTACGACACATTAGCTATGTCGCCGATGACCGTTGGTCAACCCTAATCCAAGGAAGAACTCGCTTCCTCACTAGAATTATTGTAATTTAATAACCCCGTCCCAGTTCAACCAGCCCTACACCATTAAAACCCATTCACTCGCAAATATAACAATTGATCACTTGTCATAAAGCAAATTCTTTTATTACAAGAAAGTGTTTTGGATCGTAAATTCTAGATAATGGAAACATTTCTTTAGATTCGTATCAAAACTCGTGTTTTATACGAGTCAGATGTAAAGATAACGGCTTGTAATAACTTGTCGGGGCTTGTTTAACTTGCTAATCGTTGTTCAGGTTGTAGATGAGCTGATAATTCACGCCCCTAGTTATAACATGTCTAGTTTGCCCGCTTTTCAATTGAAGAACTCGAGCAAAGTTAGTCGTGTCGGGAATTTCCGAAGGCGACTGTATATTATGTTACTGGGTAATACAGTATAATGTGCCAGCTTTGACGTGATCATAACTTGTTCGCAACTTTAAATTAGACTACATGAGTTATGATTCGATTACAATGTTAACATCGATGGTCTTTTGTTTTCCTGCGACTGTATGACTGTATTTCTTAGACTATAAATAACTATAGACCGATAGTATCGCTAGTTTTCCTTCGTGCCAAGCGAGAGCACTTTTTGTCTGTATCTAGTACATTCGTTTACTGATATAAAGTTATTTTTCGCGCAACGACAGACTTATATGCGAAAATATCGATGGTTTTGACATTGTTAGGATAATATTAGGGTTTTAGATAGTTTTATTAAAACGGCGCGCTCCGTCTTGATACAAAATTTACGATAAAACTAGTTCATACTAGTGCTCACGATTCATGCACTGATAGGCTCACTCTTTAGTTTCTTATCTATACTCTAAGCTGTATTTGCAAGCTTGCTTCACCAGCTGTCACATTGACAAGTTATGACATAGTCATTTTGAAAAGAACACCAACTCAAAATTTTCGAAATTCAAAATCTCCACGCGGTCAATCAACTATCAACTTTTTGTTGACAACCCACTCGCACGGTACATCGCTCGATAATTACAATATAAAATTTAACGCCGCTGAACACAATAGCGGCCATATGATGGTACATAAAGGAGGTGACCTTGACGATTCATAATGATAAAAAAGGTTCATTTACACTGCAACTGTTATGCTGAATGAGAACTATTGTGAGGACACCGCGCCCACATGCCACTACGAACTACAGGTGTTGCATTGTTATATGCAAATTACGACTTTCGCTTTTACTGAACAATTTTTTAGGGATATTGGTCGAGTTTGGATCATCATAAATGTGTGTCATTGTTAGAAATGGAGAGTGACTCGGGTTTTTGTAATCTTGTGGATTTTGCATGCGGTATTTAAACAGCGTAGCGGTGAAGATTATATAGTATTAAATGCAAGAAGCATTGCTTGTAAGAAAGTAACTTTCTGTTTGCACTATGATCAGTATAGAATAGCGTAGAAATGAATAATTTTCTCTTCATCACAATGCAGTACAGAAACAAACGACATTTATTTAGAAACTAGTGTCTGTTTGAGGTAAAACCTGTTCCGTAATAAATAAAATTTTGAAGCGTGTGTATTTTAGATTTTTTAACTAATAACAATATGATGTAGGTATGATATTTTTTAACACAAACGTTGTATTTATTGATTCAAAATTTGATGGTGATATTTTCCTTGACAGGTATGGGGCCTGTGACGCAATATGCATTTTCTTATACCTAATTACTATACTGGGTCACAATACATCAATCTACGAAACCTAGTAGGTACGTATTAGCGACTTAATGCAAACATACATACAATATGAGACTTAGAAACTCGTTTTTATTATCTTGTGAGGAGTGTGTTGCTGATTCACTGTTGATATATCATTAAGTTTCAAACATAGAAATAAATAAATGATATTAGCATGTTTCTTATTGATATCCACCAGATTGTTATCAGTCAATGTATACGGTGGTCACATCGTATCGAGTTTAAAGCCAGCGAGAGCAGAAGAGCCTTTCAAATTAGTATTATAAAGTAGTTAACATCCACAACCTTGCTGAAACTGGAAGCAAACTATTGTATTAGAAAAATATGTCAAGATGCTATTTATTTATATACAAGCACAGATGATAAATAATTCGACAGCAACAAAGCATCGTACTCCAGATATTTCGCAATTATTAACCTTATAACGTTACCTCAGTTTCACCTTTACACTACGAACCTTAAATCCATTACTCGCTATTTAAGACTTAGTACCCAAATCTAGACTATTAGGTCTAATAGATTAACACAATTACCTAAGTTCATAAACAACGCTCAGTATTGCAATTATTCATATTTCCTTGCCGTTTGTTCTGACGTAACCCGGCAAAAACTGAAACCTGTTTAAGGTACCCTAGACACATAGATAAATCGTTCCCAACACTATTCAAGTCAAAACTAGTGTAGAGACTGACAAACGGCTTGTTAATCGCCTTTGTCACTCGATAAAATGTCTTGTGTACAGCCATATACAGGGTGTTAATAAAACCCTGTCCGATTCGTTAAGGTGTTGTTAGGTATCGATAACTGATACCTAAAATGCAAAAAAAAATGGAAAAAATGGAAAAAAAATTATAACCTTAAAAAGATTTTTTTTCTCAAAATGCGAGATAGAGAGTCGGCGTCGTCACAGGTGCTGCCGAATGATCAGACAAAAGGCCGCCAAATAATACCGACGAACATGGTGCTGTAATTATTGTTTTAATCTCAAATTTATTGAATTCTCCGGCCAAAAATCGTTATTCCAAAGTTCATTATTATTGATACCACCATGAATATTCCAAATTTAATATTTTATTTGGACATGTGATAGTGGCACCTATATCACCCTTTCGGGTCGGACATGGTTTTCTTAACACCCTGTATAGTAAAAAGGATTCGCAGGACATCAAAAGGGGTATCTCTATACTTTCGTGTTTTGTGAATTCAAGGGTCAAATAAACAAATGAATGTATCAATTTAAATCGGTTAAATGTCACCGTTTGTCATGAACACTTTCTGTGTCGGTGATTCCGAAGCTATTCATACGATACCTTTGCCAATTCTTTTTTTTAATCGAAAGACTGGTTTTTTTGTATGAAACAGTTCGTTGATAATTGCATTTTCTTCGGCAAATCGTTTACTTGACCGTTAACCGGTATTCTATTATCTGTAGGTTGTGGCTTGATGTAATGTTAGTATGTTCTTTACAACCTTTTTTTATAAAATCTTGACCCAGTTTTACCCGGACGCGAAATATAATAGAACTTGTATGCTTACGTTGAAAGAGGTGATCTGATTTCAATCTAACTATTAGTAGCTGAGTGTTCTGTTTTTACGGTTTTAAATTTAATAACTAAGTTAGATAGATGTCTATTACCTACAAAATGCAAAACGTTTTACATCAATAGATAAGATCAAAAACTGCCAGAGATATTGAATACTTATTCGATTAAAAACATGACAGTATGTCAATTCAAAGTAAATCTATCATGATATTAAAGGAAGCAAAGTTGCTTAGAGATCTGACCATTATTCATAGAAAAGTTTAAATCAATATCGTATTAAACAATTATCTCTACTAATACATTCTCTAATAAATTGCAGAAAATAGTAATCTTAGTATTGCTAAGTAAATACATTTTTAAATGTAATAATTTATTCCTCTTTTGACGACCTCCGTGGTCGAGTGGCGTACGCACCGGTTTCAAGGTGTAGCTAGCTCTGAGGTCCCGGGTTCGATCCCCGGACGAGTCAATGTAGAAACAAACTTTTCTACATTGCCTGGGGTCTGGGTGTTTGTGGTACCTTCGTTGCTTCTGAATTCCATAACACAAGTGCTTTAGCTACTTACTTTGGGTTCAGAGCAATGTATGTGATGTTGTCCGCATTTATTTATTTATTCCTATTTTCTAATACCTTTAGAGATGAGTGTAGAATCCTTTCAACACGATTACCTGCTGAAAACTACTCACATTCTTGGTTACCCACCTTTTTGACCAAAATTAAATACTCCTGAATTACTGGACAAAAAAACAAAAAAATATAATTATATTAATAAAAAATCTATGCTATTATCAAATCCATGCAAATCGTAATTAAAATTCCCGCAAACACAACTCCGTCCTCCAAATGACGTAGGTTTGTTCAGTTGTGATCTAAATACATATAAGTATTGTACGTAACAGAATGTAACAGGTGCTATACTCGACTAGTTTGTTTTTCACATTGTTTCAATATTTTATTTAAGAGATTTATGTATTGAGATTTTAAGCGAATATAGTGATTTATCCTTAGAGTATACATAAGGAACTAAAGAGTGAGCCTATCAGGGTATGAATCGTAAGCACTAGTATGAACTAGTTTTGTCGTGAATTTTGTATAAAGATGGAGCGCGCCGTTTTAATAAATCTATCTAAAACACTAACATTATCCTAACAATGCCAAAACCATCGATATTTTCGCATATAAGTCTGTCGTTGCGTGAAAAATAACTTAAATCAGTAAACGAACATTCGTTTACTGATTTTTTTTTTACTTTTTTGGCTGTATCTAGTACATACTAGATACAGCCAAAAAAGTGCTCTTGCTTGGCACAAAGGAAAACTAGCGATAGTAGCGGTCTACAGTAGGTATATCTAAAGTCTATGGATTTATCTCTTTATAGTCATGCACCTTGATATCTGGATAGATAGGCAGTCGCAAGTCCTATGTAGGGGTAAACTGCTGTTTTTTTTTTAGGTGAAAATGCTTTTCCATTGTTACTGCTAAATGTGTACGTGTCTTTGATCTTTCTTTATACAAAATAAACTACTAAAACCGATGAAATGGCGGAGCGCAATTAGTGTGTTAAAAAGTATTCAATTAAAAGTGTCTTAAAATGTAGTTTAATTAATTAATGACAGAAAATTATTTGAAGCAGACCATTTTCAAATAAAAACACGAAAGATACAATTAAAACCTCTACCAATTTCTCTCGAAAGATACGAAACTTAAATATAAAATTTCGACTAGTTAAATAACAATTTGTTAAAGAAAACGAAACACATTATAAAATTGATCGGCAACATTGCACCGTCATTGTTCTGCGTACGTTTCAAACAGAATTTCACAAACGTCTATTAATATTAATAGACACCTTAGCAGAAATTCCGGTAAGAAAAAACCGCGGGTCCGACACCGTCTCTTGTTTTTATTGTTAAAAGGTTCCGTATAAAATATTGTATTGACCTTGTTGTCTTCTTTATGTTTTTAAAGGTCAGATTATTAGTATTTCTAAATACAGCCAAAAAGGATCGAAGCCAGCTCTTCTTCCTCATCAATAATTATAATTAAGACGTAAATTAGCACCCTTTCAATCAACTAATACTTGTATATTCAATAAAACTAACTCTGCACCGTAATAAGTCTAAAAACCTTGAAATCTTGCTCCATACGTGTATTTATTGCAAAGAAACCTCAAACAAATTGAAACTAAAAATTAATTGGTTTCACATATTTTATAAGGAACCTTCAAACGCATAGAACGTTCACGGGTCTTTATAATCGTTTGGATGTGACCTCAGCTGACGGCGCGGTCGAATCCTCGAAATAAATTAAAAAATGCTCACTCATCATCAATCAAACGCGCTCGATTCCATCAATATAATTTACTTTTTGTAGCGTTTACCAGAAAGCGCCCTTCGTGACTCGCAAGTTATACCCTACCAGGTACCAAAGAGGTACCAACTGTATACCAACCTCCGTTGTACGGCCTCTAAGTAATACCTAAGTCCATTTCTATAATTGATTCCTATTCGAATTGAAAGCAAAACTTCTAATCACTGTTTGTAATACTTTAGTTAACGAAAACATTTCGTTTTGATATTTCCGAGTTTTTGAAGTAATTTCAGCATTCAATTTACTTTGGTAACTTTTGGTAAGTGAAGCTAATAAAAGCGTGTAAATAAAAGATTTGAAATAAAAGCTGTTATGAATGTTTTGTATCGTACGCATTAGTGTAACTTAGCTTTTAATTATAAATAGGATTATGACGTTTGTGTATTTTTCCTAAATTATGTGATTATATAACAATGAGTAGGAAAAGGTTGACTTGTTAATTAGGTGAATCTTAAAGCTTCTTTTATACAACAACACATATAATTATAGAAACACGCGACACTTCTGTCTACGCATGTACTGCACTCGGTTCGGTACACTGACTGTATGTAGGCATAGTGTGTACTGGGGCCCGAGTCCGCTATTTTAAGTCAGTGAGTGGCGGGTTAATAAACATTCCAGTTTACTTGTTCTTGTGCCTAATTTTCGTATTCTGATAATTTTAGTTTAATGACAAATGTACACTTACTTGCCACTGTTGTCATTGTAGGATTGCAAGGGACTGTTCTTATCTACAACCAAGCAAACAAAAGAAATGAAATAAAAGTTAGTGACGATTTTCTCTTAACCGACTTAAAAAAAAACAAGGTTCTCAGCTTTTATTTTTATATATTTTCTCCGATCACTCGAAGATATCGTCAATTAGTAATAGACTATAGCTCAAGAAACCTAACGTATTTATTTAGTCATTACATAAACCTCGCCATCACAGTATAACATTTCAGTCGTACAAATAAAACTAAGTAGTACCTATTTACCTACCTAATCTTTCTAATTATCTATAATAACATATCCTTAATGGAGCGACTCCCGCCTTCCGCCAAATCACTACGTGTATTACAAGTGTCATTAACCAGTCCATTGTCTTGAAACACGTGCCAATAAGTGAACGTATATTGATCCGGCTACCTTAAACCACAAAAAAACAGTCTACAAACATATAACCGGACAAGAGTTTAAGATGGAAACGAGTTTTGAAAATAATGTGAAACTAGGGTAGTGAAATTTTATTGAGGACGTCAATTGCGTTATGTAATTTTCATTTAGAAATAAAAAAAGAAAGCTTTTCTTTTTTATTTTATTTCTGTCGACAGCCTTTCTTTGGTTTTATTTACTTCTTTTGGTACACCTACATAACAAGTTAAACTTACCCATCGATTGTCAGAATGTATTGAAAACCGTTGTACGGCAATCTCGTAGTGGTGACATGTCGAAACCGTTTCGGCCGTGGCGCTGCCAGTAATCGGTTTTCTCCAATAAACGCCGATTAGACTCGCTGGCGTCAGCACGCCCGGCACTAGGCGGATACTGTCGTGTACACTATTTTGTTTACGATTAAATCTGGTGCTGGTCCTTTTGTACCCGAATATGGGCTTCAGTAACGTGGTTTAATGGAACGGTATTGAAAGGAACATTTTAGAACAAGCCCAAAATTTCGCAACAACGTCATTTGTTCTTTAGATCCTGTCAGAATTTTGATTGAAAATGGTATTTTAGGAAAACCAATTACTTTAGCTCCCTACTTCCTAAATGTAGATAATTCACTTATATAACGTTTAGTTTCTCCAGATTATTCAATATAGTCAGATACCAATTAGAAATAATATTTTATTCCTATACATTTTTAAATGTTCTAACAAGAATAGGACAATGAAAAATCCAAAGCTTTATGTTATCGAGTGTACTCGCTATGGTCGTGACCAGACAGCGATTTCAATTATTCTCTAGAAGTCGTTTCACGAGCTCGCACTGCAGCACTTTTAATCATTCTCTTATCCTACTTTTAATAAGAATACCGTTTTTTCGTGGAATAAATATAACTGCTTACCCCTGATGATCTACTTACGCTTAACTTCTAAATATCCGGTAACAACAAACACTAATGACCGAAAATCGCATCTTATCGTCAAAAAGACAAAGTCTCGCCACCATACGTCACGAACTTTGTTTACACACCGTATTAGAAATAAAAAGATGATTTCTACTCTAAACCTCATCTTGTAAAAAACACAACATTCCATCTGTCTTCTGTAAGCCTTCCAAAACGATAAATAAACACTAGTCGAGCTCTCGTGTGGAGTAACGTTCGGAACGATATTATTGAAGTGCTCGCTAGCATGTCGAGCGGGCTGTTTCAAGTTTGTTTTGATTATATAATGAAGATTCTTAGATCAAAAGTTTAACGGAAGAGAGAAAATTCTGTCTTTGTGTTAGTTACTTAAACGTGAAATTTTGTCATCCAACATTACATAGAAGATCGAAATTTTAATAATAAACAGTAAACATCTATAATCGTTGCCTAAAACATTTTGTACAGGATTTTATGGTTTTTGCCTAGACTGCTGCTTTTCATGTTTGGTCTGATGACGTTTCAAGCATGTAAACAACGCTCTGAAAGCAGTTCTTTCTATCTGTAGTCCTGCAACTCAAGATTCCCAAAACAAAAGCCAATCGAGCTATTCTAATCCGTCAATCCCACAGGAGTCTTGAGCCAACTTACAAAATACTGTATAGCGGCGCGAAGTCGGCCCGAGGTGACGGCGCGACTCAAAGCTTCGACAGGCGTCCAGCGCGGCTCATAATTAAGAACGGTGACTGTTGAAAAATGGCCGCCGCCCCCGGCCCGCCGTGAATAATCGTTGTAATTACGATTCGGAATAATTTCCAGCCAGTCATAGCGATGCTATCGGTAGGTGTCGACGGCTCGTTACGCGCACGCACAGAAATCACTGCGTTCGTGGAATTGCGATTTTTAATAATAGAACGTTTGTTTTAACTATTTAACGGTCTGTTTTTAAATGTTTCTTTTTTTTTTAATTTTTCAGGCTCTCCGTTTAGGCTGGCATGTTGTTTGTACCTTCGGATTATTCTTATCGAGAGATAAGAATAATCCGATATATTAACATGTTCGGCACTTTGCGGGAGACCGCAAAGTGCCGAACATGTTAAAATATGCTTTGGGTGTCTGTATCATGTAAAATTATCACATGATACAGACGTTTAGATTACCGTAACTAAGACAGCATCTGAGTGCAATAGTTCGTTTTAGTCCTACGCGTATGTCCGTATCTGCTGGTATTGCACTACAGTTTCCTAATTAAAAATACCGAGCTAAGCCACTGCGTAGCTCTTAAGAGCTTTTATCTTCTAATACAAAGTTAAAAGGTCACAATGCTGCAATTATGCTGACAGGGTTTCAAAACCAGTCACTTTGATGACTTTATTATAACCCCGCAATATTAGTTGACTTTACGAGTGACTCAGACATAAGATTGCCTGTAAATGTAATATGTGCAAAGTAAATGAATGATGAGATGGAAATAGAGAACGACCTTGGTCAGCAATAGATCTGAAAGGTCTTCATTACGACAATTTACCAAAATTTTCTATTCCCCGTTTATTCCTGTAGTCATCTGCCTAAAATCATTCCTCACCTTTTAAATCATTCAAATAGAACGACTACGTCGGAGACATCTCAATCAACAAACAACACAATTTTGTCATCCAATGCGTCTTAAAACCTACATATCCATTACAGTTTCTTAATATACAATGAAATGCATTTAATCCAATTTAATTTCATCTGACCCCCCAACTTTAGATGCTAAGATAATGAAGATAATCTAATCCTTTCTCTAATTACCGTCGGGACGGAGGCGTGTCGGTTGCGCCACGTTCGTGGATAGATTTAATTAGCTGTTAATACTTTTTTTTTGTTACGTCATCAAGCCGGCTTCAAGCACAATGGTGTTTACGAGTTACGGCTGTTAAAATTGTTTATTTTTCACTTTTTGTCGAACGCGGAAAATGATTCGAATAATTATTTTGATGAGTCAAAAAAACTTGATACACAACTAATTTGTAGCTATTAATGAATGAGTTATGCAATTTTGTCGTGATAATATATATTCTTAAATATTTGTGTATATAAACTCTGTTTTCCTGTAAACTAGGTTATTTTTACAGGAAAACAGAGAAACACAAACAGTATTATTGCGATAAAATAAAGTAAGTGGTACGACTAGACATGATAAGTTGTAGATACACTTAGAATAAGTATGATTACTTAATATCTAAAGAGTTATAACCAATAAGTTTAAAGCCGAATAGGCTTTTTTACTACAATAAATCTTTATTTAACTTCATTTTAATATAGAGCCAAGTGATTATACAAATACATAGTATTTCAATAAACGGATACAAACAAACAAAATGGCATCGTACTCTTTGAACCCAGCAAGTATGTCATGTCAACACTTGAGTCAGTTCAGCACGTAGGTATATGTATGTAGATGTATACTTCATTAATATAAGTATGCATATACCTACATTACCTACCTAGCACCTACCAACATTAGACAAAAACAATCGCAGGTTTCTCGTATGAACAACTATGTAGTAGTAGGTAGCTTCTTAAAATGGAAGTCAAATTAAACTCCTTAAAACTTACTTTTTACATATACTTCATCACTCAGATTACTCTTTGTTACTCAAATTTTGCAGTGATATAAAAACATTTCTTATTTTATTATTACTAAATTCGGCGTTTCATTTTTCGCTTAGTCGCCAAAATTATAATCCATATTTATGTTATGTTATTATGAATAACGGTCCGTTACGTGCAAAACTAATTGATTCAAAATTGTAAGTGACCAAAATAAAATATCTGTTAAACAAAACAAAAAAAAAATAGTTTTGGAAGTAGCTAAAATCGTTTTGACAATAAATTTGTATAATTCCCATGTGAGAAGGTAATTAAAAGAATTCTGCTACAGTTCTCGTAGCAGAATTCTTGGCTGACACAATATAGATCGATTGCCTTCGACACGATTAGAAAAAAAAATAGGTAATGCTGTCAAATTATTATGTAATTTCCTACTTATACTTACCAGATAAAATAATTACACCTACTCTTAAACCTTATATAAGGTCATCTAGCAGCTTGACGATCTGTCAATATGTATCTTCTCTGTATTACATATTATGTTATTATACAATCAAATTCGTAAATACGCTTCATTATGTCTATCGGTTTCTCTCAAATCATCGTAAGAAATGTTCTGATTAAGAAATAATTGAGAAATAATGCAAAACCAGAATTAACGCATATAAGAAATTGTTAAGAAAATACTGAAACACGAGAGCTTTCTTAACGTAGGTATGTAGTATAGAACCTATCTTTATTAAGGGATTTAATAGGAAACCTTCAGCGGTGGCTTAATTAAATATCTTAAATGGATGGAGTTTCTAGAATCAAATGTTTATACAAGTACTTTTCCCCTAACAGTAACAAGCCTCCATCAACATGTTTGCAGAGACAATAATTTCACGCAACACTACCTTAAATAAAATACAGTTTGACATCTAAAGTCATTGACATTCATTCCGATCCAAAAACCGTTTACAAGCCAGTCTAACAACTAACGACTAACATCACTAAAAAACAAGTGAATTAAAGAACAACCCATTCTTGTAAGTTGTTCGTATAGTTCGAATTAACACCACAATATAAGCGCATTAGTCGACACATGCGATTTAGTGGCACGCATCACAATATTCAGATTACCTCTATACCTCTACAGGGTGTTAAGAAAACCCTGACCGATCCCAATAGGTGATAGGTTAGGATAGGTTCCAAATAAAATATGAAATTTAAAATATTCATGATAACTAACAATAATAATGAATTTCGAAATAAACATTTTTACTGCGAAATTCCCCTAAATTTGAGATTAAAACAAAAACAACACCATTTTCGTCTTTATTATTGGCGGCATTTTTATTTCAGCAGCACTTTTGAGGACGCCGACTCTCTCACTCTTGTAATTAATATTTTTAGTTTTTTTTTCTGGTTTTTTTTTGCATAAATATTATCAGATATATAACAACACCTTCACTCATCGGACAGGGTTTTCTTAACACCCTGTATACTCTACTCTATACCCGTTATAGGTACAATACTAATTCTGGCTGGGAACTAATCGTGACAGGCTGATGGATGACAAAGCTAATTGCCGCAGTCGTCGCGACTCAAAACACATTACACACTATTTTTCATTATTTATTCTCGACAAGCAACAGTTCTGGTAATCGAAGCTATTAAGTTTTGAGGAGGTGTTATGTCTGCTGGATGGTAGAAAATATACATGGTTTTCTAGATTTGGTAATTTTGTACTTTGTTTAAAACTTCCGTGCTATGTGACACGAAAATAACGATTCATGTACTCCAGAAAATAATGCAAAGTAAAAGCAGTTTTAAATGACATTCATACAAAAAAACAAAAATGTTTTAATGAAAAGAAGTTGCATCGTGTAATTTGACCTTATAAATTGTCAATACAAGAACGAGTATCGATGACCAACTAAAAATCAATAAACATTAGTATCACAATAAAGCTATTATTTCACGCTAATCTAGAATAAAAGAAGCTCAACTTTACGAGTATGTAATAAATAAATCCAATAAATAAAACAAACAATGGCTGCCTCTTCCAGTATCTATACATAATTGTTCACGGAATCAGGTAGCCAAGCCGCCAGCGAGCTATTAAGATGGTAATTTAAAAAGCACTCCTATTTTAATTGAGTTATACTCAGTCTTAAGCCTATTAAATATTGTTACGTTTCCTTGTACAGTCAGCAACAAAAGTCGATGAACAAAATCTGATTTAGAAACAGCTGAAATGACATATTATAGAAACTTGGTGTACAGCGAGATTTTCGTAGAGGTAGTAGATTTCCTTTGTCAAGGCTTTTTTTTCCTAGTGTTAATAGCTGCATTGAATTGTGTTTAAATATCTTGTTAATCCAATTGTATTTATTTAATGTACTGTCCGTACCCATATTAGATGCATTTTATGGTTGTAATTAATTGGTATAATAAACGTTAGTATATAAATGATATAACGCGCTAATTGCTTGTTCCATTCAACTGTTTATAAATAAGTAAGACCAGGGGAACAGAGGGCATAAAAATATAAATCAATTACTCTGTTGATCCCGGATTAAATTAATTCGAACATAAGTAACCATAAACTTTTTGTTGTTGTTGTGAGTGGTGATAGATTTTGTCAGATTAACATAATATTAATATAAATAAAAGAGTGAGTAGACACGGTAGTTAGTTATTAGGTAAATATTATGTTCATTCATAAGATATCGAATATAATACTGTAGTATTGTTTGATATTATGAGTGAATGGGTACAATGGTATCTACCCATTGTACTCATTAACTGAAAAATCTTATGGCTTACACTCGCTTGCGATGCGCTACACATTAAAAAACAAAAGTCATAAAGTACGTTCACAAACATAACAACAACAAATTAAGAACTTCCTTCTTTTTAAAAGTTAGATAAACATGATGTTAAACATCACTTATTTTTTTTGTCCCGCTGCTAAACCGTAGCTGGCTCTTAAAACATTTTCAGATTCAGATTAAAAATGTATATTTAATTGATAGTTAGTTTCAACAATAGGCCAAGGTCTTATAAAACTATTTAGTATTTACCCCTATAACAAACGTAAATATCTAAATAAGGCCGTGGTTGCGACCTGTCATATTGAGCAAGAACTACTTAGCTCTAATGTAGGCTCTCGTGTCAAGCACTGCTACAATGTCAGCTTGAGATATAACCAGACTTTATTAATTTAATATTGATACATATTTATTCATAAAATAACATAAGGTATTATGTAACATTCATCATCTCCCTGCCCTGTTCCCAATTATTTGGGGTCGGCGCATTTGTTATGTTACATTAGATAAGTTAATTTTAAATAACATAATTCAAAAACTAATAAAAATGCAAAAATAACGTTTAAATGTTTAAATAACGCTAAAAAATACATTCAAAACATAAATCACACTGCTATCTTCTTTTTTTCAGTAGCAAAAATAAAAATCTATAAATAATATTTGTATTTTATTGCCAACTAAGCCCAAAAAACAAACAAACGACAAACCAAATTGGGAATATAATACGCAGTAAGACAACTTTAATACGTGACATTCCCTTGATTATACGTCAAGCTAAACAATAAGTTCTCACGGATTAATGAACGTGAATTTCGGACATGTGCGTAATAATTTAATGATATTCAGACACATTGTACACGTGAAAGTAAATCATTCCCACACTCCTGTTGGAAACTAATCATTTTATTAAATGAAACGTGTAGTTGGGAACGTGAGCGCCATTTTTCCACGCGTTCTATTTTCAATTATTTTCGAATTGCTTGTTTAATGCTGGCCGGTTTTTTATTTTTATTTGAAGTAGTAAATACTCTTTCTTTTAATCTATTCGATGTGTAAACTTCACGCCTGTCACTGTAGGCCGAGTTGGTTTACATTGTCTATAGTAAGAAGGTACTATTATTATCGATCCTAGCCATATTGAAGATAATTTATAACGTATGCATATAACCAAAAATCTTGTGGTTTTATAATATAAATTGTCCTAAAGTTAGATTACGTTATCTTATTGTCATGATTTATATCACCCATATACTTAACATACCATCCCATAATATATTATATTACCTACTAGGTATTTAGATACTTTTATTTAAACCTCATACATACTCGTTAAATGATTCATTTAAATCCAAAACGATAAGTTTCCGCCTGTTTACAAATAACACTTTAAGCTCATTCTCTTATTTCAGACATCAACTATTCGAAGTATTGAATAAACCCTTCGCTTTATACCACGGGAGATACTTTATTAAACTAGGTTTGTACACAATAACAAAGGCAACGAAAGTAAATTCACCGCCACAAGAATGAATCACGCTGTCACCAGTTTTGTTCCCTCCATAAAGAGCAACTGAAAGCCAATAAAATGCAAAAGGAATGAAAAAGCAACGAAATTTTCTCGCAGGCCAAGTGAATTGCTACTGTGACGTCGTTAATAAGTCAAATGTGAAATATTGGTCGATATTCGAATAGCGATGAGTGGTGACCTCGCTTCCGAAAACCATCACGGCGTCGACCACAGCAGAAACAAAAAGGTACACGCCGCCGGCGCGCTTCCGATTGCACTGCCAACGCTGAAAAATTACATGAACAACCCCCAGCAAGGCGGGTTAATATATTACGGTGCTTACTACATTCGGCGGGGTTTTACCTGATGTTCTTTTTGCGAAATTCTAATTTTATCGACTGTGTTCCCCGTTTGGTCTAGCCTCTGGCACTGAAAATTTTTGTCATGTCTGTCGGTAGCTTCCTTATCCATTTGAATTGTATAGTTAATTATATTTTTTTAACTGTAAATAAATATTCTAATTTAATTAAAACAAATAAAAAAAGGGTTTATCTAGCCATGGTATAAGGCGAAGATTCAAATAAATAAAGCTTGAAAATTATAGCTGTTGCATTGGCAGTGAAACATTACCAAAGCTACTATAACTTTTTGCGAGAAGCTGATATATTTTAATCTTATATGTACTTTATAATGTTGTCAAATCAGGGCGAAGCGTCAGACATAATGGATGATGATAGCCCGCAAAACCACGCTGCAATTTTTCAATGAGAGTTAATGTTTGCCATCACAGTGTCCGAGGCATCCTAATGAGTTTGAGCACCACAAATCTTTCTGTAAATGGGTGGACCAATTTTTTTTAAGTAATCACGACACACCTTGGGACGTCCTTCGGCCTTCTGAGAACAGAGCATGACGGTAAAAAAAATCGACAATTAGGTACAACTTTGTTGTAGTAAATGTTACAACGTTCGGGGAACAGTACGGTGACTTTCTTTTGTTTCGCACGCATCGCTCCCGGAGCGAGCCGAATCGCGACGACGGGCTTGTTAGCTAGCGGGCACATGTTTTGACAATGTAATACAACAACAGTTTTTAGGGACACTACTTTTTCTACTGAAAACTCTGAGTGGGAAAACTTCATTTACGACGCAAAACCTGTTCGCGACTATGGAGGAACAATACTCGCAATAAGTAGGATCGAACGTACAATATTATATCGGGCGCTAACAATGTAACACATGTGTAAATACTAAAGACTAATGCCCACGGTAAAACATTTAACAGTCAGCTATAACAACTGGTTATTTTAATGTCTTCCAATTGCAGTGTTCACTCGGTTAACGATTTCGCTGGGCATTAACTATTCCAATTTTATGTTTTGACTCTGGCCAACGCGAAATTATTAATATTTTAAGGGCATATCTTGAGCGCAATAATAGTTGGCGCAGTAAAATAAACATTACCTATGAACAATGTCGAAGATAAGAAATTTTTTTTTTTTAAATCCGTCTTACTTAAATTGTTGCAGTTGCTGTTGCTTCCAATTAAAATTATATTTATGGTTAAAATCCTTTTGCATTTTGCAAATTCAGTCACATTACAAAAATAAGTACCTTTATCATAATCCTATTACACTGTTCATGTATTTTTTTCGAAAGCCTGATATTCACATATTATCTGTATTTTTTTTTTAATTTTAGGCATTAGGCAATGACTATAGTTTGACCTCAACACCTGCAGGCCTTGCTGACATATTCAGTTCATGCGTGACACAAGCTTCCCGTTTCTGCACTTTCGTCCGGCTTGGTGACTTACGAATTTTATTATCTATGGCTTAAAATGATATATGAGCGCTCTTAACTGGAGAATCATAAAATATTTTCTGTTTGTGAAATATTTCTGAAGCAATAAAGCAATAATTCACTACGGGACTACAGGGAAGACGACGGCCTTTATTTGCCGTCATAAACGTTCTGTTTATGGTGGACTTTTTTGCTGGCTGTACTGCAGACGGGCCAGGGACGCACATAAACCCCGGCTTTATCATTACACGTACCTGTCCTCAGGTCCAACACTTAAAACGTGTCTAAAGAAAGCTATTGCTTTAATTTCAAATGTTTTATCGTTTTAATGCCAATATTTCCAACGCTGAGGTTATCCGAGAGAAAATATATGTACGGTCACGATCTGCGTGGCACACGTCCTTACGTAGACAAAACTATTTATCGAGAACTTCACGCCGTGGTCAAGTACATCGCTTATACGTATTATTTTGTGTTGTTTCTAATTCAAAAAGTAAATCCTTAAGGAACAGACAGTAAAACTCGAAATGTCCTCGTAAAATACCATTCCCTTTTCAAAATCAGTACCTCCTCCTCAAACAATGTAATCTACACATTTATAAAACCACATACAACTTATCATGAGGCGTTAGTCATAACCTTTTTAGAAAGAAACCTCCCGACACGATGCCTACTGAACCCCTTCGCAGCTTTAATTGGTACACTCATTGATCATAGCAGATCATTCGTTCTCGTCAACTAAATCAGAACTGACATGGAGGCGTCAATCCGTGCGTCGGCGTTTCACACGAGTGTGAAACTTAGGAAGTGTCGACGGGGGGCTCCATTAGTCAGCGTGATTAGTTCTCGAGAGCGTTAATGTTTCAATGAGATGAATAATCGCCGGCAACAGTGACAAATGCGCTTCGGTCTTTGCACGCACGCACCTGACTCCCCCCACAAACGCGCCGCGCCATCACTCAGCATCACTACGTGTTATACGTACCAGATGAAGAGATTTATATTTATTAATGTTAGTGCCCCCAACCTTTTACACGTTTTATGGACTCGCACTAAATGAATTACAATAGCACATACTTTACACTACTTATATGATATTCATAAAATAAACGTACTTGGAAGATCACTGCGTAACAGAATAGCGTCTAAGTGGAAAAGCGAGAGTGAAATAAAGGCAGGTCCGAGATTTTTATTAAGTTTTATGGTCACAGCATCTATTGATAAATGACTCGGCTTACGTATTCAGAGTCAAGGGTTAAAGCCGGCTGCGATCTAGTGTCGGGATCTTTTTCACATTCTCGTGTCGATTTTTTATAGAACTGTGGTGCATCGATGTGTGTCACTTTACTATGATTTAACATTGATTGCGTCCTTTGAGATCGGCCGCCTGCGTCAACGAGATTTACAACTGAGGCGATAGCTACCGTCGGTGTTATTGCGCTAAAATATTCGTATGCAGCACTCGGATGATATACAGTTTCCGAGAAGTGCGACGTTAAGACCTTGCAAAGGAAATTATGGCGGGATTAGTTTCTAGACCTCTGATGCGGAGAATTTAATGTAGGAAACTGTTTGTATGTACAAAGATAGGTGCGGTGTGTGACAAAATGATGCGAAGTGTGTTCGTGCTTTAAAGCTGCTGGTTTAAGCCTTACAGAAATGTTGTGAGAAAGTTTAACTAGAATACTTAAGTATATTCTAATGCCCACAAGATGCTACGTACACATACACAACTTCATGTAACTTATTTAAATGTCCTTATAAAATGTAGCCAATGACAGACTCGATTATGGTGTAATTATGGCATTTTTTAAATCAGACATAATATAATAGTTTTTATAAACTTTTTAAATCCTTCCTTGATTAAGTTTTTTTTTTCTACATTGTCAATTTACACAAGCCAAAAATAATCCAGCTGTATTAGGCTACTAAAGCTGACTCGATTTTCAAAATCTTGTGGGTTTGTTTCTGTGAAATAGCAAAAATTATTATTTTAAAATAGATGCACCTATAAAAACCTACTTAGGAGGTCGGGCTGTTCTTCATGATCAATCTAGAACAAATAAATAAAAAACAAATCTTTTTATATCTGCAATCGCAATACAGTTCACGATTAGTCGCAACATTTATTTATCCGTCGATCGGACCGCGACAAAAAGGATCGGTGATCCGCGCCGACCGACGACCGACGCTCCGTAAATCAAAACATTCGTGTTTGTGATTAATCATACCGTCCAGAATACACCTTGAGTTTCATATTTACCTACACATACCTGTCAGGTGTAATATTAACAGGTATAAAAGTATTGCTGGGTATTTCATTAGCCGAGTATTCGACGGATCGGAATGATACGGAGATACTTAGCCCAAAAAGTGAGTGATGGTTAATTCAATTTAAAAGTGAATCAATGTTCGACTGATTTTTTTACTGAGTATTTGAATATCTCTAAGTTATATAAAAGTATTTTTATTTTAGTACCTTTATCTGTAAAAGCCGTAGAAAAGGTAAATATTATTCTAGTTGCGAGATTCAAAAACGACATTTCTATAGAAAATAACTGGCAAGAAGCTGCAAAGTGACATATTGATTTAAAAGGCTTCAAAATGACAGGTCCAATATAACAAATATAATATAGCATCAGTTAAAAGTATAATAATAATTAGAATTATGATAATATACAATATAATATACAAAACATTAAAAGGTACGGAACTGTTAAACCCGAAGGCCAAGGCAGAGAAAAACAAACCCATAAATCACAGCTCCTTGAACTCTAATGTTCCATCGTTTGTGACTAACCGCATAACGTGCTACAGTTATCAACCGCAAAAATCCTAATCGTTTTCCCCTACATTAATTACTTTCTAAATCATTTAATACGATTTCATAAGCCAGTGTGTTGTGGTCAGTGTGGCGAGCGGCGCAAGCGCATGCCACACAACACGATGATGTAGCGATTTGTACAACATGTCGGTCTCATTTAAACCCAATGTCCTATTCCTTTTTTATATCAATAAATATTTTTATTATACATTCCTCACTGATGTTGAATCGATCGTAATCAGGTTAATTCTTAAAATAAATTCTGCATCTCGAATAGCGAAACCCATATTTTTTATTCTTTCGAACCGCGTTTAAAAGGATTGTAAGTGCATTCGATTTGAGTGATTTTTTGTCACTATCGATTACAGACACTAGTTGATAGAGATGACAAATGTGATTGAAACTATTCCGTCGACGAAATGAAATTATATTAAACACAAGATGAAATGCGTGATATTTCATAATTGAATTTCAAATTACAATGCACTAAAAAAAAAACGATCGAATTTGCATTCTGAACTGTTACTTTCAAATTCAATTTAGTTTAAATTATTTTTTTTCAAGTAAGCTAATAAATATACCGTTAGTGCTCACACTAAGATTGTTTCTAGTTTTTTCTTATCTCATACAAACATTATGTGAATATGTACGTTAATACGGTTAGATGTAACTTACCAATTTGTTAGTAAATATAGTGTCTTTTGTGCATCAAAAACCACATTTTTATTATGAATTAACATGTTTATATAGAGACTCATTTGGTCGGCGATCTTCGTCGAGAATTCTTTTTTTGCATTCTCGACTCGACATCACAATTTGAATTCTATTGTGACGCGTTACGGATTATTTTTGTATCAAAGGATCGTAATGTGAGGCTTAGGTCCAGGCAAGCTGGATGTCAAAGTTATGACGTGTTAGATTGATTATCGGATGGATGTTAAAATACGTTTTACGACTTTTTATGACGAGCTTTCGGTGTAAAACTGCTTTAACAGATTCGTTCGTGGTCACATCGGGTATGGCCGTCGAAGACAATCGTGTACGTTAAAATGCTATTTTATAAATAACTTATTAGTTATCTAGATGGACGATGATAAATTATCGAACAGTGCCATGTCTGTGCCGTAAGTAAAAGTTTACGCGTAAAATGTTATTGGCAGAGAAGTTTTATTATTTGGAGATCTATTTAGTAAAAAATGTAAATTGATAGAATTATCTATGCGGAGGTTTGCCCAAATCATTTTGAGCTTTACAAATTACGATGCAAAACTCCTTTCACGAACCAAAATACAGGCACAAAATAAATTATTTACCTCATATAGGCGCCAAATAACTTATTTAAAACAAAATTCCGTCAGTAGCACCCACGGTACATGTTACCTGTCACGCATCCGGAACAATTACGAGGGGTCAATGGCCAGCC
Source organism: Autographa pulchrina (assembly GCA_905475315.1). NCBI lineage: Eukaryota > Metazoa > Arthropoda > Insecta > Lepidoptera > Noctuidae > Autographa > Autographa pulchrina. Next base: position 10,582,373 of record FR997765.1, on the reverse strand, counting down.
ATCGGTGTATGACGCCAAAATGACACACGGATCTAAGTTCCGTTTCACATCCGTGTTGCAGGAGGCCTAATTTTTTATGGTCTAAACCAGATTCGGCTATTTCGATTAACTTTGATGTGTATCTAGTTTAAGGTTATGAGGTCTTTATAGTGAATTGGATTGTAAATTCGCCATCTATTTTGGATGTAGGTAAATACATAGATATTATAGTACCCAAATTTTTATAACTGTATTTCGAGTACGATCGAATTTTTGCGCATCCAATTTATTAGTGAAAGGTACAGATACTTTAACTATACCTGAAATAATAATTACCTAAATCTTTTTCTTGTCAATTCATAAGTTTTAAAATATAAACGATTTTACCGTAGAGGACATTATATAATCAAAGCGTAGAGTGTACCTACGCAGATTTTCAGCTTATTACTGAATGTTTTGACGGATACACTCGGTACGGAGAATCCAAGCCCATGCGTAACAAGTACTTAGTTGCTTCGCCAATCGAAGAAACTAACTTTATTTTAATACTTTCCCTATTACATCAACGATGACATGGCGTGAAGCAAGTACTATGCAATTGGTACGTTTGATTTGACAGGACATCAACTGACGTCATAACTTTTTCTCATTATTTTCTTTACTTGATTACATTTTAAAGTTTCAAAGAAAAAGAAGGATTTTTCATGGGGTTCCACTGCCGTTTTGTATAGCTGATTTGGTTTTCTCGTTCATGTCACTTAGACTGTGAAGCAGTAGGTACCTATATTGTTTACGAGTGTATTTTGTGAAATCAGTTTGTGATTTCAGGTCTTTAATGAATCTAGTTGACTGACTACCTAGATGACTACAGACAGTTTCTTAAGGCAGCAAGAATAGAGATTATCTGTAAGGTAGAGGTAGTTTTACAATTTAGTAACTCATTTTTTATTTGAATCTTGAACTGGCAAAAAATTACGTAATATATACAGGTATATGCAGTAGATACAGATTTAAAACCTTTTTGGATGCCCTAACACGCGATTTTCTGCTATTCCAAACTAATCAATCTACCTAGCTGAACTAGATTTCGATCTGCGTCATAGCATGTCTGGGTGGTCCGTATTTTTTGTGGAACCTACTCAGAAAGGCTAAATGTAGCATTAAATTCTAATCAAACAAATCTAGCTGTAACGATACCTTAAAATTCAAAACTTGATAAGTCTAGTTAGATAAATTGACTTTCGTTACAATTGTTTTTTGAAAGCTAACATTTTTGCTTTTGTTTTACATTAAGTAACCAGCTGATTTCATTTGAAAAGGATTAATGGAATCCGAGTACTTTTCTTCTTACTGTTTTTTATATAATCCTGATTAAAATGCATAAGGCGAAGGACCGAATCTTAAACAATTGGAAGAGGACTATGGCTAGTAGCGGACAGGTATAATATTATATGCATATTGAATCAATGTATGTTATGAGACTTGCCCAAATCTTATCTGCATTACTTACCCTTATTAGTTTAGCTTTTATATGATGTATTGACGATCATAAAACATACAAATACCTACGTCATAGAAATACCCGATAACATCAAACTCCATCAATTCCAGGTTGGCCAGCAAGTGTGTGACATCGGAAGCGGAAGCTGCGCCCACGCAGTCGCGCAGGGAGGGTTCCGCCGCGTGCGCGTGTGATCTGCATGCGGTGACGTCACGTCCGGCCGGGCCTTGCGAGGTAACGGTTAATCACTGATTGCTGGTTGATTGTACCTGTTTTAGTATACCTATCAATATTAAGCGATTGTCTAAATTTGTGTGTAAGCCAAATTGGCCTTCGCAACATGATGTAACATCCTGCAAAATGTTAGGGTTAGTAATATAACTGGCAAATTTTTAGTATATTGAATATAGGTAAGCCCTTTACGTAAAATGGAAGAACAACTGGGATTGGTATTAAAATATACTTCAGGGGGCTACAATGTTACTTAATTTAAAAGTTCTTTAACCTTTAGTCTGCATTTCTAGTTTTATAAATTGTAATTAGAAATCAGACAGGTCTTGAGTGTAAATCCTCATCCTCAAACAAACTGTCAGTCATAATATTTCTTCCTTTTTACGCTTATCCTATCATTAAGTTAGAAAGTTAAGTCTGCTAAGTCATACATTATGTCGTTAAGCTCAAACATCACACATATTCGCATACACCCACATACGTCCCAGACAGTAAGCAAGACAAACAACATGGCATTTCCCTACTTTGTAACGGTCTGTAAAACCCAAGAGACAACTCGAAACTTTTGCAGAACATAATTACTGTCTATTATTCCGTTTCCCAACTAGAGGTACGTCAACTGGCACGCCTACGCTGCACACGCCGTTCCACATTCATACTTTCAATCAATGCCATTGTTACCTAATTACAGCTTGTCTTTAAACATAATGATACAGTTTCGTTTGTTTCAAACAACACCAACGCGCTTATTCATCAACAAATCCCGACGTCCCTTCAAAACTAATTCGTATATTGCACTGCTATAATTTGCCATAAGCAACACTTAATATCTCTCGTTATCTCCAACTTGAAGCGTTATGCCTTATAAGAACACGTAATAGGGGCATCTCTTAAAAGCCGACGAATTATCATAATGAGCAATAACCAATTGCACGAAGCTCACTTCAAATCGGCTTAACTCATGTAAATTTATGGTTATAACTTATGTTTTTTTGTGTTTTAAGTGAAATTGGTGCGCGTTTTAAGCGATGAGCCGCAACGGGCCCTATTAGCGGCCAAATGGCGTTCCTGAGGAAGGAACGATTCGTGAAAGAAATCAAATTACAATAACGATGCACGCTACACCGCTACCGATACTTAAATAACGGGTTATGTCTAATTTATAAGAAGCAAATTGTACGATGCCACGCGCTAGAGATATGTCATTAGAGGGCCTCGTAGCAAGAATTATGTTTGGTTAAGTTTGTTCAACCATGATTATATGTTTTAGTGAAGGGCTCAATAAAACGGAAGCTCGTTGTTTCCTTTTTAGATTACGTAAGACGTGTGGTATTTATGATTATCATTTTTGGATATTTTACAAGGTAATAATAGTATTTGGTATAACTACTATGTACAACCAGTCTTAACGCAGAGATCGTGTACCTATGCGTAATTATGTTTTAATTTGAATAATCAATGAATTGCGTTGATACCAATAACTTCTCTCATCTCCAAGATGATATCCATATGATAAATCTGTATGTCTCCAAAACGTTGGTCAGGTAAACCATTGAGTAGAGTCACCTATAAGATGTGTCTATGATCAAAGATTTATCAAAGACAATACATGTGCAGTCGATTTGGATAAGCAACCGCTACAGAAAGGAATACAGCTTTTGTAAAACTTTAGTTTTATAGGTTTAGTGATTTTACGTGTACATGTTTTTATGAATTATGTTATTTATACGATTCGGATGGCACATCGGTACACAAAATGACGCGAGATCTTTTTTTATTTAAATGAGGAAGTAATCCGTAGATACCCTTCCCCACAAGCGTTGTTCACAGCAATGTTTCCTGCAGAAGCATTGTGTAGGTGTAGACCTTGTGGAGAATCAACACGAGCTAAATCACTGTCAGGAAGCGGTAGAGGTGACACCAGACGGCTGTTCACTGCTAAGCTGTTGCTCTTCAAATATTCAAGTTCGAAACACATGATAAGGTGACCAAAAGTGTATTTGCTGTTTCACAACTGTATAGGTTTACCATCTTGTAAGAATCAGTAAGAGTTCAACCTCAACGTCATATCTGAAACTCAAGTAGAGGCGACCCTTGGTGCTGCTCAGCCCTTTCTTTTCAAATATTTCTACGAAAAACTTATGTCAAATGACATAGAAATCGAAACTAGGTTTTAAGCATGGTGTACCTACATGTTGAGATCGAGGAAGAATCACCATGAGTTTAACCTCTGTCTGCAACTCAAATAGAGGCGATACCTTATGCCTTTGCTTGTCCGTCCTATATTTTTCTAGTTAAAACTTGAATCAACAGATACGATAACCAAAAATTTGGTAACGAGAGCCGAGACAGTATGTCTGTATGTACCGTGCAGGTAGGCATGAATGGCCGGCGCCCCGCTGCTAGTGAGTTATGTCGGGCCCCCGGGGCGCAGGCCGGGCGCTCCTTCACACCTCCGCCCGCGTGTGGTCCCGCGGTTTACGATGCCTGGCTGCTGCGCGCGCGCATGTTGGCGGTATGTGCTAGTGAGGCAGAGCCTGATTAATTTTGGTTTTATTGAGGAAGAGATTTTTTGAACTTTGTATAAATATGATTTGCAGTTACGAAGCAAAAATCTCTGTCTTTCTGAGGCATGCCAATGAAATTCTCATGTGTGACATTTGTGAAATCTCTGATCTGATAATAGAAGTCTGATTGGGCTTAATCTTGTATTGAAGGTTAGAATTAGAGAAAACACAAAAAATATCAAGGCTTTCGATTCGATAAAGTAGGTACTCTTAAATTTACAACAATTATCATATATATTTATAAGCATTTTTCATTGACGGCAGAAAAGTAAATATATTTTCAAAAGAATTAAAGCATGTCACATAAAACCATCCCGAAGCGCACCTAAATCTTCCGGCGTTACTAGTAGATATCCTTACCGTAAGATATTATAATATTAGTCACATTAGTGTGTATATTTTACGAAGGAATTATTTTATTTGTTAGACTTATTACGACCTGCCGTGTTTCCTCCGAGATACGATACAGGCGGGTGCCATTTTTATTAGACAGGAAGGAAATTCTAACGTTTAATATATTCTGAGTAAAACGTTTGAGGTTTATTTATAACAGTCGTACAGCCTTCGATCCGGTTTGACCGAGTGTCGTGTGGTAAGATCCGAAGTATGATGGTGGAGCTTACTAGGAATTGGTGACTGGAGTTTGTGTCACCAATTTTGAGTGTTTGTAATGTTGCGTGTATGTTTAGGAGAACAGTTTTTGCACTGATATTATTATGGCACTGTCTTTGATTGCCTTTTTACACGACTGCCAAAAAAGGAGTGTTATGTTTTCAGGGTTCATGTATGTATGTATGTATGTATGTATGTTTGTGAGTTTCTTTATTCCACCATAACTTCCAAAAGGCTTGGCCGATTTCAATGTTTGTGGTATCATTAGAAGCTTTGAGTTATCCCGAGTGACATAGGCTATGTGGACATTAAAAAATGGTCAAGTGTGAGTCGAAATCGCCTGCAAAGGGTTCCGAACGATATTTTTTTTTGTGTTGTGTCATTTTTTTTTGTTGTTCACTAAAAGGTATTAAATAGATTAGATTAATATGATTAGAATTTATTTGATATCGAATTTCTTTTTAGGTTCTAGAACTTTAATTGATTGAAAAGAAATATTCGATTGTATTATAAGATTCAAGTATATAATATCTAATTATGTAGACTTGTGTTTACTGTATTATATATATAAATTAATAGATAATTATTACCGACACAAAACCTTACAAGACAAAGTTAAATACAATAGATATTCCAAGTTGCTAAAAAAGTGTGTACTGTCGTCAAAGAAAAATATCAACATGACCCATTTACTTAAATCAAAAAGCAAGAGTAAAGCTACATGGGAAATCATTAAAGGTGATGAGTATAATTACATAAAAAATAATAATATTGAATGGATAAATGATAATGGCAAAAAAGAAGATAAACCTTTAAAGATGGCTAATATATTTAACAGTTTCTTTATTGATGCAGCACAAAATAATGTATCTCCAAAAGAAAAGAAACCTTTTAACTACTTTAAAAACTCTAATGTAGAATCATCCATATTTTTAACTCCCTGCTCTGAAAGCGAAGTTATACGTGTCATATATTCTTTAAATAATACTAAATCAGTTGGCTACGATTCTATTAATACATTTATATTAAAATCCTGTGTCAAAGAAATAACTTCCATTATTGCATACCTAGTAAACTTATCTTTCGAACATGGAACTTTTCCTGATAAACTTAAAACATCTATAGTTAAACCTTTGTATAAAAAAGATGACTGTCATGACATTAGTAACTATAGACCAATAACACTCATTCCTATTTTATCCAAAGTATTTGAGAAAACGATGCATAGTAGAATTACAGAATTTGTCAAAAAGTATAATATTTTAAGATCAGAACAGAATGGTTTCCAAAGAAACAAATCGACTACACTTGCTGGGTTTTCACTCGTACGCAGCATAACCAAGTATATTGACGCAAAAATACCAATAACCGCCATTTTTTTCGATATGTCTAAGGCTTTTGATTGTGTGGACCATACAATTCTACTATATAAATGCGAAAAGTACGGTATCAGAGGTCCAGCACTGTCATGGATTGAAAGCTACCTAACAAAGAGAAAACAATGCGTTGAATTATCAAATATCAATAAAAACCTAGAAATGGAGAGTTATAGGTCAGCATACATTGAAAGTAAATATGGCGTGCCACAAGGCAGTGTATTAGGACCATTGCTATTTATTATTTATGTTAATGATTTACCGTGCGCCATAAAACACCAGTCGGTACTTTTCGCCGACGATATATCAGTTCTCATTCCCTACACCGAAAAGTCACTAACATATGAGCAGGAAATAAATTGTACAATTAACTCTATCATCTACTGGCTAGAACATAATAATCTTCGCGTCAATGCTACTAAAACAAATTATATAGAATTTAAAAATTATAAGACAAAATCACAAAAATTAAATATTATCTGTAACGGCAATAATTTATTAGAAGTACAAAATACAAAATTTTTAGGTATAACTATTGATCAAAATTTAAACTGGAAACTACAAGTTAAAAATCTCTGTAAAAAAATTAATCAATTTGTTTATGCTTTACGTAAACTTCAGCATACTGCGGGTCCTAATGCCGCACGTGTGGCTTATTATGGTTTTGTTGAATCCAGTCTTAGGTATGGATTGCTATTGTGGGGTAACTCTACAGATGCTAACAGAGCATTCCTTACTCAAAAAAAATGCATTCGAGCTTTATGTAATGTAGGTCCTCTTGAAAGCTGTCGAACTCTGTTTAAGGAAAAGAAGATATTAACATTAACGGGGTTATATATACTGGAAATTTGTGTTTTCGTTAAAGCAAATCCAGAACACTTCGTTTCCGTCCAAGAAAACCAACCTAATGTCTCAAAAAGAGATCCAACGCGTCTGTTGATGCCGTCATGTAGAACTGCATTATTCCACAAAAACTGTCTCATAACGTGCATTAAGGTATTTAATAAGATTCCGAAAGATATACGGGAACTACCATTATTGCAAATGAAACGTAAAATAAAGCATTGTTTATTAAACAATGTTTATTATGACCTTAAAGAGTTTTTCGACCATAGATTTTAGTACAGCATTAATGATTATTAATTGCGTGATATTGCACCTTAGTATATTATTACACTTAGACTGAATTACCTAATTGTATTATAATTCACAGACCTATCATTAATTTTAATCTATTTTTTTTTTTTTTAATATTACATATTTAAATAACACCATGTCTGGTGTTCATATTTTCGCATGCTGCATAAGGCATAATGTGTGGAACTAAATTTGACTTAAATACTAACATCTGTCTGTACCCATATTTAAAGCGAAATAAATGATTTGATTTGATTTGATTTGATTTGTAATTTATAATAATTTTAATTATAATTATCAAGTAAGTATTTTCTTGGTCGTTGGTTTACTTGAGCTAATACAAAACAGTTTAATCTTTAAGATCAAGTATGTTTCTCTTAAATTATCTCGTTGGTACACGTTTTGCTATAACCATAACTTTTTAAATTATGAAAAGCTTACTAAAAAAAGATCAGGCTCGTATACATAAAAACAATTAGAAAACCATGTTTCAAACAAAATCGATAGAGTTAACTAACCTTCACAGTTTTGATAAACAACAGACTGAGGAAAGAATTACTTTCAAGGTATAGTATCACTCATTATATAAGGTATATATCACACTCATTGTACAGACAGCGTTATATACTTATATACCAACAGCTATATACCTACGTAGGTACTATATATAAGTATCAGAGGTCTTAGCTGGGACAGTTTCTACTGTAAGCTCGGTTATTTATCGCCGTCCCACTGGCCGCACGGAGATTTATAATGTCCGAGGAAATCATGACAGAAACACTTTTTGTTATAACTGCTTTAGGACTTAAATAAAAATATATTCTAAAATATTTTTTGTTTTTTACCACATAAATAAAGTAAACCAACTGATAATTCAAAATGTAGGTAATTTAGTTGCAAACATTACAAAGCCAATAAAAAAAATACACAACATAAAAATTATCTACACTAATATTATAAAGAGGAAAACTTTGTTTGTTTGTAATGAATAGGCTCAAAAACTACTGGACCGATTTTAAAAATTCTTTCACCATTCGAAAGCTACATTATCCACGAGTAACATAGGCTAAATTTTATTTTGGAAAAATCCAAAATAAATCCAATGGTCCACGCGGGCGGAGCCGCGGGCGACCGCTAGTAATTTATAATCACGTCATTCAAAGGTCACTTCAGTCAGTTTACATGATTGTTAGAACAAATCTCAGTTCCACCTGCACAAGTCCCCTTGAATCGTGACCATACGCTGTGACCTAGCCGCGGCGTCTGCGGGGGCGAAGATTTATGAAACGGCTACTGTGCCGGACAACGGACAGTCGATTTAAGTGAAATTTATTTATCCATTTGTATGTAGTTATTACTTGTTGCTAGTTAATGTAAGTTATTTTGTTGGTTATAATAATATATAAGAATAAGTTCGTGGTAGGTCAAGGATTTTGTGTCTCGTTATTTCTTTTAACTGGTTACGGGTTTTTGTAAAATACAGATGCTTAGTTTTATTCTGTAATATTTTCTTTTGAAAACAACCTTCTATAGTCTAAACATCGTACGGAATAAATAAAGCTATAATATAATAATAGCTATTTACGAATTTGAAGGTTTTAAAATTTTAAATAAAACAATTTAAAAACTAATTATTTAAAAATTCACGAGGCTAACAAATGTTTTAAATTTATGATCGTTAAATTAATTTTAAAACTATTTAAGAAGCTCGCTTATTTGAAAAAACATTCTTCAATTGTTTTTGCATCTACCCTAAAATCTTCTCTATTCATCCTATCATTCTGCAATAACAAACCTATCATAATCATAGATAACCAAAAAACCAATCTCTCTCACGATATAATAATATGAACAATTACAAGAATATGTAACCGCTGACACTTCACACGATCCATAGAGTATCGTTATGATAATACGTCGATAATAAGTATTATAAGATATATTATAAAAATTGAACCATCATCTCAACTAATTTGCATCGTTGGGTGCAATCCGACGCACTTGGCATCTCCAATGTAATTGTACAAGAATATTACAATTATACCTACATACCAATGTAGGTAGGTACATGTTTTTACATCTACATAAATCTAGCTAATACATTTAATTAAGCATGATCATTTGTTTTCTGCCTGGTTGTAATTTATCTATAACCATGTCTGTATACGTATGTATTTAGAAATATATGTGTATGTTCATCAGTTGTCTCGTTACCATAGTACAAGCTCCGCGTAGTTTAGGATCAGACGACCGTTTGTGAGTTGTCCCAGGATACTATTTATATTATTTATTTTCAATACGTATAAGTTTTTAAGTAGTCAATACATAACGATTTGTTTTTGGTAACGCCTTATAAGTATAGTGTCGCAAAAACTTTATTTTCTGAAGTTGAGTAGTATTATTTATTTATTTATTATTTTTTTATTTATTTATCATTAACACACAAATACATTTTACATTATGTTGCTGCAAACATAAACTCATTAGAGTTTTACCGTGCACCAAAATCATCGACCACAAAATTTAATTTATGGTTGGGTAGAAGTAGAGCCACGTTTTTGTATGGTGGTTTTACTGTACTGTGCGTGCCTTTTTTTATATTATTGTACTAGAATTAATAGGATTTTGTATTTAAAATACGATACATGTAGTTGTGTTAACTACTTCGTGATACAAATATTTTGACATTACCATAATACGACTCTACATTTCCATCTTAACCTGATAAAGAACAAAACAATTAAAACTAAATATCATACTATCAATCTACACTTTAATTGGCTTCAGATATACTTACCCAGTTATGATTAGTGTAATGAGATCTTAATTGATTTACTTGTTACAGATACAACCAATCAGAGTATACGTAGGTACAGTACGGTCAACATAACTTGGCGCATCTAACAAGAGATAAAAGACAGTTTTAGCAAGATGCAATATACATGCGCCGTGTGTTAGACAGGGACGGTGATATGTTGTAGCTCTTTCCAGACGTGCCAAGTTACGTCGGCCGTATCTCACTTGTATTAGATTAGCTTAGATGTTGTTTTTAGATAAGACAGCTATTAGATTTTTTGCCATTTATAATGTGTGTTAAGTTTTTTAAGTATTGCCTTTTTTATGTAAACTTGCCTTTTTCTTCCTTGTTTGGTTTAAAATAACCAATACGGTGTTTAATAGTTTTGTTTAGAGAAACCTAATATATTACAAAACTACTTTGTAATCGTCACAAATTTTAACTTTCAAATTTTTTTTGGGAATTACTTTTGACCTACTATATTAAATCTAAAGCAAATTATTTTTGTATAACTATCAATTATTTATTTAAAAAACTTACTTTATCACGCATTTAATTCGGAATAAACTGTCACTTGACATATATTTAATGTCGTATTTTATGGCCATGCGGCCAGTAGTAAAATATAGCCCAACTTTTAACTAGACAGACGACTGTGAGAACGATAAAAGTACTTTTAGTTTCCAAACCAATAACATTTATAAAACAATATTTTATCCATAAGTTAAAAACTTCTTTGAAGCTCTATCATAATTGTACACTTTTATCATCAAAACCAGAAATACAGTGATACTTCTCTAAAGAAATTTGGTGGCTACAACCGTCCTCCTAAACGGCACGTTGGTCTCTAATAGACAAAGAAAGCAGTAGAATACTCAATTTTAGACACATTTTCTTCTCTGTATGAGAAGGCTGCAGTAGGCTGATATCCTTACAGTAAGTCTCAAGTGTTGATTTTAGATACATTACGATTTAGGTAGGGTCTAACTACAAATTACCTGCAGTGAAAACCTAACATTACCCAAAAAACTAAATTAAACCATTAAACCATCTTAAAATAAAATCCTTTCACAACAACAACAAAAAAACGCATCAACGAGCGAGATTAAACCAGTTCATACTAGATTTCATTTGCGGATTCATTCTCTTAGATTAAGTTAGTGCGACCATCGGTTCATTGTTGAATTTTCACGAGAACTTTAATAAAGTCCTTCCACACATAGCACAATACTCGTATTTCAAGCCCACGCGACGAGCGGCGACCGCGGGAGCCCGCGCCGCGCTTGTCACGCGAATAAACTGCGATTCTTACGGCCAGTGTGAAATGTTGCTTACATTAAATATGAATATATTTTAATAAATGCACCATGTGCTAGTAATGTGGGTAGTTTATTGCAGTAAAATAAAAGTAAAGATAGTGCCCGTACGTGGACGCGGTTGAAATGAGTTTTCAGTAAGGTTTCTTTTACTCTTTTATTTATGTTTGTTAGATTTAAATAGGTAATAGTAATGGCTACTAGCTACTTTTAAGAAAAAAGTTACGATTGCAAAATTTGGAAACAATTTCTCACCCATAATAAATGTATCTAGTCATACTTACTTCTGAAAGTTGTGCATGCACAATTACATAATTAGTTTTCCTAACCCTAATATTCATATTGAAATTAGAATTTGACCAGTGCCAGTGCCATGCAAAAGTTATAGTTATATATAAATATCTTGATCACTAGTTGACTAAATAAAATTGCAGTAAACAAAAAGTAAATCCAACCAATGCAAGCCACGTATGAGATAAAGCACCGTAGTTTTTGTTTTAAAACGAAGACATAAGATACAAAATCATAAAACAAAAAATCACCCACATTCACACACGTCTAAAAGAAAAGTGACTCCACTTAAGGTTCTGTCACACACCGTTTAGAATGGGATTGATACTTAACATCAACAGCCATAATATCAGCAGTTAAAAAATCAACACCGTAAGACCAACGATTCAAAATCTCAACACTTCAGAATGTCAACAGCTTAGAAAGTCAACAATTCACCAGACCAAAGTTTAAAATCTCAACTTGGAAAGTATTAGGTAAATACTAATGAATGGTATATATATATGTTTTACTACAAACAAATCATGTCCAGTAAATCTACCTATTACAGTTTCGATATTAAAATACTTGTGCATAGTTTGGAACCAATCTACAGGAAGAAATAATTATTCATGAATTATAGCTTCAATAGAATCAGCTGAAGTATGTAATCTGTATTATATAAAATTATTTCAACCTAAACTTTTTAATGTCACCTTATGACGTTTGACATAGAATTGACAGAATTCAGTTAGAAACAGAATTCATAGTTAAGCCCTCTTACGCACTAGCGGTTAACCGCGGGGGCGGCTAACCACGCGGTTAGCCGCATTTCCAGTTTAATATGCAACCGCTTGTGATTGTACGCACTTAACCGCCACAAAATTTCAACCGCGGCGGTTGAATGGATAGCTGCGGCCCGCTTCGCGGCTACCTCGACGGCGTCCAATTCTTCGGTCCAATCCGCGGTTGAAATTTTGTGGCGGTTAAGTGCGTACAATCACAAGCGGTTGCATATTAAACTGGAAATGCGGCTAACCGCGTGGTTAGCCGCCCCCGCGGTTAACCGCTAGTGCGTAAGAGGGCTTAACTATGAATTCTGTTTCTAACTGAATTCTGTCAATTCTATGTCAAACGTCATAAGGTGACATTAAAAAGTTTAGGTTGAAATAATTTTATATAATACAGATTACATACTTCAGCTGATTCTATTGAAGCTATAATTCATGAATAATTATTTCTTCCTGTAGATTGGTTCCAAACTATGCACAAGTATTTTAATATCGAAACTGTAATAGGTAGATTTACTGGACATGATTTGTTTGTAGTAAAACATATATATATACCATTCATTAGTATTTACCTAATACTTTCCAAGTTGAGATTTTAAACTTTGGTCTGGTGAATTGTTGACTTTCTAAGCTGTTGACATTCTGAAGTGTTGAGATTTTGAATCGTTGGTCTTACGGTGTTGATTTTTTAACTGCTGATATTATGGCTGTTGATGTTAAGTATCAATCCCGTTTAGGGGATTGATACTTAACATCAACAGCCATAATATCAGCAGTTAAAAAATCAACACCGTAAGACCAACGATTCAAAATCTCAACACTTCAGAATGTCAACAGCTTAGAAAGTCAACAATTCACCAGACCAAAGTTTAAAATCTCAACTTGGAAAGTATTAGGTAAATACTAATGAATGGTATATATATATGTTTTACTACAAACAAATCATGTCCAGTAAATCTACCTATTACAGTTTCGATATTAAAATACTTGTGCATAGTTTGGAACCAATCTACAGGAAGAAATAATTATTCATGAATTATAGCTTCAATAGAATCAGCTGAAGTATGTAATCTGTATTATATAAAATTATTTCAACCTAAACTTTTTAATGTCACCTTATGACGTTTGACATAGAATTGACAGAATTCAGTTAGAAACAGAATTCATAGTTAAGCCCTCTTACGCACTAGCGGTTAACCGCGGGGGCGGCTAACCACGCGGTTAGCCGCATTTCCAGTTTAATATGCAACCGCTTGTGATTGTACGCACTTAACCGCCACAAAATTTCAACCGCGGCGGTTGAATGGATAGCTGCGGCCCGCTTCGCGGCTACCTCGACGGCGTCCAATTCTTCGGTCCAATCCGCGGTTGAAATTTTGTGGCGGTTAAGTGCGTACAATCACAAGCGGTTGCATATTAAACTGGAAATGCGGCTAACCGCGTGGTTAGCCGCCCCCGCGGTTAACCGCTAGTGCGTAAGAGGGCTTAACTATGAATTCTGTTTCTAACTGAATTCTGTCAATTCTATGTCAAACGTCATAAGGTGACATTAAAAAGTTTAGGTTGAAATAATTTTATATAATACAGATTACATACTTCAGCTGATTCTATTGAAGCTATAATTCATGAATAATTATTTCTTCCTGTAGATTGGTTCCAAACTATGCACAAGTATTTTAATATCGAAACTGTAATAGGTAGATTTACTGGACATGATTTGTTTGTAGTAAAACATATATATATACCATTCATTAGTATTTACCTAATACTTTCCAAGTTGAGATTTTAAACTTTGGTCTGGTGAATTGTTGACTTTCTAAGCTGTTGACATTCTGAAGTGTTGAGATTTTGAATCGTTGGTCTTACGGTGTTGATTTTTTAACTGCTGATATTATGGCTGTTGATGTTAAGTATCAATCCCGTTTAGAATGCCCACAATAAGTAAAGACAGGTTACATAATATCTAATTATTTGTTCCCGCCGTACAGGCGAACATTTTCTACGTAAACGCGGTAGGCTCCACCGTATCATGTTAAGACATTAAGCTACCGTGAGCGAATAAAATAGTGTTTACATTGTGCGAGAGCCGGCCGAGATCGAATCTCGACTGAAACAAATCGAGGCGAGCGATGTTCTCGCGATTGAGTTATTATAGCTTCCTGTTGGGCTACTTGTTTTTGTGACTCCTACTGTTTTAATTAATTACACACTATAAATAATAAATATTTTATGTGTAATGCGATACGCAGGTTCTGTTCGTTTTGATGCTGGTGGCCGATACGCTCGGATCGAGTTTGTTCTCGGGTATTATTCAAACAGCTACTTTTTATTGTTTCTCGGCAATATTAATGCTTTGTCCGACCCCTTCGTATCTGATGCTTGGCATTCTTGTTGCGTGAGCTTCTGTATTGACATAATTACCTACTTGTTGCATTGATTATACATTCCAAAAGAAACTGCGGGTATACTAATGTGATCGTATTTATCTTGTTTTAGTGTATCGTTATTCATTTATTTAAATAGACATGTTCTTATCTTATTTAGTTTATTTTTTCGTATATCTGCGTGTAGTCAATTGAGTTTGACTGCGTTTTATTATAAAGAATTCCTGTCGATAAAACCGTTCATACATACACCACTTTTTATATGAAAATTATACCTTAAGAGTTAATTAAATGTTTCACAAGCACTTAAATATAGTTCTCAAAGCTCACATTACTCATTACATGT
This sequence comes from Autographa pulchrina, assembly GCA_905475315.1. NCBI lineage: Eukaryota > Metazoa > Arthropoda > Insecta > Lepidoptera > Noctuidae > Autographa > Autographa pulchrina. Next base: position 10,567,066 of record FR997765.1, on the reverse strand, counting down.
TCGAAACATACTATCAAACATCTATAACTTGATCATAACATTTTATGACAACGAACTCAATTCAGAAATTAATTCCTTTAACATGAACTTCGGTTTCCAACGAGCATTACAGAAACATTCTAATAAGGCAGCTCTGACAGTCTGTTCCTTGAATAACGTTTGCAATAAAACAGTCGAACAGTGAGTTACGGTTCATCGGAGGTTGTCGGAGGTTGTCCGAGGTTGTCCGAGGCTCGTTACGAGACGTGACTGTGCACTCTGAGGACACATTATCATTAAACTTACCCTTTGAGGTACACTACCGAAGTACCGAAGTACCGACGCACGGACTAGCAACGCTAACTCTCTCTATTGAAAGCTGGTCGTTTCAGAAATACCAGAGATTTTAGAAATTTATCTAAAGAAGTATGATTCTAAATTAATTCTTAAAGAAAAATATTTTCATTTACTTAAAAGTAAACACAAATGTACATTGAGATATGTTTTTAACAAAATTCAAAATAATTTATCAATCTTGGGATCCCAGAACTGATTGACTTCTGATAATTTGACTATTAACTTTTTTTTACATCAAAAACTAGAAGACTTATACTGCCCTACTTCTAGGCAAAGGCCTCCGAAACCATTGATACATTAAAGAAATAAATAAGTATTACCAAAGTATAACTTATCTTCAAAACGCAGCTCCATTTACAAGCGTCATAACAAATTGAATGATCGGTCGAGCTCGAATGTCTGTCCTTTGCCCTAAGGATGGGACAAAATTAAAAGGGACGTCAAAGCAAATGACAGTAAAGTATTTCTCCGGTGTGTTCGATCACGATTCACACTCATTCCGTTGTTAAGTCGCACTAAACGTAAGCTTAAGGCGAATCTGAGGGACCGACACACGAACGTGGAAACCACTACTAATGGTGACAAATTTTGTAAAATTGAGTTATTTGCTTCACCTGTCAGTCTAAATCAGACGTGTACGATTTAATGCTCGCTTTTAGATCATACTTACAACTTTTGCTACACTTGACATTTCGACAAATAGAAGTAAATTATTTTTTGTCATACGGTCTACTTATAGGCATATTTGACCGTCCCTAAAATAAATATTCAAAAAATCACAAAGACAAATGACATACGCTATTCCTTATAACATATTAAGCTGCTTTAAAAAATAATCTTGTCTCCATCATGAAACACACGTAGTAGCGTCAAATTTCCTCAGAGTGAAGATTCGGCGCAGCTACGGGTCGCCGCGGTGGCGTTCGCCCGAGGCACCGACACATCACTTAATGTCCTTATTATACGACCATATTGTCATTATGGGTCATTACCGACGCTAATAGTCTACGGGACACACTGAAATTGTTTAAAATTCTTAAACGGCTTGTTATTCCAAATATGTGATCCCACGTCACCTGAATAACTGCACGTTTTGCGAGTGCTCTGTATCACGACTTAAGGTGTAAATAACTTGGACTAAATTCTTTGGTAATTATTCTTTTGTTGCGACAATTTTTTTATTGTTACAGAAAGTATTTCCGAGGAAACGATTTCCGATTTTGATTTCAAGGAACCAATTCTGAAAAAACTGTCTTTCTACGTTCGTTCCCTGTACTTTCGGAGATTGAGAGAAGAATATAATTAAAAACTATTCTGTTATCTTCATCTACGATATATACGAACAAAAACCAGATAATACATCTGCCTACAACTCTTTTTGTTTTTAACTTGACTTTCAACTTAATCAAAGCTATTAAAGAAGAGCGTGTAGAAACAGCAATTTAAACTGATGTGTTGAACATCAAAACAAATGAAGCGTTACAAACTCCAAAATAATAGGTGCAATTTTCAAAATTATATAATACACTAAAATAAAAAGTAATCTATCGAAACCACATCGATCTCATTAATTCAGGTTTCGTATTAGATACGTCGTATTAGGATATTTGGGACGGAAATCACTAACCATAACATATGTCGATTTCAATCAGCCGGGTCCCTGCGTACCTGTATTTGGAGACTTCTATTTAGGAACTCGAATGTAACGTGATACAAAGCTCTTTGATGTCCTAGTACAGATACTCGTACTTGTGATATTGGTGCATTAGCGTCGATGAGTTCAGTTTTTACTTACATTTGTATTACATAGGTAATGTGTATGTGTAACGTTGTTAATTTAGAAAAATAACTTTGTAATGTCTTCTTCTCAGAGTACGATAAAAGGCGCATTTTGTTCTGAATGTAAAGTTCCAAAAAATTTTATAAAAAAAAAAGAATTAAAATATGTATTATTTTAATTCTTGCAATTGCAGGTATTATGAAACGGTCGCAAAGTATTTTTATATAAAGAGATCAAAGATTTATCGTAACATGCTACTTTATAAAACCAGCCTTATAATTTTACATCGATAACGTTTCACTCGATACTTGTAGGTATACATACATCGAGAAACGTAGATTCGTCTCGCTCTCGACCTTTTTGTCTCAGAGCGAAACCGCGTCGTCACCCTTTTTTGTAAGTCGTATCACGTCCAAAAATGACGTAAAAACAAAATATTATTTTTCGTCACGCCCGTCCACGCCACACTAGCTATTTATTTTTGAGTTTCTAATAAATTATTTTCTGCTGGTTTTGTAAATTAAAATGGTGTTGTATTCAGAAAAAACTTTTCATCGCCCTATTTCGTATTATTAATTACTGTTTTCTGATAATTTATAGCTGTTGGGTGTCGCAAAAAATAAGGTACCTACTTCTGCGACATTCGTTGTGATATTTAATTTTCATATTGCAAAGTTTAACATTGACATTGCGGCAAGTACACACAAAATGCCATTTAAAAAACCGCAATAATTAAAATAATTAACAGAGCGAGTTAAAAAAACCTGAGATGATTAAAAACTAGGCAAGAGTGCCACTTCGCACATGTCGCGTCCCCCACACAAAAGGGGGAACAAATTAAGAGGGCGACGCACAAAACACGACTTTAATTACACGTAACAGTCGCTTACTGTTTAACTCAAATTTTTATTTAATATTTCTTAGCTACTAGTGTCTTAAGAACTATATTCGTGTCTTTTTTCGGCGTAACTATTTACAGTTGCACGTTATACATTGCTCATAAAGTAGCCCTAATTTTTCAGGTCCTTGAACAAAACCTTTAATGGATTACGTAGTGGGTATATTGGTATTATTAATAAGTAAAGGGCGTAGTTCGCGTGCGTCTTGCCGAGGCAGTGGAGGCCGACATATGGGCATGACCGCTGTCAGGTGGCCCCTGAGGCACCTGTCAATATTATGAAATTGTAACGAAGATCGCTGACGTCCGATGTAGCTTCTTGGCGTCACAATCGCAAAAAGTGCGGGAAAATAAAATATCGATTAAGCCTTTTTTACTGTAATTGACGCAGATACCTAGAAAGCCTTCTAAGGTTTTTCTGCTGCGTTCCGAGAATTATTGAAGCATACTTGTAAAATACTTATAATTGTTGAAGTAAACACGTATTTTAATTATAATACGTATTTATAATAATAATTTAAATATATACGCACGTTTACCACTTTTATATTCTAAAATTCAAGGTAGCAAACTGTTGCTACGTTGAGATTTACCCAAGTTAATTAAAACTTACGTACAGTCAAAAGTACATAAGGTAATATATGTTTCTATTTGCCATAACTCCTTATTCTGAGCATATAAACTATTATATCAGAAATCCTCAATTATAATCTTTGTCAAATAAGTGACTCCCGAAACACACACAATGCAATTTGCATAATAAACTACAAGATACTTCCGCGACTGAATCTAAAATACTCCAGCCCACCAATTTAAAAAACAACTCACTCCAAAAAGTTCTTAACATAAAAAGTCCTGAACTATAACTCCTTTAAGTCACAGAATCCTGGCTGAAAATCTCGTAGCTTGGAGATACAACTGAGGAGCGACAAGGAGCGTGTTCAATTGTAGCTACAAACGAATTCATTTTCAAAACTCATCTTGCAGACGTCGTGTGACGACATGACACAGAGGTTGACGGGAAAACTTTTGGTTTTGGAAGAGACATCGCACGCACTTTGTTTTTCTTTCAGGCTGGTAGTTATTAAATATCGAAATGTTTAATTCGGCCAGTTACAACCTTAATGGTGTAAAAATGGTTTTTCTACTTGTATGTTTAATAAATTTTGTACTTATTGGAAAAATAATTAATCGCCAGGTTACGTCCGCGCGTCCTCCGCCTAAATACGTCTTGAGAACGATGTTGAAGACAAAAAACTTGTGTGAATAAAAAAATATTGTTTTGTATCACTTCTATTGTGATTTTACATAATCGTTCAATTCAGTAGGGATTTAATAATAAATAAATAATAAATGCGGACAACATCACATACATTGCTCTGAACCCAAAGTAAGTTACTAAAGCACTTGTGTTATGGAATGCAGAAACAACGAAGGTACCACAAACACCCAGACCCGAGACAATGTAGAAAAGTGAGTTTCTGCATTGACCCGTCCGGGGATCGAACCCGGGACCTCAGAGCTAGCGACACCTTGAAACCGGTGCGTACGCCACTCGACCACGGAGGTCATCGGATTGTTAGTACGGAATACAAAGCGCATTTGTTATTTTATATAACTACATGTAGAATGGAGGACAGTCATTTTCTCAATACTCCCCATTTTGGGCCACTATCAGATTCAACAACCACCTAACTTCAAATACCCAAATTTTGCACTTCCAGTGTATAAGCAGCCGTGTGAGTGGCGTCGGCGACGCGTGCCCGGAAGCGTCACGGCCGCGTGAAGACCGGAAATGGGCAGGATGACCGGATCCTATCTCCGCTCTCCTGCCTACCTGCCGGCCATGTTGTGACGTCACCTCGCCCCGGCGCACGCTCCGCACAATGCCTCACATTCTGGTTAGATTTTGGAATCGTTCTGTCACTCAGAATCGACTATTTCCCGGCTCCGAAGGAATTTTACTAACAGCTTTGAATCTGACATGTTAATGATTTGCAAACATCCGTGAGTACAAAACGTCGGGGCATTATAATTCCACTACAACACTCAGATTCTAAACAAGAATAACGACCTGTACCTTGACCTTTATTCGTACATATTATTAGAAATATTCCAACGTCCAATCAAAACAAACGACGACGCGAAACAATCTGTTTTCAAGTAGAGGGATCGCGAGTAAACCCCCGCACACGGCACCAAACCTGAGTTTGCGGAGAGGCAGAACATCCACCAGTTATCATTGCAGGAGTATATAATTGTTAGCAATTTCGCGTCTCCATTCAAGCCGTGAATAGCAACCATTAGGCAGAACCCTCCATGCGCCCTCCTCAGCTAATAAGTGCATTTTCCTTTACAGGACTCCTTAGTGCCATAGTTAAAGCCTCTACTTTTTTTAAAATGGCCGCCTCCGCCATTTTCCATTCAGTTGAATATTAAAATGATTGCTAATTGTCGTTATTAAGCAATTTATTTAATTAATAATGAGAATTTAAGTGCCCCTAAATGAGTGACGCCGCGCGCCGTCTGTATTGACAATTATTTCGAAAAAGAGCAGACTTTTAAAATAATAGTGCAGTTTACAAATGTAACGCTACTTATTTATGTAAAAGAAAGCGCAATATTGCACATATTCTAGTTTGAATTCTAAATAAGTGACTAATTAATAATTAATGAATAAAAACAAACAAGATTTTTTTTTATTAATGAAAACAAAAGAACCGTGATAGTGTGTAGACATAGAAATATTAGAAACAGATCGAAGGGTCTAATTTAATTATTTTGTTTCAATACATTCCTTCATTATCAATAAAATACTTAAAACTATATCGACATACTTATTATAATTATTTACCTTTTACTTTAATTACTTTGTCCTTTAAACTGTCTCTGGTAAGCGTCGCGACTCGCGTCGTAAGGAATCCGCCCCCCGTCTGCGGCTTCCAGAATTTTCTCATTCGAATACCAGATGCCATTTAAATACATGTTCCATGTAATATTACCGTATAACATTGCAAATTACTGTAATAACAACGTTTGCGAAGTATCAATTTAAATTCACAATACGCAATACTTACCTAAGGTATATATTGTCTATATTTACTTAGCAGTGACCATATTATGTACTTTGCCTTAATTTAGTTATTATTTTTATTTCCACGTTTGAGGTACCTAATGAACGTAGTCGAAGTATAACACAGTTAAGTAGGCATCAGTAGAAGAAATACATGAAATTTGTAGACAAATAATTATAATTTTGGCGGGCCTGTTGGTCTAGTGGTTAGTGACCCTGACTGCTATACCGGAGGTCGTGGGTTCGATTCCCGCCCAGGACAAATGTTGTGTGAAGAGCATGATCATTTGTTCTGTGTCTGGGTGTAAAGCTCTGCTTAGCTTGGGATCAGATAACCGTGTGTGAGTTGTCCCAGGATATTATTATTATTATAATTAAATTAAAGAAATATGCCATCCATTTCTAGTGCAAAACACGCAACAAAATACTTCCGCATTTAAGTGAAACATTCGTGTTGCGGTGTCTTTTGGCCCCAATGATTGGTGTAATTGGCAATTTAGGGTAGTCATAACACAATATGAGCCGCTGTTTTCAAAGCCCACGTTATCCTTGCAGCTTGGAGGCTGACAATGGCCCGACCGGAGTAAGTCACGACTCGCAGTCCCGCAGGCACCCACCTGTGCACCACATGAAAATTTGGAAATATTTTGCCACATTTTTTTTAATAATTTGACGGCATTATTACTGGGAGCGTGATCTTTGAACAAAGAGCGGCTACTTTGAGTGTATTTGGTAATTGTTACCTAAAAGGTTCATGAGGCCCGAAGTTCTCAGCTTCCTACTACTGCCACACACGAATGAATCTTACTATTTCTTACTTTGATGCTGTTTGTAAGAATGTTATTAACTGTCATATAGTAGAAGTCGAGATTTCGAGAAGACCTATTGCATCAAACTGATTTATTTCAATTATTTCTGATCGCGAAGAGTCCTCCCCTGTATGTTTTCCTATGGGTAAAACTATGTTATTGTGCATAAAATCTCAAGCTGGTAAGTATTTTAATAAATAAAAAGTTTTACACAGTTACATTTCATTTCATTTAATTAACCTTAACACTACTGTATACATATAAACAAAGTATGGCCATCAATCCTTTATTGACCATAGATCCTATAGTAATGTGACTCTGTCAGGCACTTCGACGGCAACCTCGTGGACCTGTTCCCGTTCCTCTGCCCTGATGCTGGCCTGCTCCAGCTTCATGATCTCGCTCCTTACCAAGATGATGACGTACCATTGCGTACCTGTAACGTAACGAAAATGAACGTCATTCTGGAGGAGACTTCAAGGATAGTTTGGAACTAGAACGTGCCCGCGGCTCCGCCCACGTGTAGGTATGGTGGTTATTTCGACAAAACATAGCTTATGTACTTTCTTGGAATCCAAGCTTACTCCATACAAAGATTCGTCAAAATCGGATCGGTGATTTAGCTGTGAAAACATAACAGGCAGCTGGTCAGAGTTACTTACTTGGTCCGTGGAAATTTCATTTATATGTTTTATACGCTTTCATGTATAATAAAAGCTAGGTACATTCACAATAGACCATAAAACAAATTGTTTTGTGTGTATTTGTTTATACCTACTTAAGAACAATACCTTATTATTAGCGTTAAGTACGCATAGCAAATTAAGACTAATAATTTATAAAACAACATTAAACATTTTACCATACCAGGTATGTAAGATCACGTATCTAACTTTCTTTTATTCCCGGGGTTTGCAGAGGCATAAGTTTCGTAAGTACCACTCAATCGTGACCGCCAATAACGAGTGGGTATTAATGATCGCGATAGTAGTAGGAATTTGCATTTACAACCACAGCTGTAGTTTTGACTCGCACTTCGATATTGTAGGTTAAACATTGACCATATGACCATTTGACCAAACGGATTTGTTTTTGAGAAATTCAGTGCTTTTTTTTTATTAATACCCAAGATTTCGTGAATAATAGAAGAATCTACAAAGATAGAGTGATCATGATGCTGCCTAAGCTACCGAACTTTATTTGAATCAAAGAAAGCATATTATTATAACGAATACAAGTAAGAAAACTAAGAAGCGAAAGAATAGGGTAGATGACTAGGTATGAAAAGTCAAAATTTATTTAGTCCGCCATTTAGATAATCAAAATATAATAGACACATATTTTTTCTTTACTCAAATAAATTACAAAATACGAAGATAAACCGCTGTAAAGTTCAGGAGAGGGGACGGCTTGTGACGTCACGGCTAGGTACAATTTGTACTCAAACGTGACGTCACGCAAGAATTGTACTCGCTGTATCTTCGTAATTCTTTGTTTACGGGACTAAACAAAAAATACGTGTCTAATATTTTTTTTCTTATCTAAAAGATGGACATAAAAATAAAAATTAGTCATCATCCCTATTATGTGACAATTTTCCCTCTTGAAAATTAAGAGAAAGAGAGTTAGATATATTCGAAAAGGTCAATATCAGGTTCCTCTGGCCAAAATAAACTCTCATTTTAAACTATATATAACTGAAAATTAGATTTTTCAGTTAGCCATGATGTCCTCGAATTAGTAGATAGAACTTATCATATGAAGATAATTTTGGTGCTTATTAGATAGCAGTGATCAGGGAATTTATCTAATAGTGGTTTAAATAAACGTACATATCGCGAACAACGCCACACAGACGTCGCCAGTCATCATCCGTGATAGCAGAATGAATGTGGGGACCAGCGCCGCGAGGGTCGTCACCACGCCGTAATACAAGTAGAGGCGTAGCATTAGAATGTCCTTCTGAAAATTAACATAAATTACATGTATGTGATACTTGATTGATCGAGGAATAAATAATAATAATAATAAATAATGATAATAAAGGTTTTTGTTATTATTTTTTTATTATTATTAATATAACGAATAAATGTGAAGTTCAGCTAGGGTAAATATACGTTTTATTTTTTGTTTGCATTTGGATTTGAGTAAGTTTTGTCATTTTCAGCCAGTAGTAATTTGTCTTATATTTTGTGTTTACTGGTCAAATAACCTGCCTGTCTGGACTCTATGATTAATACCTGGATTTTTAGAAGTTTTGAACATACTCAGTTTTATCTAATCATATTCCATTATGATAAAATCATTTAATTTAAGTTAAAAGCGTACACATTGTACACATTGGTAAAATAAAGTAAATCAAACTTCGGAATATGAGTAGGTTAATTAATAAATAAATGGTATCATTAAATAATTGTATGCACCATGTCTCTCCGACAGCGCTCACAGCGAACCAATATTTCCGTTTGGCTTAATTTATTTTTATATTTTAATTAGTTTTCCTGCTTATTAATGATAATATTTTTATTCCAGGTCGTTATAAAATAAGTAAAAGTGGAACGAATATTAACTTCGGTTTGACTGGTACTTGGTCAGTTAATATTGTAGGAGATGACCTTGAGTAGGATGCGATGTTGTATAAGTTTTAGTCAGTTATATCATGAGTCAGTCTGTCATGAAAAGCCCTTGGTAAGGATCCCTAAAAATATCTAGACTAGTACTTGATGATACATAATTGAATCACAAATGTGCATAATTAATTAATTAAATTAATCAGAAGGTTTATACTGCCTTCTTTCTTTTAGGTCAAAAGAGACAACAGCCTTTTTAATTCTACATGGCTTTTTCTAGAAGTAAAGTGAACCCACCTGACAGCCAGCAACCAGGAGCATAATATTCAAAATGACGCCCATTCCGAAGATACTGAACAATATGGTCGCCGTCACCACTTCCAAAGACGAGCCATCTATCAAATATTTCTTCTTTAGTTCTGTCGTAATAACGAGGCAAGTAACTGCCACCATAGAAAATATCTGGAGATAAAAAAAAATTGTTGGTACATAATAAAACTTTTATGTCAAACCAGCCAAAGTGTAAGTTGGTAACTGGTAAGACAACTTTTTCTCAAAACTTTGTTTGTGTCATGCTAATCCAGGTTTTTTTGTTACGGTCAATAGATGGAACGCTATCGGCATATCACATTATTCGTCTCATTCACATTTTTCGCATAGGTATGGCTAGATGGGCGAGTCTTGCACCTGAGTGCGGACTGAACTCGAAAATATAGGCCGTAAAGAAAGAAGCTGGTGACATAACGTCGATCGCTATTTGCCGGATTAGCCTGAAGCTACTTAAGAGCCTGGAGCAAATTGGACGAGACTTTTGCAAACAAATAGGATTCGTAATGGTTGCACTGTTATACAGTAGGTATACACCTTTAGCTCTACATTATACTCTACTACCTTTACAGAACTGAAAACTTGTAAAGTCGTATAGCGTTACTTACTATGTTAATTAATCCGAAGAACATAATCCCATGACGTAAAGGGAAACAACAACAACATCTTCTAACTTCTGGCACTTTTATACGCATAATTAAAACGTTATAAAAGTATGTAAAAACAAATAAGGCACGCAATAATAACTGCACGGACACGTTTCATGAACCGTTGTTCAAACAAAACTATTATTATGCATTTATTGATTATGTTTAATCTATAGTTTATGTAAACAACATCTTTATATACTTACAATGTCAATAAGTTCATTGACTTTGTACATAAACATTCTGTCAATGTTGTTTTAATTAGATGTTTAATCAGTGTGTTTATGTCCGAGAAATTTTCAAGTTCATTCAACTAAACCTTAGATGAATGTGTCATAATAATATGCCTTGCATTAGGTATCACAATAACCTTTTTTAGACAAACCTCGTGTTCAGGTGAAGAACGTTTGAAATGTTTTACGTCAGTTTCAATTAATGAGGTAAACTCGTTTAGAGATGTAACGAGTTAAAACTGAACTAGGCAAACAAGGGGATTTCTTTCATTTACTATTTGATTTGCTTCGCTTCGAATAGCGAATACTATGATTAATTAAAAAACTGAACACTTGAAGCTATATAAGACACTGCTCTAGGTCAATGGGTAAAAATTTGTATAGTTTTTAGATTTCAGGTGGGTACAAAAATTATTCTGAAGAGCCAGCAAGGTATAAATAAACACAACAGAGTGGAAGACATTACACGCTTGCTCCTTAGCTTAGGAACTTTATAGTTCAGAAAAGCATCTTTCGGCTCTTAAAAGTTGTGATTACCTAGTAAGCACCGAAGGAATACGTAGAGATTTATACATGAACTTTGATACAAAATAACATGATAATATATATTGACCTACGTACTGAGTGCACTTAGCGAATAATTCGCTCATTGCTAGTGATTACATAATTGAGCCACCCACGACACGACCCCCAACATGCTCAAACGATTATCCCCCTCATTGTTTATTTTTCATTCAATTACCATCTGGTTCCAGTTAACCGAATTAGCGGTTTGTTTGCTGATTTAACTAATGCAGTATCGTGTAACCCGACACGGCGACCCATAGTTTACTTTTGATATTAACTTTACATATTTCTTGATTTAATTGTTACTAGATGGGTTCTAATCTAGAAGGTAGGTAGGATAAGTAAATCTGAAAAATAGTTGGGCAGGAAGGATAGTATTAAAAATTAAATAAAAGACTACTACATATCTTAACAAAAATCACATGTTTTTCTATAATATATGTACTTTATCTCACTCTGAAATTGAGCCTTAAATGCTCGGGTAGTAATGTAATACTGGACTTTACAAAATATCATAATAAAATACAAAAAATAAAAATCTAAAATAGGATTGATTACATAACTCCTTGAAATTTTTCAAAAAGAAAATTCTGGTTTATTTTTTTAATTGTAAAGAATTTTCTAGCCAGAGAAGTTACATGCTACGTTTCGTTAGTACCAAAACAAATAGTTTATTGCTAACAATTTTCTCCAAAAATGTAATGAATGCGTAAAGAAGCAATTCGTTATTTTTATATCACCACTTTTGAGCTCATTTAATTATTAAAACTAACATTAATATGTCGTTTTATTTTTGTTTTAGGAAAACCTAGATAAGTCAGGAAACCAAGCTTCGGTGTAACGAAACGCAACACTTTTGATCTTGTTTTATCTGTGCTCGATCTTGCTGGTTTTCGATTGAATTTGAGACAGAAATTTTACTTCATATTGGAAAATATTAAATAAGTATAGAAATAATAATAAATACAATTTAAAGGTAAACTCCATAATTAATTTTTTGTTTAAGATATAATGTAAAAAGTTAGTTCTCCTCAAGTCAAGTATTTTGAGGTTAGCTATCATAATCGTGGAATTAGGTAATTTTTAGGTTTGTGAGTGAATTTCGATATTTGTTCCTATTTATTATACAAATGGAACGTAAAATGTGATTTTTAATTATAACATTAGATGGTAAACGTTTAAATATCGTGAACTTAGTATGTCATGCCGAGTCTGAATGAGTTAATCGCCTGTCCGATGCTGCAATAGTGAGAAAGCCGAAATGTAGCGGCAAGTCGGCGACGCTACTAGTGTGACATTTTAAGATTTTTATTTGTTGACTAAACTAATTGTTTGTTTTAGAAATGGCTGCTCAGCTCTTCAACCGAATTGGACAGGTGGGCCTAGGTGTGGCGCTCGTTGGTGGAGTCGTCAACTCCGCTCTTTACAATGGTAAATACGGCCATATATTGTGTAACCTTTCAGTAGAAATAACAGACTACAATTGAATTGTACTAGGCATGGGTAACTCCGGACACATCTATATCTTCGGATATATATCCCTAAGCGGACACATATCAACTCCTTCCCTTTCACAAAAATTAACATATCCTATATCCGAGTAACTCCGAGTGACTCCGACTTACTCCGACCGAAACCGAATGAATGACGGCAACGATGCGCGCCTGCGCGGAGCAACTTTCCGAAACATCACGAGGCTATCCGAACGCAGCTACGAACGACACCACAGAGTACTATTGTATAGCTGAAAAACGACACTGACACTCGGGTGTGCTTATGATTCTAAGCAAGAAAGCGCTGTAAGAAAATAAATCCAATAGACGCACCTGTAGTTTGCTTCTGCTTTAAAGCGATAAAGCAGCTATTGGGACAATATAGAGTAAACTGTTCCCGCTTGAAATCAAAGCGCTTAGCTCTGTTATTGTTTATACTTTTTTAAGCAACTTGTACTGTAATTGTATTTGCAACTTTTGAGCGATAATTACGTGTGTCTCGTCGTAAGTGATTTTGTAAATCTGTGTTTGTCGTGTCGTTCACGTATTTTAAATTAAAGATATTACGTTGGAGACTCGTTATTTGTTTGTGAACATACTGTAAAATTGTAAATAACTTTAACATATTTTTAAATTAATTAAAGTGCAAAAGTGTACTAGACTATTTTGTAAATAAACTAATAAGTAGTGAAAAATTATTAATTAACGATGGCGATGAGAAGAAAAACTAGTTTGATTTGGAATCATTTTTCTCAAACTAACGAAAATAATAAGTTAGCTACATGTAATTATTGTTCTGTGGAGATCACTATATCTGCCGGAAATACTGGAAACTTAACCAGGCATTTAAAAACGCCTCATTCCGTGGATCTATTTATAAGTCGGAATTACCTATCTATCCCAGACCCAAGATAATCTCGCTCCATAAAGTTACTTCACTCCCGGATATATTAAGTGGATATGGATATGTTAATCGGATATATTTCTTTACTTGGAATGATATACTACATATCCAATCTTTTATCGGATATAGTTAGCCCATGCCTAAATTGTACCCTTTAACAACAATTCTTATTACTCTTTTTTTTATAATTTTATTCATCATTTCAAGCATACCATTTTAATAACTTTTTAAATTTCATGACCTTTTTTGCCATAAGCATAGTCATATCCGAGTATTATTAACACTAAACCTAATAAATAAAGTTTACAATATGGACCCTGTGTATTTAGTAAAATAAAGGGAAAATAAAATCATGATGTATTCCATTTTCAAATTACAGTTGATGGTGGCCACAGGGCTGTGATCTTCGACAGATTTTCTGGTGTCAAAAACCTGGTTGTCGGAGAAGGAACCCACTTCTTCGTACCTTGGGTACAAAGACCCATCATTTTTGACATCAGATCACGCCCCAGAAATGTTCCTACTGTCACTGGCAGCAAAGGTAAGCACATTGTAAATATTTGTTTGCTTAACCATCACAACATTCTTATATATGTATTGAAGAATATAGTATAATGGTGCTTTTCAGAATAATTAGCACACAGAGAGAAATACACGGGACAGAACAGTCATTATTTGGTTAACCATGCTCTGTGGTCTTGAATACTTGATAAATTTCGACAATTAACACATTGCAATGTAAATTACTTTGTTTTTCTTGTATTTTCTTGAATAGTCTCTGACTAGTGTTTTTTTTTTTTCAATTATGCCTGATAAAAATAAAAAAGCAATACTCGTTTTAATGACAGCAATTTGTAATACACAGTTTCTGTATTCAATTTTCAATAAAAAAAAAGCTTGAGATTGGTTAATGTTTTATTTAGTTACATAGATCGTACTATAGCTAATTTTCTTTTTTAAATGATTTTAATATATATTTTTTTTAATTTAATTTAAATTTTGCATTTTCCAGATCTCCAAAATGTAAACATCACTCTCCGTATCCTGTTCAGACCTATTCCTGACCAGCTTCCAAGGATTTACACCATCCTGGGTATTGATTATGATGAGAGAGTGCTGCCCTCTATCACAGCTGAAGTCCTTAAGGCTGTTGTGGCACAGTTTGATGCTGGTGAACTCATCACACAGCGAGAGGTATGGTTTTGTGTGTTAATACATGCATTAGTAAATTGAAAATGAATAACATTCAAGCTACAGTATTTCCTCTTGTTGTCTTTTTTAAGTAAGACTGGTAACTATCATGACTGGATTTTTTTTTTACAAATTAGAAATTACTATTATTATCACTATTTCCCACACACCAGTATATTACATATTATGGATATGTGTCATGTTTTTTAGTCAGTATATATGAATATACTGAACATAGGAGTGGAAATTAAACTTCAGTTGCACAGATAAGCATGCACAATTTATTGTCTGTGCTCATACCATGTAATAGTTGTGTATAATGACTTTATGCCATTTATAAATTCTTGATAGCATTATTAGCAAACCATGACGATAAATTCGCTTGTGAAAAATGGTCACACACTAAAACATACATTTTGTATTTTCCAGGTTGTATCACAGAAAGTCAGTGAGAATTTGACTGAGAGAGCAAACCAGTTTGGGCTTATCCTGGACGACATTTCAATTACGCACTTGACATTCGGCAAGGAATTCACACAGGCCGTAGAATTGAAGCAGGTCGCGCAACAAGACGCTGAAAAGGCGCGATTCCTGGTCGAAAAGGCTGAGCAACAGAAGAAGGCCGCTGTTATCGCCGCCGAGGGTGACGCCCAAGCCGCCGTACTCCTCGCCAAGTCCTTCGGCCAGGCCGGAGAAGGTCTCGTCGAGCTCCGTCGTATCGAGGCCGCAGAAGACATCGCCTACCAACTATCCAAATCCCGCAACGTTACTTACCTACCACAAGGACAAAATGTCCTCTTAAATCTTCCCACCCAGAACTAATCTCACCCTAAAATAACGCTGGACGTGTTCACTACAGAAACGGGGTTGGTTCTATACAATTGCATTTTGTATTTACAACACAAAATAATGTTTAAGTATGTTGCATTTGTTGAGACTATGGTATGGTGTTGCGCCAATAGTTAGTAGTCCATATTAGTTTTATGAAAAATTGTATTTACGCATTAAACTATAATTTTTGTTGACGTTAATGTTTTTTTTAATCCTTAGTCTTAACCACAATAATGCTGAAAGTCAAACACGACACATGAGATGTCCATTGTCCGTGTCATACGAACACGAAAGTCTAAATTATAGTAGATATTGTGAAAGTGGCAATAAAAACAATTCGTATTTATATTTATGAGTATATATTTTAAACTTCAAGCTCAACATCAAATGAATCTAGAAAAGTCAAAAATATAAAAAAGGACTGATATTTGCCTAATTTTTACTGCATAACTCTGGCAGTGCATCATTTACTGTTATTTGAGTTGTATGAATAAAAACCTTATTTTGTCTTATGTCACAGCTCCACAATCTTAAATTGTTCTGACAAGAATTATACTCATCATCAGTCAAACAAAAGTTAATAAAGTAAATCTTATAACTAGTAAGTATAGTTTTATGTTTTGGAAAGTACTTCTTTCATTATAGGTACAACATTTTTTTTTTTTATAAACAAATCTGTCGTCTTTTGTTTCTCAGTACACTAATTCAGTACTATTGCACATTATATAACACATAGTTTAATTCATTTCCTACATCATCAGACTGATTTTCATCATAATCAGGTAGTTCCCTTTTTTCAAGTTGATTGAAAAACAAGTTTTCTTTAACACACACTTCTTTGAAATATGCCAACTCCTCTGAATTAAAGTTAGATGGTATTACAAGTTGAAACTTATCATTCTTTTTGAAATCACTTATTAATTTATCTACTTCTTGTTTGAATTCATCACTAATTAGTCCTAGGACAGATTTTTTGGCTTTCTCAGCATTCGTCTTGGCTTCTATACTGGAGCTCCAAGTTTTTTGCAACAATTCATATTCTTGTTTCAGCTCTTTACTATCTGGGTAGAAAGTCATAGCTTTCTTAAGTCTTTTTTCTGCAGCTTCATAAGCTCCAATTGTTCGAAGTGCCTTTGCATTTTGGAATAAAGCTTTCCCATTGTTCCATAAACTTTTTAGCCTATTTAGTTCATTGCAAGCTGTACAAGCCAATAGGGGTTTGTTAATTTTATTGTAGCACACAGCCAAGTTAATGTACAGCTTTATAAGTAACTTCTCTTGTACCATTTCTTCTTTTTCATCAGCAAGACGGCACCTGTGGAGCATGTTGACTGCCTTCTTAAACAGCTGTACCGCTGCAATGTTATTATTTGTTTTATGTAAGGTACTGCCTGAGCTGTACAATTTCTTAGCCTCACGGTGTACCCTTTCAAACATATTGGGTTCTGAGAAATCAATTTTTCTGTAAAGAATATCAAAAGACATTATTATTACTATAGTAAAGCCAATATGGAAAGAGAATTAAACGTTATTACTAATTATGCAATTATCAACTTTGACAACATGTATTTAAGTTCATTTTAGAATGACAAATATTACCGAAAAGGGCCTAAAAGTAATTTGAATGTGATGGAAAGTGAACTGTTAGTCATTGAATAAGGTTCATAATCCCAAAGCACGTTCATTATTTCTTTAAAGTGGCCGATGTATAGGTACTTTATGGATTATTTCAAAATACTTTTATATAAATCATTCTTACACTTACCCTTCTGTAGGAGACAAAATGCTTTTAACAAGTTTAATATAAAATACACAGTCAGCTTTTGGTTTTATCCTCGGTGGGATTCCCATCTCACCATACATTACTTGGTAAGAGAGCAGAAAAACTGATGTTTCACCAACTAACATGGACTCAATAGCCATCTGAAGGCCTGGCAATAACCCATTGTCTTTTAGGTCAACAACCTGAAAATATAATTTATAATAATAAAAAAAAAACATATTTAACATGTGGGTATGTTTAATATGTGTCTATACATTTTTTTAATTGAATTACCATTGGTTTATTCACTGTAACCATATCAAATGGTTTTGGTTCATTCTCCCAATAGCCAGAAAATGCAATAGAAGCTGTGCAACCTGCATGGAGAGGTAGACCACCTCCTTCTTCGATTATTTTCTTTTTTACATATCCAGTGTTGTTAATGGCAACCAGCAGCTCAGATAGGCCAGCAAAAGAAGGAACTGGCTGGCCTAAAGTATCAACTGATGTATCTGCAGAGCATTCTGATTTTAAATCAACATGGTCAGATTCTTGGTCTATGTGTAGAACGGAACCGGTGGTAACGACATCTCTGTAAAGGTGGAAACGGTAGTTAAGCATACTAGTATGTAAGTAGAAATACCTGTATTGCATTCTTGTTACAGGGGTTTCATATAAAACATACCTATATTAAAAGGCAAGGTCATGTCATAAAGCATCATCGTACATGAAAATATATAGCATGCAACTTAAAATAATGTAGGGTATCTTTAAAGTGACTATATTAAACTTAAACGACCACGAAACTTTAAAACCTACGTTAATTTTTTTCGAATAACACCCACCTCAGATTTAGCCCATTCTCAACCATAAAACTTAAAGATTTGGAAGACATTTTGAGTCAGAACTTATTAATAAGGCAAGTAATTAAGTTTTACAGAAAATAATAAATATAATAATGCAGAGTTTCAACGTTGCAATTTGACAGTTGATGACATTGACTTTGACAAATGATTAACGACTTGATTATTTTATGTGGCAACCTTAGAGTATAGATAAGAAACTAAAGAGTGAGCAGTGTATGAACCGTGAGCACTAGTATGAACTAGTTTTATCGTAAATTAGCTTTCCAATTAGCTAAATATACTGAAAATTGGTCTAACTCAGGTATCTGACAAGTGTTCTGAGTTTCTGCTATTGTAGTACAAATATCGTCTGATTCAACAACACTCAATTTTAAACTATTTAATCTTGATTTATTTAATACATGGAGTACCAACTGTGAGTCTAATAAGTTCCTTAGGGAACCAACAAAATCCACATTTTCAAAATTCTTAAAAAATTCTTGGCACTGCAATACAGTCTTTAGTGGAATCTGAACCTGTCCAGGCCCGCCAAAAACAAAATTTACATGAATATTCTTAATAGTTGGACATGAATTATAAATAGCTTAGATGAATGATTGATCTCGCGCGCTCGACTAGATACCGCACTGTCAACAAACAAAATGTCCGTCGCTGCGCCCTGCGGCGACGTGTGCTCTGTATGCTAGAATAGTGTTACCAGCTGCTTAACGGTTACCCCAGTTAATGGGAAAATATTTTATGCTATGGAAGTTGTTACTTGATATAAATTAAAAATGTTACTTGTTTTTATTATAAATGAAGCTCAAAAAATGCAAAAAATAATATTATTTTTTTTTAATTAATTTTGCACCTTTTGCTCACCTATGTATACAATATAGGTATTAACCTATATTACAATAGATAACATATATTAACTTAAAATAATATAGAAATAGCTTATTTATATGTTAAATAAGACGGTTAGATAAATGAAATAGGTTATATATAAAAATACAATTACAATAAATTCACATTATTAATATCTTAACCATGGGGAAATTGATTCTTGCTTACACGGCAACACTGAATGACGTTCAGAGTACGTAATATTTTATGTTGAAATTTTGAAATTATACGATACTTACTGATGCTATGTGATCCCAGTGCCTTTATTATTATTTGTAGTGTTGTTTTTAAACAGTTTTAATACGCAAACCGCCATTTTACTTCGAATTGCGACGAAAATATAATAAAATGTTCGGGACGTCTAAGTCAAACAAAGCTGTCAACGTGACTGGCACGGGTACGCCTATCCGGGTGTACTATTTTCGCCGCATTTAACGAGTACGACGGCGGTATCTAGTCGAGCGCGCGAGACCAATCATTCATCTAAAGGTGTTACTTATGTGTTTCAAGTTTTAATTGATTATACCTAATGATTATCACTTACCTTTTGTATTTATTTATTAGCATAATGTAGGTACTTGTGTAAATTAAAATAAAAACCAGCGTAGGTATTACTTTAAGAATGCTATTTTCAAATATATTATTATTTATCATTACAATTTTATATTAAGCTATTATTTTAACATTAATAGATGTCTATGATCTTGATTTTACATTTAAAGACTCTCTTAAAACTGCTATATACGACGAAATTAGGTCATCCATTTTATATCCCAGTGATGTTTCACATAATATCTTAGTTCCACGTAGGAAATTTCCCATAGTCATGTGGAAGAAAGTGTTACCCGATGACCAATTGGAAAGTTGAGAAAATGGATGCGTTACTAAAACATCCTGAAACAAAAAAAGAACATTAGGGAATATCCTTTGGTGCTCAACGTAAATAAGTAGACAAACATAGTTATAAAAGGATAAAAATAAATTTATGCTGGTTGACTACTTACTCGACTTTGAGGATGAATAACACTGACGCCATTTTTGTTTATTCCAATAACAACCATTTCTGGGTAAGTCGGGTCAGATGTTTGCTTAACTTCAAAGAAAGCTGTTCCGAATGTCGGTAAGTGGTAAATTTTCTTTAAGAACTGTTCTTTAGCTTCATTCTCTGACATAGCACCTTGTTGCAAATAGGCCATATTGATCGCAGATTTCCATTGGTTGTTGTTCTGGATCCTTATCATATCAGAAGGTATGAAATCTTCTAGCATTTGAGTAATTTGTGCTAGCAAAGATTGATCGCTGCCATATCTCGCTCTATAAATCAATGCAGCTAGTTCTGCTAAATCCTGTTTGGAAGTTTTATGGTACCCTCTTAGGTATTTTGGTAACTCTTGAGGGAAATAGAATATTTGATCTGCATTTTTATCTTTTCCGGGAACTGTGTTAATCCATAGCTTTTTCATAAAGAATATTTGATAGTTCATTTGCATTTGAGCCGCTCCTGAAAAAAATATTAAAACATTATTAGGTACCTACTATGTAACATATTTTTGATATTATAATATATTTACTACCATCATAAAACTTACCACCCCGTGGACGTGTTTGCTTCATCCATTCCACAAGTTCATGGATAAAATCGAAGAAGTAATAATTTTCAGGCACTGAGAAGACCTTGTCGACAATTTTTACGAACAAGCTGAATCCATCACTGTTCTTCAGGTTTAGCCTTCCCGTTATTTGTTCGCATAAATCTCTGGCTTTCGTTGAAGAGTCTACTTCAAAAGCTTCATCAGTATCGTCTGGGAAGTAGACTTTGTGGTATATTTGCATACTTCTATGTTGAATAGCTTCTATCTCTACAACATAAGGAGGATACATTCTTGGTCCCTTCTTTTGCGTTTTGAACACACGTTTCAAGCATTCCTTAGCTATAGGATGTGGTCTTGATTTAAGAAATTCGACCAGCTCTTTTAACAATGTTTGCCCACATACAAATATTCCTGTTACAAGCCACATTAGCTCCCATCCTCTTTCTTCGCTCAGCTGTATTCTGTTGTTCGTCAACTGTTTCATGATCTGACAGTAAATCTCATCACGTAAGGCGGGCTCTGCAACAGCTGAACTAAATATTTCGTCTGTATATTCAGTAACAGTACGGGCCTTTGGAGCAGGCATGTCTCCCATATACTTAAGGATTCCAAAGAAAGCTGAAACTGCCGTTTTGGATTGTAGCTCTTCTCCTAATAATTTCTTTAGCAATGGTTTTCGTAGCGGTTCTCTAGAATGAGCCCACAAATCACCAGCGATAGCTCTCTTAGCCGTAGTCAACGTTGCCTGTCTAGAAACTGTGGCATTGATGTCGTAATTATCTCTGAAATGCTCCTTTGCATATTTTTCAAGAGTATGCATTCTCTTCCTTTGAATTGTATTGTACTGTGAGAAGTTTTTCTTTTCAGTATTTATGTTACCCTTCTTGAACACTTCGAGGATAGTGTTTGATGGCATTTCTAATGTAGGCAAGATATAAACTTGTTCAGTTGGGAATAATCCCTCTTGGCCATTACAAAGACCATGACCCCATGTGGCGCTCATTAACGATTCTCCAGTACTATCTTGCAGTAGCTGAATAAGGTCACCTTTCTTGAATTGAAGGAAAGACGATGCATCACTGTATCCTTGTAAATCGGACTGAGCAACTACATAAATAGATCGTCTTTTTAATCCATCGATCATGTATATAATTAGAGAACTCATTTCACTGGCATCCACACTCTGGAACTCGAATTCTTCCTGTTGTATAGTCCTTATTGTAATCCTTCCAACATTATCATAATCCTTATCAGCATTGTAAGCCACGTACGTCACTTCAGGATATGATATTTCAAGAAGAATTTGTTCTAGCTGATCTACGATATAAATTCCAGTCCAGTTAACAGCTATAATAACTATATCTTTGTTTATCGTATCTCCTTTTAGTTTAATAGCCTCGAAGAACCTCGAGAACAACATAGGCCATTTTAATTTTGCAAATATAACGATATCTTCTTTACATTTTAGAGCCTCAGTTTTATTTTGAATGCTTGTTGACGTATCGAATGCTTTTGTAACTAAATGCTCCCATTTCGTTATTGCGGCATCGTTTGACTGCAGGAATTGGTTAGGTATATAATTGACTATAACTTTTCTTAAAATGTTTGGATCAATACGTGCGCCAAATTCAATATAATGTTGCTGGGCAGCAATCATGGCTAAGTCCTTTTCTGAGTTACATCTGTATTCACCAAATTTAACTCCCTTTGCTATTTGGTAATATATCAAATTGGTCGCAATAGGATCATCCATTGGGTTGTGCCAAGGCGTAAATACTTCTTTTCGGTAGAACAACCTCCAAGGTGCATTTTTCTCGGGTGTACCTTGCTCTTTCGCAAATTGTTCACATTGAGATATAGCATCCATGATATGTTCTGCTTCACTTCCTAGTGAAAGAACTTTATCGTACAAAGTTATGTACAAGGAGAAACCGAACGTGTCAACTAACTCTACACTTTCTGCTATTTGCTGGCAAATCTCTTCAGCATTTGATGCTGAATCTGACTGTACTGTTTTCATGGACTCATCCATTAATGTCACAGTAAGTAACATGGGCTTCTTAGTTTTTGTAGCCTGCAGTTCAAGCCAACTCGGAGGTTGAGTTCGTGGCCCATTCTTGAATGTTCTTACAAGTCTACCTTCACAATATGGAGCATATCCCGGTGGACCAGACCGTATGAAGGATCTTAAATACTTGACTAATCTTTCGGAGGGCGGGAAACAACCGACACAGAGCGACATTAGAATCCAGCCACGGGCGTGTGAGGCTTTCGATGGGTTATTTGTAAGCTGCTTACATAGCTGACAGAATATCTCATCTCTGAAAAGACAAAGCAGCAAGTAAGGTTTATAGTATTGTGGTTAGACTTAGGTTAAAGTTTTTTTAAATGTATGGTTCTTACCTCAATTCTTTCCTAATTATTCCATGCCCAATAATGAAGTGTAGTTTTTCTAAATTGGTACTTCGTCTAGAGTTGAGCCAGTGGCTATACATCTCATTAGTCACCTCATCATTGAGTAAATTCTTCATCAAATCCTCGTTTAGTTTAGTTTGTCGTTTCAGAGTCTTCGAAATTAGTTTAGATCTGTTTTGTTGGTCGTTATCTTTTTGCAAGTACTCCTAAAATTAAGATAAATTATTATAATATTTATATGATAGACAAAGTTTAAATAACTTATTTCACAGAATACTTACTTCAAATTCTTTGCTCTTTTGGAAAGCACGTCCAATTGTATCGGTCAGTTTTGTCATTATAGGTATGTTATCAGCTTTATCATCGGCATATTTCGGTTCTGCTACATCTCCCATGAACCTCAATATCGTAATCCACAAAGCCTGAGCAGCCATTCGGTCTATCGGTGAGGGTAGATCTAAAAGGGAATTCTTCAAAGGCTTTCGTGAATATTGGTGTGTCGTGTTTCCAACGAAGTAAGTGGCAGCAAACTTTCTGAAATTCAATTCGTCGAAAGCTTCCTCTTCGGGCTCTAGCGTTTGTAATGGGATGACTGACGAAACCTGGGGTTTAGCGGTTGTTGACTGAAACAGTTTTTTTTATTAATATTGGTAAAGTTATTGGTAACATGCCAAAGTGTCTGGTAAATTTGTACTTACAACTCCGAAGCCTGTTCCTCTCACTGTACCTGCCGGTGTTGCTGTATCCTTTAAGAAACCAAATACGTCGTCGACGTATCTATCATCGATACCCGATGTATTTTGAACACTGTTCTCAGCAGGTACATCTTTGATAAACCAAATTGATTTCATTATTTCGTTATACTTCTTTTCGTGGGCGTCTTCAGCTAAGTGAGTACTTCTACCTGAATTTTCAAAGGCCTTCTTTTCTATTTGTAATTGTTTTAATGAAGATGCAATTATAAGACGCTTTTCTTTAAGTAACTTCCTAATAAGATAGCCTTTACAGTTCGCTTGGAATTTTCTGAAGAATACTTTCATATTTGTAAACGTTTTCCGCAATTCTCTAGATCTTATAGTAGCTTGCAGTCGTAAGTATCCTCGTCTCATAATAAGGAACCTGGTCCTGTAGCCACGGGCGCGGTAAGTCTTCTGTATCAGAAGAGCGGCAGCACGCAGCCTCAAGTACCTTCTCCTATAAATAAATCTTCTCGCATTCGTCTGCACTTTAATAACAGCAGTTATCAATACTTTATGTCTCAATTCTTCTAAAATAGCATCGTGACAGTCTTTCAAGAAAACTTTTGTGTGTCCAAAACGGTATTCTTGATCAGTTAAAACTGTTGTACATATTATCTTGGCTGCATTTTTGCAGTCTGTTTTGTCAGCAGGTGGTATGTTGGGAACAACAAGGCGATAACGGTGTACGAACTCAGAATACGAGTATCTTATGGGATAGCCTGCTTGCCTTATTTTGGCGGTTTCCATCAAACCAGCATACCGGAGTTGACGAACACATAAACCTTTGTCAAAAATCTGAAACAATATTAGCAAATATTAAATTATGTTCTAAATGATTAAACTTAAAAATAGAGTCGTCATTAGAATTACTTACCCTTGGCTTTTTGAATTCATTGGGCTTTATACATCGCACGAAAAATGGATGGCAAGCATATAGCGTCTTCATCAGAGAATCAAGGGATGTCTTGAACCGATGGCTCAAAGACACAGTTTTTCGGCTTCCACTTTGTGTTGGCGCATATTCAGTGGAGAAGAGATTTTTCAAAAACGTGTTACTTGAATCGAACATCATTTCTTTTATATCTGCTGTTAGCATATCCCTATTTTTGTCCAGAAATCCTGGAAGAGAAAGTGAGTTAATTATGAAGCTGACTTCATCGATATTTAGGTGTTAGCTTGTATAATTTCTTCTATCCTTACCTCGCACTGTATAGGACACATCGCCAGCAAAATGTCTGATGCTGAATTTATGCTCGTGAGATGATTTTGGAGTTATGTAACAATTTCTAGCTCCATGATTACTATTTAACTTAGACAGCAGAGTTACGTCAGTTCCTTTAGGAAACCTAGACTCTTCATCGATTAATGAAAGAATATTCATCGGTTTTAGTCCAATCACATCCAGATTTTCTTGATTATCAACATAATTTATATTTGTCCACGTAATTCCCTCTTTTTCATACTGTTCTTGTTCAAGCTTGAAAATGTGTTTCACAAAGAACTGTTGTAAGTTCTCGTTAGCATAGTTAATGCATAGTTGTTCAAAGCTATTGTAGTCAAAATTTTCGAACCCAAAGATATCTAAAATTCCAACTGATCCACTTGAAAGTTGTTGATCTTTGTGTAGTGTTTTGTTTATCATTGTTACTATGTACTCGAAAATATGACCGTATATGGCTTTTACTAGTGCATCTCTACCTTCTATTGCAGACGACACATTTAGAGGCGAGACTACCTTATCCCCATGTGCAACAAATGTTTTTCTTGTCAAAGCTTCGCACAGCCTTGCTTTGCTAACACCCAAAAGCGTAGCAATCCTATTCGCATTGATTGCATCGGTAACTTCTGAAGATTCAATGTTGTTGATATTAAAAGACTTAAATTTCAAATTTCCTAAATGCAAGATGGCTGCGAGTAGACTGAACGTTCCCCATACTTCATTATCAGGGAAATTAAGAACTTTAAACGCTGATCTTATATCGCTAAATTCCAAGCTGTCGTTTCGACCTTCACATTTTAACATGTTTCCGGAATTCAGATAATTGTAATCTTCAGGGCGTCCTAATTCTAGCCTTTTCCTTTCATCCGGTGACAATCCAGTAACAAGCGAGTAAAAAATATGATAGTTCCTTTCTCCTTTGTTTTGGAAAACAATTCTTGATTTCTCTAAAAGATATTGATCAATATTTCCTCCTTCAATGATTCCCTTTCTGCTGAAGTAAATATTTACATACTTTCCGAATCTGGAAGAGTTATCGTTTCTCACAGTTTTTGCGTTTCCGAATGCTTCTAAAATGGGGTTCGTTTCTTGGATTTGCTGTTCAATCCAGGAGTGTTTTCCACTGGCCGCTGCTAGGTATTGTAGTAATAATTTTGTGCTTTCAGTTTTACCAGCACCACTTTCACCACTGAAAGATTAAAGATGCAATTCAACATACTAAAATTATGTGTAACCATCTTGCATATAGTTAGGTGAGTAGGCCCAAAAAAAAGATCCGATTATCTAACTAAATTATCTCATCGACATCACATTCAAAGCGGCATTGAACCGATAGGCTTTAGCAGTATCATTATATAAAGTGCAATTATTGTTATTAAACATAACAAACGCAATCGACGCATCAGAACTCCTTTGAAACAACCGATCTTTTTTATCAGTAGGTACCTACTATCGCCTAACTCATTAATGAGGTGACAATAAAGATATGTATATAAAAACACGTTTATTAACCTGATGACGATGCACTGGTTCGAGGAAGTGTCCAGGAGTTCCCTATAGGAGTTATCTCCGATGGCAAATATGTGAGGAGGTATTTCCCCTAAACTCCTTTCTTGGTAGAACATTATTTGGTCCATCGTGTATATAGGTAGGATCTCGTAAGGATTTATGGCTATTAACATTGATCCTGTGTATGTCTGAAATGGTAAAATAGGAATAAGTATTACTTTTCTATGTACTGATCAAGGGTTGAAGATTTTCGGATCTAGGTTAAAAAACAAGGGACTACCTACAAATTTTTATAAAGCTTTCTTTCTGCGTTCATGTAATGTGTACCTATATGTATTTGTAACTTATGTAGGTATTACAATTATGTCGATTTCTTTGTCATCATACTGAAATTGGTGTCATAATGTAAATAGAAGTAACATATCTAAACCTGATTGACATTACTATCAAGTCCTATTAAGGTAAATGAAACTGGTCAGATCTGAGGAAAACCATCTACACGAAAAGAAGTAAAACTACAACAAACAACATTTAAAAGTCACCATTATGATCCACATTGCAATGAATTAGGTATAATTTAAAAGATAAATTACCCAAATTCTATCGCCTATTTTATCAATGTAAAGTAGATAAGTTTTATTTTGTGATGTTGATGTATTATTTACAAGTTTACAACATTCTGTATTTATAAGACTTCACATCCTGTGTGAAAATTTTCATTTACCTCGTTATTTTTGCTGGGTCTCGCGTTCGTGAATTTATCAACACTGAAACGGCAGTTGTTTGGTAATAATAATCCAGCCTATAAACGTCCCACTGCTGGGCACAGGCCTCTTCCCATATGGAGAAGGCACGAGCATTGATCACCACGCTTGCTCTCTGCGGATTGGCGATTTCAGATCCCAAATTTTTGGAATCCAGGTTTCCTCACGATGTTTTCCTTCACCGTTTGTCAGAAGTGTCTTAGAATAATTAAGAAAGAACATATAACTTTGAAAAAGCCACATTGGTACTTGCCTGGGTTCGAACCTGCAACCTTGTGCATACAATTCCGTTCATTGAACCGCTAGGCCATCACGACATTCAGTTGTTTGGTATATGGATACTTAATATATTGCCCTGAGTTTCTACGCTCAGATGACCACTTATAAACGCTACTGGAGAGGATGAATAAGGGTTGTCTTGTCTACCAGTTCAGACGACATGACCTCAAACTCCTTAGGTCCCTACCTGTATCTTGTTTTCTGAATCATACTATAACCGGCTCTACGTTTTTAAACGAAAAGAAGAATAAATGGTAGGTACTCACATAAATGAGCTGCTTATTGTACCGCATATGAAGATTATGAAGGATCGTGTACTCTTGCAGCTCCCCGAGCGTGATCATGTCTTCAACCCCAGTAACAGACGTCGAGTGCAGAGGCTTGATAACATTTTGGACAGGAGTGGAGAAGACGTTGCCATCGTAATCTTTTACTTCAAGCTTGTCGCCGGACTGTCTTACTACATTCACAGCAATGGGCACATCGAATTCTGACGTACCCACCGGCTTCAGCCAGACGTGGTCCTGAAAACAGTTGTAACAGTGCAATGTTAGTCCAACCCTTATGAACCGGTCTGCTATATAGAATTAGGAATATAACTCAAGCACCCAATGTTTGTTAACATAAGTAAGTATTTACTTATTTGGACAGTGTAGATTTTATCTTATTGAAGTGAGGTACCTGATGATGTTTTACTCCTGCTGAATAGGAAGGAGAAGGACAGAAGTTAAAAGAAAAATGGTAGTCCAAAATACAATCATTGAGCGTAGTAAGATTAATAATCTTAGGAGGCAACTAAAGCCTTTATTCCGGAGACACTATGAATACTGCACGTGCCAACAATTTTATAACTTTGGCTCCTGGGTTTACTCTTTCAAACGGAAAACATTAGGTATGTTGACCATTGGGACAAGGGCAGAAAGAGGAACGACTTCCGGATACCAGTTAAAACAAATGGGGCAATGAAGAAAATCTAGGCAATAAACTAGCATGCACTTACTGATAGCCGTACACGGCTTCCCATTTTGTTGACTTGAGATTCACTTCACGAAAAAACAAATTTTAACCATGTCTACAATCACAATCCTCGCGTGATGTTCGTATTAATACTGACGAATATTATCAATATTTCAGGTCCCTCTTATCAAAATCTGATAGTAATGCCCGACTTATCGAAATATTTTCAGATATAAACATATACCTACCAAACAGCTATCTCACTAAAATATGTGTAGATTAACGATATTCATTATAAGAATGAATCATAAAAGTTTATTAATTCAAGGAATTTTAAGATACAATAGATTCTTGATGATGTAGATTTTTGTACAGCTACTGTTAATAGGTGTTTATGTGCTAGTTCTTATTGTGCCTTTTTATGTTCGTACTTATTGTGTTATTTATGTTCCAGGAATACAATTTTGTCCAATTTCTATCCCAAGGAAACAGAGAAATGGGAAAATCAAACATATACTTACCTAGATGTTTAATAATGTAAATATTTATTAGTGTAAAATTTGGCGCTGCACACTAGACCCTGTACTTACAATGTATCCGCAGATAATATGACCCTGACCATGTCCTTGGAGTTGTCATCAACACTGAGTGTGACAACAGGGAACAACCATTGTCTTCTGGTGGTAGTTTTGTCCTCGGTCAAATCGTCCATCGCCGACACAGCACCTTAGGCTGGCTAACACGGACTGTGAGCTCGAGTCGTTCGGACAGTCGCTATAAACTGCTCAAGAAGGCGAGTGGACGAACGGGTACAAGAGCCGACCGCTCTTGTACCTGTTCGTCCACCCGCTAGCTCGAGCAGCCGAACTTATACATAGGAGACAAATTGTTTCCTGTTTTCTGTACCGTCGCAGCTCGAAGCAGTCCGTGTATAGCCAGCCTCTCTTCACTTATTGTTCGGTAGATAGTAAGCTTAATAGGTGATAGTGACACTGATATCAAATCAAAACAGGAAACAAAAATCAAAATATGCAGGAAGTACCTAAGTAACTATGTACTTTTTATTTAATTAGACTTATGTTTTCCTTAAGTAAGGATCTACCTTTATCTACCTGCTATACCTACTTCTGCTGTCGTAAGACGGCGGGGCCAGCCGGACTCTAGCCGGCGGCGGCGTCAAACATCGGAAATCTGCCGGGATCTTAACGAAAACTCTTTTGCTGACTACTACCTACTGCTTACTATCGTATAACCCAGACAGGTATATATAACCAAAGCCCAACCTAAGTAAATTGGCGTATAAAACAATAATAATATGCTCAAAGACGACTCACGCTCATACCTACTTAGGTACTTTTTAGTATTGAAGTCCAAGCTCCATTATTATATAAAACCAACCAAAATGAGTTTACACATAGATATATCTATGTATGTTGCATAGTAGCGCTTACATCCTTTACATTATCTGTAAGATGTAATCAGGTACATTAAAGTATAATGTATCTATATAATAATATGTATAATGGTGGTATAATGATTATACCACTTATATTTATCTAAGATTTTTACTAATGCAATTTAAATGAGTAATTACCTAAAGCATTGAAATACTGCAAAATATTTATCTTCTACATAGTCTGAAAGCTGAATTAGAGGATGTTATATAAATTAAGGACAAATTTGAACATAACTAGAAACGCCTGATTGCTGCAGTCAGACTATTATTCAAATGTATCAATTTTTGTAGTTATTAAATGTCTACAGCCTGACAAGACTTAACCTATTAGTTAATATAATTAAAAATATTAGAATACTTTTAAAATATAGACTTTATTGTCATTCCATAAGGGTATTATGAATATCTCATAAAATCAATGGGAAACAAACTTGGAGAGAAGCTAATCTAAAGTTAAGAATATATCTATATTATGTAGTATGCTTCAAAAGATACAGTAATGACAATATTGAATTAGTAAATACAATTTATTTAAAAATATTTCAGCATTACAAACAACTTAATCTAATGATGATTCTAAATTACTTTTTCTTTTCATCTTTTTCTTTTTTCTCTCCTTTTGTTTTGTCATCACCTTTCTTTTCCTCCTCCTTTCCATCCTTTCCTTCTTTCTTCTCCTTCTCTTTCTTATCTTTGTCTTCTTTCTTTCCTTCTTCAGCATCTCTGTTCGTAATCTTGTTGTTGATGAGGTTGTGTAATGCTATGATAGACCTGACAAGAGCAGCTAAGTATACAACAAGAGACTGATCATTAGTCTTAATGTAGAGGTTGTCAATAAAACTGTCATTGGCAATATCAGGCAACAGGTTGAAGATGTCCTGCAGCTGGTAGATGATCTGGTGGTTCATAGGCAAGGAGCCTTGGCCAACTTGGATGAGGTAGTCTCTGATCTCACTCAGCTGGGAGTGGAGACCCTTGAGGCCAAGTAACTGGTTTGTAATCCGCTGTGAGAGACTGCCAACAGTGGTGTCTTTGATGTCTCTGAGCAGGTGTTCAACACCCACTTCTTCTGCCTCCTCAGCACCAATCTCACTGGGGACATGCTCAAAGGTCCTTGTGGTTGGAGAACCATCATCGTGGACCTCTTCCACAGCCTGGTAGGCCTCAGTAGGAAGACCAAGATCTTTTGGCTTAGCATCAATGATGACAAGGACAGAGTTAGGACAGTAACGCCTGACCAACTCATTAATAGCTACATCATTCTGATGGAGTTTGGGACCGGTGTGGTACCAGCCCACAACCTTCTCTCTAGCATTAACTTTCTTGAACATACCATACATGTTCTCTAGGTAGTCATGGTCAAGGAACCAAACAGACTTGTCTTTGTCGTCTTCATCGAATGGAACTGGAAAAAACAAACAAATGTGTTAGCTTGATGATATGAACTTTGATGTGGATAAACAAAAACTACTTAAGATTCACTGTATCATCTAGTGTGTTTAAGAAATTGTTAGGGACACTACTAAAGTGATACAAAGCGAAATACAGTCATTAAACAGAGTATCAAGCATACAGGTTTTAGTATATAACAAGACGAGAGTGGAGATTAAATATGAAATAAAAAAAACAACAAAGCAAACTATGAACGGTATAGGAGCGGAGCTATAGTGTTATTTACCTGCAAAACTGTTTGATACGTCCAAGACGCCCTTCGCTCTCCAACAGCCCAGCAAGACGCCTACAACCCGTTTTTGATTGCCTATCTTGCCCATACGATTGAAATGGTCCACGACACTCAGTAGGACCAAGGGATGAACCACAACTTTTGTGGTTAAAACTTCTTGACTAGGCATGGTTGCTGTGTTAATTTACTAATAACTTCACAGTATAATATCGAATACTACAGCAATCAAGACAACAATAACAATTTATAACTACAATTCGCTCAAAATCTACAATCTAATGATTTTTGCGATTTTTGCCAAGCGGCAATCAAAACTAAAATTTGACAGTCATTATAGAACTAGTGTCTATGGTTGAGAATACCGTAATTTTACTTCTGGCAATAAATAAAAAATATACTAAGATGACATTCTCAACAACTTTTAAACAGAAAACTAAAGTAATGTAACTAGAAAGACATAGGGTTGAACTTTGAAATAATCAAATTTTAAAAGTTGAAATTTCAAAATATGTCAATGTCATTTATTTCGACGAACCGTGCACGGGCTATTTTCCTATATAAATTGATTTTTTAAGTGAAACAGTAATTATTAAGTATTCATATGTTCAGTGTTCATCGAGGAACTCTTTTCTGATGTTCTATATTGGATAAATTTAATTAAAATGTCACAAAGAACTATAACCTTCGTCACTGGCAATGCCAAAAAACTAGAGGAGCTCAGGGCTATTCTCGGCTGTAACTTCCCCTTAGAAATAATTAGCCACAAGCTAGACTTGCCAGAACTTCAAGGAGAAATAGACGAGGTGTCTATAAAGAAATGCCAAGAGGCTGCTCGCCGATTGAAGAGGCCAGTGTTAGTTGAAGATACATCATTATGTTTTAATGCGCTAAAGGGCTTGCCGGGGCCTTATATCAAGTGGTTCCTAGAGAAGTTAGAGCCTGAAGGGCTCACAAAATTGTTGACAGGTTGGGAGGATAAGTCAGCCAAAGCTGTGTGCACCTTTGCTTATTGTGCTGCCAATAATGATGACTTAGATGTCATGTTGTTCCAAGGTATAACTAATGGGGAAATTGTCGCTCCCAGAGGTACAAGAGAATTCGGCTGGGATTGTGTTTTCCAACCAGATGGTTACAGTGAAACTTATGCAGAATTACCAAAGACAGAAAAAAACAAAATATCCCACAGATACAGAGCTTTAGAAAAGTTTAAAGGTTACTTTACAGAGAAAACAAATGAATAAACATTTTTATCTATAGGTGTATCCAATATGTATGTAACTAATGCCTGAATGTTATCTAATGCATAGCAATTAAACCAAATCAAAATATGTTATTGTTTATTATGATATTACCAATTCCACTTGTGTATTTACAAATTCATCATAATAATATATTTATATTAGTAATGTTTTGTACACCCATAATATTTATAATCCTCTTATCAGAGTATAACATAATATAACATTAAAAATAAACTTATTATATGTAGCAACAATACTTTTTGATGTTGGCTTGTGAACGCCAGGTGCAATGTAAGGTTCTAAATTTGAATTATTATAATTTTTGTAATACCAGTCTTTATCATCAATCTGCCTAATTTTAGTATTGCCTGTGTTCAATATTTCAGAAAATCTTGTCTTTGGTTCTCTATTTGGTGAAAAGTTTTCTCTATGATCATATTGTTGTATTTGTTGAAGATTTACTTTTGTAATGGTTGCAGGTCTTTTGCTGGGGTTCCTTTCATGTAACTCTGCTGTGTTTGGTACCAGAACAGCAGACAGAGCGGTAGGTGGGGGCTGTTCAATATGCTTCCTCATTGGTGGTTTAGACGTGACTGCTGTGGATGAGGAGTAGGATAAGGTACTGCTTTCCATCCATGCTTGCAGAGACATGTCATTACTTGTGTCTGTAGTTATTAGCATACTTTCTTTCTCAGTCACTTGAGTTATCGTTAAGTTTGACTCCATCAAATTGTATTTGCTCATATTATTAGGGTCTGTCTTTTGTTCTTCTACATTTTTCGTTCTGTTATAAGCTACATGAGTGCTATTGTCATCGTCTATGTATGCTTGCAATTCATGGATTTCACTCTTTATTTTCTGGTGGGTTGTGTTGCTGTGAACAGTTTTAACAGGTGGTTTGGTTGACACTGCTACTGTCCCTTGCCCTGCACTTCCTTTACTGTTGTAAGTAGAAGCACTTTGAGCTTGTGTGGCTGTATGAGAAATATTCAGGGCTGGATCGGGTATTGGCATAAAACCACCTGCTGTCGCGGGTAAAATTGGTGAGAACCCACCTGTTTCAAACTTGGGCGTTTCCGGC
Organism: Autographa pulchrina; assembly: GCA_905475315.1. Lineage (NCBI taxonomy): Eukaryota > Metazoa > Arthropoda > Insecta > Lepidoptera > Noctuidae > Autographa > Autographa pulchrina. The sequence continues at coordinate 10,532,957 of FR997765.1, read as the reverse complement.
ACTTGGTATTTATTTGCACTGTTTGAATGTTTCTTATCAGGCCAGTCGATTTTGCGGCCTGTGTTCAATATTTTTCCCATATCTATTGGCGGAAGCGGCATACCAAAGAATGTGAAGCCACTGCCGGCAGTGTTCGTAGCAACTGGTTTATTTTTGTCAGTAGTATTTTTCATAGCCGCATAAATTGTTGGAACGCCGCCTATTGATCTGTTATTATTGTGGGATGTACTGAGGTCGCTGTTTAATCCATCTACCATAGTTTCGTTATAAGGATAATCCACATATTCGTCATAGAAGTACTCTGACTCTTCCGGGGACGGTCTATTTATTTTGTTAGCTTGATAAGTATTTTTAATTCTCGTTGCGTAGTCCTTTATTTTGTCGACAGTTGAAAAAACTTGTGACGTCGCTAAATTTGGTAAAAGTGCTTCATTTTCGTGTGTAACACATAATCGTAGATCATCTTCATCAATTTGGGTAAGAGATGGGTTTGAACAATCATTTCTTCCAAATGGCATGCCTTTAACATATGTTCCATCAGCACATTTAGGTCCAATCGAGGTCGATTCCGATAGCCATGATTTTAGCCATATTATATTGCAGTTGCAGATGAGTGGATTACCTGAAACGTTAAAAATAAGACGATTTAATTTTAAAAAGTAAGGATTATTGTGGAAATAGTGGAAAATTTTGCTGATTCCTAATTCTGGATAAACCAACTTACCATCTATATCCAAAATAGCGATGTTATTTCTTAGTTTTGCAAATGTGTTTTCCATTACGGTGCTCAGTTTATTGTGTCTCAAGGACAGAACCTTCAAACGAGGCATGAAGTCAAAAGGCTTGCCGCTAATGTGGCATATCATGTTATTGTCCAAATTTAGCTCGACCAACCATTCCATATACTGAAATGAGGCTCTTGTCAACCTCATTAGTTTGTTGAAGCTTAAATCCAGAACTTCTAAGGACGATAATTGTCTCAGCCCCGAGTTGTCGATGTTATTTATTTGATTATTGCTTAAATTCAAGTATTGCACTAGAGGTATATTGTCAAATGCTCGCAACGATATGTATTGCAGTCGATTTCCTTGCATTTCTATTATTCTCAACTTAGGAAGGTTAGCAAATACTCGGTCTGGTAAATCTATGATGTGATTTCGACTCAAATAAACGGAGACTAAGTTTGGCAAATTAGCTATTGCTTTAGGATGGATCACTTCAATGTTATTGTTGTCTAAATCAATAGTTTCGAGATCTTTGAGTTCTTTGAAACTTCCAGTTTGTAGTTCCATTAGCTTATTGTTTGGCATTTTGAAATCTTTCAGTGTGTTGATACTGTTTATTGAATTGCCATCAAAACGCTTTATATGATTAAAGCTTGCGTCCAAGACTTTCAATTTCGACAACATATTTAAGGTAGCCGGTAACTCGATCAGATTATTCGAAGAGATATTAAGCGTTTCAACATCCAAGGCTCTGCTTACGATGTTAGGACTTATACTTTTAAGTTTGTTTTTGCTGAAATCCAGAGACGATAATGCAGCATTGTCCTGAATCGCCATAAAGTCGAAGTTTTCAATAGTATTACCGTGCAAGTTTATCTGTTTGAGAACTGTTAGTTTGCTAAAACTTTTAGGGTGAACTGCCATTATTTGATTGTAGCTTAAATCTAAAATCTCTAGTCTACTCAAATCGCTAAACGTTGTCACCTCGACTTGCCTTAAACCGTTTCGTTTCATATAAAAACGACGTAAATTGTGCAACGTTTTCAAACTGCCGTGTGGAATTTTCTGTATCCCATTACTGGATATATCCAAAGTCCGTAAGGATGGTAAATCTAAGTCAGGTGATGGTGGCATTGGTAAACTTGTTATTTGATTCTGTTGTATGTAAAGCTTTTCGAGACCTCTTGGTAATCCAGGCACAAATTCTATCAGTCTGTTATTACCAGCATCTAACTCGTAGAGATTTGCTAAGTTTCTGAAAGTAGCTGGATGTATTGATACAAGAGAATTGCCTGATACATTTACGTACTCTAATAATGTTGATTCCATGAAAGTGATTGGGTCTATAATCGTTAACTGATTATTGCTTAAATTTATCCGTCTTAACGATGGAAGGTTGTACAATAATTTTGGTTGTAGACGTGTGAAGTAGTTATATGATAAGTCTAGTCCTTTCAGAGCGGGTAAATTCCAGTAAGGACCTTCGTTCATATCGTCCAATGAGTTATTACTCAAATGTAACTCTCGTAACGCAGGCATAGCGACGAAGGCTTCTGCTTGTATAAACTTTATATTGTTTTTGTTTAAATGTAATCTTTCTAGGCTAGGATGGCCCCTCAGGGCGCCTCGAGGAATTTCTTGAAGCAAATTATCACTTAGGTCAAGGAATTTCAAACGAGGTAAAGCATCCAGTAAAGCTCTAAATTCTGAAATGTGCATGATTTGGTTTCCGATTAAAGTCAGCTCCTCAACTCCACTGGCTGATTGTTGTAAGAAAGATTCCGGATGAATTTGACTAATCTTGTTGTAGTTCAAATCAACTACTCTTAACTTTGGCACTCTATGGAATGTACCGTGATGTATGACATTGATATTGTTGTGTGATAATAAAAGATTCTCCAGCATCGGTTGATCAACAAAAGCGCCTTCATTCAACTTGTCTATCATGTTATGATCAAGGTTTAAATAAGATAACATTGGCAAATCTCTCATAGCCCTTCCAATCATAGTAGCGTCAGAAATTCTGTTATTGCTCAGCGAAATTTCACTAAGAGACGGTAGCAATGATAGAGCTCTCATATGAATCATATCAATGCCACAATTTGTTATTTCCAGTCTTCGTAATTTTGGTAAATTGTAAAAGGCATTTTCTTTCAGTACCCGAAGGTTCACACTTCCTTGGATAAACAATCTCTCTAATTTTGGTAGATTTTCGAATGTATTCTCGTGTACAGTATTCAAGCTTTCTGATTGGATATTTATGTATCTTAGTTTTTGCAAGCCAGAAAATACTGGTATTCGTTTAAGATTCTGCGATTGTATTGTAATGGCCTGTAAATTCTGAAGTTTCATTAAACTTTCTGCTGGAAGACTTCTCAAGTCATTTTCGACGATGAATATTTCGACTAAATTAGTCTCTTGTGTCTCCAGCCAAGCGGCAGATAACCGTTCTAGGCCATTATGACGTAACATGAGTCTCATAATTTTCACATTTTGGAATATCTTTCCTGGCAGTGATGGTAGGTAATTATTTTCTACTATCAGTTCATCTATTGGTCTTCTGACAAGTTCTCCAACTTTTTGGACGCCCTTTAGTACTTGAGGCAAGTCGCTGTGTGTGCACCTATAATTTGGGTAAAATATTATTATTATTCAGACAAAACTTATCTTAAATACTGATAGCTATGACTCATACCAACCATATTTGGACATCTTCGTTTCGGTTTGTGCATATGCATGGGAGTATCGCTTCCGGGGCTGGACATATTGATGTCTGCCCTATTGCAATAGAGAACAACGAGAGGAGGAGCCATAAGACTATTTCTCCTTTCGAGTCCATTCCTCTAACACGTCTGGGTTCATTGTAGCATATTTATTGTAGTTTCAACCCTCCGTATCTGAAACGATATTAAAGAAATATATACTTATTGAAAAGAAACATTAACCTACAACTTCAATCTTCTATTACATACATCTAATATTGGTTTTAATTCGTCGATAAACTGATATAAAAATAGCCTTGTATTTGACTAGCTAGACAGTCAGACTGAAATAATAGCCATGCAATATAGCGTCCATTCTTTGTTAGATTTTGGGCATGAAAACTAGGTCACTTCGACGTTTCCTTCGAAATCGAAGCATTATACCTTCGATTGCTTAATTCTATGCTAGAAAAGAAGGAAAATTCGTAATCCGTTGGCGCCAAGGACCGGCACTAATGAAAACAATGTGTTCGTCTAACAATGGCCCACCGGAACGGACCGCTGGTTCAGTGCACTTTCACTCATTCACCATTGTTATTAACGGCGATCTATGGTGTGTAAAGATATTTACATCATTGTTTTAAGGTTATGCAAGCTATTGGTTCTGTTGATGTAGGTCACGATTCATCCTTCGATTAATTGGTTTATTAGGATTATAAAAAAGACTAAACATATACCTGTTAAGGCGACTTCAAAGCGATATCTAAAACCTTATATAAGGTGCTATAAAAACATCTGCCACGGCTTTAATGGGAGGTAGTATTGTGTTTATAGATTACAATAGTAAAGGTAAATTATTGATTATTTATCATTTTTTTTTTCATACAAAAAAAAATAACGTATAAATTTGAATTGATTTATTAGTATAAAACCATCCCGTGTAAGTAGTTGCACTTTTAAAACACTTGTATGCCTGCGTATTATTGCGTACCTAGTAGATTATGTAGTGACGAACTAGTCAGCTGATTACAGTTTTCATTTACAGAAAAGATGGAAAGAGATAGCAGTTGTTTTCATTGACGAAGCGTCACATTGCGCGTAGTGAACCACGTTACGCAGAATAGAGTCAACGTTAATTTAACTATTTTAATCTCTCAAATTTAATTAACTGTTCCGGGGTACGAAAGTTCTTCACTATTGTAATCTATAAACACAATACTACCTCCCATTAAAGCCGTGGCAGATATTTTTATAGCACCTTATATAGGTATTACTTTAAATTACCGAAAGTATCAGAAAAATTGTATTTTAAATAACTATTTATGTTTTAATGCCGCCACTTAACTTTGTAATCTAGTTAAACAAATTGCACAATACAACAAAACATTGCATTACGAAGGTAATTCGAAATGCTCATAAAACCGTTATTTTTCAACCGAGGCTTCAACTATATGTGTTTTATGTTTTCTTAGACAAAATACACATATCTATAATGTTTATGGGTCTAATAAACTTTCTTTCAATTAGGTACATTTATCATACATATGTATGTACCTATTCATACGATTATTATTTGAATAAAGTAAGCAGAATTATTGAATTCATGACTACTTTCTTTAAGCAAACTAACGAGAACTTGCCAAAAGTAAAAAAATGTCACAAAACCGTTTACAGTACGTTCTAGACAACGTTTAACAACGTACATCTGAGCTCGTGATCATACGAGCACCTACGTATAACGTATATGCAGCGAACGGGACACTAACCATTATGGTACAGTTATCGCATTTAAATCTAACTGTTGACTGTCATCCCGTAACACTAGATAAAGTAGCGCGTATCTCGCAACTTGTTATTATCAGTATTATATATTCTAGGTCGGTAGACAGTGGTTAGGCCTTAGCCAGAACAATATAGCTAGTTTTGACTAAGTGAGAATTTGTGTGTAGTAGTTCGGTAGGACTTTTCTTAGGTACTTTTATTTAACGCTGGAAGCTATAAGGGATGCTTTGTATTTTTTTTGTTAATTATATTAAGGAAGAGTTCTTCTTTGGAAAAACCCGTTTCCAATTTCACGAAATCAGATTTTCTTCCTATAAGGATCTAATTATTATACTTCTGAATAAAGGTACACATTTGACCTCCATAATTATGTTTAATGACTTGTATGACGTGACCAAATAGGTGTGGTACCCTGAAACTCTCGATTCTTCGTTTTTCAGTCGGCGAGCTTGTATAATATAAACCGTTAATAATATACACGACAGTCGTCATTATGGAACCATATGGTTGTTGTCAAGGAGAGTGAACGAGCAAAATTTTCCATTAAATCGAGGTAAGTAACAAGACAGGACAGTGTCGTGGCCCTTGTGGCACTAGGTCAGGAGTAACTTATTTATAAATAGCTGTCGTCACGTGTCTTTCTCTGAACCTCCGTAAGTTCTTGGATTACCAACAAAACACATATACTTATGTATCATGTTTTAGTTCAAGCTATCTGTGAAATAATGACAACCAAGTTACCTAAGGGAGTATGGATGCTTTTAAAATTCCTTTGTTAATACGAGTAATTGATGGAGAGCGATATCGTCTCACTGACATTATAAAGTTTACTGCATAATATTTTGATTATGTACCCAGCGTATATTTGAACAATGGCCACATTTGCATATTGCATAGGTACCTACATCTCAAGATCAATGCATAATAAATTTTGTAATACATTTGATTGGCTTATTACGCAATTTAGTAATCTGCGAGAAACTAGAGCGAGACCACAGCTTAAGGACTTTATGCGATAGTAAATTACGCGTAAAATCAAATGCAGAGCAGTGTAACCTACTGCCCTAGCAACACAAACCTAAACGGATGTTCTTATTGAATTTTTATGGTCTATTGTCCTTTTTACATAAAAAGAAAATTGAAAAATCATATATTTACATCATGGTAGATAGGGACAGGACATATTAGTACCGGCCGGTTCCCGGACGTCTCAGTTGTAGCAGCCTTTCAAAAAAGCTTATGTGCACTAGAACCTCTGCAATGGTTTTTAATCGACTTCCAAAAAGAAGAAGATTCTTTGATCGTCTGTATATTATTTGATATTTGTTTCCTGTGCTGGTTGCTAATCATGGGTTAAGGGTGACATGAGTACCCAGAATTCAGCTAAATATTCCATACTAGCTGTACCCGCGACGTTGTTCGCTTATATACCTATCATTCATCTTTATGAATAAATATTTGACTGTGATATAGAGGGCCACTAACACGAACTGCCTACTGCCGAGTAAATTTTGTCACAAATGTTGCTGTTTGTATAAAGTCTCAAAATAAAAAAGTACCATCGTCATAATTATATAATTAGCTTACCTCTAAAAATTTTAAGGATTGGTTTTGATGCTACTTTGTTTAAAAATTTTAGATTTATCTTCGAAGTCCAGAACCGTGAGAAAAAATTATAATTTTCATGGTGGCTTTCGATGTCAATGTCCAAAATATGTCTACCTTGGGCAGTTTTGAACTGACTCTTTTATATATGTAGTATGTTTTCTCTTTTGTGCTTTACCCAGTTGGTTACAATAATTGAAGGTCAATGTTTTGGTATTGAGTCTACTGGCAGCGCCAACTCTGAGTTAAAGTGAAAGCAGCTGTCGCTCTAGGCAGTAAATGGCAAAGGGCACCCAAAAACCGAATCCATAAAAACAAATTAGTCCATTTTTTATGCTATAGTTCTCGTTGGTACCGTAGTCCCTAGTGAGACTACAGGACGCGAGGTTTTGGTGCGAAACCTCGAAATTGAACTACGCCGTTAAATTGAGAGTGGATATCAGATAGGCAGCGACTGACATGAGACCCATGAAACTGAAAGAGGAGGTAGTTACAAAAAGTTGACGTACGGTTTGAGAGGCGCAGTGGCAGAATTACCAAAACTGTGTTTAAAATTATTTGTTTGGAAAGATTAAGTAATAGCTGTCCAAGGACATTCTCATTCTACCCTGATTAAAGTCAGAGGCTGTATCCTGTACAATTCGCTTTATTAAGTGTAAGGTGCAGCATAAGGTGATGGGCTTAAATACCGTACGTATATATTTTAAAATGTAGAGAATGCGATAGAAAGTTTATTTTATTTAGGGTTTTGGCCCAACCTTCCGGTAATAGGGTACAAAAACTTTATGAAATTTAAACACATAAATAAAATATCATGTACGCATAAAAACCTACATGAGAAGCAAGAATATTAAAGAGGTAGTACATACTAAAGATTGTGTGATAAAAATATCATTGGGTTTTTGGGTAAAAGAAAATAAATAACAAATACAAAAAGATCTTGTCCATGGAATATAATATAGATGACCAATAGAAAACATTACACATTATGTTGGAAAAATAGTTTAAAAGTGGATTAAAGTTTTTGACCAACTATAAAGTGATCTATGGGGAAGCTTACGTTTTCAAGTCAGCGAATGCGTAAATTTCCAAGCAAATGGCCAGGACATTTACGCCTGAATCACTTTACGGTACATGCCATGCACGTTTGTTCCTCCATGATCAGCAATGAGGAACAAACTTACCTACGGAGATTAGCAAATACAAACACTACATAATTGTAAGTTTATATATCGGTTGAGAAAAAATTCACGACTTAAAGATGTCGTTTATTGCGACTAAAAATACAACAAAATGTTACAAATATTTTTTTACTTAAAAAAGATACGTTAGTAAAACACAAAAAGAGTTATCTCTACTGAGATTTGAACTTGGGTATCAAAAAATTCAAACTTATATAAGAAAATGGACGCATGAAAAAAATACAAACATTAACAACCGGATTTGAACTTGCAGCAACATCAGTCATTTCCAATCGTTCAACCGCCAAGCTGTTTACCTCGATAGCTAGTTCACTAAAATATAGGTTCTAATCAAATTGAAGATTGCTATGGCTACCTCAGTCTGCCATGGTTACCCTCTTGTTTATCTTTTGATCTGTCAATAATGCCAATTTATGTGTGCAGTTGAGAAAATGATTTTGGAAATTTAAAGCTCCTCCCCTTATCAGCTAGATTCAATAGCATGTTTCAACATAGCTAACAACCATCTACGATTTCTTGAAAACCACCTCTCAATTTTTTACACCATACGATTAAGTAGTTTATGTTTGATACTGTAACATAAAATCTGACCCCCGGCAAAAGACAGTTGTAATGCAAGTACTGTACTGAATTGCGTGTTGTAATATTTTACTTCTTGAACTCACTAAATTAATTATATCTTTTGATAGAGTGAACCGATTTCGATGAAACAAAAACTAAGTTATACCTCAAGTTGTGTATAATTTTTGTATATAAACATTGTCTGCATTCAATTCGTAGATTTTACGTGATGCGTGCACAAACAAACATATAAACAGACAAACAGACAAACAGACAAACAGACAAACAGACAAAAATTTCAAAAATGATGGAAATGGGTTCTATTAGTTATCCTTTAACACGCTGGCTATTTTTTTTTTTAATTTCTTCAATGTACAAAAATGACTTTTCTACAGATTTATTATATGTATAGATAAGATTTTAACATCATTTCACGTATGACGTAGGTATCTATTAAACGCCATTGTGAACAGCTAAAGATATGTAAATGGTATATTGTACCTCCCTTTAACGATTGTATAGCGTGGAAGTTTAAAAACAGACGATGTACCTATATAGCTAAGTAGCTACCTAGCCTGTCACACTGATTGGAAAGTGGATGCATGCTTGCACACACTACCTGATAATAATCTTGTGCATATTTATTAGCTGAATATGTGTAAATGCACTATTATATTGGTACGGGAATTTTAACATAACCGTTAGTATAGTTTCACTGAGTCATAAAATGTAAGCCAGTTGAACTTTTGTCTATGGCTTACCTTGTCAATTTTCCCGCGTGAATTTTGACAAGGAAATTTGGCGCGAATGTAAAATGTTAGGACAAAAAAATATTGTCTCCTAATTATGAAAGTTTCATAATTTATAACAAGACTATAATTATTATACATTATACTAAATAAAAGAAGTCTATAATGTGCTTACTTATAAATTATATTTAATAAGAAATGTAAAGTCTACCACGACAAATTTGTTTAGTTAACGCTTCTGTTTGCTTTAAGTATAGGTATCCATTTTGCTTGAATTTATAAATACTTAGTTACTTAGGAATAGACGAGACAAAGGTAAACTTGAACTGGCTACAGATAATATACTAACTAAGGGCAATTTCTTTTTATTATTTCTAACAGCACGTTGTGAAAAAGAAATGAAGAACACTCAACTTATTAGTGAGTGAACTCATCGTAGACTTATATTATACTAATAATAACATATCATAAAGCGACTGTTAGAAACGTTTGATTCTGTGATAACAGTTTAAACGCTTATATTTAGACTTCTAGGACATCTAAGATAATAAACACAATTGTCTCATCTATGTAGTTACACGTAGTTACATAGTAGAAATATAATTTACCTACTACCTGTTAGATATTGTAAAAAATATTTATTGGGATTTGGACCATAACGTATATTTATTTTTGTCTTTCGTGTTATCCTTGTCTAGAGATGTTTATTTACTTTAGGTAAATACCAGACTTTATATCTCTCACCAGGACCTCTTAAAATTGAACAAGGTTCTTAGCTTCCAAAAGAAACCTTAATTAGTAGGTACTAAAAATCACTTTTTTTCTGATTATTTAAAGTTTTGAAGCAGACTGCTGAGTCATTTTGATTGTTTGTTACTTACTATCTTTTTGGTTTTTAATATCTATACCTATAATAAATCTGTAGAAGTGAAAATTCTGTACATTGAAAATACAAAAAAAAATAAATGGCGGGTTGTTACTAGACCGACACCGAACCCAAAAGTGTAAAAACAAAATTTTTGTCTGTCTGTCTGTCTGTTCAAGTATCACGCAAAAACTACCGGTTCGATTACGATGAAACTTGGTATAATTATTGTTTATTATCCTGGGCACCACACTGGGTAGTTTTTATCCCGGAAAAGTATAAACAATAAAAAACAAACTTATTTTGCGGTTAAAAACTCATTGATAAGTTTCGTCATCCACGCGAACGAAGTCGCAGGCACAGCTAGTAGGTATTAAAATTTTAGGTAAGTACTTATACTGTTCCTGTCCTTTAACCAAAAATCGACGCGGGAAAACTCAGACACAAACAGACAGAACCTCCAAAGAAATAGATCGTATTACCGTCAAAGATTAGATGAAGCACAAAGTCAATTCCTGTAAAATCACGATCACAATTACGTAACAATCACAAAACAGAACCGGCTGGACAAGCGTGGCTTATGGTGGCCAAACATGAACTGGGATGCGAGTATTTCGCATGTAAACACCAGACTTTCGGTTCACACCTCGATGCACACCAAGTAACTTATCTTTCACCATTGTGGCGCGTGCTGCAGCGCGTAACTACCTGCCGTAGTGCAGATGTGCCAAGTCTTGGAACTGGTTTATTTTGTAAGATTCCTCACAGAGTATTCCTTCAGTTTTGAGCCCTGCGAAAGTTATTTTAGGATTAGGGCTCTTGGCTTCTTGCCAGTAGCTAGAATTCTTCTAGAGAGATAAAAGCCTCGTAATAATGATTATTTATCTAACTAAAGACCTAAGGTTGATATCGTGTTTAGAAGTTTAGAAGGCGTTCTGGCGACCTGGCGAACGCGCACCGAATGAGCATTACACGAACAGCTCGCGAGTGGCACCCTTATATTACGGAAATCACAAAAAGAATTCATCTATGTTGTCTTTTTTTTCTGCGAAATCCAATTGTAGCCCATGGTAAGAGCATTTGATGTCATGAACCATGATGGTAGCGAGGAAGATCACTTAATTTTGCCTCAGTGTCAACAGTAGGGAAAACCCAAAAAAAGCCAACATATTTACAAAATAAATACTTATGAAGACCTATGTAGAGTCTGCTCTACATATATTTTTAACTCTTTGCCCCTAAGTTGCAAAATAAAGAATGCTTAAGCGACCTATCTCGATTAAATCGTACGATGTGGTAACAAGGAAGGGTGGCCACCTGGACAATGAAATTGCAAAGTGTCGCCTTAATTGTTCCATTGAAAGGAGTATTTCTGTAATCGAAATGAAACAATACTGCTATTTCATATAAAATATACCAATCTTGTATGGTAATAATTGGTTGTGACATTTCCTAGGCGGTATTCCAAGAAATGCGTTTACAACAAAACTTAGTTCCAAGAAAAAAAGTGCGGAATCATCGTGCATAAAAAAGTAATATGAAAAAGCTAAATCTAAGCTGTTTGTTAATAGCTACGTCAGTTCGTATGTTTACGAAAACTTGCTTACATCCTGCTAGCCTTGATATAATATAGACGACGCGACGTGCAAAAAATAAATGATTTTGGCGGCAAATAACAACTGAGCGATTACGATCTGCGTTGTTACCTACCAAAATAATGTATTACACGGACCGTGGACGTATGGCATGCCGCCTTTACCATGCAGAAAAATTACTGTAACTATATTAAAATACTTCAAATTCTGATTTGGAGAGTTTTTTATAGTTATGTAAGATACTTTGTCTATTTATATAACGTAAGTACTTAATATGGTAATATTATGTGTGCCTAATATGGGTTTCAGGTATGTTATGATGTTATTAGTAACTGGACACTACAATTAAGTAAGTAGACTTTTGTAGGTAAATATAAAACCTTTGGCCTCCTCCCGCTGCCAACATGAGGTCAACACAAAACGAGTGATCGAAGTGAACTGATCTCCATTAAGTCTTTGTTAGATTATTATGTTGATCATTAATTATTAGACTAGAACTATAAGTATTCACAAAATAATCAACTATCGGACAAAGGAACACAGGTGGATGTATGACATAAGTTTGCTAAAGTACCTACCTAAGTCATGAGAGCTGTTGCTAAGCGAAATAAAGAGTATTAAGTAATAAAACACTTGTTGAATAAACAATTTTTAAATATAGGTTTATTCCATTTCCATGTTGACTCCAGCCAAGGTCGTTGTGGTTCTGAAGTAGGTAATGGTGATGGCTTACATTTTCACGTCCTTCGCGCCGCACGTGTCTGCTTTGCATAACAGATGAGGTATTGACGTCAAATTTGGCGAAAACATTTATCGGACCATGTTTATTAATATTGTTTAATATTGCGAAAATATTATTTTTACACCTCTCAAGGAGTGGCTGTAAAATAAAAGTATTAAATGTAGAGTCGTAAGTAGTCAGCTTCTGAAAAGTCGAGCGCAGCTTGCAGTTTTTTTTTTTCTACCTTCCATGTAGAAAGAGAAATAAAGTTTACAACATATTTTCCGGGTGGAAGAGTATAAATCACAGTTTCGATACTTTGATTCATTTTTATATTTATTTTATAGATAGTTTTGGAAGGTTAGATATCTTTTAATAAGTATACCTACCACAGTTTTTGTCTCCTGCTCGAAACATACATCCTTAAACCATATAAGCATGCATCAGATGCCTCCAATCCTGTTCAGAAAATAACCGATGTCTTAAAACGTTTGATTAATTCTATAATGTTCGTAGCTCTATTGCCAATCACGTGTTAAAAATTATAACACTTTTTACGATATAAACAAGCTCTAGGCTCGGAGCAAGTCTTCAATAGTTTGACACACCCCAAATTTATTCAATGTAACAATACCTACCTACCTAGTTAAGTAGTTTCTTCAGTACTTTATTCTAAATATGAGCGTCGAAGTTTTTACCATTAGGTACTTAACTTACGGAAAAATTCAATGTCAAGTTTGTGCGAAAATTAACATAGACGCGAACAGCGACACACCCACCAAATTTTCGTGTTTAATCTCAAATTTAAATGGATCTTGATGCTACAAGAATAAGGTTTATTATTGTTTAATGCAGTTATTAAATGTTTCACTTGAGCAAACAATATTTGTTGTACAACCTGTTTCTACACGCGACAGACCTCCATACAGTATTACCAGTTACCGTTTGTCTTACACAGTGTTTTATCGTGCCGTCCATCTGACGTTCAGTCTTCCGTGATAATGTTCCTACGGAATTTATATCGGAATACTATAAAATTAAGTATTAGAAATTATTCCGTAAATAATTATAAGAATAAGCCGCCAAAGATTTTGATTACCGGTAAGTTTATTTTTAATACGCTTAGGTATGTAATACGGAAGTTATTCTTAAAATATATAAAATATTAACTCATTTTCTACGGTATTACATATTCTGTTTCAATCTAAGCATGGAGTATTTCGAATTGCATGAATTAAAACCATAAAAAATTGTAAGTAAGCAATTTAGAAAACATAAACCTTTTATAGCTGTTTAGCAATTTAATTTAGGTCAGAGGCACGCGTGTAGTGAAAGGATAATATATACTGAAGGTTGTGTAAATATAATAAACCTAGTACATGAACGTGATAGTTTTCATATTACTTAGTTGTAATAATCGTTTTGAAGCGAAAGTGCAGCGCGGGATGGTTAACTGTTGCTTAAACCGCGCATTCCGAGGATCGTGCATCGCGTGGATAAACCGACCGGTAGAACCAGTGGTTAACTGATTCGGTCAATATTTAAGTTATACATATTGAAGAGTAGAGTATGTTTGGTAAAGAGCCCCGGCACATGACATGCCATCGTAAAGAAATATAGGAATAAAGAAATGCTTTGAAACGACTTTTAACTAATAGTTTTTGTCTGATTTTGGGAGACCTCAAAAGACAATTTTTTTTATTATGAAACTTCTAAATTATTTTTATATTCGGGAAAAACTTAAAAAATTCGATAGAATTAAAAATTTAAATACATTGGGAGATGTATTTCCTTATATGAATATATCTACACACTACAAAAAATGACCTACCTACGTTCTAGCACCGCATTCCGCACGTCTACTCTTGTAAACCCTTGTAAACTCAGAACAAATATTTGATCATTTATTATTATCGAAATCAGCAATCGAAGTACAGTCAACTTAGTACTTACTTAACTCTAACAAAATTAACATGTTAATGTTATCTCAGCTGGTTATCAATGAGGAAGATGAGCATGTTTTTTTTATCATCTAGAAAAATCAAACTAAAAATTAGAAAAACAATGGTGAAAAAATTTTAGCGATATCTCAAAAACTCTATTTTTTACGAATTTTTAAAGTCGGGCATTCTTAAATTTAGTTTTGGTTCGCCCGATCAACGCGTGACGTCACAACGCCCGTCCTCCGCTCCCGTACATACGATCTCGTGCAGTATTTTTATGTTACTCGCATATTTTTCTAGATTTTGCTAAATATGGAAAAAAGAGTAGCGTAAAGTTACTGAATAGGTTTCTTTGTACTAATACAACAGTTAGCACGCCAAAAAATATATCTTTACAAGCTTTTATTTAACATTCAATGTATACGTTTGTACCTACAGCTACGAGTGGAATCTTGCAACTTAATTTTGAAACAGATATCTTTAACTGATTGAGCTGAAATTTTGTATATCTGTTAAGTTTGGATGACAATATAATTTTATAGTACTTTCGAGCTGATCTGATGATGGCGCCAGAAGGTGGCCCGAGGAACTCTCTAACTAAATGACGTAATCGCATCGCGTTTGGGCTTGTTTGATAAGTCTACACTATTCCTGTGAGCTTAGTTAAATTTGAAGCTTGTGTTTAAAAATTAATTTATATTAGAAACGAAAACTGATTTGTGCCCGAAATGACAAAAAAAAGTATGCGCTCGTGTATTATATTGTCGTAAATTAATGAAAAGGAAGAACAAGTCGTCATTCTTGAAAAGATCGTTTCAATGTGAAAAATAATGCTAAAACTTTATTTCTATCCATAGCGGCCCGTCCCGGCTTCGCACGAGTATTTAACAAACATTTTAAAATATATTAATTTTAATAAACACTCACATAAACACGTTTTTGAATGGGGTACAAAAAAAGAGTAGGTACATTAAATTTCATTATAAAGAAAATTGGATTGTTATTTCTTTTTTTATTATTGTTTATGAATCTTTCTATTACATTTTATATTTTATTTTACTCCCCTCCCGTACTCCAGTGACGTCTACATCGCATAGTTAGCCGAGCGGAGAGAGCGGCCACCATTAACCAAGCGACTTTTTTCTAATATTTACACTTTTGAACTCGTGTTATCTTTCGAATGTAATGTCCAAATTGAAAAATTCAAGTTATATAATGGTATTATATAACTTGAATTAATATAATGTATTAATATAATAATAATATATAATATAATGTATTATATTACGAGCAGGACAGATAACAATAGCAGAAAAAAGGGGAGGCCTATACCCAGCAGTAGGTGATTCCGGGCTGATATGATGATGATGATATAATGGTATTAAAGCAGTCTTAAATATAAAGCAAATTATTTTGATAAGGATTACTACCAAGGTCAAACACAAGGTCGCCATTTCCAGCGACGTCATTGTATTTTTTTTTTAATGAAAGAACACTTGTTGCATTATTATATTGGAGTTTTAGTAAGGATCCCTATTATTATTTTAATATAATATAGGCTACTTCACGCAACGATAGTGTAGCTAATCAACAATGAAAGATTTTTTTAAATAGGTATAATAATTTCGTAGCCCATTCAAAATGCAACCAAAGAAACAATCAATCAAATCTTGCCTCTTTCTTATATTATCATAGATATCTTAATATGAAATTACAAACACACTTTAGGTTAACAGCATTACACTAACTACAAATACGGTACATACTTACGTAAAAAAACATGTTTTAATTTTTTTGTTTGGCTCTGAAACGAAATCTCTGAAACGGCTGGACCGATTTTGACAGAACTTTCAATCACAGATAGATAATGCAATAGGAAGTTTAAATTTTATTTATTTTAAAAGGGGATTTTGTGAAACATTGGGGCATATATACTACTGAATATTTAGCATTCCGCTGCTTTTCATGTTCTCGAACATGAGTAAAATGTTCAACATAGAAATCTACCTATCTATACTGATATTATAAAGCTAAAGAGTATGTTTGTTTGCTTGAACTTGCTAATCTTAGGAACTACTGATTCAGACTTTATAACACTACGCTGCACCCAATAGGGCGAAGCATCAATGGAAAATGTAACAAAAACGGAAAAATATCCCTATTTGTGAACTTTCGTTGCGTGCGCAGAGTAAACGGTTGAAGTTAGGCAAAATTCATGTATGACGAAATTGTTCCTCTTTAAAAGTTCTAAAAAAAAGTCAGCGACAACATATGGCTATCTTTCAAGATTTAATACTATAACCGCATTTTTATGGAAATCAACTTTGTTTTAAATTATGAATTATTTGCGAAGGCGTTTTGTCAAAATTATACTAATCCTTATCTAAATAAATGTGATATTAATCACAAGTATTTAATTGTGAACAAAATTGTCTTTGACATTACTTGATTTCCATCAACATCTTAGGAGGTATCATAATTTTAAAATAACCACCGGCCGGCCCGAGCGCCCGTCGCCTGCGGTACTGCGGCGTGACGTCACGACAGGTTCTCGGCCGGCTCAAAAAGTTATCGGGGGATACGAAATTGAAAAATTTATAAAAAATTAACTACTGGAGATATCGACATAATTTTTTCGCAGTTATTTTTTTATTCACCTAAATTTTTTGATAAGCCAATAAAAATGCGTTTTTTTTTTATTTACATCTTCCTCATTCTCACACATCGCTGGTGACAATAAATTACGAAAATAGACCTCTTTTTATTTTAAAATAAAACATTCTCAATGTCAAGGTGTTACTCACTTATTACCGATGTACGATAGCCCATAAAAACATGTCCAAACGTATTACGAAAATACATCTTACCGTTTTGGATTAAACAAAACAAGTCAAAGAGTTGGTAACAGTGTAGGTACAGTCGCCATTTAAAACTCCAATTATGACACAACTTGCGCTCATTCTTAATAATCGGCATGGCTTAAATAAACGGCCAGTGTTAAACACAAACGATGCTTTTATATTTTTTTATCAATGTCTTTGCCATTGACATTTAAAAAGTTAACGTTCTATCAACAACGCATTACGAAATTTTTATCACTGGCCAGGATGTTATTAAGGGTTCTTGATTATTGGCATTATCCGGTTCGTTTTAATTATTTCTAAATTACAATGCGATTACCTGAAATGTACAATTTCTTTGGTTGACTCATTGATAACTACTCTACTTGACCGATTAATCAACTTTCGTTGAAAATCGTTTCATAATGACACCTTGCCAAACTGCTCTATGTATTATCAGATAGGTAAGTAATAAAAAGGTTAAATGTCTAGCTAAACAAATACAGGTTTGAATTTTGAGGACATAAGGTCGAAAAGGACGAATAGTACACTTTTGTTGTCTAACCAGATCTGACAAAAAGTTATGGCTGAAATATGAAGCTCAACTTTATCGCGTTATTCGCATTGGGTATACCTACGATTTGCTAGATTTTTAGTCAACAATAACCTTAATAATAACTCTTACTGAATACTGCCTCGTTGGCCTAGTGGTTCTAAACGTAACTGCTACGCTAGAGGTCTTGAGTTCGATTCCCAAGTCGACCAAGGTGTTATTGGGTTTTTCTATGAAATTCTCAGTAGCATGTCGGAGTTTGGATTTGTGCCCGGTTAGTGGCAATAGGCTCGCCCCCTATTACATGGGACCTAAACATACCGGCGAACTGTGGGTGTACATTGGTACACCTCTGCCTAACCCTTCGGGGATACAGGCAAACACTGTATATAAAATTATCTAACACGTGTTTATACGACGTACGAGTACCTATACCCAACGAAAGAGTTCATACTTTTTTGACGTTTCAAATACGGAAGTCATCATTTTTCGCGAATGACCTAGCCCATAATCAATAAAAAATGAAGATCTAACTAATAGGGAAATATCTAAGACGATTTTAGCTTCCGCATAATTTGTTTATCTAAAGTAATAGTGTAGTGCGTAATCTCTATATTATTTAGTCGTAATAGTCAGTTAGATCGCAACAACATGTTTACATGTGCAAAACCAACTGGTATGCGATGTTTTCCACGATATAATGTCTTATTTGTTTGTTAACTCTACAGTAAAGTGAACAAGAATTTTGCTTACAAAGTAATAGAAAATTGTAGCACTAATACTTTGCCAGGATTACGTCTTAATTATACGTGTAAAGATTAGAACAAAAAACATAAACATCACAACAGATTTGCATGATAAAAGAACCAAACAGCAATATGTATTAAATAGAGGAAATGTGTATTAAATTGTGTTGTTATCTAGCACGGCATTCATTACAATTTATTTACATTTACAGGAGGTCTCGGTCAACTAGGTGTTGAGTGCGCGAAGTACCTTCGAGGAAAATACGGCCGAGAAAATGTCATCCTCTCCGATATTATCAAACCGTCCCAAGAGATAGTGAATGATGGACCTTACATTTTTGTGGACATCCTAGACTTTAAAGGACTCCAGAAAGTCGTCGTCAACCACAGAGTCGACTGGCTAATCCATTTCTCGGCGCTGCTCAGTGCAATAGGAGAGCAAAATGTTCCTTTAGCTGTACGAGTGAATATAGAAGGAGTGCATAACGTTATAGAACTCGCTAAACAATATAATCTTAGAATTTTTGTGCCTAGTACTATTGGGGCTTTTGGGCCCGACTCTCCTAGAAATCCTACGCCTAATATTACAGTGCAAAGGCCACGGACAATTTACGGTGTGTCTAAAGTGCATGCGGAGTTGTTAGGTGAATATTATTATCATAGATTCGGATTGGACTTCCGTTGCTTAAGATTTCCTGGTGTCATATCTAGCGATCCACCTGGCGGAGGCACTACAGGTGAGGGGTCTTTTATATGTTTTTTTAAACTTTGCATCTTCAGCAAAGTCCGTCCAATTTATCGTTATTTTATGTAACGGTTTTCAGAATATACTTACTTAATGATCTAAATATAAATTGTATGTGCATGACATACCTATAAACTGGAGAACTATAGGTATTCATATTTTTGTTTCGAGGAATCCTTAGTTTTAATTTGATTTGAGTCGCTCTCACATCTTTTACAATTTGTATTTGCGAAATTTACGTAAGAAGGTTACCTTGAGAGTTGACTGACCGCATGCAGTCAAAGAATTTTTAATGCGTGTAAAAAAAGGCATAAAAATAACTCAAATGAACAAGTTTTTAAAGAGTTTAAGCTACCTATTTAAAAACGCTAAGGTTTTTTCTAACTAAGATTTCCGGACCGAAGGGTTGGGTAAAAAAATTACCTACCAATCGTACAATAAATATCAAGTATAATCTTGATATTTGTGCTCGGAAATCATGATCACATATTTTCCCGTTATATTTAGATAGATTTCCTTGCGTCACTACTGCCCATCAAGATCAAAGTTAGGCCTCATCACATACCAAAACCTGACTAGCTTTTCTTAAACTAACTCTGTTTTCTACAGACTACGCCATCGCAGTATTCCATGACGTCATCCGTAAGGGTCAGTACCAGTGCTACCTGAAGCCCGACACCCGGCTTCCCATGATGCACGTGCGGGATGCCCTCCGAGCCCTCTCAGAGTACCTTGAAGTGCCCAACGAGAAGCTCAACAGACGAGTGTACAATGTGACGTCTATGAGCTTCACTCCTGAAGAACTGACTGAAGCCATGACTAAATATATATCGGACTTTAAGATCACTTATATGCCTGACAGTCGACAGGATATCGGTGAGTGAACTTCGCTATGTTATTTGCCCATTACTGGTAAATTTATGTGATGTAATTTAATGAGTATTACCACATGTAAACAATTAAACCCAGATTAAAATAGGTATAAAAATTATTAAATATTGAAAGCCGAGGAGGCTCCCTACTGGCCAAGTAAGTTTTGAGTATTTGGTTCCACGTAGTAACCGTAGTGGTTACAATGTTTTGAAGATATATGCGTGGAAAACATATATTGTACCGGCTAAACTCCGGAACCTCGAAATCAAATTGTAGGTTCTATTTAGAACAAACAAGATAATTAAAATAATAGATAAGGAAAACTTTCATTGGTCTCCTTTCTTTTCCTAAGAAGCCTCACACTCTTTCAGTAACTCATCAAAGCATTCGATGCACAAAGGTCAACCACCGATGTATGTATTTATTTTACAAAATATTTTCTTTTCCAGCCGATTCCTGGCCTCAAGTGTTCGACGACAGCGAAGCGCGGCGCGACTGGAACTGGAAACCCGAGGTCGACTTGGACAATCTTGTAAAGTTAATGATGAAAGAAGTCAAAGAGAAAATAGCTGCCAATGGACTTTCATAACAGAATATTATCCTCAAGAATCTGTTGAAGCTATCTCCAAGATATGAGGAGGATTGAATTAAACAGAAACGGAATTTTTCTTTTTACAGAGCAGTAAATTTTGTCTTTCTAAAATTGAGTGAAAATTCTGTGGATTTATACAATAATTTTGCAAGATATATAAATAAACGCTTAATAAAATAAAAGTGTATTTTTTTGTGTACCTACATCGTTTCATTTCGTCTAATGTTAGTGTAGTTTGTGATTGTGAAGATATGCAATTAAGTGGAATAAAGGTTTAGATTTAGACCAATCACTTTATTTAGGCATAATTAAAATAAAATTTCCTACTAAATTATAACTGGAAATTAATTTGATTTAATCTAAAACTGGAACACAAAAATTTCTACGAATATTAATACGAAGCTTTCGCTTTATTCCGCTGAATCCAATAAGACTGGACGCTGACCCTAACATAGTTCGGGGAAAGGGTAAGTAGATGACATTGAAGATTTAGCTAATATTAGAGTTTGTGTTTATTTCTGTTATAATTTTTTACGTGTTAACTGCAAAAACAATATTTTGAAATTGTTTTCATTTGTGATAGACGCGCCATCCTGGTGTCATAATGCTCATGCATATCAGCTTTAACAAAGATTTATCTTCAATAATACCCGACCAGTTAAACTCTACTATCTCTAGTCTCGCTCAACTATCATACTCCTTAAGGAACAAGTAAACTACCTCTTGTATTTATTTTTATAAGATATATTATTTTATATACAACATCTATGGGAGAGTCTCCAACGTTAATATATATATCCTTTGCTGGATTATTCGGTGATGGGCTTCGCGAGACCGCGGAAGGATCTTCAATACTTTCGGCCAAAGAATATATAAAATACTTCAATTCTTTCTGAGTCTGACGACATCGCTTCTGTCCATCGCTGTACGAAGCTGTTCCGGCAGGTCGCACGTCACCGATTCCCTACATATTACTAAAGAAGGATAGAGTCGATAGCTTACTATAGGGTCGATAGCGTCCGACCTCCTTGAGATCGCGCGCTGACAGATGAATGATTGACGAAATGCCAGTACATGTTCACTCAAAAGTCATGATTGACGCTGATGCTTTCATGACGAAAAAATCGAGATATTCGTAAATGAGCACCAATCAATCACATCATTAGACTATAGGATATCTTTTAATCAAGGTTTTGTATGATGGAAAACTGATGAGAAACTATCCGTGTAATGTACGCCCAGTGTTTTGTCGTGCCGTCCATCTGTCGTTCAAACTTCCGTGATAATGTTCCGACGAGATTTTTATCGGAATACTATTAAATTAAGTATTAGAAATTATTCTACAAATATTTGTAAAAATGTTGGTAAAAATAAGGCGCCAAAGATTTTGATTACCGGTAAATTTATTCATTAATACTCAGGTATTTATAAAAAAGAATATTATCCCCAAAATACATGAATATTAGGTAACTCATTTTCTCGGTATTAAATTTTCTCAAACTAGGCATACCGCATAGAGTATTTTTTATTGCACGTATTAATCACATTAAAATTGAAAATAAGAAATTTAGAACACAAACCTTCAATTTAAAATTCAATTTAGGTCACAGACGTGCCTCTGGTAAAAGGAAATTTACTGAAGGTTGTGTAAATATAATAAAACCTAGTAAAAGAACGTGACAGTATTCATACTAGTTGTAATGATCGTTTTGAAGCGAAAGTGCATATAGCACGGGATGGTTGACTGTTACTTAAACTGCGCAGTTTGAATGGTTTGACCACGCGATGCACGATCCTCGCAATCCGAGGATCGTGCATCGTGCGGTCAGAAAGTGTTAAAACCAATTAAGACTTGCAAAATGCACAACAAATGTATATTAAAAAGACTTATTAGTGTTATCTAGCAAGTTATTCCTTTTTTTACATTCACAGGAGGCCTTGGTCAACTAGGCGTTGAGTGTGCGAAGTACCTTCGAGGAAAACATGGCCGAGAAAATGTCATCCTCTCCGATATTATCAAACCCTCCCAAGAGATAATGAACGAAGGACCCTTCATTTTTGTGGACATCCTAGACTTTAAAGCAATTCAGAAAGTCCTCGTAGAACACAGAGTCGACTGGCTTATCCATTTCTCGGCTCTACTCAGTGCAGTAGGAGAACACAATGTTCCTTTAGCTGTACGAGTGAATATAGATGGAGTACATAATGTCATTGAACTAGCGAAACAGTATAAGCTTAGAATTTTTGTGCCTAGTACAATTGGGGCTTTTGGGCCCGACTCTCCTAGAAATCCTACGCCTAATATAACAGTGCAAAGGCCTCGGACAATTTACGGTGTGTCTAAAGTGCATGCGGAGTTGTTAGGCGAATATTATTATTATAGATTCGGGTTGGACTTCCGTTGCTTGAGGTTTCCTGGTGTCATATCTAGTGATCCACCTGGCGGAGGCACTACAGGTGAGGGTTTTATTATTTTTTCTTAGTGGTAATTTGAATTTAATTGTTCCGACACATTTGCGAAATTTACGTAAGAATGTAACCTTGGGAGTTGATTGACCGCATAAATCAAAGAATTTGTTGAGTGTGTAAACACAGGCATAAAAATAACTTTTTTGTAAAAGTTTTAGAGTTATTTTAGGTACTTATAAATACTAATGATTTCATTCTACTAAGATTTCCAGGTCAAATAGTTCGAGTAAAAACTGTACCTATTTTTCGGAGTGATAGGTAATCTAATTACATCAACCCACGTCGAGGGCACGACGTGGGAATATGTCGAACTTGCATTGACTTAAAACACCCCACTCTCGTAATTCCCGTTGCTGAAGCCGCCGGATGCTTAGCCTAGTTTAAAATTAGTTTAGCAAAGCTTAGTTTAGATACGATTACAATACCTAAATATTCGTGAAGGTCAAGAGTTAGTTCTCATCACATACATAGAGCTAACTAGTATATTTAACACCCACACTTTTTTTCTACAGACTACGCCATCGCAGTATTCCATGACGTCATCCGCAAGGGTCAGTACGAGTGCTACTTGAAGCCCGACACCCGGCTTCCCATGATGCACGTGCGAGACGCCCTACGAGCCCTCTCGGAGTACCTCGAAGTGCCCAACGAGAAGCTCAACAGACGCGTGTACAACGTCACATCAATGAGCTTTACTCCTGAGGAACTGACTAAGGCCATGACCAAATACATTTCAGACTTTAAGGTCACTTATAAGCCAGATAGCCGGCAGGATATTGGTTAGTAAACCTCTGTATTATAATTGCAGATTATTTCTAGGTTTTAGTCCGTTATGTAATGAAACCTCAGAACTATTAAATACAATCAGAGACCTTCGACTTTCCTGAGTCTCCTTTCTGTGCCTTAAAAAGCTCTTATTCTTTTAGTAACAATAAACGCTTTATATTCAAATATAATATTTAACTTTTTCAGCCGATTCCTGGCCACAGGTATTCGACGACAGCGAGGCGCGGCGCGACTGGAACTGGAAGCCCGAGGTCGACTTGGACAATCTTGTCAAGTTAATGGTGAAAGAGGTCAAAGAGAAAATTGGTAGTAAAGGACGCTCATGACAGATGAGAAAAGTATGTGTTGATGATGACTCCCAGATGTTAGGAGAATTAGACTCAACAGAAGTGAGAATTTTCTATTTACTTTACCGATCTTTTTTATGCTTTTTTGACGGTGATATTCGGGGTGAAGACGAATCCAACAAATCAAAAATCATCGGCCTACCCATTCTCGAGTTATAAGATCAGTAAAAAACTTTTTTGTTTTATATACATGATTCTTTATTTTTATATTTTATTATTACTATTTGAATCGGATTTGTACACAATTTTATTGGTTTCAATTTACGTTTTGCACAACTTTTTTTATTTTATTAAAACAAGAAATAAATAAAAAAGAGTAGACTAGTCACTCTTCATAACAATAGCTGTCAGCTAGTTAAAATCCCGTTAAAATCGGTCAAAGTTTTTATTTATTATATGCATTTAGTACCTAAAATGTTTTTAATTTGAAATTACAAACACACTTTATTTTTATTTATTTGTATAGTTTTGCAAGATATTGCAAGATATAATAAACGCTAAATAAAATATAGCTGATATTTTTTGTGTTTATCCTCTTTTAATATTAGTGAAGTTTGAGATTGTGAAGGTATGCAAAGAAGTGGAATAAAATATTAAAATATCGATCAATTCCTTTATTCAAGCATAAACAAAATAAAATTTACCTTTGCTTAAAGGAATAATAAAAACAGTGTTAAGCATGTACATGTTTGCTACCTATAGATACACAGTGAAAGAAACAAAATTACCCCTACCACGAGTTTAAGAACTAGAATTTGTTTAAAGTTAAGGAGTGATGTTTGTAAAAAAGGCAAAAGAAATGCGTAGACTCGTGGTAGGGGCTGTATAGTCTGTCAAGGGATGTAACTTAAAAATAAAATGACTTCCAATTCACGCTATACACAACTCAGTCTTCGTTACGTTACTCGTCGGCAACTCGGTCGCTTACATTATCGCTATTACATATTCACTAGATATGGACGTAACATTACTATAGGCAGAACGTTCGTTTTCATACAAAATATTTTCTCAACGTTGCCGCGTAATTATTATGAGATGTTACTATTTCAATGCATAGTTTAAAATCTATTCTACTAACAATTTAGTAGGCTTATTATTGGTGTTTCTGTGATTTAGGACATTCATTATTTCTAGTTTTAAAATACTTATCGTAATTTAAAATTGTAACAATAATTTATACGGCATAAATTATTAATCAAATGCCTTTCCATCTTACGGAACTAAGTGTTATTATTTCTGTAGTACTAGCGCGAAAAAACAACATACAAATTACAAATATATGTAATTAAAAAAAACAATTTTCTAGCCGATTCTAGCCAACTTATTTTTATTGCACCATCTATTTACTACAATAATTATCACAAACTCGTACATTACAGTCATTGTGAATGTTTGTTAATGGCACTTATGTCATCTTATACAATGCACGAGACATGTATTCAATAAAACGAGAGCAAGACAGAAGTAAAGCACTCCAAGATAATGACGTACTCTTTGCCTGCAAATAGATGATGTACGCAAGATTAATCTTAAAACTTTCTATTATTATTTACTAAATATTGTCACAATTAGGATAATAGTATTATTTATACATACTGGCGAGTGTTTGCTTTATGTAATAAAAGTTAGCTAAAGAAACATTCACAATAACAATGAAATTAGTTTATACTTTAAAAACAAATTGGTAACAATTATACATAATTATATAAATTGTAAAAAAAATCTTGTTTGTATAATATACCTCACCAAATAAAAATACGCTTAAACGATATCCCGGTACCAAGTTTCACACCACATTAAAATACATGGCAACTTTTATAAAAATATAAAATGTTTAGCCAACGACATCTATGTAACCCATAACGTACTACATGCAAAGTTCCATAAACAAGATTGTGCCTTGTCTATGAAATGTTCGAAATTCAAAAACGACACGCGGTCATTTTGAAATTTCGAATTATCTTATAGCATACTTAGTTCTATAGTACTAAGTATGCTATAAGATAATTCAGTAGTGTACTTCTATAGTTAGAGACGTAAAAAGCGCCAGCTTTTTAATTTACATAGATGCCATATTTTAAAAAGAAATGCAATATACACAGGTGGTATGAACGAAAGCGATGCGTAGTTAGTTAAGTACATAAGTTACAATAAAATGCAATTAATTACAAAAATGGAATAAATATAGATTAAACATAAACAACAATCACATGTGGGAATAAAAAACAGGCATTTTAAATACAAAGATTAAACTGATAAAATATTAGACCGACCATTTTGTTTAAAACTTATACTCGGTAGATTTTTTTATTTTCTAATTTACTGTACTCACGTTTCTGCTTTGACGCAATGAATTTTGTCTGTGCAGTGTCCATTTTTATAACAAACATTAATTCGTGTCTCTGTTACTGAGGCACCCAAACGATTGTAATAAGAACTATATTTAGATAGGATTTCAACATGTAAACTGTAAATACTTTTGCTTGTCGTTGTGCAAGGAAATAACTTCAACTCAGTCATTCAAAGATGAATACGCGACAATGAGTTTAGAAACATAGGTTATAGATAATTACCGCCACTGCTATGTTAGCGCGGGAAATGCACACGACATTACTTGTGATAACTAGCATTTAGGGCACACATCCTACTATCTTAGTTAATATTCCGTAGCATGGGAACGTTGTCTTTAATAGCACTTTTTTAAACACAGTGTCGGGACTAGATTAGGAAACTTATTTATGATCATTATTTTCAATCGAATTAACTTGAGTGATTGGTTTACGTCAACAAATTTTACTCTAAAAATCCCAATTTGAGCCTAATAATAGGCCAAACGGGATTGGAACCAAGCGAAACTTAGAGCGTCTTTTATAAAGGGCCTCATATACAAGATTCGATGTGGACGATTTGTTTTACGCAGGTGGCATCAAGCTGGACGATTTAATGTTTTAAACATTCAAAAAAGTAACAAATTAGTTTAACAATACCAAGACCGTAAAAAATTTATTTATTCAACGCAATGAAAACTTCCTTCATTCGGACACATTGTACGCATTCTATAATTAAGATTCAAATAAGCTACTCATCTAAACGTATTGTGACGTCATAATAAATGCTTATACTTCGTGGCGGTAACTGGCCATAACTGCCTTTAAAAGAAGGAACTTAATTTATGATTTTTAATATGCGGCAAGAAACATTACTTTGGGCGAAACTTTTGCTAAACAGTTGACCGTTTACAAAGTATTTATGTAACTTTTATTATATTATAGATTTCGAAAAAAGAACCTTCGAAATAGGACGCTGATGTCGATTTAAAGACAATAAAAAAAAAGTTACGTCATCGTGAATAAAGACTTCTTAATTGTTATAGACATATTTAATAAGTGTTTCGAAACCGTGAAGTTCTACTTTAACAATTTATTAACAAGCAAAATCTAATAGACGCGTACGACCACGTTCGAGATGAACACCAGCTGCATTGGAACGTACTTGAAATATTTACATTGCTGGTATTAGATTTCTTACTGGACATAGTCCTATGAAAATTCCTTGTAACAATAATTAATTATAAATAAATCACTGCGTCATATACCTAAAATTAGATTCATCGTTTTCCGTCACAATGCTAGCAAAAATATTGATTCCTTCATACCTACATAATTGACTGATTACTCAGCTTTTATGTGCTGCTGTTGTTCTCGATTCATGTTCATTTCTTTCAACCGTTGTCTCAGCTGTGCCTTCTTAATGTTTGTCATTATTTGCGTTGATTGATATAGCCATGAACCCTGGAAAATATTAAGGGAACATTATCATCGGTAAGATCGAATACGTTTTGTGGAAGGGAATTATTCGATCTAAATTTAACTTCATCATGAAAATAATAATCAAGGATACAAAGGTACATATTTCAAGTGATCTTTTGAGAAAGTATATCTCAAATTATTATTTAAAACTAGCTGTGCCCCGCGGTTTCACCCGCGTAAATATGCTATATTTTAGACAATTCGCGCACTATCTTTACAAATTATAGCCTATGTGTTATTCTGATATATAAACTATATTACTGCAAAGTTTCATTAAAATCCATTCAGTATTTTTTGCGTGAAAGAGTAACAAACATCCATACATCCAAACAAACTTTCGTATTTATAATATTAGTAAGGATAATTCGGAACGGGCATCAATATTTAGTCTTAAAATTGTATATCTAAATAACACTTCTATTAAGTAGGTACACAAACAAACACATAATTACGATATCAAAAGATTTAAGATCATACGATGTATTATCAACTTACCACCATTATCATGCAGTTTAATAATATAGGAATGGAAAACACTACTGATATAAACAGGCCTTTACTATCAAAGTACTGTTGTCTAGAGAATAACGCCCAGTTCCTCGCCGCAACCTCATTAATATTCTCCGAAAAGTAGACTAGCAACACTGAAACAATTAATTCAAGGTTATAGTTAATTATATTACATTAATCGACCATTGTTACAACATAACATCAGATTAATCAAGATGTAACCGAAAGACTAAAAACATAATGTTTCGTTTAAAAATAGAAACCAGTCAGTGTTTTGCAAACAACTTTTTTTTATTGTTCTCATAAATTCATAATGACTTTCACTTGTTTGTCGCGGTGCCAAATGACGCACAGCCACAACTTTTAAATTGTGTATTCGATTTTTCAATTGGAGCATAAACAAGCCTCTGAATTTTCCGTAACCGAAAAAAAATTAAGATAATTAAACAAATCTTGTTATAGCTGAATATGACTTGTATTTTTTATGTGGGAGTCTTGATAGTTCTAAATTGCTATTCTGTACGTACTAGCAGCTTGTAACTCGTCATCAAGGCCGTTGGGGGGATCAAGGTGATGTATGTGTCCTCTTATAAACTCTACTCTATTTTATAGTTACATTATTTCAGACTAGCGGTCGCCCGCGGCTCCGCCCGCGTGGATGTCGGTTACCGCTGCAAAAAGCCTACCCAGGAAAGACACGGTCCCTATTTTTTTTCCAAAATAAAATTTAGCCTATGTTACTCGTGGATAATGTAGCTTTCGAATGGTGAAAGAATTATTAAAACCGGTCCAGTAGTTTTTGAGCCTATTCATTACAAACAAACAAAGTTTTCCTCTTTATAATATTAGTGTAGATTATACTAGATAAAACCCATTTACATAATAAATAATCTGAACACACAATGAAGGCTAAAATTATTTATCAAACACTGTCCTTAACAATCGACAGGGAAAACTGTCGTTAAAATCACGAGTATCAATGATGATTGCATTTTTATAAAGGACATAGAAGTGTTAATCTCAACCTGTTTTGCTTCGTGAAATATAACAAAATCCGCTTTATAAAACTAAAGAAGAGCTTTTAAAACCCTTTTCCATAAGGCTAGTAATCAAATTTTAATGGTTTCTATCTGCAGCGACATCCAGATTATAACTATTTTTTGCTGATGGAATAATATGTGTTGAAGATGCGTTGTGAGTCCGTGGTTGTGAGTCTTCTGGTGCTCCCACATTGCCGTTAGAAAATGTTTAGTAACGTTAGTAAACATTTGTTAGCAAACATTTAATCACGAATATAAAAAATATTTTCATGTTAGAAATTGTTTAGTAACGTTAGTTAACAAATTATAACAAAATAAAACATGTGTTACCTTTTGTTTGTATTTTATAAAGGTGACGGGCGGGGTATGCGGTGAGTCGGGGATGCGGGGGGCTTAGAGACCAGATTTAAATGTTATAAAATGTTAGTAAACATTTTCTATTAGTGTAGGAGCACTTATAACATGTAACAGTTCCTAATAAAATGTAACAATTGACAACATTTGTTAGTAAATGTTTTTATGTTAGAAAATGTTTACAAACATTTTCTAACGGCAATGTGGGAGCACCTTTCCAGGGGCCCGGTGCCGCTATTTTAAGTCAGTGAGTGGTGGGTTAATAAACGTTCCAATGTACTTGTTATTGTGCCTAATTTTCGTGTTCAGATAATTTTAGTTCAATGACAAATGTACACCTGCTTGCCACTGTTGTCATTGTAGGATTGCAAGTGACTGTTCTTATCTGAATACGAAAATTAGGCACAATAACAAGTACACTGAAACGTTTTTTAACCCGCCACTCACTGACTTAAAATAGCGGCATCGGGCCAAAGGTCGGATATACCTCAACATCTCACACAATCTCCTAACTCGTGTCAAGACTTTGATATCACCACATAGCAAAGATCTTTTGGTCTGTTATATTAAAGGTACACAATATCCTCTTTCTAAATATTTTAATAAGTATACTCACATAATATTATGAACAAAATAACTTGAAAGTTCCCGTAGTTTCTCGTCGAGAAACATGTGAATGTTATAATAATGTGGAAAGATATGAGTGCTATGAGCCAGGGATCGCGCCATTCAATCTGAAATAATAAGAAAGTACCTGTTAGTACAGTAGTACCTGTTAGTGGTAGTTATTGTATTCAAGTAATTCCAAGCATTATAACGGTAATAGAAGCATAAACGATTAATAGAAGCATAAACGTGACACGTATATAATTAATACCAACGATAGCACAGAAGTGTCTAGCATTGAGGACTGTCATTAAAATTAAACATAACATACTATCACGCCTGTATCCCCGAAGGGTTAGGCAGAGGTCTACCAATGTACACCCACAGTTCGCCGGTATGTTTAGGTCCCATGTAAGCGAGCCTATTGCCACTAACCGGGCACAAATCCAAACTCCGACCTGCTACTGAGAATTTCATAGAAAAACCCAATAACACCTTGGTCGACTTGGGAATCGAACCCAAGACCTCTAGCGTAGCAGTCGCGCTTAGCACCACTAGGCCAACGAGGTAGTCATTAAAATTAAATCAATAATTTTATATTAAATTGCTGATTGTAAGTATAGGATGTACAATTTAATGACCCACGTATTTAAACACTGTTCTTCCACTTAACCTGGACATAGTAGACATGAAGCATCGTAAATAACTAGACATAAGTTTCCACGTCTGTTATTACCGCAGGCTAAGCGGTATATTTATCTAATTTGTCTCGAAGGCAATTACACATAAGGGTATTTACGTCTCTTGCATAACTTGTTTATGCCTTTAATATTCGTTTATGTTATTTAAAAACCTTTGTATTTTTTTAAGAGAATTCAGACTGTTTCTAAGTTACGCAATCTAATAAAACCCTGTAAAAGGGACTTCAATTAACTATTACGCTTACTTAGAACAGCTCATTCAGTCCTGCTAACTTTCTTAGAAAAAAACATTCGTTATTATACATACCAAATACATAATTTAACACTCCTTTTTGGGCAGTCGTGTAAAAAGTAATGAGACAACCTTCAAAACAGGCCGCACCAGACAATGTATCGGTCAAGGTTAATAACATAAGATTAAAGGTATCTATTATCGATTTTGTTTCAGCATTAGATAAAATCACAAAGATTAATTGTTCTTAGTAGATAATCCTTTTATTGCTATATGCATATAAAGGTATTATCGTGTTCATCTAGAAGATCGATATTGTGTTATTTCTAATAACAAACTCAAACTAGCGTAGCGAAATGGAACCAGATGTTCAATATTATTGATAGGTTTTTTATTAAACCTAGAAACTTATATTTAGGTACTTACAACACGTAAAGTAAAAGCGAAAACGTGGAAAAGTGTTATTTATTAAATTCATTAGGTATAAGGCTCTACCTTATACCTAATGAAATTCGGTAATCTGTCTGTACATAGACATACTGTAATACCCAGTGCACTGTTTACAGGATTAACGAGGTACTTGTCTTGTGTGCAAATGGGTTTGGCGATCATATAGTTAGTTGCTCTATACAACAAAATATGGTACTCAGCGAATTCATCCGAATCCGGTGAGATACTAGATAGTTTGGGAAAGGTCTAGGCAGAAGAAGAATATTTACCCATACACAATATTTTTCTACAAAGATAGGTCATCGAAAGATAAAGAAGAAAGAAATTTTGCAAACTAGTTTGTGCTAATGATACTAGCCGTCAAAACAGGTTGATGACCTTTCGATAGGAGACTGCGCTATCTCTGGCCTTAGAATAGCACGATGGACATTAAATAATGGTCCCAAGGTCAACGGGCAGTTGACGTTTTGGACGTAGCGTTATCTATAAACAGTCCAATGATTCGGCAATAACATTTGAGGGTGTACTGAATAATAATGAATAAGGAGCACATCGCTTAGGTAAATACAATAAAAAATATCATATGAAAGCCTAAATTGAAGGCCCCTTAAGACTCAAAGCCAATGAGTAATAAAAACCTACATTGTGTCGTAATGTGTAAGCTAAATGCCTGTTCTCAAACACTACCATACAGAAAACCTTATGTCATTGTTTAAAAATAAACAAAAAAATCTACCGGTTCTGTCAATACATGTTCAATATTTTACATATGTAATGATTTGACCAACTCGATTTGTGATTGCATTTATAATCAAATAGGTATAAATGAAGCTGAGATTTTTTTTTTGCTTAGCCCTTTAGACCACAACGAAAAACGCTCATAGACGCCCTGTGTAACAAAATTGTAGGTTAGGCTTATGTTACACTATCACAGAACATTGGCATTCGTTACGGTCGATATGTGTGACACATAATATTAATAATTATAATTTTAAATCGACAAGACAGTGGTTGAGCTTTATTTACAATTTAAATGATCGATTTTACTTTCGTAGTCCACTCGCACTTAGGCCATATAAATAAATATGTAATACTTTTTGAATTCACTTTGTACCGGAGATAGCAAATGCGACATCCGTGTGTATTTTAAATAGTTTAGAATTCTGGAACGTCCGATTAAGAATGTAAAAGCAATAAGGGACACCATATAAAAATGGTTGCTACGACTAATTCCTTGTGAATTTGGTGTCACAGTTTAGAACATACTATTATACTGTAAAAGCCATTCAAATGCCATGCTAGTAACAAAAGTGTTTAAAACACCCAATCCCGTTACCGAGTTATCGTCATTGCATACATGATAACAAGATTTGTTTCATAAATTCAGTACCTAATCTCTAACATGAAATTAAATATCGGTTTTTATGATGTATTTGTATAATACAAGCTGAAAGTGAATTAAAATAATATCCAAGGCCGTTGAAGTAACGTAATTAATCAAGAGTGAACGTCATCGCTTGTGGAGCCTACTTTGTAGTTCACGGCCAACTTGAATTACGTATTGCGGGTAGTAACTAGCTAGAACACTTTTTTTAAGCACCCAACGACCACGAAATTCAACTAAATTTCATAAGAATCTGGAATGTCGCATCCAAAACAGAAGATGATAAATTCACCTCTTTCGTGCCTCTTAACATTTAGAAAAGGGACCTAATACCATACAGGTACTTATTATCAAGGTTAAAAATAATATTCAACCTTTGTACAATATCGTACACTTCAAGTATAAGCGCAAGTCCTTGGGGATATGAAAGAAGTGGGAGCATCCGCCTACTCAAAACGTGGGCACGGGCTGAAAGGAACTGTGACGTTGATCGGAGAAGGGAAAAGTATATAATTATTTTATAAGAAGCTTTATATGACTTGAGACAAATAAGAAATTATAGATATATAGATTGAAACAAGACATGAGTAATTGCTACGTTAAGTCAACAAAAAAATTAATGGGGTAAATGAAGAAGTGCTACCATGTAAAAAGGTTGCCTTCAAAGGTGGTTAACTAAACTATTTTGGAAAACCTGTTTATGTCTGGGGAGATTATGAGACTAAAGCTATTGCGAATTGAAAATCAAATACGAGATGCATAAATGCTACCCATAAGTACGCATTTATGTGCAATCTGCGAGTTGCCTCAGTGCAGCGTAGGTTACTGACACTAACACAGTTTATAGACTCTCCCACACTTGCAATACCGTCCGGTGTGGATGCAACGAATTGTGCAAATAAGGCGAGCAGTCCTCCTACACTGACACGATGATATCCTTCCTTTTTCTTTAAGTTTTGTTTTCTGTTATTACATAATATTATGAATATGTTAAAGTAATAAAAAGTGAAGCGACTTATATGCTGCATGGAAAAAAGTTCCTTATAGGAGTTGTATATGCAATAATGGTTCACCTGAAACTGTATGAAACTTGCTAAACAGACAAATCGACCCATTATTGGCCTAAGCATATAGGTACTAGCTAGTTTTAACATCGAAACAAATATAATGTTCCGTTACCAACCACAAATTGACGCAGAGTAACAATGTATTGAACGTCTACCGGTATTTCACGGTAATTACGTCACACTGTCTAATTAACAAGGCGTTTAATTATTAGTAAATGGAAGCTATTCGACAGAAGTCTAATTAGAAAGCCATATTAAGTTAATGGCTTATAATAAGGCTTTACCTGCGTATTTCTGTCATGTCCAAAATTGTGTAATCAAACCAGTTGGTCTTCGCAAAACAGACACAAATATGTTTACAATTAAATATAATTAACAATATTAACATAAAAAATACATTTAATAAATATTCAAGAGTTTTTTTTTTTTTGCTTTTATGGCATATTATATTTGGCATTAGGTTATTTTTGTTAAATTTTAGACACCTATTTACATTCCAATTTACATCTGTGATCAAAACTATGCATACCTATGGTATTAAGATATTTAGAATGGATGGCCTATGCAATTCTATTTGAGACGTTTGATCTGTTCGCCAATTGAAGTTCTGTGGCAACGCTCCAACAGGATCTTTTAATATTTATTTTTTCGAACCGTAAATAATATAATAAAGGTCCTGGCAAAAGAAAACATAATTAACATTGTACGTAACTTTATAGCTTGCGTCTTGAGACTGCCGTTTGTTTGAGTACCCCAATATTCAAGAGGAATTTGGAATGGGGAGGAATTTGTGTTCATATGGATCGTGGTTTGAGGAATTTGAATTCTTTAAATTACAAATAAGTAAAAAATAATACTTGCTACATTCTCATACTTAAAACGTGTTTATAACGAACAGTTCGGTGTTAATCTCATAATGCCTATCCATTACGACGGACACCTTTTTGCTGTACCTATAATCTAAGCAAAGCCTATTAACTGTCACTGTTATAATGATATTAAGTATTTCGAATCAAAAAAACAAATCACTCGGATTTTGTTAGCTATATATAAGACAGCAGACATATAAGGACATCGGAAAAACTGGATGTCGAAGTCACGATTGCGGAACAATAAAATTATGGACTAGAATGAGAATAGTACGAGCAAATCAGTTGTTCTTGTTCCACGTAGCGAGAGAGACAGACACTTGGAAAATATAAGAACTTGCAAATTACAAGAAATAAGATCCTAGAGGGTTCTGTTTCACATGAACATTTAGCTTTCAGTGAGTAACTAACAGGTTAACGTACCGTATTGGGATAGTAATTATGGTATTTTGGACATCGTCATTGAAAATCGTATACAGTGAAAAATGATCGAGAGAGTATAGGTAGTAGGTTTTTAGAAAGAGATCAGCCATAGCGAAGGATTTTTTTACTGGTTGACTAGACACGGACTTCTATACAAGGATCGATGACTCGATTCAGGTCTACAGACATTAGACAAGAATTAAAAAATGTGAACGCCGATTGAAAACCAGAATGACTTGATTTGTTATAACAAGATACTCTCTTAATAAAACTTCTAAGTCATGCACACAGATAACCGTAACGCTTATCAGATCTCTCGATATTATTATTTAAGTTCGTTCTGTTTATGTGCAGTATGTTTTAAAAAACTACGTAATATACTGCTAGCGCTAAAACCTGAATACAGATTAGAGTGACCTCTACCAAATTATTACCCAAGCCCCAAGGTCTAATTTAAATACTGAATGCTTCTCTTTTGGTTTGTTTTTTGCAAGTTGGTTGAACATGTATTAATGATAATTAAATGCTAAATCATTAATTAATTAAGGTGCCAAACATTTTAGGGATGATAGAAACTAGGTGCTAACAAAGCTTGTAAGTACATGTAAAATAATAAATAATAAAAAAATTGACTAAACCGAACCAAACACATAATTTTAAAAGATCCAGAACTTTTTTCCTGGAATGGTTAGTTGTATACCATATCATCACGCATAGCATTATATATGAAACTGAAAACTTAGTTTGAAGAATATTATTCTGGAATTGTAATGTTAAACATAAACTCAATCGGCATTTGGCCAGATTTGTTAGTGATAAGATAAGGCAAATATATCAAAACAATGTACACATAATATAACAGGCAGTAGGCTAGGAGCTATGAAGACATACAAATAAGACAGTCAGCCCACATTTTTTATCAAGATGTGTATTTTTTTTATATTTTCGATTGCTATATTATGTTTCATAAAACATTCTATGATAGTGACAATTTTTTCAACTGTCAGTGGCATATTTTTAGTAGGTACCTATATCGTTTCTTTAGGAAAAATGTGTCAATTAATGACTTTTCTTTCATTCTATTTAACAAATTAGAAAATTGGTCAATACCTTGTTTAAATATTGTGCAATGCGAGAAGATATGTTTACTTTCATTTTTTTCGACTATTTTTAAGTAACATGTCAACATGATGATAACCCGAAACAAATGTTACCATTATTGCAGTTTTTATCTGTTTCAAGATAAAAAGTCAAGTTAAAAGTAATAATATTTTGCTGTTTAAATAAGTAGTCGCCTAGTAAACAATTGGATTATAATTACTTTTTAGTTTTTATTTACACTGGGCGGAGATGACAGAAACACTGGATGTATACAAAATAAGGGTTAATTTTTTTTTATAATATAGAGTTACAATCAAAAACTGTATCTGCAGTGTGTAAATATTATAAGATTAAATGAAAATATTCAGAATAAGATAGCATAACCATATAATTAGTATAATTACAGTAATTTTTAACACCTAATGAGCTTCAATAGAGTTTAGTTTAATGTTCTAAATGTAACTGTGCTAATGTACAAGTCTGATCACTAGGTCTTGTAAACCCTAGGGCAGGAATTGCATTGGAGGTTTAAGCGCTATTTATTTTAAAGAGTTATTGAAAGATGAAATAGGTATATGTTATTTCAATCATTGCACACTGAAAGGTTAAAAATATATAGGTACTAGCTGTACCCGGCATGCGTTGCAATGCAATTTTTACTACCTAGCACCTGCCTACTACCTACCTACTACCTAATTTTTCCTGAATTTTCTTTGCTATAAACCTCACGGAGCCCGAGACCTTTCCAAAGAATGCAAAACCGTGGAAATTGGTTCGTGCGTTCTGGAGTTATAGCGTCAGGAAGGAAAACCCGACTTATTTTTATATAGTAGATTTTATTTTAAGATGATGTTAATTTCCACTAACCACAAACTCTCTCCTAATGGCTTCAATGTCTGAATGTATGTCAACAATGGCATACATTCCATCCCTGCACTACGGCATAGGGACATATATAGCCATATAGTAACATGAACTAAACTCATTGATTTAAAAGCTGTAGGATTGAAAGCCAGAGGTTTTTTTTACATGTAGTAGTTTTACAGAATAAACATTATAGGCCCTGTTTAGATATGAAAAGAGGAGGCCTATTAAAGGTATTACATACATTTAGTATTTATGACAAGTAGAGTAAATATATTATTTCACATGAAAAAGGATATACAAGGGTTGTCTCTTATGTTATGTTTTTCAATACTTGATAATAATATATTGTGTTTGAGAGATTATATAAATAAAATCCAGGTCATGAGAAATGACCCCCTCCCCCCCCTCTCCCCCCACCTCCCCCCCGGCCCTTAAATCGACGTCCACTAAAGGAAAGTTTAACCCTACTTATTAATTACAAGGTTAAATGTTGCAAAGAGCTAATTATTATCTCTTTCATGTGCAGAACACACTCATCTTGGTAACATCGAGCAATCAAGATTTATTTTGCAAGTCTTCTAGAAGTACCTCACTAATAGGACATGGAAACGATTCTGATTGATTCTCTTATCACCTAGTAAACTTATATTACCATGGAAGCAAAACACCGACGTTTTAACATATATTAGGCCTGTCGGCTGTTAAGATTGAGTTATTGGACTCGTATAACTAGCTACACGCATAAAACATAATACAAACATGCAAATTTATAAACCTTTGCTCTCTATTACCGGCAAAATAAATGTATTGTAAATTAAAACAGTCGTGAATGCCGTTTGCCGCGACTGCCGCCTACTATCTTGTACCAGCCGCAAAAAGCGACTCAATGTTAGGTGGTCGCCCAGATATGGTAAAAATACTTTATATCATAGTATTGTTACAAAAAACACTTTCACTTAATGTGTAAATCGATACTAAACACTCAAGCGAAAGTTATTTTTGAGAATGCAGTCATTACAAAATATAGACAGTAATAAAGTAAGCAATACTTACGCTGCGGAGATAAGAAATAAAATCCGATATCTGATTGACTTCAACAAATTCTTCCATATTTAATTAACACACGTAAACACAAAGAATTACCAAATTGCTACGAATAACGAATTAATACCAAACGGTATCTTGAAACGAATTCTTCTTTCACCACATCAATGAAATATGAATGAGACGAATGAACCCGCGGACGGAACAAATTGAGAACGAATTATTGAATGAATCCAGTTGGTCTTGTTGGTTGACTTGACTGACGTTTACATTTTTTTTTCGTATACGTCATAAAATATGTTTAATGTATTTATTACCATGAAAAAAAACATAATCCTATAATTATTTGTAAATTATTATTGTTAGTCACCAAGAGGAGCTTTTGATTTCCAAAAATTTTGAAAATTGTGACTTATTGTAAATTTTATGTGTTAACTTATTAAAGGTGAATGTAATATGTCAACAAACTGCATTTCAATATAACATTATAATCCATCCTTAAATTGTTAACGTTACATTTATTCTCTACTTTTAATTTGCGAAAGGTCCCACAAGGTTACTTATTTAATTTTAATTATTTCTGGAAATTAAATACTATACTGTCTCAGGCCTTTCGTTTATTTCATTTGCTTTCGTTGGCCCGGTGTGTACGCAGAATGAGATAATCATCATTCGTTCTCGCTTTAATAGTCTTTAAAACGTGGCAATACCAAGTTCGAAGTCAATTGAACGAATAAAATGAATGGAATCGTTCTATCAATACCTGTATACCGTACACTAAACAAATTTTGTAGTGCTTTGTTAAAGTTTAATATCAGTAAAATAGTAAATTGTTAAATTCATTTGAATTTAACTACATGCTCTAAAATATATAAATCAATATGTTAACAATGTGCTCCATGTAAGTGATCCTTACAATGAATAGAAATTATGTTTAAGTAAAATTTGCTGACCGCACTTCTACAATAGCTCCCGAACCGGCAGCGAAATGTTTAGTTATAACATTTTATCTACGACAGCAATTCTTACCGCATGTTCACTGATATTTCTTCAAGACGCACAAGTTTTGGGTAACTTGGTAAACCGACCCAGTGATAGATTTTCCCTAGACATATCTGGTTGTGCTTTGTATCATAAGCTATGCTCTAACTTGGATGACGATCTAGCAATACTCTCCTGTTCGCTAAATGCGTCATACAATAAAACTCAAGTGTTAAATGTCTGCCAACATAAGTTATGGAGTCATCAAACAGAGCTTTTGGAGAATGCTTATTTGGAATACAAACTGAAGGAACCATGTCAGGAAGAGCCTGCAATTTTAAATTGCCTGAGTCCATCGGAATACGTAATAGATTGTGTATTAAAGAGGAAATCGAGTGTGAGAGCTATAGAATGTGGGAGGATGATCAACAAAATTGAATCTCTTATTTTTAATGATTGGCAAATTATTGGCAACTTTTTGAAACACTGTTATGATGATATAGAAGCACACTCATGTGGTAGGATCCCTCGTGATCCAAAGAGTCTGTCACAGACACAAACTTTAAATTGTTTAAACAACCAAGATGTCCAGCTCCGACCTGAGTGTCAATCTGAAGTATCTGTGCTGAAAGAAATGAAGTATAATTCTCTACAATTGGACAAAATAATATTTGCTGCTTGTAACTTGGATCAAAAGAATTTTTGTCCTGATGAAGTGCCAGATTCCTGGTTAATGTATAAATGTCTTGTTAGACATAGGTATGAAAATGGTAAATATATTTTCAACTATTTTTTATTAAATAATATGTTATTATATTTACACTATTTTTAGTCTAAAAAATATTCTATATATCTATTAAAATTAAAACAAAAACATTTTTATTTTAGGAATGAGGAAAAAGTGCCAAGATCAACTGTTTTATGACCAAAGAGGTATAGTTATGAATTATAAAAACAGTAAGGGATTAGTGAAAGCATGTAAGGAAGATATAAGAAAGTATCATTGCCGAAAAGGAGTGGTTGAAGATAAGGATGTAAGACTAGCACAAATTTTACTATGTTTAGAAAATGTATCACGAAATGAAAGCACAAAACTGAGTCCAGAATGCACTGCTGAAATGATTGACCATCGTAAAATGCTGATGGATGATTATAGGCTCTCACCAGAATTAATGCAGAACTGTGCCAATGATATAACAACATTATGCAAAGGTATTGAGGCTGGGGGTCGAACTATACACTGCCTTATGGAACATGCTAGACCAAGGAGGAGGAAGGACAAGAGAATCAGTTCAGCATGCCAGAAATCCTTAGAAATTTTAGTCCTTGAAGCAGACCCAGGTGAAGATTGGAGAGTAGATCCTATTCTTCGTAAAGCTTGTAAACCAGTGGTAGATAGAGCATGTAGAGAAGTTAGTTATGGTAATGGTAGAGTCATGTCATGCTTAATGGAAAAGCTTGGAACCACCTTTATGACAAATGATTGTGAAGCAGCTTTGTTGCAGATACAATATTTTATATCCCGGAATTTCAAGCTAGATCCTCAGCTATACAAGGCCTGTAAGTATGATGCAGTTACCATATGCCAAGCAAAGCTGCACTGGGCAGACCCCAGTGAGCACCAGTCTGAAAAAGATCCCCGAGTATTACCATGTTTATATAACTATGCTTACAATCCTGATCTTAGAGGCAAGTTAAAACCTGCCTGTGAGATGCAAGTAAGAAGAGTAATGAGACAAAGAGCTATCAGTGTGGACATGATGCCAGAAATTGAGGACTATTGCATGGATGATCTTATAAATTTCTGCTTTGAAAACACTGGAAAAGGAGAAGAGATCTCATGTCTGCAAAATAAAATAAAAGACCTGTCACCAAAGTGTAGGGATATTGTAACAAACTTTACTGAAACACAAAGTGGCCATATTGAATTGAATGCCATTGTAAACATTAATTGTAGAGTTCCTATGGAGAGGCTATGCTCATCTGAGCTTAAGAGTAAGAAGGATGAAGATGATGTTATGGACTGCTTGATATTCCATAAAAATGATCCTGAAATTAGATCTAACGAAAATTGCAGAGCAGCAATAGAACACGAACAATTGATCTCACTTAAAAATTATAGGTTTACACGAAAGTTTAAAAATGCTTGCAAATCCTATGTTGTACGATTTTGTCCTAAAGCTCAAACTAAGAGTCAAGTAGTTACTTGTCTCAGTGAGATAGTCAGAAATGATACTATAAATAAGAGGAAGCACACAATATCGAAAATATGTCGTCAGCAGTTGAGACAACAACTTTTCCAACAGAAGGAGAGCATAGATTTAGATCCAGAACTCAGAGAGTCTTGTAAGGAAGACTTGCAAATGTTCTGTGCGAATGTGCCACATGCTGAATCAGCTGCTTTGGAATGTCTCCAGACAGCTAGGACAAAGCTAACCGACTCGTGCCGAAAGGCTATATTTGTAGTAAGAAAGCAAGAGTTTGCTGACAACGCAATTGATTATCATTTGATTACAAGTTGTAATGATATGATAGACTTGTACTGTCATAATACAGACGCATCAAATACATTAGACTGCTTAAAGGTACATATAAAATGCATATAACATTGCGTAAATTACTGCTTTGGGTCATAAATAAATATTACATTGTATGTATTGGTTTTTCAGGCTCACCGTCAAGAAGCACTTTTTGATGAAAAGTGCAAGGTTGTTATAGTAAATAGGATGATAGAACAGAATATGGATTACAGATTTAATAACAACTTACAGAAAGCTTGCAAAACGGATATCGCAAACTATTGTTCTGACATCATTGGTATAAAATCAATTTTTCCATTAGGTAGACAATATTTACAAACTAGTAGAGTAGATAGTATGAAGCTTATAGAAAAGCTTAATGTAGACGGTATTATGGTATTTCGCCAATGCTAAATAAATAAATATTTCGATAGTTAATTTTAGAAACAGAATACTAATAATATATTAATTATTTTTAGCAAAAGAGCCACAGGATGTAGAGCTACAAGGAAAAATGTTATATTGCCTGAAGGAAAAGTTTAGAGAATCGAAATTAACTCGACCCTGTGAAAATGAGCTGGCAAATGTATTGAAAGAGCAAGCTTTGAACTATCGCCTTGATCCTTTGCTAGGAAAATTATGCAAAGCCGAAATTAAGACGATATGTGCAGTACCGGATGATATAACAAATGCTGACGGACAAGTATGCCTTTTATTATTATTTTTAAGAATTTATCATTTAAAATTTTTCGCCAAAATATTATTGTTACGAATTCTGTGTATGCAGGTAGAAGAATGTCTGAAAAATGCTCTCTTGAATCATAAGATCGTGTCCGCTGAGTGCGCTCATGAGGTCGCGCAAATAATTGAGGAAACTGAAGTTGATATTGAGGCTGATCCCCTGCTGGAAAGGGCATGTGCTTTCGACTTGTTGAAGTACTGCAAAGAATTAGAACATGGTGCTGGCAGACGTAAGTTTCGATACCTTGTATATCTTTCCCTTTGAATTATGTTAAGCTACGTTTGAACTACGTGACGCCATACGTGTTTGAAGACGAGTGTATAAAATAAGGAATTTAGGAATGAAATCAATTACTATCAACGCATATTTTGTTCACGAGAAAGTATTGTAGTGTGAACGTGTTCAGTTTATGTCCGACATTTATGTCGCATTGTGTTAGTTTGAATGGAGCTTGACACTTTATTTTGTTGTACATAAGTTTTCCTTGCAATATTAGCCAATTGATATTAATAATTTGTTTTATTTTCAGGTTTAAAATGTCTGAAGATAATTCTCAATGATAGTAATAGAAAGTTAGAGGCTGAATGCCAAAA
Organism: Autographa pulchrina; assembly: GCA_905475315.1. NCBI lineage: Eukaryota > Metazoa > Arthropoda > Insecta > Lepidoptera > Noctuidae > Autographa > Autographa pulchrina. The sequence continues at coordinate 10,489,264 of FR997765.1, read as the reverse complement.
AGCACTGTCAAATAGATTAGAAATGTACAAGCATGTGGCGGCTGTAAGTTCAAATCATTTTATATTTAATAAATTGATTCTTTGATGGTAGTGGTGGTAAATTTATGGACTTCTAAAAGGTAGAGGTATTTAAACGCATTTAAACTCTTCATTTAATATCCTTATTTGTAAATAAAAGCTAAGAGGGCTCTTTGCTTTCTTTAATTAACTGACACAGAAAGAGGGCTTTGTGCCCAAGACAGTCTTATGCAATAAACTTGTTATTGTTATTTCAAAGATAAGTGCAAGTGGTTATTATTGTCATTTACTGAAGATAGTGAAAACATAAGTGCACTAATTATAAAATTTTAAGTTTACCTCTTATCTAACCTAGTTTTCTATTATTAATAATAAATGACTGATCTTTGTCTTTTTTCTTGTTTCCAGTTGAACGTGATAGAGAATTTTGGCGATATTTATAATGAGGTATCATCTTCACCATCTAAGAAATACTTTCTTATTGTAGGCATTTCAATTATAGGTTTAATTTTTATATGTGGTTTATATTGTGGCAATTTGGCCAGACAAGCTATGTATGTTAAGAGGAAATAGATATTATAATATATGAAATCAATAAAATCTTTTAAAAATTTGAAGTGTTATTTTATTTCTGTCCAAATTACCCTTCTTTTTCACTTATATACCCTATATGAGTTAATGAGAAAAAAACTACCAGTTATCTAACTATATTCCTAGCCATATTTAATATCCTATAATATTCCTAACCATATTTCTATAGCCCTAAAAATATTCCTATAGTTTTTCGAGTATCTACTCTAAAAACTATAGGAATATTTTTTCAAAATAACAAGTAGATAAAGTGAGTCTAAATTCAGGAGTATGTTAATATCCTCATTTTTGTGCACAAAATGATTAGGTCATGCGACATTTCATATCTAGACATTTTGTATAGGCCTTAGTTTTTGTCATAGGTAGATATGTAAAGTAAGAAAAATATGTGTCAAATATATTTAATAATGTATTAGCCAGACAAAAAAATAATCAGTTACTTAATTCTACAGTACTTCTTCAAAATCCATTCCCTCAAAGTCATCAACCTCTTTCTTAACTGGTTCAACTTCCTTTTTGATCTCAACTTTGATGTTGCCTTTAGCAATTTTTTGACTCTCTTCAAAGTATTGATTGGGATGGTTGATACCCAATCCGAAGTCAGAATGGTGCACAGCATCAAAATATTTACTGCATGCTACTTGGAAGTGTCCTTTCTTCGTTATATCTATGATTTCGTTAATTGCTGGAAAGAAAACAAACCATTAGTAAATAAGTGTTTTTATGAAGCTTGCTACATCTCCTGTTTTTGAAACAGTCAATAACCTATTGTATAATTACATACCTTGAGATTCAAATCCATAGCCTTGCAGTCTATTCTTTAGATTACTGACATCACAATGCTTGTAAGGACATCCATGGCAGTCTCCTGGCCCAACTATATTGTTAATAATCTTCAAACAACTGAAAGGAGAATAGTTCTTCTTGCTACCTTCTTTGCCATAATTATATCTTACATTATAAGCATACTGTTTCTCAAACTTATCAAGATCCATTATTTTAGTAAACTCTTCTCTCCAGAATCTTAGAGAATCTTCTAGTGTAACACCAATTCCTTTGAGGAATAACCCATATTGTAACCTTCCTCCATGTCTTAAATGATGCGCCAGTCTTAATTGTTCATGAAGCTGCCGCATACACAATGGGAATGATTTAACAGATAAGGAGTCTAGAGTCTCAATGGGTATCATGGCCTTAGCATTGCTATAGTCATCACCAGAATATGATTGATGCAATCCTTTAAGTAGAGAAACTAGTCTCTCATCTTGTTCTATTTCACCGAGGTGGTGAGAAGCTATGGCTAAACTTTGCTTCAACTGCGTTCTGTATTGAGCAGACAGCACAGATATGAAGTCTTTATGTGCAATGTATGCATAGCCACCACTAAGATATACTTTTCTCATTTTTACCAAATCTAACACTTCATGGAATTTAACTTTGAAAAACTTCATGTTGTCTACATTTGGATGAGGGGTACACTCTCGAAGATGATGTATAATTTCACTTTTTTCTTCATCAGATATGTTGGTGTAGCTAAGATTGTTTAATTTGAAAAAGGTTTCAACTGCTTCACCTCTCATTGTGGCAAACCTCATTTTGAACAACTCTAATTCCCGAGCAGTAAACCAGCGACGCAACTCTTCAGTTCGGCAATAAGCTAATCGCAGAATAAAGTGTGCAATATGATCTTTACGCCGTGCTTGCAAATCTGCTTCGGTTGTGGAACAAGATGTCTTTTCACAAAGTTTAGCATAGTATTTCAATCCTTGAGTTTTGAGTTCACCGATTACATATTCCGCCCATTCTTCGGAAAATATTCGAAGTCCTTTAAGAGTAGTTGCCGTAGCTAAACACCTTAATAAAGTTACTCTTTCCAAGGCTAAATTTTCAAACTCCTGTAGTGTTATGTTTTCAGTGGGTGGGACCTTGTACATTTGAAGATCATGAGGATATGTTTCTACAAGACTCCCAGACAACTGAACTTTAGTAGATTTCCTACGTATATTTAGATCCATTCTGATTCAGGAATGAATACGGGTACAATGACATTCATCCACAAATAAATGTTTGTTAAATTGCACACACTAAGTTAATCAAACTAACTAATTCTTCAAGAATTGATAACAAATTAACAAAAAAGCAATTTGGCGAGTTTGGCGCCTTATTTTGACATTTATTGTTGTCATTTTAGTAAAGATAGTGAGAAAGATAGAAATGTGCATTGTGCCACAGAATATCAACGTTGCGCTAGGGTTGTGTAAATGTGTAATCACTTGTTGTTGTATGCCCGAGTATGCCGATGCCGGTGCGAGGCGCAGCGCGGCTATCCCGGAATCCACAGCGTAGCGGTAACATCACAGGAATAGAAGCAGTCGTCCTACCGTTTGCATCTGTAATAAAATAATATAACAATTAACGACTGACAAAACTGAGTTTAATATTGATTTAGTAACAACAGAGCGACTATGACAAAACGGTAAAAACATTGCAAGCAAAACTGCGTGTCATGGAATGTACTTGACACGCATGCTCCTTGTTCTGCACGCTGTTTCCGGTTTTCCTCTTCACCCCTTCTTCCTTCCCTCCCTCCTCTCTTGATTGTCAATCTGTCAAGTTGAGTAAACTCAATAAAATCGAATTTTATTTATATTTTGAATAAGTTTCATACGTGGAGATGTAAAATTATGTTGAACTATACTTTAAAACGTTAGGAAGGTCCATTAGTGATATATTGGTATCGGTTTAAAGTGTAATAGGATTATAATATGGTATCCAATAAGATGCAGTCGTCACTGGACGATTTAGTTCAATATACACAGCTTTTCAAGCCGGTGCCGACCGTTCTGCAAGGGACTGTGCTGCCTTTTTTGATAATTTATCCAATTGTGTTTTATTCGTGGGTCGTTGTGTACGGGTTCGAGGAAAACTTCGAGGCAGGGTTTGTGAGTGTCGTGGTGGTAGCAACTATACAAATTCTCATTTGCCTCTGTTGCTACTGGAGCGTTCATATTCAGTGTTTCCTGTCCTGTTCGTCGGTAAGTCAATTACCTCTATGTAGTCAACAAATTGGTTGTTATGGTTCACTGCCATGCATTGTTAGTTTCGGTGACAATTTAAAAATTTCTTGTTTTTCTTCAATTTTAGGTTAAGGACCCAATCCAGGCTGAAATAGTGAAAGTAGTACCAACAACTAACAATGGGTTTTCTGAAATTGTCAAACTTCATCACACCAAGGTATTTTCTACGAAGTATATGTCAAGCCCTGTCACGGCTGTCACCATGTTTTGGTCTTGCTTATTGATCTTCATTTATATTTCAGTCAACGAAAAAAGGTAGTATACACCCAGATGTATGGTTTATATTTCAAAAAAGCAAGTATGTTTATGACTGGGATAAGAAAAAATTTCAAACCATTGAGTTTCCTACGAGCAAGACTTATGAAGAGTATATGGAGTCCAAGGGATATATGGATGATGAGTCCATTGATATAGCTGAAAAGGAGTATGGGAAAAATGAAATGATCATGGTAATTCATTCACAGTTATATCAAAACAAAATTAGTTTGCACTTTCATAGGAAAACACTAATTAACACTAACATTCTTATAAAAATTTTATATGCTTGAATCTAATTCATGTAACAAGAAATGTTAATGTGATAAACTTAATAGAAATAGGTATTTTATATTTCTTGTAAAAATAATTCATTTAGGTAAGGTCATGATCCATAACATGTACTGTAAAAAGGTTTACAGTTGTCACACAATGCTGTTATGCATTGTTAATTGATTTACATTTATAACAATTGTTATGCTGAAAATTGATTCAGAGTGTAACCATTATGTTCTTTAAAACAATTGACATTCAAGATGTTGAAAAACATAGCATATGGACTACTTAAAATGTCTCAACTTCTTTGTTTCTTTGTTTTTGTATTCTTGCATGTTGATGTTAAACTGGACTTGATTTAGAAGTACACACACGCATACACATTTTTTCACATATATTACATACACAGTAGCTATGGGCATAGCTGTAAATTGTGATTGTGTGTATGCGTTATGAATATAAACGACTCATTAATATGTAACAGTTTATGTCCAAAGGAAATTCATGAATACAGTATGCCCATGTATTTTCAGCAAAATTTGTAGGTATCAAAGGTTTGATAAAATGCAACTTTGTTCCAGGTTGTTCCTGAATTCATGGAACTATTCAAAGAAAGAGCTACGGCTCCATTCTTTGTGTTCCAAGTGTTCTGTGTAGCTTTATGGTGCTTGGACAAGTACTGGTACTACTCCATATTCACTCTGGTCATGCTTGTGATGTTCGAGTGCACCCTCGTACAGCAACAGCTGAGAAACATGGCTGAAATTAGGAAAATGGGCAACAAACCTTATAATATTCATGTATACAGAAATAGAAGATGGCGACAAATAATGAGTGACCAGCTCTTACCTGGAGATGTTGTGTCTCTCATACGGTCCACCAATGAAAACCTAGTCCCTTGTGATATTGTCCTCCTCCGAGGTTCATGTATAGTTGATGAGTCCATGTTAACTGGTGAAAGTGTTCCACAAATGAAGGAATCAATTGATAATGAGAAAAACCTCAAACAAAACTTAGATCCAGAGGGTGATGGCAAACTACACATGTTGTTTGGTGGAACCAAGATAGTTCAACATTCGTCGCCCAGCAAGGGAACATCGTCAGCTCTCAAGGCTCCCGACAATGGCTGCATTGGTTATGTTATTCGTAACGGCTTCAACACGTCACAAGGGAAACTCCTCAGAACAATTTTGTTTGGTGTGAAAAGGGTGACAGCGAACAATCTCGAAACATTTGGTTTTATTTTGTTCTTACTTATATTCGCGATTGCCGCGGCTGCGTATGTTTGGATTAAGGGTTGTGAGGATCCAGAGAGGAACAGATACAAACTATTTTTAGAATGCACTTTGATATTGACCTCAGTTGTGCCACCTGAACTGCCAATTGAGTTGTCACTAGCTGTTAATACTTCATTATTATCATTGTCTAAGTTAGCAGTATTTTGTACAGAACCTTTCAGAATACCATTCGCAGGAAAAGTAGAAATATGCTGTTTTGATAAGACTGGTACATTAACAAGTGATAATTTAGTCGTAGAAGGCGTAGCCGGTATAGAAAACCACAAAGATGCTACAGTCATTCCACTATCCCAAGCACCAATGGAAACAATACAAGTGTTAGCATCATGCCATTCTCTTGTGCAACTAGATGATGGTGTGGTTGGTGATCCGTTGGAGAAAGCTACTTTGAAAGCTGCAGAGTGGAACCTGACCAAAGGAGATGCTGTTGTGCCAAAGAAAGGCAAGTCACCCGGCCTGAAGATTATCCACAGAAACCACTTTTCAAGTGCCCTTAAAAGAATGTCTGTTATAGCAGGCTATCAGGTCAATGAGCGAGGTTTTATAGAAACTCATTACATAAGTAGCGTCAAGGGTGCCCCAGAAACTGTTAAATCCATGCTCAAAGAGGTTCCTAGTCATTACGATCACGTTTATCTGACTCTATCGAGACGAGGCGCGAGAGTCTTGGCTTTAGGTTATAGGAATTTAGGGAAATTAACTTCTCAAGAAATTAGGGATATGTCTCGTGAGGATATTGAATCTGATCTAACATTCGTCGGATTCGTAATTATTTCGTGTCCATTGAAAACCGACTCGAAGAAAGCGATATCAGAAATAGTGAATGCCTCACATTCCGTCGTGATGATTACCGGTGATAATCCGTTGACGGCGTGCCACGTAGCCAAAGAGTTGAAGTTTACTGCAAAAGAGGAGGTACTGATTTTGACGGAAACGGATAGTAAATGGGGTTGGAACTCTATAGACGAGATGGTGACTCTTCTCGTGAATCCGTTCAAGACGTCGAAGCAGTTGACTTCGAAGTTCGACCTGTGTATAACGGGCGAGGGTCTGACGTACCTGAACGAGAACCACCACAAGTTCCTGCTGGAGCTGATGCCGCACATCAAGGTGTTCGCGAGGTTCGCGCCCAAGCAGAAGGAGTTCGTTGTGGTCACGCTGAAGGCGCTTGGATACACGACGCTCATGTGCGGAGATGGTACTAACGATGTTGGAGCACTGAAACATGCTGATGTGAGTATTAAGCAATAAAAATAATAATAATCTGGGATTAGGTTTGCCCTATTTTTTAAGATTACTCGTTTATAAAAATTCATGCTTTAATCGGCACTGAAAGTAGGGTGTCTTTCTGCCAGTTCAGACATAAAACGAATTATAAAAGGCCACAAAACCAGTATGCAGCGATGAGAATTCATCTTCCCTCTAGTTGATTAAAAGCGTGTTTGGTATTAAAGTATATGCATTGTAAAATCTCTGTTGATCAAATACTTAAGATATAACTGTTCATCTACTAGGTTGGCGTAGCAATCCTAGCTAACGCCCCCGAAAGGCCTCGCGAAAGGCCTCGGGAGGAGCGAGTCGTAGAAGAGGCGCCTCGCCGGCCCACCAACCGTCAGGACGCGAGGGCCGAGGCCGCCGCCCGCCTCCGCAGGGCCATGCGGGAACTGGAAGAGGAGGATACGCAACTAGTCAGGCTCGGTGACGCGAGCGTCGCTGCTCCGTTTACAAGCCGACTGTCCAGTATATTTTGCAGTGAGTTTTATATTATAAATGTTTCTGTTTGTATATATTTTGCGTCATGGTATTCATGTGTAATGTGCTCTATTTGCTAATAATTATAAAGGCAAGCTACAGGAACGAGGCATATATTTAAAGGGCTGCCTTTATCTAGTAAAAAGTCAATTAAATAATGGTTTGAAATAAATCTCGTATTTTTGTCTGCAATTCAAATATTTTACAAGTTATAATTTTGTGTAAACTTGTGCACTGTTTCTACAAACCCAATAGCAAATTACATAATGATAACCCAACAGGATAATATGTCTCAATGCAACAAGGAAGTTTACAAAATCATACAATTTTAACACACATGTTTATATCCACAGTTTGCCACATAATCAAGCAAGGTCGTTGCACCCTGGTGACTACCCTGCAAATGTTCAAGATCCTGGCTCTGAATGCTCTCATCCTAGCGTACAGTCAGTCGGTGCTGTACCTCGACGGCATCAAGTTCAGTGACACGCAAGCGACGCTGCAGAGTCTGTTGCTAGCGTCCTGCTTCTTGTTTATATCTAGATCGAAGGTGAGGGGTTTTGTTTATGATTTTTGTAGTAGTAAATAGAAAATAACATGCTGTGTTTTCTATTAGTACATGTAGATTATATGAGATGGGTCTTATGATATCTCTGCAAAATTGTAATAGAAATTAATTCTGCTTGTATAAATTTGAATATAATATAATCTTTGCCTTTGTTTTAAAAATATAACAAAGAGCGATTGTCAAAAACTTACAAGAGTCGCTCTCTAACGTCTATAAACACATTAGGAAATATTAACATATGCCCCTAATACTTAAAGAGAAAACCCACTGCTATTTAGTTTGTACTACTGATCTCATTCACTCCAGCAACAAAGGAACCCTATACATCCATAAAACTTACTTAAACAAATTGTATTTCCATTCGCAGCCACTGAAACAGCTATCAAAACAGCGTCCTTTACCGAACATCTTCAACGTGTACACGATAATGACGGTGCTCACCCAGTTCGCGGTGCACTTTGTATGCCTCATATACCTGGTGCACGAAGCCACGATACGATCTCCTGGAAGGTAAGAGATTATGCTACTCTCTTAATAAAAAATATTACATAAATTTGAAAAATTACATGTACTAAAACGGCCCTGGAAAAAAAATCTTAGGAACCATGTTATACATACTTGCAATAGTACGAATATTATAAAATATCTATTTCATGCTTTATCTGCAGTCTATCTCGATTAAGTATGGTGCTAATGAATGGAGCAATAAAAGATAAAGCACGCCACGAATTATTAGCAAAGACTGGCAAAGAGCAAGGTTGCAGAAAGTCGCAGGTTTTCTTGTATTGGTATATTAATAGACCATGACTATCAAATAACTTATTATTTGCAAATGTTATTTATGTTTCTCATTCCGCTTAACAATGTGTCATGAAATGTTTATATTATGCCCTTTTTCTTGCGAAAATCACGAATTTAAAAGCATTCTGACGGGCCTGTTGGTCTAGTGGTTAGTGACCCTGACTGCTATACCGGAGGTCGTGGGTTCAATTCCCACCCAGGACAAATGTTTGTGTGATGAGCACGATCATTTGTTCTGGTCTGGGTGTAATTTATCTATAGTAAGTATGTATTTAGAAATATATAAGTATGTTTATCAGTTGTCTGGTTACCATAACACAAGCTCTGCATAGCTTGGGATCAGATAACCGTGTGTGAGATGTCCCGAAATATTATTATTATTATTTATTATTATTATTCTAGACCCTTACCGAATAAGAGCTTGCTGCCGCCTACCGACTACATCCTAGACAACTTTTCTCTACACTATACCGAAAACAAGGGGTTACACATGCGCAACAAACCATAATCTCTACAAAAATTAAACATTAATATATTTATCAATATTATTGTTTACAGGGAAACCAAGCCCCAGTTGGAGATGGACCTCGCTGACGACGAGATGCGGGAGTTCGCGCCGGACCTTCTCAACAGCACCGTCTACATCATCTCCATGTCGTTGCAGATATCCACCTTCGCTATTAATTACAGGGTGAGTTTTAAACTTTTAAGGGGAACATAAAGAGGCTCATCAAAGAGCAATTAGTCTGGCTATGTTTTGGGCTGGTCAAATCTGAAATGGAAAAACTATCGACACGAAAGAAGAAGTACAAAAACGTATTAATTACTCCGAAGATGTTAAACTTTACAAAGTAGTTTAACATCTTCGGAGTAAGATACACACTCAGAATTTTAAGTCTGTTACATATTTTCTCATTTATTTAGTTTTAGTACTTATTCAATTTTTAACAGCAATATACGCTCCATGGAGTTTTATGCTTTGTTTTCGTTCCCCGCGACATATAGTAAAGCATATTTTTTTCGGAATAATTATGTAACATTTGATTAATTTTTTACCTTGTTATTTTAACTTTACCATGGTGTTTGTACAGGTACCTCTCTTTCATCATAATCGTTGTGATTTTATCTAAATTCCGATTACCTTCTCCCCAAGGGCGAGCCGTTCATGGAGGGTCTGCGGGACAACAAGCCGCTGCTGTACAGCATCGTGGTGTCGGGCGGCGCGGTGCTGGCGCTCGCCGCCGGCGTCTTCCCCGACCTCTCCAACATGTTCGAGATCGTCTACTTCCCGCCCGATGTGAGTTCATACGAGATTAGTTAATTGTGAATTTGTGATGCCCATTTGATTAGTCAGTTGAGTTTGGCTGAAAAATTATTTAATGTATAAATGTTAGAAATATAACTGAAAGAACACAAAATCACGATTAAATAAAAATGTCCTTTCGGTAGTCTATTGACAACCCGATAAATTAATATTAAAATATTATGGTTATCTTAAAAGAAGTGATGCCTAAGAGGAAACTGGGGTTCCTAACTATCGGTTAACCTTATTTAAAAAATGGATATTTTTTATATCGTTTTGATTTTTTTTTAAACAAACCAAACATTTTAACACAGTATGAGTGACAAAGCGGGTGATGAATTCATCAAAACAGCATATTTATGATGACTTTAAATCACTGTGTTTCTAATGACTTCTAGGCTGTAAAAGCAATTTTATGATAACAATAAATAATATATAATCACGCCTCTAAATTCCCGTAGGGGTAGGCAGAGACCATTTCTTTCCACTTGCTACGATCCTTACATATTTGTTTCGCTTCATTTTATTATAACATGTAAATAATAGATTAAAAAAAAAAACAATAAACCTCTTTGTTCCAGTACCGGCTCATTCTCGTCCAAGTGTTGATCGCGGACATGGTGTTCGCGTACCTAGTGGACCGCCTCTGCCTGTTCCTGTTCGGCGAGGGCCTCTCCCGCAAAGTGACGTAGCGCCGAACACGCCCGCCCAGTGCAACGACATTCATTGTATTATTAACATAGGCGAATGATCTTGTTCACAGATTACTTGGTACACAGATACTGGGGTTTTTGTACTCGTTTCTCACACATACGCATTTTTATATCGAATAGAACGAAAATAAAGAAGTAAAATTCATGTTAAAAAAAATACATTCCATTTAATCATTTCTCATATGCAAACAAATTGTGTAAAATTAAATAATTTGCATTTGTTACAAAAATTTACGATAAAAATGCGAATATTCAATACTTGATTTAAAAAAACATGTTTAGTAAAAAATATACGCTCATAGTTGCGAGTAAACGCAATTGCCTTGCGATTGCGAATGTGTTCTAGAAACGGTATTAAAAGTCAAGTATCTGGATAGTAGGTAATCCTTGGATGTTTCGTGTAAATATCTCAATTTATAAACAAAGTACGTTACTTGTCGATGTGGTTGCCATGACGACGGTGTAACCGCTCAAATAATATGTGCATTTAAATATGACGGATAAAATATGTGTCGATGTTATTTATTATGAAATATAATTGTGTAGCTAAATGTACTGGGTTGTTTTATTTGAATCAGTCCTAAATATTGTTACTCTTGCTAGGGTTTATGAATTAAGTTCATAGAATATGTCTACCCTTATTTATTTACCTCATTTACTAGTAGCGGCAAAGTGGTTTATACGTGGACTGACAAAATGTGGGTAGGAATTCACTCAAGATCAAAAAAATTGGTTTTAGGTCACGTATTAATTTTATTGCAAACTAGCAAAAGCAGGTACTATAAAGTGGAAATGTGATGAAATTCATGAAAACAAACTAAAAAGGTATTTACAACACAGTGACACTTATTTATTTCAGTATTTCATCAACCTATACTATTCGTATCGCCTATGAACAAGGAACATTCAGATGCGAAAGGAAAGTAAGGTCGCAATAACGTCCGAGGGGATTCAGGCACTTGCTATCACTTAGTGCTTCCAGTCGCTGAGACCACCGAGACCGTCGATGCCGTAGCCGAGACCTCCGTAACCCAGGCCTGAGTAGCCGCCGAGGCCAATGCCGGCTCCGCCAAGGCCAATGCCAGCGCCGCTGAGGCCTAGGTCTCCGTGTCCCCAGCCTCCGTAGCTGCCGAGGCCAACAAGGCTGGAAGCGTATCCAGTGGAGATCGGAGCGATGGGTGCTGCGGCAATGGGAGCCACAATTTGCTTGCTGATTACGGGAGCGGCGACGTACGTTTGAGGGTGAGCGGCTGGGCCAACACGCTTCACTACAGCGTTGAATCCTGAGACGGGATCGGCGGTGTAGTCCACTACTCTCAAGGTGCCGTCGGGTTCCGTCAGCGAGTATGAGCCCTTAACGACACCACCGTCGCGGGTCTCAGTCTGCGCCTTGTTGTCGCCGGTCAGGGGGTCGTTGACCGCATAGTTGAAGCCGTAACGAGGGACGGACTGGAAAACAAAAAAACATTAGATCAATGGCCTTATTGTTCCATAAAAAATTTAGAGATGGATGTAATGTTTTCTTACAATACTGCCGGTAGCGATAGGTACCGCCCCATATCCGGACGGGACAGCTGACGCTACGCCGACCAAGCAAGCAATCTGAAAATAAATGCAACACGTAGGTGGTATTAATCTTAATAAATTGCAGGTATAAAACGAAGCCAGTCAAATGCCCATTTCTCTAGTCAAAGGAATTAACTTTAAATTACGGGCGCTACAATTAATTTATAATGAAGGGAAGTTCTCAATCATAAATCAATTTCTGAACTTAGAAAATAGTAATCCCCGTTGATTAAAGGCTCGACTTCTTACCGCGATGAAACTGAACATGTTGTCAGGTGGGTTCAGTGGGCCCGTTAACGTTATCCAAACTGTGTGTACTATAATGAATTATAAGCCCGATGCTCGTATTTATACGCTTATTGGCTCCATATTTGTCAATTCCTTACAATCCTTGGTCGTTTCACGCTTATTGAGTATTCAAGTTACGCACCTTCGAGTAAATTTTCATAACGTGTCCTAAAACCACCGGTAATTAGTTAATTGTTTAGACGTTCGTTCTCTTAGTAAAACGTCGTAATTGTTTCATCAGATTCCAGTACGGCTAGCAGGAATGATGTGTGGAGGTAATCTTTGCTGGTTGTTGCCATCCTTGATCGTTTCATTCATACAAGTTAGCGTGAACGGTGAGAATGATTTAAGTGTGATACAAGGTTCATGAGCATAAGGATAGCGATAGTATAATATATTGAACTTCAGGAGTCCAGGGTCTCGATTCAGCTATTTTAAATGCATGTCAGTGGTCGGTCAGTGTACTTTTTATTGTGCCTAATTTTCGTATTCAGATAAGCCTACAATAAAATCTCATTGAACCCTCAAAGAGAATGATCGTAATAACCAATTAATGATCGTAATGACAGTTAGCAGAATGCCAATTATCGTAAAAGTGACCAAATGAAGCAGGTCATTCAGTCAATTCAAGCAACTCTTAAATAGCTGAATTGAGGCCCTGTTCCATCGAACTGGTGACTGGTGTTAAAATTGAATACCTAAATTAAACATAATTACATTAGACAAACTCTAATAAAGGGCACGATGTGAATGTAAGTACTAAAGAAGTATTCGCACATTTCAAATTAAATTTAAGAATCGTTTTCCACAATAAATTGGGGCTTCCTCATTTTTATTTGTAGAGTTAACTTAAGTTAGATGAGATTAGTATATTATTTCTCATTATATTTACAGGTTAACTGTAAATAAATAATTATGTATAGTAAGATGACTTATACGTGGTTCCGTGGAGTTCGCAATAAAACATTTTCCAAGAGTATCCATTCGTAGCATTTACGGCGCCCGTGGGACACGGGGGGGTGATCTTTCTTGTAACCACACCTAAATAACTTGTAAATACTATGTGACCTCATGTTTTAAAATAATAAATAAAATAATGCTGCAAGAGCTTTAAAGCTAAATGCAGCGGTTTTGGTAGCGATAATACTAATACCTAATACGATATATTTTGGTAGATGGCGTGCCTACATAGAATAATGAACATTTAAATGTGTAACTAATTAATTATTTCTGTTCTTATATTGATTGATATTGATCCTGAAACAAAAAGCTACGACAAATGCAAGGAGAGCGAGTTAGATATGTGTTTTTTAGGGTTCCGTACCCAAAGGGTAAAACGGGACCCTATTACTAAGACTCCGCTGTCTGTCTGTCCGTCTGTCTGTCTCCAGGCTGTATCTCATAAACCGTGATAGCTGAAATTTTCACAAATGATGTATTTCCGTTGCCGCTATAACAACAAATACTTAAAACCACATAAAATGAATATTTAAGGGGGGCTCTCATACGACGGTGGTACGGAACCCTTCGTGCGCGAGTCCGACTCGCACTTGGCCAGTTTTTTTCACTTCGCATTTCAGTAGACACTTACAAGGGTCAAGCACTATATGAAAATCAGTTTCAAAAGACAAAAATCATCTTATATAACTTCATTTGATGCATTTAACATGCTCCAGTTCATCTGTATATTACTATTGAGTACCCTAATCAGTGGTAGCCTTGTCAATCCCAATCTATGTGTTCTAATTCCCGTGGTTCAGTTAATGAAGATGTAACTGCCGTGTTAACTGTCCATACATGTGCTGTAACGCGCCGATTTGATTGGTTATTATTCTGCTTCGTAGTTCGTGATCCCCATTTATGTGTGATATTGGCCTCGTTTTGACGTGCCTAGAATTGACTAGTATCTAGAATCGTTATAATATGGTATTGAATGCAATTGATCGATTATAATAAGTAATCTAATTCTGTGTATGTAAAAGCTCAAGCTGACAATTTAAAATGTTATTTTTACTAAAGGTATTACTTATAAACCAGATACACTAGTTTCTAAAAGATTGATCAATTTAATCCGTAGTCAATAAACTGATCACGACTGATCGTTTCACCAAAATACTAATACCTAACACACACACAACAAAACAGCTAGTTTGACGAAGGCAAGAGATTTACTATCCTCTAACTCCATAGTGAATTGAATTTTCTTATTTAGTTGAGATGTTTTAAGAATGCATTTACTTGATTAGATGGTAAAATTGTGAAAGTGTCATCTACGTACTGTTTATAAAACCTGGGAGTGAAAAGAGCTGTTTTTAAGGCTGTCTCCTCGAAATCTTCCATGAATATATCGGCAACTACATTGGATACAGGCGAGCCCATCGCTACACAATCTACTTGTACATAGAAATTGTTGTTCCACAGCAGGTAGCCGGATGTGAGGCAGTGTTCAAGGAGTTCTGCATATTCTAAAGGTAAGTTATTCTCTGCTAGCTTCTTGGAAACAATTTCAGTACAATCCTTAACTGGTAGGCATGTAAACAAGGGTTGTAAGTACATCGAAACTAACCATTACTTACTTCATTGTCATGTAGACGTAGATGTTTAATCTCATTGACAAAGTGGTATGAATCCTTTACAAACGCTGTCGTCTTGCCTTTGAGTGGTGAGAGTATTTTCGCAACGTGTTGAGCCAATCTGTAGGTTGGTGTGTCGATTTGGCTTACAATAGGACGTAGCGGGGCGTTTGGTTTGTGTATCTTGGGTAACCCATACAGTTTAGGTGGTTTCGGGCATGTAGGTATAAAGTACGTGACATCTAGACTTAATGTCTAGACGAAAAAAGCCGTAAAAACTAGTTTTATTTCAATGTCTAACATTCGCGTAAACCTAAGAAACCAAAATGAATAATCGTAGCTACTCAAAAATCTATTTGAGGAAAAATCGTGTCATCTTCAATCGCAAGTCTGTAGCCAGCCTACTAATATAAAACAATATTGATAGTGATTATTTTAGAACACTACACTCAGTTGTCTTTCTACATGCGCGTAAAGGTGTAGGTACAGTGCTTTATAAATATTATTAACAACATATAAAAACAAAATTCGTGTTGATTTTTGGTCGAAAAAGCAAAAAAATATTTTTTATGCAGTAAAAGTATGAAGTACAAAAATTGTGTGTATTACATAAAGATATATATAGTGTTTGTGTATTCTTAAATTGCGTATCAGTGCTTAGTAAGTATGCAAATCGGTTTCTTATGTATATGTAGCGAAATAGATCAAAACAAATGAATGGATGTGAATTTGGTAAACAAAACGGTGTAAATTATGGTGGAATTTTTACCAGTCTTAAGCAATTACATTGTGAATTATTTCTGAATCTTATTAAGAACAAACTTTAACATAGATGTAGCTTACCTGAATTAAAATCTAATAGTCATGTAAAAAGGTCAGTCAATTTATTCCCCAGGTTCGAACAAAACATAGTGCAATATGGTCTACATTCCTGGTATTTAACTGTGTTAAAACTCATTTCTAGAAACTATGTATAACACTTATAGTTAACGTTTGACGGGTTACTATTAATGTTGATCAGCTTTTCAGAAACTGGCTGTTATAAGTTAATTTATTGCATATAATTAATATCTTACAAAGATAGCAGCATAATCCCTCGCCTATAAAACACCTACTACTGTTAATTGACCTTCATAGTAGTCTATGTCCTCTTTCTGCCCATCTGAATTAAATTTAAAATCACAGCTGTCAGGTACATGCGTAGAGGAAGATACAGCTAAACGCTTAGCTCTAGCTCTATTAAAGGATATCTAAAAACAGTTACAAGGAAAACATTTTCGGTAAACACTTCCAACATTGTATTAACACATCGTACCTATTTCGGTAGTTAGCGAACAATGTATTGCGATAATACCGCGCCACCGCGCGCCTATCTTTGCTCGAACATATTCATAGATTCATGCAGTGTCTTCACTCGTCATACTTTCGTTAGCAATAATAATTAAGGTTGTTTAATATTTATTAAGTTACAGAACTAGTGTACAGATTTACATGTTTAATTTACATATTACAGAACTTCTGCAGTGGGCCTTGTCCACCTGAGCAGTACTAACTTAACTACCTACTTTCATAGAAAAATTGGAAAAATAAACGTAAATAGATAGTCTAGTGTTACCAGAATTTCTTAGAAATGCGCAGAGTTAGATAGTATTTAATAATACTCGTATAAAGTCTTGTTTATCAGTTTCCCATTTCTTTATACGTTAAGCTGACTTTAATACGATCATTTAATAAATAATTAACGTAGGTCACTTTTTATTCCGAACTCTTTAGATGAAGAGTTTTAACGTTACTTATCAAGTCGTTAATTTAATGTACTTATGTTTTATTAACCGACTTTAAAAAAAAGGAGGAGGTTCTCAATTCGGATGTTTGTATGTTTTTTTTTTTTTTTTTTTTTTATGTTTGTTCGCGCATAACTCCGTTGCTTTCCAACCGATTTGAAATATTTTTTCTTTGTTGGAAAGGGTATACTTCCCAAATGGTCCCATAGTCACAAAGTCGGGATCTGATGATGGAATCTTGGTGAAATCGAGGAAACTCTTCAAATTTTATAGGAAAACGTACAGCGATTTTGGTTTTTTCTACAACAAGTGAAGCATTTGCGTTCAATAAGAACTATTCTACTATCAGATCTGATGATGAAGCCAAGATGACCTCGTGAATGTAGCGGGAATTCGTTGGATGTGAGATGCGTGGCACTGGATTTCGTTTAATGGAAATTATCATGAGGATGATGAAAGGGTGTCAGCTGAAGGCCTACCCATACTATCTAAGATTAAAAATATGTCACTAAAAATAAACAAATAAAAAACTTTTTTGCAAAAAAAAAACCGACTTCAAAAATCGATAAAAGCACTAAAAAGTTATAAAAAATACTATAACCTACCTATATTAATAATCCTAACCTAAACTACGATTAATCTATGATACAATTTAACAATTTTCATAATATACCTATTTTTACAAACACAATACACATTAACATACTCAGGAATTACCAGTCGTTTCATTACTTAGCTTGGCACCGACTTGGTTGCTTGAAATGGTTAAATAAATTGTATTATAGGTTAATCGTAGTTTAGGTTAGGTTTATTAATATAGGTAGGTTATAGTATTATTTTTAAGTTTTTAGTGCTTTTATCGATTTTTGAAGTCGGTTTTTTTTTTTTGCAAAAAAGTTTTTTTTTGAGATAAATGCATCTATTAAGAAAACAGCAAAAAAGTAAATAAAGCATGATCTAAATGCCTAAGGTATACAAAAATATTTCATGAACAGCTAATTAAGTAATTAATTATAATAAGTAGCAAAAACTTTAGAGTTAGTTTATTTGTTGACTGCAACTATCACGGGTCGCGACTCATGTAATTTATCTAGGCGCGCAGTTGCAACTAATTCGGGCTCACTCGACCGCCTCATTACCCCTTTTTAGTAGAAACACTCTTTCCTCTCAGACTTACACAAATTCACATTTGCAATCAGAGCCCGGAGAAAAGTTCCTCCTTCCAACCGACCCTCCCCCCCCACCCCACGCCGCCTTTAATTAACAGAAAGTGGTTCATTAGAGCTTATTCATTAAAGCAAGGAGTAATTAGCGAACTCTAATGAATGCTGTAATAATGTAAGAGAGGCCGCGTCGGACTGCGGCCCGACTTCTAGATTAATCTAGAAGCTGGGAATAATTTAGTAATGGCGTTAATTTATTACAGTGCGGATTGCGGGAATTAAAGGGATACAATACAGTGTTAGGTTATGTCGACATAACTGACATAACTATGATGAAATAACTGACTGGTACTGAGAGCTGCATTTACTTGGCTTTTTAATGTTTATATCGAATAAGAATGTGTTATAAGGTGAATGTCTTATACCTACTTATTAGTTATCTAAGCGACTTAGCGAAAAACAATAATATAATATAGAAAATATTAGGTAGCTTTTTCTTAATTGGCTGTGTAAAATAAAACATTCTATAGCTAGGTACTACAAGTGCTTTTAATAGTTCCAATTCACTATAAAATCAATTAAAGCAAACTTCCAATTAACACACCGATTTGTGGTCTTTTCTACTAGTTTCCACTTAAATATTCCGAGCGGACTACCGTATAGACCGAAAATTTTAGAAAAATCTTAAACGCTGGATCTGGATTTAAGCGCCAGAACTAAAACTATTTGGACTATCAAATGATTTTTCAGACTAACCAAGAAATATATTTCGGCGTCGATTACAACTAATTACAAATCTAAGCGGTAGGCAATTAAATGTTTGTGTTATCTCTTCCACACGGTTCATAATTGAATTCATTTATTACGTTTTTTAAAGAAATTTACTGCGAATATAATGAAAAAACAATCATAGTTCACACATCTATATACAGTAATTAATACAGTTCCAACTTCACATAATACTAACTACGTTTGAAGCCAAACGTACGAACAATCTCAGATTTCCATAAAGAAAATAGCGGGAACTGTAGGGCCAACGTTCATTAGTATTCTACCAAATAGGATCGTTATGTTCTTATAAGTAAGCACCGTCGGCATGTTACCCATGCCTCGACGGACAACGAACACATAATGATGTATGCTAACGTTATTAAAGTGTATCATAATAAGCTCAGACTGAAAGAAAACAACGTACAGTTCGCAAATCAAGTTTTGTTATCGCGAATTGCCGAAGTTAGCGGTTATTTTTAGTTTTTGAGGGTTTAATTTAGAACGTTTTTCGTGGGCTATTCATTTTATCCAAAGAGTTGAGTATATTAATAATAAATATTAACATAATGTGCTTATTTTCAAGCTGATTTTTTTGTAAGGAATCTTGGCCAGTCAGGTTAATTAAACAACACAATGCAAAGCTTTTCGAGGTCAGGAGACTATTACAAACTTGTTAAGTTCTATAATTAGTTGCCGATTTTATTGCCATTACTGAGTAAAGCTCTAGAACTGCGCAATGGCTATATACCTCAGTGTAAACAATGAGCTAATATTGAATCAGTTTCTGTACAACACTCAATCCAAAACCTGGAAATGAATCAGCGAATTAGCAAATTATGACATGTTATGGCTATTTCACCGCAGAGTTTTGGCTCTACTGGCAGAAATTTGTGAAGAGAAAATTAGTTAATTTTCTGCTGTTAAGATTTTTCTGACGTATAAAATGTGCGAAGAAAATCATAAATACCTGACGGAATTAATAAAAATATTTTAAAATGGCAACTGTACTAACCAGCAAAACTGGTAGTGGAGGAAATCACTCCATGTAAAATACGGTATTTAGCTGAATGCAGTTACCTATACTGGAAGAGCAGTTTTGTTAGGTAGGCACCAAATTTTGGAAAATATTTAGGCCTAAGATTATTGAATAAAACAAAAGAAGATCACTCAGTCTGCACGTGCTAATTCGCTGCTAAACATAAGCCCTACAAAGTTACACCAAAGAACAAATAACAACAATAAACATACAAGCAAAACTTATTGTGCGGGTTGTACGATGGACAGCGGGTCTCCCAGTGACCCTCACTGCCTTGCGTACAGTTAACAATTGCTCCGGGTCGAGTCCGACTCACGACATGTCCACGCTTGTTAATACACAAATGAGATCATTTTTCAAACTTTTATTTTGTTGGAATTTAATACAAGAATGGATTTGCTTTCTTTGAGATAATAGTGGTATTTTACTTAAATGTTAATTGGTTTAGTCATTTATATTTATTTAAAAGCTCAGCAACTTATGTTTCATTCAAGCTACTAAATTAAAGCAAAAATACCTTTACATTTTTTGATTTTAAGAGATTCTATAATTGAAACCCTTAACTTAAGCTTTGAACTTAAGTACTGCTTGGTTTCAATGGTTAAAAAATAAGTTAATATTAATATGGACCAGTATAATAGTTATAGTATTTTGCTGTTGACTTTGTTTATGAGTTGAAATGGGGTTTGTTATAAATCGGAATATAACAAACCCCTTAGTTACCTTTAATATCATGATTTAACAAAACTGCTTGTAATAAAGTGCAACGTAGCCTGCGTTTCTAATAAATAACCTATATTATGAAAATAAATAAATTCGTATTTAAAGTAGTTTTCTTTAATTATGCCCTTATGAAATGTGGTTGTAAAAATTGGTTTCAGGATCTACTACCTAATCGGTCGGCCGTTCGGTCCGGCCGGATGTTCGTAGGAATCGCTTGGAAAAGGTTTCCCGCGCGACCCAACGTCCGTTGATGAAGAAAATTATAATTAGACCTGTTATTGTGTCGAGTTACATTTTTATTAGGTCTTCCGTTAAAAATTCCTCTTTAATTTATGTGGGAATAAGATTTAAATAAACAAATTGAATATTATGGAACTAAGTAAAGTTTTGACTTTTCTATTCATAATGATTTTATAAAACAGTAAGTTTAAACTAAGCATAAGTCTGTATAAGAATAAAAAAAACACAAGTTAAACATGAAGACTATTAAATTATTTTGTATTCGTGGTGAAAAAGAGAATACCGAGCCAAATGCTGTTGTAAAACCTATAACTTTCAACTGAAAAACAAACGGGTGTCCCGCTGCGTGTTTCGTGGCCTACAGCCGAGCAGGCGAGTGGTGGTCGGCCATTACTAACGTGAATATTGCAGGGTAGCCTGCAGGCGACTCTATTGATTAGTCTCCCGTGTATGCCGCCCATCATTCATTCATACTCGTGTCCGCACGTCACTCAGACCTTTCGGTATTTTTCGCCATTTCTCGCAAAAGGCCGAGGTACATATTTGATGGTCCGTCTATCAGGAAGGAAGCCTGCCTGCGTAATTGGTCCTGCCGGCGGATAAATTGTGACAAAACCCCTGGGCTCACCGCGTCGGATGTCTGTTAATGAGATGTATTGAAAATTAAATCAAAATCTCGACTGGATTTGCAGCGCGTTTTTTTAAAGGGAAACCCGATTTAGTCATTTGTTTGGCGTAGGTCAAATAATTAATGACAGAGTAAAATAATGGTAAACAACTGCACCTTTTAGAAAGTATTGTTTTGGGTTAATTACCTTTATTTAAATTTAATAGCTACATGTTTTGTATTCTGCTAATTGATTAACAAGCTTTATTGATATGCTCTATTGATTGGGCGTCGATTTAAAGCCTTTTATGTTTTCAAAGATTAATTTCATTGTATTTCTTATAGTTGTGTACAATAACTTGATAACTATTTTTAATTCTTTAGCCTATACCTATTATACTATATTAACAAGAAATAAACCTGTCCATGAAATGAAAATTTATAATATGTTTAGGTAGGTAGCTAAGTAGTTTGAGAAAAGTCACTCATCTCTTCAAACATTTTCACACCCGTTCTCACTCTCCGCTTAAAGAAAAGAAAACTTATTTAAAATTAGCTATCGTGCGGAAGTTATTTCGATAATATTTTTCTGTTATGAAATACTTGCCGGCACAACAAGATAATCCAATTGTCAGACCAAACTCGTGCCCAGCAGGCGTGAGGCGCTTTCGTCTGTGCACTCCATTGACGACTTAATATTGGTTCTCGATGGTAAGTCACTTTAAAAAAAGCAGAGTTCGATTTTTATGAAGGATCGGTACGGAGGTGGTTTGTTCATGGAAGTATTTTTTTTGTAACTGACACTAAGGAATAATTTATTTTCGTTATCTTACTCACAAGGAAAAATTGTTTTCAATCTGTGATGTTAGTAAGTTGAAAGAAAAAAGTAAAAATGATTGTTTTCTTGCCTGATAATTAAGAGGTAATTTTATGTTTACATTTTTAACGTGTTTTTCA
Organism: Autographa pulchrina; assembly: GCA_905475315.1. Lineage (NCBI taxonomy): Eukaryota > Metazoa > Arthropoda > Insecta > Lepidoptera > Noctuidae > Autographa > Autographa pulchrina. The sequence goes on along the minus strand of FR997765.1, from coordinate 10,466,904 downwards.
TTTATGGCATTCCTAATATCACAAAAATACGGATATTAATTTATACCATTAACAATTAATAAATTATGAGTCGCAATAGACAGGCCAATTAAAGAAACTAATTAATCCGAAGACATTGATATCTCCAATTCTCCATACCGACTGTCATCGATTACTTCCTAAGCTTCGTTTGAAATAACTATAAACCAAAAGCATGGTACGGGCGCCAAATACGGCCGATATGATATAGAGGTTCGGCTCAGATTACAGGCTGATTCAAACCCAGTTCGGTGGGTTTCATGTGGACTCATTGAACGAAAATCGATGTAACGTGAACGTGTTCACAGATTTGTCACATAATGGCCGAAAAAGAAAACACTTTTCGAAAACTAAATAAAAAGAATAAATTTTCGAAAATGGAATGCATCGAAATTCGTTGTCTTTGGGAAGACGCGCCATGTTTTGTTGTTAAATGTTAAACAACTCAGCGGAATGAGATTTGTAATTTCTCAACATCCTTTTACGTTCGTTAATTTATTTTATGGTTTTCTTCACTTCACAAATTAGTTGCCATTGCCAGTGGAAGTTATTTTGTTAAACGTGGGAATGTATGTCATTGTTTTTGCATTTCGTATTAAGTACTCTGAATAAGGTAAATTAAGTTGCTTTCTTTCGTTTGTCTTAATTAAGTAGCCTATTATGTTAATAGTTCGGAAGTTTTATTATAGTCCTTAATGTTTGGAATGGACCCACATAAGTAGATTTTTTTTTTTTTTTTTTTTGTAGAGATCTTTGCAGTTAGCCTGAGCGCAGGCTTTGACTGCTTCACCGGACTAACACATAAGTAGATAGAATTTATCTAATAGGATACACTACAGTAGCTTTCTTAAGTTCGTTAATTTGATTGAACTTATGAAGGTAGAATAAGTTTATCTTTCTGATTTTAAAGACTTTATCCTTTGCTAATTGCATTTATAAGTATAAGACCATCTCAGATCAAATAATTCATATCTTATTTCAGAATTAATTATAAATATCTCTGCGATAAAATTATTTAATATTTTTCTTAGCATCATTATCTTTATTAACTTGTCTCGTTGCATAAGTAAAACAAATAAAAGAAAAGTGTGTTGTTAGCCATACACGGACCTTCACACCAAACTTTATCCGTAATAGCCAAATTAAATCAGATTGCCCCAAAAACAAAAGAGATGAAATCGAAATATTGTTGAATTCTAATTAAGCATCTCATCCACTTATTTTGTCATGACATCGTCAAAAAAGGCTTCAAGATGGCTTGTTTACATAATCGTTCAATTTGCAATGTTAAACAATTTCGTCCAGATGTTTTCTTGATTTTTAATCCAACAAAGTGAACGTTCTGTAGCTTGTTTTTTTTGGTAACGGTAAGTCAGAGTTGAGTTAATTTAAATAATATTAAATAAACATTTTGAGAATATTTACCTTCCGTGCTTATTTTGTATTATTAAAATGCTTACTTAAATGGTTAACCTTCCGCGTGTCTGCCACATATATTTATCGACCAATCCTCACCAGGCCCTTAAGTGTAACTGACCGACTTAAGACACTTGCAGCATTTTTTCTTATGTCGCACTGTGTAACTTAAGACACGTGAAAATTTCTTTAGAGTTTAGTTCATTTGAATGTCAAGTTTAAAGCTTAGTCTCCTGTTAAGCTTAGTTTTCTTACCTATTCAAAGTGATCTCATGTAACGCCTATTTAAATGGTAATCATTTAAATAGGCGTTATATTTTATTCCTTTTTTTATATAACAATTGTAGAGACTCACGAATTCGATAGTTTATATGCATGTTGATGGTACATTTTAATTAATTAATTATCTTATGAAGTATCGAGGCGTATTTAAGAAGGACCTAGGTTGGCACTAATGTTGAATAATAATTTTATTTTGCTACTGTTAATCGGGGAGGATGTAGAGGATTGTAGAGTAACATAACTATACTTACCATTATTTTTTTTACAATATGTGACATTAATTTTATAATTTCTCATTGAAGAAATAAGCCTTTTTAATATTTATTCATTACCTATTTATTATTTACACATGTCCTCAAATCCATACCAAGTCTTTTCCAAAAAAAAGTTTTTCTCAAGTTTCCCTAACATAGGGCATTACGGATCGTTTGTGTTCAGTCCATGGGATCGTGAGAATAGGGGTCAGCGCAGCCCCCGTACCATATACCGACGCCAGTCGTGAGAACTAGGTTTTTAGTGTATAAGATACTGTTTTTGAAGAGATTTGTTTTAAGAAAACTTTATTTCAATAAGGATTAGAAGAAAAAAAAAACCCGGTAGGACTTCGTGTGTTTGTATAATTCAGTAAACATCCTCTTCTCCTGTATACTTTAATGTATTACAGGGTCCATAATTGAGAAGTTTATCGTATAAACTAAGAGCTGATATTGTCGAACGCAACAAATTATTAAGTTTTTAATACTTACTTTAGTATTGAATATTTATTTTAGCCATTTACTGTCAAATTCCTATAATATACTAATATGTCTTCAGAAAACTAACGTGTATAATTATTTAACTGGGAACGTATACTGGTGGATAACGACTAAATAATTTCAGGCTCTGCTTGTCAACCAATTACTTTATCAAGGCGCCTGTAGGTTTGCAGTTTTCATTAATAACGATCGATTATAACATAACGTTAACGATCGATTTTTGTAATATTTTCTATTGTGCAGTTTAAATTAAACTCAGTGTAGTAGTATGTCTATAGCTAAACCCATAGGTATATTCCACTTTGTTCACCTGAGGGATATCACCTGAGGGATATCACCTGGGTGAACAAATGCGACTTTTTGGATTATTCGAGTAGAATTATATCACCCATATACAAAATGATATAAACATGGAAATAGAAGGATTTTATTACATTTCACGTCTTTTACGTAACGTTTGTATGCCTGATTTACAATAAACTGATTTAAAAAAAAGCCTTGTATTTCCATGTTTATATCATTTTGTATATGGGTGATATAAGTCTACTCGCATAATCCAAAAAGTCACAATTTTTCACCCAGGTAATATCCCTTAGGTGAACAAAGTGGAATATAGAACCCAATAGAAAATAATAATAATATTGAGTTTTGAGTAAAGTTAAGGATTCTATTTATAGCATTTTTTTAAAGCTTCGAGTACACAGCTTCATCTACTAATTTTACACCAGGTGCTGTGCAGCTTATTTATGTAGTCTATATAGGGAATAGGGTATATCATTATGTTCAGGAAAATTGAAACAAAGTAAATAATTTACAAAATTTTATTTTCTCCTCCTGTCACCGGCTCTCTTAGGCTAGGTAAGTATGTTCTTTCTTTGTGTACTGGTAACACCATAACTGTCGCTCTAACAAACCGCCACAGGCTTTGGGTGTGACTTAAATACATGCAGGGCTGCAACTTTTAATACTTACTTAATAATAATACAGACCTTTGATACAGGTTTTTTAACAATTTAGTACTAAGGCAGGCCCTTATGAGGTGGTGGTAGTTTGCTAGTACAAGTCATTCACCCCAAGTCTGTGGTGTTTCCCGTAAATTAAACATATCGTGAGATGGCAAGATTCACTAAACGCTAACATTATATTGTATGCCGGTCATTATTTCTTCAATGTCAGTTAATACATCTAAGCACATACAGTTTCATTAAAGATCTAATGAAATTCGAATAAAATTATATTTATAAATCACGAATTGACTAATGCCATTGAATATAAAGAATACACTACTTCGAAGTAACACCGAGCGTACACTATTGTTCAGATATCTATATGGAATTGATAGATGCAAATATTTTACTCTTAGATTCACATATAAAGGAATGTTAGCGTTTAAGGTTTACTTATATACATTAACTGTATACATTTAAAATCGAACAACTGGTAAAACGTAGATCAATATATACAGAGACCGTTAGTAACTTGAATTTAAACTTCAAAGATGTTGGCATCAAAATTATTGCTACGAAGTTTTGCGCCCAAACTTTTTAGGTACAAGATGTGTCTACTTATATCTATAATGTTTATACTAATATTTACAATATGAACGTATAATAACGAGTCATTTGATTTACAGCTCGTTTACAATGAAATAACAAAAGACGAGAGAACTATGTACACAGCAAGGTTGCAAATCACAGGGGTGCGTGCGCGAGAAACACAGTTGTTGCAATATGACTGAGCTGGCTACAAATTTGCTTGATTTTAACGATCTATTGTGATAATCGATTGTAAAGGCCATAAATCATGCAATTCTACTAGACCAATGGGGTTTATCGATCGGTAAGTTTTATCGGTAAGGATTAATGTCAATTGATTGCGATTGTAAAATAATTGAACAAATTTCATTGCATTTGTCATCAAATATAGAGCAAATTTGCAGACATTTCCAGCAGTACTTAAAATTAAAGTAAAAAGTACAATCTCTGGCAAGAGTCGACAATATTCCGATAAGCAGATAATATTTGTTATGGCTGAAACTAATGATGCAAGATGTACGGCTTCTAGTGGTTCCGTTAGTGATATAAGCTAATAATGATTAACAAATGCATTCATCAATCATTCGATCTGGATTTGAAGATAATATCGCTGAAAATTACTCTATCACACGGGATCCCTCTGTCAATCATTGTTTTAAATTACATTCTTGCAAAACTAGTAGTGATAATTCATTACAACATTCTTTTACAAATAGTTATATGTATTGTTCGATCTAAAATTAAAAATAAAATGCTGTAAAACGTTTCTTTGTTGGTTCGATATTGAATTACACTGCGCAAATTACTAAAACAGTATTCACAAAATTACGCAGCTTCAATTCATTTTGTTCGATGAACCGAAAACATAAATAAAAAAAGTAAAAATCAATAAACGTGCTTTGAAAACAAATAAGTTTTAACATTAAGATATGCTTGATCTTTCCTCTTCACTTCCACAGTTCATTATCACTTTAATTTAAAATAGAAACAACACGCTTGTGTTTAACACATCTCGTTCTGTTCAACTCTTAAGTATCAGTAATTTAATGGAAATTTACATATATAGCAAGTTAAAGTTATATTATAAATTGCCATTTTCACAACCGAAATTAAATATGTAATAGGTACTAACGTATAACTTAACAGTTCATCGACGTAAGACAAATAGTTACTGACGTACTTCCGTGCAGTCAGTAATAATTTTGTTCGAGTCGCAAGTCCAATAAATTGTCTGTAGCACAACACTGTCACTCTGTCTCCTCGTCTGGTGGGAGACGCGACTTGAGGGATGAAGAGGGTTTCGTGAGGTCGAGAGCCGGCTCGTGTGCCGGGCCGGGCAACGGAGGCACCGGCATGGGCGGCAGGCGGAGCGGGTTGTACGGCCGGGCGTACGGCGGCGGCATGGCCGGCGGTCCCTCCAGGCCCGGCGGACACATCGCCGGCGGCGTCCAGCACGCCGCGCCCGACGGCTCTGGACCACGACCTGCCGCGCTCAGGTACGAACACGCCATCATCTGAAACAATTACAATTCCAATTTAAAACATGTTCTCACAACATAACCTTGAGCTAAATTACGTTGATTACGAGAGTAATCTCCGAGAGAGATTGGAGTATGAACAGGACATACATAAATAATGAAATATGTAGTATTATGAGATGAGAGGCCTAAAGAATTCGTGGAGGGGGTGTTCTGCAATCACGCTAATGGCCAATGCGCAGCATCGCCGCGGGCCGCTCCCCCGCTCGCTTCAAGGAGGAAGGAGGCTTTCATGCTAATGCAGATTGGGCGCAGGAGCAGTTCACCACTAAATCGCATCACACGTTCAACATGACGCCTTTAAACTTCACTGGGAAGTTTGAAATTATTACTCGCTCTTTAGTCATGAAAATTGATTAATATTTCCAAACGTTCAATATCTTTATATTTAGTTCCTTGTTATTTCATTGCTGGAATAGCTGAAATAGCCTTTTCCATTGATATAAATGTTGTATTTAGTTTCCCACGTCTGCCAATATATCTTAAAGTAATTGTAAGTAAAGCATTTAGTGGCTATATATCACGCCGCCGCCGGTGCAGGCCGCCGTTCGCCTCCATTTTTCACACATATCGCGGCGAAATTGATTACCTACACAATGCACGACGCGTCCGATCGGCCGCTGCTGTTGTTCTAACAACTTGTATCAATAACATGTGTCACATGTAATTTGATCAATATTATTATGGTAGACGCAATATTAATGAATAGTGAATTGATTTGTGCGGCGGCTGATACGGATGTATTGTTATAATAGATTCATAGTTAATACCGCGCACAAAAGCCTCCACACAATTGGCATAGTTGAAGGCAACAGCTGCTCGCGTATACGGAGTGTTCTAACAATATTGTAACTTTAATATTTATTGCACTTGATCAACTTCGCGTAAGTTATTGTGTAGTGCCTTCAAACATCCACAATGAAGCGCGCGCTCAGAAATGACGAATTGTCATGCATAAATTAAATTTATTCAAAAGCAACAATCTACTCACGTCAAGTCTTTAAACAAGCAGAACTTAATTAACTTGACGCCATTGTACCCAAGAACGTAAAGTGCATAATTAAACCCTTCACGTAAACGCTTTGGTTAATATGTTTAAGCGTCGGTATTGCTTTAGGAGACCTAAACTCTCCTATGAGAATAAACAGGGACTGGAGGCACTGGCTGGCCGAGGCCCGCCGCACAAATGAATAAGTGGTGTTGTGACCCTCCCCCCTCCGCGCGCTGGCGGGCAAGCAGGGCGGGGGGCATGTTGCGATTAAAATATAATTAGGCGCTCGGCAATTGTTTCGCCATCGAGCCAGGTGGTGCGGCTCAGGCGGCTAGGTAAATTAAATAGCCGTATAGGGTTTCCAATTACGTGCGCCCGGTGGCCGCGGAAAACACGCTTATTGCCTAATAATAGAACGAGGGAAACAATATGAGGATCTTGTGGAGCTGATTAATTATTTCATGCGGCGAGCTCGTTCGTGTTAAAAATCGGTATGGGATACCTGTGTGGTGATAGAGGGCGATTGTAACTCGATATTAATTAGTATCAAGACTGCGCGGTGACTAATAAATCACGTTCACCTACCGTTGGTACTTTCAGCATTAATGAATTCAAACGGGCCGCGATAATTGCGTACCTAATTACGGGCGGACGGAGCTGTCTAATTTATCACTGTCGGATTATGAATTAGGAATGGCGTTAATTAAACATGCATAATATTTGTGAGGCGATGTAGTGGTGCGCTGTGGTGACGCTCTTGTCGCGCTTGTGGTGAACTGAGGAGCTATTAGGTTTCATCGTTATAGTTATAACATAAGTTTGAGTAGTTTCGTGTCTTTGAGTAGGCGTTTACGGTCGATATTAGTTTGCAGTAAAACTCTTCTGATAATGGTAATTTATTTTGTCTTTGATATAGTTTTTTCACTGATACAGGGCTTCAATTCATTAGGTGTTTTAAGAAGACATTGTATAGTGATAATTTCTTTAATTATATTTATATTAATATCATCATAGCCTAATAACTAGTAGACTTGCTATTATATAATAGATTGCTATCGGATGTTACATGGAGCCAGCCGACCTGACCTCATCAGCGAGGGATGCAATTCGGGGTCACTGGCGAGCCAGTACGCGACCCCTAACTTGTACGGTAATCGATATCGATATTGTAATACACCAACACATATATTAGGTAGGTATGTATAAAATCCCGCTTTTTCACATAAAATAGAAATTTTGTATAAAGAGATGAAAGAAATCTTTAATTTTCACGTTCCCCAAAAATAGAAATTCTTTAACTTTGGCGTAACTTTTACTGCTAGTTTAACTAATGTCTTTCCATAGCTTTATAATATAACCTAACTAAGCATATAATTATAATACTGGAATTTATAAACTCAAATAATGACTTGCCCATTTTAACCTGACTTAAAAATCCAAAAACCTTTGGATTACCATAACCAATATAAATGAGATTTTATTAAAACCGCATTACGAGAAAATCGTACAAGTACCGAAAATAGTGTCGTGTCTGCAACCCTAAGGTCAGGGACACGGCGGGTCAGGGGGTCGCGTGACCTCGGCGGCTGCATCGTAATCACTGATATACGATATTGTTCAAGGGAACCGTTTTATTACGAAAACCTTATTTTTGGCTGTTGGTAGGGGGTTAGATGGATTGAAATATACTTGCGATGATTTAGATATACAGTATAGGTTTTATGTGAGTATTCTATTAGGTTGTTTGAGTGGTCTTGATTCGCCAGTAAGAACCTTAAGAATAAACCTCTTATCTTTAGCACTGGCTGATGGGAAAAAAAGTTGGATTATTTTATTTACAAAAAAATTACGTGGTTTAAAAATATGATTAACAATTTTATATTCTCTAATTTTTTTTAGTAATATGATTTAGATAAATTGACAGAAAGTTTTAGCTATAATTAACGGCATGATTCGGTTTTAATCAGGGCCTCAGTAAGACAAACTAATTTGGATAATATAACTAAGCAATTCAAGGAAATATTGAAAGCACACATTATTATGCAAAATCGATGAACAATAGGTATAGATACTCGGAATTCATTAACAAATTTTAATTAGAGCCAACAAAATTATCTATCTCAAAACAAGCAAAATTACAATACATTTGCATTAATTTTGCTATACACTACATATGTTTAAGCACAGTAGATATTCTATTGCGGAGACAATAGGACCGCTTTCACCACAAATTTCGGTTATTACAGGCATACCGTTAAGGAACTTCTGCGTACATATGTGCGTTCAATTTAATATCGGCTATTGAATAGAAAACGCCTCTACGCTCACAATGGCCCATCGGCATTCCATTAACTACTAGAGCAAACACACCGGGACGCGTGCGGGCACTAACTCAATACAAAACGATTCCTAGCGAGCGATACTCGCACATTCGGGACATTCCTATTCGATTGTAACAACACTAACGACTGTTTATATTGGCGGTGGGTTCGGCCCGATTCGGACGACAATCGAGGCTTGCCAGACCGACTTTCGCGAGACAATGCAAGACTGGGCCTAAATAATTTAATAGTTGTAGGCGGCAGCGCTTCGAGCGGTCGGCAAACAGTTGGGCGACGCCGACGTTTGACGATATTGCATCGCTGACGGGAATTGGAAGCCGCTCGAAGGTTTATGAAGTAAGCCTTTGTCTTGCACGTGTTGATTATAGTGGAGCACGTGCGAGGGACCGACGGCGCTTTGTTTTGAGTCATCCTCCTACGTTGAGATTTGATTACGTTAGGCTCACTATTGTTCAGGCTAGACGTAGCCGCAACAATTACAAAGTAATTATATATACAATATAACAATATTTCACGTGAAAGCATCAAGTTTTCTACTTAAAAATAATTGCATCGCGCCGGAACTTTGGAAGACCTATGGACTCCGCAGAGGATGTCCTTTATAAAGTTTTCCTTTTTCGCGGCAATAATGGATGACATGAAGCTTTGCGGCCAAAAGGTCACACACGTCACAAATATGTTTTTTTTTCTTTGTATCATGTTATTTACTTGATTCTTACATACATTTAATGTTTGTAGTAATTAACAACATTATTTATTTAAGCATACTTATTCATACATATGCTTGATTAAAACTGAGTACTAGAACACGCGATATAAACGCAATTAGTTGAAAACTCAAGAAATTGATTTGGACCCAAATAAAAGTCAAACCAAAAGGTCCTCTATAATCATTAGTAATTTAGTCTAATACGTGAGTGCCATAAACACAAGAAGCTTCCAAAGATATCGCGAGGTAAGATATAAGAGTGATAGTGTTGGGCGGGCGGCAATAAATTAGGGCGGGCGGTTGTAGGGCGGGCGTCGCGTGCGCCGCGGCAGTTTGTCGCGTAGCGTGCGCCCGCGCTCATTGCTTATTCATGCACGCGAAACACGCAGGCTCGCCGCACACTATACCACAAGTGTTGCTTACCGATAATGGGTTAAATGCTGCGATATTACACCGATTGCGTACTTAGATTATTTTCGTTTGTAAACTTTGTTTTGGTGTAATTAGATAGTATGTTTAATTAATTTATTTAAAAAAAAAATACCTAAATTGTATTATTTTATGGATTTAATATCCGTAGTAAAAATAAATAGTCGTAGTCGTCGTACATTTTCCGTGTTTCGTAGAGTATGGTCGAAGCCTACGCGTCGTAGCGCAGTGTAGCTCGGCTGGCACTGCGACTCGATGACCGATCATTAATCACCATCTCATCTCGCGATAAGCGCTCATCTGCTGTCAACGCCTGTCTTGTTGCACCGGCCGACGATGACAACTTCATCTTATTTGATGACCCTACACATCACGAGCACCAAGCAACCGACATCATTAATAATCACATCACAAATAGTTACAAAATTATTCACAAGTATCGGTAACCCTTACTACCTACAGAGACTTATGAAATCAATTCTGCGACAAGTTTTACGTTCAAAGTGAAATTTGACTTACACTGGATATATTACTAAGGACTCGTAAAGTTACAATAACGTAGTAGATTCTTACGTAAACTTTAAAGAAATAAGTGTATACGTCAAAGGATTTCGCATAATTCCCGATAACGAGCGTTCGAGTCGCTCTCTTACTTCAAAGCCGCGTTTCAGTTACAGTTTATTATTAATAAAATTTGGCCGGGTTGTGGAGCGAGGGGCGCGGGGCGAGCGGGCGGCGAGCGGCTCGGCGCTGTAACGAGCGTGGTCCGCCTCGTTATCGGCAGCGCCGGCCGGTCAGCGCCGCGGAAAATTCGCCCGAAACTGACGCGCGTGAAAATTTAATGAACGGCCGGACGCTAGTTAACTAAAAGGTAAAGTGCACCCTCTTGACGTGTTCGGTAAATATTAATAGTGAGTGTGCTAGCGTGCGCCATTAAAAATGCACGAGTCCGCGGACACGTTGCCCCGCCGGCGGCCGCCGAGCCCGCGTTCATTAGCCTCTTTACATGCGGTCTCCGGTCCCTCCTTCGAATTACCTCGGCTCGAGGCGAATCCGCGCGTCTCAGCTTCAATCCATTGCTATTATACACGACAAATTAGGATTTTTCCGCTACCCTGCTTTGCCATCCAATTTATCCAATAAAACGCGACATTCAATATCGAACTTCCTCCGATACGGTGCTCGGCGTGGCCTGCGAACACTTTCTGAGAACAAGTTTTACTATCTGAGCCATTTTAAAACTCTTACGGATGCTATTAAGGATAATAGAAACTGTCTAGCTGGAACGATGAGTCAAGGAATTATGTCTGGAACTGGAATGATCTAAGTTTGACTTTTATGTCGTTTTTCGTAGTGAGAACGGCGGCTGTGCACAATCCGTGCGAAAAGTCCGCGAGATAAGACGGGAGTCGGCCGACGTGCGAGGCGGCGGCGGGGCCGAGAGCGGGCGCGGGCGAGGGCGCGAGCGCCACGCGGTATCTGTTACCAAGTAATGAGGATCGTTAATTATGTATCGCTAGGTGCGTAAGCTTTTCAATTTGGGAACGGTTCAGTGTCGCGGGCTCTCGCGAACGAGGTCAAGGGTTCGCGACTCTCTCAACCCTGAGGGGCTGCCAAATTAATGAGGCACTCCTTTGTAATAAAGAAATAACAAGAACTGCGCACGCGAACCCGGCCTCAGCGACTTCGATGTCATTAAAGGCGTCGCGAAGTCTTGAAAGGAGTCGTTACCGCGCCTCGCCTAAACAACTGAGTTTTCATCAACATTCCGAAATATACACATAAATTGTTTGGCACTCACGCTTAGAAAAGGAATATTGAAAATAATGTTCAAAAATCACAAGCGGGGCCTTAGGCGAAGCAGTCCAACAACATTGTTAGTGTGAATTATTGTAGGTCTAATATTGTCTATTTTGCAGTTGCAGTTGTTCCCACAAGTAAGGCAGTGTGTACACGGTTGTGACGGTTCATATTAGTGGAACAGACAGGGTAGATTAGAGCGGGGGTGCGCCGGTCCCGGCGGCCTGCGGGCACGGGTTTCTAAGTCCGGGCTAATTGGATGAGCCGCCAGCCCAGCCCAATTAGCAGCACCGTTGTGATTCATTTTAATCGGGCGCCCTTATCAGTGCACGCCACGGAGGTGTATAGCTTTAAAATATATTTTATTATCTATCGACGTGCTTTAGCGTTCAATTAATTTATTTTCTGCAGTAAAGATACATTTTAGTTGTACGAGTCACGTTTTTAAAGTACCTACCTTATATTCTTTATTATTTTTTTGACCAACGAAGGCTTAATTAAAAACACTTATAGTCCATACCACATTATTTTGATACGCATTTCTGTGGTTCAAACCGAAAACTATATCTTACATATGAAAGCAAACAAAAGAAGTCACCGTCACAGCTGTTTCAGTTTACCTTACCTTTTACAAAATAAAAGTAACAAAGTCATAATTAATTTATTGCTAATGCCTGTTTATCTGCGTGTCATAAAAATTACACTGCCATTGTTCGGGCTGTCAACACAGCTATCGAATTTGCATTAAGACAATAACTACAATACATTCAAATAACTTCTTTGTTACTCAAACACGTGCAGTAATCGAAGGACATCTGACATTACACTTGTGTATATAATTAATTGTTAATTAGTGTTATTATTTTACATGTTCGCTAGCTGAATAACGTGTGTGTACCAGTTTGATGTTATAATAATATCGCCCGTGTAGCAGCTGGGTGTATCGAAATAATAATTATATCTATATAAGTCTTCACATGGAGATAACATTGACCAACGTGTGTGTTCACTTTGGGTTGCTGTTTTCAGGTTTCATTACTAAGGTTTTATTCAGTCAGTTAGTTTAAATTATTTAGGTTATTTCTAATGCTGATAAAACATGACCATTTTGTGTAGAAATAAACATGACAGGAATTGTAATCATTGGTGGCTGTAAGGATAGATTATGATTTAATAAATTAAACCTTACTTCTATATGTTTTTACGTATTTTAAATATAGAAAATGTCATAGTCGAACCTGTTTGTGTTTTCACGATAACTTAATTTTATTGTGGTTACTGTTTAACGTTAAGTACTTTTTCCCTACTTTCTCTGCCATGCAAACGATGACAGGTAGGAAAATGAGGATAAACTGACTGATTGCGTGTTTTTTTAATTCGAATTCCATTTGAACAGAGTTTTACTTTTATTGAAAAGCCACTTTACAAAATAGAGGCATATTTTAGTAACTGATATTCAAAACAATGGAACTAGAAAAAAACTTTCATTTGGTCCAGTCCATTAGTCGAGCAAGCCGACGTGCTGTCAGAAAACGCAAAAATCGCAGTTTTTCATCAAGCGAAATGCATTCGATCGCGGCATATCAAGCAGCCGAGCCTGTCCATTAACGGCACGAGTTTACAAAACACAAAACAGCCGAGGCCGTGCGAGAGAGACGACAAGAGAAACCACTTCCGCAATGAGATGGCGCACTTCCTGTGATTGAGGGCGCCCAACGCTGCCCTGACCGGATCGCGGTCCTACACTTGGAAAACTTTGTCTAATGTGAAATTAGCTGTGCGAGGAAATGAAGGGTGCAAGATTCTGGAACTAGGGTACTTAGTTGTTTTTTAATGATTTGGAAAGTTTCTTTATTGAAAAGCTTTGTTAAACATAGAGGAAAACGGTGTCATCCTAACTCGTGATTTGGTTATGAAAAGTCAATTTCAAAAAAGATTCTCTAAAGGTGATTTGCTTCCTGGACCCATTTATATAAACGTGTGTACTGTGTATTAATAGAGCGTCTACTCTGTAAATAAATCAATGAATATTATCGGATACTCATATCGAATTTGGCTAAGTACAGGCAATGCACATTTGGCAAATGCGATGGGTACATATTGTGAAGTAAATGAAGGCACGCATAGCTCCCAGCACTGGCTGTGAACACTGGCTCGGCGTGTAATTTTCAGTGCATCCCGTTCTCATCTCTCTCGCTCAGCTAAGTAATGACTTAGATCCATTCCCGGATAAATAGCAAATTGAATGTGTGCCCCTCGTAGTGGCATACACCGCCACCCCGTCTGCGAGCCAGCGACACCTGTGTGCGTGCGGGTTAAGATACGCCTGTATGTGTGCTCACTGATAGAGCCAGCTGTATGTTTCGGTGATTAGTGGTGGCTGCCTATTAATACCAGTCTATATTTTACTACATGCACGTCTAGTTTAAAAGGTAATTCATTTGTGCAAGACAAAACCGTATTTTCCAAGGTATTAAACCGGAAAAAAGCACTAATTCCGACTGCAACAACCATAGTTAAAACTATGTTTTAAAAACTAATTTGGAGCTGAGTATGGCCGCGGCACAGCGTCGATAACCCGCTACTATTTACAATGTTTTTCGTCGGTCGTATTTTTTGGCTTGTTTTATGACCGGAGAATATGAAAAGTTTTGAGGAGGTTTTGGCGAGAGGCGTAAAGGCGGTTTACGACGCGTCTTCGAGTTGAATGCGCCACATGTTAGCGTGTTCCACTGAATTTCCACGCGGTATAACCACATTACACGTGCTCCATGACCTGACCATGAAAATTTAAAGCGTCTCGCGCGGAACTAAAAGGCTCGTTCTCGCCATCGTAAGTTGAGGAACGGGCGCATAATGTAGAACCCGTATTGTGGGAGCAAATACTTAGGGGTTACGTTAAAACCGACGTCTTTTTAAACATTGCACAGTGCAATCCCGACTGGGCCAGCTGCAAAAACTCCCGTTCTCGGGACAACAAAGAGATGTCCTTATAAATTCTCGATTAAATTTTGGATACGAGCTCCAATGAACACAAATTCCTAGAGTCGGTCCAATAAAGGACGCCGTGCAGCCGCGTTAGGAGGCCATAAACGAACGTATTATCCATGTAAGGCGGAATAGCCGTTGCACAATTAATTGTTTCATTTTGGGAAACAATTCCCGCTCCTCATTCAATTAAGAGCGGCGACTAAGGGGAGTGGGGCGGCGGCGGGGGGCTGGGGCTACCCCGCCCGCTCATGAGACGGACGTATTAATAGCGCCTGCAATATTGATATACTCGTATCGTATCCCACGTACCGCGTTCGAATACGATATTGTTTGTTAGCGAATTCGATTTGTGTCGATCATAAATCTTGCGCCTTATGTTGAATTTAGAGTTGATTGAATTCGCACCCTGTAAACCATGAGAAAGGAACAAGTGTCGTGCGAGACTCTCACTCGCATAAAGAGTACGCGTTTACGTTTTAATTAGTGTTCCTGGCTGAATAATAGATTAACGAAGCGAGAGATGACGAGCTCCCGCGGTGCACGGTGCTCAGGTCATGCCGAAGCGGGACTCAATTAGCAAAAACACACAGAATTAAGAGAGACAAACATGTCGGCTGGGACACATGACGAGGCGCCCTCCTCAATCCGAATTTTATATTGCGCCATTCATTATTCATTGTGTTTGTCAAGAAAATTACTGTGGACCTTTTAATATAACTTCCAGAGTCGCACAAACGGAGCTACAAATTGGAGTTGTGAACAAGTTGGTGGAAATCGCGAGTTAACCTTGGCGATTAGTACTCGCGTGTCGAGCTGTCAAACAAATTTAATTAGGTGCTAAAATAGCGTGGATCATTGGCGTATTTAGTTGATGGGTGAAGGAAGTAAAGTTGGTTTTAATTTTAAGTTGTTAAAGCTTGATTTAAATTACCCTGATATAAACGTAATGTAAGAAGAGTATTTAATTTAAAAGATAGCAGCATCTCAGGGCAGAGCTTTCAAATCAGTGGTGTTGGCTGAAGATTCGAGAGCAATCTGTTAGATTGGTTCATTACGGCCTCCATTAGTGGAGTAATGAGTCGCGATGCATGCCGAAGCGAGCCGGGATAGACGAGCGGAGGAAACATAGGAAATGTTTAATAAACGCGCGTTCATGCGGTTTTGAAAGTAAACGCTCCTGTTTGTTCGGATGGAAAAAAATATTGATAGTGATAAAATCAATAATGGCTAGTTGCCATAGTAAGATAAAAATAGTAAGTGCTTCAAAGCAGGCTTTTATTTACAATATTCGGCACGGAACTGGGCACTTTCATACAAGATAAACATAAAATCCAACACTTATTATATTTTCATTAATTTACCCCTTTTTACTACATGAAAATGGATGAAAATGTGGAAAAAAGGATAACCAGAATAACCTACAAATAAGTTAGATTCCTATGCCTTAATATTTTCATTTGTCTCTACAAAACATTCCAAAGAACTTAAAACATTTCCAGCGTTTCAACCGCCGCGTTCTACCCGCCGAACTACGTCCAACGCAACGTTTAAGCGAAAATTAGCTGCAACTTGGTGTGGAGGATTTCGAGTATGAATGCAGGTCGGGCGGTGTCCATTAGCCTAATTGGAGACGCGGCTTCCACAGCCACCTACGACAGCCCTTTGTTACAGCAGACACTAAATTTGACTCGAATCTGGTAATAGACCGCCGACGGTTGTTCTCGTTTATGATTTAATGGCGCGTTTTTTTTTGGTGGAATGATATTTGTTTTTTTTTTAAGAATTTGTCAGTGAGAACCTAGTTTTGTTTTAAGAACGTCACACAGACAAATTTATTTATTTTAATTTAATTATGTGTAAAGTATTATTATTCAATTTAGAAGTTAAAATACGAATAAGAAAGATAAGTAGGTATTATATAATTTTACTGTGACTAATTCTCTGCATTTGTTAGTTTTAATTTTATTTCGTCATTAATTATTTTAATTAGTGATTTTATAGTTGGGTTTTTATTATCAGTTGTAAAACCCAAATACCTTATTAACAAAAAGATTATCTTACATTATTTAATTAGTTGCGTTTATTTTTAATGTTTTTCCTTTTACGGGCAAAATTATTTGTGTAAATACATATTTAATTTACAGCTTAAGGAAGCGTGCAACGAGTTTGAAATTATATTCGTAACATATTTCCAATTATAGAGCGCATTAAAAGTAGGTAAAAAGTTTTATTCAGCCTAAAATATTATACACCACGTGTTCAAGTTACAATACGCGGACAAAAAAATATACATACTATGAAATGCACTAAAATAGACAAGTAGCAAAAATACACAGAGATTAAATTATTTAATAGTGATATTACATAAAATCTACCTACTTCCTTTCTTGTTACTTTCTTGATATTTTCAATTAGCTCCGTCTATTCCCGGTCACCCCTTTAAAAAGCTACTCATTGGAAGTCGTCGACTGTTTGAAACTTAATACATGACTAATGAGAATCTCTAAGTTGCGCTTATACTCACAGCATTACGACAAAAGGTAAGGGGCGGGTGGGTTCCTTCTAATTAAATGGTAAACTTTTATGAGCTCCCCTCCACACCCTTACTTGTCCCGCTAATTAATGCGCCCACGGGAAGCTCGGACGTCTCGCCTGCGACCCTGAGACGCTACGTCACACGTAACCTAATACACAGTACAAACAGTAACAGAGCCACAATAAATTATAAAATAAATACCCAGCTATATTGCGTAATCAAAAAGCATTTTTAGAACCGGAATGGTCCAAAGTTTCTTCCGATCACAAGTATCAGTGCGAACACGGCAATCCTTTTAGTAAGCGTTAAAAACTACGGAGAGGAAGTCAATCCGCGGGGCAGGTGCCGTGTGGCCCGCGGCCTGCGCGCTAAACGTATTGTCGTGTACCGCGTCTGATGTGGTCGAAACTAAACCCCAACTACTTAATTGAAAACCGTAATAGAGAATCCAAATACATGGTATCCCTTTTGATCGCTATATTGGAGGTGCGATACCAAATTAATTGATCGTCTCGTTAATGTATCGCGTAATGGAATACGAATGTAGTGGATACCCGCTATTAAAATAATACCGACCCGTTACTGAAATTCAAATGTATGAAATTTCCTCTCGAAATAATTCCGAATTAATTCAAATCACTGTTAGTAATAAACGTCTGCGCTAGCGCCGCAGCATCTACTGGGAGCCCGAAGAATACGGCAAAATGTTCCAAGTTTCTTCAAGCAATCAAGGCTTAATACCGTAGTGAAGTTTCAAGTTGGGAAATTATAGGGCGCGGGGTGAGACGCGGGCGGGGCGGACGTCCGCCGCGTGTCATCTCGTAACATCAAAAATGCATTTAAATTCTGCGCAATAAAAAACAGCGGCGGGAAGTTTCACAGCGGCCCGGGGATTGAAGACGCCTGCCTCCAGCCCGAGCGCTTTATACCACTACACAATTCTGTCCACCCGCACTTTACACGATCCCCGATCTACTTACTAATAAAAGTGTTTAATAAAATAAGTGCGATGTGAGCAAGAGCCCGAGTGAAATATAAAGCTTTTTCCAGTCCGCGCCAGGATTGTTAGTACAAGCAATTGCCTCATTGTATCGAAGAGTTCTCCCTTCGAGAGTCTCAATAGCTCTCCGGAGCCCTCATTTCTTGTTGCTTAAGTCATAGTGGTGCTGCGCTCAACTTGCGGAATGATTAATATGTTTTATTTGCCTTTGTCTGATCGTAATTGAGTGTATTGTTCAATGTATTTTTGGTTAATGCAAATGAACATAAATTATTATGTGTATTGATCGTATGGAAGAAAAACTATTCAAGGATTTGTAAACTGTGCGTAGTTTTGACACTTATTGTTTTATGTTTTTGGACCAACATTCTATTGGTTGATACAACTATTTAGTACAATGCCTTATTTCAATTTACATAAACATCCTGATATATCGCGTCGTATTCACCTAACAGGTGATTGAAGTCGCACAAAAACGTGGATGGGAAATATTTCCCGTGTCCGAGTCCCGTAGTACCGGGACTCCCCTCGGTCGACTTGATGCGATAATTAGCCCGCCCACTGTCGGATAATTGCGGGATCCGATATTGTACCGGACATTTCAAGAATTGTTTACAGACAACGGTTTTAAACGTTCATTTTCTTTTCGGTTGAGTTCGAAGTGATAATTTTTTGATGTTGATTTGATTGCCTTTTTATGAGGTAGTTTCACAGAATTTAAGCTTTGTGGTAAGTCTTTGGACAAATTTGTTTTTTTTTTGTTAAGTTATTATTACTATACGTAAGGCCGCTTTGTAAACAAGTTTTGCTAAAGTTACAGATTCGAAATTACAACAAGTGCTTCTCTAAGAATTAATTATAAATGAATGTAACTACGCATAGGACGGGCGCAGGCAACCCTATATTGAACATTTAGTATTTACCACCACAATTAATTACCGTGTATAAATTGAATAATACAAAAGACCCGGTCATAATAACGCACCGTTACAATAATACAAACTAATTACATTGTGGCAGGAATTCTTTCATTAGCGAAATGAAACATGTCCGGACGGTCTGACCAAACCACCCTATCAATTACAAAGCAATGCAATTACATTTGGCACCTAATAAGCCACTTTATGGTACACGTGAAATACGACAATTTAACAGGAAATTAAAGTCGGTGCCGCAAACCGCGGACGTCATTTCGCAATAGTTTGTCCAATTTATCAGTGTTGAGTCGTTAGGAAATAATCGTAATCGAAGCGAGCTCTGCGCTGAACAATATGGACCGATGTCGGCCTCTCTAATTGGCCCTTACCTGGAGCGCACTCGAGAATGATAAAGCCCCCATTAGCCGCCCTATTATTTACCTACTCGTCATTAGCGTAGACTTCATTAGGATAACGAGATAACGGAGCCGGGACTCGAGTACTCAGCCCCTGCAGTATTTTTGGTGTTTTTGAGCGAAATTCAAGGAATTACGACGCTGTAATAGGTTCTCCGAAGAAGGATTACTTTGAACTGTTTACAGTACAAAATGGTTCAGCCATTTATAGGATTGTTTGTCGACTAAAAATACTGTTGATGCCGAGTATCATAATGAATATAACTTCTCCTCGCTCTAGAGAAAATTCACTATTTTAGCGAGAAAAAGATGGACCAAGTTGAAGATAAGAACCAAATTTAAGTTAGCATGTTAGGTTTGTCAGCAAGAACGCTTGTTTAGTTCTCTAGTGAAGGTGATCCATACCAATAATATCAGCGACCGGCAGAATAGGCTAATTATGTCCGAGTATCTATTTTGCAGGCGGTCTATCAAATGAAATGTTAATAACGGTGTGCGAATAGGCAATAGGACCACCCTATAGGCGCATTATGGCGCATGGGTTATTAAGATCGATATCGAATCGAGGGCACGAAAAATGGATGTTGCAGCCAGCCCTCGGCAGCGGCCTCGGCGCGGTGCCACAAAAAACGTACCGAATTTATTGTTAATTATAAAACTCCAGCGTCGAACATTAACGCAGAGATGCGATGATACGATAGCCGCTCGTCTATTTATTTATTATTTAGATATCGGCCGGTGCGGTCACGACTCCATATTGTTTCGCTGTAATGGCATTAATGACCTCGGTTTAAAGTTGAAGTGTTAATTTGATTTAAAATTATGCTCGCGATTACAATCTTCACGTTCAACTTTCGCCCCAAAGCTTTAATTACAGCGGTGATCCCGATGGAGCCGTGATATGACTGCCTCGCGTTCATAATACTGCTTCGATGCTAATAAAAGCTGGACGCCAGCCACATCGGCTAGTAAACCTCGCGGCAATGCAGCTTAATGCACGAGTTGACATTATAAAAGTTAGAATTAATGATTTTAATCTCATTCTCATTATTGCTGAATGTACGGTTTACGGTGCATGTGTTTAGTGACAAATTATGCAAAGTGTTGGCCGTTTTAATGCAACGATGCAAGTCCTATAGAACGACGTAGCCACCTAGATTGTTATCGAACATTAAAAAACAATTGCCAGTACGATGGCTTTTGTATGTTTCTACTGTTTTTCGTATAAACTGAGTAGGTTCTTATTTTAAAATTAAAAGGTAGAGTTAATGAATTCTTTATCGCAAATGCACTGTACTTAATTAAAATGAGAATTTAAAAGTTTCTGCTTAACATACAATGGCGGCTGTTTTCCAAGATAGTTTAGCAGGCAGTGAGCAGGTAGCGGAAACATTTGATTCAGGCGATGTCGACAGCCGATGGAACACGACTCCGGCAAAGGGCACGGTGCGTGTTTCTTACCAGTAAGGTAAAATACCATTTGGTCTTAACTTCGTAATATTGCAAGACAGCTGACGACTTAATCTTAGCTATGCTACCAGATAATTGGTCTACTCTGTTTAAAATAGGATACAGCAATACTACTGTACAGTGCAAGCACAGCACAGTTTTGTATCAATAAGTCAGCACTTTACCTGCGCTGGGCCGCCGGTGAATTTAGTACACGAATAGCATTCATACCGCGTGCACTCATCTATCATTTAATATTACTTTTATCAATAAATATCAATCAAAGTTATCAGTGTATCAATCAGCATCAACCCAAGGTGTAAGGTCCCAAACCATACATCTTTATGGTCCTTCGAGTAATACTTCAAGAATCAAGCGTCGACTGCAGCAGTATCGCCAGAGAAGGTGCTTTGCTTATCTTTCCGCGGTTGCGAATCGGTTCAGCCGACCTCCCACAAGCGGGTCTCACTGGTTGGATTGAGAAGGCGCTAAGATCGCGGAGAGTTCGCAAGAGCGTTTTCTGTGGAATAGCGGTCAGAAACATCATCAAGAAACCTATCAATCATGAGTTCTACCATGGAGAACTTGTTAGCAAATCAAGATCAAATCATGCAAGCTATGGAGCAGCTATTAAGGAACTTCAAGAAAGATTCTGCAGAACGTAAGACTCCATCCAATATCAAAAAACGACTGCAAACTCTAGATAGTTATTGGTCTGAGTTCCAGTCTAATCATTTAAAATTATGTGAAGGTGAAACTCGCAGTGCTAGTTATTTCACCAATAATTTCTATCAAAAAACTAAACTCTTCTACACCGAAGCACGGGACACTATCGAAAATTACGAGTCGAAAATTCCTAGTGGAGAAGGTGTGAGAAATCCATCAATTGAAGTATCAGCATCAGGTAAGCACGAACAAGAAACTTCAAATACATCATCAGTTGACCCCGTTCAAGCAAACAGCAAATCTTGTAATAGTAAGTCTACATCTATGTGGAAAACTATTTCTCAAGGAAACGCGAGCAAACTGGAGGAAATGCTGCGTAAGCAAAACAGCAACTTCAAAGCGTTGTCGCGTACAATCAAGAGTGTGGAATTAGAGAACATTTCCGAAAAATGGGAACTCGAAGATCTACTGCGTTATGTACAAAAAAGGTGGTCAAATATAGACTCGTTGCACTGGGAAATTGACAGTGAGCTGTACGAGGAAGATGAAGAATATGAGCAAACATACAGCAGATATGAACAATTATACAATGACATGAAAAGGTCAATAAATATCAAGATGGGCTCCATTTCACATCGTGAAAATTGTACACCCAAAATCGACATTCCTATCTTCAGTGGAAACTACTTGAAGTGGACATCATTTAAAGATCTATTTATAGAAACGATCCACAACAACAAGTCAATCTCAAGTGCTCAAAAGATGCAGTTTTTGAAGAGCAAGCTAAAAGGTGAGGCAGAAAAGCTAGTCCAGCACTTAAACATCAGCTCGGAAAATTATCAACTATGCTGGGACCTCTTGCATCATAGATACAACAACGAAAAGCTCATCTTTAGCTCGCATATTAATGCACTTCTAGCAATACCTACAATGCAGAATCAAGCAGATTATCAAATCAAGAGGATGTTCGATACTACCAACGAATGTCTTAACGCCATAAAAAATCTCGGTGTCAACATATCAAACTGGGACCCACTTATTGTGCACCTGCTGGCTCTGAAAATGGACAGCGAGACGCATGGGGAATATATTCAATCACTAACCGATCCCAGAGCATTACCGACACTCGACGATTTTCTTAGATTTCTGGAAAACAAATACACCGCTCTTGAATCATCTCGGCGAAAGCAGTATACTCCAAAATCAAAGCAAGAGACATTCAACAAAAAAGAATTGGAACATCAGCACAACAAACAAAACAAGCATAATCAGCAAAATAATAAGAACGATGGAAACAAACCGTTTTTCCGCAATACAGCATTTAAAAGTTTTGCAACGAACAAAACAAATTGTCCACTCTGCAATGACAACCACAGACTTTTCCGCTGCAAAACATTTTTAGAATCTAGGCCAGATGCTAAGGGAGATATTGTGAAACAATTAAACCTATGTAAAAATTGTCTCTATGATCACAAAGACAAGCCATGCTACTCGGAAACAAAATGCAGAGTATGTCAGGAAAAGCATAACACCTTGTTACACGATACGTTTCACAGTAACGCCACAGCAATCGGCACGAAGTCGGTTATAGAAGAACAACAGTCCAGTTCCCGAGAAAACAGGACACGGGACACCGTCAATCATGTTTCAGAGGGAAGCATTGTAGAGATCCTGCTAGCAACAGCCCTCGTTCGAGTGAGAGCACGAAACGGGCAATACCACACGCTGCGTGCTCTTATTGACCAAGGCTCACAAGTCTCTTTAATATCAGAATGCGCAGCTCAAAAACTAGAACTCAGAAGACAAGCATTCAAGGGCGTCATATTTGGCATCGGCGCTAATCAAGCAAATTGTAAGGGAGAGACCAGTATTACAGCAGCATCATTGCATACTGACTTTACCTTTCAAGCAGATGTGTTGATAATGAACACACTATTGCACAACCTGCCTAACAGAACTTTTTCAAAACCATCATGGGCATACCTTCAGAGCATACAGCTAGCAGATCCAGAATTTTATACGAGCCGACCTGTAGATTTACTACTAGGCGCCGACATATATTCTCAAATAATAATGGGAGGTATTATTAAAGAAAATGAATCACTACCGGTAGCACAACAAACCCAACTTGGGTGGATGTTAAGCGGAAACGTCAAATCATATCACTGCAACGTCGTGATGAACAACATTGAGGACATACAAAGGTTTTGGGCCATTGAAGACATAGCAGATGGCAATATCAACATGTCCAGAGAGGATTATCAGTGCATTCAGCAGTATCAAACAGAAACTTCGCGACGCGAGGACGGCAGATATGTTGTAAAGCTACCGTTAAAGCCAGACATACAGGAAAAGTTGGGAGATTCAAAACCCAAGGCTGTGGCACAATTTTATCAATTAGAGAAAAAGTTTAGAAAAAACCCAAACATTGCTGAAGGCTACAAATCATTTATCGATGAATACATCAGACTAGGTCACATGCGCGAGTGCAGGAATAAAAAACAGCCAGATTGCATTTTACCGCACCTATGTGTATTGAGGCCCGAGTCAGCAACAACAGCATTACGTGTAGTGTTTAATGCGTCAGCAAAAACATCGACCGGCTACAGTTTAAATGATTTTATGTACGCTGGCCCCAATCTTCAACAAGATTTATTTTCGTTAATTTTGAGGTGGAGACAACATAGATATGCAATTACAGCGGATATTGAAAAAATGTTCAGACAAATCTACTGTCATGAAGATGATCTGCAATATCAAAAAATCCTATGGCGCAACTCACCTCAAGAGAAATTACTTGAATATGAGCTAACAACAGTCACATATGGCACTAAAGCTGCACCTTTTCTCGCCATGATGACTCTGAAGCGAATAGCAGAAGATGAACGCTCAAGGTATCCTGCTGCTGCAGCAGTTGTTGAAAGTTGCTTCTACATGGATGACTTGTTAGCTGGGCATCACAGCATAGAAGAAGCAAAGCAACTAAAATCAGATCTTATCAAATTACTCAGTTCTGGCGGATTCAATCTGAGGAAATGGTCGTCTAATAAACCACAGATATTAGATGACGTCACATCAAACACAGTGCGTCAATCATTTGAGTTCAAACATCAAGAGTCAACAAAAACATTGGGGCTACGCTGGCACCCACTGGACGATCAGTTCAGGTTCGAAATGAAGATTGACACCAAATCTACAGCTACAGTTACCAAAAGGTCTTTATTGTCAGATATATCAAAAATATTTGACCCACTGGGCTGGCTGGTACCGGTCTCAATCAAACTAAAAATATTATTTCAAACTATCTGGTCACTCACCCTACAGTGGGATGACAAAGTACCAGCACATATCTACGAGCAATGGCAGAAGATCAAGAAAGATCTACCAAAAATAGAGCAGATCAATGTACCACGATGGCTACAAATACGACAAAACGCAGAAATCGAACTTCATGGCTTCTGCGATGCCTCTACAAAAGCGTACGCTTGCGTAATATATTGCAGAATCATCAAACACAATCAAAACAATAAAACTCCTGTGACCATATTGGCAGGAAAATCAAGGCTAGTTCCTGTCAATAAAGCGATTTCATTGCCAAGATTGGAGCTTAGCGCAGCGCATTTATTATCACTTCTAATGCAAGTAGTTCAAAAAACTTTACAGGACTACAGTATCAAAGTATACGGATGGTCAGATTCAACGGCTGTCCTGGGCTGGCTACAAGGAGATCCAAATCGCTGGAAGCCATTTGTGGCGAATAGAGTGAAACAAGTCACTGAAGTAATTCCAACCACGAACTGGCGCTATGTGAAGTCAGCTGAAAATCCTGCTGATTGTGCAAGCCGAGGATGTTCAGCAGAGCAGCTCAAAGAACATTCACTATGGTGGCATGGACCAGCATGGCTATCATCATTTTATGAAAATGAACATAAACAAGAAAAATATGTTACGCAAGCCGAAATGAAAAAATCAGTACAAACTGGCCTCATTCAACAAAATGATGACATAGCTCAAAATATATTAAATAAATGTAGCAATGTCAACAGAGCGACGCGAGTTCTAGCTTGGACTTTGCGCGCAATAACACGCAATAATCAGCACAAACCAAAGTTTTTAACGATCGACGAAATGAAGAAATCAAGACATCTCATCATTAAGCAAGTGCAACATTCGGAATTCAGAGAAGATATCATCAGTCTTCAGAAACATAAACAAGTCAGCGCGAAAAGTGAGCTGTGGAAATTGAACCCGTTCCTGGATCAAGAAGGCTTATTGAGAGTTGGCGGGAGGATCTCTAACGCAAACATCCATCAAAATATGAGACATCCACTCATCATACCTAAAAGTTCGCATCTCAGTAACTTGCTGATTGACCAAGGACATAGCATGACGTATCATGGCGGAGCTAGAATTACGCAAGCTTGGCTTCGCCAGCAGTACTGGATCGTAGGCGGAAACCGAGCAGTCAAGAAGCGCCTTAGGACCTGTATCAAATGCAGACGTCACAACCCAATCAAGCAAGAACAGTTGATGGGAGACTTGCCTGCAGCACGCAGCAATCCATCACGCCCTTTTTATCACTCTGGAGTCGACTACACTGGCTTTGTCTACGTAAAAACAAACAAAGGCAGGGGAATAAAGACATCAAAAGGCTACATCGCTGTGTTCGTATGCATGGCAACAAAAGCAGTGCATCTGGAACTAGTTTCAGATCTGAGCTCCTCTGCATTCTTATCAGCACTACGCAGAATGTCAGCAAGAAGAGGCGCCCCAAAACATATATACAGCGACAATGGTACAAACTTCGTGGGAGCAAGCAGAGTCCTAAACGAAGAATTTATCAACATGCAAAAAGTGTTAGACGTGGAATTTTACGAAGCAATCACCGACATGGAGATCAATTGGCACTTTAACGCCCCATCCTGGCCAAACGCGGGAGGTGTATGGGAAGCAGCTGTCAAGAGCTTAAAGTACCATTTAAAGAGAGTGATTGGCGAACAACGGCTGACATTTGAAGAATATTCAACAGTGTTGGCACAAATCGAAGCATGTTTAAACACACGACCACTGTGCGCTCTAACGGAGGATCCAGAAGATTTGGATTATCTCACGCCATCCCACTTCTTAGCAAGCGGACCAACCTTGACGTTAATCGAAACAGAAAAAGATTTACGTACGAGGTGGCAACTTACCCAAAAGATTGTGGATGATCTGTGGAAAAGATGGAGAGCGGAATATCTAAGTCAATTATCAGTGCGTAGCAAATGGCAAAAATCGCATACAAATCTGAAGATTAACGACATTGTCATCATACACGACGTGCAATTACCATCAGGAAAATGGGCCATGGGAAGAATCACGGAACTACATCCCGGAAAAGATGGAAAAGTCCGAGTAGTCACTATTCGCACGAAAAATGGATCACTTAAAAGACCAATAACAAAGCTATCTTTATTACCCATCAATGAATATCAAACAGAAAAGCAAGAACATCATAAATCGGCAAGTAGCAACGTATCAAATCAACAAACACGACACTCGTCAGCAAAATTATGCAACTTTATTTATACCATACTTATGATACTTATGGTGATGGTATCTACAGCAAGAAGCGAGTACAAGTTCACAAACCTGAGCAGTAACCAAAGCATATATTTTGACAAGGTAGCCAATATGCGTTTACAACGCGAAGAATGGAAGCTAATAGTTTATTGCGATATGGCTCCATATTGGCGAGGAATAAATGTACTCAACAAATATATGAACTACATTGAAAACATATGTTTATCCGATCAAATAACACAATGTGACGTAGTCCGACTGCAATTACGTCATGGGTACGAGGAACTCGAACATTATAACAGCATTTTACTTGGTCAGCAAATACTCCGATTGCGCCGACGTAGAGGCCTTATCAATGGTGTAGGCTACGTTGCGCGTAGTTTATTCGGAATATTGGATGAAGATTTTGCTGAAAAATATCAAAAAGATATCGACCTTATCAAGAAGGATCAAAAACATCTCGCTTTATTGTGGAAAAACCACACATCAATCGTGGAAGCAGAATTGAATGTCATCAAACGAGTAGAAACCACCTTGGAAAAACAACATAAGCTCATTAATCAACACATAATCAACTGCAACCTGGGAATGAACAAACTCAAGGAGCAAATTCAAAAGACAGATAGCAGAAGTGACTTTACTTTATCCGCCTTGGTGGCAAACCATATGCTGTCAAACCTGAAAGATATCCAGGAAACGCTGGTGGATACAGTGGCGAATATTTTTTATGAAAAATTCAACTTTCACCTTTTAACACCAACACAGCTGAGAGATGAGCTCAACACTATAACAGGACAACTATCAAAGGAGTTGACTATTCCCATAAATAATATTCAAACTGATCTTGCGAAGATATATCATTTACTAAAAGTAAAAGCCAGAACAAACAAGCAATACATGATTTTTGAAGTCAAGATCCCTCTTGTGACTAGAGAAGACTATGAGCTCTACAACCTCATACCAATTCCGTGGCAAGTAGCTGAAAGCATGGTCACCATCACACCTATCGCACGCCACTTAGCGATAAATATACACAAGGACTCGTTCATCCCGATGTCGGAAGACGATTGGGGAAGATGTACGCCCTACGATCATGACGACTTCATTTGTCCCCTAAATAAGCCTATTTATCAAATGACCTCAGACAACAATCTGTGCGTCAAGGATCAAGTTGCAAATCAATGTCAAACAGAAAGCAAAGAATGCATAAGTCAGTGGACAGAATTAAGTATCGTCAACACATATTTATATTATTGTTGCGGACAATGCACCGTGCGAATCATATGTGAGGATCATATTACTGCTGAGCGACTCAGCAAGGCCGGAGTATTGACACTCGGTGACGGCTGCGTAATCAAAGGTCAAACATTTACGATTTATTCGCACCAAAGCTTAAGCAGCTCAATCCAAACAAAAACAGACGTTATGGACATTGAGATTCCGTCTATAAATCACATCATCAATCTAACGGTACCATCTGCTGCCGTACTGAACGACACCGAAGAGACTATCAAACGGCAACAGGATTTAGAATTAATCAGTCTCGCTATCAAGAATGCCAGAGCGAAAGAAGTTGACGTATTGACGGATCAAGTATCATCCCACGACGTCCACCACTACGTCGCCATATACACGGTAGTGGCAGTGATCATAATCATTGTCCCCCTTTACGTGTGGCGACAGCTGCGAACCCGCAGGGATACGGTTCAACAAGATTGTCAGGAACCCAACGTGCACTACACGACTGCTGCAAGAAGACCGTCACAGACCGTCGCTACTGTTGACAACAGCCACAGCAACACCCGCATCGTTGACAGGGCATCATCACCACGTTTTGGAAATCAATACAGATCAATGTAGTGTTACTTAAGTCATTTTATAAGCAATTATGTTTTATCAATTTGTTTTGTTAACTATCACTATCACGAATCATATCATCTATGCACCCTTATCTTCTCCGGGCCTGGAGCATGTACAGTGCAAGCACAGCACAGTTTTGTATCAATAAGTCAGCACTTTACCTGCGCTGGGCCGCCGGTGAATTTAGTACACGAATAGCATTCATACCGCGTGCACTCATCTATCATTTAATATTACTTTTATCAATAAATATCAATCAAAGTTATCAGTGTATCAATCAGCATCAACCCAAGGTGTAAGGTCCCAAACCATACAACTACTACTCTACAGCCCAATTAGAAAACTGTTTTTTTTGTTTAATTTTAGAGAATATCCGCCCTTTGAATTTTAGAAGCTATTATACCAATTACCGATGCTTTGGTGAGAAGAAATGTGCAATATTTTTTACAGGAAATAAGAATTGACGTATCGGGAACGGGCCGCGGGGCGAGCGTCCGTGGAGTGAGTTACGACCGTCGGTACTCGTAAACGTCACATTAATTAGCATGCCCACTAATGAGGAGTTATGGCGCTCTAATGAGAGGACTTGTACTCGACGTATTTATTAACGTGCGCCCTAGCGACAGGCCGGCCGAGGCTAATCTGATAGATTTACAAAAATATACCGAGCGACTTGCTGTATATATTTCTTTTAGCAAAATCTTAGAAGTTTCCAAAGAATGCAAGTTCTCAGAATTAGTGTAAAAAATCAACCGACGTGTAAGGTCGCAGTCGCACTGACAACTTAATAACATAATTAAACGCTTGACACATACCTAATTGCATACAAGTGTCCGTGGATTTTTTGTAAATAATTGTCGAGATAAGTAAGGACCTGTCGATTTCGCCAGGTAATTAAATGTCTGTCATAATTTGTACACTTGCTTGCGCACTGCCGATAACGAATACACGGTCCTTCCATATCTCAACCCGTTCCCGTGATTTAGATAAGTGTGATTCGATGTTATACAAAACCGCGCGAAAGAACAAAGCTCGCGTTACCGCCTCCACAATGGAGGGGTGAAAAAGACGT
Source organism: Autographa pulchrina (assembly GCA_905475315.1). Lineage (NCBI taxonomy): Eukaryota > Metazoa > Arthropoda > Insecta > Lepidoptera > Noctuidae > Autographa > Autographa pulchrina. The sequence continues at coordinate 10,436,620 of FR997765.1, read as the reverse complement.
TAATAATATTCGTCAAAGCACTCTGGTTACATTAAATCAATTTGCCCTTTCCGCGCGGTAAGTAGCGAACGGTGTAATTGATAAGTTGAAACCCTTGTACCGAGAAGGCTACAGTTTGGCACTGCCAACATTCTGGCTGAGTTTCCACGTCACGTGCTCTGCCATCGTTCTTCTCTTTTCGTTATACAAATGAAATCTGTGGAAACGTGGTTCTGTTTAGAGGTGGAACTGTAATAGCCACCAGGTTAATGGACTTTATATTACCACTACTAATGACTCTTATTATTTTAGCTTGCACTTAATAAAAAAAAAGTTAGATTGATTTATGGTCGTATTACAATTCGGCGCATCATGTGCAAAAAAACAATTCTCGAGTTCAAAAATTCGAATGATAAAGTTAAAATATGAATGGCTTCTTATCAAACACACGTTAATTTCTTAAATGTATCGAGATTAGCTTCTGTTTCCAATCACTATCACATCGCTATTCAGAAAGTGGTAATTACAGTTAAATCTGACGTTAAAAGTGCATTTAAAAGTGAAACCTCCTCGCCGACAGATACCGCTTGGATCGCACTCGATTAAATGAAATTGCAGATTGTGATCATTGCCCGATAAATGTAATTTTACGTCAGTTTATTTTCACTGGTTCGTAGTCGTACGCACGGTTGTTGTGGAAAAGTAAATTTTTAACGCAGGGTTAATCGAGGGAAGTGGCTTGTTAACATTCGAGTTCGTAGTCAGTGATACTAGGTAATCCTGGATTCATTATCAATGTGCTTTCTGAGCGCTTCCCGCTGCTTAACGTTTCATACAGCTTTGCAACTTTGACAGTGGTACTATGATCATAGTAACACACGCAGAACGAAGCTGCCTTTTGGACGATAAGTTAAAAGACAGTAAACTACTGTTTTGTATTTCAATTTATTTTCTTTTATTGTTTTTTTTTTCATTTTTGTATTTATTATTATTGTATCCCTTAGGGCCTATGCACACCACGTTTTTTAAACGCGCCGTCGACGCGCGTTTGTAGCGATACAGACGCGCGTGTGTAGCGATACAGACGCGCGTGTGTAGCGATACAGACAGATTCGAATAATCCGGCAATCGTGAATTCCACAATATTGGCCGGTTTGTATCGATACAAACGACAACAAACTGCTCTGCAGGATAAAAACTCGCCGGCGACGCGCGTTCCCAAAACACGCGTCGACGGCGCGTTTAAAAAACGTGGTGTGCATAGGCCCTTAAAAGCACCTATTTCAAAATCCTGTACTATTTACCTACCTAGCTTTTGAGTAGTTGCATTTCAACCAGAACCCACCGTACCTAGTTCAATAAAGAACCAAACTTTTTCATAGTGTCAGGTGTCTACGCAACCCAATTATTTCGGCATGCCGATAACCTAAGGACAGATCAGTTGTCAGTTCGCTTCGAGCGTTCTGTGACGACTGTCGTGTCTGCCGTCACTGCTCCTGTATGACAGCTTGGACAGGCGGCACAAAGGCAAGACTTCAGTTAAAAGAATAGTCACATATCCAAGATTGTCAGAGTTGAGGGTTTTAACAATTTATTGATTGTCTTTTACTCATAATTTGCAACTTTGTTTAGCAAACTTCTATACTATACATTACATAGGACACCTAACAAACTCAAAAAGTACCTCATTTAGTTAATTGTTTCTAATCTAATAACTTAATTCACCAATCTTGATGTAATGCTTAATCAAATACTGTCCCGTTCTCATTTGACCCACGGGTCTAACTACAAACGGGGTCTATGTAGACGCGTTAATTGTATTGCTGTATCAATATTTAATCTGCAATCATCAGTATGTATTACGTGTGTACGTGTTTGTACGTGTGTATGAATGGTGGCATCATAAAGGAGTGCACCGGAACAGATCGCACGACAATATCCTAATTCACTCGCGCGAATGTAATCCATTAGTGTTCCCTCCTCCTCAGGGCTCCCCGCTATCCCCCCTCGCCCTCTTCCCGCCACCCCCGCACCAGTCTGTCATTCATAAACCTCCATATAATTTGTATTGGCACATGTTTCATATGACTAATGGACGAGGGCACATTAAATATAAAAACGACGTACTGCTTATTGCTGTTTACAAAAGTGAAACAAATTTTTATTTTGAAATGTATGAGACTAAGGGTTGTTTGTTATGGGGAATTCTTGGAAGTCGCGTATTAATGAGCAAGCGTAGTGTTCTAGCTTCAATTTTATATATTAATGGAGCTCGTAACTATAGTAACTACTTGTACGCATATTTAAGCCGTCTCTTACTAAAAGGTCCATTCAGTGAGATATTTGTTTAAAAGTTGTGAAGAAAAAGGTTTGCTAATGGACATTTCTTTTCCACGGCGTAGCATTGATGTCAAGAATAAAATTGCCGTAAATAATGTGTTTATACTTGGTTCTCAATTACGCATATATTAGCCAGGAAGATTAAGCCGTAGTTTACCTTAAGCAAACAAACGCAGAAACACATCTTTATTATATTAGTATAGATAGCACACACCTGTTCACATGCGGATGTTATCAAAAAAACAACACCAATGGTTTATTAGGACTAATGTGCTAACAAAACTTATCAAAGGACCAATTTTTTGCTACGCTTTAATTTTTTGCTTAATTTTTACTACGGATCATAGGGACACAAAATTTAAACAAAAGATAAAGAAGAATTACATATTCATTTGTTTTTTACGATGACGTTTAAAAGCCAGCAGATGCATTGTCTCCACTCCCCTTAAAACTAAATGTTATCTACTTTATTTCAAAATATAATAACCATAATTAAATTCCACATTTTAAACACAGTTGCCCCGTAAATTGGTGTTTTTATCATAAGAGTTATAATAAAATTAAAGCTAATGTGTTGCGTAGGCCATACGAAGGCATGTAGTTTTATTAATTATAAAATTAAGTGCGAGAATTACGACCGCATCGGACTAAACATCTTGTTTCAGCTTCAATTATAAGGCTGTGTTATGTTGATCAAAATAATGACTGGCCCTCGTAATAATTACAATTATAATTTAATTATTTTTATAATAATGTTGCTTTTATTAGGTAGGTATAGTTTTTATTCACCTTGCCTTATTTTATTATTGTTTTGGTGAAAATATCTAGATAATTATAATTTACGACAATACCTTTACTTGTAATTTACTTTATTTAATTATTTTTATTTATTATTTATTTATTTATTTAATTACTTGTAATGTTTGATGGTTATTTTAAATGTGACTAAAATAAATCGTTGATATGAATGTAGGTAATTAATTTTATTTTTGATGCTTTTTCCACGTATTTTTATGATGCTAAAACAAACAAACTTAAATTTTAGCAGGTTCATTAACTAGGTAAGAAAATTAAATTCTGAGAATTTATTGTTTTGACAAACTGTATCCGACCTCAGTTACACGCGAAACTCAATTCAAGGAAAACAAAATAAACAATTTCTTGAAACCGTAATATACACTAACTGTCTACCTCAGATCTGTCCTACTAAAGAGATTAGCGGCCTAATTATTTCCCATTCATGTTATTAATAATCTCAGAATTCTTAACAAAATAAATCTATGTAGGTAACCAGAAAGTTGTTATAACAACATAAACAACTTTGTATTTGTTACTTTAATTTATCTGCGTTTCTCTGAAGTTATTCTTAAAAACGATTTCATTCTATTTCCTAGAAAACTTATGGAGTGTATATTAAAATAGAATAATAAGGCCAATTAAAAGTTTCGCAGTAACTATAAAGATGAGAATAAAACATTGTTGATAGTTGAGAGGATCAGCCACAAGTGTTATGAACTTGTGATATTATAAAGAAGGTTTTAATATATTCATAAACAAAATATAATTGGATAAAACAAAAAGTTTCATAAAGAAGCCATTCGAATTTCGAACACATCAAATTCTACGAAATTAAGATCAGCAAAAAGTATTTTGTTTAAATTTTCATTCATTTAATGTGTGCTCTTCCCGAAGCTTTAATACACTTAGGTAGATACTGGCTGCATAGCGTTTCCAGAAAAATTAAAGAAAGTAATCAGTGGAATTACGTCGGCTACTAAAATATGTATTCGTCATAAAAGTATGCGCCGACTTCTGTCGAGGATAAATATTCATTATGACGGATCGTGTAGCGTTTTAGCGGGATTAAACGCTATTAACCTACGTCGCTATGCTCTCAGCTAAATCAATCGGGTGTATCTGTTGCTATGTAACAATGTGCGCACAGACGCGCTGTCGAGCCAATTACTTAAATAGCCTTAACTTTCAGGATTTTGTTAGCGCATGTTTGTTTGCCTGATCGTCCGTACCCGACATTTAAGAATGTGGAACTTTGACGTTGAGATAGCATTCAATTTGTTATAATTAGCTTCTTACACACATAACAAGAAATCTTTCTAATTAAAATTTTACGTACTCTATATTTTTTGAAAATAATGAGTCAAATACATATAACGAAATATCTTGATACTTAGATATTTTAAAGCCTTGTTCGTCGTAATGAGCTTATTAGTATTCACGTGTAAATATAACATCTGTTATAAAACTGGAATGTCACGAGAATGACATTTCACTCGTGTTTTATTACAAACAAAAATATAAAGTGATGTATGTGTAATCTGTGTTAAGACGTGTTGTCGCCGTCGTCACTCACTCAATATGTATGAGCGGCTGTAAACAGCAGTGCGGGGGTTCGCTTCATCCGGCTGAGAGCTCTCATTCGCCTCTAATTAATTACTCAACTCAGTTTCAATTAAATTAACTCGAGATCGGGGCATCGACACGCAATGAATCGATGCCAGCCGCGATTCGATTAAGATCGTTAATGCCGATCAATTTTACTCGTTAGCTATCAATAAAGTTATTAAACGCGCGCCGCAAAGCCCCTACGCAAACATGCAATGCCAGGTGCACGGTATTTCGTAGGTACTTTCAATGAAAAAAGGGTAGAATAATATGATTGCTTCGTGAAGTTGTTAAGTGGTGAATGATTTAGATAGATAGGTCGGAAAATAGTAACAAAAAAAACAGGTAATGAAGATATTAAAAATGCATATTAAGGTTGTTAGAGTTTTTAAATGTTTTTGTGACATGACTTGGAGGCAGTGTCACGCGATAGTACGCCGGTCTATTCGGCCGTCGCGTCATTTGCGGGTCGCGTGATCCCTCGGTACACTGTGACCTGTACTGACATCAATTATAGTTAATGAAGTCTTTGCACTACGTGGCAGTTCGCAAAGTGTCTGTTCGTATTACACGTAGTTTGGATTGGCTTTATGTCTTAATGTCAATGCCAACCCACATGTGTCACACGTATTCATTTGACATTCGTACTCGCTTCAGACAACGACAAATGGATCAGTTAGTGAGGCACGTCAAAACATCCGAGTCTCGTGTACCTAGGACACGTGATGAGACGTGTTCACACCTGGATATTGACACGAGAGCTTGACATGGTTCGCGGTCACGATTAAATGTCACATTCTGGACGCAGCCTAGTCCTCACATTTTTCTTGAGTTTATCTTCTTTTTCCTTGTTATTAACTATAGCGTATATAAGGACCAATTTATTAAAAATACAAGTAGTTAATGTAGGAATCAAACTATATTTTAATTTCGTTATTTAATTGAAGTTATATCAAATTCTAAGCAAGCTAACAATTAGTAAATGTATGCTGTCTAAGCATCAGCTAATCGCAAATGTTGCAATTTAAACTGAAACTTTGCCACAAACGTTACTATGACGCTTTTGATATATGAACTTAAAATTTGTATCTCAAACACGGAGTAACACTAAAACTAAATTGGCCACTCGAAACTAGTTGAACCGAGTTTAAAACTGCGCCCTTAGCGGGGTGGGGACGTTTTAATTACGGCGTTTAAGTAAAAGCGACGCTGCGTCTAGTCTAGCTAGCTGCATTACAGAGATTCAGCCACCAAAAGCCTCCCACTTAGCTAATGAAACATGTTCGCGTATAGTGTTTTAAGCGTCGCGTCGTCGCAACCGAGAGCCGCACGGGCGCCGAGCGCCGGGCGAGCGGGCGCGCGGGCGTGCGGCGCAGTGCGGGCGGCCCGCATTGTGAGCGGAGCGGACGACGCCGGCTTCGGTGGACTCGTCTCCGCAAATCCTCATTTACTTGCATTATTTTAATGGAACTATTGTGGCCGGATGTCCTTTGTCGCGTGCGGATGCGGATCCGGAGCACCGGGCTGTGGGAAATGTGCCGGTGCATAAGTGCATCACCGCTCTGCCCTAAATTGTACCGCCCGAACTCAAATTAAATGCCAGAAAGCTCTGTTTCAATTTAGCGGATTTGAATAGTCGCCCAGATTGTGGACTCGCAAAAGGGAACTGGGATTTATTGTACACGTAACGTCTATAAAAATAGAGAGAAGAAATAACAAGGTATCCATTTAACTAATTAAGTGGGGCGAAGTGGTTTCGAGGCCACGCAGCGCGTCCGCAGAGAAATCCCACGGACCTCTAATAACTGGCTTCCCTAATAAGCTAAGAGGTTGTCTTACTCGTATAAAAATGCAATCGGCGGAGCGAAGGCCCGGCGACGTCGTTCAAACTTTTCAAATTTTCCACCAGCGCGACGGTATTAATTTTAAATTAGAGCCAGAGACGTAAATTGTCTCCACATGTGAACGACTCGCGTTAATTAAAGTTTTCTTTATATTTTATTCTAATGTATTATGGAATTATACTTTTTTTACGATCCATTAATTTGGTTTCGTGCTCGTTTATTTGTAGTGCAAAGTAATACAGTTGTTACTTGTGTTAGCCTTAAGTTTTAATAACTATCAAGATAAATAAGTACAAGTTCGCTTTTGTTGAGCTTTGTCTGTTCATGCAAAGAAACTTAGATTTAATTTCGATAATGGAGTATTAATTTCTTGTTAGTGTAGCAACAGTTCGAAGCACGCTCATTCGTAGGTCGCAAACACACAGTCGCCTGGCACTTTACATGACCGGGTCGTGACTGTATTACGGCCCGTATGGTTCATAATATCGGTAGTGGCGGTAACGTGCGCCGAGAGCAGTTTCACACGACTGACCGTATGATTTTTCGTGATCACAGAGCAAGGGGCGAGTGTGCGCCAAGCCTTAGCGTCACGACGTGATTAATTTCTAAACCTTCTGACGCCTTAACTACCTCTGTAATAACTAAACTAGACACGAACCCGGGCCCAATGAATAAATTAAATACTAATTTCTTGACATACTTTGTTTGAAGCGGATTGCCTTGCGAGTAATTACGGTTATATTTTTATTTAGGTCCGTACCTAAAGTGAAAGTTACATTTCATAAAAATGTTGGGCAAAATTTTTCATAAATTTTTGATGCTTTGTACAAAGATAAGATGGCGTATTATAACATTGCCCATTTATCATCTCATTCAACGTTATGTTTAGACGGGAAATAACGGTTAGTGTCGATGTATTTTTCATTTTACATTATGGTTATTAGCTAACGAACTTTACGGTAAAGTTTGTCTATAAATAATTATACTGCATGATTTAGTTACTGTAATTAACGGTATTACTATAGATTTTAAATTGTTTAATTATTCATTAGTATAATACATTTCTTGTATATATATGTACAACCACTTAACAATCAAAAGTACAATTTGCGTTAGGGGTCCAATTTATGAAACATAGGGCCTATGCAATCTAAACAGATGGTCTAAAAATGGTTATTATGAAGGAGGTGAGATAACTTTGATGTAAGTACTATTGATATCACTCTGGTACCTAAGTAGGTAAGTAGTATAGTTTATGTGATATTTTTGAAAAGACTTGATTAAAAAAGTTTTAAGCAGAGATACTTTATTTTTTTCATAAATTTATGTCAATTAGGTCATAAAACGCAGTAGCACTACAGCACCGTACAATTAATTCAACCAAAATGTGTATGACCCTGTTGCGATAATATTTTAAATGCAGAAATAATTACACACAACACGAGTATCGATCTAAATTGTTTGTTTTTTACAGCGTCAGTTGAAACGGGTAATTAGTGTGGGAGTGATTAGAGGTGAGAGCAGCTGATCGGGCGCAGCACGCAACGGTAGCGGGTTCGACGCCCGGCCGGCTCTCACGAAGGGCGTTCGATCAAACTACCGCCAGTAAAAAATGAAGTCTGCCTAGACTGCGTTTTACTTAAAGAAAAGTATTAAGGAGTAAATTGGCCGTGATTATTAAAATAACTGCAGCCACTGCGGCCCGGCTTTGACTGTTAATACTATTTATTTTTTAAAGCGAATGAGAAGAAGACTGATTGCATTACACGCTTTTTCACATAATGGAATAACAAAATATGTAATGACCATAAGGTAACCATATTTTACTATCTTACGCCAAACAAATAATGACCTAGATAGATAACTAAATACTCGTTTAGTACTCGTACTATGTAATTGGTTAATTTAATATATTTATTTACATGCGTCAACAATGTGACGGCTACGCGGCTCTACAAAAGGTACACAGAGGTAGCGTGTCGAGCAGTGCAAACGACCCCTTAGTTCGCGTGCCGCGACCGCTTTGAGGCCGATTGAATTAGATAGACAATAGATATCACTCATCAATCAAAACGTCCAAGAGTTTAATTGTCGAAAGTGAATTGTTTATAATCGTAACTCAAAGGCTGTCAACGTAAACTCTGAGCATCGACAAAAGGTTGAAGATCTGCGTCTCACCTGTCCGGTGCACTACATTAGAGGCCCGAGATCACAGGACGGACCTCGCCCGCAGCCAGCCCTTTGTGGAAAGATTCCCGGAGCGAGTGCGAGCCCACTTTGATGTCGAGCCCGCCAGGTAATTTGGAAAAACGTTATTTAATTAACTTTCGACAAGTCGGCGTAATCGTGTTACAAAGCCGCCGGGTGAACGGTCAAGTCTTTGAGCCACCGGCTGTTCCGCCCGGACTTGATTTTTACGCCAAACATACCGACCATAAAGGCGCTGTCATTTTCAGGTGTTTTCCAATTAACATCACGCCTTTGACCACGTCCGCACAAAGTAATAACAACTACAGCCTTTGTTATTAACTGGGTAGTTTTATTAAAGGGTGGCGGTGTAATAGAGACGCGCTTTTCAATGAAATTAATTCAATTTGTTGTTTAAAATTGATTATTTTATTTGCACTTTTTTATGACGCAACCTTTTTTTGCCGATAGCGTTATTGGGGATTCGATTCAAAAATGTTGATGGGTTGGTAGATAAACAGTCATGTACGTATATTGAAATAGATGCGGTGCTCTAGTGGTGTGTTCAGTGGCCAGAAATGGTTAGTTCATTAACAAGGCTGGACAATAGTTTTATGAGTTGCCGAAATAAGTTTGGGAGTGTTTAAACTTTGGAATTGGTTAGCGGTGCATTTTGTGTGAGCGCCGTAAGCAAGTCGGCGGCGAGACAAGCCGGCGCGGCGCCCGCGGCCACCGGACGACGCTGCGCTCCACGGGATAATTAACTGTGCGAACTATCCTCTTGTCCGACAACTACTGCAATTAGGAATTTGCTTTAAAGCGCTAATAAATATCGTTAACATTTGAGGCAATGGTGCGGAACTCACGTACTAAGTACAATGGCAAGGCTCTGATTATATGACACGCCCTGTGAACAATTAAGAATGCTTGGAGACACACCACCATAGATTTAGAACTGGATGGATTTAGCTGATTATTCAGAAAAGGCCAAAAACCCTACTTGTATCATTTTATGAACTTTTAGGATCGATAATTTTGATTCGAACATTTCGTATCATCAACTCATCCTATCGTATTGAACAGATACTTTAAATACACTTCTTTTGAAGTCAAGATCAAGGACCCTCTATTCTTCTAATACACCGTGAGCAGGAGTTTATAAAATGTGGTCCGAAGTGCGTTCCATGCGAATGACTCCATCAAAGCCGCTCTTTGTGTTGTTCATTGAACAGCTTAATTGTATTTCTTCGCCACTTCTATTTGTTAAGTTCGCATGTCTAATCATTTCAATTAATTAATACATCTTTCAACAATGTTACGCAGATATTACGTTAACTTAACTGTAACATGGAATGTTTATATTTTTAACTTTGAAGGAAGTAAGTTGAGAGTGATTTGTTTACAAGATCAGACGATTATAGGGCCGTTTTGCTTTGTTATTTTTCTTGGGAACGGCTTGAATTAGCAATATGTTATTGAAAGGCGCAGTTATTGATGTAAAAATCATGTAGAAGTGTAGAACAGAGTGTTATAGTTGGAAAATGCCTGGCTGAATTATGTACGAACCTTTATTTTCAGCTAGATTCGTGTGGACACCTACCCAAAAATGTAGTTTTTATTATTTATGCTATAATCATAATCATTTACCGTGTTCTCTACGTTGGTACCCATATTACTCTCCATATCTTAATCCAAAATTATCAATACCTCCCACCAAAATAGATTTCACAATACACAATATTCAGCAAACATTTTCATCAAAATACGTGCATTTCGGTAATTATTATCGGGCTACCTAATCCGGCGCAGCGAGTGGGCGTCGTGAGTGCAAATGGTTTCCGCAGCCTTTATCCCTCTGTTACGCTTATGACTCGTGAATTTTTAACATGTCTGAGAGCTGGCTGGTTGTTGAAAAAATATTGAAATTGGCTTTTAGTGTGGTTCAATGAATTATTGTCTCTTGTCTGTTTATTTCAATCGATGGGTTTTCGTGGAATTGGACATTTATTTCTTGTTGATATGCTCTCTGATTGGGATAATATTTATGTAATCGTAATGAAAGAAAAGTGAGGTAAAAGATGAGGTATCTGGCGTCTTTGTCAATGTTGTGTTTACCCATAATTAGCATATATTTTAGAATATTACCGTGTGATTTATTATAAGGCTGTGCATGTATTTGTATTTTGTGATGTGGGTAAACCTTAAGTAAATAAATAAATAAGTTGTACGAAAGCCGAAAAAAAAATATTCACTCCGATGTTCAATGCTTTTCTCAATGGAGCGACTATAGAGCATCACTATTGACACACATTATTAAAAAAATATTTTTTTTTTTTCATTTTCCAACACTTATCATTTGAAACAAGTGAAGCTCACTTCCAAGTATATCACCTTCTTGGTATATGTTTTGTTGGCGGACGTGCCTCTTTACAAGCGCTGTTAGTTTTATCAGTGCCTCAGTAAGTAGACCGAGCGGTAATTACTGGCAAGCGACACTGCGTATCGAACTTAACCAATTGTTTTTTTTTATCACTTAGGAAATGTAGGCTGGTTGAAATTAGTAGTTAGTGATAATGAAGACGTGTCTAAGGAAAAATATTGTTTAGGTGCGTAATTAGTAACATAGTTTTTTTCTCTTATGTTTTGTTGTGAAATCGTTTTTGTTTTGTACACACATAACTGTAAAATAATAAGATCAGAAATATATAAAGTATCTTTCAAGAACAACATCACAAGAATAACTTATTAGCTTTAAATAAATACAAGTCCCAATTACGTCATCAAAATGGAAATACCAATTGCTGAACTCCCCACTCAATTGGCAATTCATGGTTGGCGTCAATCAAACGCCCGCCCCCCGGTAGACAATAATTAACACAATTAATTAACGTTAGGAAATACCTTAATTAATGTTCACGCTAGTCACGACGTGTAAGTGTTAATGGTAAAAGGTCAAGCGTGAACCCGCCCACGACTTAAACCTTCGAAGGTATTAAGAATGTAAAGGCACAGCATTAATATCGATTCGGGTAATCGATTTTTATACGAATTATTTTATTGTTCTTTAATCGAATCAATGTTTTTTTTTTTTTCCTATTTATTAGAATGTATCGATAATTTTCAAATTCAAATTAAGAACATAATCTGTGCTTGGTTCGAGTGTTTTGTTTATCATGGTTCCTTGAAGATCGACTTTTATGTATTTTTAATAAGAAAATGAATTTTTTTTTTTTTAGGTAATTATTACCAAAAGCTTACCCTGCTATATTTTGAGGAATATCAAGATTTTTATAATAATGTTACACGTGTATGTGAAGAGTTTGCCTACTTAACGTAATTAATAGAAATAATGATAAGTAAACACACTCAAGAAAATGCTACGTAATTTGTTTGAAGATGAACGTGATATAAGTAAACAAATTATTTTTCAAGAAAAACTGTATTGCAAATAAACTGTTTTGATTTTTTTTTTTACTGAATTTTACCCATACAAGCTACATTTACTGTATTTTATTCGAGAAGAAAACCTTCAATCATGAGCTTTATCCGCGGCAGTCTTATAGTGCTAGCACTCCTAGTCCTAACACATGACTATTACCTCCAAGAAAAAAATCCTCAATTATTTTGAATTATCCTTATTACTTAGTTTAAATTGCTGACGAGCTTTTTTTTTTGTTGAAACTACTCCTACTCGTCCTTGTTTATTTTTGTGTAATTACCAAGACACTCAATCGTTATCCTCGGGCATACAAAGTTTCGATATATCGGGAGTAAGTGTGCATTGGTTTTTATTGTAGAGCCTGGCTAACAAGAGTTGCAATAATACGGCTATATGTCGATCTTCTTTATCCTAATCTTAGAGACGTAAAAAGAAACTATATAAGTAAAATATTGCATGTGCCTACCTCCTCATAGTCCCTGTGCGAGTGTTGCGCGGGCGCAGCTGCTGCTCATTCGCGCGAGCGGCGCGGGCGGCCCACTTTGTTCTTGCGCATGGGCGCGCCCGGCGCTCCCGTCGCGTTCGCGCTCTTCATCAGCTTCTGCCAGTCCTGCTCGCACACTAGTGAGCCCGCGAGCATGTAATACCTGGTGGTGATATAATAATGATATCTTTAGCGGATCCATTCCAGGAACAGAAAGAGAGATATTTAAGATGAGATGCGACAAAAGGTCTAGGCCGACCCGAAACAGATGCAAGATCCCATGACGAAATTCAAACTACAATATCCAAAGGTAGGTTGGTATAGAAGAGTCATCATCATCTCCCGAGCCTTTTCCCAACTATGTTGGGGTCGGCTACTACGACTACGGCGACTACGGCTTAACGTGCTATCCGAGGCACGGAGGGGTCTCGGTATGTTTAGAAAATGGTCACCCATCCACGGACCACAGGATGGTGACATAGAAGAGTGTTTTAGATAATTTCCTTTGCATTTTTATTATCCCATATACCTACGAGCAATAGTTAAATTGGTAAGAGAACGACAACTTTTTGTATTTAAACTGGATGTCTGTCCCAACTTTGGTATATTAAGAATTCGAACAGGGTAGGCCATCTATGGGAAGCGTACCTATTGCTTGGGAGACCTTTCGATCTTTTTCTTATTTATAAACATTGAGTGACTTAACGAAAAAGGGCATTTTTTATCTTTACTCACTTTGGTTCAATAAAAAGTTGTCAGTTCCTTACCTATCGCCCTGCATGAGGTGTGAACCGCATTTGGAGCACGCGAAGCACTTTATGTGGAAAACGTGAAGAGGCTGCTGCGGCGCGTTCGTCCTCATCACGAACTCGCTCGCCGGGATCGCCTGCCCGCACGCTGCGCACGCGCCCCCTGACCCGAACATTCTGGAACAATACCGACAACTTAATTACAGGGTCTTGAAAAGAAACCGTCTTTCCAATGGAATTGTTAAGATTGGATGGTCGAGATAGATATAAAATAATGAGTAGAGAAAGAGAATTTTAAAAAGGGTGGCGACTTTTTGCTTTGGTAAGTAAACCTAATTGGAAACAAATTGTCAGTATTAAGAAATTGTAGTGATTGTGTCATATTAAGACATTGGTTTGATCATTCGGCCAGGCATAGACTTTTCATTGAACAAATCTAAACAAGCGATATTTCGGCATAAAGTTAGATTATGAGGACGTCTCAGCATAAGGTTACGTAGTGAGATTAAAAACACAAACCTAGTGCAAACTTAATCTTCCAGTTAATTAAACCCTAACTAGACTTCACTAGACTAAAAACTATTTAAATATTCTTTAATGAAGTCGAAGTATTTAAAACGACTTGCTTTTAGAATGTTTAAATTGAAGATTAAAATGATCGACATCCGAGGCAGGTCTTAGAGTTAACAATTTTAACAAGCCAGCTTCAATCCGTTAAAATACCGCGATTATTGCTCGTTAAGCTTTGATAAATGGATAATAAAGTAACGACGTTGACGATAAATCATTTGAAATACATGATTATTTGTACTGTTATAAACATTAAAATATTACGCTTATTTATAAAGTTATTGCTAGGCCAGCAGTCTGGGCGGGCAAATTGGGACAAACTTCGGTTTCGGTTTAAAGAATTTATTCTCATAAGAACAATACATAGGTTCACTTACAATGAGATACAAATTAATTGTTTATATCTAAATAAATACAAATTGCCTCCGGTGCGTGTTGGTGAAGTTATATAAAACAAATATATATAACTTAACTTTTAATATATAACTTCGAGATTTGTTGTCAAATAAGTTTGCTGTACTGAAAATTATTAATTTATACATGTTATTAATGGATTAACACTATTATATGACCCCAAAGCTCGTTTGCAAAATTGGATTCAGCATCCAAAAACGTATCATTGTGATTAAAGAAATTACTACTAAAACTATAAGCTTAAATTATTTTTGTGATCATTTAAAAAATAATTAAACAAGTGTATAAAATCTTCCTTAATGATATATTTCATTCTTAATTATTTCATTAATGTCCACAATTTTAATAGGTTTTCTAACGATGTGCCAAGTGCCAACCCTAACACAGTTACTGGAAATATAGTTGTCTATTCTAAGCCCCAAAGGACCACACAGCTCCAAACCGAACTTTATGTCTTCATATCACTATTTATCAATCAACATTCGTCCGCCATAAAGACTATTTTCTTTTCTATTTTTCCTCTCCATATTATAAAATCAATCACTCGTTCTGTAGTGATTTAACGTATAATTAATAAGGCTTAACGCGGCCATTTTGAATGGTTTATTACCAATAAAACGTGTGAACACACATAACTGATAAGATAATGTTTATAACTCCTTTGACGAGTGTCATCGTTATGTTTATAATTCGCGATAAAAATTAATGGCCATGCTTTTGGTTGAAGACATATTTTCATTTATGGGCTGGAAAGGCAATCCATTTTACTGTGGGAAAAAGAGTCAATTCAAGTTATGAGTACGTTAATAAACTGTTGTATGTTCCTAATATTGTTTAGTTTGTAGTTGTTAGAAGTGATTTTTAGAATTACACGGAATTTTCTACAGGAATTGTTTGCATATCACGTATACAAAAAGTTTGACTTTATTTGGGTAAGTTTAAGTTGTATTTTAGTACTACATATTGTGTTTCACCATTACCTACCATCTTCTTAAGTAGCTAGTCTAAAGGCTAAGTGGCAATCATGTTCTTTTATTTTATTTGCATTCTTCGCAAAATGCAATCTTGTAAATCTGAACTAAAAACTGAGCTTAAGTCTGTTAATGACATGTATCCTCCAAAAAAAGTTAGGTCCCACTGCGAGACCGCTGCGACTGTGGCAGTTTAATGGCCGCATTTAATACTTAATGAGTCATTATTGCAATCGCTATTAGCGTCGCCGGCGAGCCCGTATTATTTACAACCGCCCTGAATATTAATAATCGCAATAACAATCAGGCCGAAAGCAATCAAAATTTAATTACCTGCTCTTCTTAGCGTTATTCGTTTTGAAATGATACAACGCCGAACATCGGCAACGGGTTAAAGATAAATTTGAAAGTCTTAAAAGATAAATTCGCTTCAATCACTCGGAGCAAATAGGATTTCGTTTCATTTACTCCGGTAAGAGCGTTTTCAATTAAGGAGCGCCCGACAAACAGTATCGGCGTATGAAGGTAAAATTAATTAAACCGAGCCAAGACAAACATGTACGGATCTATTTGTGTTGGCCGCGCGAACGCCGTGTGTGCGGGAAGATGTGGGGATTATGCCCAGGAAAAATACGGAAAACACCGGCCCCACTAGCCACTACACGCGTCCCGTCCGACGCACTACGTACGCAGAACACATAAGCCGAACCCGACGTTGACAGACCAATAAATCTTACACCAACCTAAGTGGGTCGAACTCTATGAACACCTCGAATAAATCTACTCTTTTTTATGAGTCAATTTAAATTAAAAGAAATACTAGTTACTATGTTGTGATTTGCTTACATTGCCAAGGCCAATACAGTCGTACATTATAATTAATTAAGAAAATTAATATGTTTAATATTTCCTTAAGAATCTTTTGAACATTGTACATCGCACATCTATTCTCGGAACGGACTTAATTAAAACGAGGACATTAACACACGTGAAGTTGTTTTATTTATTCGACCGTGTTACTTTAACAAGTTTAGTTTGGGTTTACAAAATTTGAAACTGATAAAAGACCCGCTTAGTTCGATACCTTTCATCGTGATTCGTAATTTTATTTAATGTAGTCGAACTTGTGAAGAATTTCTAATCGACAACTTTTAGGTTTCCTTTCATACTGATATTAATTAACGAGTGTGTGTTTAACATGAGTTTAATAAATGGTAAAGTTTCGCGCGTGGCTCACGGCCGGGTGCGGTGCCTACTCGAAGTTTATTTGCCTTCGTTACTTGTAAAATTGAATACGTCGCCGTGAATCCTCATTAATTTAAGATGTAGACTGTATCTTGACATGTTATTTTATTCATTAAGGGAGCGTCTTGAGTCTCACGGTTGTGTACGTGTCGACTTCGGATTGTTGTAAGGAACATAATTTAAAACCTCTCGACAAGATCATTAGAGCGGAGGGGTGTGGGGCACGTGAGCGACGCGCAGTTATCGCCTCTAAATATAATGTAGCTCAGGACGGGGCAAAGAAACACGTCATTATCACCGTCTTCCTAGAACTCTCAAGTACGTAGATACGGCGATAACTTCATTACATGCCTCACAAACTTACTACCTACAGTTACATGGTTTAATTAGAACAGATTTAATTATATCTGTGGTAATCTTTCCTTCCTCAAAATTTACCTCTTTGATATCCTTATTTAATGGATTTGCCTTTTATAATAGACCTGACAATAGTTATTTTGTAAATTTTAATTCTATATACTTTGAATTGTATTTAAGTAGTGTTTGTTTACCTTTTCAACGTGAATACGTAATCAAACATGACAGCATACATCACATAAATAATTTAATCTTCCTTTTTTAAATATTATACAAGCTCCTGAGCTAGTACGCTCGACATGTATGTCATGTGGAGAGTATAATATTTTAAATAATGTGCATCCTTGGTGTATCGTACGACCAGTTTTCTCAACATAATCAGCGCCTGATTGGTTCATACAAACTAAGTAACTTGAATTTAGAACTAATTCAACTTATTTTGACTATAGAGTTGTAAAAAGGTTTTAGTTGTAGGTACTTCAGCTGTCATTCTACGTTTGAGATTGAATGAATATTTCTAGTACTATGTAAGAATGGACGGGAGGCTGTAGCGGCGCGGGAGGGGTGGGGTGTACCAGGAGGGGGGGGGGGGGTCGCGATTGGGTCCCCGAGACGAATGCTCTCAATAGAACCGAGATGCGTCCGGGCCGGGATAACTTGTTGCTTCACCGTGTTTGCTATCAGACTTAAGGAAAGGACCCTAGAAATCTTTAATCGACGCCATTATGAGTATTAAAGAGGATGAGATCGTTTGATGTAAAAAAGTATCAGGTTCGATTCACAGGTCAGACAGTTTTACTGATTTTTTACAACATCTTCCTTGAATGGCGATAATTTGAGATTAAGCATATGCAAAACTTAGACAATGCAAAATGGTGTTCTTAATTGCAATGAGAATGTCTGTTTATCATTTTGGGATCACCATACAAAACAACTAGTCAGTTGTTTCAATATTAAAAAGTAGTTACTGTAGTAACTACTACTTTTCGGTATAGAAAGATAATTCCAAACTACTCTGTCCATTGACATGTGATAATTTCTACATTGACAAGTAGAAAGGCAGAACTATCTACTTTACTCATATAATTACTCGTAATACTTTCAATTTTTATTAATTGTATGTGAAAGTAAGAATAAACTCGCCGCGGGCAGCGCAGCGTCTGATCTGCGGATTGCGATGCAATTCCCAAATTAACCTGTCATTTCTTACACATGCTATGATTACTTTTAAGTCTGGCATACCTACATAGTAAACATATGAATTATATAATTATTTTTTGTTCTGAAAAAAAAAAATCGTAACAAATTTGTCATACAGAAATGAGAACAGATTAAAATGAATTTACATCTAACCCATTATTCTATTTTTGATCAGGACGTCAAAACAGTCACCAATTACGTCATCAGATCACACCAAGGTCATTAACCCCACAATCAAAAGTCACTCAAAATTATAGTTTGACAGAAGTTCAAGATCAAAAATCAAGGTTACTTTAACATTGCTTGTCCGATAGTTGCTTCTTATCACAATGCATGCTGTAGGCGGGCCCATCGTCTGTGTATCAAGTTAACACGTCGTTAGAGTCTCGTTAGCGGCGCGTGGCGACGACAAGCCAAGAATTTGCTAATGACACATGCTCGCGGTAGGGTTGCCAGTTGCCAATAGCCCGTTATAAAACGTTAAGGCTTGCGCTGACTAATTAATGGAATTAAGATTTGTGTCTAGCTGCATTGATTGTAGGAAACTTGCATTGAATTTATTTTTATTATTTATTTGTGATTTTACTGTTATTTATTTATTTACTATGTATTAACGATGTTGTGCTTGTGATGTGTAGTTTATTTATTGTGTGTATGAACTTTATATGGATTCAATAATCTGAAATAAATGTTTTTTTTTTTTTTTAGTTGAAGTTTATGGAATAGACAATTTGTATTGAGAAAATATTTTAACGATTTACTTTTCACGTGTATTTTTTTGGATTTCATAGGACAATACAAAATATTCTTAGTGCTGAATATGTAATAAAAACACATTTAAAGCAACCGAAATTATAAATGTCAACCTATACATATAATTTAGTGTATAATGAATTAATGTTTAATTTATTACTTTTTTATTAATTCGTAAAAGGACGAGACTTGTTAAATCGTAAATTACGTTAATAGCTGTCAACATAATGTATTTTAATTTTATGATTTTATCACCTATTTAGGAAATATGTATTAATAATTGATACACATACACCAAATCTTTTTATTCTTGACACGTTAAATAGTTCAGGGTTTAATTTAAAATGGAATGCGAATAATATTTTTTATTACTTAAATTTAAAGTAGAGCGGCAATTAGATTTATGGTCTATTGTGATAATTTTAAAAGGTATCACTAGCTGCTATAATTAATTATTGTTGTTAATAAAAATGACGACCTCCGTGGTCGAGTGGCGTACGCACCGGTTTTCAAGGTGTCGCATGTCGCCAGCTCTGAGGTCCCGGGTTCGATCCCCGGTCAATGTAGAAAACCACTTTTCTACATTGTCTCGGGTCTGGGTGTTTGTGGTACCTTCGTTGTTTCTGAATTCCATAACACAAGTGCATAAGCAACTTACTTTGGGTTCAGAGCAATGTATGTGATGTTGTCCGCATTTATTATTTATTTATTATTATAAAAAAAAAACGAATAAATTAAATACTTTTTTTATTTTATGGTTGCAATTAAAAATATTAACACCTGAAACACAAGAACAAGTTTATTTATTTAACACATTATTTCTTTACATGAGCTTAATTATTTCTTTACATAAGTTGTATACATTCCAACATTTAATTATCGAACTGTCAACTTCTACATTTAGAAAAGTTAAATCCAGTGGTAACCCTATTGAGATTCGCGGTCGCGCCGTCTAGGGCTCGTACGCGGATGAATCAAGCGGTTTGACAAATCGGATCGCTTTAATGAATATCATGTTTATTATTCCGAGCCGGTCGCATACGATTGAGCTTAATGACAGAACATGGTGTCGTCTGCCTGCTTAGCTAGCGATGGTTCCATGACAGATCGTTGACTTAATTGCTAGTTTTTAATACCGGTGTTCCATAAATGAAAAGCAGTGGTTTCAAATTAAAAAAGATTTAAATTTGAAAAAAGAACTCGCATTTCTATCAGCCAGTAATATTGATAAGTGCGATATTTGGTACAATAAATTTTATATTAATGTGACAGATTGGCGGTATAAATATTTCGGTAGGCAGAATATTCTTTCTATATGTTTCCAGGGAAATTTTATTTTGAGTAACGTTCGTTAACCGTGAGGCAATCTCGTATTCAAATTGACATAGTAAAACAACAGAGCCTCCGGACCAAGTTCCATAAACTCGTTTCAAACTCCCCTCTACACATTCTATCGGCGATTTTTAATTAAGTCCCTAGCGAGCGGCAAGCGAGCAAAGTAACACCATCAATTCATTATCCTAAACTCTGGCTCGATTGTTCCTCGCTCGCTACTTACGCAAACTTTCATTTTAATCAAGCGTTTAATTAAAAATTATCCGAGAAAAACAAAATAAGCCTGTTAGGGGGCGGTCTGAACTAATTAAGGCGCATGCGATGAGCCGGCCGACAACGGCGGCCGTGAGGTGAGCGTCCTTTAATTAAACGCCTTGTTCTACTCCAGTGGCCGTCGCTTAGCGAAACTATTACTACAACTAGAGTGGAAAAACCTAACAAGTGTTAGGGGCGTAGTCCGTTGATTGCGGGCCACCTCCGCGTGTGTAATCACCACGTAATTATAAACGCGACGCGTCCCGGCCGGCGCGGCGGCGGCCCGGACCTCTGCAGAACATGTATTATTAAAAGAGAGGACCACATGCCCGCCATTAGTCTAAAGCTCCTTATTTTACCCGAGTGATCGTTGTACAACACTATCCCGAAAATATTAAAGCGAAACACAATTAAATTTCGCTAATGAGTTCCACCAGTTTTTGTGAACGATTAATAACGGTACATTCTGAGCCGTTTCCTAAAGGCTCTACTATTAAATGTAGCGCTATAAATAAGTGAATAACAAAAACGCTATAGCAAACTTTTCTAATTACTGTTAATACCAATATCAATTAACTTGCGCTAAAAATTAATTATCTCGGTATTACGGCCCCTCATTTTATTACTAAACTTTCACTAATCAATCTTCCAAAGTAGCTTATATCGCTATAACGTAATTCTAGGAAATTCCCACTATGTTTTTTCTTAATTAGATAAATTTTACATCATAAAATGTTAGGAAATGGATGTGATAAATAAGTTTAAACTAAGATATTTAATAATCGGATATTCAATCCGTTTAAAACGAGAACTCGAAAAGAAAGGAAATTGTAAAAAAAAAACAAAGGAGAGACAGACAAGGGAAATAAGGCAGCCAGCAAATAAGCGAAAAATGTTAACAAAATTCATTAACGGGTTGACAGACATAGTAGCGAATAATAAAACTTTTATTGTCTAAGCGACAAGTTGCCACAATTAATTAAATTTATTTTATTCTCGTACACAGTGAATACAGTTGTGCAGTTTAATAATTATTAGGTAATAACAGTTTATTCCGCAATTAAGACGTGTTTCGTGCCCTTAATTTTGTCTAGCTCCATGCAATTATCTCAATTTCGCAGCGAGCAACTCTAATTAAAAACGTCATTTCAAAAGTTTATTATAGTCAAAATATGTACGTGAAACTACACGGATTGATGTAAAGTATTAATTATTCCAATTATGGGTGTCACGCATAAATAATAATAATTAATAAGTGTTAACATTTGTCAAAAGCCGCACTCGCACGATGAGCTAATCGACTATCACCGCTAATTGCCGTGGCGCTCCCGCACCCGGCGGGCGGGAGGGGGCGGCGGCTGGCGGGGTGCGGGGGTCGGGGCGCACCTCCCCCCTCCCCTAACTAATTAGATAAGTTTGCAACTCCACTGTACTTCTGGTGTTCCACTCCGCCGGTAAGCATCAATCTTTTTAATTAAACATTTTTGACACCGCAACGATTAGCCATCGAACCCATTTCTATGCTAATATTGTGAATAGTTTTAATTTAAATGCAAAACGAGGAGCGAATATGGCCACAAATTTACACAGTTATATGCGTCCTGCATTGTTTAAGGTTTTTTATATGAACTTTACAATATACTACTCATACAGTATAGTGAGCTTTGAAAATAGTATATTATAAAAATAATATGGAAAGATTAGCCCGTTAGAAGAATATAATATTAGAAGCACATCATAGATTTTGAAGCTTATAAAACCAGGTTGTTAAAGTCAAATTAAGTTTACTTTATGTGATCACGAATCAATATTTGATTTATATTAAATTGATGACTTAATGCTCAAAACTGAGGCAGTAAAGCCACAAAATTTAAATAAAAATATCATAACACCAGCTTCGTGATGCCATCAAAATAAATATGATTGTAAAACGCGTTGCGTGGAAAGCTTCGAATTGAGATATACGATAACGTGTCTATTGGTCTATCAATAGAAAAGACATTATGCAAATATTGTGTCCCAAACGCGGAATTCATATACAAAATAGGTTGTTACCATAATTAATTGGTTATTGACTCAATTCCCGTGCCCATAATACGTGTTTTAATCAACCCATTTGTAAGCAACAAAAATTTAATAGTCGAATCAATTTTGTTCCGTTAATAGTCCGGAGTCGGAATCGATCGAAGTTAACATGAATATATTTTTATAATGGCCGCCTAACCAAATATTATTTACATTTTATGCAAACAAATTTATCAAAGTCGATTGGGAATTATGTCAAATTGATCATAATCAATTTTGTGAGCAATTAATTTATGGGACAAGTGCAGATACTTGCTAATAAAACAAGAGTCGACTCCATTATAGATGAGCGCGGGGCAATAAATCAGGACATACAATGGCACATTGTCTGTCGCTCAACCTGATTAAATAAATAAATAGGTGCCGATCGGAGACGCTTGCGCAGATCTTATCACGGATCTTGGGACATTTATAGAAGCGAGACCGCCGAAACGACCTCTCTATATAAGATAATAAGGCTTTAAGTATCAGTGTATGAAATCGCATGTATCTAATCGTTGTCCGTGTTTGGCATGGTGCAGAGCGATTCATAGCTCTGTTGCTATTGTGTTTTGGTTGAAAATTGAGTGGTGAGCAGGGCTTGTTAGTTAGAACAAGAGACGGCCGAGATGGATGGCAGCGAGGTACGCCAACTACGAAGGTTTGCACTTCATCTTTCATCGTTATATGCTTTGCGACGCGCGAACTTGTAACGTAAATTAAGGGCACAGATCTAGCGACACACCGTCTTAAAAGGAAACAAGAATTACTAGGTAGAGTTTTGAATGAAATTTTAGTAAAAACGGTGGAGTAGCGAAATTTGGTGTAAAGCCTGATTTAGATGCTTAATGAACAGGTAAAACTCTTAGTTGTTGAAATAATATCCTTCACTGCTAGATATAAAATTTACCTGGGTAAATAAGAACTTTGGAGGTTCTGTCTTGAACAAGGCTTAGTATTAGGTCTTTACCACTTCTAAAACTACAGGACGGCTGCAACTTTCCACTTTGTAAGATATGCTTTCTAAAGAAAGTTTTTTTTTGGTACCTAATATGATAAATAAACATAATAAAAAACCAACTGTTCTACTCCTAGTCAGCCATCTGTTATTTTTATCATAACTGTATTTATTCTAGCTGCAGTAGCCAATTAAATAAATGGAATTAAAAAGCCGTAAAGTTATACTAAATTGCTACACGGTATTAAAAACGTCGGTCATTTTTTTGTAACACGGAAGCATATTATATTTTATATTAATCACCATTTCAGAGTTCTCCTGATAGTTCGTAATTAGAAAATTGCCAATCTGTTCCAACATGATTAGTGTATGAGCAAGTATCTTGATGAGAGTTTAGATGACTGAGTGTTGTGAAAACAGTGCAATGGTGATCGGAGGCCCATAAAATTGGCGGCTAAACCACAACCGCGGTGCCAAAACATGAGGCAAGTTAGAACGATAATTAAGTTGCGCTTTCGCATTACACGCAACACATGACATTCACAATTTACATGCGATATTAATGAATCTCGACGCAAATTTTAACCGGTGTCCAGTAACGGTCGTTAGGGAGCTTTATTTAGGGTAAAAGGCCCAGTAATTGGCCCGGCCGGATGCAGCGCACAGGTGCTCCGTGCGTGCGCCCTCTCGCGGTGGCCGCAGGAAATGAGAGCCAATTTGAATTTCTTCCGTAGCGAATCGATTAATTGGAGAGCTATTAAATCATGTTTCGGTTATGATTTCAAACGAATATATCGTCGTTATTTATTTTTTCCTCACACCTGGCCCGAGTCAATGTAATAAAAAGTTATGAGACAATGAATGATTAACTCAAGTTTTTTAGTCACACATAAAAATAAAAGTTAATTAGCTAAATAAGTAATGAACAAAAAGTGTTGAGACGAAAAAGCGTATCCTGGCGCAATGATGATTCAAAATAACGAATGTGAGCACAACGAAGGCGGCAAATAAACGAAGAACTCCAAAGTTCCCTCACAACATTTGTAACGTAAAGGGTAATTAGGAGTTTAACCTGCACGAAAATAAAGGAATTATTAGAAAACAATCCGGACAGAAAGGAGCAGGCAGGTCGGCTAGCGGAGCGGCGGGGAGGGGAGGGGGTTGCACGAAGGAAGGGTGTCTAATTAGGGAGTGGGGGCGAAGGTAATGAGCCGCGATCGCCGCTC
Organism: Autographa pulchrina; assembly: GCA_905475315.1. Taxonomy (NCBI): domain Eukaryota; kingdom Metazoa; phylum Arthropoda; class Insecta; order Lepidoptera; family Noctuidae; genus Autographa; species Autographa pulchrina. The sequence goes on along the minus strand of FR997765.1, from coordinate 10,411,847 downwards.
CGATATAACGAAGGCTATTTACGCGGTGGTCGCTCTGAAAATTGCGAGGTTTTGTTTTAAAAGCGGTTACCGTTTGAGTTTTGCGATTAAGGAGTTTAATTAGACAGTGTTGTTTACAACCTCATTACGGTAGGTAACGTCGGTGGGAAATAGCCTCGGATATCGGCCGATAATTTATGAAGTTGAAAAATGAGTTTCTTGCTGCTAAGTAGATTCTGTTGTAGATTATAAGCCACACAATCCGGGCCTATGAATAAACATGAACTCAGTCTCCTTGTTTGGTTGTCGAAATACAAATGTGTACCTTATACTGTTTAGTATAGAGTTAATTATTATTTGTTAGTCGTTGCAAATTCGACCTTCAATTGTTTTAGAAAATTACAACGGCTATTATCGTTAATAGACTATTACAAATGTAAGTATTTGTTACTGACCTCTGAGGAAGATTAGATTATATTTTATACTTTAACTCTGAGTTCAAGAATTTTTGAAGAAACTATTAGGTGGTGATATTACAACTTATTTTGCAATGTAGTAACAATTTGTAAGATATTTCTCAAAACTCTATTTATTTCACAACAAATAAAAAAAAAAGTATTATTTACTGTAGTTTGCCTGTTTCTAAACGACAAAAAAACGCCGCTAGTAATAAATTCATAGAAACGTTTTTAAGTATTTTTAAACAGAACTAACATTAATTTATCTGTTAAAGGTGTTTATTTTACATATTCAAAATACCGGACAAGTATGCTTACATTATGTATTTCCCCCTCCCTTCCCAACTATCTCATAAATTATGTTTCATTATCATTATATACAGCATAAATAGAATTCTTACATAGTTACACCTATTTGCCGTGGCATCTCTATTAGAGTTATGCTAACTATACATATTAAAATTCATTAGAAAACATAGAATTATTCAAATCGTTTTACACAAGCACTTGGGATTATATTAAGTGAAATAAACTACCAACAAACCATTTTGTAGTGTCGCTAATATTAACGACCTAATTTAAAATCGGCCCAATGATATTTTTATTTATGGCCAGTCTGGCTAGAAACATTTGACTAATTTTCAATTTTAGAACATAAAAGAGCTTTTGAAATAGGACTTTTTTTCTTCATTGTTTTTTTTTTCTTTTTCTTTTATGCCTTATTTATTTAGTGTTGTTTAGGGCCCATATTTTTTAATTAATTGATTTTTACGTCACAAGTTTTTTAGAATTGTGTTCTCTGACGTATTTTATGAATAGTTTTCGTAATTAATCAGAGTATTTATAAAAATATCTACGGATTTATAAGTTCTGTGAATTCATGTAGATATAATACTTGTTACCTGTAGATACACTTTAATTATAGATTTTGCTTTGCTCCGTAATATTCTAGCGAAAGGGTTGCGTAATAATTAAATCGCATGTGCAGCTGTAGCTAACGAGCTGGCGTTAGCAATAATAATTCGGAAATAATAGAGCAAATGCAAATATTGATTACAATAGTCTCCTATAATTGAATTAATAAAGGATTTAATACACAACTTGTGTTTATTTAATTTTAATTTCAATAATTTTGGATTTATGCTTCATCAACAGTTTGACATACAATAAAAATCCAAGTTAGTTAAAAAATATAATTACAAAGTAGAGCAAACTTATGGTAAGAATTTTGTATTTGCCGGGTGAATAGGAAACAAATGAAAGTGGTAGTCCTAAGTGATCCTGTAACACACTAACCTCATTGCACAGTCCCATATAAAGTCCTGTATACACTTGAAGCAAAACCTCGAAGCCTTCAGTCGCTTGATAGATTGTGCTTTGACTTTTCTAGTTTAAATCTAGTACAGCTGACCGTGATCATAACTACAAGGTTAATCAAAATGATATTATGATAATAATGTATGCTGTCATAATATTTAAATAACTATTTTTAGACAGTTTATAAACATAACAAAACGATAAGACAAACACTGCAAATCGAGAGAGAAAGTCTCAGCCTTTAAAATCACTTAAAACAAAATTAAAAACCCCTTTCAGTAATGTCAATATTATTATAAAACGGTGTAAGCAAGCCGGGAGTCGGGAGCTGTCGGATGCGGCACAAAAGCGACGTTTTTTCCTCGTAATAGACGTCCCGCCGACATCATTAACGTATCGACAAAGTCGGCCGCAGTTATTCGCTAATGTGACAACAACAGAGAAAGCCCGCCACAAATGAGGGACCATCTTTTCGGCTTAGGATTTGGGCACACTGCGGTTTTGCAGCCGGTTACTGTCCAGTTACAGCTCGTAAATTTTGTAGAAAGATTTCAGAGATGTTGGTATCAAGGGCTCTGTCGCAAAATTACCACTTCTCAAAATGACTACAGGTAGCAAAATGTCCCTTTCTCAAAATGTCTCTTTCGCAAAAAGTCCCTTTCGCAAAATGTCCCTTTCGCAAAACGTCCCTTTCGTAAAATGTCCCCTCCCTCAAACAGGCATTAATTACTTTCATCAGTAAAAAAACTGGTCAAGAGCCAGTAGGTGTACAACACAGAGGGGTACTATAGTAATGTTTAATCATTAAAATATGGGTAGGCGCATGCACATAAAATAAAATTAAAATAATAAAAATCGAAGTTTGCCAGATTTAATGTCAATCAAAATTTCAATTTACACAAATAAACAATCAACAAATTAAACTTAACCCAAATAAAAAGTACATCTTACAATAATTGTAATATTTATTTTAATAATAATCGTAATAAGATTATTTTTTTTATAAATTGTTGAAGTGTTAACTCATTTTTTTCTAATTTAGCAAATAACACTTTTGATTTCTTGTCGAAATAAATGTCGACATTAAATCTGGCAAACTTCGATTTTTATTATTTTAATTTTAGTTTAGGTATGTGCATGCGCCTACCCATATTTTAATGATTAAACATTACTATAGTACCCCTCTGTGTTGTACACCTACTGGCTCTTGACCAGTTTTTTTACTGATGAAAGTAATTAATGCCTGTTTGAGGGAGGGGACATTTTACGAAAGGGACGTTTTGCGAAAGGGACATTTTGCGAAAGGGACTTTTTGCGAAAGAGTCATTTTGAGAAAGGGACATTTTGCTACCTGTAGTCATTTTGAGAAGTGGTCATTTTGCGACAGAGCCGTATCAAGAGAAACGGATTCGTGCTTAAATTGGAGAGTATTAAAACTGTTTTCAGTTATTTGTCCGCTGTTTCTGCCTCATTAGTTAGACTAATTACAATTTAGAATACGTTGATGGAAAAATATGTTTTATCAAGATGCTCTTTAGTAAATAAGGTAACAAACTGCAGAATATATACTTAATTCAAATTAAAGGAATCTAAATTACCTGCCTTTAACCACCAGCAAATATAATATTTCTAATTAGTCGAAAAGGAAAACATTATCTCATAATCTGCACTACCATTAACCGTGAAACAAAGGCAACAAGAACAACCTCTACAAAGTGCAGGTGTTTTTAATTATAATTGTAATTTAATTTAATTATAATGGTTTTTGCAGCTAGTGTTTGCGTCCGGTGTGCCCCGGGCTGGCGGCGGCGGGGGTGTATTCTAATCGCGTGTTAGCGTGGCCCGTTTTTGCGCTAACGAACAGGTTGCGTTAAGGCGACGTAGACGGCGAATCGACGGGAATTTCGCCTCATTAAAAGTTGCGACCTGCGGAGGAGGCAATTTGGAGGCTCGCGACGACTTCGCCCGCTACTTATTAACGACCCGACCTTACACTATCACTCCGTCGACGACGACGCGACGGACGTGTTCGCTTCGTCCCTTTATACATATTTTATTTGTATCGCGTTAGTGGCGCACTATTATTATTAGCAGCATCCCTCGCGTGCTGCGGTCTCGCCCCACCTGCCCCACTCGAATTAGTAAACAAACGTCTTTACGAGCGGTTTTACGAGCCCCGCGATATTTCGGTCTCGCGCACGCCGGTTTACGACATAATGAATTTGTTGATGAACTAGGTATTAGAAAGTTTGGAAATAGACGCGTTAGTGACCGAGGCGTATCGGTTGCGCTACGGACCAGTAGCGTCGTACATGTGTTTTATGAACTATTATACTACTGCACGTGACGCAACCAACTTAATCCTCAAGGGCAACGGCAATGACTTCGCTCTGCTTGTTCCATAGTGTCTTGTCGTGGAACGTGGAAAGCACATTTTATATAAGTTCATCGATAATAACTTTTAATACCAAGTTACAAAACGAACATCGACGGAGTACACTACTAAAATGAGCATACAATTTTATGATCCAGTTGAGAATCATAATAAAGTTACACCACAAATACAAATTAGGTCGTTAAACTTTTAATTTTTTGTAAATTAGTTAATGATTACGTAATTTTTGTAATTATACAACGTGCTACTGGCGTTCAAGAAAAGAATTTAGGGCACACAATAAAAGAAGTGGCGTAATAACCGAGAGATAATAGTGGTAACATTAAGCGCTTTACTATTAAATTACAGCCGCTCCGGTACATAATTAAGGCATCTTCAATAAAGTTAAGCATAAATTTACATATCGGTAGGAGCATACCTCCTGTTATTAATAAGTAAGTCGTAGTAAGTTAGTGCAGAGAGCACGCTTCTCATAGTTATGGCGAGGTTAACACATGAGGTTAATTAAGATCAGAAGCGGGACCTATAACTAGCTAACGTCGCTACCGACACTCGCACCGAGTTTACTGAGTGCTTCCCCTTAATTGATACGATTTGATCGTCATCACAAGCTCCCGCTTATTCCCGGTATATAATTTAATTAAAATTTATGTGACGATAATTTAATTTATATCCGACGATAAACGTAATTGGTTAGTTTGCTCGCAGTGCGGATGTGCTCAGTAAAACACACGGAATACTCAAAAAGCTCTGACAGCTGACAATAAAAATCTGTATCGACGAATCCAAACAATGTATTTGAGTGAATATGAACTGTCAGAGCGGCAATCGTAACAAGTGGGAGTCCAGCTCTAACCGAATCTCGGCCAGTAAACATTATTAAAAATTCTTTTGACAGTGGTGGCTATCGAATAATGATTTGTGTACGTCACGCCGCCGCGCCGGCTTCCGCTGTCATACTTGCGCCAAATTTTCACCAGAGCATTTTTTACTATTTTTTGACGGCCAGCCGGACGCCAGGCACTGCGTTTATTTATTAACGAAATTCGTCCGCCTATGTCACACGTCTCGTTCGGCGTGCGCGCACGGTGCACTATGGACTCCATTTCGAGGGGATAGAGTATAAGATAGAGTGGCCTACAGGACCCGCGTTAAGCCTTTTTCATTCGGGCGGGTATCGTTTACGAGGCTGCATGGGCGCGACGCGACGCGGCAATGTGCCCGTGCGCTCTACCCATATCAATTTCGAATAGGTTTCCTATTCGGCCGGAGAGATTGCGTTTTGATCGTTTTGTGTGTAAAACTGTTGCCCTAAATTAAACGCTTTAATAATAGAATAGAAATAAAACTGGTACGGTTCTGTTGACATGCCTACATTGAGTGATATCGAGCGTACAGTTCGATTTTAATATTTCATTAGTCGATCGTCGGTGGAAGCAAACGTCGGCTATTTACAATAGTATCGTACGTGGCCGGGCAGGACACGTAGACGGCATCAATGTTAGGATCATCAATTACAAACTACTTCCAATTAGTGATAGTGCAGTAACAAATCAAATTTAACCGGGTCCTGCTGGGGAGTGGTTCGCTAATTAGAGCTGCGGGCGAGGTGCCTCCTGCGAACTAATCAGGTGGCTAAATAATGTAGTCGTGACGGCGTCGTTAGCGCTCGTGAGACAGACGTTATTAATTAACATCACATCGAGCCACCCCGGGTCCCAGCACCCCCGCGCGGGCTCTGCGGACCCCCGCCTCACTATCACTGCGACGCTCACTGTACTTCATACGTTATTGCCTATGACGCCGACTGTACATTTCATATTACCTCTACAAGGCTAATGCAAATGAACATGAAATGTGGTTGCCCAGTAGAAATATGATAATCAACGTTATAGAATTGTCTTAACTGTTTCATTGCAAATTCAATTCCATATACGGCGTTGAATGAGGTACTGAATGAGCCATTGATACAACATTATAATTTCTACTGGCCTAGGACAGCATACCTTTAGGCCGTTATAGAGATGAATGGTACAACCATAATACGCTTAACGCAGTTTCTAACTAAAAGACAAATGTTAACATTAATTAAGTTTACAGAACAACTTTGTTATTTCAACTTTTGTTTTCAGATATACTTTGACCTAGTGTTGAATTTTACTTTATTCATAGATTTTATTTTAGAAAAGGATTTTAATAGCACTTGAAGTCAGCAAAGGATTACTTAATACTATTCTAGGTTTGACTAGAGAAAGAAAAAGAGAAGTAACAATAAAAATATTTTGTTAAATATAGCAACATGTAAAAACAAAAACATTTTAATGAAATTAATTGCTTTTACATCTTAAAATGCAATTACCGCGCCCTGCTGACATGACGTATCATAACAAAAGGAATGTAAGAAAAAGTTAAGTTGAAAATGGAATGATTGCATTGTAAACAGCCAGTAACAAGTTGTCACTATGCACAATTGCACTTATTGTTTAATCGACGCTAACGCCTACAACTGACCTATTTTATCCAATCCTACAATTTGCGTGGGATTTAAAACTGGCATCCTTCGATTACATTTAAATATCGAACAGTAAAAAAAATAGTTTATTAACTATTCTTTTTATTTATGTAATTCCAGTGAATATAACTTTTCTTTGTACGTCGGTAATCAGCCAGATGTTTTTAATATTTAAACTTAGTTAAAGTCTTTTTATGTCTTCAACCTCTTTTATTAAATATGTATTGTTAATTAAGGTCTATTTCTATCTTGTGAGACACAGTTAATCGACTAGTATACACGTATACCATGTAGTTATGTTCCGTTTATGACGTGTGACGGCGTTTCCACATATTGAATACCTTGATAGGGTTCCGTATTAATTAAGTGCAGTACATCAAAAGGATTTCCGCAATATTGGTAAGCTGGGATACGTATTGCATGCGTTTGGTACAAGACAGGTTGTTTCAAAGCCAGATGCTATAATTAGTTCTTTGTCCTAGTCGATACACGGATATTATTTGTTAGTACATTTTGGCTAGAATTAATTAATCAAAAGGTGCAGTATGTAAGTGTAGCCCAGCTATATTTTAATGTATCCCGAACATTTATTGTTTTTTGTGACTTTATTTTACTCGCTAAGTTATTTATTTCTAAACTAGCTGTGCCTGCGACTTCGTTCGCGTGGATGACGAAACTTATCAATTAGTTTCTAACCGCAAAATTAAGTTTGTTTTTTTATTGTTTATACTTTTCCGGGATAAAAACTACCCAGTGTGGTGCCCAGGATAGTAAAGAATAATTATACCAAGTTTCATCGTAATCGAACCGGTAGTTTTTGCGTGATACCTGAACAAACAGACAGACAGACAGACAAAATTTTTCTTTTTCACACTTTTGGGTTCGGTGTCGGTCTAGTAACACCATTATTTTTTTGATATTTTCAATGTACAGAATTTTCACTTTTACAGATTTATTATAAGTATAGATAACTTTTAAGAACTACATAGTACCCAAGAAAAGGTGTCTATTTAAACGATCTTATGAGCTAAAAAAAATATCAATCTATAAAATCCGTGCATCAAAACACTTGTAAGACAAGACTGTCCAATTAAGAACAGGCAGTATCAATTTAATGTAACATTGGACGAACATGTACAAGATGGGTTCATCTAGTGAATTTCTCGTGGATTTCTGTGGTACACGACTTGTGGACGACGCTTTGCAAACATGTCGCATGCCGCTCAACGATGGCAAATTGATGACGACAAATATCGCTACATTGACTACCTATATGTAGACTATATTTGAACGTGTTGACTAGTTTTAGTCGTCGGTTGTTAAGGGTTAGTTATTTGGTAGGGTAGTAGTTTGTGTTGTAATTATTATGGTAAAGGTGTAATAATTAACAAATTGAACTAAATATTTAGTGTATAGTGAGTAATTTGACGGGCCTGTTGGTCTAGTGGTTAGTGACCCTGACTGCTATACCGGAGGTCGTGGGTTCGATTCCCACCCAGGACAAATGTTTGTGTGATGAGCACGATCATTTGTTCTGGTTGTCTGGGTGTAATTTATCTATAATATGTATGTATTTAGAAATATATAAGTATGTTTATCAGTTGTCTGGTTACCATAACACAAGCTCTGCTTAGCTTGGGATCAGATAACCGTGTGTGAGTTGTCCCGGAATATTATATTATATTATTATAATTTACAGATGCACTTGTGTCCGATTTGAGTATAAATATATATTGTTTTGGTCAAATTAGTATTCGGTATTTGAATAAAACGGATTTCAAATGTAACGTTAACGCTGTAGTTTTTCAGAATCATTATTTATGGTCCCTTTTCGTTAATCACTTTCCTATCCAATAAGTCACCTATGAACCTAGACCTTGGCGTGTCTAGGTACTGGCGAGACAGTTAAGATGTTGAAATTTACCTATTTATCAAAATATTTGCACTATAACTGACCTGAACCTGAGATTTGAAACTATATAATTTTTCATGAATCTAAGGGACAAAAGGATATACAGTATAGGCAAATATATATATACAGAAAATAAAAAAAAAGTATTTAGAAAAAGGTGTTTCTGCCAATTTGTGAAAATAGACAACTGTTACTTTCTATTCGTCAAACTTTGTCCTTGTATTGCTGACTTTTTATTTAAAATATACACCAATTTAAACAAAAACGAACTACACCAAATCGTTAAAAATTTACTGTAACGAACTGATGGAATTTGAACTATGTAGTTAACGTTTGCGTAAAAATATTATTTGAACTGTGCACTGCAGTAATTTAAACTTGTTCAGCTTGTCATACAATTTACGTACCCATTACGTTAGATAGAATAAGTTTCACTTTTACTAAAATATATAAATTTACCTTTTAATTCTAATTGATGGTATATTGCACACCTGTAAGATAAAGCATTGTTTATTCCATTTATTATTTCCCATAGTCGAAAAAACTTGACTCCTACCAAAAGGTCCATCCTAGTACAGGACAAAAATGCGTTGAAGAGTGCCTTTGCCAAACAGTGTGACAAGACGGATTTATGAGATTAGTAGAGACAAAATCTACAGGTTAACTGTCCCGCTAGTAGACACAATAGTTAAACAATGGAAATGTTCATATGTGACTCACGGGACAGGGAAAGGGTTAAGAAGAATATTGATTAATAATAATAAAAGTACTAGCGGATAGGTAGTAAAAGTAACAAGACTAAAAACTATTTGTCTCCGAAAGGGAAAGGTCTTGTCTGATGAAGATAATGTTTGCTACGACTTTGAATTCAAATCTGCTTAGTTACTACTAGGTCACTAAGTAGAGTCTGTGTGGAAAGAGAACCGTCGCGGCTTAAAGTGGAACTGACACTATAAAACTTTGATATTTTTTCGTAAAAGAATCATGAAGACGGCATGTGAAAAAAATCCTTTCCTATATAAGTTTTTTAAATGTCCAGATTTTACAGTTTCACTATAACAACGCAATAGGTTTTATAACTCAACAAAACCGGCAATTAAGCACATCGGCGGCCTCCATCCCAAGACTGTTCTCTTTCCGCACAGACGTATTCATAATAAGGTGGCCTAAATTACAAAGACCTATTTCGTATTCAAAATTATAATAAAATATAAGTAATATTTCTACATTCCATTTAATTATTAAAGTGTGAATATATGACATATGACATTATATGCTGTTATTGTTAACAGCACAAAGTTCAAATGTTTTCTACGCACTAAAAACAGCCACGGCAAAACAATACTGTGAGGAAATATTAATGATTTCTTTGTAATAATTAATTCTACCAGTTAGACAACTTATGCAATGAATCTTATTTATCGAGTATGCTAATGTATTTAAATTTAAATCCATTAGAGTAGCGTTGCGAAGTATATGTTTGTACATAGTTTAACGTTGAAATTTAAGTTGACATATAGTTTTTGTAGCCATATTATCTTCTGCCTAGTCTTTCCAAGCTTTGTTAGGGGATTCCAGTCTTACCAAATTCAGCTGAATACCGTATTTTACATGGAGCGACTGCCTATCTGTCCTCCACAATTCATTTTTACTGGGAAACACAGTATCCCATAGTAAGACTGGTTGTCAGAATTGACTTAACGACTGCCAAAGATCTATGTATGACAGCCGGGACCTACTGTTTAACGTGCTTTCTTCGAAACACGGAGGGGTCTCAGTATGTTATAAATCGTCACCCATCCACGAACCAACCGCGGCGAGCGCGGCTTAACCTGTATTATCGGTCAAACCTTACGGCTTACACTTAGCCACGAGCCCCTCGACTCGACTACAGAACGAGTGCAGTATCAAAAAGTATAATAGTAAAACTGTTTTCAAAATAGTAATGACCGAATGAATGAATAACGACTTTAGGCACAAATATTAGCACAAAATTGATTTAAATTAAAAAAATACAACATTATACATGAACATAGAATCTCCTCCTTTTTGGAAGTCGGTTAATAAGTCTTATATCATTCAATCACATATTCTCATTGTATTTGCTTGATATCTCACATCTGACGATATTAATAAAAAATATATATTAACTAAATGATGTTTTAAAAGTTTTTATATCGATATTAAATAAATATTCATTATAGTATTTAAATTAATTGCGCAGCAAAAAAACACTGTGGGAACCGGAATCATTTTATTTTATTCAGATATTTCATTAAATAAACATTAATTGTAATCATTATTCCACTGACTTATTTTAAAAATAATATAATAATAATTGTCTCCATTGATTTTTTTGTCTTTAACTTAGGTGCCAATTCGTTTTTTAAATCAGTAGGTAATGTAATGCAATAATTCGAGTCTTTTGCGACATAATAGAATTTAAAAATGAAAATTACAATAAATAATTAAACCTTCTTGATCTAACAAATTATTTTCTGAAAACCGCATCAAAATCGGTTCAGCCAAACGCGGGATAATTGCGGACAAACATACATACATACATACAGGTCAAACTGAGAACCTCCTTTTTTTTTAAGTCGGTTAATTATTACTTACATTTTAATATCAGCTTATTTCACTATTTGAATTTAATATTGGAACTTCTCTATTATTTCCTCATAAACAATAGCCTGTATTACTCATAACGTGGCCAGTGATTTACAGATAGGCAGTCGACCAGCCACAGCAAACATATTGCCCGTCGCCACCAGAATCGGGCGCTAAATTGATCCTGACTAAATGCACCCAACTGTCTAACCGTTTTGACTAAATGCACCCGAGTGTCTAGTCGTTTTGACTAAATGCAACCGACTGTCCAACCTAACTGCTGCCTTGTAAACTTACTATATTTAGATCACTAATTAAAGAGTTGTTTTAATTAATGAATGCAAGATTCTTTGGTCGCGGAAGTAAATGTACCTAATTTGTATTTGATAGTGTTATTCCAATTATGTTAATTCAGTTTTCCGGATTAATTAGTTCAATGCTTTTTTGTTTACTTACGGAAGATTATTCGTAGCAATTAATGTAGAAATATTTTTTTATATAATATTTTTATGTTATATAATATTAAATAAATAAAGTTTCTCGAAAAAGCTTTTCAGTTAATAGCTTTCTCGGAGAACTTACTGATAGGAATTTATTTTCACTACCCTTGACATTTTTTCCACATTTCCATACCTAAAGGTTTATAATGCAACTAGCTGATTCCGGCGACTTCGTCCGCGTCAATTTCTTAAAATTGCGACTATAATTTGAGATTTAAACTATCCTATCTCTCAAGTTGGATCGAACTGCACATGGTGTGCGAATTTTATTATAATCGGTTAAGTGGTTTAGGAGTCCATTGAGGACAAACATTGTGACACGAGATTTATATATATTAAGAAGATTATTTTTTATGTCTTTTAAAATCTAAATATAACTAAAACATATTTGCAGAAGATTTCAAAACAAAGATGTAAACACCTATAACAAGAAAATCAAACTACATCAACATCTAAATTTCCAATCAATATCGTCAATCCCCGAGAACGCTGAGATGAATATCGGTAATCGAATTTTAGGCAAAGATCGTTTGCTGGACGCTCTTTAGTTTCTATTTAGAGGTCCGGAGACGTCGGACGTACGGACAAAGACACAAACGAAATTAATCGGAGCATGCGCCGACGGCCTAATCCAATCGCGTCTACCCGGCTCTGCCTTTTAAATAGATCAACTGTGGCTTCGGGCTCTACTCTTGCAAGAAGTTCGGCAGGATAAGGAATAGTGCCCAGGACGGAACATAACCTTGTTGGTATTCGATTAGGTTTGTTTGACGTTACATTAGTTTTGGGGGTGACCATATAGCTAGTTTAGTATAATGACTCAGTTTGATGCAGTGAATAATTAGAAGTCACTAAACTGTAAGATGTTTACCATAATTCTGTACGTTATTGATGTTATTTTTTTCGTAAAGCTTCAAAAAGTTCCATTGCGAAATCTTCCTTTTTTCCTGAGCTAATCTCCGATCAAACACAACCAATTACCGCCTCAACACCCACATCTATCCGGTGTAATGACTTAATAATTAATAGAAACGCGTTTTTTAATTAACGCCGGCATCATCGTTTCGCATCGCGTATCGGGCTTTAGCGACGTCAATTTACGTACAATGTCAATTTACGCGAGAAATGCTCGAGATCGGGACACTGGGCCTCATTAGAGGCGCGCGGTTGCAATTAAACCGCGCGTCTTTTGCGACTTAACGAGTGCCCAAATTGGATGGCCCGCCCGCCCTGGACACGCGTTTTAATAAATATACATTTCGACGTGATGCAATAAATACATTCGCTGATGCTATCGCTGTGAAATGTTGTGTTCCCTTTGGGTTTAAATGAGGAGTACTGAGACGGCTGATAATGATGGGAACGAGAAACACTGACTGGTCGATGACTCGAGTTTTGGTATTCGCATCGATTTGAGATTTTAGTTGTTTGTTGCAGTTGTATTTTTTGGGTGTTTGGTAGAAAATGCTAACGAGCTTTTTAAAATTGGTAAGTTTAGTGGCTACTATAGGTAGCTATTTGAGATCAGTTATATTATGTACTAGGATGAAAATACAAGTGCGTCATGCACTTTCGGTTTATGCAGTTCACCCTGGTGATAACATACGTATGTGCGTGACTAACCTATTTTATTATGTCTATGACAGGCAAACGAACATTGAACGTAAGGATGAATCTGAGACCCTCTGTAAAGAAAGCATAAGCTACCTACTGCGCCAAAAGTACCGATAAGTTAGCCCGCCCGCTAGCGTAACAAAAAAGTTCATTAAAATTTCCAACAAAAATTTAAAGTCCAACAAAATCATTACACTGCTTTGCAAAATAGCTGTAGAAGCATGTTAGTTAACGAAAGTGTTAGAATGGGTAAGAAGTTGGTATTTTAGAGGGGTCTCGTTAGGCGCGCGGGGCGGCTGATTGCCGATTGAGCACCAATTGCCTTGATTGACGGCGCCCGCACGGCTAACGAACCTGCTTCAGTGTGGACGTGCCTCTCTGGCACGTACACACGGCGAAAGACTTCTTACAACCATGTAGGTCAGTTATGTGCGGGGTTACTAGGCTGGGAGTTACACTGCCATTGAAATAAGTTTGTCGTAGTGTGTTTCTACTGTGTACGCACTCTGAAGGTCTTTAATGTAAAAATCAACGAGGTCGTAAAATAGAAAAATAATATTGCTGCATAAAATAGTCAGAGACGCTGACAAGAGAGATTTTTGCCAAGTACAAACAATATAGATCCTGTATAATTTTGAAGTTCAACTGTGTTGTGATAATAAACGTCATACATGTATGCCATCGTAAAAAGAAAAGTTTAAGCTTCTCCAACCTAGAGACGAAACTCGTAGACGTTCTGTGCTCCACGACAGGTTTCTGATTGCTGACTGGCTCCAATAATTTGGTCCGATTGACGTCGAGGAATCCCCGCTGAATTTAGTTCATTTGTACACAATCAAGGAATTCTGTAGCTTGTACCGCAACACGGGCCCCGCCCGGTATTCTGCCGATTGCGTAGTCTACACATACGAAACATAATGTCTTCATCCAAACAATGAAAGACGCGCCATAAATCATTATAAAATTCGAATTAAGCAAGCTTAATGTTTATGTTCCGCCGCTTGTATAGTCGCACACACGAGGCGTAACACCTCGCCGGCTAATTCGTACGTACACAGTAATCAGCAGCACGTAACATCATCAGCGTCTTTGTGGAGCGAGACCGCAATCCATCATATCGGGACAAAAGGAGGCGGATAAACGCGGCAGTTGTTTGCGTGAGAGAGCGTTAATTTTGTTAAGGAGTCTCAATCAGTGAAGGCGTGTAAGTAAAGTCGGCGCGCGACCGCCGCGGGAGCGATTCGAGCGAATTACCGTACCTGGAGGCGCGGGGCCCACTCGTTAGTTGTTGTTTGCCGAGTGACGCGGGTCAATCAGCAGAGACATGCACGGAACCGCACTTCTTCATCCCCCTCCGGCACCCCTCACCTGCCCCCGCCCCGCTCGTTAGGCCGCGCCGTCTCTGTCAACTGTGAGACGAGCTTTATCGAATCTACGACGCACGACCCGCGCCGCGGTCGGCCCACTCTTCGCTCTAGTTTGACTCACAACCGCCAGTAAACAAGGGAAATCAGTGTAAAACGAATTTATATAAACGTCAAATAGAGGGGCTAAATGTCTTGACGAGATATTATAGGGTTTCTTAATAACGAAGAGTGACGGGAACTGACAAATTACTCAGATCGAGATATGAAGCTACATCTGTAACGTCCAAAAAGATCAAAAGAAGATTGAGGTACAAAAAATCTCAAACAAAAATGTGGCATGTCTAAAGCAGTATGTAGGAGGAATATAATTGTGTAGAATGGCATGCGTTTAGCTAATTAACGCGCAGGGTCAGCAGCTGCGGTCCACGTGCGGAGCGCGCGCCCGCATCGCGCCCGAGTGCGGTGCGGTGCGGCTCCTATCTCTCAATGGTGAAAACACCATCATACTTATTTATGAACTTTCAAATGCATGATTAGCGTATTCTTATAATGACGAAATATTTATTTACATCTGTCGACATGGTTTTTAAGAGCTCACTGTACATATTTAGTTTTGTAAAAACTTTGTTAACAAAAACAGCCGTTTTATGTTATTTATATTTGTATGTTTTATTACTTTAATTACCTACTATTCTTGTACAGCAAGTGAGCAATAAAAAATTTCAACATACTTTGCATAAACGTTAGCTATAGATAGATACTCGTGATATGGACCCTGTAATTATCAACACATAAAAAAAGACATAGGTACGCAGTTATTTTAACGAAGTAAATAATTACAATGATTAACATTAACTGTAATTATAAATAACTGATTGTACGTTATTACGTACGGCAGTCGTGTCGCGCACGCGCTGCCGAACGTACGCGTGAGACCAAACATGGCCTCTAAATTGTTAAAATGTACGAGTTGCAATATAGTCATAAACGAGGTGCTAGCCTTTATAAGGAATAAAATAGATGTAATGAACGAGGAGAGCATAAGTCATATCTGTGTGAGTGCATTTTCGGACGAGGACATTCATAGTGCTAAAAATCTCTTGTGCGAATCGTTACCCACAGAGAAGCGTAAGAAAGTGCGCAAGAGAGACGGGAAGAAGCTACGTGAAATAGATGACATCATCTGCATGTTAAAGGAGTCTGACCCCGAAGTCTTACCCGTTTTCGTGGCCCGTGATCTACACAAGTTGCCGCCAGTGCTTTTCGATCATGTTGACGTCACTCGGATTTTAAAGGATTTGGTCTGTATGCAGCAAGAGATGAAACAAATCAAAGAGGTGTATGTTACTAAAGAAAACATGGATACTGTTAAGGCTGATCTGGAAAACCTAAAAAAGTTATTTTTAGTGAATAACTTTGGCGAAACTTATTCCAATCGGGGTGGTTTCTTGCCGGATAGTCACGAAGACTTCTGCAGCGGTCCTAGGGAACTTGCATACATAGATGCAGAGAATGAAACTCCATTCAAAAGACCTAGTCAGACACAATCAGATACCAGCCGTCGGAATATGTCGCAGTTAGTTTCTAAAAATGAAGGTAGACGTATTATTACTGGCGAGAGTAGCGTTTTTAATGAGAGCGGTATACGTATTGTGTCGGGCGGTGACGAGTCCGAGGTGATGACTCACACGCAATCAGCTGATATCGACGTACCGAGTGAGAAGGGAAAAACGGCCTCTATGAATTTAAATAGTGAGATGCTATGCAAAAAGAAATCATTAGCTGAGGTTGTACGAGGTGGTGAGTTTAAAATGCTCGAAGAAGACAAAGACTGGACTCTAGTACAGAGGAGACGTCTAAGGAATCGATTTGTTGCTAACAGAGGGAAAGCAGTATTGAGCCCGAATGTGAACTTCAAGGCTGCAGACATAAAAGTTTCTATTTACATTTCTAATGTCGCGAAAGACTTACCCATGTCTGACATTCAGAGTTATATTTCGGATAAAACTAATGTTCCTGTAACCATAGAAAAGTTAACTATGAAGTTACCAAAACAGTATGACGCGTATAAAATACTTGTACCAAAACAAAAATTAGAAATGTTTCTCAATGATGATTTTTGGCCAGAGGGCGTCACTTATCGTCGCTTTGTAAACTTTAAGAAAACTAATAATGGAACAAGTGAATAGTACGCCGCTGAAACTCATTAGTTTCAATTGTAAAAATGTAATTAGATCGGTGGATTGCATACGTAGATTATGCAGGACAACTGACATAATCGCTCTCCAAGAAACTTGGTTGTTGCCGCATGATGTGCCATTTCTTGGTACTATCGCCGACGAGTTTGCATTCACGGGAACCTCAGCCGTGGATACGACAGCTGGAGTATTGAGGGGCAGGCCGTACGGTGGTGTGGCCCTGCTCTGGAGGAAGTCCGTGTTCCCGTGCGTTACAGTGTTACCGTGTGATAATGTGCGTATCGCGGCCATTAAAGTAGTGCATAGTGACAGGTCAATTATAGTCATTTCTGTGTACATGCCAACTGCGAGTGTCGATAATTTAATTGAATTCACGAATTGTCTTAGTGAAATTAATGCGTTAATTGAAAATAGTGGCGTGGAGTCTGTTTTTATACTCGGGGACTTTAATGCCCACCCAGGTGAGTTATTTTCAAATGAACTTATCAGTTTTTGTAACGAACAATCATTGGAGTGCGTAGATATGGACTTGTTACCTATAGATACATATACCTTTGTGAGTGAGGCACACGGTTGTTTGCGCTGGCTCGATCACTGTGTGACGACCAGTGCGGCGAGACGGTCAGTACGTAAAGTGTCTGTTTTGCATGATACTTACTGGTCTGATCATTGTCCCTTGCTCGTTGAGTGCGACTTAAAATTGATAAGGCCGAAAAGTATTGCGACAGGTAATGAGTGTAGTAAAGTAATTTGGGGTGAGAGAAACAATGAACAGACTAGAAAGTTCTTTGAAAAATGTAACTCGCAATTGAAAAATATTAATTTTCCTGTAGAATGTACACACTGCGCCGATCACTGTTGTTTTAATGAAAATCACAAGCGCGTTTTAAAACAGATGTATAGTAATATTGTGAAAATACTAAGGAATTCGGCGGAGGATAGTTATGTCGGCCCCGCTTGTAGAAAACATAAATATATACCAGGGTGGAACAAACACATCAGCAGTGCTCACAGGGAGGCTCGATTACATTATCAAATATGGTTATTGAGCGGGAAACAAAAAAGTGGCCCTATTTTTGATAGAATGTGTCAAACAAGACGAGTTTTTAAGTCACGAGTAAAATTTTGTCAAAATAATGAGAAACAAATAAAGCTTGATATTATTGCGCAGCATCATTCGAAAAAACAATTTGGTATGTTCTGGAAAAAGACAAATAAATTGAATCCTAAATCTAGTCTGCCTGTGAGCGTTGCGGGTGTGCATGTTCCTAGAGATATAGCCAATTTATTTCAGGGTCAGTTTAGGGTGGAGTCTCCTCCTGTAAGCTTGACAGATCTGAAATGTGGTGCTGGGATCACGGCAGGGGATCTTACTGTTCGCTTTTGTGCCGGGGATGTTGCATCTGTAATTCATAAAATGGTGCGAGGTAAGTCCCCTGGTCATGATGGTCTCAGCATTGAGCATTTGAAGTATGCTGGCTCTCATTTATCTCGAGTGCTTGCTATGTTTTTCAGCTTATGTGTAAGTCATTGTTACCTACCGGATGAACTTACACATACTGTGGTTGTGCCAGTTATAAAAAACAAGACGGGAGATGTCTCAGACCCGACCAACTACAGACCTATATCGCTGGCTACTGTGATAGCAAAAGTGCTGGACAGTCTGCTTGATAAACACCTGGACAAACACATTAAACTTCATGATGCTCAATTTGGATTTAGACCAGGCCTTTCTACTGAAAGTGCCATCTTGTGCCTCAAGCAGACTGTTCAGTATTACACAGCTAGGAACACACCTGTATATGCCTGTTACCTGGACTTGTCCAGGGCCTTCGATTTGGTATCTTATGATATATTGTGGCAAAAGCTGACAAATGAAACAGATGTTCCGCGTGACATTACTGCAATATTGAGATATTGGTACTTAAGTCAAAAGAATGTTGTGAGGTGGGCAGGCTCTTACTCGGACGTGTATGGGTTGGAGTGCGGGGTGAGGCAGGGGGGGCTAACCTCTCCTCGTCTCTTTAACTTATACATGAATGAGCTGATCGGCGAGCTCAGTAGAACAAGCATAGGGTGCCATATAGATGGACAGTGCGTTAATAATATCAGTTACGCGGATGACATGGTGCTGCTGAGCCCGTCGATCAGTGCCATGCGCAGACTGCTAGAAATTTGTGAAGAGTATGCATGCACTCAGGGACTCAGATACAATGTAAAAAAGAGTGAAGTGATGGTGTTCAAGGCTGGTAACAAAACCTATGAAAATGTGCCTCCTTTATATCTTTGTGGCGCCAGCTTAAGCAGAGTTTCTAAGTTTAAGTATTTGGGTCACTGGGTCTTAGACGATCTTAGTGACAATTTTGATTTGGAGAGGGAACGCAGGGCGCTGTCTGTGCGCTGCAACATGCTGGCTCGAAGGTTTGCACGGTGTACTGAACAAGTCAAAGTGACACTATTTAAGGCCTTCTGTCAGTCTTTTTACACCTGCAGCCTTTGGACTAAGTACACGCAGCGCACATACAGTGCTCTGCGAGTACAATATAATAACGCTTTCAGAGTACTGTTTGGGTTGCCGCGTTACTGCAGCGCTTCGGCAATGTTTGCGGAGAAATGCGTGGACGGTTTTCACGCCATTATGAGGAAGCGCTGTGCGTCTCTTATGAAGAGATTGTGGGCCTGCTCGAACAGTCTTCTGAAAGTGTTCGTAGGCCGCTGGGATTCGCTGATGTGGCAGCACTGGATGCGACTACACACTGTGGGTGGTCGCATCCAGGGCTTAGCATAATTTTGGTTTCCCTGTGTGATTTTTCTTTTATTTATTTTACGTTTTTTCTGTTATTTTACTAACAATAGCGTTATAAGATTGTTTTTGTATACTAACATATTATGGACCTTGTCTGAAATAAATGCATTTATTATTATTATTATTATTATTATTCCACATCGATTAAGATTATGGCTTGTGTAAAACTTTAATGGAAATCGTAGGACATAATTGCTCATACAACTTAAAGTATTTATCGGCCTAGATTATTATGAAATATGTCTTATTCTTTGGTAACAAGTACTGAAATGTATTGCCAAGTCTCAGACTATTTATCAACAACGTCGCAGCACCGACTTGCTATGGTTATTCATTAGTTCGCAAAGAGACATTAAATTTCCATAATCGTAGACACAGCCGTAACATTGGGCAGCTACCTAAACAGTCGCCGTGCGCTACACTGACACACAAAAGGCTGATTAGTGCGGCCTTTCAGATAAAAACTTTGTTGCCTACATCTTAAATTAGTCCTTAACGTTCTTTAACGAGACCAATTTAGTTAGTCCACGAAACACCGTCGATCGGTTGTTGTGTGCAAAACTGTTTACTTTTTGCCCCTCTCCCAGGTAGAAAACACAACGGTTCGAAGCATTTTCATAACAATGCGCCTGCGGCTTTCTCGGTATACTTTTTTGGATGCGATGCGTTTGACAGACACGCCATTGTCATCGTCAGATGACGGACTAAAAACTAAACCTTTTATTGATGATCAATGTGAAAGATCGATGCCGAGCTGAACACTTGGAATACCGAGCCGTATAAGGTACCAATTAGTCCTGCGAAGACAGACAAGTTGGAAATAATTAGATTAAAAATACAAATCGTGCTGACCTTGTGTAATCGCTTTTGCATAATATCATCCCGCCTTTGAAGTAGAAGGAGCGGCCCATGTCGGCGAGGGCCTGCCCGCAGCAGGCGCACTTGAGGCAGCCGTGGTGCCAATATCGGTCCAGCGCGTGCAGGAGGAACCTCTCCACGATCTTGCCGTTGCATCCGGCGCATTCCTTGAGCGCGGGGTTGTTGTTGTTGTGTGGGTAGTCGTGCCCGTTGGCCGCGAAGGCCGCCTCCGGCGAGGGCGGGTGAGGCGAGCTGAGCTCCGCGTACCCGTGGTAGTGCGGGTTCATGCTCAACGCACTCGCTGCCAGCTTGACGGTTGGAGCGGGAACCGCTCGCACCGACCACCACAACTACACGCCCTGTTGGCAAACAAAAACAAGGTTATCACTTATACAAATTAAAATCACCAAGTCTAACCAAAGTTAGTTATTCTCAAAGTTATCTAGATATCGAAAGATACAACCGCTAATGGCAGATGCTGATGTTTGGGTATGTAAATGATTTCTCTTTGACCTCTTTGAGATGTTGACTCATTGTGTAATTTTTCTTGGCAGCCCATGGTCAGGCTGGATTGGATTCGGGCGTAGGCCTGCGGGCGGCCGCGTTTATAAAATTTTCCAATTAGCAATTTCATACAATTAGGAGCGGGGTGAGGGTGCGGGCGGCGGGGTGGGGATGGTTAGCGCGGGTCGCGGCGCGGGGAGTGCGTCAACCCGATCCAATTAGCTCGCGGCCGGCGGAGCGGCGGGACGCCCGTGCCGTCTGAGCGGCCCTGTCGCCATAAAACTTAATTAAACGTTTTAAAACAAGTATTCATTAAAGAATAATCAAGCTTATGTAGTCATAAATAACCGGATTGTCCCGCGCGGAACGGGTGCCGTAATTAAGACTGCACAGAGTTGATCAAACGCACTGATTTGAAACTACCCTTCATTAAGAGAGCGCGAGTCGGGCGCGGGAGCTTCCGCTGCGGTGCAGAAACTAATTAAGAATAACGGACGCTTTAAAAGCGTAATTAATTTAGATTGTAATTCTATTTCTCCGCGAGTAAAGTAGACAATTATTTCAGTAGCCCTTTCTTTTGGAACGATTTGCTTTTCTGAATGTAATTTGCTTAATTTCTGTGTCCAACAGGATAAAGGGTTGTAGCTGTGTTTAGATTTATTTCTTACGTCTGAATCGTAGAGCGTGATTAATTACCTTATCAAGAGCAAACAGCTATGACTTTATAATGAATGAGTACGTACTAACGAGCATATCGTGATTAATTAACGTGGTACACGTCAATTACGATTGCTGCAATGGTGTTGTAAACATTAGGTGTAGTTGCATCACTAGCGGGGCGGTGCGGTGGTATCTGTGCGAGAGCGTGTGGAAAGTCATTACACTTGTTGTTTGGCATGTCTAATGAAGGCTATAGGGCGAGGTATGGCGTGTCCCGCGGTCCTGCCCGTTGCGTGCGCCCTAATGAGCGGCGTCGCGTGCGCACCTATCGCACTTCGTTAAATCGCGCCCGAACTACGCAATCCAAGGGCCGTATTAATGTCTTTGTTTTGTTCATTCTGCAAAGCGTCAGGAATTTCAACCATTGAGGTCTCAATCGTTGTTATTGCGTGTAACTATTTCTAATTACTGTGTGAATATTCGTGCAAATTGTATTCAGAAGTACTGTCTGCTCCTGGACTACTATCTATTAAGATAAACGTTATGTAATTTTGTCGACAAGTAATTCTTTGGAGATTTTATCTAGGGAATGACACTTTTGTGATTGAAATTGCCATTCAACAAGCAATATTGATAATACTTTTTTGTATAGAAATCTATTTATGCTGTTTATTATGGATGTATGATTCATATTTAATATAGTTTGGATTAAAAATAAAATAGCATCTTTATTATCCTCATTTTTGATCGTGCATTGTGGAAATATATCGCAGCTATATTTTGGACCTGTCTATTCTGTAAATAATTTCGGTATCGAGCTTCACCTGAGTGACAATAAAGCTCACTTCAAAAGTGAACCCAATTGGCCTTGATTTAGAATTCAAATTCGAGAATACGTATTTGACATCTCACCGCGGATTCCGCTGTCGAGACATGAAAATATTGTTACAGAATAGCACTACTAATATGAATTGTAGTAGCAAATATATCAAAACATAAATATAATTAATCACATTCAATAAAGAAGAGGAAAATAAGTTTCTATCGCATCCTCGTAGTAATAAGAGGCAGCAAATTACTTAGATTTAATTCAATGTTTCCACCTGTAGACAACCATGTTTTATAACAAAAAAATAACTTCAAAACAGGCTAATGTCGTTGCCCATAAATAAAAAAATAATGCCTGTTTTTGGGACACGAAACACAATTGTGCATAATTACTCAAACTTATGTCTATTCGTATTTCATCGTGTTTAGGTGAGACAGAATTGAGTCTTATTGTCGTACAGATTAAGGTATAAAGTGATTTGATTGATGTTGGTCCCAAACGTGGTGCGTGTTTAGGCTCGCGGGGGTGGCCTGGGAACTTCGCAGGTGCCGTTTTCATTATTCAAGCCCCATTGATTGGATACTTTGTTGCCGTTTAAAAATCTTATTAGCAACCGCCCGACAACAAAGCGAGCCGGCAATGAGCCTCCTCAGGACCCCTCTATTTACCTGTTAAGTGATTTTTTTTCAATTACCGCGATGAACTGGTGCTTCGAAATGTTTAAGGCGGCGAAAGTGTAAGTCATCTTGTTAGTGAATGTTTGCTTCCGCGCTTTCCTCCGTCTACTTTTAAACATTTGTCAGCTGCAATATCGTGATGATTCGACAGAAACGAACGAGGAGTTTCCATAAAATATTCAAATGACAAACACTTCGTCGTTAAAGTCGTAGGTGTGGACTATTAATCATACTCAGTTTAACATTTACCCTATACGGAGTTATGTTGAATCATTTTATTGGATGGCCACATAAACAGAAATTACGGGATATAAAAACTAAAATGTTATCTAACAAAGCTAACGTAAGTAAACGTATCGGTCACTTGTTTTAACTGCAGGGTTCCCCAAGAACAGCCCGGCGCCCGCCCGCCGCGAATAATGTAATTAAGGCGAAACCGCCGGCGAAATTAAACGCGAAAACGGAATGAGAATGTGAGCCTAATTAGAGCCGGGAGCGGGTGGAAGACGCTGCACCCCGAAGGCGCAGAGCCCCGACCCTGCCGCCATGCCGCACCCCACGTGCACTCCACGCGGGACACGAGTGCGTGACGTAACGTCTTAATCATCACACACTAAGGTCAACGGAGAAGCCAAATACAGCTAATCTGGCCAAACACATTATGCCAATTAATTTTTATTTCCAGCGATACTAATGATCAACATTACTACGAGCCAATTCCGCGCTAATGAGCCGCGTTTCAATGCACCTATAAAATATTAGCTTCTCTTCTCTTTTTTTATATATTGCACCACGCAAATAATCACTGTGCACGTCGGTCGCAAGCATAAATCCAATTCGTTTTCTCTCACATCCATACTAATTAAAAAACTGCGGACAAATTGGAGCCCACTCTTCGCCCACGGGAACATAAAATATCCATTCCATTGACGGCACCGGTCTGCCATTGATTAATTTTATCCAATCGGATGCGAATTCAAGTTTTTCAGGAGTTAATTGTCATGCTTCATTAGGTGAGTGACTTCGGCGCTGTGTTCGATTACTGATTTATTCGTTGATGTATCGGATAATTTCGATTTCGGTTATTGAGCTGAAGAATAAAATAGCCAGTCATGTTAAGAGGAGTATCATTGGCAGCAGTGTGTAGGTATCAACCTACTTTTAGTAAAGTACAGCATGAGACTAATGTGTGTAATATTATTTGCATATAATGACCGTTAATGTGGCCAGCGCATTATTCATCCGGCGTGACCTCAAAACGGCCGCAAGAACCGTTTGATCGATGTACATTCCCTCACCATACATCTGTGTATTTTAAAATGGTTATTTCATGATAGGTAATTACTAAAGAATCACGTAGCACATAGATAATTTTATAGAAATCATGAGTGGTAAACGACGTAATTGACGCACGACGGATCAGTTCCAACAAAATTGTGTGCCATATACTAAATGATGGTCATTATGTGAACGTCAAATAAAATACGGCTTTAAGTGGTACAAAAATGTCTATATTTTCCAATGAGCGCTAAAAATGTTACAAACATGTACAAAGTTAAAATAATATAATATGCTTTGCTTAATAAATTGCGGGCTATCCAAGCGTTGCACGATGGTCTCTTCCAGTCCATATCTAACAATAAGCAGTCTTTGGTCATGGAATACGGTCGCTTATCACCATTCTGTTCAGTTTTTAGGCTTGTTATAATTATAACAAGCCTAGTTACCGTACGGGCTCTTCCCCACCAGCAAAGGAAGAACACTAGTACATTCATATTTAACTAAATCTCAACCAAATTTTGTCATCTCCATCAGTTGTTTAAACGTGATCATCATTAACATTATTTCCTCAGAAATTTTCTATAATTTCAACTATTTCGTTAGTACTTCTGTCACGTTACGTTGTTTTAAGTAATTATTATCGTCAGCCTTGTCAGTCAAACTCGTGTCAGGGTTTTGCATGAATAGTCATATTTGGAAACACTTCGTCCTTGCTTTGTAGCTGGTGTATATTAATTAGCTTAGTGTGATGAAAAACAAATGGAACATAAAACATATTTGTTACAACTTAGAATTTGGACATCATCAGAAATATTTTATGATACATACAGGCAAATTTATTTGTAGCCTTTTGTTTGTAATTATTGCCGCATGTAAAAACAATTTTCTTTACAATAATTTAATTCTATTATTCTATTCGCATAATTTAATCGTATTTCTTTTAAATTGTTTCATTGGAAACCAATTCGGGTCGTTCTTGTAATAAAATGACAAGCGAATCATAAGCGTTTGAACCAAAATGCACACGCGCGTGAAGAATGCTAACAGGAACGTTTTGTAGTACACTAATGTCTTAGGATTTGTCATTGCCGCAAAGCAGGTGTCGTGACGAAAAACACGTAATAATGACCGTACAAGTGTAGACATTGTCTTCGACAGATCGAGCGCTCTCGGCCGTAATTAGAGGCGGCCGACCGAGGACGCCCGAGAGCTATGAATAACAGACATTGCCACATCCAAATATTACAGATAATAGGCGCTATTCGAGCTGGGATTTGTTACCTGATAACTGTACCTAACTGGACTAGCACCTCCTAACACTAATGAAACAGATATCTGTGTCAGATAAAATCTAATCAAATTAAATTTAATAGGGAAAATAAAAATTTCGATTTTGTAAAAATTGATAACGATCTACTATCAGACAGTAAATCTGTAATGTTGAAAGCTACCGTTTAAAATTACGACTGATAAGCAACAAAAAGATGATCTACATGCGATAATTTCATTAACGATCGTAGATTTCGGCAAATTTTGATACAGGATCTGTTGGACAGCATTATTAATTAAATTGATAATAATTTTGGTTTTGAAAAACAAAGGAAGGCCGCTACATGCACATGGATGATTAGGATAAAAAGGTAAGGATGTCCCAATTTAGAAATCTGCAACTAGTGCTGCAGAGTTAGCGATAATTTCGTATCCATAAAATCACAGGTTGCTTTTTCTTAAATCATTTATATATATTCTTGGCAACAACACATCACTAATTAGAATTTGTGCCTGATAAATGGCGATAGGTGTGGCTAAGAATTTCTCTTGAGCAGTGGGTGTTGAACAATAATGAAATATGATGCACAAGCATAAGGCAGATGAAGTTGGCACAAATTCTGACGGTCAGGTACATCGTAATTATTGAAAACATTATAATTAATTATTAAGCTAGCTCAGCCAGCTGACCACTACAAAACAAGAGGCTACAACGGTTCTCTACCTTTCGCATACAAATCAACCATTATTAATGTTATTGGTAAATAATTAATTTTAAGAACCTCTTCATAAACTCTCAAAGCTCTGCATTTACTAATTATTTTTAATTAAGTAAACAACTAGATTCAATAATTTTAAAGTATTTGAATTTTATTTGATAAAACATTAATCTGTGAGAGAACGTGATACGTGCATTTTCATCGAGAATGACAGGCGATTTGCGTTTTCGATTAGAGCCTACGATTATAAATAAGCTGTTCAACTCTGAAAAATATATCACTACAAAACTCGTTTCAGAAGATTATTATTTCTAAGAAATGTTACTCAAAGTGAAATATTTAATAATAATGTTAAATTAAAATAAGTTTCTACTGCGACACGTGGTAAAAACGGCACGTTTTTTTTTTGTAAAACAAAATTAGTTATGGCACTACTTAATGAAGGTATATTAGTATAAGGTAAATTATATTAGGTAAATATATCAGCTTGCATGATCGACCCTAATAGTGCAGTCAAGTCGTGTAGATGAAGAATCATATAGACAAAGGCTGTAGTGCTGTAAGCGTGAAAGCTATCAGCTAGCGAATACCCTGCCCTTAAGGTTGTACTATGTTATCCAACGATCGGTAACTGTATTGGTAAATCACAGACGTTTAGTTATTTTGGGATTAAACATTTACATTACCCAGTTCAGGGCCTTTTATGTAGCCTTGCAGTACCCCATAACATTTTTACTCTAAAAAACCACTTCGAACAATATAATTTGCCATTATTTTATTGACACTTGGCTTTAAAGTCGTAGTTTTCTTTTCAAAAGCATAGTTTTATAACAAATCGTTAACAAAACCGACTATAAATAATAAATTCTTCACTTATATTTGAAGTGCCTCATCCAAAAGCGTAGATGAGTTCACGACTCTGTGGAACGAAGCGGTCCGTCACGGTGGACTGACCATAATTGTGCCTCGTCCAACAAATATATTAAGTATTCGTGATAGAAGTGAGCAGTGTGTAATTTTAGAGCGTTTTGCCACAAATGTCAGCCGCAGGCCGGTCCAGACACTTGAACTTGTTGCTATTGCAGCCAACATGAATGATTGCTGCCTTCTATTTGCTTCAGTATCTTGACAAGGATGGTTTATTGCCGAGATAGAAGCGTAGGAACTACGCATTAAACGAAATGTGGTAAATAGGTAAATGTAATCAACGTAGCGTATCGGGCTGACGTCATTATTGCTACTAGAATTTTCTAATTTTTTTATTCACGTTTTAACATAACTATTTTAAGTACCTACATACAGTTCATCTTAAATCTATGATTGAAAATAAGTCACAAGAGCTGACTTATAGCCATAAATCAAATCTGTCGTCTCTAAAAGTTTGAGTTGCTTCCCAGACCTTTTCAAGTAACTCCAAACCGTAAATTGTGATTTATCTAATCTTTCTTAAGAAAAAAGTCGTCTTCACCTACGAAGGTTTAACTATAAAAATATGATGTGCATCGTAAATACGTGCGTAATGTTGGTGTGTAATGTCCCAGGTCATTATAATCTGATGGTCATACTGATAGCGCACCACAACACAACGCATCCATTGTCTCCTTCAGTGAATGAACTTGATGTCATTAATGCACACATATTGTCATCAATATTATTTTACACATCGGAGACCTGTATGTCTATTCTGTTAATAATTTCGGTGACAGGTGAGAGTGAAGTGACAATAAAGCTCACTTCAAAAGTGAACCCAATTGGCCTTGATTTAGAATTCAAATTCGAGAATACGTATTTGACATCTCACCGCGGATTCAGCGCGGATTCAGCGCGGATTCCGCTGTCGAATGTTACAGAATAGCACGGCTGAGCATTCTGACCTTGTCATTACTTATTTACTTTTAGCCTTTCCTTTTCTTCTATTACGTCATCGTACATTTCCTTTTAATTACCTTATCTTTTGAGCGACTGTTTTTTTTTTTAAACTTGTACATTTGTGCATTTAATTTACTCACTGGCGCCATTTCAATCATCTATTAGTAGAAAAAGCTTATGTTTATGTTTTTCGCATGTTTTATCGTCTAGTTTTTTTTACATGGGAACACAGTAGTGGTGGCCACACGAGAATCCACTTGAAAATATCATGAGGATAATGCAATAGTGGATAATTGTGACTGGTGACAGATCTATAAATCATTTTCTATCACTGCTTTACCTGAAGACTGCTGTTTTTTAACATAGAGTAATATATTTTGTTCCAAGATTTGGAAAAGATCATAAGGTTAAAAAGTTTGAAACAAACTTGACAATTAAAAGTGTCTTAAAACTTATCAAATTATTATTACAATATTTTAAGTGGAGTTTAATATTAGTATTTTACATATTTATGTAAATATTTTTTTGTTAATTTGTCTGCAAACATGTGTCTATTTTTACGACCTTTAGACATTGCTTTGTACTTAGTAGTTCCCATAATATAAATCAAAATTTTGTTCATATTCATTTACCTAATTGCTATAAGTAATTTTACAACGTACTTACAAAATACAAATAGATTGAATTAAATGCAACCAACGTTGAAATCATTACTTCGTATTATAAAGTTAATTAGCCATTGTTTTCGTAATTAAGTTATAAACAATGCGTAAATACCTACATGAGGCATAAATGATTTTTGTTTTAAAAATTATTATTTTCTATCCTTTTGTTAATTAAGAAAATAATAATAAGTGCATTAACTGTGAAATATGTATAGTTAGAAAAGTTACCTTTTATAGTGGTTCGAATAACGAATTAGTGGATTTTTGAAAAATTTGTAAACCGTTTACCCAATCTTAAATTTAAAAAAAATATACAAGATACATAAAAATCCTTTTTTTTTAATGTCGACTTGGCCACAGACGTAGTTTTGATAAAGGAAGAATCCCATAATGCCGACCTTACAATTCCTTATAAAACTGGCCGAATATAAGAATTCCTTATGTAGAAATCTATGCATTTGAAGTTGGAACTTTTTATTAGTAAAAAAAGAGGAAAAAGAGGTTTTATTTCACTAGAAAAGTACCTACAAGTTAATTGATGGTGTTCTTTTCTTGAATACTCCGTAGATACTTTACGAACAGACTCGGGTGTCAAGTTTTATTTTAGTTTGGACATCCGCTCTATTTGTAGATTTAGATTTTATGTTCCAATTAACGTTTCCAGTAAACGTAAATTTGGAAAAATAATACTTTTATTATCATTCACTTTAATCTATATAAAATTTGACTATATTCCTAATAATATAAAAGTTAACTATTATGTCAACTAGAAATAAGAAAAACTAAAGAAACTATAAACTAAATAAATCCTAATAACTAAAATAAGGCATTAAAAAGTATGTTAGGTGAGAAAAACTTTTTCCACCTCCAAAAAAAACTAAAACATTTGATTTTAAGAGCTCGTCTTCCAGTTTTACCAAAAACAATTAATTATAATGGAACATCAGACCCAACACTAATCTAAGGTTGCGTCCACATCTGACGAACGAGCACCGAACGAGCATTACAATAACATCTCGCGAGCTGCTAGTTGCTACTGTATTACGATAATATGGGTTGCATTACTGTGGGTATAGACGGAAGTTACGCAAGAGAAGAGTGTCTGGAAGGATATGGGCAAGGCCTTTGTCCAGCATTGTGACATTGTTCTTACTAATGTTTAATACCGCGATAACAATAAAAAAGTACATAAAATTAAAAGTAGGGTATAACTTAACAATTTAAATCTAGTTTGGTTTATGTACACAAGCACTTTGCAATTAAACATTTTTTTGACCATTCATCATTGAACTTATTGCATTTAGCCTGCATAATATCGCTAAGTTACATACACTATAAGTACTAAATCATTAATAATAATTTATTGTTTTCGAGGTATTAAAAGCCAATAAAATACCAAGTATACTTGTTTTATAACAGAGTTTTCTCTTTTGAGATGCACATTAGTGCAGTAAATATCTAGATAAATGCCATTAGTGCAACAATTAGTATCTTCGATCGTAAGCGAACAATAATTGTTACTAGCTTGGAATCTGCTGTAAATATGGAGTTAATTATAAAATAGAAAATAACTTTTAAGCATTGGTAATAAGGATGATAACTTATTTTTATTTTTATGTCCATCTTTTATATACTAAAAAAGTATTAGACACATATTTTTCTTTTGTCCCGTAAACAAAGAATTATGGAGATACAACGAGTACAATTCTTGGGTGACGTCACGTCTTAGCAAAAATTTTACCTACGCGTGATGTCACTAGTACTCCTTTTCATACCCAGACATCTTCCCTATTCTGCGGGTAATGCAAACATTTTATTAGGATTATACAATTTAATGTATATATAAGAACAATTACATTTCGTTTTTGCCTTAATAATAATAAATGATTAAAACAATGTCATACTAAAGAAGCATGTGTTTTCAAACAACAATGTATAAATATTATCCATTAAATAATGGTGTAGGACGCCCTCAGGCAAGGTGCAGTGACGATTTGCGCAAGACGGCTGGCAGGAGCTGGATGCGAGAAGCCGAGGATAGAACTAAGTGGCGTGCAATTGGGGAGGCCGATGTCCAACAGTGGACTGCTATAGGCTGATGATGATGATGAAATAATAGGTAAGATGTTGTTTACCTGAATAAAACAAAATTATTAAATTCTTGACTTTGATATTTTTGTTAAATTGAAACCAAACTCTTTTCAGCTCAAAGTCAACCATCCATTGTGTTCATGTCCATTTTACTCTTAAATTTC
Source organism: Autographa pulchrina (assembly GCA_905475315.1). Lineage (NCBI taxonomy): Eukaryota > Metazoa > Arthropoda > Insecta > Lepidoptera > Noctuidae > Autographa > Autographa pulchrina. The sequence continues at coordinate 10,380,593 of FR997765.1, read as the reverse complement.
AGAACTATCTAATTAACAGAGTCACAAAACTGAATACATGCAATCCTATTCAATCGACGGCCTGTTGGTCTAGTGGTTAGTGACCCTGACTGCTATACCGGAGGTCGTGGGTTCGATTCCCACCCAGGACAAATGTTTGTGTGATGAGCACGAACATTTGTTCTGTGTCTGGGTGTAATTTATCTATAATATGTATGTATTTAGAAATATATAAGTATGTTTATCAGTTGTCTGGTTACCATGACACAAGCTCTGCTTAGCTTGGGATCAGATAACCGTGTGTGAGTTGTCCCGGAATATTATTATTATTATCTATTTTCCGTATGACAGTTAAATAATTAACATTTACTTTGTAAAGAATCAATGCCATTATTTTATTGTAGTCGCATGAACATCCTTGAGACAAAGCTATTAAATATGATTTATTAATATTATCTACGATTTTAATTACTTAAGCTCGTAAAATTTTCATGCCAATCATTTTTACAGGTAGGTTAACTAGTATCATTATAACATAATTAATAATTTTAATAAGCAATTTGATTTAAATTTGGACTAATCAAAACGTTTTAATCTATTTAATTTATGTACTTAATATAATTAGTCGTTTTGCGTCATGTTTAAGTATCTACATCCTGAAGGTATAAAAATAAATAATGTTTAGTTTAGATTATTAACTATGTACCTATTTGTAAGTATGTGTGTCGAGGCCTAGACTGCTCTGGTCGGATTTATGCACTAAGTACAGGTTACTCCGAAGCAAAATTCATTTAAACTTTTTGGTAGGATGCTATGCCGATGATAAATAAAATTGAAATGTTATGGGCATTTATCATTCAATGATAATTTTATACCTAAATATTCTAACCTAATAAATACTTGCGGTCACAGTAACCACTAAACCAGTTGAAAATATAAGGTAAGGCAGAAGCAGAATTAAAGAAATAAAGGTAGAATTTATCCCCATATTTATTTATTTTTATTACATTTAAAGTAGACGCTAGCCACAAATAATAGATAGGTTTATATAATTTTATTATTGTATCTTGCATTGGTCGGATAATGTCGTTATTCGGTCACTTTCACACCGTTTTATAGCTCATCGCGTATCCGTGCGCCTGCGCAGCGCAGCGAGCGAGATAACTACGATTCCATGTTAATTTATCGCTTTTACTTCACAAGCAGACTAGTTACTTTCTATCAGATACGTTGAATTTTCCATTTCTATACATATTATGTTGAAGAATAATTTGTTTACTTTTGAATTCGTAGAGTTTATAAATTCTTATTGTCTCAGCATATCCTGCCATAACATGGCGTACCAATGTATTCACAATCCTCAATGTCAATTAATCTAAGTTACAAATTACAGCTTCTATTGACTTGTCTTCTAAATAGTCCTTAATGGTATAATATCTTTTAAATAGTAACAGTTTGAAGACTAGTTTTTTAAACATTGTCAGAGGTAAGTCTTGAAAACTATTTGGTAAATGATTGCAAAATAATAATCGACATGCAGTCATTTTTCTCAAACAATTATATATATATATATATAGTCGTAATGGTTCATGTTTGTATGTGGTATCACTTCAAGAAAGATACTGGTTCGAGTCCAAATAGATTTTTTAAATGTTTCTCAACTAGAACTTTTGAAAAAATAATCAGTACCTATAGAGGTATTGCTCGAAAATAAAAATAAGCACACTTTGATAACATTTTAATAATTGTCGAAATAAGTGATGTTCAAATAGTAGATATTATGATATGTTTACATTGGTGCCGTTATCTAAAGGCTGTCCAAAATTATGTTATCTGTTTTAAATAAATTTCGAAGCTCGATTCAAAGATCGTTGCCTAGCTAGTCGTAACGATAATTATGACAAGTTTTAGTTTAATTGAAAATACACATACATCCGCCATACTAAGAAAATTATATTTAATTGATATGCACACTGCTACTTACATTAAGTACCTACTTAATTAAATTCTTCCTATATTTTTGAGTTCTTTACTACAGATTTTTAAGACATGGTTAAATTTGGAGCTCATCAAAACATTGTTACACAAACAAAACATACAAATTTTGATAGATTATGTACTTTCTTTCTATATTTAGTTTGTACCTATATAAATAATTAACCAAACATTCAGAAAAAATCCCAATTTCTCTCACCTCTTCATTTAACCGTCCCCAATTTCACCAGTCAGTTAAAAACGGTTTTTGGTCCACCATACATTTTGTTTCTGCATACTTTTTTGTGCCATAACTGTTAAGCTGAGCGGTTAAATGATGTGCTACCGTTAGTCGCATGCGATGTCAACCACAACGTAATTCTATAACAGGATTCTATTTATTCTGATTTACTTTTTATTTCACGTTCAGCCAGTTTACCTCCCACTGAGTATTTCCTTTATTGAGCAATCGTGGCTCTATTAAAGTAATCAGTGTGATTTAAACGGGTTTGGGATTCTAGTCTTCATAACAGCATAAGAAGTGTTTTTATCTTGTCATAATCTCTTAGTTAAAACACTTCTTCTCTTTCCTAGACTATGATAAAGCTGTTTCCAATGTTTTCGAATACAGCAGAATACTAGAAATTTATATTTCTCACTCACTTTGATGAAATCGTCGTAATCATAATTTAATATTTAAAAAATACTGTAGCCATTACAGAAGGTTCGAGGATGACATCATAGTTCAACTCATTACTAGTTATTACTAGAGTTTAAATCTTCTAACTGGCTGAGAAGTACCAACCTCCTTGAAGGAATCCTAACAGCCAATGTTATTCGTTGTTTATTAATATACGACGATTAATTATACTCTTTGATCAATCGTAGCTCGGAGCTATCGATGGTATTATAAAAGGTTCAATTATAATAAATGTAGCTAATTTCAATCAAATAATACCACTAATTAGCTGACATCGAACCTTCTTTGTGCGGACCGCTTTAACAAATGACTCAATTGATGTTGTTAATAGTCCGGCCATTGCGGCCTCATTATAACCGAGTCATTCGGAGTTTGTGGTAAGTCACGATATCAAACTCAGAGTAATAGAAATCACCATATGAATGATTACTACTATCCTAATATTAATAGTGGTTAATAAAAATTGTAGCAAGATATTACGGTACATAGGAATTGGAACATTGCAATTATAAATCAATATAATGATACAGAGGTAACGGTCGCATGCAGGCAAAGGCCTGTTTTCAAAGCGAACGTAAGGGGATTGGTCATTACGCTTGCTCACTGTACGAAAGATATCACTCACCGATCAAACAGACAAATTTGCCGGAGTACATGTTTAAATATTGGTAGGTGGTCCAGGATAGGCTAGGGAGGCAAAACTGTTTGATGCTCCTCAAACCAACTAACGGTGATTATGATCTGCATGTACAAATTTAATGTAATGTGTACAATACATACAAAATAGTGCTCCCGTTAGATTGATATCAATTTTGTAAATGAAAATAATATTGCCAAAACCTAACTGTGAAAGGCAACACCATCATCATTACTAGCGAAAGCCTTTGATATTAATTTAATGACTTGAATTTTGAGAAATCACCGTAGTTTTTAAAACAAATGGTCAAAAAGCTTTGTTGATTTTCGTTTTAATTGTTAATCCAGAATCGAGATCTTCGTTCATTACTGGGTAATTATCGTATGCCCGAGGCGAGCCCTGTCGTCTGTCAACCGAATATTTTTGTTTACTAACTAATTAAAATTAGACGGTGTTTTGTTTTGCTTAGTTCGGCTACAATGCTCGTTTTTAGAATAATTGCTACACGTGTATTCTAATATTTAAATAATAGAGCAGTAAATTAGAAATCAGAAATTTTGGACAGGATTCTTTAAGGCAGACTATTTAATTACATAGCGTTGGAAAATAGGATCACATGGACGGAAAAAATAGGGATTCGAAATTTAATTTGATTCTAAAAAAAAGGTTCACCAACAAAAGTTATATTTTTGTTTTAAAGTCAAAAAAGTTTTTAGCTAACGCACGAATGCACAATGTTTCGGTTTCTTGTTATCTATGTACGGATGACGTTGACATTGACTGACATGGATCTCGGAATAGTGGTTCGAAAGCGACGGGCGGTCTGCAACTGCACGCGGCCTCCGAGAAACTAACATCAACTTAATAACAATAATCAAATCAGTTAAAACGGTTGTTTCTTGTTTTAAATAGGTTTGGATTACAAGTTGAAACTTTGACGTTGCTTGTGTAGCAAATATCGCAATCATTTCTCTACTTATGGTAAGTAAGCATTTTGTTTCTTACTGTAGGGCCTGCTTTCTTGCTTCGTTTGTTGCAAATTGAAATTATTATTAATAATTATAGTAAACAAAGTTTAATATACATGTATTTAGATTCATTTACTATACATGTTAATTTAATTTTCAAGTCACTTATAAGGACTATCCTAAGGTATGTTTTTATTTTCGTATTTGCCTTTAGGGTCATCATACTTTTCGAAGACATTACTTATAAGTCACTTATCCAACCAACATTGTGAGATAAAAATTTAAGAAGCAGTGTGGTCGGGACTGTTCATCTTAAACTTTGTACTTAAACTCATTAGCAATCAGGATAAAATGGTGAATCAGTATTGTCTGATCATACAATGTATGTAAATATTCAAGTAGATGTGCATATTTTGCATTCTTACATGGCAATGCATGCATGCGTAGGTGTCTGTAAGCTTCAGCACAACTTGGCCAAACAAAACTGTTTGCTGAGCCAATACTGACGAAAGCGTTGGGTAATCTGACGAAAAATTTTTTTAATCATCGATGTGTCACAACAGTCTTTTGTTTCGTGGGTGAAGCAATTAAAATATTAAAATACTGGCATTCTTGGAAACGAGTTTACAACCTACGAGAACTCTTGTCTACTAACAATATGGGTTTCGAGTATAGTTCTTCAATATTAAGATGCATTAGTTTATTGTATTTATTAACAGCATGTAATTTCTAGAAGAGTGAAGAATTTTTCTGTTACAGAGATAATGAGAATGGATCACTTAATTACTTGTTCAGTGTTGATATTACATAAGCTTAGGAAACCTTCGACATTGACCATATTACAAGGTATTAAGTCAGTTTTTTGTCCGAGTTGTGATCGATAAACTTCTTCTACAACACCAGCAGCTAAACACTATAAAGGTGACAGCACAAATCAAAATCCTCAAAGCTCTATTCAACGAGCCGCGTAAAAGTTTAAATTGTAAAAACTAGATTGTGAACGTCAACGTTACAAGTAACACATTCCCCTGTACGTGTACGCTTCAACGCCGCTTTGACGAGCACATTAAAAGTTTTATTATATAGTAAGACGGGATAATAAGCGGCGACCCCAGAACTCACTGACGGACGCTTGACAGGCGGTTGCCAGGTGGTCTCAGCCCTATTGTCATACTTTTATAACCAAACATTTAAATTTTTCGTATGACTGTCAGACTAGTCACTAAATGTTAGATTTTATTTGTCGCGTGTGTCATTGGCATTAGAATAAAGCTCTCGTGTCTGTACCAGACCGGGCCGTTCCCATGCGTATGATTTTCTCTTTTACTTGTCGCTTTAACGAGCGCGACAGAACATTACCAACGTAAGTCGCTCATAAAAAATGTCCTAGGCAAGTTTCCAAAGTATCTAGCTAGTGTAAGCGTGCCACGTGAACATGTTCCGGTCACAAAAACGTTGGAGAGCTCAAGCAAACAACGTGAACATAAATCTAGAAGTTGTAATGAAGCGTTATTGGTACGATAATAAAAGCTAAATTGATTAGCGGTGGTCCCGCGCAGGTAGACCGCATTCCGGCCGTGGTTCCCCCCCGCCCCTCCCGCGCTCGTCCCCGACCCCTCAGCCCGCGCCTCCCGTCGCGATCACCGCCCGCCACGGGACCGGGACACGGGAATGTTTGTCATAACATTAAACTCACGTTAAGACATTACGTAGACTTACAATTGGTACAATACACAAAATAAAATCATCTTGGCATTTCAAATATAACTTTTTATGACTTTTTTTTTGGCATTAATTAACATGCGATGTAGGTACCTAATTAAGCTTTAATTAAACCTCAGGGTTACCTCGATGTTGTTTATAATTAAGAATACCAGAACTCGTATTACCTGAAACAAAAAATGCAATAATTAGTTTAGGATTATCAACTATTAAATTTATGGATTCGCAGGTATTGTACTTATGATGTATCTAGTTGTGAGAGTGAATCAAAATCCAGCTGCGCATGAGCATGACTCATCGCCATCGGGCAAAGATGAGGATGAGGTGGAAAAAAGCGTTAAATTAATAACAGATCAAGGTTGCAATCAAAGACGAACGCACGTGCACGTGGTGTATTTCTTATATTTTACGATCAACAAACATTAGTAACTATACGGAATTTTACGAACATAACGCCATTTAATAGTAAATAATGTAAATCGCATAAAATTTTAATACATTTACGAAATATTATTCACAAATAAACTTATTTATGTTACTGTCCATTTCATAGAATGCTAGCAGCGTAACTAAGATATTCTCATAGGATGTCAGTGAAATGTTCAGATCTTTATTTTAATGTCACTCATTTATTTCGTTTATCCCTTCAATGTTGTCTTAAAAACCTTTACAGTAAATCATAATACACATCAAAGCGACCACGAACACATTCGATGTCATTTCTTATTCCGAAAAATTTTCTACACATTTTAATAGCTAGTAAAATCTCCATCGTTAACAGATGATCAATGTTTCATTTAAACAAACAAACAAGATTGGACCACAAGTTACGTTAACTGATCTCTGAATAAACGTCTTTATATTTGTTTCACTGTGGTCCGACCAACCAGTGACCATTTTATTGAGAGAACGGACGCGTGGGCGCTTCTACAACAAACTATAAATTTAAGACCGCTAATAAAAATACTACTAACACATTTCCTACACTTTGATTCGACCTGTTTACATAGATCAAAGCCGAAGGAAATAAAGTTTATAATCTCACATCATAACTTTGTAAATTGTGAGGATATATGACCCAGTTCCAGTCTCCTGTTTATCGTCAATGCAGACACCATGTGTCCAATTAAATGGTAAGATTAAGGTAATTATTGCCACCTGTAAGGTACACAATGTGAACGTAATGAGGAAGTCGACGCGAGCAGCTGACATATCGAGCCCCGATGCCACTGTTAATTGGGATTATTCCATTTAAGCCGTGCTCTTAATTCCTTTTGTATGAAATCGATTGTTAAGACAAGGTAATGCGAGCCGGTGAGCGGCATAATTTACACGTGGCTGTTAATTACTGAAGCATGTGTGAATGTATGATCGCAATGATTTGGTGTAAAGTGATAGTATGCGAAGTAATCCGGTGCGGCTGGCGCGGCCCGGCCGGCTCGGAGGCGGCGGTGTCCCTCGCGTGATGGCATCCCAGCTTCATGAATGAACGCCGATCGGACTCCATTCAACCAGTTTGGTCGCGCACTGATTACCGCTTACCCACTTTTAATCTTATCTACTACACGACTTGGAACCACAACGTGAACTTATACCGCCAAGCACCGGCTACGATTGGCCGGCTGGCCGCTCGCCCCAAAAAACCAACCGCTGCCTTCCTCTTTTCATTCACACCTTTTTATGATGTTTTTTTGGGTGAATGAAGTCGTGTTCGGGATAATTATTGAATTTCGACGATTCGTTACGAATATCGATGAGCCGGAAGCCTATCGGCGCGGGTGATTGCATCGGGTGATAAAATTCCGTCGCTCGAAAAGTAATTTTATGGTTTTTAAACTAAATTTTAGTTTAATCTGAAATATATTGTTGGCGATGTTGCGAGACATGTAAATTACGGGTTTTCTATTCTATTGTGTAAAGTAAATATAAAATGTTAGTAAAAACAAATGTATCAATTATTTCAGCGGGAACGGGGATATATTTGTCTACAATTACAAAACTTAATCCTTCCACTAGGAGAGTCAAATTTACGTTGTACAACAAACAAGTCGGGTGCAGTGTCGCCTGTCGGCCGCTGGATGGATATTAGAAGGGCATTATAAAACGAATCAGTGGTAATAACGCAGGGGGTCTAATTAAATTGCCGCCGATAATAATGGCACTCAGTCTCCCCTTGCAGACCCCTCGACATTTATTATTCCAACAGTACCTGTACTGTGTACAGTACGGAAACAGCGAATATTACTTTTTGAGCCAATATTCACAGCTCAGTCTACCTTACTACCGTTGTGTGGTGTATGTGGTAACAATTCTATTATTATTAGCGAGGTTTCTTTTAGTGTAAATAACTGGAAAATTGCTAAGTGGAACAAGGGCAGACTGAAGTAACGTAATTAAATAAAGGGCTCTGGATTTCGTTGGGAAAACGTGTCAAGGAATTATCGCAGTCAGTTTTATTTAGTTGCTTAAATGTTAGTTTAGCAAATGAAATATGTTAAGTGTTGTAAGGCTTGGAATTCGATAAGATTTCTCCGATGTCGTGAATAGTCCGCGCGGTGTCTACATTGTCTCCTACTCTGTCGAATTGCAATTCACGGCAATTCAAACGCACACCTTTATATTGTTATATCTCCATTTCATTGCTCGCCAGGGACTACATCTGCTCGGGCTTCCCTCGCTCGCACCGTCGCACCCCGCGCCCCTACCCGACGTCCATTAGTGTTTTGTGAATGATTTAAAAGCTCTTTCGGATAACTACTCTGTAAGTGAGTAATATAAGACTTGCTGCCTATTTTATCAGTGCTCCCCAAATTTGAGAGCGCATTAAAACGTTAAGCTGTATTACAGACATTATTACAGCCTGGAAACAGCTGTTTGAAGATGTAACTCGTTCCTCCCAACAAATTAATGGACTAGGAATTCTTGGCGAGATATAAAGAAATAATTGATTAGAGACAATAAAATAGCTTTTAGCATAACGAAGAATGTTTGGCATAGCTGAAAATCTCGTCGGTTAGTTACTGTCTTCGCCTTATAATGTATTTACCTAAATAGAACAGCCAAAGACATTATTTCATCCGATGCTGTGAAAATATTTCAGCATCATACCAAAAAAAGTGAGAATGGAATTCGATTGGAGACGTACCCTATATATTTATAGTCTCGTTATGCACGCTCATATTACGAGTAACATTCGTAATACCGTATAAAAATGTACGTAGCTATAGAATACAAACACAATAACACGAAATTTCCGAATCCGAGTTTTAGGCGGGCGAGAGCGGAAGAAAATCCGTCATCTGTGGGTCGTAAACAATGCTCGTCGGTACGTAGGTGCATGTAAATGAGAGTTATGGTAATTTATCGGCGGGGATGGGGTGGTAATGATAAGATAACGCTTTTGTTGCCGCGCGGCCGGAGACACGGCCCATGGACGGGCGACGCACCGCCGACGACACCGAATTATTTTTAGTGTTCCCTAATGAAATTGGGAAAACGGAACGCTTATGGAATTGTTTCGTCTCCGTTTCGGTGTCATGGCCCCTTTCTCAGTTCCTTCAACGATAACTCGTTTACAGCTAATGAATGCGACTTGAGTAAATAAGTAGTAACTATATGTGTGAGAAATTCTTAGAATCGCAGCTTTTATTGTAAAAATAAACTATACAAAATACGTAATTGAAAACTTGACCCCTTTAAATGTAAAAAATACACAATTAATTAAGCAACAAAATTTATAAACGAGGTCTGAAGAAAATTGTCAGCTGCGAATTACACAACATGAATTCTTGAAACACATAAAAATACTCATTCAAACAATTTGTTGAACTGGTAAATAGTGCGCCTAGAATGTGTCGGGACATTTATCACACGCGTTGGGCTCACACTTGACCGGCTTTTTATCGTGAAAAATTACAAAACAAAAACAAGATTTCACACTTAAAGCATTTTATTGGACGACGTAGGAATCCACTGGACCATTGAGGTGAACGGACCAGGATAATTTTTAACGTAAAAGCTTTTACTGAATGCTGAAGTACTGTCTAAAGAATTCACATTAACGACACTCTTTTAGATTCTTTTAATTCAAATAGACGCTAAATATGTTATTTATAAGCGGTAACGTGTCATTAATCTCACTTCTTACGATTATAATGTGGATGTTGGCCCATCACGGCCTAGCGGACTTGGAAAAAACTTTGATAAAAAACCTGCCTGTGGAGATTAGTTATCAAGTGTTAGGTATTTAAGTAGATAAAGCCGAAGTATGTGCTTTCTTTATCAAGTTTTGCGCGTGAATTCCGTTAGTGACGAAGACAAAATTCAAATTTATTTAACGGACAAGAGAGACTATTGGATGCTTTAGCTTGCTTTAGATTTTAGAAAGCTTGTTTTAGGGTAAATGTAGAATTATGTTTGTGTTACCTGCCCTAGTGAAAAAATTAGAAGATATTTTTTACTTTCCGCCATCGAGTAGAAATGAAAATAAGCGCATTAAATGCAAAATAAATAAATACTCCAATCGTCAAATTTTATCGCCTAATATAATCGAGATAAAATCTTTAGTTTCTCATTGAGAGTGAATTAACGTTTTGTCACTAAGCGATAACTGTCATCGCGTTTCTACAATAGACGAGATTGGGGTAAATTGGCAGATAAAAATAAATTTATCTATGTATGTGCAGTTAACGAGCCCGACAGGGGTCCCCGACCCCATCTGTTTCCCCTGCAGACTTCGCGACGCCCAAAACTATTATTATTGTAAAAATGATAATTCATACTTTGTTTATTTAAATACAAGTGTATAGTTTATTTAGATTTACGAACGCTTTAAATTGCCGCTTAAATAGAAACATAAATATCTTTTCCCGTTGAAAAATTGAGGCGGTGTCAAAGTGCCTTCCACGTGGTATTTTTTATTTCGACATAAAATACTGTAACGGTACAAGCAATAATGAATAAGTATGGCAACGCCTTAGTGCATGTCGCTTTCGTGAAGATGTTAAGAAACTTTATTAATCAAATAATGTACGTCATCATCATCTCCCGAGCCTTTTCCCAACTATGTTGGGGTCGGCTACCAGTCTTACCGGATTCAGCTGAATACCATATTTTACATGGAGCGACTTCCTATCTGACCTCCACAACCCATTTTTATTGGGAAACATAGTATTCCATAGTAAGACTGGTTGTCAGAATTGACTTAACGACTGCCAAAGATCAACGTATGACAGTCAGGAACTACGGCTTAACGTGCTATCCTAGGCACGGAGGGGTCTCGGTATGTTTAGAAAATGGTCACCCATCCACGGACCAACCGCAGCGAGCGCGCCTTAACCTGTATTATCGGTCAAACCGTACTTCTTACACTTAGCCACGAGCCCCTCAGAGTACAATCAAATAATGTATGTATGTATGTAACCTTTAAGAAACTAGGTTTTTCTTTTAAAGGTGATATTATCTTTTTGAAGGTTGCCATATAAAAGTGCAATAAAATGTTTCACGTTACATTATGAGTATCGGTATTTCTTGGAGCAGAATAATTTTATTTGATGCACTTTGCGTGTTTTCGTTTTATTTCGAAATCAGGTACATTAACTATGTAATGTTTTGGATGGCATCAATAAATAAATTGCATGTCGTCGGGACCGATCGTCGTACCTCGTAAGGCTCGAATACGTAAGAAAACAATGTACATTGTAATTTGTAGTGTAAATATTGAATGCGAAGAAACAATGTAACTTTTTTAAGCAATAGTAAGAAGGATTATTCCTTAGTATTTAGCCTAAAAAAAGAGAAAATGATCAGGCATCAGGACCCAAAACTCCTATTATTCAATCCTGTAAAAAAATCATTGAGATTAATGTTCTTTTAAATTAATTATAAAGACAATTACATCAATATTTTATCATAACATTACAGCCCAAGTAGGTACTTGAGATTCCATTAGAATAATAGTAGAAATAATTCTCACACGCATCTATTTTTACACTTCACAGATCATTAACTCAAAAATAAATTAAGTAATTTAATTTTAATACACAAAAATACATTTAAATTTGTAAAGTTAGGGTCAACGGAGTACGAGGAGGTGGTAAGCGTTTAAATAATTCATAAACAGGTAGCGAAGCGTTCAAGTGCGCGTGCGCAGGTCGCCATTGTTCAGGCTGATGAGCGGTGGCAGAGTGACAAAGAGGTCATAAGCCATGAAACAATGCTGACTGGGGAACCTAAATACTTTAAATATTAAATATTAAAAAAAAGTCATCGTTGACATTCTGTTTTCAAAAATACTTGTTTTTTTTGGGGCCAAAAAAGCACTCCCGCTTAAAATATTGTATTTATCCTAAGTATTTATCTCATTATTTACATAATACAGGCATTTGCATCGAACAATAAAAAAGGTATATTTGAATAAATTAAAAAGTTTAATTTTATAACACAAAAGGAGGATTTACGCGTACCCTTCAACTCTTTGTTTAAAATATAATTTTATACCATGAATCATGATTAAGGCGCAAACCTTGTCTGTATTGTTTATCCTTATAAGTTAGGTATATAATTACTTTATATACTTATTGTAGTATGTTTCTATAATAAGTGAACTATTAAGTATCGCAAAGGTTTCTGGATCAACCTCGTTATAACTTCACACGTTTCGCAATACTTTAACAAGTTCAAGTTGCTTTACCATTTAATACGACTTACATTACATTAATTTTGTTTTAAAATATCATATTGCGACTAACAATTGTTAGACATGATAATTTACTTTTAATATCTCTTTACTATGAGAGTCCTTTATGTTAAGGTAGCTTATGCACGCTGTTCTGTTACGTCGTATTACCGAGAGAAAAAGTTATTTTTCTGCTATGTCTATGAAGACCAATGCGGTCATTGGACGGCTAAACGAAAATAAGGTTTTTCAAGATTTTCTAAATCCTTTATCTAAAGCAATAATGCCACTTTCTGACCTCTAACCTAATACTCGTCAGTCCAATCCATCAGACCGGTTGTCCGTTGTCATATTCGTGTCATTGCGTCATACGTATAAAAACCGGAACCCACAGTTTAATGATAATTCCATATTTGAAACACGAAGGGGTTTTAATGTCTAAACACTGGTCACTCAAGAACTAACCAAGAGTTCAGTTTCTAGGCCCATTCAAAAGAAAAACTTATACTCCTATAATTACAGCTTAATTTCGCAGATCAACGAACTCGACTTAAAATAATGAGTTTTTAAGTGACCTAAAGTGTTTCGTTGCCGGTCATTTCTTGAACATGTCCGTTTTGGTTCGTCGAGTGCCTTGCGCCTCTCTTTTAATCAAAGCACCGTGATAATTACTTAGAGATCTGTATCGTTAACATTGTTTAGGTTTAACGATATCACCGCGATATTGTGGAAGTTGTTTCGCATACAATAGTGGAGAGTCAAGAAGATTGCAGCTGATAAGGCCTCCGCGGAAAAGCATTTCACGGCGCGAAGAGTCACAGGTAATTGTACTCGTAAATACATCAGTTTTTGCATAATACTTAATGCTATTCGGAATTACAAGCTAAACATAATAGTAGGAACATAATAACGTTTGTGAACGATTTGAAAAATGTGGAACGCAACATGAAAGGCTTACGATGCTAATTTTGCGCCCGGTTTTGTAATGTGCATTTTAAAATGTGTGTTAAGAGAGTGGACTGTTTTTTTGTCGCGCTATATCCTTTAATTAATAGTCCATTTACTTAGTATAATGTTGCGGCGATAAAAGAAAAAAAAAACGAAGAACATCAGTCTTAATGAAGGGAATCATCCCGTTAAAAAAATGCGCTGAGTAGCCACACAATTAGGGTATTTGCTGTTGTAAAAGATGCATGTCACTGTTTGTTTAGGATAACTTTTCAATAATATCTACTGACATTTGAAAAAGGTATAAAAAATATAGTACTGTTAGTATATCGGTAGTAAACAGTGACCTACTGAACCCATCGATTTCCACCCCAAATAAAAAGATCCGTAGGTAATTGATTGCATCGACTAGCTCATTTGACTGATTGTATAGAGCACCAAATTGCGTATTTAACGTATGGGAAGAACCCTCGCGAACCGTTGCCAATTTGGATGGCGCCCCCCGGAGCCGAGAGCGGCGGCTCCCCTCCCGCCAAAAATGTTTATATTGCATTTAGATTTAGATAATCCAAAAAAGCAATACGTTTAATTTTATTGCCGACAGATAAAGTTTGAAGCAAAAAGCATGTCTCGCACGAAATTATTGTAAAGTGGAACACTGTTGCAAAATACCGATCCGTTAAGGGCCATTCGCAGTATTATCAGAGTGCAAATAACCCGCCCTGAGCAGATTAGATAAACTACAGAAAACGGCGCGACGTGGGAAGCGAGCTGAGAATTATGACGTAAACACTGTTTTAATTACAAACGTTTGTGTGCATATTACACGCTTGCCATTAATCTCATAAGAAAAATGTCTGAAATTCTTCATAAACAATTATTTTTCAGTTTAAAGTCGTCCAATGTGACTCTTATGCCTCGTTAAACGTATTAGGATTGTTGTGTACGATGACAATTTGGTAGGAATTTATGGCGGTGCAAATGAATGCGCATAATTTGTCAAAACTGTCGGATTTGCAGGACGCACGTACTAGCGATTCCCGGATCGTTCGGTATCTATGCAGATCTAAATTTAGAGGGTAATCGCTTGTTTAATAATATATGCCGCTGGGAGCACTCAGTATAATCTATTTACATTCGGAGTGGACTGATCTATTCAGTCGATATTACGTAAACGAGTATTTACTAGTATCGTGAAACTCTCCGTCAACACTCATTATAATTTGCTTGTTCAACGTGTCAGTTTGGTTTTCCTCTTAGTCAGCATACTCGGCATGTTCCTTATCAGTAATTACTCTTTTATAATCCACTTCAAGTTTAATTCATCATTTACCATCCAACGTTATCTTCACAATCTACAGGGTGGCTTAATTTGGAAATGTAATGAAACCCTAAATTAAATAATCCGTAAATGTACTAAGCATAATAAATCTCGTTAGGATAGGTCATATAATTTTTACAAGAAAATTTATTTTCTTCAATGTAAACAAGAATTTGTGATGAAAGCAGAGGTATCCCTGTCAATAGGTCACGGATATCGTCAGTCGTCGCCTAACTAACAGATGGCGCATTTGTTAAACGGTGGAGATAAGCCATGCCTTCAAGTAAACGTGCTTCTGGCCAGTTTTCACTACTGTTTGACTATAAGGAGGAAGGAAACTAGAAACAACGGGATATACCCTAAGAAATCATAACTAAACTCTTGGAAGACTCATGCTTTTAAACAATTAATGTTTACGGCGCATAAAATTACTAGACGTATCAATTACAAACTAATTAGTTTATGATGATTCAGTACAACTCGGCTCGACGTAAATACCAGCATTGTCTTTACCATTATAACATTAATAACAACAATGACTCAGTGTACCAAATAAATCAAATTACAGCGCCCACTATGCGAGGAACAATGAAACAAAATATAGCGTTTAAAGTAACAATTAAACACGAGACAATGCGGCGGGAAGGAGCTCCGCCAAAACTGAACTTCTTGGATCCTCATCAATCAGCTATCACGAAGCACACCCCGCTTTTACTCGTTACACATAATTAATCATAGAATATAATTAAAATTCCCGATGACAAAGCGCGATCACCACAATATTCATCAGAGAGGAAAAGCCTCAGAAAGAATATTGGCGAGTTCAAAGAGCCAATGAAAGGACATTTTTTAAACCCTTTGGGACCGTCGTCTTCGAGTGATTCAATTTTCAATTAAAATTTGACGTGACTTGCAAATGAGCGAATAATTCATTTATCTAATTTTAGGATGTTATATTAGATAGTTCAGAGATTATCGTTATTTGGTCGTTGTGATAATATGGCGTGGTATCGTCAGAGGCTTTCAGTAATGAGGCACAAGATAATGTTAGATTTGAGGCGCCTCGCTGGCGTCTGCCGTGGTGTAATTACCTAGTGACTCAGCATGGCTTTGTTCGCCCTGCATAGGATCCGCGAACAAACTTGTTTTAATTAATTTCGTGTCTCGAACAAGCCTTCAGCTGATTGTTATCTACTTAGTTGCTGTTAGCGCTCCGGACGCCCCGATAATGAAGCAACAAATTGTTCTAAAGTCAACCTATGATTTTGATAACACAGCATACGCTGTGATGATTCATGTAAAAACTGAGAGTAGATGATATTATCAGCATTATACGTACTTAATATATCTATGTAAGACTTGTAAGTATTATATCTTTTATATCTTTTAGAAGGACTTTAAATTGTAGTAATGGATGTTGCACATCTTCGTTATGAAAGATGCACTTTTTTTTAATCTAATAGAAATCTATAATACAAAAACTATTAGAATGAAACATAAGTTCTAAAAACTAAATACCAGTTACGAAAAGTAAGTAAGAATATCACTTAGATATGAGGAGGTAAAATAACTATGGCATTGGTGGTTTTAACACCATTAAATATCATATATTATAACTTCACCTTCTGCAGATGACCGAAAAATGTGGTGAGCCAAAACTTGCCAGGGATTTTATGGTGCCTTCCTAAAAATATATTTTTTGGAACTTGTATTGACTCAACTAGTTTAATATTTAGATATCAAGATTAATCAATAACTCTTTTCAAAGTTTAACCTTCAGAACACTCATTATATTCTTATTATTGAAGTATGTAGATGTAAACCAGATATCGATACGTAATATCTCGTAGTTGGTCATGTTTGGCGCGCGTTGCCATGGCAACCCGTGAAATATGGGCCCAGTCTTTACTACGCTACTTTCCATTATTAGCTAAGGATAGCTATTAATTTCAACTTCCAGTTTATTTAGTTGCATTTATTTTTTGTGGGAACCACTTTGGTATTTCGATTGATGCAATTTGTTTGATGTTTAAAGGTTTCCTTGTCGTATAATCTCTTTCTTGTTTTAAGGATTTTTAGGGTAAAGAAATGACAGTCCTCATATTATAAAACCAGTTTTATTATTGTCCTGACTCAGAACATTCAAAGATGCTATCCTCACTGAAGACAACATAATAATTCTAAATAAATAAATAATTATTGCATAAAGATACATAGATTTAAAAGACGATTAAGTCATAACACACATAAAAAAACTCTAATACCATTCCAATCAATAAATCATATATCGCGATAAACCCACGTGAATTTTACAACAGTCCATCTAACAGAGTGCCCTCAAAACAATAATTAGTACCAATTACAACACGAAATACCCTCAACAATCAAATAGGATGACTGGCATAAGTTGAGTGGCCGCACGCAGAGAGAAATTAAGGAGATCATCCGTCTCACTTCGTTAAAGGCTGAATAACAACTGTCCCTTGCCCTCATTCACAATTGAATTTTAAGCTTTCAATCATCGACATTGAAAGCTACCATTACGGTAGTGGGAAGTGCACTTATATAGATTAAATAAGCCTAAAAGTGTTTGGAAGAACTAGAATGATGAGATGTCCATTAAAACTGATTCATGTTCGTAGTTTCAATCACGAAGAAATTCTGAAGAAATAATGGTCTGCATATTTTTTCGCTTGACAATCTAAAGTACTTTGTGTAGTTAATATCCATCCCGTTTTACTTCAACGTCTGAGCTATATTAAAATTCTTTAATTCAAAGAATGCGCGTCTTGTTATTATACTAGAGGTTAAATGCTTGTTCCTAAATTCTTCAAACATCATTATTCCATGGCAGAGACCCTCTTACCTACAGAACAAATAAACTTTGGTTGACTTTGTTTATTTTTCTATGGGAGTTGAATTGCTTCTTCCTGGAACGTGGGTAATATTGGTAATCGCTCTGTAAATATAACTAGAAAATTTCTAATAATGACATAAGTAGTCCATAGTTGGATACATCAACAAAAGGCGTGTTGTTTTAAGTAGGTGTTGTTATAGTTAGAGCAAATTATACATAACAAGAGGAATCACACGATAAAAAAGTTTGCGTGTCATTATGAGGTGCTTGTTCGAAGTGATCTAAAAACAAAAAATGTAATTGTACATTGTATTAAGAATATGCAGAACAACCTACGTGAGAGGTTCGTTTCCGCCAAACGGATAAGTAGGTAGCTATAACCTGTAATCGAAACCGGTTTAGTCAATGTGGACTTACGGACTGGGGAGAGGGCATGCGCGATATCATAGCAGGTGTTCCTCTGAGCCTACTGCCTCAATGAGAATTCCAATTCAAGCCTTAAATAGTTTGTCTGAGATTTACTTCGCGGCCTAGCTATAACTCAAGATAAATGTTGCCACACACACGTACAAACGCAGTTGGCCTTTGAATTACGTGCGATCTCAGTTTGATGCGTAGATAAAAAGAGTTGCGAACCCGATGAAGTTGTCGAGCAGGCAATGATTCCACCATCAAGACACGCTATAGACGATCGGGGATGGGTTTAGGGCGGCGTGTCTGTAACGCGTGTTTAATAATTTAAGGTCTGAAGGCACCGTCCCTTACGCCGTGTTCACTGAATAATAAATGCAACAATAATATGACTACTACAAGCTGTCTCAATTTATTCAATACCGAATTCCATTCTGCTTGACTATAACCTCACGAGAATTTTGAACTCGGAATCTTTACAGCCTTAAGAAAAATAAAACATATATTAAATATTGACGTCATTGATACTTAGTAATCCTCTTAGTTCAACAATCGACTCTCATTTGTGGCGTTAGAATATCCTCCTCTAAATAAAAGGCTTTTATAAGAGAAACATGGGAACGTACACCTGTCGCACCCCACGTTTTAGAATAGCGTCTGGCTTGGGTATTAAATATATTAGTAATCATTCGAAATGTATAACAGACGAAATAACAGTTCTAGAATAATTCACACAAATGATATTATTTATAGTTGACTTATTTGAAATATCCCATTATTGTTTAAGAAAATATAACTTGGGAAATTTACGTAGCTCTGGCATGCTATATGCAAGGTTTATTTGCATAGTAAGCGAGTTGTTTAGTTGCTCTTTAAATGTAAGGAACTAATGTGTAGGTAGAGAGTTAGCCAAGCGGAACTGGTTATGTTCTGCTCGGTAATGTTTTACTTGGTAAAATTATCATTATCTCTTTTGGACGTTTTAGCATTCCCAAAGTTTCAAATTGGTGATACAGCGTATAATTAAATCTTGCTGCTACGTATATTCTAATGCGAGCTTGTGTTTCTAAAGGTCGGTTCGGCTGGCTACAATTAAATAAATAGACTTGATGAGTAAAATTTTTCTTTAATGATATTTTGTTTGAGTCAGTGTTGTTTGTATGAGGGTGCAGCAGAATGCGTTTAATTCGTTAATAAATCAGGGTGCGGGGTGGTGCGGGTTCATTAGGCTGGTCGCCCGGGGCCTTCCGGGGTGTCCGGCCCACTCCATGCATCGTCCTTCTGGTGCTTGATGTATTTAATTTTGCGAGGGCATTCGATGATGGATGCTCCGCTAATTTCATTTGTCCATCAATAAGCTCTTCGTTTACAGACCAACGATGCACGAAATATGAATTTGCTTTTGTTTTATCTTCATCCAATTTCGTCTAACTTAATGTAAGTACCCCTTTGATGGAACGCTATCCAATTTGGATCATTAAAACATATCAGTTTTTCAATCTCGTTATATCTAAATTAGAATCGTAGTTAAAATAAGTAAGTAATTAATTGGCTCTCATAACTTGAGCTTATCGCTAGCATAAATTAAGGTAGATTCGCGCGGCGCCTGGTCCACGCACGTAGTGAAACTTTTAATTGCATTGAGCTCTATCACTGTCGTCAACTGCGAGTTATGAACACCCACGGATATTGTGCTCTTCTCACCGTGCTACTCACTAATAAATTTTAATCATGTCGGATTGGGAACCAATTAAACGCATTATCAGATATCTGGGGGCACGGCAGTGCCCCAGCCAAGTCTCGAGCAAAACGGGCACGGCCGTACCATTCTTTTCTCGAAGCGTTTCGCGGCTATTTCACCCCCCCTGTATCATCGATACGGACAAAGCTAGGGGTTTAGGTTTTCGATGACCTAGAGTAAGTATTAAAACAAGCTCAGCCTCAAAATTACATGACATTTGAACCAATAGTTTACGAGTTATGAGCGATCAAAGTTACACCATTTTGTCACTCACTGACTCACTCACTGACCGATCATCAAAAATCTAAGGTACTTCTAGCAAACTTAGAACCTTCAAATTTGGCACCAAGATAGGTTATTAGCTACATGTAAAGGGAAAATTATAAAAACGGTAATAAATTATATACCTTAGTAAATAATATGAAAAAAAATTATATTTGCGGTTTTACAAGAACATGGTATATGAATTTTGACTGCATTGTTAACTTTGTTCTTTGTTTATGTACAAAAAGCAAATATTTTTTATAGCAATTTTGTTTATTTATAAAAAGAAAAGAAAGAGACCTACAAAAAATAAATGAGATCCCACCAAAAACATTCAATGTAAAAAAAAGCCAAGTCTCTCTACCTATGCAATTCTTCCATCGTAAAAAGTTTTGAGATCGCATAGGAGCCAAGTCCTGTTCAACTTAATTTGTAATAATAAATCAATATTTTGTGACTATATCAATAGTTTTGTTTACATTACAATAATAGTGACTTGGCCATGAGCACAATAAGATACAAATATAAAGCGGCATATTTGGAGGAGTTGCAAGTAAATAATAAATAATATCAGGACACCTTAACCGACAGTCGGTATCATCCAAGATCAGTGAACTGCACATACACTATGGCGCATGTTTAGTCCATAGTGATCTCAAATTCCAATCAGTTACAAAATCATGTCCATAATATATATAATATATAAATTCAACGGTATTTGCACGTAATTACAAGGAGCAAACGACCTTTAACTTGTGCTCATGGCTAAGTCACTGTTATTGTAATGTAAACAAAACTATTGATATAGTCACAAAATATTGATTTATTATTACAAATTAAGTTGAACAGGACTTGGCTCCTATGCGATCTCAAAACTTTTTACGATGGAAGAATTGCATAGGTAGAGAGACTTGGCTTTTTTTTACATTGAATGTTTTTGGTGGGATTACATTAAACCGTAACGTTATTTATGTCTGTGATAAAGTGTAAGTATTTTATTATAATTTAGGAAGAATATTTAAATGTAATCCAATTAAATATTAAATCTATTATAACTTGGAAATTAAAATCCTCGAAATATATTTAGGATCTCGAGAGTCAAGTACGAAATGAATAATGGATTAATTAGAATTTTTAAATTAAAATTGTCACCGTGTATCCGTTCTGTGGCCAGCGCAAACATAATACAATAGAGGCCAGGGCCGGACGAGAGGACTCATTAATTTAGATGATTGTACAATTATCTAAATATAAGCGGAGCGAGACGCCCACGCGGGCGCAGGGGGTACACCAACCCGAAAACGAGGGAGGGGAGCGGGCACTCGTTTTTAATTAAACCGGCGATGAAATGAAGTGGTCCGTATAATATTGCTTAGACATGTTTTAAATTAATTTTAACCCGTCTTATTACGAATGATTTGATGAAATAATTTGTATGGTTCAAGAAAATATTTCTTAAGTTATCATTTCTATTGAACAATTTGTTTCAAATCGTTCAATGTTTATGTACCGTCCTAAAACAAAACGCAATAACATGTTTCGTTTAGTTCGTAGCTGAACGTACGGCTTGAGGTCCGCAGGTCCGAATAGGCCTATCTCCGCGACAACAATGCCGGGCGAGCCGCGCGCGAGGCGGTGCGGACCCGAAGCCGCTCGTACGCAAGGGTTGTGCGCCTCTCCTCTTCTCTATTTGTTTTTCGTTAAAGCTTTAATTAAAAGTAGGTTTATTTTAAAGAAAATTGATGTTCAAAGTAAATAAATCCTTGATGGTTTAATTATCTCTTAGTAATTGAGTTTCACCTGACGGTAAAATAATTAGTGTTGTGCTCACGAGATGCTTATTAATTAATGATTTTGGAGATACTGTTGTACGGGGTAATCTATTATGATGTCTTATTCGGCTATATATTACTTTTAATTAATTTATTCATACGTCCACACGTTCTTTCGTTTCGCAAACATTAATTATTTTTTAAATCACATCCTTATTCGAAGTTCATTATCCGTTTTATCTAATGCAATCGCCTTGGAATTAATTGCACCGACGATCTATTTAATGAAAAAGCGCGAACGAAAAAGTTGTTTGTAATTCTTATAATTAGTTAAATCGTTTCCGTTTTAATAAACTACGTTCAATATTCTCACTTTAAATATTTATTTACTAATTTGCATGTTTACTATTCATGTGAACAGTTGTATATCACTGACATTTGAAGCAATTAGTTGTATAGCACGTGGCCCGAGCCCGCTAAGTTTGAAGTTAGCGAGCCGGCGCGCAGTGCAGCTGGCTGACCCGCACTGTCCTACCACCAGCCACCACTGCAAATTGTTTCTACAACCAGCAGCTGAGCTATTGTTATAATGTACCCGACGTGTCATAGTTTATTAGTGGATGCAGTCTGTTTACAAACATGCTGCATTGCAGTTCGACGCTAAGAGCGTTCGATCGTTACAGGCCGACCACCTAACTTCTTTCCGATAGTTACCTAAAGGCTTTGTCCTCTGGGGTCTGTAGGCCGCGCGTCCAGGCTTGGTGCCTCGAAGGGACCCGCCGGTCTCCGCACCGGCACGATGCACCAAACAAAAAACTTAACAATAACAAAAAAACACAATAAACGTACGAACTCAAGAAACTACACCGCCGAGCGCAGTCTCTTAACCTTTAAGTTCGACAGGATAAAAGACTGGTCACATAAAAACTTCCTTGTAAAACTTTAAAACAAAACTGTACAGAGAACTTCGAAAAAAGTAGTTATGTTTGTGGGGATCGACGACACTTCCCCGCACGGCGTTCCGGTCGCGACTGAGCCACGCGGTCGCGCGCGGCCGGGGCGGGGGGCAGGCGCCCGTCCCCGCACCTCCGCGGTATTATTTGATTAATTCGCCTCCCCCTTCTATACTCGGTTACGACGACGGCGACGTAAAGTTTTTAAATTTCAGTGAGAGGACCGCAACCTTCACCTACTCCTTAATACTTTAATTGAATTAATTAAGATCGACGGGCGCCAACAAAGATTAGACGTTAATAAGCAAACGCTGAAGGAACCGTCCCGTTCATGGTTAATTACAGCGGCCGAGACTGCGGTACGCTTGCAGAAAAAATCACAACTTTAAATAATGAGTCTCGTATTACCTACAGAGATACGTAAGACCCGCTAATTGGTGCATTTACATACAGAAGTAAAATAAAGTCTGAGTGAGTTATTTGACGTCGTCAGATGTTCACAAACGAGTGACGGTTGTACTCGGTAACTCTGCTATGGATTGAGTCGGGCCCGTCATTTGGTCCGCCGAGGACACTTTATGCATTTTGGTGAATATTAATCATTCGACCGAATCCCTTTACTGCTTACAGCCCACAGGAATGCATGGAACGAGTATTAATATTGATTAAATCATTTATTATGGATTAATCCTGTTAGTATTGACTTCCTTTTCAGTCGATTTTTTACTTAACCTACATTGAACTAATTGACGACCGATCAGTTAACCAATTAGGTGAAGTAGATCAGAGGAGGAGAGAGTCGATTAGAGGTTGACTATTGAACCCAGTCGGTGAAGTTCATTTGTTGTGTTCCCACGGGCCGGACTGCGAAACTAAGGCACGGGAAATAAGTGATGCGGCTCCTTGCCTTCATTCAAGTCGTTTAGGAGCTTTGAACGTTTTACCTGTAATCGGATGTGGTAACATGTTAAGTGATTTTAGTAAATTAATTTGCCGTTACAGAATAGTCATTATCATTATTTTGTACTTACAAGGGTGCACTGTTCACCAATTAAAAACTCCAGCGTTATTTAAAATTTCATTAAAAAAAACACGTTTGAAACTTAAAAAAAATCTAAGTAGTAATTTAAGTTAATTCTTAATACTTTTCTGGGAAAATTTCATCAGTTTTCATAGTTTAAAGATGGATGAAGGACAAAAATATGATGATTTACAACAGGAAACTCATTACACATTCCGCGTCGGGTTACAAGAAAGAGGTCGGTCTCGATTTCTGGTTAATTCAATCATTTTACGGATGAGGCATTATAGGGCAATATCGGGCTAATTCGGGTTAGCCCAATCGATCAACTGATGCGCGAGCGCAGGGTACGGGCACAGCACTAGCTAGGATGACCACAATGAGTTTGAAACTCGGGAAAAATGGCATGTCAAAAATTATGACACAAACTTAATTATAAACTGTTTTGTTTAATTCTTACCCACCCGTCCTTACTGGTGGGTGTTCTTTGATTAACTCCCAAGTTAGTACTCATACTTATAAGTAAATTTAAGTTTATTTAAATTCCACGAAATGTACTGTTGACATTGTTGCGTATCACATTATTATGTATGTTTTATTTGTATTTTTATAACATAATATTGGAACAATATTTAACTTAGATCTTCAATCTTCAAGAAATTATGATTATTTTGGTCGATTCCATAAAATCTCAAACACTGTTCCCCAAGTCTCTAGTTTTCGTGATACAAGGAAATCTCTTACCAGACTGGCTCGCTTTCAAATTAATCTTTGTTTCAAGTTAATGGGCCTGATTAATCATGGGCATTATGTCTAGATGAATATAATGTGGTAATGGGTGACTCACTCCGAAGATATCGAGGCTTTTATTACGAAAATAAATGCACCGTTACACAACCTGTTCGTTGCTCTATTACATTAAATCTATACGGAACACAATAGAATATAAACTCTATAACAACACCATAAAGGTCATAATTAGTTTGGGGATGGTTACGGGACAGGTGAATGTGTTACCAATATTATATTTCTTAATTAATAGAGGTGAGAACGCTTAAATCCACGGGATTTTAATGTAATGACTATTATTCCCGACTAATTTAATTGAGCTCAGTATTAATATGTTTTATAGTTTTGTGGCCATCTTATATTATAATGGATTCGTAATGACTATGCAATGAATATCGGCAGCTGTTGCAATTAGAATAGTTATGTAAATGCAGTTAGCGTGAAAGTTGTATTAACAACACTTTGAGTGTGTGTGGTGTTCTAATATGCATATCTGGAACTTAGTTAAATTAAAATGTTATTGATAATTGTGTCTTTCAAACAACTCTTAATAAACTTTCTATTTAAGATGATATATTTAATGAATATGTTTGATGTGAACTTGGTATCCAATATCCATGTACCATAGGAAATTAAAATTTACTCTTACAGTCATTCTTTAAATCTGTTGACAACTTTCTTTAAATACTTGCAAAAGTAAACAAGAAAATTTTAAGCATTTTAGAACCTATAATAATATATTTAGTTTTTTAACTTTAAATCAAAACAACCTTCAAAAACAGTCCTCAATAAACGTATCTGCATCAAATAACTTTATTTGTACCACTGCGTCTTATTCTGCTCTGGGAACTTCCTTTACTTAGTAATATTATGTGGCTTCAAAAGCTTCTCGTCATTAAATAGACATACTAATGTATTTAAGTTCCCCCACTGTCTGCGCCGCCGCCGTCTCGTCCAATCACGATAATGTGTGATACTCGTCAATCCTGTAAGTGCTTCTGAATTGTACTCCAAAAGGTAAAGTCTGTTATTGAGTGCACTTTTGTGATTAGCTAAAGATGTTTCTTTATTTTTTTATTTTGATACAGTGATTCATAGTTTAGTCGGCGAGACGAGCTTTATCTGCTAGAGTTTTATAAGAGAAAATGCTCTGAAAGGATGACATTGAAAAACTAACCCAAAGGTTACAAGCAATAAACTACCGAGAACAAGGGTTGCAAATGCAGACATCTTATTTCAAGATTAGTTTAACATATTCACTTCACTAAAACGGGTAACAACGAGACAAGGGTACAATTAAGGCGGTAGCACACTGCACCGTTGCAGCCGAGGGCGGGCGATGCGCGGCGGTCACAATGCGCCAAATGACGGCCGGTACGCAAATGAAGAATATTGTCGGGTGGCGTGAATGCTCCTTAATGACGGGCACGAGCCCCGTGCCGTCGTCACCCACACGACATTTGTGCGATTGTCAAGTGTTAATTATTGGATCATTGTTGAGACTACACGGGGGACTGTCTTTAGAGTCTACCACGTGTGGAACCTGCCCATAGAATTTGTCTTAGGTGAGCCTACTCGTGGATCAACAATTCGTTCGTTATGATTATTGTGCTATTGCGGCTTTTAGCTACCTTTTGACGTTGACTCTACAAAGTACCTACATGTATGAAAATGTAGTAAATAAAAAATATATAAAATAAATAAATAAATGCGGACAACATCACATACATTGCTCTGAACCCAAAGTAAGTTGCTAAAGCTCTTGTGTTATGGAATTCAGAAACAACGAAGGTACCACAAACACCCAGACCCGGGACAATGTAGAAAAGTGGTTTTCTACATTGACCCGTCCGGGAATCGAACCCGGGACCTCAGAGCTGGCGACACCTTGAAAACCGGTGCGTACGCCACTCGACCACGGAGGTCGTCTTTGTAGTCCAGTAAAGCAAAGTAAAAAGTAAAATTTAACAAAAATAAAAGAATTAAGAATTGCTTCAATACTTCTTTCACTATCTTACTAATTTAAAACATTCTCCAGCTAAGTAAACAGCTATCGTATTAAGTTTGGAATTCAGTAAGTATTCGTTCGTGGCGTGCGCGTACGCACGTTCAGGTGCAAAGTAACAGTTACACAGACTTTTCTCAAGTTGTGTGCTTATACTAGAGTCAACAAATATACCAACATGTGATTTGTGCCTGTACATAAATCAACAGATTTGACGAATGTTTTTTATTTAAATGTGCGTGAACATTTTTTGTTTTAGAATTTTAATCTCTCGTTAGTCTTATGTTTTCGTCCATCTAACAATGCGATGCATCGAGTACATGTCATTCTTTTTGTATATTTTAAAGTATAGTTTATTTATTTATGTCAAATACACACTGCATCTACAATATGCACTCCACATTCAATGTAGAAAACTCAAAACCGGGACCTCAGAGCTAGCAACACCTTGAAAACTGATATATAAGTCGCTCAATCGTGAAAATTACCTCATGACGATTATGTAGCCCTAAAAAGTTTTATACAAATAGATGTATAATAGTTTATAGAAATATAAGTTTCTCAGCAAAGTTGATTAACACATCAGTTGTAATCGTGGCTTACTTAAATATCATGTTCGTGCTAACTGTAATAATGTTCGAGGTATTATGTCTGGTTATAAAAGTGAGACAAGCAGTATTCTACGTTATGAGGGCACTTAATGTCGGACTCTGTCTGTTGCCAGCTACGAAGTGAGACGTGAACGCGGTTTTACTAAACTATAATGTAACAAGTCTATTCGTTATTAACTTTTAAACGATATTTTAGTAATTTAAATTGTGATGTTTTGAGGAACAAGTTACGTATTTTTAACAAGTAATAAAATAAATAAATAAATTTGCTATGCTTAGTTGATTGAGGAATTGCTGAAGTTTTATGCCTACTACCAGCCTAGACAGGTAGTAAAATTTGAGGTTTAAATTTTTTGGGTCACTCTTTGTGTTAAGTCAAAATTGCAATTATTTTGCTGATAGTCTATTTATTTACGATAAAAAAAAAACAATATAGTATATAAAAAGGCATTTTTTTTTAACAGTTGTATATGGCAGTCGAAAAACCTGTACGAATTTATGAAAACTAAGGAATGTAGTTTTCGTAAATCTACGTTCAAGTGGGCCGGCTGCCAAATTCCTCGGGAGCACGCGTTTCAGTTGTACCATTTCTTTCTATTGTACTACATATTTGTAAGACACGTGTTCTGACCACGCCGACCCCACCACAACCGTGATAAATATCGCTAGTCTACGAGAAAGGAACATAATTACAGCTTACAAGTTTACGCATTGAGAGGCTTTAACTTAAATCAAAGAAAGTTGGCAAGTCTGGGCAGGTGCGGAGATTTACGGCGTGCAGTTGACCTCTGCCAGGCAAATTGCCTTCACAAAAGAAGCGCTGACGGGACGCACAAAACGGTTGACCCTCACCTTGCCCGAGCAGACGAGGGATCAAAGTTTTTAAAGAAGAGCTAATGGTCGGCTGCTGTTTCAATATCTTAATTACTGTGGTGGTGAGAATTGTAACCCACTCTCAACTAGTATTAAGTATTCAATTTGATTAAAGAATATTCTTTGTAAAAGAGATAAATAGTGACCATGTATCAGTTCGGAAACCTGATAAAACATCTGCTGCATATCAACAAGCCAAATAATTGTTACAAATTCCTAGAACAACACATTACAAAGGTACTTTCGGGATTTGAAGACCAAGGACGAGGCTCCGTGGCGTCATCGAACGAGAGCGCATTACGTTCGATTGTAGGGCCAGGCGCGGCCTAATTGCCAGCATTGTGTCGGCATGCAGATGTGAATGGGCTTTGATTTGGGCCCGGGGCGCGGGGGCCGGGGCCAGGGGACAAATCGCTCGTTACGGCTGCAGGTAAACTTTCATTGAGCGTCGGAAGGCGTCGGACGTGAGAGGCGGCCGACAAAATGCCCTCGTTATTCGCCGCCGAATCACTCGCTCATTGTGCTCCGGGAAACGGTAGACGCGGTCGCCGAATCACGAAAAAGACTTTAATGAGGCGTGAGAACGTTCTAAATGAACGATTGTCAGAAGCTCGGTTTAATGAACGATTGATATTGGAGTGGCTCTGATTAACACCTATTACGTGATAATTCTGACAAAGTATCGACGGGTACTTTGTCATATTTCTTCGGGCCGGTATGACATAATGGATTCTCGGTTTCGGAAATTTCGGCAGTTCATCGAACCACCTGTTGCCCTATAGAGGGTGAGAGAAAAACTGAGTGTCGGTCGAGAGGCGATGCTCCCGCGACTCGGGTCCCCCCCCACACTCCTCGCTGCGAACTCGACACCACGCCAATTAAAACCTGACTCCTGGCGTTTTGTCATGTAGGTATGGCACGCGTTGGACTTAGCTAGCTGTGTTGAATTTTAATTGAATCAATGTTCTAGAAATATTTTTAACGTGCATAGGCGAGGCGATGTGAACATGGAATTAATGGCTACTTAGTAAAAAAGGTGGTTATTATATAATGTAGCGTAAACTATTTGTAGTACGTATGATTGCAGTGTAAGCATGTACTCCGGAGAACGTGGGGTGGTTATTTAGCTGGCATGAAGTGTGTGGCGCGATGGCGGTGCACTGCAAATATCTGTGAGCACCCCAGTGCGTGGGACAGGTGCGAGGGTGCCGGGGGCGCAACGGTGTAACAGTTGCCTCTCCGACATGTGCCCACTATTTGTATGTAAATTAAAAATTTAATTAACAGCTAAAAATAAATAGTTGCTTTCCATATTTTAATGACTATAAATATTAGTGGTTCCGTGTAAGTTGTTAATGTAATTCCTTTAATATGTTCGCTAGTTGCAGCTGAGAACGAGTATTTAATTAGTTAGGTATGTATTGACTATTGCTTGGCCTTTCACTTCGAGTTGGCTTGGCTTTGATTCAGCTAAGTTACTCAGCGCGTGATGACGTAATAAGGATCAATCGACAATGATTTACAATGTTAGAAATGAGGTCAACGACTACTTGAGTCTCGGTGCTCTTACCTTGGTGTTTGGGTAAATAAACATTCACAAATATTTAAAAGTGTTTTTGGACTTAGTACCAATAAAAAGTTAAACAGTTCAATTCGGTTTTTAACTCAACGCCACCTGCCAGCAAAATCTTCTTCATCCTACATGAGCTTAAAAAATCTTTACTTCTACACAGATAGCCTCTGGTGTGATCAAAGCCGTCAGTTAAAAAAAACATAGGTAATATGGAATGATATATTTTGAGAATAACCTTTTTAATAGATCTTCTCGCGTGAAAACCTGCTTGTTAAGTGATTATTAAATTGTGCTGTTTAATTAAATGTGTTAATTAATTATGATTAATTAAATACCCGGATAAAATTATTCATACATTCGAATTATAAATCTACATTTGAAATTTTGTTCTCCGATATTATTTTATGTAGCCGTTAATTAACAACCGGATTTGAAAATAATATGCTCTACTTTTAATTAGTGACGAAATTGATTAAAGTAGGTATACATTCACAAAAAATAAATTTAATAATGTATTTTATCGTGTAGAGGCTCGTGTGCTAGTTTAGGATGACAAATGCTTAAAGGGAGAAACCCAAATAAAAAAAAAACTTGTTAGTGAAATAAAAAATACTGTCATAATATATTACATTTTTCGGGAGGGACCCAGCCCGTGACCCGGAGTCAAGTATCCTCAATATGAACTGTTTTAAAACTACAGGCTACATTTACATAAACAAAGACTTTAAACATGATACTTTTTGTTAAAAACCTTCACGGTAAAAGGCCATTTTTTTCTTGTTTGAGCCAACAAAAAGTAATAAATGCTGATGAAATTAAACGTGTCATGCACCAATTAAACGTGCAGTAGTCGAGTGCGCGGAGACATACGCACGTGATTTCAATATTTCATCTCAAAGGCAGCATTCACACTGCGGTCTCGGGCCTCACTCGTTCCACTCCTACAATTACGCGCTTGTGTCATATTTACAGCCCAGGTAATTGCCATTCAATTACGAGGCCAGCCCGCTGTGCATCCGAGAGAGAGATCCGATGCCTCGCCGATATCTCCCTCTCGCTCCTACTCGGTGTGCAGCCGGCCAGCCATCAATCATCGAACACCCCCCGCTGGGCGCCTGTAGGGATGGGAAACGTCACAAAGCGAGTATCTCAGTCCAACAATGCTCGATAAGTGGGCAAACGGCACGCTAAATTGATTCCGAACCGATTCTGATCCGAACGTTGTTTAGCCGTATTAATTTAACTTGTCCGCTTGTCATTCATGGTTCAAATATGGGTACTCGTTTGTCAATAATATTTTCAAAGCAGTATAACATGTGGAAAGCAATAAAGAGTTTGTAATTATGTGTATGGCCGCAAGAGAAACAACAGGTGTTTCTGAATGTCAGTCGATGTTTACGCAAGGCGATTGCAACTTTGCATTATTTTTGTATAACAATATATTTAATGCAGGTTCTTAACCTAATAGATTGCATTTGCATGAACGTTGGCTTTACTGTGTAATTGTTAATAAATGATGACATTGCAGTGACAAGCTGGCAAAACAAAACGCAGTTGGATGCATGTTTAGTATAAATATGCAATGAAGTAGCCAATAAAGAAAGATCGCAAAGATAATAAAAGTAAATAAATGACGCACATTAAAATTGCTGTGCTATTAAATTATAATGATATGTTAAAGTATCGATAGTTGTAGTGTGTTGTGTGACACCCCTAGGTTGTGGCACAGGTATGCAATCTCGCCTTTATACCATCACCCTATTGCACTTTGGTGCTCGAGCCAATCTTTCAAATTGAGTTCAGTGTAGAGAATAATGTGATTTAAAACCAGTAACTTAGTTATCTGTATCATTTATTTATGTTTTGATATAATTTACTTGAAACACTATCTTTCGAGGGTATTAGAGCGTGGCGCTGTGTGAGAGTGATGTAAGATATTTTCGATATTTTGTCCCTTTTTGGCACCGTAATATTTTTGTTTGTCTGTACTTAGGGTACAGATATTCGTGAATGATTTATTATGAGAGTAATTTACTAAGTAGTATGTGAAGGCTAGCACGTTTCAAATACATAAGTATGCATTTTATTTCTTTCGCAATAAATTAACTAAATTATATTTAATATTACTTTTTTTTTTTTTTTTTTTTTTTGTTATTGTAATTGTTTTATTTACAATTCAATATGTACTTAAATCTAATACAAGAACAATATATTACTTTTATAATATAATAATAATCCAGCCTATAAACGTCCCACTGCTGGGCAAAGGCCTCTTCTCATATAGAGAAGGCACGAGCATTGATCACCACGCTTGCTCTCTTACTAATATTACTTTTACTTTAAAATAATTAAGCTTTTCTGTGCTGACTGTACAACGGCCCTTTTCAGTGGCTTGCAAACTTTCAGGTGTGAAATAATCGTAATCTAACAACTTTTGTTGTTTGACTCAAACAATTTGTGAAAATTTGAAAATTTTTAACATAAATTTCAAAACTCTGGGTACATGATTATAATTATATTCTGTGGTTTTTCATGATTGAAAAAACTTACCTTGTACCATAGGCCTGGAGTCGAGTAGTATATATAGAATACTGGAGTAGACGCAGAGAGTTAATTTGTATGCGCTTATCTTACACAAGAGCTTTAGCTTATTTTAGTTATTTATTTTCTATGTTGCAATTTTCCAAATAAATTAACTAATAATATTACTTTTTATCGAAACTATAAATTGTAAGTAAGGTCTGTGCTGTATTGTTGACTGGTAAGTAAGGAGTTCGTAATTCTTCCCCTTTAAATACCACGTGGCATAAAGCGCCACCCATCGCAATGTTTGTGTACTAAATTTTTGTACGGTTACGTCAAGGTCATACATAGCTCTGATTAACTAAGAAATCATGCGGCAGTAAAAGTTTAAGTTTTTTTTTAATTATTATATTATTAAAACTAGGGCGGAGGGGCTCGTGGCTAAGTGTAAGCCGTACGGTATGACCGATAATACAGGTTAAGCTGCGCTCGCCGCGGTTGGTCCGTAGATGGGTTACCATTTATAACATACCGAGACCCCTCCGTGTTTCGGAAAGCACGTTAAACAGTAGGTCCCGGCTGTAATACATTGATCTTTGGCAGTCGTTAAGACAATTCTGACAACCAGTCTTACTATGGGATACTGTGTTTCCCAGTAAAATGGGTTGTGGAGGTCAGATAGGCAGTCGCTCCATGTAAAATACGGTATTCAGCTGAATCCGGTAAGACTGGTAGCCGACCCCAACATAGTTGGGAAAAGGCTCGGGAGATGATGAGATGATATTATTAAAACTACCAAGCTTTTCTTTTCTATTTAAAATATAATTAAAAAATCTTAATACACTGAAGCCAGGATCCACATTATTACTTAGAGAACTGCTTTCGGAGATTCACAGTAACCATATGAGTATGTGTGAGTGATTTTTGGCATTAGTACACACACACCCACACTCTCATTTTCCGCTGTGTTTCTTTTTGTTAGAGATCTTTGCAGTTACCCGGAGCGCAGGCTTTAACTGCTTCACCGAACTTTTGGCGAGGACCTTAAGGCTTCCAGCCAGAGTAATAGGAAAAACTAACTACGTCAGCAACGTACACTAAGGGCACCCCCTGCGTGGTTTGGACCTCGGCTGCTGTCCGCGGTGGTGTGGTTTCCAAACCAGCGCGTTTTCCAACCTCAATTTAAGTTCCAACATGTCTTACTGTTTTTTTTATCATTGTATTTGTTTTGTATAAGTTTACTTCTGAACACAGATATACAAAGTATATTTACATTAAGTAATTTAATTTGTGCAGATAAGCTCTTTTAATTTAAGATGTGGACGCCTGGACCTCAAAGAGAAATAGATTTTGTTAGTGTGAACAGAATAATACCTCAAGACATAGCCATTTCACTTCCAATCAAAGGCTGTATGTAACTCATTAGAATGAATCTTACTTATATTATAAATGCGAAAGTTTGTTTGGATGTTTGTTACTCTTTCACGCAAAAACTACTGAATGGATTTTAATGAAACTTTACAGAAATGTAGCTTATACATCGGAATAACACATAGGCTATAATTTATAAACATAGTGTATGAATTATCATTGACGCGGGTGAAACCGCGGGGCACAGCTAGTCCGAAATAAAACCAAAGTTTAAGATGAAGATGAAGATGATGATGAATGAAGAGGAAGCCAATGGAACTCTACAATGTCTTAATAATTGTTTGCTTTTTTAATTCTTAGAAAACATATGCGTGAAAAATTTGATGTTTGACAGAATAATAGAGTAATTAAAATATGAAATTTTATTTGATAACTTGTACCTTATCATTACACAATAATGAATTTAAATCAAAGTATCGGTAATATGCATACAAACTTCTTAAAAAACATGGGTTGTATGGACAAACTCCACAAACATGTAACCAACGTTTCACACTTCAACAATCTTACACAAAAACCGTGCAGTAATAAATACCTCACAGTGAAATAAATACCAAGTTAATATAGTTTTAATTATTACCTTTTTAATTAAACAACGGGCGAAATGGGAATTGAAGTAAAAAGTGTGCAAAAATGCAGGTTCATTAAATTAGCTACAGAATAGTTAATGTTAAGATACTCTGACCACACTTTATGTTTTAATGAGATATTTTATTTCTTAATTAGATGCTGTATAAGTGTTATTGTCTGTATGTATAGCGCTAGGAAAATTGTAGACGATAGAAGCTTCACAAAGTTTCATAATTATACGCAATAAGCTTTAAAGAAAAAATCTAACATTTTTAAGACATTTTGATGTTTGTGTTATTATATTACATAATTGTAGGTTGTAAGTTCTTCACAAGTTATTAAAAATCCTAACATGAACTTGCATGATGGTAAGATTTTTTAGAATCCTTATTCTAAAAAATCTAAAAAACATCGGTTATATTTTCAAAAAGTTAAATGACGTCTTAGTTAAAATGGAAACTTTTACATATTAAAATATTTTAATTACGTATAATTAAAAAAGAAAATCCAAACAAATTCATGTTTTCAAACGAAAAATAATGAACAGTATCAAATGTCTCGCTTTGAACTAAAAACATGGCCACATAATGTATAGACAAAATTAACCGGAGATTTTTCTCGGAAAAATCCAAGGCTTGCTTGTTTCAATTACGGTTACTAATGAGTTGACTTGTGCTCGCTAATTAGCCACCTAGCTAATTAATCACAACGAGTTCACCTTGTGCGCGAAAGTTCATTTTACGTGTTCTTGTTTACCCTTAAATAATTATATTATTAATAGACACGGATTGTGTTTAGTATTTAATGAGGAATTTAGATATTTTATTAATTAAAAGAATAGGAGAAATAAAGTATAGATCGGTAGAAGACAGTTTTTATTTACGTTTATATTTACGTGGCATACGCCACTCGACCTCCGTGGTCGAGTGGCGTACGCACCGGTTTCATGGTGTCGCTAGCTCTAAGGTCCCGGGTTCGATCCCCGGTCGGGTCAATGTAGAAATCAACTTTTCTACATTGTCTCGGGTCTGGGTGTTTGTGGTACCTTCGTTGTTTCTGAATTCCATAACACAAGTGCTTTAGCTACTTACTTTGGGTTCAGAGCAATGTATGTGATGTTGTCCGCATTTATTTATTAAAGTTACTATTGGAATGGATTTTGTACCGGCTATCGGGAACATTACATATTATGCATACCCCAAATTATTTATAAACAAAATATAAATCACAAAAAATAATCACCAAACTGAAACAAGCAATTTAATGCATTTCCATTAAGAATATCTCTAACAAATTTGAAAGCAAACTAATAACTCGCGCTACTCTGTAAATCTTCAGATCAAGTCAATAAAAATGAAAATTTTCGATGCAATCTTATACTTTGGCTCTCTCGGTATAGTATATCCGTAAGTGACCGCTAACCAGTACCAATTAAAAACATTACTCTTATCTAACACAGCTCATTATAACAAGTAATGGTCTTCTAAGTGGCGTGAGTAAAACTTCATTATTTAATGTCAAAGATTGAAGCTCTGCTCGCTCATCACCCAGTACACTCAGACTGTACAGTCAAACAATAAAATATAAACCTTAACACGAGAGGACAGATTCCAAATTTCATTAGCAGGAAGTGTAGTTTAGTTTGACACCAAAATACTCTGCTTCAAACAGTTATAGCCAAGTACTTGTATCAATTTTATGCTGTATTCAGCCAATGTACCATCTGTCACAGTATATAACTAAAGGTAGAGATTGTTAATTTCAAAAAGACATTTAATTAAGCAGTATTGATATACTGATAATAATTTGTTGACGGTTGATTTATTATATATTTTATTATTTATTTAGAAACTTTATTTATTATTTTATCACGCAACTTTTCAAATGTGCTAGTTAGATAGGCAACCCCATGTAGCTTAGTTGGTGAAGCGACTGATGCGTTTAAACACGAGTCACGGGTAACGGGTTCAAGTCTAGTCTAACCTTTTTTTTCTTTCTAATATATTTCTTGAAATACGATTTGATTATGAATCGTCTTGGCGGCGAGGTTTAATGAGTAGTTCGCCAACTTGTCCAACATTCCAATTGCCCATGTGGTAAAAGTTGACGAATTTCAAAATAAATTCAATTTCTATTCGTCAACTCGTCCCATGCTTTTTTCTGGTGATGTTTTAACTTTATAAACTTATTCTAATACTTCATCCTGCAAAACAATAACTACCCAATTAGAAGCTGTTAAACTATTCTCAATTTATTACTTATTTCATTCACTAAGCCTTATGCTAAGCAATAACAAGTATGAAACCAGCCTGTACATCTGCTCATCATCCCACGTTAGCCTCGAAAGACCTTGTTCCCGCATTTAATGCACTTTGCCCTGGGGTGAGCTATAAAACCTCATTGCTGTCAGTTTACTAACTAATGAACTGCATACTGATTCCTACCATGAAGTTGTAATAACGAAGTTTAAATGCAAGACAATCTTTATTTTATTTTTTATTAAATTAATTAAAAAAAGATTACAAACTTAAACAATATGCCAATTACACAAATATCAATACAGAGTACAAATAATAGAGTGGAAACATAAACAAATTAGTTTTTAGGAGGAGTGTGTGTGTGTCAGTATAAAATGTACGAATGTGTATATTTTTGCTGGTGTGTGTGTGTAGAGAAGATTAATGTATTGTAGGGCTCTGGGCTAATCATTTGTTTCTTGTGCATTATTATTTTTATTGCCATCGTATTATTAATACGAAAGCTTCCATTCAAGACTTGTTATTGTGAACGCATATCGATTTTTTATAGACGGAGTAGAAACCAAATTCAGTCTGTGGTGAGGAGCCACTAGCCCAATTTGTAACTAGCACTAAAAACCCTAAATAATTTACTATATTTTATAATAAATAGGTATAACACAATTTGCTAAAATATGGAGCGCGATCGATACAGCCCGCGCCAAACTTTGTGACCGCCCCGAACCTAGGCTCATTGCATTGCGCGAAAAACAAAATTAAGTATTAGCGGGATGCACAAGAGCTTTTTTCTTACATTTTTAATACTTATAAAAAATGTGAGAAAAACGAAAATTTAGGTTGATTATGATTACGTATTGCCCACTCGACTGTATCATGCGCAAGTTCGGACTCGCGACTATATTCAAGGCGGTCACAAAGTTTGGCGCGGGCTGTACCTTGTGCAAATTTGGGCACTCTTTTTTCAACTTATTTCTGAGCCATGTCTTATATACCATTCATGTATACTTTTACATTCCGGTCTTTGTTTGTAAATAGATTAAGCTTGAAGTTGAAAAAAATACTTAAAAAGAAAAAAAAAGTAGCGTCGATTCTCTTGTCTGTAACAATGGTGCGCAAATAGTAAGCGCATTGCAAAAGCTTCATGTTTTTACTATACTTAACAACGTGTGCCGTAAAAACCTAAGTACACAGTCTGCTGAACAAAAAGTAAGTAAAGTTGTGGTAAAGTGTAAAAAGCCTACTGTCCTGTGTTTGTACTAAGGCTCTTCGTACACTAGGCGTCGTGTCCAATACACAACGACTTTAGTCTCCAACGATTCTTGCCTGTGTACTCTATGAGTTTGTAAGATGGCTGTTGCTTTGGCACTAAAATCGTCTGGTGCCTGAGAGTTGCGTCGCCTCGTGTACGAAATGCCCAAGAGTCAGAATATGGTTGGTTGGAAATAAACTATCTTCCAAGAACAGTATTACACAATTCTTAAACATGTTAAGCATTTAAAATATATATTTTCATTTCGTTTCTTAAAAGACGAATGAAGTTGAAAATTTCGAATTTGTTGTTGAAATTGTAAATGCTTTATTTTAAACCGCTTTAATAGAATAACCACGACCAGAACAGAATGCATTTAGTATTCACTGCTGTATTTTTCAAGAAATTTAACATTAATTGTCAAATATGCTTCTTATGGTAAATGAAAAATTGGCCAGTAGGTAAGTTCTGTTTGTACAATAGATACAAAAAATAGTTTGCACTTTTCTGCAATTGTATTTTTATTTTTTTTAAATTATTAATTATTATAAGAAGAATTTTATTATTATATTATATTAATTATTGGGCGAAGGGCCCAGCAGTGGGACAGCATAGGCTTATAAAAATATTATTAATTTAGTAAATAAAGCTATAAATTCACAAGTGATCGCTTATGATATTTACAAAGGCTCTTAACTTCAACCTTTCATAAACCTATCTGGGACACAGACAAGTTGACAACCGATCAGATAGATACCAACCAAAATCGGAAAAGCCTCAAAGGCTTTATTAAGCAAAATTACAAGTTAACGCTACACAAGACACGGCTAATCGGATTGTGTGGAATAATGAGATTGTGATACAGCCGATGTATCCCCCGATACTATCTACAGATAGTCGAGACTCGCGAGTCACGTTGCGCCCGCGCACGCTTTACAACTTCATCAACTATACTTATAAGGTAAAGCTCGATACAATTATTTACTGTCGGCAACTCATAATTAAACTATACTCTTGAAGGTATTTATGGTTGATTGTCGTTTGTCATTTGTTTCCTTTGGCAATAAATAAAGATGGTTTTGATCGTGTTTAATTACATTGGTTTTTAATTTTGTTAAAAAAAAAATAGGATGTAAGGTGTCTAGGCGTTGGTGTACAATTAATTTCTCTACCGGCTTTTTAGGGAGGTTGGTATTAATAACAGTTTGTTTAAAAACAATACAAGTTATTTATTTATGGCTCTATTAACCGGAATTTAAATATTTTTTGCCAAATGTCAAGGTGAAGGATATAATTTTCTTTATTTAACCTATATATCAAAGCAGATGTAGTATTAGGGAGGTCAAAAATCAGTCTTACTTTCAGCCAAACGGATGAGCTTACCTCAGATAAATATTTAGAGTACAAAATCATTTAATATTATATCGTTGCTTTAATTTTTTCTTGCTTGTTGTGTATAAAATCGATTAATTAGCAATAAGGTGTGGGATTAAGGCACAGGCTTCTTACAACGGCTAGGTAGGTGTCGTTTACAGAGACAATAGGTAATAGATCTGTCAATTCACTATAGACACTTTATTCTGTCGATATTATCCCGCATTAAAATAGAAAACAAAAAAGGACTTATGAGTAAAAAGTTACAGATGTCCAACAAAGATGTTTTACTCTGGATAGAGTCGACGGTTCATGAATTGTCTTTAAACTACGGCTTTATGTTAAAGAAGATAAGGTTTATTTTCGTAATTCCTTCTTTGTGATGGAGGAAATATTAAGAAAATAAAATCTATACATTAAATATTTAAAATAAACGACTAGAGGCCCTTGGAAAATAGAACCTGCAGTATTTTGACTACACTCTGCCTCATGTAAGTATTAACACAGATTTATGATAATAAAGGAGACAAAGGTCCAACTGGCACTAGTATTCATAATATGTCTAAGCTATTTTTTTACTTAAACTTATGAATAAGAAGCGGTTTCTAATTAATTAAGACTAAATACTTAATATAAAGTTTCGATAATGTTAATGTACTCCTTGTTTTTAAGTTTACGCCTTAAAAACAAGGTGGAAGTGTATTACATAGGCATGTTTTCATACAAGACTATGTAAAAAAATGGAATCCATAAAAAACACTAATAATTTCCACACATAGACCGACGAGGACATTACAATTCATACCCAAAAATAAATGTAAATAACATAAAATTGTTATTCAAGTGAAACTTCCTGGAAACCAGAAAAACTATTTTAATTCACAAATACTTGCAAAGGGAATGTTTTCCGGCAGAAAAAACAATTGCGGTAAATACGTTTAAAATGCAATTTATCAGAACATGGTCTTGCTTAGCCTCCCTCGGTAATTAAACGTGAGCTTTCACAACAGTAATGGAATTCAATTAAAACTAAAACGCAGTTTATTCAGCCGTTGATACAGACTTACTAGCTTACTTCCGCTGATAAGAATTAATTTAATTAACTTTGGAAGACCAACATGCTTGAAGTATTTGAAATATTTTGTTTTATATGAGCTTCATAATAATAATTATGAAGCTCTAAAAGTCTTTAACTAATTAATAAGCGACAGAATAAGAAAGTAGATGTAAAGTGTAGAATAGAAGCGCAGTGAAGGCATCGCATATCAGCTGAGTAGTAGCGATCGATGCCGCCCCTCGCGCCCCAATCAGCTCCATCAAAACTCGAGCTCATTACTCAAAATCAATTAGCGTTATTAGTGCGGCGCGT
Source organism: Autographa pulchrina (assembly GCA_905475315.1). Classification (NCBI taxonomy): domain Eukaryota; kingdom Metazoa; phylum Arthropoda; class Insecta; order Lepidoptera; family Noctuidae; genus Autographa; species Autographa pulchrina. The sequence continues at coordinate 10,340,024 of FR997765.1, read as the reverse complement.
CTTCGTTAGCCCGTGATGGAGGGTAATTTATTGGCATCTCTTAATTAGGGATAAGTCTAATTGGAGGCTTAGTCGTAACGAGGCCCTCGAAATCTGACGTCCCGACGAATAAATTGGTCGGCCGGGGCACGGCCTCGGCGCGGTGCCGCACGCACTCCACCCGCTCTATTACCACTGATATTTTGACGTGCCAACTCGATTTATGCTCCTCCACGGCACTCGCTTTAACGACTGCTCTAATAAGTTTCAAACATCGACTTAGACCTGGCTTAAAAGGATGCGTCATAACGTATGGGGTTTAGGAGACGGTAATGAAAGTTATGCGGTTTCCACGTCTAATGTCGGTCTGGAGACTACTAAAACGATTTTAAAGTCCATCACACGAGACGGTCGTAGTTAGTGAATATTGATTTTATACGTGGTTTGACGTGGAAAATGATGCATTCTAGTAAGACTAATTCGGTCGGGTGAGACCTGCGGCGAGCGCTAAGCGGTGCGGTCGGCGCGGCCGGTGCGGTCGCCGCTCAAAGCGGTCCCAATAAAAATAAAGGATGAACATAAAGCATATAAATAAAAGAGTGCAGACAACGGCATGATCAAGTGCACCGCACGATGTAACGCGATACTGTAGCGTGCCTTATTCCGACGAAAGGCCTTTTCCCCCTCCTCCCACAGAACTGGTCAACTCTATAATTAGATCGCTCCTCTGTGACATATACTACGTGGATCATTTGTATTTTAATAATAAGATTAATTTAGATCTCAGATAAGTCCCTGCTTCTATCTCGGTAGGTCGGGCTCAATAAAACGTAACAACCACTCGACGCGACGGTTTGTTGACGAATTGTAGAGTTTGTCAAAGAAATTGTGGGGAACTGTGTCGAAGTGGAATCTTTCACGCAACAGACTGATTAGTTAAAAAAAAAGCTTACAACATAGAAAAGTTAGAAAACATCAATTAGAAATAATAATTATATTGTATGTCGTATTCTTCTTCAACAAAACAAAAGTACCAATAAAAATTAAAAGTTAATTAAAAGTTTAATCGCTTACCTTTACTTATCGTACACTGGATATGCTTTATCAATGAAATGCATCTTAAATTACATTATAATCTTAATTGTCCAAAAACGAAACATGGTTCATGAGCGCGAAAGAATCGATTTAATGCCAAATCGAATTACGATCAGACGATGTAAGAACACCGATGCCTTGGAGTGGTTTACATTATATTTTTAATTAAACATATGTTTTGTGTATTGACTAATTCAATATAATTAACCTTGAGTGTGTACACAGGTGTGCTTCTGAATTGAAGCTACGAGTGTACCGGAATAACTATATTAGACGCACTTTCACTTTTTATACGTATCCAGGAAATAAAACGGATTGTCAGTGGAAATTATTTTATGTTTTAATCATTAATTATCTCGCCTTTTGAGTCTGCGTAGTTATTTCATTTATTACTTAGGTTATTGATAGCTTGTTTAGATAAAGTGCTAATTAAGAACTTAATTTTATTGATGTTCATTGAAAGATTATTGGTTTCAAGAAACTAAATACAATAATGAAAAGATTTTTAGTAAGTATCATATGAATTGCCGTATACTTGTACAACTATTTTTTACGGTCGAAACGTGATGAATACAACACAAAACTTGCAACAGTACAAAATACTAAGAACCGAGAATAATGACTAAAAATTTCTTGCTATAGAACAATTCGCCATTCAAAGCGGTCATAAAGATCACCGCGCTAATCCCCGAGCGTTTCAAATAAAACCGAATGAACCGGCAACGCGGGCCATACATTACCCTTTCTTAGGACGACGTCTCGCCGGACTAATGCCTACAATGTGTATTATAGCATTTAATATAATAATAACGTAATGAAACGTCTCGCGCGAGGGGGTGGGGGTGCGCGGGCGGCGGCGAGGGGGGAGCGCGGGAACCGGTCGCCGGAGGTCATCGGCAGCGAGCCTTCCGCGACCGGTGTTGCCAGCTTAGCAGACTCGGTTGCCCATTTATGTAGTTTTTCGAAACGGCTGAGGTTAACTGGGACAACCCGTAACATTTGTTGCCTTTTTAAGTCATCTATTAGTCTTGCACGCGGCAGCTACGGACAGGATACATTAGAAGTAATGATCTGTGCATAAGCGTCTCTACATTACGCTAAAGTTTTTATCTTTTTCCGCTATTTACGACGACCTTGGTGACCGATTTGTGTTAAAAACTTCCTCAAATTAATAAGTGACATAATTTTTAATATAAATGGTAGGTACCTAGAATTTAAAGTTGTTCAAAAATCACAGGTACGAGTAGAGTGTGGCAACCCGCCGACGGCTATGGTAATGCTCCGACGCGTCGCCCGCGCGTATGTTAATGCTCCATTAAGATTATACTAATTGAAAGCCAATAAATACAACGGCTATGAATATTAATTTTATTTGGCTTCGCGCTGTTACTGAACGGACCAGTTCGAAGATCGCGTGCGACGAATTACCCGCGACTCTTTCTATGTTTTATAGTAGGCAGACTAATGATAAATTAAATGAGGTTTAAAAAAATGTAAACCATGTTTAGTGAAAGCCGCAAAGTTCATTATGATAGGTACCATAAATTTTGAATAATAATAATAATTGTTCGGTTTGGATTAACAATAGCAACGCATTGTTGCCACGTGTTATTAACTTTCTATTTTAGCATTGCTTTTGTAACGCGCGGGAAATACCAAATCGTGTTCAACCTTTGATCTCAAATATAGCAAAAAAAATAATGTTAAAATAAAATTCCTCACGGAATCTTAAAGACAACTGTTGAAGTTACTGTCTGCACTACAGGTGTAGAGATGTTAGTGGTGACACGGTACCTACGGTCGCGCAGTAGTTAGAATGTTGCGGCTCTATCTTCGCCGTCCGGGCAGCGTGACGTCTCGGCTCCTGTCAATCCCGGCCGTCGTCGATTACACAGGACAAATCAATTACCGCTCGCATTCCACCGGCAGCCGACCGACGAATTCTCTGTCACGATCCTATCGGCAGATGACGAGACCTCTCATCGTCCGGTATGCAGAACATTGCGCGCCCTCGCCCGCCCTTAAACACTAGATTTGCACATAGAGAGCGATGGATGGCGAGCTTCAATCAATGCTCCGTGAATTCCTCGCATTCAAACATACGTCTAGATCGAATCGTTGTGTACCTCAAGCATGGCTCAGCTTTGACCACGCCAAGAATTTCGTGTTCGATACCTGAACCGGAATGTTATCAGTGCGTCGCATCGGCACTCGGCATCAAACATGTCAGCCGGTATCGTACTACATTGTAAACCACTATTTAAATGAGTAGATAAATTAATTGAAAACGCAATCATGTAACGTGCACGATATAATAAATATGTACATATTACGTGTACATCCTGCGGTAATCAGCTAATTGGATATGAATTATTGATCCCGTAAGTGGTAATGATCGGTTTGTGTGGCCGACCGGATGAAAGTCGTACTAAGGTGGCGTGTTCAACATCTTGAATTTTTTGTCCAACTCAATTACGTGCCGCGTAAATATAGATAATATTTCATAAACGCAAAAAAGCAGTGTCGGTGTGGCGGTCGGGCAGCACGGGCCGCGGCCGGCTCCGTCGTCGGCCGGTCCGGGCCGCGCCGCCGCCGCGCCGCACGCCGGGTCAATGTCAGCGCGTGCGGTTTTCCTTCGCAGTTGGCCCGCGAGGTCGACTAACTGCTAATTATTTTTCGACCAACGTAGTTGCAACATCAGCTGGTTTATGATGACTAACTGACTAAATGCGGTTTAGTGGTCACGAAATACTTTAGTGATTACCGTGTTGTAATGGGATTGTTTGCTGTGTAAGTTTGTTTTGTATAAATAGCTATCCGGAGGTTTAGAGGGGGCGAGATCCCAATATAAGGTATGGTAGATGCGCTAGAGCACGCGCCCACGCGGGGTCGCGAGTGTTCCACTCGATTTTATGTTAATCGAAGAGCCGTGTCGTCGGGCGACGTATACATGAGACACAACGGTTAGGTAATACGGAACATCCAGTCACAAATACATTAAATACGCCATTATCCACAGCCGAGAACAATTTCACATTTACGACTTTACACTGACACGTCGTAAATTGAGTTTATATAGTTTCTATTGCGGCCTTATTTGCACGTGAGGTGATTGGAAACCAACTCGAATGCAGGACATACTGCACCATACATTGCGGCTATTATTAGACTTGAACTAATATAAACGGCAGTATCAGGAATGTACTAAACTAGGTGGAGTTGTGAGACTCTACATTTTTAATTGCTTAAGAACGCACACCAAAAATGTGTTTATTAAAAACGGAATAGCGATATGCTTGACTTTCTGTGAAGCGAGAAAAACTACACTTACAGCTGTTTAATGATAATAAGATATTAAGTAATAAAGTGTAGGAAGGAATTCAGCGTCAGCGTCGTGTACAAGCTACGAGTATACAGCGTGCTCTTTATTCATTTGTAGTTGTCCATAAATTAGCTGTTTAATGTAATATTCATTATAGCACTCCGCATTTTTCTACGCTACCGTGAACTTACAGATGTTGAGAAAATATAATAGTTATAGTAACTCAAAACTTTAGTCACTAATATGTTATTGTACGTATGTCAATTAAAGTTTTATATTTAGATCTGACTTTAATATGAGAAATTGCATTTCAGTACTCATCTAATTATCCTTACTTATATATCTACACTAATATTATAAAGAGGAAAACTTTGTTTGTTTGTAATGAATAGGCTCAAAAACTACTGGACCGATTTTAAAAATTCTTCCACCATTCGAAAGCTACATTATCCACGAGTAACATAGGCTAAATTTTATTTTGGAAAAATCCAAAATAAATCCAATGGTCCACGCGGGCGGAGCCGCGGGCGACCGCTAGTTAATTATAAATGGGAAAGTTTGTTTGGATGTATGGATGTTTGTTACTCTTTCACGCAAAAACTACTGAATGGATTTTAATGAAACTTAACAGTAATGTACCTTATGCATCGGAATAACACATAGGCTATAATTTATGAAGATAGTGTGTGAATTGTCATTCGCGCGGGTGAAACCGCGGGGCACAGCTAGTCTTCTATAAAGTTTATTTATATCGTCTCCATATTAGTATTAATATAAGTTAACACAGAACACTATGTGTTATACACTATGTAAAGAAATATAAAAACCTTTTATGTCATAAAAGCTGAAAATACTCCTAAACTCACAAGCAACTCGAAACTGCATGTAAATGTGTTCCTACATTTACACATGCATAAATAGCGTATATATTAACCACAATTTAAATAAGATCAAATAATGTCTCAATTCATACGAATAAAGACGTTACATAAATAAAATGGTGTCTTTTACAAAAAGCCTCGTACCATGAGGCTCTCCTACGCAGACACCTACTCCGTCAGGTGGCCTTTTACTATAGCTTAAGGCTTAAGGTGCACATTCACGAACTTTCCAACAGTCAAATAATTTAAGGCCTTCCGGTAAAGCAGTCAAAGTCTGCGCACAGAGTAAAGACGGTAAAATCTTAACAAAAAAAAATCATTCAATACAAACAATGAGACATTAGGTATTTTTTACAAATTACTACCAATGAAAACTATTGTTATTTTTAAGAATTAGAATTAAATTTATATTCGAAGCTGCTAATGACATTTAAAACAAATAGTTTATTGTTGCATGTCACGACATCACTCACAAAGGTGTTTATATTGAGAATAAATGTCCTCGTGGAAAACCTGTGGGTAACCGTTTGTGTAAAGTAAAATAATATACCTAGGATTTCGATTATTTCAAAATATTGTTAGACAAGAAAAAAGATTTGATATATTAAAAATTTCTTGATTGATTTGACATGGATTCATAGTTTTAAAAAGCATCCATAGAAGATTCCTTTTGTATGAATCGTCTGTCCCGGGCTTTATAAAACCGATTTTTTTTTGCCATAAGAAATATATAAGGTGCTATAAAAATATCTGCCACGGCTTTAATGGGAAGTAGTATTGTGTTTATAGATTACAATAGTGAAGAACTTTCGTACCCCGGAACAGTTAATTAAATTTTAGAAAACAAAATTGTTAAATTAACATTGACTCTATTCTGCGTAACGTGGTTCACAAATTACGTGAATTCGGTGCGGAGCGGCAACAGCTTAGGACACGGGATGGTTTTATACTAATAAATCAATTCAAATTTATACGTTATTTTGTTGTATGAAAAAAAATATGATAAATAATCAATAATTTATCTATACTATTGTAATCTATAAACACAATACTACCTCCCATTAAAGCCGTGGCAGATGTTTTTATAGCACCTTATATATAAGAATTATTTATTAAATTATTATTAATAAGAAAATTAAATATATTATAAATAAGAAGTATATATTATTGATAAAACTGTTTTTTTTTTATCATTTATGTATATAAATAATATTTGGATAAATCAATAAATCTCTTTTTCATCAGTTTTATTGTTACGCCTTTCTTAATATGAGCTTGAAGGTTCATGTTTATAGATTTTGATTGACAGATTTTATTATTGCTATAAATAATAAGCGGTTTTGGTAGTAAGAGTAGGCAGAGTATATTGTTTCAACAAATTCTTAAAAGTAAAATTACATGTTACGTGACTCACTTTTTAGATGTTGGGTATTTTAATAAAAAAAAAAAAAAAAACAAATTTACTCTATCTGGATTACAAATGAACTGATTTCAGTATTTTTTTTTATTCATTACATAAATATTAGACTATTCTCGTCCATTACAAGCAAAGAAGCAACGTCTCTATTTACTCAACTTGGCTGAAACTCTACCGAGCCTACAAATAATTTCCAAAAACAATGTTTAACCTGTTTTCATTCCGATTACGTTTCTATAAGTGGGTAAATGTGTATTTTATCCATTTGTACAATGAACGCTCCAATTTCCTTTGTAATACGAGGGTGTAAGGGTAGAAAGTTCTACTAGTGCTTTTTTAAACATTTAATTATAATGTTAACACAATACCCACTGATGTTTTATCACGAATTAACAATTCAAACAAAACAGTCGAGGTAAGCATGAGGGCCTTCTAGGCACAAGTATTAATTAAGAGGGTTGAACCACTCCGTCTCTAATTAACCGAAGACCCAAGCCACATTCGGTGTAATTAGTTCCCTCCGAGGGCTGTTCTCACGCTCTCGGACCTTAAACATCGCGAAATAATAGGAATTTCATCGATTACAATTATGCAAATACGGCAAATATAGTTGAACATCCCGCTAGTGGGAGACGTTGAATAAATTAGTTGTCATTAATATGAAGTCGAGAATGATACCGAGTCGGAGTGTCGCATGTCGGCCGAGAGAGAGATGTCACACGCGCCGCCGTGTCATTACGGAGCGGGCGCGGTCGCGGGCGCGGGTGCGGGCCGGTCAGCTGCCGCAATTTGTCCCCAGCTACGTGGATCGGTTATTAATCTGTTGCTACAATTACTCGCCAACCATTGAATTAATTGTACCCCTTATCTGGCGAATTCACTCGCGGACCCGAACTTATCGAGATGTTAACTTCTTGTGTAGCTGTCAAGAAACGTTCGTGGTGATATTTTTATTGTTGCAAAAAATGACCAATGTAAGCCAGCGTTGTTATAATGTCAACCACTTGTCGCCGTTTCAGAGAGGACGCAAAAAACTTTCTCATTCGATGGCTCCTTTTACTTAAAAGAACTCATTTAAGGCATTCGATCGAAAAGCCGTCGACAATGAAATAAATAATCGCTCTCGACGACACAGCAATAAAAATTTCATAATAAGACTTTTTAAACAATAACACTCGAACGAGGGTGGTCGGGAATCTTTATTAAAATCTCGAGAGAGTAATAAAAGCACAGTTAAATGCGAAGAACTCTGATGAAAATATTAATTAATGTTTCGGAATGGGAAACATGTTGCTAATTAAATGGCGATATCGCATAAAACGTAATTAGAGGCCGGGAACATTCGTTTCTCACGGAGCGGGCGATGCAAGCGCCGCGTGCGGTACCGTGGCTCCGGGCCGGGCCGGGCCGGGCGTCCGGCGGCCGGGCAGCAGCCGGGCCAGCAGCCGCCCGCCACATCTCGCAGTTATGAAAGGAATGCAACGCGTACGTTTACGCACCGAAACAGGTTACCCGCCGTCTTCGCATTGTATAAAGATTTTCTTTACTCGAGACATTAAAATTCGAGCTTAATAGTTGTTACCTTTCGCGAGCCATCTGTTAACAATGTTCATATTGCAATTTGCGAGGATGATTAAATAAAATCGGTTGTGAGTCGCGGGTTCCTGGAGGGTTTAATTTAAAAAATAGATTAAAGAAGGAGGACTTTATAATAGAAATTCCGCGAGAGCGAAACTACGAGCATTCCGTAGTGGCGGCGGGCGTTATTAAATGCACTGACTGGCAACTATTAGCCACGATGATGGACGCCTGAATGGGCGGCGTAATTAAAAAAATCAATGATCACTTATTGTAATTAGCGGTGTATCGCTTGGCCGACAAAAAGGTAATTGTTTCCTGGCGGCCGTCAATCAGTGGGGAAGAATGGGATCGACACGTGCAAACGTAGGCACAGACAGACGGACAGACACGCTGGCGTTGTGCGGCTATCGGTTCTATTGCGGTGCATTGTATGCGATATTGGAACCAAGAATAGCGCTGATTAATAGCGACAGTAATTATTGTAAATGAGTGTCATACTCGTATTGTGTGGAGTATTTACTTCTTGTACAATAAGACTTTAAAAGTGTGTCAAGTAACGGAAGACGCTATGACTCTGTGTTAGAGTTCCATTGTCGATAAAACAGGCCTAAGTAGTAGTAGTTTTTTTTTAAGAAAGATCTCTGAACGACCTCCGAACTGTTTTATCAAAATAAACACGGTATAAAGCAACATACTTTATCTTCCTGGTGAATGCAAGCCATCAGAAGTATAGATAAACCTTACAATATATAATTAAATACATTTAATGATCACAGGTTGTATTGTTTATTTTAGTAATTGCACAAAGCGCTCGGTCATAAATAACGTCGGCAGCGGGTATGGCCACGTAAGATACACAAACTCGTCGCGTTATCTAACAAACAGCAGAGGGTCGTATATTTCATAATGAGGTTATTACTGAGCATTCTAGTTGCCTTATCTCCAGCTATTCCGAAGCAGAGTCTAGCGCCAAATTGGCGTGGCGGAGTGCGCGGGCGCAGCCGATCGGTCGCGCAGATATAGCTAATTAAGGGCCGCGCGCGCCGATCTATTTGGAGAGATCTAGCCGCTGACGTGTGAAAATACCCAATTAATTAACGCGAAACGTTCGCCCGATCACGGGGCATCGCACCTCGCGTGCTAGAACACGCCCGACCTAACGCTACCGAGTTTCTATTACTCGTTTAATTCGAAGCGATCTCTCGTTAGTGGCTCTCATCACATAGCCCGCGTCTGTACCATGCTAATGTCAACCCAAAGTTCAACATAATTAAACAGGGCCGCGACCGCCGCCGCCTCGAGTACGGTTGTGAGCCTTTTATTTGATGTATTCAGATATCGTGATGTTAAACTAATCGCCGCCGCGCCGCCTGCGCCGCACTGACCACCAGCATCACAAAAGCGCCATAAATTTGAGGAATTCGTGCCATAAATAAATTCGATTGCACATTAGCCGCACTACACCGCACTACCTATAAAGTGGAACATTTGAACGTTTATTTATGACAGCAGACTCCTGTCAATTAAGCGAGCTTCCCCTCTGTCGCCGTACACAGATAATGGCGTGGGAGGCGGGGTAGGTGCGCGCAGGATTGGCGGTGCACTAACAGGCGAATAGATGGAGGTGAGCGATGGCCACGCGGTGTAAAGCGAGTGTTAATGGGCCATTAGCCGGTGGTGCGACGGGCGTCTAATTGGCGCGCGGGCACGCCGGCACGTCGCGCAGCGCACGCCGCCGCGCCACGCCGCTCCAGCACGCGCTAGATGCGCGCAGATACCACGCACGCTAACTGCACTATTTTCGGATGCTTAATTGCCTATTTCCTCCAACCCTTCACATAGGTACTTGCTGTAACATCAAATTGTTAGAACGAATCATCAACCAAATATCTGCGAGAAAAATCCGGAATTCTAAGTTTAAAACAGCTAACCTAATTGCGTTTAGTTAGCAGCTCCTGTAAACTAACTTCAAAAACATTAGCTTACAGTTGCAGCAGTTCTTCTCGACAACGGGCCGACTTGTACAATCAGTTGGCGGCGTCAGCAGGAAATTAAACGGTTGGACAGTGCGGCCTGCGACGCAGCGCCATCGTCACGTCATTCAAAATACGACGCCGCTATTTACTGGCGGATTTTGAGTGAGCACCTCTGTTCTGTTTCAATCCTTTTGAAGTCAATGGAGCCTTAATTAAGGAATAATTAAGACGCAGGAATTGACTGTTATACTGAGTAGAAGGTGGTGATTTAAGCTGTTGTTTGTGCTCATAACTATGGTAACAGTTCTGTTTTTAACGGGGAATGAGTTAAGCGCTTGTTTTTAAGGGTTTAAGTCCATATTTTACGAAAAAGTGAACTAAAAATGGCAATGTTTGGTATTAACAGTATGGTACTTTTATTTCCTGGATACACAGTTATCTACCTTTACAGTACGACCAAAACTAATTAATCTGTCTACAGAACCATGTATTCACCGATACGCAAAGCAAATGTTTCAAAGGCCGTTATTACTAGGAGTTCTGGGCATAGAGTAAGCAAGGTAATTGAGCAGCCATAGACAACACGTCCACAGTATGTCGTCGTTTAATTTCCTGAAGCAGAGATTCCCTGCGTGCGTTCGAACCTAGATTAGTTGCTAGGCTTACTGTTTGTAGTGTGTACCTAGCTTTTCGTGAATCGATCCTTTATGCTTTACCGGTAATTAGTGGCTATACTTAGTTTGATCGAGTCCTTTTTTTGATGGTTGCGAATGAGGTTAATAGGCTGAATGGACTGGTAACTTTTGTTATGTAATGTTAGTAAAAAATTTACCAACAGCTATAGTTTTACAATGAGCATTCATAATGGTTTTACATATTTTGTTTATCATGACTTATTTTATTCAAATTGGGAACCAATGAATTTGAGACATTCTCAATAAGTTACAAAGGTAACAGGATAGACCAAAATAACTGGGTACTAGATTTCAAAAAGCGTTTTGCTTTTATTGAAGTACCTAGTGTTTTTCAAAGTATCTGTGTATCCCTTACCTTAAATGATTACACCGGTCAACAACATTTTTGCGCACGGGTTATGCGTAGTTTATTTTAATTGCTTTTACATCTAGAAATAAGAATAAGAATAAAAAAATCTTCTGAATTGGTTTTTATGAGAAAAAAATGGAAAAATTCATATCAATGAAACTTCGTGAAAAAATTTACATGGAGATGATTTAATAAAAGAAAAGGTCATAAATGGATTTTGCGCACGGGGTTAAAGTTATTTATTTTTATTCCTTTTATATCCAGAAATAAGAATAATAACAAAAAATTGTTCTGGATTTGCTTTTATGGGTAAAAAATGGAAAATACATATCAATGAAACTACATATATATTTTTCTAAATAGAGATGATTTACTAAAAGTAAAAGTCATAAATGGATGTTCGTTATACATCTATTTATGACTTTTTCTTACAATAGAAGTTTTAAATTAGAGTTAAAATGTGTTAAAATGTATAGTTATAGTTTTCCTGATGTGTTCAGTAGAAGTTTCTCTTATTAACCCCCAAATATGGTCATCCAATGGTCAACCATCATGCTTTCAGTAGACTGGTCTTGGTAACGTCTTTCAAATTCCATTATATCTTGATCGAAGCGTTTTCCTTGTTCCTCCGAATAAGTCCCCATAATCCCATATTGTCTTACAATGCATCTAAATGTTAATGCATTATAATAATGCATCTTTAGGGACTTCTTACATCCGATGCTGAGAAGATTCCTATCCCACAAGCAAAGATAACAGGAGTGTTTGGTAAATCTTGCATTCCAGTCAATAAACGTCTCCAATAACTTCCCACTTGTATTCCAAATATTTAATTACAGTTAAAAGCATTTTAATAATGTCATAATCTTCTTTGGGATGTAGCGAATGTGCTAATAGAATTGATGGAAATTTGTTCCCATTGTGTGGTAGAGCCGCTTTTAGACTTTTTTCAAATTGCTCTAAGTTCGTTGAAAGCAAATATTTTCGATTTGTAATCATTTTTTTGTATATATTTTCTTATATTATCAGAATATATTAAGTAAAACCCATGCGCAAAAAAAAAAAAAATTTTTTGTTGACCTGTGTTATCACTAGCCTAGCTCATTGCCTTGTATACTGATACCTGAAAGTCGTGATAGCAAAATATATAGATCCCAGAACTCTACCAAGCTTCACGTAAAAATTTCACCATACAAGTCGACCTAATTAACATTCAATATAACTGACAACTTCAATCCTAGTCCGGGGATAAGACAAGTATCGTTATTAGCAGCGCATTGTTCCGGCAAGAAAGTCACCGTATGACGTTTAATTTCCTGACCAGAGCCGCTTTCACTCGACCGATCTGATAGAGATTCAATTAACAGCACTAAGAGAAACTGATGCTGTGTCGGTTATCTTCTCAGCTTAGAATCTCTTGGGATCTAGATAAGTGACCAGTAATACTTAGAAGAATGTAAAGAGCTATATGCAAAATAATCACTTGAAAGTCATAATTTACTATTTCGGGTTTCTTATACAGAAAATTATTGAAAATTTGTCTTTACTTCCCTGAAGGACCTGTTTGGATGAAGGATGGAGAGACCCATACTATTTAATAGTTTAAAAAATGATAAGGTACTAATTGGGAGCAAAGTAAATACTGGATCAATTAAATACAGTAGTTCCGGACATATATCATAAAAAATATCCGGAAATACAATTGAAAATTCCACATGGGAAAATTCAAGAAGGGAACTTTTGGATCAGTGCAAATAATGATTTACACCATTTTAGGCCAACGTGGATATTTTTTAGTAGCTCCACTTCACATTCTTTTGCTCCATCTTCATGTGTATTTTGCATACTGCACGTATGTCTAATAATACATACATATATAATAATCAAGCCAAAAACCGCACATCAGACGCCAATAACAATCAGATTGCTTCAACAAAAACCTTTGATGCAGTGCTAGACAATAAGAGTAGTCTGGTCTAGTGCAGCACAACAGCGGCGAAGTAATTTTCCCGAGCCGGTTTCACGGAGGTTTCGTCGCGTGTTTGCTAGTTAGAATTCGGGTGTAGTTCGGAAATTAATCAGGGCCCATTGTGGGCGCTTTGTCGCGGGCCCTGCTGCCAATTATTGGCTGCGCAGCGCGCCCCGTAATTGAACCTGCCTCCAGGCAGTTCCCAACTCAACTAGTTGGACGAAAAAGTTGGTTGCGTGTTTTGAAGAATGTTATAACTAAACCAGTTAGCAGGTTGTGCTGATTTCTGAACTTGTTGATTGAAGATTAATGACAGTTAAGAAGATAGTAGTAGTCTTCTTTATGATATTAAATATATAAAGGTTACTTGAAGGTTTTTTTTTGTTTAGTTATCTACCGAAGTGTGGATCTTTCGTCATCTAAACAAATAGTCACTCTACGTTCACGTGACTACCATACAAGTCTATTAAATGTTATTTCAAAGTCAAATCTCTCTTAGCGACAAAAAGCGCAGTAAAAACTGTGATTGTCAGTAAAAGTCGACGCGACGCAAACAGTCGAATATTTACGTTAATCGTCTTTTGAACTTTTGAACCGTTTATTTTGAATTGGAAATATGAAAAAAATTGTACGTTTCCGGTCCCACACCGTTGCCAGTTACGCATATAAATATGAATTGAAAAATATTGAGAACAAAATGCAGTTAACAATCACATCATAAGCAATCACTAGCGAGTGAATGAAATAAATTGCACGTTCCATTTACAATATTCGTTGTTGAGAAAAATACAAAAATGAAAACATGGTTGGTCCGCGCGGGCCGGCTTCGCAATTTGGTCGGTTTGTGTCGCGCCTACCGACGACCGGGTGACTACCGACGGGCGACCATCGCAATACACTGATTGATTACAATAAAATAATTTGCGTGAAAGCACAAACCTCGTCACCTTTGTGTTCCCTTTCATTTTTCACATTTCAATCACAGTTATTTGCCGCGCAAAAAATATTTCGATTTTCATTACCAGACTTTTAAAATGGAAACGTGGACACGAGCAATAAAAGCTACAGTCCGTTAGTTACTGGACGTTGTAGATTAATCCATTAAATTGAACTAGTGATTGCAACTGCCAGTAACTCTTTGTTTTAGTTAATTAGGACCTGGGTTTACAACTCTCATTCATACTTGGATATTCGAAATGACTGTGGGAGCTAGTAACAGTTACTCTACTTTATGTTACAGTTCGAGTAAATATTGTTATTGAGGTAAATAAGATTAATAAGAAACTGTTTTTGAAATAAATAAGCTAAGCTAGTAGATAAGTTACTAAAATCTATTTATAAAATCTATAAAACTGGATCCCTTTAATAAGAATTGAAATATTAAAAAAAAACCTTATACCTTAACTTTGATCAGAACTGTTATACAAGTTAGTAAAAATAAATTGAACCTCACATAGATTTCTCCCATTCGGGTATCAAACTCGCAGTTCATACTGGGTAGTTTTAACGGTAAGCTTTTTCACCACTTCGCCATTCACACCTCAAAGTTTTGCTTGATGTAAGTAAATAATATTTTTTTAGAGTCTTATTCATAGTATATGCATGCATATAAATACGCAATTAATCACCACAACGTGGTTCCTGATCCTTATGAAAGAGCAGCGTTGCATAAAAATCGTAATTAAACCATTAAAAAATTATTAACGAATGAATAAAAATATTAACTCGATCATACGGTTATTAACCAGGATATAAAACTTCATTCAGTAAATCAAATCAATCCCATCGAATCCCTAATTAATTTCCACTTTAATGCTGGCAGTTTATAAAGCAATTTTCAGTAACTTAATGCTTATTTATCAATACGAGTAATTTACAACACAGTAGGAATGGTAAGTAGCCATTTCATGTTATAGAACGAGTTCTCTTCGTGGGTAGGAAACTTTTTTGTGCTCAGTACTTAAGTCTAGTCTTCTTATACGAGTCTTGTAAGTGGCGTTTTATTATACATATATTGTTTTACGCCACCTGTTTATGTCGCAGTGACTTCTCTGGCAATAAAAAATATGAATATTTCATGTACAAACTGAATACAAAATAATTTGTAGACTTCATTGTAATGTAAGTGCATATGAAAAAAGGTGGGTTAAAGTGACACCTTACAGAATAAAGTGCCGTAAAATGTAAACCCACATATTTATATTACTACACATCGTCCGGTAAACAAAAGCCAAGGATTAGCAGTAAAGTCTCCGTCGTTTGGGGGTTAACGTATTTAAGGTATAAAAGTCCAAGGGTGGCGTTAAGCGACGGTGTTAAAACAATGGCGAGTAACCGCCACCAAATTTGCATTCCTCATTGCGAGAGAACATAAAAATGCTCTCATTAACCTGGGGTGGTCAGCTCTCCCCGTGTTACCACTGTACTAGTGTACAGAACGCACGCTGCGGTAACGTGCGGTAAAGAGGAAAACCGGGTAAATGCGACACGTCACGGTTTTTACCATAACGTCAAACGTTTAATTGGATGTCGCGGTAAGACATGATCATGACGGTATCATAAATAAATTAATCGAATGTCACTCATTTCGATTCTGTGGTTACCAATTATACCTTTTTGTTAAAAAATATAATTTAATTATAATAATTTAAACAGATGTCGTGGTGGCCTAGCGGTTTAATGAATGGAATTGTATGCACGAGGTTGCAGGTTCGAACCCAGGCAAGTACCAATGTGGCTTTTTCAAAGTTATATGTACTTTCTTAATTATTCTAAGACACTTCTGCCAAACGGTGAAGGAAAACATCGTGAGGAAACCTGGATTCCAAAATTTGGGATCTGAAATCGCCAATCCGCAGAGAGCAAGCGTGGTGATCAATGCTCGTGCCTTCTCTATATGGGAAGAGGCCTGTGCCCAGCAGTGGGACGTTTATAGGCTGGATTATTAAGGATTATTAATTTAAACAGAAGCTGTTATTTAATAATTTTCGAATACGTATTTCAGATTGCCGAAAAATTTTACCGCAGACATCTTTGCTACTCGTATGATTTTTTATTAATAAAAAGTTTACTTCAAATCTTTAAGAAAAAATTGTACATATAAAGTTTACATAAAAACAGAATAGCACCATAAATCAATTAGGTATGTCCTTTTATTAAAATTGACATTGTTTTATTTTTAAAGAAAATTAAATAAAAATACTGTAAAGTTAAATTTCCTGCTCATCGTCGCACCTGTTTTACGCGCACATACTGTAACACACAGGGTGTAGAATTTCCAGCAAGATCGGAGGACGCGAGTAATCGTGTATCCAACGCAGTTTTCATTACCACTGCTTAACATACCGGGCGACACCGGGCGACAGCGGGGGGAGCGGCGGGAGGCGGGGGTGCGGGGTGCGCCCGCGTCGCGTGCCCGCATACCGCGTCTTTTTATTCTGCCTAATGTTTATTGCTCACCGGTCAAGTAATGCGACACTAATTTCGCATGCCTTCGTTTAGCAATGCCCTAGCAAAGTACGCTCGTAATACCCCAACATTTACTGTTGTTTGCTGTTTGGTCTACGTAAATAAGCACCAGTTTTATTTTGTACGCTATACACTCGACCACCTCGTTCGATATGTTTAGTAGAATTTTATCTCGTCTTAATAAGGCCAGAGGAAATTGGACACCAGTCGTCCCGCTTCTAATTTCAAATTACAGCTTTAAAAGAGACAACTCCAGAGATCAAGAGAGATTACCATTAAACCGTTTAATTACACAAACCATTAATTTATTTGAGAAACTAAATTAGAACACTTTCAGTATTTCGTATATTTACGTCGATGCTCGTAATCTCCCCGCTTTCGAGGGTTAAAATTCAGTCCACAATGGCGGCATTGTTCCATTAACACAATTTTATACCCGACATATTAAAATAATAAAAACTTATGCCTCTCTTAATTAAATAATTTAGCGGCGGCCTGAGCCGAGATATGTAAATTGTTTTAGGGGATAGATCAAACAACCCTTTTTTATGACTTTAATATGCGGTCGCCGGGGAGGAGGGGGTTCGTGAGACACAGTCGGGGCCGGGGGGCGAGGTAAGTTATGAAATATTTAATAACGGCGCACACGATTCCATTTGAATTACTTTCGAGGAAATGACGACGTGCAAAGCAGGCGGCACATCGCGGGCTGCCCTCCCCGCTACGTGAGCGCCGAAATGAGCCGAGAAACAAATATTACTACAAACAAACTTTTTGCCTTATTAAAATTCACCAGCGTAGAATTATTTTTACATAACCAAACGTTTTGTTTGGCGACTACACGTCTTGATGGCGTTACTTCGTGATTCCTATTTCCTGAGCTACGATCTGCTCGAGGGATGCAAGAAGCAAATGTTACCACTTTATTACTTTTATTAATATTTATGTGAGTTCCATATGAAAAGTACGAAACAAACATACAGGTATATAATGTTCAGCTTTGGGTTTTGTTAAGAATTATAAAAGTTAAATTTAATTAAGCACTCGGATACAGATCGCACATTTTTTACATTTAAATAACCTTTATTTGGAGAAATAATGTAACGAATGCGCTCACTGTGTATCAAGTACAGCCCGGGCTTGTCTCAAACACGAGGGAGTGTTTTAATTAATGTTTCCCGACAAATTGCGAAAAAACCGGTTAATGACGTCACAGACTGTGTGGAGGTAATGACGCGGCCGTGTAATCAAGTAATGACGCTTATTATTGTAATGACGTCATATGCCGTGTCTTTTAAACGATGGCTGTTTGAGTACGAATGCGTGTAAAGAAATGTGTCGTGTTAACTCTCATTAATTTTAATGAAACACTTTGTGATTTTGTTTAATTGGATATTTAATTATAAGAGCTTAGAAATGTGTGCGTGATTATTAACTCTTAAAGGAAAAATAAAAACTGAAATGAAGGTTTTGTTTTAATTATTTGCCCTTAACTTTAGGCTTCTACACACGATACACTCTATACATACAGCGTTCAGTGAATCTATATATCCTTTATTACACAAAAGAAAGTTCACATTCTTAAAAAACATGTAAGTATTAAAACCTACCACAACCATAAAAAAAAACATCTAAAGTCAGACTACAACGAAAACGATGGTGAGCTATAACAAACATGTACATTTTTTCATCTCATCCTGAGAAATGAGGCTGGAGCGATTCTCACGCGTTCCTAACGAGTATTATCAGCCGTATCGCTCAAAGTCGCGGCGAACTCGCGCAGTGTGCACACGCCCTAAACCAAACGTTATCTTTCAAACACTGATTACTGAAATATATGATCTAACGTGCAGTAAATTATGTTTTAACGTGTTTTTCTACCCACGGTCGGGCAAAGATATGTAATTGGGACAGGAAGTTGTTTGTACGTTTTATTACTATTTTATTAGCGGTTACGATTGGTTGGAATTACTTTTACATACGTTTTGTCGTTAATATTATTTTTTTGAGTTACATGGCAGGTGAAAATCGGTTGACAACCAATTTTGTTTACGAAATAATAATGTTTGCACAAGTTTGATTTGCGACGAACGGCATCAAAGTCGCATCTATGACTTTAAACCATATTTACATAGAAATAAAGAATTATAAAATAAAAAATTCTTAACCTTTAAGTAAGAGCTTGCAGTTCTGTTTATCTTCGCATCTGCATTAAGATGTCTGTAATTTTAATTTGTGACGATGGTCCATCAATTTAGATGTTATCAGTACGTTTAATTTATTTTGATCATTACCGTCGAAGTCTCATCATTACCGTGACTATCTACTGACAGTTTGCTTGTATGGTCACACTCTTATTTATAGAATGAAATTTATCAGATCCGATATCAGAAATATGCTGTAATGAAGGTTGTTTAAGCCGGTAAATCACTGAACAATCATTAAGTTGTTAAGACATGCCAATTCGACGTGACTTGCCTGTACTTGTTACTTGCGGAGATAATAGCTTGTTATTAATCCTTTTTTTATTATTATAACAAAGTGCACCTAGTGACAATAGAATAGTGAAACAACAGATGAATTCAATACTTCAATCTTGATCAATAATTTAATTAACTATGTATTTTATTTATTTATTTACCTACACACATATAACTATTCTTACAGGTAACAACCTAATTCAATAGCCGATGTAAAAAAAAATAAAAAAATAACTAAACTAGCATTTGAAAAAGCCTATTTTTTTTTAATTAAACATTCATTTATGTTCTTCTCTATGTTATTATCATATTAAGACAAACATCATAATTTTTTAATATTTTATTTATAAAATGTCAACAGAATTAAGATTCTTATCAACTTCAACTTGAGTGTTGATACAGAGTTATCATGATCATTCACCATCAATCATTGATGGTATAACTTAGGATAATTAACGTGTTTCTGTGGAGAAAATTAATGTCATTTATGTGTTATCCATTGATCAAGTATGTTTAATGAAGACTTCGTAAATGTCTTGAGATCCGTTGAATGCAGGTGGTTCAGAGAAGTTCTCTGAAAAAGTATTAGGACAAGTTATATTTATGACATTTTTAAATGAAGTCTAATAGATAATAAATATTTGCACGGATAGCCATTTTGTTACAGCTCATCTCTCTAAACACCACAGCACGCTATGCTGAAGGTGATCTCCGAATGGAACACATAACAGTAAAAATGATTAGCTATCTGAAGTAGTATTTAGATTTTTAACAAAACAAAATAAAAGAAAATCTTTTTCTGACGTTCAAGAATAGATGAAATATTACCCATTGAAAGTTTAACCATCTCGATCTGAGTTGAAGTTATAAACCCTAAACCTATCATAACCAAGAAAATTAAATACGTAAACCACGTAATTAAAAGTTCAACATAAGATTAAAATCAGTATTTAATATAAAAGTTCAACGGCCGTAAGGTTTTGCGTCGTTTTTCAATCACACATAAATAACATTAATTAATTTGCCATCCAATCTTCAATCTCAACTAAAAGGTTCCAGGAATATAAAACAAGAGGTGGATATTAATAACAGAATTCGTCATAGCCTTTTTGCTACATACCCTATACCAATGGTTCTAAAACTGTGGGTCTAAAAATCCGCACTTTTGGAAGTCCGTAGCGGCAATTATAAATATGTGCCACATAGTTTGTTTTCAAAAAAATATTTAGATTATAAATAAGTAATAAATAACAATATGTTTAGTTTGCTAAAGCCCACCACTTTAATTATTTGTTGTGTGCTGATCAGACGCCTTAGTTTGAGAGTGATAGTTACTACGATAAAAAAAAATCTGTTTTCGATGTATGTTGTTATTTATTATGTGATGTTTCGATTTGTATGCTATAAATGTTTCGTGTACAAAAATCAATGATTTTTACGCATGTATTTGTCTGAAGCCTGGTCCATTAATAATAATAATATAACCCAGCCTATAAACGTCCCACTGCTGGGCACAGGCCTCTTCCCATATAGGGAAGGCACGAGCATTGATCACCACGCTTGCTCTCTGCGGATTGGCGATTTTAGATCCCAAATTTTGGAATCTAGGTTTCCTCACGATGTTTCCCTTCACCGTTCGTCAGAAGTGTCTTAGAATAATTAAGAAAGTAAATATAACTATGAAAAAGCCACATTGGTCTGGCTGGTTGGCCTGGGTTCGAACCTGCAACTTTGTGCATACAAATCCGTTTATTGATCCGCTAGGACACCACGACAGTCCCTGGTCCATTAAACAACATTAAACTAGGTACATTAAAAAATATCAAAGAAAAGATAAACTAATTTGGGGTACAACAGATAATACGAAGGCCTAATAAATAAATAACGTAAAAAATAATTAAAAATACAATAAAATCAAACAAAAGTCCCGGTTAAGGTAACATCAAAGATAGTAAGAAAAGTCTATAATGAAAAGTTTAAGAACCACAGTTTGTTACGGTGGGCGTACCGCGTACTCTTAGTCGTGAAAACCATTGGCAGATAAATCGATGGCTAATTCGAAATGGTTCATTGTTGTCTGCATCTACAAAGGCACACAACTTTCACAGATATTGCCCTTACACAATACTGTGGACACTTAAGACCGACTAAGTGTCTAGGGCTGTCGTACGGTGACAATGTATGGGAGAATGCCGTATTAGTTTTAAATAGGTATATGCAAACAATGTTATGTTCTGCTGCTGTTGTTATTAAGATTGATGTTTTATTGTTTTCTACTGGCGTGAATTTGTGTGTTTTGAACCCAGCACGAATATCCTGGTTTCGGTTTCTTTCTATTAAATCACACTTTCTTAGACATATCGACTTCGATCCTAATTTTTGTAGAGTTATTTATTTTAACACATGCAGATAATGTGCTATATATTAGGTAGTTTTTTTAATATACAAAAAAAAAAACTATCCTTGCCTTCCCTTTATAGTTACTGTACTAAGCACCACAACTTGATCTGAACACTGACAAGTTATGAAGAATTCTTGATCTGTTTTTAAGAATGACAAAAAAAAACTGTCGCTGAAAATAGAAAATAGTTTAAAACAATGTTTTTATGAAAGCACAGAGATTGATTTGGATATATAGGTCGAGTGTAGAGCCTTGTAGCTAACTACATGTTTTATAAATAATATACTTTTTGTATGTTCACATGTATAAGGAATAAACAAGTTGATGGCAACAAACCGGAGATACAAGGTTGCGGGCTAGCGCAAACATAAGGGCGTGTTGCAAGAGCGGGCACGCGTGGGCCCGGCGCGGCCGCCCCTAACAACTTAATAAGCGGGTTGCGAGATTTACGCGCGCTCGCGGCGCCGGCGCACTCGCCCGCACCGACTTATTTATACTAATTTATGACAGATAAACATCGATTTTACTTAGCAACCCAGACAAAGGTCCACGATGCACATCCATTATCTTCCAAAGATTTCATACTTTACAAAGCAACTAAAACAGTTTCCGTGCATTCATAGTAAACGCTATCCGTATCATTAAAGCTACAGAAAGTCAGAACAGCTCATTAGCGCAAAGCGTGCCATTAAAAAGTGGCCACAACGGGCTCTACACATTCAGATTATAAATCTAAACGCGTGCTAATTACGCCGCACCCAATAAATCTCTTGCATTATATAGGCCGTAAATATACCACAAATATACCATAAATATACGATTCCGTGGTCGTTGGCCATAGACCCCACTCGAAGCGGTCTCGGGCCGAGTTATGGCCCTTCGAATGGCCGACTCGGCCGTAACAATCGGTGTGAATCGGAAATAACCGGAAAATTTCCACAACTTGTCTAATGGCTTATTGTTATACGATTGTTGTGTTATTGTTGTTACGGCTAACAAATTGCCGTGTTGTCAATGTGTTTTAAGCGTTATTTAGTGAGCACTTATGCGGAGAAATGTCCGGGCCTTATGAAATGTTAAAACACGTCGAGAATTCAAATGGGGCGCGCGCCGGTGTGTTTAAGCATTATACTTCATTTAGCGGACAATGAATAAATAAATAATGGAAATCGGTCAAGTACGGGTTAAACTTGTACGCCCAAGTTTGCCCATCAATATTGACTTGAAAGGTGCTTACGGCTGAACTAGATAACGGCAACTCAAACTTTACAAGTGCACGTACACAGCTTGATGACAAGTTTGGAGGCTGCAATACAAGCCACTACCGTTCTACACACTCTTAGACCTTCATGGGTGAGCACAACGTCAATACAACTTCTAACCTTCTTTTCATACAATCACCTCTTTAGATACTAGTGAGTATGTAATTAACATTAAATACTTTAACAGTAATTCCAGGCCCGGATCTCAAATATCAATTAATTTTCCGATGTCCTTTCATGTCTAGTCCGAAAAACCTTTCATATGGGAAACTCTAGCGTTATAATTGTCTATTACTGACCGACAGCCTTTTATGTATTATTAAAACAGAATAATATTTGTATCATATCCTTGTCAAAATTTATCAATCCAGGTATTTTTTAAAGTATCACAATCACATATTTTCATCCTCAAACGCTTTTCTATCATCACGTGAATTGAAAGTCAGTTCTTAATACATCAATGATGACATCAACAATGATGTATCCTCAAGTAGACTTTATTTGGTTTCATAAAGGGAACATGAACTATACTATCAAAATAAACCTAAGTATAACTGAATATGAAGCGAAGTTAACAAGTTGGAAAGAAAAGCAATCAAGTCCGCGATGCCGGCTCGATCGTAGTGCATAAATTAGTTTATAAGCGTAGTATCGCGGGCGTACGTGCAAACACATCATGAATAATATTAATTATTAATTAATTCACTTGTTAAAGAATAGAGCGGACGTGAATTAAGTGCTAATGTTTTGATATTAATTTGTGATTCGTTTTAGTCGCTGACTTTTAAATTAATGGCTGAATGTTTTATTATTTACCGTTGCGTTTGTTGATGCTTTAGTGTTTTGTTCTAATTGAGTTTTTTGGTCTGAGGATAAAGTAGAAAATAAATAGTACAAATACAGGTCGATTAATTTTCGCAGTCAGTAAGTACCTATTTATTTCTTGTTCCGGAAGTTACCGGACTTTAAGCGAAAATTAATAAAAGCTCTTTCTCGTGAAAATCAATCGTAAAATAAATTGCATAAATTCTCATTATTTTCGGTTATGAAATACAACGGAAAGGATGTGATGAATTACCTAACGTTTAGCGCTAAGGAACCGTTTATTAACAACTTCCTTACTTCCAATCAGAACTCATAAAACAAACAAACATCGAACAGGAAGTGCCTTTAAATTTCGATTACACACTCTCTGTAAACGTTCGTTCGTTAATCGGTTAGAGTCGGTGACGTCACGGTCACGTAAGATGCCACGATCCAATAGGCTAGATGGGTATGAACGAAACTATTTAGTCTGTCAGTCAGATAATAAAATAATATTAGACACGTATTTTTTGGCTTTGTCGAAATAAGAAACAGCTAATTAGCTATTAAAACGAATACCTACATTTCTATACAACTAAAAACTTAAACTGTAAAACTAAAAATTTCAATATAACTAAAACTACATAGCTACTATAATAGTAAATGGAGGGCTTTTTGCTTTTCAAAGGCGATTTTGGACTAAACGTCAAAATCGTAATATCGTACTAATGAGTCATAAGTACGAGATTTCAAATCAAATAAGACGTAAGTTCCTAATTAAGTACGTAAAAAATCTATATCAAATAATTATTTTGTATACACCTGACGGACAAAAAGTATATAGTCATCTACCTCATTCGAATGAAGAACGAATGAACAACTCTTTTACCGACAATGGCGGTGGTAACGAGGCGATTCCGCAATCGCGCCGGTCATTACCGGTCACTCGGTAAGACTCGCGACCACTTGTGGTAATGACCGTTACTTAGATTGGTGGAAAATATGGAATTTTTTACATTCGTTAAAATATGGTTAAGCATTGTTGAGTTTTGTTTTGTTTTGTCCGAGTGAATACGATTTGTTTGGTAAAAGCTTTAACACAATTTAATTGTCGCTTCAGTTTTACGTACTTATTTGTTATGTTATTTTGACAATGTTTTGTTTCGTCCACATGGTAATAAAATAAAGCTCCTTTTTAATAGATTTTTTTTTCAAAGCCATTTTTATTACACATAGGTACCTCAATCGGGCTACACAAAGCTCTACCATGGTTAACAAATATTTATATTAAAATATTTTTAGAACGCATGAAAACTGATTTACATGAACATATTTAATACAGGTTGGTTGCTTACAAACTGATGAATACCTCACACCAATAAACGTACACTCAAAATCTCCCAAACAGAGATTACATAGCGATATGCTTCGACATCAAGAAATACCAATGGTTGTATCACAGATTCAGTACATTTGGGAAATGGAGGCTTACCTGTCGCTAAAGCATGAATGTATCGTATCATTCAGTTTGTGCGACCGGCTTGAAGCCTCCACAGGCTTATTTCCTTCGCTCCGACACCGGTAAAGCGGAGCGGAAATATAAATTCGTATTGATAACATCTGTGAAAAAATACGCTTAAATATAACAGGATCGAAACGTCTCGAAAGATCCGTTCGATGTCTTCCTTTTTTGAATGCTGCTTATTCGCTTCAATTGAAATTAACACGATTTTATTTTTAAATGTTTATTTAATTTTGTGTTCACCATGTTTTTTTTTTTAAGAATCCTACGTCCCAATTTGAATAGTTCTCATTTTTAATGAATAGTTTAACTTAATGAGGGCTACCGTTTTAGTGCTCACCAGTTGGCGCCACTGGCGAGTGAGGTCCCGATCTAAAGATCTAAAGTCTGTGAAAAAAGAAAAACATAGCTGTAGACTCGGTAAAGAAGCTTAATTTCGACAAAATATTTTGTTTGTAAACAGTAAACAAAACTCTGAATTAGCTGTTCTTTCAGTCCGCTTAACTTTGCACCTCTTTTTCTTAGTTCCACTTTTTAAGCACTGACATTCATTGACCCGTAACTCGTATTTGCCATAATAAGGATGTTTTAAATTAAATATTTTGTTATACCTCAAAATTAAACTTAAATGAAATAAATAAAACCGCGCAGCCCACCCATTTAAGTGACAAGTGACATTTTGGAGACCTCACGCTACACTAGCGCCTCTAGCGGCGAATTCACACGCTTTAGCCCTCATTGAAAACGTCTTTTAGTAATAAAATAATAAATATAAATGCTCTAACTCGTTTACAATTACAAATTAATTAATAGAAAAACATCTGACGTAAAATAAGAGTTAATTATCTTTCTAATAGACCCAATTATACCAAAAAAATACTAATTAATTCCAACGCCCATTTATATTATAAATCCTAATTTAAATTTGGAAATTAGAGCCACAAAAACAAAACGAATCCACATAAACCCAATTAACACGTAATAGGGCTCATAAAATATGATTCATCCCAACAAAGATATCTAATAAAGGTCGGCAACACGTATTAATAAAATACAAAGCTATCCATTACTCGTCGGGTTCGGTACGACGCCGCGCGGCAACGTGTAATTAGGGCTATCGACTCGGTCATTTTCGATAATTCATAATGTATGTTAATTATGGTGGTTCTTTAGCCCCGGGACAGGCTTTCCTTCGCAGGCCGGGCGGCCCTAGCGAACGAACTGTGTTTATATTGTGCACTTACAAATAAATAATGATAGGCAACAGTGGGAATTCAAAATAAGCGTAGTAAATTATAGCTATTGTTATTTGATTTAAGGGAACCAAAACAAATGCTTTTGTTGAGATGTGTTCGAAATACAGAAAGTATTATTCGACGACCTCCGTGGTCGAGTGGCGTACGCACCGGTTCCAAGGTGTCGCTAGCTCTGAGGTCCCGGGTTCGATCCCCGGACGGGTTAATGTAGAAAAATCACTTTTCTACATCGTCTCGGGTCTGGGTGTTTGTGGTACCTTCGTTGTATCTGAATTCCATAACACAAGTGCTTTAGCTACTTACTTTGGGTTCAGAGCAATGTATGTGATGTTGTCCGCATTTATTTATTTTTATTTATTTATTTAGTTATTATAACAGTGAACTTGTTTTTAAGTGAATGTGCAATAGGAGACGGCTTGATTGGCGCGCAGCCAAGGGATGCGGGTTTGATTTCCGCTCGGGTCAAATAGGCAGTGTTGCCTGTAGAAGTGTATATATTCGTCGATGTTGTGTGGTTTGTGTGTGATTGCTTATTCCTGACACACTATCGGTTTGCAAGGATTTCACGTTTTGAAGACTCTATTATATCGTATTTTCTTGGTAAAACAAGAGTGACGTTACGACCTCATTGTACTCGTTTACGTTATCTTACTAAGATTAAGGGCATTGCAATTCCGAGTAGGGAACATAAACGGAGGAATTAAAAAAAAGTATTACATTCGATATTATTATATTTGTGTTGGCAGTAATAAAAATCTTGAGTAGTAAAAACTGCAGATACGTTTTGGCAATATTACATGTTTTTATGACTTTGGTTGTGATCGAGAATAAAAATTGCACCAATCGTATTGTTTACAATTACATGCAATTCATGACGGTTATAATCTAGTACTCCTTACTTAAATATACAGCTAATTAAGTACAACTCTCTCTCCATACCATAAAACTAAGCAAAACATCAAAATCAGCACACATTCAACACACGCAATTAACATCGCGGAGAGCAAATTTTGATTCGAGCGAGAACTCGCGCACATCCAAACTACACAACACTTTTGTGTGTTTTTCACGGCATCAACGAGCACGATACTGAAAAGCCTCAGGCTCCTAATTAGGCTGAAGTCGGACGTGCCAATTAATTCAAGTTTCACTCGGAAACTTTGCCGCGTCAATTAATTTCATAGTTAATTAGCAAGCGGGGCCCGGACAAAACCGAGTGAAGGAAAGAAAGGCTAACGATGGTAGCCTGCGGCCGCGGCCCTACAATGCACCAATTACAGCGGCTTTGTAGACTGCATTCGTATAGTATCACAGATTCATTCAATACGATGCAAGCGTGCTATGAAACATATGGAGCGGCGCACGCCACTCTCTTCCACGGGAGTTTCACTCATATTTTTTGGAGAATTATTTTAAATAAAACACTTGTATTTAAACAAAAGATGGGTTGTACTTTGAAGTTAATACTACAAGGCTTGCTGTTTTATAACGAGTTGATTTTCAGAAAATATGTTACACATTTTTTCTATGAGCACGTGAGTGGCATATATAGCAAATTCTTATAGGTACGTTATGCTTGATACAGTTCGAGCGTTAAGTTATAACCATGATTAAAAAGTCATTAAGTATTTTTTTGTTATTCAAAAACTCTAACTGATCAAACCTGAATATAACAGAAGATTCATCATCTGGGTCAATTTCTATCCATACCAAATGACATTTATAAAAAAATTGCATCGAGTGCCCAGAAAAAACAATATTACATTAATATATTAACCAACCAACGCCATCTATGCAAGAATTAATGAACTAAAAGCAAGGTTACAAACAAATAAACGCTGCCTAGAAACCTTGCCATTTAATTCGTACTTTTTATTTACGTGTCAACTTAAAAAAATCTCCAAATACATAACTAATTATGTAGCTATTATTTCTTCAGTTGATAAGGTACATGTTTACTAGATTATAGCGCCCAGCAGCAGCCTGCTCTAATGATTGATTTATGTAAGTTCATTATAAAAGTGCATAAAAATAAGTTTCTCATTTAGTATAAGTTAGATTATGGAATGTTATCGTAGATTTAAGTTCAAAGTGAACTCCAACAACAATCTAAGTTTCAACAAAACCATAATTTAAAAGTAAATAGTGATATTATTCAAGACACCGGTGATATGTGATATTGTTGTTGTTTTCTTGTGACCGAGGTATCCATTACATCAAGACACTTCTAGCGAACAAAGTCCTCTCGATATTCCGCGAAGCAATAAATAAGAGTGAGTATTTTATTTTATTTGTAGGCATTGTCTTACATCAAGCAATAATGGCCCACGAACGAGTCCGATGTACCGAGGAGAATTCAACAACATCACGGCTCGAGCTCGCCATCCGAGCAATAACTCCGAGCAAATAAAATTTTAACCTCTGTTTAATATCTGGTGGAACATTTCGACGAACTGAACCAGCCAAATTGACAGACAGTAAAATATTTTACTCGCAATAATTTCATTTGTAAGAAAAACAAGGCGCGGAGAGGTGCGAGCGAAGCACCGCCCGCCGCCGCCGCCGCGCGCCGCGGTGCTCCACAAACATCTTCCACGTGAATTAACCTATTAAACACCAAATTTGGGAAATAAACTTCGGTTCCCGACATTATTCTACTCGTAAAATCGGGCCATATTTTTGAAGACATTAAAATTGTAAAACCCACCCGTTTGTTTCACTTGTTTGTCAGAACATCTTACCTTATTTGTTTATATTCGTATGCTAACCATCTGCTTAGGAAGGCAAATAAAAATGCCGAGCACTCGCGTTCGCTGTTTACGTCTTCAAGAGGGTGTTAAGAAGTTAGGAGCAGCCCACACTTACGAGGGTAAGTCAGTCGAGGTCTCGAGCTCAAGACTCCCATGACTCGTCAAGCCGTCACACGTCCTTAGGCCGTATTTGAATCGCAGCGGGCGTCAGATGGCGCACCAGTCGCTCGGCTGTGTCGACCCGGTTCGCTTTGTTTTCCCGTGCGATGTCATTAGTGGAAAGCTCTCGATATTTTCGCAAGCATCGATTATTTTTAATGGGCCGCCGCCGGCTCAGGCACGCCGCACGTACTGCGCCCACCAAGTAATTCGATAGTACATCCGCACTCTCAACAGATGTAAGAATCTCTCGAATGATAATTTTATGCAAGTTTAAAAACTTTTTTTCTATACTTTTAAATTAAATCAAATCTAACCGTTCATTTGCGAATATGGGTAAATATAAAAACAAGGTATTATAATTAGTGAGAAACATGCTTATGTTGCACTACCCTAATTAAATCGATACGCAATATTCTACATGTAGTCATTCATTTTTAAATTTTTGATAAACAAAACAGCAAAAGATTTTTCAGGAATGTATCTCGTTCCCTATTTCATTTACAATGTAAATTAACGGATATCATTTTTTGTCGCATGATATTGTGACTAATAAATGATTTAACTAAAACACCAAAGTGCCACCACGCTAACTCTAAAGTCTACGAGAGAAAATACAAGTCCGCCTTAACAGAGTCAAATAGTGATGTCGTTGAAAGCTATTGGGCTCGCCCGCAGTGGTCCGTGGACTCAATCATTAAGAAATCATTAATGGCGCTTAACGACCGTTGTTGTGACACCGCTCTCAGTGCACACGCTTAAATAACTGAGCACGATTCCGAATTCAAAATCCTTGTTCTATTTTTAAATTTAGTCGCCTTTAATTAAATAAAAAATAAGATGTTCATTCTAAATATGATTTATTTAAAAGAATTACATTTTTATCACGCTCTTGTTTATTGGTTGAATGTAAATTCCAGTAAATTAATAAAATATGTTTATTTAATTCTAAAATTTAGGAGTTATAGTTTAAGTTTCTTTAGATCATAAATATTATGTTTGTATTGGAATATAAATCGAGCACCAATCAAATATTATAAATGTGAAATGCCAAAATTATAAATATGCTAACTAAACAGATGTAAAAACTATAAATTCAAACGTTTATGTAAAATATTGAAATGAAATAAGTAATAAAGATTATACATTCTAAAAGCTTGCAATGTTTACCTTTAAAAGTTTATGCATCGGGTACCAAGATATCCAGATAACGATCTCTAGTCGTCTAAAACAAACAAGTTTTATATTTTCAGATTTAATTTATTTCTACTACAGTTTAATCCTTAAGTTTTTAGTTACATTTCATACATCTTATATCAGTTTTAAATCTATAGTTTTCTCTTGACATGCAAGGTTTTAGATTTTAATATGTTTTTTCAAATCACGGAATTACACAAAATAAAAATAATCGAACACTCTGCTACTTATCCAAAAGCATCGGCAAATCGTCATTAAACTAAATTAAGAAAACCTAGATCTTCATATAATCTATCAGATATTAAGTCCACAAAATATATCGACACGACATCTCTACCTACACCAGTAAATAAGAAAGTTCATCTCTATCAAGGTCGCAATCTAACGCCTACACACATATTTATCTAGAAGACTAATCACTACTTACTTTAAATCAATTTGCCACTTAAAACAGCAATAACAGCTGAACTATCGCGACTATTAAACTGATTTAATACTATGAAGCGGGTCTACTATGCATTATGAACGCGGTATAACGGGTATAACGCGGTATAACGCGGTATAACGCGGCATAACGCGGCATAACGCGGTATAAGGCAGTGTGTACATTATCAGGGTGGCACGCATCGCGTAGCCCGCGGCTCAATCATTAAGGGATCATTAAAAGTCCGCCGTCAACCTGTTGGCCGCTCAACCGATGCCCTTTCTCTACTCTTTCTTCATTTCTCCGCTTTCAAAGGGTTTAGATATTTAATTCAGCGTTAATATTTAACTTTTTGTCTAAGCATTTATGTGTATCTAGTCATTATTATTTTGGGATTGTTTTTAAACATGATATATTGCTTGGTCTTACTATATTTACTTATTTTCCAGTTTGTGAGAAAAAAAGTCCCGTAAAACTCCAAGCAATACGCATAGATATTACATGAAGAATTTGACATTTACTATGAATTGTCAAAAAAAAAAATGATTTCTTAAATATGTAAATTAATATTTAATAGCTAGATTAATCACTAATCTTGCTCCTAACGTAGCACAAAAGTACTAACCTTACCACAAACCTACTAAGATTCAAAGTACTAGAAAAAAAGTAGCAGTTATTTAACTTATTTACAGTTAAATATGCAAGTAAATAGTAGGACTATTTAAGGTTAATTGCAGCATAAAATAAATTGGTTAATTGCAACTTTGTAATGTCGATTGCAGCATGATAAATCTTATCATATCTATATAAAACAAGATAAAGACAGTTAAATATAGAACCACTTCCTTTTTGGCAATACACATTGAAAAACCATATCAATTCCACTTGCAAATCAGACACAAACTGTCCTAAACCATAAAATCAGGTGCATAAAGTTTTATGACACCGATTTATCACCTCAGCGGATAGTTAGAACGGTGTTGGAATGAAAAGAGTGGTAACAAAGTCGTCGGGCGGCGCGGTGCGGCGCGGCGCGGCAAGCAAATGAGGCGCGTCGCTCACTGCTAACTAAACCAATCGGCCGTGCGAACGTAGCAGACGGGCGGCTCGGACGCTTGTTCGAACGATATTCAATTGTATCTCTATACTCAAATATATTTTTTTTATTTTAAATACTATAGAGATCATTTTACAGTATATTAATACTAAATGTATATTGTATTTTGTGATTGTAAGTTATTATTTGATTGTCTCTTGTAACTGTTTTACAAATACAACAAAGGTACATGTGTTAAATTTAGAACTTTTAACTGTTTAATAATATGCTTAGGACATGAGTAAAAGCTATACTTATTGATTCTGTTTATAGTTTCTAAAGACAACTAAGTATCTTTTTATTAAAAAATATGGCATTTGAAAAGAATATTTTTCATAATACATTAAAATTACTATAACATTAAGGATTATCGGTAGTATATTTCAAACCATGGCTACAAAATCCAATGTTAGTGTAAATGTGCGTACAGTCGGGCGGTTTACCCGCGCGTTCAGCCCGCGCGTTTCGCCCGCTTATTTGCGACGATCATTTAGCATCATTTGCGGCCTTTGCGGGCTGCTTTTTAAACCTCATCTGTTTTTAATGCGCCCGGAATCCTTTACGTTCGCTTGTTATTCGGATACGAAGAGCACACTGCAATACTGTGATACCTGGAACCCGATACTTATAAATGAGTTCTCTGAAGATTTGATACCGTTGACACTGTATCTATTTCAACTGTAGTTGTTTGATATTAATATATTTTAGTAGATATTTCCATAGTTTTATTTATTAGAAGCATTATTTAATATTATATTTATCGTATTTAGGCGGGTCAAGGTAAAGGCATATGTCTATCAGTGCAGTGGATTGAAACGGGCACATAGGATTAAATTATTTTTTAAGTAACGCATCAGTCACACATTACTTGATATTTGTGAGTTCCATATGGGACAATCAAATACAGTCGAATTTCACTAAGATTTACGTAGCTGACTGAATCTGATACTATATTTTACATTATTTGACACACCATAACACTTCTTAAAAACTAATCACCAATTTGATGGCACTGAAAATTTCCTAATATTAACTAATAAATAAAATAATATGAAAATCAACAAGTCTGAACGCGAGAATCCGAGTGGCATATCATTTATGAAGCCATCATCCGCGCTAACTGCATGTAAACACATCAATATTTATCTCGTAACGCTCTCGACCCCGATGCGGGACACGGAGTATGAAGTTATTGGAACAGAGTCATGTAACACAGAGAAAGAGGTGATTTTATTTAAGAATAGTTTCTAATGTTATAAAACTTAATATATACAAATAGAAAACAATAAACAAGACACCGTAAACTAAATAAAACCTAAAATACTTACTACTACTACCACCTACTTCATAAAATACCTTGATTGTGTTTTGGATTTGGAGCATCCGTAAATACCTATACGTCTTCTATTCCGTCAATTTTTAGACTTAATTATGACTTAATGTATAATTCTGAAAATAGACATTTCGATTGATAGCTGGTGAACCTAAATACAAGAGTAGAATTTAGGAGATGATTTCATTTTTTTGTGTAAGCTTTTCAGATTTTTTAAGGAAATCACTACCTAGATCTATATATAAAACCAGGAAAGCAGAAGATTTTATAATGGTTTAATAAAATATTTATTCTTAAAAAAGGCTTCTGCAAACTGCAGGCTTTCTAAATTTACACTCCATTTGCTTACTACTCCGTGTCCCAGTCGTGTCATAACTGCGCGACATTTTAAACTCTAATTTACTAAAGTTATTGCCTCGCGTAGATGTCTCGAGATCATGTCACTTCCTCCACTAAATTGGTAAACACATACTTAATAGTTAGTTAATATTTAAGTACATGATGTTAGTATCTATCAAAGACTAATCAACCTAGATTTTAGAACATGCTCTACAACTTTTTATGGTCCGTTCTTTGATATTTCTGGAAATAAATTAAGAAACTGTAAGAAATACAAATGCGTAGTTCAGTTTTAGACACTGACATCAAATTACAACAAAAGATTAAATGTGGAAATTGGTCGAAAGTAAAAACCGCCTAAAATCTAATCTTATATATAAAATTCTAGTGACACAATGTTAGTAACCATACTCTTCCGAAACGGCTTGACCGATTTTTATGAAATTTTAAATGCATATTCTTTAGGTCTGAGAATCGGCTACTATCTATTTTTCATACCCCTAAGTGGTAGTAGGTAGGTAGTAGGCAGGTGCTAGGTAGAAAAAATTGCATTGCAACGCATGCCGGCAGCCAGTATTTTCATAAAAAAAAAACTCAATTTTGGCTATTGTATTTTATAAAACCGCGCCATAGTGGATATCCCAAATCGATTTGATCACTTCCCTTTACGATCACACATCTAAAACATGAATGAATTACAATACATTGACGGGTAAGCCCGACTAAACACAGCGCATAAACGCAGCGTATAATCGCACAATATAATCGCGTCCTAATCCGAGCCGGTGTCGGGTCGTTATCGCGTCGGTCGCCTCATTATATCCTGTATCGGTGCGACCGCCAGTTATCTTAATTTATTTGTAATACATGCATTTTTATTGCACGGTATTGGGTTTTCGGAAATTTCGTTCGTCTATGTTAAATCTATTAAAATTAAATTGTGATGTAATGTGGTTTAGTTGTACTGCCGATTTTAATGAACTGAATTCAGTTTTGTTTTCTACGGGTTGTCAACGCAACGTAATAAGTCCTATTTTAATGACAATATTTTAATTATTGATACCACAGTTTATATTCTAAGCGGCATGTGAAATATGTTGATTTTGAGAAATCGTGACCATTGATTAAAAAGTATTTGTAGAGCGAACAATAAACTCAAGTGTCTAAAAGAATTGCTTTTTGATTTTTTAAAACCCTTACAATATCCAATATCTTCTGCCTTAGAAAGACCTAATCGAGATTATTGAGAGGTAGAGTTTGCGTTCAAACTGTTGATTTTCAACAAATTTTTAATGTGAGACTCCTTGATTTTCGTCTCCATTAATACAAGTTTTTTTTAAACAAGACCAATTTAAATATTGTCTGCAGCTCGTTCTATTTAACTACACAGATTATGTTTTCACATCGAAAGTGCATTTTAGACAGCAGATCAAAGAGTAGAGCGAGACAAAGCTATACATTACTCAGCTTATTACCACAATGACTAAGTGCTTGGCTTAGCGCGTGGGTTCAGTACAAGGCGAACCAAATTTATATGTACACCTAGATATATATGTCATAGATATATAGAGACATTGTCTGAAGAAACTAGAATGAATATCAAATAGTCAGATGCTCCTAAACTCTTTTTAATGTAATGTAGTTTTAAAAATTATTAAGTTTTTTTTCACTTCTCTTAAGGATTTAATGTTTCATGATAGGTTATATTTTAATTCCCAATAATTTTTATCGAATTCCGTAAACAAAAATTAATTTGTGAATCTGCTGAAAAGTTGCGATTTATAAATGAGTAGTTTTATTGTCTTTGAGAAGAGATGCTTGTTTTTTTCTTAAAAATGAAAAAAGGTATGACGTGTGCTCTGTTTTCTGTCTGTTCTTATAAAATTATAGTATTGAATGTATTTAAATACATGAACATAAATTAAGAAATTTAGAACGAATTTTCACATTTATTACCGCCATCAATTTACAAATAATTGTTTAGTAGTCTTATTATTTTTTATTAGTTCTATGTTTTGTCGCCACTATGTGTTAATGGCCACATAGAAGTGCTGACGTGTTATACTGTTAAATACGAGTCTATTACTGATACAGATCTAGTAGTGTATGTGTCGTTGTTAAATCTCTATCAGATTTAAAAGATCTTCAATACTTTTTACTAATGACAGGTATGAATGGTAAATTTTGTAATAGTAAAAAGCCTTTTTGTGTCTTTAAATATTATTTTTTCTTGCTGTTAATTATTATGTCGTGCTTTTCAATTGAAAATACTTAATTACTGCTATATTAACCAATCTAATACCTGCGAGTTGAATCTTAAATTTAAAATAAGTTAGTTTTTTATTTTATATTCATGTTTTTTTAATTAAGTACTTAACACGCTATTTATTGGAAATCGTTTATTCCAATACGCTTAGAATAAAATATTCAAAGAGACACTATTCCAAAACAAATAGGACATAAAAATTCACTTTCTCAGTACGTACCGAAAAAAAAAGTCGGAAAAACGCAAAGAAACCGCAAGGACGACAAAGCACCCCAATCGAAATGGAAAAACGATCCACGCCAATTGCCATAAAAAGATCGTCGGCCCAATAAAACGGAATCGACATTGTCAGCGATGATTTGAGCCGGGCACGGGACTCCGGGACTCCGCGATCCCGGGACCGCGGGACGGGGAAACACGGTTTGGGCGGGCGGGAATTTTTATAAAAACTCGAAACTCGCATCTACGTTAGTCTGAGTGATTCGATGCCATTTCAATTGGTTACCAGATTATTTTGGTGACGCGACTTTTTCTGATTGAGTTGTGAACGCATTTAATGTTCTGTGGTTTATTGAACGTTGATTTTGATTTACTGATGCTACATTTCTGCGTCTTACAAAAACTTTTTTTAAAAGGGTTAGCTTTTATTTAAAAATTTCTTTGTTGCATGTCTAGTTCGTATTTTTTACAGGTTATCTAAAATACATTAGCTTAATAAGCTTTTTTTATGTGACTAAACAAACATTTTCTTACGAAGCAAATAAAGTACCTAATCATTGATACTAATACCGGTAGTATCAAAGGAACAAGCATTGATAACTAAGCTTGAAGAAATAAATAAAAATGTTCATTTTCAGTTTCAGGGTTTCATTTAAGTATTTTAAAATAATTAAATAAATTTATTTCACAAACCAAGATTTCTTCGAGTATTTATGATAAATTCACAATTAAAAAAAAGTTTTCATAAATTAAATGTAGTTTATATAAAAATAATATTTATAAAATTTAAGACAAAATTGTTATAAGAACGATATATCAATAATTCACTCTTAAAACTGATATGTTGTTAATGTTTTTAATTGTTAAAAGTAAAATCAGATTAGAAATTCCAGGTAGCCAGGCTGAAGCTGCAGAAGCCTTCACATTTTTATTTCGGAATATTTTAATATAGCAGAATAATAAATATTGTCGCCTATTCAATATTAGTTCTACTCTGTTCTACGTTAAAGCTTGCTGCCAACTTTTTCATAATTAAAATTTCTCGGTCCCAAAATTTTTGGTGGACACAAATATCTGTATGTAGGTAAGTTCAAAGAAATTATAACATGTGCATTGTATTCCATATTATAGTATTTCTGCATGTCTATTAATTTTCTTTTTTTATCTTGTTTACTATGTAACTTATTAGTACCTAGTATAATTAATATGGGTGAATACTTTTGCTATTTTAATTAACTATAATGTATTAATTAAATACATATTTATTCAACAGCGTCAGAAATTGAGCGTCATTGTAAAAAATACAAAATATTTTAGCACTTTAAACTGATATTAGTTACTTGAAAAATAAGTAGATAGAACTAATCCTAATTTTAAAGGATAATTAATTTAGTAATAATTATAAATAATGTCACTCGTATTTATTCTCTACTCTCATTCTTGTGATATATTTTCTACAAAAGTTTTCAATCACTTTCTTCACTTTTATAAAACTTTCATGGATTTCTCGCTAACTCTGTGTAGTTGGCACCTAGCGTATACATTTTAATGACCTATGGGATATAATGAGAAATACATATGCATGAGCTGAAAAGTTCATACTTTACACAAGTTAGTTTTTACAGTTAACTTACTTTGCGTGCGTGTGGGGCCGTGCAGCAACTGTGAACGAGTCTCGAGGTTGACGCCGGCACCAGCCACGCACACCGACACCAGCCGGACAAGCCTTTACAAGTCAGAGGAACTACGGAGCATGTATTGTCGTATCGTAAGCTCGTAAGCGATGTTCAAAAGTTATGCCGTCGTCCGCGCAACGGTGAGCGTCAGACGTCGCGTCGACAGACCGACTGAGCGGCTCGCGGGCTCGGCTCGGCTCGCGCGCGCTGGGCGGGCCGCCGCCACGCCCCGCCTCGGACCCGCCCACTACCCGCCACGCCCACCTGAATTAATAAAGGCGGCAAACACCGCCGGACACGCGGACAATGCCGCATTGTCCTGCGTCCAAAATAGTTTCAATTAGAATCGAGTACAAGGCACAAAAGCGCCCGCCGGCGGATCATTCACGCCGAAATTGGCCGCTGCATGAGCGATTAGCGAAACCTCATACAAAACTGCCGATGATATCCCAAACTGTTGTCCCACATTCAAACTAAACCGCTCGATATAATCCGAACAATCTGCTCTGGCTACCCACATATTCACCCACCTCACTTAATGACACACAAACATATTGAACGTAGATATTATATCCACAGCTAGTAGCTTTAAAAGCTTCAAAGATTTTTAATTTCTGATCCATGCCAACAGTAAGTACGTAAAACAATGTGATTAAATTAATATCTGACTACATATAACCAGCCAGAAGGTTCTCTCTATTTCAAAGCACTCAAGTCTTTCTAAATAATTATTCGTATTTACTTTATTCCTTCTAATGAAGTTTTGAGCATCGAGGAATCGAGAAGTTCAAGAGGCAACTCTTACGGCATGGTTTCGCCCTATTAGTGTCCAGAAAATCAAAGATGTGATTAACGGACTCAAACCAACCGAAACGGGCTAACAGACATCAGCAATCAAAATCTTACAATGTTGACCTTCTTAGCCAAATAACATGGACTAAATCGTATGAACGATGATTGACAAACAAACTGCGGTTTCAAAGCAAAGTTCCTTAAATCATATATGGGGCGAGATATCATTATAAACAATGTCATCACACCTTTTGACCAGCATTAGTTCTTATTTATCCAACTTTTAAATTCTAGCCTTTTCTTCAATTATAAATACTAGTTTTTGAAGGCAGCTATATAAATGCAAGATAAAGGCGTTGTTTGACTTAAAACTATTAAATCTCTAAACTCGAAATTACATTTCCATAACAATATTACCGTGTGACATGTGACTTGACTTAAATATGCAATGTCTATGAAACGTTGCTAGTTCTAAAGTTTATTTCAATGTACGGCAATCAGTCATGTAATTGAAATGGCAATAGACTCGCCCTCTACACATATCAAATCATTATTATTTCTTTTATAAATGACCCTAGGTAACATGACATTATTTTAAAACATATTTCTATTA
The DNA here is from genome assembly GCA_905475315.1 of Autographa pulchrina. Lineage (NCBI taxonomy): Eukaryota > Metazoa > Arthropoda > Insecta > Lepidoptera > Noctuidae > Autographa > Autographa pulchrina. Next base: position 10,300,703 of record FR997765.1, on the reverse strand, counting down.
TTAATTATTCTAGGTGCTCTCTGCATCTGCCCCTACCATTAAGGAATAAAGCAACGATGTTATATCATAATTATAACCATTTTATTGAAATGTTTTAAAATTAATTAAAACATATAATTAATTATGTTGCTTGCTATCCTTACTAATCCTTACTAATATTATAAACGTGAAAGTTTGTTTGGATGTATGGATGTTTGTTACTCTTTCACGCAAAAACTACCGAATGGATTTTAATGAAACTTTACAATCATGTAGCTTATACATCGGAATAACACATAGGCTATAATTTATAAAGATAGTGTATGATATGTCCATAATTATAACCATTTTATTAAATGTTTCAGAAATTAATTTTAATATATAATTCATTATGTCACGTGTTCGAATACTGCTGTTATTAACTACAACTATCGGTTAAAAGTAACATTTTTTTTTTATTATTACATCAATTATTGTGTAAAATGATACAAGAAAGTTAAATTAAGTTGTTACCATTTTATTTAGCTATAAATTTTAAGAGCCTTTCATTTGGTGCAATAAAGAGCCATTTTTAAATTTGTGTTGACATCATTTAAACGTGAAAGGTTAATAGTTTAGAAAGGACTTAATTGGATGCATTTTAAACTTAATATTCTTGCAGTTATAAACTACAACTATTGCTGATAAGGATAAGAAAGTAGGTATATAAGATTAATGTAATTAAACTATTTTCTTTTACGAACTACTATCAAAATATTTTTCTTAATCGTGTGATGATAGCAGTATTCTTTAACAAAACATTTTAACAGTCAATTATTTAAGGAAGTAGTTAATTTAAAATCAACAACTTAAGTAATCAACAACAAAATAGGTTCAAAATACATAATAAAAAAATAATAATTAAAAAAATTAAAAAACACGCCTGCCATGCCAAAAAAAAATTAAAAACAAGTCAAATATTTGCAGTCGGGGTCGGTTACTTGGAACAATTCATTACAGGAACCCCGACTGCAAATATTTGATTTTTATTTAATACCTTTTAGTGAACAACAAAAAAACATGACACAACACAAAAAAAAATATCGTTCGGAACCCTTTGCAGGCGATTTCGACTCACACTTGACCATTTTTTAATGTCCACATAGCCTATGTCACTCGGGATAACTCAAAGCTTCTAACGATACCACAAACATTGAAATCGGTCAAGCCTTTTAGAAGTTATGGTGGAATAAAGAAACTCACAAACATACATACATACATACATACATACATACATGAACCCTGAAAACATAACACTCCTTTTTGGGCAGTCGTGTAAAAATATTTACTTTAGCTTTGTTATCGTATTTCCATCACTTACAAGTAGGAAAATCTACAACTTAGTATCCTCAAACAATTCTCGATCCTTACTTGTTTGGATGGGTGTATGGACTATGGATGGATGTTTTTACTGTTTCACACAAAAACTTCTGAATGGATTTAAATAATGTAGCTTGACAATAATGTAGCTTGTACATCGGAATACCACGGCTATCTACACTAATCTACACTAATATTATAAAGAGGAAAGATTTGATTGTTTGTTTGTTTGTTTGAAATGAATAGGCTCCGAAACTACTTGACCGATTTGAAAAATTCTTTCACTGTTGGGAAGCTACACTATCTCCGGTGAACATAGGCTATATAAAATTTTCAAAAAAGTTAAGTAACCTCAATAATGTAAACCAAGGCGTGAAAAAAAAACCAAAAAACTTTCTTGCATCGCGTGCGCTGAGAAAACTATTGATTATAGAACAAAATAATGTACTACGTCTTTGTAGAACATATAATTATCTACAAAAAGTGTCGCGACAGCATATGTCTAACTATTACAGTTAGGTCACAATAAGAGATATTTTATTAAAAAAAATATCATTGAAAGGACGCCGCTAGAAAAGGCTCTTTATTTGTTACTTGGTATTGATCCTTATCAAAATAAATTACTTCATAGTCAAGACTGCTTCAATACCTTTATGTAACTTTTTGAATTATTCACTTTGGACATTCCCTTCGAAAGATATCACGAGTTTAAAATATAAGAATTAGAAAAAAGTCGCGTGATTGTCGCTCACTCTGCTCTGCTAACTATGCGATTTAAGCATCACTGAGGTACGGGAGTGTCTATACTAATATTATAAAGAGCGTATTAGTAGTATTAACACAGAAACCTTCAATCCTAACTTTTTAATAATGTGTTAAATACCCGTGCGAAGCCGGGACGGGCCGCTAGTAATTTATAAAGATAGTGTATGAATTGTCATTCACGCGGGTAAACCGCGGGGCACAGCTATTATATGTATAAATATTATGTTAAACTATAAAAAGAATAATTTCAATTAGAAACAAGTATAATTTTAATTATATTCTTACCTGTTTCCACCGCTACGCCGCTGTTCCAAGTTCTGTGCTAAACCAACATTTTTGTCACTTTCCTTCACAACACACTCAACACACAACACACTATATACACAGCTACTAAAGTAATAAAGATTATGTAGCACAATACGTTTACAAGCTTTTACACAAAAGGATTGTCATTGTCATCATAATTTTTTAAGTATAAGATGATTTAGCAAGGTCACGGACTGATTACTAAAATAATAAATTATCCGCCTTGCTTGATTTTTGTTTATTTCCTCCACTTGTGCTGGTGCGAAGCGATTATCCCCTTTTAAAATAAACGCGATAACACCAATTTTGTATCGATCATCACACACATCGATGACCAACGTTTTCACCGTTTTTTTTTTCAGACAACATCGCTTGGTTTATCAACTGGAGCTAGTTAATAAAGCTAATGTAGCCATATTGCTAACGTGGCGATAAATATGTACTATGCACACTGCAGTACCTGAAAAGAAAATATAATTTTAATATAGACTACAGAGACAGAATAAGATTGTCCAAAGAAGCAGATAAAAAACCCTGTCCGACCCAAAAGGGTGGTATAGGGTTCATAATCACATGCCCAATTACCTAAATTTGAGGTTTAAACAAAAGTTACACCACCATATTCGTTGGTATTATTGGAGGCCTTTTGTATGATCATTTGGCAATACATAATTTGTCAGTTTTTGTAGTTCTATTGTAATTAAATATTGAGTACGTCATGAATAAAGATATTTATCTACGGATTAACTTATTTTCATTATGAGCTTCTAACGCTGTCGCCCACTACAAAAAATATATATTCATTCTTGCAATTACAAAATTATGTTGATTTATCTGAAAGTTAATCCTCTTCTTCAGCCCTTTACATACCACGTGCATAGGCACGTGTTCAAAATCTTACACACTATCTTGCCCAAGCATGTGAGCTCAGCACTCAAAATACATTTTCATCCCGTTAGCAACAATTGTACATTCACAAGCAAATCTCACACTTCGTCGTACCTTCCTAACTCGACAAATGAAGTGTGAAGGGTTTCGGAAGACAGCTTCCAAGTCCACAGTCCTCGCTGGACGCACACGGATCAGTGCTGCCATCTATAAGTGATCCGAGTGTTCGTTTGCTTTACTGACCACGAGTTCCGATCCGGCTGAACAAATACTCTGAAAATATCTTCGGGATTTTAGAATTGTGTTAGGATTTTATATGATATAGAGATGTAATCTTATGTGGGTGTTCAAGAAGGAACATAACAGAGGTGTTTAATTTGTATGATCCAAGAAAGGGTGAACTAGCTTGAGAATTTGAATTAACTTTTTCTTAATTTTACCTAATATTTTTTTAGTCTATTGCTGAGTTTTACATGATTTTATAAAATCAGTTTAGTAAGTAATCACGTATTACCACTAACTGCTACATTGAGTGACATTTAATCATTAGACTGCAAAGAAAGAATTAGCATATTAAAATACATATTAAAAGTTTTGTAGAGTATTAGCAATTTTATTACTATTCTATTATTTCTACAATTTAGGAGCTCTAAATACACAATCATATTTTGGAATAATACGTTTAAACATAGACCCATACCCATAGAATTGAGTTTGACAAAGTAACAATGTCAGCGACCATTGAGACGCAATTTGAACGAGTTATGAACTTATGAAGAGCAAACAATTGCCGACCCGTCGTCGTCCCGCCGCCGCCGTCGCGGTCGTCCCGTCGCTTTGGTCACGTGCCCTAATATTTATTTTATCAATATTCAAACAGTTCAAACGCTGGCTTTCGTCTCGATAGTAAAGGGGCTTTATATAATATGTAGACATGTACATGTATAACAGTCTATGTATGCATAATATGATAAATTTAATAAATATGAGACCAGTCTGTAGGTTTGGTAAGTTTGTTTTCTTGAATGCATTTTGAGCTGAATAAGCAAACGGTATTCAGAATGATGTGTGCATTTCATTTTCTTTCGGGATACCTTATTCAATAAAATTTTAATACTTTACTTGTTCTAAAGTCGATCCATCAATCATTCGTTTTGAATTAAAAATTTTAAAACGTAACTTTTAGCAAGAGCTTTATTTTTATTTATTCTAACCTGCAAACACAGAAACCTTGTAAAAATAATGTGGCCGTCAGACTAATCCACGGGATAATATTTACAAAATCAAATCATAAATGGTTCCTAACTACAATTAAGTAATCGATCAAAACTTGGAAGACTATCGGCAACGACCCGAATCTCAACCCTTACCGCGCTATGCACAATCCCCTCAACCTCGCTAATACGTTAACGAGGCGCCATTCTACAAGTTTATTTAAGTCGCGCCGCTGCCGCCCCGCAGTCGCCCCGCACCCGCCCCGCAGATGCACCGCACTCGCCACGCGCGCCGCCCGCACCACGGAATGCTAAGCAGCCTCGATTGACATTCCACCGGCGAAGCAATCGAACGGAAAATACACTTGTCATACATTTAACGTGGAATTTTTATGATTTAACTTTAGCTGAGGGGAAATTATTACGGTTTTATTCGAGTAGATGTAATAAGGATGGCAAACGATTGAGGTACGTGTCTGCCGGCGCGTGCTCTGATGTAAATCAGTTTTCTTTTGAATTCTTTCTTCGTAAGTTAGGGTTAATAGTTATTTTTTGTAACACTGCTTTTCGTAGTCGGTAGGATTTTTGTACATTAAAATTTGCCATTTTCTCTCATATTTTTGTGATTATTCATATATTCCAAATATGCGGCAATAATATAAATTACTCTTTTTAATTTTATTTTTAACCGATACTGAAACTACAAATGATTAATTTAATTTAATATAATTTACAGTTCATATAGCTGCAAAATATCTGACTACTAAATTGAGTACATAGGTACCAATAGTATAATAAGGTAACATATTAATTAAATAAAATTGAAATACAATCACATTTATCAGATAGCAGGCATAACACCCTAACCCCTCAAACAAACACGGCGTGTTTGCGTACCTTTAACCCTCACGAGCTAATAATTTCATCCGGGCAGTCCCGCGGGCCGCAGCACCGGGTTACCTGGATGTCACGTCATGTCGCCCGTCATTGGAACATCTTACGAAAATACGATGTTGTACGCGGGGACCTAATTCTTGGATCCCGTCGCACGTCGCTCTTCGCCCGTCAAATTTGTGCTTCAGGGCTACCACGAAACATTTTTATAATTACTGTTGCTGAATTATTCTGAAGTAATTGTATAACGGTTTTGGATAAGAGAAAAATAATGTGGTTACCGAGTCATCACTTTATATTTTTTATATAAAGATGTAAGAAAAAATTAGAACCGGAGTTAAAAAAAATATAGATCATGGAAGCCTACTCAGCATTTCAAAAGTCAGTGTTATTCAAAGTTGAAGGTAAAAAATATAAGAAGCACATCACAATATGACGTGTACATCAGTGCTGGTGTCAGAGAGGTCCTCGCCAGGCACCCCTGTCGGGCAGGCTACAGACAACGTCTTCGTTCGACTGACAGTCGGCGACATATTTTATTCACGGCGCACCGTCGTAATTCCGTCGATGCAGATAAATTGTTTTACCGCGGGAGCGAGCCACGTCCCACGACTTTGGCGTTTGCATGATGAGCTCGTTTTTTATGCTCGAATAAAATTGTGTTAGCCACAGGCAGCGGAGCGACGTGTGAACACCGCCACTGGTATCTCAAGAAATTGTTTTCGGGAAGCCTGCTTTGATATTTATGAAAGTTGGCATGTTGAGACGTACGTTTGAATGAAGGGTTCGAGGTGGATTTTAACGTCGGACTCGCATAATTCTCGAGGGAGATAGTGGATGTTATTATTGGTTGTATGTTAGTACGTTAGTGTTTGCGAACAGCCACCAGTTGCGAGATGTCACGTATCGTAAACACGTTGACACAGTCGCTTTGCAGCGCCGGCGCGGGCCCGAGCAGCCTCCGCTATCAATATTAAATCCGCCGCCATGCAAACATCTGCTCGCGACTGCAAACGTATAAGTTTAATCAGTGGTGTTTCGATTAGTTGGAACAGATCGGCTCTGATGCTGACGTGTGCAAGTTAATTTAATGCTCGTGCTCAACTTATTTCAATGTGATACAAGCAACATAACACTACAGTAAATTGGTAATGATCTTGCGTGATTGGTTTTATTTTATCAGTCTTTGTGTTAAATAAGTTTTTCTGCCCTTATTACGAATATCATCTCCCGAGCCTTTTCCCTCACTGTGTTGGGGTCGGCTACCAGCCTTACCGGATTCAGCTGAATACCGTATTTTACATGGAGCGACTGCCTATCTGACCTCCACAACCCATTTTACTGGGTAATCCAGTATCCCATGGTAAGACTGGTTGTCAGAATTGACTTAACGACTGTCAAAGATCAACGTATGACAGTCGGGACCTACGGCTTAACGTGCTATCCGAGGCACGGCCCTTATTACGAATACATCCTCCATATTTCATGTATCTTGTTTCCGTGGTGCGCTTACGATTATACGTTTACACATTACGTACGATTTCGCTAGACACAAAACTAATAAAATTGTACATAAAACCTATTTACCAAAACGCTACAAAATGTTCTAATTTCCACCTTCAACAAACAAGTTAAACTCCTACAAATAAAGCACCCGTGTCACAGGGAATTAAAGTTCGCCAACATCCACCAGAACCGTGATTGACAAAATGCAAATACTCCTGTTTTCCGACGAAAATAAAATAAGCTTTGACCCGAAGTTCCTTGGGATTATGGATGTTTGTACTGAAAATAATGCGCGGTTGTGTTCAAATATTTGGAGATGGAGTCAAAGGGCTGGCTTTTTGCGAGGAGCTTTGAGCGGCCGCGGTCTGCGGTCAGATAACCCGATTAGCCGCACGCCCACAGTTGGGCCGTGCCACAGAATTCCGCTAGTTTTTACCTTGATGTGTAAATCTGAATTTCAGTCCTAATTATGTTGATGAGGATTTATTTGGAGTCAACTTTGTTTATTTATAAAATTACACAGTTAACTTTAAGTTTATATGATTTTTGCTAAATACCCAAAATTTATTTTTGAATAGTTCATTCATGATTAATATTGGAATACAATAAACAATTTTGTTTAAGGGCTTTATATTTTCTGGTAGAGTCGAGTCAAGATGTCTCGAAAGATGTAGTACATATTATATGAATCTGTTTGTCTGTTTTTTTATGTTTTCAAAATGTAACCATACACAAATAAAAATCAAACGTCAAAAGCAACTTGTAAGTACCGTTTCATACCAAAAATATAAATTCTATGAAAGACTGGCTGCTACAAACTGTAATGTTATGTCTGCTCTTTACGACTGACTGACACTAAAATGTTTCCGAATAAAATTGTTATCCGTCAAAACATGAAGAGTTCCTTCAACGTAAGAAGTGCAGCGTATAGGCACCAGCACTCGTGTTGCAGATGTACAACAAACAGAAGATGGGAACTAGATATGATACCGTGTTGTGTGCTGTAGACATGTTGACATATAAAATAAAAGGTAGGTTTTTGATGTTTTTTATTTTTGTTGAAAATTTAACAAGATTTCAGTAGGTAGTTGATAAGATTTTGTGGCCCAGATATTGTCTGTAAATAATACAATAATATAATTTACGTTCAATTGTTTATTATTATTAAATGCTTAATATATTTGTTACAATATGTTAGGATATTAATTTCAGTAAATAAGTAAACATGTGATATGTACACTGTAATAAACATAAATAAAAAAGTACAACTAAATTAGGTCTATTGGCTAAACATTTATTTCTTGTTGTGTGTACAGTGGAACCTTGTGGGTTTTTGGACTACCTGTTAGTACAAGGATTGTGTTATTTATAAATTACCTTTTATTCTTTTTACAAACTGATAACTAATCCATAACAGGATTACACGAATATATTTGACTCAACACTCATGAGGTCACTTCTAGTAGTTTCACATGATCACTGTCCCGCTGACTTATTCAGTACGGAGCAAAGGCTCGCCTCCTGCGGTAAGGTGTAACTTAACGAACCCCTCTGAATCTTTAATACATTTTCATTTAATGTAAGCTAGTTGCAAACTACCCGATGGTCGGCTGTTGATTTTGTTACGCACAAACATTACGTGTAAACTTATGCTAATTATACTGTATGAATAGATGTTTAATTATTCATAATTACTCGCCCTTACATTTCGTAGTTACATTATTAGTTATGTGAAATTTGGGTAAGAGTTTTCGAGCTTTACGTGACCCAAAGTTTTCTTTGAAATAACGAAGTATGTACGGGGTGATATTAAAATTATTTCTAAAAGACGAAAAATTCTTAATGGTAGTTGAAGAAAAGACACGAAGGAGTAACTTAATATTAATGTAAGTTAATCATTATTCATTCAATTCTGACTATGGAAATCCATCAGCATGGAACAGGTGGTTATTTAACAAAAGCAGAAAAATCCTGACAGGTCTTTAATTGAAAGACGTATTTTTTACGCTTTACATATTTTATGACATCAATTACTCGATTTAGAACTGGGTAGAGATTTTCTAAATAATGAGTATAATCAGTTTGATGAAACCTTATTTCAATATTAAAATAATTAATTAAACAAAACAGGGCTACAGGGTAACTTTCCTAACAGTGTTGTCGCAAATCGTTAATGGTTCTAAAAAGCTTTTGATTTCTCGTAATTATATTTACTCTGCAGATGAGAAAAGAGGACAAAATACGTACCTACTTACCTAATATCAATTATATTTAGTAGGTAATTCAAAAGCAGAATTAATTCAATTCCCAATACAAACATCTACCTCGAGTCAGGTGGCTCCTCAAACGAGGCGCTCGGTTCCCTACTTGGCAAATTAGATTTCGCATAAAGCCTATTTTAATTTGCGCCGTCGCTAAACATTGCGAGCTCTTAAATGTTTAAGCGAGCGCACAAACTGTGTGTACGGAGCGGGCGCGGGCGGCGGCAGCGGCCGCGGCTCCGGTGACATTCAGCAAAGCAAATATGTTCTTGGCGGCGGCGGCGGCGGCGGCGGCACCCGGCCCAGCGCGGTAATAAGCCTACCGGCCGAGGGCGGACGCCCCCGCGCCCGCCCGCCGGCCCGCCCTAGCAAGCCGAGTTATTAAATTCTTTTGTTGGCCCCGGTGCCGGAATGCCCAGTTATTTAGCCGTGGTCCGGCTCTACGGGATCAACGTAAATATCTCCTACGAGTTCTTTTGAACTCGACTAGATTGTGGGATGAAACGGATTATTTGCATCCTTGTGTTTCCACCTACGAGGGTTGCCGACCTGAGGAGCCAGATAAATAAGTAATTTTAACAATTTAATATGACGAATGAAATGTTTCAGGTGTTGTGTCTCGGCTCGCTAACTACGTCAGTCCATATTGTAAAATAAGCTGCTCGCTTTAAAACATGGATCCCGCTCCCCTCTTCGTATGAATTAAGACAACATCTAAGCCGAGGGCGCGCTTCATTTCGAGCACATTACTCTCTGTTTAACAATAAAACTCATTAAATCGCTCGTGCGGTCGCGTTTTATAAATGTTTCACATATTAATAAAATTAACAAAGCAGTGGTACACGAGAGGGCGATTTCCCGACAAAACGTCGGAGCGCAGCACAATGGAATCTAAAATAAATACGAAGACTTTAGCAAACAGGAGAGCGCACAAAGCGTCCACCTGGTGGGAGTGTGCTCCGGGTCCTATTGAAAATTAAGTAGCTGCGACGGAGTTCAATTAATGGCCGCGAGGCGTCCGCCGGCAGGTCTCGCGACCTCTGCCCACACGAACCTCGCGCGACTGATTATTGCTAACATGTGTTACTAATGCCGTTCAGCATAGAGAATAACTATGGTATACATAATATCACCATCTAGTTCTGACCCGAAGTAATTAGCGACCTGACTGTCTAATACAATAAGCAATAGATGAGTATATAAACAGTCGCGCCGTGTCGAACACCGAGTATACACTGATTATGAATTTTATTGATCATCTATATGACAAATACAATCATGCTGATGCTCACAATAAAATTGGTCAGCAAAATGCAGTAGATACTACTAATTTATACAATCTTTATCTGTAAAAAAGTTAAGTGTAGTCCAGCTCAGCGGTATCGACACCCTCTTATTGGCAGATTCGTATCAGACCGCGCTCAGCTAAACCACCGCTTATCTCACAAATTACACCGTTTTACTGGATCCTCTCGAAAACTGTGGAAAGTAAACCTTTTTAACACAGCTTAGGACATGACCCCTACCATGGAATTGCACTCAATACTTAGACAAATTCTTTGGGAGTTTTTATGTCGAAGACTGTCCGGTAAAGAGCGGATTTTTTTACGAAATATGCTGGAAATTATTTGTATCAAGTTAAAACGACTAAAGTGACATAACTAAAATGTAGACCCAAGATTCTTTTTGCGTTCACAGAAAAACTCGTTCTTTCGTATTTTATCGGAATTGCACCATAGTAGGGGCGGACAGCTTACCAATCGCCAGTTTAGCCCCCGACGGCGGATTTTATTGCCATTCGTATTGTCGGCTAGAGATTTACTTTGACACGTCGAAAATTCGTTTGTTGACTCTTCGCCGCTATTTTCGAATGTCTATTTCGCACACTGTTTTCTCCATTTTTCTTCAGCGGAAAAGCCTAATTGAGGTTTAAACTGGCCGTCAGTTCAGTTAAACTGTGTACCGATAGCTCGGTGAAGGCAAACCAACAATTCTGGCTTACGCCTCGTTGGGATTTACACGAATGAACAAACCGTGGAGTGGGAACAACGCTAATTTTCTCCCAACTATGCGCTCGCCTAACAAATTCCTGTAATTTATCAATTTCCGCGCCACTTCTTCAAAAACATAGCGGCACAGCTCTCGTGAATGTATAGCAGGTGTGTCGGGTAGAATGCATTGGGTAACACATTAACAATGTTTCCTCTGAAAGCCTTTGTCTGCACTCAACGAATTACGGGGAAAGGCGAAAATTTAAATACCCGCCGGGACTGTTTTACATGTAAGAGATGCACTTTGCATGTAATGCGGCGATTAAATGAGACGACAACGCGGTACCAGGACCCGCAGCCGCGCACCGGAAAAATGATCATAAACATCAAACTGTAATTTTAACATCGAGTACCTACCTACCTTCTCTGCGGTTCGAACATTACGATTTTAAACAAATACTCATCAACACGAATACGCATAGACAAATACTATTTAACAGTAACCTTTTATTCTTCAAGTAAGAATCAATTCCGCTTCAAAGAGTTCTATCGTTAACGTCGTCCTAATCTATTTGTATCGATGGCCGTTAAAAGTCGGGCCACCTCCAGTCAGTCCGCTCCGTAGCACCTCATTGCCGCCTATTCTCGTTTGACGGTGACACCACTCGACGCCACAAAGGTGCAAAGAGGTGCAAAGGGGAAGCAAAGGGGTGCAAAGGGAAGAAAACTCAATTAAAACAACGGTACACTTGTCGCCCGGCCGCCTCACATTACCACACGATTAAACGGAGTAAGGATAATGTCCTGTATATAGATGTGTTCACGTGAATTAATTAGAATGGTGACTGTTGAGTAAACTATTATTTTTTATTGCGAATTGAATGGAATTAAATTACTTTTTAACCGACTTCAAAAAGCAGGAGGTACTCAATTCGACTGTATTTTTTTTTATGTTAGTTACCTCAAAACTTTCGACTGGGTGAACTGATTTTGATGTTTTTTTTTATTTGAAAGGTGGTAGGTTCCCGTGTGGTCCCATTTTAATTTGGTTGAGTTATGACAGTGGGATCCATAAGAAAACCGTAAGACTTATTTTGAAGTCGTTTTTTTTTGTAAGAATTATAGTTATTCTCTGTTGACGTAAATGAATGACATAGATTATGTTCGAAGCCTATTTGTTTCTTGGTTGATAGTCAGATATATAAGACACTTGTTTATTTATTAACTTTGATTAGACAAGTATTATTTCCAATAACTTAACGTCTGTCACCTTGTCAATAGTCGATTCATCTAACAAATTTCACTCAAAAGCCATTACATTTATTATTTTCATAATATTATCTACCTAAGGGGGAAAATGGGTGATCTGTGGATATTCTAATTTGTCCTACTAATAAAAAGACAATTTTCATTTTGTGCCGATCGAATATACGCAAGTAGTTTTTAATTATTCCCTCTTACTTAACAAATGTACATAAATTAGAAGAAAGTGGCGTATAATTTACGTATTATGCGTTAAGTAATATAAAGTTAACGATCTCTTGAATGCTATGCCTATTAGTTTGTCGCCCACGGTCATACACTATTAACTAATTACTTTAAAAGTTAATTATTACAGCTTTCATTAAAGAGCAGCTGATCGCCTCTTTGTTTAATGTTGAAACCATTTATTATTCGATATCGTATATCTATTAAGATGTTACAATGTTTATTAATATTTAATATTTATTTTAAGGTACCAACCTACCCTATTTTTTTCACTATAGTTTTTTGTTTACTACTTTGTGTAAATAAATACAATGCATAGGTTATGCAAAAAGCCTTAAGAAACATTTCTTGAACCACAAAAATTGTATGACATTTTGTTACATGGGTCAAAATTACATAAGTTTACTATAAGTACGTGTCCTTAATAAGTATAAGGAAGTGAAGGGTCTTAAGTTTTTCTGTGAGAAAGGGACATGGGAATAATGTCTTTGTGTGGGGCGTAAATGGCCGGTTATCTGACCAATGACCGGCTCCGAGGGAGGAATCTACTGATTCGGATAAGATAACCCGGGTATGCTGGAACAAATCCTCTAAACCACTCAAATAAATGAGGCGATTAGACCGTTTATTACTGTGGACAATCACACATAAAAAGTATCTGAAAAACTTCCTTCTTTAAATGGAAAGTTACATCTTTACCGGAATTTAAAGAGTCGGTAAGTAGGTGCTCATAAAAACAGATAAACTTATGTACAAGCAGATAATTAGCCAGGTTTACCCAGTATCAGGTTTCAAGCCACCACCAAAAAATTAAAAACCATTTTTATTAAATTGTAGCCTCACTTCGTAAGAACAAGCAGCAAACATAAAACACCTTTTATACATCTCAACAATTTAATGTAACTTAAGTCAACACGAAACACGGTAAACAATAAAATTTTATTTTACTGAAGTCTTAAGCATGAGGCGGGTAAGAGCCGTTACTCGGCACACCTCGAGATTCCCAATAGGGTAATTCATTTTCAAGTTGGATCATTAATTAATTGGGCGCCTACCGCGATGGGAAGACCCGCGTGCTTTTTACGATGACTATAAAGTTGGTATTGTCGCGGTGCCTTCGTTATCTGATGCGTCCTGTTTAGGAGATACTTTTGACACGGTTTTGGTGGATGGATTATGAGTCGTTTAATTCGACAGCAGTTGTGTTAGATCCTTTTCATCAGCGGCCTGCATCGGAGCTGATGTCCAAGCAATGACAACAGACGATAGGTTTCTAATTAAACGATCGTTGTCTGCATGTAGGTACTATTTTTCACGTGAATATGGCTACATTTATAAATTATTTGTAATGAAAATAGCTGACGGTTTACCATTTGTTACTGCAACGTGAGACATGACATAATATGATCAATTCGTAGCTTTACTAGAAATGTATTTGCCATGTAATAATTACAACCACTAAAGTTACTATTGACACTATATTATTTTCTTCATACCAGAACAATGAGGTTTCTGCTAGCTTTTAAGATAATGAAAGGTACTTACCCGTCAGCCATATTTTCTTGGAGCATAACAAACAGGAATACATCCGTTGCTTCACGCATATTTAATTACAAGCTACTGTTCGCAATTAAACAGTTCCTAGGCCAATTTAGTTTACGATCGAGCCTCCGTTCGAGGCTTTTCGACGCCGCAATCACTTTTACGATGGTTTTTGTCAGAAATTTTCCATTTTATAGCTGACTTAAATAAGTTTGTTCTTGTTAGCGCAAAACGGTTGCGCCATATTGATGCTTCAATTGTTTACGGCAAATACCCACATAAAAATATTTTGTAGCCTTAAAGTGAAATATAATGGAGGTAGGTACAGAGATCATCTAACTGTTTAAAGGCCTTGATTTTTTTTTAACCCAGTATAAATATGTCTGCTGTTGAGCCCTTTACCTTTTTACATTCTACCTTAAAAAATATATTCCAATCGATTATATTTGTGTAACTGTTGCCACATTTCGATAAAACCACTTCCAATATAAACTTATCGACTACGAGTTTTACTTACACGCCCCTAAACGGGTGACAGTTCTCATAAAAACGGATTGCCTGATTGCCCCTTCCTTGTTCGTGACTAAATCATTCGGCATAATCAAAACAAACCGATGCAACCCTTACGACGGCAATCAAGTGAATCCCTTTCAGCAGAGATCACGTGCTCGTCACCGCCTTGCATCCCTCGCAGGGCCCAAGTTCCCAGTTCCCGTTGCATTGTACCAGTTTTAATGTCGGGGCGTCGCGTCGAATGTAAATCACCCTTACGTACCCACCACATTCACCAACACCTGACTATTTACGTTATTCTCCTCGTCTCCACAATTCCTCGAAATTTTATAACTTTCCAAACTTCAGACGAAATTGTAGCACGTTCTAGAAATAATTCCCATTTTAAACGCTCGTTCGAATGTAATAACGAAACTTTATGTTATAATTTTCATTTATTTCGTAACAATAAGTACATGATTGTTGTATATTCGTACAGTAAAATGTAATATGTAAACACAACATATTTACATTTTATTTAAATAGTTTCAGGTACATTTTCTATCAACAACATTTGTTATTTAGAATATGATTACTATTTGAATGTGTGCGAGCTTATAGTTCATAATAAATACATTGTATACAGCCAACGACTGGTTATTCTACTTATTATCCTATTGTAATGATTTTACTGATTGTTCCTGTGAGATCAATAAACAGATGCAACTATTTAATACCTATATTTCAACCAAAATAAAAGTCCATACTTATATCCATTAATGTCTAACAATTATCGCTTATAAAATTCTTCATTAGTGATGCAAAAAGATAATGTTATCGATATTTATTTCTCTTATTTTTAAACATTATAGAACAATCTATGTGTCGCAGGAGTCGCAAGGATTCACAAACATTACAACATACGCCCAACCTCGGAACAAATATTTATAAATAGCTTATTATTTTTAATATCACCCACAGAAACAGCCAGTACACAAATTGTGCTGACATTTGTAATAATTATAGCACTTTGTACGTAAACAAAATACTGTAACTAATTAAAATCACATTAAAATACTACAATACAAAACCAAACACAACACTAGGGCTTAAATTTATACTTAAATTATTTTTACTAAGTACATTATAGGTAAATCGTTCTGGCAATAGATTAAAAAAAAAACTTTTTTTTCTTCTCTGTAAAGACAAGAATTTATAATCGATTTAATTATATTTGTAGGTCGTAAGATTATTTAACGTAATTGTTTAGTAGTAGAGATTTATAGTATCCAATTAGTCATGAATGTGATATCTTTATACTATTTAAAAACAAGAGTGTTAACCTATACATCAGCCACTTTAAAGAGATAATTAACGTGCTTTGGGATTATGAACCTTAATTCAATGACTAATAGTTCAGTTTCCATTACATTCAAATTACTTTTAAGCCCTTTTCGGTTATATTTGTCATTCTAAAATGAACTTAAATACATGTTGTCAAAGTTGATAATTGCGTAATTAGCAATAACGTTTAATTCTCTTTCCATATTGGCTTTAGTATAAGTAAGAGCACTTTTATACCTTTTGAAATCCTGAAGGCAATTCGAAGTATTAAACAATAGTGAACAGTAACACGTCATATCTTCTATTTAATTTTAAATAATATAAAGTAAAGATCTCAACAATTTAAGTGTTGTAACTAATTCGAGTATAATTTTAACATGTCATTCTTATAAAATACCTCTCACCGATCTAAAAAATATAAGAAAGTACATAAAACACGTGTCTGTTAAAAATAGTAAGTAGGTATGTCAAGGCTACAAGCATCTAGAAAGAATTACATTAATTCATTTTAAAAACATAATTAAAAAATATAAATCTTACTGCTTTTTGGAGCCATTTAACACTAATTTGAAGCCTGTATTTTTTAGTATCTTGAGTAGCTTTTGCAAATGAACAAAATAGTGCAGAGTGCAGCAGTAAGTTATATATTTTTTATATAATGATTATATAAATAATTATATTATTATTTTTTACATTTGGAGCCTTTTTACACTGATTTGAAAAGTGCAGTTATTTTAATTTAGTGTAGACACGTTTTATGCACTTAAGTACAATACAATACTGACGCTCGTAAATTAAGTAGATACCTTACATTCTAACCTAAAAAAAGTCTAAATTATTTTTATTATTGTGTAACTTAATATTAACGTATTGTAAGCACCTATAAAAATTGGCATTGCTACACTGTATTAATAAATATAATTTGATTTTTGTAAGTTTTAATCGATAGCTTGGCACTATTAATAAATAAATAAAATGTTTATCTTCACATCTATCTTACACATTTTCAACGGTTTTTTTACACAACAATAATAAGTTAATAAATATTATTGTCTCAAAATTGTTATCATAAAGCTGCATAAATACAAAGAACACTAAATAGCTATTTACTTGGTCCCATATCGTGATAATGTCTTTCCCAAGGCCCCGTTTAGATGGCACGTGCAAAAAAAAAACATTAACGGTGTTGCCACAAAAAATGGGGATTTAAATCAACAGTCATCAATTTTTGGAGTAAAAAAAGTATAAAACACTGTATACTTATGATATAATTCTTTGTAGGAACACCGCATTATGTAATTAATCATAAACAAACTAGTTAAACGGAATGATTTCATAAAAAGGCTAAAAACTTTTTAACGAGAGCCCAGTTTATACAAAAGAGTTTTTATATACATCACCTATGATCATGATACAGATAATAAATATTATAATACATAACAACGTCGCCAGCGACAATATTTTCAAAAAACCGAATTTAAGTATACATTTAGAAAATTTAATATTATCCTAATTTTATTACGAACATCACTGTGTGACTAGAGAAATTTCTTAGTCACAATGAATAAAAATACAAAATAATCGATATTACCGCTCCTCTCACCTGCTGGTTACGCCGTTCATTTCAATCTGAAAAACAATTTAATACGTTTAAAAAATGTATTAGGAAAATATATGGTTAATAAGTAAGAAATGGAAATATGGATTAATGGATTTTAATGACTGGAGTTTATTTTAGAGCAAATATTCTAAAAGTATTATTTGCTATTCGAATTCTTGCAGGCGTTACTCAGTTATAAATATTAATGGATGTAAGACGAATCAGTTAACACTTCTAACCACACACAGCAAATCAACAAACCAATCATGCTAACACAAAGAAAATAGAATAGAGGTACCTCAATATATCTAATGAGATTGCAATGACAGTCATGTATAATGATGATGACAGTGCCAATTAAAAAGGAACAGTTGCATTACTTATTGAGTTGTATCACCTTGTCGACTGTAGCCAGTATGAGGGGCGCGGAGTGTGGCGTAGCGGCATCGAGTTGCGCTCTCGCTCTTCTCGTATCTCCTGCTCTTTCCCTTGCTTCTGCCGGCAGCCAGCGCCACATGACTGGCGTGAACAGTTCTGCGTCCATCTTGAGACTGGACGGCTTGTCGACTAACCAGCCCACGATCATTCCTACCACTAGAGTGGTGATGAGGCCGAGTGGTGCGATCCAGTGGTATGATACCCGGAATAGAGGGAACACTGTCTCTGGGTCCTGTAGGACAAACGAGATTATTCACTATTTCTATATTTTAAGTGTTTACATATTTCAGTGTTTATTATCTTCGAGTTTCTTGGCAGATGCGATCATTAGTTCTGTTAAGATACAGCCCACTGTTGACTGAAGAGACGAATTATATTTTTTATGGGTTTAGTCACAAAGCCCTAGATTGTTGAAAAATAATGTTTGGATGTTTGATCTGAGAAAGGTAATATGAATGGTAGATGCCGCTTTTTTGGATTCAAGACAAGACTATTTTTTTTTCAATGACTTCATTTCATGTACCTCATTTATTCACTATTCTTGTCTACAAAAATAAACAAAAGGTCTTGAACCTTGCCAAAAATCCATTCACAATTATTTTAAAAACACATTCGTTAGTCATTTGTCAACAATTCAATCCTATACACACGTACTATACGCATTATAAATGATTGTTATTCTAATATGGAGAATTAAACAATAGGTACCTATTGTTTGAGGTTTGACCTACAAATTTAAATTCGGTATCGTGTTTCTTAGCCCTTGATAATAGTATTGAGGTAGTTCAGTCATAAGGTTTCCTTAAATAGAATTACTAAAAAGTTTTTTTTTTACTTTTTTATTGTTACTCTCATTAATATTTATAAAACGTCGTGGTGGCCTAGCGGTTCAATGAACGTATTTGTATGCACAAGGTTGCAGGTTCGAACCCAGGCAAGTACCAATGTGGCTTTTTCAAAGTTATATGTACTTTCTTAATTATTCTAAGACACTTCTGACAAACGGTGAAGGAAAACATCGTGAGGAAACCTGGATTCCAATTTGGGATCTGAAATCGCCAATCCGCAGAGAGCAAGCGTGGTGATCAATGCTCGTGCCTTCTCTATATGGGAAGAGGCCTGTGCCCAGCAGTGGGACGTTTATAGGCTGGATTATATATATATTGTTTTCTATTCAAATGAACCTTAATTCGCTCATGAAATAGTTTGAATTTAAGAATACAGTATCAGTACCTTTTTTAACCGACTTTAAAAAAAAGGAGGAGGTTCTCAATTCGGATGTTTGTATGTTTTTTTTTTTTTTTTTTTTTTTTTTTTTTTTTTTTTTTTAATGTTTGTTCGCGCATAACTCCGTTGCTTTCCAACCGATTTGAAATATTTTTTCTTTGTTGGAAAGGGTATACTTCCCAAATGGTCCCATAGTCACCAAGTCGGGATCTGATGATGGAATCTTGGCGAAATCGAGGGAACTCTTCGAATTTTATAGGAAAACGTATAGCGATTTTGGTATTTTCTACAACAAGTGAAGCATTTACGTTCAATAAGAACCATTCTAATATCAGATCTGATGATGAAGCCAAGATGACCTTGTGAATGTAGCGGGAATTGAGAACCTCCTCCTTTTTTTTAAAGTCGGTTAAAAATATATTATTAATATTGTTAAGTGTAAACGTTAGAATCTTTTGTCTTTGTGTCTTAATATTAGGTAATCTGTCATAAAGTATTTTTTTTGCATATTGCTTGGCACCGACTCCAAAAATTGTTAAATTGTATTATTGGTTAATCGTAGTTTAGGTTAGGTTTATTAATATAGGTAGGTTTTAGAATTATTTTTAACTTTTTAGTGCTTTTATCGATTTTTGAAGTCGGTTTTTTTTTTGCAAAAAAAATTTTTGTTTTTTATACGTGCTTATTGTGATTGATAAAGATCATTAAAAAAAAAACATTATTTTATATGTTTGCGTCCAAATGGACAGATAAACAATCATGGTCATGCTTGCTATCAGATCATTTACTTACATCTCCATCAAGTAATCCTTGTCAAATTTAATTATAAAACAAAACTCTGAAAAAAAAACTTCTAGATGTTATAGCACTTACAATAGCATTCTCCAGTCCAACGAAAGACGCATTCCTCGCGCACTCCATGGTAAGGTTGAGCGGAGGAGCACGCAGTCCCCTCGCTGCGGCTGTCTGAGTCCCCAGTGACACGGTACCGGCGAGGATGGCGCCCGCCGCTGCGCCCGACAGCGCGCCCGCCGGCCCCACCCACCAGCACACCATGCCGAGGGTGAACACGCCGCAGGTCGCACTGGCAGCGATCGCTGATAGAGCTGTAGCTACTCCTACAGAAACAAAAGACGCTCAAACTCGGCACAATCTTTTTTTTTTTTTTGGAATAGGTTTGAAGTCAGCCTGAGCGCTGGGGCCCGAGTCCGCTATTTTAAGTCAGTGAGTGGCGAGTTAAAAAAATTTTGTCTTCAGATAAGAAGAGTCCCTTGCAATCCTACAATGACAACAGTGGCAAGTAGGTGTACATTTGTCATTAAACTAAAATGATCTGAATACGAAAATTAGGCACAAAAACAAGTACACTGGAACGTTTATTAACCCGCCACTCACTGACTTAAAATAGCGGACTCGGGCTCCTGGACTGTCGGCACGATATCTCATAACTGAGGTAAAGAGGCAGCTTATAGTTATTTTAGCCAGTAACTCTTAGAGTCAACCTAACGACCCCTTGGGTTAAAGGGAAATTGAGAATTAATGGCTGCGAAAATTTTCGCTAGTCCGAATAGCTTACAACTAATAGATATACTAGATATAGACGACCTCCGTGGTCGAGTGGCGTACGCACCGGTTTCAAGGTGTCGCTAGCTCTGAGGTCCCGGGTTCGATCCCCGGACGGGTCAATGTAGAAACCAACTTTTCTACATTGTCCCGGGTCTGGGTGTTTGTGGTACCTTCGTTGTTTCTGAATTCCATAATACAAGTGCTTTAGCTGCTTACTTTGGGTTCAGAGCAATGTATGTGATGTTGTCCGCATTTATTTATTTATATTTCGAAAACATGATGGCTATATAGAAATCGTCGAAAATAGAAAAACACATCATGTTGTTGACATAACCGTTTCTATTTTTTACTGCTTTTGCATAATACTACAAAATTTGTCTATTCTTATCTACCAAGAGAGACTAAACAGTTATCACCCAGTAAATAACAGTTCCGTCAGAAATAATTACCAGTTATAAACCCAGTTGCTCCTTTAAAAAAATATTTCACCTACTACTTACCAAGTACACCTCCAAGTTTCTGTATAACGAACAGCATGACCACCGATATGACCGCCAGCGTGCCGGTGATGGCTCTCGCTAGGATACCTTCTGTCATCGGCTTCAGTCGCAACTGCAGCCAACCGTGCATGATATCTTCCACGGCCACCAGCGCACATGCGTTCAGTACGGCTGATAATGAACTGGACAGAAGAAAAACATTCTTCAAAATGGTTCAATGTAAGGCAACATGTTTTGTCTCCTAAAAATAGCGTAAGTTTGAAGTTCAAGTGCAGATTCCAGAATTAAGGGTAGCTTAAATTATCTCACTATTTCGTGATGCTAGAGATATATGTAATATTTAAATCAATTGCATCATTAATCTTACAAATAAAGATAGGAGATCTTTGAAACCCAGATGATGGCTTCCAATACGGATGAGATAATATTATTATCTTTACTTATCTAAATTTATAACAGGTAAGACTGACGTCAAGAAGGTCGCAGATATAAGAAAATGTCACTGAGGATATAATAAGACACGCCTTTTATTACTTTTTACATTTTCTTTTATCTTATAATATTCCTTGGGAAGTCCACGACAGTCAATTGTTTTTCTCATTGTCGCCAAGGAGGTAACCTTGGTGCAGAAATTAAATTAGAGAATAAAGAAGACTTGACTCGTTTAAAAACAAAAGACTGTCGTCAACAGCATATTTCACTTACCTAAGCCCAGCTCCAAATACTCCAGCGAGGAACACTCCAGCCAAGCCAGGGAGGTGCTGGATCTTGGACACGTAGGTGACGAAGGCCGGCAACAGCCTGTCGTCCACCAGGGGCACGCCGCCGGGGTCACAGCCGCCCATCACCCATGCTCCCCACGCGGTGAGGCCGCACCACACGCAGAGAGATATCGCTAGGATAGCTCCGATGCAGAATATGCCTAGAGCACTGGGAGGGTTATGTTACATTAGATATTAAGGCAACATTCAGTTATAGTACCCTAATATTGCTTGGGAAAGGCTAGATAGATAAATAACAGGGGAAAATTTTTGGTGTTTCCAGTGGATCGGGCTAGGTATAGGTTGAACAGACTTTCAATTAACACCAACAAATGTAATGAGAAAATAAGTATGTATTCGCACGTACCGAAGAAAAAACTTCTAAAATAATCTTAAAAAAGAAATACGCATGACAAATTTCCATGTTAGATATTTGGCATAAGTAACTAAAGTTTTTTTACTTATACCTATGGATAAATGACAAAAATATTTAGTTACGTATTTGTAGAAGAATATTGACTTAAAATTGTCACATCATTATTTACTTTGGAAGTCTATTGATATAGGTAAATCATACTCCTATATATATTTAATAATTACACGCTATTTGCCAGTGATAATCATGTTCCAAAAAACATTAGTAAAATTTGTTTTCGTAATATCAAACGAAAGTTGTATTTTTAACCTGTTTTGTATTTTGTAGGTCACAAGAGCGAAGCAAAGCTTATTATGTAAGATATCGACAACATATTACGTTATTTTCCAAAACATCAGACACAAATAGATGGTTGTTGACTTTTGTTAGATACAGTAGACATTCTTATAAAATTTGTACTAATCTCAAAAGTTAATGTAATAATTCTGAAAATAGACGACAATATCCTAGAAAATCCATAGAAATAATTAATATTTATGAGACTAAGCATAAAATTCTTATATAAATAATACAACAGAATACAGCTGAAGTATTTGTTTGTATACCTAGAAATAGAACTCCGGTTTTAATTACAGATTCTTGAGGTAGGTCCCAAGAACCAGTCTATTATGATTATGGATAAATCACGCTTTTAAGACGAGCTAAGAGACAGTAGAAACCGAAGGGCAAAGCTAGCACCTATTTTAACACGCTTTTATTAGCTTCACTTGTATGTATGTATGTATGTATGTATGTATGTATGTATGTATGTATGTATGTATGTATGTAACCGACTCCTTTGGACTCGATTTTGACCCACTTTAAACGGACAGATTTAATTCAAACTTTGTACACTTATCAAGAATCAGCGACAATATAATAATTTCATAGGTTTATCTCATTATCCTGATTAGGATCACCAGGATTAAATAAATGAAAAAAAAAAATTTAAGTCCGCAAAGCAATACGTTTGAATTCAGACAACACGTATTGCTGCTAGGACTAAAAAGTGAAAAATAATTCCTAATGTAAGCTGAAATTGGTAATGAACAAAAAACACTAGTATTATTGTGAAAAAGCGTGGGTTGCTCGATAGACGAAAAATATGGCACAGAGCGCCCCACGCTTTTTCACAATAATACTAGTGTTTTTTGTTCATTACCAATTTCAGCTTACCTACATTAGGAATTATTTTTCACTTTTTTAGTAAGAAGTACTTTAAAAGCGTGTTTTTTAGTTTTTTTTTAACTATATTTATTTGAGTTTATTTTAATTGTTATTCTCCTTAGCAACAGACTCCCTAATACTCCCTATGCCATAAAGTTACGCACCTAAATAACATTGACATAAACACCAACTTTTTCAGGCAGGGACAAAAATAACGGGACACTATTCTTTCCGTAAAAAAATATCAAGATAAATACATAAACAAATCTGAAACACATCTAGGACAGTAATATTTGCATACTTTTAACCATTGCATTTCTTATCAAATAATTGCTGTAATCTTTCTGAGTAAATCCTACAAATATTGTCGCTGTCTCGAGGACAGATGTTATTACTATTCTCGAGTTACTACCACAATCAGTTAATTGTTGGGCATGACGTAAACGATGCGTATTAATTCAGTAGCTATTCGTAATTTGTGCTGTCCTGAATTTAAAAGAGATAAACTAATGAAAGTTACTTAATACTTTTTTTGTTTTGCATTAGTATAGATAAAACTATTTAATTGAACACAGTCGGCTTATTTAATTTTTTTGAAAAACCATTTTGTTAAACATCATCTCAGCTATTAAAACACACTTTCTATATACGCAAACTCACAAATACTTATACCCTATATTTTGCTGTATACGGTAAGGTAAGCTAATTAAGGGCTTATATACAATATCCGAAACAGCTGAATGAGTACTATACCAATAAAGATTATCAACGGGTCACTTACTACAAAAGTACTCACTGCTGTACACAGAGACGTTAATGGTTACTTGAGGGATTGCTTATCGATTTCAATAACTCTCACAAATGTGTAAGACCAAAAAATTTATGTTCAAATATAATAAATAATAAATAAATAAATAATAAATGCGGACAACATCACATACATTGCTCTGAACCCAAACTAAGTAGCTAAAGCACTTGTGTTATGGAATTCAGAAACAACGAAGGTACCACAAACATCCAGACCCGAGACAATGTAGAAAAGTTAGTTTCTACATTGACCCGTCCGGGGATCGAACCCGGGACCTCAGAGCTAGCGACACCTTGAAACCGGTGCGTACGCCACTCTACCACGGAGGTCGTCTATATAAAAGACATGTTAGACTATTTAGTGCCAATTTTTCACTTGTCTCTTCTATTTCTTGAGATGAATGTAGTATTTACGATAATTAATGTAAATATAAATAAATAAGGTAACTCACGCAATAGCCTTCCTCTTGCTAGGTAGCGCGATGTACCGCTGCACCATGGTCTGGTTCACGGAGTTGAAGCAGGTCCAGTAGAGGAAGCCGCCCACCACGGCACCCCAGCCCGTCTGACGCTCGTACGGGGAGAAACTCCAACTGGTAACAAACAGAACAATATTGTAAGTACTTATCTACTAAATGTAGAGAGTTATGGAGGTTCGGCAATCTGGATTTGTAAAATATTAGTGTATCTGAACACTACGTATGGGAGTGTAAACAGACTGCAACACAGTGCGAGAAAAGGCTAGGTGGAAACCAAGATATTCAATAATTTTAGCTTATGATTCGAAGTTTAGCAGACTTCGATCAAGAGTAAAGTTGCATGTAGTGCTAATATTTTGATCAGCCTAGCCTGAAACTGACTTATATCTCAAATTTTAGATGAGGTTTAATTTCATCTCTTATTGGTGAATTGTCACAAGATAAAAATTTACAAAATTGTAAAGATTTTCCATTGAATAAGTATGAATGCGAACTGGACATCAATGAGGGTACGTCTCTCAAAGAAGTTCTCTACTTGCGTCCTAGAAAGATTAAGCCTTCTTAAAGATGCTATTTCGAAAAGTATCTCTGCAATTCCCCACTAACGTCTAGTCATAAATACCCAGACAGTATTACAATAGTTACGTAACAATGTATTTCAGTGGGCAGAAGTAACTACGACGCACCAACGTACATACACCAGCGCGTACGCTAACGTCACTACAATTTGAGTCATGAATGGCTAATCTCTTCTCTTGGGCAGAACTCCAACAAATACGTATGTTTTGACGTTATCATCATACGTCAACTTCTGTATAAATCCGTAATCTCCGCTTGTATGTTCTACATGGATTTACTATTCGGGAAATAACCGCGCTTCTTACAGCACATTGATGCTTCTTTATGCATTTAACATAACACCTACATACGATTAGGGATAATCCAGATTCAATACAAGTATCAACATTCCACATAAACTGTGTGTCACTTTTCATCACAACATTTAAAAACATACATAAAACTTCTTGTATTTACTAACTCTTATTAAAAACTAAAGAAGAATCGGGTCGTGAATGCACTTTATAGTAGATAGTTATTTTCTCTACCATTGAAGAAAATACGTTGAAAAACAAACCACACTAAAAACAATTCTATAAATAACATCGAAGTCAATTAAAAATACTTTTGTCTGTCCATATTAATGAAGTTCACAACCTCACGTCGTATATTTTCAATATCGATAAGTGTCAGATGATCATTTAAAATTCCGTCGCCCTCAATTCAATTCGTGGCATGGCCATCGTCAAGTGTTTGCACGTCGCATTGCAAATTCGCGCCGACTCGTTTTTTGGCCTGAGAATAATATTTATTCAGCAACCAACAAAAAAAAACTCCTATATCATGTCGCGAACAGATGACAATTTTATATAATCTCATTTCAGTATGTAAAATGTAGGTTTAAATAATGTTTTACATAACTTTCTCGTTTGCGTTAAGGAGTAATGTTATCAAAATTACTTGGATAATGTTTTTACTGAAATAGTGAAAGTCTTCCTAATAAGAAAAACACTGATAATACCTTTAATAACAAAATGGAATTATTATGTATATAGGGATCGTTCGCCGAGTTTGGATTTTAAAGACAATATGCTTGGGAGAATTCGCACGGTGTGACGGAGAAAATCTGTGATCTACACACAAGACGATCTATTCGTTTTTACAAGATCACGAAAATGAGCTTATGCTGGTAAAGAGTAAAAAGGTATTACTAGAAAATTAATTGCAGATTGTTATTACCATGGGAGGTCAAGGCTCTATCAAGACATTTATTTATGCATTTACCTTATAGTCAAAAATAAGTTTATCACAGGAATTTTATTATAACACATTTCTACGGCTAATTTAATATATTTTTTTTTGATTAAATCACTTATAAAAAATAAGTAGTATATTAATGTAATATTGCGCAGTTCATGGTTTTTAATGGTTTAATATTGCGTCTTGGTTTTATGTTTGCTATATTCGATTACCCACGTAGTAAATAATAATCGTATGTTTATATTGACCTTCGCATAA
Source organism: Autographa pulchrina (assembly GCA_905475315.1). Classification (NCBI taxonomy): domain Eukaryota; kingdom Metazoa; phylum Arthropoda; class Insecta; order Lepidoptera; family Noctuidae; genus Autographa; species Autographa pulchrina. The sequence goes on along the minus strand of FR997765.1, from coordinate 10,273,638 downwards.
CTCCATTTTCTTTTCACAAAAATTGAGCCCTATAAAAAACTCATAGAAAAACACTTAGATACCATAAATGCACAAATTTTTGTTTTATGCGGAATACACTCAAAATGCAGTTAATCTTACTAGTACATTGACACAGTAAGAGAGCAGCAAAACGATACAAACTATTATACAATACTTTCAAATCACTTACTTAGATAATTCCAGTCTGCCAGACTGATTGGCAATGTCTAGCACCTCCTTAACCCCGCCGACGGCGATGGTGCCAGCCGCTGCGACTAACACCACGCCTATGAACATGATGCCAGTCTGCACTGAATCCGTCCATACCACGGCCTTTAGTCCACCCTGTATGGAAAGAGTTAAAAATGGTTAGTGGTTTTGTAGGAAATATATAAATACATACAGTCATATACATTATATTATATGCCTACATATATATGACAATTATATGTGTCTTTTCAATTACTTATTACATAAGTCCTCGAATGAAAATTGGTCCTGAGAGAAGAAGAATTTTATTTGCTTCTTGACATATGGAATATGGTATAAAATATAAATAAACTAAATAATATTTAATTTAAATGTGTAGAAAAATACGCGCAAACATAAAATCACTCGAAATTACTAAATTCATTAAGATCAACGTCTGCAAGCCATGCAATTTAAATTGGACAAACAATAATATCAATATATACCAATAATATCGTTTCTCGCGGGGGCGAAAGGTGGCCCACGGAGAGCCGCTTCGCTACGTTGAATGTAAGAGGAGGAATGGATGGTAAGTTGGATGAAGTATGTCAGATGATGGATGTTGAGACAAAACTTAAGAAAGGTATGCTGAGATGGTTTGGCTATGTCGAGAGAATTACTGAAGAACGATTGACGAAAAAAGTGTATAAGGCGAGTATGAATGAAAAAAGGCCAGGGGCCCGAGTCTGCTATTTACACTCCGTGTCAGTGTGATCATAGTGGGATGATAGTGTCAACCCAATATGTGCCTAATTTTCGTATTCAGATAAGCCAACAACAATCATTGGCATGAGTGGCATGAGTGGGACGCGGTGTTGTCAATTTAAATTAAAAATAAAAGTATCAAACATTTTGTAATTATTAATAGGCAACACCGATTGGCACTAATTATTAATAATCGTTTCTTATGTTGCAAAAAATTGTATTAATTGTTTTTTGAATACTAATTAATCGTAAAAGCCCATACAATATGTAATATCTATTAAAAACTTGTAAATAAGGATAATTATGTTTTAAAAAAGGAAAGTTTTCGTTGAAATTGACACATTGTCTATGAAAAATAAAAATGTTTAGCCATAGATATGAGAGTCAAAAGCAAATTTAAGTAACATAATACATCCTACTCTATGCAACTCTCTGACTTATTTATAGTTATCTGTGTATGCAACTGCTGTCAAAAAATAGCGGAATACGAAATTGTACCGGCCATCGGTCATATTCACTCAACTCTCGGCTCAATCGTTCCAATGGCCAATTGTGACGTTTTGACAGTTAGTAGAATGCCAATTATCGTAAAATGGTCCCACTAGCCCCACCCACTCAGACGATTCAAGCAGATGTAAATAGCAGACTCGGGCCCCAGGTCAAGAGTACCATAAACCGAACAGCATGTATGAAGGGAATAATGACAGTGGACAAAGCGAAACAAGTGTGTAGGGATCGTAGCAAGTGTAAAGAAGTGGTCTCTGTCTACCCCTACAAGGAAAAGAGGCGTGATTATATGTATGTATGTATGCATGTATTATATCAATCATTTCCTGTTTACCAACATTTTTTGTACTAAGTAATGAATAAATATCATTTTACTGTCTTAAGAGATACATCACGTGTAAAAACCACGTTGCAATCAGCAATGGGATAAAATGTTGCTGTTTAAATTGATTTATGGCACAAATAATGAATGTGTAACTGATCCAATATATTCATTAACAATATATTTACTGTCTTGTAGACAAGCTACTAAATAATTATAGCAACTTTTAATATTAATATTTAGCGTTTTCCGCATTACTTCAAAGAATACTTTAAATATGAACACGGCAAGTATGGGTAAAGTTTTTTTGTTTTATTTGGTAAATAAACAAGTTGCTAGACGACTTTATCTTTTTTTTTAAACCCGTCTGTTTGATAAGCTTATGCATGTATGAAATACGAATTAAGTCAGGAGGTCTCTATGTCATAGTTAAGTACAATAGGCTGTAATGCTTGGCTATTTCCCAATGGAAAATCTTTTTAACACTTTGCTTAGCTACAAGTAGGAATCGGAAACCGCCAATCTACAATCGCCTTTATGACTATCAAGACCAGAATCTTAATGAAGCGATAGTATGTCAAAGTCATAATAATAGATGGGGCATAAAACGTTCAAAAATATTGTACCTACTACATGATGTATATGTACTTACAGCTAAATAAAATCGCAAAACAAACTTAGCTTTGTCTATGAAAGAGCATTTATACTCAACCGATGGAACCACAGAACGATGTCTATTTATGGTAATTATTGAATAAATAAAGAAACAGTTGCAACAACTGTTTTAATTACTACCTAACTTCAGACATTATTCTGTGGTAACATCTTCAATATCTAAATATACGTAAATAAATAGATAATAATATCAAATCTACTCACTAATACTGTATACAGGCCACAAATTATAACCATAGCACCAGCGACTGCGAATACACTGAAACCCGTCACTGGAAATAATAACAAAATAATCTCAATAAAGCAAATACTAAATGAGCATGCATAAACAACATAACTACATATTCGCATCGATATAATTAAGGCGCTGCCCCGAGCAAATGACCTTCGGTTAGAAGCTTTGACCTTTTTTTAGTTTTTCTTTTTTTTTCTTAAATTGTAAGTGACATTTAAAAGGAAAATGAGACGTGGTCTCACGTCGAGAGCCTACGGCGCGGCGGCGGCCTGCAGCCTCGCCTCCGCGAGTGTATTTCTGTAGTGAATTTGCCCATTCTTAGGAATAAATTGAATTGTAAAATAAATCTTTGGTCTTTTTAAAAAACAAAAACGTATAAAATGTTTAGATTTAAATTCTCCGTCAGTTGGTATGTTACATTAAAAAAACACGTGTACCTACTTCACGAGGACATGCAAGGAATAAATTTTGATAGATAATATTTGCTGCATTAAAAAAAAATGATATCCAGATAAATTAAAGTCAACATATTAGAGAATGATTTGCTAGAACATGCATTTGATATGTGTTTTAAATATCGATTTTTTAGCTTAGTAAAACACGGCTTTTGCGCATTTTGCGCTCGGGGGAGCGCCTTAAAAAATGATTGAACTTACATTGATTAAACGCCAATGCCGGAACAAATACTACCATTGGCAGAAATAGTACCTGAAACAAATATAGGATTTTAATACACAATAATTAATAGTGCTACTTTTAATTTATACATTTATTTATTCAGTGACCAACTTATATTAACAGCTCTTCACTACACATACAAAAAGTAATAGGTTAAATAATAATACACGGAAACCAAATACAATGTAACAATAAAATTTTCACAAGTAAAAACACAAATAATATAATAATCCAGCCTATAAATGTCCCACTGCTGGGCACAGGCCTCTTCCCATATAGAGAAGGCACGAGCATTGATCACCACGCTTGCTCTCTGCGGATTGGCGATTTCAGATCCCAATTTTGGAATCCAGGTTTCCTCACGATGTTTTCCTTCGCCGTTTGTCAGAAGTGTCTTAGAATAATTAAGAAAGTACATATACCTAACTGAAAAGTTACATTGATACTTAAAACAATAAAGGTAAATAAAATGTGAAAAAATTAAGGACTTTTCCGAATGATTTCTAAATAAGATTTACGCAATTTATTATTTCTTGTCTCTCTCCATTATTTTCTTGATTATTCAAGCATGTACAATATAGTGCCAGGTAATACAAGAGGTCTGGTACCTTAAATTATTTAAATACTCTATCAGAATAATCTTACATGTGCGAAGTATTTTAGTCAGTCATGCCATATTAATGACTTTATAGCAATAAAAAAATAAAAGATTTATTAATTTGCCCTATTTCCGCATTCAGTAATAATCAGATTAATTAAGACATCGTTGAGTTTATTAATTTGTGTTCCAATCAATTGTTCCCGCTATGAAGACATCAAGCGATGGGTACAAAGGTTGATAATATTATTCCTGTTAGTATAAAGGTTACACGAGCAAACAACTTCGTTTAATTGACACTCTGAAGAATGTTGTTTTTCAGGAATAAAAGGCATAATTATGTAGTTTTCAAAATCAAAAAATCAAAATCAAAATATTTTTATTTCAAGTAGGCCTTTTTAAGCTCTTTTAAAACGTTAAATTACTGACTCTAGTTTTGTACATACGTATCTAAAAATACCCAGTCAATATGTAGGCTTTTATATATTCGTCACACAAAAAACATTTTATTTGTTTTGTGTCTGCGTTTTCGCATTAAACAGTCACATGACGAAAAAACTAGGATATTTTTATACATACACATAATCTAACTTTATACTTATGTCGTATTGAATCACGAGTGACAAGATTTATTAATTTATTTAAAGATTATCGCTAGTACTTATTGGCAATCACAGAGAAACGGAGAGCAATTTAAGGCTCTATGAATTTGTCAAACTATCCGTGAACCTCGACAATGAGAGCATAATGTAAATAAATGTACAACAAAACATTGAAAAAGATGTAAAGATTACGTCAACGTACATTAAGTGGTCAATTGACCATTGTAATCTTTGTACATTGTTTATATTGTCGTATATTGTTGCGACCAAAGTTCGAAACATGGAGTAACCTTGTTCAACAGAAATTGTAGTAAAAATAGACTTTAATCATTGATTATATTATCCTTAAAAAAAACCGACTTAAATCATTTTTATATGGGAACAACTCTGAAGAATACCTTTATGATGACAAAACAATTTTGTGAATTCGATTTACAATTACCGGAGATATCGCGTAATATTTACACATAAAACAGACAGTCGTATTAAGAACCTCTTTTTCTTTTGAAGACGATTTCAAAATATCTAATCATTGTATTAGGCAAATAAAATCACCGCATGTTGCTAGCTTTCTATGCACTAGCGTCGAAAGTTGTTACATAAATGGCAATTGAGAATAGCTATGTAGTACTTACTTCTCAATTCTCATGCCAAATCAAATAGCACTACGGTTTATGCGTCTAGATGATTACATTGATTACAGATCCATCAAACAATCAGTTGTACTTAGTCACAGCAATGTATATCTTTGTTTGAACAACAGTCATGCAAACAATTTGTAGTCAGTTTGCAGCGGTTTCCAACTCTGGTAGTTAGACCAAACAGGTTGCTAACAATAAGGTTATATTAGTGTTTTTGTGAAATGTAAAATTTAAAGGACAATAAAAGTTTGCCACATATAGACATTCTTTTAAATACTATAGTTGATATGCGACCTATGTAATTAAAATAAATTTTAATGACCAAACTCAAACTTTCGCTGGCCAATAAGTTGCTCGATCGCTGCTGATAATCGATGATCTTAATTTAATTATAAAACAAATGTTTAAAATGAAACAGTATAAATTATTTAATTATAAACTTAGATACACATAATAAAAAATACCTGTGACTGATGCACATAATTCCTAAACATCATGATAATAAAAAAAAAATATTATTACGTTTCACTTAAGACTTTGTATAAAACGTAATGAATAACATTGTGAATCAATTTGTTTTAGAATGTAACAATATAATAGAAAGACATGACACACATTTGCACATGTTTTACAATTTGTCAATAAAAGCATTGTTTCTCATAGAGACATCTAGGCTTACGAGTTGTGAGTGTTCGGGCAATCTGTGGACAATTGATGTTGATTCTCTTCATACGAATCGACACCGGTGTGGTCAAAGTCCAGTCGCAAAGCGAACGACCTTACTAACGCACTGCCTTAGAGCATATAGCAAACAGAGTCTCGTTCTGTCAATAGTAAGCAAATAACTCGCACGTTAGGAGTTTTTTTGACGTTATATCGTCGTTGTCTCGATAGTTCCGATATCAATATTGTAATTAAATGGAAAATTTGGTTTTAAGATAGTATTAGCAAATCGGCGTTTGGACACTCATTTGACGTGATACTAATAAGACGACGCTAATTCATACCTGTGCTCACTGTTCATACTCCGTTAGACGCTCTCTATTGTTTACTTATTTATACTCTTAACGCACTACTAATAGGAAATTCTGATTCAGTAACATTCTAAATAACAAACAAACACCTGTGGACTACATTTATGTAACTGTGTAGGTGCAATGTTGCTTGACACGTTACTTACAATTAAAAGAAAATTAAAATAAGGTCAATGTGGGTTCTTTAGCATTTTTACAATTTTGGATGTATAACTTTTAATGCCGAGTGGTATAATTATTCACGTATTCAAAAAACGTGTAATCATTTTTTACTTACGTCATTTAAATAAATAATACACACACATTGATACATCAATAATTAGAAAAGTTCTTTCTCTACATAGGGTTCTCTATTTACCTAGCAACGACAATTACAGGCGATTCTTATTTTATTTCTTGTATTGATAAAATTTTATTTTGATAATAGCAAAAAAGCCTAATCTTCATACCCAACATCTTAGGTATTTAGAATAGGCTCAGAAACATCTCTCTAGTCTTCAATAGATATTATAGTGAGAGATAAGTAATCATAATCGCGTACATTTGAAAATGGCGGTATTTTCTCAAATCGCATAGATCTGCTATCTAAGTCTGGCAGCTATTATCATTCAGTGCACTGACATCCGCTTACTGAATAACTTCTTAGATAAATTAATACTAAAGATGTATCTTGACTGTCACTGAAATGTGGATGTTTTTTAGCAAAAAAATGGTATATTTTATATCATTTGTTTGCTAACGTTTAATTTATTTGTATCTTCTACTTCGGTTATACAAATTACAATAGATAACTGCGACAATCAATACACTGTTTTCTTTAGTATTTTGAGCCTTAGGCCCTTCATACACGTGGGTCGTGGATACGCAAGTCTCCGATGCTCGGCGACTTTAGTCTCCAAGCAACTATCGCAATACGTACTCATAGAGATTAGTACACGCGCGAATCAAATTGCCGACATTATAGTATCGGAAACTTATGTTGCCACATGGACGCAGTCCGCACCGCTACGATTTTGCATTGCGGACTACCGTAATACAGACGACTTGCGTAATTTTTATTGATAACATACAACTATACTAATTGCCAATATGGAAAGAGAATTAAACGTTATTACTAATTACGCAATTATCAACTTTGACAACATGTGTTTAAGTTCATTTTAGAATGACAAATATTACCGAAAATGGCCTAAAAGTAATTTGAATGTGATGGAAATTGAACTGTTAGTCATTGAATTAAGGTTCATAATCCCAAAGTACGTTCATATTTCTTTAAAGTGGCTGATGTATAGAAGGAACCGTTACTTCACGACATAGCAACAAATAAAAAGTATCTACATTTCCATGGTGTTACAACAGATTATTTCTAAAGTAAAAGTAAATTAAATATATACGCATAAGTTATTTAAAGGGCATTAATACGCAAATGAACTTACCTCGTCGAGTAGGAACAACACCGAGGCGGCTGCTCTAACATGGCGGTTGAATCGCAGCTCTAGGTACTGTAACAAATGGTCACTTTAGTGGTGGAGTCATGGTGTCAAACCTATGATACATTATGTACTAAATAATGCAAGGTTTACCTTTGATTACCTTTTAGACACATGCCTTGCTTATAGGCAAATGCAAAACAGATCGGTTTTTTCTTGTCGTAGAGTCTAAAACTCTTTATCTATCTATCTACACAAGTTAAGTGTCCTATTGAGCTACATGAATTACATTCATTATATTCCTTACATTCATTATAGGATCCTCGCATTTCGATGACAGCCCGAAAGTGATAAAGAAGAGGGAATGAAAGAGATTCAGAATGATTACTTAAATAACAAATACTAGCAGTGAAGGTTACGATAAAGGATTTAATAAAAAAATATAAAAATGGTTGTATAAATCATTTTTCTCGGTACACGATAATATTATTAAATAGCTTATATCCACAAGATATAAGCAAGAAACCCAGTACGACAATAATACCTAATATTAAATGGACAAGATAGTATAGGAGCCGATCTCCTAAAACCTTATAAATGCAGAACAGATTTTCATGAAATCACGCGTGCCGCGCGTTCTGGGCTCACATACTCGTATGTGCAACCAGCTTATACCTTCAAAATACCTAGAGTACCTTCTTATTAATTCATACATATTAAGGCCTGGATCTACGTTATTCTAGATAATTGTTATAACATAACACGCCAACGGGATACCATAACAATTTTATGATTCACAGAACAATATGCGATGTTGTGAGTTTTATGTACCCCGAGAATTCTGAGGTATTTTCTGTCATGCTCATGCGTAATGGAAAGGTTCATTCTTATATACCAGGTAACATAACATACAACTTGTGTTTTAGGAAAAGTTTTGTAGTTTTCTCGCAAATTAAAGAGTATTATAACAAATGAAAGATAAATTCATATAAAGAAATAAGGAATAATTTTAAACAAAGGAATTAGGTTTTATTCTATGACTGTTTACGATTCGCAGACTGGTAGACTGTTTTTCCTAGCGGTTAACCAACTTAACAAAATATTAAATCCTAAATAACATCATCAGAATGCATTAGATGAATATTCAATAAAAAAAATTCGAAATACAAGAGGTCTTTGCCTTGCAATGGGTAGATATTTTTCACTGCCATTATCTATTATACATATTGATTGATACTCTCAAAATAAAAAATACTCATGGAATAAACCATCTTTAACAGACTAGTTACAAAAACTTATTTATACTCACAGCCTTACTTCAAACATGTGTATTTTTTGTTCGCGGGGAACAAAGTCCACTGCACACTTGTCATACAGTGATAGATTACCTAAGGCTGCGATAAGATCAAACACACTCAGATAAATTACGAGAACAAAACGAGATGATTGTTCGAAGGATATTAATATTTTATTGGCAAATGAAAGGATTTTAATGATAGTAATGAGTTATGTTTGAATAATAAAATAATCGATGCTTGATTGTTTCGTTAAATAATATTTGTAAAGAAGAAACTAAAACTTTTATACACTTTGCTTTCTGAGGTTTACGCGAATGTTAGACATTGATATAAATCTACCTTTACGGATTTTATCGCGGTATTTGTGTGACCGTGACCATGACACCTGCAAAAGTATTGAAATTTCGGCAACTAAAACCTAAATATATACGCCATAACATCCGTAAAAAATAGTTTTATTTCAAAACACTTATTTTTCCCCTATTTATAGATATCTTGTCACTTAACTACATAATCTAAAGTTTATCTAATCTCAACTTTCGCGAACTTGTATACTATTCATCTTCGCATTAGTGAAATATTTTTATAGTCGCGGTATTTATTGACGAGTACCATTTATCGAGAACATAAATCATTTAACATTTATTTTTATTGCAATTACTATGTTCTTATTGTTCGTTTGCTTATTGATTAATTCACTGTTGCTATGATAGCGTGATGTTTTTCCTACATAACAAAAAAGTGGTGTCTGGGTAGTGTGAACTCAAGGAAATATTGTGTGTCCTGTTCTTATTCTGCTTAAAATAATATAGTAAATAATAGATACGAAAGAGTAGATGGCAGTATGTTAAAACCAGAAATCAATAACCTATGTAAGCATTTCTTTCAATTTGGAAACTAAACTAAACTATTTCAAATGACGATAAGAAGCACCATTATTGTGACCTGATAGAGTTACCATTGAGAGTATTGCTCGTAACGCATTTTCAGACCAACTGCCAATTTTAATAACATATCCAGAGATCGTTTTCCTGGCCCGGCTTTGACGTAATTTGTATGGCGCGGCTATCTCTAGTTGGGTAAACCATCTACGGATATGTTATTGAAACCGTAAGTTAAAACAAAAAGAGGCCATAAATTAATGAAAAGATATAAATAAATCACTCACCTCATAAGACGACGACAGCCTGAGAGTACAAAACACTGGCAGGTATACTGTGGCCACCACGGCACAACTTAGCGAGACTCCGATTATCACCAGCCAGTACTGCGTGCCATAGTTGTATATCTCTGCCGGCGTCCCCAATATTGTCACTCCCGACACGTAACTAAAACAAAAGGAAAATATATTTTAAAGTACAACTAGAAATTAATTTAATGTTATTTGGAAAATCAGATAAAAGAAAGAGCTGAAATATTTGCGTAGCTCTCTAATGACTGTTTAGAACTTTAGACCTATTGACTAAGACCTAAATATGTATAGGTATAGTTAGATTTAAGTTTGAACTAACTAACAAGATATATGAGGTTCTAAAGTGAAATAATCCGAATGGAATTCTATTGCAGAGTCAAAAAATTCATCTGATCGCAGTGGGTTAAGTTATTAAGTGTCGTCACAAAATTATCAATTTCCATCACTGCTAGAATGCTGATAATTAACTACTAGCTAAAGGCTAGTTAAACCTATTTTGCATAGAATAACTGCGATAATTGATAGTTATATAACTGTTCTCGTACTAGGCGCGCATGTATGAAAGGAGTCGTCAGCAATTACGTGAGAAACAAAAGAGGTACGTAAGTTACGTAGGACAGCACGTGGCGTGGTGTTTGATGACTGCTAACCTCTAGGGAATAGGCATTATGATTTATCTAGATTGAGAGAACGTGGTAGATATAAAATAGTTCTAATCCATAACTATCTCTACTTTTTCTTGATATGTACCGAAATTTATAAAATATGTTTGTGGTCTTACTTAACGCTAGAGATGACACTTCTTAAGAATCATGAAAACTGTAAAAAAATATTTCTCATGGTTATAATACTGATTACTATTTTAGGCATTACACTGTCAATAAGAGTTTTAACTGAAACTTACTTAGGTATATGGACAAGTGTAAAGTTTTCATTCAAGGAAGTACTACGAATCTTACAATGACAATTAAAACTACATTAGCTATTCTTAGACGGCGCTGACTAATTTGGAGTTGCGCCCAATTATAACGTCTAGTGAAATTTGAGTTCACTAAGCACGAGCATGAACGATTTGGCCATTTATAGGGACCAAAATCCATTCCAATTTATCAGCTGGAATCAATTAATTTAAAAACTCTAGGATCTTTCGGTCAATAACCAAATCTGTTTTCCCCAAAACTCTAGCTTACTCCAATTTGATCGAATCTTAAGTCAAAATCGATTCGTTTTTAACCAATTAGTCTGTGGTGCAATACTTAACTTCGTAGACCTAGCGTGAACTGCATCAAATTGCATCAAACAACTATCTACACGATACCAGCAAGTGCACATTTTACGACCAGTTTTATTTCCGTCGCAGCAAATGTGTTAAGAAAATCGGTTGTTAGGCATACTAGGTTATAAGGTTCATACTAAAATTCATTTTACAGCATAGATACAGTTATCTAACCTTCAAAGACCGTACACAAGGTACCCACCAAATCGTGTAACATCATTTTGTACAACAAGAGTGCTAAATAATGTAATAAGACAGTCAGTAATAAAACGACATTTGATACTATAATTCAACTCTCTTAGTCATTTCCTGATTAATATATTTTCTATATTACAGAAAATATATTAATCAGGAAAAACATACAAGAAACATTCAAGCGACCTCTTGCGCAACAGGTAAATTATTATCCACAGTGCCAAAAATGTCGACAAGACATATCTATAATTCTATACATTAGATAATCTTACCTGGCTATAAGTGACATAGCAACGGGAAACGTTGACATTGATCTTCCTCCGAGCAGATAATCTTTGATGTCCACTACTGCTTTTGATCGGGAGCCGATTGCGCTGTACCATACACCGCCAGCGCAGGATGCTGCACAGAGTACTCCGAAGACCACGTAGTCACCGACCCCAAAGCCGCCTTCATTCATTGTAAACGACGCCATCTTGATTCAGCTGCCTGCATTAAAAATAAAGGTTTCTTTATATATATCTAAACACAGCTTTTTAGAAGAGGTTGTGAAGTAAAGTGAATGAAGTAAACTAGATGAAATGTTTGAGTGCAAAATTTAATTCCAATGTGTTCAGTTGTTTTTGCGTGAGTTTGTAATAACAGGATCGAGAGAGCTACTGTAAATCCTTATTGCTATTAAGAAAAAATAAGCTACATTGACTATACATATTTCTGGAAATCCTGTCCTAGATAAACTTCTCTTACAAAATGCTTTTTCTCAAAACTAAAAACCTTTAAACATTACAGATTAATGCTTTATACAGATCAAGAGGACCTACCTCATTAGTAATTAACGTCTGCAAAGTCATTACTTGTCTGCATATGTTTATTGAGTGACAAGATTGCTAAAGAGTGACGCACGTGCTAAGGCATGTTTGACGTCATATATTTTTTTCATTTTCTGCAGATTCTTGTTTTGGTTACGATGCTATTGTAGTGCATTCGTATCTCAGTTTTACGTAGAATCGTTGAGCACAGAATTTAATAAAAATATTTTTGCAGTTTAAGTACAGAATTGGTCGAACGAGCTATTTCGTTCAAATTCAAGACTTTTTAGGTAAAAAGAAGAAAGTAACCGTTTAAGGATCACTTTGTTTTCTGATGTCAAGATTTTATTATATTAGCTTGCCTTTCCATGGTAAAACCTGGTAATAATTATGAGATCTGTGTTTTCCTTGGGAATTCATGCTTGCAATTGAACTCACCAGCAAAACTTATTAAGGAAATAATAGGAATATTTTAGTAACACATTAATAAACATTCTTCCTAATATTAAATAATCGAGTATAATTAAATCTGGTTAATTATATATGAAATTATTATTTGTGAATTTTGTGCATCGGATTCGTAGCAAAATGACATTTTATGCAAGATTTAAGCACCTACTATATATTATCTATCTATTATCATATATTTATCCTACACTAGCGACCCGTTTCGGCTTCGCACGGCATTTCTCGGCTTTTCTGTACCGTAATATGTATGTATTATAGATATAAGTTTTCCTCTATTACTGAAAATTGCATTAAAATCTGTTGAGTAGTTTGAAAGATCTAAGCTAACAGACAACGGAAGCGACTTTATTCAACTATTCAGTGACTAAATTTTAGTCAAATGCTGCGAAAAAGCATAGCATAATATGCATTAAATCTACACTCAAATTGTTATTTTAAAATGCAAAATCGTACGCGTGGGACAAATTGGCATTCTTTCTTTTAAACAAAATACTACTTCAAAATTAATTATAGAGACATTTAGTGTGCATCTTTAACATACTACTGCTATTATGTCATCAACCATTCATTGATCTCGTGTCTCCCTTGACCTTTAGAGCTACTCAAACAGTTTGAAAATAATACAAGTAAACTACAATTTGGCACTTTTATCAAATTGTATATAAATATTTTATTTGATTATAGTAAAAATACATGAATAATTAATAGACGGATATGAGAAAGAGAGTAAATTGTGAGATGACGAGTAGAAGAGATGAATGGCAACAAAATCCGCAGAGATGATGAATAGTAATTAACATAATAAACCATCTAACATTTACCTAAGCAACCAATATTATTTATTACATTAGTCTAATTTTAGTTTCCAGACACCAATCTGTTGTGACGCTAAGACACTATTTTAATTAGATTCAAAATCGCTATTTGAGAACACAAAATATTTCGATTCAAGGTGAATTAGCGACGATTATAATATAATTAAAAGATGTTTATTAAAAAGATGCGTGGTAGCTTTTTGTTGTGCTTGTCATATACTACAACAAATATAAAGAAAATGTGTGGTAAAAAAAGAGGGGTGAGTACCTATAAGTTTGACGTGTGTTCACATCATAGCTTCTAAACTAATTGGCCGATTATAATGCGGTTTTTGTTGAATCAAAGCTGGCGTTATCAAGACGGCTCATAGCTACAGATATAAATATTTCTTGTTTACGTAGCCTACTCGTATCTATTGGAAAAAGTCAATCAAAGGCAACATATATATCAGGCAAATAGATTAACTAGGAATATATTGTGTAGTATATTTGCAGCATGTATTGCTGAACATTGCACACATAGATGTACCTATATTATCATTACGGAGTCAAAATAAATAAACATGACATTTAATAAACTGTAATCACTCGCGGTAGGTACATCTATACTTATAATAAATCTGTAGAGAGGTCAATTCTGTACATGAAATATATTTTCAAAATAACTATCAGGGGGTGATTAGTGATCGATACTGATGCCAAAAATGCAATCAGTAAAATTTTTGTCCGTCTGTCTGTCTGTCTGTATGTGCCTTATAGAAACAAAAACTACTCGACGGATTTTAACGAAACTTGGTACAAATATTCTTCTTACTCTTGGGCAGGTTATAGTATACTTTTCATTACGCTACAATCAATAGTAATACGTTCGTCATTTATTGATAAGTTTCATCATCCACGCGAACGAAGTCGCTGGCACAGCTTGTATACAAATAAAATTAATCGGTCAATTAAATTGTAATTTCAGATAAAACCGATCAATGATTTACGTAATTAAGAACCGTATTCGTTGGGCATTTTTCGTTTACTAAACATTGAATCAACTCAAATAGAAAAGTTAAAATTTTTAGTTCAAAAGTAACCTAGACCCTTTATTTATTTACAACTATTAAAGGGTTTAGTGGAAAAACTAAACTGCATATAAAAATCTTATTCATTTATCATTCGCGACAATTGTTACAGATTTTAGCTTAATAATGATAGGAGCATTTTGTTTTCTAGTGTTGTTGTAAATTGGCCCGTAAATATCAGTAACCATGAGAAAAAATTTATAAGGCCTATTTGTTTACGAGTATATTTTGTTTACAGACCCGTGAAAAAGTAAAAAGTAAGCAAAATGTCATAAGACTGTCACTATCACTCTCAATTAACTTTCACTGTACTGAAAAACCTTGACATTGCAAAGGACACAATTGCCTCAAAAATACCAAGAAACGTACCTAGTCCAAAAGATTGTCTAAAAATAACTACGGCATGTTAGGAAAACTATGTGGTGCTGAAACTGCATACGAATCTCCCGACCTTTTTTGGTAACGTTCTGTTTACGGAAAATTATAATTTAAATTAGGTACGTACATAAAACATTTTTTTTTTCTAATACTAATTTCGTCAAGACAATTACTGTGCATAAGATCTATCGTTAGCTTGCCTGGTTTTAAATTGAATCTATGCCCATCTACCTATGTAGAGCAGGTTCGAAAAACACGGCGACACGTAAAACCAGTCTTAAAATCAAAAGAACAAAACTGTTTGAGAAACAAACAATCTAACTAACAAACAAGAAAAATAATGCAAACTCGTCCATTCGATGTCGGACACTGGGTCAGTAAGGGTTTGGCTTTCCGCACAGTCGTGGGTTTGATTCCCGCACGGAATGTAGTATACCGCCAGTTACATTAATATGATGTTTTGTTAATGATAATATTTAACTATTACTAATGACTAGTTCAATTTAATTAATTATTGTGAAAACATTGTTATAACTCAGCACATTCAATATTTATTACCGACCTACAAAACATACATATTCCATTACCCACTGAACGCAAAAAAAAAACATAAAACAAGTACGTAAAATTTTTATGTCTATATTTTTATACCCTTAAAATTGAAATATAATTTTAAAAATAAATATTGACTCACCTTTCCTTTTATGTAGAAAATAGTTTCGCAAATACTCTTAACTTTGCTATTGCGGAAGTAAACAAAGCGGAATTGATTGCATATATGGGATCTTGCCAACGGAGCAAGGGCATGAGCATAAATTGGCAAGAACAACGTCACCAAACCTGCACAACCGCATTGCACAGTTTACTTTCACTTAACATAACTTCTGCAAAACACTGACGCGAATACCCGTCCGCCACGGAATCTGCGATCGTCGTAAACTTTACTTAAATTTCCCGCCCGTCCACATGTCAATGTCACTTATATCCAATAATATTTCAGGAATTTTAAGCAAAAATATAAACAATATCACTCGCGACTCTTTGGTTTAAAATTTATATGAGCTCCCGTAAGCTGCCAAGCAATTTCTCGACGACTACCTATAAATTTGAGATGAATGAATCTTTTATAGTCATACGGCAAAATAATCAAATAAAATCGAATGTGACGTGCACATTGGCAGCTGTCTGTCGCGAAACCGTGCCACAGATTGTGAATGAGCACATGGTTGTAAAATTAAATAGTTTACCTAGCGACACCTAGCGTATATAATGTAGAAGTATGTTTGACACTGTTTTATCGACTGATACTTTTAATTGTTAGCCGAGTCAAATAGGTACCGGTCAAGTAGAGTCTTGCTTGGTAGAGTCAAGAGCAAATACAAAACCAAAACATTACATCATTTCTCTTCATTTAGAATGACAACAACACACGGTTATATTATAACATGAACATCACCCGACTATCTATTGAATCAGTGACTCCAAACTCCATGAGACTACCCGCGTTATCTATTAGAATCTAAATGCATTCTGTTTTCATCTAACTACGATTAATAGAAAAGAATAAGCATCGTGGGATAGTTGCCCGGTTAGCCATGGCTAAACACTCATGGACGCCCCCTGAATTAAATGTTTTCAAACCTGTAACATATCCTATAGGATTGGATTATATTATCGATAAAAAATTAGGAGTCTAACATAAATACATAGGTATAACAAGGATGTAACCTTTGGATATAACATTATTAAAATTTATTTAATCACCTAATAATACTTAATATAAAACCTATTTTACAACTCCCAACCTTTTGAAATAACATTTTTAATTTTTATCTGTAGTCTATCAAAAATCTTTGTGTATAATTCTTACATTAATAATTATTTTTCATATTTACAATTAACTAGGGCTCAAATACGCTTATTGTTTTGAATGTATATTATTGTCACCTGTAATGGGACCTAAGCCTAAGGAGTCGGCTAAGAAGCCGACGCCTGCGGTCAATCGGCCACCGATCAGCGATTCCAGTCTTGTGTACATCCCTGAAGATGTTTTAGAGGGTAAAGGTTCTATTGTCTTTTGTAGAGTTACAATGAATTCTACGATATGAATAATAGAATATAGCCTCTCTGTAATTTTACTGTAGAAAATCGAACTTGTATACAACTTCTAGTAATACACAATCTTAGCAATACAATAATATTATAAAGGTCTGCTGTACATAGGTAGTCAATTTTGTGCAACAGCATTTCACTTTTGCTCTCTATATAATGAATAGTCCTCTAGTCTCGCTATGAATAATACCTCTTATTAGCTCTATAATTGGGAAAATGGGTACATTTTCCTATTTTACCCCAATTTTCAGGTTTTCAAGAGCGTATAGAAACCGGTATCGATTGGACAATATTAGAAGAAGGCGCTCGCTTTCACAAAGAGATCTGTAAAAGGGAAGACTTGCTAACTGTCACCTTCTCAAAAGCTCTAGAAAACAAAATAAATAAAAGTATACTGCATGGTTTTCTAGATGAAAATTCTGGTTTAAACATTCATCAGCACTGGGAATTTCTATTGCCTATTACTTTGTGGGATAACGAGAAATTCGCGAACGATGAAGGAAAAATATGTTTCCATAATGCTAATTGTGTTACCGACGACTTGGTGAAACTGATCAAGAAGACTGTAAAGGCTGGCAATCGAAAGGTTTTGAAGCGCGAGCTTAAGATTTTAAACACACTGCGAGTTAATGATTCTCAGGTAAATACGAAATTAATACAATACACTACTCGTTCTTATCTTTACTGTTGTAATATACCAGCGAATACTCTAGACTCTACCTACGTTTGTATCTTTAAAGGATTTTACAAAACTTTCTCATTTATAATTTTAGTATGATTTTCAGTCTAAACCAGTTGGAAAGGAAAATTCCATATGCATATGGAAATACATAGCCTACATATTTATGTTAAAAGTTTTTTTTCAGATGACAGAATTAGATGAAGGTCTCACTTGTTTTAAACACCTGATATCACTGAATTTATGTGGAAACTACATTAATAACATAGATTCTGCATGTCTCCCGTCTACTTTACGCAGCCTTGAGCTTCAAGCTAATCGTATCAGAATTGTAGATGATTTTGCCGAAACCTTGCCCCCTGAGTTGCTCTACTTGGGTTTAGCAAGAAACTTTCTAACCTCTGGTATTATTTCATTCCTATTTCGTTTGAAAAACCTTCAGTATATAGGTTTCTAAAGATTTAATTATTTTTCAGAATCAATTTATGGGTTAGCACGGCTGCCTTACAAGTTAACTGTGTTAGATTTATCTGACAACGACATCTATCATTTAGAACCGGTACTAGAAGCCGTGGCATTACTACCGTATCTCATTTCACTTCAGCTATCAGGAAACCCGTGCTCGGTTCGTAACACGGTTACAAAATAGTACAAGTATTAAAACATAGATGGCGCTGTATTAAATACCTATTTCATTTTTTAGGTTAGTTCTGGCTATGCTCGTACTACTTTAGTAAAGTTAGTGCGTTTGCGATGGCTAGATTGCCGAGAAGTTCTACCAACGGATAGACCATCCGAACCTATCGAAACGCATCCAGATGACTTGCGGTCCTCATACTTTAATTTCACCATTTATCGGGTTATGTCAGCTCCTCAACCACCAAAAGCTGAAAAGGTACTCCGACACGTTTATTTGCAAACAAAAGTCAATACAAAAAAAGGTTTTAGATGTTTGAAGGATACAGAACATAGTTATTATATGAATAGTCGAGACAATGTAAATGTCTCTACATTTCTTCGAGAGACGCTTTATAAAATACTTCTAAGTAGTTAAAAGGGTATATTAACCTCAGATTTTATTGGTTGTAAAAATATAGGAGGTGCTTGGTTGTAATTTAGTTAAAGATTCTTATAGTTATAAATCTGATTAAATTTCCAGGGAGCAGCAACCACATTCCACGTAGAGTTGGAGATACCATTGCTGGATGTAGTCAGAAGACGGTTCCTATTGTTCAGGAGAAATGAGTCCCTTATTGACATGTTGCCGCCGCCTGAAGACGATGAATGGCCCTTTGGCACGCCAGGACCCCCAGGACCCCCAGGACCACCGGGGGCCCCAGGCCAACCAGGCCCTTCGGCCCCGATAGACAGCAAACTGGCTATGGGTTAGTTTGTTGTATTTTATTTATTTATTTTATTTAATAATTTATGTACACACACAGAAGTTTAAAGGAAAATAATTACATATTTATAAATGATGTACAAAGGTGCCGCTTATTTCTTAAGAAATCTCTGCCAGCAGACCCGCGAAAGGAGAAGTCGTGAATATTGGCAGTCATTGTGTGCGACTCAATTAATTACAACTACAATTTTAAAAACAGCTTTATACCACATACATACACGTACATATATAAATATACACAAATACTAGATATAACTAATATATATATAAATATATACACATAAATATATATAATAATATAAATAATTACTCAATTACAAGGAGAGATAATGCTCTTTTATGCGTTTCTTGAAAATAGAGAGAGATTTGGAATCACGGATGTTAGGCGGAAGCGAGTTCCAAAGTCTTACTGCGTGAACGGTAAAGGAGTAGGAATAGAAGTCAGTGGAGTGGGATTGGAAGTGTAACAAGGATTTTATTTGCGTTCTGCAAGGGACATTAGGAGGACGGGTAAAAGTAAAGCGTTCGCGCAGATAAGAGGGATACGTCGGGTTGTGTAGGACATTGTAGAGGAGGCATAAAATGCGAGTGTTCCGGTGAAGACGGATTGGGAGCCACTTGAGCTGCTTGCGAAGGTGAGACACGTGGTCATATTTACGCAGACCGAATACAAAACGAACGCACAAATTTTGCAAGCGCTCAAGTTTATTGAGGAGCTCCTCATTAGCATCCAAATAGCAAGCATCAGCATAATCGATAATAGGTTGAATGACAGATAGGGCTAATGAGATCTTGGTTTGTAGAGGTAGGAAGTGTTGAAGTGATTTAAGGGAATGAAAAGAAAAGTGAACTTTACGGCTAACTTCGGCAACTTGAGGACGCCACGAAAGATTCGCATCCATCATAATTCCCAGGTCCTTTACGGTATCCGAAAAGTTGATCGGGATTCCATCAAAGTGCAGACGCGCCATCGATGATACGTTGATCCTACTCCGCATATTCTTGCTTCCTATGATAATGGATATTGTAATTCCTATATTAACAAGACCTCCGTGGTTGAGTCGTACACAGTACAAATGTTTTAAGGTGTCGCTAGCTCTGAGGTCCCGGGTTCGATCCCCGGATTCGTATCAATGTATTTTATGCTGTCCACATTTAGTTTGCTTAGTTTTTAGCAAAATGCATCCTGATACACATACATACATACATTATAATATATAAAACAGTATAAATTGTGTAAATTTTCTTACACCTTTTGAGTCCATTTGCTGATAATTATGTGGATTTTTATTTATTTATTTGTTATCAAATGACGTGTACAACATAACAGTTTGCACTAAATCGTTGCAGAGTAAAGGTAGTATAGTCAAGTTAGCACAATAGCACAATTTAACAGTCTCGCCACAACTGCATATAGACCTTATACCTCTTTAGAAGCCCACAAACGCTGTTAATAAATTGTGTAAGAGCATTTTAATATTTTTAGACGAAGCATCGGACCAAGGATCTGATATCTTCAGCCAATTGGTGATGAAGAATCCTCGCGAGATCCATAACTTCACGACCTTCGAAAGCAACCGCATCCAGTGGAGCAAGGTCATGAATTTCCAGGAGCCAGTCGTCAGGATCTTCTGTCCAGACCTGGTGGCCTTGAGAGACACCTTCCGATCAGTCATCACTTGCAGACTCATTTATTCTGTTGTAAGTATCCAATTAATCAAAAAAATATATTTATTTTTATTTTATTTATTTAATTTTTACATTTTGCTTAGAAAACTTATAAACTAAACAAAACCGTAGTAATGGTTTGACTGTGGGGTCACTCGAGTCTCTGCATTACTTACATTTATTTTTATACTTATAACTGATTTTACAATGAACTTAAAATATATTTGTATTCTTTAATTAACATGTTTCCTTCTAATGGCAGAGTTCATGTTTACCAGACATTCTGTATTACCCGATTGATTTAAAAGATAAATGGTTATTGGAGACTACATTCATGACTGCAAATCAACTCCGAAATTGTTTAAATTAGGCAGATTTTTTTATTTCACTTACCAAAATTATGTACACACATAGGATTAACAATGTAAGACAAATCTTTACTGCTCAAACTTGGCAGTAAACTTTATAGTCTTGGACAATTTGTCATTTAAGATGCTACTTACGTAATTGCTCTACCAAGAACAGCCAATTCGTAATAAATGTTGTAACGGCTTCCTCAAGCGGCATTGAGACCTTTAAATTAAATAATTTGTTTATTTACGTCCCGACCCTACTGGGGGCAATGGTCAGCAAATTACAAATGCTATGTTATGAGGAAGTGTCTATTGCGATGTAATTCGGTCTACTTAGTATAATTTCGTACAGCTAAACTCTGACATGCTAATACGTATGAAGAGACATGGTGAATATATATAAGGTGTTGGCCATCTATGAAGAGGCATGGTGAATGTACGGAACGTTACCGAAAAGGTATATTTATCGGAAAGCTGTGAAGAGTACATCTGGTATAGAGTTAGTTTATAATATTTCAGCGAAAATTTAGTGAACCTAATAATTAATATCTAATTTTTCTCGTCAAATATCCAAAATCATATCGGTAGCAGCCTGTGCGTTTATGTATTCAGGAGTATAACTCAAATTAATTGAAAGATGAGATGGATGTATTGTGTAAAAGATGATGATGATGAGTTAGTAGAAATGAATGGAAGCTGAATACGCATTGCGCAGACCCCAAATAATTTGGAACAGGGCAGGAAGATGATGATTATGAATTGTGACGATTTGAATACGAAAATATTTTACACTTTTAATTGTATCATAGACATACACGCCAGCGAAAGCTGGTCGTGGCGACAGGAAGAGCTCGCACGTGCTGCGGATGCCGGGCGAGTTCCGGGTGGTCATCGCCACCATGCGGTGCGCGCTCAGGGCCGTGGACTGGAGCCAGCCCTACCAGCACTTCCACTGGGACGACTCCTTAGGCACCGATAACGCTATCCATTGGGGCGATGGAGACCTCTCTGTAAGTATACAAACAGTTTAAGTGATGTTTTTGGTACATAATATAGTGTCTATATATGATAATATAGACACTATACTATGTTATATATACCCCTAATGTAATACATACTGCTTTATCAAACTGAAAACTACATAAAATGATTTGTAATAGTATTTTAACAATCAGAAATCAATTCGATTACATTAAATAGAGAAATATGGCCCATTTTCTAAAATATTATTGGTCTATTTAATATTATATTGCATCGTAACAATTCTTGGTCTGAATTTTCTAAGAAACTCTTCCTAAATAATAAAGTGACGTAACATACGAATTTGATTCATCTTTAGAGCTATTATAAGTCAATGTTTGAGAGGCGCGTCATTTTATTACCTCGATATTTATGGCTCTTTTGATGTTTTTATATACTTTTGGGTATTTATAACATGAAATAAAATCTACACGATTTACTTGTTTGCTGTACATTGCGCTTAAATCGTAGAAGAGAGCTTTTGAAGTTTATAGATTTTGTGGTAGGCAATAGTAAATAAAATACGATAAATAACAGTCTGATTTTCGCACATAGGCACGAGACTTGAAAGCCGTATTAAATATTGCAGTAATAAGACTCACGACTAACAATGAGAACGTCTTATAAAAAAAAAAAAATTAGAATATGAATAATGATGAATATGAAAAAACATTTTGTTAAAAGATTTTTGGTTGCAAATAATGTTATAACAATCTTCAAACAGCCAACAGCTGCGAGCTAGGCAGCTTATGAGCCACATATCCTCAGTTTCAGGAAAACGTAAACAGTTGTATATTTAGACATAAAATCCTTGTAACTAAAACCCATTTCATTTTGTATTAGTCGTAATGTAAAATTACTGCTTATCCCGATATTTATTAGGTGGGTATCGACTGTAATATCGAATTTAAATTAATGTATTAATAACAATGAATTCATAATTCTTCAACCTCTTGTAGAATGTTGTAGCTGTCCTTGCAATCCGATAGGAACAAGCCTTCTACTTCTTAAAACATAATTAAGCATATCTACTTTTTTATTCCTTTGCAGGTAATACAATACAGTCAAACTCCTATAAAGGCCGCCAAAGGAAAAGCGGATGCTAACGAAATCGGTTCAAGACAACTTCTACCAGAGAACCTCACTTGTCATTTTGGATTCGGAATCGACACATTGCGTGTTGTTTAATAGGATTAATGTATAAATATTTGTTAAATAATGATTACTTTTAATTAAAATTATATTTTTAAATGTATTAAGATTTATTTTTCGAACTAAAAAATAATCTTAATTATCGAACTCGTCGTGGTGGCCTAGCGGTTCAATGAACGGATTTGTATGCACAAGGTTGCAGGTTCGAACCCAGGCAAGTACCAATGTGGACTTTTCAAAGTTATATGTACTTTCTTAATTATTCTAAGACACTTCTGACAAACGGTGAAGGAAAACATCGTGAGGAAACCTGGATTCCAAAATTGGGATCTGAAATCGCCAATCCGCAGAGAGCAAGCGTGGTGATCAATGCTCGTGCCTTCTCTATATAGGAAGAGGCCTGTGCCCAGCAGTGGGACGTTTATAGGCTGAATTATAAGATTTATTTTTCGAGCTTGGCAGTCGAGCTTTCATAGGCAAGAGCGGGACTTAGGAACAATAAAAAGGTTTACGCGGGGTGGGTTTACGTTACAGTATTATCATACGTAAAGTTAGTTTCTTTTTAACAATCATCTTTTATATTTGTGTTTCAACCATGATCCAATTGACGTTGTGTTACATTATTGAGTACTAGTTTTACAGTCTAAGAGAAGGCACCCAGAAGCAGCAGTTACCAGGGGCTCCTCGTTTAAAAATAGTAACAATAAATCCCCACATGTGTTAATCGGTTTAAATTGTTTTATCCCAAGTATTCATATCCTCAATTTATCGATAATAGTCTCAGTCGTTCAGTACAAGATCAATTGTGGTGTCCAGCGGTCAATTGCAAGTGAATGGCTGTAAGTCCACACGAGCGTTGGGCCAGTGAGGCGGAGTATTTGCTGTCATGTCTCGGATACGCGGTCGGCATTGGAAATGTTTGGAGATTCCCTTATCTGTGCTACCGAAATGGCGGAGGTGAGTTTTTATTGGTAAGCCTGCTATCGATCAGTTTGTTTCTATTTACTTCACTGATCCGAAACAAAACAACGCCATTAAAAGAATCCACATTATCCATTTCTTCTTAATCTTTGTTTATGTTTCAGGGGCTTTCCTCATTCCCTACTTCCTCACATTATTTATATGCGGCATCCCGCTTGTTTACTTAGAAACAACATTAGGGCAGTTCGCGAGCGCGGGATGCGTTTCAGTTTTCAACATTAACCCGTTGTTTAAAGGTGAGATTTGCAATAACATTGGTTTGTTTATAACTTCCAACATCTATGTTTAGCACTTCCTCGACAGGAGCGGGTTATGCTGCCATCATTGCGAACGTGATAGGCATAACTTACTTCGCATCTATTATGTCGTATCCTCTACTCTACATCTATCACTCCATGAGCACGCCATTGCCGTGGCAGAGTTGTGGCAATTCTTGGAATACTGACAAGTGCACTGAGGTTCGTAGTATTAGTTTAACCGTCAAATATTTGTTTATGGATGTATCTTAAACACTCACTATCGCTGAACGAATAAATTTTCAGATCAGTGGGAATTCTAGTATCTTCACGGGTAATGGGACAGTGACTACACCAGAGGACGAATTTTTTCAGTAAGTATAAAAATAAATTTTAAAAACTACGTCATTGGAAATTCTGTGGAGTTAGAAGCTCCAAGAAGCTCGAGTACGTAAAATAACATATTTTTACAGCATTCGTCTTCTACATGCGTCTCCCGACATCTATCACATTGGTAGCATCGTGTGGCCAATATTCTGGTGTAACGTCATCTGCTGGATCGTCGTCTACCTCTGCATCTGTAACGGTGTCAAAAGCGTCGGAAAGGTGAGCTTCTGATTATTTCCCTCCATTGATCTTTCTTGGCACGCTGCCGTTTTGTCAGTCACTTAAATTAATATACTTTTTCGTCGAACTTATATTCTCGGAACTGATGTATTTATTTTTGGTTTTCAGATCGTGTACTTCACTGTTGGGTTTCCTTATTTAGTGCTGTGTGCATTATTGATTCGCGGCGTCACGTTGCCTGGCGCTTGGAAGGGCATCCAGTTTTATATACTGCCAGATTGGGGGCAATTGAAGAAGCCAAAAGTAAGTAGCTAGGCCAACTTTTAAATGAGGTCAAGTTCAAAACTTTGTCCTGTTACTTCAATACAATTCGTAGATTCTATTTTCGTTTGCTGATTGATCAAAACAGTAATGTGTAATGTTTTTTTTTAGGTATGGGCAGATGCGGCTACTCAGATATTTTACTCATTAGGACCGGGATGGGGTGGATTGGTCTGCATGGCTAGTTTCAATAAGTTTCACTACAAAAATCTAAAGTATTGTATTCTCCTTTTGTTCAGAAGCTGTCTTATGCCATGATCAATGTTCTTATAAAAAATATAATTGTTTTCAGATCCTCAATCATAATACCTTTAGTGAATAGCGGAACAAGTGTTTGGGCTGGCTTCGTAGTATTTTCTGTGCTTGGATTTGCAGCAGAACGCTCAGGGGTGTCTGTAGGTGAAGTGGCCAAAGCCGGACCAGGGTTGGCTTTCATCACATATCCTGCCGCTGTCGCCATGATGCCCACACCAAATTTCTGGGCTGTCACTTTCTTTATCATGCTTTTTTTCCTTGGAATTGACTCAATGGTAATGATATTAACCAATTTCCTATCCTGTTATACGTATATAATGAACATTCCTATTTTTTTTTACTATTTTATTTACATAATATAAAGCTAAAGCTTCATACATATATTTTTATTTTTTGTATATTCAACAGTTTGTTACGATAGAAGGAATAATAGCGGGTCTAGTAGATGAATTTCCATCGTTCCGAGCACGAAAACGACTGGTGACATTGTTTACGTGTATTATTCTATTCGCCTTGTCAATCATCTGCAATACAGAGGTTTGTGTCCAAATGTCTTTATATCACATAAAAGTGCATTTTCATAGCAGAATACGTCAGCAAATAACGAAAATAGTTTTGTTCGGTGTCGGTAGATTTTGCAAGTTGCAATTGAATGACGGGATCGCGTGACTAAGTTCCATGCATGATTGCGAACTCGTTTTGTATGATAGCAGTGATTGTTGAGTTATATCGTTGAATTAATTGAGCTGGGGTGTGTTTTAATGAGTCGTAAGGGTATTATTAGTTCACACCCAATGTGCGAGTGCTTTAATTCATATAATGGCTATATGATACTTAATTCCGATACACCTGTCACTTGACAAATGGTTAGATATTTAAACAGCACCAGTACCTTCACATTGTGATGATCATAATTAGAAACTGTAAAGTGTAATTAAATATAACTATCGTTGCTTTCCACCTTAAAAGAAGGTAACTTATGCATGTATCTAATTTATGGAAAATCTTCATTTGCATCTACTTACTAATCAAACTTTTCTATACGAAAAAACAAGCTCATTCATTTTATTACATTTCCAACCGTTAAATTATTTGTCTGATCCCCGTAATTTTTTCTCCAGGGTGGTCTCCACGTGATCGGTCTACTCGACACTCATGTAGCCATAGCCTGTATCCCACTGGTGTGTGCCCTGGAGATCATAGCCGCGGTCTACACGTACGGCTCCAAGCGGTTCTCAGCAGATGTGCTCTTCATGACGGGCAGACCTTTGGGGAAGATGTGGTTGATATTGTGGAGATATATACTGCCTTTTATATTATTGGTGAGTATAAAAATCGTAATGTAACTAGAAATTAAAAATATACCTAAGAAACCAACAAATTATGGAAAATAGTTTATAACCTTCAAAGTAATAAGAAACAACTCGATCTCATCAGCTTTCAAAAAATAAAAACATTCGTCAAGGAGCTACGATTCCACAGTCAAACACACCGACAGGTCGTTTTGCATCGGAGGTAAAAAAAGTAGGTTGTGGTTGTGTTTCAACCTTTGCTCTTGAATTTCTGGTGACTGACAATCTTATAGTATAAAACTAAGGGAAACGCATTCTTCCTTTATGTACTACACAACTGCACATGTGCATCTATGGGTCACAGGAAATGATAAGAAGTAATCAATAACAATGAGCTCCGTTGATATTGCAATCTAGATGCATAGGTACTAGTTATAGATTTGTTTTTAATTGACCAATTTGCTAATTGATCTGTCTGTTTGGTCTCAATACGCTTGGTACATGCTAAGTCTTTCCACTTAAAAGTACATAGGAGGTATTCTTAATTCAAAGATCTGAAAAAGGAAGTTTTATGTAGGAAAACCACATTAAAATAACAACGAAAATCATGAGCATGCTCGAAAAACAAATGTGTTTCCGCTAAAATAGGTATTTATTCAAATCAGATCCATAATTTTATCCCTACCCTTAAAATTACGATTTACTTTTATAAACTTTTTGAGCCAAGTACAAAAAAGACAGACACATTAATGTCCCAAACTTTTTACTAAAGTAGTTATAAGGGCTCGGCTTATAAGTTCAACTTTTTATGCCAACAATAGACAACCTTCAGACATTTTCAAGTTGAGACACATAAAATACGACGAGCATGTAATCAGACCCGCGGGCGAAAGTAGTCATTAAGTAATAAAATGAATAATAAACCTTGTTTATGTCGGCTTCTGTCATTATAATACAGAGCCTCTTATTCCCGACAGAGCCATTTCCACTCCTAATAGAATTTATGAAGCAGTCTAACATTAGAGGAAAAATTATTAGATTATGCTCAATGGCCCGATTATACTTCCTCATATAGTACATGGGGTATGTACTGGTGACCTATTTGCGAACTGTTCGTGTAATACAGTAGACCAGTTGTTCTTTTGTCACGTGCAAGGTATTTTCCAGTTTTGAAAGCAATAGCACGTTTTCATTACATCAAACAATATTTCCGTTTTTATTTACAGATCATAACTTCTACAATTATTTTACAATACTATATCTTGAATTCTTAAAGTTATATCTTCAATTAAATTATTAAAGTAGCGCCCGTGAATGAAAAGATGAGAGGTCACCGTTTGTCGTGGTATGTACATGTGATGAGGAGGGATGAAAGTCACGTAACTAGACGAGTTATGAGTATGAATGAGGATGGGTATACATGCAGAGGAAGACCAAAAAAGAGATGGATGGATTGTGTGAAAGATGATATGAGAAAGAAAGGAGTAAATACTGAGATGACAAGTTGTAGAGATGTATGGAAGCTGAATACGCATTGCGCCGACCCCAAATAATAGGGAACAG
Source organism: Autographa pulchrina (assembly GCA_905475315.1). Taxonomy (NCBI): domain Eukaryota; kingdom Metazoa; phylum Arthropoda; class Insecta; order Lepidoptera; family Noctuidae; genus Autographa; species Autographa pulchrina. The sequence goes on along the minus strand of FR997765.1, from coordinate 10,244,860 downwards.
CGCAGGGAGATGATGACTATATCTTGAATTCTTACAACACGAGTACTCCTTCTATAAACTTTTATCAATATACCGTCTTAATATTGACCTTAACCATATATTTGTGTTTCAGCTCATAGCCTTTTATTCCCTGAAAGAAGCTTCAGGGTTAGCAGGCTTTTTCATCGCCCTTATATCAGTGGTCTGCATCCCAATATACGCAATACGAACTATTCTCAAGTCAAAAGGCTCATTCACAGAGGTTGGTTTCCCATTTTATATCTGTACAAACATTTCAGTAATAAACTGAACAAAAAAATAAACTTACAATTTCTAATGCTATAATAAAATGTGAATCCAGTATGCAGGTGCAAATATTTACTCATACCAATTAATATAAGTTCCTGTGAACCGAAGATTGAATGGATCGCTTAACAATTTGTAAATGAAACGAGATTTCTGGGAATTCGATTGGCTTTTCTCATCATTATTTCTTATGTAAACTATAACACAAACTGCTTTTGGGGCTTCCACACTGTAGCAATAAATTCTTGCCACTTTAGATTTAGGTACATTTTATATCGTATAATATAAGAGTAATGTAAAAATTTGATAAATTATATGTAATTTATATGTTATCTTTAAGATTTTTTTCTCTATTGTTCTGAGAGGTTCAATGAAATTGTTTTTTGGAAACGAAACTTTATTCCGAAGGTCTTAAAGTCTTTTTTCTTTTTCCTCAAACAAAAGGCTACGTTCCATCTTCATTAATATTATCTGTTTCGGGGGCGGACTACCGGCGGACACCAATTAAGGTTATCCCGCAGTCTACCTGGGACGATCTCCCAATGTTTGTTGGTACGTGCGTCTTCGCTGGTTGCTGGTACACACGTACCCCACGCACCCCTCAATGCGTACTTCGGACGACACACACAGGGTACACCCCCACGTCTCTAACTCTAGGATATGACGTCGTAGAAACAATGAAACACTATTTAATATATCTTCAATCTTGAGAGTTCGGGTTTTCGCCGTAATCTTGTAGTGTTCGTTACCGGAGCTGAGCTGCGACTGACTTGCGACGGAAAGTGACGCTGTTTATATACAGCGAAACTTTACCGCCGCGTGCCTCACTCAAATTAGATTCTAATTTGACTTTATTTTTACTTTGCGCGAAACCCTTTTCTCCTTATATTTATTAAATTTGTATCACTTTATATACAAAACATGTTTATATTTATTGTACATATGTCCCTTTATCCATATAATACTATAAAATTGTCTAAACTTAACTTATCAATTATTTATAGCCCCAGAAATGCCAAACTTCTCTGTTTATTTTACTAGATTTCACGTTTAGTTCCATAACTCCTGAACCCGTTGTCCGATTTACTTAATTCAAACGGATTTGGCATTTCTGGGCGATTTCCTATATGATAGACATATTATACAAACAAATATACCAATATCTAAAAACTTGGTTTTCAAGTTACGTAATTTTTAAAATATTACAATTTTATTTTAATTCTTTCCTTACTTGCTATTGTTTATGGCACATACTTACTATCTTTATTGTAAAAATATAAAAAACATCAACATAATAAATCTAATAATAAAATCAATAAACAAAAAACAAAATATAAAAATAACTCTAAGAATAAGTGAGCGGCATGAGCGCGGTACCCCACCTTCTGAGTTCCGTTCAGTTTGTATCGGCGCTCAGCGCGATACCCTTGTATATTTCTTATTTAATGTACAACTTATGTATGCTTACAACCTACGTTACACCTAATACAAGAATCTATTAACCTTATAATATAAGTTGGTCGCCGACATTATCCATTAATCAAATAATTAGTCAGCGAATACTTTTCGTTCCAGCGCGTTCGGGATAGCTGTCGTCCAAACAATGAGTGGGGTCCCTCCGATCCAGAAATGCGACGACTTTGGAAAGCTGCCACTAACAGGAACAAGAATAAAGATATCAAACTTAAGGATTTTGATGAGTTCTAATATACTTTTGAGGTCCAAAAGTTGTTTTATTTATTCCACAACATTTTGTATAGTGCAAGACAGAACAGTATAAAATTAAAAGCAGAGTAAGTCAATACCACGCAAATGTTTTACTCCTATTGTGCATACAACTACAGAAATTTCAGATTCGAAAACTTTGAACAAAACATCCAAGCACAAATACATAAAGCAAACCGGTGTTCGTCGTAAGTCATGGACGTGATATTTAGCCGCCCTCGAAAACGTGGACGTCCAAACAGGCCCTTAAAACCGATGTATGAAGGTATGAAAAACGAGGTTTGCCTCTTTTTCGACTATATCAGTGACAATGCTGGCATAATACATATCAGTAAATAAAAAAAACTAAATTCCTTTCAAAATATTTACGTCATTTTTATCGTGGCCTTACATCTTGTAGGTGCAATCAAAATTTTATTTTGCTAAATTATTGTATTATGCTTCTATAAAGCAAAATTATTTAGAGTATTTTATATTCACCGCATACGTAGTAAATTATCAGGTGTTAATTTGGTCTTGAATAAACAATCTAGAAAATGGAAAACATGGATGACATTGCAAATATACAAAATGAGAACGTAAATCTTGATTTGGAAAATCAGGACGATAAGGACAAACGAGTTAAAATTCAAGTACGTATTTTGTTTTTATATTAAAGACAAAAGCTCCAAAACTAATTGTTTTTATTTAAGTTCTTACAGGTGGATTGGTGCATGAAATCGTATCCGCGCGGTAATTTCTGCTCACCAGTCCAATGAATGTGGTTGCTATTGCTATTTTGACGACCACCGTGATCGAGTGGCGTCCGGGGTTCGACACCCAGAAGGGTTGATGTTGAAAAACTCTTTTCTATATTGTCCTAGGTCTTTGTAGTATCTTCGTTGTATCGGAATTCCGTAACACTAGTGCTTTAGCTACTTACTTTGGGTTTACAGCAATTTATTTATTCTGATTGATGGGCAATCTCGAGTATTTCCTGGACCCTTACTATGTCGAATTGTGATTGGTGGGCGAAAGCAATCTTGAGTACTTCTAGGACCCTTAATAGGTCCAAATGAAAGTCATTTCCAAAAGAATGATGTCAATACGATTGCAGGTGGAGGGCGAAGATGAAGTGGTCGAGGCTGAAATGGGTCGCAAAAAAATGAAACGATTCCAACTGCCAGATCTACCGCGGTGGTGGCAAGCCGTCATCATTCAATATGCGTAAGTATTCTTCTACCCAAGCTATGTTCGGGTAGGTAGACGACATTTTCACGGGATTTAACCGAATACCGTCTTTTACATAAAGCGTCTACCTATCGGTCTTCAAGAACACATTATACTGGGTAACTTATAAAGTATCATGTAGTAACTATGATCGTTGAGACAAACGGCATGATGTGTTTTCCGTAGCACGATGGTCTTAAAATGTTCACAATAGTCACCCATCCACGGACCAACCTTGTGGAGCGCGGCTTAACTTTTGTAATCGTTCCATTCGTACGGCTTCCACATAGACACACTTCCTCATTCAATATGCGTAAGTAAAACACTAAAACTATAAAAGTATACACATCTATCAAAGTCGAAAGCATTCGCAGACGCGAAGAGTGACGGATTCAATTTGTTAGTGTTTGATTTGAAGCGATCGGAACGGATTCGTTTACTTTTTTTATTAGTTCTATCACGCGATCAACTTACTTAACCTCGTTTCGAATACATTACCTAATGAAAGCTAGATAGATTGTTTTAAGCTTTCCACTTTAATCGTATTTAAAGGATTCCAAAGAATTCCAAGGATTCCAATTTTCCAAAGAATGCCTAGATAGTATATATATGTAAACTAGCTGTACCCGGCATGCGTTGCAATGCAATTTTTTCTACCTAGCACCTGCCTACTACCTACCTACTACCACTTAGGGGTATGAAAAATAGATAGTAGCCGATTCTCAGACCTACTGAATATGCATATAAAATTTCATAGAGATCGGTCAAGCTGTTTCGGAGGAGTATGGTAACTAACATTGTGACAGGAGAATTTTATATATATGTAAATTACCAATTCACTAAGCCTAATATAAGCCTATTAGGTAATTATTTATTATCAAAACTTCTATGTTAATATTTTCGGTTCTAATTAGGTTAGAGACCTGTTACTTAAAAATGTGCCATGACACGATGATTTTAAAGATTACATAGCAACAGTCTTCATTAAACAAAATAAACAGCCTACCAACATAAATCGATAAAGTTTGTCGTTTATCTATAATTCAACTAGTTCATTAGTCCTCCAAATTGTCTGACGTCAACCTAATCAAATATTTTTATAACACTTGTGTAAACATGAAGATATAAGGCACGTGCCGGCGGTATCACGTGACCTCCCACAGTTATAGTATCGTAACAACTTTATTTACAATGTGCCATACCATACGACATAACGATATTACCTGCCACCCGTCAAACGGTATTCCGTTGCTTCCATAAATCAAACCGACTCGTGCAATATGCCATGTTTAAAAGCTCACACGACTAAACTTGCTGACAAAACAATCTCTGTTACAAGTTTATTAAGTCTAATACATTTGGAAAATGTCTATTGTATTGGAAAAATGTAACGACCTAAAATACCTAATTATTTTCGTGAGTCTGCGAAGGCCGCTAAAAGCATCCGGCTGACCCGGTCGCGACCGGCGACGTTGGCGCTATCCGGGTCACCTCCGGATGAAGCAGAACTACAATAAATGTACCGCATTTAAACAAAGTGCCCAATAGATAAACACATGTTTATTTATAAAATAATAAAAACACATCACTTAGTTGATTAATGATTAAAGAGTATGGTAAGGTTAATTAAAAAGAAAAACTCGTACGATAAGCTTTTGGTAAAGTTTGGAAAGAAAACATAAACGATGTTATTAACTTTGAATGAATACATAAATTAACTATTAACTTTCTGAAAGAACTGTTAGAACTCGTGTAAGTGTCTATACATCGTGTGAATACGAAGGAATTATCCATGAAAGGTGTCGAGGCGAGAGATTAATGTTCGCGTGTGAGCCGACGGGTGTCGAATCTATGGGGGAAGGGGTGGTCGGAACTATAATGGCGGCGGCAGTCATTGCACCTTGAGCCGTGGGTCGAGGAACATGCAACTGTGGTAGGTGGTAGCAAGACTTCAAGATGCAGCGAACACCATCGAGTGCTTCCGAAGGCTCGTTCTGGACGACGATAGAGCGTCGCTGGCCGTGGCCGGAGACGCTCGGCTGCTGATGCTGAGGACTACACAGTGTACCTCGATGTGCCCACGAGAAGGGCATCCTCGCTCAGGTTCTCGTCTTTATTATTACCACTTCATCCAAACTTTCTGAAACTTAAACTTTCTGTTGTCTGTTATCATTATCTATAAGCTTTAAATTCACTCGCAGTTAAAAATAACCAATATTTTTTTACTTGTATTTTCACAATCTGTTTGTCTTCAGTAAGCATCTAGTTATAATTTTATTACGATAAATTCTCGCGCGATGCTATTCCAGTTGTTGTGGTAAGGGCGATATTAATAAATTCCGTTCGTAAAATATTTACGCGCTCGCAGCTAATGAAAACAAATTAATTTCAAGTTTGTTTATATTGAGTAACTTTACAAAAGGATAATAAATCATTGCTAAATTTTGAGTGTGTTATCTCGCGGGATGGTGGCGGTGTGGTGGCGGTGTGGCGGGAGAGACTGTTGTTATGGTTCAAAGTACTAAGATAATTGTAAATGCGACTGTCCAATCACTTTGCGTCATTTGCACTCGTCGTAAATTCGCGTTAACGTAAACATTTGCGGGAACTCGTGACAACGTAATCGCATATTTTTTGTGAGGTTTTTTTTATTTTATCGTGATTTTTTTCTGAGTAAAATATATGTCAAATGGATAAATAGAAAAATACGTTGTTTATCATAATGATATTTAAAAAAAAACAATGACAAAGTTTTACAAATTACTTCTTCTTAAAATTACAAAAAAAATGACAGATGTGTTTATGAAAAATATTTTTTTTCCAATAACATATTTGTTTATTTCATAGTGTTACGCTTGTTTTAAGTTTTTTTAACTGTTTTGCGAGATGCACGCCAAACCTTTGAACGAGAATAGGACACTCGGATTTGTGCAGTTTTATTTCGTTGAACCTTTATATCTCATTGTTATAAGGACCTAACAATTGACATAAACGAAAGCAAAAAGTTTTTATGCAAATACGTAATTTGTAAATGCAGATAGGTTATCAAAAGCACGAGTGATCACTGTATATACCCTGTTTACATCAATATACATACTTTTATCTTTCGGTACATAATAATGGTTTTGCGTATTTATAGATATTAACTGCATGCATCATTAATCTGAATAGTAGGTATATCGGTCTTCTAAGAGGATATAATCAAATTAATCGAATATTCCGAGAAATGGGCGTGTTTATTGTTTGTTTACTAATTAACGCAACAAAAACACGTTTATTACGTCCGCGTCGCACTTTCTTAGAACACAAAAAACAATAATGATATTAGTAACAATAACATAATGATTATTAAATAATATAATAAACAATGTAATTATTGCCCTTTTACATTTTGGCTGATTAAATATTATTTTCTATGTTATACAAACATGTACATTGTACAACTAAAACTACTTTAAATATATTAAACACGGCGCATATAACAAGTTTTGAAAAAGGTGTCATTAATTAATTAAAAGTTAACAAAAATCTTGCATAACGTTAATACCACAGTAATTCGTACAAATTATTAAAACTGCTTCGTGTCATCACCATAGTTGCCATAGACAACGAAATTATGTTGTTGTTTATTATTTATCGATATCATGGTTAATTCCGAAATAACTGTGAATAAAAGTATCAGAAGTGAAAAAAACAGAGTCGATAGGAACAGGAATTTATGGGATAGTTTTACTTATTATATTTAGATATTACTTTCATAAAAAAATATCAAGAGCACAAACATTTTAAAACTTTACATTTCTTGTTGAAAAAAAGCTCTGTTGGAAATGTTAATAACCCTTGACTTTTCAGGTGATTTACAATTAAATGCCTACTGAAATCCGCGGGTTCAATCACAATGGTGTCTTATCGCTTTATTTACTTTTTGTCTGTCATGAACTCATGACGCGTATAATCATGATTCATTTTTTACTTTTCGAAATTCGGTATGTCTTGGTTGATAGCGCTTATTGCTCGTGCAAAAAGTTGACTCGGTTGTTGTAAGAACTAAGTTATATACCTATTTTTATTTATTACACACTTTACATCTTTCATTACAGGTAAAGCTAATACTTAAAATACTTGCCCTCATAAACTTCTGTTGTGCTGAGGGGAGGCTTAAATGTGGGTGAATCGTTACCATTTTTAAATAATATAATAACAATAATAATATTCCGGGACAACTCACACACGGTTATCTGATCCCAAGCTAAGCAGAGCTTGTGTTATGGTAACCAGACATCTGATAAACATACTTATATATTTATAAATACATACATATCATAGATAAATTACACCCAGACAACCAGAATAAATGATCGTGCTCATCACACAAACATTTGTCCTGGGTGGAAATTGAAGCCACGACCTCCGGTATAGCAGTCAGGGTCACTAACCACTAGACCAACAGGCCCGGCAATTAAAATTAGTCAGAGGTTTAGGGGTTACCGTTTACCACTATTCTACGAAAGCACATTATTTTATGTGTTTAAAAGGCACCTCTACTTATTTCACATCGTATGATTTGAAATTTTACGAAGATTTTTTTTTCACGTGCCACTAAATAAATAAATAATAAATGCGGACAACATCACATACATTGTTCTGAACCCAAAGTAAGTTGCTAAAGCACTTGTGTTATGGAATTCAGATACAACGAAGGTACCACAAACACCCAGACCCGAGACAATGTAGAAAAGTTTGTTTCTACATTGACCCGTCCGGGGATCGAACCCGGGACCTCAGAGCTAGCGACACCTTGAAACCATTGCGTACGCCACTCGACCACGGAGGTCGTCAAATTGTTCCATAAACTCTTTTATAGGAGAACAAAGCACGTTACAAGTAATGTGTTGTTCACAACAATCGTAAGGTCCATGACCTCACAGTTGCTTAAGAGTTTCATTACACATTTATCAAGCTAGGTACAGCTTTATCTAATTACACGGACATATAGTGTGATAGCTATACGGATATTAATGACAGATGTACCAAATATTTAAAACACATACACAAAAAAAAAAAACATACATTATCATCATGTTTAGATTTGATAACATAATCGTTACAGTTTTTTATTGTGAGGAGACGTTTAATCTCGTTTTAACAGCTTCCTGATTTTTGCTTGACCACACTGTTAACCCTTACGTAGCCTTAAAATGCATGCAACTTCAAAAAAGCCACAAAATAGTATTAAATGTCGTCATATAACGTTCCCCAATTTTGTATGATACTCGTACCTTTTATGATCCTTAAAAAATTTAAATGCATCAAGCATGCAAGTGAAAATAATGGTTATCGTAATTAGTTACACAAATTGTAACAGTTGTAAGAAACTGAGCTATTTTATTTATCCCTAAATAATATACGTATGTAATTGTTATAATAAAACAATTAAGTAAAAACAAAGAAAGCTCGGCTTTAGGATCTGCAGAGTCAACCCGCAGTACATCCCCTAGGATCGTAACTCTCGCCGCTTTTACGATGCACTTGAGGTCACTTAAATATTCACTAGACTCGGTAAGTGTTGGTATGGAGAGATGCCAATACATATACCTATGTATCTCAAAAAAGAACCTAGCTTTTCTTCTTTAATATATTCAGTATCTAAATTTCCGAAGAGTGGGACTAGTTTGGAACAGATTTTTAAAACGTCAATCATCATCCTGTCGACTCGTTATTTAATTGGCAGATTTGGTTCAAGTTTATGTAAATACTCTCTTTAACAGCACCTATTTACATAACTTACTTACTAAGAAAACTGTTCACAATAGCGTTAATATTGCTAATGACGACACTTTGGAATCTCGCCCAATCTCAGTAGGAATAACATCATCCGTTTTATGCATAAAAACATAAATTCAAAACCTCATGAAAAGTAGACTGTGAAGTACATAAATTCTAAAATCGTTCATGTCAGTGACGTTTAGTAGCTTTAAAAATATCGCGGCTTAATGGCGGCTGTTCTTGTAGCACTGATTCTGTAAAACAATTATATTTTTAAAGGATCTTTGTTTAGAATTAATTCCTAGTAGATCAGGCAATTTTAAAAGTTAGACACTGATATGGTTGAATGACCTACTTCGTGCAAAAGGTCGTCTTAAGTACGAAACAAATTGGATACTTTCAAAGACCTAGTGTGGGTGATCTATTGCCGTGTCTCATGAAAAGCGTCCTTAGCTGTACTTCAAAGCATTTATTTTAATTATTTAAATTCTGTATAGGAAAATATGGGAAAATGAATATATGGAAAATAGGTTATTAAAAACCTCACGACAAAGACTGATTCTAACATTTGATATACTAATAAATTAACTTTACATCAATGTATTATCACAAAAATAAAATTAAAAGTTAATGTGTAAGTCTGCCAATGACAAATAAGCATCAAGACACGCCCAACCATATTCAAGGTACAATAAACAGTAGGAATAAACTTTTATCGCAAGCTTTCCTCGACTCATAATCATACTGTTTTAGTATTCATTTATTAGTATACTAGAAAACTGAAATTCAGGGCATCGTTACGACAAACTTTCGGAACTAGTTTCAACGTTGAAAAACAGTAAAATATAATGATAAGTAGGTATTTATTGTAGAGTAAAAATAAGATTTGTATTGCGAAATATTTTGCGTTAAGAGCTTATCAGATACTGGTTAAAAATAAAAATATAGAGTAGGTTTGGGTGACTAGGTCGGTATACTTTAACATCTTTTTTTAGAACGATTACATCATAATAAGGAAATGGGTTATATTAAAGTAACCACTCTGGTTATCCGTAAAGTAGATAATAGCATCGTTTTTTTAAGAGCACATATAATTTATAAGATTGATCAGCCTTGTTCATATTATTGGAAATAATTTGATGTAGTTTATGATGCATTTCAAGCGTAACGATGATAGCGCTTTATTAGTCTTTTAGAACAGTTTAGTATGTATATAAACATACGTGCCAAAAGTATTTTATATTAATACCAAAAAAAAATCTTATCTTTTTACACGACTGCCCAAAAAGGAGTGTTATGTTTTCAGGGTTCATGTATGTATGTATGTATGTATGTATGTATGTATGTATGTATGTATGTATGTATGTATGTATGTTTGTGAGTTTCTTTATTCCACCATAACTTCTAAAAGGCTTGACCGATTTCAATGTTTGTGGTATCGTTAGAAGCTTTGAGTTATCCCGAGTGACATAGGCTATGTGGACATTAAAAAATGGTCAAGTGTGAGTCGAAATCGCCTGCAAAGGGTTCCGAACGATATTTTTTTTTGTGTTGTGTCATGTTTTTTTGTTGTTCACTAAAAGGTATTAAATAAAAAATTTATAATTAAAAAAAATAAAAAACACGCCTGCCATGTCAAAAAAAAATTAAAAACAAGTCAAATATTTGCAGTCGGGGTCGGTTACTTGGAACAATTCATTACAGGAACCCCGACTGCAAATATTTGACTTGTTTTTAATTTTTTTTTGACATGGCAGGCGTGTTTTTTATTTTTTTTAATTATAATTTTTTTTTTTATAATTTTATAATATCAAAATAAATCCAACGTGTCTAAATAATTATATTTTCGCATTTTCAAGTGATTACATATTTTGAAGAAAAGCTTCATGAGTCAATACATGACTCACTGTTATATTCATCACAAAGTTTTTAAAAGCTATTCATTCACACGCTCGTCTGAATATTTAACATTAACCCTCGGCCGCGAATGCTGGCATCGATGACTAACTGTGATGACGAGCAAATGTATCGTCACGGGTAATTTGGGCTCTGTAAACATTGACATGTTACGTCATGGCACATTAGGATTCGGAGTGCCCAACAGTGCTTGTACAATATTCAACTAATTTTTACTGGCAATAGGGATGATGACAAATTTTTATTTTTATGTCCATCTTTTAGATAAGAAAAAAATATTAGACACGTATTTTTTGTTTAGTCCCGTAAACAAAGAATTACGAAGATACAGCGAGTACAATTCTTGCGTGACGTCACGTTTGAGTACAAATTGTACCTAGCCGTGACGTCACAAGCCCCCACTCCTGAACTTTACAGCGGTTTATCTTCGTATTTTGTAATTTATTTTGAGAAAAGAAAAAATATGCGTCTATTATATTTTGATTATCTAAATGGCGGACTAAATAAATTTTGACTTTTCATACCTAGTCATCTACCCTATTTGTATGTGCCTATCTTTATAAAATTGAGTAACATTAAAGCTTCATGAATTTTGTTAAGACACTCACATATGTAATCTTGAAACTAAGTTTTTCAGATACAATTTAAAAATAAGGAACACCTCTATGCACTATTTGCAGAAGTTGACTCAAACAGGCTCTAGTAGTCATATTTAATACAGTTATCGTTCAGTATTGGATTCAAATACAAAACAAACAAACCAAACACTACGACCGGAAAAACACAACATTTTATTTGAATGAGTGTATAAATTCCGTCTTATATAAGTATACCTATTTTTCTCTTAAATAACAACACGAAAATATAAATAGTACTTCCTGAGTAATGGGTTTTCATAAACAAATTCCTACACAATCATGTAGGATGTTGGGATACCTCACTTTCAATAACACATTATCAAGTGATGAAAAGTCCTTCCTGTATAGGCACTTTTAAAGAAAAATAGTTTAGAAAACATCAATTCAGACGTCATGTTTTGCTACCTTGATGATTTTATCTAATTATCCTGTATAGTCTGACTGTAGAGCATCCTCAGTCTTGCGTCTTCTGCTAGCAGAATAATAAAGTGTAACAAAAACAAATGCATAAATAAATGTTAATTCAATCATTACGCGAATTGAATAAGTACAGAAAATTCAAAACAGTCATGTGGTAAATTTTTGAATGATTTTGTACATGTAGGTACCTATTATTTATAAGTGGGTGAATCACAAATCAATGCGTAAATGCGTGCCATTTCGTCATTGTTTTCGCAATTTACAATTAAATTAAATTGCTATTATAGATTATTTGCTTCAAAATAGTAAATATCTTTTGTAGCTAGCGATAAGCAGTGCTTAATATGGCAATTAAGTAAATATGACCTAAAACAACTAATAAACTGATTACCTAATCGCTTCTAAAAATGGAATCACGCAATCTAGTTTTCATTATACAGACCTATAAAGCTACTTTTTTCTAGGGCTTTAATGATATTATTTGAGCGATGCCAACGGCCACTATGAAACAAAACAAATATGGCAAACAATCACGAGACTTTTAAAATTAAATTTTAAACCGACTTCAATAAGAGGTAGTTCTCAATTCGTCTGCTTGTTTTTGTTAAGTAATTTAGCACGATATATAGATCTTTGATATTTATATCTCACATGAGCTTTGTTTTTAATAGGAGTCGATTTTTTACATTTATGTGTAATTTTTTGGCTACTTACATGTTGTGTTTTTTTATTGATGGCCTTATTTAAAATTAAATATAATCAGTTTGAGCTTTTTACTAGAGATTGACAGTAAAGCATTTACTAACTTTTAAACTATCGCGCTGCATGTTTACAGTAATATAATTCAACGGGAATAAGCGCGTACATGCAGTCTGCTTGCGACTACGTCAAAAAAGGTATAAAATTTATGCATGTAGGAGCTTATTCCCGTTGAATTATTTTACAGTAAAGCATTTACAATACCTATAGGCAGGTCAAATTTGAATCCGAATTAACTATTATTTAACAACGTAGCGATGGAATTGGTAATGAGGTTAGGTATCATATAGCATACCTAACATACCCAAAATACCTGACTTTACCTATCGCCTTATATAACATTGTAATTGACCCGAAGCTTTCGATACCAATATGAATTTCAAATGAGCGATGTAACCAATAGATTCCAGATATGGGAAAATACTTATGAAAATGTAAGAGATGGTACTTTGAAGGGGTACAATCAATATCTTAAGTATCTAGGCTTCGAAATATAGACGTTTTTACAGGTTTTAGATCTCATTTTTTTTTATTATCATCTTTTTGCCCAGTTCCCAATTATTTGGGGTCGGCGCAATGCGTATTCAGCTTCCATTTTTCGTTCAGCTTTTTTATATACCTCACGTTATTTTTTTTACATGTAGGTAGGTATGTGTACAAAAAAACAGTAATGACAACGCAGAATAGTTGATATTATTTTTTTTATTTACAACATAAAAAATAAATTTTAAAAATAAGTTCATTTTTATGCGTTTCGCGTACGTGTTAATGATTTTCGTTCATATTTTCACCTCGCAACCGTGTCTACGTGTCAGTTGTCACCATCCACCAAACACACCCGGAACCAACACCCTCGCTGGCCCCCGTTGCCTAGCAACCACACCTAACATCAGAGAACAAATATTATTTATTTACTACACCTACATAGTAAAAGTTCAGAAATGGTTGCGTAAAAACTGTAAGATTGTGTTTCGAATGATTCTGATTGGTGTTCCTTGTTCTGTGTTTTTAGATCGTTTCGTATTTGATGAAAAAGGATTTAGGTAGGTAATTGGTATTTAATAATTAAATTGTTTACATGCAGTTTTTTTTTTTTCTTACCCAAACTCCACTTTTTTTTGGCAACAATCTATCGAAAATCCAATCATTTGTCATCACAGCAGAATTACAGGAAATGTCATTTCATATTTTTTCTCATCCGTAGCAACTATGGAATCTCTTATCACCATATCATTATCGGTGCGGTTAAACCCAGTTAGCAATTGCATTGATAAGATCTAAAGTTCATGACTGCACTTACTGCAACTGTTTTGCAAACTTCCCCGGAATTATGAGTATAGATATGGAAGTGAAGTGACTGTCATTCCCATAAATCATTGTTAAACATAGAAATAACATCAATCTAGGTATGAGATATGATTATCTAGAATCATTAAACTATCGCTTGAGAGTACCTATATTCTTTTGAAATCTATGAGTACTTAATAAAGCTAAAGGCTAAAAAGCTATAAGCGATTTGAAAAAAAAATGCATTTTATAGCCCGAATCTCGCGGAAGTTTATTTAAAGGCTATTTAAGATCACCTTATGTGCATTTGGAGAAAAGCGGGGCGCTAGTTTGTGATATAGATAGGACTCTCTCTACTTACCCCTAGGGTACATAAGTTTAAGCTTAACGGCATTTAATTACATATCTATAGATGCATAGGTCTATGGGCAATTATAACATTTAATTCTACGTTCGTAAACTTTCACGTGATTCCATTCGTCCCCTTGTCCTTGCGGAATAATTATTTGATTACAACTGACGCATTCATAACAAACTGCTGTCAAGATACCAGAAAAATGTGTTAACATCGTATATGTCACTGTTTTGCTGAGCTCTAAATATGCAGCTTTATGCATTCGATAGCTAATAATTCAGAGGTGGCATGCCGGTGCCATGTATGGCGTTGACTCTCGATAGTCACGTGATCTAAGGGAGCTTGCTCATTTTTTTCCACGTGTATATTCGAGCAGGTCTCTAGACGTGTTTTTAACCGACTTCAAAAAAAAGGAGGTTCTCAGTTTGACCTGTATGTATGTATGTTTGTATGTTTGTATGTTTGTATGTATGTATGTATGTTTGTCCGCGATTATCTCGCGTTTGGCTGAACCGATTTTGATGCGGTTTTCAGAAAATAATTTGTTAGTTCAAGGAGAAGGTTTTAGTATGTTTTATTTAACCGACTTGAAAAAAAGGAGGTTCTCAGATTGACTTGTATGTATGTATATTTGGACGCGATTATCTCGCGTTTGACTGAACCGATTTTGATACGGTTTTCAGAAAAGTGTTTGTTAGACCAAGGAGAAGGTTTTGGTATTTTATAATTAACCGACTTGAAAAAAGGAGGTTCTCAGATTTGGACGCGATTATCTCGCGTTTGACTGAACCGATTTTGATACGGTTTTCAGAAAAGTGTTTGTTAGACCAAGGAGAAGGTTTTGGTATTTTATAATTAACCGACTTGAAAAAAAGGAGGTTCTCAGATTGACCTGTATGTATGTGTGTATGTTTAAACGCGATTATCTCGACTTGACTAAACCCATTTTAAGTAAGTAAACAAAGTATCAAACACTAAAAAGTATTAAATAAAAAAAAAATTTTTTATTTAATACTTTTTTTATATATTTTTTGTTAACATCGAGTAAGTATCTAATGTATGAATGAGTTAGGTTATAATAACTAAAAATTATCACCCACATACAAATACATTTGAGAATCAATTATGCATTGATAATCATACTTAGGTTAGTAATATATGTAAAAGAAAAAAAATAGAGACATACTCAAAGATTCTTGTGAGAAACCAAAAACCATCATGTCACTAAGCCGCTCACATAGATTGCTTGTCCATTATGTAAAACAAATACACGTAGGTATAGCATTCCAATAGAACAAATGCAAGAAAAATAATATACCTAAGCTCAAAATGAAAACCTATAGGTAACAAAAATTGCCTGGTAACTGTTCGTCTTCACAACCCACCCCAACTGCGTGGCTTAAGTGTGAACACTTCTCAACACGAAATTTGTACCAACATGTGGTGTCGGTGGGGGTCGTGCCATACCGTGCCAGCCCCACCGTACACCACGATAAAGGTCTCAACTATGACACTGAGCATGTAGCGTCAAAACTACTAAAAGTTTACGGTGGCGACGAGACGTCTGGCCGCGTTCGGTGCGTGAACTGTTTCAAAACTGTGCCCGACAAAACGAGTGCTGAGAAAGGAGCGAACGAGTCCTCGCGGCTCTGGTGAGTCTTGGTCTAGTGACTCAGCTTTAGTGCTTCGAATGTATTGTAAATGTTTACAACGGACAACCACAGCTTTGTTTACACCGCATTTTGTTATTTATTAGTTGTTTTGTTGCTAACCACTGAATTGTCTCTTTAATTTCGCTCCTATCCAATCTTGGCAGTTATTTAGCAATTTTAGGAAGAGGTCTTTGCCCAGTTATATGTATAATAGTATTTACCGCGAAAAAAACCCATGATTCTCACCATGAGCTTACAGAATACATTTTATAATTATGACCAAACAATACAGATTAGTCTATATTTTACTAGTTTTGTTTTACATTCGTATGATATCGGTTAACAACTTCCAAACATTATCATTACTGAAATAGCGCCAAAATGTAGTTATATCATTGTTAGATTAATAAACAATTTACACGATAAATTTAATTTTGTATGTATAATCAAACTACACATTTTATGGAAACTGGTGTTCTATACACATATTGCAACAATGCTTTGGATTTTGAGTGACATTTTAATGCCTTTTTTAGTACCCTTAAAATATAAATATTGTGACTAACATTATAATCGGAACAGTGTGCTAATAGCGTTTTATTTTTGACTGTATTTAATTTATATAAAATCATGCAATATAAAAAACGCAAAAAAAACTTGATTTTGTTTGTTGGACAAAAAAGCCGGGGAGTTCAATGGAAGTGGAGTTACATAGTGGCAAACGGGTGTCCAGCAGCAGGTCAACAAATTCCTTAAACCAAGTAGGAATAGAGGCAGGTTTTTATATTTCACAGATTAAAGATGTAGAAGATATATGAGGACTCTTAGTAGTTAAAAAAATAGTTAAAGCTATTTCCAAGTAAAATAAGCGACTGTGATACGAAGAAGAGTATCTCAGTCCATGTTTTTCCCTATTCACCTTCGGCACCCCTATTCACCCCGTTTTTCCGTAGATTACATAACAATAACATGCTTATGTCTTATTGTCACCAGCTTCGCGCATCCGCATGTCCGGGCGCGGCTGGAGAAGCACATGGGCAGCAACCTGGTGCGCCTCACGGACAAGACCTACATGACGGAGCTGGAGGAGAGGATCCGCGCCGTCAACGAGGAGAACCTCAACAAGCGCATCACGACGCGAGTGGTGAGCATCATACAAACAATCTAGATCCTAGTGACACCATAACACAAAGCTAAGACCTACATGACGGAGCTGGAGGAACGGATCACCGACGAGAAACGAGAAACAGACCGAGTGGTGAGTATTATTAATATATGACAAGGCCAATAGTAGGTAATAAAACTTATGTTACCAAACTTTTGCAATCAACACAAGCACGATACGGCAAAAACTGATCCTCAGAAAAGAGACCGATTTTTCTTTTATAACACCACACTTTAAAAGGACCCAAAACACAGCCAATAGTAGAACCTGAGAAATAATTGCTGTTCTCTATGCTTTTAGTTGATAAAAGTAACAAACAGATTAAATATGTAATTATATGCAAAGCTCAAACGTCTTTTATAAAAAAGACCGTCAGTTTCAGTACTTAGAAATGTTGCAGTAATTACGCCTAGTAGTTTAAGTATTGGAACAAAAACAATTCGCAGAGCAATTATCTACTAATTTAGAAATATAGCTGTTGGTAGACAAAATTAACCACTTTTCCAAGCAGCAAATTACGGGCAATCAATCAAGTATCATTATCGACTGACAGTAGGGTTTCGTGTCTGTTTCGCTTATTAAACGCCAGTCAATGTGAAACTAATTACCCATCAATCGAACATTGCTTTGTTTACGAACTTTACGATTCCATTTCATACAGGTAGCTAAGGCGAATAAGAAATTCCCCTTCGAATAACTACTTCCCCAACATTTTAACTTTTATAACTTCTGACTAACGTATTGTTTGCACGCTTTGTTTAACACTGAATTATGTTTTGTTTACAGATGGATGAGATGGAAAGGCTCAAACGACTGATCTTAGTTGGGAAAACGCCTTTGAAGGAATGTCCTCCGGAGCTGTACCATCACCCAGTGTTCGTGTTCTGGCGGATGGTCAACCGTGAAGTCGCACGCGCTTCCAAGAAGCGTGCCGATGCTTACTTCAGGAAGCTGAAAGCGGCGCAAAAGATTGACATGGTAAAGAACCTAAACAACGCTAGTACATTTACTTTGGCTTTATATATACTTAGTCTACATGATGTTCTTTTTTTACAGTCCATAGATGAAGAACACGAAATTATGGATTTAGAAGAAGTACACGATAGTTTAACACCGGAACAACTACTCGCGAAATGTCGAGAGGAAGTAGAAAATCATAAGCAAACAGACATCGAGAGGGGCATTCGCTTCACAGAAGAACAGTTTTCACAGTTAAAATACGAAACCAACGACGTGAAAACACTTAAGAACCTCACGGTAATGAACATTTATATTATCAACATTGTATGAGTTTAGAACCGAACTGGATGAGTGGACTTCAGCGTGTCAACGGGTCGCTATCACGACGAATTTACATAAGTAATTGATTCGTTTATATAGTCTGGTGTAGTGGTGATAGCGCTCGTGGCTAACTGGTTTATACCGGACTAGCTCCACGTTAGATTGACCCCGACCCCGCGCGCCCCAACACGATCTATGGACTCATCTAGCTCGTGTAACTGGCTATACACTGTATATACATCTAATAAATCTCAAGGAAAATAGATTAACTTTCACTAACCTTCAAAAAGACAAGCAAGACAAGCACTTTTTCAGATCAAAAGTACTTAGCTACTTGTCTAAAAATTATCATGAACGTACTTATTTTGATATGGTGGAAGTACATGAACAATCTGACATTTACTTTATTGTATCAGTATTACTATTATATGAATCGAATATACTAGAAGCGTAAGATATTATCTTGTCTATTTGTTTATATTTAAATTACCACTCGTTTATTAAACAATTATTAGGACAGTTTAGATGCTCATGTAAAGGTGTTACGAAACCCCTGTCCGATCCGTTAAGGTGTTGTTAGGTATCGATATCTGATTACGAAAATGTGGAAAAAATGGAAAAAAAAAGAAAAAAAATTATAACCTAAAAATTTTTTTTTTTTCTCAAAGTTCGAGAGAGAGTTTCGGCGTTGCCACAGATGATACCTAATTACCAAACAAAAGGCCCCCAAAAATACCGACGAAATTGGTGTTGTAGTTTTTGTTTTATTCTCAAATTTAGGGAATTTCGGGGCAAAAAATGGTTATTTCAAAATTCATTATTATTGTTTCTGTCATGAATTTTCCAAATTTGATATTTTATTTGGGCATGTGATTGTAAACCCTCTATGACCCTTTCGGGTCGGACAGGGGTTTCGTAACACCCTGTATAGTATGTCAATGTTGTGTGTACCATACCTATAGGTAACTTATGTTTCCTAAATGCGTGTATAACACACATTATTTTTGGGGCTCCAAGTTATATCTGATTACATTCGTACTGTCTGCAAAATATGATTGCTATCATATTATCAGGCTTATTTAGACGATGCGACAAATATCACAATATCACAATATACAATGTTGCGATACATTGCCGTCTATGACCGAGCACTTATGACACCATAGCCGCGGGGCCCCGCAATGGTCTGCACGAGATGTCTCGCATCGTCTAAATCATGACTTAGCCAAAAAATATATCCAAGATGGCGAATCGCCTCCAGCAACTTAGCCGGGTTAACCCAGTTTCTAACAACCTTTTTTTCTTTTACTACATATATTGATGTTTTATTATTATTCAATCATAGAAAATTACTTCAATATTGAAGTCAAAATCAAAATCAAATCAAGTAATTTTCTATGTTATTTGATTCTCGATCCATTTTATACACGCAAGCTAGATTACATACATGGGCTTAGCAAAACATTTACCTATCCACATATTTATCCAATCGATGCTTTGTTGGCAGCAATGATTGGTTTTTGTTTTAAGTACCTTAGCTTTAATATTCTAAGAATAAGAATTACGATCCGCCCTTTCTGTGCTCACTCAATATTTGGTTATTAATTTGCCGTTGCAAAAAATATCATGAAAATTTCGAGCCATAAAAAGGTAGTTAAGCTTTTGAAGTGGCCCATTTTACATTTTCTTTGACGAGTTTAAATGAATTGTGCAAATACCTGACAAAGTTTTAATACAAAATCGCGTGTCTTGGTGCATTGAACTTCAAAACTTTCCGCATTAACGTTTTGGCAGCTAATGTTTATTTTCATTAAAACCTAAAACCATTATCGTATATTTTGTACCTACCGTCAAACTGTTCTATGCATTCGCTTATTGTTTCATAAATAAAGAGTAAGACCCTCTTGAGTAAATTTCGAAAATGTTTGTTGCCAAGCAACCCTTTCGAAGCAAACCTACTCCAAAAATCACGCGATTGACACGTCGAGGCTATAAATTTATTAGACGTCAAGTAGTCACGCTGTTAAACCGTCTGACGGTCTGTCGGACCTTTCCATATCTGGCTTAAACTAGTTTATAACTGGACATGAATCACGTTAGAACACGATAGATAAGTAATGACCTAACCTCGCTACTTCACTCGTGCTATCCAAATGTTTGTAACTCATAATATCAACGTTTTGATTTCACTCGAAAGCCAATAAAGAGCAACTCATAAATTCTAGGTCTAGGCTTTAGGTTAAGCCTTTAACATACCATAATTTAATTTCAATACCCGCAGAATACGCATTGGAATTTTTATTTATTGTTTATTGTGACTGATTTATTTTCTAGAAGTTGCCTAGTTGAATATCTTTACTTTGTCTATGTCGTATCCACGATATTAAGATTTGATAACACAAAAGTATTTTTTATAGGCTGTCATATAAGCAGGTAGGTACTTCTGAAAAGCTTATAAGTACCTTTCTGAAGCTATTCTTCACACAGTCTACATAGTTTGTTTTTTGTAAACAAAAATTGTGGAAATATTTTTTGTCATCGATAATGTTGTTAGGTACTTAATTATTAATAACGAAGTAAATGTCTTCGAGTGGTTTAAAACAATAGGTACTTTGGACTATTGTCTGTTATCTTTGGCAATCGTCGCGATGCCTGCTATAAGTGTTCACGGGTCGATAGCGCCGGCCGGCGAGTTGTTTACAAGCTGTCGTTGTATTGTTTATGTACAACTCCACTACTATAAATTCACATCCTGTCATATTCAATTAATTTCTCAATCTATTAAATTACATGTTTTGTTTACGAACTGTCATACGAGGTTTGATTCAATGAGCCTTAATTCCTCGCATTGGCCTGTTCAGACGCTCATTTTTCAAAAGTGGATTGCATTCCAATCATTCAAAACGATTCATTCGATTCAGACGATCCATTCATTACATTCAAAAAGAGCCTTGCATGCTTGGAGTGGCTAAAATTCGTCGTAAATTCAGTTGTATAAAAAACAGGATCGACCTATTTCACAATCCCCGCAAAAACATACCAAATCCCACCCTTTGCTTATTTAGTAAACAAAAGAGTAGCGCGTGACGGGCACTCGTCTGTGACGTCACAATCGGCTCGCTAGCCGGCAATTAACATGCATTCAGTTTGCAGATAAGACAGATATTTTCGACACGAGTTTCAATTACTTACGAAGGAACAACTGATAGCGATATCAGCGCTGTCCGTATTATAAGTGATCCTTTCTGCAATTTGTGCCAGTTACACGTACTATTTGTAGACTAGTTGTATATTACTCGTGAAATGTAACTTCAATTATTTCATAAATTGGATGAAAGAAAATTGCAGGAATGTACCTTTCTCTTGTCTAAATATGTATCTTTTACGAGACACTTCGGATGATCGAACTAACTTGAATGACGCCATTTCTTACTCATGCAAATTTCCTATTCTTCGTTCATCTAAAACATGTATTAAAACGTGAAGTTGTGACAATGTATCTGGTGTGATAAAGTTATTGTCAACAACAATTATATTTTTAACAAGACAATCTTGTCGTCATTATGACGTTGAACTAAAAGTGTTCATGGATCCGAAATAACCAAATATCTATCACTCATAAGACACTGTTTCCAGACTTATAAGTTATTGTACTAATTACATTGTACCTAATTAATTATTTAATACCAACAACGTCATTAAAGCAGTAACGACCGCAACCTAGCCTTACACGTGTATGAGCATCAATAAAGAACACAACACGATTATGTGTCTTATTCTTGAGATACCGTGAGTCACGACACATGCTAAACAACTTCTTGCTAAAAGTACAAAGCCAGACAAACGAACGCACAAACATTCGAAATATGAAAATGTTTAAAACATGATGATATTCTTTTCTTATTTTCATGTCTTTCTTTTAACTTTTTTGAGTTTTTTTTTAAGAACGTTGTTTTAAATTCAGTTTTTACTCTTTTCAGACGGTGGAAGAGCTGTACGCACTGGCAGATAAGATCATTGGGACTAAGCGTCTTTAAAATGTTATTATTTATTTTTAAGAGTAATTTTATGAAACTTTATGTACCTTGAATCAATATTGTCCTTGGTCTATCAGTCCTGTATAACAAGTGAAAGTCTCATTTAAAAAAATTAAAAACATGGTAAACGTCAACGTACGATCGTAGTGAAAGTAAGCAACAATGTGATTTTGTATTAATAAATGTTCATTAAACATTTACTTGAGTTGTTTTAGTTACACTAGATATAGTCATCAAAACAGAAGGTTAATACTTTAAAAGTTTATTAATTAGCTTAATCATACTTATCAGATTATTTGTAACAATCTTATATGGTTAGAAACCGAATTGAAATTGTAGCCAACATTATGTTAGTACAGTCATTACTTGACTAGATTACATAAAAATAAGATTATTTATAATAAATTTATATGTATACAATTATATAACGATATCTATTAGATATAAAATTATGAACTTACAAATGGCGATATTTACTAGAATGCTGAGCGAATAAAAAAGTGATTAAGGGGTGAATAACAGGAACGTCCCCTTATTTACAACTAGGATAATGGGAAAACGAATATAAATCTAAGATGGCGTCGTACTACGAGGCGTAGCAGCGCGGTGTCACAAATGGCTCTTGGGTCTACGGCGTAGCTGCGCGTAGATGAGGCCAGCGGGTTTGTCGATGGGCTGGTAGATCTGGTGGCGGGGGTCGCCCTTCGTCACGTTCGCGGGGAACTTGGACATGTCGATGTTGAGGTAGTGCTTGTTCGGCATCGTCATCTTGATCCAGGTGATCTGAGAACAACAATAAATAAAATTAAAAAAAAGCGTCTAAGATTGCCAAAATTAATATTTTTTATGCAAGTTCTGTAAAACATTTTTATTAAACAAGAACTAGAAATAAAAAAAATGTTAAATGAATATTGCTGGAAGCAATACATTGTGCTAATTGCATATTAAACTAAGTATATGCCGTAGTTACCAATTAGATAAATATTTATTATGTGAACTTGAAACAAGGCAGTTATAAGTTCGCTTAAATGCATTATTACTAAATAAACAACAAGGTCGCATTTATCGCGAACCCAAAAAAATACTCGTAAATAAACCCAGGCGGCCCCTAGATTTAATTTAACTTGATAAACTGGCCGACCTTTGCCTCACGTGACTGACGCTTCGAAAACAATATTGCCCGAGTGTGACGTAGAGCTGATATCATAATAATATATTGTTACCAGAACACAAGAATATCGATACTGTGGAGACACTTCCGCATGTCAACTAAAAACGTAAATATGTCTAATCGGAACAAGGCCCTTTAACTGGTACAGATAAAGCCTAATAAACTTGTCAACGAAACTGGTATTATTATGTATAATTAGTACAAGAATATAAAATCGTCTCAAATCAGATGTAAAATACAAGCTTTAAAAGCATAAAATTGTACTTTCGCGTAACCTATCAATAATTTTGACGTCACTTTGCAGTAAATCTTTACTATGTGCTTAAAAAGCTATTTTACGAAAAAGGCCGCAATACAGATCTACTTTTCCCACGAAAAGGATTTTAAGATAAACTCGTGCTGCGGCAACACTGCGGGCTGTTGACCGCGTTAGCTAAACATAGAAACTTGCAATATTTATTTATGTATCACTCAGAATATATTTTACGAAAGAGAATCCAATATGACTACAAAACAAAAAGGATTTACAAGATGTAACGAAGTTAACCTTCCAAATGCAGGTCAAAAAATTTATTAGAGTCTAAACTACGATCAATCATAAAAAAAAACAACTTATTACCTAAGCATTTTCTAAGATTTTAACGAACTTTTCTCTAAAGTTTAAAGGAAAACATTATGTTTATAAAATGGCAATGCTTTCTGGCGATAAAGCAGTATTAAACACAGATGTTTATTAATTAATGAAACTAACGAGCCGCGGTGAGAGAATTTTTTCGATCTTCTCAGCTGGTAAAAACTAGTCAAAATAAAACGGTTCTCATCCAATCTTTAGCTTTAAAAGTAACTCTAATATATGATGGCTATTTTGAACGCACCCTATACCTAAAGGCAAATGTTATCAATAGTTCTGATAACAATATTTAGCATATATCTACAATACTATCCGTGTGCAAATATTTGCAGTTAATTGAACTATTAATGTAAGTCGTTTATATTTAGTTAATCGTGAACACAATGGTTAACTTAATTGACATTTAATAACTATGTTATTTTTTTGTTCAATTATCTACTAATTTACTCGAATCCAGTAGAAAAATATATTTTAAAATACGATTGAGCATATTTCACTTAAATTCAAGTTTATTATAATGTAATAATAATAATATTCAATTTGTTTGTTAGACAAAGTTAAATCACGCACTGTCATTTTTACTGAAAAACCACAAAATACACAAGATACACACCTCTTGCACTTTTTCTAGAACAGTCTTCTGAGCCTGATACAAGGTGTGTTGCACAGACGGCGAGTACACGCCGACGTCAGGGGGGCCGGCGAACTTGTCCAAAATAGCATCCTTGACCGTCAGCCAGGCGTTATCGAAGTCCGCCGTCCGCATGTTGTCGTAAATCCATTCAGCTTCCACCACGGTACTGGAGAAAAAATACAGGTTTGCAATGACCATAGGACAAGTAGAGGAAAGTAGATAATGACACTGAAAAAGTGAAGATGCCAAGAGATGAGGAGAGTTGTAAATAAATGACCATGAAAGATTAGAAATAACTTAATGAATTTTGAAAATTACCAACAATATTCACACAAAAAAAAGTTTAGGCAAAAAATTGATTCATGTTAGTACCTGAATATTCGTTCCGCGGCATCTGAAAGGGTGGTGTATTCATCTTGGACGAAGTCAACAAAAGCTGACTGCGTGGTTTTCAGAACACGAAGGCCACTTAATCCTGATTTAACGGTCACTGCCTCTGTTTAAAAAAAAACATAATGTCATTAGGAAACATATAGACACACTACATAAAAGTTTATAGAAGTAAAAATATTAAAAAGTACGTACCATGTCGTCCTTGTCGCACTTCGCACCATCTTGTAGCGGTTGGTGAAAATACGAAGGCGTGGTTATGTGGAGTGCCGGCTTGTAACCTCTCCCAAGGGTACTCAACTACTCTACATTTAGCCTCTACAACTTGCTTATACATATACAGGAAATGTCCCACAACAACTGCACCAAACTCTTCAGGAGTCTTCACTCCGTGCTTCTTTGCTAACAAATACACTGTGTTTTTCTGCGAGTCTGTCGCTACTACATCTTTGTTGTCGCCAATGATGTATGCGCTTTCTGACTGTAATTTTAGTTCTGTGAATACTTCGAATTCTCTGATTGAATGGTACTCTGAGTCTCGATGTACGTGCAGGAGTTTGACCGAGCTCTTGCCGTAGCCGTGGTCGCTCAGCTCGAACCGGCCGCCCGAGTCAGCCGAAGCTGTCAGGGCCGGCCCGGCGTTGAAGGTGGTAGCCACCGGAGATTCCATTGAACTAGTGTTTGATGGTTTCGCGTAAATTCTGAAAATATTTTTACAGTCAGCTTTAATTATTCATGATAATCACTGGGAGATCTATTAAATTGTAAAATAATTAATATATAATATATAATAATTATTAATAATATATTATTAATATATAATATATTAATATATAAGTTTAGCTAAATAAAGTATGATTAGAAATAGAAATGAAAAAGTTCTGGGTATCCGGATAAAAAATTAAGAAATCAAAGCACTATATTTACCTGTTGATGCTTGCCCACGGCATTGTGATTAAGCCAATTAATCAATAAAATCACTTAATTTTGAGTGAATGTAGGAAGCTGCGTCGCCGCATAGCCCAACGTACTGACTGTTCCGGCACAGATGTCGTCCACACTTATAAGAGTAACCTCTGACCTGCGTTATCGATGCCGAGCACGCGCCCGCTCAACTGCGATATTGTAACACTCATTAATTATCTAATGCCGGTCAGTGACGGAATACACTCACATAAATATAGCAAATGATTAGACCACCATTTCTTTGAAATCTACTCCATTTGTATATTTAAACTCGCAATATATGTTCTTTATTTAAATCCAACAACGAAATTATAACTTCCTTCTGTTCTGCTTCTGATACTGAGAAGTAGATCTAAACTGCGATTTCCTTTGAACGAGCTGGTTCTAAATCCGGCCCTGGTCGCACTGGTGCCATTTATCAATTGTTTATACCTATACCATGGTACGCACGTAGGCAGTCTGTACGCACTCGCTTACTTTCCTTACTCACTCGGGACTTTAGACCTAGGTTTTGAAATTCTGAAAATCCTAACCATAAAGTCTGAAATAGATGAAAAGGTCGGAAAACTGTCTTCGTTCTACAGACAGTGTGGAAATTCATAGCAGACAAGATAGCGCCAATTTAGTTTAAGTATTATCAGAGCCAACGGATCCGTAAAAAGCTGTTTCTATGTAAATAAAATAAAGATAAACCTCTTAATTTATTGATAAGCAACGTTCATTGCCGCCTGAAATACAAATTTAGTGATGATCATACAGAGCCAAATATCGTGAGGCCACTACTATGAAACATGCTTTAATTATTTGTGTCGTAATATCTCCTAATTAAGTTGTTTTTATTAGGTGGTATTCAGTTGTTTTATCTACGAATACTATGACACGCTAATTGGCATATAAGAGATGGTAATAATCATTGTAACTATGCTTAGAATCATGTGGGGAAAATATATGACGAACCTGTTCGTAGGAAATAGAAATGGCTTAACACTAAATTCATAATGGCTATGTATACAATCTATTTAAAAATACTATTCGTTAAATAAAGTAACTTATTATTTTATTTATTTTATTTTATTTATTAGAAACAAGTTGATAAAACTATTTCTTAGAACTATGCCCCGCAAAACCGTTTACACGGTTTGTCTGCGGGAACGTAACAAGATATTATGACAATATATTTTATTAATGCGGACACTTATTACTACTTAAAAACTAATATTTATGCTACTATATATATACATTATATGACTTTCTGCCTCAAAGACCTGGAGAACCACAAACGAGTCTACAAGTTCTTTATATAGAACTGCTTCAATAGTTTCGCAAATTTACTTTTAATTTTTTGGCTTCTTGGGTACCTATGTAGCTAAGTAACCCTAAACAATATGAAAGATCAACAAGTATCTAACAAGTCACAAGAATCTTACGTAAACCTTTTTACTATGTACTTTTAAAAGAAGCAATAGAACAAAAATATGTTTCGATAAAAATTCGCACGGGTGCGTATCTATTTGGCATTTTTTTATTATTTCCTCATTATCTGTTGAATTACTAATAAATACGAAAGATAAACGTTGACAAATATTGACGCGACTTCGACGAAATTTTATTGGCATGACGCAAAGTATGTTTTTGCAAACCCATATAAAAATAAGTAACAGGGTTAATAGGACATCGCAGATTCGTCAGTATCAATGTTTATATTTATTTAAACATTCCTTCTTTTCGTCAGCATCCATATCAGTATCTTACTACTACTTCTACGATATTTCAATCAAGGTTGTTTCTCCGATCTATATTAAACTGAATTTCTAATTTACAGTAAACTTTACAACATATGGCTTTTCCTACATGTTCCTAAAATAAGAGAGTCGGTAACATTTCGATGTAACGTGAAGTATCAAATGTAAGTGGCCACCAATTTTATAGTACGATCGTAATATTTTTATGTACCTTGCTTTATGGCTACATTTTCATAGCTTTAAATAAGACATCTTTACCTACATTCGTTGTATATAACAGCGAGATAAACCTTCCTTCTCAATAAATGCCTAAGAGTATATTTATGAGGCGCGAGGATGCTATTTACAACGATTTCGTACAACTTCAATAAAGTATGAAGCCAACTTCCCTAATCTTTATTTTAGTCTCGCAATAAAAGTCTAAAACTGGATTGTAGTGAGTGCTATTGTCGGTAGACATCACGTGCGCTAGTAAACTTAGTCTGCTGCTCAAAAAACTAAAGCGTATGTAAACATAGTCGCAACACTCGGCGCCAACGTAACACTTGCGAAAGAGCGTCGGCCTCCGAGAGAATAAATCTCCAATGATGTATGGATTTGATAAATATCACATTAAATCTTCGCGTCTTTGTTTTGTGAACGATCGTGTTGGAGGAAGTGGCGACTGCTTATTCATGTTTAAAAGCGGGACGCGTAATGTCGTGGATGACATGCCAGCCGTAGTGAGAGCGGGCGAGCGTAGCGTGCAGGGCGGGCAGCTTTGCGCAAGCGCGGCTCGGAGGGCGGCGGCGGGCGGCGGCGGGCGAGCGGGCGGCGCCGGCGTGACGTGCCGCGCTCAGCTGACGCCGCGGCGGCCGCGTGACGCGTCGCCACCACGCATCGATCCCGCGCACGTCGCTCGCGAATATCTGCCGCCTCTGCCGGTGCCGACTGCCGGGTAATGCCGTTGTCCACCCGCCAGTGAGCAACGTGTTATCCGTTTGCTTCGTGCAGTGTTTACCTAAATACCAATGATGGTGCGACGCAGCGGACGTTATACTGTCAACTGGCGAGGATTTAAGGATTTCGCCTTTGGGAATAAGCCTCCCGACGAAGGTGAGTTCAGCCCGACAACTGTGTCTGATTTGAATCGGTGAAAATCTGAATTTCATGACATAACCTCAAAGAGAGTTATAATATTCTGTGTAATGGTTTAAACCAGCTTAACATTATAAATAAATCGTTTGATGAAAATTTCACAACGACTGCGCAAATTTACATACAAATTGAGTTACTTTTCTTGGTGTACTCTTAAATTCCTTAGACTTTCATAACGTTTTTAAGAGGTTCCTCATATACCTATTACCCATTGTAAAGTGGTCTACATAATAAACTTCATGTTTTCATAAAAGCAGAATGAACATAATAAATGTCAGGATAAGTTTACTCAAACACCTGGCACATACCCATATCACCGACTCAGATTAATAGTCTGCGTCTAGCTGCTCCACTAAATTAATAATCGTAAAATTTTAATGTACTAACTAGATTATTATGACTACATTATCTAAAAAGTATATTATAGTTTATTTTTGTAACCCCTATTCCGATTAAGTACCTGTGTTTAAATTACATAAAAAGAATTATCAAAATACCGGTAGTACAAAGGCGTAGGCTTTCTCTCAAGCCCTTTGACTTTTAAAATAAAATATTTAGGTTAAATTCTTTACCCATTACTAGGTAGGGCTCATATTCATGTCGTACCCATTTTATGAATTCCTACGAAAACAAACATCCATGCCAAATCAAAACATTTACTTTTGTTATGAAATCAATGTAGCTATGCGTTTTGTATAAGACATATTTATTTACATTTTATGAGAATGATAACGTAAGTAAAATATAGTACGGATTTACTAAAGCTATACTATCCTAAAACTAGGAAGATTAAGGTACATAACGATTAAACAAAAAAAAAGGAACCTTATCAACCAAGTTAAAAGCTTATTTTTGGATAATAAAGATTTCTCAACTGAATTTCCTCTTTTCTTCACAATATTTAATTTTTATGTAAGACATGCTAATCCTCTCCGTTGTAAGTAAAAGCAGTGCCATGTAACCCAAGTCAACCCAACCCTCCTCAATTGTTTCTGCTCGAATGGTTTTAAGCCACCAAGTTAAACGTCTGCGTGAATGCAGTACTGACCTATATTCAACGACTGGACTATCCTTACATGATCCTTATTTATTACTTTTCTCTATGCTATCCTCTATCTTACAGAGCATTATTTTGTTCTTTTTTTTAAGACAAGGGAATTGTCGTTTGTCATTCTTTTTGCGTTTTAAATGTGGAACTTGAAAAGTGGTCATGACTCCATTGATTGTTTCAATACTTTTTTTTATTTTTATTTACATACTTTACCTAAATACCTACTGGCTGGTTTATTAAAGTTAACTCGGTCCAACGGTACTCCCTGATATTTTATTTTTTAACATCGCAAAGCTGTTCATGAGTAAGGTGTGGGCGTCACTCATTTCTACACGGCCATCATCAACCTATCAGCAGACAAATTCATTTTACATGGAGCTTAAATAATTATGTTTCAAACTAACTAGATTTTATTTTTATAGTTGTCATGAATTAACACAGTATTAAGTGTCTCGACGTAGTTCATTGGCTCTTATATCTATCGCCTTTTATAACATCCAGCCAGCGGTTCGTTGCGCAGCTTCAAGGTCCAGTGCTGCGGGACACTACATTTATTTATAGATCAAAGCAGCTCTTACTAATACACTCCCTTGGCCTCCGCGTCATATGATCGAACCCTCGCAGATAACACGCCGAAAACAAATTCCTTCTTATCAACATCACTATTTTAAAATTTGACCTGATTCATGATTTCCTTTTTCAGTAGGTATTCACACGATACATTCGTTCACGTCAAATGGATATTAATTATACTTATGTACTTATGTATATATACATAATTAAACAACTTGCGTGATATCCGACAGTTGCAATAACAGCATCGCTATTTTCCCTATGAGTACTCAAACTGCCACATGCGTGGTTCTTCTTTACATATAATCTAAATTACTCCTAGCTGGACGGATTGTCCGAACTAAAATCAATGACGTTCCTATAAGAAAATTTTACGTACGGAATTTTCAACAAGGAAAGTTTGGACTGCTCTCTACATGACGTAGGTAGCGAAAAAAAATGGAACTACAGGGTTGGGAATTGAAGGGTTTGGCCTAATGTATGAAACGTATAGCTAATCTCGAAACACTGACCACTCTAACAGTCGGTAAACACGGAAGATCGCGTTGAAAGATGCTCGTGCGATTGGAAGCCATACAGACAACCGTCAAGGTCGAGAAACTCGATGAAGTTAACGGAAAAAATTGTATCAATAATTCAAATTCCTCTTACAAAACGGGTATTTGCTCTTGATACTTTTTCGCTATTCGTGAAATGTGCTCCTTTCAGAAAAGCATGGTAAACATACTAGAAAATACCATTACATTAAGGAAGTTTCAGCAGCTCAACTATCAAATATCCTAACATTTCCAGGGGCCCGATGCCGCTATTTTAAGTCAGTGAGTGGCGGGTTAAAAAACGTTCCAGTGTACTTGTTATTGTGTCCAATTTTTCGTATTCAGATAAGAAAAGTCACTTGCAATCCTACATTGACAACAGTGGCAAGCAGGTGTACATTTGTCGTTGAACTAAAATTATCTGAATACGAAATTTAGACACAATAACAAGTACACTGGAACGTTTATTAACCCACCACTCACTGACTTAAAATAGCGGCATCGGGCCCCAGGACTAATGGTACAAGTAGCCTAGAAATCAATAGCTCCACCTATAGGTTGTCGAATAAAGTATCGCATTTTATGCTCGACGGCAATTAGTGTACTCAACTGAAAGCTTTAATTTATGCGGTAAAAGTTGGCGCCAACCTTAATTATTTTGGCGCATTTTCGCAGAACGGTATTGAACTGTGAACCTATTTACTAAGTCTGTCTCTATAATAACACTGTCTAGTAGTTTTTCTTTTACAACAGCGCCTAAGATATATCTACTTGGAACGTATTTTATAAGGAAATGTTTACAAGGAAGCTATTGAATAGATCCAAGAACTTTCTTGGTAAGCTAAAAAACATTTAGTATGTTGAAGACAGTAACGTAAACATAGCGTTCCCCCGTAATCCAATATATTTTTTACATTTATTTAGTCTCAATAAATCACGATAGATTCACGCCACTAACAATACTCTTTGAAATACATTTCTTTTTTTGGGCAATATACTTTCATTACGAGAAAAACTACAAAGAAGGACTTTCCTGCACACACAATGTGTGTAGGTACAGGAAAGTCCTTCTTTGACATGTTATTGATAAAATAAAATGTTAGCGTGACCTTTTCGTATTGATATAGGTTCCTACCTACCTATAGATAGAGTTGGCTTTTATAAAAATCAATGCGGTACAAACAGAACGACAGTATGTGTGCTATATCACCGTTATGAAATACCGTGGGTTTAATGCCATCGGTAACATATTGCGGGCACTTAGTTCGACGTTCGCAACTCTACTAAAACTATGCCTTTTATTTTAGAAAAGGAGGAGCAGAAACCTGTGGAGGACCTTAACAATCACGAAGTTATATTTTTAAGAGGTATAGTCGAAAGTCCTGATTTTGGAAGGAAATGTGAGGTAAATATCAATACTTAGCTCCTAGCATCGTCTTATGAATATCTAAATAGGTAGAGTAATTTAAGCTATAACTCAAGTTTGTCCCTATATAGCTACCTACTTTTTCTAAATAGGCCCTTCAGTTTGGTAATTATTTGAACACACCCAAAGTTATTACTTCATACCTGCTTCTAAAATTGGGAAGATTTGTATTAAATTTCGAAGACTTAAGTGCCTACTTACATATTTACATAATTTCGCACCCATGTTAATGTAAAACGAAGTGAGAGAAAAATCGATTAGGTATCCCCGGACTGCCGTCTGCAAGACCGTCGTATGATAACCTTTTAACATATCTCTAAAGTAAAAAGCATTAATAAATAGAAATATAATTAATTTAGTTTTTTATATATTTTTTAATCACAGATCTCCCTTTTTTTAATCCAAATTTGCTTTGCGTTATTCTTCAAGTCAGATTCAGGATTTTAATGTTTAAATGTGATATATTACGGATATCAGCATTTTCACAAAAAACATAATTCGATCAAAAACGATAAAATGAAGACAAATAACATTTTCGTTTTTTTTTTAAACATCACGCTCATTATGATTTCCGAACAAAGAACGGTTCATTTCTTTTTGAACTGACAGACACAGAATTATAGTGACTGAGTGACACAGCGACAAAGCATCTACAAAAATCTTTACTTAACTTTGAACATTACGTGATTACGATAAGAATCACAATTGTATGTAGATGTCAATAATAACTGTCAAAACCCGCAGTTGGAAAACAAGTTTTCGTGAAATCGTGCGAGTGTACGTTCGGGGTGTGTTCATTTGTTACAACAAAAACAGACTTAATCCATATATGTAGCTGTTTTCTGCTACTTGACCCAGTATTAGTTAGTAAATAAATTATTAAGTCTGCATTGGTAATAAAACGTGGTGCAAGTACGGCAATATTGTAGTTTTCATTCATCAATATTTAACGACAACAAGTGCCACGCCTATAGATGCTTGAAGCTCGTATTTTGGAGTGCCAACAGTCGATCCTGGGTTCTATTTTAATTACTGGTGAGTGTTGTTATTACAGTCTATCGATTCGGAGGAGGACTTGATCGTAAAACCAGTCTCGTTGGGCAACGTAAACATTATACGTTCGTTAAGCGAGTACCGTGGCAACAACATACGGACTATTGAACAAGCCGAACTCGCTATAATTGTGTCCAGGGCACACTTTAAGGTAGGTACGCCCCATCCAATATTAGCCAGCCTTCAGAGACGTGTTTACAAAGTAACACAAACATTACTGCATGCTTTGTTTGTGTAACCATCAGTTCTTTCACCAGTGTCCATCATAAACTATTTGTTGTATAACAAGCTATGATTGAAGTTAATAGTGTAAATTTTGTATGTAAACAGTTGCCATGGATACAAATATATGAGACTGATAACTAATAGATAGCATCTTCACATGATTTATTAGAATTATCATAAACAAAACAGTCAATGAAATTGCAGAATGACTCAATCTTACACATTTTGCAGGCTTTAATAGATGCTCATGATCAAATAGGTGAAATTTGGCTTGACAGAGGATCTGGCATTGATGAAAAACCTCCGGAATCAGACTTAGAGACAAATAAACACTCAGCTGTTGGCACCGAGGCCAGTACTGACGAAAACGGAGACATGCCGGTGGAAACTGTTAAAGTAGTAGGGCTAAGGAAAGTGCCTGGACAGCCTCTAGGATTAACTGTGAGTATATTAATCTTATTACATGGTAATAGTGGTTACTGATGTTTATTTGGTTTTCTAAATTAATTACTGTTATACTTGTAAATTTGAATAAGTTTATAATAAACCCTATTATAAAACAATTTGTAAACTCAGTGTGTTATTTTAAAAACATTTCATAATGTTTGTTCAAAGGCAAACAATAATAAATTAACAATCAAAATTCTATATTTGAAGTATCTTAATTAACATTTTAAGCAACCAGTTGAATCTATACAACCAGTATGAAATAGTGTTATAAAAAAATGATAAACAAACTATTTAGTAATACCTCTTTATATTTCTGTGCAGGTAACCACAGATGAGCATGGACAGCTCATAGTAGCTAGGATATTAGCAGGTAGTGCGGCCGCAAAGCAGGCATTAGTCTCTGTAGGAGATGTGCTGCTGGAGGTCGATGGAATCCACATAGACTCTGAAGACCAGCTCAAGGAGGCCGTAGCTAAGCCCAACGATAGGATCACGCTTAAAGTTGGACCTAACCTTAAGGAGAAATCTGCTCAGTTAACTAATAAACTAAGTGTGAGTATGACGTTATTGCAATTTATTTATGTAAGGTTACAGCTGTGTAAATACTGTATACCATTAGTAAAGAAACTAGCATACTCAAAATGAGGAAGTAATTAATTTTATAATTTAAAAACCTACATTATACTTTGATGTTACTGCATAATTATTTGTTGATATATTTCATTCACCACCTACGTACCATACACAGGGGGCCCGAGTCCGCTATTTTAAGTCAGTGAGTGGCGGGTTAATAAGCGTTCCAGTGTACTTGTTTTTGTGCCTAATTTTCGTATTCAGATAATTTTGGTTTAATGACAAATGTACACCTACTTGCCACTGTTGTCATTGTAGGATTGCAAGGGACTGTTCTTATCTGAATACGAAAATTAGGCACAATAACAAGTACACTGGAACGTTTATTAACCCGCCACTCACTGACTTAAAATAGCGGACTCGGGCCCCAGGCAGCACATATTATACTTCTGTACATTAATTAAATATATATTGTTGTGTTTGTTTGAATCTAGACTATCAAAGCCATGTCACAAAAGCTAGCTACAAAAAAAGCCTCTTTAATTTTTTATTTGGTTAAGAAGTCTTAAGTTGGAACATGTGCAAGCAAAAACCCTAAATCGTTAATAGTACTAAAACTAGTGTCAATGTAATCTATATTAAAATAAAATTATTACCTTTCCAGTGCTACATGAGAGCATTATTTGATTATGATCCAAAAGACGACACATTACTGCCATGCAAGGAAATTGGTCTAGAGTTCAAAAGAGGAGATATCTTACAGGTTAGTTCCTATATATCTCTATATCTAAGTTTCATAAAAATAAAAGGGAACATTTATTTTTATAACCATGTACCCTGAACTATTAATTATTTAATAAAAGCCAAGACAAAAATTGATTATACATCTTCAATTTCAATAAAATATTATTGAAATATAAATTTTAACAAACAAAAATTAAGTAAACTTGAAAATGTTAGTTATTTAAGGATACTTAAAGCCTTTTCCTAATTACTTTTTTTATATTTTAGGTATCAGACAGAAAAGACCCTAATTGGTGGCAAGCCAGCCACGTTGAAAACCCTGAGGTAGTTGGTTTGATTCCGTCGCCGGAGCTAGAAGAGAGACGCAAGGCCTATGTACCACCTGAAGCCGATTTCGTACATAAAATCAGTATTTGTGGCGCTCGAGTAAGTACAATTTTATGTATTGTAGTTTTAAGAAATGTTTTTATAAGGTTTTTATATTCTTGTGAACAATGTTGATCATTTATAGGTAGTTGCGTAATTAATAAATAATTAAAACTTTAAATAGGGTTATGGCCAAACACTGCAAAGTAAATTTGTTAAAGTAGCCGTAAGTTTTGTACTGTCTCTTTCACTTTACTATAAAGTAGCACAGACAGATATTAAAGAACGTTTCAAAATTAATTTTTGGATCAGTCTTCGGGAGTTGGACTTACAACTTCTAACTGTGAGAAGAAACTAAATCTATACTAATATTATAAAGCTGAAGAGTTTGTTTGTTTGTTTGGTTGAACGCGCTAATCTCGGGAACTACTGGTTAGAATCGAAAAAATCTTTTTGTGTTAGATAGTCCATTTATCGAGGAAGGCTTTAGGATATATAACATTACGCTGCGACCAATAGGAGCGAAGCAGCAGTGAAAAATGTCACAAAAACGTGGAAAAATATTCATACTTGAAAGCTTCCGTTGCGTGCGCTGCGTAAACGGTTCGAGTTACCCAAAATATATCTCTGAAAGAATTGTTCCTCTTTATTATCATTATTGCCAACTATTTGCTACAGAGTTTTATCAACATAATATTAACTAAAATTATCATTTACGCATTTTTTTTTTTAACTTTTTAATCGCTGTCACAATAACAGAAATTGACGCGGACGAAGTCGCGGGGATCAGCTATACATTATAAGTAATATTACGACATAATTTTCACTCAAATTACTTCTGTGAACCATGAACGACAGTCATTGTACTGAAAATAATGTACTGCATCTGCAGAATTTTATTGTATCCACATTATAACTTTCATTGTCAACTTATGAATCAACGAATTCTCACGAACGTTGCATCAGCACTTTTCTCTCATTTGTTGTGAAGTCAGACGTGTCGTATTAACGAGTATTTAGTTCCTGTTCAAGTTATACATAAATTATGAATCACTGGCTTTTGTTTTGGAGCTTCTAATAACATAATTGTCTAGACATAGCACATACCTAATAACATATGTTTATGTCTTAGCATTTATACCTACATAATATACATATGCCGTATAGATAGTGATCAAATGACCATATAATATGATTCTTATAAGGAGTCATCGGCCTGCGCCCACGATTCTGCCCACGCGTGATATTTATCAACTTAGCAGCCTTATTATCTTATACTTATAAATTGTTACTCCGTATCTTCGGCTATAGAATGTAGATTTAAAAAAAAAATTGGATTTTAAATTAAAAAAAATACAAACGCAAGAAAGTTTATTTCAGTAAACGAAATTGCTGAATTACTTTTAATTTGGTCTTTTACCCTCAACGTCCAGTTGGTCTTGGACCGGACATACTCCACGACCTGCTCCACTGTCGTGGTGTGTAAATAGTTATTCCAATACGATTCTTATAGAGTTAGCATTATCTGTAAACTAATTAACTTTTACTTGGAATAGTCGTAACCGTTAATGTTGTAGGCAATGACCGCGTTAACGTTTCACTGGTTTCACTCGCTCAGTAACTAGAATAATATAATTAAAATTAGGATAATTGCATAATATACTTTACACACTACATTAATAAATACGAAACATAAATAATAATTATTCATAATATAGCACATATTATGTACATACTAGCTTTTGCGTGCTGCTTTACCCGCTCGGACTTCTGCTATCGCGGCATAAACGTCTCCTTTTTCTGGTTTGACATACAAGATCCAAAATCAGTTCAGCAGTTTATCCGTCAAAACGTAACAGACAAACATACGATAGAATGTAACTAGTCACAATATTGTTACTTTTTAAATTTTTTTTTTCGTTTTTAATAGTATGTAATATGAATAGTTCTAATCTGGAATAAATGAATCATTGTCATTATTATTTATTATCAGATATCAAAAAAGAAAAAGAAGTTCGTATACGAGTCTCGTTCGAGCGTGCAGTTGGAAGGCGCAGAACTGGCTCTGTACGAGGAGGTGGCGCGCACGCCGCCGTTCCTGCGCCGCGTGTTGGCGCTGGTGGGGACCAGGGGGGTCGGCAGACGGACCCTCAAGAACCGGATGATACAGGAACACCCGGATAGGTTCGGGGCTGTTGTGCCGCGTGAGTTCTTTTAAATAGATATATTTCGATGGAATTTTGTTAATCATTTCCGTAACCATGCAGTTATAAATGTAAAAGTAAAATCAGTGTATAAAACCTAACATTTGTGTGCTCTTCAAAAGGCAAGATTTTCAGTTATGCAAACCCATGTTAAAAGCCTGACATAAAATAATACTGTTTTATTACACGACTGCCCAAAAAGGAGTGTTATGTTTTCAGGGTTCATGTATGTATGTAGGTATGTATGTATGTATGTTTGTGAGTTTCTTTATTCCACCATAACTTCTAAAAGGCTTGACCGATGTCAATGTTTGTGGTATCATTAGAAGCTTTGAGTTATCCCGAGTGACATAGGCTATGTGGACATTAAAAAATGGTCAAGTGTGAGTCGAAATCGCCTGCAAAGGGTTCCGAACGCAATTTTTTTTTGTGTTGTGTCATGCTTTTTGTTGTTCACTAAAAGGTATTAAAAAAAAATTATAATTAAAAATTAAATAAAAACCACGCCTGCCATGTAAAAAAAAATAAAAACAAGTCAAATATTTGCAGTCGGGGGACCTGTAATGAATTGTTCCAAGTAACCGACCCCGACTGCAAATATTTGACTTGTTTTTATTTTTTTTTACATGGCAGGCGTGTTTTTTATTTAATTTTTAATTATAATTTTTTTTGTTGGGTGTATGTTTCCGTTAATAATTAAGCTCACATGCTTTCAGAAATAAATTGAGGGAGTTGAAATTTCCATTTCTCATAATATCTATTCGGTAAACATATAAACACATACAATTCTGCAAATTAAACATTATGCAGACAACTTTGAAAAAGTACTACTAATTAATCAAATCAATTTACTTCTAAACAGACACTTCTCGCCCCCCTCGGCCAATGGAAGAAAACGGTCAGTCTTACTGGTTCGTGTCTCGCGAGGAGATGGAACGTGATGCACACGCCGGCCGCTTCCTCGAGTACGGCGAGCACAACGGGCATCTGTACGGAACACATCTTGACTCCATACGCGGTGTCATGAAAGAGGGTGAGGGTTACCTCTCATTATATCATCTATCTTACTGCGCGCGAGGAGATGGAACGCCACGTTCACGCCAAAACTCATGACGAAACGTTGATTTGAAATGTTGTATGACGTCACAATTTCGTATCTTTTGTGCAAAAGCATTACGTCATCTTGAGAAACGGCTTGACACAACAAGATAAACGTAATGTAAACCTAAATGATTTCAGGTAAAATGTGCGTTTTGGACTGCGCACCGCAATCTCTGAAACTGCTGCACAACAGCGGAGAGTTTCTGCCATTCGTAGTGATGATCGGAGCGCCGGGAATCGAACAACTGAGGAACCTTACATATGCATCCAATCGCAATTTAACGGTAAAAAAATATTTTAATAGTTTTATTTAATAATCATTGTTACAGATTAGAATATTTAATGTCTTGAATGAATACTATTTACCACAAAAATATGCTGTTAGAAATTCTTCATAATTAGATTTGTATAAGATACATTTCCATGCGTTAAAGCTGTTTGAAGGCAAACGGTGGATTTTTGTGGTTCATTTCAATTAGTTTTTTTTTTGCTCTGAAAAGTCAATTAGTTTTTTTTTATTATTATCCCTTATATCATGCTTGCGAGAAAGCTATACATTATTTTGACAGTACTAACTGCAAATCAGTGGTAACACAGGACCTTTAAATGCTCTCCAATTACAAGCGATAGAAAAAATAAACAAATTATTATAGTTTTTTCTTGTTACCATTTATTTGCGGTACCTTACATTCCATAGTTTATAGAGCATGTTCCCTTATGTTCCGTGCATTGACGTGTGGTGGCATGTGTTGTGTAGTTCGACAGGCAGAGCTCCATCCGCTACAGTTCGCGGCGCGCGCGCACCCTCGAGTCTCTTGCGTCGCTGTACGAGGTTTGTTTATCATTATAGTTTGTTATATTAAATGTTGTAGAATTTTTAGTAGATAAATCTTGAATCAAACTTTGTGGCAGAACTTTTATGATCTAGGATGCATGTGTGTTTGTTATCGCGCAGCAACTCCATGAAATCGTCGATGTAGATAATTCGTTCAAAGTTTGATTCGATGTATAGTAAGTAGTACATAGTAGCTATTGTCATGAATTGTGAGTCATGTTCAGCGTTTCTTGTTCTAGAGTTTGATTGTTGATGTGACAACTTTAAATGTGGATTCTATGAAACTTGTATAACTACTTATGTTTTGTTTATCTATTATTTCGTTAAATTTTCAATGTAATTTATCACTGAATGATTAAGCTCTTATAAATAAATAAATTCTTTATTTCTGAAATATACATCTGTCATCATGAAGCTCTGCCTCCTGAACTAGGCAGCGCCTGTATCTCAGGAGGCAGTTCCCCTCTCCCACTCCCTCTTGTCATTAAATAAACAAATATTAATCCACAGGAAGAGGACATGAAACAAACTTTGGAAGACAGCGCCCGTATTCAACGACAGCACGAAAAGTACATTGACCTCGTGATCACGAACAACAATAGCGACACCACTTACTCTAAGATCATGGACGCTCTCCACTCGCTGTCGACCGACCACCAATGGGTGCCAGTCAGCTGGATTTACTAGCATTCAATATAACCCCGCTAAAGCGCAAATATCGCGCCATAAAGCTAGCGCCACTATATTATAGTACATGCGTCTTCCCGCACTGACTTAGAATTTAGCAAGTATTTTACATATCTAAGCTTTTCACACGAAAATACAGGTAAATAACCTGTAGAAAAGAGAAGTAACGATATGCAGAAGTATTTTCTAGTATTAAACATCATTTGCATTTCGTCATTAACATTAATCCTTGGATAGCATTTAACGCCTAAAATGAGCGCTCGAATCGATAATTTTGTACAATTGTACCTTTAATAAGACTAAGCAGACATCACACGGTTGTATTTTCTTTTTATTTAAATTTCATGATCTAAAAATATTATTTGAGAGTGGGGGTGTAGTGTATAGTGGAATACGTTGAAACGATGTGCCACGCGTGCCTCTGAAAGAGGTCGCAAATTATTATAAAAGGCATTCCAGTTACTGTAAAAGATTCGTCACACTGTTTTGTTACCATCGGAGTCCCTTGGTCGCCTTATAGCAGAGTGGCAATCGTGTAGCAAAAATAAAGCAATTGAATCACAATGACATGTGCAGCTAAAAGTTATTTCTTTAAATAATTTTACTGTAGGATTTATTTTTTTCTAGATTTAAGTTTGGCACTTAAAATTGGACAGTATTGTATTTGTTTTACGGTTCATAAGATTCCCACCTAAGTATTGAGTAAACTCGAACTATTGTGCAGCTATATGGCCTAAATTATGAGTATTAAGCATATTGTGTACGACCTAAAACACGTCTGCGAAATTTAAAACATCTCACTTATTTAGGTATAGTTTAGTTAAGTTGAGCGCATACTACCGCCACAAAAAGCTGCAGCGCACCGTACGGAGTGCGTTAGTTCATATAAAATGATCTTTGTTATGCAATGCGGTGCGTTGCGGTCCGCCATAATGTACCTACGCGAACCTTTACCATACATAAATGCGTTCGTTAATACCACACTGCCGCTAAGAAGAAATATGAATTTAAATATAGTATAGTTATTATGCTTATTTTTAATAATTTAATAAATAAAAATACTACATCACATGAAACCAATCACATAGTAAACTAATGTATTTTATTATGCAATAAATTTTACAAATTCTGTTGCTATTTTTTACAATCATATTTTATATTCATTAGTAAAATTGTAGTCAAGTAGATATAATATTAAGAAATCACGAAATCTAAATAAGTTTATACAACAAATCGATTTATTGTATGACTTAGTTTTTAAGAATTATTATATAAATAATTTGTCAAGTTAGTATGTGTGTTTGTATATTTGTGTGAAGTAAAACAAGACATAACTGGTACAGAAGTATAAGTAATAGTGTCGGATGGCATGTTCTAGCTTATTGTACTGTATCAACTGTTTAAGCTAATTAATAATTAATACATTTAATTTACTTGTGAATCTAGCTTGTACTTCATTATGAATCTCACATTCCGTCCATTTTATTTCGTTGTTTAGCTATAAATTTATTGTGTCAAGATTTATTCAATATACATTATGTAACTACATTGCTTCATTTTATTTAAATGCTTACATTTCAATAAAATCGCTGTGCATGGATATTTAAATACTTTTATTAGTTCTCCGGTTTCTAGTCTATAATATTTTTAACCAGCTCCTACTGGTTGGTTTGTCTCGAAGCATTTTTATGATGACGTACAGATGTCTTGAAAATATTGGGATCAATATGATTCAATCCAGTTTCACTTGCAACCGTAATTAAGTTTGATTCTATCTCGGCCTTTTCTAATAAATGTGGCGCAAGTAAGAGGAATAGTTGCTGTAACAAACAAAGTCAGTTTATAGTAAGTAAGTCATTTGAGCTGGTAAGTAAAAAGAAAACGAATGAAGGTGCCTTACTTCAGCCCAGGGTATAAGTGGCAGATTAGCGAAAGCCGCCTGCCATCCCGGAAGCCCTAAATGTACGAGTGCCATTCTAAAATAATGCGTGAAAGAGTCTGAAAGCCAGCCCCAAGCCCCTTCACGTGTCGCCAGCCATACTGACCAAGTGCCTCCTGTATGCACCAGACAAATCTAAAACAAATAAATTAAAAACTATATAGTTGGTATATACTGCAAATTCGCCACTAGCTATTTTATATAAAAAAAATGATACCTTTCCAATAGTCCTGCAAGTGTCCAACTCAAATACTTTGCTCTTAGTATTCAACACTGGCCGAGGCCCAGTCTGCTGTCTAGTGAGCGAAAAGTCCAGTAAATCTTTTAAGGCTGGAGAAAGATACAACTCGTTCAAAGAGTTCACCCGAATGGAACCCACTGGTAAGATTTCATCAGCTGAAACATAAATAAATAGGTTTGTAATGATTGCGCAACGCTGGTCATGCGCTCAGATGATGGTCTTTAAAAATGAGTGCTCTCTTAAAATGCTAATTTCTTTATCCGTACCTGAATACTTATAATGCCATGTGAGCTGAAATCCATCGCTCGAAGCGTAAAAGTTTCGAAGGTCTTCTGGCAGCACAGCAGAATGCCTCTGCTCCCATGTAGAAATCGCTACACGATCACTAGGAGGCCTACGTTCTACACTGACATTACATATTCGAGGATCCGACTCTGAAATATTCGTAGGAATATAATATGTTTAGTGTAGGTAACAGTTTTCAGGACATAATAACTTCGAGTTTAATTATTTATTTAGCTTGACTTTCGACAAGTTTTCATACAATAATGGTAAAAAAAGCATGTATGTTTTATTTTTTGGTGTATTCCAATAATTAAATTACATACGATCGATTAATACAGAATTACAGCGGGTAAATATAAATTATTTTCTTTGTTTTAATTATATACCGGCGGGCATTTGTTTTGCCAGGTAACAATATTAAAATCGATTCTTTCAAAACGCTTTTAATGTCAATGTCAATTATCTGTCAATTCTGCTGTCATAATAATACATGTGAGTATAACCTAAAAATTGTATGTCAATTCGTATTTTGTTATAGCTTGTTCAAATAATATTTATTAGTACTTATTATATGAAAATGACAAAATCTATGGCTGGTGTCTGCGCTATAAAAGAGGAGTTCGTTATTCAAAGACCTGTTAAAACGAACAGTGACGATAATGATAATTTAACTTCTAAAAGGAAATTAGATGATAACAGCGAAAATGATAATAGTTTAGATACTAAGAAAGCTAAAACTGAAGACAACGAAAGTGTCTCGCCTAAAAACAAAAAGCGAGGCCAAAATAAGGCCAGGCCAAAAACTTACAGAGATAGCAAAGAGAGTAAACCATGCCCTTCTATTGTAAATATCGAATCGCCGGAAGGTTCGCAAGCATGCCAGTATAATAACTGTAAATACATACATAATCCACTTGATTATTTGAAATCTAAACCTAAAGACCTGGGTGAAACATGCCATTTGTATGATACTCGCGGAAGATGCCCTAGAGGCATTTCATGCCGCTTTGGATCTAGTCACATCACAGAGGAAGGTTAC
The DNA here is from genome assembly GCA_905475315.1 of Autographa pulchrina. Taxonomy (NCBI): domain Eukaryota; kingdom Metazoa; phylum Arthropoda; class Insecta; order Lepidoptera; family Noctuidae; genus Autographa; species Autographa pulchrina. The sequence goes on along the minus strand of FR997765.1, from coordinate 10,200,365 downwards.
AACAAGGTTGATTTAGATAAGTGGAAGCAATGGAAAGAAGATACCAAAAATACCATACAACCATCTTTACAAACTGCCCTTCAAAAAAGGAAATATGATTTTAATTTTTCTGAAAAATTGATCAAACATATGGACCTAAGGAAGAAACCCAGTAATAAGGATTCGAAAGACAGTGTTGAAGATACCAATAACTCTACACCAGATGCAGACAAACCTAAACCTAACAGCAGTGGTGCCATCACAGATGAGGATTTGATAAAGTTGCTGCCTAGGGAAAAGAAAACAATAGATTGGAGAGATAAACTGTATTTAAGCCCTTTAACTACAGTTGGAAACCTACCCTTCAGAAGGATATGTAAAGAGTATGGTGCAGATATAACATGTGGAGAAATGGCCTTATGTGAATCTTTACTGAAAGGCTTGAAACAAGAGTGGGCTCTAGTCAAAAGACATGAATCAGAAACCATATTTGGAGCGCAAATATGTGGTAATAATATCTATGTTATCACTAAAGTAGCACAGCTACTACAAGAAAATACAGAACTAGATTTTATTGACTTAAATTTAGGATGCCCCATAGATTTAATTTATAGAAAAGGTGGTGGCTCTGGCATGATGCATAGACTTAATATACTGGAGACATCAGTAAGGTGTGCATCCAAATTATTAAGTATTCCTTTCACAGTAAAAATGAGGACAGGTGTATACCAAGACAAAAAGATAACTCATACTATTATACCAAAAATGGCTGAATGGGGTGCTTCACTTGTAACTGTGCATGGAAGGTCCAGGGAAGCAAGATATACCAGGTCTTCTGACTGGGAATACATTGAAACTTGTGCTAAGGCAGCAGCACCTTGCCCAGTATATGGCAATGGTGATATTTTAAGCTATGAGGATTATGTAGAGAAAAGGAAAATTGCTCCCACAGTACAAGGAGTCATGATTGGAAGAGGAGCGCTTATCAAACCATGGATTTTTACTGAGATTAAAGAACAACGGATTTGGGATATAAGAAGCAATGAAAGATTTGATATATTAAAGAAATATACTAACTATGGTTTAGAACACTGGGGCTCTGATGTGCAAGGTGTAGAAAACACCCGCCGATTTTTACTAGAATGGTTGTCATTCTTATACAGATATGTACCAGTTGGGTTGCTGGAACAACCACCACAAAAGATCAATGAAAGACCACCAGCTTATTTTGGTAGAGATGATTTAGAAACATTAATGGCTTCAGGTAATTGTACTGACTGGATTAAAATAAGTGAAATGTTGTTAGGACCAGTACCTGATGGTTTCAATTTCCTTCCAAAACACAAGGCCAACTCATATTAGGGATAGCTTCGACAATACCTACATTATAAAATATTGTTTTACTGTTAAGTAAAGTATTTTACTATAATAAATGTTTTTTTATTCAGTATCATCTCAATCACTTAAATTTTTAACACCTAGGCGCACACGATGTTTTCTTTATGTGGCTTGGTAGCAAACTTGAAATAAGTGTGTGATTATCACTGACATTAAAACTCCTATCCACCACATAGTTATATAATGCGCGGAAATCAATATACTTACACACATGCCAATTAAGTTATTAGTAGGTAGTAGGAAATTTAAAATAACTTTGAAGGAATCGCAAATAATGTTTGAATAATAATAGGTACTGACCCAAGAGCTTAGTTACTCCTAAAGTTATGTTTTCATAAAAAGAGTCTTCAGATACTAGATCGACGCAAAAACTCATTTTAAGAATGACACAATTTCATATAAAATTTTATAAGTTCAATTTAACATCACATTACGAAATAAGTTAAAGAATTTACTTACAAGAAAATAATTCATAGAGAAAAGTAATAAGTAAATAATTACTTAGTTACCGTTGCTATGACAACTGTCATGCTGATCATAAAGAAACTTTTATGTAGGTACCTACTCAGTCTAAGTTTTATGTACCTACCTACTTCTGTTTAGCCTATTCTCTAGCTATAATAATGCTTTTTGGGTCTGCTTCCCCCTTATATGATGCTGTTTAAGCCTAAATACTGTGAGATTAGAGGGTCCTATTTGGTGTTAATCACTGGATTACTTTGCCAGAGCCAGAGGGCAATGGGAGTAATCCAGTCATTGTAGATTATTATGTTCCGTAAAGGTGGGTACAGATTGGTGCAATGCAACATGTAATGTAATATTCTGCCTTACATTGCATGTTCCCTGCTGCCTTGGACGTGTGGCGCGCGCGGTACGCGCATTGACTACGAATCATTCGAGAACATCTGTTCCCGCATTTCGTTATAAACACTAGCCCTCGTCACACGTGTTCTTTTCTTTGCCCACATCACTACTTAAGTCGATATACACGAATCATGGAGTCTGAAGACAGCCTTCTTGCTCTGACGATTATCAGTGCTTCATTGTTAATCATTCATCAACTTTAAAAAAAACGCCAAAGACCCCGACGTTGGTGGCGCACAGAATTATATAAACGGAGATTTTGAGGGTTCCATAAACTTCCCTTGTTCTGTATTCCTCTATCAATAAAAGTGACTCGTCATCACTCCACGCACCTTCTTTCACCGCCATGATCGTTGCGCATGCGAACGAAACGAACGACCGTCCACGGCTGAGTCCTGCGCACACTGCGCGCCCCTTTGTGTTCGTACTAAAAACCGACAAATCTCGGATCGAGCCGCGCATGAGTTGTAACGCTCGGAGCGTGCGCGACCCAGGCGCAGTTCGTGCGCGCGAGGCGTCCACACTATGGGAATCCTGTTACATTAGGGGAGGTAGGGGAGGGATGGGCACTTTTTCACTATTTATTGCAAAAAAAATCAGATTTTATAGATAATCAACTTTTATTGCCAATTCTTATTGCACCACACATTTGGCTAGATATAATTAAAGAGCTTTCTCAAAAATTACAATCAGTTTCAACATTAAGAGATATTTTATAAACTAAGTCAAAAGTGCCCAATGCTCCCTATGGTAGGGAGGCTTGGACATACCCTGTGGGAGGCTTGGGCACGGCCTATAAATTACTTTATATCCATAATAGAATTCAATAATTAGTTAACAAATATACTATTATTAAACTATATCAATAATAGAAACCAGATATAAAAGTTAACAAATAAAAAACATCTTAAACAGTATCTTAACTTATCTGAGATTGGGTATAACCCATAAAGGACTATCGAATGTGTACTTAGAGCTACCACGTTTGGTTTTATTGCATGTCTTTGGTACTGGCAATTTAGTTTTGATGTCGTCTAAAAGGACACTAGCTATGTCATCTACTTCAGGAAAAAAAAAGGTGCTTTTTATCTTACTCAGCCTCATAAATTTTATAGTAGCCATGGTAGGACTAATGTCTTCGATTTGACCGACATAGTGCACAACAGTCTTTTTTGTATTAAATTTAACAAGAACGAAATCATTTATTTTAAATTTTCTGTCAACGATTATCAAATCATCTTCATCAAACTCTTCTTCTGCCGTTTCATTAATAAAAGATTCTCCGGAACTTTCATCGAGTACAACATTTTCTACATCACTATCACTGCTGCTCATTTGCTTTTTCTTTGCTCTATTCGATGTTAGTTCTGGTGGAAGAATTTAAACGGCATCTTTCTGTAATAACAATAAACCAATAGTTAAAATCCTCCTATACTGAACATAATAGGAGGGAGCGTTGGGCATGCCCAAACCACCCGCACGTCAAGATGCCCATTACTCCTTCTGTATACATTTTCGACATAGGTTACCCGTATTTTTTTGAATCTACGTATTTAGGCTTGGATTTCAGTTTAATTTATAGATTAGTGAATGTACAATAGATTAATAATAGAAAATACACATACCTTTCATTAGTTTTCTCTTTATAACGATCCGAAACCGCAACAAAATATTTACTTTTACGAGCGCATAACCTTCAAACGTGTTTGTGTTTGACAACTTACAGAAATGACAGATAGTCTATGGATGAACAGTGTTGCCAGTCGGTAAAGTAAACTACCAAACCAAAAAAAAAAAAAAAACTATGATCAAATCAGAATAAAAGGGGGGTGCCCATGTCTCCCAACTGCCCATCCCTCCCCTACCTCCCCTACATGATACATTGCAGCAATGTGGACCTCAAATTCTTGCATTGCATGTTGCATTACATGTTGCATTGCACCAATCTGTACCCACCTTAACAGTTAGTCTTGCTTTCAAAACCCTGACAAAAGCACATGTTATGTCAGGTATCTATGTCGGTTCTCGTAGCTACGAAACGGAGAAACCGATTTTCAAGCGACTGCTTAATAACTGATTTAATCAAGATGCTTAGTCGTTTAAAAAGTACATGTAACTTGTTAAAAACCGCAAGCTATATTTTGTTTCAGTTTTGAGGTGTTAGCGTTCATACGCACTATGCGGTTGCGTATGAACCCTTATTTGGTGTTATTAGTAATAAAATAAAAAATTAGTGAAAAACTTTTATTTCGTTCACATTGAAGAGATACAATTTTCTAGTCAAAGATTCATAGTTATAGGTCCTAAATGAATAGGTTTTTTTATAATAGACGGTACATACATAACGTAATCTAATATCCTGCTACTTGCAGAACTTAGAATGATCAGAACTGAACTTGAAACAAAACATAAATGTAAACCAAATCCAAGGAAGCTTACTATTATGTAATATATTTAACATTCAGGAAATAGCACAGAGCTATAATTCTTTGAAATACCGCAAATGAAAGCAGTACAGATATATAAATGGACAGTTACACGTACCTACAATACAAAAACAACTTCAGTACAAAATATGCTACTTATGCAATGGCTTTTAACTACATTTTTTTAAGAATTAGTTTTCATATTAAAAAGACTTTCAAACATTAGATGCTATACCTCTTACCTAAAGATAAAATAGTGACTTAAAATTCGACGTTTAATTTTATGTACAAAATGTATGCCATGTAAGTTGCTTGATAGTGCCATATTTGCTTGTATCGAAAATAGATTGTTGCGAAAAGCATGGGAAATGTCTGTGTTACAAGCCCAATACATTACCTCTAAATATAAATGTACTGAATATTTATTTACACTAACTTATGGATTTCTATTCAGAATTAGAAATATTCTTCAAACTAATATTATTGTGAACCAGAAATTTTGAATGCACTGTACTAACAATCACACATTGAATAAATACATCATGGAATGGAAATTATTTAAAGTCAGCTTCAAATCTTATGTAACTATTAGTTGCTTAAACTTCCTGTTTCACTGGCGTTTAACGTCTCCTGCGTCGACGAGAGTCCCCATTGTAGCCATTTTCTGTAAAAAAAAAGACAACACTTTTTAAAATAAATTCATGTTTGTATCTTCTATAGACAAACAGTGGCATAGAGCACAGAGCATATAATATAGCAACCATAATGTAGTTGTATATTATCAAATGGTACATAAGTAATACAGTCAATTGGACAGACCACCAAGGCAGCTTGTCTCTGTGAAATTATTGTGGAATTGTTATAATAGGTGAGTTGGCATTGGTTTGAATATAACAAACCTCAGTCGTATTCATCGCCGGCGATTTCTCTGGCGGTCATTATTGTACCCCACGGAGCCATTTGCCTGCGCACCGTTGAAACCTGGCTGATCCATACCGAGACCATACGGTCGCCCGGGACCCATATTTTGTGGACCATAAAACTCCATTCGACTACTGCCATCATTGTAACTCTCACTACTCTCGTTTCCTTGAATATTGCTATTCTGTTTAATATTCTTAGATCCATATGACCCAAATGCAGTGAAATTAGCACCCTGTGGTCCAACGCCATCGACGCCATTCTGTGGGAGCATGCGCGGCAACAGGCTCCCGTGAGGTACGCCGAGACCGCCAGAGTTGTAGCCGGAGCTGGCCTGTTGGCCCAGGCCGCCCCCGTCGGGGCCACCGAGTCCTGCCGAGCCGAGACCTCCTGAGCCCGGAGTTTCAGAGTCAAAGTCGTCGTGATCGCGTCCTCTGCCGCGGCGCCGCCTGTCGCGGCCCCGTGACCGTGATCCAGAAGGACCATCCGAGCCGAGACCGCCGGAAGAACCGAGTCCACCGGACGAGCCAAGCCCGCCGCCGGAGCCGAGCCCGCCGCCGGCGCCGTGAGCAGAGCTGTTGCCGAGCCCGGCAGAAGCCGAGCCGAGCCCGCCGCCTGCCCCTAGCCCGCCGCTGCCGGAGCCAAGCCCGCCCGCAGAGGCAGGCGTATAGCTGCTCGAGCCACCGAGCCCGCCTGAGCGAGCCCCGCGTTTTCTGGAATCTGACTCGTGGCCACTTTGTCCAGGGCCCCTTTGCTCGAGACTCCCATTAGCAGAGGACTCGGATGGCGGAGGAGGAGGCGGGGGAGGGGGCGGCGCTGCCCAGTTTCCTGGTGGTAACATCGCCGTGGGGAAATTTGGCATCATAATACCGTACTGATCGGCGGGGAAAAAAGGTGGCATAGCAAAAGCTTGTCCATTCATTGGGGGAGGAGCACACATAGTCATTTGAGGATTTAGAGCCATCAGAGGCGGTATCTGATTGGGCGGATGTAAATAATTTGCATTTCCGTTTGGAGGATTATTGAGCATGACATTTCTGTCAACCTGAGGCATGTTAATAGTGCTTTCGGTAGGGGGTGTGGAGGGACCTTTAGCGGCGTTGGCGGGGAGCTGGGGACCAATGGGAGTTGGCAAAAGGGGTTTCGGCGTGGGAAGAAGAGCTTGGGGCGCCTGTTGTTGGCCCGAATCCGTAGTGGTCTTCAGGGGGCTGCACTTGCCTGAGCGAGATCGGCTGCGCGAACGGGAACGGGAGCGCGAGTGACTTCTTGACGACCTCGATGACCGGCTTCTCGAAGATCTTGACGAGCTGTGGCGTCTGCGGCGACGGTCACGAGAACGCGAACGTGTGCGGGAGCGACGACGGCGAGACCGCGACCTGGAGCGAGAACGGCGACCACGACGATATCTACCACCGCGTCCTCGGTGCCCTGGTAAACAAAACAATCCAATCAATATACTAGAGCATACATTATAAGTATAAAACATATCACATGGGCAGTTAGTTGATAATTTTATTTATAGGAGATTTTAGGGACAGCAACAAAACTAAAATAAAAAGCTAATCAATTAAAAATTATTCGACTTACGTCTTCCGCCACCGCCACCTCGTTCAGATAATTCTTGCAATTTAGGATTGACAACTTGTTTAGCTTCTTTCAGTACAGCTACAAGGTCTGCTGCCTTTGCTGCATTCGATGGAGTAAAGAATGTATATGCTGTTCCAGTTTTGTTTGTTCGCCCTGTTCTTCCAATTCGATGAACATAATCTTCTGAATTGCTTGGGTAGTCAAAATTTATAACGAATTTGACATCATCGACATCTAAAAATAAAATTCCGTATTAAATACCATTGAATATGCAATGAATATTACATTACATTTAAAATAAATTAGTTCAATAACTACATACCTAAACCTCTTGCAGCAACATCCGTGGCAACAAGAATAGGAGCTTTTCCACTACGGAAATCTGTAAGAAATTGTATGTATGAGCACCTTCATATTAATTATTGCTTTTATTTCATACTTCTGCATGAAAACACTTAAATTACTGTCTATAGACTATACTGAAAAACAATTTAGAACTGAAGAAGTAGCAAGTTCTTTTTTATTGCTTTATGAAGTGACTTGACCATAACAGCTAATTCTTACCCATTTCCAAACCACTCCAAACACATTTTGTTTAATCCTTATACACAGTATGAGACAATGAGATAAACTTCAATAAACAAGTGACGGAAGAGTAATGTTGCACGCGTAAGTCCAGAAGAATGATTAATGCAGATATTTCATACTCTCGAAACATTACGGAAAAAAGCTTATTTAATTCTAATTAATATTCCCTGCATGACAAAAAAGAATCTACGACGCAAATTTTGCCCCAAAGGTATCAAATTAATTCACTACTCATCTCACATTCCACCCCTTATAGGCCACCAAAATTATGTTAATATATTATGATATAATGAATAAAATAAATAAATAAATAGTTAACACAATAAGCAGAGGCATGTAATTACATAAGATAATAAGTAAGAAATTAATCTTAAAAAATAAAAAATAAGATGTAGAATAGGAAAATGACATGTGTAACTAAATGCAAATTGAGGGCAACCCTTGGAGGTTTAATGAGAGACGTAAATATAATTTTATTTCCATTCACTATTGTATTAGTAAACTTACTAATAATATGGACTCCGTCTGTCATAAATCGCACAAAAAATAAAAATTGAGAGCGAGAGGTGAGAGGTCGCCCATCAGCACGAGGGGCGAGAACCGAGAGCCGACCACCGTGGTCGGGGCGCGGCAGAGCGAGCGCCGGCGTCGCGTCTCCCGCGGGATGCGCTACGACACGCGCCGGCGGCCGCCGCGCCACCGCGAGAAGCGGCTCAGACTAGCCGCGGGAGCGAGTCAGAGTGCATAGGGCTTAGCCCCGACAACTAGAGGCGGGCGCGGTGCGGGCGCGCCGTCGCCGCCGAGTGCGGCTTGGCGGCGACGAGCCGCGCGCTGCCGCCCCGCCGCACGGCCGCAGCTCTCCACAGCCTGCACATGCAGACACGGGTTCAAACAATGTTTACTGGCTGCGCTACACCCAACGCGCTCGCGTCTTATGTCCGACACCGCTTCTCGACAACCACTTGTGCTACTTTAGTTGTTTTGTTTTTTGGTGTTCAATTATGTACAACACCAATTGAAGTTAAAATCAATTGTCGCTTTATTGTGGAGCTAGTATATTTTTATTATATAAAATTGCTGTCAAAATAATAAATTAAATATCAAATCAGTATAAGATATCAATAATGTTGTTTTGTAACAATCTTACCTTGTAAGACCCAGTCACGTTCATTTTGTGATTTATCTCCATGAATACATACAGCAGGCCACCTATGACAAGAAAATAAAACTTGATTGACGTAAATATAAAAAAAAAACTGAATTATGTAAAATAAGTAATACTTATTTATACCTTGTTATTGTTATGTTATTACATAAAGAAAGGTATATAATATACCTTTGATGATAAATTATGACTTACCCATCTCTTTTCATTTTTCTTGTTATATCATCAACTCGCCGCTTTGTTTCAATAAAGATGATTGTTTTATTTTCTTTTTCTGCCATTATTTCCTTAAGAAGTGTGCTCAATTTAGTTTCTTTTTCATATTCCATGCATACATCAATTATTTGTAAGATATTGTGATTAGCAGCCAGTTGTAATGACCCAACATTGATTTGCAGATAATCTTTAAGGAATTCTGCTGCTAAGCTTTGAACCTCTCTTGGCCATGTAGCAGACCACATGAGGGTTTGACGATCTGGTCGAATTTGTTCAATTATCTTTCTTATTTGAGGTTCAAAACCCATATCCAACATTCTGTCAGCTTCATCAAGTACTAAATATGTAGTTCTCTTTAAATTTGTTCTTCCACTTTCCAGAAAATCTAAAAGGCGACCAGGTGTTGCAATGACAATTTCAACTCCAGCATCTAAGTCCCTAGCTTGAGGGCCTTTTGGAGCTCCACCAAACAAACAAGTATTGTGTATTTTAGAAGTATTTGCAAACTTATCACAGACTTCTTGGATTTGTTGTGCAAGTTCTCTAGTAGGTGCTAATACTAGAGCAATCGGACCATCACCTCTGCTGGACTTTGGCTGGTTATTAATATGTACAATTGCAGGTAAAATATAGGAGAGTGTTTTTCCAGAACCTGTGGATGCGATTCCTACCATATCATGCCCACTCAATGCAATAGGCCAACCTTGAGCTTGTATAGGCGTAGGTTTGGAAAATCCCATTTTTTCAATCTCATCCATAACATAATCTGGAAAACCTGCTTCATCAAACGACATAGTTGGCTTAGGTATGTTGCGCCCTTTTAATGTTATTTCATTGTCACTCCTCCAAGCCTCTACTTCAGATTCTGATCTACTTTCCACTTCTGGATGAGGCACATAAAAGTCTTTCTTGAACGGTTTTAGCCTGCTCAGGTCCCATTTAGGTTTCCGTAAACTGGCACCGGGATTACTTCTTCGGCCACCGCCCCCATAACCGCCTCCGCCGCCGCCGCCGCCGCCACCACCACCGCCACCTCCTCCTCCTCCTCCAGATCCAAGACCATAACGAGGGCTTCGGCTGCGGCTCCTACTCCTGCTCCTAGTACGGCTGCGGCGCCTATCACGACTGCGATCTCTATACGAAAGAAAAAGTATAATTTAAGAAATACCATGGTGCACATTAAGAATTTAACAATGTGACTGCGAATGAAGTAACTTTACATACCTTCCTCTCCCCATGTTAATTTGAAATTAAGTACTTCGAATATTTACAAAAAGGATTACTTATTTGCAACTATTATTACAACGAAAATATCAATTATTCATCACTGTACGCACTATTCAACACAACGAATAACGCCATTCATTGGAAATAAAACAAGATGGCGTCAATGGAAGCGCGAGCTGAGCACAGGAAGAAATTTCTACCGGCAAAGCGAACGGAACGAAACGAACAAAGCAAAGACAAAGGCACTATTTCAAAGTTGTGCTGCCTGTCTTTTAGCACTCCCTAGATTACTAAATTCCATTTTACCATGTTAATTATTATAATATTTAATAAAAAGCTTAATAGAAATTAATCATTTCATGAATTGAAATATTAATTTTATTATGTAAGGAATAACCATTTTATTTATTTTATTTTACATCTGAATGTTTGTAGTACATCTTATAACAATTATTCCAAAAATTATGTTTTTCTGTGTTGTAGAAACTCCTGAAAAAGTAAATTCTAAATAAATAAAACTTCATAAAAATGTACTAATAAAATATGTAATTAGTTATTAGTTTTCGACGCAAAATTAAAATTGGTGCTATACAATGGTAAAACCATAGAGAAAAGTAATTAACTAGGGAAGGTAAAACTATCTGTATCTGTGAGGGAATCCATTTTCTGCGTTGTTGTGACATTTTGCGTTTTGCTCTCCAGCTAACTATTCTTGAGAAAAAAGATTTGTATTGTGTATGAATATTATCATGCTATTGAATATTGCAGTATAAAATAAGTGATGATTAATTTTTGTATCGATTGTATTGTAAGGAAAAGGCACTTTTTATATCGTGAAGAAGTGCACGATGGGTTGAAATAGTGATTACTATCGGCAACAGTTTATCATTCTCATTTCATCATTTGCTATTTACACACGCCATAACATAACAATGGAACTAGACGTATCGCCCTCGGGCAAAATAGACAACGATATGGAATATTCTGATAATTCTACAGATAGTAAATACACGCCATGTAAAAACGACCAGTACTCAATCATACGCATTCCCGAAGATGGTGAAAAGTCCAGTAAGCACTCCTCAAGAAAACAATCAAAAAGAAGAAAGAAGAACTCGAACCATTCACGACCTTTACCTAGGATAATAGTAAAACCTTTGCCTCCTCCGCCCCCTCCTGAGAATAGAGAATGGACAGCAGCTACATCCTACACTGAATCTAATTCTAACTCCAGTAGACCATCTACTATGCGTGAAGTATTGGCTAGCATTCCCGGATTCTGTTTGAAACCTAGGAAGCGCAGTGGCAAGAAATTATCAACAGCAGCACAATTGCAACAAACAAGAGAAGGTTGCATTGATTTAGAGACACCTGATTCAATATTAGTAAATACAAATATTAGGGCATTATTAAATAAACATACATTTTCACTTCTTCCACCTTTATATCAATACAAACTGGGGCAGCTACTTCCTAGTGTGGATAGATTAAGTCCTTCAGGTCGTCTAAATTCATCTAGTCTGAACAATGAATTTTTTGCTCGAGCCTGCTTACAATGGCAAGACAGCCTTTCTGGAGGAGAACTCACACCAGAAAACCAACAAAAAATGAAGACTGAAGCAGAAAGAGAAAAAAGCAAAATAGATCCTTGGAAATTAAAACATTTTGAACCTATATGGGGCGAAAAGTCAAGAAAAGATAAATCTTCAATCAGTTTAAACTCAGATCGACCTTCTCTAAAGACCACCATTAAACTAAGACCTACAGCTTCAATAACAAGTAGTAGTACTGTCCCAAAAATTAAAAAGAGTAAATCTTCTAGTACTAGTAAAAGAATGAGATCAGTTGGTGCAGTAACAAGATCCTCAGCCAAAGCTGATGAAGTTATTGAAGAGGCTGTTACAGTATGTTCTAAACAGTCTGCACCAGTGCCTGATTTATTGCCTTTGAAACATACAAAACATAACAATCATCCTAACTATGAAGAATATCCTGTAGACTTTAGTTTCTCTGATTCATCATCTACTCAGAGGATGGATGACTCATTGTCCACAACACCTGTTGATCCTCTTCTGCTGCCAGATGTGGAATCTGAACGCAATGAAGTGAAGCAAGAGTTAGACATCAGTGTTGTTACAATAGAGGAGTCTAGTACCTCAAAAGATTGTGAAGAGGAAAAGGGAACTGACTCTGATAATAATTTACATGAATCATCTAAAAGGTCAAGTAATGAAAATTCTGACTATAATACAATGGCAAAGCGAATTAAATATGATGAAGATTTTGAAGTACATAATACAAACTTTCTAGTACATAATGCTGACACTGCAAATAATTATTCAGATGTTGAAACAAGTTATACTAATGAACAAGTATGTCCTAATGATGAGCTTCTTTATTCTGGACAAGATCATGCTGACACAAATAGTGAGGACAGTAAGGCTACTCCATCTGTCTATGAATATGATGCAAGAAGTGAATCTTCTGTATCCAGTTTAAAAATAGACATGAATGTCAACAACATGACTATAAGTGACTCTACAGGAGCTTCCGAGCCAACTCCATATGATAATGCTGTTACAGAAATAGTGGATAGTCCTGAAAATGATAAAGAAATGATAGGAAATTCATTGACACATGAAAGTCCAGAAGAATTTATACCAGACCAATATCAAGATATGAATCAGGAATGCTCTAAGTCTGAGACTGATGTGAAATCACCAGAAAACTGCAAGCCAGTCATTGTTGAGTCAGATGTATGCCAGAGTTATAATCAGGAGGTTAATTGCCAAGTGACACAGCCTGTAGATCAGGCCCGCATTAAAAATGATATTATTGTCAGTCCAATTAAATGTGAAAAAGAGAGCCCATTACAAAATATTACTCAAAATTATTATGATGAGCATTTCAAAGATGCTGAATCATTTATTTTGGAAACAAGCCTGTCAATATTATCTTCTCGTAAGTATATCACATTTTCATCAAGTATTTTGTTCTATATAAAAATACATAATTGGTAAAATTGTGTAATTCTTATTGCAGAAAGTGAGGATGTCAAATACTCTTCACATCCTAACTTGATGGAGTTGTCATCTTATATGAGTGAAACAAGTGAGTAGAAAAACATTACAACACAAATAGTATTAATTAAACACCACAATGAGGGTACCCAGTACATTATTCATAGTTTGACATAATGGTTAATCAATGTACCCTATCTACCCCCAATTGATGTATATCAGTCAATATAATGTTTTATTTCAGATGTAACTGCTGTTGTCACTATGCCTTTAACTCAAAATTCTTCAATACCTATGATGGAAGTCACAAATACATCTGTAAGTCACTATTTATTAATTACTTTTCTTGTTAAACTTTTGGTGGATAAAATCATAACATTACACATATTTCCAGATTGTGTCTTATCCTGATGACAATATGAAGGATGCAGCTAGACCAAAAGCGTCAGCAGTTTCATGGAAAAACGAACGCGACTGGACTAATAACGAGAATATCATGACATTACACCCATTTTCAAATATAAGTACAGACAGTGCTAAATACATAAGTGAAGATTCCAAAACGAGTATGGAGGATATAAATATGAATGATGAAAACTGTATGTATAAAGAGGATAGAGATGCTAATTTTAATATGGAATCATCAAACTCATCTGAGAGTTGTCAGTCAATAAAGGACTTATCCGTAAAGCAAGAAATAGAGGCAGCGACGGGTTTAGTATCTAGCACTGCTGTTACCAACCCACCGGTTAACTCTACAACCATGACGCAGGGTATGAGGCCTCTTGGGAAAAAAACCAAATTATCAAAGGAATCTAACAGGTATGTTTTAACTTTATAAATGTGATGCCATTTTTAAACTTTTTAGACGTCTTCGTCGTCGATGTTACATTTGTAGTTTTTAATATCTTCAAGAAAGAATGAGTTTAAGTGTATAGAAAATAAGTAGTAGGTACTCTTCTTTAAACTTATTATTTTTTATTTTGTCTTCTTATTTTATTTAAGGCTCTATGAATGTACTTTACGAGTCATAGTGAGCTGATGAAACACCTTTTAGTTGCAAAAGACTACATTTTAAAAACTTGTTGTATTCCGAGGGCATTACATGTTAAAAACTTTTCAGTCACATCTGTTCGGCCTTCGGCACGCCCTTGATGTATGTACACCTATTGCGTAAGGATAATATAAATCTTTTATATATTTACTCAACTGCGCAAACATTTTTGCCCGTGGCTTTGTACAGGTTCTCTCGTGTGTAGGTGGTAGGACAGCTCATTAAGTGAGGAAATGTAAATAATAATGATATATTGCTTCCAGGAGTAGAAGTTCAAACAAGGTACCACCGGGTACAGTAAACCTGGAGCGCAGCTACCAGATCTGCCAGGCGGCGATCCAGAACAGCCCCAACCGCGAGGCCCTGCGGGGACAGCTGCGGCCGCCGCCCGCGCTGCTGACGCGGCCGCAGCGCGCCGTGCGCCCGCCGCCGCCCGTGCTTGTCCGACAGCTACCGGTGTCTGTCATGCCGCATAATGAGGTTGGTTTTTTTTTGTAACTTATAATCAGTCTGTTGGATAAACCAAAAAGTGAAAAGGCATTCTTGATTGGGTTTTTGTTTCTGTACATTAGCAAATCCTATAACTATGTACTAACAAAATTGAAAAATTCTTGTATAGAGATTGACCAGTTATCGAGTTTTGGAAGCTGACTGATGAGGTTTTAGCTAGTCATGACTTTAGTTCAGAGAATTTCTTTACTTCTCAGGAAACATATTAACACTGAATCGCGTATTTCTTTTGTCCTACAAAGTATTCATTGTATCGTTAATATTATTGCAGATGAGCGAGAATCGGTCTAATAACGTAGGCCAATATATTCTAGTGCAGAGGACTCCTAACGTGGCACCCCGAGCGTCTAGTGCCCCACCTTCTAACCAGAATACTAATGTGGTCAGTATTTACTTTGAGCTTTGCACATAATATTATGTTCACATTTTCCATTGTTGAAAAAGAACAATATTGACTTCCCCTGGGGCCCGAGTCTGCTATTTACACGCCGTGCCACTATGCCAACAGTTGCATCGTCCGGCGGCGCTCGGGCCCTCTCGGGTGCCCTTGGGCCGGTTCGGGCGCGACTCGTGCGCGTTCGGGCCGCCCGAGTGCATAGTGGCACGGCGTGTAAATAGCAGACTCGGGCCCCTGTAGTCTATCCTTATGTTATAGCTTCAAACATAAATTATGGCTATGAAAGTGGTATTTAAATAGTTTTATTTCCAGTTTAATAGCAATTTCTGTTTGTAAACAATGTTTTGTTTGTTCCATACAAAAAATGAGGATAAAATCGTATTATTCGATAGTAAACAAGTCATATTAAAATTGTCAGAGCGTGGCGCGATGTCGCAGCGTGGGCGCGGACGAGGCGTGCGTGTGCAACCTGCGCGCCATGATCCTGTGCAAGAAGTGCGGAGCCTTCTGCCACGACGACTGCATCGGCTCGGCCGAGCTCTGTCTCACCTGCCTCATACGCTGACACACGACTACACACTGTACATCGAAATTTGCTACAGCCCGCATCATATTTATATACTTTCAGTTCAGCTTAGCTAAATAGATTGATATCGAGTACCAGGATTGAGGTGTGAAGTGTGAACAAAGTAAATGGTTGTTAGGAATGGTGGTGCTATCTGTTTGAATGTATCAATAATCATAAATATTTATTTTGTAATCCTTGTACGAATACTGACAATATTTTGTACGTCACAAACAAACAAACAGATGTTGCTTTTGCAGATTCTAATGTGAAGCTTTAAGTTAGTTGGGATCTAAGTCGCGCTGAAGTCAGAATAACTAATCATGAATAATTAATTGATCACAGGACTTGAAGTAGTTTCTATACTGATGTGATACTTTGCGATTAGCTTGGAAACATTGTAAGCAGCAGTCTATTACTTCAAAGCCATTCCTGTCTATAAGACAGATAAAATCATGACAAGTCCGAAAGCTGTATAATATTTTTCGACGTATGCTGTAGCTGTGGTGATGCGTATTAGTGTTTTCCTTGTTAAAATGTTGATTATATTATTCAAACAACAAATATATTTACACATCATACGTTGACTATAATTTATACTACATATTTTAAGAATGCAGGTGATTAGGTACTTGTACACGGCGTAATATAATTCTTATAGGTCGTACTTTATTTCAAGTTTAGATTTACCTTACGAATTCATATTTTAAAGTTTATCGAAACATAATATAACCCTAGCATTTGTTAACTTTTATTTGATTCAAATAGTAGTTGTTTTTAAGAGTACATGAGGGGATAGTCGATGAGCTGATGATTTTATTTTGCCATTATATTTTAGTATTAGGGTATCATCACAATTTAATTTTATGGTACTGTTATATTAATTTTAGTGTTATTTTACCATTTCGTGACTTTATTTTGTATGTAGTTTGTCCGCGAAAGCTTATAATTGGCATAGGAGTGAAAGTACTTGTGCACCATCTGATATCCCATCTATTTATAATGTTTATGATTAAGTGTATGTACAGATATTTATTGATACGAGAAGGCTGATGGGTAGAACATCGGATGGACTCTTATCGTAGGTATTTATAGAACATTACTTGTTACATTTAAGTTTTTCAATATGGCGTGTACACTAATATGACACTAAGTTATGCAATATATTTATAGTTGTCTATAATATTTTTATAAGAATCTTTTACAAATTGAGAAATAGCTTTTTGCTAATTTAAGACTTTCTTGTAATATGTATCCAAACAAATCTAAATTGTCCATATAATCTCCTTCTGATCTCTTGTTTTACTGTCCCAGTAATATAACTATGGACCTTTATATTGCGTATTGGATGTAGTGTACAATTATTGTTGTAATAAAAATATTATTACAACGAAAATAACTGATTATCAACAAATAACTGATTTGTATTTAGATAGTTGACAACGCTGTTCCAGCATGCCTAGTTCATTCACATAGCAATGCCTTACATGATGACTTACAGATGCTAGAAGTTACAATTAAATATTCATAGATATTATATAGATATTAAATTAATACAAGTGTTGCTCACTATGTTTGAATCACAAATGTATATCTGTATATTTTAGCTTATATCATATTATCGGTAAATGTTGAAAAGTTCTGTGTATACATGTCACAAGAGCCTAGTTACAGTCTAGAGTATAAAGACGGACGTTCCATGGAAGTCTTAGAAAACCACTATTGGGGCATTTAGAAACGTATGAATGAATTGTAATACCTTATAGTGTACTTAGTTTAAGATTTTCGTAATACAATCACGGTACGCAATAATTTAAAACAGTGTTAAACTGAATAGTTGTATATGAGAAGTTGAATTGGTATATTTTCATATTTTTTTTTAACTACCAACGACTTTAAGATTTCTCTTTGTGTTTATTTTAAGATGATTATTGCGAATTACATTAATTTCACGGAATTATCGCTTTATTGTTATTTATTGGTAATTAGTTATTTTATGCTCATGAACATTTTTTCTCTAATAAAAATTATGTTCTTCTAAGTATTTATCTTTTATTATATCTTCCTGAAATACAGTGGCTTATGTTATTTACAATCTCTAAAGGTGGATATTTGTTTTTGTAAAGGACCTAAGCCAGGTGTAATTAAAAAGAGAGTCAATTTGTCCATGTGGTTTAAGAAATTTGTGCCATGTTTGTGTGGTATCACTCCCCGAACCAATGGCCCACGTGGAACTATAACGCCATGGCAATCAAATGCTACCTAACACTATCTACGTGCCACATAATGACCCGTTTTTTTATTACCATTGATATACGGACGGCCTGTTGGTCTAGTGGTTAGTGGCCCTGACTGCTATACCGGAGGTCGTGGGTTCGATTCCCACCCAGGACAAATGTTCGTGTGATGAGCACGATCATTTGTACTAGGTATGTCTGGGTGTAATTTATCTATAATAATATAAGTACCTATATTTATAAGTTGTCTGGTTACCATAACACAAGCTCTGCTTAGCTTGGGATCAGATAACCGTGTGTGAACTGTGAGGTGTCCCGAAATATTATTATTATTATTATATACTCGCTAAATTATGGGATCAAACTTATTTGACTTGTTCCTTCGATGCCGAGTGGAAAACTGTAAGAACGCCACAGGCAAGGTAGTGGAAATGCTGGCCCATCCGATTTAAAAATTAGTAAGTAGATGTCCTTCGAGTAAGCCTATTTATTTATTTATTATTATTATCAAATAACATGTAGGTACAACATAACAGTTTGCACTGAATCGTTGCACAGTATACACAAAAGATAGTATAGTACTTAGAGTAATTACTTAAGTATAGTACCTGATATACCAATCAATAGGTATAATTATAAGGCATCATTGGAAGATAGTGAAAATTTTCTTTTTAGTCCTAAAAGGCAATCAATAGGAATTAATTCGGTGCGTGATCTAAAATATATAGATAACTGTTAAATAAAGAGGAGTAAGAAAAAGAAAAAAATAATCCGTCTAACTTGGCAACATTAATTTCAGATCAAGAAGACTGTTTTAAAACAAACATGTGACTGATTTTTTTTTTCTTTAAATCATACCTATTATAGAAAGTAACCTAATTCTTATTTGATATTTTAATAATTAAATTAATAAGCTTATAAAATGAATATTTAGGGCAAATTAAAAAAATAAAAGTTCAACAATGGCGCATGAAATTGAGAAATTGATTGAAAAACCCTTAGTAAAAAAAAAAACAGAGAACTTCATGGTAGGGATGCGCGATCCAGATCATCGATCCGATTTTAAAGGATCGGATCGGATCGTAATGCGTCGATCCGATCCGTAGATTGGATCGCATGCCGTCGATCCGATACCAAGGAAATCGATCCGGATCGGATGCAAAAGAGCAAGACACAATTATTATTAGATATTTATTATTAAAAAAAAAACATTGCATGCACTTATAAACACGAACAAGTCTTATGGTCGCCTTTTTAACGTAATGTGAGTATCACATGACACAATATGTACAAATCGCGAAAAAAAAAATCGTAAGATGCTTGTATATTTACCCGCAAAAGATGCCGCCGCCGGCGCCGCACAAGTTTGGAACGTAACGTAAACAAATGATCAAGTTCGGTCCTAACAAAATCGTAAGTAGATGTAGGTAAACCGCCGTCCAGTTCATACGATCCATGCGATCCGATCTTGAAAGTTTTGTATCGATCCGCCAAAAAATCGTATTGTCTCGATCCGATCCAAAAATCGACGGATCGTATGGCTTTCGATCCGATTTTCCAAAAGATCGGATCGGATCGGCGCATCCCTACTTCATGGTCTCACTCAACACTCTCATAGCTCAACCACTAGCCTCTTTTTTCATACGATGTCAATTTTCTATTGGCTATACAAACATCACTGACGTTTCTGCAACCAATGAAAAGATTCAACAGTTCCCATCGTCCAATCAAAATTTGACAATACACAATTCAGCCAATAATACGTTGTGCCAAAAGAGGTTCTAGAACTCGTAAGATGTTGATAGTGATTATTAGTGATTTTTTTTAGTCTGGTGTGTCGTGCGGCGGGTGGATGTTTGTTATTTCCTCTTCTTATGAGGAATACTATTTTCTCGTTATTATGTAAAATTTCCTTTCTAACGTTGGACGGTGTGATCTAACTTAATTCTTTAAAATGTCGACAGTTCTTTTAGCTGTTATTGCGGTCATCCTGTGCGTACTTTTCAGAATATTAAATGTTAACAGCCAGCCACAAAAACCCGTGATCTATGGGAGAGATCGGGGTTTTATTGAAAACATGTTATTTATATCACCATTCTTAAATGAACCGTGAGTATTGTTTTTACAAACTTCAGAATTTCATTTAATAATTGGAGTATTTACATCTCCGTTTACCTGCGCTTCCAAATGCTCGTATGATGATGTCATTATCACCGAAGTCGTAAATTTTGTGTTTAGTTTTATCGTTTAAAAAATTAAAAAGAAGGTACTTAAATTAGGATTTATTTAATGATTAGAACAAAAACAGTGATGTTATCCATCTTATTAGTGTTGCAACCAAAGGGTTATATTATTATTACTTGAGATGTTTAGTCGAGATAACTGCTCGACCAATAACTTTGTTACTTTACCTATTTTTCTAGAAATAGTTTTCTAATATTCCATAGAGAGTATATTAATTAGTTTAGTATCTACGAAAAGGCTCATTTCATCAATTAGTAATACTCACACCAGCCCATCATGTCATCATATCATGGATTTATTATTTGCGATTGTAAAACTATACATGAAACTTAAACATACAGAATAGTATATTCTATAATATCACATCAATATTTTTCCTAAAACAATACAAACTATAAGACACACAAAATAAACAAACAGGTTTGCAAAGATCTGAAAGCTAATAAGAAGTTTTTATCATTCATGAGTCATTGATGACTGCATTACCTTTTAAACACACTTGTTCTATTTTCTTACCACTTAAAATATCTTAATTCTTTATTGCACACAAATACATTTCATTTCATACATTATTAAAGTTGATTTACAGAGGCGAGCTTAACTAAAAATTGAGTTTTCTTCCAGCAAACCTTTGAGTTATAGTGAGATTATTATTAAGTGGTGAGGAAGATAGAAGTGTACAACTTTCATATTTTAATATACATACACTTCATATCTTGTATATTATGTCAATATGTTAAGTGGCTAACAAAACAATTTACTCAAGCCTTAAAGGGGGTTTAGGTAACTGTCACTGTAACCAAAGGAATTCAGTCAGTACATACTTTGTGTAAAAAGCATTATACAGTCTGTAACAAATTAAAACCACCATTACTCAAAATCATCACACCATTAATTAAAATCAAATCAAAATTAAATAACTCTTTCACCTCTTTCACTGTTTTCTTAAGGAACTTTTATGTTTTCTCTTTATGTGATACTTATTATAATTTTAATATCAATACTATTATTTAGAGTTAAATAATTGCTAATTTAATGTTTTATCATTCTTACATATATTGTTAAATGTCATACATTATTTAAATTCAATTATTAACTCATTACTCAAAATTGTTCACCTAGGTATTAAGTAGTGCATGCTGTGGCTTCCTATAATTGGAGGAGCACACATATAAAAACCTGTACCTTGTTATATAATATTTTATTGTGTGTATCCTCTGTTGGTGGTCCAAAAATAAATAAATAAAATACTCAAAAGTCAAACAAATTCTTAAAAAAAAACTTAACCATTTAGCATAATTTTGTTCCTTACTGCTATTGACTAGCCAAACATTGTGTATTATGATTAGTTCATATAAAAACACCTGTGTGTACATTATGAATCATGAATTACATAAAGTTTATCTATTGTTTACCAACATTTGTTAATTACCTTTTCAATAGACCCATATAAAGAATTTAATATTCATTATACTGGACATTATCTACCTTGAATACACATTAGATTGTATTATATACATTGAATTACCTGAAATTAGTTTTTTAAGCATTAATTTGTTATGTGTAGAGAATTATTAATGTAGATCAATGTAATCGTCAAATACAATTTGAATTGTTCAAATACATATGATTTACATACAACTGCTACCTCTTAATATACTCAAGTACCTAACTCTATAGATTTTTAACCCTTGATGCAGAACATATAGTTTTTATATGTTGGTCTTACATGTTATTGTGTTTTATGTCTTACTAGCTGTGCCTGCGACTTCGTTCGCGTGGATGACGAAACTTATCAATGAGTTTTAAACCGCAAAATTAAGTTTGTTTTTTATTGTTTATACTTTTCCGGGATAAAAACTACCCAGTGTGGTGCCCAGGATAATAAAGAATAATTATACCAAGTTTCATCGTAATCGAACCGGTAGTTTTTGCGTGATACCTGAACAAACAGACAGACAGACAAAAAATTTTTTTTTCACACTTTTGGTTTCGGTGTCCGTCTAGTAACACCCCCCGCCATTTATTTTTTTGATATTTTCAATGTACAGAATTTTCACTTTTACAGATTTATTATAAGTATAGATGTGTGTTATTGTGTCTTATGTTTTTATAAGTTAGGCTGGCTGCCTGTGACATCATAACTCTTATAATTTGTCAGTGGTTTCTTGTTTTTATTCAGCTGTACAAAGATGTTACAGAATTACAAAGTAAGAATAAATTATGCTATATAGACAATAATTTTGAAATTTATTTCTATGGAACAAGTTCAGCAGGAAATTGTATGTGTTGCAGGGATTTTACAGTATTTTGTCTTGAACAAAGTAGACCTAAGTAATTATCCTTAAACTGTCTGACCACTGATAACATTTGTATGTAAGACAATAGTTGTGTATATGTTTAGTTCAAGAACTCGTAACATTATATTCATACAACTTAATGTAGATTTTATTGTGTAGATCTAATTAACCCTGATGTCAACGGCTATTTGAAGTAATCTTGACTCATAGTTTCTTGGCCTTGAAAGCACTATTGCTTCATCAAAATAGTAATATAATTCTTTAGGTGAAGTATTGATTCTCATTAGCATTATTTATCGAGTACATAATAAATACAGATAAGTGTTACACTCAAATATAGATGTAGGTTACTCTTTTATTTACTGCTTTTTTTAGAAATGAATACATGACTGCAATACTACTTAACTCTATAGTTTAAGGGGTATTTCAAAGAATACGTGATTTACTACCTTCCTTAACCTATTTTCCATGGGTTTATGACTCACAACTTGACACTATCAGGTTCATAAACATAGTGTGAGATCACACTTTCTTTATAAATCAGTATTTTTAATGAAGGTATTGTTCAAAGCTGCATGCACTTTTCTATCATTACTACTACATTGTACGTAATTTAAGTATCTATGAAAATATGTATTAGTACTAGAATCATATGTAAATGAATACCTAATGCAGTTTTCGAGTAGGTAGGTGGATGTAGGGGGAAATCCATTAGGTTTTCATTGCCTGGATTTCCTCCACCAGACTCATACCGGCTAAAACCATTAGCGCTGCTCCCCCTTTACCGGACATTCGCGAACGCATTTGCAATCTGTCGCAATAATAAAAAATCTAGAATGAAAAGTTTACCGATTCAGCAGTCAGGTTGTTGCCCCTTAGTGACAAGCCCATCAAAACATAAACATAAGTAAAAATCAATACCGAATCCAGGTTTGAACCAAACATTATCTTTACAGATACATACCGACTCGACTATGGGGCTTCAGCGGGCACGTCCAGACGATACTACACAGTCTGATCGGACGAGTCCGTTGTCCCTGGCCTATTGGGGGCCGGGTGTCCCTGGTGCTGCCCGACAAGTCCACCCTCACCTATGACCTGTATGAGCCAGTTGGAAGCGAACATGAAGGTAAAAATATCCTCCTAAACAAAAACAAGGTTTTTTCCTGTAAATATTAGGCATCAGAAGTTTTGGTACTTAGGGAAAAGCCTAGAATTCTTAATTAGTTTAGACACCGCGGGAAATTTCGTTACTTACCCACCAATCAAAGAACTAATTAGGTACATTGATTAAACGTATTGAAACAATGAAACGTTTAGTTTATACTAGATGGTTAATTCGCTAGATGTTTGTCAAGAGTTATAAAATGACCTAAGTTTCTTTGTCATGTTTTTTTTTTTACAATTCTACATCATTGAACGCAATTAGGAGTGTCTCATAAATGGTGACGCTGTATCACATTAACATCTATAATTATTACGGTTGTGAAATACGATGGTGTACAATAGTAGGTGGACCTTTAGGAGCTTATAACAATACCATTCCACATCTGATCTGATGCCGTCACAACAATACTTGTTGTGAAGAAAACAGTATCAATACACGGCGCAAGGTTACCATTACGAATAAAAGACGCGGCTTACCATACAATCGATTGATTTAAATTGGTTCATCACTTGCAACATGAGCCATTGTTCTCTGCTCAGTACCTCGTCCAACCTATTTATTCTACAATTTAAAACTCATAAAACTGTATAGCAGAAATGATTTGCCTCTTTTCTAACTTAGAAATTCTGTAATGTCATTCATATCATTGGTATCTATATCTACCTATATGCGTATCGGTTTTCAATCCCGTGATATAATAGTACCTACCTACGTATCAACTGAGCGTCATTATATGAGACCACTATAAACCTGTCATAAGTATCAATTTCTTTATCAACTTTACGCAGACCGCGCTTTTGTCTTATCATATAATATACCGGAACACATTTTTGTGAGTCAGTAGTGCAAATTATTATAACACAATACCAACTTATTTAGCGGTTTTTGAATGACATAAAGTGATCATACATGACGAAAATAACGAAACTATTAAGCGTGTTCTGAGAATTTCCTATTAATAAGATTATTCAGCGGCATGATGTTTACGCTTGTAGGAATCATAATAATATTTGAGCCTTTACGTAACCAGCTTTGTCTCATTCACAAATGTGTATCTCATCAAAGATTGCTATGACGTCATTATGTTCTAACTTCCCATAAGCTGCACAATGCTATTTTGACTGCTCTCCAAGTTAACTTATGCATCATGCGTAAAATTCGTCATCGTGCATGATATGAGTCATAGCATATCTAGGCGTTTTTGTCTAGTTTATCCTGCTATAGAGGCGTAATATATTTATTTAGGTTCTTAAAATATAATGTTTTGAAATACCGTTTCTATGCGGACATGAAAACATTGTGTACGTGAATCAGCTGCTAGTCGTGTAACAGAAAATTCAAGTCTGACGGAAATTAGTTCATATAATGCCGTATGCGAAGAACTAGAACCTATCATTATTTCTTTACATCCACGATAATCCATAGTGGATGTGCAGAAACAGTAGGTTATAACGCGGCTTCCATTTGGCACCAATACTTTTGTACCCGTTCACTGACCGCCCTTGACATCGCTTAGAATTCAATTCGCATGGCGATTTATACAACCTTCCTCGATTCCTGTGGTTGCAGCTATTAACTGACTCAATCACATAAAGTATTGTGTTATAAATGATGTTGATAACATCCGCAACTGGGGAAAATACCATTCGACGTACTTGGACAATAAATCTCTAGCACGAATTGAACACACATTCCCTAATAGAGCAAGCAGGATTTGATCATGGATTATCTTATCTCCTAGTAAATTTCTATTAAAAATTCGTAATAAACAAAGCAGTTTTCCATAACCAATCAATTTATTCACACATTTCAGCACGTGCACTTATATAATGTATACTGTATACTCAAACTGTTTATTTTTCGTAGATGACGTGACGGTGGCAATCTGTCCGGGCATCGGAAACACCTCGGAGAGCGTGTACATTCGGACGTACGTGCACTACTCTCAATGCCACGGCTATCGGTGCGCTGTACTCAACCATATAGGAGCCCTCAACAGCGTTCCCGTTTCCGGCAATCGGATCTTTTCGTACGGTAAGTTTAATCGATGATGTTTTTATAGATTCCCTTTCCAAAATGGACAAGTATGACTCTTGGGACAAACGAAGGGTATATAGAGCGGTGGTTTACCATGCATCACGGCATGGTTCTTGGTAACAGAGCAAGGAGAAGAACTCCGTTGGCTTATCCAACAAGAGTCCTATATTCTCCTCCATCTTCGATAGAGCGAAAGAAAGTCCATGAGGATAATCCCCGGTTAAAATAACATGGCACCGTCTTCGCAAAACTCATATGAAAAAGTTATTTTTAAAGTGTGTTTTCTTACACTTAAGTCCATCTTAGATCAGAGAATACATCTACTTTAATCTGCCACAGCAGCTGTCGAGACTACAGAAATATAATGTTATAGTATCGATGAGGTCATGTTGTTAGCCTTGAGGAGTCAGACAGAATAACAAATTAAATACATAAAAAGTAATTAGGTTATCACCGCGAGATAGATACCTTTTTGCAGTTCTAAATATTTTTAATCGTTTTTTTCCACAAGGCGTAATAAATAATCTATTGCTCGCCTCTGAGTTCGCAATATGAGCGAATTTAGATTATTCAATATTGTTGGCAGATATTTTTATCACACTCTGCATTTAGCCTGTTTATGTTTTCTTAGCGTCGATGATCAATAGGTATTCAATATTAGCATTCCACAATTTTCATACGATTATTAGAAACAAAATCAGTATCCGTTCACATTTTAAGAGGCTGCGATAAGCGTATTGTATTTTATTGTGACCTTGTTCTCTGTAAACAATTGAAAGAGTTGTTATCTACTCCTAACGTTTGCGTTTACTTGCAAATAATGCATACTTAACTTTCCGCGAGAGTGATGCTGGATTTATGGCCCTTGATTGTTGCATGCAATACCTTGCTGAACATAAAGTACACATTACATAATATACGGCTTATATAAAACACTTGTATATACAACATAGATTATTTCTATTGGTAGCTGATGCGCAAGGATGAATGCATATGAGAGTCGACGTTGCGTTGACGCACAAACGGATATGCTTGAGGGAACCGTTCTAAATACTTCATTAATTAGCCAGTATACATTGACGACCTCCGTGGTCGAGTGGCGTACGCACCGGTTTCAAGGTGTCGTTAGCTCTGAGGTCCCGGGTTCGATCCCCGGACGGGTCAATGTAGAAACTAACTTTTCTACATTGTCCCGGGTCTGGGTGTTTGTGGTACCTTCGTTGTTTCTGAATTCCATAACACAAGTGCTTCAGCTACTTACTTTGGGTTCAGAGCAATGTATGTGATGTTGTCCGCATTTATTATTATACATACTACATTATATGTATAAACAGCCTCCAAAAGATACACATTGTTTATAAAATGACGAAACAAAATTGCAACGGTTTAATTTAGTGAAAGTTATATGCTGTTTTGAGTTAATTATCAAAACTTGTCTGATTGACATTAGTCCTTGTTCATTTAAAAGAATTTCTTCTGAATCTTAAAAGGAATATTAAAGGAAAAATGAGTCATAACAGTAAATTTATTCATCATATACAAGACCCATTATGTCATCGTATAATAAGTATACTTACAACCTTATAATGAGGTAATAACTTGAAAGTGTATTAAAGTGCTCATAATGAATAATGTCCATAATGTAAGTTTTTATTTTTGGCCTTCATCATGCTCTCATTACTTTAGACGTGAACATCTGTATCTCTATGCAAAATATACAACAAAGTCTCCTGCCCGTCGGTCTATCTGAAGGCGATAAACTCAAAAACTACAGAACGGATTTTCATTTAGTTTTCACCAATACATAGATTGATTCAAGAAGGTTTGTGGCGAATGCTGGCGATAATAAATTGCACTACTTTTACCATAACAGTTTTTTTTTTAATCTTTTATTTTAGGGGCTTTTATTCTTAGAACATGCCAGCCTCGGTTAACAGTTTACTTTGTGCAATAAGTTAAATGAGTTAAACATACAGCTCTAGAATGTTGAATCAAACTTTGTAGTATAATCGTAGCCATTGTGCAGCATTGTTATATTCCGACATACTTAATCTAGTGACTTTCTCGTCGAGGTCATTGCCGTATAGTATGTGCTTACACCAAGATCTACCTACTTTGTAATATTAAATATATTTAATTATAATATATATGGAGATTTTGGGCGTGATATACAACTGCAGAGGACTCTTACGATAGACAAGGAAGGGTGACTTAACTCTACATGTAGTTTACATAATGCAAAGCTGAATTGGCTTATTTATATGAAAGAAAGTGTTTATTATTAACAAATTGTTTGTATTACACTAATGCTTACACTACAATAACATAATTAAACGAAATGAGTAAACATAAATGCTTAGCAACAATCTACGTCCGTGACTTTCCCGCAAAACAAATCGAGACCGGAAATAATCATAACACGGAAAAACGCATTACCGTCAGACATAGTTGATTTCCTGGACTTGCAATACCTAGAAACATATGCACTGCCTTGTGTAATAGTGTACCACGATACCAGTGCATCGCCACAAAGGTATGATCTAAAACACTTGTAACTTCTCACAGTTAGTGGCAAATTGTGAGAAACATTGCAAGCTTTTAATTTCCCTCTTTCGATCAATAAGTGTAGATCTGTATTCAAGGTGATATATTGTACTTATTTTAATAAACAAAGGGTATAAAATATATATATATCTTATTTAGTAATGTTTAAAGATGTGAGGATTATTTGAGGAAATATTTGTATAAGGATAATATAACATTTTAGAAGGTTCAAGTTATTAAAAACATCAACTATCGAAATGTAAACAAACATATTGTATAAACTGATGTTATGGGATCGAAACGAAGGACGTCTGGTTTGCCTCGTCATCATTATTTTTAACATATTACTCAACTAACCGACCAAAAGGTCATAAAATATGTAACCGACATATTTTAATGTGCACCCGGTTCTTATAAATGTTTAACGCCTTGGTTCATGATCAAAATCTGATTTACAAAATGTCTATATTTTCTTCATCAATAGCAGTGGTAGATTCAGGATGGTATAATTTTGGACTTAACCCCGTTGGAGATAGATTTTAGCAAAGTAAACTCTAAGCAAAACGTCAAACAGTTTAAAAATTATTAAGTCAAGCATAATATTAATATTAATTGATGACAATTACACCTGCAATTTGTTGTGTAAAGTTCATTTTAAGATTTTTATGAAAATATTTATATGTTTTTGAACTGAGCCCTTGGATCCGCTAATAATCAATATTAAGATCTCTGAGACTAAAATACAATAATAATTTTAATACAATATGTTTGACATTTATTACTTTTCTATTGTTCTCTACACGTGTTAAATAGATAAATATTTAACATGTTTAAATACCTAATGTTGATACTGCGTGACCGTGTTCATTAACACAAAGGCAATTGATCAATCGTTAACCTTAATTTGTAACTTATTAATAAAATAATTAAATTAATGATGTCATTTTAATGTACCTAGTTACATAATATCCTCATTCTTCCGAAATAACTAAGTAGGTGTTATGTAGTGTGTGTACCTTAAGTGGGAGGTGAACTTTTTGAGTAGGTAATCGTCGTCATTAAGGTCGTCCTAAATGTTAAATATATTACCGTAAGTTTCTAGCCATAAAGCTACAAGTTACATGTCGTTACCTTAAGATTAAAAGAGAATTAGGCTCTTAGTTTTTTGTTGTATACTGTGGGAAAAGTGACAAGACAATGTGATTGACTTGATTCAATATTAAGGCTAGGTACTTAACCAATAATCTCAGAACATTGTTTAAATATAGCCTATAACTATTATATTATACAACTTTTAATAATATTTATCTATCCATACTAATAATATAAACACGAAAGCGACTCTGTCTGTCTGTTACACTTTCACGGTGAAACCGCTGAACCGAACTTGATAAAACTTGGTATGGGGTAAGCTTGGAACCCGAGATGGCATATAGGCTTTGGTCGTGATAACCGGCACCAAGCATGTGTAATTGTCGGCAAGCTGGTATTATCTC
This sequence comes from Autographa pulchrina, assembly GCA_905475315.1. NCBI lineage: Eukaryota > Metazoa > Arthropoda > Insecta > Lepidoptera > Noctuidae > Autographa > Autographa pulchrina. The sequence goes on along the minus strand of FR997765.1, from coordinate 10,170,422 downwards.
ATTTAAGTACCTCGTTCCTTCTCGATTAAAAACCAAGCCAGTCGCTAGTTCACTGCAGGTGACCGATAGGTATGCACGATGCAAGTTTTTTGAAAATGTTTTACAATAAAATGTTGTTTCAGGACACACCGATGACTACAACTATATGGTGGAGAATCTAATGGAGCGATATCCCCACACGAAACTAATTCTAGTCGGATTTAGTCTTGGCGGGAACTTGATTTCCAAATACTTGGGCGAGGACAGGAAGAGACCCACTAATATTATTGGTGGGATTTCAATATGCCAGGGATACAATGCTATAGAGTAAGTACAATTAAACGGAATTCTTTTTTTTAATTGTGCTATTTATACTGTATTTTTGAGGCCTTTATATCTATGAAAAGTGGGCCCCTTGACTTTAAATTCGAAATTCGCAGAATGATTTAAAATAGTTTACCTTCTATTCCAATTGGCAAAGGTCCTAAGTAACCTTTCTCTTAATGTGTGTGAACAACAGCATTCTCTGCCAATATCACTTAAACAGTTCACGTCATCACGCCACCTCTTTGATTACTTTTTAATCTTCTGTTTATAATAACTTTTTTTAAGAAGATAACCTCAAGAGGTCGCCTTATCTAGGGTGTCTTTACAGTAATTTGAAGTAAATACTAATAATTGAAATCGAATAATTAGAAAAATATCTAGAAAATGTACCTATGTCTAGAAGGAATTTGCCATTCAATGACGATCTTATAAAAAACATTAACGGGACTTTTTAATCGTTAATTAAATATTAAAACATGGCGATAGCTATGTGATTTTTATAATTTGCCAAATCTATACAGATAAGAAAATATCAGTTCTCTTATCGCATCTAGAAAAGTTTTCCATGGTTGTGGTTAAACGAGGAAATAATGTAAATTCTGCTTATACATTATTTCTCGCTACACTTTTACTTTGCAGTAATATTTGCAGAACTCATTACGAAGAATGCTGATTTTATCTTATAATGCAATATTTTTACTGTTGCAACCTAAATAATTGTGCATTTGTTAGAATATTTGCAAAAATGTTAATTTTTCTTCCTAGTTTTGTAAGCGCTATTCAATATTTGCAGCAGTTCAAAAGATTCCGATTGCCTAAATAACAAACTCGTTTTTAAAGCTTTTCCTAAAACTTGTTTTAGAAGCTTTTTATGTGCGACATTACACCTTTCCTAACTTTCCCCAAAATTTTTAAACTTCTATGTACCATCAAGGTTTTAGTTTTATCTACTTCGTTTTATTAAAACCACATCGTTTTTTTTACCAAGATTACATTGCAAAGACATACAATTACTTGAACAATGAAAAACATAAGTAGGTATGGAATGCTGACTTACAACGATGGCACAGCCCCAATAACTCTAGTTACTGAATAACGCAATGTTATGAACATAAAACTATACAAACACTGTTAGTGCGTGCATCAATTACGTATTAAAAGGAAAACTGCAATATATTTGATACGTAACTTGACTTAATAACTCTACATGTAATACGGTACTATAAGCCGAGGCAAGAGTAAATGACTCACGCCTTGACAGACAGACATACCGGTAGGCCTTGATAACTGTAGGTATCACATTGTTTTAGGCAACTGGTATTTAAGACATTTAAACTTTAGTTAGTGGTAAATGTTAACGATATTTTGTCGTCCAAGGGAAAATAGAAGGCACTAGACCGCGCGGAAGGTCACCTATGCGTTGGACTGACCAAATCAAGTCTGCCATTGGAGGTTCCATTAACGAGTGCAGCAGGATGACCTCTAACAGGCAGCGGTGGCGATTTGGCGAAACGTCGTGAAGCGCATCACATCTGCCCATTCCGACACGAGCACATCTGCCCATTCCGACACGAGCACATAGAGATCACGACCGCTCTGTCAAGAGCGTACCGGATAAGAAGAAGAAGCTAACGATATTAACTCGAAAATTAATTCGAAGGAATAACTGTCTCAATCTCAACTTAGGAAAAATACCTGATTTAAAAAAGTTATGGACCGAATCCTTTTTTCTTACCTTTTGTGATATAACAATATTATTATATATTTTTTGATATTTGTTATCATAACAAAACAGCCTCGTATTCAATCATATGCCCATCAAGGGAACGGACTAAATTTAAAATATGGGTATATATATATTGTTATAATGAATATTATCTCGCAGATCCTTTGTTCTAATAGTAATATTTTTTGTCCGTAGCACTATGGTGTACCTACTACAATGGCAGAACTTCAGACGCTTCTACTTATACATAATGACGGACAATTACCGCAACATCATCACGCGACACAAGAGGACGTTACTGAGCCCTGAAATGAAGAACAGATATAATTTAGATGAGAAAATGATTGTGTCGGCGGGTACACTGCCTGATCTCGACGAGGCCTACTCCAGGTATATTTAACATATATTATTTTATTTTTAACATATAACCAATCAAATACTCGAAAAATGCTAATAACTTTCAGAATTTCGAACCGATCTTCGTCTCCTTTTTGCGACTTTGTTAAATAATCACATAACTTAAACCACATTAAATTGTCCAATTAATTTTTAACCTAACCAATTGGACTCTAATTGATTATTTCAATTGATTGGAATACATTGAAGCTAGATTAAAGCAATTAGTAATTAGTGTTTCGTACATTCTTTGCGTTACGGGAATTTAATTTGCACTGATCAAAACGAATTGAGCCCATTATATTTTCTGTAATTTACATCTAGTAGCTACATATTATTGTGTGCTGTAAGCAAAATTTGTTTCACTGTTGAAAAGAAATTAAGCAGTTAATACTTAAATATACCAGATATTTTTGACGGGCCTGTTGGTCTAGTGGTTAGTAACTCTGACTGCTATACGGTCGTGGGTTCGATTCCCACCCAGGACAAATGTTTGTGTGATGAGCACGATCATTTGTTCTGGTTGTCTGGGTGTAATTTATCTATAATATGTATGTATTTAGAAATATATAAGTATGTTTATCAGTTGCCTGGTTACCATAACACAAGCTCTGCTTAGCTTGGGATCAGATAACCGTGTGTGAGTTGTCCCGGAATATTATTATTATATACCAAAAGAATGATAATAACAATTTCTGGTAACTACTTCTATATTTCTAGAACTGATTTTATAACATATCAAATCCGCTATTATGTCTCTTATACAGTAAATATTTGATTAATGTGATAATAAACTTGAAGATAAATTCGATTGTATCGAAACATTAAAAGATTAAATCTTTTATATTGCTTTTAATTATAATTAGTTTATTAATATATGTATAAGTAAGGCTATACAAATATCTTTTTTTTATTGAAAATGTAATTTATTCATTAAACTATTCAAGCAGCCCTAATCTGGTTACTAAAGTAGATAAAACATCGGTCAATTATTTTCTCCGAATATGGAAAAAAAATAATACAAATAGTGGATGGAGATGGGAAATAAATAAATTATATTCGCCTCCGAGAATATCTCAATAACCTATTTGTTATCTCAACCGCATTACCGTCATCAATGTAGATTTTAATTGCGTTTTGTAAGTAGCTAAATTAATTAATTACTGTTCTAGTGAATAGTCCCTATAAAATGAGACATTTTGAATAGCAGTGAAAGTATGCTTGTCCTACATTCGCGTACGATTCTCGCATATAAAATACGAGATATAGCTACTTAACTATCATTTAAATAATTTAAACTATCATATTTACTAAGTTAGGTTAAAAAGTCAGAGAGGATTCCGTCCCATATCGTATAAGATAATATATAACAGTAGGTATGTATTTGATATTGTTTGTTGTTAAAGCAGCAACAGAAATACATACACTTGTGTTTTTGAGATACAGACCGCTGACTGATAGACGGACAGCGGGGGCTTAGTAATAATAAATTTATTAAAATAAAACGTTTACAAAAAGGTGTACAATTTAGCTTTTATAACAGGAATAAGGTTTATGACAATCATAGTGCCTTAACATAAAACTAAGATAATATTATTATTGGTGATAAATATGCTGGTCCGGGATTGCGATGTTCGGCAGCGACCTGCCCGAGCTAGATTAATTTAAACCTGTGTTTCAGGCTATCACTTTCTAGTTCAAATAGGTACTTTGGGACAGTACAGAATAAAGTTAAATATAAAAAGTAATATCGTCCTGTCGATGTCGCCACCCTACGTGTACGGAAACGTAAAATGACTGTTGCACACTCAACTTACTGTAATAGTAGCCATTAAATGTATGGTCATCATCTCGTACAATTTAAAAGAATCAATTGAGGGTAAATAGGTAATTGTGCGCCTACACGTATATTACGGTCAATGAATAGCTACCGTGAACTTTGACCTAGTACGTTTACTGCACGCATTTTTCAAAGGCCTGTATTTACCATGTCACCACATTAGAATCGAAGCAATAACGATTTCAAAAAGTCTAAATATGTTCCAATGACATAAGGCTTCTGTTTCTTTTTTTAATAACGACTCCCGCTCTTAATTAATTTAGTCCTAGTGTCGCGGGGGTTTCACAAACTTTCAAGTCGCGTAAAGAATACCTTTAAGGTAGTCAGCCTTTATGCTACTAAAGACTTACTGTGTTTCTATAAAACCGTTATGAAATATTTGGAGGCGCTGCTGCCCCGAGCAAATGACCTTCGGTTAGACGCCTTGACCTTTTTTTAGTTTTTCTTTTTTTTTTTCTTAAATTGTAAGTGACATTTAAAAGAAAAATGAGACGTGCTCTCACATCAAGAGCCTGCAGCCTCTCCTCCGTGGGTGTATTTCTGTTGTGAATTTGACCATTTTTAGGAATAATTTGAATTGTAAAATACATCTTTGGTCTTTTTGAAAAACGTTTAAAATGTATAGATTTAAATTCTCCATCAGTTGGTATGTTACATTAAAAAAACACGTGTACTTCGTGAGGACATGCAAGGAATAAATTTTGATAGACCATTTTTAAAATGTGTACTACATAATATTTGCTGCATTAAAAAAAACGAGAATGATTTGGCAGAACAGTGCATTTGATATGTGTTTTAAATATCGAGTTTATAGCTTAGTAAAAGACGGCTTTTGCGCATTTTGCTCGGAGGAGCGAACCAACATTGAAATACAACGAAGCACGCAACGAAACTTATTTAAATCTGTGTTTATTAGGATCACTTTCCAAAATCACAGTAATTAATGTACTTTTTATCTTTCTTCAGGAGAGTATACGGCTTCGAATCTGTGGCGGACCTCTACAAGTGGAGTTCGTCGGCATTCTACCTCAAGAACATTAAGACCCCTATGATATTCATCAACGCACGCGACGACCCCATCGTTCCTGACCCCCTGTTGCCGATAGTTAGGGAATTTGTCAGTAAGTACCTGTTACATTATCCTATATACGTTACATTTACAAATAAAATATGCATAATATGCACATTCATTCAAACATGTTTGAGACCTAGTCACTAGTCATCTTCGACAACAAAGTTGTATCGAAATTTGTTGGGTCGTTTTAGAGATATGCGCGAACAGACATACGCTATTATTATATGAGTAGATATATTACATAAATGCAGTGTTACTAAATCTATTTAAATTTTGTAGAACGTGTTTAGTATGTCAAAAATGGATGTACCTATAGCTATTATAAAGTGATTGTCGTCTGACCTTCGTTATCTAAAAAGAGGAAACTTTTTATATTGATTCTATTCAGACAACATTCGTTCGCCGGCAAATTACTTTACACATTTTAGTATTCAACTTGTATCAATAACGTTATTTATCTACCATGTATACAGAACAGACATCAAAGCCATTTTGGTTAGTGTTGACACATCGCTGTACTGTTTCGGCTATTCATTTACATAAATAATGAAGGCGTTATATGTTATAGCTACCGTTTGAGTAGGTATCTCCAAATATGAACTCAAAATCATGAATATTCTCTCTCGTTTCTGTCACAAATCTTTCCTATTTAAAAAATATAAAGTTTACAAGTTCACAGTATTGCACAACACGAATGGGGTCATTATCATTGTGCATATGTGAACGAAACCAGCAGAACTTGATTGTAATCTGTTTACAGATACCGGTCTTAAATTTTGCATTTTCAAGGTCGGTTCAATTTCATCATTTTAGATTTTTTATTTATCTAACAATACCTTATGATTTTGTTAGATATCTTTCATCTTTTTTATGATTACGATTTGACTAATTTAAGGTTTTTAATATTAGCCTAAAGCTGGTTTTGCAAATATACTTTTCATTTTGATAAACGTGTTCATGTGCAGTGATTAAATGGCATGACCTTCCCTTAATAGCCTCGTGTCTATTATTCTCCATGTGCATTGATTTGATCATGCCAACGAAATTAACTATTTGAAATGAATTAAAAGATGTTTTAGGAGATAAATCAATACGTATTTTGATAGTCCACTTATACTACTGAAGGTGGTTTTAACCCGATTATTGAAGTTACCACAAATAGTTACCAAATGCTCTAGTTTGATATGTAACTCAAACAAACGTAAATTTTAAATATGTAGCCATGTAGGTACACGATTAAATGGCGTGACAGATTTGCTGATAACAGTCATGAAAAAAACGTTGTTTTATGCCTAACTGAGGTTATCTGCCTACTTCCATTTTGCGACGATTTTTATTAAAATATTTCTAGTTATTTCAAGTTTATGTTTTTTATCTTCCAGGCTCGCACGATAAGGCGATGTACCTAGAATTGGCCCACGGCGGTCACTTGGGTTTCTACGAAGGCGGTTTGATATACGCTAACCCTGTAAACTGGCTGGACCGCGCACTTGTCGGTCTCGCCGGCGGCCTGCTCATGGCGCACAACAAATGCTCACACAAAGACGTGGCCGTCTCCAACGACTGCGTCGCCTCCGATGAAGAACCAGACCTCATCAAGTCGGCGACCATCGTGTACCGAGACCCCTTAGATAAACCCCAAGCGGCGTACTAAACTGCTATATTAACTCGTGGCTCATAGAGCACTTTGGTATACTTACATGTCTAATAAATGATTAGGAAAACGAACATAAAATTACTGCAGTCCATTACAATAGCAGTATCTTTTTATAAAGTACTTAAATTGTTTTGTAAGTACATCTATACGGAGGTAATGATTCTCCATTGCGTTTTATACGTCCCAATGAATATTTGCTTATATATAGATAATGTATAAGGCAAAACCGTATTTACCAAAGCCTAGTAGATGGGAATTGTGTTCCTGTTATGCCTTAAGTAAGATATTAGGCAGGACCTAAGAGGCAATTTCTGTACTGTGTATTTGTAAACAGCACATAAGCTTTTTTATAAATGTATTTATTTTGAACTTGTTATTAATGTTATCTAGGCTCTTTGTCAAAATGTGTGTAAATTATTTTATGTTGTGACTAGTTGAAGAGATTAGGCGTGGCGTATTCTAGAATGGTAAGATTTTTTAATAGACGAATTAACGTTAAGGACTATTACATAACTATTTTAATATCAGTATTTTTGTATCTACATGATGAAATGACAGCGCACGGCTTTAAAATGCGTTTAATCGTAGCCTGCACAAAGTATTTGCATTTATGATATTCATCTTCTACACATTTACCGCTGCTTGTGTGAACCTTGCCTGCCACGCCTTGATTTTTGAAGCTTTGAATGAACACGGGCCTAAGTAATTTTTTAACATTGTGATATATTATGACCGATTATTATGTACTTTGCATTTGATTTGAGTGGCTAGTGAAATTGAATTACGGCCATCCAGTTTTATGAGTAAATGAAACCGGGCTAAAGTCTCGGGAAAGTCGAAAAAGTTGAAACGTTTGGTATATAGCTAGTGAAAATCATTAGTAACGTTTGATACAAAGTTACGAGTACATGATATTATATATTTATAACATAATAATTAATTATTATTTCTGTTAATTTTGTTGGTATGTCATATACAACCTGTAACAGAATAAACGCATTTCCTTTAAAGGGGTCATTGTACTCATCATTATGAACAACTTTCACTATGGGACAACCACGAAATCGCGAAAAAAAAATCAGCTGTTCAGTACATTTTGCCTAGTTATGCCGACAAAAATGTACTGAACAGCTGATTTTTTTTTCGCGATTTCGTGGTTGTCCCATAGTGAAAGTTGTTCATAATGATGAGTACTATGACCCCTTTAAAGGAAATGCGTTTATTCTGTTACAGGTTGTATAAATAGTACAAAAACTAATTGCACAATTAATAGTTGAACGTCGAGTTACAGATAGAAGATTAGATGAGAATAAATATTCGCATCCCCGCATAGAGCATTGGATTCCTTTAAATGTTCCTATAAAGTAGATGGGATTCAATGCATATTATATGAAATTTTGTACACGCATATAATAGGAAATATTTGATTGAGAATTAGACCTTTAAAAATTACATATGTATATTAATATTAAGTTTATAAACGACTTCCGCTAGAGAATAATTCATGTCGCGGAGTTAAGCAAATATTAAATTGACATAATAATTGTATTTATTATTATTCTTCTATAAGTATGTATAAACTTTACTTACGAATAACCATTGGGTATTTACGTTGACAATGTTGTTATAGTACTTACGTCCATTTGTATGGTTGTGTACTGCGTGCGGCTTGAAAGCTTGTCTGCCATATATTTGATGTTGTAACTGCAACCGTTCCATATTCGAATATAAAACTGTACTCAAGAACACTGAACAGTGCAGTTGCCTTTATAAATATGGCGTTTAACCGCTGAAAATTATTTCGTATGCCTGTTTTACAAGAAAAAGTTGGCAAATATTTATATCCGCACGATCCTTGATGTGTTATCTGTTTAGTTTTATTAACTTATTCCGTTGAAACTATTGATCTCACTGAAATTGGTTGTATGAAAAAAACATGATCTGCCTCAGAATAAAGCAACTATTTGTGAATTGTGAGCCCGCCACAACGTAAAACATCGTGTATTATCTACTACGGGTACAAGAGAATTACTTGTAAAGTTCAGTGGTTTTTAAAACTCATTTAGAGGTTTAGAACCTTATAAACATCACATAAAAGTAGCATGAAGACTGAGGTTGCAGCTCAGATTCACGTTGAATACTCTACTTTTTGGTACATAATGGCGGGCTTTGAAAGGAAATGCATGTGAATGATTGAGTGCTCAGTACGACAATTTAGATTTAACACTTTAAACAATTCCATTTTTTGTCATAACGTAATTGGATTTCAAAGACTATCAAGCACAAAAGGTTTTTATGTACCTTTTTCTTAGAATTTCAATGACTGTACCTATGAATAACTGATAATTTTAGGGACATGCATTAATCTTCATTTTTATGTTTATACCTTTGGTTTATACCTATGATGTAAAATCGCGGAAAGTTATTTAACATAACTTATGAAAGCTTCGGTGCTAATTCGCCCCCAATAGTTTTAGAAAATTTTAAATCGCTGTCTGTTTTATGTCAATTGAGCTCCAATTTTTATATTGAAATTTACCAGTACAAAGGTTCAAAACGAATGAAATCAAATCAATGTCATAACTAAATTTACATAATACTATGTAAATTTCAGTGATTCATTTACTTTGGTTTAAATTGGTTAGGTATATTATGTATTTCTGTAGAATTGTTTCTTAATTGCCTTAAAATGTTATGTTATATATTCTGTTACTGTAGGGTCAATTTAATTAATCTGAAATTTCATCATGTGAAGTTTCCTATTTAATATTTATATGTTTAAGTAATAAACGTTAAAATGAATAACACTCTTGTTTTTCTTTTATCCCATTCATATTGAAATTATTCATTACAAAAGGATTGATAAATAAGTATATTTCTAAGTCAATAATATAAAATTTCAAAGACGGGTGAATTTACGCTGTCTTAAATCTAGCATGTTTATATCTAGCTAATACTAATTTAAACATATTTTGTAAATGGAATATTATTACGACATTTGCTGCCAAATTTACAAAACATTAAGATATAATATATAAAAGATTGAAGTGGGGTTTTCTTTATATTAAAATTGACAATATATAAAAGAGATAGTTGAGCAAAAACATAATGAGATCACGACAATCTAAACAATAAGAAGCTATGAAAGAACATTTGAGATTCACTGCACATGTAACATTGTAAGATAAATTACTGATAAATAATAAGTAGGTAGCTTTGTTCACAATCACAAAATACTGCATAATATAGTTATTGTTAAAATTGTTGAGTGGTGAGTCCTGACCAAAATAAATAACAGTGATTGGATGATAACAAGAGTATGTTTAACGTGATAAATAATTAATACTATCAATATTCCAAATACAAATATCACAACATTTTCCTTAACTAATTCTTATCTCTCTTTACACATAGATCTTAGCGTAATACACATCAATAGTTAAGTAATTTAGATAAATACAAATAAGAACATTTACATTAAAAATAATTTCAGTGCCAGATCTATATCATTCTTAGTAAATCATATTTGTCGCTTCTAAAAGAGAGCAATTATACATTTTATATTAAAATTATAAAAATAGCATGGCCACTGGGAGAGTAAATGCATTACAAATATTCGAAATTTAGTAGTATGGGACCATTCAAATTTGTTTATCACGTTGGATGGGAATTTACTTCATACAAGTGTGGACAAAAAACTCGTAATAAAATACTGTAACGTGTTTTTATCGAGTAGATGTGACTAATTGTTTCTGTACATGTTAAATAGAGTACAACATTCAAAACTTTCAAATAGTCCCACATAATAATAGATGCCAATATAGTTACATTAATTTCACTTAATACTTACAAAAAATACTTAAATACTTATTACATAGGTACTTTGACAAAAAAATAAGTCCATAGCTATTAAGTATTTATCATGTCCACTGAAAAAAATATTTTAAGACTTCTAACTAGAATTATGGAACTGATACATATTTTACAGTCTTTTTACATATCAGTTTTATTAGATCTGAGTATTTTCAGAATAAATTAAAGCTTCTTTTTACAAAGTAGGTATTATATAAATAAATTACGTAAATGCAATTAAATCGTGACTTAAGGTGTCATATAGTCAGCATATAGACGTAGGATCCCCTTCCATAGTGCAGGCTATATTATCTAATTTATGAGCTAAGTGCATTTTGTTGTCTAGTCCTAATATAATTTGTTCTCTATATTTACTGACATAGATATACAATTCTTTTAAGGCAGACAGAGTATCAAATTCATTTAACTGTTCTACCGAAAGTTGTTGCATAGAAGTACTTAGCTCTTGGTCGGTCACTTGAGGTAATTGAGATACAGATTGATAAAACCTTATAACCATTTCCCTATATGTAGGCAAGTCTTTTGCAAATAACAATTTATTGGAAGGAGAATCTTTACATAATCGATGTTCTGTTAGCGAACAGGCGTCCATAAACGTTTGAGCGATCACTGATAATGATGAGTCAACTGTCGCAGTTTTATTTATATCAAATATAAAATCGGGATTCTTAATGAGATTCACCCAAAATCTAAGCGGTAAGCTATTAGACTTCCACGCATGGACTACTTCAGGATTCAAGATACCATGTGTCCGAGCCGCGTCATCAAACAGATCGAACAACCACTTGACTGCCGGCGGCAAGACCTCGTTAACAGTGAGTATGGTGCTGAAGAAGTCATCGACAAACTTATGTACTGTGCCTTTAGTGGACAGAAGTCTAGTGAGGAATATCTCCGGTATAGCTTTGTGACTGTGTTCCGAAGACTTGTTGATTATATGTTGATATTCAATAGGTTTCACCAAGTGATAATAATGCACATTTTGGTCAGTTATGTCACTGTTATACACTCTTATGTGCGAATTAGAACAGTATATTCCAGTGCAATTCTTGCACGGTATTTTATAGGGAGTATTAAAACTATCGTTTTGACGAGATATCAAAGACATGACAGCGGATTCTTTGACGCCGTAATGTGCCAGGGTATTCAATTTACGCCAGCCATTTATTGTTTTTGTTGTAACGTCTTCATCTTGAAGCGTAACATGTCCTCCTCTCCCGTGTCGCCATTCTAAATCAACCTCATGGACGGATGGCCTCATAGAAAACGGAGTATTTTTAAAAAGGGCATCTAATATTTTAGCTTTTACTTGTGATATACTATCGCAATCTAAAACTTTACATTGCACTTTTTCATCAAAATCATCTTGTACTATGTGCAGAGTTATAATTTGATGATCAATCTGTTCCTTGAGAAGTTTTTCTTCAGATAAGGAATATCGGGCTTCGTGAGTGATAGCATCAACAACTCCTTTTTCTATTTGATGTTTGATAGCTTTAAAAAGCAAAAATAACGAAGAACCTGCGTAATCTTTGAGATAATAATACATACATAAAGCCATCCAATTAGTTAACATCTTTTCAACAACACTCTCCGTTCTTCTTAACATTAGTTGAGGGTGCTTATTACATATGGACTTATCAATAAGGCGTAATAACAGTGATTTCAAAATGTCGGTTGCATATTCCATCTTGCCCATGAGTATTATCATCAGCAAAGACGCAACATTCACTTTGTCACGAATGTTAAATGACTTTTGTGACTCTAATGTGTCTATAAATGACAAGAGGAAACATTTATTGTTCAATAGCTGCTCAAATTGAATCATAGCTGCATCATAGTTGGTTCTGGGAGCATTAATAAATTGACGTTGGACATTCAATATGGGGTGATCAGATACTCCTGGGAAAAACACTTTCATGACGTAGTTCACGTGATCAAGTGTTGGTATACCTGAATGCTCCAAGTCCGCTGCCAAATCAGACATATCAGTTTGCAATTCCGCAAAAGCCAATTTACATTCCAATCTAACATTGCTCTCCAAAGTATCCATTTGAATTTGTATCCTTTTATATTCTCGCTCTGCTTTCGTACTTCGGCGTCGGTACATAACTAACACGATCATAAATATAAGTACTAAAAAGAATGTTCCTCCCGCGATACCTGCTATAACTTCTGGCGGAAAATTGTAATTTCGGAGCAATTCATAATGTAGATATCCAATAGGAAAACGTAAATTCTTCCCTACTTTTACAACCACTAAAGGTAAATTGATTTCTAATATCTGTAAGCCATTTTCATCAGTATTAGCAGGTTGTATTTCAGGGGGCGTGCATAGAAGTTGTTGCATTGTGAGGCTCGTTACATTGCAGGGCTGTGTTCCAATCATCACTACAACATCTGATTCATCACTTGCCCTTATTAAGTTTTCACCCTCTATTACTAAAGGATCTCCTTTATAAGATTTTACGCCCTTGTTAGGAAATTTATACACATGCGGATCTTCGACAAAAACCATATGTGTTCGGGGAGGGTTAAAATGCTTTTCATGCATGGTTTCAACATTGTCTAGAACAAAACCAACTTTCATTGCTATTTGAGGAGTACTTGTTTGCGATTTCGTAGCTTGCAAAATATCGTAGTACTTCTTATTTACAGCAGGACTAGGGCATTCCATTTGATGTGTATTGAGTACTGAACAAGCTGTATGGTTGACAGGGAGCAGTTCATTCCCGTAATACAGTTTCATGAGAGGTTTCTGGATAGTGTGCAAGTTGGTACCATGAACTGTAATCATTCTGCCCCCAGATACAAAGCTCTTTAGTGGTTTTATTTCCATTATTGTAGGATCTGCTGTATAATTAAACAAGTCTCCATATAAGGTACGATTAGCCAGATCGATAGCAACAGTTAATGTATGAATCACTCTAGGCATGTTAGCCTTTGGAGTAATGCATATTAATCTACTGTTTGATGTCTGTGTTTTATTAACAGAGCATGGCAACTCATCCAGAAATGCAGAGATAGAAGAACCAATATTTAAATGCTGCCCTCCTATTGCTAGCTGTGTGCCACCAGAAACAGGACCTAGAGCTGGATAGAGGCCTTGAAGCTTTATATTTTTATAACTGAACAAAACAGATGATTCTGTATGGCCTGAATCATTTTCTACTATCACAGGAGCTACAGTAGAACCATTAGAAGGTCCTGTTCTACATGTTATGCTAACAGAAACTTCAAAATCCACTATTTCACATAAAACATCCCCAATGCGAACTTTCCCAGATACTTCTTCAACTCTCAAACCAAGATTACTCCCTTCAATAGTTACAATAGTGCCTCCTTCAATAGGACCACTCAAAGGCTTGATCATATCAATTCTGGGTTTTGGACACTCAGTTACTGGGTTTTCTAAGCAGGTTTCACTATAGGAACAGGAGTTGCCACACCAAGTGCATTTGTAGATGGAGTTGCGAGTTATACAGAGAGAACAGTCTGCATGTTCTCTATGTGATCCAAGAATTTCGCATTTGTACAATGTGATGTTAATTGTATCTATGTAATGTTTATGATTCCAAACTATTTTCACACTAACATTGTATTCTCCTACATCTTCTTCATAGGAATATGTTGTTTTATCACAAACTATATAATGGTTGGACTCAACTCTTGCTGGGAGGATCATATTAGCTAATTCTATACTCACTATGCATTGGAATCCTGTGTGTCCAGGTTGTAGGTGCGGCAGGTTCTCCACTTCAAGTTCCAGCTCTTTAGGCACATTGTTTGGTAGTAAAATTGGCTTCTTGTATTGCCTTATCCTGGGACAATGCCCAATGCCATGATTAAGCAGTTTTGTAGGATTATTTTCACCACTGATTATGGTCCTTTGACAGACAGAAGTATCATGTGTGCACCTGTTGTCATATATGCACCAGTTGCAGGCCCATTCACTTAGTATGCAGGAGTGACAAGTTATATGCTTGGAACAATCATAGAAAGCAAAATTTCTAGAAACAAAATCTTTGTTGGTTTCAGATGAGTGCACTGACAGTGAAACATACACATGGTCTTGGTTTTGTGTTATTTTAGGTCTGTGCTTAACATCTGGAGTTGGGCAAGCAAGACCATTAGATGTGACAGCAGCATCAATAGCAGGTGCATTCCCAAAGACACATTTATATTTTGCACCAAATGGCAGTTCAGGTAAAGTTCTAATAATAAGCTGCACTGTTGTGACTTCATTCATTGATATTCTATCAGGTAAAATCTGCTCAAAATCTATACACTGCTGACCAATATACTGGGACAACCATCTTGGTGCACTCTGTGTACCTTTCTGACACATGTTTTGGACTGTACAGCGTTTCTCCAAAGAACACCAACCACAATGTGGATCATTTGACTCTAGGCAGGCGGAGCAGTTGCCATGTTCTGCACATCTCTCAGTTGGTATTTGCACTATTGTATTTCTGCCTAATACATATAATGTTTTCTGATATGGAGACAATGTGGTATCTGGGAGTATAGCCTGACTGGGTAAAATAACTTCACTTGAATATTCTAAAGCCTTATCAGCATCAATCAGAACTTTCTTCAGCTTGCCATCATTAGTTCCTAGAAATGCAACAGTATGCAAACCAGTCACAGACATAGTTATGGATGTGACCAAAGTATCATTCCAGTTTATTACAGACATCGTTTCTATAGGATAAAGCCCACTTATTTTGAGGCCTACTTCACAGAAATTAAGTATATTGCCTGTTGAACCTACACTGGGACACTTTCCATCTGATATCATGCCTGATATGTAGCCCATGTTGCGTGCTTTAGTACTACCATTGAAACACATGTGAACATTCTCATTAAACTTAATTTCTATTTCTTGCAAAGAAAATACACAGATAGCCGACTTAGACATAGGTTCATTAGAAATACTTTTAGATGGACTAAACACAGCTACTAGTACAGGGTCCCCTGTTTCAACACCCAGCTGTGCAGCTAAATTTGCACCCGCCTTAGCAATCTTAGCATCTTGAACTAAATTATAATTGACCACTTCACTTTTACCACTAACCATTTCCTCCCGAACATGACACTCTAATGTGACTTCAGTGTAACTGTTGTAGTTGTCATCATTCACACAGGTGCGAGCCAGCCGCGATACATACCCCAGTTCCTCATTACCAGCAAGGTGGGAATGTTTCTGGATTATTAAAAAATACGCATAGTCACTTGCATTGAAACCATACACATACTGCACTAAGAAGTTGTCTCTGTATTTAACATCTATTTGTATTGAACTCTGTTTGTTGAAAGTTAATTGTGCGACTTCGAGAGTCATCAGGTCTCGGCTGGATATCGCAGGAACGTCGTGCCTGTACTCTCCATTATTTGTAAATGTTGTCCCCACATAAAGCACGTTAGATCTGTCCCAAGAGTTATACCTCTCGGGACCAATAAACGCGTAGGTAGAGGCATCGGCATCGTTTGCTGCCACACTCACAGGAACGAACTCGGGCTTCGCTGACAGATCCCCCAACTTATACTTAGAACAGGAACCTTGCGCTACCGAACCGCACGCAATCACTCTCCCGGATTCTTGATCAATCACTAATATTTTATTCACATTATCAATCCTTGTTGTCTGTATGTCAGACGAAGTGCAGCCACTAGCATGACACATTGGGTTGTCTTGTTTCGGACCCGTGCCTATTACATGGATGGGTTTCAAGTCGGGGCTTAACTGGTGAATCCAGTTTAACGATCCAGCGTACACTTGCCCGCTCACTCTATCCACGGCGAGATGATAGAAATTAAATGTCTCATTAGACAGATTGGGATATTGTGATATGAACTCGTATCCATACACTATTGTGCACCGAAGCCAAAATGTTATGACTAACAATGTTGTAGAAGTAGCCATGATCACATTTTAAGTTGTATATGTGTTGATAATTTCACTTTTTCACTATGTAACGATTGTTGTTATTTCATTTTCAACCCATTTTTGGCCCATTACAAGAATGTAATGTAACTTGAGCATCCATCGATGCCGATGACATGGAATAAACAATAGAGTTTTAGTTTTAGGAAAGGAATAAGGATACTATTAAAGGGCTTAATACACTACACAATTTTTAGGAAATCGGAAGATGTAATGTGGTTTAAGACTATTTTTTGTGCCTGTCTGTTAGATAGATAAATAGAATATAAGAAACATATTTCCTTTTTTTAAGTTACTAAAAATCCACGACACACCATACCTTATTGCGGTGAGTTTTGAAAAGTCGCGGGACGTAAAAAATATTTTTTGTCAATTTATAACCGATGATCTAATGCGATTGTAATGTCCCGACCGCTCTATTTCTATTCACATTTTTTGAGAGAGTATAATTGCATTGTAGATTTATAGCGATATATTTTTTAGCTGTCTACCAAGGACAAGAAAGGATTATGTTATCTTTAGACGCCAAACTGAATAATTAAATAAATAATATTCTCAAATCATCATCGGCTTTCTATATGCCCATTTCTGATATGACACAGATATTTTTATCTATTTAAGCTTTTTCTAACCTACTACATTCTCTTCTGCTTTTGCCAGTGACCTTTGTTTGGACTTTTATATCTAGGGATAGTTTTAAGAGATAAGGCGCTATCGAAACGTACTTCCCCTATTCCCAAAGCAATTCACTCCGGGACTGAGTCGTGTGTCTGATTAAGAAACTAATTTATTTATTTATTTATCAACTTAACCTATCATTACAGGGCAGTTTGTCCTAATGCTACAGATCAGAATTTAAACTAAAAACTAAAATAAACTATATTACACTTTCAACAACTAAATTCGAAAAATACAACTTACAGAATTATTAAATTATAACACAATAAATTATTATTAATTAATTATTTTTCTTATAACATAACATAAATAGTAATGCCCTTGCGAATTCACCCAAAGAGCATGTAAAAATATCTATTTAATTTAGTGGAGTGTGTTAGCTAGCATTTGACTTAGCGCTTTCCTATTTTTGTTTTATACAAATTGGATAGTATAGTAAGCGCTTAAATCATAGAGAAACTTAAATGTTACCATTTTCTGATCAATAAAGTTTTCTTGCCTAAGGGCGAGGATAAATTATTAACAGTTTCGTGTATCTAAACGACATAAAATAGGAAAAATACAGCATCAAAATGCAACTAAATCAACTACTACAAACCTAAATTCCAGACTTATGATCATCTTTGGCCAAATTATGTACAGCTTTTTTTCTGAAGAGTCCTTACTTGCTTGATAAGAGCTTCATGTTATTGCTACGATAAATTTACAAAACTAGTTTATCTACCAATTTAATCAAAGTGATCTATCTTTTATTTTATAAACACGCATTATATTTAGCAAAGAAATATTAAACTATTTTCGTGGCTGATATTGATTTGGTTACATTCCCAGGGAATGGCAATACCCACGTATCAATCTTTAGCAATATATCTTTCTTACATATGGCAATACCAATCAATATTCGTGCTGCGATTACTGAAAGCAGTGCTTGTTGCTTGTATTTTATCCGGTTCTTTGGTCGGGTTAATATATTCTTTGATTGATTATTGTGACTAATGTAAAAAATAAAGACCTAACACCTGTCATTAATCTGTTCAATGATGTAAATATATCCATGGACCCCTTTCTTTAAGTGTACGCTTTTTGTCGTTGAATTTCATAATGTAGTTGTAGGGTATAGTATTTCACTTTCTGGTGAAAAGACATTTAATTTAGTAAGATTATCTACTGTGAACTATGATGGCTTCGATGGCAGCAGGCGGTCCTGGTGACCCGCACACCCAGATGAATACGTACAGGAGCTATGTGACTATGTTGGCGGACCCCGGTGCTAAGGATGAGATCAAACTCAAAGCTGCGCAAGAACTCAGTGAGAACTTTGAGGTACGTCTGTGTACATACTACTTAAAACTGTAACATAAATACAACCCCTAAGATGACCCACTGACCCAATTTCACATAACTTCTAAAATCTAAAACACTGTCTTGCCAACAACCAGGAATACCCACATGCAATGAAATCGATATTAACCAGAAAATGCTGTTTTTTTTTTGTTTTAAAACAAAATAGTGATCAGTGTTCATGTAATATAATATCTAGATTCTGCTACATCAAGACTATTGTAGCATCAAACTGTAAATAGCTAACCAAGTAAGTAGAATACAAGTAATTAGTTAATGTTTAGTAAGTCTCCAAAACCTGTTAATGCATACTAGCTGAGCGTCATGGTTTCTCCCTCATAGTTCCTGCTCTCCTAAGACATCTTCTTTGATGTGTTAACGGAGACATATTCAACAAAACGGAGATTTTAAACAATAGTTTTCCCTATCTTGAGTTATATGTGGTGAAACTAATCCAACTTTGATTTATCTAAATATTTATACAGGGTGTCCGGTAAATAGTCCGACAAACTGTGGTGGCTGATACCTTAGGTCAGGTTCTATCAAATGAACACAACATATGTTCCCCGAAAAGTTACAGGTTTCGAGTTACAATCGATTTTCGGAAATTTTATAATTTTCTACCTTGCATCAGACTTTTCCATTTTTCTTGCTGATAAATAGCTTTCGTAATACTTTTTGTACATCAAATTAATCTTGTATAGTTACTCTACGCTTTAGTAAGTCTCATATTTATCTAAAAGAAGAATGTATTGACAAAAAAGCCATTCTTCTAGCGACTAACTAGGTACACAAAATAATTGTGGCCAATTTCAATTTGGAAAATATGAAAATGAAAAATGCTCTGTAAATTTTTTGCAAAGTTATGGAAGCCTTCGTTAGCATGTCCATCTCCAACTTGACCGGTTTTTTAGAAGACCCACTCTTCGTAAATACATTCTAGGCAAGTTGAACGATACAATATGGTTTGGGAAAATGGGTGTTAAGTGCAGTATGGGCTTGATGTAAGAGCCTCCTCTAATGAGGGATACCAGGGAAGATGGATTGGGCATCCAAAACCAGCTATTTCATTGTTGTTGCATGAAAAATAAAGTGTTGTAAAATCGATTCATCTGGTAAGAAAGTGCTGAAGGAAAAGGTTTACTTTACACTAAAGCATGTTTTAATCTGGCATAGAGAGTAAATGGTGAGAAGAAAATACCTAATTTCATTGTACAATGACGATCCGCGTTAAGTTACGTCTCATTTTTCCACAGATTTACATTAGTAATATTTCAACAAATAAGCCCATGTGTGTACTTCAGCAGCTTGTTTTGACAAATTTTGTAAGGAAAATACGCAAGTATTATACCTTCCCAAAATCACCAATATTCAAGCAAGTTTTTAAGATTGTTGTACAAAATTCCTACATACATTTATTTTTCATCACTACAGTTCAAAGTTGAGCAGTAAGAAAAACGAAAAGTAAAAATTGTTAAGCGAATGACTTTTTTGTCAATACATTCTTCTTTTAGATAAATATGAGACTTACTAAAGCGTAGAGTAACTATTCAAGATTAATTTGATGTACAAAAAGTATTACGAAAGCTATTTATCAGCAAGAAAAATGGAAAAGTCTGATGCAAGGTAGAAAATTATAAAATTTCCCAAAATCGATTGTAACTCGAAACCTGTAACTTTTCGGGGAACATATGCTGTGTTCATTTGATAGAGCCTGATCAGCCACCACAGTTTGTCGGACTATTTACCGGACACCCTGTATAAAGGGAACCCACTTTGGGTTCAAATTAAAAAGTTTTTTTTTAGTCTTCATATTGAGAATATTGAGAGTTTCAGACTCACTCAATCACATTAAACTGATGATTAATGACCTTGCTATATTGCTCTTCTGTTAAAATAGTTTTGGCCCTTGCTGAAATTGTTCAGAGGCAATGCAGATTCTGTTCATATTGCAGTAAAATATGAATATTGAAGATATTGTCAGGCAGAATTAATTGTCTCAAATGACAAATAAATTGTTATTAAATACTTGATCTAAATGCTTATAAACATACATCATATACTTTTTGTCAACTGCAATGGAAAAAAACTGGTCCATGCATCAGCTTATTTAAAGTAGCCCTTAGTCTTTACTATTGCAATAATAGCAGACTGATAGCAGTCTGGCTATACTTTTTAATTTTGTGTTTGTTTCACCAATTTGCATGTATGGGGTGCAGATGAGTGCATCAACTCAAAATAAATAAGTGTTATTGTGCCTGTCATTATTTATTTCGTTATGAACTATTTTAAGATATTTTTACTTGCATTATATGGTTAAAAACAAACTATAAATAAAAAAAAAAAAGAAATGGCACAAACTGCAAAAGACAGCCACATTATCACTTGAATGTTCAACATTTAAGGTTGCTTTAGAACAAACTGAAAATCATAAGTCAATAATAAATATGTCCTACTCATGCTATTTTAAGGGTTGGCTGGGGTAGAGCTATTAAACAGTAAATATCTTTTACATCATACTCAAGGTGTGTTTTTTTTTTATCAACTGAAGAGGAGACCCAGACAGCCTGTCTGTTGACCTTGTTTATTTCTATAGAGAAATGGTTTGTTATTATGTATGTAGCTGTTAAACCAAATCAATATATTTTGCACTTTGAATAAATAACATTTTATGACATTATGATTGATGAGTATAATACACTGGACAGCAAATAAACCGAGCCACCCTCTACTTTGGAGCTGTATTCCGATTTTCTCAAAAAGTATAAAACTTACAAATATCAAAGTTATACCTAGAGATAGTACCTACATTTCATGAGGATTAAAATGAATGAAAACACATTGGGATTTATCAATTTATTAGCCATATATTAATGAATTTACCAAGAAGAGTCATTTTACAGTTGTGTGAACCATTAGCAATCACCCAGTCAAAACAAAAATTTAAACCAAAAACAAAGAAAAAATTGGAAAATTGTTTTTGTTCAATATTGAGTGTTTCCTCCCCTTGTTCGAATAACTGCTAGCATCGTCGTATTCATAGACCTCACAAGCCTGACGATGAAATCTTGTGGAATTGCATCCCACTCCTCTTCAATAGCAATTTTCAGCTCTGGAAGCCGTGTTGGAGCAGGCACCCGAGGTTTCAGTTCATCCCATAAGTGCTCTATCGGATTCAAGTCCGGGCTACGAGCTGGCCACACCATCGTACGAATGCCGACGTCGTGTAGATACTGTGTTACCAAATGAGCAACATGAGGCCGTGCATTATCATGCGTCAACTGCATATCCTGACCGATATAACCTGAGTAAGGTACCACATGGTCTGCGAGGATTTCAGTGATGTAGCGATGAGAAGTCAATCCACGTGTACGGCCCGTCGGTTCGATGAAAACTAACGCTGTATGTGCGGTTAGTGATATGCCGCCCCAGACCATTACAGATCCTCCTCCATAAGCAACAGTTTCCTCGATGCAACACTGAGAATAACGTTCTCCAGGGCAACGATATACTCTCTGACGTCGATCACTTCCGTGTAGACTCACCCTGGTCTCATCAGTAAAGAAGAGTACATTACCCCACTGCTCTACGGTGAGCTACTGTTAATGCGGGGCCTGTAGCAGCTCTCTTTGGAGTCAGGTTCTGTTCAGCAAGTCTCCTTCTGATGGTATCTAAACTTAGGACGACTTGGCGTTCATCACGCAGACTTCGTTAGACTTGAACTGCGTTGATGCGACGATTTCGCAGAACAGAAAGTTGGATATAACGATCATCTGCTACTGATGTAGCCCTGGGTCTGCCCGTACCTGGACGGCGATGGAATGCTCCAGTCTCCAAGTATCGTCTGTAAACTCGTTGCACCGAAGATCTGCTGATTCGAAGTCGTAGAGCGACTTCACGTTGCGAAAGGCCTGCTTGAAGTAGTGCTACAGCTTGAGCTGCTTCCTGAGGTGTTGTATCCATTATTTACCGATCACAGTAGCAAAAATACACGCGTTGCAAAGCTATGATAAAAAATAAAGAAATGTGAAGAAATATCCGACTACCCTCACTGTTTAAGGAAATAACGCTAAGCGCACTCTAATCAAAACAGAGAAAATTGTTAGCATTGTGTTTGTTGCTTGATTACAGTGTGAGTTGATGGTCCTCTTAATTAAATTTATAGTCATTTTAATCGTTAAGAAATGCTCTTTTTGTAGTATGTATGTGTATCTTTGATATTTGTAAGTTTTATACTTTTTGAGAAAATCAGATTAGAGTTCCAAGGTAGCGGGTGGCTCGGCTTATTTGTTGTCCAGTGTAGATGGATTTGAGTAATACATGACATATGTTAAAACAGTTTAGCTCTCAACATTATTTGTGTTATTTTTGTGTCTGATAGATTATTTTTATTAAGTAATGCAATATATTCTAGAGCTAGTACACATAAAGAATAATTTGTACATGGTATGCTTATCTTAACTCTTCTTCTTACCAGGTAATCCTCAGTTCACCCCAATACCCACAGTTCCTGGACCATTCACTCAAAATATTCCTCAAAATACTACAAGATGGGGAACCACACTTTATCGCTGAGTACAACATACAGCAAGTCAGGAAACTCATCCTTGAGATGATACACCGTCTACCCATCAGTGAGACGTTAAGACCTTATGTCAGAAGCATATTGATTCTCATGCTAAAAATGATGGAGATTGAAAATGAAGAGAATGTTCTTGTGTGTCTGAAGATTTTTATGGAATTACATAAACAATACAGGCCAAATTACTGTACTGAAGTTGATGTAAGTATTTTGAGGTGGTGGGAGTGAGGACAGGGGGCAGCAGAAGCTGTGGCTTTATCCTGCTTGGTGGTAGAGCCTAACACTCAATGCAATAATAAAGACCTCTTGATTTATATGATTGAGAGGCCTTGAAGCTTTATCCATGAGAAAATGATAATACTATCCTAAGAGTGGTGGATAGCTGTCTGAATTTTTACTGAATAGGATTGGTTTAATAAATTATTATTAATTTTTAGTTTTTATATTTTTTGTTTTATGTTTAGTTTTTAAACGTTTTTACCACCCTTAACATGTAGTTTATAAACGTTTTATTTAAATAACTACAGGAATTTCTTTCTCTAAAAATATTTCAGAGAAACAAGTAGACAACAAATTATCTTTATTTTTCGTTTTTTTTTCTGATTAATTGACATCCATGTTTGGATAACTCTCTCTCCTCTAGATCCACAAGTTCCTGCAATGGGTGAAAGGTATTTATTCAGACTTGCCAAATCATTTACCAAAAATATTTGAACCTAAGTCTCCGCAAAGGGTAAAGGATTTGTCAGAGGTGAATATTGAACAGCTCTTATCAGAGACTTACACTACCACACCTATACACACTGAGAAAAAACTACTTGACGGTAGTGTTGTTACTGTGAGTACAAAAACTGTAAGCAAATCTTTATAATATCATGAAATATGTTTTAAAACATGTGTAAATACTTATGAGTGCTTATCTTTCTAGTACAATTTGATTCCGCGGTCGGTGCTGTCGTTGAAAGTGATTCAGGAGTTGCCCATCATTGTGGTGCTGATGTATCAGCTGTACAAACAGAATGTGCATCAGGAGGTCAGCAACTTCATTCCTCTGATCATGGAGACCATCACTTTGCAACCAGCAGTCAGTCACAGGTATAACTTTTTACTTTTTATGTTTAAAGCCAGTACCTGGATAAGCTAACAGACTAGTATGTCTGAAAACAATTGTAACGCACATTGCAGTTCATAACCAGCTTTTTGTTTCCTTAACATTGGGTGAATAAATCATGTTATTCATTTTGGTCAATTTTATATTTAGTCCTAAGTTTAAACTTAATTGTAGACATGTATTAATATTACATTATTGCTTCTTATATACCACAAAAGTTAGGTGATCCAATTTGTTTGTTTCAGACAATCACTTTCATTCAACAAAGAAGTATTTGTTGACTTCATGGGTGCCCAAATTAAGACATTAGCTTTCCTTGCGTATATTATTAGGATATATCAGGACACTATCTCTAACCACGCTGGCTTGATGGTTAAGGGTATCATTGGTCTGCTCACCTTGTGCCCACCTGAAGTGGCGCATCTCAGAAAAGAGCTGGTTATTGCGACACGACATATTCTTGCCACTGATCTCAGACTAAGTAAGTTTTTGATGTATTTTTCTTTCCTTTATTGTTTTTTTAATTGACATGGGTCTGAAAACTTGCGTGATGTTTACAGTCATACAAACTGTTCAATAGAAACAATTTAAGAATAACAAAGATTTGGTGTAGACCGCCACTATTGAACTCTCTGTTTTGTTCTGCAACAGCTTCCCGATATTAAATAATACTGATGATTTTGAATGTTAATTACTTTTAGTACATAATTATTTTTTAGGTTTCTTAGTATTTATATTATGTTGTTTATTGTAGTTATATCTCTGTGCTGTATCCAAATTTAATGTTCTTTATGATTTTGCAAAATTATTACTTTCAATATTAAACAGACATTTCCTCCACCAGAATTCGTACCCTACATGGAGCGTCTCTTCGATGAAGACGTCCTCCTCGGCGGTGGGTGGACAGTTCACGAGTCACTACGTCCCCTCGCGTACTCAACACTGGCAGATCTGGTACATCACGTTAGGCAGCTGTTACCACTGACGGACCTCGCTATAGCAGCTCACTTGTTCTCCAAGAACGTTCACGATGAATCTCTGCCTACAAGGTACGTATTAGAAATTTAGCAGTAATTTTTATTGCTGTAAATATTTATTGAGGAGTGGCTTTCTCGCTTTACGTCATTTCAGGTTGATTTTGTCGCAATGTACCAAATTCTACAATTCTTTACATTAAAAAAACGCTTAAGGCGCATTTCTTCGGGACAGCTCAACTGAAACTGACTCAGCTAAAAGAATGGTTGGGCGCGAAACTTGTTTTATGATAACAAAAATATGAGCGAGAACAACCGTTATTTAGTGTCCAGATTTACGAACTCTTTATTTCTCTAATTTACTTTAAAACAATTTGTAATGGAATGAATTTTGCAAATAAGACTAAAAGACACTTTGATACGTCTTTTTTTAAGGTAGCTGAGGCTGAGAAAATAAGATTGATTAAAGTTTATATAATTTAATTGTAGCATACAAACGATGTCATGCAAGTTACTACTGAACCTAGTGGACTGCATACGTCAGCGCTCCGAGAGCGAGGGAGCTACGGCGGCGGGCACACAGCCGCAAGGGCGACAGCTACTCATGCGAATATTAGAGGTGTTTGTGTTGAAGTTTAAGACGATTTCCAAATTACAGCTACCGGCACTCATGAATAAATGGTAAGGATTAAGCTTTTAGAGTTTATATGAAAATAAATATTACTTTCATAAAAACTCTTAAGTTGTTTTTTAAATAGGTACATTTTATATTCCATAAGTTTCATACAATAATAAAACTGATTTAAACTACCTTTCTTAACCATGTATACCACCGTGTTTATAAAAATGCACCACCAGCCTTTTTTAAAACTGTTCACTTTTACAGAAATAACTGAAAAATACCACCCTTAGTTTATAGGTTCTACCTATACTGTATAAACTCGATTAAAATTGTTGTAGTATTAAATGTTATGAAAGATATTTAGCTTTAATTCCGCTACCAAAATCCAAGCTTGGAAGCAGGATGCAGTCCCACCCTCCCGCCCTCATGCATTTCCTGCATGCGCATATTGCATGAGGGCGGGAAGGTGGGACTGCATCCTGCATCATGGATTTCCGCAAAGTAACGCCTGATTCTATAACTTATTGTTGTAGTAAACAAACAACACCACTACCCAACGGCACGAACGGTACTACACCCAGTACCCCCACCACGCCCGGCCCCAGCACAACTGTAGAAGTTAAGATGGAGGAAGATAAGATCGCGCCAGATTTCCTAGACAGCCTTACAAAGTCTGAAGAGAAGAGTAAGATAGGCTTCCCATCTTCACAAATGAGTAATCTGAATGTGGGAGATTACAGGACCCTTGTGAAGACGTTGGTCTGCGGTGTTAAGACTATCACGTGGGGATGCGCTTCGTGTAAGGTAAGATATAATATGGAAACTAGTCTTGAGAAATTCTTAACATCGTTTTTGGTATGTACTTTGTTTTTGTTTGTAGTATGTTTTGAATAGAGTAAATGACGTCATCGAATCGTCTCTAATAGTTGCGGGTATTCTTCTAGTTGAAATAAGCTCACATTGAAAGCTTAAATTATTTAGAAATCAGAAATCCTGAGTTCGAGTTTCCAGGGTTTACGTCCTACGTATTTTGACAAATCAGAAATGTTTTCTGTTCACTATTCGACTTAAGTGCCCAAGCAATTAAGTTAACTATTTGAATTATTTAAAGTCGTTTCAATTTCAATTGCACATAATATATACATATTGGTATAATTTAAAATTTTTGGCCATTTGCAATAAAGCTCTCACAAAAAGATGTCTAAGAAATTCTTTACAGTCGCAAACAAAATTTAAACGCTCCTTTCTTATCCCAGCAAACAACAACAAACACAGAAGGCACATCAACAACCACAATAGCTGGTCAGAAGCAGTTCAGTGCGCGCGAGACGTTAGTCTTCATCCGGCTAGTCCGGTGGGGGTTACAATCCCTAGATATATACACGTTAGCGGCGCCGCGGGTACCGGCCCAGCCGCCCGCGCAGCCGCATGTACGTTCGAAGGAGGAGAAGGAGGTGTTGGAACATTTCAGTGGAGTGGTATGTATTTTGTTTATTAATTATTATTATTATACTGGTCAAGACATTGTATTGCAGATAAATCTTTCATCTATTTTCATTTACAGTTGAATTTTGTCTTGTTTAGAAAAATACTATTTAAATCGTTCTCTCATTGTAAGGTATCTTCAATTCTACAAAACTGGGTTTGATTTTTTGCAGTTCTCCATGATGAACCCACAAACGTTCCAAGAAATATTTACAGCGACGATTTCTCACATGGTTGAAAGAATCAACAAAAATACGACATTACAAATAATTGCTAATACATTCTTATCAAACCCTGCCACGTCACCCATATTCGCCACTGTCCTTGTGGAGTATCTCTTGCAAAGAATGGAAGAAATGGGAACCAATGTGGAGAGGTCCAATCTATATCTTAGGCTTTTCAAATTAGTTTTTGGTTCGGTCAGCTTATTCCCCACAGAAAACGAGCAAATGCTTCGACCACACTTACACAGCATCGTTAATAAGGCTATGGATTATGCCATGACAGCCAAGGAACCATACAATTACTTCTTATTGCTAAGAGCTCTATTCCGGTCTATCGGCGGCGGCAGTCACGATCTCCTCTACCAAGAATTCTTACCACTTCTGCCTAATTTACTAGAAGGACTGAACCGCCTACAGAGCGGTCTACACAAACAACACATGAAAGATCTATTCGTCGAGTTATGCCTGACTGTACCCGTTAGACTAAGTAGTCTATTACCGTATTTACCAATGCTCATGGATCCATTAGTATCTGCACTAAATGGTTCGCACACGTTAATATCTCAAGGTTTGAGGACCCTAGAGCTTTGTGTGGATAACCTGCAGCCTGACTTCTTATATGAACACATTCAGCCCGTCAGGGCAGACTTGATGCAAGCGCTTTGGAGAACATTGCAGAATAACGAAGTCGCCAGGATAGCATTTAGAGTACTAGGAAAATTCGGTGGTGGTAATCGAAAAATGATGATCGAACCACAGAGGCTGGAGTACCGCGAGACCGACGCGCCGCCACCAGCAGTGCAGGCGTACTTCCTAGACCAACCGAAGCCGGTTGATTTCGAGGTAGATAAAGTAATAGAGACAGCCTTTTCTGCGCTAAAGTCAAGCATGACGGATCCGTTCTACAGACGACAATGTTGGGAAGTGCTCAGATGCTATCTTGCTTCTTCCCTTAACTTGGACGACGATAAGGCGACATTACAGAAACTGTTCAACCACCCGAGCTTTATTGATGGCAAAATCCAAGTACAAAACGGACCTTACTATAAATGCAGTAACAGTATCGTGAGAAATACACATCGCACTGCTCTCACCGGAATGTTCGTAGCCGCAGCTATCAAGGAGTTACGTCATCATGTTTTGCCAACGATGGTGTCGTTAGTGCGACACTACACTATGGTAGCGATAGCTCAGCAGGCGGGACCATTTGTAGAGAGCTCTACACCTAAAGAAGGTCTGGATGCGCTGGTCCTAGTCGATGCTATTGCGGTCATAATGGGTCATGAAGAGAAAGAACTGTGCAAACCTGGTCATCTAGCGTTGGTTCTTATGATAGAAACTGCGGCTACGGTGCTTGGTAGTAGGGAACGCGCGTGCCGCTTGCCGCTGATGGAGTACCTGGCTGAGCGGATGTCAGCTTTGTGTTACGAGCGAGCTTGGTATGCCAAACTAGGCGGCTGCATTGCTGTCAAGTTTATGGTAGAGAAGATGGCACCTGAGTGGGTGTATAAGCACGTGTTCACGTTCTTAAAAGCAGTGTTATTTGTGATGATGGATCTGACTGGTGAGGTTTCATCGGGTGCGATAGATATGGCCACGGTGAACATGGAGCGTCTGGTCCGGGTGTGTGTCGTGGGGCCTTGCGGGCAGGCTGTAGAGCCTGAGGGCGACGTCGCCGCGGCTAAGGCCCGCGCGCTACACGACGTGCTTCAGGAACTGGTGCTTCAAGTTACGAGTCCACATCTACTTGTACGCCAACAGGTAAATACTCTTCCTCAACTAATTTCCATTAATATTATTCTTAATTCTGTTATATCAAACTTACAACTATTTTTTTGTTAGGCAATGAAATCTTTGGAGCTCATAGCAGAGTTACAGAAGAAGACAGTGACAGAGGTTATGGACCCTCACAGAGAGGTATTGGCAGACATTATACCTCCCAAGAAACATTTACTGAGGCATCAACCAGCCAATGCTCAAATGGGTCTGATGGACGGAACCACTTTCTGCACAACGCTGAAACCAAGACTGTTTACAATCGGTAAGACAGGCTACAGTAGACATGTTATTAAAGGTGTTATATCTTTTTATTCTAGTACATGTCTATTTACTGATTGTTGCTGTTTTTTTTCTTAGATCTGAATATAAACGAGCACAAAGTATTTTTCCGGGAGTTGCTATCTTTGTGTGAGGCTGAAGATGCCATGTTAGGCAAGCTACCGTGTTACAAGGGTGTCAACCTAGTACCCTTACGTGCTTCTGCCCTAAAAGCTTTAGCCTCTTGCCACTATATACAAGAGAAGCATTGCCGCGAGAAGATATTCCAAGTATTGTACAAGTCTCTTGAAAAGAATGACCAAGAGTTGCAACAAGTAAGTCTATTTATTTCAGATATTTCCATCTTACTGTAGAGCAAAGGCCTCCCCTTACTTCCTTCGATTTGATCTTCCAATACTTGTAATTTAATTTAACCATTTAATAGTGTTTAAAAAAAAATGATAAATAAATGTACTAAACAACCTTTATTTCAAAATTATCTATTCTTCTATTTCTCTGAATAGTTTCTTATTTATACAATATATTGTTTTGTAGGTTGGTTTCGAGTGCATGCAGAAATTCCTATCTGGTTTCCAAATCGACATGGAGATGGTTCACCCAGTCATGCGACCACTATTACTCACCCTCGGTGATCACCGCCACCTCAGCGTGAACGGGGCCAAGAGGCTCTCGTACTTAACCCAGCTGTTCCCCTCGACCTTCAGTGAGAAGCTCTGCGAACAGCTGCTGCAGCTGTTGAAGAAGCTTCTGGATTATTCTATACAGTCGAACAGAGGTAAGCGCTTTTATCAAATTTATATACTTATTTATTGTTTCCAAACAGAACCTAGGTGCATTCAAACTGGTGCTAGAGCCATGTAAAAAGTTAATCGGGGCAATTTTTGACCATAAGTTTGCTCTTATTACAAAAAAAGGGCATCCTGATTTGATAAAGAAGTTGGTTTAAGAGTAGAGGTGCATTTTGAGTCCATAATTAATTAGATTTTAAGCATTAAGCCTACATTTTATGATAAATCTTTCCCAGGTGGAAACTTCCTGCAAAGCGTATCAAAGAATAATGAAAATGAGCAGAAGATAATAATCCTGATAGGTATATTCCATCAAATACCGGCTGCTTCACCTCGCTTTATTGATGTACTCTGTCGGCTTATATTCCACACTGAAAAGTCGCTCATGATTGAAGCCGGATCTCCCTTCAGGGAGCCGCTTGTTAAGTTCCTGATGAGGTACGTATAGCGAGTAACCCTAGGTTTCCTAAAGACAGATTAAAAATAAAAGTCATTTATCAGTCAAATCTTTCTTAAGTGCTGTGATTGGTGCAAGACTTTTTGTCAATGAACCACATTCCTTACACAGATAAAACTGCCTTTTGTAGTTATGTATTAGAGTTCGTGTTTACTTTTGTGTGTACAGAGAGTACTAAGAAATCCGAATTACAAATTAGCGTAAACAGACTAGTAGACAAGTAATGTAGTAATGTTCTCAGACCATTTTTTTTATATTTTTGTAACAATAATGTATTTTTAGGTATCCAAAAGAGACTCTAGACCTAATAATGAGTGACAACAACATCAAAGACCAACAATGGAGTCGCTTCCTCGTTTTCTTAATCAAGCACCCGAAAGCTGGTCCCCCATACAGAGAGGCTCTACAGACCATAAAGAAATCTCGTCTCATGCAAATGTTATCTAACTCTAACTTGCCGATGGCCGATAAGGCAGAGATGCAGTTCCAGGCTATACGAGTCGTGTCACTGTTGATCAAGTTTGATGATAAGTGGCTGTCGACTCAACAGGATTTGGTTGAGCTACTTAAACGTATTTGGTGCAGCGATCAGTACCATGTAAGTGTTATGGATAATTTGCATTACTTTGTTACAATATGTTGCGTGATTGGGTATTTGCACTTAGTCCCAAAACTAAACTGTAAATAGGGTAGACTGGGTATGTTTGTCAAAATCCATTTAGTCGGTCATTATGTTTGTCAAAATCCATTTAGTCGGTCATTATGTTTGTCAAAATCCATTTAGTCGGTCATTTATATAAAAAAAAAAACAATAACAAAGACGTATATTTTGCTTTTTCTAAATGAGAATAAACTAAGTAGATAAACGCAGCAGGAGTGGGGGCTTAAATGACGTCATGCTTTCGCACAAAATCGTGACGTGAGTTTTGGTTTGTAGAAAAAGATAAAAGACGTGTCAAATATTTTGTTCTCATATGCATAACTGGCATAAAAAAAATAGTCATCTACCCAATTATGCGATGATTATACTCGTGTTTCCAAAAAAAACAAATACTTAGATCATTTTCTTTCAGGAGATCCATAAGAAAGTGGAGATTGTGGACTGCACGCACTGGAAGGAGCCCAAACTGATCGTGAAGATATTACTGCATTACTTCGTCCAGCACAAGTCCAACATTGACATGTTGTTCCAGCTGCTGCGAGCATTGTGCGACCGATTCATACCTGACTTCCAAGTATGTCGCAGTTGCTTACAATCTATCTAAAATCTATTAATAACAGGACTATTATTTAGTTATATCCCATATTGAAACTGGATTTAAACTTCATATTATCTATAAAATCAGCTTGAATTTCAAGTTATTTGACAATTGTTGTAAAAAAAATCATAATAATATTTTGCATGCCTAAAGGCAGAATATGCTCGGGACACTGTATTCTATGTTTATCTTCCACCAAAATATTTTTTACATACACTTATTCGAAATTAAACGATATGATTTGACAAATACTATAGAGCTAGTCCAATCTTTCGACCATAACAAAGACAGAATTTTGACAAAATTTCGATGTATTATCAACGTTTATTCAAGAGTTTTTAATCGTAAACTTTAACACGACACACATATAACTCCTCATAATTTTTCTTTCTACAGTTCCTCCGTGACTTCCTCGAGAACACAGTAGCGCAGACATACGACGTGGAATGGAAGCGGGCGGCATTCTTCCGCTTCGTGGAGCACTTCGCCAGCGACTCCATGTCTCAGGAGCTGAAGGCCAAGGTGCTGCAGATGATCCTGATACCGTGCTTCGCGGTCAGCTTCGAGAAGGGCCAGAAGATTGTTGGCGGCCCGCCGGCGCCCTATCAGGATAACCCAGACAATGTCGTCTCCGTGTTTATTAATAACGTAAGTACATTTATGCTAATGTTATAAATGTGTAATGTGACTGTCTGTGTATTGCAATTTTGGCGAAACTCGGAGTGAGCTTGAACTCACATAGGCACTGGAGGCAATAACCAACATCCAATCACAAAGTTTTTTTTATATTTATAAATGCAATATTAAATTAGATATAAGTGGCTGTGGCTAATTAATTGGTCTATAGATTAGTCTGGTGCCATACTTAAACTGTTTAAATTACTTATAAATTAACTTAGATATTATTGTTATCAATGCTGTTATTATATAATACTTATGTTTAAAGTATTTCCTAAAACAAGTACTTCTGCACCTAGATCCATTTATATTTTCATAACCACAATTTTCTGAATATTTTATTTTAAATTCGTTCTAATCCTACCTTTTTTTCCCACAGGTTATTGACCCAGAAAATCCGTTCGCCTGCTCGGATGCGGTCCGAATCTCGCTCCTGCAGTTCGCTTGCCTGCTGCTGGAGCAAGCCTCGGCGCATATACACGACGCGAACAACAAGAAGCAAGGCAATAAACTCAGGAGACTCATGACATTCGCCTGGCCTTGTCTGCTCGGCAAGAACTATGTTGATCCTGCGACTCGGTATGATATCTTCTACCTTGCCCTAACTTTATATCAAAACAAAAAAAATACTTTATGACAATGTGCTCCTTTATTTAAGTCGATATTTGGTTTAAACTTTGATGTATTATGTATGTTGTTGCAGGTATCATGGCCACTTATTATTGAGCCACATCATAGCGAAGTTCGCTATCCACAAGCGAATTGTGTTGCAGGGTAAGTTTAACTTAACTATTTTTAGATATCAAATGTATATGCTTTTATTTATTTTAGAATTATCGATTACAAATAAATGTAAAAAAGTCAACCACTGAGGTATCACACAATTTTTGAAATTGACCTTCAACTGCAGATGTCTGGCAACAAACAGAAAAAAAACATACAAACATGTAATTGAGAGATGGCAGTCAAGAAATTCTCTTTTATTAGCTGCGTACCTATATCATGATATGTCTTTAAATACATAGTATTATAATTCATATTCACAATCATCATTACATAGTCGGAAGTATGAAATTGCAAGAGAATAATATTGACACTTATTTAAAACATCTCAACTTATTTTCATGTTTGTCCCCGCAGTATTCCACAGCCTCCTAAAAGCTCACGCGGTAGAAGCCCGCTCGGTCGTCCGGCAAGCGCTGGAGATCCTGACGCCGGCCATGCCGCAACGCATGGAGGACGGTAACACGATGCTCACGCACTGGACCAAAAAGATCATCGTGGAAGACGGACACTCCGTGCAGCAGCTCTTCCATATATTGCAGCTGGTTGTTAGGCATTACAAGGTAGGTTTTGTATATACAGGTGGTACTAGCAAACCATTTAGGAGATATGCTGTCGCTGTATGTGAAATACGCATAAATTCTACGTTTAAATATATATTTTTCTGAATGCGGCAAGAAGGAAAGCCGACCTCGACATAATAAAGAAAACGGATAGAGAGAAAGTTGCTACAAATGAAATAAAATGGCTAATGATAAATGATTGCCTATGTAACATCTTCTACGCATGTAGAATAATGGTATAATTATATTGTTCTAACTGTAACTTGTTACAACATGATGTTACAAAAAGCGTTTTGTAGAAGTCATTTGATCTTTCAATTTCTGTGATAGCATTTTGGAGTAAAAAAAAACACTATTTTGTTAGAGGTGAAATAAGAAACTTCATATAAAGTTTTAGTTTTTTATTAGACTGCTTTCAAGTCCCATACATAAATTAATTTCCAGGTTTATTACCCAGTCCGCCACGCGCTCGTAGGACACATGGTGGCGGCAATGCAGCGGCTCGGTTTCTCGGCCACCGCGTCGTTAGAACACCGCCGCCTCGCCGTTGACTTGGCGGAGGTCGCGCTCAAGTGGGAGCTGCAGAGGATCCGCGATCATACTCACGAAGACACTGGGGTAAGTCTTATATAAATAAATAAATTTGTTAAGAGACCAATGTAATTTATTTCAAATCCTATATAAAGTGCGTTATTATTGTATGGTGTATATAGTTTTCGTTACCTTAACGTTACTTGTAAGATCAGAAAACATGAACTGAAATGCTTAAGTGTTATTCGTATCACAGGATTTATTTATCTATTCTAGGAAATCTTATCATCAAGCAATCATCATCATCACAACCCATGTTGTCATCTCAATCTGGCCTATCTTTTCACGTGCGATTCTCTCCGGTCCTGTTCCAGTCTCTAGTTTCAAATAGTCATTACGAATTTTATTCCTAAGGTCATGACAAATATAGACTTAGCTAATAAACTTTTACCATAACCAGCAGGCCGTAGCATCACCAAGCGGCGCAGTAAAGCGTGTCTCCTCCGACGAGAGCGGCTCGGAAGCCCGCAAGGCGCTGAACACGGGCTGGGCCAGTCCGCAGGCCAGCGTCTCACGCATGGAGCCCGACGCTGCCAAGCCGCTGGACAGGCAGCATGTTGATGTTGTTGTCAATCTGCTGCTGAGACTCGCGTGTCAAGTAAATATTTATGTTATGGTTATTTTGCACTTTCTACTTCAGTGTTGTGTTGTGTGTGTTGTTGTCCTAAGGCACCCCGCTGGTGCAGAGGGCCCCAACAAGTTTTCTCCAAGCCGGCCGGTCCCGCGCGATTCTTCGAGCGTCTACCCATTTGAGTTCTTCCTTCCTGAGCTCCTTGTCCACCGATCTTCTCCACGTGTGTACTGGCCGTCCACGTCTTCGCCTACCCTCCGGTTGCCACTCAAAGGCGATCTTCGTGAATAAGTCACTTCGATCCATCCTTCGTATCTTCTGGCCTAAAACTATCTCGAATAAAGAGTTGTGGTCTGTATGCCATCAAACTCCAATTTTGCAAGAAATTGCCCAGCGGAAATGGAAGTGGATTGGCCACACTCTCCGGAGGGAAGATGGTAATGCTACTTCAGTGTTAAGTGTACTTAAATTTTTTAACTGTATATATACATTATATATACATGCATAAGGTATATATTATAAATATATGCCTTATGCATAAATATGAGTAGCAGGCTGCTGTTTACTCACAAGATCAAGATTTTTAATATCATAATTTGTAAATTATACATTATATCATGGAGATGCCGAATTCGTTTCGGATCTCGCTCGCCTATTCGAGCATTTCCGATATTCATTTCTATCACTTAAACAATAAACACAATTCATATCCAAATTAATAAAATTGAAGGGGTTAAGTTAAATAATAAGTAAATTGTGGACAAAATCATATATTGGGCTCTGAAAACATAGTAAGTCAGAAACAAAAGGAATCAGACAACAAAGTTACCACAATGATTTGGAGATAAGTGGGTTTCTACATCGACTCGTTTGGGGAACTAATCTTACACCTTTACACGCACTGTTTTACAATTTCGCTATGTGTATGTATGAACTTATTAATGCTCGTGACTATGCGCCACCGGACCATGAAGAGGTTATCATTTATAGGAGCTCTGTAGTGTTATTATCACGTGTTGTGCGGGCACCTGTGCAGGTGAACGAGGGCAGCGTGGCGGCGGGCGGCGGCGCGTCTCCGGGCGAGCAGCTGTCGCGCCGCTGCGTGCTGCTGCTCAAGACCGCGCTCAAGCCAGATGTGTGGCCGCATCTGTGCGAGCCCAAGCTGGCCTGGCTCGATAAAGTAAGGACATTATACTATTTTTGTACATGGTTTTTGTGTTTACTTTTTTTTTCTTAAACCTTAAAGTTGTAAGGAATGAAAATTATAAATATTCAATTTATTTTGTATGTCATTTATATTAGACATATTCAATTTAACAGGATCATCTGTAGGATCTCCTTTTCTTTAGCATTGATATGAAATTTTGTTTCCCGTGCGCTGCGAGCGTGTCGTTACTTAATCATAATTTCGTCGTTTACATATGCATCCACCTTATATCCGAATCAAACTATAGCTTATTCAATTGTTCACAGGTATTCTCAACAGCAGACGCCAACGCAGGTAGCTGCGCGAACGCATGCACAGCACTAGAGTTACTAGTCTACCTGCTGGGCGTATTACGTCGAGAACAGATACTAGTGGCACTGAAGCCGCTGCAGCGAGGGCTGGCGGCCTGCGTGTCCTCCACCAACCCTAAGATTGTGCGACTCACACATAACCTACTCGCGAAACTTACTGCGATATTCCCGACCGAACCCACGGGCGCTGCGCAAGCGTCAAAGGTATGTATTGTTAAGGAATAAGCTGTGTACATTGAAAAGTTTGTGATTTAGTACTTGAGACCACTTATTAGAAATTACACCTAAAAAATACCGTGTCCTTTAAAGTATGTAGTAAGGTTCGTTCGTTCGTTATCGTTTAGCTTTAATGTCGGCAATATAACTAAAAGTAAACATGTGTAATATACAAACTAAATACCACACTGTCCTGTCTATTTTCCAACACACAAACAAGCAACGTCAATCGAAACTTCTTTACATTAACAGTACGAAGAACTAGAAACCCTATACGCCTGCGTAAGTAAATACGCATTCGAGGGCCTAGCGACCTACGAGAAGTCAGCCGGCGGGCAAGCGGCGAGCACTAGCACTGGGACCGCAGCCGCCACACCGACGACTGGGACCAGTGCGCTGCTGGGCCCACTCATGATGCTGAAGGCGTGCTGCGCGTCGAGCCCGTCGTATATAGACCGGCTGCTGCAGCCGCTCATGCGGGTGTTGCAGCGCATGGCTAGAGACCATGTCGCGCCTAATCCGGATCATGCGTTGGCTGACTTGCTTGTGAGTATATATACTATTTATATTATTATTTTAATCGGAAGTGTCTTACGGCACCGCGAAGGCCTCCTTTTTTATTATAACACGATTCTGGTGACATATAAATCACATATATTGTTCTGAAACCAAAGTTAGTAGCTATAGCACAGCAATGTAGAATGGTGGTTTTTTACATTGACCTGTCTGGGGATCGAACCCGGGACCTTAGAGCTAGCGAGACATTGCAATATGACTAAAGAGTGGTTTTTTCTACGCTAGTGAATTCTTTTGAATGAAATTCTTGTTTTTATGTGGGATTCGGAGTGGCATATTTACTGAAGTACATTATTTTATGTATTGTTTGATTGCAGATTTTGGCGCTGGATCTGTTGAAAGCGCGCGTATCTGTAATGCCCGTGGATACGAGGAAAACATTTATCGGCACAGTCTTGGTTGGACTTATTGAAAAAACAACTGACGCAAAGGTATTATATTTGAGTTATATCGATTTAGTGTTTGAATACAGCTTTGATATAACAATATATACAAATGTTATATTAAATAAAGAATAAACTATTCTTATGGCTACGGTCTACATAAAATGTTCCAATCTCAATACTTATAAGGTCAATCTAGGTGTGTAAGATAAATATAGTATACAGTGTATAATTCTACTATCAAATGGTCTGATACCCATGGAACATTTATCATAATAAACTACATACAATATTGTTTATTAAACCCAACTCCTTCCCAGGTAATGAAAGCAATCATCCGCATGGTGGAAGAGTGGGTGAAGTGGCGCGGAGCGTCCGGCTCGCAAGCCGTGCCCGGAGCCGCGCCCTCGCTGCGGGAGAAGTCCATCCTGCTGGTCAAGCTCATGCAGTACGTCGAGAAGCGGTTCCCGGACGACCTGGAACTGAATGCCACCTTCTTGGAGCTTGTTAATTATGTGTATAGGTAATACTAGCTGATCCCCGCGACTTCGTCCGCGTCAATTTCTGTTATTATGACCGCGATTAAGAAGTTTAAAAAAAAAGTATTTCTGCGTAAATGATAATTTTAGTTAATATTATGTTGATAAAACTCTGTAGCAAATAATTGGCAATAATGCATTAATTTCGACCAAATGATTACCTTAAAAAAGGTTATAGTGAGTCAATCTTAAAAGATAGACATATACTGTCGCAGACATTTCTTTAGACCATTTAAAGAGGAACAATTCTTTCATACATATATTTTGGGTAGCTCGAACCGTTTACGCAGCGCACGCAACGGAAGCTTTGAAGTATGAATATTTTTCCCCGTTTTTGTGACATTTTTCACTGCTGCTAAGCTCCTATTGGTCGCAGCGTAATGTTATATATCCTAAAGCCTTCCTCGATAAATGGACTATCTAACACAAAAAGATTTATTCAATTCTAACCAGTAGTTCCTGAGATTAGCGCGTTCAACCAAACAAACAAACAAACAAACTCTTCAGCTTTATAATATTAGTATAGATTTGGTTTCTGTACTTTAGTGGTTGATATTAAAAGTGTTTTTTATTTTTTTAAGTATATTATGTATAATAGGTGTACATGTATCTTATGTAAAATATCTGTTCATCTTTATCCTAACAGAGATGACCATCTTAAACTGACGGAACTCTCGATGAAACTGGAGCCGGCTTTCCTCGCCGGCCTGCGATGCCCACAGCCGAACATTCGCGCGAAATTCTTCGAAGTGTTCGACCAGAGCGTGCGCAAGCGCGTCTTCGACAGATTACTATACATCATATGCTCTCAGAACTGGGAACATATTGGACAACATTACTGGATCAAACAGTGCCTTGAGTTACTGCTTGTTACTTGTGTTCCAAGTAAGTTCCTTATGTTACTTGCAGATATATTTTTATGTCGGATTCTAGGTTTTTAATCATTACTTCACCATTTATATTTTACGTAGACCTAGGTAGATAAAACTTTATTTGATGCTTTCGGAAGATCCAATTCAACAATGTAAATAAAACAAAACTCGTTTTTATTCTTTTCCTATACATACCTATATAATTCGAAAAATTGGATATCAATATTTAAATTATCCTCTTCTGAGTTGAAATTTTGTAAACTGGCTCTATACCAGATGCACTCTTCACCCCTTTTGAATAGATATATTTCGGTAACATTCGGCCGATTTTATATCCTATACAGGTATAGGATATAAAATCGGCAAAAAATGTTTTCCTTCTACAATCCATCCTTCTGTATTCCCAGTACAAAATTAATATATTAATGTATTAAATCATATTTATTTTATCACCAGCCACACAAATCCGTCTATCGAACCCGAAGTACTTGCTACCCAGCATATCATCAGTCATCAACTCAGCGGACAGCGAGGACCGCAAGTCGTTCGTCATCTTCAGCAGTGTGAAGGAGGAGACCACGGAAGGGTTCAGTGACTCCATGGAGGCTGATAAGGAGGATGTGTTAGATATGGACCTAGATTCCAGTTCGAACCAGAAGGAGGATTGTACTAAGACTGTTACTAATAGGTTAGTTGTAATTATATTTTTCTAACAGCGACCATAAAGTTAGACTTTATGATCGATTTTTCAATTTTTGAAACTCTAAAATTATTAACGATTCTTTTTAACCCCTGAATGGCAATTGTTAAAACACTAGTATTGTTTTCTAATGTTCATATACAAAGACAAAAATAAGGCAGACATAAAGTAGCCATACGTGTTTAGTTACGTAAAGTTACTTAAACAACCTTAAGAGCGTTAACGCCGATTTTGGCTGTTTGACCCAAAAAGCGTACTTTTCAAACCATTTAATCTCCTCATAAAACGTATTTAACGAAAGTGTGAATTACCAATTATTGTAGGAAATATTTTGTTCTAAAAAGTTAGGTGAGAACATTTTAACATTAATAAAGTATGCGTGAATTGTAACCAGATAAACAAACAGTGTTTTCTAAATTTCCTTTACAGTGGTCATTTCGAAGCTAAAAATATCCGAAACCTGTCATAAAATTTACAAACAAACAAGCTTATTTAATTGTTCATATCCTTGAGCAAAACTTTGCCAGAGATTTTTTCGATTTTCAGCTTCTAACAATGATAAATTAAACAATAAACAAAGTGAAATTAACAAAAAAAAGCGGTTGCTAAATTTATTATTTTCCCCAATAAATCTTACTTAATTTTACAAAATAAAGGTGTATCGTAAAAGAACAATATCTTCTCTACAAAATACGAAACAGCATTCAGCTTATTTAAATTAATTTAATTTACTACAATTTTTTTAAAACTACTATAAAACTGCGGGCATAATTCGTTTCAAATCAGTCCGCCGCGAGGCCTTTTAGCGAGTGGATGTATCGCTCGTTGTCTACGCGTGACCTCTCCTGACCCTTGGCGTCGAGTCGGCGTCGAGCGAGTTTATCGTGCAACCTAACGATCTTGATCACTACGGAGCACTACCTTTTAGTCATATTTATTATTAAAGATTCTTGTTACTATAAATAACGTTTTTATTTGTTGTTTTTGCATTTAAACGTGAATTGATTTCATGTTTAGAATTAGGGATTTTCCTATTATTGATTTCTTTTTCTATTATAAACTAACTGATTTTTTGAGGGTTGTCGATGTGTGGCACACACATTATCTCGGTTATCTTTCAAAGTCAGTAAAGGGACACATTTTTTTAAATCTACATACAAGTGTACTAAAATTTTGTAAACAAGAATCCTCACTAATAAACTAATATTATTAATGCGAAAGTTTACGCTTTTACGGTAAAATGGCCGAACGGATTTGGATGAAATTTGATACGTGGGTAGACCATGATGTAGATCAGGACATAGGATTCTTTTTATCCCGGAAGTACGTTCCCGTGCAATAATTTCTAACCTCCACGCGGGTGAAGCCGCGGGCAAAAGATAGTACTTTATAATTTGCTAGATGATGATCGCGACTTCGTACAACTTCAAAATGTCTTTTTAAATTATAGCCAATAAAAAAACAATGATACAAATCATTATGATTTTTTTATTTACTTTTTTATCAAATGGCCAAATTTTTACCAAGATTCGTTCAGTAGTTTTTCTGAAACAGATAATACTTATCCGTTTAAACTCTCAATCATTCACGTTTATAATTATTACTTGAAAATGTGGTCTCCATGCTATTTTGATGTATGCTCTATATTAATTAATTTATAGTTTCGTCAAAATCCATTCAGTAGTTCTTAAGGGAAAGAGTTAAAAACATCCATCCATACATAGTCAAAAACTTTCGTATTTATAATAATCTTTGTACGATTTTACATTTGTATTACAATTCTAACTTTTCTCCCCTGATTAGTACTATATCTTATAAAGTATCCAAAATTTCCTCTTTATTTCACAAGGTAGTAATAAAAATATTAATAGTAAATAAAATGGTAAAATAAAAATAAAAAAAAAAACAATTTGAAATAAAATTATATGAAACAGAGTTATTATATTTTAATTTTCTCTCTGTGATTTAATTCATTCAAACAGCGTCTTTTAAATAATTTTCACTGTATTTCATACTTATTTTTGTTTCCACAGACTACGCACATTAAACCAGATCGTGGGCAAGCAGTCCGAGTTCCTAGAGCTGGCGCGTCGCGTGCGCACGGAGCAGTTAGTACTGGCGGCGGCTCAGCTGTGTCATATGGACGATGCCTTAGCTCACCACTCGTGGATCGCGCTCTTCCCGAAGCTGTGGGCCTCGCTTGATGATCGGCAGCTTGGGGTAAGAAATTTATATAACTTTAAATGGATAATGAAAATATTAGGTAAATATTGAAAAATTAATGTGATATAAATATCTTGGGACAACTAACACACAGCCATCTGGTCCCAAACTTTGAATATACGCTTATATGTCAGTCAGACAACTGATAAAATTAAATAATGTCTCCCAATTTTTACTAAATTTATTCTGTTGTATTTTTTTCGCTTCATTCCTCATTTTCACATTATTATAAGTTGGGAAGCAAAAGATATTGAGTTTACAGGTTTATCGTACTACAAAAAGTTCAGTCATT
The DNA here is from genome assembly GCA_905475315.1 of Autographa pulchrina. Taxonomy (NCBI): domain Eukaryota; kingdom Metazoa; phylum Arthropoda; class Insecta; order Lepidoptera; family Noctuidae; genus Autographa; species Autographa pulchrina. Next base: position 10,127,518 of record FR997765.1, on the reverse strand, counting down.
TATTGTTAGTAAATAAGGTAAAACTGTCTGTATATTTCCGATGTTATTTTTCTCTAGAACAATTCATTTTTTAGCCATCATTTACTTCTAGCTATTTTTACCCAATCCAATAGGAGTGGGGCAACCACTCCTATTGGATTGGGGGTTTTGGTCTCACACTTCTAGACCTTTTTAACTAGTCGAGTAGAATTTTATTACTCTAACAAAAATATTACATTTATTTACAGAATGTAATGCACGAAATGATCCCGTTCATAATATCGGGCGTGCACGTGATACAGCGCGACCAGCCTCTGAGCGCGCTCAACACGTTCATGGAAGGTCTCTCGCGCTGCAACCCGCCAGTTGTCATGAAACCGTAAGTTTGCATCTATCTATGTTCAAAATATGTTTCGGAAAATAATTAAAAAATGGTAAAATAGATAACTAAATAAAGTTTTTTAAGTTATTTTTCGATTTATGTCTGTATATTGTAATTATTTGTTTAATGTACGCTAAATGTACAGGGTGTTAAGAAACCCCTGTCCGACCCGAAATTGTCATAGAGGGTTCACAATCACATGCCCAAATAAAATATCAAATTTGGAAAATTCATGACAGAAACAATAATAGTGGATTTTGAAATAACCATTTTTTGCCCCGAAATTCCCTAAATTTAAGAATAACACAAAAACTACAACACCAATTTCGTCGGTATTTTTGGGGGCCTTTTGTTTGGTAATTAGGTATCATCTGTGACAACGCCGACACTCTCCCTCGACTTTTGAGAAAAAAAAAAACTAGGTTATAATTTTTTTTTCTTTTTTTTTTTCCATTTTTTTCCACATTTTTGTAATCTGATATCGATACCTAACAACACCTTAACGGATCGGACAGGGGTTTCTTAACACCCTGTATAATAAAGATACCAACACATTCGCTGTCTAAAGTGAATCGAAAAATATTTATTACTGCTAGTTTGTTATTTAGCTTGGTTACGCGGTGATTCTTTACATAGATATATACGCAATATAGTGTAGCAAACTGCTGTTGTAAATTGTGTTATAAATTAATAACAGTAGAATATTTCAAATTGTCTTGAAGAATACCTCATTGTTCCTATGTTTGAAAATTCTATACTAGTTCATAGTTCTGTCTCTTTAACCTCTTATTTATTTCCAGGCCCATGATGAAGTACCTAGGCAAGACCCACAACCTGTGGCACCGTATGACCCTCGGCCTAGAACAGATGGCCATCGACCAGGCCAGCGGCCGCCCTCAGCGCGAGCCGCTAGAGATATACGACTACGAAGTTGAAACTACTTCGCCTAGTGTAAGTGAATTATTAGATGAAGAATGATTGTTGTGAATGTTAATTTATTAACGTTTTCTTTTGTCGTCTATAAACGACCGTGGCGTTCAAAAGGTTAATCTTTAATGAGGAAGATGAGCATGTTTTTTTTATCATCTAGAAAAATCAAACTAAAAATTAGAAAAACAATGGAGAAAAAATTTTAGCGATATCTCAAAAACTCTATTTTTTACGAATTTTTAAAGTCGGGCATTCTTAAATTTAGTTTTGGTTCGCCCGATCAACGCGTGACGTCACAACGCCCGTCCTCCGCTCCCGTACATACGATCTCGTGCAGTATTTTTATGTTACTCGCATATTTTTCTAGATTTTGCTAAATATGGAAAAAAGAGTAGCGTAAAGTTACTGAATAGGTTTCTTTGTACTAATACAACAGTTAGCACGCCAAAAAATATATCTTTACAAGCTTTTATTTAACATTCAATGTATACGTTTGTACCTACAGCTACGAGTGGAATCTTGCAACTTAATTTTGAAACAGTCTTTAACTGATTGAGCTGAAATTTTGTATATCTGTTAAGTTTGGATGACAATATAATTTTATAGTACTTTCGAGCTGATCTGATGATGGCGCCAGAAGGTGGCCCGAGGATCTCTCTAACTAAATGACGTAATCGCATCGCGTTTGGGCTTGTTTGATAAGTCTACACTATTGCTGTGAGCTTAGTTAAATTTGAAGCTTGTGTTTAAAATTAATTTATATTAGAAACTGAAAACTGATTTGTGCCCGAAATGACAAAAAAAAGTATGCGCTCGTGTATTATATTGTCGTAAATTAATGAAAAGGAAGAACAAGTCGTCATTCTTGAAAAGATCGTTTCAATGTGAAAAATAATGCTAAAACTTTATTTCTATCCATAGCGGCCCGTCCCGGCTTCGCACGAGTATTTAACAAACATTTTAAAATATATTAATTTTAATAAACACTCACACAAACACGTTTTTGAATGGGGTACAAAAAAAGAGTAGGTAGATTAAATTTCATTATAAAGAAAATTGGATTGTTATTTCTTTTTTTATTATTGTTTATGAATCTTTCTATTACATTTTATATTTTATTTTAGTTTACTCCCCTCCCGTACTCCAGTGACGTCTACATCGCATAGTTAGCCGAGCGGAGAGAGCGGCCACCATTAACCAAGCGACTTTTTTCTAATATTTACACTTTTGAACTCGTGTTATCTTTCGAATGTAATGTCCAAATTGAAAAATTCAAGTTATATAATGGTATTATATAACTTGAATTAATATAATGTATTAATATAATAATAATATATAATATAATGTATTATATTACGAGCAGGACAGATAACAATAGCAGAAAAAAGGGGAGGCCTATACCCAGCAGTAGGTGATTCCGGGCTGATATGATGATGATGATAAAATGGTATTAAAGCAGTCTTAAATATAAAGCAAATTATTTTGATAAGGATTACTACCAAGGTCAAACACAAGGTCGCCATTTCCAGCGACGTCATTGTATTTTATTTTTTTAATGAAAGAACACTTGTGTCATTATTGGAGTTTTAGTAAGGATCCCTATTATTATTTTAATATAATATAGGCTACTTCACGCAACGATAGTGTAGCTAATCAACAATGAAAGATTTTTTTAAATAGGTATAATAATTTCGTAGCCTATTCAAAATGCAACCAAAGAAACAATCAATCAAATCTTGCCTCTTTCTTATATTATCATAGATATCTTAATATGAAATTACAAACACACTTTAGGTTAACAGCATTACACTAACTACAAATACGGTACACGGTACATACTTACGTAAAAAAACATGTTTTAATTTTTTTGTTTGGCTCTGAAACGAAATCTCTGAAACGGCTGGACCGATTTTGACAGAACTTTCAGTCACAGATAGATAATGCAATAGGAAGTTTAAATTTTATTTATTTTAAAAGGGGATTTTGTGAAACATTGGGGCACATATACTACTGAATATTTAGCATTCCGCTGCTTTTCATGTTCTCGAACATGAGTAAAATGTTCAACATAGAAATCTACCTATCTATACTGATATTATAAAGCTAAAGAGTATGTTTGTTTGCTTGAACTTGCTAATCTTAGGAACTACTGATTCAGACTTTATAACACTACGCTGCACCCAATAGGGCGAAGCATCAATGGAAAATGTAACAAAAACGGAAAAATATCCCTATTTGTGAACTTCCGTTGCGTGCGCAGCGTAAACGGTTGAAGTTAGGCAAAATTCATGTATGACGAAATTGTTCCTCTTTAAAAGTTCTAAAAAAAAGTCAGCGACAACATATGGCTATCTTTCAAGATTTAATACTATAACCGCATTTTTATGGAAATCAACTTTGTTTTAAATTATGAATTATTTGCGAAGGCGTTTTGTCAAAATTATACTAATCCTTATCTAAATAAATGTGATATTAATCACAAGTATTTAATTGTGAACAAAATTGTCTTTGACATTACTTGATTTCCATCAACATCTTAGGAGGTATCATAATTTTAAAATAACCACCGGCCGGCCCGAGCGCCCGTCGCCTGCGGTACTGCGGCGTGACGTCACGACAGGTTCTCGGCCGGCTCAAAAAGTTATCGGGGGATACGAAATTGAAAAATTTATAAAAAATTAACTACTGGAGATATCGACATAATTTTTTCGCAGTTATTTTTTTATTCACCTAAATTTTTTGATAAGCCAATAAAAATGCGTTTTTTTTTTATTTACATCTTCCTCATTGGGATTGTAAAGGATATTTCATTATAAACTGGCATAAAAGCAAGATTTATATTGTTGTGAAAACCATAAGTTTCTAACTGCTAAAGTTTCAATTAGCATGATTGCTACTCAGCAATGTAACTCTACATTACTTATTTATTTAGAAATCATCACCCATCAGTTTCCATTCACAGTAAAATGGATGGCTGATGCTTTTTATACATTTTCTATTTTAATTATTTATCAAAATTTGAAAACTAAATTTAACATTTAAACATCCTAAAAAAAAAATGATCTGTTGTAGAGACCCATGAAATAGAATTATATATTTATTAAAATGAACATTATTGAGAGAATAATATAAAATACCGCCAAACTGCACAACAGTTTGTTGGCGTTATAATAATTTATGTACACACTAAATAGTAGCACATACCATAACTTTGTGCAAAACCCCTTTTCTGTTATTGACATATTAATCATCACTTACAGGAAATACTAGACTCTCTGAGCGATATGTACGAACTCTTACAAGAAGAGGACATGTGGTCCGGCCTGTGGCAGAAGCACGCGCGATACCGCGACACCAACGTCGCCATCGCTTACGAACAACAAGGTTTCTTCGAGCAGGCGCAAGTAAGTACAAAAAGGATTTACAAAAAAAATTAGCACCCCTGGCAGACGTCTTCTTGTTCGGCAAAGCAGCGCCACCTACCAGGTCCAATTGTGTATTCAAAACATCTAGGAACCCATTGAAATATTCAGTTTTTTTTTAATATAAGATTATAAACCTCAATTGAAATTCTAATACTATAATTTTACACTGTAATTAAGGTGAAAGATACGGTCTGTTCCCGGCACTTTTCCAGCTAGATGGCGCTGAAATCATTATTTTTAGTTTATTTCGTTTTATGTGAAATCGGAGCATTACTAAGTTGTAAAAGTAGTGTTCGCGACACTCGCTCCCTTTACTTTTTATTTTATTGCCTTTTAATGAACTTGATCATAACAATGCCTCAAAAGCCACCCAATTTGACACAGAAACCCATAATAACATCTGTCATTGAATTTACAGTCTTTTACACACACATTACGTACGACGTATTCCCTACGTTTACAAAGTTTACCACTAGATGTCGTGTATCTAAGTGGCTAAAATATTTTGTAGAAATACTCTACATATCCATAGGGGTAGGAAAACGCCATCTACGATAAATTAGAACTAGTACTATTTTAGGAAAATAAAAGTTATATTTTAAGGCGTTAAAACATTTAATTGACTCACGGTCCAACTTGCTGTTTCTAATACTTACCGTCGAAATATACCTAGGTAATTTTATTTTACGATAAAATTGCGTATTTTGAATAATTAATAAAATTATTATACCAATAATAAATTGCAATAATAGGTGATCGGACAGTAATCTGATAAAAATCTAAAATGTACTTAGCTAAAATAAATAAACTTTTTATGATTATTTGTTGAATAATAATTTAATATAATCCATTCAAATATTTTTAAAAGATAGAAATAATAATAATATAATAATAATATTCCGGGACAACTCACACACGGTTATTTGATCCCAAGCTAAGCAGAGCTTGTGTTATGGTTACCAGATAACTGATAAACATACTTATATATTTCTAAATACATACATATTATAGATAAATTACACCCAGACAACCAGAACAAATGATCGTGCTCATCACACAAACATTTGTCCTGGGTGGGAATCGAACCCACGACCTCCGGTATAGCAGTCAGGGTCACTAACCACTAGACCAACAGGCCCAAAGATAGAAATAAGATTTAGATATGTACAATATTTTTAATCTGTACAGATACTCTCAAAACTGGATGTGACGTCTTTTGTGGGAAATCATTAGTTGCACGGGTATTACTGATCCCATTTCCCTCAGTTATTTTTACAATTTTGTTGAATTTCTGGAAGTTGCTAAAAGATAACTGATTAACTAAAAAACTTCTCACGAACTTATGCTGCGCTGTTACCCTACAGCTGTTTTGTTATGCCCACATATGACGTCACGCGCTGTCAGATGACGAACGCAGCGTTTTGGCGGCATTTTTAAACAAACAATATGAAAACATAATTTTAGGTTCCTAAAAGGTTATAACTAAATAACATTTATTTTTTAGGGTAATAAGTATCCATGAAGAGTAATTTAAAACACTTTCTGAAAATTTGTCCGATCCCCTATTTTATTCAATTGGAATCAAATACATAAGTACCTACTAGACATATTGCCATTTAAATCAATGAAAATAGCATAAAAAATATATAACGCAACAAATTCCGCTCGCAAATCCTAGTGCGACATTACGAGCAACAAATTGAAAATGTACATTTGAATCATAGTCAAATTAGCTCGCAACGTCGCGTCGAAAGATTACAGAAGAATGGCAACGCTGCATACTTTACATACGAATAATGATATTTTAAATGTTGCCACACAACAATAATAATTATGTAATAAAATTGTTTACATTGCCATCTAAGGTCGTCAGTTTTATGTGTTTTTTTGAAACGTAGGAAATAAAATAAATCAATTATTGTACTTATTATATTGTTTTATCAGAAATATAATATCGCCTGCACGCCATCTATCGCTTCCATTTTTAAACTATAACAAACATGGCGCTTAGTTTGCTTGTCAAAACAAACCCACACATGTAAAGAAATGTCAAATTTTGTCTGAATTTCATGATTGTTTTTCTCAGTAATTAGTGTAAGTTATTTCCTAAAAAGTTAAGACGCGAGCACATTTAATTGTAGAAAAGTGATAAAATGATTCGTTTTATACAAAGAGTGTCTATTTTTAGCGTATAATCCCTACAAACATTGTATGGACGGTCGATCGGAGCATCCACCTTAAGTCTCAATGTAGAGTAAGCTCAATCAAACTGAAATCTTTAGAGACTCTTTTTGGCTCCACGCATTTTGGTAAATGTTTGCCGTTATGAATATTTGCCATATTTCATATTTCTTTATATTTACTTTCCAGGCTGCGTACGACGTCTCTATGAGTAAACTAAAACAAGAATACTCAGGGAATCCTGCATCATACAACATGCACAAGGAGTGCACATTATGGACACAACACTGGCTCAAGTGCGCCAAAGAGCTGAACCAGTGGGATTCTCTTCTAGAGCTGGGCTTAACAAGGAGCGGAAGAGACCCCTTCCTTATTCTGGAGAGCTCGTGGAGGAACCCTAACTGGAGTACTATGAAGGAGGCACTCTCTGAAGTTGAATACAACTGTCCTAAGGAGCAGGGTAAATTTGGTTACCTATAGCTATCAAAATGTTTCCTTAGAAGTACAGTTAAAACATATCTATCTCAGCTGAGTTTTAAGAAAATTTATGAATTCTCTAGAGTGCAGGCAATGTACGTTTGTAGATACATTGTCATTGGCAGCTGTTTATAATAATAATAATATCCTGAGACAACTCACACACGGTTATCTGATCCCAAGCTAAGCAGAGCTTGTGTTATGGTAACCAGACAACTGATAAACTTACTTATATATTTCTAAATACATACATATTATAGATAAATTACACCCAGACACCAGAACAAATGATCATGCTCATCACACAACATTTGTCCTGGGCGGGAATCGAACCCACGACCTCCGGTATAGCAGTCAGGGTCACTAACCACTAGACCAACAGGCCCGTCAAATGTTTTATTGATAAAAAACTTTTTATTTTATTTCTTGTTACGTGTTTTTACGACACTCTTGACTTATCCCCAGCGGGTAAATGGTAGTTGGGGCACGCTACTACCCCTCCTTCTCTCGCCCCACGCATCCCACCCCATAGCTTTGCCTAGCCATATCCTTTGGCTGACTGTAGATACATACATAGTATACATACATAGATATAATCACGCCTCTTTCCCTTGTAGGGGTAGCCAGAGACCACTTCTTTCCACTTGCTACGATCCTTACACACTTGTTTCGCTTTGTCCACTTTCATTATTCCCTTCATACATGCTGTTCGGCTTATGATACTCTTGACCTGACCTTGACTGTAGAGTCTGTAGATAAGAGTTTATATAGGGTTGTGGTGGTAGAGTTAGTATATATGTGATGTGTTGTGTGTGCAGCGTGGCTGGTGAACCTGTACCGCGGCTACCTGTGCATCTGCGCGGGCGGCGAGGCGCAGCTGGGCGGCGTGGAGCGGCACGCGGAGGCGGCGGCGGCGCAGGCGCTGCGCGAGTGGCGCCGCCTGCCGCGCGTGGTGGCGCACGCGCACCTGCCGCTGCTGCGCGCCGCACAGCAGCTCATGGAGCTCTCCGAGGCCGCGCAGATACACACCGTACGTACCACACCTACACACACACACCTACACACACACACCTACACGCAGCTCCTGTACACAATGCACGCTCCGAGGATACAGCTTAGAGTATACATAAGCAAGCAAGAGAGCGCAATAATAGTGGTCCGTTGAGCCAATCGCAAGCTAATTTTTGACTAAATGTAATCGTTGGGTAATTTTTTGACGATCGCACGAAAATATCAAAGTCTCTGACATTAATGTGATTTAGGTTTTGATATAGAATGAAAAACACGTGCTCTGTTTTGACACTAATTTAAAGTGCTTGAAGACAACGCTTGTTTATAACCCGTTAGACGCACTCTATAGTTTACTTATTTATGCTCTAAATAAAGGCTGACTACACATGTGCACGGATACTTATACTGGCTTTCGATCGCGACTTTTATCTATTATATTTATTTATTATTATGCCTAAAATGAAACTGAAGTAAAGCTGTACGGCCATAGATTTAGTACAATCAAATTACGCGAGATTTGAGATATACTAAGTATATTATTTCGATTACAATTCTAATATTTGCTTTGCAATTGAATTGACTTAAGCACGGCTGAGTAAAGTATAGATTTAGGAGTGTAGTTTGGTAGATATACAAATTTATTATACTAGCTGTGCCTGCGACTTGTTCGCGTGAATGACGAAACTTATCAATGAGTTTTTAACCGCAAAATTAAGTTTTTTTTTATCGTTTATACTTTTCCGGGATAAAAACTACCCAGTGTGGTGCCCAGGATAATAAAGAATAATTATACCAAGTTTCATCGTAATCGAACCGGTAGTTTTTGCGTGATACCTGAACAAACAGACAGACAATTTTTTTTTTTCTCACTTTTGGTTTCGGTGTCGGTCAAGTAACACCCCCCGCCATTATTTTTTTTTGATATTTTCAATGTACTGAATTTTCACTTCTACAGATTTATTATAAGCATAGATTGTATTTTATTCGCCATTCAAAAGTGATTATCTATAAAAGTAAAGCACGGCTAGAGATAATAATAATATGCATGGCCAGTAATAATACTATGTAAAAAAAGCGGATTTATTTTATTAAAAAAAAAAATTACAACTAAGTTTTATGCATACTTTACAGTAAGACTGCTATGTGAGATACATTTTTAGATTTACATACGAGGCTTACTCAGTACCAATTAATTAAAATTATAAATAGTAGTTAGAATGTCGCAAATAGATAAATTATATAAATTTTTGACATTACTTTTACTTAACGCATGGTATACTTTACGGCATTTATAAGTGTATTTAAAAAAATGGATTTATTACAATGACTGCGAGACTAGCTCTTTAAACTAGGCCTTAGGAAAGAACGAAATTAGGAAGGTATATCGAAAAAAACGGCAGATCTAGCCATTGTGTACAGGAGCTACAATGGCTCATATACCTACATCATCTGCCACGCATCTGACATGCGTATCTATGATGTTACACGCTGCCAAGCAGCAAATGGAATCCAACGAGTCTTCGCAGATACATGCCGTAAGTACATCTGCGAAACTGTACCATACGGAACTCAAAAAAAAAAGGAACTAGGTTTTGTTTTAGGCAACCTATCTGGCTAGGCTATAAAGTCCGGACTCCACCAAATCGTAGACGAGAAGAGCGGGGCTTTTTAAATAACCAATAGGAATTCGATATTCAGGTCCGGCTATACAGAGAAGTTTGAATAAGAAATTCCTATTGGTTATTAAGAACACTTCTCCGCTCTGCTCTGCTTGTCTCCGCTCTGCTCTGCTCGTCTCTGCTCTGCTAGTCTCCTCTTTGGTGGAGTCCGGTCCTAACTAAACCTCTTCCTATATTACTATTGGAACTCCTTATTACACATTGGTTACTTTGCCAGGGTCTCCTGCACAGCCGTCCAACATCGCTCCACGACATGAAGGCCATAGTGAAGACGTGGCGCAACCGCCTGCCCGTGGTCGCGGACCCGCTGTCGCACTGGGGCGCGATCTTCACGTGGCGCCAGCACCACTACCAATTCATCGCGTCGCACTACGACTCGCAGACCGACCACGCGTCCAACCACAGCATGCTTGGCGTGCACGCCAGTGCTCAGGTAATTATGACGACTGTTCGTTTTACTGCTGCACGTTGAAAGGAAATGCGGACGCCATTACACCCTTCCAAAAGTCTTTATTTTCTGGATTCTTCAAATTGGCAAATAAGTACATAATATTTTTCATAAGTATATTTTGTTTACATGGCATTTTAAATACTTACTTTTTAAAATTTACAATTTACATAAGCGAAAGATAATGTATATGTAGACACCGGCAAACATCTTTACCATACTGTCACACAAGTCTCAACTCAGCCCATTAATTTTCATGTTCTCATTATATGTATTACAAAATCATGCTAATGTTAAATGTTGTTTGATTGTTTGTGTGTCGGTATGTTTGTTTAATATTTCCCGAACTAACTTTCTAACTTTGTTAAAGGTAATAATGGGTTTGTAATACTAACATTCTTAAATTAAAAGATATCTCTCACTTTGATCTCAATACAAATCGTTTTTGTAATAAGAGGTAATTGTAAATAACATTCATCATAATATCTCATCCCTTAAAATATGTTTTTGGTGCAGCATTTGCGTTAAACATATAAATCTTTATATTAATATGTTTACATAAAAATCATCTTCATATTTTTTGATGAGTATAAGCGAATGCTTCATTAAAAACTACAGTCACTAACATTCTCTAAAGTCACTAACATTGTTCTCATGTGTTAACGGAACGAAGGCGGGGCGACTAATCGTGACTTGTTCCTTTCGTGCCGCCTTCGTACCACTAACCTTCTAAATAATCAATCTCTTCCATGTTTTCATGGTGTTTGTCGGTATCTATGAACTCTTGCCGCCGTGTTTCCTTTTAATATGTCCTAACACTAACCGCCGAGTGATTCCGGCATACATACAGACACTACCGTTCGTCCGCTGAAAGATTGTTTTCCTGATGTTTAGGTGTTGAGCAGAAGGTCGAAAATTTGCCTGTTCAGCACCTTACCAATTTGTCATGACTGCAGTTTGTTGGTGTTGGTAATTAACTCAAGTTAAATTACCAAGATACAGAATTTGTTATGTCGCCATTTGATACTGCTATGTTGCACTAGCATTATGTAGTCTACAACGTAAAAAAGTTAAAAAAATATTTGTGTACCTAATGTAAATTTCGGTAAATATAAATATCTTTATTTACAATTCTTCTTCGCTAAAAACAGACAATTTGCGTGAACTCGTATTCTCTCTTTCGCAAAGTTCTTGAAAATAAGCGAATGTAGACGTAGTAATTAGAACATGAACACGAATAGTCATGTGAATTTCGGCATCAGGAACACATTCTCTCAGCGGCTGGACGTACTCGCACACACTTTCTGTGGATGTTGTGGAAAGTGATGTCAGGAGGATGGGCAGCAGCATCCTCCTGTGCACTAATAACAACATACTGCTAGCACCAATTGGTTTGCCGAGCATGGTGCTAATGGCATTTTTCCCTCACATCCGCACCCGCGGTATGTAACCAGGCCGTGTTCAGCAATGAGCGTCACGGCCCACATTGGCAATATAGATGAAGTTTCTTCGTCTCAAAATTCTCAGGGAACATAGCCATTGTCACCATGCTTGATAGATAAATTGGTAAATAGAGTATGGTGTTGTTTGTCACAGGTCTCTGCCACAATCCATAGTTCAAATGTAAGTAACTCTCCCTTAGTAAGTTTTCTAGGAGGCCCACTTGATCGCACTGAGTCGCGCGTGGGCGTCGCAGCCGCGAACCCCGCCTGTCAGCTCCGCGGCTCGGTGGGGTTTAGTGGTACAACCCTCACCTTACTCTTTACTTTTTTTACGGGGCTTTTCTTTTTGTAGCAGAGTAGATCATAGTAGACAATTTATTAAAACATTTGATATAAATAAATAAGTAACATTTTTTTATTTTTTTTCAGGCTATAATTCACTTTGCAAAGATAGCAAGAAAGCACAATCTGTCAGGTGTATGCTTAGACTCGCTACATCGCATATACACAATACCTAGTGTTCCGATCGTGGATTGTTTCCAAAAGATTAGACAGCAAGTGAAGTGCCACATTCAGATGTCCTGGACCGAGGGCAAGGACGAATTACAGGAAGGTTTAGACATGATAGAATCGACAAACTTCAAATATTTCACTAAAGACATGACAGCAGAGTTTTACGCGTTTAAAGGATTACTTTTAGCGCAGCTCGGACGGTCGGAAGACGCGAACAAGGCTTTCGCGGCCGCAGTTCAGCTGCACGATACTCTAGTCAAAGCGTGGGCTCTCTGGGGTGATTATTTAGAGCAGATATTTATAAGAGACCCGAGACAGACACAGGTGGGAGTATCCGCTATGACTTGCTTCCTTCACGCTTGTCGTCACCAGAACGAGTCGAAATCAAGAAAATACTGCGCCAAGGTAACATTTTTAAATATAATGATACCTAAATACCCTATATAAAAAGAAATTGCTAAAATTTTATTATCTATTATCGTAAAACAAACAAAATTCGTATTTCAGGTTCTTTGGATGCTTAGTTTTGACGATGAAAAGAATAGTCTTGCTGAAGCTTTAGATAAATACTCTGTAGGCGTTCCGCCTGTCCAGTGGTTGCCATGGATACCACAACTACTTGCTTGCCTTGTCCAATACGATGGAAATGTCATACTCAATCTTTTGAGCCATGTGAGTACACCTTTTTAACAACTTGCACTAGCCATTTCCTTGAAAACTAACCTTAAAAATATGCGTAAACTCATTGATATAAAAAATATTCTATTTCCATTATAAATGTATGATTAATTTGGATTATTTTTAATAGGTTGGCCGACTATATCCCCAAGCGGTATATTTCCCAATCCGCACGCTATATTTGACTCTGAAGATTGAACAACGTGAAAGACATAAAACAGCTGAGAACATCGCTGCGAACCTACCACATCAACCCACCACCTCTGCTGTGAGTTACAACATTTGTATCCTTAAAATTAACAGCGTAAAGTATATATTTCTTTAGCAAGTTAAGTTACCATTTAGATCATTTTAAGTATTTTTACGTATCAAATAAAAGCCGATCGATAAATAATTTTGTAGTTGTATTGTAGTGTTGCCCCGATATATGCTTCCATTATTATCGTATTCGCTACTAGAGAGACTACATTAATAAGATGAAAGACCAAAAATCACGTATCTATCGCACCAAGCGCGTTTTGATCTCATTTATAAGAATTATGAATAAATTTGCAACTACTCAACGCATTACCACTTATGTAGTCTTATTGAATTCTAGTGTTTTTAGCTGAATTAGCCATATAGCTGAAAACACTTATATTATCCAGCATTTTTTTTAAGTATTTGGTGTTATATCAAGAAGATACGTGATTATTGGGTTTCATTACAATATAAATTCTGGTGACGTCGACGTAGTCTTAGGGTGCGTCCACATCTGACGAACGAGCATGGCGCGAGCGGCGCGGGCACGTTTTTACGGACGGCGTCATTGACATTAGTGCGTTCGCGGCATGCTCGCGAGCTGCTCGTGTAATGCTCGTTCGTCAGATAGGGACGCACCCTAAGGGTGCGTCTAGATCTGGCTCAGCGAGCTGTTCGTGTAACGCGCACTCGGTGCGCATTCTCCAGATCTGGACGCACCCTGACGAAAGATACTGATGCTCTGTTTATAACTGGATTTAAGTTAATATAAATGTGAAAGTTAAGCATTTTATTCGTAAGGTTTAGCCTGGTCTGATGGTATGCTTATTTATTATGCTATCTGCTTATATAGGCCTTTGTTCAGCAGTGGACGTCTTCCGGCTGATGATGATGATGCTTGTATTTATATTGGTCATTATATACAGGGAAGCAGCAAGGTGAGTGAGAGCGCATCATCTTCGAGCAGCGGCTCCACGGGCGAGGCGGGCACCATCAAGGCCACTCTGCCCATGTGGCGTTGCTCCAAGATCATGCAGCTGCAGCGGGAGATACACCCCACTGTGCTCTCCTCGCTAGAGGGCATCGTCGATCAGGTAAGTTGATTTCACTTATGTTATTATCACATTACATTGTTCCAAGACTTCTCGATTTTTTCAGCGATTAGATTATTAATATTTGATTTTGAATATTTAATTTTCTCAAATCGTATACTATACCCACTCGTAATTTCTCAATAATCACGAGTGTCTTACGGCCACCTCATTTACAAATGCTTTATATGTTTTACCTATTGTTATCCGTAAATGGTAAATGTCTGGGTAGGTAATAGTATATCATGTCATTTTTGTGTCTTAGTGACAAAACTTATTACTTATCATGGGGAAGGGCTTTCCCTTTAGTGGGACTTAGAGGTTAAATATAAAAAAAAAACAATAAATCAAATATCTCAAAAATATAAACTTTATTTCAACTCACTGGGTATACATAGTACTTACTACATATTACGTTTTCCTGACTAGCCATTTTTCCTATGTTGGGGTCAGCTTCTAGATCTCCCGATCAGAGTCTCGCTCTCCCGCGCAGATTATTTTAGAATAATATTTCAAACATGAACACTTATCCACCGTTTACTAGATGGTATGGTTCCGAGAGAACTGGTACGAGGAGGTCTTGCGGCAGCTGCGCGCGGGGCTGGTGAAGTGCTACGTGGTGGCCTTCCACCACCGCACCGCCGTCGCCGACGCTACCGTCACGCCGCACACGCTCAACTTCATCAAGAAAGTTGTATCCACCTTCGGCATTGGTATTGGTATAAGTAAGTTCAGTTTTTACTTACTATTTTTCATTTGTTTTGTTTTTTTCTTTTCTTTTTTTTTTGTAGCATCAAATCATTGTACAATTTAGATTGACTTTATACGAATGTAAAAGATCTCTTAGTATGGCAATGCAGTCATTTTGTTAGGATAGGTTAAGGTGCGTCCACATCTGACGAACGAGCACTACACGAGCAGCTCGCGAACCGTTCGCGAACCGCTCGTGGCGTGCTCGTTCGTCAGATGTGGACGCACCCTACCCTTACATTAGATAGGCAATAAAGCTTTTTGCATATATATTCAAGATAAAAATATAACACAAAATAATCAAATTTCACATGCAACGAAAAAACAATCTAGGTTCATCATCATTAAACATAATAACAAAGTAATTTATTTCAGAAATATAATTACAGTTTTGCTGTGTCGTAAAGCATGAGATAATAAGGTAACATAAATTAAAAAGTAGCTTTTATATCTTTTTTTTTTTGTTAAATGATGACGTTTGTGCTCCCGCGAGCGTTATTTCATAAAGATACTCTATTTTGTATGTCGACAGAATGTATTTCATCACGTACTGTAAGTGGTGCATTGTCTTCAGCTGCATCAGAGAGTCTCGCCCGGCGCGCGCAGTCCACGGTACAGGATCCGGTCTTCCAGAAGATGAAGAGCCAGTTCACCGCGGACTTTGACTTCTCGCAGCCAAACGCGATGAAGCTACAGAATCTTATACAGAAATTAAGGAAATGGGTGAAGATACTGGAGGCAAAGACAAAAGTTCTACCCAAGTAAGTAGATTTGTAAAGCGTTAGAGCTCCAACAAAGGTAAAATCATGAAATTTCGTCGTCCGTTTATCTAGACTGACAACATTAACATTGTAGTTACGATCTTAACCATCATACAAAGATTAACTTAACATTTCTGTATATTTATGGTTAAGTAGAACCG
Organism: Autographa pulchrina; assembly: GCA_905475315.1. Classification (NCBI taxonomy): domain Eukaryota; kingdom Metazoa; phylum Arthropoda; class Insecta; order Lepidoptera; family Noctuidae; genus Autographa; species Autographa pulchrina. The sequence goes on along the minus strand of FR997765.1, from coordinate 10,111,370 downwards.
TAGAATAATATATTCTAGAGTTCTAAAAGTCATCTTTTACTAACAAAACCTGTCAACTCTAAGCCAAACGGACATTTTCTAAACTTATTTTTGTCTTTCAGATCATTCCTCATCGAAGAAAAATGCAGGTTCTTATCGAACTTCAGCCTAAAGACAGCTGAAGTAGAGCTCCCTGGAGAGTTCCTGTTACCCAAACATACTCACTACCACGTCCGAATAGCGAGGTTCATGCCTCGAGTGGAAATCGTACAGAAACACAACACATCCGCACGCAGACTGTACATTCGCGGACATAACGGAAAGATATACCCATACCTAGTAGTCAATGACTCTGGGTTAGGAGACGCCAGGAGAGAAGAACGCGTCTTACAACTACTTAGAATGTTGAACCACTACTTAGGCAAGCAGAAGGAGACGTCTCGAAGGTTTTTGCACTTCACTGTACCACGTGTGGTGTCAGTGTCGCCGCAAATGCGACTCGTGGAAGACAATCCGAGTTCGATATCGCTGTTGGATATTTACCGCACTGAATGCGCTAACAGGTACGTCTTAATTTGACGCAATAAGTATGATATATGAATAATTTATTACAAGATTTTTGATACTTAATATAGTAGATATGATTTTTTCAAAACTTTTGGCTAAAGAATTGTTAGACGATTTTGGAATGAGTTGTTAGATTTTATATTAATTGTGATATTTTAATATACTTTTTATTTTTAGGGGAGTGGAATACGACGCCCCAGTCGCCCGTTACTATGAGAGGCTTGCAGCAGTCCAAGCTCGCGGCTCGCAAGCGTCACACCAAGTTTTGCGAGACATTCTTCGTGAGGTCCGTAGACTTATTATTCCTATTGCAATGCTTCAAACCCTATTTTTTGTATGTAGTACTGCTCATATAACTACTGTAAAAAAGAAAAATTAACCTAAACTTGAAGGGGTATACCGCTGAATAAGCTATGTACTAAACAGTATATAAATCGTTTATTTATCTTAGAAAGCGGTGAAGGATGATCGAATGGAGTGCTGTCTGATATGTGTACTTTCAAAAAGTGCTACATGGTAACCTAATAAGACATGAATGAATTTTTGATTTCTTAAACTCGAATACTTGTATCCTACAGGTACAAGCTACAATGGTACCAAAGGGAATGCTTCGCGAGTGGGCCGTCGCAACTTTCGCAGCGGCTACCGACTACTGGACGTTCAGGAAGATGCTGACGCTGCAGCTGTCGTTGGCCAGCTTCGCGGAGTACGTGCTGCACCTCACGCGGCTCAACCCCGACATGATGTACGTGCACCAGGACTCTGGCCTCCTCAACGTCTCCTACTACAAGTTTGACGTCGATGATACCACCGGTAAGTTTCATAAATTTATACCACGGTTTTGTGCAACTGTGTCTAATTAAATGTTTTAAGTTTCAGTGGTGACTGTTTGGTAAGAGTTTCTTGCAACTTTTGTATGTTATGTAGTGTAAGAGCTTTATTATCGACACAGAGGGATTATGTTATTTTCGCCGTTTTTTTGTTTTATTCTCCATTTACTTTTATCCTATTGTAGCATTAGTACCACTCCCACCTCTTTACTTGATAGTTACTTATTTAACTTTGATATGTGCAGGTGAATTAGATTGCAACCGTCCAGTTCCTTTCCGACTAACGCCGAATATTTCTGAGCTCCTGACAACGATTGGCATCACGGGACCTCTGACTGCCTCCGCTATCTCCGTCGCTCGATGCCTTGTCACACCTAACTTCAAGGTAAAATGTTAAAAAAAATTAATTGCCTCAGAAACTTAAGTTTCTGAAAATTATGTAGCATGGAAGGCTAACAAATAACTATTTCCAGATCCAGTCCATTCTCCGCACCATATTACGAGATGAAATGGTCACAGGCTACAGAAAGCGCTTAGAAGACAAACCAGGCATGCCAACAGCGGGAACATCCGCAGAAAACAAACCAGTGGAAATGGACAATGAAACTATAATAAACATGGTGAACAAGGCAGTAACAGTGATAACGAACCGCCTTAATTCTTTGGCGTTGTTTGATGGTCCTGACAGCAAGGTGGCGACGCTAGTGACGGCAGCGAATAGTCACGATAACCTGTGTCGGATGGACCCCGCGTGGCATCCATGGCTGTAAACCCGTGACCTATAGAGAAAGGATAGTAGGATAGGTAATGAATATAAAACATCTGTAATCCTACGCTACAAACATCTATGTACATTTTAGGCCATGGACCATTAACAGCCTTTAAGTTTTGGAGATTTTTCTTGTGAAGAAAGTTGGCTCTGAGCTACTAAGCCAACTACTGTACGTATTTGAACAGCGATATGAATTCTGTACCTTTTATTTGATATGTGATTTTAGTTCCAATTTAAGTCATTAGGTTTTATTTCTGTCTTGATTCTCATGAAGGGAATTCTCTAAGTTACATTATTTCTTATTTTTTAGTTATTTTGCTGTGAGTGCAGTCTATACGCGGACATTGTTTACAATCAATTCTGTAGTGTGTTATAATTGTGTATTAAAATGAAATCGAAGGTTTTATTTCTAATAAAAAAAATATATATTTGTTAATGTAAGTCTCATAATACGTGACGTTATAATAGTATGTTTTTATTACTAAATGTTTGTAGGTATATGTTATTGGATCCGTACAAATTTTATCTGCGACAATTGTTGCCCACTATCAGTAATGCTGCCAAATACGATTTGTTTGAATTTAAGGATCACGGATATCGACATATATCGGTAAGGAAAGACTGCAGCATTAAGTTAACGACAAGAGGATGACTGATAGCTTTTGTAAGGAATAGTGCTGTGACATGGCAGTGCACTTAAAAGGGGCTCTTATTAGATCAATTGAAACGCAACTCCAGAGTTAAACAGTAGTTAGATTTTAGAAAATTCATGTATTTTAATTCTGAGCTGTCCAATATAAAATAGGGACGCTTGGGGCCCGAGTCCGCTATTTTAAATCAGTGAGTGGCGGGTTAATAAACGTTCCAGTGTACTTGTTTTTGTGCTTAATTTTCGTATTCAAATAATTTTAGTTAAATGACAAATGGACACCTACTTGCTACTGTTGTCATTGTAGGATTGCAAGTGACTGATCTTATCTGAATACCAAAATTAGGCCCAATAACAAGTACACTGGAACGTTTTTCAACCCGCCACTCACTGACTTAAAATACTCGCGGACTCGGGCCCCTGATATAAAGTAGAGAAATTTCTAAGTGTCACTTATTGAATTATAAAATAAAAGTATATTTCTATGTGTCTACGAATTCTGTATAGATTTTTTTTCATGATTATCATGAGCATGTTTGGTTTGTCACAGTTTGGCTATTATAAGGTATTTTGACTAAATACTTTTAAATGATTGTTAGGAAGGTTTAACAAAAATATTAGACAAGTACTTGTAGAACTCACGAAGATCCCTTGATATAAAATGTCGCATGACTTCACGATATCGTACGCCAAGTTCGCGAGTTTCATAGATCAAGCTGAACTATGAAAAAACAAAAAGGAAGTAGCTAATATTTTTTTTACTTTTCATACCGATTAAATATCCCATTATCTGGCGGTATTCGAGTCTTCTTTATAGTAAAGGTTTCAAGCCTGAAGCCGTTTTGGTCTATCCTTTTAAATAATTTTAAAAATAGACATAATGTAAGTTGTATAATTATTATTCAATGTTTAGTTGACATGTTTTTCCATCTCATTAAATTTAAAGTAAGACATAGTGTTTTGGGTTTTCCCGTTTAGACGTTCGTTAATAATAGACAATGGAAAACTTGTAATCCTAAAAACCGAATAAATTATATGCTTATAGTTGTATGCGTAGGTATATGGCATTATTATTAGTATATCTTCTATAATCTATATCTTCATGTATAGAACTTCGTTAGTAATCAATTTAGAGTTGTATAGCTCCTGAGTAAGTTATATAAATATGCTATGTAATATTATGTAATACTGAAGTAATGTGTCACTCACAGTTGTTCAGAATATATGACTAGCTCAGTAGCTCACTTACTCTATTTTGTATCACTACGGCGGCGTTCCGCTTTCTTTGTAATTTGATGTCAAGTATGGAGGAAAATCAATTTACTATGTTTGATCTCTAACTAAAAACTTATTATAAATGTCACTAAAGTAATCAACCGAAACGAGCTTATAAAAATGATTATTGAAAACTTATGTGAACGAGAGTTGGCAATTAAGCATACATTATTACTGAGCTAAATGAGCTAAAAGATTGATATTATATCGTTGTATCCAAAAATATTAGTTTGTGCGGAAAGGTAATTACCGTGTTTGTTAAAAACAATGACACTGTCGCGTGATTAGATTATAGAGCGATGTTTTCAGGGTTCATGTATGTATGTTTGTGAGTTTCTTTATTCCACCATAACTTCTAAAAGGCTTGACCGATTTCAATGATTGTGGTATCATTAGAAGCTTCGAGTTATCCCGAGTGACATAGGCTATGTGGACATTAAAAAATGGTCAAGTGTGAGTCGAAATCGCCTGCAAAGTGTTCCGAACGATATTTTTTTTTGTGTTGTGTCATGTTTTTTTGTTGTTCACTAAAAGGTATTAAATAAAAAAATTAAAAAACACGCCTGCCATGTCAAAAAAAATTAAAAACAAGTCAAATATTTGCAGTCGGGGTCGGTTACTTGGAACAATTCATTACAGGTCCACTACAAATATTTGCACTTTGCTTACTGCAAATATTTGACTTGTTTTTATTTTTTTTCAGGCGTGTTTTTTATTTTTTTTAATTATATTTTTTTTTATTTGCTGTCTTAAAAATGGTTTTATGGAGTGATTTTAATGTTAACATAATCAATTTAACTCCACGATGCTTCTATTGCCGCACAAACTCTATCTTTTTAGCTCAGTGATATATGATGCGCATCGCTAGAAACCATTAAAATCATATGTTCTACTCTTACACATTTTGTGCAACATTACATCTAGGTTAAGAAAATGACTCAAATTGTTTTTGTTAGTAGTAAATATTGTAAACTGTATGTTCTGTGATCCCAAAAGCGGTGAAGTATTAAAACTAAACGATAATAGTAATACTTGTAGTTTGATTTACTTTTTATTTTTATCTTTGGTTATCCCATGGAACCTGTTTGACGGTGACATAAATGATGCTGTGATTGCATGTGTATGAGTGACAGGTACCTGCTGGGTGAAAGTACTGGGACGGCATCAAGTGCGCGACTAATAAGCGTTCACGTCGCCCCGCGCGGCCCGCGCCGGCGCGGCGCTGCGCCTGCACTGCCGCGCCTGTCGCACTCGATCGAGAGATAGTAAAACTGATTTCATCATGCCAACAATGGGAAAGAAAGTGCAGTAATTGTAGGATAGGGCAGGAACTGCTTACATAGTTACTCGCCATTCTTATGTACTTTAAATGTATACATAGGTCTTGCTATTGTCTATTTCCCATACATTAAAATGCAAATCTATAACAATTGCATCTTTTAAGAACCTTCGTATTTGCATGCCAAGCGCATGTAAATACAAAGATTCAGTGCTTATATATATATACCTATATTTTTTTTTAATTATTTAGAGTATTTAATAAATCACCCAGTAGGCCAGTAACCTACCTACCTATACCACATGAGTAGATAAACGGAACAGAGGCAAAGCTTCGAACAACCGCTCGAATCGGTTGCACGCACACAAGCGCGCGGGGCATGTGTGCGTGACCACTGGCCGCTTGTCACATACGCGGCGAGACTGGAAAAAACCAGTTTACGCTGGCACAGCCAGTGTACAATCTAAGGGTCAGTCCGACGCACGCTGTTTATAATAATAATATTCCGGGACAACTCACACACGGTTATCTGATCCCAAGCTAAGCAGAGCTTGTGTTATGGTAACCAGACAACTGATAAACATACTTATATATTTCTAAATACATACATATTATAGATAAATTACACCCAGACAACCAGAACAAATGATCGTGCTCATCACACAAACATTTGTCCTGGGTGGGAATCGAACCCACGACCTCCGGTATAGCAGTCAGGGTCACTAACCACTAGACCAACAGGCCCGTCCAACGTTTGTTTTGTTAGTTGCAAGTTTAAGTTTTTATAAGTTTAGTTGTAAAAACGTGGTATTATATTAATAATAATGGTTGTTTATTGTACCGTGTGTATGAATAATAATAGAGAAAACAAAAATATATCATACTTTAACTATCCCAAGGAGTACAATTAGGTAAGTAAATATTTGGTTATTACTTTTTCAAGCAAGTACCTTTATTTTATTGTATGATCCTTTTTATAATAAGAAGAGAGTAATTTGTACAACACGGTAGGGATTTTTTATTAAAAAAAAACAAAAATTATAAAAAGAAAATTTTTAGAGTAAGTAATTTGTAAACTATTCTATCATACTTTTATATATTCTATTATACTGACTATTAAAACTATTTAAAAAACGTTTTGTTTGATTTGTCTTCACCTATTGTGACAACCCTAACAAAATAGGTAACAATTTTGCACGTTCTTAAGAAGCTTTGCCTCTGTTCCGTTTATCTACTCATGTGCCTATACGATGAATGGTATTTAACTATCTCTAATGCTACCCGCATAAACATGTATTTTTCCCACACTAAGATTTGGTCGCGCTTTGATTAGCGGCCGAATACTCTCGGAAGCCCTCAAAGTTAAACAATCTGATTAACGGTTCAGAAGCGCCTAACGAGGAATAACATTAATTTTTATTTACACAGAATTGTTATCAGGGGTCTGAAAATGGACTGGTTATCAATAGCTAATGAATATAGCTCATAATCAACGTAAGTACCTACTTAAACTTTTCTTTTCCTAATGAAATAGCAAAATTCCACCATAAATAGTTAACCAAATATTGTCAAAAACGCTTGCTAGGACCTAGAGCAACAAACTAAAGGCTATGTGAAAATGGAAATCACTATGTTTTGGTTTTAGGTATGTCCGTACAAGTAACCTTTATCATCGATTCTTACGTCAAGAGCGGGTGACAAGAGATGTATCGTTCAAGAGGACATGTCTAGCATGAGGTCGACGACGGGTGTCTCGGCTGTCGGCAGCGGCGGCGCGGCGTCGTCGTCGCGGGCGCGTTGCTAAGCGCTGAGCGGGCGGGTGGCGGGCCGGGCAGCCACGTCGCTCGCGGCGCGCGCCGTCTCCGCTCCTCACGCCGCGCCTCCCGCCGCCGCGAGCTCTGTCAGTCCGCTTCGCGGCGTTGCGTTATGTGCTGGTGTGTTTCATGTTCCCGAGCCCGAACAGCGAGTGTCCGACCTCTGTAACCGACCGTTTATGACATTCGACAACCCCGCCCTGTGCATTTTTCCGAGTTGCATTTCGATCAGTGCGAAGAGTACGTCGACTGCGAGCTATCCGTGCCGGTGTCGTCGGCTCCTCCCGCGTTTATTTATGTTGTCGTTTTGGTGTGGTGAATATTTGTGTTGTACGGACGATAACCGTATTATCTGTGCGATCAAGTCGAGTGGATATTTTTAACGATCGACGGCTTTTCGCGAAGGTGAGTGAAATTTCCGAATCCGATTCTGCGAATATTGTACAAACTATAATATATGACGGGATGTTTGTTAGATTTTGATCCGCCGCTACGTGGCGATCTGCTCATCGATATGTTCCGGAATATTAGGGATTGAGTACACTTTTTCACATCTTTACAAGACTTCACATATTGTTTATTGGTAGTATTAATTCAAGATTTTTACAAAAAACTTATTCTGACGGAAAAAATAAACCTGTTGTTTCGTCGCAATAAATTTTGTGTATGTTACGCTTTGAACTCAACAATAATATGTCGACGTAATGGAAGAGTACCTTGGACTGGCTTGGACAAGAATTGATGAATTTAAATAGGGGATGTTGCTGATTAGATTCTTGTTAGATTCGGTCCTATCCCACTACACCATATGGTAGACGGAAGCGAGTGGGTAAGAAATCATGGAGGTGAGCGGCGCGGGGCGGTGCGCGGCCGGTCGGTCGGGCGGCCGGGCGACCGCATTTCATATGGAATGCCGGATTATACGCAATGTCAGTGTGACTCGAAGCTCGCCGCCTAGTGCCTAGTTCCTTCGCTGCACTGACCATTGCACATTTGCAACTATGTCTCCCAACTGAGTTATTAAGTTTTGTACATGAAGTTATGTTAGTAACAAAATATTGAATTGCGTCGTCAATTGACATTAACCAACAACCTTCAATGAGCAGATTGAGCAGAGCAGAGCTTTTGTAGATAGGCATACAACTATTACGTGTCGTAGGTACTCGTTTCGTAAATAATGTCGTCGCTATTCTATGCAGGTAATCTAACCAGATAGCTATTTTATGTAGTACTAGCCTATCTAAGTACTGAGTCATCATTATGAAGATACCTAGTTCGTTAACGACAAAGATCTTCATCTACTAAGTATTTTTCTGTGATTTAAAATAAAAATTAGTTGTTCAACATACGACTATTTACTTATTGAATTTATTTTAAACTTCCTATCTTATCAATAAATATTGAAGTGGGTAGTTAATCATTAATAATAACATATTCTATTCTTTAATGTTTTATATAAAATTACTTTAACATGACCAATTTAAATTTTACGCTCTCGGTGAATCCCCAAGCAATTTTAATAAGAGTTGCCAATTTTAAAATATGGTTTACTGGCAGCAATATTTTGCACAGGTAACACAAATAAAAGCTGGCCGTAAATAAATCGTAGAATTTGTTTTTAAATTGTTTGTTACTCTTTTATGATCTACAATGTGGCTATGTCGGTATGTACTATTATTATAAATTGATAAGCCGACTCCCAGAGGTTGGCAACAGTCCCTAGTCTCCGAGCAAGGGGCCCTGTAAACCCTTGATAAATTATTATCTCAGTGACATTACTCGTGATCTCACATAATGAGTATAATGAGTTCGATAGTGCGTGCTATATTTCGAAACACGTCCGTCGTCGCTTCCGCTGTGTGACCCACAATCTACAACAAACTTTTTAGGTGTATTCTATACAGTAATTTATAATCGACCGTACGTATAGCATAAAATTAAGTGGGATCAGATTTTTTATTTAAATTCTGTAGTTATTAAAATATTTTTAAATTGCATTTTTTTTCTGTTAATTTTGTTTTTTAATCGGCTTTTATTTCGTTATCCATTTTCTATTTGTTTCGTTTTTGTTATTCAATACTCGATTAATCTACCATTTCACTTGTTATTTAGCTGCTTAGTCCATTCGAGTTCATTCATGGTAATATATTTTACTTAATCCACATGCATGAGTAATTTATTTAAAATATAGTTTGCTGACGTTATTATTTTTATAATTCAGTTTCGTAATTTAAAGACCATAAAGATAAAGATTCGCAAGTCTGGTCTGAGAATCTAAACTCAAGACAAAGTAGAACGCTAAGTAAGTATTCTATTTTACTATTCTAAAACTATACTAAGTACCTAAGTCACCAAATTATTATCGCATAGGAGTGTCCGGTTCTCGGGTCAAATTCATACAATCATGGCGACCTTTAATCTCGTTTCAGATAGCTAAAACACGTTCCTTTGTGTCAATTCTCAGAATTGGTATCTTGTCTTATTGTTTATATACAGCCACGATAGATGCTGGCTTGACCTTTTAATTGCCTAAACTAAACAGAGATTAACAAACTAAATTGTTGTTAGATTAAAACATAACAATAATTACTAAATACCATTATGTGTTAGAATTCCAGCTAAAAGTATTTATTTTTTAAAGGTGTAATAAGAGTTTTAGCTTTACTATTTTAACCTTTTCAAATCGATTAACGAAACCAGCGTCGCGTCTTGGTAGTGGGTCCTTGACATTATAGACAACTTTTAATTTTCTGATTTAAATGTCACACGAGTTGCCATCTACAAAATAAAACGTGATAAAATAAAAGGTTTGCGTGAAAATATATTTTACTCGTGAATAACGAAGAATATTTTTTGGGTTGATTAATGTTTTCACAACACGTCAAAGACAAAGTCCGAAAGTACATTTTCGTACTTTGGTTATTGCTTCTCAGAGGTGTTGTGGCTAGATAAAAATATCACATTGAAGTTCTTGAATTTCTCAAACTTTCCAGAATGTCAATGTAAAATCTGTAAGAAACATTGTTACTTTGTTCAAAAACTTGTTCTTACCCGCACTTAAGGTGTCAAGAATTTAATTTATGTTCTCGTTGCCATAATATCATATTAATGAGTAGTTCAGCAGTAAAAGGATTATTTTTTAGGAATAATTGCCAAGTTAATTAAAATCTGCTCAATATCGAACTTTATCGCTTGCCTTCTGAAAGCTATTGGCTTTGTAAGGTCGTCTTAAGCTACGTTCACACTTCGAAACTTATTTGTCTAGTAATGGCGATATAGTAAATAAAAAATTTTGTTTTTGTTTAATTTTAGTAACAAACTACAAACAAACATGTGGATATATGGCCCTTAAGTTCTTGTGCATTTTCACACATGTACACTCATTGAACTCATTCTGATATACTATCCCCGTTTTTTGAAGCACTGGTAAGCGCTGTGTTTGCAATCAATTTCAATGTCCGTGACAATATTGCTAAGACGAATGTAATCTAGAATTTTTCTTTTACTTTTCCTTACTAAATTACATTGCATTTAAATGTGTCCCAAGGAAATAATAAATAGTTTATCCCATGACATTGTTACTAAAATATTATGTTTATATACATATAATACTTACGACATAATTAAGCCTTTGTCGATTCAGGAGGTAATCAGCCACTTTAGTCTATATGCATGGCGTAAAAAGATTAGATAGAATATTTATCCGAAGAGATAACCCGAGTATGCAATCATTACAAAATAATTTGTCATCAGGAGGCGAGTTAGAATATGGTTTGCATCATTCTAGTTTCTATATGGTATAAGGAAGTAGGAATAACATTAGTATCAACTAAACTTGGTAATCTAGGACGGCACTCGGCAGTCTGTAACAGAACTGATTCTATAAGCAAGAGCTTTATCTTTGGCAAAGGAAGCAAGAGCTATCTATTGTGCAAATGAAAGTACAAGGCTTTTTAGTCCAATATGAAGTCTGGGTGTCTTGTAACGAATTGAATAGTCACTTGTGCCAGTAGACGCCTTTCGTTTTACCGGACACCACTATTAGCCGCAATAAACGCTCATTGTAAATTGAATTACTTTCAATTACCAAGTAAATCGGTTAGGATGTCATCTTGCGATGCCAGATGCAGTATTTCCTGTTGTGCCAGATAGCCTTGGGTATCATTTTAGTTTTATTTGTTTACAAAGGATTTTTTTTTGCTGCAACTTTCATAATGCATTTCATCAACAGTGCAGCTAATAACGTTGCGCTAAATTTTGTAAGGTGAATGAAGATATGATCGTCAGTGTTAGTGATGAAATCTTGAAGAGCTATAATCGCATTCCGCGGCGAGCTCCCCTCCCCGTGGCGGAGTTGCATGCCGAGTGCCGACGTCACTCGCCGCACTCTATGTGGGTTGCATCGTACTTCACTGCCGATGCTGCTGCGGATCATCTACTTTGGAGCCTCCGTTTATGTTCAAATGTTAGTTGTGATTGAAATCCGCCGTTAGCGATGGCATTTCAAGCTGAGTGCTTGTTTCTGGTAGAGCAGTATTATGACAAGCGAGTGACGTATGGTGCCGGCTGGTTAGGCTTCACTAGATGATGTATAGGTAGAGGATAGCGGGTAACGGTTTTGTCATGTTTGCAGAGGCACGGGTGTGGGCCCGTGTGTGCGTCCGCGCCGCTCGCTCACACAGGCGCACAGCGCTCGCGGCGTAGCGCGGCCGTTGAACCGAATACTCGAGGAATTTCTCTACCGCCGTAGTCGCTTTGCTTTGCAGAAGAGGAAAATTATCGCAGGTGGTAGACTTGCACTAATAGAAATCATCATTTCTATGTTTGTGCCCGCTCTCGCCACAATCTGTACTAGGAACGTTGTTTATAACAACATTTTGAGTTTAGTTTGCTAGGTTTTAGTTTATTCTCTTTAAACACGTACTAGGTATAGCGTGTTCCAATGTTTAGTTGTTTCGAAGAATATTGATGTGGAGTATGATGTACTAGGGGACCTCTTGTTGCTTTATTCTCAATTCAGGTGTTAGTAAGAAGCAATTTGTCGCAGACACGTGTGCGTCTGATCTCGCAACAGCCGGCATACCGGGCCAGGGCGCGGTCTGCCAATACCTCGAAACGAGAATACTAATAAATTTTATGTGACACATATTTATGTTACAGTTTAAAGGGCCTACCAAAATTCATTTTATAAACGAGCTGTATTATTATTTTAAAGCCTGATTGTTTAAATCGATAAATATTTTTTTTCAAGAAATGTAATTCGTGGATAATGTTTTGAAGAACTGTCAAAAATACAAAATAATTCCTCGGTCAAAATAATCTAGCGCTGGACAAATCAGCCCTAAGCTAAAAATCGTAGTTTTTTATTGTAAGTATTCGATGGGTTTTAAATAAAGAAACGTGTCCGATGCGTTGATAGTGTACCAATTAGTCAAGCAGTGTTTTTGCTGTGATTGCGTCTGGTTGTCTGAAAACACGTTCACATTTTATCATTTTTACAGCTATTGTACAAATTGAAAGTAGTTGAAAGTTGTGCATCTTTCGTAAATACCTTTCCTCGATTATTTTTTTCTGTACTGTATGATTTAATGTATTTTGTATACAGTATGTGACTAAAAAGATATGTTCATAATATAAATAGAATAAAGAAACTTGTCTCAGTACTGTGAAAAACACTTTTTATTACATGGCGTACCTATGTCGAACTCTAACATCTCGGTGTATGTATAAACCAATTAATTAATATGTGGTAATACCAATATTTTACATAAGCGATATTACAAACTATACAGATAGGTTATATTATAGTTGAATAGGAAATATTACTTCGTTTTCCTTATGTGGTTAGCGAATAAATTAAGATTAATTCGTTAGATACCTATTATTTTCTGATACATAATTTTAGGAACAGGATGTGGTAATTTAATGGTCAGAACATTTTGAAATTTTTGACTTTGTTTCGATCTGCTAAAATGTAGCATTGATTTAGGGAAGGGACATGACTTATTTTTAAAAGCAAGTGTTTAACCTTCTGCTATCCTGTGATAAAATTAAATTTCAATGTTTAGGTAAACAGCTTTGTGACAAAACTGACGAGGTCTTGGTTTTGTTTGTAACACAATTGTTTCACTTATTTTTCGCCACTAGTACTACTTACCACATAGATGTTTATGTTAGCTTTAACTTGCGCTAAATGATAAGAAGTTGATAACACTTCATGATTAATTTCAGATTACGTAATTGTTTATTATGATATAAAGTTATTCAGAGTCAGTGACACCGACTATCAACACAATACGCGTCGTGTGTTCGTTTTTCAAAGAAATACTTGAAACTCTTGAAAGCCGGCGTCGCGTCGTCGGCGTCGTAAATAATCACATGATTATGTACGATTTTCCAATCGCAAGAAACTTTCGCTGCTCAAACCACTGCTAGCTATCTAATGTGAGATCTCTGACGCCCGTAGTCATAGTAAGTGTATAGTAGTAATACAAATGCTAATGAAACCCGCGAAATAACGCGGCTACACTAATCCATTACGTAACGCAGTTAGATAACGGTATTATCATAACACTTCTTTAAATTAATCGTTGAGATTCCTGCACTTTTACTTTAATGCTTCGCTGGTAACTTAATAAATGATTGCATCACACAGCCTTCACTTTTCATGTTTCGAAACTATGCATGAGTTGCACGTTGCACAAACATCCGGCTTAAAAGACCAACAGACAGACAGATGACAATCGATATTTTCGATAGGTCGGCTAGAAACATAAAAACAATCGTTTACACGTGTCACCGGCTACCATCGTAAAATGTACTTCTATTGCAAAATAGTACAAATAAAGTAACGTGGCTCATAGCTCAACGTCCGCGTAAGATTTGGCAACACGCGTCGATCGTTTACAGTAAATCTATGAAAGTGTTTGATTGTTATTTAGCACGAAGTGTTTACTTGACTTTTGCACGGATTGTTTATGTGATAAAAATAATAATAATCTCGGAGTGTCGGAATGTAGTCGGTATGCACGTTCAGGATTAAAGACAAGTAGCTCGGGCAATACAAGGTTGTACGGCTAAAAATAATGCAAAATCTTGGGTAAAATAAAACCCTTAGTTGGCAGCCGGTTGATGGTGGCCGTGTGGTGTGGCGGGCGAGTGAACGCCGCGACCTTGGGCCCGTGCCGGCCCGCGGACGTTCGTTGAACGCGCCACCCCCGCCCGCGCCCGTCGCTCCCCCGCGCCCCCGCGCGCCTGCACACCGCCCCGCCCCGCACCCGCCACCACAACTCGTTTGCGACACGATTATTTGAAAATTAAATTTAGAAGCTGGCAGTTTTTAATGTATCTCGGACTATGATACCCTAGCTAGAGCAATGAACCCTAGGGTCTAGAGACAAATAAATTATATTACCATAAACAACTCTTAAATATCTCCTTTGAACATCTCAACTCACACCTCTTTTAACGTCTTATAATATTGTCTTTTATTATGTAAAGATATATCATAACAATATAAAAATTCACTACTGTATTCGCAGTCACGAGCTATCAATTACGTTATGCTGACAATGCATAATGTGAAGCGTAAAATAGAGGCCAAAATAATCGCCAAAAACAAAAGCATTTCGACGTTTGGCTCACTAACACGCATGCGAACATAATAGACGATAAAAATTTACCCAAAACAGTGCGTGACGTAGCATTTTGCTGCATTATTTTCGCAATAGTGGCCATAGTGGGTACGTGGGGCCCGGCCGGGCGCGCTAGCCACTACGAACATTGACCGCGCATGTACGGTCAGCAATAACCACATTTCCAATTTATTTTATTTATACTCATAAATAGTAACCAGTTTTAGTACATCACATAAATGTTGATAATGTTGTGTATCGATAAATATATTTACTCGATTGTGACATAAACGTCTGCTAATGTTTATGAATGAGGGTTTTAGTTATTCCAAACACTATTTGTAATACTTAGTTCTCAGTAACACTGTCTATGAAAATGTGACTAAAGCTTTGTTGCATTTCGTATTTAATTAAAACGTATTAAATGATTCATTATTATTTGTGTTTCCGATTAATAATGTTTTTGTTACTGGGTTCCTAGGACAACAACGTTATTGTCAAGTTATATCAACATACTGTGGTCTTAGGGGACAAGTCCGAGAATCCATTATTACTGAGGTAGTTTGTTTTCAATTGCATTGTAATATGGATTTAGGAATAATTAACTGCAGTTGCCATGTAACCCTGTGTAATGTGTTAGAATTGACATGATTAAAACCATTTCATAATATTATTGTCCGTAATAGCCCTTATTATGATCGATTCATATGAGATTACATAAAATGTACTATCATTACGATTACAAGGCTTTGCTTTGGATACATTATTGTGCCTAATAAGCACAGTGGCATTGTCTATGTCAGTCAAAAACCGATAAACTAACTTTTGCACTCATCTTTACAGTACAGGGTGACAAGAAAACCCTGTCCGACCTGAAAGGGTGATATAGGTTTCACAATCACATGCCCAAATAAAATATTAAATTTGGAATATTCATGATAGTATTAATAATAATGAACTTTGAAATAACGACTTTTTGCCGCGAAATTGCCCAAATTTGAGATTTAAAGAATAATTACAACACCATTTTCGTCGGTATTATTTGGCGGCTTTTTGTTTGATCATTTGGTAGCACCTGTGAATCTCTATCACGCCTTATAAGAAAAAAAAATTTAGATTATATTTTTATTTTTCCCAATTTTTTTTTACATCACTGGTATCAGTTATCGATACGTAACAACACCTTAACGGATCGGACAGGGTTTTCTTAACATCCTGTATAGTAGCTAAGTAACAGACTGTCAAATCCTTTTCCTGCTGCTATAGAAAATTGATGTTAACCATTTTGCGGCAAATTCGCACAGGTAAAAGTAAAATCCCTACAATAATTTGAATGAACATATTTCAGTATTACTGGACATTTAAATTAGATTCCGGGTTTCATACAAAGACCTCTGAGTAATACCTAAAGTAATTAACATAACAAATGGTCAACACGGACTTGTTAATATAGAATTCATGAAATTGTTGTAAAGCTAAGTAAGGTATTTTTACACCGAATTAGGGATAATACCTTCTTTCTGGTCGTTCCCTCAATGCTGAGGATCGTGACTGTATGTCAATCTTCTCCTCTCGGTCCGGTTCTGCGCCATATGTACCGCTCCCTGCATCTGGCCTCCAGTCACCTCCTATACCTAACAGGTTTTTATTACAAAACATTTTGAAACACAAGCTATCAAATCAGCTAGGCTCATAGTACTAGTGAAGACAATAGCAAGCCCAAACACCATGGGATTGTTCCAGAATTTCTGTGGCCACCACCCGGTTCCATCATCAGACCATCTTAAAAGTAGCAGAACTCAAATTATAAGTACATAATATCTTCTTCTTCTTGCGGTGCCTCTCCACTACTGGAGGTTGGCATGTACATAATATCTATGGAAATGGAAATCAAAATATATAGGGAAATACCTTTACTATTACATAGTACTTTAAATTCCCTATTGTTTGTGGGTACTTGGGTAGAGACCAAACGTAAAATTGTTTAGAATTCAGTGCAAGTAAGGAAATAAAACCTTTGCGGCTTTACAACAAACCGACTATGTCTTCATCTAAGATTTATATTGGACGGTAATCTTGAGTGTTCCTTTAAGCAGAACTGTTAAACGCATTCGTGCATACAAACAGGATGTGGAGGATTTTCCTCGTCGACGTGTCAGTGGCGACAAGTCTGACGGGTTCTCGTGCATTATTACTGCGCGATACTTGTTGCTGATTGTAAATGAACGGAGATACAAGACTTCCTATCACGTTCCCTTGAACCTTTCGAGCTTCAGGATGCCTTTTTCGATTGCCTGCCTCATCAGAATGTCGATTTTGTCGACGCTCTACAATTATTAAGACATGATCTCTTTAATTGACACCATCTAAGATTAAATGTCGAATTCGTTGATGTTCTGACATTTGCAGTAATAAAGAGGGACTTTGTACCTGACCGTTTTGAGGATTTTTTTAAAGCTAGACTAATTTAATTTGAGTTTTTGTTTTTGTAGAGTCATGAAATATAGATCTTACTTTTTACCTTACTGTAATACAGATTCTTCTAACATTCACTTTGTTATATGATATTCACTTTGTAATAGAAGAACTATTGAGATGGACTAGGAAATCATTTAACAAAAGGTACTCTACATATTGTTACAGAGCAACAATTGTCCGACTGCGTCTTTCGCGATTGGATGCTCTATACTGCGCAATTGTGCATCATACACATACATACATTTATAACATTACTAACGTAGACTATTTTTTTACTATCGCTACATATTTTCGTTTTTCATATTACATTATTTTATTACTCTACGTGCGGCAGAATAAAAATACGTTTATATTTTTATGAATCACACGGCACCTGTTTGCTCAACCTGATTATTTTAAAATGTCGAACGACCGACACTGGTGACGACATTGTTTATTTGTTCCGGTGTTATACAAACTGGCGTAATTTCATTAGTACTTACCTTAGGAATAGGTAGGTTATGTAAATAGATCGAGTATAATCAAAATTGGGTAAAGATTAGCAGTTAAATTGTAATGTGATGGCGTTTTTTATCGAGTTAAAGTACTTTTTTTGCAACAATAAACGCATGTCATGTTTAACGATGCAATCTGTGATTGGTACGAAATAATTCACGATTTAATGTCAGAATAGCGGCAGATGTGAGCGACTGCGATCTCGCTCGCATCACGAGCCGCATCCCACACGGCCACATATGACACTTTCACCGCGTGCACCGCATGAAAGCCACTCACCACGTTTTGTTATTAAGGCAATTATCTAAAACGCCATCGAATTCTGTTCACACATACCTTTGTCCCGCTATGGGGTAATCTTTTATACACGAGCCACATTCAGGAATATTTTTATCCATTCGTGTACCTAATTGATTATTACCGAATTCGTTTTTTAATATAAAATTTCACGGCCAGCGTTTAGTAGGATTTAATTTTATTATTGATAGAAATATAAATGGTATTTGAGATTTTCTTTTTTCGAATTGTTTTGTGCGCGATAAGTTTTAATTTGATTTCATGGTTTTACTACCACTGGCAGGTAATGTTTAAAAAAAACAAGGCGTGTTTCGTAGACGAGTGATGGAATGTTGCACTATGCCGAAGATTTCTCCTTGCCCTCGCTCTTGAAAGCATTACGCAATTAACTAATTTTAAATACGATGCAACATTAGCTGTTGACTGTCTGAAAAACAAAATTCTTGCTGAATATAAATGTGTTATCAGTTGGGATGGCGGACCTATATTGAAACTTTCTTTATCAAGGTAAACAATCAGCTATTTTTAAACGGTTGGCCAAGTGCCAACCCGCATACACTTTCTGTACTTACTATCTCTACCGAAAATACTTTAATCAATTCGTTATTTCCGAGTGGTGTTAATAAAAGGGGTCTTGTATTTATTTTTTTCATTTTTTAACTGGGGGCCGTTCTTGCAAAAAATATTTTAAACTTCGGTGCAAGTAATATAAAGAAACTTGTCTGTAACAAAATGAATGGTATTGATTATTTGTAAATTATTAACGCATTCACCAAGAATATTCAATCAAATACCTGAAACGTAGAATCTAAGTAAATTACCTTTATAGATAGGTATTTGTAGAGAAGCTCGGCTCTCAAATCGTCGGCTGATTAGCTAAGATGTAACAAGTGGTGCATCGGGGATGCGACGGGCTGTGGGGTGGTAGATAGTGGGGTGTGGGGGTACGGGAGGGAGGATCGATACGACCCTACGCCCACGGCTGGGGGGCGCGGCGGGGGCCTCCCACGTCATCTGGGGCCAGCCTGCCTCCAGACCTGACGTATATACCACAGCCACGCAATATTACAATTTTCATCCTACAGGTTAAAGCGATTATTCGTTATTGAACAAGAGACAATCAATCTTTTGTCTATAAATACTAAAATGTAATAAACACACAATAATTATTAAAAAAGGCACGATGGGGACCTTAAACTAGAAACTTCACAATACTTATTCAAATTCAAATTATTTATTTCAGACATGAGTCCATAGTGTTATAATTATAATTAATACTTAAAGACAACTTAAAGACTTAGTAAATAAAACATCGAACATTATCAACTGGTGTGGATCTTTACCCAGTATTTTAACTTAATCAATATCCAATCTGTTCGTCATAGTACATTTACGTTAATTTGCTAATGTTTTTCAGTCTTAAGGTACATGGTATAATTGACAACTATATAAGCTTTTCCCCTATTTCGCTTTATCGTTTACAATTGTCAAACCCCTGTTAAAAAAATGTTTGAAATATGAATAGAACCTAAGACCTAAGTCTGTCGCGTTTCGCCATACAAAACAACAAAACTAGTTAAGGGGAGAAGTTAGTAGAATGACTTATAAACAATAGTTTTATTTATATCGAGACGGAAGTTCAACCATAATTTATTAGCTCATACTATAAATTGATTTTCATTTCAGTAATAACAATGTCAATGAAAATAATTATTATAAATATAATCTTCTACAGAGTCTTTACTCTACAACGTAATATAGTTTAAATACATTAAAAGTATTAAAAACATTTTTGTTTGAATTATATGTTATTGAGGGATGAACCAAATACAAAAAATATGTTTTTCTCTGTCATTAATTTAACACGAATCCTCTTCTTCCTAACTATATTGTTTACTGAAAACATGAGTCATCGCTTTGATGTTTTTTTCTTCTTTTCTTTCTCTCTATTCCTCAACTCATTGGTTTATATTATTAAACTATATTATTTGTAACTCATGTTAAACAATCCACCCACATCTTCTTTGGCTAGTTTACCTGTCTGTAAGTGCCTATGTGCTATTAGATATTCATCGGTCTTGACGATCTTATAGTAACATTGGTATCTTTTCTCTTGATAAAGTTTTCAAATGTTAGCGTCCTTACTTCTCTTTGTCTTATCAGCTTTAAATGAATGCATAAGTTAAGTAATAAGCTACAAATTTACTGTAAATTCATTTATGAATGTTATAGTAAAATTGTTGCCAAATTACGTTACATTTTGAAGCATCTCGGGAAAGCCAGCCATATATCTGTATTTTCTATTCATACATTTATGACGTAACTGGTGAGTGAGTAATGCCCGAGATTTGTGTCCCTGACGTAATTTATACACAGAACACACCGTGTTGTGTGTGTGCACAGCCATTCTCTGAATTATTGTTATGCCAACAGTCCAACACTGATTAAGAAGAACGACTGTCGCGAATTAAACTTTACTGCTTACTGTTATCATTTTTATAACATCAATTATACAAATCAGTTCATACTTAAATCATTGAAATTTATTAGATATGTGAACTAATATCGTGTTTATATTACGATATTTTCGAAACAATTTAGTTGTTATTCTTATCTCCAAGCCAATTCTCAGAAGCCGTATCTCCTGTACTCAAAAACAATCTAAAATCTCGTGCCAAACGACACTGTGGGTTTTCCAAAGACTTTTAAATGTTTACGATTTGTTTTATTCGTTTATATACCGGAGTTTATTTTGTTTGTTTACTTCAAGTGTTTGTTTATCACGCAGCGTGTGTTTATTTATTATTATGACCCTAATGAGCTCTAATATAAAACGAATAACAACGATAATAGGTTACTGGGCACTGTGAAACACATTAAGAGCGGTATGTACTGAAATATTACGACACGGTGCTGTTGTGAAGTTGTAAATAATACGGCAGTCATTCCATCAATGTAAAGCTGACGAGCTAATGATTCACGAAGTGTTTTGACTGTTCCAGGTACGTAGAGGACGAGACGGGCGCGTATTGGGAGCCATCTCGTATGGTCATGTAAGTAGGTACCTACAATTGAAATGTCTCGCGGTGTTTAAAAAAAACTTGTCATTGTTACCGGCGGCGGCGCGGCGGGGGGCGCATCATGCACCGCTCATGTTTTCCTGTGTCGCTCACAATGCTACAAACAACTATCGGACATTACTTCTATATGTGCGACACGATACAATCAACATTGCGTGCTTATCGAGCTCTCTACATTACAAATTACACACGTTCGCAATTATTCTCGAAAACCCGCGTTTGATTGATATCTCTCATTGTGTCTAAGTTCCACTGTAATCGGTTAGATCTGAAACAACAATCTGTCGTTTAACAAGTTGAAAGTATGCGAAGACTAGAACTGCGCTGTAATCTAACAATGAGAGAACACTTATGTGTTAAATAGAGTACAAATGCGTGTTATTCGTCTGTAATAAACTGAGTGAGATGAATAAAACATTGTGTAAAGTCTAAATGTGGGATCAATTAGTTAGTGGGTAGGTACTAACATTATCATATCCAGTGCATTTAGCTATTTGCGTTACGTAGATAAACGACATCTGGACAACACGTGTAATAAAACCGAGATAATAAAGTTAATGCGAAAAAATATGCTTCCATGCATTAGATCTCTAGAAATACCAGTTTACAAATATTATCATAGGTACAAAGTATCCGTATGTGTGAATTGTGTGAGCACTATGTAGGGTAAATACGCTAAATGTCGGCCCCCTTACGGATTTTCTAACTTTGGAATGCTCTGGCTGCACCAGTTTGCAACAAAGGATAGCTTGTGTTGCGGTTTTAGACAGGTTGATAAATCAATTTTATGTTTTTAGGCATAAATTTGACTTTTCTGCTAAAATAAAAAAGGATTAAGGTTTAGATGCGTTGAAGACGAAAAAACCCTTAAGTCGGCCGTTCGCGGCCTATTGTCGGCGGTGTTTTTCCCAAATGTCGGCCGGATATAGGGTGTTTAAAATTAAGACACTGAAAAATATAATCAACATGATTTATTTTGGCAGGAGTATACATTTGTATTTGTCTTAGGGTAATTTGTTTAAAAGTTACTATAATTATAACTAAGTTAAACATCGGAATAAATATAACCAGCAAATTCCAAAAAACATTTTTCAATTGTATCCCAAACCATATTTAGCTATCATGAATAATATACATAATTATGTCTTCGATACTGTCAACTTCTACATCCAAACTTAACCTATTTAAAATGTTAATAAATTTTTGTATTGGGTTCATAACATATATTCAATTTCGAGAAAATAAGTTTGATAAATAAATTAAAAATGACTACCCACACAATCAATGAAAAAATACAAAAGTAATCAGCCTGTATATTAGCGTTCAAATTCGAGGCTGGCCGACATTACGATATTTAATATATTTAAAGTCGGCCCCTGTTGTGTGTGCCTCATTTCTCGACATTCAACTAAGATCACCCCGGCCGGTATTTAGCGACTAAACGTAAAATATATTTATTAACCTATTAAGCTTTGCAAATACTCCTATTAAGCAAATGGAATTGGTAGAATTGGAATTTGTAAAACAGACTGCATTTACTTTAAGTCGGCCCCGGCCGAGAATTCGGTTTTAAGCCGAAACTGGTATTCTAATGGCGGCCTCCTATTTTTCATTTAAAATAATACGAAAAACGTTAAAAAAACAATGTCAAAATATAGTAAAAATAACTTTTTAGTGATAACAAAGCTTAAAACAAAAATAAAGAAACGTCTTACCGTTGTAATATCAATCCCCGAAGCGTGGGTATTCTCATCAAGTAAGCTACTTTAACTAAGAACTTGACTCTTCAACGGCGCGATCGCTGCTGACGCTCAGTGTGTGAAGACCGGGTGACGTAATAGGATAGTGACAGTTTGTGCGTATAGAATATGAACTTAGGTTGCAATTCGAGTAGTAAAATTACCACTTCATTACCCTTGGAACGAACGCAAGATAAAAATGTGCAGACGGCCGACGATTGGGGGGGGGCCGACATATGGCGTATTTACCCTAGTTGTTTTCGCAACTCTTGTGTTTATCAGTCCAGCAAATGTATTGTATCTGATAACTAATACATTAGTATGCCCAATATTTTCCGATGAATAAGATAAACTTTGCCAATATTTACATAGTTATTGTCTGGTCACGATATTTGAATACCGCATTATTTTTTAATAAGACCTTTACACGAATTTGTATTCATATTCTTGGCGTGCGTCATCGCGTCAACTCTGATCTCCAAACTGTGTTGTGTCACCAATTAACTCGTATCGAAAGACAGAAGGATCGTTGTTCTTAGATGTAGGTAATACAAGGCAAAGATTTTGCACTAGACTGTCTTAATAAAACACGAACTCTTATTATATTGTTCGGTTCAAGGCACCGCACAGGCATTGTTAAGAATTTAGCCCTTGGTTATGTGAATGAATGCATGACTCTTGATGTCGATTTGTTCGCATTGTGTGCATCACTGCAAATTCCATTACGCCCAATAAGACTATTGCTTTTTGTTCAGAGTTTTATAGCTTTTCTGCATGTGAGGTACGATAAAGACCTGAAAATCGTCGACACTGCCTATTAACAGCAATAAAAAATGATATTAAACCCTACGGAGCTGTTCAGATTGATTCAGAAAATACATTCACAATTATGCAAAAGTATTTAGATGAGACCGATGATCGCGACGTGATGTCGGCGCCAGACTTCATTGTAACTTTTATTAGTCTTGTTCGGTGAATGAACGATCATTTATTAGTATAGCTGATTGTTGCCAGTTGCTAACCCACGTGATTGCTGCTCAGATCATACTTTCTAGGTCCATTGATGCACATTTAAGCTGTTTAAAAATATAAGCTGTTTTAACTATGGCTCTCGAAATGTTCTCAGTCTAAAGTCTGAATAGTGTAAATCTTTCCGAAGCTAATTAGGCGTGTCAAAGTGATCGGTGCGGCGCGAGCTAGGCCAGGCAGTGCGGGTGTCACAACACAGCGCTGATGAGCGTAACAGCTGAGCGTCAGCTGGCGGCGCGGCCTCGCTCTCGCAACGCTTAACTAAATATCGGGCTGTTGGCTGAGTTCATCGCCTAAACTATCCACGTTGTGTAAGTATGTGCGTATTATAGAGCGAGCTATTGAAGCTCCCGGCCACGGGCCGCTGCCGAGCGCGAGCAGACGTGCGCTCACGACAATTGAGGGGCCACGCCGATTGGAGATCGTCTCTACAACGTATGAAGCGCACAATCTAATGAAATTCTACGAACGTTTCATCTCAATAACTGCCTGTTGCAATTACGAATCGCTTATTTCGAATTTTCTTTTCATTCGCAATCGCAATGTTTAAATGCCAGCAATTATCTTCCACGTCATAATCACATTGATTGCCTAATAGTATTTGCTTATTCTACTTTGTTAGCAGAATTGGTTTAACCTAATCTGCTAATACGCGTTAAATTAGCATCCACTATTCATTCTGAAATAGAAAAGTAAGAATTCCGGAATGTAAATGCACTGTCACGTTGGAAACTATGCAGTCTCCCAAGTGAGATAGACGTAAGCTAAAAAGTGAGTAATTAAAAGGTTGATAGCGAAGGCCGGCAGTTCCGCGTGATGTCGTAACGCGCCGCTCGCACGCTGCGCGGGCGCAGGCAGGCCGCTCACCTCGCCGCCGCCGTCTGCGGGTCACGGCGTACCTTCGATTCCTTTCTAAAGTGCTTTCTATATCTTACACACTCGCGTCGCGTCGCTCCGAGCTTCGTTTTACCTTCACGCTTTTCCGCAATTCTCATCTTTCCACTCAAGTTATCAGATTGCAATGCGAAATTATCTGTTTGTTGGGAGTAAGTATAAAATATAGTATGCGGATGCGACGGATCTCTCTGCTCGCAGTCCAGTTATCTAGCGTAGTGTGTGTGCTCGGTGCTCGCTGCTGCGCATGCATTCTACATCAGCATTCCAATAACGGCGCGTCATCCTCGATTGTGCTCCGATGTCTTAGGTATTTAGGATTCGAGCTGACTGCGTCGACCACCGTCCCCCTTTGTTCTTGATGAAGTTTTGTGTTACATCGAATCTGTTATAACGATCTCAGTATTGCAATTTTGCAAGATGATAAATAGCTCAACGAAAGAATACCCATCATTATTTAAACGAAATCGAAAGTGTGCGATGTTGCACAATTCTATTGTCCTCACCTCAGTGGTGTGTTATCATGTAATTCACTCGCAGTTCTCGACTCCCGTCAGAGGGGCACTTTAATTAAAGTCTATGGCGATATAAATCCTATGGCACGTCGTCGGCAGTTAGAAAGTGCGCGTGATGTAACAATGCAGCGCTCCCCGACTCTCAGCCTCGGAACGTGAACGTGATCGATCTCTTCATTCTACCACTAGTTGCGTTGCAACTTGCAACACGCCATACTTATCTGGTTATGTCGTGCCTATCGCGGCAGACGATGCCGCCGCGGCTTTGTTGTCTATTGTCATCAGACAACAAATGTCAAGTATTGAATAGATAACCTGTTTGTCCTAATATGTAATGTTGTGGTGATGCACCTGTAGCGAAGGGCGTGTAGAGCCGGCGTTGTTTCGACCCAGTGATCCGATGGCCGAGACTTCCGGGTTCGTGGCGTGACAACTGGCGCGCGACAGGTGACACGCACCCACGCCACACGAAACATACTGTTATGCTAATTAATATCATGCAATCCATTGATTCACCGTAATGCAACTTTAATGAGAAAATATTTTTCGCACATTAAAGTTAGTGTTATGAAAGCAGGTGATGACGCAAATGAATCAAAAAATCGTATTTTGCATGATTAGAAGACAAATGTTAAGGGAATGATAGATCATTTTCTCTTGTTTATATATGTTTAAAGACACTATCTAAATGATCGCTGTTAATTTACCAACGACATGACGCTCATCGTTGGTATTTCTTTAACATTTACTGCACCTTTACAAATCGTAGGTGTCTTTAGTTTACGTCAATCGTTTTTACCACTCAGCGGTCACTGTACGATTTCTGTCTTCAAATTAAACACTTAAACGCTACATGCAAAACGCCTTATTTAGACATGGCTCTAAATATGGTTATTTAACAAGTCAATTACGTAATACTTTACGTCATTCTTTTACGGGTTTGCGTCAAGAATGTGTCACAGTGGGCGTAGTAATTACGTGCTTAGTTGGGAAACCTAACTTTATCAAAAGAAATTTTCCATGCCTTTTCGCCTTGCAAGATATATTTACAAAGGCCCTATGAAGAAACATGAATCCATCAGTCAACTCACCCATATGACCAGCATTTTAGCATTGGAAGACCTCCATGGTCGAGTGGTATACACAGTGGTATATTAGATGTCACTAGTTCTGAGATCTCGGGTTCGATCCCCGGATGGGTCAATGTACAAAACAACTTTTTTACGTTTTCGTGTCTCTGGCTTGTCTCTCATTCCATTACACAGGTTCAGTCAGAGCAATGTATGTGATGTTGGTCACATTTATTATTATTAATACCTGATAAAAGATTCCCAGAGATACACAGAGCACTGTTTATCGATCACCTGCTTTATCCAGCTTATCAGCGTTCTGATAAATATCCAATCATTATCACTAATTAATCAAATATTTCCATTTACATTTATCTAAGTAATCAAAGTATACAACTGTAATTGTATCAATAAACAAATTAATATTATACTTAAGATAATCTAACAGATTTGATAATTTTAATTATGAAATGTTTATTATGGTAATGAATTTAATCAATGCAACGTAGTTTAGATATTACTTATTACTGTAACTTGCATGATAAGTTTATCCCTAAGTAGTACAATTTGTATGCCAGCTCATCATACTTATGCTAATAATATTTTGGTCTTGTATTTTACATAAATCCCTCTTATTTACTTTTTTGATTATTTGTTTGTTTACATTGTTTTTAAATGTTACAAATTATGCAACTGCTATAAATTGTTTATGATATTAGGTATGACATTCAAAGATTTATTAAAAAAAAAAAACTTGTTATGATTGTTGACGCAGATTTTTCAGTATTTATCATTTGTTGTATAATAACATAAGATTTGATAAGATATTCAATATCAGTATTAACTTAATCTTAGTTATACTGTTATTGTTATCATACGTTTTTTTTATTATGAGTTTCACTTTCATAACACTTCTAGATTGCTAGGCTGCTATACAAGTAGAACTAAAATAACTCGCCTACGGTATAAAGTAGCTTTAAATTACTTATCAAAGAGGAGGAGAGTGCTTATAGAAATATGTATCTAAAGTGGTTCAATCAGGGCGAGTCTCCTCGGGGCAATATCTATCGTGTGTCGACTACCGACCAGCGAGACCGACTAGGAGCTAGCTACCTAGGTAGTTAGGTACCTAGGTAGTTAGGTACCTAGGTACTCGCATCTATTTCTCTTTGTGCTACGGCGACGTTCCCACTTACGCCTATGCAAGCGCACTCAATACTAC
Organism: Autographa pulchrina; assembly: GCA_905475315.1. Lineage (NCBI taxonomy): Eukaryota > Metazoa > Arthropoda > Insecta > Lepidoptera > Noctuidae > Autographa > Autographa pulchrina. The sequence continues at coordinate 10,083,752 of FR997765.1, read as the reverse complement.
GTTATTAAATTACTATCAAACTGGATTTATTATCATTCTAATGAGACCTGCGTTTCGAAAGTGCATGCAGATTACAAGACAGGATCACGGGTCACTGGCCTCAACGATTACTATGTACGCACAATTACTTGTCACGTTATTATAAGTTCGTTCGCTTTATTGATTTTTCATGTAAATAACACATTTAGCAATAAGCGGTTTTATCTCGAGCAGATAATAATGTCGCAATAGGCCTGCATGCTCCGCGGCCCGCGCCTGCTGACACGCTCGCTCCACATGATCGTGAATAAATTCTCTAACGCGACATGTACATATGTAATGGTAAAATGGATTATATATTTTCGCTCAATATTTTTTGTTCTATTATTTGTATGGATAGATTTATTGCACAAACTCTAGCGGCTATGCAATAAATCTGATTAAAAACACGATAGCATTTCACAACACAAGACTCGAGCAATTAATTTTGATGATACCTGGATTACGTCACAGTCGGATAATCAGCAAGTGAGAGTTAACGAGACCAATAAACAAGACGCATCGGAGTCTCGCTATTCTAATTAGAAATTAAAGTGTTTGGTACGAACCAATCTGCGAGGTAACATTTCGTAACGCTTCTAACACTTAAAAGTTTTTAAGTAGTCTCATCGATAAGGCATTGTTGAACGCGAAGAAACAATGAGGGAAATTCACACATTATGTCAAGCACCGAAGCGGTCTTGCAAGATGTCCGCGGCTAACGACGTTCGTGCTAAATATAATAACACTTCGATATTACGTAACCCGAACCTTCATCGATAATGCATAGGTGCGCTGACCACTTTTAATATATCATTTAAGTTGGGTTCTGGAAGTTTCTGTCTTCTGCACCAAACTAAGTATCTCTGTTAACAGTGAACAAGATAGATTTATTCAACATTTTTTCTGTGAACATTTAAGCAGTAACAAGCCAATGCTGGTTCGACTAGACAGACTATTGAATTTAAATCGGCAATGATTAGCTAAATACTTCCTGCTACACCAGCTAGGATCGCACGACACTACATTTTCGGCAGTTCATAATTAACAGTCTTTATATAATTCTAAATCAAACTAGACGGATACTTGCGCGATCCGTCCGCAACTGGTTTATTGACATTCAGTCGGCATGCGGCGACCGCGCTCTGAAATGAATCTTAATTCTCTTTAATCGCATTGAATACGTATGTTTTCTGTATAATTGTATGTGCAGCGAGTGGTTAACCTCACAAAAGAGTAACAATATGTGTGCCAACATTTACATCCGATTTTAGAATGTTCAAAGTCAACGGAATCAAATTTTAAATACTGAGAAAAGAAACAATGCTCATGTATATGATTTCCCTCTCGGCGTCGGTTGCTGCAGGCCTCAACGGTCTCGGTGACATCATGTTCTTTGACCGGATGAATAAAACAGAAGGCGAGTTAGATATCTAACTATGTGTGAAATTTAAATCAGCTTTGGCTACACGGCTGGCTCGGCGACGTCGCGGCATGCATTAGCCACGAGTTCCAATCGCTGCTTCCCAACTCTCGTTACTGAGAAATCTCATGGTTATACAAACTAGGTATGTATACCTATGTTTAAAGCTAGATTGAAGCTATAACCACAACAAAAAGAGAAAAAATACTTCAAAACTGTCCTGTAAAAGAAAAAACAAGTGTAGAGAAATTCCAAAGCTCTGAGTTGCACGCACAAGCACAACCCACCAGGAGTGAAATAGTAATGCGTGTCGAAGGTCATTGCCGCCGGGCGTGCTCCTGCCGTCCTGCGGGCTCGACCCTCGTGTGTAGAGTAATTACCTCCCCGATTGCCGCACCATTGACCACCCGATAAAAACAGCCAACGTGACAATTAGTAGAACATCCTACACGCCAATTCTTGGGATGACCAGCCACAAAATTATAGGCTTTATTTTTTTCTTGGAGTTGTCAATTATAGTTTACACAAGTAAGGGATCAGTTTGCGTGAATGCAATTACTGTAATGAGGACAGTGTAAGTGAACGGACTTAATTATTCTGGCGCATTACCGGTGGTGTGTGTTGAGACGTCGGCGCCGGCGCAGAGCGGGTGGGGAGCGACGCACTGCGCGTGTAATCCGTGCTGGGATGCACGTGGGAGGACGTGGGAGCTGCACCTGCCTTCGTCTCTATTTAGACGACGTACCTACAATTACGATAAATTAACATGCTCGTAGGTTTTTGCTCATTGCGCATTCTGAGCTCTACCACAACACAGCGTACTCGGTATCGGCACTGAAAGGACAGATTTTGCGCAACTCATAAATTTAAGGATCATTTGGAACCCCTAATCTAACTAAATACGGATAGATTTCTATGGGCAAGAATAAATTTATATAATCATCTTCCAAACTAATCCTAACTAATTTCTAAGCCTAGTAGCACGTCCTGTGTAAGAAACACGTAAGAAGTGTCAGTAGATAATAGCACAGATATTGATAGAGCCGATGCAAGATGGTGTGAAATAAGGTTGAATACATTGTCGACCGCACTTTATCTGTGCGGTGCGGCTCACTCTCGAGGGAAACCACAGCGCGTGCGCCGGCTCAAAGCTTTTACACCCGCTGGAAATAGAAACAAATTAAACTAGCTATGTATAATCGAGCATAATGCCTCCGTACGTGAGGTAGTCAGAACATTCAGGTGATTCAAGATGAAAATAAAAAAAACAACAGGATAGATTATAGAATTTTTATATAAAACAAAGAGATAAAGATAAATCGAGAAAGGAAATTTGTTAATCTTTACACATGACTCAAGATTCCAAATGAGTGACTAAGATCCATATTATGACATGGTAAATTTTCTGTTCTGAAAAAGGGATTATCCAAAGAGATTTCCCAGACGTACAAACGAAGACAAGAAGTTTTCTTGACGTCAAATTCTTCCAGACAAAAACCCTCTGAATTCAGTACAAAATCTGGTCATTACATCAAGATTAATACGTTTGTCGTCCACGTACTGTCAACATTCAATAAACAACATATAAGTCAACATTCTACAACTTTGTTGCAGTTCAATATGGTTTTATTATCAGTATTATAAAGATAAATTGTTTACTATGGTGCTCATAGGTTACTAGTTATCAACAAACGTAACTGATAGCAGCTGTGCTCATTCATATTGGTACTAACCTTTGAGCTTTGTTTACACATAGAAAAAAATAACGTCATTGACTTCTGGTGTCAATAACTATCTGCCAACCGTCATATACTTGGATTCGATTCCTTGATTCAGAAACTTTTTTAAACTCTATGAAAAATTTGATCAATCTAGAAGTAAGGTTTGATGGGCCCTCCTAAAAGCTTAAATCCCTCCTCAAAAAAATGCTGGCGTAATATTTAACACGCCCATAAATGCCATTTTTACAGGATGACTAACTGTGCAGCGCGGATTCCGATGTTTTTGTACATATTCTGTTATTCGGTAAGAGATGAATCCAGACCATGAAAATCGTTATCCTTGGGTTGTAACTGTGTGTAACTTATTCGATTTTGTTTTATATGTATAAAGAAGACACCTATTTCTGCAAATCCCAATAATAGTCTAGGTACCTAATAAAGCCCTTGATGAGCGTCAACCCATCCGCCAGCCGCCCACGCTGGGCCGATAGCAGCCCATGAATGGTGGGTAACGCTGCAACTATTAATAATTCCTCATGAGGTCGTTTCGAGCCATTCACGTCGGTCGCGTCGGTCGCGTGAATGGGCTCCATTAAGGGCTGCTAAGCTAATTGACCGGCACGGACACGCGAGTATGTGAACTGTACGGATTGTTGCGGCTACGTCACTTGTTGTTACTTAAATGCTTGTAATATATCCTATGTATTATTTATTTAAGGAAGACACAAGGGCTGTACCAGTTTCAGTCCATGAGGAACATCCAAAAACGCCTTTTTTTAATTTTCAAATATTAAAAAGAATGTTTTCTTCTCCGAGAGAATTTTCAAAGCATATTTATTCTTTATTCCACAAGGTGCTTAATTTCTCTTTTCCTTTTTTCACAACAAGTGTTAGCAGGTATTAAATTGTCTCAAGAGCAAATGATCAATGAGATGTGTGTGCTACGTATTTTTCTTTAATTATTGTGCAAATTGCCACAATTTACATTTTCTTGAGAAAATCATACTTGCATACGTCTGATGTCTATAAGTATTTATCTATATTAAAAGGGTATCATTTAAGCTATCACCAATTTAATTAGTTTTGTGTTTCTTAAATAATAGGGTTTGTCCTCAAAATAGTAGATCTGTCACCAAAATGTAGTCAACAAACAATGCAAAATCAGTTCCACAATAAATCACCTAAAATCCTGAGATATAAGGTCTAGTACCAAATAAATGTTTTTGTATGTATTATAATAGGTGTGTCCTAATAAGTATTTAAGCAAACTAATTTAAAGAGATCACCAATAAATCATATTATGTTACTAGAAAATTGCATTAAGTTCAAATAAAAAATTAGGGTTGTCATCATCGTTTCAACCAAAAGATTCTGCTACTTAACTAGACTCCCAAGGTTCTAAATTTCCACTGGTAGTATAAATTATATTTAAATAAAAATTTTAGCAGAGTAGTAAATAAAACAATTAAAGTCAAAATAATCAATATTTATTGTTTAAAATAATTACCACTGAACAATCAGCGCTGGTTTAAAATAGCTGGCTTATAGCTAGCAGAATAGTAGATAAAACACTTAATTAAAGTTAAAATAATCAATATTTATTCTTGTCTTGGTCAATTTTTAAAGAGCGCCAATTTGTCTCCGCCCCTTTGATCATTTTTTCATTAAAATTATAAATTGATGTATTAAATTGGTAACGAATACTATTAATTTAATATCTGAACGAAATAAAATGTTACTACTGTATTGGTGACAAAATATCAAATAAAAAGGAGTCGCAGTCAGGGATCGATAATCGATTTATTTGGTGACAGATCTACCATTCTGAGCACAGAGCTATTATTTAAGTAACAAAACTGTTATTATAAGAACGAAGTTTATATTCATGTAATGCAATATAATTTTATTGGTTATCGATCTCTTATTTTACACATATATTAACACTAGCTGATCCCCGCGACTTCGTCCGCGTCAATTTCTGTTATTATGACCACGATTAAGAAGTTAAAAAAAAAAGTATTTCTGCGTAGGTAAATGATAATTATATATAATTAGTATAGATTATGTTGATAAAACTCTGTAGCAAATAATTGGCAATAATGCATTAATTTCGACCAAATGATTACCTTAAAAAAGGTTATAGTGAGTCAATTTTAAAAGATAGACATATACTGTCGCAGACATTTTTTTAGATCATTCAAAGCGGAACAATTCTTTCATACATATATTTTGGGTAACTCGAACCGTTTACGCAGCGCACGCAACGGAAGCTTTCAAGTATGAATATTTTCCCCCGTTTTTGTGACATTTTTCACTGCTGCTTCGCTCCTATTGGTCGCAGCGTGATGTTATATATCCTAAAGCCTTCCTCGATAAATGGACTATCTAACACAAAAAGATTTTTTCAATTCTAACCAGTACTTCCTGAGATTAGCGCGTTCAACCAAACAAACAAACAAACTCTTCAGCTTTATAATATTAGTATAGATTAATTTGATAATTCATACCTGGGAACAATTTTTGTTTATCTGAGAACGAAAATATTTCGTGGCGATAGATCTATTTATTAGGTGATACAACTTGATGACAAATATAAATTTTGGTGATAGAAAATATAGTTCCCATATTAAAATAACTCGTGTACTTATGGGTAAAACTATTAAAAAAAGTCTCTTCACTTTTTGTTTTAACGTAGAGGCTTCGTAGAGTGCAGTTGTAAGGCCTCCAAAATTAATCAAGCGCCGTTTTCCGGTCGTGTACGTTCGTAGCTTGTTCACGTATGTATGGGCTAATAATAACTTCAACGTACTCCATTTTAGTGTCACGTCAGGTTCCGGGAATACCCAGTTTAAATCAATAAAGAGATGGAAGCGAGAGCGACCGCCACTACCCCACTACACGAGTTTATTAGATCAAATCTTACGTACTCTTACCACTTACTACCGTTTTATGTGTCCATTATTTTATGAACACATTAAATGGAAATAGGGATTGTTATAGAGTTTAATGACATGTTCATATAGCATATAATATACTACAGTTAACAATAGCTATATAAATTGGCTGGGATAATAAAAACAAATGAAGCTTCATATTAGAAGCGTAATTCATGTGTCAAATTTACTTTATACGTCGTTACCGCGTAATTGGCTGAGAAATATGCAAAGATCTAAGTGCTACGACGAAAATGTTGATAGGATAACTAGGATATAACGTAGAATAATTTACAAAGCAGACTACTTCACCGACTAAACCAGAGGTTAAGTATGTTACTTCAAAAAGGCCCGATCTACACATTATGTACATCAGTTGATTGTAGAACCCACCCATAACATATCTCAAGGGTTATTAACTCTTCAACAAGCAACTTAAGCAGAAAATGGAGGCCCGGGTTGAAATGAACAATGGCTGGAGTTCGGTATGATCTGTGTTGCGGGTATTTTTGTCGTATTACAATACAGCGAGGTGGGTGCGGATTGCCAGGGGAATGGGACGGGCGTAGGCGCTATCTGGCTCGGCGCTCGACGGAAAAGGCGCCGTATCCTGCGGAAGATAAGCGCTAGCCTCATCTGCACCAGCTCGCAGCCATCCACTAGCCACGCATTGTTTTTTACAATAACAACCCAAGAGGCCCTTCATACACTAGGATACAAGTTGTGTACTCGCTATCGCTTGCCTGTTTTGTAATTCGCGCTGGATGAGCGAGTACGTGTAAGCATTCTCTTGATAGTCGCTTTATCTCGTCCTGTTCTCGGTATTAGCATCCCACATAACTTAATACGGGTTATAGACATGTAAATAACAGTTACTTTCGTAATGCCAGACGCATCTGTTTATAACTCAACCAAACCCCTAACTTAATTGGAATCTAGTTGTATGATTTTCAATACAATTTATTGTACGCGCCTTTGGTTTTGACAGGTCATCTTCTTACATACAAAGCGAAATAAACAGTTTCATTTGTTAATTAAAACAAGGTTGATATCTAAATAATTTAACCAGTATCTAACTACAAGGGGCCCCTTTAATCGCTGAAGCCTGGTTCCATTATTTCCTCGTAATGTGGAACTTTTTCACTTATCACGCTTCCTCATTGAGTGCGCATTATCTAACTGTATGTATGGAAACTAAAAATATTAATTAATTTTATAATCGCATGATCGAGCTTCCGATACAAATACAAGGACATTTGCCAATTTTGGACGGTATCATAACTTACAAATTACGATGTATGATTAGGACTATATGCTCCATTCTAAACCTTATTGAAAATTACTAAATGGAACTTTATCATTACATTATTTTTCATCAATACCTTTCGGGACGCGTGCCCCTTTCTTTACTCTTACTTCGTTCATCACAGTTTTTGCACTACAATATCTCAAGAGTGCTTACAATGTGCACTTTTGCCACTGTGTAAGTGAGACGCCGCTACGCGCAGTGTAAAGCGCCATCTCGCTTCCACACTAGCTACAGTACCTTAGTACAGCTCGTCCTTCCTTCAAACTTGAATCTTATAATGATGTCTTAAAGCTACTTAAATCTTAAGCTGTGCATGAAATTGCAAAGCGTTGGGCTCTTCGTTTACATTTCATTTTAAACTTCTACTAAACGAATTTTTAAATGACGTGAAACCAAGTTCTTCATTAAATAAGAAGGAAGCTTAAAAGTTCTTGAAACTTACTGAGATTGGTTCGATGGTAAAGGTTTCAATTAAAATTTTCATAATAGCTAGCATTTGCTCATGACTCTGCCCGCGTGAACTTCGGTTATTGTGCTGAAAGTAGCCTATGTCCTTTCTTGAAATTCAAGTTAAGTATTTCCCAAATTTCATTAAAATCGGTTCAGTGGTTTAACCGTGAAAGCTTAACAAACAAACAAACAAGCAGACGGAATTTCTCATTTATAATATCTTAAATATCACCAATTATAACAAGTGAAGCAGCGGGCAACAGTTAGTTATTTATAAAACTAGGTACTTTCGATGCTAATGACATTTTTTCACATTGGCTCGTATGTGATTGCGTGCGCGCATACCATACTGCACATTGTAAATAATGTATGCGGCATAGTTCGTGCTCCATTTACGTTATCACGGCGGTAAATTAAAATTATGCTCATTATTTACCTACCTGCGACAGTGTGAGATTGCTATAGATAGGTTTGTTTGATTTCTATAAATCTATTTACAATTAATCAATACAAAAAAAAAGGAAATATTAAATGTACCTAGAGCTCTATTTTTACTTTAGAACGTCTTCATTGTTGTTATTGCAAGTACAAAGCTTATCATCATAAATAAGAATGGGACATGAGTGGTGTGGCTTGTAAAAACCAGCAAACTATTGACGACCATTTAAGGCCTGGGCACACCAAAAGCAGTAGCAGTGCGGTAGCAGTGCGTCTACGTTTGAAAATCATGTAGTTATATGAGGGGTGACACACTGAACAAACGCGGGCCCGCTGATCCTACCTGCTCCGCCACTGCGCCGCGCACGCACTGCTCTTCTACAAAACTTTCGGACGTGAGCAGCGCAGGCGCGGGGCGGTGGCAGCGCAGGCGCGGGCCGGCCGCAGTAACTACGCGTTGTATTACTACGTCCGCCATATTGACTAGTCACACTAAAGCAGTTGAGCGGGACAGACGCAGCGCGGGTCGTAAACGGTTGTGATTTTTTACAACTTTATCATGGAAACGAATGAAAAATTGATTGAGTTAGTGAGGAAATATAAATGTTTATATGATTTAAAGGACAGATATTATAGAAATACGGTTTACAGGTTTACGGTTTACTTTGACATCCGAAAATAAGTATAGAACCTATCTTCAAAAGATTCTAATTCCCGACATAGACGATGGTACCTACTCCCCATATTCTTCTCTTCTCTGATTTACATCGTGAACCCATATTCTTTTTTTTTATCTAAAGCTAGAACTAACAATAGCTCCTCTTCGTCAGAGTCAGAACCGTTCAACATCTTGAAGTGTACTGAGTGTGGCTATCGATACGACACACATAACGCAGTTTGAAAGCAGTTAGAAAGCAGGCCCGCCTTCAAACTGCTTTCTGACTGCTCATGTTTCTGGTGTGACATCAACCGCGGCGCAACTGACCTGCCCTGCTCAGGTGCTGCGCCTGTCCCGCGTTTGGTGTGCCCAAGCCTTTAATGTTGTTGTTATTCAGATACCACGATATGTTGCAAGCCTATCAGTTATGGAATTTCCGATTACAAATGCACAATTATCTTAATTTTCCTCATACCTAACAATTACATATTAATTAATTACGTATTATCTGTACTGATAATGGCGCAAACACAACAATGTGTCACCGATACGTTGAACGTTTAAATGTGGATGAATTCTTTGCAAACGACCGTTACATATATGTATATACCTGCGTATGTATGCGTACAATGTTAGTGTGAACAGTATTTGCTTGATTGTTATTCACTTCAGCTGCGAAGCGAGACATGATACCGAGCGACGCTACTCGGCGACGATCGAATCGTGGCTTAGAGTGCACGAATGATTCGGAGGTCGATGTACGACCCCTCCCTACCCGATGCTTGCTTTGTCTATAGGTACTATACTCTTACTAAAAAAAAAAACAAGCGCCTCTGATGGACTACTCATTTTGTGGTTGTTCTTTCTATTTGAAATTGGAACGGTCTTAATTTAAATTGCAAACTTGAATTTAAAATTAGAACAGAATGCAATTGTTTTTTTCATCTCCTATAGTCCAAAATGCTCTGTAAACTACCGAAAAACAGAATGGCGAAGGAATCCAAAGATCATATAAATATTTATCAGTCAAAGAACCTCTGCTAAAAACGGAGTATCTAATAAATAATAAACAGCAATAAAATGTGCGATACTTTGATGTTACCTACGTGACAGTTAAATACCATATCTTTGTTGAATGCGAAAAGCCGTGTTTCCAAAGTCATGAGTGATCGACATTCCCTGTTATACATGCATCAACTCTCGCTCCATTGACTGTTAGAAATCGCGACGTAATTTGCTCATTCATCGCTATGTATGTGCTATTATTGTATCGAGCTGTTATCGTTCCTATATTTAGAACGATCTTTACAGTTTATTGTGTCAATTGCACTTAATTATACAACTAAATATCTATTTATAATGAAGTAATGACGCATCACTTGTTTATTCATCTACATTGTGAAAAAGATGCGAGTGCTAACTTGACATGAAAAGAATAAATATTTACTATTTTAGACATCATTTCTAGTCAAAATATTAACAGAAGAGTAGAAAAATATCAAGCTAAGAGGTAAACTAGAGGAACTCTAGATTAAATTCTTAGAGGAATCAGTAGAACTAAGCACTATTTTGTCATTTCCGCGAAATAGTTTATAAACTATGCTGGAACTCGAAAATTGTGCAAAGTTGTTGACATTTAGCAGTTTGCTATGAGAATTACATCGTATTGCGTTGCGACGCCCACCCGCGCCACTACGCCGCGTGGCAATCAAATGTGTAGAATATCTGAATTCGGCTAAAGCGCTCCTATCCCGAATTGGATTCTAATTGTTTTGTTATTCAAAATGGTATGGCAACCATTATCTAACAAAATTCTCATTATTCATATCAAACGAGGTCATAGCGATTTTTTAAATATATTGAACTCTAACCTTATTTAAGTTTATAATTTCGAAATATTGGTTTGTTTTGTTTGTTACTTAGGAACTTTTGAACCAGTTTGTTCTGGGAAAAACAAAATTAGTTTCAATAACTTAGGTACGTTTCAAAATATATTTACCTTCTAAGTTCATAAACTTGTTATATTTTATATATATTTTATTTTCTCAATTTTTTGTGAACGTTATATTTCTATGCAATCGGTACCTGACTAAAGAGGAAAATTAAATATTTTTCAAGGAATAAAATCATACAGCAGTAATATTAGCAGTAAATTATCAGCCTCTTTTATTTCAACCAATTTAGATATTCACTTCTAACTTTGGACCAGTTCGTCAATCCAAAAATCTGTAAGCTACAAAAGGCAGTTAACTAAAAGGAAATCAGTATCCAAAAAGTCTTTAACTAAAGACAAAGGACTAACACGTCATCGTGTCACTAGACCCCCTGACTTGGGCCTTCCAAATTACAGGCTGGTGAGTCATCGCCGGTCTACCTTCGTTGTCAGCCACTAAGCAACTTTCCGTACACACGTCATTATGCCCATTTAGTTGTGCAAATTTAAATATTAACAGAATTCGTAGAAGCGCTGTGTGTCTACGCGTTTTCGCAGGCAGGGCAGGACGACTAGCTGGTTTTTTAATCATTACCATCATGTCTACATTATGATCGTTTCCTTTGTACTTAGTCATTAAGATACTTATTTATTTTGTAATGTTTAATGTCAGAACAACGAAGACCTAAAATTATCTGGTCATTAGATCAGTCAATTTATTGTTTTACGTGCAAATTTTGAACAGTATCCTTTGAGCTTCCGCTATGTGATTTAGTGTGCAATAAAATAAATTTACTTAATATTAGAACATATTATTATTCATTGCATTATGCAGATAGTCATCTAAAATGTCATGCGAAGGACGTCGAGTCGGTACTTAAATTCTTTTATTATTTATCAATTTCCTTGAATCATTATTTATATTTACTCGATAAGTTGATACAAAGTACAGGACAATCACGTTTTTCTTAATTGGTTTTCCTGTTGCATTCGTTACTTTGTTGTGTATACCGTTTTAACCGTACAATGTTTAAGGACAAAACGGTAAAACAAAGCGAATAGCACGGGTATAGTGTACACCTGTTTAAAATACAATTGCATTTAATGCAAGCTTGTACAGTTGTTTCTTGGACTTCTGAAGAACATATCTTTGAGATCCTTTATTAATAACCTATTTACCTGTTTATACTTTTGTTATATGATCCTTTTGATATGACCATAATTAATTAATTTTGTTTAATCTTTTCTTGATCTGAGATCGAATGTTGTGAACCAGTTTTACAAATAATTGTTTCACTATAAATAAATTAAGATGAAGTCTAGTAATTTGCAGATCCCTGTTAATATCCAATATATTATTTGCCTGGTTGCTGCGTACCTACACTCTGCACTCTGCAGTCAAACGGGCAATAGTAATCGTCTTTATTTCGTTGTAGCAAGAGTGATTTTCGGCTCGCGTTGTTTTTGTTACTGCGCGGTCTGTGCGTTATTTTTCAGCGTAGCCAGACGTAGTTTGGTAGATACTATGAATATACCCCGGCGTCTAGCATTGGCCCCGATCCAGGAATAGGCCATTCAGAGTTCAAGTGTACTCCATTTCCGGGATATAATTTTACGCCCGACCGTTTGTCGGCGACTGTTGTTATACTTGTAATGCACTTGTCCAACATTTAAGTCCATTTTAAGCTACTGGAAGCTGATATGAGTTTGTTTGTGTAGTCTGCTGTCTGGGCGATCGTCACTTGTTATTTCTTGCCGTCGCACGTCGCAGTCGATGTTTGCTTGGCAGAAGAACTAGGAACGAAGTTATTACTTTATTTTAAGGAAGATAATTTAATTTAGAATGGGTATAAAATCAATATATTATTGTGTTGGTAGATAACTCATGAACCTCGTAATACCTAGTTTCTTACGGATGATTTCAATACAGAAGCCGTAAATTAAAAACTTCTGCACGTGACTTTTAGTAGTTGATAATTATAATTATTTATTTATCCTAGAAAAATCAACAAAACCGACTCCCTGGGGCAAATAACATCAATATTTACCTCTGAATTAATTTTACATACAATATGTAATACAATATTTCGTGTAGGTGTGTTCTTTGATTGGAAGTATGATTATTTTTCATAAAATTGCTACTGGGCGTAATGCGTCAATGCGTGGGTGTATTGAAGCGGCCGTGGGCGGGCGCCCCCGCCGCGCGCCACCCTGCCTATACAACTGGAGCCTGAACCTTAAAAGCCTTTAAAACGAGACTGATAATGTCCGCCCTCATATCCTGTTCACACTTAATCTGCCTTTAGTATTTAGAAAATGTTTATGTTCGGCCTCAATGTGGCGAAAATGAACGAACTGGAAGATAAAGCCATGTCTATTATAAAGTGTCAGCCTTGGTGTTCCTTCAATGTATCATTGAGAGATCTATAGCCCATCAATTAATACTTTCTCATGAAATGCAACATATTTTTTATTTTCCAATAATGTAGTAAATAAACTACAAGTATCTCCGTGTTAGCAATTGTTTTGTTACTGTATTCATTCTACCGAAGTCTATCAATGTGGGCGTATTAATGAATGAACTAATAATAACCTTTATTGATCTGTTTCTCGAAACGGACAGTCTGTACATGTACTCATCTATATTACACACACTTGCACAACGAATAGGAACTATGGTTAGTTCAAACATATTTATTCTTGTGGTTCAAAAGCCTGGCTTATTCCGAGAACAAAAAATACCTGTTGAAAAATGTCATTATCATATGTATTCACTATTCTTATACTTAAGTTGATTATAGTTTACAAAAGATATTTAGCATTTTCTAAAGAGGCCTACTTCTATTCTGTTGACTTTGATATATGGATAAAATAATAGTTCTTAAAGCTTTGTGACGGCTAGACCACGGCGACGCGACGGCGTGGGAGGTGTGTCGCGAAGGCACTCAGTTGTGCGAAAAATTACCCATATGGCGAAGGAAAACCTTTTGCTTCGAGTACAATACGCCTCCTTGGCGATACCAAGTCAGGCAAGTGACCGTTCCTGTCTGCTGGAAGTGCGTATTGACAAATGAGGAGTAACAATCTTACAAAGTATGATTCCTCGAAATTGGTTGTACTTAGTGAAGTATGTGAACCTTTATCGATTGATGACTGGTCACATTGGGCAACTCTGTGTCTAGACAGGCCTAATGAACTCCTGACATTCCGAGAATTTTGTCCTATTATAGAGCAGAGTATCTCTTTAAATTTAAAAAAGAAGAGAATAGATTCCTGAATTGTCTCTTTTTCGCTACCTCTGATCGATTAGGTCTTGCTTTGTTTATTTTTTTTTATTTCCATTTCGGAAGCAAATGGTACCTACCTCAAGATAAATAATTTAAAGATACGTACAGAAAAGATTCCGTTCTCCTTTATACATTGTATATGATTCGTCTTCAGCTAGCGGATCAATCATACCAGTCAGTTCTCGCTACCGGCAGCATTTGCTATGTAAATTAATTCTCGGAACGTCTCTGGCGTTCGCAGTTCGAGACGCATCATCTCCGGCCTTCCTTTTGCAATGCGCAATATTTGGGATTCCCGACTGGGAATGTTTAACGGTCGCACACTCGAACCTCCTGTAATCTTCCTTGATGGACTATTAATTACATATTAGTAGATATCTGAATATTCTTTGGAAAATACCTTAAAGCAGTTAGAATTGTAGAGTCAGTAGAGTATGCTATCAAAAGGCCTTACGTATGTCGATTCACTTAGTTGCATCAATTGTAGCTATAAATAGTTTATTAATTGACAGTCCTTCAACGTAATTTGACACAAAATGAATACACTCAATTCCTTTGTGAGTCATACGTGCGACTCGCACATACAATGAATTTCAATAACTTGAGAGCAGTTCCGTTTTTTTTCCAATATTGGAAGAGGTGGAACGATTTTAGCTCTGCCATTGTGCCTAATTCAGTAAGTTCCACAAAAGTAAAAAGTGTAATTAGGTACGTTACTATATTGGTCGATCAGGAACTTCACTAGTCTTTTTTTTTATTATTTGAAAATTCTTTTCCAATTCGAGATTGAACATTTATTTTTATTTTTTCAACTTCTTGCACAGGAGGATACAGTACCTATAATAATATGCCTTTTACCTACATGTATTTGACGTAAGCGTATATTGTATTAGTTACTAGGAAAACCACAAATTAACAGACTATTAAACATTAGTTGCCACCGCAAGATATTGATGTAAATAATATTCTACGTAGATATGCTAAGAGGAAAAATCTGATTGTTGTTGTGTTGTTTCTTTGGCGGAGCTGGTTTTTATCGTAAATTATAATTGTTGTTGGATCGATAGCCGACGTGAGTGCACGTGCGTCAGCGGCGAGATTACGCTTAGTTTCAATTACCCACACACCGATAGGAAAATCATAAAAATGTTTTCGCCAAATTGGCTATGAGCTAACGTGAAATCGATGGAACCTGACGTCCGTAAATTATATGCTCACCATTGACGGCAGATACATAGGTTAAACACGTTTGAAATACGTAAGTATGGTGCTTGACGTCGCGTACTGTTTGCTAGATATCATTTACATACGGCCGACGCTGGATGTAAATAGGTGCGTCGTTTACTACTAATACCTACGTAATTATAACAAGCTATGACGTGGCATAATACGCGAGGGCTGAGGGCATCGAGCGTATGGTCGGCCGTGACCCTAGCGCGGGCTGCGAGCACCTCCGCCGAGGCGAGCGGCTCATCTGTAGGCACGACCCTATTTACATAACAACGCACGTAGGATCCAGCGTTAATAGCGAATGCCACGCCATCAACTCCCTGCATTTATTCAATTGAACAAGATCGAGAGCAATAGATGAACGACTTGAGAATTCAGGGGGACGGGAAATTGTCTGGTGCGACCTATTACTTTGTTTACGAATGGTAACTCTGTTCGTCCAATGCATTTTATATACTGAATAGATAACGAAATATATTGACTAAAACTAAAAAAAAAAAAGTTGGATATTAGATTGGAACCTTTGTTATCGTGTCTCGTTGAAATCTCGAAAGAACTTTGATCTAATTTTCTTGAATATTTGAAATTCCGAAGTCTGATAAGCGCGTTGCTATTTTATTGACGAGTTTATGAGTCAGTTGTTTTTCCATCGCATTCGCAGCTGGCTACCCTGCTCTCTAAGTCTGCTTCTCAGAACATTGTAATAATATTCATATGTGCAAGGTTGTACCAGCCACAAAATTTGGCTGCGCATTATATTCATATCGAATTAATTAAGAATGCATGTGTGGTTCCCGCGACGAGGCTGCAGACAAGGCTAACAAATTTGATAACGTAAACGATCAATTAACGGCTATTCTTTCTGGATATTGGCTTAACAGAATACGAATTGTTATTAGCAATGAAATGGACAAAGTTTAATATTTAAATGCTTATATAACAAATGTACAATTGTCATGACACGTCAGCTGGTTTTGTTATGCTAGTGTCGTGTTCGTAGAGGGGATTTACCTTTTTCTGCTGTGTAGAGTTTTTTTTATATCGTATAATGTTACTCGTGTCAAATTGCGCGCATAGTACAAACTCAGCATACAAATAACATTTACTTAATAGACAATTTTTTTTTAATAAAACACAAGGACCACACACTATTAACTTAAAATTTATTTAAAACTAGCTGTGCCTGCGACTTCGTTCGCGTGGATGACGAAACTTATCAATTAGTTTTTAACCGGAGATTAAGTTTGTTTTTTATTGTTTATACTTTTCCGGGATAAAAACTACCCAGTGTGGTGCCCTGGATAATAAAGAATAATTATACCAAGTTTCATCGTAATCGAACCGGTAGTTTTTGCGTGATACCTGAACAAACAGACAGACAGACAGACAATTTTATTTTCATACTTTTGGGTTCGGTGTCGGTCTAGTAACAACCCCCGCCATTTTTTTTTTTTGATATTTTCAATGTACAGAATTTTCACTTTTACAGATTTATTATAAGTATAGATTGTTACATAACACCTAATCGACTGTACTCATTAAAATATTCTCCAAATATGGGCTCATACCAAAATGTAAGGTTTATCAAAGTTACGTAATTGTTAAAAATATAATGGAAAGTAGAATGACGTCAAAAGGATTCGAAATAGAGGAAAAATACGCAAAGCTGGGGAGGACAATGTTCTAAAAATAGCCAACTGTTGCTTCTTTGTCCATTGTCATGTTTTATATCTCACACACGTCTCGGCAATCCTGTCTCCCCTTATCAAAGATATGTGTTGCTTATCATTGTAATATTTCCAACATTCACAATAACACAACCACAGTTTCGGCATTGAAAAAGATATAACAAAGCGATGATCTTTATTTGACATTTCCTGTTGGGGACGTGCACCTTAATAAATACCAGTGTCGCTTAAATAAAATATAAATAAAATGAACGTTTATTGTAACGTTTTACAATTAACCTTAGCGTTTAAGTACGTACTTATAACTGGTTGCTCTAGCAGTTAAATTGTTTTGACGGTCGTTCGTAGTCGCTTTATTTTTGCATAGTCTTCGATGGTTTTGACTCCATGGTTATGAAGAGGTAGATGGAAGTCTATAGGAATGCTTTATTGCCCTTTGAACATGAATGTAACGTTTATCTAGTACAAATAGAGATGTAACAAAGAAGCATTATTAAAAAAAAAACAAGATAAAGCCATGCATGTAATTCTCGAGCGGAAATGCAAAGGTTTCTATTACAGTTTTATCAAACATAAATAGCTGTTGAGTTGCATGTCATGTAACAAACGATAAGGAATAAAGTGTTTCTTATCATATAATCATCCGCATCCGTTATAATTATGCCTTAGGGAAGCCCCTCTAATCTTTTCTTCGCCAATTCCGAAGAAGCTCCGAAGTTATTTCACCAAACGATGATAAAAGGTTGAAAAGTTTACTGATGCGGAACTCCTTTCTTTTGAAAGATAAATTAATTGGTTTTTATTGAATGTCTAATAGGATTTGAAATGAAATGAAGTTACCGTCTCATTTTTAATTTTCTACTTTCTGAAGACAGTTCGTATCTTGCAGGAGTTGCAGGTTTCGATATTCTTTTTAATATCTGAAAGTATCTAGGAAGTTGGATGAAAGGCTACTTTTAATTTATCGTAGATTAGTGGGGCTTTGTTTTAAAGTGAAAGTTACCGTGCTGCTTGAAGTTGGATATTTAGAAGTGTAAGCAAAAGTTTTTGTTAGGTTTCGAAAATCGATCTTTTGAAATTGTTCACCGTTTTATGGATTAAAAGTAAAGTGTATCGGTTACCCGTATGGATACAATAAAAACGGATGGCTATCATTTTCTTTTTTTTGGCTGGGTGTTTCATTCAATAATTATAATGGTAAGTAATAAATGTCTCGATATTGTGATCTCAACTAAACAATGAAATTTAATATCTAGCAGATTTGAGTCATCTGTATATTAAAAAACACAATCTCTAGATCCTAAAGTCACAGTGAGTCAATGACAAATATCTCCTAAGTCATTCACGAAGGTTACTTTATTACAGCTATCAATCACTACGTAGCTATGCATAATGCATCAAAATGCTCATTATCCACTACACAAGCAGATAAATGAAGATTGTCTAGCATACAACGTACCTATGTTTTCATAATTAACTCGTAACGAATAAAATACAAACGGCAACTCAGTAATTTTCCACACACCTAATTAAAAAGAAGTTCGGCAAACAAAACAAAATGTTGGTTTAAATTTCGAATCTTGTTTTCTTTTTTTTTCTGCCTTTTTTTTGTAGAGTGGAGGTTTTATTCTCGTTTTAGATGTATTATGTAAATTATGATCCTTATAAATATTGGCCAGTGAATATTCTTTGCGAAATATGGACATGGCCCTAATAGACTGCTATAATGATGGGTCGTTGGTGGAATAGTGCCATTGCTCCCACCACAGCACTTGGGAAAGGTTTTAGCGATCTCACCTCGTTGAAATCACTTTCAGTTAAAAAATATTTTAATTTTTTTTTTTATTAAAATATTTTAGAATATGTTGATTGTTATGTATCGTTGACGTACTTCTACTACCTAGTCTAGTTTACATATTTAATTGACTCAAAAGGATGAGTCTTTTATGACTTAGGTAGGAACTACTAATTTGCCGACTGCAATTGAGATCGTCAAAGCTACTTCTAGTACTTGTACATCCCGATCTAAAAATTTGAACTTAGGTAAACCCACTCAACAGCCGCGATAGCAACCACTGAACCATGAGTCACTCATTGATGTTTTATTTATTATAACTCGATGGCAATGACACATAGTATGTGAGTCTTATACATTATCGCTGTACCTAATAACAATATGTATTGAAACAGTTTTAAAGTGCGCACAGTGCAACCGCAGCGCGTCCTTCCCCGCACATGAATGAGTACACGTATTGTTGATTCTCTGACTCATTACATACGAACGACCGACTCATTCATGCTTTTACACAAAAACCTTAACAATTAGTCAAACAAATAAAAAGGATCAAATTACATTAAATTATTATGTGTGTGGGAATACTCGTACCTATATCCATTGTGGTAAATCGCGTGCGAATATCATGGAATAAGACTTTATAACGTAAAAATATGTAATTAAATAATTCCGTCGCGTTCTCTCGGGTGTGATGTTTGAGTAAATATTTACAAGTGTCATTCGTCAGTTGGAAATAGTCTGTGTATTACATTGTAGTGTTCATTGTGACAATAGTGATAGTGATCTTGATCAATAGTATTGTCAAACCAATTTTGAACCAAAGAAACTAATATAAACATCATTGGGTTTATTGCTCCCTTAGTCATACTCTAAAATAATGTAGGTACATTGGTAGTAAAATTATTATGAATTCTGAAATAAGTAGAATTTGAAATTTCTGATTTCCAGAATTCTCGTAAATAAACTAAATGTGGCTAACTATGTTTTATACTTTAACCAGCTGTTAAGAAATGAGGAAAAATGTTTCTTTGAAATGCGATACGCAAACGGAAACCAACAGAAAAAATAAAGCAATTTGTGTAACATGAACATCCATTTGCTTGCTGTTTTTTTTTAGTCGAATCAAAAAGCGTTAATGCCTTTTGATTATCCAATTTCAGTAAATTAGTACAAATATTTTTGATTAACTTACCCAAAATGAAGCATTAACTATTTTCAATACGCTTAGATTAAAAGTTTGATCTGATGATATCTGAACATACAATTTGTGATCCACGTTCAAAAGTTTCATTTCAAAGAGCAATATTCGAGAAAACCCTGAAATATATAACGATAAGATTGTAAAAACCTTAAACTTACCTTAAAATATATAGGTACCTTTAAGTCAGTCCAACGTATTTTAAAGCAAAATTTTTATAACGAGTAGCCTCGCATCGGTTTCAAGGAGGCTCATGCCACAATCACTGACACAGATTGCGAGCTCATCCACGCAGAACTCGTGAGCTGCCACGACAGCACCCCATTTAAAAGGCAAATACGGTCACGACGTGCTCACACGGATGTGTCGATATCGCGTACGATGGGCCTTGTGAAACCAACCGCACTAATGCATCTATCCACTAGAAAACAACTTACAAATATGACGCAACTCGTGCGCTTCTCATATAATACTAGGCAATAAGGAAATAGAAACGTTTGAGATAGGTCTGGATTTTGGATGGACTTGTGTTGTCGCAGCACATGGCGATTTGATCCCAGTAAGACAGATACTACAACTCAATGAACCTTATATAATCCAGCCTATAAACGTCCCACTGCTGGGCACAGGCCTCTTCCCATATAGAGAAGGCACGAGCATTGATCACCACGCTTGCTCTCTGCGGATTGGCGATTTCAGATTCCAATTTTGGAATCCAGGTTTTCTCACGATGTTTTCCTTCACCGTTTGTCAGAAGTGTCTTAGAATAATTAAGAAAGTACATATAACTTTGAAAAAGCCACATTGGTACTTGCCTGGGTTCGAACCTGCAACCTTGTGCATACAAATCCGTTCATTGAACCACTAGGCCACCACGACATTTCATTTCAATGAAACTTATCTTCTAAAATCTTCTTAATTTATATCTCAGTTATATCTTAGTTAGTTACTAAAGAAATTATACGGTCTTTTCTTGTTAGTGTTTTTGCGCCTATAACAACATTAAGGCTCAGTATCCTATAGGTACTGGTAACCATATAGTAGATGTCTGCTCACCCATTAAGGTAAAAAAGCGTGACGACGATGACATCGGGTGAACGGACAAATTGTAACGGTTCGTTCGGCTACGGAACTTTAATAACACTTTGAGAACAAAAGTTTGATAGACATAACATAACATTACCGTGACGCCTTTTGTTTTTCGTGGGTAGGTTCACTCGCAGACTACAATGAATTCAATTGTGAGGGTGACACTCTTAACCAATGACTTTTGTGATTGTGATCATGTAACTAATGGTAATCTGGTACCAAGTGCTGATGGATGAAGTAGATTAATCATCATCATCTTTGCCTGTATCGGTCCATTACCGAACAGTGGGCATGGCTCCTTTTGAGTTACGGATAGTATGTATTCGTTTGTAGTATTTGACTGAGAATTATGGATCATTAACTTTGTGGTAACGCATTGACAATGCTCTTATGTCAGTGGTAAGAAACTTTATATTCGTAATTTCTTCTTCGCGTACCATCCGCCCGAGCAGGTTTTTCTAAGACTGGAGCTTAACCATGATGTTGTTATTGTTGCAGATTGTCGTGTGTGTCGGATGCAGCGCGGGCACCAGCGTGCCATGCTGTTCTAGTGTCCGCGATGGTGGGCGTGGGCGTCGCGGAGGGGGGCGGGGGCGGCGGCGGCCCTGGCGACGGCTACTACGGCGAGTACTACCCGCCGGAGCAATACTACGTGCCGCAGGAGATGTGCCCGCACCCCTCGCAGCATCCGCAGCACGCACATATGTGCACCGTGCTCCCTGAATATGGTGAGTAACTAGTTAGACAAATTTTCTGAAAAAAGGTAGCGCCAATTCTCACACATACATGTTTTCTTAATAATGTAGGTACTTTTGAGTTGGCCCTGTGAGATGCTTTCACTGTATACCTTTCGTACCACAATATCGCCAAATTGCAGACCTTTGAAAGTGGAATATGAAATGGATCTAACCGTAAATTGATACTCAAGGCAAAGCGTACGAAAGTGGCTAGATGATAGCTTGCATATTTTTATCATATTAGGGTATACGGGCTTAACAGGTCTTCCCTAATGAGGCTATTAAATAAAAGAATATATTATATAAAATTCGAACTGATTAAGCAAAATGCTGTCTAGTTGATGAGGGGCGCCCAATGGAAAGAAGACATAATGATGAAGGGGATTTCAATGACAGAGTACATAAAACTGATACGGGCACGTCGGCAAAATATGGCTGAATTGGGCAAAAACTTTGGACTCTTGTTGAGGTGTAGTTACTCGAAGCCACCTAATTAGTTTGGCAGGTTTATGTTAACTGCCAATCACCTAATCGTTTATGACCTCCTTCACTAAAGCAACAACTTAACCAATTTATTACTGAAGGAACCTGATTAAATTATTTTAGCCATAAAATCTACTTTGTTAATGATACCTGTTATTTGGGATATAGCAGGTACCTTGCAAGCAATTAAAAACGGCTTGGAATTCTCTTATCTTGACATATGCGCATTTTTCGAAACATTGGAATTAACAGCGATTGTTTTATTACTGCTAATAATGTTTTACTGCAGTGAACCAAATAGTTCTGCTCACGGAATGCGAATTTTATTTTCTGCTTGTATTGTAATGATTAGGTACCGGTTAGGTTATACAAGTCTGAAATTGTATATCTACTGCTGTATAAATTGCTACTGAAATTCTTTAATTAACGCTTTATACATTACATAAATGCTTCTGCACATTATCACTTTACACGCGTAATTCCTGCGCTACTATAGTCCTGATATTATTTAAAGTGCGCAATATTGTCATTAAAGAAATTTCGCAATATTGAAACGTCGCATTAAAAAACAGTGTAGCCACCAATATGGTTAAAAGTTTTGCTGGACAAGTCATAAGTATATTTGATGGTAGGTACACTAATACCAAAAATGAACTAATGCAATATTTATATCTACGTAATAAGACTAAGTATTTGTGGGTATCCTGCATTAATGTTGTTTTCTGAAACTGTAATTAGGGTTAGCTAAAAATAGCAGTTCACCAAACCACATTCAATTAGTGGTTGTGTCAGAATGTTACTGGGAAAAAACCCTTCTACCGCGAGTCTAAACAAAGAACTTCAAGGCTCTCGTGAGATTCGTAGTGCACCTTATTGCTCAACGCTGTGGTCGCGTTACATCGCGCTCCGAGCCGGTCTTAAACTCTCAACTATGCGGCACATTTCCGCCGCGAGCGGTTTGCGCCGAGTTCTGCCGAGTTGACGACTGCCGAGGCAGATGATCCAACAAAGAACGTTTTCTACGAACACCCAAAACACGTTCATTGATAACCGCAAAGTTACGGGGCGGAACGGCGGCGTTCATGTCAAAATAAAGCAAAATGAAGCCACCCGTGACGTGGCCGTCCCGACACAGCACTCCGCACGCGAGCTGCTCGCAAACATTATCAGCTGTGTTTATAGTAAATACATAATTAGGTACGCCGAGGTATTAACATTTTGATACAATTAACGTTATCAAATTAAAAAATGTAAATAATTAAGAACATAGCGTTCATTTTACTGTTGAAAGTAACTTGTATTTTGCTTACATCATGAACTTTTTGTACATAATTCGATGGATATTTTTTAGTCATGACGTCTTTAGTTAAAGATACCTAGCTATGTTTTGAATATGGACAGTCTGTTTCTGAAAAAGTCCAAAGACGAAGTAAATATTTATGATGGTATAAAATTTCCAGGTGGCATGCCCGTAGTGACGTCAGGCACAATGATGCCGCCGATGATGCCGCCCGTGCTGGACGAGAGCATGCGGCACTACCTGGTGCACGCGCAGCACCCGCACCACGCCGCGCACCACCAGCCGCCGCACCACCAGCCGCACCACCAGCCACCACCACACCATCAGCCGCCACACCATTACGTGAGTATCATCATCATCTCCCTGCCCTGTTCCCAATTATTTGGGGTCGGCGCAATACGTATTCAGCTTCTATTCATCTCTACTACTCGTCATCTCAGCATTCACTCCTTTCTTTCTCATATCATCTTTACTTAAGTTACGTAGTTAGTTAATAATATAGTTAATAACCTCACCCTCACCATCAACCTCGTTGATCGTTCACTGGTTCTACACAATGGCATGAGCTCAATGCATAGCTTTATAGATTCTGAGCCGCAAAAATTGGTTTTTGCAGCTTATGTACTAAAAAATGGAATTCAGCAGAACCAGGACATATATTATAAAGCTTTTTAGTGTGCACATTGTTCTTGTGCTAATCCAAACCAACCTTTACCCATCAAAATAAACCTTATCTATAAGGATAGGATCAAAACCAATAATGACGTTAGGTATTACCGTATTACCTATAATAATGGTGCTTGTAAAATTAGACATAGTATAGAAATTTAATAATCACTGTTAGAAGTTCACAACTTACAGTCTTGAAATTTACGGGGTGAATAATGTGTACCTATTTATAATTGACATGCCGCGGCCGTTTTGTTGGTGAATGTGTAATCAGTTGACTTAGAGTGCTTTATATTCTTTAGATGTTGCCCTGAATGGAGTAAAGCCAATCAGATTAGGTAGATCAGACTGTCTAACTAGGTCTTCTATTTTTATAAGATCCTTGTTTTATCAATTTACTGTTTCCAAGGATAGAGGATACTGACTCATAGATACGCCACATGCGTAACCAGGATCTACGTCGGCACATTACAGACAATTACCGCGTAATATAAACAGGGTCAGAACAAATAAACAACAGCCGATGTCTATCTGTCTTATTCGCAGTGACTGTCTACCAAATTAATTCAAAAGAATTCCATTCATTGTGAAGTGTTCGGCGTCGGGACTTCGTGCCTTCCCGTCGTACATATACAGGAGAATATCTAGTGCACCCGCTACTTGTAATTCTATCATGCAGTCGCAGGTTCTTGTTATCTAATAAACTTCTTGTTATCCGTTTAATAGTTCCACCTCTATCAGCCAATCGGCGACGAAACAAATTGCTGCTATGACGTTATACATGTATATTTCCTATTAAATTAGCTTTGCATTCCGACGAATACATGTTTCGAGAAGTATTCATTTAGGACCATTTCTATTATATAAATATAAACGTAAAAAAACATAAAACGTCTTATGATGTCCTACCTATAGGTACCTACTAGCATATTATATTTACAAAATATTTTTTGAATGGTTAGTACCTACTGTTTGATATCAGCAGGAAAATCCTTCATATCCACTTATAAATAATCTGTGAATGAAATAAACGTTCTTGTCCCTCGTATTGTCCACAGCATACCTTATTCAGTTCACTGCCCCGTCAAGGCCGCCATACGCTAATACTGTTTTATAACCACCACAGTAACCACTGTCGATTCAGCTAGCTGCTAATGATGAACTAGAGAGAAAATAGTAGAAAACAAACACAGGAAATGAACTCATCACTTTTTTTAGCTGGACATCAATTGGTCGTCACTCTATATCAGGAAATGAAATATAATAAATATGTTTTGTAGGTTTTTTAAATCCCTTCTCAATCTTAGGATGTAAATTAATATTAGACTCGAACGCGTCTGTAATTTGCAGTTGGAAATGCATGGCTGTCAGTGTCAGTGTCAACGTCAACGCTTGGCCTAACGAAAACTGGTTCCCAAATAAACCAAAAGTCCGTTGACGTTTATGAGTGTGTTTTTGTGTAACTTAGCCACCAACAAAGACTTACAAACAAACAACCTTGAATTTACTAATAAACATTGGTAATAATGTAAAACTCTGTTATAAGTTACAATAGTTTGCATAAAAATACACTGTTTCTGTGAGGTTTACTCTAAATAATGGATAAAATTGCGTATACCTTCTGTGTAAATAACTCCGATGTTACATCGATTGTTTCGCTTGTAAACTTAACTAACAACTAGATATTTCGCTTTAAATTTGTGCACAGGCGTGTCGAGTTATCCGGCTGTTTTCAGTGAGTAGTCGATTAAACAAAGTTGTGTGTTATTCAACGGTAATCTAATCTTGGCGACATTATACCGGCCGAGTCGCGTATGATTGTGTAGTGTTATCACGAAAACAGTTGGCGGTTGGCGGTACGTGGCAGTGACGTTTATTAAACCGATCGAAATCACATGTAAATGTTAAAAATAATTCTAGAAAATGAGTGAATCTGAGAAAAGAAAGACTTTAAGTTCTCATCAAGAAGGAAACACTGAGGTCAGTTAGCATATCAGGCCTTATTTACTAAGTATTATGTGATTCTTTTAAGTGTTTTAAGTGTCATGTTTTCTATCAATATGTTGTGTTTAGTTGTAAACTGTTATAAAATTTATGTTTAGATACTCTAAGGTCAGTTTGGGTACCATCCTGATTTGTTGAAAAAAAAGCATTAAAGTGACATAAAAAAAGTGAAAATCATATTGTATTATTACTGCTCAGTTTCCAGTAGGTATTCAAGAGTAATCTTCCAATGTCACATGAAGATAAAATTAGTTTTAAATAAATTAAGATACTTTAGGTAACATTTTGAGTTGTAAGAAACATATGGAACTTTTCGACATAAAATTCTTAATATATAATAAATATCCATGTCAGTTTATTTGTTATTACATTATTAATCAAAGTTATATGTATTTTTATGTTACAGGCGCCTACTAATGGTACAGGCGGACCCCAACACTACTACGGGACTGGGTATCCTACCCATTTCCACCACATACCACAGCACCACATGCAGCATTCCCCGCCACCGCCCGCCGTCTATCAAAAGGATGAGAGGACACAGCGGCAGTACTCCAAGCTTAAGCAGAAGTTGGAGCGGAAACAAACTAACAGGAATAATGGTGTTGGTGAGTAGAACATTTATTCTACCAATAATAACATATTTAATAAGGAGATGGTTTTTTTCTTAACAGGAATAAATAAAAAAGTCAAGTTTGTATTTGTTTAGATTATGTTTATTAACTGGCATTGTTAGTTACCTTCTCCATCAATGGTTTTTCTTAGGGTGCGTCCACATCTGACGAACGAGCATTACAAGAGCAGCTCGCGAGCATGCCGCGAACGGCGCGCGCACGTTTGACGGACGGCGTTATTGACACTAGTGCGTTTGCGGCATGCTTGCGAGCTGCTCGCGACCTGTTACTGTAATGCTCGTTCGTCAGATGTGGACGCACCCTTATAAGAGATAAGAATTAAACTTTATTTGTATGTCATTTAATTCTAAATTATTTTCTCTTATAACAATAAAAACTTATGTAACTATGTTATGCTTGAGCAAACACTCTTATGGTCCAACAACTGATAGCAAATAGAGAAAATAAAAAGAAAAACTACTAACATTATGTTTACACTTGTTTATATTATATCATTATTTGTCTTGCACAAAATTATTGAAGTTTTTATTTTATTATTACTGTTAGAAATACAAATCTATTATCCAATATATAATAATTTGTAAAATAACTTATAATTTACTGTTTCTTCCACAGCTCATTTGAATGCAGAAGCCAACTCAGGTGCCAGTACCCCGTCACTGTCGCCGCGCAAGGAGGTGAACGGGCGCGCCGGTAGCAGCACTAGCGCCAGTGGTGCCAGCAGCGGCGGCAGCTTACCCAGCAGCGTATCCAGCAGTGGGCTCAGCCCGGCCGGAGGCACTGGCAGTGGCGGCACGACTTCCTCAGGTGCTTGGTCCGAGGAAGGCGAGGCTTCGTCTGCCGAAGCCTCTGTGCAAGGCGATGGCTCATCCGCCGCCGCCTCAGTGCAGGGCGACAGTGAACAGGCAGAGGAATTAAGTCCGCAGGCGATAATTGATGTGTTCGCCATCAAACGTACACCACAGGTACATACACTTTAAACCTTATTTGCGCATATAGTGAATTTGTAAGTCTATGTTTATATCTTAGTGAATATTATATTCTTTTTACTGTTATCAGGTTGCTGAGGTGACTTCAACCAGTGCCCTAGTAGTTTGGAATGCTCCTTTGCCAGAAGATGTAGTCGTTCCTGAAGGCGAAATAACATACGATCTGTTGCTAGCTGATCGTGGTGGTCGTTATAAAGCTATTTACAGCGGCAACAGCCTCACTTGCCGGTAAGTTTTTTTTATACAGCATTATGAACCTTTTTACGTAACTTTTGAAAACATTTAAATAACACATTGTGGTTATCTTTCCAACAGAGTACGAGATCTTAAGCCGGGCTATGAATACTCAGTATGCCTTCAAATCCGCGCCGGCGGCGTGTCGGCTCCGAGCTCGTCGGCCACGTTCCGCGCGCCGGCCGCCCCGCCCGACGTCATGGCGGCGCCGCGCGTCACGCAGCGCGCTCGCACCTCGCTGCAGCTGCGCTGGGCCGCCGCTACCGACAACGGCGCCCGCCTTATCAACTACGTGCTGGAGATGGACGACGGCGAAGGCTTCAACGAAATCACTCGACCACGCACTCGCCAACATACCGTGAACAATCTTCGCCCGCAAACTCGCTACCGGTTCCGCATCGCCGCCGTGAACGAGTGTGGGCGTGGCGAGTGGAGCGAGGAGACCGTCGCTTGGACGACGGGCTCACCTCCCCCGGCGCCGGCCCCGCCTTCTTTGACGACTGCTACGAACGAATCGCTTTTGCTTGGCTGGGAACGTCGGTCTGACGAAGAGTTCACCTTACAAATGGACGACGCCACCCGCGGCCATGGATTCCTGCCCGTATACTCGGGTCCCGACCAGTCTTACATGTGTACCGGCCTACGCCGCGCTACCGACTATCGCTTCCGTCTGCGTTGTGAGACGGTCGATGGCCAGGGGCCTTGGTCAGTGGAAGTTACGTACCGAACGCTGCCCGAGCGACCCGGACCTCCAGGCCGGCCAACCTCACGCGGTCGTATACATTCGCGTGCTTTCCGGCTTCGATGGGATCCGCCTATTGACGATGGTGGTGCCATCGTCGATTGTTATACCTTGGAGCTGGACGACGGTGAAGGATACCGACCGGCTTACCGCGGCGCTGAAAGAGAAGCGCACTGCGACCGACTTCTGCCTGGCACGCCTTACAAGGCGCGCGTGCGCTGTGCTAACGAAGCCGGCATCAGCGACTGGTCCGCCACCGAGACCGTAACCACGGAGGCCGCCATCCCCAGCGCGTGCGAGGCGCCCGAGCCCGCCGCCGAGGCGCGCGCAACGCTGCAGGCGCTGCGCTGGCGCCCGCCCGACTGCACCGGGGGAACGCCTCTCACCGAATACCGTGTGGAAGTCGTCGACAGCGAAGGAGTTGCCCGCTTAGCCTATCAGGGCCTCGACCTCGAATGCATCGTGCGCGAACTGACACCCGGCTGCGAATATCGTGCTACTGTGACGGCTCACAACAAAGTCGGCGCGGGACCGACCTCGCCGTCGCTCACATTTACGACGGCCGCGGCGCCTCCGGATGCGCCAGAAACGCCGTCCGCTGAAGTACAGGGACCTCGTTCTGCTCGCCTCGAGTGGTCGCCGCCGCGGGATAACGGAGCCCCCGTGCTCGACTATCGTCTAGAAATGAGTGCCACAAACGTAGATGATGCGTTTTCAGAAGTATATAGAGGAATTGATACGAGTTATCTCATCGCTCGCCTTGTTCCTTTCTCGCCTTACTTCTTTAGGGTGTGTGCAACGAACACCGCCGGGCGCAGCGCGTGGTCGGGCGTGCGCGACGTGCTGACGCCGCGTGCACCTCCAGCCGCGCCCGCCGGCCTGCGCCACGAGGCCACGGCCGACAGCCTGCGCCTGCACTGGCGCGCGCCCGCCTGCCACGGCGCGGAAGTCCTACGCTACAGGGTGGAAGTGGGCGATGCTGCCTTCGACACCGACGGACCAACCCCAGAGAGGCTCGTGGAGGGTCTCGCGCCGGACACTGTGTACCGAGTACGCGTGGCAGCTCTCAACGAATTGGGGCTAGGCGAGTGGTCAGAGGAGGCTCGCGCCTCCACGCGACCACCACCGCCTGCACCGCCTGCCCTTCGCTGCGTGCAAGCAGCACACAACTACCTACGACTGGAGTGGCCCGCTGCTGGTGGAGAAGGGGCGCAATATTGTGTCGAGATGCGTTCTCTGGATGCCCGCGACTTCCGACCGGTGTACCGTGGTTGTGCGCGCTCCTGCAAGGTGAAGAAGCTGCGGGAGGCGACCTCCTATGCGTTCCGGATACGTGCGAGCGACGAGCGGGGTGGGCGCGGGCCGTGGTCCGAGCCACTGGACGCTGCGACGGCGACGGCCCCGCCCCCCGCGCCGCGCGCCCCCACCCTGCAGCAGCCCACACCGCGCGCCGCGCTCGTGTCCTGGGACACGCTCGACGACGCCGAGTACGTGCTGCAGTGTGCGCGTGCTAAGGACGCCGTCTACAAGCAGGTCAGTCCATAGTATATATAGTAGTGCTATGTATTTATAACAAGCAAGTTTTACATTATCTTCAAAATTAAAAAAATTGTTACAAATTTTACACATTTTCTTTGTGCTAGACATACAAGGTTAATTTTCAATAACCAACCAAAATGTAAAATGAGGAAATTGATATCGAACCGGACACCACATTTACGTGTGTTTATTACTACCTTCTTAGGTTGCTGAACAGATTTGCGTTGTTTTAATATCCGCGTTAATTTTCCGCGGTGGAAAAAAAAAACTATGCATTTTTTTTCTATATATCGAAACTAGTATCGACTCTGAACCAGCTCTGAAAATTTGGACGGTTAATAAAAAATAATCCTGTATAGTGTCAAAAGCTTTGGCGGTCTCGTAAGGGTGTGTATGTGTGTGGCAGGTGTACTCGGGCAACGAGACGCAGTACCTGATGGAGGAGCTGGAGGCGGGCGCGGAGTACCTTGTGCGCGTGTGCGCGGTGCGCGGCGGGCTGGCGGGCGCGTGGTCGCCGACGGCGCGGCTGAGCGTGCCGGCCGTGGCGCCCGCCCCGCGCGCCCGCCGCCCCCGCGCCGCGCGGGCCCTGCAGCCGCGACACGTGGCCGTGCTGATCGCGGCCGCCTTCCTGCTGCTGGCCGTGGCCGTGGCCGTGCTGCTGCAGCGGCTGGTGGAGCCGCGGCCGTGACGCGCGCTGGCGGCGGCGCGGCCCCGCGCGCTCGCCCGCCTGTGACGCGTGACGTTGCCGTTCGTCCGCCGAGCCCTCGACTCGAGTCCGTCGACCGAGATCGATGTTTCAACATAGATTACGAAAATATTACCGGCTTTGCATTTTTTGCATCGATGTGAGGTTGCCATTCAGAGTGTATATTTTTACAGTCGAGCGAGAGAACCTCGCGTTCTATCGTGTCTCCTAATCCTAATGTGTTGTATCTAAACTTTCACAAATTTTCATAATTCTAGTCTATGCTTGTAACTTATTATTTTATTTACTGTATTACCAAAATATGTGCTTGTTTATATTATATTTGAATATCGAATCGTTATATTTGTTTGGCGGTGATACGACACGAACTTCCGATATTTAGTATTTTCTCTTTGTACTTTTTCCATACATTTGATATTTTTATAAAATTAAATTATCGAACGATCTGTTGCATAACTTTATCAGATTTAATTATAAGAAGTTAGCAAACGAGGTGCTCTATTATTATTAATGTTTTGTTAAGAGGGACGAGGCCCCTCGACCTGCAACGAGTTTCCAGTGTGTGTGCTGTGATCACTTCCTTATGCGAATGAGACTGATTTTACAAGTAAATGCTTTGTTTATAGAGTGAATCAAAATGCTTACTCTTGATGACTAACTGTGTCTGCGCCATTTACATAATAAACACGTTTGTTTATTAGTCGTGAACGTTGAAGTGTATCCGATAACCCGACGATGGACCTGGCGAAGTGTTGGCGTACTTTACTTATGTGAATGGTACAGAACCACGGCCGAGCGACCGTGGAGCGCAGAAACAATCCGATTTTATATACTCCGAATGCTTATTTGATAGTATCGATGTACCTAATTATATTGTATTGTCGATAACTTCATAATATTGTTGTTTTTATTCACTGAACATGACCTTTATTGATGACATTATATAATATAGATTAATTTGTTTATAAATTTAGAGATTACGAACTACTGAGATTGTTACCACCCGGTATAAAAGTAAGAACTGGAATTCAATTATAGGAAATTATTTTCCAGATAGGATATTTTGAGAAATGAAATTCCCTTACTGGTGTTTGTTACTTTTAATAACATTATTAGGAAAATTGTTAAGTGATGTTCATATATAAATATAATTTTAATAAACGAATTTCTTGTAGATAAGCAAAAATGAAATTAGTATCATTTATATTCAGAATTAGATTAAATAAAGCATTGTACGGGGTTTGAACTTGATGTTTCTTAGTATCATTATTCAGATTTAATGTTGTTTCGTGGAGGTAATGTCGTACATAATAAAATAACATTGAATATTGTCATTGTTACGTAGGCTTCGTATGGTATTCGAGTTAACTTGGCCGTTGCCGGCGCCTCGGCGTCACATAGTACCGCGGCGGCCATGTATGTGTATTTATTTATTATTATTTATGGTTGAAATCCATTTACGCACCAATAGGCATAAAATATATCGTAAATATGTAATATTTACTTCTACTGTGATTAGCTTACTCTAATATCCTTTCTATAATATCCTTATAATTATTGTCCGAAACATTCCTAGGGTACGCGTTACTTTTTGGATTATAAATAACATTTGAATTTGTTAATATTTCTGTATTAGAGAAGAAATTCACTTCGTGCCTATTTCCGTAAGGCATTAATGAAGTAGTAAGCTCAGCTTACAATGTTATAAATTGTTTAATTTTCGAAAATTTTATAATAATGACGATGTGCAATTAACAATTATTTATTCTTTATGCTTAATATAAATATTTATTTTTTAGAAAATATATCAGAATAGTATCGTTGATCAAGTGAAGGAATCGATGTTCCTAAGTGAGTTTTACACTGTTGTACAATACACTGATTGCAAGCTAAATTGTGTACTACGGTCAAGCATTCCAACTTTATTCCACTTGTAAATAGGCCTAATGAATTCTACGACTTTTATAAATGTACATGCTTTAATATGAAATGTAAATAAATCTGATGTTCACGAGCTTCGTGTAAGGGGCATGTTTAGATGCTGAACATGTATGCCAATTGAAATTACTGCATTGTGTTGAGAACTAAACGTTTTTAAATTAATGAGATATATGTTTAACGGGGATAACATCTCATATTGTATTTGTGTTTGAGTATGTAACGTATAACGAAAAATGTATATGTTTTAATATAATATTTGATGATGTTATGTATACAATTTATTAAACATGAATATATCAATAAAACTATATTTTGTGTACATTGAAGGTTTAATTTTTTTTCTACATACCATACAAAACATACCACATTACTTAAAATACTTATATACTATACTACGAGCTATTTTATAAATAAATATGATTAAGTTAATTTTTATTTATATATTAATTAATTAAATTATTTTAATGACCAATTAAATGCCACTGTTAAAAATAAGACACATTTTTGGTCGTATAGAAGACTAGAGAGTTTGTACTATGAGTATTGCCACACTTACCGATTGCCTTCAATGCTGTAACACTAGTGTTGTTAGGTCGGGGGGAA